>JASDDO010000018.1:462943146-465692312 GCA_030015575.1 Agapanthus africanus | reverse complement strand
CAGTGCACCATGTGTGCGCTAGCGCTAGGCGCGCTGCGCGCCACGTGTCAAACACGGGTGCGCTGGCGCAGGCTACGCTGCGCCCTAGGCAGTGCACCATGTGTGCGCTAGTGCTAGGCGCGCAGCGCACCACGTGTCAAATACGGGTGCGCTGCGCTCTGAGCAGCGCACCACGTGCAAAGCACGGGTGCGCTAATGCTGGAATTATAAAATTCCCCACCGTTAGATCAAAAGATGTAATAGTAATGATAAATCATTAATTAATCAGAATTAAATTCTGTTATGGAAAGATTTTCCAATCTTGTTAAAAACAAGAAGATTGCCTTCTGTAAAACAGAAGCCCTAGGATCAAAGATCCAACGGTAGGAAACATCCCCAAATCAATCAGAGAAAGATCTCTTTAACTGATTTAACAAATCAACTTGCCTTATATAAAGGCCCCAAGACTTCAAGTCTGATATAGAGAACCCCCCCTAAATTTTGAGAAACTCAAAGATAAAGAGCAAGCTCTTGCAAGAAGATATTTCTTCAAGGTAAAGATGATGAATGATGAACACAGAGATGAAATCATCTTATAAAAAGAAGAATTCTTTTCTTTTAAAAAGATCATAGATCTTCAAGACAAAAAGTCTTTCACAAAGGAGATCAAAAGATCTCATCATAAAATAAAAGAAGAACATATTCTTCTTACAGATCATGGATCTATAAAAGCAAAGCCTTTCATCAAAACAAGAGATTGAAGTATCTCCTGCAAAAATAAGAACTGTTGTTCTTAAATCTTGAGACAAAGTCTCTTTTAAAAGAACATAAATTTGTTCGCAGATCATAAAATTGATCAATTGCGCTTTGCGCTCATGAAATGCGCCTTGCGCTCTTGAACAGCGCTTCTGCGCTCTCTGGACCAACGCTCAGCGCCAAAATGCGCCACGTGTCAACCACGTATGCACCAATTAACAACTTGCGCATTGTGCTTCTGAAATAGCTCACTGCGCTCATGGGCTAGTGCTCAGCGCCAAGCGCACCATGTGTCACTCACGTGTGTGCCACTAAATTGAAAGCTCAATGCGCTCATGGATTAGCGCTCAGCGCTCATAAAACTGGAGCAATGCGCCCATCATCTGGCGCTTAGCGCCAAGCGCGACACGTGTCCTTCACCTGTGCGCTATTTGGCAGAAGCGCATTGCGCTCTTTAACTGGCGCAAAGCGCCTGGCGCGCCACGTGTTGCGCTTGGCGCGCCACGTGTTGCGCTGTCAGAACATAAATTGTTCTTTAATAAGCCCAGAGCTTTGATCAATGCTCACCATTGTTAAAAGGGCCAAGCCCAAATAAAGGCTCAATAGCCAGAATAAAAATGTTAAACATTTATTGGACTTAGCCTAAAATTGGCCATAAGTCTTCAACCCATATTAATTGAGCCCATCTACTCATGAATATTTAACAAATCTTAGTTCCAAATTGGACTACAGATCTTTCAACCGATTCACACCAGGTCGAGGGTACATCTCTTCACTCCTCTGATATCCGTCGTTGTAATCCTTCAACGTCTTCAGAGAGGCAACGGGTCCCGACAACCACATATTTCACGGACTGTGGGGTCCTTAAGCCTACGGACTATGATGTCCTTAACCTCGGACTGTGGGGTCCTTTAAAACCCATCGACCGTAATGTCCTTAAACTAACATTGGACCGAGATGTCCTTAAACTAACAACGGACCGTAATATCCTTAAACTAACTGACCGCAATGTCCCTAAACTAAACAATAGAGTCCCAATGCTCTTTTGTCGGATCTAAACGATCCTGTTAAGTTGATCTTAGTCTAAAATTAGACTAACGTATCCTTAACAAACGTTTAAGTTGATCTTAGTCTCAAATAAGGCTAACGTATCCTTAAACCCAACCCCCAAACCCAAATCTAAGAGGATACGGATTTGGACTAATCCACGCCCTACGGGCTACAACATAAATTAGTCTCCGTATACAATCCATGGGCAACCAAACACAAAAATAAACACCCACGATACGAAGTGACCATCTGGAGAAGGAGAAAGTGGTTACCGCGATACGGTGGCGTAATTAACTGCAAGGGCTTGCGCCTGCAGGGAAGAGCGTCCTCACAATCAAAAACCCCTCAAACGAGGGGGAATCTGACGAAGTCTGCTACATCGGCCGCATTCGTTTAAACCTTCGATACATGGTGCCATAAATCAACTTGGCATCTTCGGAGAGGTGGACGGATAGCACCTATTAGCATCTGCCCCAAAATTCAGACAAGACGTTCACCGCGTCTTCCTGTGTGTTTCGGCGAGGAACATAGGGACTCTGCCATGGCTCCGCTTTGTTGATGTTGCGTTTGCATCCTGCTGGAGTAAGAAAGAACACCATTGTTGATCTCTAGGCTGTCTGTGAACCGTCAAGATTTGGGATTAGGGACTTTGCCATGGCTCCGAGGTAGTCTCTAGGTTGTTGGTGAACCGTTGAGGCTTGGAATTAGGGACTTTGTCGTGGCTCCGTTGTTTTGACCCCAAGGTCGGTTGTTGACGTTGCGTCTGCATCCTGCTTGAGTGAGAAGAAACGCCGTTGTTGATCTCTAGGCTATCTGTAAACCGTCAAGATTTGTAACTAGGGACTTTACCGTGGCTCCGTTTTGTTGACCCTGGGGTCACATGTTGAAGTCGCGTCTGCATCCTGCTGGAGTGAGAAGAAACGCCATTGTTGATCTCTAGGCTGTCTGTGAACCGTCGAGATTTGGAACTAGGGACTTTGTCATGGCTTCGTTTTGTTAACCCTGGGGTCGCTTGTTGACGTTGCGTCTGCATCCTGCTTGAGTGAGAAGAAACGCCGTTGTTGATCTTTAGGCTATCTGTGAACCGTCGAGATTTGGAACTAGAGACTTTGCCGTGGCTCCGTTTTGTTGACGTCGCGTCTGTTGTAATGAGATTAATGTCGAGGTGGTCTCTAGGTTGTCTGTGAACCATCGAGACTTGGAACTAGGGACTTTTCCATGGCTCCGCTTTGTTGACCCTGGGGGCGCTTGTTGACGTTGCATCTGCATCCTGCTGGAGTGAGAAGAAACGCCGTTGTTGATCTTTAGGCTGTCTGTGAACCGTCGAGATTTGGAACTCGGGACTTTGCCATGGCTCCGTTTTGTTGACCCTGGGGTCACTTTTTGACGTCGCGTCTGTATTCTGCTGGAGTGAGAAGAAACGCCGTCGTTGATCTCTAGGCTGTCTGTGAACCGTCGGGATTTGGAACTAGGGACTTTGCCATGCTCCGTTTTGTTGACCCTGGGGTCGCTTGTTGATGTCGCGTCTGCATTCTGCTGGAGTGAGAAGGAACGCCGGGGTGATCTCTAGGCTGTAGATGTTGCCGTCGAGACCTAGCTTTCTCTTTGACGAAGCCTGGTAAGAAAATGTAGTTCCCTTTTTGTTTGTGCACATGGATCGTATACAGGGGTTGATGCAGACTCACCTGCAGGGCAAAAAATTTCTCTTCTTTTTTTTGTTTCTTTCCGCGATGCTCTATCATTTCAGCTTTTTATATCGCTAAAGTCGCGATTGCCCAATCATTTCGGCTATTTATATTTTTACTCGCTATTTTTTATTGCGAGTTGCCCCATCATTTCGGCTATTTCATATGCATATATTTTTGGCTCGCTGATTTTTATTGTGAGTTGCCCCATCATTTCAGCTATTTCATATGTATTTTTGGTTTGCTGATTTTGTTGCGGGTATGGAACTTAAGATCCAATACCAATCTTAGCATCAGCATCACTGCGACTGGAATATGGTCAGGAGCGAATCATCATTTGCCTTGAGAGGACTTGGAATTTGGTACCAATTTAGGCATCAGCATCGCTACCACTGGAATGTTGCCAGGAGCGAATCATCATTTGCCTTTACTGATTTGAACAAAAGTGGCTTAGCAAACAGGGTTAGGATCCTACCGACTAAGGCTTTTTGACTTCATGAGCCGTAAGGGTCTCATAAAGGTATTTCTCCCTATGAGTCGTGAGGATCTCGTAGGTGTATTTTCTCCTTAGGAGTCGTGAGAATTCCTAAGTGATATGTTCTCTTGTAAGTCGTAAGGATCTCATAAGAGTATTTTCTTCTTATAAGTCGAGAGGACTTACAAGTGTCGTTCACCATATGAGGACATTCCTCGCGATTGGTGGAACTTGGTGGGGGAAACGTTTATTTGTGCCCATGGATTGTATACAAGGGCCAGCATTGTACCGCTTGTAGGGCAACTTAGAGAGTGTGATGGCTTAAGAACAGGTTCAGGTCTCTGTATCTTAAGGCTTTTGAATCCTATGAGCCGTAAGGGTCTCATAGGGGGGAATTCTCCTTACGAGTCGTGAGAATCTCGTAAGTGTAATTTATCCTTAGGAATCATGGGGATCCCTAAGTGTGTTGCTCCCTTGTGAGTCATAAGGATCTCACGCAGGTGTTTTCTCCTTACAAGGTCGAGAGGATCTTGCAAGTGTTTTTATTTTAACGAGATTGCGCCCTTTCGGGTTTTCACAAACTCGCCGGTAGCCCTGCTGTTTTTACTCACGGAGCCCTTCCGGGTTTTCATCCGTACCCATTTCGCTTGTGGACGTACCGTTTTTTTCTTTATTATTTTTTTTAACGAGATTGTGCCCTTCCTGGTTTTCACAAACTCGTCGGCAATGCTACTGTTTTTACTCACGGCGCCTTTTCGGGTTTTCATCCATACCCATTTCACTTGTGGATATACCCCTTTCTTTGCGAATGATGAGACTCTCGAAAATAGTTTCGCCGAAGGTGACCCATCTATTTGCCAGTGAGACTAAGGGATGGCTTCATTGCTGGAGTAGCTGTGTAGCCGGTAGGACTTGAGTTGCAACCTTTGCCGTTGGGACTTCGATTGCAATATAGATCTCAAGAGAGGATATCGCCGTATTTGGAGCGATGCGCCATGTTTGAGGCGACACACTAGTTTAGGGACGTTTCGGTTTATTATCACCATATTTGAGGTGAATTTCTAGTTTCAGGACTTTTCGGTCCAACATTCTCATTTGGTCGCGAAGTTGCATAACTCACCCCCCCTTCCAACTCTTATTTGCTGAGACGCTGCTGCTTGTCCTTTGTTTGCATGGACATTTCACACCTTAGACTATTTTTATCTTCTTGGACTGCTTCATCTATCATCGTGCCAATCGGGTTTGTTTTGCAGGAAGTACTGGGCATTTTAAACAGCACCTGTCCCCTGCTTATCAATGTCGCTTTCCGATACTGATGGAGCGTCTTCTTCATATACAAAGGAACGAGATATCACGTCATTCCTTCTGCCGAGTCTTCCTATTTCTTGGAAGAATGAATTTGACTTGGGGGTTTTTCCTCATCGTCTGATTCGGAGTGGTCCATGGTTTTCACATCCCTTCCATGGTTTTTTAGTTCAAGTGGGATATTCCTCTTGATTGCAGAACCTGGTTGTAAGTCCCTTGATATTCTATCTGTTCTTTGAGAAGAAAGGACCATCCCGCATAGAGATTCTTCCGCCAGTGAGAAATATGCCCCCTGTGTGTATCTCGGGGGGAGGGGGATCGAGTACGCACGCCATCGCTATTTTGGCGACAGGTTGCTTCAAAGTCGCTCATTTTTTGTTGAGCGTTAGCGACAAATGCCACCTTACCTTCGCTTTTCATTCATCTTCATCGGATGATGAAGGGTCTTGACCCAACCGATCCAATCGAGTCATTTTATCCATGAGCTCTTGGAAGGTTGTCGTTTTGAAAAGTGTCGTAAATGGGAACACCTTTTGAATTTAGGTCAAAGGTGGCTATGAACATTCCCACAGCTGCAGCTTCATCGATACGTTGCTCGTATTTTGACCAGAGATTTCGCCATCGGGTAACATATTGAACACAGGTCTCATTCGATCTAACCCTTTCATTGACCAACGTCGTTACAGTAGTGCATTTGTTCACACTAGCGAATCTTTGACAGAAGAGCATCTCCATCTCGTCAAAGGTATTGAAGTCAATGCCCGTCAGATTGCTGACGAACTGTCAGTGGAGAAGTATATCATTCTCTCCAGTGTTACCGCACATGGATTTAAATCGCGCGATGTGCTTGTGAGGATTCCCGGTTCCTTTGTATATATGGAGTTGGAAGTATGTATTCTGGCGGGTACTGTATTTGATCGTAGCACGCTGGATATTGTCGACCAGTCTTGATTGGCCTATTTGATGCTTCACTGGCATAGTGAGTTTTGACTTGCTGAGCGATATATGTGTATAGCTTTTCATTTAGGAATCATTTCCTCCTCAGTCGTTGATGCGATTTGCAGAGAATTTGAAATGTCATCCTTATCTTTAAGACCGACTACCAGCGGTTCATCTGCTAGTAGTTCCGATTGAACCATCATTCCAGCCATATTCTGAATCAGAAGGGCCATCTGGTTCATTTTAGTGGACATTTCTGCCGCTTCTTCATCTCTTTTTTTCAGAGCGCGCTTTAGGAAATTAATATCTGACTCCTCTATTCTTTCTTCGGGTGCGTCCTTGGGATTTTCCTTAGGCGATGGGTTACCGTTTCCTGCCGCCTGAGCGAGCATCTCCTGCAGCTTTTCACGTTGCAGTTGAACCTTTGTCAGGGACCGAGTTTGAGATCGGTGACTAGTAGAAGCTCGAACTTCGTCTTTGGATTTCACCATATAGACTGTATAAACTGCCATGCCCCCAGGCTTGGGGTGTTTGGAGTTTAGCCTTTGGAGTTTACTTCGGACACTTGATCTTTAATAGGCCTCTCTTTTTTGTGAGAAGTCGCTTTGATTTTGGGAGGAACCGCTGTATCAGGATCCGTCTTGGGATGAATCCCCTTGTATTTGAAAGGGAATTTGTCAGAATTTGGATGACGGTTAGAGGAAGAGCCGCAGACAACGACTAAGTCCTTCACCTGCTACCACACCTTATACATAGATGAGGAAAGTTGTTATAAGGAGCGAACTGGTTTCTGCTCTCATGGGATCTCCATGGGCTGCGGAGATTTCTTCAATATTGCGGTAGGAGAATTTTGTCTGACCCTTCGCAACAGTTTGAAGTTGTTCCCAGTTGGAACAACAACATTCAACACCGGGGTTGAAACAGGACCATACAGAGAACTGCCTCAGCTCATTTTGTATGATGCTGATATCGACGTCGACCGTTTCTTACGGCCGCGATTTGATTAGCTTCAGGATTTTGCCGAGCCTGCCCCATGTTTCCTTTGAGAGCTTGAATATTCTGCACCCTGCATCGACCTGGGTCCTTGGCAGGTGCCAATTGTTTGAGGACTGCTTCTGTCGGCAAAGCTGCTGCTTGGGGAGCCAGCCTATAGAAGACAGACATCTTCTGGGCTTCCTCCTTCGACGTTGAGGCACCGAGGGTGGGAGGTGGGAGTATCGACCCACCAGATATGACAGAGCCGGATTGCAGAGATTTAAGGCTGCAAGTGGCCCATACTTGACTCCACCAGATATGACAGAGCCTAAGTTGCTAGGGTAGAAGCAAACGCCATTCTTCATAGAGACGAAATACCGGCTTCAATATCCCATCACCCAAGAGTAACCACAAACATATATATCGCGATTATTTGATCGCGGTAAAACACGACACACGAAGTGTGGAGTGGAAAGAGGAAAAGGTCCCACCGGGTATGCCAGAATCTGTTTACCGCTGAAAACAGAAACGAACCACGTAGGTCGTCTTGCCTGAATTTGGGGGCAGATACTATTTGGATTTATCCATCCACCTCTCCGAAAATGCTAAGTTGATTTATGGTACCGCATATCATAGGTTTGGACGGATGCGGCCGTTGTAGCAGACTTCGTCAAATTCCCCCTCGTTTGGAAGGGGTTTTTGATTGTGGGGACGCTCTTCCCTGCATGTGCAAGCTCCTGCAGTTAATTATATTACCGCATCGCGATAACCATTTTCTCCTTCTCCAGAAGTTCACTCTGTGTCATGTGTGTTTTGTTTTGTTTTTGGTTGCCCGTGGATTGTATACGGAGACTAATTTATGTTGCCGCCCGTAGGGCGTGGATTAGTCCAAATCCGTATATTCTTAAATTTGGGTTTGGTTTGATTTAAGGATCGTTAATCTCGTTTGAGATTAAGACCAACTTAAATGTTTGTTGAGGATACGTTAGTCTAATTTTAGACTAAGATCTACTCAACAAGGTTTCATAATCATTCAGATCCAACAAAAGAGCATTTGGGCTCTATTGTTTTAGTTTAAGAACGTTACGGTCCGTTGTTAGTTTATGAACGTTTCGGTCCATAGTTAGTTTAAGGACGTTGCGGTCCATAGTTCACCATTTTTGAGGTGAGAATTTTGTTTAAGGACGTTTCGGTCCATAGTTCACCATTATTGAGGTGAAGGTTTAGTTTAAGGATGTTTCGGTCCATAGTTAGTTTAAGGACGTTTCGGTCCATAGTGGGATGTGCGCATCGGTTTGGGAGTGCGCCGAAAAGTTGTTGATTGTCGGGACCCGCCACCTCTCTGAAGACGTTGAAGAATTATAACAACATGTATCAGAGGTGTGGAGAGATGTACCCTTGAACCAAATTCCAGATCGAGGTGAGAGATCATGGTGGACCATCTGAGAATCATTAGTCATTTTTGGAAAACTAAGATCAAATTAGGAGATGTGTGATGGACATCGTTCTGATTAATTAGTTTGAGAAGTCATGAACATAGAGGCTCTGTCTATTTGGAGATCCAAGTCGTTTTAATCTCAAGAGGACTTAGCCAATTTAGGGCTGAAGTTGGCTTTTTATAGTGTTAAACACTAATATATGCCCGATACTCACGTGCTCTCATGTGAGTCTTTAAAGAAGTGTTAAACACTGAAACTTGGGGCACTCACGTATGGCACGTGATACACCTAAAAGTTGGTACTGTACCCTTGGGTTCAAATCCCCGTCTATATATACAAGTGTTAAACACTTAATTCTTGTGGCCCTCACGTGTGAGCATGTTAGGCGCCCCAAAGTTGGGCACTACCTCTTTAGATTTATTCCCTTTTCTTTTTATAAGTGCTAAGCACTTAGCTCATATAATGCTCACGTGCGAACACGTGAGGTGCTCAAAATGTGAGTGTTGTGTTTGGAATTTTCCCATTTTCCATATAAGTGTTAAACAACTGTTTGGGGGTCACGTGGGAACACGTGAGGCGCCCTTTTCCTTTTATAAGCGCTAAGCGCTATTTGGGGGTCACATAGGAACACGTGAGGCGCCTTAAAATAGGAACTGTCTTTGGGTTATTCCCTTTTTTATGTAATTGTTGAGCACTCGTTTTAAGGGGTCACATGGGAACACATGATTCGATCTCAATCATTCCTTTTTGTTCATCAGAGGTGCTCACGTGGGAACACATGAGCTTTCGTTATAGCGTCGAACACTAATGAATTTCCAGTATTTTCTTTTACATGCATAGAGATTTTAATCTGAGTTTTGAGAATTTTAGGTCCCTTGTTTTATAAGGACTAAATTCTTTTGCAGGGTTAAACCATAATTTTATCAGAGGAATTAAATTTTTATATCCTGTTGGAAGAATTAAATTCTTTGGACTTAGTTCTTTCCCCTAAGTTTTGAATCTATATAACATAATCTCCCCGATGAGAATTAAATTCTCAACTTGTGGGGAGATCTGCTTCTGCAGATCTCAACCAGAGAAAAAACTAAGTTCTTTGAGAAGAGTTAAACGCTTGTTTTGAGAATTAAATTCTCTTTTGTTTTGTGCGAGCTTTTGGGAAGCTTATGTATATTTTTTTAGAAGCTTATGGGGTGGTCTGCTCCTCTTTTAGATTTCACCTCCTTGCTCCTATTTATAGGAGAAGAGAAAAAATCAATTTGTTGAGAAAATCTCTCATTAAAAGATCTTGATTGATTTCATGATCTTTTAGATCAATCGGTGAATTTTATTCACCATTGGATTTTTAATCCAAAAGCTCTTTGTTTAACAGAAAATATTTCTTGTTTGTTGAATAAGATTAGGAAATATTTTTCTATCATATGAATATTTTGTTGGTTTAACAAGATTAGGAAAATATTTTCCTATAATATAATTTTATTCTATCATATGATCACCGCTGGATTTTTGATCTAAGGGTCCTCTATTTAACAGAGAAGATCTTTCTAGTTTGAGGAAGATCAGGGAAATATTTCCCAAAGGGAAATATTTCCCAAATAGAATTTGATTCTAGAATTTGATAGGAGCATTTTAAATTGGGGTGCTCACATGCTTTGCATGTGAGCGGCAAGAGAACTCACGTGTTTAACACGTGACCCCTAGTGTGGGTTTTAGTCTGTTTATTTTCAGCGCTTATATAAGCATATGAGCGCTCACGTGTTTAACACGTGAGGCATGTTTGGTCATTGGTTATTTATATTTAGCACTCATATGTTTTGCATATAAGCGCTCACGTGTTTTACACGTGAAGCCTGTTTAGCCCTTAGTTATTTTCTTTTAGGCATATAAGCGTTCACATGTTTAACACGTGATGTCCAGCCGTGAATTCTTTTCCTCTTTCTTCTCTCCCTTTTTTTATAAGAGTTATAAGGGAACAAATAGCTCTTGGCCGAAAATTTTGGCGGGAACAGGGATAAAGATCTATAGAGATAGATCCAAGAGAAAGTTGGGAATTTCACAGTCCAGCTATATTGACACCATACTAAAGAGGTTTAGTATGAAAGTTTCCTGTTGGCTATAGTGCCCTCAAGGCAATTATCATAGTCGCAGGAAGGTGATTATGATGATTGAGAGAGGACATATACCGGTAGAACAGTATTACTCGAGATGATAGTATGCTATCGGGTTTGTCTTTATCATCATGTACAGTATTAGATGGCATTATAGATCACTATTACATGTTGATAGAGCCCATAGGATTCTTGCATGACTACCAGCATTATAATGGTGATCATATATGTGGGAGCTGGGTGGTCTATAAGCATATCCTTAAATGTCCCTAGTCGAGAGAGTTTCGAGACTGGGTATCGATACTCTAGAGTAGATTAGTGTATACTGATCGAGACCCCGACGAGGGGCAGTGGCCGGTCTCATAAGCCATTGGTGTATGTTTGTTCACCTAAGATAGTATACAGGTGCTCATTGGGTTATGAGTACACCGGACGGACTCGCCGAGAACATACTAGTTGGTATTATACCTATTGTCAGATAGCAGTTCTCAGGTGACATGTGTACAGGTTAGTCTATCGACCTGAGATCGTCATTTATCTCGTGTGAGTTCCCACTGTGCTTTGATTACTGCCCAACCACGGCTCAAAGGAGTCGTGCAAATAGGTTTTAGTTGGGTACAGTCCCGAGCCACATGGAGGCAGTGAGCGGATCGTCGGGGATTCGTCTCTCCCGATATTGGGGGTTGATGTCGCGTTGTGCACGAGTGGCCATCACCAGAAATCCTTGGCCAAGGTAGTCGAGAATTACTGGTCTGGAATCGGTAGTTTCTCAGGTGGTGATTGGTTTCATACCGACACTAAATGTCGCGTTATTGGGGGTCTGACTTTATCCACCCCCTAAATTCGATATATGATACTCATAGACGAACGGACCAGACTGTACAGACATTGTCACTGTCAGGCTCAGTAGGGGTTTCAGGATGAGTTTGCTCGTCGGCCTCCCATTTGCTCAATACCTGGGTAGCCGTTACGTACAGCTAGTGCCGTTGACGTGCTTGTGGTTAAACACACTGCCAGTGTATTGACGAGTCTTTAGAGTCCCACACAGAGGGTTTCCCTACTTCGGGCGAAACGATGTAGAGGCCATATGGTTTTACGGCAGGGTTCGATCATATACGTGCACTTGTGCACGTATCATGATTCAGACGGATAATACTAGTGGACTTTGGTTTAAGCCGGATCCTAGTATTATATTGTTGGATTATTTTCGTCTCATTGTATTCGTATTCTTCAGAATACGGATGCGGGTATGTATATACGAATGAGGGGTATTCTTGTAATTTCTTATAAGATTACTTTTAGAAGATTACACCTCATTATATTTTAAACCTTTTTGGATTAAAAGGTTATTGAGGTGGAGGAGGAGGTGTTTAATACATTTTTAGTGGCATGACTTAGTAGTGACTTATGGTTACTATTCTAGCAAGCTTAGTTTTTGTTTGTTGTGATATTTTGGTTGACTTAAGATATTTTGGTTTACTTAAGATATTTTGGAGACATGGGATATTTTGTTGAATGGCTCCATTATTTCTCTACACACTCACAACACACAAAAACACTTAGCCATTTTTCTTGGGTTGTCTCTCACTCTCATCCTCAAGCTTCTTCTTCTTCTACCTCCACCCTTCAAGTCTCATGTGTTGAGAAACCTAAGGTGTTGTAAGATAAATTAATCCGTCACTATACTCTATATCCTCTAGAATATCTAGTTTAGCAATCTAGATACCCTAGTTATCTTGGCTATTGAGGTAGGAGCTTAGAATAAAAATCCTCGGGTGGATCATCTTTGATGGAGGGAGACCGGAGATCAAGCTTGATCATGGAGGCCTATAGGAGCTTGGAAAAGTGGTTGAAGACCGAAGGACACGAATCAAGTCGGTATAACTTTCTAAACTCCATTGTAGATTGCTAGTGTAGGGTTAATGGTCGATCCATAGGATAGGGTTGTGTTAGCGCCAGTTTATAAATTTTGTTCCACATTTGGCCATGGATTGATAGTCGGGACGCTGCCGTAACCCAACATGGTATCCGAGCTACTAAGCATTGGATGTTGACCTATGGAGGGTTCTCACTGTGTGATATTATGGCGAAGCATAAGCTCCTACCCTCAGGGTATCCCGAGACCGGAAGGTGTTCCGGCAGATTGTAGTCCTTGCAAGGGGGCATGCGTAAAAAGTAGCTGCTAAGAGACATGTAGGTGCCGCGACGACCCTATTGGATGGGTTAGCTGCCTGACCAACATGGTATCAGAGCCACCCCATAAACCCTACTAGCTAGTTTGCATAAGGTTAAAATCTCGATCGACTAATTTTTCTGGATCACAGTTCCATATTCATGTGCTTGCTGTCGAATTTCAAAGTTGTTCAAAAAAAATTTTTGGGTATCTTAAAAATATGTGCAAGAAAAACCAGAGCTGCGAAAAAAATTTGGACACCTAACTCCGAAATTCCGCCGCGGAACTGGAGCAAAATATCACATTTTGCGGCGGAACCGCCGCGCTTTTTGTGCTACAGTGCCCCAAATTTTTTCTGGGGCTCTAGTTCATGGAAATATGATTTTTGTGATATATGGTTATCCAAAATTGTTTGAGTGCTGGATTTGCATTTGAGGCCAATTTGGAAAAGTTTAGTCGATCGAAATTTTAAATGTGTGGTTTTCAGTGCATACATTACTATCTGCGACCGTGAATGTCATTAGAGCGGTACAAATTGTCTAATTGCTATATATCTTTTAGGCGGGTTTGCGAACATGACATTCACATTGATATTCTGTGTTGTGCTGTGGTTGTGGTTGGATCGTTGTGGTGGATAGCCAGTGGTGCAATAATAGTACAGTTTAGTTTCATTTGTACATTTGATATTGCGGGGCGAGCGTCCGACATGTGGACTCCCGTCTCTGTCAGCTTGTATATTATTTATTTGGGGCACGACCGGGTTGAGGTCGATGTTACCCTTATACATATATTTTCTTTTCTGTACTAGAATTACCCGCGGTGGAGTGCACGAATATCTGGGTTCTGGAGGGCAATGGGGCCCTCATCTCATGGTTTTGAGACAGAGGGGGCCTCGATCTAGAATTGACGGGCTATTGAGGAGGGGTGCTCAAGTTACCGGATTTTGTGGAGTGTTGGATGGCCTATTCACGTTGTTGATTGAGGTTGCCTCACTTCTGCGATTGGCGGGTAGCTTGCCGCACTCGTAGGGGTCTAGATTTTCATTGCACAGGCTATCCATACGACAGGGAACGTCGGGTTTCATTTGCGGCTCAAATGAAACCCGAAGCTCCAGGATTATCCACCACTCTGTGTTGCTTGGCTGAGAATCTGTGATGTTGCTTTATATCATGCCTAAGACGATTGTTATATATATTTATATATATACTAGTAGATGTTGTATATGTTTTGCACCCGCGCTAGTCCAGCCCCCGCTGTGTCGTTAGTTAAGTAACCTAACGGGTGATGACGGAGCCCAGTGGTGAATGCGGATGGCATATACGTACATTATATTATTTTTGTTCCCTTTTGTGGTATGATATGTTTAATTGATGGGACTGCGTTGATTTTGATCAATGCAAAGATAAAACAAACCTATTTGATGTTGTTGGAACCAAATTTTTTAAAACAGACATTACGGACGTTTTCTTTTGCTTTGCACAGTGGTATTCTGTTTGGAATATCCTGCACCTCATTCGACGAGGAAAGAGCCGAGATCCCTTCACCGGGAGTGGCCTCTTTAGCAAAAGTTTGCGTCAGGGCAATAACTTCACTTTAGTCGATTCTTTTGCTTTGCATCATGATATTCACTTTGGAATATCCTGCACCTCATTCGATGAGGAAAGAGCCGAGATACCTTCACAGGGAGTGACCTCTTTAGCAAAACCTTTCGCCACTATATACTTGTAAAACCACTTGGATTCCTCCAACAATATCGAGTTCATTACGTTAAAGATTTTTCGCCAAAGACCAGCCGTAGCCCTCCGTCATTTCAGATTAGTATTACTTAGTATTCGTCCTACGTATGTCATGCATTACCGAGGCGTAGTGTTCAGTAGCTCTGTAATACTTTTCTGTCGCATGGATATGTGGATTGGTTAGGACAGTCGTACGGTTATGTTGGGATTGTCAAGGACTCATAGGATGGGTTTAACGCAATCAAGATAATGACGGGTTGAACTTGACTAGGACTCTTTGATATGTTGGCATTGTCAAGATCACTTGGGTTTTAGGGGTAAAAACACACACCGGGAGTTTCAAACATACAAGAAACTTGTCGGGTATGCGCATACCTTCTGGAGTGTGATGACTTGAGTAGTTTCCATCAAATTATCATGCGATGATAGTTGGATCCCGATTCCCACTGATGAGTAGGTTTACTCCTCGGGTGGTTTTAGATGATCCCAACTAATTCTCCTTTTAGGTTTGGAGGAGAGTTCGTGGATACAGTGGGAGATATCCTGATTAGATAAAGTGATTAACCATTCTGATCTAGATTAGAGTGCACGCTGAGTGTTTCTTTTCTCTCTCTCTTTGGCAGCGACCATGGCCCGACCCTAGACTAAAACTCTTGAACCAAGTTAACCGAACCTTCTTAAAACACATTGGCCTTTGATTTGTCATAGTCGCATATATCATTGCCGCTCCTACTTTTCCCTTTTGCATTTCTCCGGAACATTCCGTATCACTACGAAATCCACTTTTCTTGGATATAACCATTGTATAGTTACATACGAATTCGAAGAAACTTGTTTCAGGTCGAGGATGGTTTCCAGTTCTGGAGAAATAGAATAGAATTATTCGGTTGTCTTTTCCTTTTACTTTCTCTCAGGTTGCGATGGCTCCTGGTATTTAAGAGAGTACACCTATTGCGCTTATTGGATAGTTTTCTTCCAAACCATAGGCTGACGCCGAAAGATAAGGAAGGAAGAAAACCAATTAGCATGAGTGTGGTGTACAGAAGGTAATAAGTAAAGACAAATAAAGGAATTAGAAAGAGGGCAAAGGAATTACGACTGCTATCATTCACGACGAAGCCCGTATATCATCGTCACTCCTACTTCACCTTTGCATTTCTCCTGAACATTCCGTATCACTACGAAGATCCATATTTATTAGATAAGCCATCGTATAGTTATATATGAATTCGAAGGAACTTGTTCCAGTTCGAGGATGGATTCCGATTCAGGAGAAATCAAATAGGATTATTCGGGTTGTCTTTTATTTTTACCTTCTCTCAGGTTGCGAGAGCTCCTAGGATTAGGAGGGTACACCTATTACGCTTATTGGATAGTTTTCTTCCAAACCATAGGTTGGTGCCGAAAGATAGGGAAGGAAGAAAACCATTTAGCCTAAGAGTGGTGTACAGAAGGTAATAAGTAAAGACAAATAAAGGGATTGGAGAGATGGCAAGAAAATATACGGTTATAGTCATGAATCTGGATAGTGGAAGAGGAGGCATTACTAGGAATACCAGGATACCCCTTCGAAACATTTTTCATGTTTCAGTTTCACTGTGAGTTGTTAGTTGAAAACTGATTTCCCAATTAGATTCTTACTCCAGGGTATGTATTTACCAAGTTTGATTCTTACATCTGTATAGTGTTACAGAAGATGAGTGGGAGTAGAATATTGGAAATTAGGTGATTATATCCTCTTTGTATCAGAATTCGTTGTAATTGGTGATATTTGAGGAAATCACCTGGGTTTTGCCTGACGACAAATATTTAGTTTTGAATATCCGTTTTTATGAACCAATCTGATATATCTGTACGTTTATTTATAACGTGAGATATAACTTTTTGAAATTATGTCTATGACATTTAGCTATATCAGTTGATGATTGGGTAAGGAGCATTCAACAACGGTGTAATTCCTCTTAATCATAGTACAGTTTTTCAACCTACGACGCATAGGGTATGAGTTATTGAACTCAGGGAATTTATACAATGTATTGTATGTTGTCCAGTGTCCATTAGGATAAAAGGATTGGTGCCCGTACTATATTCTGTTTACTTGTGACTTCTCAAGTTTTTAGACAAGTATTTCGTTCAAATACAAGGTCCAAATTTTGAGAAGTTATAGGTATATGAATAAAGTAGAGAACCATATGTTGCAAGTATCAGGATTCTTCAAGGTGATCGAAAATGTAGATACTTGTGTTTGGTATTCCATTGATAGTAATGGTTTGAGAACTTGTTTCTCTTTCAGGTTACTCATATGTGGATGCACTCCTAGTTGAGTAATACTGATTGGCCTCCTTCCATTTGGTTGACATGCACTGGAAACAGCTGTATGATATTGAATTTGGTTCCAATTAAATCAGTGCCTATGTTTCTATAGTGGATATAGAATGGATCATATCTTGACGATGTTGAGCTATATGGAGTTGTCCGGTTTATGCTTAAAAGCAGAATCCAGATAAACTCAAGGCACGTTTCAGCAATGACGGTTTGTGGGTTATCCCGGGCTATGACGAAGGTTAACTTTCTACTATCTGGAAGATCAATAGATATATTGTTCTTCACTCACCACGGTTTTAGTAAAATGGATTCTTTTCAGAAAACATAAGTCGGAGTATGGTAGAACTGGAAGTGATTCCAGAACCACAAACGATTACTGAAAATTTAATAGAACCTAAAGATTCAATTAGTATTGACATTCCATTAGCCACTCCGCAGATATGGTGGGTAACCTCATGCACCAGAGAAGTACTTCGGTCTTCTCAGAAACGGTGACAGGGAGGTTCTTGTTTACCCAGACTTGCCATTGCTGCTGTTCTAGATTATGAGACCCAGCAGGAGGATGAGTATAGCGTCGTTCTAAACTAGTTTTAGAAGTGCACGTGTATATGACTGTGCCAGAGGGTTGTTGTAGTCAGTGGGAGCAGCGGAAGCGTAGTGGACAAGTAGCTTGTGTCTATTTATAGACTAAAGCAGTTATAGCGGAGATAAATCATCTATTTTTGATATGACAGACATAAGCTTTGACCCCATCAGAATAGGAGATGGATCTGGTAAGAATGTAGTAGGGTGTGATGTCTTGGTATTTGGATGATATGCACTTTATAGGAAATGAAATTCCTATGCTACGATCGGTTATACTGTGGTTGTCACACAGTTGTTTCTCCACATAGGACATGGATATATTATCAGGGTTTCTGGTTACTAGATCTATGGTTTTAGATCTAGATTTGAGAAGTGTCCCAATCTGGATACTTTGACATTATTCTAAAGGTGTTTTAGAATGGACGACTCTTGGCAAGATGGTGTACCTGCAGGTGATGGAGTCACCCTCTCTAAAGGATGTCTTGCAGACTAAAGGGGGAGGGATTTGCATGATTGACATATCACTTGCTTAGGCAATTGAGTTAATCATGAGATGTCAAGTACCACACCAGATATTATTTTTTCACTAACTGCAATAAGCTTATATATTGATCCAATCCTGAAGAAACGTTAGGAAGCAGTAAAGAACATAAGTGGATGTTCTTGGGATATGGTAATAACAGCCTCCTTCGGGAGACGGTTATTATTTCAGGCTTCCAAGGTGACCTGGATGACAGAGCGACTGTCAGAGTTATAGTTTTTCCTCTTTTGAGGGACGGTATGTTGGACAGGTGGTCCAAGCGGATACTAAGGAAGGCATGGCGCAGGATACTGATTAAATTCAGTGGACGATACGGTTTAAGAAGTTTGCTGGATTTGGAGTTTATTTGTGAACTGGTCCCATCAGATATCCAGACATATTCTAAGACGGGTATTGCTCATTTCGGGAGATAGTTGTTCTCCGTGAAGTTGAGATATAGAGAGATACAGAAAGAAATATTGGAGCGGATCCACTCACTGAGGCTATTTCTCGAACGCAATAGTTTCAAAAACGAGCTTTGAGAAACCGATTAGTAGAGAAGTTGGGTGTTCGGTATCACACAGGCTGTGAGTATGCAACATCGCAATAATTAGCCTTAAGTGCAAGTGGGAGATTGTTAGCTATAAGTGCCCTCAAGGCAATTATCATAGTCGCAGGCAAGTGATTATGATGATTGAGGGAGGACCTATACCGGTAGAACAGTCTTACTCGAGATGATAGTATGCTATCTGGTTTGCCTTTATCATCATGTACAGCATTAGGTGGCATTACAGATCACTATTATATGTTGATAGAGCCCATAGGATTCTTGCTTGACTACCAGTATTATGATGGAGATAATATATGTGGGAGCTGGGTGGTCTATAGGCACATCATTAAATGTCCCTAGTCGAGAGAGTTTCGAGACTGGGCATCGATACTCCAGAGTATACTAGTGTATACTGATCGAGACCCCGACGAAGGGCGGTGACCGGTATCACAAGCCATTGGTGTCTGTTTGTTCACCTAAGATAGTATACAGGTGCTCATTGGGTTATAAGTACACCGGACGGACTCGCCGGGAACATACTAGTTGGTATTATACTTATTGTCAGATAGCAGTTCCCAGGTGACATGTATACAGGTTAGTCTGTCGACCTGAGATCGTCATTTGTCTCGTGTGAGTTCCCACTGTGCTTTGATTACTACCCTACCACGGCTCAAAGAAGTCGTGCAAACAGGTTTTAGTTGGGTACAGTTCCGAGCCACATGGAGGCAGTGAGCGGATCATCGGGGATTCGTCTCTCCCAGTATTGGGGGTTGATGTCGCGTTGTGCACGGTGGCCATCACCAGAAATCCTTGGCTAAGCTAGTCGAGAATTACTGATCTAGAATCGGTAGTTTCTCAGGTGGTGATGGGTTTCATACCGACATTAAATGTCGTGTTATTAGGGGTCTGAATTTATCTACCCCCTAGACTCGATATGCAATACTCATATACGAACGGACCGGACTATATGGATATTGTCACTGTCAGGCTCGGTAGGGGTTTCAGGATGAGTTTGCTCATCGGCCTCCCTTTCGTTCAATACCTGGGTAACCGTTACGTACAGCTAGTGCCGCTGACGTGCTTGTGGTTAAACTCACTGCCAGCGTATTGACGAGTCTTTAGAGTCCCACACAGAGGTTTCCCCTACTTCGGGCGAAATGATGCAGAGGTCGTATGGTTTTACGGCAGGGTTCGATCATATACATGCACTTATGCACGTATCATGATTCGGACGGATAATACTAGTGGGCTTTGGTTTAAACCGGATCCTAGTATTATATTGTTGGATTATTTTCGTCTCATTATATTTGTATTCTTCGGAATACGGATGCGGGTATGTATATACGAATGAGGGATATTCTTGTAATTTCTTACGAGATTACTTTTAGAAGATTACACCTCATTATGTTTTAAATCTTTTTGAATTAAAAGGTTATTGAGGTGGAGGAGGAGGTGTTTATTGCATTTTTTTAGTGGCATGACTTAGTAGTGACTTATGGTTACTATTCTAGCATGCTTAGTTTTTGTTTATTGTGAGATTTTTGTTGACTTAAGATATTTTAGTTGACTTAAGATATTTTGGAGACATGGGATATTTAGTTGGATGGCTCCATTATTTCTCCACATACTCACAACACACAAAAACACTTAGCCATTTTTCTTAGGTTGTTTCTCACTATCATCCTCAAGCTTCTTCTTCTACCTCCACCCTTCAAGTCTCATGTGTTGAACCTAGGGTGTTTGGAGATAAATTAATCTATCACTATACTCTACATCCTCTAGGCTATCCAGTTTAGCAATCTAGGTACCCTAGTTACCTCGGCTATTGAGGTAGGAGCTCGGAATACAAATTCT
The DNA here is from genome assembly GCA_030015575.1 of Agapanthus africanus. Classification (NCBI taxonomy): domain Eukaryota; kingdom Viridiplantae; phylum Streptophyta; class Magnoliopsida; order Asparagales; family Amaryllidaceae; genus Agapanthus; species Agapanthus africanus. The sequence goes on along the minus strand of JASDDO010000018.1, from coordinate 465,671,861 downwards.
CAGGTAGATCATCTTCGATGGAGGAAGACCAGAGATCAAGCTTGATCATGAAGGCCTATAGGAGCTTAGAAAAGCGATTGTAGACCGAAGGACATGGATCAATTCAGTATAACTTTCTAAACTCATTTGTAGATTGCTAGTGTAGGGTTAATGGTCGATTCGTAGGATAGGGTTGTGTTAGCGCCAGTTTATAAATTTTGTTCCGCATTTGGCCACGGATTGATGGCCGGGGCGCTGCCGTAACCCAACAATTCCAAGCGTGGTAATTTACTCACTTGTCACGGAATCACCTCTCCAAAGAAATGTCTTCCAAGACTGATGAGGAGAAGGTTTGCATCAGCATTATACCCTACATTTTGGCAATAGGATCTATAATGTATATGATATTATGTACCAGACCAGATATAGCTTACGCACTTAGTGTGGTAAGCAGGTATAAGTCAAACCCAGGAGAGAAACATTGGACGGCTGTGAAGAACATTCTGAAGTACATGAGAAGGACTAAGGAGATGTTCTTAGTGTACGGTAATGGAGACCTCCAGATGGAGTTCTTTACCGATTCAAGTTTTCAAAGTGACAGGATGACAACAAGTCTGTCTTGGGTTATGGGTTTACCCTCGATGGAGGGACGGTCTGTTGGAAGACTTCCAAACATGACACCGTAGCAGACTCGATGATTGAGGCTGAATATATTGCTGCAAATGATACTACAAAAGAAGCGATCTGGATGAAGAAGCTCATTACTGAACTTAAGGTGGTTCCATCTATTGTTGATCCAATACGTTTGTATTGCGATAACAATGGGGCTATGGTATTAGCAAAGGAACCACGGTTCTATCAGTGATCCAGACACATCTTAAGGCGATATCACCTAATCAGGGAGATTGTTGATCGCCGAGAGATCGAGATCTGAAAAGTAGAGACGAAAGAGAACACAGTGGATCTATTCACAAAGGCTCTCTCTCAAACACAGTTTGAGTGACTTTTTGAGATGTTGGGTATATGATACGCCAACAGCTGGCCATAAAGCAGATGTTGGGTACTCAATACGCCAACAAAAGGCCTTAGTGAAAATGGGAGATTGTTGGAATTGTATGCCCTAGTGGCCTTTATTGTAGAGGATACTAGGGATATGCATGTACAGGACAATCTTGCTCGATATAATAGTATGCTATTTGGTTTGTTTTTATCTTAACATGTATGTTTTACTGGTTATTACATTTCATTATTACTTTTTGATAAAGCCTGTAGGTTTTTTCTTGACTACCAGCGTTATGATGGCGATCATACTTGTGGGGGTTGGGTAATCTGTAAGCACATTCTTAAATGTCCCTGTTCTTGGGAGTATCGAGACATAGCATCGATATTCTAAAGTAGACTAGCGTATATGTATCTTAACCCTGACGAGGGACAATGGTTGGTCCCATAGCCATTGGTGTATAGAACAAAAGATATATACAGGTATTCATTAGGTTATGAGTTACACTGGATGGACTCACCGAGAACTTCTAGATGGTAATATGCCTATCGTCATATTGCAGTTCTCTGGTGACATAGATACAGGTTAGTATTTAGACATGACATCATCATTTGTCTCGAGTGTGTTCCCACTGTACTTAGACTTCTACCCTACAACGGTTTTAAAGAGTCGTGCAAACAGGTTTTAGTTGTGTACAGCCCCGAAACATTTGGGTACGGTGAGCGATAAAAGATATTCATCTCTCCCAGTATAGGGAGTTGATGCCACGCTGTGTTCGATTAGTCATCGCCATAAAACCTTGGTCAAGGCGGATGAGATTTACTGATGTGAGATCAATAGTTTCTCAGGATGGTTATGAGCCACATCGACACAACTTATCAGGTTATTAGGGGTCTGACGTTTTCCACCCCCTAAATCCGATATGCGATACTCTCAGACGAAAAGACCGGACTATACGGTGATTGTCACTTTCAAGCTCAGTAGGAATATAGACGAGTTTGCTTGTCGACTATCCTTTCGTTCAATACCTGAGCAGCTGTTACGTACAGTTAGTACCGCTGACGTGGTTGTGGTTAAACCCACTGCCAGCGTATTGTCGAGTCTTTAGAATCCTACACAAAGGGTTTTCCAGCTCAGGAGAAACGACGTCTGTGCATATTTCGATACGTACGGAAGTTCGATTAAATACGTGTTTTTGTACACGTACTTTTAATCGGACATTTTGTTAATACTAGCCGGTTTGAAAAATAGCCAGATTATCACATTTGGATAAAATGTGAGCTAGTATTATATATCTATTTTTGGTATCTCTCTTTTTTGTATTTTTATTTTGACAGAATACAGTATTTATATGAATACGGGTATTTGTGTCTTGATATGAATACAGGTATTCGTATTTTATACGAATATGGGTGTATGTATTTTGATACGTATGTGGGTGTATGTATTTGTAGTATATACTTGTATTAGTGTATGTATATGTGTGTGTGTGTGTGTGTGTGTACACACATGTCTTGGCTTTTATTCTCTTCTCATTTCTTCTTGGATCAAATAGAAGTGTGTGGACCTATGACTCACTCATGTGAGTCACAAATCCACCCAGTTCAAAACTTAAAAGAAAAAGAAATAAGATGATAAGTTTAATAGGCCATGCTTGCTTCTTCCTTTCTCTCTCTTCTCTAGTTTTTCAAGTTGAGAAAGGAAAAAGAAAAAGAGAGAAAATATAAAGATTTACCACCACTACATCTCTAGTGATCAATTCCTAATAAGTTTTGTTCACTAGTTGCTTCACTTAGTCTTTTAGTGTGAAACTAGAGTTTTTGCTAGGGTTCCTTCGGGTGGATCATCTTCGACAAGGAATACCGATTCCCAAGCTCGTTCTCGATGACTTAGAAGCTTAAGAAGTGGATTTAAAGATGAAGGACACGACTACAAAGGTTGTAATTACCGACCGATGTTTACCGCCAAAAATAGAGACGAACTGGGATTGAACGTCCTGCCTGAATTTGGAGGCAGATGCTATTTGGACCTATCCATCCACCTTCTCGAAGATACCAAGTTGATTTATGGTATCGTATATCGGAGGTTTGGATAGATGCGACCGTTGTAGCAAACTTCATTGGATTTCCCCTCATTTGTGAGGGTTTTTTTTATTATGGGGACGCTCTTCCCTACAGGCGCAAGCCCCTGCAATTAATTACGTTACCGTATTGCAATAATCACTTTCTCCTGCTCCAGTGGTTCACTTCGTGTCGTATTGTATTTGTTTTATTTTGGGTTTCCCATGAATTGTATACAGAAACTAATTTATGTCGACGCCTGTAGGGCACGGATTAGTCCAAATCTGTATATTTGAGATTTGGGTTTGGGTCAAGGATTTGCTTGACGGGGTCCATGTTGGTAGCTTGGTTTGCCAACGGGAACTTAGGACGCAGATCTCATATAAATGAGGTCCATCAGTTCACATGAAACTTAGGTTTGATTTGAGGATCGTTTGTCATATTTGAGACCAAGATCAACTTAGAAACAAATGAGTATATGAGCTCAATTATATTAGTTTAAGAACATCGCGGTTCAACGTTGCCATGTTTGGAGCGAATATTAGTTTAAGAACGATTCGGTCCATTATCGTCGTGTTTGGAGCGACACGCCGTATTTGAGGCGACGCACTAGTTTATGAACGTTTCGGTCCAGCATTCCCATTTTAGGGACACAATTTAGTTTCAGAACATTTCAGTACAACATTCCCATTTTGCACGTACGTGTATTTGTTATATAGCGAAGTGAACGATGGTGACATAGAATGCGTCCAATTTGGAGTGCGATCCGATTTGAGGTATGCACATCAATTTGGAAGTGCATCAATATGGGATGTATCATTCCTTGTCTTGATGAAATTTTATATCAAGCTGGGACGAGGAATGAGTTATTGGTTGTCGAGACCCGCCAGCTCTCTGAAGACGTTAATGAATTATAACGACATATATCAGAGGTATGAAGAGATGTACCCTTGAACCAAATCCCGTATTTGAAGGAAAGATCATAAAGGATCGTCTAAAAATCGTTGGTCTTATTTAAGACTAAGATTAACTTAGAAGGTATGGGATGAAAATCGTTAGTCGTGTATGGGACTAAAATCAGTTTGGACATCACGAACATAAGCTTAGACAATTTGGGCTAAGATTGGGTTTTTGTAATACCCAGCGGTGCTAAACACTCAGTGGCATATAGCGCTCACGTGTATATCACATGAGGCGCTATAATAGTGCTAAGCACTAATCTTTTGTGGCACTCATGTGTGTTTCACGTGAGGCGCTGAGATTTGGCGCTCACGTGTGTTTCATATGAGGCACTACACTAGTGCTAAGTACTAAACTTTTCTGTTTTCTGGCGCTTATGTGTGTTTCACGTGAGGTGCTATATAACTTGGTCTTGGGTGCTCACATGTTTTTCACGTGAGACACTGAGTTTTTTTGGAGACTTAATCTCTGTTGATATTTTTAGAAAACTTAAATCTTTGTTAATGGTATTTTGACTATTAACGATCACCAAGATCACTATTTTGAAGATCAATGATCAGCTTCTTTAAAAACTAAGTTCTTGATTTGAAGGAACTGAGTTCCCGGAGTATTATGGACTTCATATTCTCCATGTTCTTCTATCCAAGTTTTTCTGTTCATGTTTTCAGATAGATTAAATCTCTGTTAATGGTATTTTGACCATTAACGATCACCAAAATCACTATTTTGAGGATCTTGGCTCAGGTTCTTAAAGAACTAAATTCTTAATTTGAAGGAACTAAGTTTCTGGAGTATTATGGATTCTATCTTCTTTCTGTTCAACCTTGTTCTTCTCTGAATTTTTAATTCTCAAGAACAAGATCTTCCCGATTAGAATTAAATTCTCAACCTGTGGAAAACTTGTCTTGTGGATCTCAGATTCACGGAAAGAACTAAGTTCTTTAAGAAAGGTGAAACCCTAGATATGTTAGGTAAAAGAGATATTTTGATCTCGATATTTTCTTTACCTAGGATTTTGAGGAGAAAGATCTTTCTTCTTTACTGAGAATTAAATTCTCTGTTATTTTTTGTAGAACTTTTTTAGAGCCTTCTGTATTTTTACAGAAACTTATGGGGGTCTCTCCTTTTTTTATATCGAGTCATTTCCTTCTCTTTTCATCTCTTTGCTTCTATTTATAGGAGAAGGAAAATAATCAATTTGTTGCGAAAATCTCTCATTGAGATCATGATTGATTTCATAATCAATTCAATTGATCTTTTAGATCAACTGGTGAATTTTATTCACGGTTGGATTTTTAATCCAAAGGCTCTCTGTTTAACAGAGAAGATTTCTTGTTTATTTTAATAAAATTAGGAAAATATTTTCCTAAGATAGGATTTTATTCTATCATATGAATATCTTGTTAGTTTAGGAAGATATTTTCCTAACATAGACTTTTATTCTATCATGTGAATATCTTGTTAGTTTAGAAAGATATTTTTTAACATAGAATTTTATTCTATCATATGAATATCTTGTTAGTTTAACAATATTATGACTATCTTGTTAGTTTAACAATATTAGAAAGATATTTTTTTAACATGGAATTTAATTCTATCACATAGAATATCTTGTTAGTTTAGGAAGATATTTCCCTAACATAGAATTTTATTTTATCATATGAATATCTTGTTAGTTTAACAAGATTAGGAAGATATTTTCTTAATATAGAATTTAATTCTATCACATGGAATTTAATTCTATCACATGGTTTAAATGATTTTATCACCATTGGATTTTAAATCCAAGATTCTCTGTTAGAGAAGATCTTTCCATATTAGAAATATCAAGGAAAATATTTCCCAAATAGAATTTAATTCTATTAGTTGATGATTTTTTTTTAAATCACCATTAGATTTTTAATCCAACGGTTCTGTGTTTAACAGAGCATCTTTCTCTCTTAGAAAGATTAAGAGAAATATTCTCCGAAAAATAAAATTTAATTCTATATAGAATTCAATTCTATTCTTAGAGAGCATTTAAAATTACGGCACTCACGTGCTTTGCATGTGAGCGCTGCCTAAAAAATGCGGTAAGGGAACTCACGTATTTAACACGTGACCCCATAATGTGGGTCTTAGCCTGTTTATTTTCAGCGCTCATATCCTTTGCATATGAGTGTTTACGTGTTTAACACGTGAGGCCTGTTTGGCCCTTGGCTATTTATATTCAGCGCTCATATGCTTTGCATATAGGCGCTCACGTGTTTAACACGCAATTCCTATTTGGACTTTTAGTTATTTGTTTTCAGCACTTATATGGTTTGCATATAAGCGCTCACGTGTTTAACACGTGATGCAAAACCGTGGAAATTCTTTTCATTTTTCTTCTCTCCCTTTTTTTTTGTAAGGGAACAAATAGATCTTAGTCAAAAAAAAATTGGCGGGAACAACCGAGTAATATAAACTCCTTCTAAGTTTACTAGTTTAGCGTTTGGATTCGATTCTTGGTCGTAGTAGTTCATACTTTTGCTTAAAATTTTCGTTTTGCATTCCGCCTTGACTGCAAGTTAGCGGCACGAGTATGAGCGTCTACTTACAATTTCCTTCTATGACGTCAAAAAAATACACGCTCCATAAGTTTTTTGGACGATCAATGCTCATCATCTCTATCTTTATCATATCAGATGTGGATACACCAAATTTCATGTGATTCCGCCACTTTTTCACCGTTGATTTAATGGGTGCAAAATTAATGGTTTACTGACAATAGAACTCTTTACATTTCTAATTCAATGGTGAAAAAGTGGTAAAATCACATGAAATTCGGTGTTTCCACATCTTTAATGACGAAGATGGAGATAATGTGTGCCGGTCGTCGAATAAAATGGTAGAGGGTGTAGTTTTTTGATGCCACCTAACAAAAAGACCCATCGAGCCTCTTTTCTTCATTATTCTCTCTCTCTCTCTCTATATATATATATATATAAGTGCTCCATTGCAAACCGGTCCGTGTTTTTTAAAAACGGGGACTCCCGATTTACGACATATTTTAACGATTCGAACCGTTCAAGTTGGTCATCCTACCCTCAAATATATGTATATGAAGAATCAAAATATTTAAAAACCTCTAACCTATGCATCAATAGGTGCAAAAATGAATGTCTTTTGATAATACAACAAAAACTTCATCCGCTGCATATGCTAGAGCTCTTCAAATCTTTTGATTTTTCATACACGTATATTTGAGGGTAGGGTGATTAACTTGAACGGTTTGGATCGTTAAAATATATCGTAGACACCACCTGACGGAAAAGCCCTATAGGGCCTCTTTTCTTCATTACTCTCTCTCTCTCTCTCTCTATATATATATATATATATATATATATATATATATATATATATATGTTCCATTGCAAACCGGTCCGCGTTTTTAAAAAACGAGGACTCCCGATCTACGACATATTTTAACGATCCGAACCGTTCAAGTTTGTCACCTTACTATCAATTATATGTGTATGAAGAATCAAAATATTTGAAGATCTCTAACCTATGCATCAATATGTACAAAAATGAACGTCTTTCGATAATGCAACATAAACGTTATTCGATGCATATGCTAGAGGTTTTCAAATCTTTTGATTTTTCGTACATATATATTTGAGGGTAGAGTCATCAACTTGAACGGTTCGGATCGTTAAAATATATCGTAGATAGGGAGTTCCTGTTTTTAAAATAGATGGGCCGGTTTGCAATGGATCACCCATATATATATATATATATATATATATATATATATATATATATATATATATATATATATATATATATATATGGGAGTGATCCATTGCAAACCGGCCTGCGTTTTTTTAAAACGGGAACTCATGATTAATGACATAATTTAACGATCCGATCCATTCAAATTGATTACCCTACCCTCAAATACATGTGTATGAAAAATTAAAAGATTTAAAGATATCTAGCATATGCATCGGATAATGTTTATGTTGCATTATCGAAAGGCGTTCATTTTTGCACCCATCGAGGCATACGTTAAATGTCTTTAAATCTCTTAATTTTTCATACACTTATATATATATATATATATATAGAGAGAGAGAGAGAGACAGAGAGAGACAGATGTGTGTGTGTGAGAGAAAGAGAGAGAATAATGAAGGAAAAAGGCCTTAAGAGGCTTTTTGTGTTAGATAGCGGCAAAAAATACGCCCTCTGCCATTTTTTTTTACGATCGGCACCTTCCAACTTGATATCCATTCTCTAATCTGTCGATACACCAAATTTCATATACATCATTTCACCATTGATTTAGTGGGTGCAAAATTAACGGTTTACCGACAATATAGCTTTTTATATTGTTAAATGAACGGTGAAATAGTGTTGTAATCATATGAAATTTGGTGCATCAACAAATTAGAGAATGAATATCAAGTTGGAAGATGCTAATCGTCGAATAAAATGATGGGGGACGTACTTTTTGTCGCCGCCTAACGCAAAAAGCCTCCTAAGTCCCCCCTATATATATATATATATATATATATATATATATATATATAAGCCGCGCACGCTAAGTATTACAAATGTTTGGCCAAATTAAGATTGTTTAATAAAGTAACCAAAAATATATTCCCAACAAATTAAAGGAGAGATAGGCCCTTTTAGGGTTTGCTGGCTGGCTGGCTACCATTCTTGCTTCATTCCATCGCCAACTTATTCTTTCTCTCTCCCTTTTGAGGTGTGGTGGAGCATGATATGGGACTTTTGCACCGCACAAGGGATTAGCTTAACTAGAACTTAATGTTCTGTAATGTTCTTCTGATGATGCTCGATACTGGTGATTACCCAGATCAAGACACGTGGCAGATGACGTGTCCCAGAACTTATAAGAAAGGATCAAGAACGGTACTTTGGTAGCATACCCCGGGCCTCCGACCTGAGGATGCTCCCGACCTTCGGTGGCCATCCAGACCACTCCTACGATCACCTTACAAACAGCCATCGGCTCGCCTCGGAGCCCTCCCGCACGCTGAGTTCCCTCAGCCCTCCAGCTCACCTCCGAGCTATCGCATATCCAAGATGCCTCATCCTCCCGCTCGATCCTGAGCCTCCCGCCGAGATTATCTTCCTCGATCTCATCGACCGACCCACAGCACCGATCACAGGCGTCTCCGCCATGGCTCCGCGAATCTCGCCAGAAGAGAGATATCCGCCGCCTATGATCCCGCGTTCCACGCCATCGCGTTCCCCCATTAACGAGCATATCTCGTCATTGATGGGGAATCCCGCCTTTCACGCCGGCGTAACGCCAGGGGCGTAACGGCCAGTGTGAATCTCGTGCCTGCCTGCCCATGGCTGCCACTATATAAACCCCTCTCTCAGACGACTCAGGTAGGCCAATTTTACCCTAATAGGCCGTTACTCTGCCCATTTAGCCCGTCTAACTTGATCATTGGAGGGTCCTCGGTGGCACAACCACCCCAGGACTTCCTTGCAGGTAGCTCGGCATCAACCACTTCAAGCCCATTGAGATCCACACGCTTCAGGAGGCAATCTCTAACTCAATCTCAGTCGCTCGTCTCCACTCGCTGTAGATCAACGGAAGGTAACATCTGAAGGAGATCAAGAGATCCATCAGTTGGCGCCATATGTGGGAAGTGCTAGTTCCACTCAACGAAAGTTCACCTTTCGATCTCAACTTCATGGCGAGCGATCACCATGACGATCCAAGCACTAGCCGCCGCCTTCCCCACAATAGAGGTGTGGATGGGTCCCCTCCTCCCCCGAACGCCATTCACGCCCCATCTGCTCGGATAGATCTGCTCGCATCCGTCGTGGATGTGCTCGTCTGTGTCCAAACGGCCGAGCAAGATCCCCAGGTCACCGCTCCCCCACCTCGGGACCGGGACTCCTATAGAGGGAGAGAAGACGCTGCCCGTGTCAGCATGACCGAGCACCGCCTCGCTGTCTCCGGCAGCCGCAAATCCCCGGGGCCAACCAATTCAATGACCCGCTGGGCACCACACAGCTCAACACCGAGGTCTCTCGCAAGAGCAACCTGCCCTGAGGCCCATCGCGCTCCTGTCCTTCCCGAGGAGGTGTCGGTCAGCTCGCCTGCACCCAGGCATGACCGGCACCTCCTCCCTCGACGGGGTCGCGCGGATGGGACTCACCACGGTAGCTCGAAGATGACCTTGCCAGGGGACCTAAGAAACCCCATCAAACGAAACCGCGGCTGCGGCCAGGCACAGTTCTCCGATAGCAGAGGCCAAAAATCAGACTATGCCCAATCATCGGGATACCACGGCCGACTCGACGCCCTCGAAAAGAAGATCGAAGGCATGCATCGGGAAAATCGTCCTTCAAGCGACGGGGCTAAATATGCCACTGACTCGCTCACGAAGCCCTTCACCAAAAAGCTACTCACCGTCCACGTCTCCTCCCGGAACAAGCCCCCGAAGATCTCCCTCTTCGACGGGAAGTCCGACCCGAAAGACCATTTGAACGCGTTCACTGCCGGGATGAGTTTCCAAGACAACTCCGACGCCGCGCAATGCCGTGCCTTTCCCGCCACTCTCATCCGCTCTGGACGAGACTGGTTCCGAGGACCCATGCCACGCTCAATCTCTAACTTTGATGAGCTGGCCACCCAATTCCTTGGCCATTTCGTCGGGAATAGACGGCAGAAGCGGACCGTTGATCATCTTTTCACCATAAAGAGCGGGAACAAAGAATCCTTTAAAGGATACGTCACCCGCTTCTACAACGCCCTCCTCGAGGTCCCGGAGCACCGGGATGAGACGGTCATTACAGCCCTTAGGTCGGGTCTTAGGTACAAGGAGTGGCTATGCTCCTTTGCATTAGCGCAACCTAAGACCATGGTCGAGTTAAAGGCCTGGACCGAATGTGAGATCCATCTTGAGTCCGAGGTAAACGCCAACCTGCCCCGGACAGAGCAAACCAATCAGAAAAAGGGCCAGGGAGGAGAAAAAGAAGATTGAGCGGCCAAAGCCCTGCTCCCCGAAGTTTCAGGAGTACATCTCGCTCAACGTCTGTAACGTTTTGAAAATCGTTTCGGTGAAATTTCGAAAAAACGGAAAAATAAGGGGGTTTTCTGTAAAAAAAAGTCAAAATACAAATATCTTTATTATAAAATTAAATATATATATTCTAGCTATGTAATTGCTAGTATTTGGTGTTTTTGGTGAAATTTCAAATTTTCTGAAAATTTTTCCGAAATTAATTATTTTAATATTATTTTAAGCCGGACCTTAGTATTATTGTGTAGGAATATTTTTGTCTCAAAGCGTTTGTATTCGGTCGGAATACAAATGCAGGTATGTATTTACAGTTGAGGTGTAATCCCGTAATTCGTTACAGGATTATTTTGGAAGTTGCCAGTTTTCTTTTTCCGTCTTTATCACCACCCTCTTTGTTTAATCATTGTGAGATTTGACCACTTTGATTTTTGCCTTGCACTGAAATTCTTGGTAGGGGGGAGGCTTCTGCATGATTGGTCTTTCCTCATTTATGAGGCATGGCCATGATTTATGAGGCATGGCCATTTATGAATGACATTGTTTTAAAATGATTATGGTTTATTGTTGAAGTGGCTGATTTTGCCAGGGGAGGGGTTCTCTGCAAATTCGCCATGTTTTAAATGGCAAGTTTTTTTTTTGTGTTGTAGAGTGGGCTTTGGACAAGTGGGGGCTGTTGGATTTTGGGGCCTTGATCATGGTGAATGGTTTTATTATTATGAGGTTTCTTTAGTTGCTACATATACACACAACACCAATTTCCCGGTAAGCTTGAAAAAGCCCCCCCATTCTTTCTGATATTTTTCTGGCCGAGCATTCCACAGAGAGCCCAATTTTTGGTGTGCTCAATTTTAGTTTTCCTCCATGAAAATCCTTGCTAACAACAAAATTGGCAACTTCACTCTAGAGACAAAATATTCTACACTCTCGCTACTTCATTCTTGGATATGTCAGTTAGCAAACTTCGTGTTCGAGTTGCCTCGGTTCTGAGGCGGGAGCCCATATAAAGATTCGTTGACGTGATGCCACTTTGACGAGGAGACCGGAGAGCAAATTGGAGGTCAAGATTTTCATGCTAGATCTCAAATCTTGTGAGGTATAAATCTTAACCTTTTGTTAAATTGTTGTTTGAATACTTTAAATCTAGCATAAATAGTTAATAATTTGGGTTAATTGAATGTTTTGAAAAATATAGTAAGGGTTTGTGTTTTCAATTAAGGTTTTTATTATATCATTAGGGGTGCAATGTTTAGTTTAACATCTTAATATATGAAAAACCTAGTTTGGTTTATTAAATTGCACTTGTTATATGTAAATTGTCCAAATCACACATATTTGTAAACTAGGTTTTGGTAATTAATTCAAAATTGAGAATTTTGAATATGGTTAGGGTTTTATCATCTCATTAGCAACATAGTGTGTAGTTTAACACTTTAGAGCTATGCAAAACCTAGCTAGTTGTTGAATTAAGAATTTGGTTTTAAAAATGTTAATAGAATTGTTATCCTTGCAAACTGGAAATTTTGTTTAAATACAAATTGTTGAATAAAAATATGGAGGTGATTTGTATGACCTAATTATGTTTTTAAGTGAGCATTTTGGCCAGTAGAATCGCTAAAATATTTAGTTTGGGTAAAACATCAAGTTTTGAACCGAAATGGGAAATTGTGCTAACTAGGTTTTTGGGAAATAAACGAATTGGTTACTTTTATGGTTTTGATGAATTAAAACCTATTTCTTATATAATTAGTGAGTTTTGAAACCACGATTGGTGCGTTTGGGGTTTTCTCGATGGTTTGGCGTTTGTACGCCGACGTCGAGGGTTTTTGGGTTGATTTGTGAGAATAACCGTAGGCTTTGACCTATGTGAAATTCAGGTGTCGTTCTGGTTTTAAATTGGATTTTTATGCGGAACGATACGTTGTGACATATAGGTACCCCCATGTGGACTTCGAGACGACAACAAGCGCGTGGTGACGTCGGCACCGGCTAGCAAGGACCAGGTGAGTAGATTTATATCTACGGGGAGAAGTCGGGTGGATGGCGTATAGCACCCCCACAGTTCGTGGTGATGTGTACGAATGCGTATACACACATATATTGATTATATATTGTTTGAGATTGTTGATGCTAAATATGGATATTTGGTGTGCTTGGATGATTTAGTGTCGTGAAACCCTAGAGTAGTGGTCACGCCACACATGCACACACACACATACATACTTGCATACATTCCTATTGGTATGTGCTCATGGGATTCTTTATAGTTATGGGTTCACATGGGTATGGGACTATGTGTTCACATACGGATTTGAGGATGATACTTGGGATTGAGCTGAGTCGATGAGATTTGATTTGAGGCCGTGAGATCGGTGATATAGCAGGGTTCGTATTTGAGTTACGACATGACGTGGTAGCGGGTCCTTGACGTAGTGTTTCACAAACGTGCATGCATACTTAGGCGGTATCAGTATTGTACTAGACGTAGATCAGTACCCCGATCATGATCTTGATAAATAGGATACCAGATGAATAGTATGATGAATGTGATATTGACCCGTACCCAGATTTGGGGATGCCGTACGACGGATTTACGTACAAGCTATATTTTGATGATTGATCCGCACTCTTGATTTGGGATGTCTGATTATAGATATGGTATTGGATATGATATTATTGAGGCGGGATCACCGACTAATATATAGACAGGTATGTATATATATCGACTCAGATGTTAGGCGGTTTCCTTACCTGTAGTCCAGCTTGTTAGCTTAGTCCTTTAGTTTAGTTTAGTTGTTAGATTAGATTCGACTCCTACCTATTTCAAAAGCTAACGAATCGTGGGTATTTTAAAAGACAGGTCAAGGGATTCTACGGATATTTCAAAAAACGTATCTTTTCTTAAAAACACCGTAGCCCCTATTTTCAAAACCCCACGATTCGTGTTATTTCAAAAGGCACTATTGTAGGACTTATTTTTAGGTTTATGCAGATTAGTTATCGTTGCGTCTAGTATTCAGCTCCCGCTCATTATTGTTGTTTACTCCGCATCACATGCTTATATTATACTTCATATTCTACTGTTGATATCTTGTGGTTAAGATACCAGCACCATTACCGATGATGCGTATGTACCACGTACACTTACTTGCCGGCTCACACACATCTTCATCGGTAATTGCCATGTCACGTACACCTTAGAAAATATTATTGCTTGACATAGCCTGTTAGCTAATAGTTTAGACATGATATTAGTGTACTTGCCTTATATGTTAGTTTAGACATTTTAGTTATTACCTGCTACTTCATGCATACTGTTATTCATTGTTATGCCGCATTCATGGATTCTCATGCATATATTCACTACTTTACGTGTTATTGAGGTTTTGGATTCGGATTTCCATGAGATTTTCTGGATTTGGAGGAAAACCGCAAAAACATAAATAAACCTTTTCTCTCTTTTAAAATAAAAAGTGCGGTTTTCCCATGATGTATGAGTCGTCCACCATGAGTTTGCTGATGGATTTCGAGACCCGATTCGAGGAGACGGATGAACCGTTTCGGGTACATGGTGGACCCGGTAAGGTACCCCGGGGCAAGAAGCGCGTGATGATGACGATGTGAGCCTGGCAGGGGAGCACTACCTACCGGTGGTATTACCCGACGCGTCGGATATCCGGAGGATACCGTCGTGGTCTTGAGATGGATGGTAGGGGCCGGTCTGGACTGACGGCGCCCTAGATATTGAGATTGAGACATTGAGATTTCGAGATATTGAGGTACTGAGATTTGATGATACAGGCCAGTCCGGATAGCCGGAGCCTGAGGTTTTGAGACATTGAGATTTATGTTTTGTGTCGATGCTAGACACTGTTGATGCTGATTTCATTTATAATACCTCATTTTAAAAAATTACAAAGGAAATCTCACTAATTTATGAAAAAAGTTTCTTCATTTACATGTATTCTGTTTTCATGCATTCATACCTCATTCATATGATATATTGCTACCTGAGGCACTGACACGGGCATATGAGATTACACTCGGGTTAGATATTACCCTAGCCATTGTTATAGGCTGCATGTTATTCATATATTGAGGATATATTATGATCTTTGACCTAGGTTGCGTTATTTGTGCGATTTCTGTGCGTAGATGTTTTTCTACTCACGAGTTGGCAACTCACCCCCGTTGTGCCCCAGTTTCATGCAGGTGTTGCCGTACGGATGTCATTACGGCTTTGCGGGCATATCTTCTTCAGGTGACTTGCTAGTAGATGGGTTATTTGTATTTTACCCAGCATTATACATTGTATATTATATTTCAGTTGTATCTTTAACCAAACATGTATTTATTTTTGAGATAGAGACCAGTGATATTTATTCTTTCGACCATAGAGTCGCGCGTTATATTTCTATGGATTTAATGCTCGTTGGAGTTCCCTTTCTGTTGTGATCCTCGCCTTTAGGCGTTGTAAATTATGTTGCTTACAGGTTGATTCACATATGGTTTTTCCTACACTCTACTACTTCTCTTGGTTTGGATTTCTGGGCTTCGGCTTACTTATTTTACGGACGTCTTGAGACGTTTCGTAACTTAAGTGCCGGTCATGTTCCGTAATTTCGGGTCGTGACAAAGTCTCCCAGATGGTACTGTTGGAAGAGGCTAAGGGCGAGAGGTTCTTCAAACTCCCCCTAGTCTTGAATAGGGCGGCAAAGCGTACCCGGGGTCCCTATTGCGCTTTCCACAGGTCGCAGGGCCACTCCACCGAGAACTGCAAGCAACTCCGAGACTACATCGAGGAGTTAATCCGCTCAGGGCACCTGGCAACGTACTTACGAGACAAGCGGCAAGCCAACCGTAAGCAAGAGCACCACCCTCTCCCGGCGAGTTGACAATCGGCCAAATCATGGTCGTGTCAGTAGGGACACAACGGGAACCGACGAGGCGCGGCACCCCTTACCGATCGAGAGGACTGGCAGCCACCCAAGGAAGAAGGCTAAAGCGGTCGAGCCGATCATCTTTACCAACGAGGACCTCCATGGGATATTCCTGCCTTACAACGACCCACTGGTGATCACAGCTCGGGTCCACCGCTATGAAGTGCAGAGGATATTGGTCGACTCGGGAAGCTCGGCGGACATTCTCTTTTATGACTGCTTTCTGCGTATGGGACTCATCCCGTGGACCTAAGAACGACCGCCTACGTCCTGTCAGGGTTCACTAACCATTCCATCCCGGCGGAAGGAGTAATCACCCTCCAATTTAACATCAGGGAAGTGAGAAGTACGCACACCGTGCCTGTGGAGTTTATTGTCGCGAGAATCCCATCGGCCTACAACGTCCTCCTAGTTCGCCCGACACTGAACTCCCTCCGGGCCCAGATATCGACCTATCACCTAGCGATGAAATTCCCACTCGACCAAGGCGGGATAGGTCGGACCTACGAGGACCAATGAACTGCAAAGGTTTGCTTCACCGCAATATCTACGTCTGAGCGGCCAAACAATGACATTGGGGGCGAGGATGATATCAAGGGTTCTCTGGACACTCGAGACGAGCAAAAAGAGGTTCGAGGGACCCCGGTGGAGCCACTAACAGAGGTCCCCCTCGTAGAAGGGGAAGATGAACGAACTGTTCAGATCGGGTCACTCATAACGGGGACTCAGTGAGACGACCTGTTCCACTTCCTCAGAAATAACTCTGACGTGTTCGCCTGGGCGCCTACGGACATGCCTAGGATCGACCCCAAGATCATATCGCATAAGCTCGGGATGGACCCTACGGTCCGACCCATCAGGCAGGAAAAACGAAGTTTTGCCCCGATCAAACAAAATTCGATCGAAGACGAGGTGGACAGGCTCCTCGCCGCCAACTTCATTCGGAACATGCCTTACTCGGAATTGTTGGCGAACGTAGTCATGGTTAGAAAGTCAAGCGGGAAGTAGCGTATGTGCGTCGACTTCACTGACCTCAACAAGGCCTGCCCGAAAGACAACTATCCCCTCTCTCAGATAGATCAGCTCGTCGATAGTTCGGCAGGCCACGAGCTACTTAGCTTCATGGGTGCGTTCTCCAGCTACAACCAGATCCGTATGAATCCGGCAGACGAGGATCTCAACGCATTCACAACAGACCGGGGTGTATACTACTATAAGGTGATGACTTTCGGCCTCAAAAACGCCAACAAGCTTAAGCTGTACCTCTGAAAAGAATGTCTATGAATGTATATTTCTTCTTTCACAAAAGCGACGTAAATTCTTCTAGTTTCTTTTTATTTAAATAATAAGAAGGAAACAATAGAGGATTGCAAAAGAAGAATTTTATTCATTCAAAAGGTATTGTGGGCTCCTCAGCCTTACATCAAAAAGGAAAAGAAAAATTTACAACAGAGGGGGAACGGGATCGAGGAAGTACTCCTAATGATATTCAGATTAGATTTCCGCCAATCGGGCCCAAGCCCCTACAGCCCGTTCCCGCCGATGCTGCGCGCAAACCCGGGACGCCACGGAAGCACCCGATGCTCCGCCCTCCGCGCCCTGGCTCACGATATACCTCTTTTGGAAGCACTCCAAAATGAGGGCCAAGGATCTGTCATGCCTGGCCTTCGAGATGAGGCCGAGCATATAGATCGAGCGCACCTTGTCGAGCGTCTCGTCCAGCAACTCCTCGGAGAGGGGGTTGTACTGTTGGAGATAGTGCCCTCAGAGTCAATTATTAGGTCACAGGTACGTGATTGTAATGATTGAGGGAGGACCTATCCCGGTAGGACAGTCTTACTCGAGATGATAGTATGCTATCTGGTTTACCTTTATCATCGTGTACTGCTTTAGGTGACATGACACGTCGCTATTACACGTTGATAGAGCCCCTAGGATTCTTGCTTGACCACCAGCAGTATGAGGGCGATCATATAAGTGGGAGCTGGGGGTCTACAAGCATATCCTTAAAAGGTCCCTAGTCGTGGGAGTTTCGAGACCGGGCATCGATACTCCATTAGTAGACTAGTGTATACAGTCGAGACCCCGACGAGGGGCGGTGGCTGGTCTCACAAGCCACTGGTGTCAGTTGGATCACCTAAGATGTATACAGGTGCTCATTGGGTTATGAGTACACCGGACAGGACTCGCCGGGAACATGCTAGTTGGTCATATACCAGACGTCAGATGGCAGTTCCCTGGTGACATGTGTGCAGGTTAGTTCATCGACCTGGGGATCGTCATTTGTCTCGTGTGAGTTCCCACTGTACTTTGATTACTACCCTACCACGGCTCAAAGGAGTCGTGCAAACAGGTTTTAGTTGGGTACAGTCCCGAGCCACATGGAGGCAGTGAGCGTATCTTCAGGGGTTCGTCTCTCCCGGTATTGGGGGTGAGGTCGTGCTGTGTCTAGGAGAGCCATTACACAAAGTCCTTGGCCAAGGCAAGGAGATTTACTGGTAGGTATTCCAGTAGTATCTCAGGGTGTTCTGGGCTACACTCCGACACGACTTGTACCGCTTTTGGGGGTCTGACTTTTACCAACCCCCTAGGCCCGCCATGCGATACTCATAGACGAACGGACCGGACTGCACGGATATTGTCACTGACAGGCTCAGTAGGGTGTCAGGATGAGTTCGCTCGTCGACGTCCCTTTTAGTCAATAGCTGGTGGCCCGTTACGTATTGGCTTATACCTCTGACGGGCTAGTGGTTAAATCCACAGCCATAGTATTGACGAGTCTTTAGAGTCTACCACACTTTCAGTTACTCAGCTTTCGGGCGAAACGCTGTAGAGGCCGTATGGAGATATGGCAGGGTCCGATCAGATACGTGCGGTATTGCACGGATCAGGATCGGACGGTTTGTACTAGTAGCCGTATAGGTATATGGCAGGGTTCGATCAGATACGTGCGGTATTGCACGGATCAGGATCGAACGGATATTACTAGCCGGCTTTGGTTTAAGCCGGTCCTAGTTTAGTACAGTGTAGATTTTGTCTCATTGCATTTGTATCCGGATGGAATACAGATGCGGGTGTGTATGCACTGTATTGGGGTTTTCCTGTAATTTATTACGGGACCAGTTTTCTGGAGTTGCCAGTTTGCATTCCGTTCCGGCCGGTTTTCCTTTGTTCTTTCCCGGCCGGACTTTCCCGATGGAGGGGGTTATTTGCAATTGTGCAAATAACATTTGTGGAGGGGGTTTCTTGCATAAAGTTTGATTATGATAGATATCATTTCTTTCATCCATTGACTTGTTTTAAAGTGAAGTGAAAGGTTATGGTGGCATAGTGTTTTTAAGCATGGTTGATGTTTTGTTGACCTTGGATGTGGTCACCCCTCTCTTGCTCCTACACTCACCTCCCTCTTGCTATCATATTATCATTCCTCCACCCTTCTCATTCTCACTTGATGATAAGTCTTTCAAGAAAGTGAGAAGAAAAAGAGAGAGCTTCATTCTTGAGAGTTTCCTTCTTGATCTTGCTTTCATGCAAGGAAAAATGAAAGCACCATATTTTCCTTGTCCTCTTTCCTCCATCATGGCAACAAAACCCCATTGAGACAAAGCGTATTCTACACTACATTCTACAGCACTTCTTGAGCATGTCGAGTTGCCGGCTTCATGCTCGAGTTGCCTCGGTATTGAGGCGGGAGCCCGTAAAAGACGAAGGCGATGTGGTGCCCTTTCCGGCGAGGAGGCGACGATGTGGACGGAGATCCCGCGAGGAGATCGGAGTGGAGATGAAGACCGGAGGACTTGGATCGTCGGTATATCTCTATTCCCATTCTTGTTGATAGCTTAGACTAGTTAATGGTCCGATCCGGTTAAAGTGCGCGGTGGTGCCGGTTTGCAAAGTCCGCAAAATTTAAGTTATTCACCGCTTCCGCATTCCGGCGTCGGATTGACGGCCGGGGCGCCGCCGTGCACTTACAGTGGTATCAGAGCCTCACCATTAACTTAGTCTAGCTTTGTGTAATGTGTTTGCATTTCCGATCGATCAAAAAGTCCAAAAACCCGTATTTTTCCCACATCAGTTTCTGTCGAATTTTTTTTGAGTCCAAAAATTTTTCAGGTTGTCTCAGAGTGATGTGCAGGGAATTCTAAGGTCACTGTAAAAATTTGGTTCAACGATCTCCTCATACCGCCGCGGAAGGGCGGCCAAACCCTTGGTTTGGCCGCGCTTCCGCCGCGTATTTAACTGTTCACCAATCCAAATTTTTGTAGTGTGTTCCTGAGTAAGAAATGTGGTTTTTGGAATATTAAAATTGGGCCCAGGTTTTCTGTGGTTGCTACAGTTTTGTTTGGGGGCCCACTTGTTAATGTTTGATCAATCGGAAAATTTTAAACACATTTTTCACAGTATTTACATTATATCTGCGACCGTGAATGTCACTCGATCGGTAAATCCGGTCTAACTGCTATAGCCCGGTTAGACGGATTTGCGAACGTGACTTTCACGTTGATGTTCTATGTATTTGCTGTGATGTTGCGGATCGGTCGTGGGGGATAGCCTGGATGCAATGCTAGTACTGTGTTGTTGTATTATGTACATTTGATATTGCGGGGCGAGCGTCCGACATGTGGACTGCCGTCACTGCCTGATTGTATTATTCTTTTGGGGCACGACCTGGTTGCGGTCGATGTACCCGGTGTATGTATATTTTACTTTTTGTACTAGGATTACCCCGCGGAGGGGTGCACGGATAGCCGGGTTCTAGAGGGCAGCAAGCCCGCATCTCATGGCATTGGGACGGAGGGGGCTTCACTCTAGGATTGGCAGGCTATTCGCCGCACTCGTAGGGGGTACAGGTTTGACCCAGGAGGGGTGCCCAAGTTGCCGGATTCCGTGAAGTGCTGGGTGGTCCATTCACGGCGCTGAAGGGGGCTGCCTCGCTTCAGGTTTTGGCGGGTGACTTGCCGCGCCCGTAGGGGTCTAGGATTTCATTGCACAGGCTATCCACACGACCAGGGGAACGTCGGGTTTCAGCAGTGGCTCTGTGAAACCCGGGGATCCCAGATATCTGTATTGTTTCTGTGATGCTGTTCATTATCAGTGATGTTGCATTTTATTCACGCCTTGAGCGAATATAATATATTGGTATATATATTAGTAGATGTTGTATATGTTTTACATCCGCGCTAGTCCAGTCCCCGCTCTGTCGTTAGTTAGCTAACCTAACGGGTAATGACGGGACCCAGTGGCGAATGCGGATGGCATATACGTACATCAGTATATTTTCGTTCTTTGTGGTGTGATCAATTGATGGGACTGCGTTGATTCGGATCAATGCAAGTTAAAACAAACCTAATCTGATGTTGTTGGAACACTTTTCAAAAAGCTGTTATTGCAAGAACGTTCATTTCTGTTTTGCATCGTGGTATTCATTGGAATATCCTGCTCCTCAGTCGACGAGGCAAGGGCCGAGATCCCTTCACCGGGAGTGACCCCTTGGACAGAAGTTTGCGTCAGGGCATTAACTTCACTATAGCCGATTACTTTTGCTTTGCACCGTGGTATTCATTTGGAGTATCCTGCACCCCATTCTACGGGGAAAGAGCCGAGATCCCTTCACAGGGAGTGACCTCTTTAGCAACGGTTTTCGTCACTATATTTTTAAAAGCTATCCGTTCCTTCAACGATATCAAGTTCACTACGTTAAAGGTTTTCGCCAGAAACCATTCGTAGCCCTCCGTCGTTTCATATGGGTAGTCAATAGTATTCAAGCTGTGTTTGTTGGCCTTAGTCAAGGCACAGTGTTTGGTAGCTATTGGGTATTCATATGCTGCATAGATAGATGCGTTGGTTTGGGACAGTCGTATAGCCTTGTTGGCCTTAGTCAAGGGCTTGTACGGGTGGATTCAAATTAACCTGGACAATGACGGGTAGAACTTGACATGTGACTTATGATTTGTTGGCCTTAGTCAAGGTCATAAGAGCATGGGGCAGAAATCACATCGGGAGTTTCAAAAGTACTGAAACTTGCCAGATATGCGCATACCTTCTGGAGTGTGATACCGTGAGCGGATTCCGTCACGTTGTCATGCGATGAGAGTTGGATCCCGATTCCCACTGATGAGTTAGTTTACTCCTCGGGTGACCCCGACTAATTCTTCTTTTAGGTTTGGAGGAGAATTTGAGGTACAGTGGGAGGATTCCAGATTAGATAAATTGGTGACCATTCTGATCTAGGTTAGAGTGCACGCTGAGTGTTTCTTTTCTCTCTCTCTCTCTGGCAGCGACCATTTGACCCGACCCTAAGACTTTGACTCAGTGACCAAGTTGACCGAACCTTCTTAAACACCGGCTTTTGGATTGTCAGAGTTGCAGACCTCATTGCCACTCCTACTTTTACCCTTTTCTCCAGGACACCCCGTATTACTACGAACGTCCACTTCCATTGGACAAAACCATCGTATGGTTAGATACGAACTCGAAGGAATTCGAGGATGGTTTCTGGTTCTGGAGAAAACGGATAGGATTATTCAGTTGTCTTTTCCTTTTACCCTCTCTCAGGTTACGAGTACTCCTTGGTTTAGGGGTAGTACACCTATTACGCAAATTGGATTGTCTTCTTCCAAACCTTAGGCTGGTGCCGACCGGTAGGGAATGAAGAAAACCAATTAGCATAACGATGGTGTGCAGAAGGTATTAAGTTTAGACAAAGCAAGGGATTAGTAAGAGGGCAAAGTAAATTGCAACAGATATTCACGACCAAACCAAATATTTCGTTACCACTCCCACATCACCTTTGTATTTCTCCAGGACACTCCGTATCACTACGAAGATCTACAGTTTATTTGGATACTCCATCGTATGGTTATATACGAACTCGAATGGAACTTGTTCCAGTTCGGGGATGGATTCTGGTCCAGGAGAAATTGGAATAAAGTACATTCAGGTGTCTTTTATCTTCACCTTCTCTCGCGTTGCGAGTGCTCCTAGGATTAGGACAGTACACCCTTTATGCTTATTGGATAGTCTTCTTCCAAACCATAGGCTGGTGCCGAACGGTAGGGAAGGAAGAAAACCATTTGGCCTAAAGGGGTGTGCAGAAGGTAAAGACTAAAGACATATGAAGGGATTTGGAGAGGTGGCAAAGAATTATACGGTTATAGTTGTGAATTTGGATAATGGAAGAGGCATTACTAAGAATACCGGGATACCCCACCGAAACATTTCAATGTTTCAGTTTCACTGTGTACTATTAAAAGAAAACTGATTTCCCGATTAGATACTTACTCCAGGGTATGTATTTACCAGGTATGATTCTCACATCTGTATGGTTTTACAGATGATGAGTGGGAGTAGGTTATTGGGAATTGGGTGATCATCCTCATTATATCGGGATTCGTTGTAATCGGTGATATTTGAAGAAATCACCTGGGCTGTTTGCCGGTCGGCAAATATTTGGTTTTGAATATCCGCAGTTATGCACCAATTTCAAATTGATATATCTGTACGTCTATTTTCATAAAGTGAGATATACCTTTCTGAAATTATGTCTACGACATTTACCTATATCAGTGGATGGTTAGGTAAGGAGCATTAAACAGCGGTGTAATTCTTCTTAACCATAAGTACAGTTTTCAACCTACGACACACAGTGAATGAGTTATCAGACTCAAGGGACTTATACAGAGTATTGTATGTTGTCCAGGGTCCATCAGGACAGAGGGGTTGGTCCTCGTACTACATTCAGTTTGCTTATGACTTCTCTAATTTTTAGACAGGTGTTTCGTGGAAACACAGGGTCCGAATTTGGAGAAGTTATAGGTATTTGAATAGAGTAGAGAACCATGTATAGCAAGTATCGGGATTCTTCAAAGAGATCGAAGATGTAGATACTTGTGTATGGTATTCAGTTGATAAAGAGATCTTGCTTCTCTTTCAGGTTACTCATAATTGGAAGTATTCCTAAGTTGAGTAACGCTGATCGGCCTTCTTCCATTTAGTTGACATGCGCTGGGGACAGCTGCATGATTTGAATCTGGTTCAATTAAATCAGTGCCTCTGTTTCTATATTGGATATAGAACAGTTCATATCTTAACGATGTTAAGGTACGGGGAGTTGTCCGGTTTATGATTAAAACCAGACACTGGACAACTCAAGGCACGTTTCTGTAATGGCTGTTTGTGGGTTGACCCAGGCTATGACGAGGGTTGATTTTCTACCATCTGGATGAACAATAGCAATATTGTTCTAGACTCGCCACAGTTTTATTAAAAATGGATTTTTTCAGAAAACAGTAGTGGGAGTATGGTAGAACTGGAAGTGATTCCAGAACCACAAACGATTACTGAAGATTTGATAAGGAACCTAAAGATTCAATCTGGATTGACATTCCATTGGCCACTCCGCAGATAAGGTGGGTAACTTCAGGCACCCGAGAGGCACTACGGTGGCCTCAAGGACGGTGACAAGGAAGTTCTTGTTTACCCACAATTACCATTGCTGTTGTTCCAGGCTGCGAGACCCGGCGGGAGAATGAGTATAGCGTCGTTCTAAACCAGTTTTAGAAGTGTACGTCTATATGACTCTGCCAGAGGGTTGTCGTAGTCAGTGAGAGCAGCGGAAGCATTGGTGGACAGGTTGCTTATGTCTATTTATAGACTAAAGCAGATGTAGCGGAGATAGATCATCTATTTCTGACGTGACAGTCATGGGTTTGACTTCATCAGAATAGGGGTTGAGAAGGTAGTAGGGTGTGATATCCTGGTATTTGGATGATATACACAGAGTAGGAAAAGAAACTCCTACACTACGATCGGTTATACTTTGGTCGTCACACAGTGTTTTCTCCGCACAGGAATTGGACATTATATCAGACATACTGGTTACTGGATCTATGGTATTAGATCTAGATTTGGGTGGTTTCCCAATCAGGGTACTTGACAGCATTCTAAGAGTATTTAGGATGGACGACTCCTGGCACGGTAGCGTACCTGCAGGTAATGGAGTCACCCTCTCCAAAGGTGTCTTACAGACTAAAGGGGAGAGGGATGTGCATGATTGGCAGATCACTTGCCAAGGCAATTGAGTCAATCATGAGATGTCAAGTACCACACCAGATGTTGTTCTTGCACCAGATGCAATAAGCTGACATTGATCCAATCCTGGAGAAACAGTCGGAAGCAGTTTTAGAACATAAGCAAATGTTCTAGGGAGATGATAACGACAGCCTCATTTAGGAGACAGTTATCATTCCAGGCTTCCAAGGTGACATGGACGGCAAGGAGGTTGTCAGAGTTATAGTTTTCCTTCTGATGAGGGGCAGTATTTTGGACAGGTGGTCCAAGGCAATACTGAGGGTGGCATGGCTCAGGATACTGATTAAGTTCAGTTGACGATACAGTCTAAGAAGTTTGGATTTGGAGTTCATTTATGAGCTAAGTCCCATCAGACATCCAGACACATTCTAAGACAGGTATTGCTCATTTCGGGAGATGGGTTTCTCCGCGAACATGAGATATAGAGAGACATGGAAGGAAACAACAAAGCGGATCCACTCACTGAGGCTATTCCTCGAACGCAATAGTTCCGCAAACGAGCTTTGTGAGACTGACTAGTAGAGGAGTTGGATGTTCGGTATCACACGGGCTGTGAGTATGCGACATCGCAATAATTAGCCTTGAGTGCAAGTGGGAGATTGTTGGAGATAGTGCCCTCAGAGTCAATTATTAGGTCACAGGTACGTGATTGTAATGATTGAGGGAGGACCTATCCCGGTAGGACAGTCTTACTCGAGATGATAGTATGCTATCTGGTTTACCTTTATCATCGTGTACTGCTTTAGGTGACATGACACGTCGCTATTACACGTTGATAGAGCCCCTAGGATTCTTGCTTGACCACCAGCAGTATGAGGGCGATCATATAAGTGGGAGCTGGGGGTCTACAAGCATATCCTTAAAAGGTCCCTAGTCGTGGGAGTTTCGAGACCGGGCATCGATACTCCATTAGTAGACTAGTGTATACAGTCGAGACCCCGACGAGGGGCGGTGGCTGGTCTCACAAGCCACTGGTGTCAGTTGGATCACCTAAGATGTATACAGGTGCTCATTGGGTTATGAGTACACCGGACAGGACTCGCCGGGAACATGCTAGTTGGTCATATACCAGACGTCAGATGGCAGTTCCCTGGTGACATGTGTGCAGGTTAGTTCATCGACCTGGGGATCGTCATTTGTCTCGTGTGAGTTCCCACTGTACTTTGATTACTACCCTACCACGGCTCAAAGGAGTCGTGCAAACAGGTTTTAGTTGGGTACAGTCCCGAGCCACATGGAGGCAGTGAGCGTATCTTCAGGGGTTCGTCTCTCCCGGTATTGGGGGTGAGGTCGTGCTGTGTCTAGGAGAGCCATTACACAAAGTCCTTGGCCAAGGCAAGGAGATTTACTGGTAGGTATTCCAGTAGTATCTCAGGGTGTTCTGGGCTACACTCCGACACGACTTGTACCGCTTTTGGGGGTCTGACTTTTACCAACCCCCTAGGCCCGCCATGCGATACTCATAGACGAACGGACCGGACTGCACGGATATTGTCACTGACAGGCTCAGTAGGGTGTCAGGATGAGTTCGCTCGTCGACGTCCCTTTTAGTCAATAGCTGGTGGCCCGTTACGTATTGGCTTATACCTCTGACGGGCTAGTGGTTAAATCCACAGCCATAGTATTGACGAGTCTTTAGAGTCTACCACACTTTCAGTTACTCAGCTTTCGGGCGAAACGCTGTAGAGGCCGTATGGAGATATGGCAGGGTCCGATCAGATACGTGCGGTATTGCACGGATCAGGATCGGACGGTTTGTACTAGTAGCCGTATAGGTATATGGCAGGGTTCGATCAGATACGTGCGGTATTGCACGGATCAGGATCGAACGGATATTACTAGCCGGCTTTGGTTTAAGCCGGTCCTAGTTTAGTACAGTGTAGATTTTGTCTCATTGCATTTGTATCCGGATGGAATACAGATGCGGGTGTGTATGCACTGTATTGGGGTTTTCCTGTAATTTATTACGGGACCAGTTTTCTGGAGTTGCCAGTTTGCATTCCGTTCCGGCCGGTTTTCCTTTGTTCTTTCCCGGCCGGACTTTCCCGATGGAGGGGGTTATTTGCAATTGTGCAAATAACATTTGTGGAGGGGGTTTCTTGCATAAAGTTTGATTATGATAGATATCATTTCTTTCATCCATTGACTTGTTTTAAAGTGAAGTGAAAGGTTATGGTGGCATAGTGTTTTTAAGCATGGTTGATGTTTTGTTGACCTTGGATGTGGTCACCCCTCTCTTGCTCCTACACTCACCTCCCTCTTGCTATCATATTATCATTCCTCCACCCTTCTCATTCTCACTTGATGATAAGTCTTTCAAGAAAGTGAGAAGAAAAAGAGAGAGCTTCATTCTTGAGAGTTTCCTTCTTGATCTTGCTTTCATGCAAGGAAAAATGAAAGCACCATATTTTCCTTGTCCTCTTTCCTCCATCATGGCAACAAAACCCCATTGAGACAAAGCGTATTCTACACTACATTCTACAGCACTTCTTGAGCATGTCGAGTTGCCGGCTTCATGCTCGAGTTGCCTCGGTATTGAGGCGGGAGCCCGTAAAAGACGAAGGCGATGTGGTGCCCTTTCCGGCGAGGAGGCGACGATGTGGACGGAGATCCCGCGAGGAGATCGGAGTGGAGATGAAGACCGGAGGACTTGGATCGTCGGTATATCTCTATTCCCATTCTTGTTGATAGCTTAGACTAGTTAATGGTCCGATCCGGTTAAAGTGCGCGGTGGTGCCGGTTTGCAAAGTCCGCAAAATTTAAGTTATTCACCGCTTCCGCATTCCGGCGTCGGATTGACGGCCGGGGCGCCGCCGTGCACTTACATGTACAACCCCGGGGACCTCCTCCAAATTGCGTAAATCAGCAACTGTAGGAGGGCGACCGTCGAGGAAGAAGCCGGCCGACGTGACCCTCGAGGCACTGAACCACATCCCGGTGCCTATCCCCAGCCATGGTCTAGTCATACTTGAAGACATCATCGAGGTGATGATCTCTTTGATCGAATACATGGGACCAGTCATCTCAAAAAAGCGACGCTGAAGAGTTGCCGTCTACTTCTCTATTTATAACCCCAAACAGCATCCCTAAGGACCTAAATTCGCGCACGCATGGGCGCGAACCCTGGGATTCACCCAAATTACTCCAATACTGCAATGCCACGTGGCGGAATTGACGCAGCTTTTCGAAACGCTTCGCCTTCCCCATGCGTTCCTGACATGTGTCGTCCGCGATGGTCACTCTTCTCGATGCTCGCACACCAAGGAAGGTTAGACCGAAGGTCGCAAAACCGAGCAGCTTCCCTGCTCAGTCCATCCTTAGCAGACAACTCCTTGTCTACCCACGCTAAGGATTGAACCCCTCGTCGAGAGGCAACCGAGCAGCAACCCTGCTTGGTCCATCCTTGGCTGGTAATCCCTTACCCAACGATGCCAAGGATCAAAGCCCTCATCAAGAGGCCACCGAGCAACTTCCCTGCCCGGTCCATCCTTAGCAGGCAACTCCTTGCCTTCCCGCGCTAAGGATCGAAGCCCTCATCAAGAGGCTACCGAGCAGCTACCCTGCTCGGTCCATCCTTGGCTGGTAATCCCTTACCCTACAACGCCAAGGATCCAAGCCCTCATCAAGTAGCCACTGAGCAGCTTCCTTGCTTGGTCCATCCTTGGCTGGTAATCCCTTACCCCACGACACTAAGGATCCAAGCCATCATCAAGAGGCCACCGAGCAGCTTCCCTGCTCGGTCCATCCTTTGCTGGTAATCTCTTACCCAACGACGCCAAAGATCAAAGCCCTCATCAAGAGGCCACCGAGCAGCTTCCTGCTCGGTCCATCCTTGGCTGGTAATCTCTTACCCCACGACGCCAAGGATCAAAGCCCTCATCAAGAGGCCACTGAGCAACTTCCCTGCTTGGTTCATCCTTAGCTGATAATCTCTTACCCAATGATGCCAATGATCAAAGCCCACATCAGTTGGCGCCATCCCTGCTCGGTCCATCCTTGGCTGGTAATCTCTTACCCATGACGCCAAGGATCAAAGCCCTCATCAAGAGGCCACCGAGCAGCTTCCCTGCTCGGTCCATCCTTAGCAGGCCACTCCTTGCCCTCCCGCGCTAAGGATCGAAGCCCTCATCAAGAGGCAACCGAGCAGCTTCCCTGCTCAGTCCATCCTTGGCTAGTAATCTCTTACCCAACGACGCCAATGATCAAAGCCCTCATCAAGAGGCAACCGAGCAGCTTTCCTGCTCGGTTCATCTTTGGCTGGTAATCTCTTACCTAACGATGCCAAGGATCAAAGCCCTCATCAAGAGGCTACCGAGCAGCAACCCTGCTCGGTCCATCCTTAGTAGGCTACTCCTTGTCCTCCCGCGCTAAGAATCAAAGCCCCCATCAAGAGGCCACCGAGCAGCTTCCCTGCTCGGTCTATCCTTGGCTAGTAATCTCTTACCCAACGACGCTAAAGATCAAAGCCCTCATCAAGAGGCCACCGAGTAGCTTCCCTGTTCGGTCCATTCTTAGCTGGTAATCTCTTACCCACGACGCCAAGGATCAAAGCCCTCATCAAGAGGCTACCGAGTAGTTTCCCTGCTCGTTCCATCCTTAGCAGGCCACTACTTGCCCTCCCGTGCTAAGGATTAAATCCCTCACCAAGAGGCCACCGAGCAGCAACCCTGCTCGGTCCATCCTTGGCTGGTAATCTCTTACCCAACGATGCCAAGGATCAAAGCCCTCATCAAGAGGCCACCGAGCAGCTTCCCTGCTCGGTCCATCCTTGGCTGGTAATCTCTTACCAAACGACGCCAAGGATCAAAACCCTCATCAAGAGGCCACCGAGCAGCTTCCCTGTTCGGTTCATCCTTGGCTGGTAATCTTATACCCAACGACGCCAAGGATCAAAGCCCTCATCAAGAGGCCACCGAGCAGCAACCCTGCTCGGTCCATCCTGTTAGTTATGTATATGCCCTAGAGGCCATTGTTGTACATATGATGTATATTATAATGGATGCTTGGATATATATAGAGATGACTTTCTTGCTCGTCATGATAGTATGCTATTTGGTTTCACTTTATCTTAACATGTTGACTTGTATTGGTTTACTGTTTTTCTCTCACATGTTGATAAAGCCCTTAGGATCTGTACTCGACTACTAGGACTATGATGAGATCATACTAGTGGGGCCTTGGTAGTCGATGAGTACATCCTATAACTGTTCCTAGTCGAGGGTATATCGAGACAGGGCATCGATACACCAGAGTAGACTAGCGTATACGCATCTTGACCCATATGATGGGCGATGGATGATCCCACATCCATCGGTGTTTGACATCAGAGATGGTGTACGGGTGCTCAGTGGAGACTGGGTACACTGGACGGACTCGCCGAGAACTCCCAGATGGTGATATACCACACGTCGGATGGCAGTTCTCCGGTGACACTGGTACAGGGTAGTCTGTAGACCCGAGATCATCATAGAGTCTTGTATGATTCCCACTGTGTTTTGATTTCCACCTTACCACGTCCAAGAGGGCGTGCAAAACGGTGGCTTTTGGGTACAGTCCCGAATCACATGGAGGCAATGAGCGATAGGAGGGGATTCGTCTCTCCCGGTATAGGGAGTTGATATTGTGCTGTGTTCGATTGGCTATAACTGGAAGTCCCTGGCCAGGGCTGATATAGAGATTTACTGGTAAGTGTTACTAGTAGTTTCTCGACCCGTTATGAGCTACACATCGACACGACTTATCGGTTACTGGGGTCTGACGTATACCACCCCTAGACTTGATATGCGACATATCAGACGAACAGACCGGACTGTACGGGAGTGTTACTGATTGGATTCACAGGAGAACGCACAGGCTAGCTTGTTGATCTTCTGATCGCTCAATACCTGGGTGGCTGTTACGTTTAGCTGACCGCTTGCAGCTTGTGGGTGTTTGATATGATCATCACCTGCTACCGGCGTATTGACGATTCTTTAGAGTCCTACACAGAGGTTTCTTGGCTCAGGCGAAACGGAGTAGAGGCATATATGTGATATGTGCAGGACCGAGAATAATGCGATATGAGATACCGTATTATATTCTCGCGATATTTAGATATGAACCGGGTCATCGGATCAAGTGTTGATTCGATGAATCGGTACATGATATATTAGTCGGTAATATTCGATATAGCCGGATCGTCGAATCAAGTGTTGATTCGATGATTTAATGTATAATAATATATATGATATATTGTATTACATTATCTAATATTGGCTCGCTTTATTATTTCATTTTCTCACTGGATGATACATTGATATATATGCGATATATGTTAATTGTATTATTTTCTTTTGTTGCAAATATATAATATATATATGATTTATATTATTGTGACATGATATGATTTATTGTTAAACATGTTTAAGGATGATTAACTGAGGTTAGGGTTTGATTAGGGTTAGTTGCTTCATGCACCTTCTAGAAGCAATTTCTTTTGTCATAGTTAAGATATTTGTTGATGACACATTCCTAACCAAACCAAACCCTAACTCTAGTTGTTTCTCTACACATTATTAGCCACTCATCCTTGACCATGGTTTATACATCAATCATATACTTTTATTTCTATTCATCACAAAAGGATTGATAATTATCATTTTTCCATGATCATCTTCTTCTCTCTTAAAAAGCTCACTAGAAATTCTTTATGTGATGAATAAATATGAGAAAATGATTTAAAAGGAAAGCATAAATACTACTCTCTCATCCTCATCTCATCTAGCCCATGAGATTAGTGTGTTCATCTCTTTAGAGTGAGAAAGCTTGAGTTATTGAAACTTCGACGTAGATCATCGGAGATTTGGAACACTTCGAGCAAGCATGGATCGTTCGAGTCGTGGAGCCTCTCTTGAGTCCGGGAGATCGTGGATCGCGGCGAAGGGACTTCTACTCGGAGCTTATGAAGCGAAGGAGCGGACTACAAAGGTTTTAATCCCTCACACTTATCTTAAAAGATGTAATCTTGTATGCTTAACCCTAATTATCTAGCAAAGATCCCGGCTTTGGGTTGTTCGGCACGTCTAAAATTTTATCCGGGCATGTTTGATGCCTTATGAACTTTCACAAGAGTGCCTAGGAACCCTTCAGTGGTATCAGAGCCTAGCTAGAGTATTAGGCGACGTGTTTACGAAGTTAAAACTCCGATCGAACCCGAACCGACGTAAATAGACCCTTCTCTGGAAATTTTTCAAAAACTGGGATTTTTCTGAATTAAAAATACGTAAAAAAATCAGCAGGGAATTCTAAGAATTACCATGAAACACGGGCCCACAATTCCTCTAAACGGCGGCGGAACCGCGACGAAAACATGCTTTTCGCGGGGGTTCCGCGGCGGAATTATGGATTGGTGACACATGTTTTTCATGGTAATATCTGTAGATGCTTGTTGATGCTTCTGGGTATTTTTAATCTGTTTCAAGTGTTGAATATTCAGGGGTTTGTTTTGTAATAGTAGATTCGATCGGAATATTTAAATTCGTATTTCTTTCCAGATATTTAGAAATTGTTAAAAAGTTCGAACGGATATCATTAACTCACTTTTTCCCGGCACATAAAACTTTCAAGTGTTGAATTTTTATCGAGTTTAAATCTTTCGAAAAAATTGTACAAGTTAAACGGTGGACCCTCTAGAAGACAACAAACCTTAACTCGATTATATGACCGTCTTGAACTGCCTTTTGAACCTTCGGGTTTGGGGCAGTACGGCATGCCACATGTGAGGCGTTGGCTTGACCCTTCTACGGCTGGATCACCGATACTGTGACATATTCTGGGATTATTTGAACTCCGCTCAAGTGTTGAGCAATTTAGGAAATTTTGGGTATTTGATTATCTGTTCGGAAAGTTTAATACTGTCTATTTATCTGGAATGTGATACAATATGTGGAATTCATAGAGTTAGGCATGAAATGCGAAGTATGTGATATTTCGGATTTACGATATCTAAAGTGATTGTGGATTCCAAATGTTGTAGTTTTACACTTTCTTTTCTGTGACCGTAAGTGTAATATCTGATATCGCCGGTTTCGTTGCTATATGTCAACGACAATTGGGATGCGCATATTTACTTACGTTGATGATATGTGATATTATGTGTTGCTGTGATATGTTATATTGGATCGTCGTGTTCTGAATAGCCGGGGGTTTTATGTGAGATGAGGGTTTTTATTTTCATTCATGTAAAATTCATTTGTAATGTAATATTTTTTTATTTGGGGCACTTCCAGGTTGCGGATAATGTCACCCTTGTATATTATTTACTTTTCCGCATTAGGTAGACCCAAGGAGGGGAGCACAAGTAACCGGGTTCTAGGGTCCAGTGGGAGGCCATCTCGAGGAGTCGAGACCGGGTCTCCTAACCCTAGAATTGGCAGTGTTACTTGCCGCTCTCGTAGGGGTCTTGGGATGTGGGTTTGGCTATTCGTCGCGACCGTGGAATCCGTGTTTTATACAGGCTCGTATTGAAAACACGGACGTCCTAGTATATCCAATATTTCATATATGTTCTTCTGCTGCAATGTTCTGTGATGAGATCATATTACTGCCTGAGACGAATGCTTATACTATATATGCTGATATATAAATATTACTGCTTTCGTTTCTTCTGTGATGCTTCGGAAGCATAAGCTGATGGGATTTTTATTAATGAGATTAATAAAAAGAAAAGAAACCTAAAGATGTTGTAGAATCAAAACTTTATAAAAATGGTAGCTACAGTTTTGCTTTGCATAGTGATATATATGATATATCCTGCACCTTATTCGATGGGGAAAGAGCCGACGATCCCTTCACCGGGAGTGACCTCTTTAGCGAAACTGGCAGATGCTACAAAACTCGGTTTGTCTTTTGATTGCTTTTAAAGTTTTGCTTTGCACAGCGGTATATATGATATATCCTGCACCTTATTCGATAAGGAAAGGGCCGACGATCCCTTCACCGGGAGTGACCCCTTTAGCGAAACTAAGAAAAGCCTCAAAAACACTCCTTTTCAAAACTTCACTCGATTCTACGACGATATCAAGTTCATTACGCAATCGGTTTTCTGAAAAACCTGTCGTAGCTCTCCGTCATTTCAGATAAATCCTACTTAGTATTCGTGCTATGTTTGTTGACCTTGTCAAGGCACAGTGTACGGTAGCTAATTAGTGTTTATCTGCTAAAACATGAGATGTGATTGGATTAGGGTATTCGTACGGCCTTGTTGACCTTGTCAAGGGTCATGCGGGTGGGTTTAATTCAATCAGGAAATGACGGGTTGAACTTGACTTGCGATTTATGGTTTGTTGACCTTGTCAAGGTCATAGATCGCTAGGAGCAAAATATTATTGGGAATTTCAAGTGTTGAAATTTGCAATGAGATTGCATACCTTCTATGAGATAGTTGGATCCCGATACCCACTGCGAGTAAGAGTTACTCCTAGGAGAGTTTTACACAGGATAATTAGTCATTCAAGTAGGTGTCTAGAAAAGTGTTAACGGGGTTATGCCTCTGGGAAAACGAGGTTTACTTTAATTAGGTCCGTGCGAAAGCACGGGGAACCTCCCTCAAAGTACCGACACTGATCTGGCTGAAAGATTGACGAAATTGTAGGGTGTAATTAATCCCGGCTAATCTTACCTTTTAGGGTTTGAAGGTAGATTTGATAAAAATAGTGGGAGACATCCTGATTAGATAAGATAATAACCAATCTAATCTTGCAAGAGCGTACGCTAAAGTGTTTTCTTCTCTCTCTCTCCAGGTAGCGACCATGTCAGGCCATAATCAAGATAATAATATGGATGTATTGACTGAACCCGATTATTGTACAGTGCAGGGGAACGTTGGACCCGTTCTTTCTTATAAGAGTTATAAGACTGAACAGGAAACAGGAAAATATCTGGATTCTCACGCCGCCCAAAAGAACATGCATATTGATGTATCTTCTTCGGGTGTGTTAGTTATTGAGAACTGTTTCTCAGTTCACCCTACGTCCTGGGTATTAGATACCGGATCAGGATCCCATATATGTAAATTGTTACATGGGCTACGTAAAGGTATTGAACTGGGAAAAGGTGATCATTCCGTTCAAGTAGGGAACGGTGCAAGTATTGTAGCCAAAGCAGTTGGCGAATATCACCTTGTATTGCCGAGTCGTAATACACTGATTCTGAATGAGTGCTATTATATACCGAACATGATGTGCAATATTATATCAGTTTCTTTATTAAGTAAAGAAGGATATAATTTTGTAGTAAAGAATAATGTTATGAACATATTCCTAGATCAAAAGTTGATTGCATCAGGCTCGTTACATAATGGCATATTCATTCTGAATCAGAATACAGTCCTGAATATACAAAACACACACAAGAGGAAAAGTTCAGATATGAACGAATCCTACTTGTGGCATTGTAGACTTGGTCATATCAATGCGACACGACTGGCTAAGTTACATAAGGATGGTTATTTGAATCCGTTCGAATTATCATCTTATGATACTTGCCATTCATGTCTCAAAGGAAAAATGACCAAAGCTCCGTTTAGTGGACACGGAGAAAGAGTTACTGAACTCTTAGGACTAATACATAGTGATGTATGTGGTCCCATGTCTACGCATGCCAAGAACGGTTCTTCCTACTTCATTACATTCACTGACGATCTCTCTAGATACGGACATGTGTTTCTGATGAAACACAAGTCTGAAGCTTTTGAGAAATTCAGAGAATATAAGCACGAAGTAGAGAACCAAACGGGCAAAAGTATTAAGATTCTTCGATCTGATCGAGGAGGTGAATACTTAAGCAATGAGTTCCTAGATTATCTAAAAGAGAATGGGATTCTCTCTCAGCTTACTCCTCCTTATACACCACAGCACAACGGTGTATCGGAACGAAGGAATCGCACCCTATTAGATATGGTGCGCTCTATGATGAGTACAGCTGAGTTACCTATTTCCTTCTGGGGGTATGCACTTGAGACAGCGGCATACATACTGAATAAAGTTCCTACCAAATCTGTGCCTACCATCCCATATGAGATATGGGAAGGGAAGAGACCATATCTTAATTTTGTTAAGATATGGGGTTGACCGGCTTATGTCAAAAGACGAAACCCGGACAAACTCGAGGCAAGATCTGTTTTATGTAAGTTTATTGGATATCCCAAGCATTCGTGAGGGTATATTTTCTACCACAGTGAGGAACAAAGGGTGTTTGTTGCTCAACACGCCACCCTTTTAGAAAAGGAATTTCTTGCAAAAAAGATTAGTGGCTCTGAGGTAGAACTGGAAGAAGTTCCAGCAGAACAAACTACAACAGATGATTTAGTGGAACCAGAGGATTCAGTAGTACCCGATGAACCCCAGCTTCTCCGCCGATCTAGTAGGGTTTCTCATCCACCTGAGAGATACTACGGTTTTCTCATTGATGGTGGGAGCGAGGATTGCATCATGGATGATGATGACCCGACTAGTTTCGAGCAGGCCATCACGAGTGGTGACTCTGTGAAATGGCTGGATGCAATGCGATCTGAGATGGAATCCATGTACACCAATAAAGTATGGACTTTGGAAAATGCTCCTGAAGGGGTAAAACCCATAGGGAGCAAGTGGATCTTTAAAAAGAAATTTGGTGTAGATGGAAAAGTTGAGACTTTCAAAGCTAGACTTGTAGCAAAGGGTTTTCGTCAACGACCAGGTGTGGATTATGACGAAACCTTTTCTCCAGTGGCTATGCTTAAGTCCATCCGGATCTTACTTGCCATTGCTGCATACCATGACTACGAAATCTGGCAAATGGATGTTAAGACCGCCTTTCTAAACGGTGATTTAGAAGAGTGCGTGTACATGACTCAGCCAGAGGGCTTCGTAGATAGTGGGAGCAGCGGAAAGGTGTGCAAGCTGCTTAAATCCATTTATGGGTTAAAGCAAGTATCGCGGAGTTGGAACATCTGTTTTGATGTTGTAGTCAAAGAGTTTGACTTCATCAAAAATATAGTTGAACCTTGTATCTATAAGAAGGTAGCAGAGGGTAAGGTTGTCTTCTTCATATTGTACGTGGATGACATACTCTTGATAGGAAACGATATTCCTATGCTGCAATCAGTCAAGCTCTTCTTATCACAGAGATTCTCAATGAAAGATCTAGGTGATGCCTCCTGCATATTGGGAATCATGATCTATAGAGATAGATCTAAACGGATACTGGGATTGTCCCAATCCAGGTACATTGACACCATACTAAAGAGGTTTAGTATGGAAGAATCCAAGCGTGGGAACCAACCCACGATCTCTGGACTCACTCTCTCCAAAGAGATGTCTCCCAAGACTGATTTGGAGAGAGCTCGCATGCAAGGGATACCCTATGCTTCGGCAGTAGGCTCTATCATGTATGCGATGCTATGTACCAGACCCGATGTAGCATACTCACTAAGTAAAGTGAGTCGGTATCAAGCAGATCCTGGAGAGAGTCATTGGACAGCTGTGAAGAACATTCTCAAGTACTTACGAAGGACTAAGGAGATGTTCTTGGTGTATGGTAATGGAGAACTCCAGGTGGAGTCCTTTACCGATTCCAGCTTCCAAAGTGATAAGGACGACTCTAAGTCGCATTCGGGTTTTGTCTTTACCCTCAATGGAGGGGCGGTATGTTGGAAGAGTTCCAAACAGGATACCGTTGCAGACTCAACGATGGAGGCTGAATACATCGCTGCCAACGATGCTGCCAAAGAGGCTGTCTGGATCAAGAAGTTCATTACTGAACTTGGAGTGGTTCCATCCATTGAGCATCCAATACCTCTGTATTGCAATAACAATGGAGCTGTGGCACTGGCCAAGGAACCCAGATCCCATCAAAAGTCCAGACATATTCTGAGGCGGTATCACCTGATCAGGGAGATAGTTGATCGCCGGGAGATCGAGGTCAGGAGAGTAGATACGAAGGACAACACTGCGGATCCATTCACGAAGGCTATTCCCCAGATACAGTTTGAGAGATTATTCGGGATGCTAGGTATGAGATACTACAGCAGCTGGCCTTAGTGCAAGTGGGAGATTGTTAGTTATGTATATGCCCTAGAGGCCATTGTTGTACATATGATGTATATTATAATGGATGCTTGGATATATATAGAGATGACTTTCTTGCTCGTCATGATAGTATGCTATTTGGTTTCACTTTATCTTAACATGTTGACTTGTATTGGTTTACTGTTTTTCTCTCACATGTTGATAAAGCCCTTAGGATCTGTACTCGACTACTGGGACTATGATGAGATCATACTAGTAGGGCCTTGGTAGTCGATGAGTACATCCTATAACTGTTCCTAGTTGAGGGTATATCGAGACAGGGCATCGATACACCAGAGTAGACTAGCGTATACGCATCTTGACCCATATGATGGGCGATGGATGATCCCACATCCATCGGTGTTTGACATCAGAGATGGTGTACGGGTGCTCAGTGGAGACTGGGTACACTGGACGGACTCGCCGAGAACTCCCAGATGGTGATATACCACACGTCGGATGGCAGTTCTCCGGTGACACTGGTACAGGGTAGTCTGTAGACCCGAGATCGTCATAGAGTCTTGTGTGATTCCCACTGTGTTTTGATTTCCACCTTACCACGTCCAAGAGGGCGTGCAAAACGGTGGCTTTTGGGTACAGTCCCGAATCACATGGAGGCAATGAGCGATAGGAGGGGATTCGTCTCTCCCGGTATAGGGAATTGATGTTGTGCTGTGTTCGATTGGCTATAACTGAAAGTCCCTGGCCAGGGCTGATATAGAGATTTACTGGTAAGTGTTACTAGTAGTTTCTCGACCCGTTATGAGCCACACATCGACACGACTTATCGGTTACTGGGGTCTGACGTATACCACCCCTAGACTTGATATGCGACATATCAGACGAACAGACCGGACTGTACGGGAGTGTTACTGATTGGATTCACAGGAGAACGCACAGGCTAGCTTGTTGATCTTCTGATCGCTCAATACCTGGGTGGCTGTTACGTTTAGCTGACCGCTTGCAGCTTGTGGGTGTTTGATATGATCATCACCTGCTACCGGCGTATTGACGATTCTTTAGAGTCCTACACAGAGGTTTCTTGGCTCAGGCGAAACGGAGTAGAGGCACATATGTGATATGTGCAGGACCGAGAATAATGCGATATGAGATACCGTATTATATTCTCGCGATATTTAGATATGAACCGGGTCATCGGATCAAGTGTTGATTCGATGAATCGGTACATGATATATTAGTCGGTAATATTCGATATAGCCGGATCGTTGAATCAAGTGTTGATTCGATGATTTAATGTATAATAATATATATGATACATTGATATATATGCGATATATGTTAATATTGGCTCGCTTTATTATTTCATTTTCTCACTGGATGATACATTGATATATATGCGATATATGTTAATTATATTATTTTCTTTTGTTGCAAATATATAATATATATGTGATTTATATTATTGTGACATGATATGATTTATTGTTAAACATGTTTAAGGATGATTAACTGAGGTTAGGGTTTGATTAGGGTTAGTTGCTTCATGCACCTTCTAGAAGCAATTTCTTTTGTCATGGTTAAGATATTTGTTGATGACACATTCCTAACCAAACCAAACCCTAACTCTAGTTGTTTCTCTACACATTATTAGCCACTCATCCTTGACCATGGTTTATACATTAATCATATACTTTTATTTCTATTCATCACAAAAGGATTGATAATTATCATTTTTCCATGATCATCTTCTTCTCTCTTAAAAAGCTCACTAAAAATTCTTTATGTGATGAATAAATATGAGAAAATGATTTAAAAGGAAAGCATAAATACTACTCTCTCATCCTCATCTCATCTAGCCCATGAGATTAGTGTGTTCATCTCTTTAGAGTGAGAAAGCTTGAGTTATTGAAACTTCGACGTAGATCATCGGAGATTTGGAACACTTCGAGCAAGCATGGATCGTTCGAGTCGTCGAGCCTCTCTTGAGTCCGGGAGATCGTGGATCGCGGCGAAGGGACTTCTACTCGGAGCTTATGAAGCGAAGGAGCGGACTACAAAGGTTGTAATCCCTCACACTTAGCTTAAAAGATGTAATCTTGTATGCTTAACCCTAATTATCTAGCAAAGATCCCGGCTTTGGGTTGTTCGGCACGTCTAAAATTTTATCCGGGCATGTTTGATGCCTTATGAACCTTCACAAGAGTGCCTAGGAACCCTACACATCCTTAGCAGGACACTCCTTGCCTTCCCGCGCTAAGGATCAAAGCCCTCATCAAGAGGCCACCGAGCAGCTTCCTTGCTCGGTCCATCCTTGGCTGGTAATCTCTTACCCAACGACGCCAAGGATCAAAGCCCTCATCAAGAGGCCACCGAGCAGCTTCCCTGCTCGGTCCATCTTTGGCTGGTAATCTCTTACCCAACGACGCCAAGGATCAAAGCCCTCATCAAGAGGCCACCGAGAAGCTTCCCTGCTCGGTTCATCCTTGGCTGGTAATCTCTTACCCATCGATGCCAAAGATCAAAGCCCGCATCAGTTGGCGCCATCCCTGCTCGGTCCATCCTTGGCTGGTAGTCTCTTACCCACGACGCCAAGGATCAAAGCCCTCATCAAGAGGCCACCGAGCAGCTTCCCTGCTCGGTCCATCCTTAGTATGCCACTCCTTGCCCTCCCGCATTAAGGATCGAAGCCCTCATCAAAAGGCTACCAAGCAGCTTCCCTGCTCGGTCCATCCTTGGCTGGTAATCTCTTACCCAACGACGCCAAGGATCAAAGCCCTCATCAAGAGGAAACCGAGCAGTTTCCCTGCTCGGTTCATCCTTGGCTAGTAATCTCTTACCCAACGACGCCAAGGATCAAAGCCCTCATCAAGAAGCCACCGAGCAGCAACCCTGCTCGGTCCATCCTTAGCAGGCCACTCCTTGCCCTCCTACGCTAAGGATCAAAGCTCTCATCAAGAAGCCACCGAGCAGCTTCCCTGCTCGGTCCATCCTTGGCTGATAATCTCTTCCCAACGACGCCAAGGATCAAAGCTCTCATCAAGAGGCCACCGAGCAGCTTCTTTGCTCGGTCCATCCTTGGCTGGTAATGTCTTACCCACGACGCCAAGGATCAAAGCCCTTATCAAGAGGCCATCGAGCAGCAACCCTGCTCGTTACATTCTTAGCAGGCCACTCCTTGCTCTCCCGCGCTAAGGATCAAAGCCCTCACCAAGAGGCCACCGAGCAGCAACCCTGAGATCCAAACTTACGTGAGGTCCATCCTTGGCTGGTAATCTCTTACCCAACGACACCAAGGATCAATGCCTCATCAAGAGACCACCGAGCAGCTTCCCTGCTCGGTCCAACCTTGGCTGGTAATCTCTTACCCAACGACGCCAAGGATCAAAGCCCTCATCAAGAGGCCACCGAGCAGCTTCCCTGTTCGGTTCATCCTTGGCTGGTAATCTTTTACCCAACGACGCCAAGGATCAAAACCCTCATCAAGAGGCCACCGAGCAGCAACCCTGCTTGGTCCATCCTTAGCAGGCCATTTCTTACCCTCCTGCGCTAAGGATCAAAGCCCTCATCAAGAGGCCACCGAGCAGCTTCGCTGCTCGGTCCATCCTTGGCTGGTAATCTCTTACCCAACGACACCAAGGATCAAAGCCCTCATCAAGCGGCCACCGAGAAGCTTCCCTACTCGGTCCATCCTTGGCTGGTAATCTCTTACCCACGACGCCAAGGATCAAAGCCCTCATCAAGAGGCCACCGAGCAGCTTCCCTGCTCGGTTCATCCTTGGCTGGTAATCTCTTACCCAATGATGCCAAGGATCAAAGCCCTCATCAAGAGGCCACCGAGCAGCAACCCTGCTCGGTCCATCCTTAGCAGGCCACTCCTTGCCCTTCCGTGCTAAGGATCAAAGCCCTTATCAATAGGCCACCGAGCAGCTTCCCTGCTCGGTCCATCCTTGGCTGGTAATCTCTTACACAACGACGCCAAGGATCAAAGCCCTCATCAAGAGACCACCGAGCAGCTTCCCTGCTCGGTCTATCCTTGGCTGATAATCTCTTACCCAACGACGCCAACGATCAAAACCCTCATCGAGAGGCCACTAAGCAGCTTCCCTGCGCGGTCCATCCTTAGCAGGCAACTCCTTGCCCTCCACGCTAAGGATCGAATCCCTCATCAAGAGGCCACCGAGCAGCTTTCCCGCTCGGTTCATCTTTGGCTGGTAATCTCTTACCCAACGACGCCAAGGATCAAAGACCTCATTAAGAGTCCATCAAGCAGCTTCCCTGCTCAACTTCCTTCACGTCTTTACTAAGCGATCCCCATCTTGACTTCGGGGCCATGGAGATACCGACCTTACACCGGTTTTTGCACACTTGGCAAATGGTTGCGTTCAACTCGATGTGCGATCACAAGATGAAAAACCGATCTACGACCTAATGCATCATGAAAACAGTACCGCGCAAACAGAGATTTTACCACGAACAAAGGGAAATATGTACGCAAAGAACACTGCAAAATGATTTCATTCACAAAAGTTGGAAGTCTTTACAGAAGTATTATGGGCTCTCCGGCCTTACAAAAACGCCCGGAGGCTTACAAAATTTCAGCACAAAGAAAATAAGGAGGCGAGGAGATTCAGGCCTCGGGGCCGGAGAGAACCTCGATGAGTTCCGCTTCCACCACGACAACGGGGTGGCATCATGAAGATCGGCGCCCACCGCATGAGCCTCGACGCCGAGAGCCGGGGCGACCGACTTCTCCCCAACGCTCCCACCAGGGGCCTTTCCCCTTGCAGCGCTTCCGGAGGCATGCCCCTGCGCCTCATCCCCGAGGGGGTACTCACCCCGGAGCTCGCCGTCAGGAAACTCCAGCATCAGGGCCTTAACGGCGTCGAGGGCCTCATGCCAAACGAGGGCAGCGGCTTGAGCGAGGTCGGCGTAGAACTGGTCCGACTTCTTATAGCTCTCCACCGCCTTTGACGCTCGGAGGTCGGCACGCCTCACTCCTTCCTTCGCCACCTCGCTCTCCCTTTGGAGAGTGTTTTCCGTCTTCTTCAGGGCGGCGACAAGCACCCTGGAATCTTCCAGCTTAGCCTCGGTGGCTCAGGCGGCCTCTCGGTAGTTGGCGATCTCCCGATCACCGGCCGCCACCCGGTCTTGGAGAGCGGTGACCCTCTCCATCGCCGCTTGCAGCTCCAGCCTTGAGCTCTCCTCCCGCGAGGAGAACTCGCCCGCGACCCGCATCGTCGGGGCGATTTCCTCGTCCTCCATGTTGAAGACGAGGGCACAGTGCTGGAGGACCTGAAGAAAACAAAGGAGGAGTCAAAAAGAAAATGGGGCTCCCAATCTTGCGAACAAAAATACTGAATAAAGACCCGAGTGAGGTGCGAACACTGACCTGCACAGCCTCTTGGGCTATGGCCGCCATTTGGGCCCGAAGGGTCCCCAGAGGGATTCTGCCCCGACCGACCTCTCCATCTCCGAGAGCAGGCTATCAGCGACAGAAATCCCCGAGGGCACCTCAAAGCGAAGCTCCCTTTCATCCACGATGATCGGGAAAGCCGGGAAACGGGGCACCGTCGTATAGTACCTCTTGAGGAGAGACGCAAGAGAACCAGTCTCGCCTCCCACCTCCAAAGCCCGGGGCTCCTGCTCCCGAGCGCGTTTTCGGCTCGGCGCATGGCTGGACTCCGGGGCCCGGGGCGCGCCTGAGCGCCTGGCTGGAGCGGCCGCCGGTGGAGCCGGAGCCTACGACGGACGAGAAGGGCCGGCACTTCCGGCCTTCCTCTCCTTCTTCTGTTCGACCAGGGCTGCCCGAAATATACCTAGGTCCATGGGTCCTGCATAAGACGAAAGTGCAAAGGAGTTAGCAGTGCCAGAAAAAGTGGAAGAACATACAAGTCTAAACAGATCGCCTAAGAACTCCCAACTTACCCACAGGTTGAGCGGGGCTGAGCCCAGCCCAAATAAGAGCCTGATCAGACAGCAGCACATCGGCCTGGGGGAGGGGCTCCCACTCCGCCACCGCCACCGCATCGGGATCATTCACCCGCCTCAGCCGCGGGCAGTCGGCCCTGTGCCACTCGACGGGCACATGCCAATCCTCACCCTCGGATGGCCCGACAAACAAAAACTTTTTCTTCCATTCGTGGATGGAAGAAACTACTACGACGACCCCCGACCCAGCAACACCTCCCTGGCGCTTTTTAAAAGAGATGTATACCTAGCTCGGCTCGTCCTTGCGAGTGCCGGGGTGGTTTTTGTAGCAGAGAGAAGAAAGGAAAAGGCTCAGACTGAAAGGGATCGTCCGCAATTTCAACTAGACCAGGAACCCGAGGAGAATCGTCCAAGAGTTCGGCACTAACTGG
Organism: Agapanthus africanus; assembly: GCA_030015575.1. Classification (NCBI taxonomy): domain Eukaryota; kingdom Viridiplantae; phylum Streptophyta; class Magnoliopsida; order Asparagales; family Amaryllidaceae; genus Agapanthus; species Agapanthus africanus. Next base: position 465,627,396 of record JASDDO010000018.1, on the reverse strand, counting down.
CCCTGAGCTAACTCAAAACAATTCAACGCTGCACTCACCACAGGGGAGAAGGGCAGGCGCATCCCGGCCTAAAAGGCTTCCAGGTATAAGGCAATCTCTTTACCCCGTACTTGGTCTGTCCTCTCCCCCTCCACAGCCAGACGAAGCGAGTAGCCGGGAGGACTGTGGAAGCGAGCCCAGATGGTGGCGAGCTCGTCCGCATGCCTCAGCATGGATAACGCATTGCGAACACCCCTAACCTAGGCTCTGGGGACCACCCCCGTCGCACAACCCCGGGAAGCATGACTAACCCTAACCTCTCGGGGGGACTCCGACTCAGACGAGGAAGAGGAAGAAGCAGAAGAGGAAGCTGTAGAAGACTCCCTAGACTCTACCCGGGCTATTTCTACAGACTTCTTAGTAGAAGACATCTAACCTGATCAAAAGGATAAATCCTCGGAAGAGAAAACGCTGGGATCCCGACCTAAAGGCAAGAGCGCCAAGCTAACACGCGAAGGGAAGAGGAAATTATGGCGAAGTATGGACCCTGAAGTGGATCCCACCTCTATTTATAGCCGCCGGCGTACACATCCTATAGCGCCAATCGCCGCCCTCTAGAACAGCGCTTCGCAATCAACGACCGACAACATTCCACATGTCGCACTGACATTGGGCTCATCCCATTGGGCGCGAAGGACACCGGCAGCACGTCACGTCAGCCAACGAGCGCCAGACACGTGGACTGGCATTTCGACGAACGTATGCACGAATCGGCGCTTCCTCTTTAATGCGAGATCTCTCCCCTGGTCCGCTGATATCATCAAGAAAATACAACTAATTGCCCGGGATTGCGCACCGACGATATCTTCAAATAAGAGCTTACCCCGGGTGACCGGTCAGACCACTCTCGATCCGACCCATGAATGGGTCGAGACAAGAGTGGGGGGCTAATGATGATGCTCGATATCGGTGATTCCCCAGATCATGACACGTGGCAGATGAAGTGTCCCAGAACTTATAAGAAAGGATCAAGAACGGTACTTTGGTAGCATACCCCGGGCCTCCGACCCGAGGATGCTCCCGACCTTCGGTGGCCTTCCAGACCTCTCCTACGATCACCTTACAAACAGCCATCGGCTCGCCTCGGAGCCCTCCTGCACGCTAAGTTCCCTCAGCCCTCCAGCTCACCTCCGAGCTATCGTATATCCAAGATGTCTCGGCCTCCCGCGCGATCCCGAGCCTCCCGCCGAGCTTATCTTTCTCGGTTTCATCGACCGACCCACAGCACCGATCACAGGCGTCTCCGCCATGGCTCCGCAAATCTCGCCAGACGCGAGATATCCGCCGCCCATGATCCCGCGTTCCACGCTATCGCGTTCTCCCATTAACGAGCATATCTCGTCATTAATGGGGAATTCCGCCTTTCACGCGGGCGTAACGGCCGGCGTGAATCTCGCGCCCGCCTGCCCATGGCTGCCACTATATAAACCCCTCTCTCGGACGACTCAAGTAGGCCAATTTTACCCCAATAGGCCGTTACTCTGCCCATTTAGCCCGTCTAACTTGATCATCGGAAGGTCCTCGGTGTCACAACCATCCCGGGACTTCCTTGCAGGTAGTTCGGCCTCAACCATCTCAAGCCCATTGAGATCCACACGTTTCAGGAGGTAATCTCCAACTCAATCTCAGCCGCTCGTCTCCACTCGCTGCAGATCAACGGAATGTAACATCTGAAATAGATCCATATATCCATCATCTTCACATGAGTTTTTGAGTTTTTGTGAATGCATGTATCTTCTGTTTGTTGCTATTAATGGCATGACTTGGCAACAGTACCATAGGTTATTACTTTTTATAATTGGATTTATTTTTGGGCCCTCATCCTTAAAAAGTTAAGCCGATCTTTTAAAGGTTTTTTGGCTGGACGATGGATGTCTTAAACTTGAGACCCTCTATTATAATGTCGTGCATTTCTTTTTTAGAGCATGTATTTCCGCTCTCTTGTAAATTCCTAAGATCTAAAATGGTACCTTTGATATGCATAATTGATTGTCTAAATAAAAGATGACCACGATTGAGCTTTGACTGTAGCAGGAAGATATTTCTTTCTATGGCACCCGTTAATTAAGTTTATCCTTTTCAATGATAGTTTATCAATATTCAATATTCTATTCTAATAAATAATGATAGCTTTCGGCAGGTTAATTTCTATCCAGTTGACGCATCTCTATCCTTGTTATGACTTGATACTATTTATATTATCATTGCAAATTGAATACATTTATCATACTTTTTGAGACGTTCCAGGTTGATTAGATGAATTTATGTTTGTTTGACAACTAATCATAAAACTTCTCGAACATCTATATTGATTTCTATTTTAACTTTAGAAAACTTAGATGAAGAATGATGAGCTATCTTCCAACAAGTCCATGAACAATTTGGATCATACATAATTATAGATAGATCATTAATTAGTAACTTAAAAAGACTCTTTGGAGTATATTACCAAATTTTGTAGGGTAAATGGTCAAAAGAAAAAAATATGACCCCCTACAAACTTGTGTAAAAAACCCCAGCCATTTTGCTCTTGTTACAAAACCCTAGACCAAATTAAAACTCGCTTAATACTGGTTGCCTATAATATCTAAGCAGTTGTTCGTAATATCTAGACAATTGAAGGGAATGAGGGCCTAAATTAAATGCAGCCAAGGGATTTTTTCATATATATTTTGAATAGTAGACCTTTTGGGATTTTAGACAACTCCTGGCGGCTGGGGGCTTTTTTGACAATTTACCATGGTATATATGCAGCTACTGTTTTTGGAATGGGCCTATGATTGAAAATCAAGGCCCAGAAGGTTTAAGGGCCCGTCCATTTACATCCCGAAACTTTATCAGTCCCTTAATATGGCATATTGAAAAACAAAAAGAAAAAAGTGAGGGAATTTTGTTTGGATGATCATAAATGAAAAGAAAATACAAAAAGGAAAATCATAGACATGAGAAAATTTTAACAGAATTTTTTAATTCGCTTGCTCCATTATCGTGTGAAGCAGAAAAAACGTACGCCAGTGATGTATAAATCATATTAAAACTATTCAGGACATATTGTATAAGAGCCAATTTATCCGTATTTACTATTGCTTAAATATAGAAAAAGAGATGGATGTTTTGCTTTTTGCCATTGGTAGGTAAATAACATAGAAGATAATTTCTGAAAGAAAGTCAATTCTTCAAAATATTTTTTGATGATTGCCATCGAGAGCATCATGGCAGATGAAAACATGTTGAACTTGTAAAATAATTATTTAAAAAATAGAAAACCACTTATTTTGCTTTAGTACCAACTAATGGTCAAATATCTTAAATTTTCGTTTTATGAAACACGGGTTGTTTGTCTTTGCCGAGATAAAAAAAATATAAAAAAGTAGTTAAATAATTATGGGTTAATTGCACATAGACCTCCTGAAATATGTGAGGTTGAGCACTTATACCCTGAACTATTAAAATAAGCACTTATATCCCATATGCATAGATATTTTCGTGGTACTCATTTTACTCATTTCTTCTTCTCTTCTGCTCTAAAAAACCAATCTTTAATTTTAAAATATCAATATTTCAGTCTTAATCTAAAATCTTGATGTTGTCTTTTCAATATTCTGACCCTAATCTAAAAGCTTGATGTTGTCTTTTCTTCTGCTGTACCTCCAAACATTTTTCCATTATCTCGAAAGCATTTAAGTTTTTAACCCCAATTTGAAAGCTTGATGTTTAAGATATTATTTCCATTAATTTCAAGATGAAGAGGGGGAAAAATTCCGATGGGTATTTTTCAATTTCAATTTTATTATTATTATTATTTTCATTGGTTGATTTGGCCAAGATTTTCTTTTAATTTGATTATTAGTGTTATGAGTTCTTCATGCTCGAAGAGAAGGCGAAAGGAATAATGAGAATTAGAAAAATATTTTTCAATCAGAGAGGATAAAATCGCTTATTATGATACTTCAAGGGTATAAGTGCCCGACCTTCATAGTACATTGGGTGTATCCGCAATTAACCGAATAATTTTTCATCCTTGCAATTCTAACAAAGATAAATAAAAAGAATTTTTTTCCTTCAAAAGAATAGAGTTGAGGGGCTATATGCAAAAAAGAAGCCATACCGTTGTCACTACAGGGCTTTGCCGTCCCCCCTTCGATATCGCTTTCGCTGTTGACTTTTTCTCTCAATTCATTCTCTCTCTCTCTCTCATCAAATCAAAATCCCCAAATCCTTTCCCTAACCCTAATTCTAACAATGGAGGACAGAATCGACGACGATGACGCCGACCCAATCCCCACGGGCACCGCCCACCACCGCAAGCCTCACTCCTTCAGCTCCGCCTCCTCCGCCGCCTCCGCCTCCCCCTCCGCCAACCGAAACAATGCCACTCGCAACCACAGCCTCGACTCCAACATCATCACCACCAACCTCTTCGACGGCGACGAGGTCCGCTACCCCAACCCCAACCTCCCCCCTCCCCTCCCCCCTCGCCACCTCTCCTCCTCCGACGGAGGCTCCGGCTCCGGCTCCGGCTCCGGCTGCCTCATGACCCTTGACCGCGCCATGCTTGAGTTCGGCGGTGCCCCCGGCACCCTCCCCGAGTTCACCGGCGCCGGAGGCGGTGCGGGCATCTTCCGCGTCCCCGTCCGCGCCGCCATGCACCCGGCCCGCCCTCCCGCCCTCGAGCTGCGGCCCCACCCCCTCCGCGAGACCCAATTCGGCGCCTTCCTCAGGACCATCGCCTCCACGGGGACCCAGATCTGGGCGGGGCTGGAGTCGGGGCTCAGGTTCTGGAACTTGTCGGAGGTGTTCGATCGGTGGAATGTGGCCAAGAGAGGGGACGAGGAGAGCGTACCGTTTCGTGAGTCGGCGAAGACGAGCCCAACAATGTGTTTGGTGGTGGACGAGGGGAGCGGGTTGATTTGGAGCGGGCATAAGGATGGAAAGATCCGATCTTGGAAGATCGAGAAGGAGGTGAGGTTTGAGAATGCTTTCGCAGAAGAGGATGAAGGTGGGACTAGGAGCTGTGATGGCGGCGGAGGCAGGGGTGGGCAGTTTAAGGAAGGGCTTTCGTGGCAGGCACATCGGACCCCGGTGCTGTCGATGATTATGAGTTCTTATGGTATATCTCTTTCAATGTCATGGCAAGCATTTTGGTAATGATTTATGCCTGATGCATTTGGAATGTCATATACAAGTATAAATTTGTGTTGATAGTTCGAACGATATGATAATAGGCATATGGAAGCATTGCTAGGTTACACTTTTATCCAAGTAGCATCCGATATCCTGAAGTTGGTTTGCTGTGTATATGCTAGTTATGCATTTCAATAGCTATGATTATCATATTCCATATAAAGGAATATTTCTTAACAACCAATGTTTTCTATACTTCTCTAATAAGATTGAAGATAGGATCACAGGCAAAATTAAAGTTCTTGGATGAGTTTGATGTTGGCCAATTGAAGAAATTGAAGAAGCATAAAAAAAAGAAGGAATCTATTGGTTACATTAAACGCCTATTAAAATGGTAATTAACAATTTTAGAGCATGATAGAATTCAAGTGTTTATATATAGTCATGCAGTAAAACCTTCGATTTGGATCAATATACTCATGAACAGCTCTATCCGTTTGTTGAATCCACATCAATTGTGCTCTATAAACTTGCATTTAAAAGTGTTAGTTGTGGATTGTATGATCCTGGTGGAAATACTTCGTTATATTTCATTCACACTGTTTGTTTCATAATTGAAACATGATACGTGATAAAATCTAAGTTTGGGAACAGACTTGATAACTTTTAAACCCGTCACTTTCCTGTCTTGGATTTCAGGTCAAGTTTGTAGCTTAAAAGTTTGATTGAAGGAATGCGACATTCTAATCATAATCCCCTTGTTTCTTTAATCATCTGTAATCTTCAGGTGATATCTGGACTGGCTCGGAAGGTGGAGGAATCAAGGTCTGGCCATGGGAAACCATTGAGAAGTCTCTCTCGCGTACAGCTGGAGAGAGACATATGGCTGCTTTATTAGTTGAGAGATCATCTGTTGACCTCAGGAACAACTACACGGTCAACGGCGTTTGTGCCCTGCCTCCTTCAGATATTAAACATTTGTTATCAGACAACACCAGATCTAAAGTATGGAGTGCTTCGAGCCTGTTCTTTGCACTGTGGTAAGTGTTATCACTGCAATATTTTTGTCTTCAAGATACCATTTTGTTGCAATGCTAATTTTGCATCTCATTGATAGAATATAAAAATCTGCACCTGAACCCTACCATAACCCTGGAGTTTTGGTAAAGTGGCAGGGACATTTAAGTCAGCAGTAGAGCAACCCAGGTTTCGTCCTACAAAAGGCTACTAAACCTGCGGGGGCAAGGTTAAATGGAAAAATCTGTACCTCAAAGCTCACCATAACTTTGGGATTTTGGTGCAGTGGTAGGGACATATAAGACTCATGGCATAAGCATATCCAAATATTTTCTTTGTTGCTATGACACAGGGATGCACGTAAAAGGGAACTCTTGAAAGTATTTGGCACAGATGGTCAGGTTGACGCTCGTACCCTTGAGGCATTAGCACCACATGATATACATGTAGAGAACGAGATGAAAGTAAAATCCGTTTCATCATCAAAGAAGGAAAAATCACAAGTTAGCTTTTTCCAACGCTCCCGAAATGCCTTGATGGGTGCTGCTGATGCTGTTCGAAGAGTCGCAGCAAAGGGAACCCTTGGTGAAGATACTCGGAGAACATCAGCATTAGCAATAGCCACAGATGGAACAATTTGGTCTGGATGCAATAATGGCTCGTTGATTCAATGGGATGGAAACGGGACTCGGTTAAATGAAGTGCAAAACCATTCACATTCAGTCAAGAGCATCTGTACCTTTGGAACACGATTGTGGGTTGGCTATGCAAGTGGGACTGTCCAGGTGTTGGATCTTGAAGGAAATTTACTTGGTAGTTGGGTTGCTAATAGCAGCCCAGTAATAAAGATGGCTGTTGGGGGTTCATATATTTTTACATTGGCTAATCACGGTGGCATCCGTGGCTGGAGCCTGACATCACCCGGGCCCATTGATAAAATCTTGAGATCAGAGCTTTCAAATAAAGAGCTTATGTATACGAAGTTAGAGAAGATTAAAGTATTATGTGGCACTTGGAATGTGGGCCAAGCGAGAGCATCTTCTGAATCTCTTATATCGTGGCTAGGTAGCACCGCGTCAGAGGTTGGATTAGTTGTTGTCGGGTTCCAAGAGGTGGAGATGGGTGCTGGCTTTCTTGCAATGGCTGCAGCAAAAGAAACTGTGAGATATTATTGAGCTTTTGCTTAAAATATTGTAATTTCACTTGACAATATTGCTCCCTGTATAATTGTGATATGTTTGCAAAAGAAACTGCTGCATACATTTCATTTTAAAGTTTCCTTATGGGCTATGTTGCATGGATTCATCGTCAAGGGCACGTATCCGTATTGGATTAGTATCCATGTCGGATTCTATCGGATTCATTGAGAATAACATGTGCACTCTTTCTGGCACATCCTAAAATTTATATGATATTCTAGATGTATTGAACATATATCAAATGAAGAAAAATAATTTATCTATCAGCACCAACAAATTATATGCAATCTTAGTTTACATTTGGATTAATTTAAATATTTTGTTATTATGTATGTATATCAACAAAATCTTATCGTATCCCGATGAACCGCTTCCCTGATTTGTGGGAAATTCTGAACAGGCTACTTGTATCATGTCCCATATCCATATTCAAATCCATGCTACTTAGCGTTTGGAATCTTAGGGATGTCTGGTTATCTTCAAGTTTTGTAATTGGATTTTCAAATCCAAACCATTTTTTGTGTTTGGTTGAACAAAAACTAAAGGAAATGCAACATTTGTTGTAAATTTGCATAGGTGGCATATACAAAGCTTATGTGGCATCTATAATTATTACTATGCTCACCATTCCCTAAGTTGCAATTCTCGTTACAACCAAAATGAGTGCAACAACTGTTGCAAGAATTTGATGCTTTTTTCATCTCCATTTCCATTTCTAACTCAAGTTTGTTGTTAACCAAACATAGGAAATGGATTCTTTTTTGCAACAACCGTTGAATGCATCTCCATTTCCTAGCTACCAAACAGCCCCAGTGCATCATTTTTGTCACTGTTTTCTAGTTTCTATTATTGTTATCTAAACTATCCATGATTTTTAGGTAGGACTTGAGGGGAGTGCTAATGGGCAATGGTGGTTGGATGCTATAGGGAAGGCCCTGGATGAAGGAACATCTTTTGAACGCGTTGGTTCTAGGCAATTGGCTGGTTTGCTTATCTGTGCTTGGTAATATTTTTTATATAAAAAACGGTTCTCTTCTTAGGTTATAGATCCTATAATTGCATCATGACATTTCTAAATTTAATCTTTTATCTCTCTTAAAGAAAGCTAAAAGATTTAAACTTGCAGGCTAACCTATGTTTAAACTTGAACTTGTAGGCAAACCTATGTTTTTATGATTTAAACCTTTTGTCAGGGCTCGGAAAAGTATAAGGCCGCATATTGGTGATGTTGATGCTGCAGCGGTGGCATGTGGATTTGGGCGAGCAATTGGGAACAAGGTACCTATTTTGCATTCATTCTTATGCATGTTTATGCATCTTTTTCTGATATTTTGGAAAGTATTATTGCAATAGCAGAGGTGGTAGACCCGTAGACATAGGGTAGTAGTTCCGGAAAACCTCTACCCAGAGGTGGTGTTCTGAAAGATGAAAGTAGATGTAACAAAAAGCATATATGTCGCCCTTAACTATAAAAAAGTGACATCAAAGATCAAATTCTATATCTTTCTAATATCAACTAGCAAGGTGCCCCACACACATGCGTGGGGCGAATGAAATTTTTTCGAAAATGTAGAGGGTTCAGCAAAGTTTCATCAGAATTTAGAGAGGTGAAGAAAGGGCCAAATGCAAATTTACATGGAATCCATGGGGCAGAGTCTAAATTTGCAGGGATCTTTTCTTTGTGTATTGTAAGTTGGAAGGGTCAAATGCAAATTACCTTAGAACCCGCCCCAAATTACCTTAGAATCCAGGGAGCAGAGGCTAATTTTCCGCCCCAAACGACAAAAAATTGCCATATCTGCGGCCATGCATACAACTTTCTTGATATATATAATTGTATAATCCACACTGTTGAAACTAAAACTACCTTTATCAATCCAACTAGTTATGTTTTTCTATGTAACATTTAGAATGGGCTCTTCACTTCCATGAGTATGTCCAACAGCATTAAGATTACCCATTCATTCACTTAAGTCCAGACTTATGATCTAACTACCCCTTAGACAACATCTAATTTGTATCAATATATTTGTAAAGAAAGGTCAAAGTTGACATGCATCTTAAACTGAAAGGAAAATTTTGGAACAATAAATACTATCTTTCTTATTTATATCATTTATCCAGAAGCTTGAGCCACATTTTAATGAGCCCATATTATTAAAAGCTAAACATTCCAGAACTCGCCCTCACATGGACAGCACGTTTAAAGTGGTCATTGGTGGTGTGGTGCTATTGAATACCACATATGAATCCAAGACCTTTCTTTCTTTCCTCCTGATGCTCGTTAGCATGCTAGTTCTATGTTTAGTTCACCCAAAAGCTGTAAGCTATTGGCAATATGCCTAAGCATATAATGCATATTTTTTTATACCCGTATTTATCTTGTTATACACTCATAACTTTGTCTTGTATTGCTATTAGCTTATTGTTATTTTTATTATTTTGGCTATTATGAAGTAATGAATCTTTAGCAAACTTTGTTGAGCTAAAAGTAATATCATTTACTGTTTGATCCTGACTTTGTGGAGCCGATATGGCTTTAATAAGAATCATAAAGCTTTAATATGAATCATAAATGCCCTCTTCATATCAATTATCTTCTTCGGTTTTGCTCATAAGACCAGGATTAACCGCACGCAGTAGCAAGAGTTGGTGTGCAGTACAACTCTTTTATTTTAACACGGCGTTTTTGTCTGGATGCTTATATCATGGCTCAATGATGAATTTGTTTTTGTTTGGTATTTTCCTAATCTCATGCATCAACAATAAATGCAATTCCCTGTATCCCCCATTACAGAACTGTCCTACTGGGTTTATGGCAAATCCCTCCGTACGTCTCATAGTCAAGAATTGCTACCAACAAGATGCTTGAATTCAGGTTAATAGCTAGCCGTAAACTTTTGTCGAACTTTTTATGAAGTCTTTTGTATTGAGCCATGCTTCATATGATTGGAAGAGGCTTTAATGATGACTACCAATGCTGTAAAACATGTATTCATTCTCTACTTGGTCGACCACAAATAACATATAAACAAATCATACATTGCATAATTGAAGTTTGTGGAATTATGCAAAATGGTAATTTTAATATGCAAACACATACATACAATATAAAAAAAATCACCAAAAAGTTAGAAACTATGTTGATAAGAAGAAAGAAAAGAACTGAGCCTTTGCTAATTAAATATTAAGTTTGGGTATAGATTTTGGATATCAGGTAGGTTATGTGCATCACATATGCTAATGTAACTGGCCATCGTCCGTATATTTCGCATTTGACCAATTATGTGTGCGTTCAACCTTGTAATATTCAATGTGGTTGCTAGCACTAAAACATTTAAACGGCTATTAATCCGTCTTTTAAACCTTGATCTACAAAACTAATGATGACTATGCTTATGATTATTGTTGGATAGCTTGATAACTGCTGCGTAAATTCGTCAACTGTTAACTTAGCATGGATGGAGATGATAACGATCTTTCTTGAATTTCTTATAAGCATACATATTCCATTGGATAAACATTATGGACTAAAGGTCTTTTGCAGGGATCAGTTGGTTTGAGGATGAGAGTCTATGACCGGGTAATCTGTTTTGCTAATTGTCATTTTGCTGCACATCTTGAAGCGGTTAGCAGGAGGAATGCTGACTTCGATCATATTTATCGGACAATGTCCTTCACGAGGCCGTCGCTTGGACTTCAACCTGCATTAGGTTTGGTTTGATACTTTTATGGTTTGCCTCAACCAAATTGTATTATAGGCAATCCAAATAGCAAAGCATTCACCTTTATCTACATAATTAATCGTGTTTTAAAAGAAAGAAAATGACGTGATATTTAGTTTTATTTTGTATCCATAAAGTGGGCATAAGATTGGCGGTGGTCAATATCAAATTGTGTAATCTGTGGTTTGGAGCATTAGTCATGATTTATATGCATTACACCAAACTTTGGTTGGCGCGGAACATTATAGACCATATACCGAAGCTTCTTGCTAGTGATTGCCATTCGTTCACACCCGCTTGATGGATAGGCAGTCAACTTATAAATCACTCAATTTCTTTTCTAGATAACCTAATGTTTTAGAGTGGACACTCGTTTTTGATATTCTTTCATTTAATCTTAATGGAAGAGTTTGGTTCTGAATCCTTCCAGAAGGAGCCGAGTCTATCTACATATTCTAGGACATTTACAGTTTTTATTTATCTTGATTTCCTTTTTGTTGCTTCTGCTGCAGGCAGTGCGTCATCTTCTGTTCCATTGAATCGTGGAGGCAATGTACGTAATTATTCTATCAGTTACATATTTCTACATCTTTAATACTTTATCTCAAGTACATGGTTAAGGATAGAACAATAAATTTATAGGTAGGTGGTTATTACAGGCAACAGGATCTCAATCTGTTGATGGGAAGCCTGACTTGTCAGAAGCAGACATGGTGGTGTTTCTTGGTGACTTCAATTATCGGCTTCATAGCCTTACATATGATGAGGCAAGGGACATGGTTTCTCAAAGATGTTTTGATTGGCTCAGAGAAAAAGATCAGCTCAAACAAGAAATGAGAGCAGGGAAAGTCTTTCAAGGGATGCGTGAAGCACTGATCACTTTCCCTCCAACATACAAGTTTGAAAAGCATGTAGTAGGTCTAGGAGGTATGTTATCTTGTCCACCATCAGTATAAGTACTGCGGATGTATGCATATTATCTTCGTGCTGGGTTTTCAATTCCCTGTAGAGTCTGTACGGCTTGTTAATAATTATTTTAGCTTCATATATTTTTAGCCCAAAACAGTAAGCTTTTGGGTAAATCGGTTTTTAGAGGGTTTCGGGGCACTGGATTTTAAAAGGTCTTGGAGTCGAACCTCATTCTTTCAAAAATATATGTAGTTATCCCCATTTATTTTGCATTTACAAATGTGTGTTTCTGCTGGAGGCCTTTCCACATGTTCCAAAGGCCTAAATGAGGGGGGATATTAAAATTAGGTTGAATATACAATATTAGCTCACAACCGAAGAACTCAATCCTTTGCATAAAGCGGTTTTTGACACAATATATTATATTTTCGTATATAAAGTTGTCATGCATCATCCCTGTAGGATACGACTCCAGTGAGAAGAAACGCATTCCTGCTTGGTGTGACCGGATACTATATCGTGACAGCCGTTATATATCAGTGGCCGAATGCTCACTAGACTGTCCTGTAGTTTCTTCCGTCACCTTGTAAGTCATTTATTTACTTATTGATTTATGTTTTGCCTTGTTTGCAAAATATTTGGAATTCCTGTGACAAGTTAATTGAACCAGCACATTCATTTTTTAAGGTATGAGGCTTGCATGGATGTCACAGACAGTGATCACAAGCCAGTCAGGTGCATATTTAATATTGAAATTGCGCATGCTGATGAGACGATAAGGAGGAAAGAGTTCGGGGAAATAATATCATCGAATGAGAAAATAAAATCTTTGCTTGAAGAATACTGCAATGTCCCTGAAACTAGTGTTAGCACAAACAGTATTATTCTTCAGAAGTATGAAACGTCCGTATTCCTAATTACTAATAAATGCGAGAAGTTTAAAGCTGCTTTTGAAGTAATATGTGAGGGTCACTACACCATCAACGAGGACGAAAATGTATCTGAGGTGTATGTGAAGGGTTCCTTTGGCTTTCCTCACTGGCTACAGGTACGTTCTAATTTGATAATTTTGATGTGGTTTAGCTGCAATTCATAATCCTGATTTTCTATATAAAGTGACCAGATACTATTATTTATAATTGAATGATAATTAATGACAGTTAAATCATCTTTTACCGGTTTATACATGGTCTGTGTGGAACTTCTACAGCAGCTAGGTTTAGAGGGACATGCGAGCATTGGAGTTAAATCATATCTTATCAGTTTATGTATGTTCCATGTGATTGAGATGCTCTATTCATCAATTAATTTGCTTATAATCCCTCTTTATTCATCAACCCCGAGTTCCCTTGTAGTCTTAAACCCCTATCTCGACGCCAGTCTCATCCACACAAAAGAAAGGACCATGAGAAGCCAAACATAGAACCATCTGAAACTAATTATTACTAGAAAATCTGGAAATGATTCTTTGACAATACATTAATTTAGATGAAGAAATGTAATGACCATAATATTTTTCACTGCCTACACAGTTAGCTACAGTTTAGGCTCTGTTTGGGAATGGAGTTAAGTTTAGATAACCGGAGTTTCGTAAAGCTATCTAAACTTTAACTCCAATATCTTAACAATGCCATATTTGGCATGGATTTGGAGTTCAGATAACTCCGGTTATCTAAACTCCAAAGTTGAGATAACCGGAGTTTACAAAAAAAATTTCAACCAAAGTTTTCTAAACGTCAAAGCCCTGTTTAGGAATGGAGTTAAGTTTTCTAAACTGGAGTTTCATAAAGTTGGCGAAACTTAACTCCAAAATTCTAACTTTACCCTGCGTGGCAATAATTTAGAGTTGAGATAACCGCAGTTATCTCAACTCTAATCTGATATAAGTTATATAAACTCCATGTTTGGGGTTTGGGGCTTGCAAACTACAGTTATCATACCTCCTAACTCCACTTAAAAATAAACTACAGGTAGCATACCTCCTAACTCCATATTCAAACAAGGCCCAAAAACTCTGAAGAAAACATCCATTTTGGAGTTTAGATAACTTCAAAACAACATTTTGGACTCAGAAAACTCCAAAGGCCGTAGTGACTTGTAAATTTTCCTAACTCCACCCAAACAGGGCCGTAGTGACTTTAGTCTTGACTATAGTCTTTACATTTTTCACATTTGAGATGTAACCAGGTTCATAGTACAACTCTGATTCATATTTATATCTCGTAAGCTTGATAACGATATCAGTGTCGCGGGCGATCTTTTTTTGGGATTGGAATTAGTTATGTTGGATTGGATTATCGGTTTTTCATCATTTGATTAAACAAATTCATAAAAATAAATAAATAGTAAACGTTTGGCAGGTTTTTTAAGTTACGAGTGATGTCAAAGAAACGATTTATAGATTAATAAACCCATTAATCTATTAAACCTGTGATTCCATTGATAAAACATGATACAAAAGCCTGAAAATCAATTCATAAACAAAGTACCACGGTTTATTATATTGGTATATACATCTTTATCAGAACTCGGACGGCCATCTTAGGTCTGGATTGACCAATAATTAAAAAACAATGGGTGATATAAAGTTCAAGCATGCCATTTATAGAACTTTTTTCCAAGTTATGTTTCACCATATAATCTCTCTTTGTTGCGATCTTTCCGCTTTCCAGATTCTGCTTGTAATTTCACAAATCTCTGATTACTTCGTAAACTTGGATATAGGTCAATCCAGCAGCTGGCGTTATAAAGCCTGGTCAAACGTTCGAAGTATCCGTGCATAGCGAAGAAAACGTAACACAAGATGTGGTTGGGGATGGAATCTCAAGTAACTGGTCGTCTGAAGATACCCACGACAAAGAAGCGGTGTTGTTAGTGAATGTAACGGGTAGTTACTCGACTGAGAGAAAGACACACAGGATTCAAATTCGGCGTAGTTACGGGCCCTGCTTATCCACCGAGGCGAAAGGAACTTTTTCAGACAGAATTACCTCTAATCATCTCACTAGGGCAGACTTTGCAGATTTCGAGACCAACTCCTTGGATTTGGCTGAGGACTTGTTTCAGATGCGCGATAGTTGAGCTTGTAGAATTAAAAGATAAGGTTTTTGGAGGCATAAGAAAAAATAATTCTTTGTAACTTTCTTGCTTGCTTGATTCTTTTGTACATATCACATCACATGCACACCCTAGTTTTTTCCATATGAGTGAGAATTGAGTGTTCCTTATTTCCTTTTGCAAGTGAGTCTGTTGAGTTGCTGTTGGTCCTAATTTTCTTGTGTTAGGTGATTGAAGGCGGTTCAAATTATTTTGTAAGTACCTTCTGTTGTATTTACCTATTGAAAATTTTCTTTTTTCTTTGTTTAATCCTGTAAACAATTTGACGAACATTCATGATTTACTGGAATAGCGATAGTTTTTGTTTTCAGATTGGTTTTTGAAGCTTTCAGTTCATTTATGTTCTGTATAAAATTATTGTTCTGATATGGATTTTTATTTTATTTTAGTTTCTTTTCCTTGATAGGGTTGCAGCAGTTGAGGAAGGAAAAGGAAATTTGATGAAAAGCAAAAATAATTTGGAAGAATTGTATATCTTTTGTCTACAGGTAAAAAAGCCTTGAACTTTAGTAGCATGCATTTCGTTGCTTTAACTTGAAAAGTTGCACCATGTCCCTCAAAGCATCGACACCCATCATTTCATATTGCTTTCAATTTTAAATGCTTGTTTGGACCCAATTAGCAATACCCATTGCTAACTTTTTATCGTCTCTTTAAACATTCACAAACTTTCTTGGGGTAGACATGAAGCTAACGAAAGAAAAGGAGATTTATTATGTTTTGCTAAAGTCATAAACCTCGTAAACTTTTGGAATAAAGGCTTTATAATTCTTATTCTTGGCATCGAATAAGCATGGAGTTCCCAAAGGTATAAAGGGAAAAATCACATTAAAAAAGACATTTTAATTTCTGCTGCAAAATAAATGGAGGATCTGACTATCGAAAAGAAGAAATATAGGGTTCAATGGTACATGACAGAATTTCTCTCCTTGTCAATCAAATTTTTTATTAATCTATCAGTTATATTAAAGATTGACATAGTTTATCGTGATCAACATATCAAAGACATACACAAATGAATTTATGCGATTTCGATACTTCTTGCACTGGTATTAAAAGATTGCAAATTTAACAGTTTAAGGATAATAGAACATTTTCCATAATCAAAGCAACGGTCAAACAATATTAAAACAATATTAAATTATATGAGAATTGGTGTGCGCGTGCGCTTGCACTTTTTAGGTCATGGCGATCAAGATAGAAAGATAGAAGACGCCGGTCATCATATTATGTTCCGGAGAGTTGGACTTCTGGACCAATCTAAAAAAACAATTCTCTCTTATGTTATCTATCCTGAAATTTCTCAGACGAAACACCTACCACAAGTTCCACTGAAGTTTGTGGCATGTGGCAATGGAGATAAAATGTCACGACCCGAAAAAGCACGTGACCGGCACAAGTATCATGTGGAGTCCAGTGGACCCCATCGTAACCCAAGTAAGCCTAAATCAGGATCAAACCTATAAATTGAAAGTAATAGAGGTGAAGTTTAAGAAAAGATTTCATAAAAAAGGTAAAGCTTGTTTTGAAGACCTGTAGTAAAAACTAAAGAAGTAAAGTTTGTTTGAAAAAACATTTGTTGTTTTCAGCAACACCTTCTTTGTAAATTTTGAAGAAATTTACTATACAATGATAAATTTAAAAGCATCCCTACACGGGAGCTAGCTTGACGTCTACACGGTGGAGACACAGTCCATGCAATAATATACGACACCTAAGACGAAGAACAACACACGCAAATATAAGGAAATGCATAAATAAAAGCTTATAACCGACTCTATCCGAATTCGAACCAAAAGAATAAATATCTAAGTGTCGATTCAATCTAAGTCAAACGAATATATAAGTGGTAGATGGAGTTATAACTAGATACAAAAAGACAAGTAGACAACAGGCGGTTACGATAAGACTTCATAACCTACGCAGCAAAAACGATCACGCCCCAAAAGGAAAGAAGTGTGTCAACGAAGCCGCTACTAATCCAAGCTGTCGGTCTTGCAAGAAGTTATAACACAACGGGAATGAGTTGCCAACTCATGAGTAGAAAGACACTACAAGATAGAAATCATATGCATAAATGAATCACCGACTAATCGTAAAGTACCATGCTAACATAATATGTGAAAACATGTATGTATCATAAGCAAATGTAAGCGTATCATAAACGAATCACGCACAATAAAAACATCATCAATAAAACCTTTATCAAATCCCGTATCAATCACCGACACCCGAAATCTCAACATATCTTAAGCGTCGTCTCTCGGATCAGCGCTCTTTTTAATCTCATCATATAATCCCGGTTGGTATCCTCCGGATATTCGCCGTGTTCCAAACTATCACCGGTCTCGAGTCATCTTGCTAGGCTCCCCGTCTTTCTATGCGAACTTCCTTCCCTTCGGTCTTTTGCCGGGTCCACCATGTATCCGTAACCGGTTTCTCCCCCCTCGGTATCGGATATCACCAAACCATAAATACAAAAAAAAACTCTTGGTGGATGTATCATCATCATTTCAAGAGTAAACCGCAATTTGCAAACATAGTCAAGTTTATTAACATAGAACCACACGGTTTCTCAAATCTTGTGGAAAACATGAAGTTTATATAAACAACGACGCATGATTCATATTGCAACAACGGAAGCTAAAATATAAGAATGCATGGAGTAATGGTATCAACATAACGACAATATGATCAATAACATATGGTACTAATATGAATGTAAATACAACGCGAGCAATATGGCAAGTTCTATACGTGTCATGGCAGTTACTAATGATGTGCATGTGTAGCATGTGTGTCTGTGTTGGTGCCGTATGGTAATCATTAGTAATTGTGTTAAGTGTTCTAGTCTATACATGTCATAGCAGTACTAATGATGTGTACGTATAGTATGCGAGTCTGTGATTGTGCCGCATGGTAATCATTAGTAATTGTGTAAATGTTCTAATCTATACGTGTCATGGCAATACTCATGATGTGTACGTGTAGCATGCAAGTCTATGATTGTGCCTCATGCTAATCATTAGTAATTATGCAGCGTTCTAACAAATATGTTCGTACAAGCATAGTAAAGAAAATGAAACATGGCATTATAAATTTATAGTATATAGGACTTGAATTATAATGAATAATAATTGTTCATAAAAATTTTGGTTTAGAGGGTGCTATACGCTATCCATATGATTTCCCCCATATAGATGCTAATCTACTCACCGGTCTATATACCAGTCAAATCTCACGACTGTCTTGCCTTTCCTATCGGAATCTCCCACAATCGATCCTATAATCGAAATAATAACGTAATCGTATAAGGATCTAAACCAATATCAATACCAACGAGCTAAACATGCATATGTTACAACTTATGATTAACGCGTCTAAACCACTTAGAATTGCTCCCTAAATCGATGTATACTCAAGTAGAGATCGGTAGAAAGCAAAACACCAAGTAAAAAAGCAAAACGGTAGATAAAATGAACTTCAGACGCTTGAAGTTCAATGTTCGGACGTTTGACCACAAAACATTGACACTCCGGAGAACGGGTAGACGTCTGATGAAAGGTTTACAGTCATCTGAACCCAAATACAAAGATATCCAGAGAACGACTAGATGACCAGACGTCTGAAGAACAAATCTTAGACGTCTAAAAATAATATGAATAAAAGACAAAGACTTCGCAGACGTCCGAGGAACATGTCCCAGATGTTTGAAGAATAAAAAAATGCTGCTTCAAAACTAAAGTTTTGAAAACACTTTAAAACCAAAACTCTTGCTAAAAACTACACTCAACTATCCCAAACAAGTTGTAAAAACAAAAGAAAACTACACCAACACCCTACAACTACAAATACCCATGTAAAAACCTATGTTTACAAGATGTCACTACTACAATAAGGGGTTGCCCCTACAGATTTATCCGTAGGAGCAAACCACCGCCCTTACGGATATGGCCGTAGGAATATAAAAATCCCCCGTAGGTGCAAAAATCGCAGATGCAAGTTTTCGTCCTGAACATGCCCCTACGGAGTAATAATTGCTCCTACGTCTTAATCCATAGGGACACGTATCCCTACAGATTACTCCGTAGGGCCTGATAAATATTTTAATTTATTGGTTTATAAAATAAAATACTTGCCCCTACGGATGTATTCATAGGGCCTGATTGATGCCCTTATGAATATATTCGTAGGTCCAGATAAATGCCCCTACGGATAAATTCGTAGGGGCAAGTTTTACTGAGTCCATAGGGACAAAATATCAGGTATCTTTTTATTTTGTCCCTACGGCTAACTGTGTAGGGGCAACTTTGCACCTACGGATTAATCCGTAGGTGCAATAGATGGCCCCACGGATTAATCCGTTGGGACAAAATATCAGGTTTTTTTTAGAAAAATGACTTCCTGTTTTTCTCCGCCCTGTGCACAATAATATATACATCATATAACCAAATACAGAAATATTCATAATCAACATCTCACGCATAATATATAAAAGAAATAAACAAATAGAATACGATATCAAACTAAATCATCATGAACAAGTAAACAACCACCAATATCGTCCAAAATTTATACAATATGTATCAGATAAGTACATACATCCTCAAAAATATAAATAAAGCTACCCTAGCTCGGTTCAGCTCCTCCACCTTTGATAATCGCCGTAATCTGACGCATCTGCTCCTCGGTGCAACCTTGAGTCGTCAAAAACTCGACTAATGAAGGAGCGGACTGTGCGGGAGTCTGAGCGGGCCATGGAGCTGCAGGAGTAGTCTGTGCAACCGTAGCCGGGGTAGTGGCTTGCTGAGCCGCAGCCGAAGGAGATGCATGTGGAGCCGCAGCCGAAGTAGCCTATCGCATCTGTTAAATTTTGTGTGTGATAAACGAGTAAGGACGGTGTATTAGATTTTAGTCGAGTTCGTATCATTATCAGGTTATTGCGAAACCCCAATCTAAGAATGCTTAGTGACTTAGGCCTCGTTTGGGTATCTAGTTTGGAAAACTGTAGTTTATTTTAATTAGATAGTTTTATGTAAGTATGATTAATCAAAGCTAAGTCTACAACCAAATAAGCTCATGCTACTAATATTGCATATGTTATTATCTATAATGTAATATAATATTTTATTATTAAGTAGTACACGTACCATCTCTTTCAACTCCTCGACGGTGGTCTTCAAGGCGGCAATATCATGCTCTAGACGTCGCTCACGGGGGGTAGGGGAAGTAACCGCCGGAGTGGAGTCCAACCTTATATGGGCTCTGCTAGGACCCAATCCCCGGCCTCTCTCCTAACCTCCATGGTGCCCTCCGTGTGCGGCGTCTGGGGCTGGGGTCAGCAGTATCGGATTGGTCTGTCCAATAAAATCGATCCCTGATGCTTCCGCCTGCTCTACCACCCGCTCCAACACCCACATTAACCATTAAAATATAAGTATATCATTTAAATTTGAACTTTTCAAAACAAAAATTTCCAACCTGTTAGAATAAATATTAACACTCACGCAATACTCCTGGGTAGCGGTGTCGGGGAATCGAAGCTTGCCCGTGGCGGGATCTGTCGAGATGCCGTGGATGGCAAGATATGCGGTCAGCACGCTCGGTGTACCACCCTGCGCCAGGGTCTGAGCTCTTTGCAATTCACAAAAAATTTACATATATTATAAAATAACTCTTAATATTACATTATATCATAATAGATATATTGTAATTTACCGATGCCTCCATGGCACGAGTAATGTTCCTCGAGCCACCTGTATAAGTGGGGCGACCCCTCTTCGCCGACTTCCTATTCTCTTTATTTTGATCGGTCTGTTCTGCACAACATATTCAGATTTAGTTTTCTAATTAAGCAACATGATTAAATCGTTTTTAGTTTTAAAGTTAACCGCAATCAAGACGGCATCGCGTGTAGCTAGCCACGATGAGCACGGGTCGTCCGCAGGGAGACGGTGCGTTTTAAGTTCTTGTTATGATGAGTTAATGCGCGGGTCGGAATGGTTTGTTTCTAACCTAAGTGTGTATATGCAAAAGTATAAGTTTGTTAGGAATAGATAGGTTAGTATAAATTAGTGAAGTCCATACTCAACCCTTTGAGCCGAGCTTGACCATTGAAGCTAGAGCAATCGGCAACAACGTGGATTAGGGTGCTTAAGCACGGTATTAGTGAAATCCGGCTTATTGACCCTTGTTCGTCCGTTCTTGCCTCTTGACTTTCGCCTCCGGCCAAACCGAACGCAATCGGTCACGGTTAGAGATCACCGATACCTTGGTAGGGTAGGGTGCCTAATGGAACGCTTGCGTAAGATTTGGACGGAGTTCAATTAGAAAATATCGGGCAAAGGAAATGAGAAAGGAAAACCTTAACTTACAATACCATTTTTTTTCCTAACAACACCAATATTTACAAACTATCAAAACAACAAAAAGAAAGAGCAAATGAAATGATAAAAGAAAAGAATAAAACAATATTACAAGTAAGTAAATGGTAAGGAATAAAATAGCAAATAAGTAAATGGTAAGAAATAAATACTAAGAACCCAAGTGCAAAAATGGAAGTTTTATTAAGTCCAAGTGATGATACAAACCATGAGTTCAATAACCAAAACTTAAACTTGCAAGCTCAATGAAGAGATTGCAAGATCAAGAAAAGATTAAGAACTCAAGATGAACTAGCTATGTACAAGACTAAAACAAAATGGAAAAATGAACAAAAGTGTATCCAAAAGTATTGGCTCAAAAGTCTCAAGTATCCCTTTGCCCTTACTCACTGATATGTATTTATAGACCCAAAATAAGATTAAACAAACAATACAAATAAGTTGATGTGACAGCAAGGGAAAGCCAGAAGAAAATTGAGGAGCTTTGGGCAAGCAAAAACCAGCGGCGCCGGGGTTTTGATCAATCTCGCTGGTTTTGTTGAATGGTTTGGGGCTCGTATTGGTTCTGTGATGATGTGTTCTCTCGACAATTCCACTGGTGCTGCTTGATTTGTCTATATGAACCTGGTCTGCATTCAGGGATTTGGAGGGAAACATGTAGTTTTATATCACATCACAACATTTTGCATTTATCATTCATGTCCCCATGCGTGCCCACCATGTGCCATGGGCAGCCCTACCATGGTCCTATATGCCAAGGAGTTGTGTGCACACTTGCTATGTGTTGGACCAAATTGTGTACACTTTATTTGTTACAAAATAACTCTTTGAATATCGATCAATTTGCAGTTCTGGTTGTAGTGTCGGCTCACAAACGTTATATCCGTGATTTTGAGTGTATTTTCAGTATTGTGTCATGGATACCTGTAATCTGTATTTACTGAGCAGACACTGATTAATAGTACCGATAATATACAAAAGTAGATAATGAATGAGTGGTATTAAAATACAGTTTTCTGAGATAAACAAATACCCCCAAACTTATCTTTTGCGTCCCGAGTAAAACAAAATCCTAGCCTCACTTTCGCAGGGAACACGATTGCACTTAGCTCGTGCAACAAGACGTTAAACCTCTAAGTGTCCTTAGTAGGAGGAGTGTTGTCTGCTGAGGGTTTTCAGCGGATACTACCCACAAAATCCCGTCAAACTAGTTTCACAAGTTAACGTCAATTCTACTCCTACAGTTTAATGTCTACCTTAGAAATTCTATCATCCTAAGTTAGAAATATTCAACCCTTATGTTTCACGCCTCCTATTTATTCAACTTCAGATCCTATATGTTTTTACAGTTTAGAAAGATCTCGGTTTTTCTTGAGTTTTTCTTTTAAAGTGCGGTCTCCAATCAGGTATTTTTATCATCTTTACGGAAAAATAAGTCTTATTCTTTGTTCCTATCTTTCCTCCAAATATCGATTGTATATCCCTATGTGTGTGTAAAATTTCACCCTTACGCTTAAGAATTCAATTCAAGCTATAGTACCCTTGCCCTAATGCCTAATACTACTTCTTTTCGTTAATGATGAACGGTTTTGCTCACACACCTTTCATACGACTATTTATGCTTCTTGAGGCACTAACAGCCAATTACTGAATGTGTGAGCTTAAAGCGTAAATAGTAGTTTCCATGTCATGACTTTATTCATTTATTTATTTATTTATTTTCTTTTCAAGACCGGATATATTTTTCAATGATGTTTTTTTAGTGGTTAGTTTTAAATACCGTTTTTTCTTTTATACTAGGTTTTTGGGTAAGAGTATTTCTAGGTGTCCTCTACTATCCCAAGTTTCAAGGTGCGTGTATGTGCAGTTTGTAGGGTATATACTTTCTAAATTTGGACTCAAGAATAGAAACTATTTTTCAGACTTATCTTTCAGTAAAGCTTCAATACTTTCTCTTCATCTCGACTTAACTCAAGATTACTTACTTCTAAAAAAACTATAAGGACGTATAATTACCAAGATTAAACAAAATGAAGGTTATTTTTAGGGTTTTCAATTTCTAAGCCTAGGATTTAGTTATTTCTAACATATCAACTAAACTTTCAGAATAAAAATCTAAGTTACCCTATTAGCTAACTCGACAACAAAGTTTTTATATTTTTTGGAATTTTTTTCGATTTTTATGGGTTTTTAAATAAGTATGCAAATGCAAAATATACACATAAATGCGAAGGTAGAAAGCTTACCGAGCACACCCCTAAATTTAAACTTGACAGTGCCCTTACTGTCAGGCTACACCAAGAGGGTCAAAATTGCCAGCGCTCCCCTATTTTTTTCTTTTTATATACAGAAAAGAAAAAAGCAAACCAAACATATATAAACACAAAAGGTCCCCCCAAACTTAAGTAAAACAGTATTTCCATTGTTTAAGCGGTGAAGTTCAGGATTAGGGGGGAGAGAACAGTATCAATCTATATAAGGCCTTACACAGGTCAAAAGTTAGCACCAACCATTCAAAAATTTTATCGCAATAATGTGCGGGTTGGTGAAAGAATGCGGAGAGAAAAGAAATGGAGAATACGCGAGACCGTATGGGGATAGAAGCAGGATACGGTCTCGGTGGAGGAGAAGAATGGCGGAGGGGAGAAAGAAGTAGAATACGAACTTGAGGGTGGAAATGGAGTAAATAAATTAGTACAATTTGTAATGACCGATGTGTAAAAAGCGATTGTACTAATTTATTAGCCCGTTGAGAAATGATGTCAAACCTCTCAAGATTCGTGAGAAAACATAGGTATACCGAATTTGGTAAACCAGACACAGGAAATGAAAGTGATACGGTATCTTGTAAGGTCGGAACGATGGAAAGGATGGAGGGGAGTGATCGAAGAATGAGATCGGTTAAACATTCAGGAGGTTGTACATAGTCAATGAAAGGGATAGGATGAATTGGAAAATCCTACCCATCAAGTAAAACTTGTTCATCCTAAAAAATTTCCTCAATATTCTCCTCAAAAATTGACTCATCCATGCATTTATCATCAATATCTAGACGCATATGAAGTTCGGGAAAAACAGTTAATAACTCAGGATGATGTCCACACGGAAGTGAAAGGACATGATGAATTAGTGAGGAAAACTCATCCAAAGCGGTAGGTTCATCATCCAAAATATTCCCAGCGTCGATATCCTTAATCAAGTGGAAATTAAATTTCTCAGACACCTCATCAAAAGCATGGATTTTAATCAATTGTGGTTCTAGGATAGAGGTGTAGAGGTCAAAGAGATTGGTCGTGGTTTCACTTAACAGGGTCCTTTCACAATCGGGTAAATCAAACATTACAAAGTCGCACAACTCATCAAACGTTCTATCTTCAATCAGTGAATCGTTTGGGACATTCGATACACTTTTAAAACCGGAGTTGTGGAATTCAATTTGCAATGGGTAGGTTTGATTTGGAAGGGTGTACCGCTCATTCTCACGACTCAAATCTTCAATCTGTCATATCGCCTCATCATACACTGAAAAATTTGGAGCTAGTTGAAAACTAGCTGCCGGATCGTTAGGTTGTATAAGGGCGGCCATAGATGCATTCAAATCTGTCATCTGTTGGCATGACGCTACCCGAAACTCTTCCAAAGTTTGTTCAAGACTAGACATGAGTTGTGAAGGGGTTTCAGTAAAAGATTCAAACTCGTTTGGATACGTGAAACTCCCAAATGGCTGTTCAGTAGCAATGTCTAGGGAATGTGTAAAAGTCGGGTAGGATTGATAGGAATCGAATGGATGGACAGGAGTAGGATCAACATTATGATAAGAAGGTGAATGGAATTGTTGATCGAAAGAATTCGAAGTGGTGAAAGGAGTGAAAGATCAGCTACGAGATTGTTCAATTCGGTCAGCGATGGACATGGGTTTCGGAGTTGCAATATAACTCTCAAAAGGGGTATCAACGTAAGAACGTGGGGGAGATTGAAACGGTTGATACGAAGTAGATTGCGGAGTCCAATTGTTTGTCCTAGACGCGTCTATCTGATCTTTCAAAGAAATTTTTGGCATGGAGGGATCATTCAAAGTTCGACCAAAGCAAGAACCGTAAAAAGTAATATCTGGTTGTGGGTACCAAAGTTCGGCAAGAGTTGGTCTATGTGGAGTATCCATGATATGAAGAGAAGAAAAGGAAGAAAAGGAGAGGAAAAAGAATGTGATTTTTTTGCCTGTTAGTTATCAACAAAAGTATAAAATATACACACAAAAAGATAAAGACAAAAAAAATCACGACACAATACCACACACCTAATCGGTCTAGGGTTCACCTAGGTCAACTAGACCTGATCAAGAACTTGATTGTCGAAGTAAAACCGTGTCGAGAAACGGGCTCAAGATATACTGATCATGATGCCAGGTAAGTGCAGAGATAAGGGGAGGTTTTCCAACGTTTTCGCGAAGTTCCTTAATTATATAACCCTTTCTCTTTTGGCGGTTTCGCCGTGAACACTTTCCTAGACACCCCGTGAACGATATATCGTTAAGCGGTGTTCTAAACACAATTAACTTCTCCTAATGAGCGTGAAGTCCTTAAAGGCTTAAAGTTTAGTTTCTTTTAAAATTTGTGCGGGTAAACGTTATGCTCAATTTTGTGATTTGTGAGCCACGGAAAAGATGATGAACTCCTTTACCGTATGTTGTAGGTTCGTTTGCCCTCAAGTCTGTTAGTTATATGTATGCCCTAGAGGCCATTATTGTACATATGATGTATATTGTAGTGGATACTTGGACATATATATGGAGGACTTTCTTGCTCGACATAATAGTATGCTATCTGGTTGCACTTCATCTTAACATGTACACTTATTGTCTCTCTATTACATATTGATAAAGCCCTTAGGATGAGTACTTGACTACCAGGATTATGATGCTGATCATATTAGTGGGGCAGAGGTAGTCGGCAAGTACATCCTTCAAATATTCCTAGTAGTGGGAGTATCGAGACAGGGCATCGATACTCCAAAGTAGACTAGCGTATACGCTTCTTAACCCATATGATGGGCGATGGATGATCCCATATCCATTGGTGTTTGATATCAGAGAAGGTATACGGGTGCTCAGTGGAGACTGGGTAAACTGAACGGACTCGCCGAGAACTCCTAGATGGTATTATACCTATCGTCAGATAACAGTTCTCTGGTGACACTGGTACAGGTTAGTCTGTCGACCCGAGATCGTCATAGAGTCTTGTGTGATTCCCACTGTGCTTTGATTTCCATTATACCACGTTCAAGAAATCGTGCAAAAAGGTGGTTTTTGGGTACAGTCCCGAGTCACATGGAGGCAATGAACGATATGAGGGGATTCGTCTCTCCCGGTATTCGGGGTTAATGTTGAACTATGCTTGATTGGCCATAACAGGAAATCCCTGGTCAGGGTTGATGAGATCTACTGGTAAGTGTTATCAGTAGTTTCTTGAACCGTTATGGACCTTACATTGGCATGACTTATCAGGCTATTGAGGTCTGACGTTATACCACCCCCAGGCTATGATATGCAACATATCTGACAAAGAGACCGGACTATACGGTAGTGTTACTGATTGGATTCGCAGGAGTATGAGCAGACTTGCTTGTTGATTTTCTGATCGCTCAATACCCGGATGGCCGTTACGTTTAGCAGACCGCTTGCAGCTTGTGGGTGTTTGATATAATCACCATCTACTGCCGGCATATTGACGAGTCTTTAGAGTCCTACACAGAGTTTCCTGGTTCATGCGAAATGAAGTAGGAGCACATATGTGATATGTGAAGGACCGAGATTAATGCGCATATATGATACCGCATTCTATTCTCGCGATATGTGATATCGGTCAGTTATATGAGATATAGCCGGGTTATCGGATCAAGTATTGATTCGATAAGTTGTTACATTTGATATTAGCCGGTTGTATGTGATATAACCGGATTATTGAATCAAGTGTTGATTTAATAATTTAATATATAATTATATATTTAATATATTGAATTACATTAACTAATATTAGCCCATTTAAACATTTCTTTTTCTCACTTGTGTGCATATAGTATATATGTGATATATATTAATGTACATTTTATTGTGTCATTCTTGATGCCACATGCAACATGGGTGTATGAGACTTACACCATGGTTATGATAATCATAAGGTTTTATTTATTTAATGTTAATCAAAATTAATGGTAATTAGTCATATGGTTGAAGCTTGTAGAAGCTTGTGGAACCATTGACCAAGTCTACTAATTTTGTTTTACTTGTAAATATTTATTAACCTAACCATTATTGTTAGCCATAGTTTATTCTCTACATGAGTTAGTGTATGACACTAACTCATCCATGGTTGCTATTCTCACCTCATGAGTTTTTCATTCTCATTTCCACTTCATCTTCTTCTTCCTCATGAAAAAACTTGCTAGCTTTTGAAATGGTGAAGAAATATTATGAGAAAAATTAATCTAAAGTGAGCTCATTTCCTACTTCATCATGCTCTACTATATTAGCCATTTAGTTTAGGGTGTTTGCTTCACTAATATACCATTAGTGAAGAGATGGCATGAGCTTGAGTCTGCTCGACATAGATCATCTTCGGCCTCGAAAATTTCGAGCAAGCTTGTTCATTTCTTCATGTGAACCCTTACTAGAGTTCGGGTGTTCACTACTTGGAGCGAAGGGACTACTACACGGAGTTTTAGAAGTGAAGGACCGGTCTACAAAGGTTGTATTCCCCATTCACTTGTATGCAAAGTTGTTTGCATGTTGTATTGTTTAATTCTCTAGTTAAGATTCTAGGTTAGGGTTCTTTAGAACGGCAAATTTTTGAAATTGGTATGGACGATGCCTCCCGAAATCTTGCTGCCGCCCTACGGAACCCTACAGTGGTATCTGAGCCAAACTAGAGATTTAAACGATGTCTGTTAGATTACGAAACCGAAACTATTCTGAAACTTGAAACAAGAAAACCTAGTTTCTGTCGTTTTTATAATGGCCTCTAAATTTTTTTAGCAACTGCAGAATGTTATATGAGATATAACATGAACACAGTAGAAAATCTCCCACCCTCGCCGGAATATGGCCGACCACATACCTATAAAATCCAGCCAGCTCAGTTTTTTGGTGGGCTTCTGGGTTGAAATTTCTAGTATGCTCCAGTCTCTGGGTTTTGGTATTTCAGGTGTTACTTGGTTTTGCTAAATTTGCATGTGATGTTATCTTTATGCAAAGGCAATTCGGAGTGTTTCGTATTCGTAATTTTAACATTGTTTCGGATTATTTAGATGACGTTAAAAAGTTCGAACGGATATCAATAACTCATGTTTTCCCCTGCTGGAAATTTTCCAAGAGTTGGATTTTTTCCAAGTTTAAAATCTTCAAAAAAATCATGCAAGCGATTTTGTGGACCCTCTAGAAGAACGATACCCAAACTCAAATTTTTGGATCGCGGAACCGCGGTCATACCCTAGGGTTTGCGGCAGTTCCGCGGCGACATGAGTGAGGCATGGGTCGGCCCTTCTACGTATGGTTCATAGATGCTGTGGCATATTCTGGGTATTTTTTGAATTCTGCTCAAGTGTTGAGCTCTTTGGGAAATTTTGGGTGTTTGTTTATTCGATCGAAAAGTTTAATATCGTCTAGCTATCTGTGATTGTGATACAATATTTGGAATCCACAAATTTAGTTTTGTGAAAACTAATTTGAATTTTATAAATCTAGCAAGTTAGTCACATTTGATCGGTTGCCACGGAATTTTGATGTGGATCAAAAATCCATCGCAATCACGTAGCGTACACGGATACTCGCCGGATAACCTTACTAGATAGCCATGCCCCATAGCCCCGACCAAGTGACTGTAGGAGAACCCCGTCGCCAAAAGCAGCCGTTCGGGTGCTCGCGGTCACGGTGTTCCGGCTTAGTGCACTTCGTCGACGACATCGGGGGTGTGGCCATCTACTAAAGTTTCCGACGAGTATTCGATCAGATTATCGGGAATCTTGTTGAATTACCCGACAGGTTATTGGAAAGTGTTTTCAATATCGAGACTAAAATGCGGGGTTTATAATTGTTAGGCATGTGATATCTAAGGAATTCATTTGGTTAGGCATGAAATCCAAAGTATGTGATATATTGGGTTTATGATGTCTAAGGTGGTTGCGGATTCCAATTGTTGTAGTTTTCACTTTCTTTTCTGCGAACGTAAATGTAATATGTGGTGTATCGCCGGTTTCGTTGCTATATGTCAACGACAATTGGGATACATATATTTACTTACGTTGATGACATATGATGTTATGTGTTGCTGTGATATGTTATATTGGATCGTCGTGTTTTGAATAGCCGGGTTTTTTTTATGTGAGATGAGAGTTTTTCATTTTCATTCATGTAAAACTTGTATGTAATATTCTTTTATTGGGGCACTTCCGGGTTGAGGATGATGTCACCATTGATATATATTATTTACTTTTCCATATTAGGATAGACCCAAGGAGGGGAGCATAAGTAACCGGGTTCTAAGATCCAGTGAGAGACCATCTCAAGGAGTTGAGACCAGGTCTCCTAACTCTAGAATTGGAAGGGTTGCTTGCCGCTTTCGTAGGGGTCTAGGAATGTGGGTTTGGCTATTCATCGCGACCGTGGAATCCTTGTTTTATACTGGCTTAATTTAAAACACGGAATTCCTAGTATATCCAATATTTCATATGTGTTCTTCTGCTGCTGATATTCTGTGATGTGATCACTTGATATGTTGAGACGATTGCTTATATTATATATATGAGATATAATAAATATTGATGCTTTCGTTTTTTCTGTTATGCTTAGGAAGCATAATTGATGGGACTTCATTAATGAGATTAATAAAATAAAAGAAACCTAAAAATGTTGTAGAAATCTGTTTAAAAACTGGTAGCTCTAGTTCTTACTTTGTATAGCGGTATTCCTTATAGAATATCCATCACCTTATTCGATAAGAAAAGAGCCGAGATCCCTTCACCGGGAGTGACCTCTTTAGCGAAACTGGCAGATGCAACAACCCACTCTGTTTGTCTTCTGATTGCTTCTATAGTTTTTGCTTTGCATAGTGGTATTTATGAAATATCCTGCACCTTATTCGATAAGGAAAGAGCCGAGATCCCTTCACCGGGAGTGACCTCTTTAGCAAAACTAGTAAAAGCCTAAAAAACACTCCTTTTCAAAATCACTCGATTCTACAACGATATCAAGTTCATTACGCAAAGGGTTTTCTTAAAAACATGTCGTAGCCCTCCGTCATTTCAGATAAGTACTACTTAGTATTCATGCTACGGTAGTTTGGCCTCCGTCAAGACGTAGTGTGCGGTAGCTAACTAGTTCTTATCTGCAGCATGAGATGCGATTGGATTGGGGTATTCGTACGGTGTAGTTTGGCCTCCGTCAAGGGTCTTGCGGGTGGGTATAATTCAATCAAGAAATAAACGGGTTGAACTTGACTAGCGCCCTATGGGTAGTTTAGCCTCCGTCAAGGTCATAGGACGCTAGAGGTAAAAATCATTATCGGGAATTTCAAATGTTGAAATTTACAATGAGATTGCATACTTTCTATGAGATAGTTGGATCCCGATACCCACTGCGAGTAAGAGTTACTCCTGGGAGAGTTTTGCACATTACAGTTAGCCGATCAAGTAGGTGTCTAGAAAGGTGTTAACGGGGTTACGCCCCTGCGAAAACGGGGTTTATTTTAATTAGGTCCGTGCGAAAGCATGGGGAACCTCCCTCAAAGTATCGACACTGGCCTGGCCGAAAGATTGGTGAACTTGTAGGGTGTAATTAATCCCGGCTAGTCTTGCCTTTTAGGCTTTGAAGGAAGATTTGATAAAAACAGTGGGAGCCATCATGATTAGATAAAATAATAACCAATCTGATCTTGAAAGAGCGCATGCAGAATGTTTTCTTCTTTCTCTCTCTCCTGGTAGCGAAGTCACGCCTTAATCAAGATAATAATATGGATGCATTGACCGAATCTACTTATTATACTGAGCTGGAGAACGTTGGTTCCGCTCCATCTTATAAATGTTACAAGTCCGAGCAGGAAATAGGGGAATATCCGGATTTCCACGCGACCCAATCGAGGGATAAGCATGTTGATGTATATTCTTCGGGTGTGTTCGATTACCAAGAACCGTTTCTCAGTTTCCTCTACGTTCTAGGTATGAGATACCGGATCAGGATCCCACATATGTAAGAGTTACATGGGCTATTGAAAGGTAGAGAACTGGGAAGGGGTGATATGTCTCTAAGTATTAGAGAATGGTGCAATTGTTGTAGTCAAATCAGTTGGCAGATATCACCTTGTATTACTAAATGGTAAATATATTGATTCTGAACGAATATTATTAGATACCGAACCTGATATACAACTTTACATCAGTTTCTTTATTAAGTTAAAGAAGGATATAATTATGTATTGGAGGATAATATTTTGAACATTTTCCTGAATCAAGAGTTGATTGGATCATGCACGTTATATAATAGCATATATGTTCTAAATCAAACCACAGTTCAAAGTATATAGAACACACTCAAGAGGAGTAGTTCAGAAATGAACGAATCCTTCTTGTGGTATTATAGACTAGGTCATATCAATGCAACATGACCAGCTAAGTTACATAAGGATGAATATGAGAATCTGTTCGAATTTTCATCTTATGATACTTGCCAGCCTTGTCTCAAAGGTAAAATGACCAATACTCCGTTTACTGGAAACAGAGAAAGAGTTACCGAATTCTTGGGACATATACATGATGATGTATACAGTCCTATGTCTACAAAAGCCAAGGATGGTTCTTTATACTTCATTACATTCATCGACGATCTCTCAAGATTCGGATATGTGTTCCTGTTGAAACATAAGTCTGAAACTTTTGAGAAATTCAAGGAATATAAGCTTGAAGTTAAGAACCAGACGGGTAGAAGTATTAAAGTCCTGCGATGAGATCGGGGAGGCGAATACTTGGGCATGGAGTTCCTGGATTTTCTAAATAGAGAATAGGATTCTCTCAGTTTACTCCTTCGTATACACCACAGCACAACGGTGTATCGAAGCGGAGGTATCGCACCCTATGAGATATGGTGCACTCTATGATGAGTACTGCTGAGTTACCTGTTTCCTTTTGGAGTTATGCACTTAAGAAACTGCATACCTATTGAATGGGGTTCCAACCAAATCAGTGCCTACCACTCCATATGAGATATGGCATGGGAAGAGACCATGTCTTAAACGAGTTAAGATATGGGATTGTCCGGCCTATGTTGAAAAGCAAAATCTGGATAAGCTCGAGGCAAGGTCAGTTCTGTATAAGTTTGTTGGATATCTCGAACATTCGCAAGGGAATATCTTCTATCACACTGAGGAGCAAAAGGTGTTTTATTTCTCAGCATGCCACCTTTTTAGAAAAGGAATTTTTTATGAAGAAATTAGTGGTCATGAGGTAGAACTGGAAGGACAAACTAACAGCTGATAATTTGGTGAAACTAAAGGATTCAATAGTCTCCAACGAACCTCAGCCTCTCCGTGAATATAGTAGGGTTCCTTATCCACTTGAGCGATACTAAGGTCTTCTCGGTGACAGTGGGAGCGAGGATTGTATCATGGTAGATGATGGCCCAACTAGGTTCAGGCAGGCCATCACAAGTGGAGACTTTGTGAAATGGCTGGATGCTATGCAATCAAAGATGGAATCCATATATGCCAACAAAGTATGACTTTGAATGTTACACCTAAAGGGGTAAAACCCATCGGGAGTAAGTGGATCTTGAGAAGATTCTTGGTGTAGATGGAAAAGTTGAGAATTTCAAAGCTATGCTTAAGTCCATCAGGATCAATACGCGTATCGCGGAGTTGGAATATCTATTTTGATGCGGTAGTCAAAGAGTTTGACTTCATCAAAAAGGTAGATGAACCTTGTGTATACAAGAAGGTAGTAGAGAGTGGGGTTGTCTTACACATATTGTACGTAGATGACATACTCTTGATAGGAAATGATTTCCTATGCAACACTCGGTCAAGCTCCTCTTATCACGAGGATTCTCCAAAGAAGATCTGGATGATACCTACTACATCTTGTGAATTTTGATCTATGGTGATAGATCTAAATGGATTTTGGGATTATCCCAAATCCAGGTACATTAACACCATACTAAAGGGGTTTAGTATGGAAGATTCTAAGTGTGGTGGTTTGTCCACTTACTCAGGAATCACTCTCTCCAAAAAGATGACTTTCAAGAATGATTTAGAAAGAGCTCGCGTGCAAGGGATACCCTATGCTCGGCAGTAGGCTCTATCATATATGCGATGTTATGTACCAAACCAGATGTAGATGACTCACTAGGTGTAGTGATCAGGAATCAATCGGATCTTGGGAGAATCACTGGATAGCTGTGAAGGACATTCTTAAGTACTTGAGTAGCGCTAAATGAATGTTCTTGGTTCGAGCTTTCAGAGTGATTAGGTCGACTGAAAGTCAGTCACAGGCATTGTCTTTACCCTCAGTGGAGGGACAGTATGTTCGAAGAGTTCCAAGCTAGATACCGTGACATACTAGACGATAAAGGCTAGATACATCGCTACCAACGATACTACCAAAGTACATGTCTGGAAAATTCTTGTTCATGAGATGAACATGGTTCCTACCATTGAGCGTTCAATAACTGTTATTGTGACAACAATGGAGTTGTGGCTTTGGCCTAGGAACACTGGTCCCATCAGCGATCTAGACATATTCTGAGGAAAGTATAACCTGATAAGAGAGATGGTTGATCTCTAGAGGATCGAGATAATGAGAGTTGACGCGAAGGATAACACGGCGGATCCACTCACAAAGGCCTTTCTCTAGAGAGACTTCTATAGGACGTTGAGTATGAGATACTGCAACAAATGGACTTAGTGCAAGTGGGAGATTGTTAGTTAAATGTATGCCTTAGAGGCCATTACTGTACATGTGATGTATATTGTAGTGGATGTTTGGACATATATAGGGAGGACTTTCTTGCTCGATATGATAGTATACTATCTGGTTGCAGTTTATCTTAACATGTACACTTATTGTCTCTCTATTACATGTTGATAAAGCCCTTAGGATGAGTACTTGACTACCAGGATTATGATGCGGATCATACTAGTGGGGCAGAGGTAGTCGGCAAGTCATCCTTCAAATGTTCCTAGTTGTGGGAGTATCGAGACAGGGCATCGATACTCCAAAGTAGACTAGCGTATACGCTTCTTGACCCATATGATGGGCGATGGATGATCCCATATCCATTGGTGTTTGACATCAGAGAAGGTATACGGGTGCTCAGTGGAGACTGGGTACACTGAACGGACTCGCCGAGAACTCCTACATGGTATTATACTTATCGTCAAATAGCAGTTCTCTGGTGACACTGGTACAGGTTAGTCCATCGACCAGAGATCGTCATATAGTCTTGTGTAATGCCCACTGTGCTTTGATTTCCACCATACCACGTTCAAGAGATCGTGCAAAAAGGTGGTTTTTGGGTACAGCCCCGAGTCACATGGAGGCAATGAACGATAGGAGGGGATTCGTCTCTCCCGGTATTGGGGGTTGATGTTGCGCTATGCTTGATTGGCCATAACAGGAAATCCCTGGTCAAGATTGCTGAGATCTACTGGTAAGTGTTATCAGTAGTTTCTCGAACCGTTATGGACCTTGCATCGGCATGACTTATCAGGCTATTGGGGTCTGACGTTATACCACCCCCAGGCTATGATATGCGATATATCTGACGAAGAGACCGGACTATACGGTAGTGTTACTGATTGGCTTCGCAGGAGTATGAGCAGGCTTACTTGTTGATCTTCTGATCGCTCTATACCCGGGTAGCCGTTACGTTTAGTAGACCGCTTGCGGCTTGTGGGTGTTTGATATGATCATCACCTACTGCTGGCGTATTGACGGGTCTTTAGAGTCCTACACAGAGATTTCCTGGTTCATGCGAAACGAAATAGGAGCACATATGTGATATGTACGGGACCGAGATTAATGCGCATATGTGATACTGCATTCTATTCTCGCGATATGTGATATCGGTCGGTTATATGAGATATAGCCGTGTTATTGTGTCACGCCCCGCTTCCCAATAGATGGAAACGGTGACATGGCAAGCCCGCAACGTATTTATTCCGAGAAGATCATTTCTCGAAATAAATACGCTAAGCGTAATATAAGCAATATAACAATGACAAGAATAGACAAGTGGAAATAAAATCCAACCATTTTATATATTTACATTCTCAACTTTACAGAATTTAACTGATACAAGAAGTCTGAACAAAAAAAAAATGTTTAAACATGTAACTTACTAAAAAGAAAAGCTGGAAAGAAAACTAATAATCTGCTTCAGGTGCGAACTGGTTGTAATTCTCTGCAATCGCTTCCACCTCCTTTGATCCTAAGTCACCTGACGAACATTCCAAGAAACAAAAGGTGGGTGGAATGCCCGTCAGCGAACTTGCGCTCGGTAAGTCCCAATAGAGATGAGTAATATATAGATTGAGTACAAGATGACATATAATATAGTATAAATGGAAATTGTAATATGTGAACAAGTAAGGTAATGTATATAGAAACTATATCAGCATGGAAATGTGACATGAGCACAGAAAACAAGTATAGCATAGTCGTGGAGTGTAGGTATAATGAATATGCAATGAAAGTAAATGTCCTAAAAGGTCTCTAAAAGAGTAAACTAACTAACGTGAGTTTAAGTATGAATATCAACCAATCTCAAGAGTATTCTCGAACCCAAGGCTATCGTCCAGGGGCAAGGAATCACGAGCCCAAATATAATCGGGACTTCAATTGTTATTGAAGTATTCCAAACCCAACAGGCTATCATCCAGGGGCTTGGAAATACGGGCCCTCATTCGTGAATTCATGATTTGTACCGTTTCAGCCCGGTAACACAGCAACATGATTTGTACCGTTTCAGCCCGGTACCACAGCAACATGATTTGTATTAATGGGACTCATGAGATTCCGTTGGATTCATACTCAAACTACCCCAACACCCCGTGTATAATAGTCTATAATTAATGTTACGGGTCTTGGTTGAATTCATGAATACAAAAGGTGATGTATGATATCAAGCTTTCAAGATTGAATGCATGTAAAGAATCATGTAGTCATGTCAATTACAAGTCATATCATTTGTATTCATGGTTCTAGTCAAGTTGGATCAAATATGAAGGTTTAGTACAAATCATATCAATTGGTCATGCAAACATGTCAAGTATTCAGGTGTGCAATGCTAAGTCATATAAGGTATTATGTACAGGGGTATATAGATCATTTAGAACTTCATGGTATTTATATAAAATAAACCATTTAATTCTCGATGAGTTTTATGTAAAATATTATATTTTAACATCTCAAGAATGTTTTAATGAAATTATTATTTAGAAAGTTAAGGGTGCTTTGATAATATATGATTTTGGTAAATTTAGGTATTTTAGTGAAAACATAAATTTAGGGTATTTTATTGAAAATCTAATTTGCAACCTTATTTTCATTTAAGTTATATGTGTGATAAATAAATTAATTCATTATTTTTAATATTGTTGAAATTGTTTTATTTTGTTTTAAAAACAATATTTTCCTTTCGAGACCGCACTCCGTGAAGAGCTCTGCGTCTCACTCCACTAAACTCAAGATGCGTTATAACCAGCACCATCCGTAACAGAGTTTCCCTAATCAGGGTTGTACAGGCAAAATTTATACAAAAGAAAACGATATTAGATAATGTATCTTTTCAACAATATATTATTTATCTAATACCTACATTTACTTATGTGATATTGTAACCCATAAGAAATGGGTAAACACTCCTCTCAACATGTGGCCATTATTATGATACCTTAAAATAATATAACTTTGAACTGAGTATATAATTCAACGTTCAACTTGCATATTTCTCAATCCTATCCGATATTGCATTAATTTACTTTTATTTATATATTGACAAACACTTCTGTAAACGGTTACAATTAACAATCACACTCTTAACTATAAGTGTTTTTAAAATACTTAATGTATGGACAAAATACGTTCACATCAGTAAACATCCAAACACAAACATTAATTCATTTGATCATTGCATACCAATACTAATCCAACATACCACAATTCCTGTAATATATATTTTTTTAAACTACTTATAAATTAACCAATTAATTTAACTTATATCTTTTCCAACTTGTATATTCTAATGAAGTGGCGAAAAAATAAAATACAAGAGGAGAGGGAACGAGGGATTCACTATGATTTCTCCATAATCTAGCAAGCAATTCAGATCCTAATATTGTGACCCATTAAGTATTTGCCCTCAAATGTCTGAATACTTTCATATGACCAGGCAAGCGAATTAAAATTTGAGAAATTATGTGAATATTTTAGCATGAATGATTAACATGATTACCTCAAGGAACGGCCAAGCTAACTTCTGCTGGTTGCTTGCTAGGCTGTGTATACAATCAGCACAGATCGTCTCAAAACCGGTGAGATATTTAGAGAAAGGTAGAGAATTGCATGTATTGAAACATAAATTAGATGGGATGCTTCAAGCTTCAGCCATCAAGAACTTAAAACAAACTCTCCTTAGGTTCTACTAGGAATAAGGACAATGAAATAGATACCTAAAAGATGTAATAGCCTAACATACATTGACAGCAACGACATAAATAAGAACCAGTAAAAGGTCATGCAAAAATGAAATCAAAACAAACAATGGTGGGGGAAGAGAGGACTTACATGCGATTGGAATGAAAGAAAATGACTGAAGTTTTCATTGACTCATTTTGTCGAACACTGTCGCACGAAGCTCAAAATGTTGATGGAACGCAAATCCGGAGGCGGTGAAGTGATCGTGGCGTTCACGCGGTCTCGGACCCGACCTTGGATTCTCAGTTCACAGGTCGGTCACGTCGCACGGACTTGTTGAATGTCGAGAGTTTGATTCTCGCGATAGGCTCGACAGCGGTTCTGCTGAGGTTGTTGACGTTGCGGCCGACAACGGAGACGGGGGTACTGTTGATGATCGAGTGGAGCTAGGGATGCTCGGCCAAGAAAGGGTCGCCGGCCATGGGTGATGGTGTGTCGGTGGAGATGATGATAGGTTGTGGGTATTGTAGTTTGAAAAAAATTAAAGAAGTAGAGGGTGTAGTTTATAAATAGAAGATGAATTGAAAGAGAGAGGAGATATGGAGAAACAGAGTGG
The DNA here is from genome assembly GCA_030015575.1 of Agapanthus africanus. Lineage (NCBI taxonomy): Eukaryota > Viridiplantae > Streptophyta > Magnoliopsida > Asparagales > Amaryllidaceae > Agapanthus > Agapanthus africanus. The sequence goes on along the minus strand of JASDDO010000018.1, from coordinate 465,588,593 downwards.
AAGAGAGAGAGATGACTGGGAGTGGGATATAGGTTAGGGTTATGATTTAATTTATTATGAAGAAATTAATAAGATTGGTTAAGATTTGGGGAAAAGGTGAATAAAGAAAAAGAGAAGATGAACAGTGAGGGTTAGGTGTGAGTGGAATTGAAAAGGCAGTGGAGTTTTTTTTTAATCGGAGATTGGGTTTGAATTTGAGAGTTAATGCAATTATATGGTGAGGTTAATAGTTGGGTTTGAATTTGAGAGTTAATGCAATTATATGGTGAGGTTAATAGAGGGAGGTGAACGGGTGTGGGATGAAAGTGGAGAAAAATATTGATAAGAAAAGAAAAAGGAATATAAATTAGGAGGAGAAGTTGTGGGCAGCAGGGAAGAATTAAAAGAAAATTAGTTTCGGGCTTAGGGTTGTGTTTTGTTTGTTTTTGTTTTGTTTTCTATTAAATAAATGGGTTAGGGTTTAAGGGTTATGTAATAAAACAAAATGGCTTAATAAGAATGTTGGGCTGTTGGGTTTTAGATTTAGGAAAAAAAAAATATTAGAAAGAAAATATGTGTAGGAAAAATAAATAATATATTTAATAGACAAGAGAATATATGAAAAATACAAAAATAAATAAATACAGTATTTTTATTAAAGGAAGATAATACGAATATATAGGGATTTTGGGGTCGTTACATATTGGATCAAGTGTTGATTCGATAAGTTATTATATTTGATATTAGCCGGTTGTATATGATATAGCCGGATTATTGAATCAATTGTTGATTTAATAATTTAATGTATAATTATATATTTGATATATTGAATTACATTAACTAATATTAGCTCACTTAAACATTTCTTTTTCTCACTTGTGTGCATATAGTATATATGTGATATATATTAATGTACATTTTATTGTATCTTGATGCCACATACAACATGGGTGTATGAGACTTACACCATGGTTATGATAATCCTAAGGTTTTATTTATTTAAAGTTAATCAAAATTAATGGTAATTAGTCACATGGTTGAAACTTGTAGAAGCTTGTGGAACCATTGACCAAGTCCACTAATTTTGTTTTACTTGTAGATATTTATTAACCTAACCATTATTGTTAGTCATGGTTTATTCTCTACATGAGTTAGTGTATGACACTAACTCACGCATGGTTGCTATTCTCACCTCATGAGTTTTTCATTCTCATCTCCACTTCATCTTCTTCTTTCTTATGAAAAAGCTTGCTAGTTTTTGAAATGGTGAAAAAATATTATGAGAAAAATTAATCTAAAGTGAGCTCATTTCCTACTTCATCATGCTTTACTATATTAGCCATTTAGTTTAGGGTGTTTGCTTCACTAATCTACCATTAGTGAAGAAGTAGCATGAGCTTGAGTCTGCTCGACGTAGATCATCTTTGGTCTCGAAGATTTCGAGCAAGCTTGTTCATTTCTTCATGTGAACCCTTACTAGAGTTCGGGTGTTCACTACTTGGAGCGAAGGGACTACTACACGGAGCTTTAGAAGTAAATGACCGGTCTACAAAGGTTGTATTCCTCATTCACTTGTATGCAAAGTTGTTTGCATGTTGTATTGTTTAATTCTCTAGTTAAGATTCTAGGTTAGGATTCTTTAGAACGGCAAATTTTTGAAATTGGCATAAGACGATGCCTCCCGAAATCTTGCTGCCGTCCTACGGAACCCTACAGTTCGTATTAATGGATGCAATGCGCAAATCAATGAAAAAATCAAAACGTCAAACAATCGGTTTTTTTGATATTTAGGCACGGCACTGCAACAAATACGGATTAGTCAATTTTAGCGTTTGATAGCGAACTTGCAAGGAATCCTGAAAAGATAGTATATTGGATGCGTCGGATTTGAGAAGAAAGTGTTAGGAAATACGTACTGATAAGTTTTCGGGTTAAGAAACCCTCGTTGAATTGAATCCGGTTAGCCTGAAAAGTTCGCTTTCTCGGGTCAAAATACCCGGATCTTTGGCACTGTACTTCGCAATCACCTTAATTTTGAATGTACACTTTGTTCCACACGATCGCAGTTCGCAAATCCGTCAAAATCTACAAATGTCGAAAAAATGGATTTTTAGTGCAAAAAAGCGATATGAATGTCCAAACTCCTACCCATATAAAAAAAAATCAAACAATAAAATTGGGATGATAATAGAACACTGGAGCACAGAAAAAAATTTGGGAGCAAAAGGGGAAGACAAATCCGGCGGCGCCAGGTTTTAGGGGGATCTCGCCGTCCTTCTAGGGTAGTTGGGCTCCAATTTTCATCAGTGATCCTACTCTTCTATTAGTGTCTCATTGTTATTGTTTAACTTTTTTAATTAGTCCCAGAATGGTAGCAGGTTCATTTTCCAGAGAGCAAAAAGTTAGGTTTGTTAATTTTTGTTTTGGTTTTGAAAATTTTGATTTTTTTTGTTTTGTTTTAAGAATGGTGTTAGAGATATCAACAAGATGTACAGAAATTAACCCAAAATAACAAGAATAAAAACGTTACCGTCTCCCCAGTAACGGCGTCATTTGATTAAATCGTTTTTAGTTCTAAAGTTAACCGCAATAAAAAAGGCGCCGCGTGTAGCTAGCCGCGATGAGCACAGGTCATCCACAGGGAGACGATGCGTTTTAAGTTCTTGTTATAACGAGTTAATGCGTGGGTCGGAATGGTTCGTTTCTAATATAAGTGTTTATATGCAAAAGTATAAGTTTGTTAAGAATATAGGTTAGTGTAAGTTAGTGAAGTCCATACTCAACCCTTTAAGCTGAACTTGACCATTGATGCTAGAGCAATCGGCAACAACATGGATTAGGGTGTTTAAGCACGGTATTAGTGAAATCTGGCTTATTGACCCTTGTTCGTCCGTTCTTGCTTCTTGACTTTCGCCTCCGGCCAAACCGAACACAACTGGTCACGGTTAGGGATCACCGATACCTTGGTAGGGTAAAGTGCCTAACGGAGCGTTTTTGTAAGGTTTGGACGGAGTTCAATTGGAAAATATCGGACAAAGGAAATGAGAAAGGAAAACTTTAATTTACAATACCATTCTTTTTCCTAACAACACCAATATTTACAAACCATCAAAACAAAAAGAAAGAGCAAATGAAATGATAAAAGAAAAGAATAAAACAATATTGCAATTAAGTAAATGGCAAGGAATAAAATAGCAAGTAAGTAAATGGCAAGAAATAAATACTAAGAATCCAAGTGTAAAAATGGAAGCTTTATTAAGTCCAAGTGATGATACAAATCATGAGTTTAATAACCAAAACTTAAACTTGCAAGCTCAATGAAGAGATTGCAAGATCAAGAGAAGGTTAAGAACTCAAGGTGAACTAGCTATGTATAAGACTAAAACAAAATTGAAAATGAACAAAAGTGTATCCAAAAGTATTAGCTCAAAAGTCTCAAGTATCCCTTTGCCCTTGCTCACTGATCTGTATTTATAGGCCCAAAATAAGATTAAACAAACAATACAAATAGGTTGATGTGACAGCAAGGGAAAGCCAGAAGAAAATTGGGGAGCTTTGGGCAAGCAAAAACCGGTGGCGCCAGGGTTTTGGTCAATTTCGCCGGTTTTGTTGAGTGGTTTGGGGCTCGTATTGGTTCTGTGATGATGTGTTCTCTCGACAATTCCACTGGTGCTGCTTGATTTGTCTATATGAACTTGGTCTGCATTCTGGGATTTGGAGGGAAACATGTAGTTTTATATCACATCACTACTTTTTGTATTTATCATTCATGTCCCCCATGTGTGTCCACCATGTGCTATGGGCAGCCCCACCATTGTCCTATGTGCCAAAGAGTTGTGTGCACACTTGCTATGTGTTGGACCAAAATTGTGTACACTTTATTTATTGCAAAATAACTCTTTGAATATCGATCGGTTTGCAGTTCCGGTTGCAGTGTCGGCTCACAAACGTTATATCCGTGATTTTGAGTGTGTTTCCAGTATTGTGTCACGGATACCTATAATCTATATTTACTGAGCAAACACTGGTTAATAGTACCGATACTATACAAAATTAGATAATGAATTGGTGGTATTAAAATGTAGTTTTCTGAGATAAACAAAACACAAAAAAATAAATTATATATTAAACAATAAATTGCATTACAAACCTGTTTGCGCTGAGAGTCGAAATATTGGCACAAGAGAGTCTATGTATCTACGTCGACTCTCGGAAAGACCGGAGTATGTAGGAGAGCCGCTCTCTCTGCCTCGGGGGTCGCCATCCACAGGAAATAGCAGTCGATCTTCAGCTCGTTTCTATTGTATCAGACCTTTGATTGCATGTTCTTCATCAGGTCATGGTACAGTGCGTGAAGATCGAGCACTCTCTCAGGGTGATCGGGGTCGGGTATAGGCTGAAAGTCGTAATCCAACTACAAATATAAAAAAAAACAATGTATTTAAATTGCAAGTGTTAAATAATAATAAATATATTGGATAAGTCAAATGAAAATATATATTAATACCCGAGCCTGATCCCAGAAGAGGATAAATGAGCGCCGGTGCTGATCGTTGCACTCAATGTGAAGTGGATACTTCTTCACGAAGTAGCTCTCATCCCCCATATACCGGCCGAATCTCTTGGCATAATCACCGGTATAGTGATAATCGGGGGTAAAGAAGAGGGGGAATGCTGTCTCCCCCCTAGCTCTGTCAGGCCTCAGCCTGTGGGACTGATTCGGTCCTCGAGTCCCCCTCTCAGGATGGGGCTGTCCTGCATCTACAAGAAATATCAAGACATTCAATATTAAGACAAAATGGTATTAAGAAATCAATGTTTAACAAAAATTGAAGTACGATATACACCTCCAGTGACAGCAGCACGAGTCTGGGCCCGGGCAGCAGCACGAGCAGGACGATAGTTCCTCCAGTGAGGAACGGCCAATGACCCGGACGTGGACGCACCCCCTCCAACTAGAAAATAAACATTGACGATAAAATTACACGAAGTTCATATTTATTCTTAAAGGATATGTAAAATGAATAAATATTTTATATTTATTCATACTAACCTGCAGACTGAGCGGAGGGTACGGAAGTGACGGGAGTGGCCCCTGCGCCAGATGTGGACGCACCACCTATAATTAGACAGTTAAAAATAGATTATATAAGTAATTGCAAAAAGAATGTGTATATCAATAATATAACATTCTAAATCAATATGCATACACTATATGACATATAAACATACCCGCAGGTGCAGTGGTGGCCTCTGCCTGAGATGTGGAAGCACTACCTACAGCTAGACAATAAAAAAATGATTATCTAAGTAAGAGCAAAAAGAATGTGAGTATATTTATGATATAACATTCTAAATCAATATGCATACACTATTGGATATATAAACGTACCTGTAGGTGCGGGAGTGGCCTATGCCTCTGATGTGGACGCACCACCAACAGCTAGATAATCAAACATTGACTATATAAGTAATTTTGAAATAAATATGCGTGTATGTCTATAATATTACATTCAAAATGAATATTCGTGCAATATACCTCGAGATGTGGCAAAGTCCACACGGAAAGAGTCATCCGAAGGGGTCTCCAATCGGGATGCAAGACCGGCCCTCTGAAGCTCTCTACGCAGCTCTTCAGGTTGCAGAACCGCTATGCCTCTGCCTCTGTAGGTGCCACGGCTGGTGCTTCTGCCACCCCTCGCTGCTCCGGTCGTCGTCATCAAATTTAGACAAGAGTACAATCATTACATATACATGTTATATATGTATAGATCGTAAAAATGTGAAGTAATAATATAACATTACCGATAACTTTTTTCGTTTCGTGGACGCATTAGACATATCTACTTGGATTTCATCATCGATATCATTTCTAACCCACATAACCTCACGAGCAGCCGAAGACAACCGGTCTTTTAAAACATACGATTGGGGCACTCTAAGTCTTCTCTCTTCTTCGTCCTCATCGTTGTCCTCCATATGATCCTCAAATTCTGGGACATTATAAACATCCCTGGGTTTCCAACGGCATACGACACTCCATCCCGGATGCTGCAAGCACTCTGAGTAGTATACTTGGAGCGCTTGGTTCGGAAAGATAAATGGATCATCCTAACCGTAAAATCGAAATGTGTTCATACTAGTCAATTCATTTTCATCTTTCCAAATCCCGTTTGTCCACTTATCCGTATCGGTTCGTATATCGTACCAAGTACATTGAAATATATAAAATGGTTCTGATCGTCCGGGATATTGGATGCCAAGTATGCAATTTAAGTATCCATAATAAATCAACCATCCAATCCTACCGTCGCAATCCCACTATTCTGAGTGGTTTGAGATGTTTCTATGTTCTTAACTTCAAATTTGTATCCAAGGACACCAAATCCTTTATAATATTCAACCTCTATACTAGGAAACTGAGCTAAACATCTTGAATGACTCTTTAATGATGTAGACAAGTTCGGATCGTGGATCTGACAAAACAAATTTTACGACAAATACATAACGATATAGGTTTAGATTAAGACTGGTAGCAATAACATATTATTCGAACAACTTATATAATCTGCAACCCAATCGCAAAAATTATCCTGATGATATTTTTCCAATCGTTCATCATTCCAATCAGGATGCCCCTCACATACCTCATTAAAATGATTTCTGTTCTCAACAATGAATTATGACATTAATATTATATCATTTCATACACACACAAATATAAATATAACAATTATGAAAGTCTATCCTAGCATCACAACAAGGTTTTAGCAGTATCAAACATGCCAAATTTAAATTTTTCTAGGTGTTAAGTTAGACTAACCAAGATACTAACTAGAATGATTAGGATTTAACCTATGATGATATGAAAAACTAAAGAAGAGAAGATGGCTACAACCTTTGATGACCGTGTCCTTCTCTTCTAAAGCTCTGGGTTGTAGTCCACCCGACTCCACTAGGCTCCTCTTTGAGTTTAAACAAGCCTCCTCCGTGATCTTCGCGCCGAAGACGATACATCCGAATTCCCTCTAACTCAAGCTATCTCTTCACTAAACTATCTTTAGTGAAGAAAACACGCTACACTTGATTACTAGTCAAGTGTAGGATAGTGAAGTAGGGGTTTGATTTAGCTCACTAGGATTTGTCTTGAACCATATGATTCACATCACATGTGATGGTTTATGGCTCAAGGAAGAGGAAGAAGAAGATAATGGGAGAGATCAAGAGAGCTTGAAGGAGATGAGCTCTCAAAAAATGGCTAAGGCGAAAAATAAGCAAGCATAGAATGGCCACTCAAAAGCTCACACACTTATTGAAGCATGGTATGAAAAAATAATATAAAAATGCACCATGCTTCAATAGTGCAAACAACTATAAAAACCCATGCCTTAAACCATACCTCAAACATCTCTCCAATTTCCACCTTTTATTTCTATTTTTCAAAAATAGAAATTCAACCATGCTTCATTTAATTATATATATATATATATATATATATATATATATATATTAATAAAGCAATTGGTGAGCTAATAATATTAGATAACATATAATTATATCGAATATAAAAATATATCAAATTATTAAATCAACACTTAATTTAATAATCCGGTTATATCACATATGACCGACTAATATCATTTAGCTGTATATCATATTATCAAATCAACACTTGATTCGATATCCGGTTATATCATATATAACCTAACTGATAACCGATAACCGTCAAATTAGAATACGGTATCACATACTCGTATTTAATCTGGCCCCCGTACATATCACATATGTGCCCTAGCTCATTTCGCTTGAATCAGGAAACTTCTGTGTGGGACTCTAAAGACTCGTCAATACGCCAGTAGTAAGTGATGATCACATCAGTCACCTACAAGCCGTCAGCGATATTAGCTGCACGTAACGGCTATCCGGATATTGAGCGATATGAAGATTAACAAGCAAGCTTGTCCATACTCTCCCTATAAGTAACACTACCGTATAGTTCGATCTCTTTGTCTGATATATTGCATATCATGTCTACGGGTGGTAAACGTCAGACCTTAGTAACGTGATAAGTCATACCGATGTCTGGCCTATAACAGTTCGAGAAATTACTGATAACTCTTATCAGTAAATCTCAGCAGCAGCCCTAACCAAGGACTTCCAGTTATAGTCAATCGAGTATAGCGCAACATCAACCCCTAATACCGGGAGAGACGGAACCCCTCCTATTGCTCATTGCCTCCATGTGACTCGGGACTGTACCCAAAATCCACTTGTTTGCACGACTCCTTTTAGCATGGTACGGAGGAAATCAAAGCACGATGGGAGCCACACAAGACTCTATGGCAATCTCGGGTCTACAGACTAACCTGTACCAGTATCACCAGAAGACTGCTATTTGACGATAGTTATACTACCAACTAGAAGTCCTCGGCGAGTCTTGTTCGGTGCACCCATTCTTCAATGAGCACATGTATACAATCTTTGATGTCACACACCAATGGTTGTAGGATCAACCATCGCCCTCTAAGGGACAAGAAACGTACACACTAGTCTACTCTGGAATATCGATGCCCCTGTCTCGATATCCCCTCGACTAAGAACTGTTAAATGATATACTTTTGGACCACCCTGGCCCCACTAGTATGATCTCATAATAATCCTGGTAGTCAAGTACATATCCTAAGGGTTTTAGCAACATATAAGAGAAAGACAATATAAAAATACAAGTCCACATGTTAAGATAAATAGTAACCAGATAGCATACTATCATGTCGGGCAAGAAAGTCCTTTATATATATATTCAAGCATCCACTATAATATACATCAATGTACAATAATGGCCTCTAGGGCATACATATTCCTAACAATCTCCCACTTGCACTAAGGCCATGCGTTGTAGTATCTCATACCCAACATCCCAAAAAGTCTCTCAAACTGTATCTGGGGGAGGGCCTTCGTGAGTGGATCCGCTACGTTGTCCTTCATGTCAACTCTCCTGACCTCGATCTCCTGGCGATCTACTATCTCCCTGATCAGGTGATACCGTCTGAGAATATGTCTGGATCTCTGATGGGACCTGGGTTCCTTGGCCAAAACCACAGCTCTATTGTTATCACAATATAAAGGTATTGGATGCTCAATGGATGGAACTACACCAAGATCAGCAATGAACTTCTTCATCCAGACAGCCTCTTTGGCAGCGATGTATTCAACCTCCATCGTCGAGTCTGCTACGGTGTCTTGCTTGGAACTCTTCCAACACACCGCCCCTCCGTTGAGGGTAAAGACAAAACCCGAGATCGACTTACTATCGTTCTTATCACTCTGGAAGCTTGAATCGGTAAAGGACTCCACCTGGAGTTCACCGTTACCATACACCAAGAACATTTCTTTAGTCCTTCTCAAGTACTTAAGAATGTTTTTCACAGCCATCCAGTGTTTCTCCCCAGGATCTGATTGATACCTGCTCACTACACCTAGTGAGTAAGCTACATCCGGTCTGGTACACAATACCGCATACATGATTGACCCGACTGCCGAAGTATAGGGTATCCCTTGCATGCGAGCCCTCTCCAAATCAGTCTTAGGAGACATCTCTTTGGAGAGTGATTTCTGAGCAAGCGGGTAAATTACCTCGCTTGGAATCTTCCATACTAAACCTCTTTAGCATGGTGTCTATGTAGCTAGATTGGGACAATCCCAATATCCGTTTAGATCTATCTCTATAGATCTTTATCTCCGGGATATATGAGGCATCACCTAGATCTTTCATGGAGAACTTATGTAATAAGAAGAGCTTGACCAAGTGTAGCATAGGAATATCGTTTCCTATCAAGAGTATGTCATCCGCGTACAATACGAGAAAGACCACTTTACTCTCTACAGCCTTCTTATATATACAATGTTCATCTATATTTTTGATGAAGTCAAACTCTTTGACAGCTTCATCAAAACAGATGTTCCAGCTCCGCGACGCCTGCTTCAATCCGTAGATATATTTAAGCAGCTTGCACACCTATCCGCTACTCCCACTGTCTATGAAGCTCTCTGGCTGTGTCATGTACACGCTTTCTTCTAAATCACCATTTAGAAAAGCGGTCTTGACGTCTATCTGCCAGATTTCGTAGTCATGGTATGCAGCAATGACAAGTAGGATCCTGGTGGACTTAAGTATAGCGACAGGAGAAAAGATTTCATCATAGTCGACACTAGGTCATTGACGAAAACCTTTTGCTACAAGTCTAGTTTTGAAAGTCTCAACTTTTCCATCTACACCAATCTTCTTTTTGAAAATCCACTTGCTCCCAGTGGGTTTTACCCCTTCAGGAGCAACTTCCAAAATCCATACTTTGTTGGTGTACATGGATTCCATCTCGGATCGCATAGCATCCAGCCATTTCACAGAATCTGTACTTGTGATGGCCTGCTCGAAACTAGTCGGATCATCATCTTTCATGATGCAATCCTTGCTCCCACCATCTATGAGAAAACCGTAGTATCTCTTAGGTGGATGTGGAACCCTACTAGATCTGCGGAGTAGCTGGGGTTCGTTGGTTACTATTGGATCCTCCGGTTCTACCAAATTCTCAGTTATAGTTTGTGCTGCTGGAACATCTTCCAGTTCTACCTCATTGCCACTAATTTCTTTTATAAGAAATTCATTTTCTAAAAGGGTGGAATATTGAGAAACAAACACCTTTTGTTCCTCAGTGTGGTAGAAAATATATCCTTGTGAATTCTTTGGATATCCTACAAACTTATATAGAACTGACCTTCTCTCGAGCTTGTCCGGATTTTGCTTTTTAACATAGGCCGGATAACCCCATATCTTAACTCGTTTAAGATACGGTATTTTTCCACTCCATATCTCATATGGTGTTTTAGGCACAGATTTTGATGGAACTTGATTCAATAGGTATGCGGCTGTCTCAAGCGCATAACCCCAAAAAGAAATAGGTAACTCATCAGTACTCATTATAGAGCACTCCATATCTAATAGGGTGCGATTCCACCGCTCCAATACACCGTTGTGCTGTGGTGTATACGGAGGAGAAACTAAGAGAGAATCCCATTCTCTTTTAGATAATTCAGGAACTCCGTGCTCAAGTATTCTCCTCCCGGATCATATCGAAAGATTTTAATACTTCCACCCGTCTGGTTCTCTACTTCGTGCTTATATTTCTTGAATTTCTCAAAAGCGTCAGACTTGTGTTTCATCAAGAACACATGTCTGAATCTTGAGAGATTATCGGTGAATGTAATGAAGTACGAGAAACCATTCCTGGCAAGTGTAGACATAGGACCGCATACATCACTCTGTATCAGTCCCAAGAGTTCAGTAGCTTTTTCTCCATATCTAGTAAACGAAGTTTTGGTCATCTTGCCTTTGAGACATGACTTGCAAGTTTCATAAGATGAAAATTCGAACGGATTCAAATATCTATCTTTATACAACTTAGTTAGCCTTGTCGCATTGATATGACCTAGTCTACAGTGCCACAAGAAGGCTTCGTTCATTTCTGAACTTTTTCTCTTGTGTGTGTTCTGTATGTTCAGAACTGTACTTTGATTCAGAACGTATATACCGTTACATAACGTACCAAATCCAATCAACACTTGATTTTGGAAAATGTTCATAATATTGTCCTCTAATGTGAGATTATATCCTTCTTTAGTTAGCAAAGAAACTGATATAATGTTGCACATCATCTATGGTACGTAGTAACAGTCGTTCAGAATCAATGTATTACTTGTTGGTAACACTAGGTGATATTCGCCAACTGATTTGGCTGTAATAATTGCACCATTCCCTACTGTTAGAGATTTATCACCTTTTCCCAGTTCTCTACCTTTCTTTAGCCCGTATAACAAATTACATACGTGGGATCCTAATCCGGTATCCAATACTCAGGACGTAGAACAAACTGAGAAACAGTTCTCGGTAACGAATACACCCGAAGAAGATGCATCAACATGCTGTTTCTTCGTACGGGTGGCGCGGGAATCCTGATATTCCCCTATTTCTACGGAACCAACGTTCCCCAGCTTACTATAATAAGCGGGTTCGGTCAATACATCCATATTATTATCTTGATTAAGGCGTGACATTGGTTGCTGCATGGAGAGAGAGAGAAGGAAACGCATTAGCGTGCGCTTTTTGTAAAATTAGATTGGTTATTATCTTATCTAATCAGGATGGCTCCCACTGATTTTATCAAATCTTCCTTCAAATTATAAAAGGTAAGATTAGCCAGGATTAATTACATTCTACAAGTTTGCTAACCGGTCAGCCAGGCTAGTGTCGGTACTCGGAGGGAGGTTCCCCGTGCTTTCACATGGACCTAATTAAGATAAACCTCGTTTCCCTAGAGGCATAACCCCGTTGACACCTTTCTAGACGCGTACTGGATTAGCTAATTGTAAAGTGCAAAACTCTCTCAGGAATAACTCTTACTCGCAGTGGGTATCGGGATCCAACTATCATATAGAAGGTATGCAAACTTATTGCAAATTTCAACACTTGAAATTCTCGATAATTGTTTTTACCCCTAGCCACTTATGACCTTAACATAGTCAACAAATCATAAGCGCTAGTCAAGTTCAACCCGTCATTTCTTGATTGGATTAAACCCATCCGTACGACCTTTAATATAGTCAACAAAGCAGTACGACTACCATAATCCAATCGCATCATATGGTTACAGATAAGCATTAATTAGCTACCGCATACTACGCCTTAACATAGTCAACAAACGTAGCACGAATACTAAATGACACTTATCTGAAACGACGAAGGGCTACAGCTGGTTTTGAGAAAAACCTTTAACGTAATGAACTTGATATCGTTGTAGAATCTAGTGATTTTTGAAAAGGAGTGTTTTTGAAGGTTTTGCTAGTTTCGCTAAAGAGGTCACTCCCGGTGAAGGGATCTCGGATCTTTCCTCACCGAATGAGGTACTGAATATTCATCAAGAAATACTACTATGCAAAGTAAGAACTAGAGAAGCCATCAAAAGACAAAACCGAGTGGGTTATAGCATTTGCTAGTTTCACTAAAGAGGTCACTCCCGGTGAAGAGATCTCGGCTCTTTCCTCATCGAATGAGGTGCTTGATATTCATATAGGAATACCACTGTTTAAAGCAAGAACTAGAGCTATCCTTTTTGAAAATTTGATTCTACAATATTTTTAGGTTTCTTTTCTTTTCATTAATCTCATTAATGAAGTCCCATCATTTAATGTTTCCTAAACACCGCAGATAAATAAAACGAAAATAGAACGTGCGCTTATACCATCCGTATTCGCCATTGGGCCCCGTCATGCACCGTTAGGTTACTTAACCACCGGCAGAGCAGGGGCTGGACTAGCGTGGGTGCAAAACATAAGCAGCGTTTATTATATATCATATATAATATAACATTCGTCTCACGCAGTTATATGATTACATCACAGAACCAAGCAGCAGAAGCAACATATGAAATATTGGATATATTAGGATGTCCGTGTTTTAAATTTAGCTAGTAATGTAAAACACGGATTCCACGGTCGTGATAAATAGCCAAACCCACATCCCTAGACCCCTACGAGAGCGGTAAGTAACCCTACCAATTCTAGACTTAGGAGACCCGGTCTCAACTCCTTGAGATGGTTTCCCACTGGACTCTAGAACCCGGTTACTTGTGCTCCCCTCCTTGGGTCTAACCTAATGTAGAAAAGTAAATAATATACATCAATGGTGACATTATCCTCAACCCGGAAGTGCCCCAATAAAAGAATATTACATACAGATTTTACATGAATGAAAATAAAAACTCTCATCTCACATAAAACCCCCGGCTATTCATTCACGACGATCCAATAAATCATATCACCAGCAACACATAATATCTTATGCCATCAACGTAAGTAAATATGCGTATCCCGAATTTCGTTGACATATACCAACGAGATCGGGATACCCCACATATTACACTTACGGTCGCAGAAAAGAAATGGAATACTACAATAATTAGAATCCGTATATCCTTAGATATCATAAACCCGGAATATCTCATATTCCGGATTTCATGCCTAACCTATAAACCTTGTATTTTAGCCTCAAATTGAAAACACTTTTCAATTACTTTAGTCGGGTAATTCAACAGGATTCCTAACTATATTATCGAATACTCGTCGGAAACTTTAGTAGATGGCCGCACCCCCAATACCGTCGACGAAGTGCACTAAGGCAGAACACCGTGGCCGCAAGCACCCGAGTGGGTGCTTTTGGCAACAGGGTTCTCCTATAGTCACTTGGTCGGGATCATGGGACGTGGCTGTCTACTAGAGTTACCAGGCGAGTGTTCACGTACAATACGCGATTGCGACGGAGTTTTGATCCGAATCAAAACTCCGTGGCAACCGATTAACTGAAACTAAAACACTAGATTTACAATATACTGATTAGTTTTCATAAAACTAATTAATCCAGATTCTAAATATTATATCACATATCATCAAGATCTATACAACGTTAAATATTTCGATCGGTTTATCAAACTGCCACAAATTCCAGAGATCTCAACAACTTGAGAAGCATTAAAAATATCCAGAAAGTGCTAAATGAAACCACAGAGCCGCACGAGAAAAATGGACCCACAATTCTCCAAAACGGTGGCGGAACCGCGGCCAAACAAGGGTTTTGGCGGCGGTTCCGCGGCGTTTTAGAGGAATTAGGCCTCCAAATTTCTTGGGGCTCCATAGAAAACCCTACACGATATTTTGGATATTTTTAATTACGAAAATTTCAACGTTTGAAAAATTCGACAGAAAGTTCACAAAAATGCCGTTTCGAAAACCGATCGAACATTTTAACGTCGTAATGACCTTCTATAATGTTCTAACTTGGCTATGATACCATGAAAGTCTACCCTAGCATCACAACAAGGTTTTAGTAGTATCAAACATGCCAAATTTAAATTTTTCTAGGTGCTAAGTTAGACTAACCAAGATACTAACTAGAATGATTAGGGTTTATACTATGATGATATGAAAAACTAAAGAAGAGAAGATGGCTACAACCTTTGATGACCGTGTCCTACTCTTCTAAAGCTCCGGGTTGTAGTCCATGCAACTCCACTAGGCTCCTCTTTGAGTTTGAACGAGCCTCCTCCGTGATCTTCGCACCGAAGACGATCCACCCAAAATCTCTCTAGCTCAAGCTACCTCTTCACTAAACTATCTTTAGCGAAGAAAACACGTTACACTTGATTGCTAGTCAAGTGTAGGTTGGTAAAGTAGGGGTTTGATTTAGCTTCATTAGGATTTGTTTTGAGCCATATGAATCACATCACATGTGAGGTTTTATGGCTCAAGCAAGAGGAGGAAGAAGAAAATGGGAGAGATCAAAAGAGCTTGAAGGAGATTAGCTCTCAAAAAATGGCTAAGGCAAAAAATGAGCAAGCATAGAATAGTCACTCAAAAGCTCACACACTTATTGAAGCATGGTATGAAAAAATAATACAAAAATGCACCATGCTTCAATAATGCAAACAAATGAGTAAACAAATATAAAAACCCATGCCTTGAACCATACCTTAAATATCTCTCCAATTTCCACATTTGATTTCTATTTTCCAAAAATAGAAATTCAACCATGCTTCATATATATATATATATTAATAAAGCAATTAGTGAGCTAATAATATTAGTTAACATATAATTATATCAAATATAAAAATATATCAAATTATTAAATCAACACTTGATTTAATAATCCGGTTATATCACATATGACCGACTAATATCATTTATCTATATATCACATTATCAAATCAATACTTGATTCGATAATCCGGTTATATCACATATAACCTAACCGATAACAGATAACCGTCAAATTAGAATAAAAAATCACATACTCGTATTTAATCTGGCCCCCGCACATATCGCATATGTGCCCTACTTCGTTTCGTTTGAACCAGGAAATTTCTGTGTGGGACTCTAAAAACTCGTCAATACGCCAGTAGTAGGTGATGATCACATCTGTCACTTACAAGCCGTCAGCGGTACTAGCTGGACGTAATGGCTATCCGGGTATTGAGCGATATGAAGATCAATAAGCAAGCTTGTCCATACTCTCCATGAAGCCTATAAGTAAGACTACTGTACAGTTCGGTCTCTTCGTCTGATATGTTGTATATCATGTCTAGGGATGGTAAACGTCAAACCTAGTAACGTGATAAGTCATGCCGATGTCTGACATATAACGGTTCGAGAAACTACTGATAACTCTTATCAGTAAATCTCAGCAGCAGCCCTGACCAGGGACTTCCAGTTATAGCCAATCGAGTATAGCGCAACATCAACCCCCAATACCGGGGGAGACGAAACCCCTCCTATCGCTCATTGCCTCCATGTAACTCGGGACTGTATCCAAAATCCACCTGTTTGCATGACTTCTTTAAGCATGGTAGGGAGGAAATCAAAGCACAGTGGGAGCCACACAAGACTCTATGACGATCTCGGGTCTACAGACTAACCTGTACCCGTGTCACCAGAGGACTGCTATCTGATGATAGGTATACTACCAAGTAGGAGTTCTCGGCGAGTCATGTTCGGTGTACCCATCCAATGAGCACATGTGTACAATCTTTGATGTCACACACCAATGGTTGTGGGATCAACCATCGCCCTCTAAGGGACAAAAAACGCACACACCAGTCTACTCTGGAATATCGATGCCTCTGTGTCGATATCCTCTCGACTAGGAACTGTTAAAGGATGTACTTTTGGACCACCCTTCCCCTACTAGTATGATCTCATCATAATCCTGGTAGTCAAGTACATATCATAAGGGCTTTATCAACATGTAAGAGAAAAACAGTATAAAAATACCAGTCCACATGTTAAGATAAAGAGTAAACAGCTAGTATACTATCATGTCGAGAAAGAAAGTCCTATATATATATATATGTCCAAGTATCCATTATAATATACATCAATGTACAATAATGGCCTCTACGGCATACATATTCCTAACAAATTAATCCAAAAAACTTACTCTCTAATTTATTCAAAACATACGCTATTGAGGAGGATAAATCGATATATCTTGTTGATAAATATAGTGTCTACTCTCTTATAATCAGCTTTACCATATGACCCGTCCTGAATTCTCCGAGGCTGGTTAAGCTTCGTCTCAATGTGTTCGTCCAGATAGCGTGAACAAAATGCGGTTGCTTCATCTAGAAGATAACCTTACATGATAGAGCCCTCTGGTCGATTTCTATTGCGTATATAATTTTTTAGAGTGTAGAGATACCTAAAGAAAAATATGTTAAATAAATAAATACGGGCATATAGGACAACAATAATTTTACAAATTACGTGAAACGAAAAATTCCACGTACCTTTCGACGGGATACATCCATCGATATTGTACCGGTCCGGCTAACTTAGCCTCAGTTGCAAGATGAACTATCAGGTGTATTATGATATCGAAGAATGATGGTGGGAAAATACGCAGAAGCTTGCAAAGTATCAATGAAATAGACTTTTCTAGATTCTCCAGCGTCACAACATTCAAGGTTTTAGCACACAATTCTCTAAAAAAGCAACAAAGGTCATCAACCGATTCGAGAAAGGAAGTCCTGAGGGCTAATGGGAGAAGGTGCTCCATAATAACATGGCGATCATGACTTTTCAGCCTATCGATCTTGCCTTTCACAATTTTTATCTTCTTGCTAAATGATCCTGAGAAACCTGTGGGAACTTTCAAATCATGCAACACCTGCATGAACCTTTTCTTCTCCGGTTGTGACATATGATATGCGGCATTGGAAAGTACAAACTTTCCTGGTTTACCCGCTATCGGTTCAGGATACAATTCACTTCTAATTTTCCAGTCTTGAAGATCCATCCGAGCACGGAGATTGTCTTTCGATTTTCCGTCTTTATAAAGAAGCAAGTTGAGTACGTGCTCGGATATTCCCTTTTCTATGTGCATGACGTCCAGATAATGACGCACTAAATTTGTTGACTAGTATGGAAGCTCGTAAAAAATGCTTAACTTGTTCCAGTATGGCGGTTTGACCTATTTTGACGGATCTATTCCGAAGGTCACATTATTGTACCCATCCTACTGAGCAGTCACGTCCTCTCCGGACAATGAGGCTGGAGGCCTAAGAAGCTCGTGATGACCATCAAAGTGAGCAGCGTCTAACCTGTAGGGATGGTCTAGTAGCAAGAAACGCCGATGACCGCAATAACAAACATTCCTGCTAAAATTCAAGAATTTTGATATTGTATATTGATGGCAATAAGGGCATGTTTTATGACCATGTACGGACCAACCTGATAGCATTCCATATGCAGCAAAGTCATTAATTGTCCACATTAAAACCGCACGCAGTTTGAAGGTTATATAACTCATTGATCAGAGGTCGGAGATAAACATCGATATTTTTTCCCGGTGAGTTTGGTCCGTCGATATAAAATAGGATTGATTCATAACTAACCAAGACGACAGATTATAAACTATCATTACAATGGACCACGTACTGTGGCTTCTAACCATATAGTTGAATGGGCGGAAGCCATCACTAGTGAATCCGAGCCTGACATTGCGAGGATCACTACTGAATATTTTGTGCCTCCTATCGAAATCCTTCCATGCCGGTGAATCTCTTGGATGACTCATTTTTCCATCTTCACTTGGAGGAGCACGGTGATGCCAAATCATTATCTCGGCTATTTTCTTGCATCTGAATAGCCTCTGCAGGTTCTGTGTTATGGGAAAGTATCGTACTATCTTGACAGGTATATCGGGCTTCTTATCGGATTCTTTTGGCTTATACCTTGCCTCTCCACATGTTGGACACTCTTTTAAATCTGAATTCTCTTTCCGGTACAATACGCAATTTTTGGGAAATATTTGAATCTTCTCACACTTCAGACTCAAATCAGACATCATCTTCTGGGCTCCGTACCAGCTGTCGGACACGTTATTTCCCGCGGATATAGAATCTTTCAAGAACTTCAGAAGTATCGTAAATGACTTATTGCTCCATCCATTTAGACACTTAATCTGGAAAAGTTGGCCGAACCATGAGAGGGTGGAATACTTTGCATTCTTATAAATTGGTCTTCTAGCATCATTTATGAACTTTTCATACTTATCCGCACGTAGTCCTTGACCGGAAGGAATGTCATCTTCGGTACGAATACTATCACCTAAGGCAGCCTCTACCATATCCTCTATTTCTTCTCCTGAAAAGAAGTTACTGTCTTCCTCTTCTGCCGCATTACCGTCTTCTCCTTCTTCTTCTGCTGCATTACTGTCTTCTTCTTCTCCTTTCCCGTGATATAGCCAAGTTGTATAAAGTCTAGTAAAACCATGTTTAATGATGTGAAGCTCTACGAATTCTACCTTCTGCCAGTACTTATTCCCACATCTATCGTACGGGCAGAAAATCTTCTTTAACACGATCTTATTATGTGAGCGTGCAATTTCAATGAAACAGCAACTCCTGCGACAAACTTAGGTTGCATACGTTGTTGCCAATCCACGTACATCCAGTTCTTAACTCTGATGTACTCATGTGCCATGTTAGACTGTATAACATATAAATTGTAGTATATGATGACTATACGGGATGGTTATTGATAAAGAAGAAAATCCGTAAATGCAAGCTTGTCATTGAAAAGAATAAATTATCGATAAACAAAGTTAGATTTGAAGCTACCCAAGTATGAGTTGTATTCTGTGTATGTGTGTTTCAATTTATGATTCGCTTAAGTGTAGGATTGTATTATGTATGTGCTTTGTGTGTGCGTTTGTTATGTATTCGTATTGTATGTGTGTGTTTCAACTGTCGGGGGTAAGGCTTCTATCCCATTAAGAATGTATAGAGCAGACACCTATTCGCTTCTATTTTCATCCGTTTCGAGTAAATATCGACGGCACCTCCCCGCTGTTCTCTGAGTATACTGTAATATAATAGATAATCATTTCAATACTGTGAAACAACGTTGAAATGAACATCTAATGTATGTTTGTATATGGAGAACCAGCAGAAAAGTATCGACAAAATAACAAAAAACGAATGAAAACACAAGTGAATGCAGGTGTTTGCTTTATACATTCCTAACTTATCCATACTGTACAAATCTATCAGTTATCATTCGATTGAATCTTCTCTTCACATAGACTACACGACGGTTGTTAGTACCGAACTATACCGTCTGGCATTTAACAACCTTCATATAGTTCTATGTCACGACGAATATCAAACGTATGTTAACCGATAGACGGGGACTAAGTTGCGCTTTGATTTTCACATATGAGAATCGATGAGAATATGAAAGTTTCATATTATCATCGAGTATCATTTATTGGTTTTAACTTGAACATTTAATATGAATAGGTTTTACGTTTACGTTTCGTTATTAAGGGTTCGAAATTTTTAGTTTAGGGTAAATTTTTCTTGCTTTTACGGTAAAGTTATATATTTACGTTATTATCGAGCATCCTATTGAAGAAACTAGTGCACCTTAAACCCTAACCCTAATTAACCCAAAGTAATCTAATTAACCAAAATTAACCATAATCATCGCCCTAACTCAAATTATCCATAATTAACCCAAAATTAACCCTAATTAACCTAATTAACCCAAATTAACCCTAATCAACACCTTAACCCTTCAAATTATCACCAATTAACCCAATTAACCCAAATTAACCATAATCAACATCCTAACACAAATATACTCTATTTTACCTAATTAACCTAAATTAAACCAGCCCAAACCCTAACCCAAATTAACTTAACCCTCTAGCCCAAACCAAAATTAACCCTAATTAATTTAATTAACCCAAACCCTATCCCTAATCATCACCAACCCTATTTTACCTAATTAACCCAAACCAACCCTAACCCTAGCCCTACCTAATTAACCCTAACCCTAAACCTAACCCTAAACCGTAACCCTAACCCTAAACCGAACCCTAACCCTACCTAATTAACCTTAACCCCGGCCCAAACCCTAACTCTAAGCCCTAGTAGTAATTCTAAAATCAACAATAACACAAATAAAAGCATAATTATAAATTATAAATTGAAATTAACTCATCTTAGTAGTAGTTTTGCCGGCGATTCTACTGTCGACGAGGTGGAGGAAACCGGAGATTCTACTGTCGACGAGACAAAGTCGACGACGCGAGCTGGCGGAATTCTACTGTTGACGAGGAAGTTGACGATGGTGTACCGGTGACAAGAAGGCGCGCACGTGTGTGGTGGTGAGGAGGTGTGCGCGGAAGATCAGTGACGAGGGAGTTGGGAAATTTTGTGAACGATGAGGAAATTTCTGAGCTTTATTTTTTTTTATAAATAATCCTTTGATGCCCATACGCATTAATCCGTAAGACCTTCTTTTGCGGTTCCATAGGACCAAATCAATTATTACATTTTAATATTTTTTTAATTAATCCGTAGAGCACCGTAGGGACAAACCGATGACCCTACGGATTAATCTGTAGGGGCAATAAGAAGTTGCCCCTACGGATTCCTATACCCGTAGGGGCAACCTCTTATTGTAGTGTGTAGCCCATAGAAATATGATTTTTAGCTAGAAAATATAGTTTTCATGGCAAGTATTCAAACTTGTTAAAAAGATGAAGTTTTTACTTTTAAAAGAATAGAAAAGGAGATCCAAGCTTGAAGAGGCTACAAGGAGCTCCTTGATGATGATTTCAAGATGATCAAGCACAAAAGAGAAGGTTGGCTTGCATGGAGAAAAACTAAGGATTGAATGAGGTTGAAAGGGAGCTTACGTGGTTTGAGACTTGATTGAGAGAGAGAGAGAGAGAGAGAGAGAGAGAGAGATATGAAGATTTGGAGAAGAAGAAGAAAACGAAAAGAGGATAGGAAGATATGGTAGCCCCATGCTTCTCTCCCCTCTATATAATATTTCTCCCATACCTTCCCTCTCCCAAGCCTCTCCTATACCCTTCTAATTTTATTTTTAAATTAGGAAAAGAAAATAAATATTAAAATACATTAATTGCGCTTGCCATGCCCACGTAAATGTTAATTAGAAAAAGAAAACCTTAGTTGTATTTTTATAATTGTATAGATATATGTTTTAGTATCAATTTATGAAAACTCAATTGGATAAATGTTATAATTTTAATAAAACTTATTATATCATTAATTGAATTCTAAATAAACTTTTAAATTTTTTGAAATGTTACGATAAAAAGAGAAAAGGTAAGCAACAAAGAGGTGGTGGTCCATGCTAGTAAATTTTCGAAATAATTGTTAAATTAATATTTTAATAAAATGAAATAATTTTCAAAATAATTTTCTATGAAATAATGACATAAATTAATATTAATTGAATTGAGAAAGGTTTAGAATAGGAGCATGTAGATATGAAGCACGCGGTTGACCGTGTTGCCCTAAAAACGTATAGCCATTCTCCGTACAGTTTTTACCGACGTACGCATTTTCAAGATATAACACTCTCGACCCCTTCGATTCCCCTGTTGAGTACGAATCACACAAGGACGCTTGGTTTTGATACCGATGTCTTTTACTATCCAGGAATATGAGGATGATGCAAGTAGTTGGCAATGGGTTAAATACAAGAGAAATGTATAATTATTTAGTCTTAGTGCTCTTTGTTATTATAGGTACAGAGAGTAGAGCAGAGAGCACAAAGACTATTATTTATTATGACTGAGAGAGAGATCATTCTGTGTTTTGATTGATCCTTTTATAGGCCTTGGACACTATTTCAAAAGGGGTGTTTAAAATCCAAGGGTTACAACACTAATTCAAATTCAAATGTGATGCCTTTTCACATAGATGGCTTTCTGATGTAATGTTTTAATTTCATCAAGTCAATAGCCATTTATTGACCTGCCTTCATGGCTAGGAAAAAACCTGTAGAGGCATGTCATATAATTAGTTTGCAAACAAATTAAGGCAAATAAGTACATGATGATTTGAATCTTTTCTTTAAGTCCAATTTAATATAAAACCCAACTGCCACCCATTAACTAAAAAAAAAGATTATAGGATTTAATAAAAATAAAATGGTTTATTAAATTAGGATTTATCTAACAGTCCTGGCTTTTGTTCTCTGAAATTGGGGTAAGGGATAAATATGCCATTTTCTTTTTCTTTTTTACTTTTCTCTTTTTCTCTTTAATCATCACTTGACATATCTTACTCTACTTTTGATGAGTTACTCAAGTAATGATTTGACCAACATAAAGGAAATTTTTTCTTGCAAGAGTGAAAAATTTATTGAGTTGAGTCACAAGACAATGATAGTTCACATTCAGTGCTTAGATTATCTATCCATCACATGACTCTTTTAACTTTACAACAAGAAAACAAATATTATTTAGCAGACAAAGGTTGCAAACTTAAGCTCTTTCTTACATCATTTTCTTAGAAAAATACATGACTTACAATATGACTCATACCACACTACAGGAGAAAAGTGAAAATAAATTCAGGCAATGGCAATGCAGTTGAGTCCAAGACATCCAGATAAGAAATTACCAAGCATTCTCTTCTGCATACAAAACAACACAATGCATTAGGATAAACACAGGAAACTAATTACAGCAGCAACATCAACTGCTATAAGGTTCTGCTACAAATTTTTAGGATCGGCTATAGAAATCATTTATGTTCATCTAGTTTTTCAATTTCGTTAAGAATCATCTTCTCAATTACTAAGAAGTATGATATGCTTTATAACCGTCCTTTTAATGTTAGTCTACACAACACCTTGGGTTGCAGCTCTTATGAAATAACAACATTGGTGGTATCATGTCATTTCAATGATGAAAGGCTTGGATAATTGGAAACATGGAAAATAATGGAAAATAATAGCATCATCCCCTAGTCATGTATATACATGCCTATATCTTGATTAATGTAGTACTTAAAAACAAAAAAAAAACCTAAGTTATCAAACAACTAACCTTTTAATTTTGGGAAGGAATTCAATCATAGATCAAGATATTAATAATTTGCAGAAGTGAGAAATTTAGACGATTTAAGTTTCAAGAGTGGTATACTTTTTTGGGTATTTGATGGAGTAGCTCAGGTGGTATCTTGTACAAGTCTTCATCCACAGCCTTTGGTTTCCTGCTTGTCACATACACATTACTTCCTTGCTTCTTCCTTTGCTTTTTCTTCATCTGAAATCAATCAATCAAAACAAACGACTATCCATTACTAATTTAGCCTATAGCTATATAAATTTTAGATTCTTTTTATAATTATTTTAACATGTAACATTCTAACATATGCTCAAGGTTTATGTTATATGATGCATAAAACAAGCTAATTTTCTAAACTGTAGTTTCCTAAAGTTGGCAAAACTAAAATCCAAAATGCTAACCATATCTTGTTTGGCAGCCATTTTAGAGTTGAGATAACTGTAGTTATCTTCAGTCCAGAAATTGAGATAATTGCAGTTATTTGAACTCCAATCTGATCAAAGCTTTGTAAACTCCATTTTTGGAGTTTAGGGCTTGCAAACCATAGCTTACATCCCCGCTTCCACTTAAAACTAACGTATAGTTATGCTAACTCCATATCCAAAAATGGCCTAAAATAAGTAAAACAAGGGTATAAATTGCAAGAATCCAACCTGCTCTCTATGCTGGTAGTAGTTACAAGCATGCCCTGTAGCTGCATGTACCTTGAAAAGATCTTCATCTTGCTCATCAAAGAAATGAACTCTTTTTGAGTTCACTACTGCTGGCTCTAAATAATGAGAGATTGGGATCCCCTCATAGAAATCCCAATGCCCGTAACTCATGAAGCTTTGCATCTTGCACTAATTCACAAACAAAAATGAAAGAGATGTAGAGATAATAGAGAATGAGGAAGTGAGAGCATGAGGCTTGAATTTATGATTGATGAGGGATTTCTCTATAGGCTGCATTATTTTTAGAGTTTCCCAAGATTATGCTGCCTATAATCATAGCAAAGTGTAGCAGTGAACTGCTCATGGCATGCAGAGAATATATAATTGCATGCAAAAAAGTTTTGGAGGCAAGTCATGGGGTTGTGCACGTTTTGCCCCCACGCCCACCCACCACCCCCCCCAACCGAACCCAACCCAACCACAAAAAAAAAATCCATTTTGGTGGCACGCATGCTTGGACTTCATGTGAACCCTTTTTGGAATTCATTTTAAAGTTTTGAGATTATTGTGGGCACATTTTGATATGAGTGGGAGTTTTTCAAATCTGCTCATGATGGGTTTTTAGTTTATAGGAATGCAAGTGTTACTGTCGTAGTGTCGCAGGGTGTTTGACGCGACCTGGACCGCGCCAAAATGTTACCTTCCGTTGATCTGCTGATGGCGGCGACGGGTGGCTGAGATTGGATCTGAAGGCTGTCTCTCCTGAAGCGTGTGGATCTTAATGGGTTTGAGGTTGTGCTTGCCGAGCTACCTGCAAGGAAGTCCCGGGGTGGTTGTATCACCGAGGACCCTCCGACGGTCAAGTTAGACTAGAGATCCGAGCAGAGTAACGGTTTAGTGGAGTAAAAATGGCTTACTTGAACCGTCTGAAGAAGAGGTTTATATAGCGGTGGCAGCAGGCGAGGCAGGCGCGAGAATCACGCCGGCCGTTACGCTTCCGACGTCACACCCGCGTGATGAGCGGGACCTCCCGTTAATGGCGAGACAGGCTCGTTAATGGGGGATCGTGGTGGCGTGGAACGTGGGATGTGGCCGGCAGAGATCTCACGCATGGCGAGAGTCGCGGGATGGCGGTTACGCCTGCAAGCGGTGCTGTTGGTCGGTCGATGAGACCGATGAAGATAACCTCGGCGGGAGAGCTCGCGGAGGAGCGGGAGAGCCGAGATATCTTGGTTCTGCGGTAGCTCGGAGACGAGCTGTGAGGCCGAGGAGGCCAGTTGTGCAGGGGATTCGGAGGCGAGCCAGCGTTCGCTTGGTAGGACGAGCGTAGGTGTGGTCTGGTCGGCCACTGTAGGTCCTTTCTTGCATACTTTGGGATACGTCATCTGCCACGTGTCCTGATCTGGGAGATCACCGATATCGAGCATCATCATTAGCCCCCCACTCTCGTCCCGACCAGCTGACGGGTCGGGTCGAGAGTGGTTTGCCGGATCACCCGAGGTGAGCTCCTTTCCGAAGATATTGTCGGGCGTGTCTCTGGGCAATTCGTTTTCTTTTCTGGATGAGGCCAGCAAATCGGGCCGAGATCCTTCGCATTAAAGAGGGTGCGCCGGATAATGTGCACTTTTGTTGAAGCGACAGACCACGTGTCGGGTGCTGGTTGGCTGATGTGACGTGCCGCAGGCTTCTAGCGTCCGATGAGACGCCGCCAATGCACTTGCGACAGGTGGGATGATCGTGGCCGTCGAGTGTACTGAATCGTTTTGGCAGGAGTCGGCCGTCGCCGCTGGATGAGGACGCCGGTAGCATAAATAGGGAGGAGGCATGATTCAGGATCTCGAGGAGGCATGATTCAGGATCTCTCTCTCTCTCTTCACATTTTTCTCATTCTAAATCTTTTTTGCTCGGCGCTCTCCTTTTAAGTCGGATCTTGCGTTTTCTCTTCTCGAGGACTTCTTCCCATCAGGTTAGATGCCTTGCTTCTTCTTCCTTCTGCTTCTTCTCCTTCTGAGTCGAGCCTCTTCTCCCTTTTGGTAGGACAGATGGTTCGATCCCAGACTCTTGGTGCCTTCGGCGCTCAGTCCTGAAGGGGGATCGGTGGTGCAGCCATGCCTCCGGCTGACTCGAGCCCTGCGCCGGATGTGCCTCCGACGGTGGGGTCACCTGCCCCGTCACGAGTTCTTGACGATTGTTTCGACGGCGGCCAAAGGCGTACACTGGTTCTCGAATCCCAGACGAGGGATGCAGGAGGGGGCGAAGACGGGGTTCCTCTTAAGCGGAAGAGAACGGTCTCTCGTGTGCCGCCGACGGAGGTTCCGGAGGGGACTCCCATGCAGGAGAGGGACGTTCAGTTCGTGGTGCCGTCGGGGCTTTCCGTTGCCGCCAGCCTTCTTGCTGGTATGGAGGAGTCAGCCGGGGGCCAGATGCCGCGGGGGACCTTGAGGGCCCAAATGGAGGCTATCGCACAGGAGGCGGTTCAGGTATGTACTCCCTCCTGTGTTACTTCGAGCGACCTTTTCTTAGTTCGGGTGTCTTTAAGTTTCTCTGCCATTTTTCACCAGGTCCTTCAGCACTGCGCCCTTGTTACTCGTATGGAAGCCGATGGGGCTATTCGGGCTGCGAGGTCAGCAGAAGAGTCTTCTTCAGAGGTCAAGAGTCTGCAACTCGAGCTGCATCAGGAGAGGGAGAGGTCGATCGTCCTCAAAGCCCAGTCAGAAGTCGTGGATCTCACTGTTTCAAAGTGCCGGGAGTCCTATCGCCGCCTGAGCGAGTCCCACCGGGTCGCCGAGGCGAAGTTGGTGGAACTGGCCGATCGCTTTGCGGCCATGAAGAGGGAGAGGGATGCAAGTAGGCGGGATGCCGAGGCGGCACTTCAGGCGGCGGAGCTTGCCGAGATCCGAGCTAGAAAGGCGGTGGCTGATTATAAGGGGTCGGACCAGTTTTACGTCGACCTCGGCGAGGCCTCCGCCGTTGCATGGAACAAAGCTCTTGATGCCGTCAAGAAGCAGCTTCCGGAGTTTGCCGACGGTGAGCTTCGAGCTCGGGTCCCACTTTCAGTAGTCATGCCCCCGGTCGACAGTGATAAGGGAAGCAAGGTCTAGGCCGTGCTTGCGGCCAGAACTTCCCTTTTGTAAACCTTCGGGTAATTTGATAAAGCTGGGGAGCCCATAATACCCTTGTAAAAACTCTTGGCTTTGTGAATAATTTTTTTTTGTTTTTGCAGTAGTGTTTGTGCTCGTATTTTCTTTTGTCGGTAAGCACTCGTATTTACGCAGCACTTCCTTCGTTTTATGTCAGTTCTTTGTCTAGCGATCGCACATCGAGTTGAATCTGTTCGTTTGCCGAGTGTGCAAAGACCGGTGCGAAGACGGTATCTCCAGTGTGCAAAGACCGGTGCGAAGACGGTATCTCCATGGCCCCGAAATCGAGGTGGAGATTGCTTAAACGTAGAACCGGATGCCTTTTGTTGAGTTCATGTTCCTTAGGTGTTGGAGGGGCCGTAAGTGGCCTACTAAGGATGGTGCCGAGCAGGGTAGCTGCTCGGTGCCTCATGGCGAGGGCATTGATCCTTAGTTGTTGGAGGGGCCGTAATTGGCCAACTAAGGATGGTGCCGAGCAGGGTAGCTGCTCGGTGCCTCTTGACGAGGGATACCCTGCTCGGCACCTCTTGACGAGGGCTTTGATCCTTAGCTGTTGGAGGGGCCGTAATTGGCCAACTAAGGATGGTGCCGAGCGGGATAGCTGCTTGGTGCCTCTTGGCGAGGGATTTGATCCTTAGTTGTTGGAGGGGCCGTAATTAGCCAACTAAGGATGGTGCCGAGCAGGGCAGCTGCTCGGTGCCTCTTGCCGAGGCTTGATCCTTAGTTTTTGGAAGGACCGTAATTCCCCAACTAAGGATGGTGCCGAGCAGGGTAGCTGCTCGGTTCCTCTTGGCGAGGGCTTTGATCCCTAGTTTGTTGGGGTAGGGAGCTACCAGCCAGGGATAACCGAGCAAGGGCGGGCCCGGTTGTCTCTTGTGAGGGCTTTGATCCTTAATGCGAAAGGGGCCGTGAGTGGCCTACTAAGGATGCGGTTGAGCAGAGTAGCTGCTCGGTGCCTCTTGGCGAGGGCTTTGATCCTTAGCGCGGGAGGGGCCGTGAGTGGCCTATAAAGGATAGGGCCGAGCAGGGTAGCTGCCCGGTGCCTCTTGGCGAGGATTTTGATCCCTGGTTTATTGGGGTAGGGAGTTACCTGTAGGGTTCCTAGGCACACTCAAGAGGTTACTCAAGGCATCTACCATGCCAAATTCAAAAAATTATGTGCCGAGAAACCCTAATGCAAGATCGTTAACTAGAGGATAGGCGAAACTAAAAGCTAGCAAACAACTTTACTACTAAGTGAATGGGATTACAACCTTTGTAGATCCGGTCCTCCACTTCTTTAGCTCCGTGTTGACGTCCCTCCGCTGCGATCATCGGAATCCCAGACTCTAGCGATGGTTTCGTCGGAGAAATAAGCGGGCTAGGCCGTTGACTTCGATGCCGAAGATGATCTACGTCGGGGAGACTCAAACTCAAGCTCCATCTTCACTAGGTCATGAAACTTGTGAAGATAACACACTCTACTACATGGCAAGTTGTAGAGGATGAAGAAATAGAAAGTGGGTTCACTTTGGATTTAGATTTCTCACTTGATTTCATCACTTGAAATTTTTCTAGAAAGCTTTTCTTTTCTTCATGAAGAAAAAGAAGAAGAAGGAAATGAAAAAGGATTAATTAAAATAATAAATCAAGTGAAGACTTATCATCTTGCAACCATGGGTGAGTTAACTTGTGTAGAGACTAAACTAAAGTTTATGTTAATGGTTAGGTTAAAGAATAAAAACAAAATGGTTTTGACTTTGTCAAAAGATGCTTGAAGTATCATGAAACTTCTAGCAAAGACAAAGGAAAAAGACCATTTTATTTTTACCAAAAAAAATGAAAAGAATGAAACCCTAACCATTAACCTAAACATGGTGTTAGCCAAACACACACCCAAGTTTGCATGTATCATCAATCATGATACAAACAAGTGCACAAAAATATATCACATATACAACTTGTGCACAATCTAGTGAGAAAAATAATCTTAAGTGAACCAATACTAGTTAATGTAAAATAATATATCAAATATATAATTATACATTAAATCATTAAATCAACACTTGATTTAATAATCCGGTCATATTGCATATAACCGACTAATATCAATAGTAACAACTTATCGAATCAACACTTGATCCGATAACCCGGCTATATCGCATATAACCTATCAATGTCACAAATCGCGAGAATCGAATACAGTATCACATACTGGTATTATTCTCGGTCCCGCACATATCTCATATGCGCTCCTATTTCGTTTCGCTTGAGCCAGGAAACCTTTGTGTAGGACTCTAAAGACTCGTCAATACGCCGGCAGTAGGTGATGATCATATCAAACACCCACAAGCCGCAAGCGGTCTGCTAAACGTAACGGCCACCCGGGTATTGAGCGATCAGAAGATCAACGAGCAAGCCCGCTCACACTCCTGTGAATCCAACCAGTAACACTTACCGCACAGTCCTGTCTGTTCGCCTGATATGTCGCATATCTTGCCTAGGGGTGGTAAACGTCAGACCCCAGTAGCTCGATAAGTCGTGTCGATTTGAGGTCTATAACAGTTCGAGAAACTACTGGTAACACTTACCAGTAAACCTCAGCAACCCTGGCCAGGGATTTCCGGTTATAGCCAATCGAACACAGCGCAACATCAACTCCCTATACCGGGAGAGACGAATCCCCTCCTATCGCTCATTGCCTCCATGTGATTCGGGACTGTACCCAAAAACCACCGTTTTGCACGCCCTCTTGGACGTGGTAAGGTGGAAATCAAAGCACAGTGGGAATCACACAAGACTCTATGACGATCTCAGGTCTATAGACTAACCTGTACCAGTGTCACCAGAGAATTGCCATCTGACGTAAGGTATAATACCATCTGGGAGTTCTCAGCGAGTCCGTCCAGTGTACCCAGTCTCCACTGAGCACCCGTATATCATCTCTGATGTCAAACACCAATGGATATGGGATCATCCATCGCCCATCTGTATGGGTCGAGAAGGTATACGCTAGTCTACTCTGGTATATCGATGCCCCGTCTCGATACACCCACGACTAGGGACCTTGAAGGATGTACTTATGGACTACCATGTCCCCACTAGTATGATCCGCATCATAGTCCAGGTAGTCAAGTACACATCCTAAGGGCTTTACCAACATGTAACAGAGAGACAATCAGTGTACACGTTAAGATAAAGAGCAACCAGATAGCAACTATCATGTCGAGCAAGAAAGTCCTCCCTATATATGTCCCAGCATCCACTACAATATACATCCTATGTACAGCAATGGCCTCTAGGGCATACATATAACTAACAATCTCCCACTTGCACTAGGGCCATCTGTAGCAGTGGTTGCAGTATCTCATACTCAACCATCCCATAAAAGTCTCTCTCTGGGAAAAGGCCTTTGTGAGTGGATCCGCCGTGTTGTCCTCTGAGTCTACTCTCCTAACCTCGATCTCCTTGGAGATCATCCATCTCCATGATCAGGTGATACTGCCTAAAAATTATATCTGGATTTCTGATGGGAGGGGCGTTCCTAGGAAACAGCCACAACTCCATTGTCACACAATGGTAGAAACGAAGTTCATCTCATGAACTAATATATATCCAGACTGCCTCTTTGGTAGCATCTTTGGTAACGATGTATCATGCCTTTAATCGTCTAGTATGTCACGGTATCTAGCTTGGAACTCTTCCAACATACCGTCCCTCCACTGAGGGTAAAGACAATGCCTGCGACTGACATTCAGTCGTCCTTATTACCCTGGAACTTTTCCAGTGATTCTCCCCAGGATCCATTGATACCTTCTCACTACAACTAATGAGTATCCTAACATCCAATTAGATCTATCTCATAGATCCAAAACCCAGGATTTAGTAGGTATCACTTTGATCCTATATGGAGAATCCTTGTGATAAGCGGAGATTGACCGAGTATAGCATAGGAAACACCTTCCCTATCAAGAGTATGTCATCCACGTACTCTACGAGGATCGTCACCATACTCCCTACTACCTTTTTGTATATACAAGGTTCATCTACCATTTTGATGAAGTCAAACTCTTTTACTACCACATCAAAACAGATGTTCCAACTCCGCGATGCCTGTTTTATCATATAAAACATCTTGCACACGTTTCCGCTGCTCCCACTGTCTACGAAGCCCTCTGGTTGTGTACTTATAGACGCTCTCTTCTAAATAATCATTTAGAAAAGCAGTCATGACACCCAACCACCAGATATCGTAGTCATGGTATGTAGCTGTGGCAAGTAGGATCTGGATGGACTTAAGCATAGCTACTTAGAAAAGGTTTCATCATAATCCATACCTGGTTAATGATGCAAAGCTTTAACAAGTCTAGCTTTGAAAGTCTCAACTTTTCCATGTACACCAAGTAATCTTCTCAAGATATACTTGCTCCTGATGGGGATTTAACCCTTCAGATAAAGCAACCAAAGTCCATACTTTGTTGGTGTATAAGGATTCCATCTCAGATCGCTAAGCATCCAGTCATTCTTACAGAGTCCCACTCCTGATGGCCAGCTTGAAACTAATTGGGTCATCATCTCATGATGCAATCCTTGCTCCCACTGTCATCGAGAAACCGAAGTATCTCTCAGGTGGGTGAGGAACCCTACTAGATCGGCGGAGAGGCTGAGCTTCGTTGGTTACTATTGAATCCTTCGGTTCTACCAAATCATCTGCTGTAGTTTGCATAGCTGGAACTGCTTCCAGTTCTACCTCATGACCACTAATTTTTCCACAAGAAATTCTCTTTCACAAAGGTGGCATGTTGAGAAATAAAATATTTTTTTGTTCCTCGGTTAGGTAGAAGATATTCCCTTGCAGTTGCTTGGGATATCCAACAAACTTCTACAGAACTGACTTTGCCTCGAGCTTGTCCGGATAATGCTTTTAGATATAGGCTGGACAACCCCAAATCTTAACAAACTTAAGATATGGGCTCTTCCTTTTCCATATCTCATATGGAGTGGTAGGCATCTGATTTGGTTGGAACGCCATTCAATAGGTATGCAACTTCATAAGTGCATAACTCCCAAAAGGAAATAGGTAACTCAGTAGTACTCATCATAGAGCACACCTTATCATATAGGGTGTGATTGCTCCACCCCGATACACCGACATGTTGTGGTGTATATGGAGGAGTAATGCTGAGAGAGAATCTCATTCTCCTTTAGAATAATCCAGGAATTCCGTGCTCAAGTATTCTCCTCCTTGATCGCATCAAAGGACATGATACTTATACCCGTTTTGGTTCTCTACTTCCAACTTATATTCTGTGAATATCTCAAAAGGTTCGGACTTGTGTTTCAACAGGAACATATGTCTGAATCTTGAGAGATCATCAGAGAATGTAATGAAGTACAAAGAACCGGTCCTGGCATGTGTAGACAGGGGACCTTACATACATCATCATGTATCAGTCCCAAGAGTTTACTAACTCTTTCTCTGTTTCCAATAAACGGAGCTATGGTCATCTTATCTTTGTGACAAGACCGGCAAGTTTCACAAGATGTAAATTCAAACAGATTTAAATATGCATCTAAATGTAACTTAGCTAGTCGTGTCGCATTGATATGACCTAGTCTACAATGCCTCAAGAAGGATTCGTTCATTTCTGAACTCTTCTTCTTGTGTGTGTTCTGTATACTAAGAACTATAGTTTGATTTAGAACGTCAATACTTTTAGATAACGTGCCTGAACCGATATAGGAAATGTACAAAACATTATTCAACAATACAAAATTATATCATTTCTTTATTAAATAAAGAGATTGATATGATTTTGTATATCAGGTTCGGTATCTAATAGCATTTGTTCAGAATCAATGTATTTGGAAATACAGGGTGACAGTGACCAACAGACTTGGCTGCAACACTTGCACCGTTTTCTGTCTCATGAAACATATCACCCGTTCTCAGTTCTCTACCTTTCTGTAGCCCATATAACGGATTACATTTACGGGATCCTGATCCGGTATCTAATACCTAGGACGTAGAGGACACTGAGAAACAGTTCTTTAATGAACACACCCGAAGGAGATGCATCATATGCACTTTCTTTGTTTGGGCGGCATAGGAATTCTGGTATTCCCCTATATCTTGCTCTGTCTTATAACAATTATAAGTCGGAGCGGGACCAACGTTCTCCAGCTCAGTATAACAAGCGGGTTCGGTCAATACATCCATATTATTATCTTGATTAAGACGTGATATGGTCGCTATCTGGAGAGAGAGAGAAGAAAACACTCTGCGTGCGCTCTTGCAAGATTAGATTGGTTATATATTTTATCTAATCAGGATGGTTCTCACTGTTTTTATCAAATCTTCCTTCAAACCCTAAAAGGAAAGACTAGCCGGGATTAATTACACACTACAAGTTCGCCAATCTTTCAGCCAGGCCAGTGCCGGTACTTTGAGGGAGGTCCCCCGTGCTTTCGCACGGACCTAATTAATGTAAACCTCGTTTTCCCAAAGGCGTAACCCCGTTGACACCTTTCTAGACACCTACTTAATCGGCTAATTGTAATGTGTAAAACTCTCCCAGGAGTAACTCTTACTCGCAGCGGGTATCGGGATCCAACTATCTCATAAAAGGTATGCAATCTCATTGCAAATTTCAACACTTGAAATTCCCGATAATATTTTGCCCCTAATGTGCTATGATCTTGACGAAAGCCAACAAACCATAGCCCGCTAGTCAAGTTCAACCCGTACATTTCTTGACTGAATTAAACCCACCCGCACGACCCTTGACGAAAGCCAACAAAGCCGTACGACTACCCTAATCCAATCGCATCATATGCAGCAGATAAGCAGCATATAGCTACCGCACACTGCACCTTGACGAAAGCCAACAAATGCAGCACGAATACTATATACAACTTATTTGAAATGACGGAGGGCTACGACAGGTTTTTCTGAAAACCTATTGCGTAATGAACTTGATATCGTTGCAGAATCAAATGATTTTAAAATGGAGTGTTTTTGAGGCTTTTCTAGTTTGGCTAAAGGGGTCACTCCCGGTGAAGGGATCGTCGGCCCTTTCCTCATCGAATAAGGTGCAGGATATATCATATATATCACTGTGCAAAGCAAAAACTCCAAAAGCAATGAAAAGACAAACCGAGGGTTGTAGCATCTGCCAGTTATTGCTAAAGGGGTCACTCCCGGTGAAGGGATCTCGGCCCTTTCCTCATCGAATAAGGTGCAGGATGTTCTACAAGGAACACCGCGATGCAAAGCAAGAACTGTAGCTACCTGTTTTTGAAAATTCGATTCCGCAACATCTTTTAGGTTTCTTTTTTCTTTCATTAAACATATTAATGAAGTCCCATCATTTAAGTTACCTAAACATCACAGATAAATACGACGTACACTTATGTCATCCGCATTCGCCTCGATGTCCCCTCGTGCACCGTTAGGTTAGGTAACTAACGGCAGAGCGGGGCAGGGCTAGCGCGGGTGTAAAACATAAGTAACGTCTATATAATATATCATATATACTATATACTATATCTATCTGAACATATCACATGATCACATCACAGATAACGCAGCAGAAAATATCATATGAAATATTGGATATAGTAGGATGTCCGTGTTTTATTTTGAGCCTATATAAAACACGGATTCCACGGTCGTGATGAATAGTCAATCCCACACCCCTAGACCCCTACGAGAGCAGCAAGCAACCCTACCAATTCTAGGGTTAGGAGACCCGGACTCGACTCCTCGAGATAGTCTCCTACTGGACCCTAGAACCCGGTTACTTGTGCTCTCCTCCCTGGGTCTATCCTAGTGCGGAAAAGTAAATAATATACAAATGGTGACATCTTCCGCAACCTGGAAGTGCCCCAATAAAAGAATATTACATACAAGTTTTTACATGAATGAAAATGAAAAAACACTCATCTCACATAAAATAAACCCGGCTATTCAAACACGACGATCCAATATAACATATCCAGCAACACATAACATCACATGTTATCAACGTAAGTAAATATGCGCATCCCAATTGTCGTTGACATATAGCAACGAAACCGGCGATATCACATATTACACTTATGGTCGCAGAAAAAAAAGTGTAAAACTACAACAGTTGGAATCCGCAATCTCTTTAGACATCGCATGCCTAACAAATGAATTCCTTAGACATCGCATGCCTAACAATTATAAACCCCGCATTTCAGTCACATTATTGAAAACACTTTTCAATATCAAGTCGGGCAATTCAACAAGATTCCCGACATCCTGAACGAATGCTCATCGCAAACTTTAGTAGACGGCCGCACCCCCGATGCCGTCGACGAAGTGCACCAAGGTGGAACACCGCTGCCGCGAGCACCCGAACGGATGCTTTTGGCGACGGGGTTCTCCTACAGTCACTTGGTCGGGGCTATGGGGTGTAGCTATCTATTAAGTTTACCGGCGAGTATCCGCGTACGCTACGCGATTGTGACGGACTTTTGATCACATCAAAATCCCGTGGCAACCGATCAAGTGAGACTAAAGTGCTATGTTTATAACATCCAAATCAGTTATCTCATAACTACTTGTGGATTCCAAATATTGTATCACATTCCAGATAAATAGAAAATGTTAAACTTTCCGATCAAACAATCAAACACCCAAGTTTTACCGAAACAGCTCAACACATGAAATAAGTTTAAAAACATTCACTTCATGCCACAGTACCAACGGTCCAGGAGTAGAAGGGTCAAGCCAACGCCTCATATGTGGCACGCCGTACTGCCCCAAACCCTAAGGTTCAAAGGGCAGTTCAAGACAGTCACATAATCGAGTTAAGCTTTGTTGTCTTCTAGAGGGTCCATCGAGTTACTTGCACTACTTAGAACATTCTTAAACTACGGAAAAATCCAACGCTTGGAAATTTCTTGGCAGGGGAAAAAGTGGGTATTTATATCCGGTCGAACTTTTTAACATGTTCTAAAATATCCGGAAAAACACATAGACGGAGTTAAACTTTCCGATCGAAATACCGAGTCCCTAATACAACCCAGAAAACTCAACTCTTGAGTAGAAATTAAAATTACCCAGAAAACAGAGGAATCACAAAGGGACATTACTGTGCAAACAGTGAAGCAAGAGGACACTTTATGGCCGCGGAACCGCCACATGACCTAGGGTTAGGCCGCGGTTCCGCGGCGTCTTGGAAGAGATGGGGTCACATGCTTCACAGTAATGCTTAGAAAT
The DNA here is from genome assembly GCA_030015575.1 of Agapanthus africanus. Lineage (NCBI taxonomy): Eukaryota > Viridiplantae > Streptophyta > Magnoliopsida > Asparagales > Amaryllidaceae > Agapanthus > Agapanthus africanus. The sequence continues at coordinate 465,551,591 of JASDDO010000018.1, read as the reverse complement.
TCCTGCTGATTTTTTTGAGTATTTTTAATTTGGAAAAATCCACAGTTTCAGAAAATGTACAGAGAAGGGTTTTGGATTAGGGTTTCGGGTTCGATCGGACTTCTAACTTCGTCTACACTTCGCCTAAAGCTCTAGCTAGGCTCTGACACCACTGTAGGGTTCCTAGGCACACTCAAGAGGTTACTCAAGGCATCTACCATGCCAAATTCAAAAAATTATGTGCCAAGAAACCCTAATGCAAGATCGTTAACTAGAGGATAGGCGAAACTAAAAGCTAGCAAACAACTTTACTACTAAGTGAATGGGATTACAACCTTTGTAGATCCGGTCCTCCACTTCTTTAGCTCCGTGTTGACGTCCCTCCGCTGCGATCATCGGAATCCCAGACTCTAGCGATGGTTTCGTCAGAGAAATAAGCGGGCTAGGCCGTTGACTTCGATGCCGAAAATGATCTACGTCGGGGAGACTCAAACTCAAGCTCCATCTTCACTAGGTCATGAAACTTACGAAGATAACACACTCTACTACATGGCAAGTTGTAGAGGATGAAGAAATAGAAAGTGGGTTCACTTTGGATTTGGATTTCTCACTTGATTTCATCACTTGAAATTTTTCTAGAAAGCTTTTCTTTTCTTCATGAAGAAAAAGAAGAAGAAGGAAATGAAAAAGGATTAATTAAAATAATAAATCAAGTGAAGACTTATCATCTTGCAACCATGGATGAGTTAACTTGTGTAGAGACTAAACTAGAGTTTATGTTAATGGTTAGGTTAAAGAATAAAAACAAAATGGTTTTGACTTTGTCAAAAGATGCTTGAAGTGTCATGAAACTTCTAGCAAAGACAAAGGAAAAAGACCATTTTATTTTTACCAAAAAAAAATGAAAAGAATGAAACCCTAACCATTAACCTAAACATGGTGTTAGCCAAACACACACCCAAGTTTGCATGTATCATCAATCATGATACAAACAAGTGCACAAAAATATATCACATATACAACTTGTGCACAATCTAGTGAGAAAAATAATCTTAAGTGAACCAATACTAGTTAATGTAAAATAATATATCAAATATATAATTATACATTAAATCATTAAATCAACACTTGATTTAATAATCCGGTCATATTGCATATAACCGACTAATATCAATAGTAACAACTTATCGAATCAACACTTGATCCGATAACCCGGCTATATCGCATATAACCTATCAATGTCACAAATCGCGAGAATCGAAAACAGTATCACATACTGGTATTATTCTCGGTCCCGCACATATCTCATATGCGCTCCTATTTCGTTTCGCTTGAGCCAGGAAACCTCTGTGTAGGACTCTAAAGACTCGTCAATACGCCGGCAGTAGGTGATGATCATATCAAACACCCACAAGCCGCAAGCGGTCTGCTAAACGTAACGGCCACCCGGGTATTGAGCGATCAGAAGATCAACGAGCAAACCCGCTCACACTCCTGTGAATCCAACCAGTAACACTTACCGCACAGTCCGGTCTGTTCGCCTGATATGTCGTATATCTTGTCTAGGGGTGGTAAACGTCAGACCCCAGTAGTTCGATAAGTCATGTCGATTTGAGGTCTATAACAGTTCAAGAAACTACTGGTAACACTTACCAGTAAATCTCAGCAACCTTGGCCAGGGATTTCCGGTTATAGCCAATCGAACACAGCGCAACATCAACTCTCTATACCGGGAGAGACGAATCCCCTCCTATCGCTCATTGCTTCCATGTGATTCGGGACTGTACCCAAAAACCACTATTTTGCACGCCCTCTTGGACGTGGTAAGGTGCAAATCAAAGCACAGTGGGAATCACACAAGACTTTATGACGATCTCGGGTCTACAGACTAACCTGTACCAGTGTCACCAGAGAACTGCCATCTGACGTAAGGTATAATACCATCTGGGAGTTCTCGGTGAGTCCGTCCAGTGTACCCAGTCTCCACTGAGCACCCGTATATCATCTCTGATGTCAAACACCAATGGATATGGGATCATCCATCGCCCATCTGTATGGGTCGAGAAGGTATATGCTAGTCTACTCTGGTATATCGATGCCCCGTCTCGATACACCTACGACTAGGGACCTTGAAGGATGTACTTATGGACTACCATGTCCCCACTAGTATGATCCGCATCATAGTCCAGGTAGTCAAGCACACATCCTTAGGGCTTTACCAACATGTAACAGAGAGACAATCAGTGTACACGTTAAGATAAAGAGCAACCAGATAGCATACTATCATGTCGAGCAAGAAAGTCCTCCCTATATATGTCCCAGCTTCCACTACAATATATATCCTATGTACAGCAATGGCCTCTAGGGCATACATATTAACTAACATTACCAGCCAGGGATAACCGAGCAAGGGCGGGCCCGGTTGCCTCTTGCGACGGCTTTGATCCTTAAGGACGGGCCGAGCAGGGTTACTGCCCGGTGCCTCTTGGCGAGGGCTTTGATCCCTGGTTTGGTAGGGAGGTACCAGCCAGGGATAACCGAGCAAGGGCGGGCCCGGTTTCCTCTTGGCGAGGGCTTTGATCCCTGGTTTGTTAGGGTAGGGATCTATCAGCCAGGGATAACCGAGCAAGGGCGGCCCCGGTTGCCTCTTTTAGAGGGCTTTTCATCCTTAGCGTGGGAGGGGTCGTAAATAGCCTACTAAGGATAGCCGAGCAGGGTTACTGCCCGGTGCCTCTTGGCGAGGGGTTTTGGTCTTTAATGATGGCCGAGCAGGGTTGCTGCCCGGTGCCTCTTAGCGAGGGTTTTGATCTCTGGCGTTATGGGGTAGGGAAGCTACCAGTCAGGGATAGCCGAGCAGGGTAGTTGCAGGGCTGCCTCTTGGTGAGGGCTTAGATCCTTGGCGTTGTGAAGTAGGGAAGCTACCGGTCAGGGATAACCGAGCAGGGTAGCCGCTCGGCTGCCTCTTGGTGAGGGCTTTGATCCCTGGCGTCGTGAGGTAGGGAAGCTACCAGCCAGGGATAGCTGAGCAAGGTAGCCGCTCGGCTGCCTCTTGGTGAGGGCTTTGACTTTGATAGCCAGTCATCGCATCGTAGAGAGGTACGGTCGCTGGCGACACGTGTCGTGATTGTGTGGGGAACGCGAAGCGACAGAGTGTCATTTTGGTTTCGCATCGAGCGGCGTGACTTCTGCTACGTGGCGACACTGTCGTGGGTGAAACGGGCGACCGTTGAACTCCGAGGGGCGTTTGGGGCTATAAAACTGAGGGGGTGTTGTTTACTTCCTCCTCACACCCAAAACACAAAAATGCAGGACTTCCCCTTCACCATCGAAGACATCATAAACTTTGAGGACGTCTACCTCTCTGACCCGTACTGCACCGAGCACACAGTGCAGTTGGTTATAGGCAGGATCGAGGACCACTTCGGCCGATTGCTCCCCCGGCGTTCCTCCCTCCTCCAGCTGCTGATGTACTCCATCTGGAGGGCGTCGCCGGGGCTCTACAACCCTTTATCCGAGCAGCTGAAAGACGAGGCCATTGGCAAGCTGAGGTCTTTGAGGCGTTTCGACCTGATCTCTGCGAGCCGGCTAAATCGCTCGGATGCGCTCGTCCTTAAGTGCTACCACTTGAGCCTCGATGCCGACGCTAGCGGGGGTCATCGAAGGGAGAGGTTAAACGCCGCGAGGGCTTGGTTGGCGGAAATATCTTCAGAGTACCACGAACAATGCTCTCTGTACCCCATTCCTCCACTGTTGTAATATATATTTTTATGTATGGCTAAGGAGCCTATAGTACCTCTTGAACGAATAAGATTCTTTTTCTTTTCTGCAATACTTTATTGATCCCTTTATTGTATGAACAAAAGATCTTAAGAAAGATGTACATCGCTCTGAAAAGAAAATACATGCTAGTAGATGTTCTTATTCGTGCAGCTTGAGCCCCCCAGATGTCTGTTGGTATCTATGCCCGGCACAGGGTACCGAGCTTCATGGGTACCAGGCGTATCCTCCGCTGACACTACTATGATCTGGCCGATGGTCAGCTCGGCGGGAGGGGGACGCTGCTCCTGCTCGCGGTCAGCTTGCCGCTTGTCCCTTAAGTATGCTGCGAGGTGCCCCGAACGGATGAGCTCTTCAATATAGTCTCGGAGTTGTTTGCAGCTCTTCGTGGAGTGGCCCAACGATATATGAAAACCGTAGTAGGGGCCCCGGGTTCGCTTTGAGGCCATTCGCGAGACCGGGGGAAGCTTGAAGAACCCCTCGCCCTTGGCTTCTTCTAGTAGCACCGCCTGGGAGACGTTGAGCGGGGTGTACTCCTGGAATTTTGGGAGGTAGGGTTTTTGCCGCTCAGGTCCCCTTCTCTTTTCTCTTTCCCTCTTCTTTTGGTTGGTTTGCTCGGCCCGGGGGAGGTTTGCGTTCACCTCGGATTCGAGCTGGACCTCGCGCTCGGTCCAGGCCTTTACCTCGGCCATGGTCTTAGGTTGCGCTAATACAAAGGAGCGTAACCACTCCTTGTGCCTAAGACCAGACCTTAGAGCCGTGATGACCGTCTCGTCCCGGTGCTCTGGGATCTCGAGAAGGGCGTTACAGAAGCGGGCGACGTATGCTTTGAACGTCTCCTTATCCCCGCTCTTAATCGTGAAGAAATGGTCGACTGTGCGTTTCTGTCGCCTATTCCCGACGAAGTGGCCGAGGAATTGTGTGGCCAGCTCGTCAAAGGTTTAGATCAAGCGTGGTTTGAGTCCTCGGAACCAGTCTCGCCCACAGCGGATGAGAATGGTCGGGAAATCTCGGCACTGGGCGGCGTCGGAGTTGTCTTGGAAGCTCATTCCCACGGTGAATGCATCCAAGTGGTCCTTCAGGTCAGATTTGCCGTCGAAGAGGGAGACCTTTGGGGGCTTGTTGCGGGAGGAGACATGGACGGCGAGCAGCTACTAGGTGAACGGTTTTGTGAGCGAGTCGGCGGCGTACTTAGCCTCGTCGCTCAAACGGTGTCCTTCCCGGTGCATACCCTCAATCTTCTTCTCAAGGGCGTCGAGTCGGTCGTGGTATCCCGACGACTCGGCGCATTCTGATCCCTGACCTCTGCTATTGGAGGCCTGCGTCTGGCCGCGGCTCCGGTTCTTCTCAATGAGGTTCCTTAGATCCCTCGGCGAGGTGGCCCTCGAGCCGCCGCGGCGAGTTCCATCCGCGCGACCCCGTCGAGGGAGGGGGTGTCGGTCATGCCTAGTAACAGACGAGCTGACAAACATCCTTCGGGAGGGACATATGCACGGAGGATCTCGGGGCGAGGTGCTCTGGCGACGAACCTCGGTGTCGAACTATGGGGTGCCCAGCGGATCTCAGAACGTATCGGCCCGGGAGATCTGCGGCCGTAGGAGGTAGCGAGGCGGTGGTTTGCTGTGTCGACGCGAACGGAGTCTTCTCTCCCCCTGTAGGGGTCCTGGTCCCGAGGCGGAGGGGCGGCGACTTGGTGATCTTGCCCTGCCGTTTGGACGCGAATCAGCGCCTCCACAACAGATGCGAGTTGGTCTATCCGGCCGGCGAGGGCGTTGATGGCATTCGGCGGAGGAGGTTCGTCCACGCCTCCGTTGAGGGGGAGGTGGCGGCTGGTGCTTGAATCGTCGTGATGATCGCTCGCCATTAGATTGAGATCGGAAAGTGAACTTTTGTTTTTGTGGAATCAAGGATTTCCTACAGACAGCGCCAGCTTACGCGGCCTGGATCGAGCCAAGATGTTACCTTCTGTTGATCTGCTGATGGCGACGATGGGTGGCTGAGATTGGATCTGGAGGCTGTCGCTCCTGAAGCGTGTGGATCTCAATGGGTTTGAGGTTGTGGTTGCCGAGCTACCTGCAAGGAAGTCCCGGGATGGTTGTACCACCGAGGATCCTCCGACGGTCAAGTTAAACTAGAGATCCGAGCAGAGTAACGGCTTAGTGGAGTAAAAATGGCTTACTAGAACCGTCTGAAGAAGAGGTTTATATAGCGATGGCAGCAGGCGAGGCAAGCGCGAGAATCACGCCGGCCGTTACGCTCCCGACATCACGCCCGCGTGATGAGCGGGACCTCCCATTAATGGTGAGACAGGTTCGTTAATGGGGGATCGTGGTGGCGTGGAACATGTGATGTGGCCGACGGAGATGGCGGTTACGCCTGCAAGCAGTGTTGTTGGTCGGTCGATGAGACCGATGAAGATGACTTCGGCAGGAGAGCTCGTGGAGGAGCGGGAGAGCCGAGATATCTTGGTTCTGCGGTAGCTCGGAGACGAGCTGTGAGGCCGAGGAGGCCAGTTGTGCAGGGGGCTCGGAGGCGAGCCAACGTTCGCTCGGTAGGACGAGCGTAGGTGTGGTCTGGTCGGCCACTGTAGGTCCTTTTTTGCATGCTCTGGGATACGTCATCTGCCACGTGTCCTGATCTGGAAGATCACCGATATCGAGCATCATCAGTGTTAATGTAGCATAGCTGTTAAAAAAATGTCCTTTTTTCTCATGTGATCTTGCCAGGAGATATCTTATTTTGGAAAGGAAAATTATATCACAGGAGGGGAAAAAATTCCCTTGAATTGAATGGCATGACAAGTTGGGGCTTAGCTTCCCCACATGCTACAATCCGTGTTGACCCAAGTTAAACCACTCAAGCCCAAGTCAATGAAACAAATCAACCCCTTAAAGGGTCTAAACTCTAGAGTTTGAATCTTGTATATATCAAATTGGTATGGTTGTATTTCAAAAAAAATACATATTTATGACTCAAACTTCAATCATGATTTGTTAGATAACATGTAAAACTATTAAGGCTGCTACGCACTAGTTAAGGTTCAGCGTTGAGTCTTACATATGTAATTTTTTTTAAAACTCCAACCGTACCGATTTGATATATGATGATAAAACGGCCTAACTAAAAAAATTCAAATCCGAGTCTCGATCATATGCTTTTAAGATTTTTTTTTGTGTATTAATTTTGTGGGTTTATGATTAAGGAACAAATGGCCTTCAAATTATTTAATTTTTTTGTATGCACTATCTTAACACCATAGATTGCATCCGATACGATTATAATTTCGTTTTTGTTTGTAAATTTTTTGATATAATTATTTGAATTTAGTAATTATAACGGTTAAATTTTCAATATCTGATTGCAAAAATTCAATTTCAACCTTACGGATATATTTTACAATAAATAAATAGGTTATGTACAAAAAATTATTTGATTTGATGGCCATTTGTTTCTCGATCATAAACTCACAAAATTAATGCAAAAAGAAAAAATAATCTTAAAATCTTATGACCGAAGTCCCGGAAGAACTTAAACAAATTGAATTTTTTTAATTGGTCTATTTTATCTCCATATATCAAATCAGTACGGTTGGATTTAAAAAGAAAAATACATGTTTATGACTTAAAGTTCAAACTTGATTGATTAGATATCATGTAAAAGTATTAAGCCTGCTACGCCCTAGTTAAGGTTGAACTTTAAAAATATCCATATAAGACTCAAAGTTCAACTTTAACCAGTGTAACAACCTTAAAAGTTTTACATGTTATCTAACCAATCAAAGTTGAACTTTGAGTCATAAATATGTATTTTTCTTTTTAAATCCAACCGTACCGATTTAATATATGGTGATAAAATAGGCCAAATAAAAAAATTCAATTTTTTTGAAGTTTATCCGGGCCTCGATCTTAAGCTTTTAAGATTATTTCATCAAAAAATAATCTTAAAAATTATGATCCACGTCCGGATAAACTTAAAAAAATTGAATTTTTTTATTTATACTATTTTATCACCGTATATCAAATTGGTATGGTTGGATTTTTGTAAAAAAAATGCCTATATAGAACTCAAGGCTCAATCTTAACTATTGCATAACAGCCTTAATAGTTTTATTTGTTATCTAACCAATTAGGTTTGAACTTTGAGTCATAAATATATATTTTTCTTTTTAAATACAATCATACCGATTTGATATATGGTGATAAAATAACTTAAATAAAAAAATTCAATTTTTTTGAAGTTCATTCCGGCCTCGATCATAAGCTTTTTAGATTATTTTTTGATAAAATAATCTTACAAGCTTATGATCGAGGTACGGACGAACTTCAAAAAAATTGAATTTTTTTATTTATACTATTTTATCACCACATATCAAATCAATAAGGTTGGATTTTTCAAAAAAAAAAACCTATATAGGACTTACAGTTCAACCTTAAATAACGAGTAATGTGTAACAGTCTTTATAGTTTTACATGTTATCTAACCAATTAAAACTGAATTTTGAATTATAAATATATATTTTTCTTTTTAAATCCAACCATACCAATTTAATATATAGTGATAAAATAACCTAAATAAAAAAATTCAAATTTTCACTCCTGATGGTACTATTTTTTCTTCTAAATGGGACTTTTTATTTACTTAGTACTAAATGAGACTTTCTAAATGAGACTTTTTGATGTGGACTGAATCCAAAATATATCAAATTAGTACTCATTTGAAAGAGAATTTTAATATGAATTCAATGAACTAAGTTTGAGTCAATTCTAACACCGTAGGTGAAAGTTATGAAATTTTTAAGTAGGAAATTTGTTTTACAACGAATTAGATCAACCGGAACGTGACACATGTCTCTTTTAACAATCATTTTGATAAGACAAAAAAGACATTTAATGCTCTCTTCTTTGTTTTATGTGTATACACGTTCATTTTTAAAATTTTAAGGTTCCACTATGAAATATTTTTCAAGTACCACTTGAAAACATAAAAGTACCACTTGAAAAAAAATATTCCATTTGTCAAATAACAATACGAAATATGTTAAATTGGAACTTATTTGAAAGAGAATTTCAATCCGAATACAATGAATTAAGTTTGTGTTAATTATGATACCATATATGAAAGTCATAAAAATGTTAAGTTGGAGAAGAAGACCCTTAAATTTTTTGTCAAGCACATATGATTTCACGCAAAATTTCAGCTTTACATCTCAGTCATCCAACTTTACATTAAGTCATTGTGACATGTTAATCTGGTTCGTCGGATTCAAAATGGACTGATCATTTTTTTTAATTTTCTTTTTATATATTTTTGGTGCAGTGCACCAAATCATAAGGCTAAAAAATTGTCCTTTTTCTCATGTGATCATGTGCCAATGATATCTTATTTTGGAAAGTAAAATTAGATCACATGAGTTAAAAAAAATCCCTTGAATCGAGTCCTAAAGGCATAGTCACAAATCCTGATTCGGCAATAATTCGGCGAGGTCGAAAATTCGGATTCGGAGAACTATTCGGAAAAAATCGGCAGGTATTCGGGAAAGATTCGGTAAGTATTCGGAAAATGTTCGGGAAGGATTTCGAGCAAAAAATTAATATAAAATTAATATATGAGACACTAGATTTTGATTTCGTGAATTATTTAATGTTTTTTGAATAATTCGTTTTTTTTTGAATAATTCGCTTTTAATTCAGGAATTATTTGCGAATAATTCGGCAATAATTCGGCGCGTTCGGTGATGGCGAATAATTTACAGATTTAATCGGCAGTCACTTAATTCGCGAATTATTCGCGAATTCGCCGAATAATTCGCGAATTATGTGACTATGGTATGTGGTTTAGCTTCCCCACATGCTACAATGGGTGTTTACCCAAGTCAAACTACTCAAGCCCAAGTCACTGAAACAAGTCAACCCCTTAAAAGGTCTAAACTGAATTTTACTTGCATAAGTCTAGTGTACGTCATATTTATTTGTCTAGAAGCATCATATGGCTAACGTATGGTTTCGTTAAACCTAACCTCAAAAATACTTCAAAACTTTTCCATTGAACGTTAAAATTTACGTGTTTAGTCCAATCGAACCACCGCATCATTCTGGGCCAAGTTTAGATTTCTCACATAATTATCTTTAACTCGAAAGTACCTATAAGAAAGGTTAGTTAATTGGAACAAACAGTTAGAATTGGAACATGTTGGGACAATGTATTAGTTAGTGTTAGTCAATTCGAACTGTAACTTAAAATTCTAAATTTGATGTTAGTCAAGAATGGAGTTGGAACTGGAATTAGAAGAAAAATGTTCAAATTAGAACATTTTCATATACAAAATGAGTGTTCCACACTTAAAAATTATACCATATATTTGGATGAATAAAAATTAAAAATCAGAACTACCAAACCCCAACTCCTTCCCCCCTTCTCTTTCCCCTCCATTTTCTTTCTGTAAGCTTTTAAATCTTTTTTGACCCACTTTTTTATAGACCAAATCCGATTGATTCAACACAAAACTTTTTGATCTTTTTTAAATCCATCTAATTTAAAGACATCCAAAATTAATCAGAAAATATAAAAATTATTAAATATGTATGTAACCCTAATTTGATCAAACTAAAAAAAATAAGTTTAATTATGTTTTATCAGTATACAGAAATCTCATTTTCTATAATTAAAACTGTAAATTAATTTTTTTATCTTACAAACCATTTAGAAACAATTAAATATTTTCTAATTGAGCTTATATGTATAATTTTGACTTCACCAATAAAAATAAAATAACCTAATATAGTTTCAATTTTCAGTTCTAAATTAGTGCTTAAATCATATAAAAAAATCCTGGTTCTATTAAAGTCCTTTGGAAATGTTGTAGTTTCAAAAGTTCTATTTTTATCGTAAAGTCTTAATTGACTAACAAAATTCTAACAAACTTGAATAGTTGTATCCTTCACCAACAAAATTCTATTATTATAAGAAGCAAATCAAAACAACCTGTAGAGTGTTTTTCGTCACCCTGTTGAGATGGATGCGCATGTGCCTCAAGCATACACAGATTCCTCCTGTCCCCATGACAGGCAAGGATTTATTGATTGTGAGGATTCTAATCTCCGGCAGCCGCCGAAAAATCTTCCGTTAATTATCCCTCGCTTTGACGCGAGAGAACCCCGATTAATGGGTAATGCGTATAATGCGAACTCTTTCTATGATATGTGCGTCGTGCTTGAAGACAATTTTAGACATCTTTGAACATATCGGGGGCCATCACACAGGGGTTTCGCTGACCGGTCAACAGGCGGGAGTCAAGGGGGCTAGCAGCCCCCTTACGGAGCTCGGAGCTGTGCCCCAAAACAAAATTCTTTTGGAGAGGAATGACTTGAGTACGTCGGAGAGCTCCGAGAAAAGGAAGAGTAAGAAGAAGGGGACCCCTTTTGGGGGTCCCAAAAGCAATGGACCACATTGGGGGGTCCTGAAATTAGGAGATCCTTTTAGGGGAGTCTCGAAATAGGGAGCCTCCCCTTCAAGCACGACGCACATATCACAAAATAAATTTGCATAATAAGTATAACCCGTCAATCGGAGATTCTTTCGCTTCAAAATGAGGGGTAATTAACGGCAGGTTTGTTCACGGCTGCCAGAAATTAGAATCCCAACAATCAATAAAACCCTACCTGTCATGGGGCAGGGGGAATCTGTACACATCCGAAGCACGTGCGAATCCATCTCAAAAGAGTGACAAAAAATACTCTACAGATTCTGGCACGTCCGGTGGGACCTATCTCTCCTCTCATATTTCGGATCAAGCGAACTCAGCCAAGACATACGTTGTTATCTGTACGTAACCACGCTCCTTCATTCAGATCATCAATTTCAACAACAAACAATTCTCAATAATCAACAATGATGACATTTTGAATGGTTGTTATTCATAAGTAATGGATGACGACTAGGGTTCTTCGCCGTTTTTTACTTCTACCTTGTGTTCGGATGTTAACAAAGAACCGCTTCACATACTGCTCCATAAGTTCTCGTCTGAAATGACACTAAACTAAAGTTCCTCAAGTTACGTCCGAAATGACTTTAAACTAACGTCTGTCAAATTTGTGGGAAAACAAACTCAGCTTCTGACGTGACCCCCGTCGCTTACACAATCAAGATAACTGGCAGAGAAACTTCTCCATCAAATCACATGTAGCAGGGAGCAGAAAATCGAATCTAATTCGGGTCTATCATATTCTCTTCAATCTCCATCAGCGCTCCTACCATGGAGACTCCAATAAGCCAAATCAATAGACCGTCCGTCCTCAAGAGGGAAAAGGACGAACATCATAACCGCAAGGATGCTCGAACCAAAACACAAATTGGCGTTTGAGAGGCATTCTATCTCCCCATCTGGGGAAAAGCTGTTAACTCAAAGGGGCAACAAGACATCCTAGGCCAGCCCAGGTAAGGCCTATGACGACCGCAAATGCAAGTGTCTTCTTTAGACTGTCTATCGGTCAGCCTAAAACGGCCGCCTAGAAAGCAAATTGTCATGACCCGCTTCCCAAAGGAATGAAACGGTGACGTGGCACATTCCGCAACCTAAGTGTATTGAGAGTGGTCTAACTCAATACTGTAACGACTCTGAGATCTCTGTACAGAATTATTTGTTAAATGTATAGAAAAAGGTATTTCAGTCTGTATAGGAGTTATGAGTCATTTTTGTTTAATAAAAGCAAAAAATAACTTATAACTCACTGGTAAAGCCTCTACATTGCTGCGACATAGCCTGTGTGTTCGAATCCCATCAGTCCTAATTATTTTTAGGATTTTTTCTTTTTAATTTTTTCGGAAGCCAAGAGTTGCACGTGCAATTTATGGAGAAAAGAAAAGTTTCAGAAAAATCAAACAGGCGTAAAAAGGAGTAAACACACACCTTAACACGTGGCATGAATCTCGAGGCGATTGGGCCAAATCCAACTGCCTGTTTCCTTCATTTGGCCGGCACCGACGGTCCGCATAGCTCCAAACGACTCCGTGCTTTGCACACACCCCTTCGACTCCCCTCAACTCCCCTGCACTGTTTGATTTTCTTGCAATCAAATATAGACTCTTCAATTCACTATTTAACACCCATTTTAATTCTTGTAATCCAAATTTTTATTCCCAAACCCTAAATTCTTTACTATAAATACTACCCCATGCCCTAGCTCTCCTCTATTCTGAAATTTTTATCAAAAATTCTCTCAAACTCTCTAAGTATCAAGTAGAGTTAAGCACCCAAGAGGAGTAGCAAGCCATGCTCGACGACCAGAGCATCTCCAACGAAACCACGACCCCCGAAGGCTTACTTTCTCTTGTTAATCATCTAAACCTGTAAATCCCTCTTCTCTCTTTTTCTTTCATCTCAAATCATCTTTTAAAAATATATCGGTAAAGTGGAGTTAACTCCGATATAAAGTTCATTTTAACCTTTGTACTCCCCTCATTAAGCAAAAGAGGTCAAACTAACTTTCTCACACCACTCGTAATCTTATTTGCAATCATTTAGATTTTAGTTTAATAAAGTTTTCATGAGAAAAACTCATATAATAAACTTTTCATGAAAATACCGTGAACTTTAGTATAACCATTTTTTCGATAATTAGTATACCCACCTCTAAAACCTTCACGGGGTAACGACCCACCGCACACGCACACTATGGTTTCAAAGCACGATATTCTAAATATATGGTTTATTTAAAGAATAGGTTTTTCATTAAAATACCACACCTTTTAAAACAGGTTTTTTAATAGATATTTTAAAAGCCTTGGCAATTGCGCCTCTACAACCCTCGTTAGGAGACCCGCTAATGGATAGTGCGGATTATCGTACATTCTTGGGATAGTAGAGCGAGATGCAGAACTCTTCACGGAGTATTCAGTCTCGAAAAGAAATAAATATACGGTTTTTAAGAAACACGACTTTTCTAAACAAAACTAAACTTTGGAAAAAAAATTATACAAAGCTATGAATTCATATTTTCAATAAAAGAATACTATGAAAATATATTTTTTAAAATGAAGATTTAAAATTTTAATAAAATACCACCAAGTAACCAAAAGAAGTAGTTTTCATTAAAATACCATAAACTTTTCAAAAAGTTAGGTCTATCACTAAAATACAATAACACTTAAAATACATGTTTCATAAAAACCCTAAATATTATAAATTACCCTCGAGATTTATTTTTAAACTATATTAAAGTATTTTCATAAAAACCCCTCGAAATATGCAAACAATATTTAAGGACTCTAGATTAATATAAGTTTAAGCGGATCAATTCTCTTGAGCCCCAGGGAGCCGGAGAAAGTGAGTGCTTGCTTATTCAGGTTAGACAACTTAACGGAGTTATCAAATGGGTCTTGAAAAACACACAAATCCTGCCGTCCATGTTCAGCATTTGTCTGATTTCTCCCGAACATAAAATCTTCAACAGTTAAATCAATTCATATGAAAAAGACCTGAACTCGAATCCAAACCCGAATCTAAATTTGAATCTAAACTCGAACTCAAACCAAAACTTGAAACTCGAATCTAAACTCGAACAAGAACTCGAACCCAATCTACTCGAACAAACTTGACTCTAACCAAGATTGCAACTGCCATGACTCGCATATTACTCGACTCACGTGACTTCATTCTACACCTTTTGTAATCTATGGTTTCGATCAAGACATGTCATAATCAGCCAATCAAAACAACTAAGGCTATCTTACTATTATAATGTATATTATACTCGGGGTGTTTGGGATAGTTTTTTGTATGAATCCAACGGAGCTTCAGGAGTCTTGTATTAACCTCTTTTTTATTTTACTCGAATATCAGTCGGGTTGACTCATCCACAGCCTAGAGCCCCGATATTAACACATGAAATATGCACGTGTTTCCTTGTTCCTGAGGCCCCACTCTTGAGCTCGTGAATACTTCTACGGCTGCGTTGACATTCACAATTAGAACTTAACGTTAACATAGGGACCACATAGAGACCTATAGTATATATTTACCCATGATCATATACTCTTACTCGTCATATATATATATCTGTGTGTGTGTGTGTGCGCGCGCGTATTCTACAATTGTCATTTTCTTTACTAATACATTATTCCTTGGGACTTACCGAGCACTAGTTCGCCGATGGGCATTCCATTCATTTTTCTTCTCTTGGAATGTTTGTCAGATACGGTTGAGACGGAGGAAGTAGAAGCCACAGAGGTGGACCACAACAGGATTGCTCCACAGGATTAGCCTAGCTTCACTTTTATTAAGCTTATGTATGCCACTTGTTTAGACATTTTTCTTGTTGTATTTACTTTCCAGTTAAAAACTCATGTACTTGTAAATATTCGAAGTTGAATGTAAATAAAGATATTTGTTGAAAAATTTTACAGTCTTCATTTATTCTTGTATCGTGTATTATTGTTTTAATACGCTTAATATATTTATTTAGGGAATAAGCTTCTCTGGATAAATATGTCGCGGGCTTGCCGCGTCATCGTTTCCGTCCACTGAGAAGTGGGGTGTGACAAATACAGTTACGTTAAACGTATAAATAACATGCATGCAATATACCAAAACAATAAATAAAAGCAAAAGCAATTATTTTCATTAACAGAATACTTTATTACATCACAAAGTACTGGAAAAAGAAATGATTGTTAATTACATCAACGAAACGGAAAGACAAGCTCTAAAAAAGTGGGCAATTGAAAAAGTAAAAAGCTATCCTAATAGTCGTGCGTTAACTCCGCGTAGTCTTTATCTGTGGGCTTCACTCCTTCGTCTTCTTTGCGAATCTCGTCCTTATCTAACAGACATTCCTGGGATAGAGAGAAATGAAAAGAAAGTCCGTCAGCGAGTTAAACTCGAGTAGGATTGCTTCATAAGAAAATATGTAAAGACAAGTGTGTGTGATGCATAAGGTCATATGAGTGTAGTGGTAAACATTTTAAGGTATCAACTAAGTAGTATGATCGTTTTAGTTTGTTAGACAAGAGTACCGGGTTCTCGCGATTATTCCGTTTGGGCTACGGAACACGAGCTGTGGGAGTGAATGGTACTCGTTACACCCCCCGGACCATGGTCAGGTAATAGGGGAATCCGAGACCCGTATACGACATTGCCTAATCAAGCTACCCGCCTCATTTTGTTCAGTGATGTAGGATTACGGATTAGAGTTAGCGCGTAGTTCATTTAGGAATGGAATTTCAACAGTTATATTATAAGTAGATGCTCGTACTCGTGTCGCAAACTAGCGACCAAGGCGCAATACAAAACAAAATTTTCTATGTCGAAAGAACGAACTTCTACGAGTTAGAATCGAAACCAAATACTAAACTAGTGAACCAAAAAAGGTTAACTACTCGGATAATGGTTTAGCTACCTTTATAGCCGTGTCCTTCATCTTCTTTTCTTCTTCTTACGCTCCTAGGGACTTCGGGATCGAGCTTGGAAGCCGACATTCGTTGTTGAAGAAGATCCACCCGTGGGAACCTAAGAATAGGCTATATCTTCACACCAGTAAACTAAATGAAGAAACTAATGAACTAGACTTGCTAAGAATGGTTCATTAGATGATGTACTAATCTAATCTCTAATATTTTCTCTTTTTTTCTTTTCTCAACTAAATAAATCTCAAGATGAGAAGAAGATTATGATGATGATGAGCTAGAGAATTACTAGAGAATAAAAATCCAACCTCATCCTTATCCTTCTTTTTTCTTTTTATCTTTTATTTTGTTGTGTGAATGAGTGGGTTGTGACTCACCATGGCGAGTCATAAGCCCACACCATTTCGAAACAATCAAGAAGAGATTAGAAGAAAAGAGAGATAGCCATCTCTTTGTACACATATGCATATGTATATGTACATATATAAATATATATACAGATACACTAATATAAGTATATGATAAAAATACATACACCCGTATTCATATAAAAATATGAATACCGTATTCGTAAAAAATACGAAAACCCGTATTCGTATAAAAGACACAAATACCCGTATTTGTATTAAAACACAAATACACGTATTTATACAAATACCCGTATTCGTATAAATACCATATTTTGTCAAAATACGAATACGAAAAGAGAGATACTAAAAAGAGATAAGTAATACTAGCTCACATTAAATCCAAATGTGATAACCTGGGTATTGTTCCCCTCCGAAAGACGGCGCACAGGACCGCGATGTCCTGACGCTGAGATTCGGGGCAGATGCTATTTGGTTTTATCCGTCCACCTCTCCGAAGATGCCAAGTTGATTTATGGCACCGTGTATCGAAGGTTTAGACGGATGCGGCCGATGTAGCAGACTTCGTCAGATTCCACCTCGCTTGAGGGGTTTTTGATTGTGGGGACGCTCTTCCCTGCAGGCGCAAGCCCCTGCAGTTAATTACGCTACCGCATCGCGGTAACAACTTTCTCCTTCTCCAGAATTTCACTTCGTGTCGTGTGTGTTTGTTTTGTTTGTGGTTGCCCGTGGATTGTATACGGAGACTGAGTAATGCCGTCGCCCGTAGGACGTGGATTAGTCCAAATCCGTATTTACTTAGATTTGGATTTGGTGTTTTTTAGTTTAAGGATGCGTTAGTCGCGTTGCGGCTAAGATCAACTTAAACGTTCGTTAAGAATACGTTAGTCCTGTTTGAGACTAAGATCACTTAACGTGATCGTTTAGATCCGACAAAAGAGCGTTTGGGCCCTATTGTTCCAGTTTGGGAGATTCATAGCCCAATTTGGGACTAAAGTCTGTTTGGAGGATACGTTAGCCATTTTTGAGGCTAAGATCGACTCAAACGTTTGTTAAGGATACGTTAGTCCAGTTTGAGACTAAGGTCAGCTTAACGGGACCGTTTAGGTCCGACAAAAGAGCATTTGGGCTCTATTGTGCCAGTTTAGGGACGTGGTGGTCCATATTCCAATTTAGGGACGTGGTGGTCCAATATTAGTTTAGGGACGTTTCGGTCCGATATTAGTTTAGGGACGTTTCGGTCCACGAGTTTAAGGACCCCGCAGTCCATATTGATGTATGGTCGTTGGGACCCGTCACCTCTTTGACGTCGTTGAGGAATTACAACGATGGATATCAAAAGAGTTCGGAGATGTACCCTTGAACCGGATGTGGATTGGTTTAGGAGAGCCGTTTTGCTCAGTTAATTTAATTTAAGGACTTATGGCCAAAATTGAGCTAAGTCCAGCTTCAATATATTTTTATTTTTTTTTCTTCGGCCTGTTCTAGGGCTTTACCCCCTTTTAGTAATGCACTGCATTATTCTTGTTTTGATTGGGCTCAGCCCTTTATAAATGATGCAGAGCATCTATTTTGTTTGGGCTCTGCCCTTTTTAAAATGCATAGCATATTTGATTGAGCCTGTTAAGCCTTTTAATTGGGCTCTGTCCCTTTTCTTTATGATGCAGCGCATCTGTTTTAATTTGGGCTCTGCCCTTTTCAAAGTAATGCGTTGCATTTTATTAGGCCTGTTAGGCCTTCTTTAATTGGGCTTGGCCCCTTTTGTAAGCAATACAGTGCATTCGTCAGGCGCTTTGCGCTAAGTAATGAGCGCAAGCTCATATGATGATGACACGTGTCATGCTCTGGTGAGCGCAAGTGCAACAGCGCAGTGCGCTGCGCTGTTGTGCTGCTGACACGTGGCGCGCTCTCAGCGAGTTGCGCCAATTCCAGAGAGCAAAGCTCTATCTTAAGAGCGCGTAGCGCAGGTTGTTCTACAGCTAACACGTGGCGTTCTCTCAAGAGCGCAACAGCGCGGTTTGGAAGTGCAAAGCACTATTTTTATCTTTGATCAAATTAGAATCAAAGAAAAATAAATTTTTCTTTCATTTCAAGAACCAGAGGTTCATAAAAGTGCAAAGCACTATTTTTTATTTATTTTTTTTTTTTTTAAAGAACCAATGGTTCATAAGAAGTGCAAAGCACTATTTATTATATGAAGATCATTGATCTTGTTTTTAGATCAATGATCTATTAGAGGAAATTTCTTCTCCCTTATAATGGTTTTTTACCTCTTCTTGAAATTTTTCTCAGAGTTCTCTCTGTTTGAAGCTCTTGATTTTTCAAGAAAAATGTTGATCCCCTTGAATTGAGGCCTAGGGTCCTTTTTATAGTGCCCATAAGTTTGTTAAATTTGTTAAAGAGATCTTTCTCTGAGTGATTTGGGGAATTTTCCCCACCGTTGGATCTTTGATCCAAGGGCTTCTGCTTTGCAGAAGAAAATCTTCTTGTTTTAACAAGAACAGAGAAGATTTCTTGGAAATTTAATTCTGTTTGGCGCAGATACTCCAGCGCGTGACACGTGTCGCGCAGCGCAGAGCGCAGCGCAACTGCGCTAGCGCATCTGCGCTGACACGTGGCGCACAGCGCAGAGCGCAGCGCAACTGCGCTAGCGCATCTGCGCTGACACGTGTCGCACAGCGCAGAGCGCAGCGCAACTGAAGCGTTGCTTCATAAAAACAGAGCTTTGCTCTGATTGGGCGCGCCTTCTTGGGCGCTGCGCTGACGTATTAGCGCCTGACACGTGGCGCGTTGCGCCCGAGACTTGAAGTGTTGCTTCAAAATTTTGAATTTTGAATTTGAACAGAGCTTTGCTCTGATTGGGCGAAACAAATGCCCCCCCACCGTTGCGCTCACGTGGCGCACCCGTGAGTGCAGCGGTGGCAAGCCCTTGACCGTTGGATCAACGGGTGAGCTGAAGGGACGCATGCGCCTTATAAATAGGCCCCTGGCCCTTAGAAAATCTTCACCATTTTCTAAATTTTTGATTTACAGAGCTTTGCTCTTGTTTTAAGAACTTCAGAGCTTTGCTCTTGCTTTCAGAACTTTAGAGCTTTGCTCTCATTTTCCAAGTTAGAAAACTTTAGGTAAAATTAATTTTAAATTAAATTAAATTAATTTAAATCAATTTTAACCAGCAGAGCATTGCTCTCATAGATCTTTTGATCTAAAGAAATTCCCTTTGGGGTTTCACCAACAGAGTTTTTCTCTCAAGAATCCATAAATCTGAAGAGATTTCGTTCATGGGTTCTAACCCATGAACAGAGCTTTGCTCATGGATCAAAATGTAGATATTTTTTGATCTAAAAAAAAAATGAAGAATTTCTAAGAGTCTTCATGGATCTTTTAGGATCCCAAAAAATTTAATCTTTTAGGAGTTTAAAGAAAAACCTTTCTTTTTAGATTTTCTCATCATTATCACAGAGCTAGGCTCCTTTAAGGAATCTTATTCCCCTGAGACCAGAGTTGGACAAGTGTCACTCTGTGACAGAGCTTTGCTCTAAAAGAGGAGATTTTCTCCTTGTCTCTAGGGATTTTTATTATTAATGAGGATATTCTTTTGGGGATCTTTTCATTAGTTGATAGTCTCATCCAATGATGGGGATGTCTTATTAAATGATGCATTGTCATCCAGATTTTGTGGGTCCCCCTTTGGTCTCCTACTCACTGCACTGTGGTGCGGTGTAATTAATTAATTTAATTAATGCATTTTCTTTTTTTTTAGACGCCAAACGTTGGAATTACAATACTAATGGCTAAATTGTTCTTTTTGCAGCGATTATGTCTCTAGACACTTCATTCCCGTTCGTCCGCTCGGAGGGGGGATTTCCTGAGGCACCCTTGGACCGTGAAGTCCTGACCATGATTAGAGAATATGACCCGGAGTAAAAGAAACTCCACCTTTGGGGGTCTTGGTATAACCAGATTATTATGGGTCGACGCAGCTTCACATGCGCAGTGTCGTCTGAGCCCATCACGGCGATTCACTATGCTACCCCACGCTCGGTGCAGTATGCCGTCGAGTTGGTGGATTGGACATCGAAGGGTTTTCTACATCCCGCTATAGATGCGATACCGGTTCAGCGTCCTATGGTTTTGGACATCCTAGGGCGCCGTATCTGTCAGGGTGAAGCACGACCTTGGGGGCAATCTTATAACCTTGGTCTGATCCCCCGCCACCCGATTGGCTATCTGCCGTGGGCCCGGTACATCCTGTCGACGAAGAAGTCGCAGTTGATAAGATTAGGACTGTACACCGCGGTCTACGTCTCTCTTTTCCAGTATCCCACGCTCCCCACCTGGTGGTTCAAAGCTTTCTTGGAGCAATGGAATATTCCTACCCACACTTTCCTTGCCATGGATCGGGAAGTGTCAATCTCCTTGGAGGAGTTTGCGGAGGTATCTGGCTTACCAGTGATGGGGGAACATTATGAGGAGCTGCTCCCGACATATGTGTACGTCTTTGGTGCTAGGCCGATGGTAAGGGGGGTCACACCAGAGAATGCCGTTCAACATCATTTCCCAAGCTTGATTAAAGTGTTGAACATATATGAGTCCCTCTTCGTCGAACATGGGGGTCGGGGAGTTAACTTTGAGGACTTCATTGCTCGTTTCCTTCATCCAAGCATCATTTCATCGGAGGCTGCCAAGTTCGCGACCCTGGATGACCCCTTCGGTCTAGGTGTGGACAACCTACCGGAGAAGGATACAGATCAAAAGGGTTTTTTTCTTCCGGACTTCCCTACTATGTCTTTTGCAGAAATTGCGGCCCCTGGAATGGATGAGGAGGCCTTTTTCTTGGGATTTCTTGGATTGTGGCTGAGCTGGTTTGCAATCCCAATGCACTCTCATCGGATGCGACCCTCTGTCTTTTACCCAGCCCACCGGATGGTCATCGGGGTAAAGGTAGCTGTTGGGATTGCTGGCTTGGCGCACTTATACCATGGCCTCAGTCGAGCAGCGGATGCTAATGAGCCCGGGGTACTGCATGTGGTCTTCCCGATGCATTACTTTGCATCGTGGCTCGAGCTACACACAGCGGGTGTCTTTGGCATGCATAAAAGGCCCTCGTTCTTTGACAAGTGCGGTTTTCCCCGCATTATACAGCTGATCGGTGCATCAATTGTAACCCCATCACCGCGGAACGCCAGGGGCTTACTCCTTTGCCCTCACACCGTTGGAGCCGGTATGTCCTTTGTCGATAAGGTATTGACCATTGGAAAGGTGTCTACCACTGTGACGCGGCCATTACAAGATGTCTTTAAAGATGGAGCCTCAGTTTTGACGGCTCGGGAGACCCTTCACTTATATTCCATTAGACCGGGTTTCTTAGTCTTTAGGCAGAATGGTGTGGCAATTTTTATGAGGTATAACCCGCATCGTTTTGCCCAACAACTGGGCTACGATCAAGGGGTCCCCTTGGAAGCCTTCTTGCTGGAACCCACTGCCACTGAAGAAGGGATAGAGAACGCACTGCACCATTTCATGCGCCTGAATACGAGCTCTCATTTTTTTATCAATGCGCCGGCTTATGCTCCAAGACTCCTCAATGTGTACAAAGACTGGTACAATCATGCAACAGGAGCAGTTATAAAGGAGGAAAGGCGACTGTTGGTCGATCGTAAGGGTGTGCCTCCAGGTACCGATCGCAACGCTCCTTTGGTCCCAAGGACCCCAGTAGTTGCCCCTTTAAAAGAGGTCAGAACCGGACCATCGCGTGCGCGAAGACCTCCACGTGACTCGTTGCTCTCCGAAGTCGCAGATGCACCTGCAGCGCCCCGTGCTCTGGCGGAGACAGTAGTTGTACCCTCGCCGGAGTCTGGCGTGGGTGCGGACATCGGGACCCGTCGTCCCAAAGTGGCTGCTAAACGGAAGTCGATCCCCCGTGAGCCTAGGGTTGGAGGGCAAAAGAAAAAGAAGTCGCTCTTTGCTGCGGACGTCGTGTTCGGTCAGGAACCCCATGCTCCCTATGCCGAGGGCCTGATCGAATACGGGACGAACGAAGGACTAGTGATGCCGCCGCCGGACGATACAGACTTGGAAGCCGCTCTCGAAACTTCAGCGTGGTTGGCAAAGCGTGACGCGTGGCTGGCCAAGCTTGCGCAATCAGGTAACTATTAGTCACCTTTTCTTTATTGCAACATATCCTCTTCATTGTCTTTGACTGACGCTTTTCTTTCTTTCCTTTCGACAGGCATCACTGATGAAGAAGCCATCGCCGCTTCTTTGAAGACTTTCCAGGAGGAGGAACGTCTTAGAGCGTCTATGGGCCTTAGTAAGTTTTAATCCATTAAGTTTCCATCTCCCTTCTTTTTATGGTTGATCTAACCTTTTTCTTTTTATTGCAGAAACCTCAATGCCGTTCCCACCAAGCGACGCAGATGTTTTACCAGCTGCCGATGTTCCCGCTTCCTCTGGGCCACCGCAGGAGGTTCGTCTTGAAGAGCCGATGAAGGATGCCTTAAAGGCTCTTGAGGCATCCCTGAACGAGGATGACGACGCCTTGAAGGAGGCGTCACTAAGGTCCATCGCGACAGCTCGGGAAGAGAGGAAGCGGCAAAGGCGTGAGCCGAAGGCGCGCCGGGCTGCCTTGGCCGCGGGAGCGGGCCCCAGCACCGTCCCTCGCGCTGATACTCCATCCGAAGAGGCCCCTGTCGCCCTATCCACTGCCCGCAGAGAGGTGGCGCGCGCAATTCGGAGCGCAAACGGTAAATCCGCTTCAGGTAATATTTCTCTCAGAGTTTTTATTATAAGGGTTTTTAATATCATTGGTCCTTATATCCCTCATCTTGCAGGGCCGAGTCCGATCGAGGGGGAGGCGGAAACCGTTGATCCCAAAGAAGCAGAGGAGGCGGTACCTGCCGAACTCGAGCCGATGGTGGGCAACGTCGTTGTGGCTTTGGAGCCTGAGGCGGAGGTCGAGGGGCCTGCCGCCGAAAAGGTCATTGATGCCGAACCTGAAGTGGTGGCAGATGATATGATCATTATAAATGAGTCCAGGGTGGTGGCGAATGAAGCGCTCGAGGCCGGCGATCCCCCGGTGACGGTGGACGATACAACCGCCACTACTGAACCTGAGAAAGTGGTGGGTGAGGCGGCCATGATTCCCGAGGACGAGCCAACCGCTCCTTCTCTGGAATCTGGCAATACTCCAGTCATAGCCCTCCCCATCTATGGTCCTCCACCGTCTCCAGGTCTCGCGAGCACCGCAACGGTCCCCATCGAGTCGGGCGATGAGGTCACGGGCGGTGGTCTCATGTCGATAGAGGAGGGAGTCGCCTCTGTTTCAGCCGGGAGCTCCTCAGGTAAACCCCGAGTTGCTGCTTTTCTTTACTTTACTATCTTTTTTGACAAGTTCATCTTTTCGTAACGCAGGTGCAGCCAGTGCCGATGCCCCACTGCTCGAGGGAACGCCTTCAACGACTGCCTTGGCGGTGGTCACCTCTCAACCCTCTCTCATACCCTCGAAGATGTTGGAAGGTATGTGTTTGCGATTTATTAATCTTATCTTCCAGATGTATAATTTGTGTACTAAAGTCACACTGTTGTATCTTCCAGGAGTGCTTTTTGATCATCTCTATCAAGTGTTGCTCCCACACTTCTCCTTCCCATCTGAATTCGCCTCTCCCACTGGTGGCGCTGGTGAGTACCGTTCCCGATTGGTAGCTTTATCTTTTCAGTGGTAGAATTATTTCTAACTCTCTCTTGTTCTGACTGCAGTGCTGCAAATCGAAGGGGGAGCAGAAAGATCGGCTGCGCCCCCAGCCCTTCCGGCCTTGCCACCTGTCTCCACCGGTATAGTAAACTATCTTATCAATGACTTCCTTCATATCTATTGAATCATCATCTAATCGCATTTCGTCTTTTTCCAGCTGTCGTTCCAGTCTCGGTGCCTTTCGAGTCTCGCATTACAATACCGGGCGGCCCTTCCCAGCGACGTCTGTCCTCAAAAGGTGCCGCGAATAGTTTACGCATGTTGAGCGACTACATCGAGGAACTCGACATCGAGGCTCCTGTATCTGCTAAGGACTTCGCCACGACGGTTAACCCAATGTTGGCGATATTTGCCACCTTCCATGACGAGGGCATTGTCGCCTCTTGGGTTAACTATTGTCGGGAGATCGAGGCTCGCCTTCATCAGCTGGAGTCAATGCGCCTGTCCCCTGAGACTTTGGCCTTGAGCACTCAACAGGGAGCATGGCTCGAGCAAAGCGCTTCTCATTTCCGTCATCTGGAACAAGAAGTGGCTTTGAGGCTGAAGGAGTGCCAAGATTCTTCAAGCAGAACTGCTCGCTTGCGTGCCGAAGTTGAGGCGAACGCCGCTGAGGTAAAGACCGTCTTCGAGGGTCTTCTGGAGCGCATATCGAATGGGCTGAGACTAAAGCGGGCACTTGATGTCGCCGAGCATGACACTCCAGGCCGTGAAGCTGCTCATCAAGCCATCAGGGATCAGCTTGTATCCGTCGCACAGCAACGGGCCTAGGTGGAGGCGGGGTTGGCAGTGGTATCCAATCGGGAAAAGGCATGGAAGGAAGTGTACGAACAACTGATAGAGCTACTTAAGACGCTTCCTTCCCAATAGCTGCCTTTGTATCAATGTATTTGTAAAAATTTTCTTTTCTGAGTAACATGTATCCGTTCTTTGCTCTTTTGTATGATTCACCATGTATTTGATTGAGGTCAATGAATAAAGATACACACTTTCTTTTGCAATATCTTGTATGCTCTTTTGTTTTCTGCCTTTACATTATGATGTTGTCGATGAACCTGATTGGCAGACAACTTAATTTTTCTAAGAGATAGCGATGGCTTAGGCCGCAGGTTCAGATCTGCCGCCTAAGACTTTTCAATTCTATGAGCCGTGAGGGTCTCATAGAGATTTTTCTCCCTATGGATCGAGAGGATCTCATAGGTGGATTTTCTCCTTAGGAATCGTGAAGATTCCTAAGTGTGGTTTTCTCTTATAAGTCGTAAGGATCCTATAAGAGAATTTTCCCTCTTACGAGTCGAGAGGATTCGTAAGCGGTTGTTTCCCTCCTCATCGAAATTCGACATCGGAGAGTGAGACCCGTGAATAGTATGCAAGAGACCAGTTTGGATTGACTTGCAGGGCCCCATTGCTCAAAAAGCAAGCTTTTCAATCCTTACTGCCTGAGACCTCATCTTGCAAATTAAGAGGAATCGGGGATTTGTTTGCAGTTGTAGCGGAACAGTTGACATGAGTTAAGAAGCTCTCGTCACGAAGTGTTTGTGTCCGTGAGTCGAGGAGTTTGCTAGGGATTATTTGTTTCCCAAGCGCCAAGGATTATTTGTTTCCTTGGGGTTTGAAACGAGTCGAGGGTTCCCACGGGGGCTCTGGTGGCTCTGCGGGTCGACGCGGATCAGGAGGCTCTCGTCAAGGAGTGTTTGTATCCGTGAGTCGAGGAATTTGCTAGGGATTATTTGTTTCCCAAGCGCCAAGGATCATTTGTTTCCTTGGGGTTTGAAACGAGTCGAGGGTTCCCACGGGGGCTCTGGTGGCTCTGCGGTCGACGCGGATCAGGAGGCTCTCGTCAAGGAGTGTTTGTATCCGTGAGTCGAGGAATTTGCTAGGGATTATTTGTTTCCCAAGCGCCAAGGATTATTTGTTTCCTTGGGGTTTGAAATGAGTCGAGGGTTCCCACGGGGGCTCTGGTGGCTCTGCGGGTCGACGCGGATCTGGAGGCTCTCGTCAAGGAGTGTTTGTATCCGTGAGTCGAGGAATTTGCTAGGGATTATTTGTTTCCCAAGCGCCAAGGATTATTTGTTTCCTTGGGTTTTGAAACGAGTCGAGGGTTCCCTTGGGGGTTCTGGTAGCTCTGCGGGTCGACGCGGATCAGGAAGCTCTCGTCAAGGAGTGCTTGTATCCGCGAGTCGAGGAATTTGCTGGGAGGGTATGGTTCCCTCTTTGTTTATGCCCTTGGATTGTATACAGGGATCGATGTGATCTTAACTGTAGGGCAAAAAGTTTCATTCTTTCATTTTTTTTTTATTCTTTCCGCGATGCTCTATCATTTCAGCTTTTATATTGCGAAGGTCGCGATTGCCCAATCATTTCGGCTATTTTTCACGGTGCCCAATCATTTCGGCTGTTTATTTTATTTCCACTCGCTGCTTTTTATTGCGAGTTGCCCAATCATTTCGGCTATTTCGCATGCATACATTTTACTTGCTGCTTTTTATTGCAAGTTGCCCTATCATTTCGGCTATTTCGTATGCATGTGCGGCTTACTGGCTTTTCGCCGTAAGCTTGAACTTGGACACTGATTTTGGCATCAGCACCGCTATAACTGGGATGTCGCCAGAAGCGAATCATCATTTGCCTCTGTCATTGTCGAACAAAAGAGGCTTAGCGACCAGGGTTAGGGTCCTGTCGACTAAGGCTTTTGACTTTATGAGCCGTAAGGGTCTCACAAAGCTATTTCTTCCTACAAGTCGTGAGGATCTTATAGGTGTATTTTCTCCTTAGGAATCGTGAGGGTTCCTAAGTGTTTTGTTCCTCTGTAAGTTGTAAGGATCCTACAGGAGGGTTTTCTCTTTGTAAATCGAGAGGATTTACAAGGGTTATGCGAACATATCCCCAGTCACGGATGGACCTTGGTTAGGGAAATGTTTATTCGCGCCCGTGGATTGTATACAAGGGTCAGTATTGAGCCACTTGTAGGGCAATATCGAAAGTTATGGGGGTTGCTTAAGCACAGGTTTAGATCTCTGTAACTTAAGACTTTCAAATCTTACGAGCCGTGAGGGTCCCATAAGAGCATTCTCCTTACGACTCGTGAGGATCTCGCAAGTGTATTTTCTCCTTAGGAATCGTGGGGATTCCTAAGTGTGTTGTTCCCTTATGAATCGTAAGGATCTCACGCGGGTGATTTCTCCTTATAGGGTCGAGAGGACCCTACAAGTGTTTCTTAACGAGGTTGTGCCCTTTCGGGTTTTCACAAACACTCGCCGGTAGTCCTGCTGTTTTTACTCACGGAACCCTTTCGGGTTTTCATCCGTGCCCATTTTGCTTATGGACGTACCGCTTTTACTTTCTTTTTTTTTTCTTTTTCCCTCTTTTTTTTACGAGGTCGCGCCCTTTCGGGTTTTCACGAACACTCGCCGGTAGCCCTGCTGTTTTTACTCACGGAGCCCTTTCGGGTTTTCATCCGTGCCCCTTTTTGCTTATGGACATACCGTTTTTATTTTATTTTATTTTTATATGTTTTTTTTTATATCTCATCAGTCTAAAGATGCTGCGGTAGTAGTTTAAAGACGTTTCGGTCTGCTATTAGTTTAAGGACATTTCGGTCCGCTGTTAGTTTAGGGACATTTCGGTCCGCTGTTAGTTTAGAGACATTTCGGTCCGTTGTTGAAAAGATGGCTACTACTTATAAAGTTTGAGCTTAGGAAGATAGCGAGCGGACATAGTCGTCGTCATCTGTGGCTCATTAAGCGTAGTATTTCTTTAGGAAGCGACCGTTTATTGGTCTGAAAGGCCTTTCACCGTGCATGTCCATGAGTAGATAGGCCCCACCCTGGTAAACTTTGTCTATGATGTACGGGCCTTCATAGTTCGGCTCGAATTTTCCCCGCTTGGCGCGATTGGGGATCATAGGCCTTTTGACCACTAGCACGAGTTCGCCTTGGTGGAATATCCTCGGTCGGGTCAATTTTTCGTATGAGCGCGTCATCTTTGCTTTATAAGCTTCCAGATTTTGTTGCACTATGAGCCTAGTTTCATCAAGGGCGTCAAGCTCCTCAAGCCGAAGGTGAGCATTTTTTTCGTCCGTTAGCTCGTGGTGAACTGCCACTCGTAGAGAGGGTAACTCTATCTCGAGAGGGAGTACTGCTTCCGTACCGAATACCAACGCGTACGGCGTTGCGTTCGTGGCCGTCTTGAATGTAGTTCGATATGCCCAAAGAGCTTCTTGCAGTCTTTCGTGCCAATCTTTCTTATTTCGGGACACTGTTTTCTTTATAATTTTCGTCAAGGTCTTGTTGAAGGCCTCGGCGAGACCGTTAGCTCGTGGATTATAGACTGAGGAATATCTCCAGTCTATGTTATGCTGCTGTGCGAAGCGGCTGATTTTATGACTTCGGTAGGCTGGCCCGTTATCGGAGATGATCCGCCTCGGAGTTCCAAACCGATATATGACGTGCGTTTTGAAGAAATGGAGGATATTCTCCGTCTTCACTTCTCTCAATGGTACTGCTTCTGCCCACTTAGAGAAGTAGTCAGTCGTCGCTAGGATGAAACGATGTCCTTTAGACGATGCTGGTTCGATGGGGCTGACTATATCAGTCCCCCACATTTCGAATGGCCAGCTAGCTACCGTTGGATGCAACGGATTTGGGTGCTGGTGGATGAAGTCCCCATGAATCTGGCATGAGTGACATTGCTTCGCATATTCGATGCAGTCTTGAATCATCATGGGCCAGTAATAGCCCATCCGTTTGATCTTCAACTTCATCTTTGGACCTGCTTGGTGAGAACCGCAGATTCCGTCATGAACCTCCTGAACGACTCTTTCCGATTCGTCCGGTCCTAAGCATCTCAGCCACAGAGAATCGAATGACCTCTTGTATAGAGTATCATTGACGAAGACGAAAGACAGAGCTCGTTTTATGAGTTGATGTCTTGCGGACGCATCTTCGGGCATTTGGTGGGACTTGAAGTAGTCTATAAAGACTTCCCTCCAATCCTCAACCTTCTCATGATCTTTTATTTGCAAGGTCGCTTGTTCAGTCACTCCCTTCTCTTCGGGTGATTCCGAAGGTATTTCTGCGGGGGCGAGCACCCGACGACTTTGTACCAAGATTCTAACGTCATCGAGGTTCTGTCAGCCATTTCTTTAGCAAGTTTGGCCAACGCGTCAGCTTTGCTGTTATCCGCGCGTGGTATGCTCTCCAAAGTATAGGAGGGAATTTAGGTTAGCAGTTGTTGCACCTTTTCACCGTATTTTACCAATTCCGGTTTGCATGTTTGGTAATCACCGTTTACTTGACTAACGACCAGTTGCGAATCTCCGTATATGAGGAGGTTTTCAATTCCCATGTCAATGGCGATCTCGAGGCCTGCTATCAGAGCTTCGTATTCGGCTTCGTTGTTTGTCCTCGGTTCCGTCGGGTAGAACGCGTAGCGCATTATTCCTCCTTGTGGAGTTATAAGGATGAGTCCTACCTCCGATTTGATTATAGGGGTACTTTGTTTGCGCTTCTTCACGGAAGATGTTCCGTCAAAATAAAGCTCCCATCGAGTATTATCACCATCGATCGCATCAAACGCATGTTCGTCTGGAAGATCGCAGTTTAAAGGAGAGTCGGTCGGTATCGGGTGCTCAGCAAGGAAGTCGGCGATGGCCTGGCCTTTTACTGCTTTGAGTGGTCAATATGCTATCGAGAACTCCATTAAGAGCAGGGCCCATTTAGCGAGTCGTCCCGTCAATATGGCCTTTGACATTAGATATTTGAGAGGGTCCACCTTTGAAATGAGATGGACTTCATGCGCTAATGCGTAATGTCTAAGCTTTGTTATTGCGAAGATCAACGCCAGGCAGTATTTTTCAATGGGGGGGTAATTGCTTTCTGCCCCCAGCAGCACTCGACTTAAGTAGTAAAGTGCTCTTTCTTTCCCCTGGTCATTCTCTTGTGCCCATAATGCGCCCAAAGAACCTTCAAGGGCGGCCGTGTAAAGAATGAGAGCCTTTCCCTTCACTGGAGCAGTCAACACTGGAGGGTTTTGCAAATACTGCTTGATCTCATCCAGCGCGCCTTGGCATTTGTGATCCCAAACGAATGGGGTTCCCTTCTTCATCAGGTGACTGTAAGGACGGCACTTTCCTGAAAGATTGGCTATAAATCGCCGTATGTATGTGAGCTTCCCTTGGAGAGACCGCAACTGTTTGAGAGTCCTCGGCGGAGGCATTCCCATGATTTCCTTGATCTTGGACGGATCTATCTCGATACCTCGGTGTCGTACGATGAATCCCAGGAATTTGCCCGAGGAAACCCCGAATGCACACTTCAGAGGGTTCATCTTCAAGTTGTATTGTCGAAGACGTTGAAATACGGTCTTCAGATGCTCGAGAAGTTCCTCATATGATTTGCTTTTAACAACAAGATCGTCGATATAGCATTCAACGATTTCGTGTATAAGGTCATCGAAAATCTTCGTCATGGCCCTTTGGTAGGTTGCACCGGCGTTCTTTAAACCGAAGGGCATCACCTTGTAACAGAATATTCCCAAAGGAGTCCGAAAAGCCGTATGTTTCTGGTCTTCAGGATGCATTTTTATTTGATTATATCCTGATGAGCCGTCCATGAATGAGAAAATCTCATGCGTGGATGTATTGTCTATCATCAGTTCGGTGTCTGGTACTGGGAAATCATCCTTCGGGCAGGCTTTGTTGAGATCCCGAAAGTCCACGCATATGCGCACCGTCCCATTTTTCTTCATCACTGGGATGATATTAGCAATCCATTCAGGGTATTGAACCTCCTGGATAAAGCCGGAGTCTATCAGCTTTTTGACTTCAGCGTTGATGCTCATCTCGAGCTCAAGCCGCATTCTTCTTGGCGCTTGTTTGACTGGCTTGACACTCGGGGATATTGCCAGTCTATGTACAGCAACTTCTGGATCAAGTCCCGGCATCTCGGAATAGTTCCATGCGAAGCAATCTTTATGCTGTACAAGGACGTCCTTTAACGCAGCCACCTTTTCTTCAGACAGCAGTTCGCTGACGAATGTCGGTCGCGGATCGTTTATCGTCCCCAACTCAATTTTCTTGAGGTTATCTGCAGTAGTATGTATTCCGTCCTCCAGTTCTTTCGGAGCTGGGGGAAATTCTGAGATCACCTCATCATTGTTGTTTTCGAGGCACCAGGGAAGGCTGTCCATGTTCTCGGATTCTTCTTGTAGTATTGTTATCATGTAACAGGTACGAATTCGCTTCCAATCCCAATGTGGAACTGGTTTTTCTTTCGTGGCCTTAGGCTCGTGCTTTTGTGGTGGTGCTACCCTCCAGTTGTTGGACAGAGTGAATTTACCAAGCTGATATTGATCTTCGACCCAATTCTTGAAGGTGAAGCAATCTTCAAGAGGATGACCTACTACTCGATGGTAAGAGAAATAGTCCGGGTGTGAGGCTCCGCCTGCTTGTTCAGGGTGTTTAGACTCCGGCAGCGCGAGCATCTGATGTTTTAGAGCAAGCTCAAATATCCTCCTTGTCTTATCCCGAGGAAAAGAGTATGCTCGACTCATTTTCTTCATGAGAGATAGATCAATAACGCTCGACTCCTGTTTGCGTGGCTTCTTAGCACTGCTTTGTTGTTGTTGAGTGCCTTTTTGGCCTTTCGACTTATTTCTGCTTTTGAGCAGAGCCTTCTTTATAACAGGTTGACAAGGAGCGGCATTTTCATCCTTTACAGCCTGTCGGAGAAGGCGTCGCGTCTTGGCTTTCTCGTAGATGGTCGTCTCACGATTGTGATCATCTCGGACTTTTTGACCAGCTTTCTTTATAAGTCTATCCATTTGTTCTTCAAACGGCGGACCGGGTTCTTTTGCATCTGGAACTTTCACTGGCTTAGGATTAGCGTCCTCCCATTGAGCATCCGCTTCTTCATCAAGGTCATATACGACGTAGCAGCCGGGTAGTAACTCTCGTTTCTTTGAACGGAGGTATCCAAGCCCTTTTGTTTCCATTCTCCCGTTAGGCAGTTTGCGTTGAGTCCCGGGGACGTTCCAAACCCTGTCATAGAATTTGGCCTTTCTAACGGTCTGTTTGAAGGGTATCCCCTGACGTTTCAGCAGCTTTTTCAAACCTTCCGTATAATATCTGGGGAGACGGATAGGCTGAAGCCTGTCGAGCGTAGAATCCGCGCCATGCCAGATTTCTTTTTCTACCTTGGTTTCTTCAGAGCGGTAAAACAGAATTGCTTTCTCGCTCTCTCGCCTGGGAGGGATATAGAATGTCCGCAACTCTTCTACACTGTAGATATTAAGTGCATCCAGTTCTTTATGGTGTTTAAGCGGCACCATGGCGACTTGCAGACTTTGCTCTTCGTCAGCGGACGTTTGTATTGAAGGTCGAGCAGAGAATACGGCATGGACTTCATCTTCCGAGTCGCTGCCAAAGACCAATGTAGGAGTGGACGGTCCTGGCTTGTTATGTTGGGGCGGACCCGAATAAACGATCTCCTCTTCTTCCTCGGTATCACTGCCGAAGACAGGGATGGTGGCGTTAGTTTTATTTTCCGGCTTGTGACACTTCTCCGTGTCTTCGAAATCCGGCAAGAAGTATTTGGCATCTTCGTATTTGCGGACCTCGTTCACAGAGAACGGGTTCAGTTCTCCCGTCATGGTATACTCGAAACCATCCTTAAATTACTTCATACACTGATGTTGTGTAGAAGGGATGATGGTGTACTTGTGCAACCATGGTCGGCCGAGCAAAGCGTTGTAGCATGTCTTGGCATCTATGACGTGGAACTTAATGTCCGTGACGAGTAGTCCGAAGCGTAGCGTCAGTATCACAGATCCAAGAGTCTTTGACGATTAGGAGTCGAACCCGGATATGGTGATCTTGTCCCGAGCAAGGTGCTGGACGCTCATGCAGATTTCCATCAACACCCGCACGTTGAGTAGGTTAACAGACCCGTTATCGATCAGGATTTTGCCTATCTTTATATCATGGCAGTATCCCGAAACATAGAGAGGGCGATTGTGTTCGCAAGTCCCAAGTAGAAGGTCTTCATCGCCAAAAGTAACATCAGCCGTGTGTACTTCCTCTAACTCATCCTTCATCTTTTCCTCGGCCAGGCATGCTTGGAATTGTTCCGGGTCTTGGAGTACCTTAATCAACGAATCTCTCGCCTCTTTTGATAGCAAAAGGACGTCAAGAATGCTGAGTTGTGAGAGCAGCTTCCTCAGATGTGCTAAGACGTTGTAATCCACCTTATTCTTCTTTGGTGGGTTCTTAGCGGTTAACTCTTCCGCAACTTGGTCATCGAGAGTAATATCCTCATAGACCTTTTCTTTCCCTTTATCTTTTCTGTTCAAGGGTCCGAGGTTCTTTTCAGGCAGCGTCCGATTCCGCAGCCGGATATTTTCGCAGACCTTCGGTTCTTCTTCTTTTCCTGAAGCGGACTCTTTAAAGAGAGGGGCAAGTTCTATCTCTTCATCAGAATCACTCCCGAATGTAGGCACTTGTGATCCACCGGTGTTAACCATGCGACAATCGCCAGCAGTTCTTTTAAGCCCTTCGGTCGTATTTCTCTGCTCCCGACGAGTTTTACGTTTTTCCCGCTTAAAGCGTTGTCGATGAGCAACGTATCCTTGCCACCATCTATCGAAAGCTTTGCACTCTTGAGTGGGGTGCGAAATCCTCTGATGATATAAGCAATACGAGGGGTGCGTTTCCATTTCACCAGTGATGTTTCCTTCAGAGGATGATAGCTTCATGCCCATTGATATGGCCTTAGCAAACTTTTTCCTCATCTTGAATTGGCTTTTGTCGGTAGCGGAAGTGTTTAGCTCCAGAGCTCTTTCATCAAGTTGCTGGCGCTTGGCCCTTTCCAATATAGCCATCTCGCGTTCTCGATCAGTTTTACTTTTCAATCGAGCTTCGTTGAGGAATGCGTCAATTTCCTCATCTGATGGCCCCAGAACTTTTGGTTCAGGATCTGCCCCCAGCCTTTCAGTGCAAGGAGTCTCCTCCTCGTTTGTGGCCGAATGGGAAATCATATGACAGCTCGCCACATATTCCTTGGATTCATCCGATGAACTTCCTTCCTCATCTTCTTCTTGAAAAACGTGATTGAGGAATTCTTGGAGCGTAATAGGAGTCCGTGCTTTTTGATTGTATTCCTCCAGCGCGTCAATTTGTTTTTGCAGGTCCGTGCGCTTGTCGCCAGGTTTCACGGGCTTCTTAGATTTCTTATTCTTCTTTTTCGAAGGTTTTGACGGCTGGCTGCAAGTGCTTGAACCACCACCATCGGTCTTTGGAGTTGGACGTGGCTTCAGCATCCCTTCAATGACCTGCGGTTCCAACGGATTCTTCCACTTGATCGCTGGACATGTCTAAAGATCGTTTAGCATCCTCTTTGTCTTGGCTGATAATACAACCTCCCAAGAAGCTTCTTCAATGACGGAGCATGTTGCCCCCGGCGTATTCGTCCCCTTAGAGGTGTGGGGCTGCGGGGGATTCACCTTCCATTTGTCAGATAACGCGAACTTGCCCTGTCGGTACTGGTTTTCAAGCCAATTCTTGAAAACGTAGCAATCTTCGATCGGATGGCCTAGTACTCGATGATAAGGACAGTAGTTGGGCTCGTTGACGTCATTTGGTTGCAACGGACGTTTTGGATCCGGCAGATTTATGAGTCTGTTGCGTAACGCCAGCTCGAATAACCTCCTCGTTTTATCGCGGGGAAAGAAATAAGGACGTCCCATCCTATCCTCAAGGGGCACGTAGGAGCGTATATTACTTTGACGAGCAACCGGCTTCGAGTCGCTCGGTTGTTTTTGAGCATTAGCGACGACGATCGCTTTTCCTTTCCCTTTGTCATTTCGGGAGTCCGGCCTTGGAAGAGGGGGTTTATGGCCCATCTGGTCCATTTGCGCTAGTTTGTCAATCAAAGCCTGGAAGGTAGTCGGCTTGAAGAACATCATAAACTGTGAGATGGTTGCTTGTGGATCAAGGGTTCCAACAAACATTCCCACCGCAGGGGCTTCTTCTATGCGCTGCTCACACTTCGACCATAGATTACGCCACCGTATAGCGTACTGAACCCATGTCTCGCCGGGTTTTACCCTGGCGTTAATCAGTGCTGTCATCGGGGTACGTTCACTAGCGCTTGCAAAACGCTGAGTAAACAACAGCTCCATCTCCGCGAAGGTTTTAATAGAGTCGTTCGGGAGCTCAGAGTACCATTCGAACGCCGTATCCGATAAGCTTCCAACAAACTGGCGAAGTAAAAGCTTGTCATCTCCACCGGTATTGCCGCAGAGTGCCCTGAACTGGGCAACATGCTGGTGAGGATTGCCCGTCCCCTTGTAGACATGGAACTTGGGAATCGTATAACCTGGCGGGTATTTGATTTGATCGTACCAACTCGGATATGGTCTCCCCGTTTTCACGACCTGGCCGGCTGTTTCGGTTGCATGATGAACCCGTATTTGCTGGGCGATGTATTCATCCAAATCAGCTTTGGAGATTGTATCCTCTTTAGCTGCGGACAGAATTGGTGGAGGATTCGACGTCTCTCCCCTATCGTCTTCAAGAATGATTGGGGGATCTTCAGCAGGTGGATCTTTTTGAATCATCATACCCACCATATCCTGGAACAGGAGGGCCATTTTCTTTATGTTGGCTGCCTGCTCCGCAGCCTCTTTATCCTTCTTCTCTAGTATGCGACGAAGGAATTCAGCGTCCGTTTCTTGTTCTTGACGCTCGTCCGAGGACGTTTCAGGGGTTTCTTTTGGCCCTGTAAGTGCGGCCATAGCGTTCATCATCTCTTGGAGCTTCTGCTGCTGCTCCTGAGCCTTGGTCACTGACCTCGTGTGCGGTCTATGACCTGTTGATATGCGGCTATCCTCCTTTCCCGATGCTACATAAACTGTATGAACTATCATGCCCCCTGACTTAGGGCGTTTGGGTTCGCCATTTTTAACTTTTGCCACTGACGCGGGAGTTTTCTCTGGCCTCCTTCTTTTGTGGGCCGTTGGGGTTGAAGGAGCCGTTGAAGTGGGCATCCTAGCAATTGTTGTCCCTTCCTGTTTGATCGGACGGTCCTTTTCTTTTTCCACCTTCGCCTTTTTTTCGTTGACGGGAGTGATCCGTGTCGATCACGGAGTCTTGAACCCTCCTCCAAACTTTATATATTTTTTAGGACAGCCGTTGAGGGGGCTGTTTTTGCTTCGTTTCCGGAACTCTCTCCGCGGGCGGAGGAGATCTTTTCAATGTAGCGGTTGGAGAGTTCTTCCGTACCCTCCTCAGCAGTTCAAAGCTGTTCCCAGTTGGAACAACAGCGTTGACTTCCACCATTGGAGCAGGTGGAGTTAGCCCTGAGGGGGAGTTGCCCCCTGCCTTCCTCACTCGTCGCCAATGGCGACGTCGAGCATGACGAGCCATTGGGACTGGCTCGGAGATAGAGACAGCTTCTTTTTGCCCCCTGCCTGAGTGAGGCGTCGCTGGTGTTAACCTTTCAAAGACTGAGGTTGTCTTTTGAGAGGTGATATTCAACCTGCCGAAGACGGATCCTTGAGCAGGGGCAGGAGCAGGAATCGTCAGTCTTGAAAAGACTGACTCTTTGACAGGGGAAGCCGCCTTGACGACTTCTGGAGCAGCAGTTATTGCTTTCCTTGAGACAGCCAATTTAGAGTTCTGATTTATCCTGGTGAAAACAGAGGCTGTCGGTTTGGTAATGGGAGACCCGTTGACAGGGGCCGTCATAGCAGTAAGCCGGTCGAAGACCGACTTCTTGTTCACTTCCGGTGCAGGTATTGGCTCAGAAAAGCTTGTAGGTGGGATCATGGTCCCGAAGAACAGGCCAGTGGTGGCTTGGGTCACCTGGTCTACTGGCAGAGTGAGGAAGGAAGCCGCTTGGGGCCCATATGCTACACCTCCCAGTGAGGTGGAGCGTCCGTTGCAGTGGCACTTCGAGCAGTTGGTGCAATTAGAGGCCATTGAATCTTGAGTTCTGCGCCAGGCAAAACACCAAATCTTAGTAACTTGAAATCCGAAGGCAACCATTAACAAACCGCGATTGGTTCGCGAAGACGACACACGAAGCGTGGAGTGGAAAGAGGAAAAGGTCCCACCGGGCGTGCCAGAATCTGTTCCCCTCCGAAAGACGGCGCACAGGACCGCGATGTCCTGACGCTGAGATTCAGGGCAGATGCTATTTGGTTTTATCCGTCCACCTCTCCGAAGATGCCAAGTTGATTTATGGCACCGTGTATCGAAGGTTTAGACGGATGCGGCCGATGTAGCAGACTTCGTCAGATTCCCCCTCGCTTGAGAGGTTTTTAATTGTGGGGACGCTCTTCCCTGCAGGCGCAAGCCCCTGCAGTTAATTACTCTACCGCATCGCGGTAACAACTTTCTCCTTCTCCAGAATTTCACTTCTTGTCGTGTGTGTTTGTTTTGTTTGTGGTTGCCCGTGGATTGTATACGGAGACTGAGTAATGCCATCGCCCGTAGGACGTGGATTAGTCCAAATCCGTATTTACTTAGATTTGGGTTTGGTGTTTTTTAGTTTAAGGATGCGTTAGTCGCGTTGCGGCTAAGATCAACTTAAACGTTCGTTAAGGATACGTTAGTCCTGTTTGAGACTAAGATCACTTAACGTGATCGTTTAGATTCGACAAAAGAGCGTTTGGGCCCTATTGTTCCAGTTTGGGAGATTCATAGTCCAATTTGGGACTAAAGTCTGTTTGGAGGATACGTTAGCCATTTTTGAGGCTAAGATCGACTCAAACGTTTGTTAAGGATACGTTAGTCCAGTTTGAGACTAAGGTCAGCTTAACGGGACCGTTTAGGTCCGACAAAAGAGCATTTGGGCTCTATTGTGCCAGTTTAGGGACGTGGTGGTCCAATATTAGTTTAGGGACGTTTCGGTCCGATATTAGTTTAGGGACGTTTCGGTCCGATATTAGTTTAGGGACGTTTCGGTCCGATATTAGTTTAAGGACGTTTCGGTCCACGAGTTTAAGGACCCCGCAGTCCATATTGATGTATGGTCGTTGGGACCCGTCACCTCTTTGACGTCGTTGAGGAATTACAATGATATATATCAAAGGAGTTCGGAGATGTACCCTTGAACCGGATGTGGATTGGTTTAGGAGAGCCGTTTTGCTCAGTTAATTTAATTTAAGGACTTATGGCCAAAATTGGGCTAAGTCCAGCTTCAATATTTTTTTATTTTTTTTTCTTCGGCCTGTTCTAGGGCTTTACCCCCTTTTAGTAATGCACTGCATTATTCTTGTTTTGATTGGGCTCAGCCTTTTATAAATGATGCAGAGCATCTATTTTGTTTGGGCTCTGCCCTTTTTAAAATGCATAGCATATTTGATTGAGCCTGTTAGGCCTTTTAATTGGGCTCTGTCCCTTTTCTTTATGATGCAGCGCATCTGTTTTAATTTGGGCTCTGCCCTTTTCAAAGTAATGCGTTGCATTTTATTAGGCCTGTTAGGCCTTCTTTAATTGGGCTTGGCCCCTTTTGTAAGCAATACAGTGCATTCGTCAGGCGCTTTGCGCTAAGTAATGAGCGCAAGCTCATATGATGATGACACGTGTCATGCTCTGGTGAGCGCAAGCGCAACAGCGCAGTGCGCTGCGCTAGTACGCTGCGCTGTTGCGCTGCTGACACGTGGCGCGCTCTCAGCGAGTTGCGCCAATTCCAGAGAGCAAAACTCTATCTTAAGAGCGCGTAGCGCAGGTTGTTCTACAGCTAACACGTGGCGTTCTCTCAAGAGCGCAACAGCGCAGTTTGGAAGTGCAAAGCACTATTTTTATCTTTAATCAAATTAGAATCAAAAAAAAATAAATTTTTCTTTCATTTCAAGAACCAGAGGTTCATAAAAGTGCAGAGCACTATTTTTTATTTATTTATTTTTTTTTTTAAAGAACCAATGGTTCATAAGAAGTGCAAAGCACTATTTATTATATGAAGATCATTGATCTTGTTTTTAGATCAATGATCTATTAGAGAAAATTTCTTCTCCCTTATAATGGTTTTTTACCTCTTCTTGAAATTTTTCTCAGAGTTCTCTCTGTTTGAAGCTCTTGATTTTTCAAGAAAAATGTTGATGCCCTTGAATTGAGGCCTAGGGTCCTTTTTATAGTGCCCATAAGTTTGTTAAATTTGTTAAAGAGATTTTTCTCTGAGTGATTTGGGGAATTTTCCCCACCGTTGGATCTTTGATCCAAGGGCTTCTGCTTTGCAGAAGAAAATCTTCTTGTTTTAACAAGAACAGAGAAGATTTCTTGGAAATTTAATTCTGTTTGGCGCAGATGCCCCAGCGCGTGACACGTGTCGCGCAGCGCAGAGCGCAGCGCAACTGCTCTAGCGGATCTGTGCTGACACGTGGCGCGCAGCGCAACTGCGCTAGCGCATCTGTGCTGACACGTACCGCGCAGCGCAGAGCGCAGCGCAACTGCGCTAGCGGATCTGCGCTGACACGTGGCGCGCAACGCAGAGCGCAGCGCAACTGAAGCGTTGCTTCATAAAAACAGAGCTTTGCTCTGATTGGGCGCGTCTTCTTGGGCGTTGCGCTGACGTATTAGCGCCTGACACGTGGCGCGTTGCGCCCGAGACTTGAAGCGTTGCTTCAAAATTTTGAATTTTGAATTTGAACAGAGCTTTGCTCTGATTGGGCAAAACAGGTATCTTTCAAACCCTTCTAGTATTAACAAACTGTCCGATTAAAGGTACGTGTACTAAAACACGTATTTAATCGAATCCAGGTACGTATCAAAATACATACACTACATCAATTCGTCTAATCTAGGAAAACCTCTGTATGGGACTCTAAAAACTCGACAATACGCTGGCAGTGGGTTTAACCACAATCATGTCAGCGACACTAGCTGTACGTAACGGCTGCCCAGGTATTGATCGAAAGAAAAACCGACAAGCAAACTTGTCTGTATCTCTACTAAGCCTGAAAGTGACAATCTTAGTACAGTCCAGTCTCTTCGTCTGAGAGTATAGCATACTGGGTGTAGGGGATGGAAAACGTCAAACCCCTGATAACTCAATAAGTCATGTCAATGTGGCCCAAAACCGTCCCGAGAAACTACTGATCTAACAATCAGTAAATCTCAACTGCCTTGGCCAAGGTCTTATGGTGATGACCAATCGAACACAGCATGATATCAACTCCTAATACCGGGAGAGGCGGATCCTTTCTATCGCTCATTGCTTCCAAGTGTTTCGAGACTGTACCCAACCAAAACCTGTTTGCACGACTCTTTAAAGCCATGGTAGGGTAGTGATCTGAGTACAGTGGGAACACACTCGAGACGAATGACGGTGTCAGGTCTAAAGACTAATCTGTACCTATGTCACCAGAGAACTACTATCTGACGATAGATATAATACCATCCAGAAGTTCTCGGCGAATCCGTCCAGTGTAACTCATAACCTAATGAGCACCTGTATACTATCTTTGGCGCCGAACACCAATGGTTGTGGGACATGCCATCTTCCCTTATGAGAATAAGAAACGTATACACTAGTCTCCTCCGGAGTATCGATACCCTATCTTGAAACTACAACGACTAGGGACAATTTAAGGATGTGCTTATAGACTACATAGACCCTACGAGTATGATCGCCATCATAACTCTAGTAGTCAAGCAAAGATCCTGCGGACTTTGGCAACATGTTATCGGGATACGTAATATAAAAATAGAACGTATACACATGTTGAGGTAAAGGCAAATCAGATAGCATACTATTATATTAAGCAAGATTGTCTTATACACATATATCCCAAACATTCATATGTAATATACAATCCTGTACTATACAATAATGGCCTCTAGGGCATATATATCTAATAATCTCCCACTTGCACCAAGGCCATGTATTAGTAGATCGAAGACCAACCATCTCCAATAACCGCTCTAACCGAGTCTGAGAAAGTGCCTCCATGAGTAGGTCCGCCGTGTTGTCTTTTGCGTCTACTCTCCTGATCTTGATCTCCCGGCGATCAATAATTACCCTGATCAGATGATGCCGCCTTAAGATATGTCTAGATTTCTGATGGCACCGTGGTTCTTTTGCTAAAGCTATAGCCCCATTATTATCACAATACAAAGGTATTAGATCAGCAATTGATGGAACCACCTCAAGTTCAAGAATGAACTTCCACATCCAGACAGCCTCTTTAGTGGCATCGCTGGCAGTAATGTATTCAGCCTCCATCGTCGAGTCTGCTACGGTGTCCTATTTGGAACTCTTCCAACAGACCGCCCCTCCATTGAGGGTAAACACATAATCCGAGACAGACTTTCTATCATTCTTATCGCCTTGGAAGCTTGAATCGGTAAAAAACTCCATCTGGAGGTGCCCATTACCGTACACTAAGAATATATTCTTAGTCCTTCTCAGGTACTTCAGAATTTTCTTCACAGCTGTCCAATGCTTCTTCCCTGGGTTGGACTGATATCGGCTTACTACGCTAAGTGCGTAAGCTACATCAGGTCCGGTACACAACATCGCATATATTATAGATCCCACTACAAAAGCGTAGGGTATAATACTCATGCGATCCCTCTCCTCATCAGTCTTGGGAGACATCTCTTTGGAGAGAGTGATTTCGTGACAAACCGGTAGATTGTCGCGCTTGAAATCTTCCATACTATATCTCTTTAGTATGGCTTCAATGTACCTGGACTGTAAAAGTCCCAACAATCTCTTAGATCTATCACGATAGATCTTGATCCCCAGAATGTAAGAAGCATCATCCAGGTCTTTCATGGAGAACTTCCAAGACAAGAACAGTTTGACCGACTGTAGTATACGAATATTATTTTCTATCAGGAGAATGTCATTGACGTATAAAACGAGAAATACCACAGTTCTCCCTACAATTTTCTTATATATACAAGGCTCATTTACGTTTTTGATGAAGTCAAATTCCTTGACTGTTTCATCAAAACAGATGTTCCAGCTCCGTGATACCTGCTTTACTCCATAAATGGATTTAAGCAATTTGCACACATTCCCGCTGCTCCTACTATGTACGAAACCTTCCGCCTGATCCATATAGACACTTTCTTCTAAAGCGCCGTTTAGAAAAACTGTCTTTACGTCCATCTGCTAGATCTCATAGTCATGGAAGACAGCAATGGTAAGTAGGATCCGAATGGATTTGAGCATAGCCACTGGAGAAAAGGTTTCGTCATAGTCCACATCTGGTTTTTTACGAAAACCTTTTGCAACAAGTCTAACCTTATAGGTTTCTACCTGTCCATCTGCACCAATCTTCTTCTTGGAGATCCATTTGCATCCAACGGATTTTACCCTAGGCGGTGCAATGTCTAAAGTCCAAACTTTGTTAGTGTACATGGACTCCATTTTGGATCGCATAACATCCAGCCATTTCACAGTGTCCTTACTAGTAATGGCCTGCTCAAAACTAATAGAATCGTTTTCTTCCATGATGCAATCCTCTTGATCCCCGTCTACGAGAAAACCGTAGTATCTTTCAGACGGATGAGAAACCGTAGTATCTACCGAGCTCCCACTAATTTTTTTTGTAAGAAATTCCCTTTCTAAAAAGATGGCGTGGCGAGTTATAAACACCTTTTATTTCTCAGTGTAGTAGAACAGATATCCTAGTGAATTCTTAGGATATCTCATAAACTTACATAGAACTGATCGTGCCTCCAATTTATTCGGATTTTGCTTTTTAATATAAGCCAGACAACCCCATATCTTTATGAATTTAAGACATGGTTTCTTACCACTCCATATTTCATATGGAGTAGTAGGCACAGATTTGGATGGAACCTGACTCAATAGGTATGCTGCTGTTTGAAGCACATGTCCTCAAAATGAAAGAGGTAACTCAGCACTACTTATCATATAGCGAACCCTATCCAATAGGATATGGTTTCTCCGCTCCGATACACCATTGTACTGTAGTATATACGGAGGAGTAAGCTGATAGAGAATACTGTTCTTTTTTAAGTAGTCGAGGAATTTCGTGCTTAAGTACTCCTCTCCTCTATATGATCGGAGGATCTTGATGCTTTTGTCTGTCTGGTTCTATACTTCGTTTCTGTATTATTTGAATTTCTCAAAAGCTTCAGATTTATGTTTCATAAGATACACATATCCGAAACTAGAGAGATCGTCGGTGAATGTAATGAAATGTGAGAACCCACCCCTTGCATGTATAGACATTGGATCACACACATCACTGTGTATGAGTCCCAGGAGCTCTATAGCTCTTTCTCTGTGTCCGGTGAATGGAGATTTGGTCATTTTACCTTTGATACAAGATTGGAAAGTTTTATAAGATTTAAATTCGAATGGATCCAAATATTCATCTTTATGCAACTTAGCTAATCTTTTCTCGTTGATATGACCCAGTTTATAATGCTACAAGTAGGTTTCGTTTGTATCTGAACTGTTCCTCTTGCGTGTGTTTTGTACATTAAGAACTGTGTTTTGATTTAAAACATAGATACCATTACACAGTGTACCTTCTGCAACCAATAACTTATCAAGATAAATGTTCATGATATTTCTATCTAGAACAAAGTTATATCCATCTTTATTAAGTAAAGAAACTGATATGATATTGCAAAGCATGGTAGATATATAGTAGCAATTGTTCAAAATCATAGTATTGCCCTTTGGCAATACCAGATGATATTCACAGATAGATGCAGCATCAACTTATGCCCCGTTATCACCAGGTGTAACCATCCTACTTTTTTTCAGTCCATGTAATAAATTACAGATATGAGATCTTGATTCGGTATCTAGTATTCAGGAGGTAGGACTGACCGAAAAACAGTTCTCAATTACAAAGACACCTAAAGGAGATGAAACAGTATGCTTCCTCACTGGGGTTATCAAGGAATTCATGCAATT
This sequence comes from Agapanthus africanus, assembly GCA_030015575.1. Lineage (NCBI taxonomy): Eukaryota > Viridiplantae > Streptophyta > Magnoliopsida > Asparagales > Amaryllidaceae > Agapanthus > Agapanthus africanus. The sequence goes on along the minus strand of JASDDO010000018.1, from coordinate 465,507,414 downwards.
CTCTTTCCCTTTCTCATGCTTGTGACATCTGTCACAACTGAGAGCCGAACCGATGTTCCCCAACCCCGAATAAGAATTTGGGTCGGTCATGTCATACATTTTATTATCTTGATAAAGGTGTGATATGATAGCTACAATTAGGAGAGAGAAAAGAAACACTCAGTATATACTCTTACAAGTTTAGATTGGTTATTAGTTTATCTAAACATGATGGCTCCCACTGTTTTCTCGAATTCTCCTTCAAGCCCTAAAAGGAGAACTATTCGGGATCATGTACGCTCTACATGTTCGCTAACCATTCGGCCAGGAAAGTGTTGTTACTTCGAGAGAGACTCCCCGTGCTTTCGCACGGTCCTAATTAAATAACCTCGTTTCCGCAGAGACATAACCCCGTTAACACCATTCTAGACACCTAATAGATTAGCTAGTTATGAAATAAAAATCTCCTGAGAGTAATACTACTCATCAGTGGGATCGGGACCCAACTATCATCGTGTGATAAGCTATATGGAAGCCACTCTAGTTACCACACTTCAGAAGGTATGCAACACTAGCAATTTTTCTGTATGTTTGAAACTTCCAATATGGTTTTTACAGTTAGGACCCTAGTGACCTTGATGAATAATCAACAAATCAAAAGGTCCTACTCAAGTTCAACCCATCATTATCCAAAATTGCATTAGACCCACTCGCATGACTCTTGACGAATAATCAATAAAGTCACACGACTGTCCTAACCAATCGCATTATTTATGCTATAGATAATCACTACTTAGTTATCGTACATTACGTCTTGACGAATAATCAACAAACGTAGCATGAATACTAATTACTAATTATCTTAAACGACGGAAGGCTGCGGCTGGTTTTTGGCCAAAAAACTTTAACGTAATGAACTTGATATCGTTGAAGGAAACTAGTGATTTTGAAACGAGTGGTTCAAGCTCAATTTTGAAAACTTTTGGTTTTGTGAAAAACCGAGTAGTTTTGAAAAGAACCGAGTGGTTTTGAAATTTGATTCCAACAACTTCTTTTTCTTTTAGGTTTATTTTCTTGCATTAATAAGAATTAATGCGGTCCCATCAATTAACCCTATCATTACAGAAAAACGAAAATAAAACATATGCTTATACCATCCGCATTTGCCACAGGGTCTCGGGTCTTCACCGTAATGTTACTACGGCAGGGCAGGGACAGAACTAGCGTGGATGAAAAACATAAGCAACGCTTATCGTGTGTGTGTGTGTAGCCATTCGTCTCAAGCAATGATAAAACAACACAGATCACAGGCAGTTAAAAACCAACGTTCCCTGATCATGTCGATAGCTAGAACATCACCTGTACTAAAGACCCCTACGAACGCGGCAAGCTGCCTGTCGATTCTAGAAGTGAGGCAACCATCACTCAATAAAATGAGTGGGCCACCTGACACTTCAAGAAATTCGGCAACTTGAGCACTCCACCTTGGGTCTATCCTATACCCCTACAAGTGCGGCGAATAGCTCGCCACTAAAGCGAGACGGTTCGAACTCGTCTCTACGAAACGACCACCTAGCACACTCTAAAACTCGGTTATTCATGCACTTCTCCATGGGTAATCCTAATATATGAATGAATGAATATACAATGGTAATATCGACCTCAACCCGGTCGTGTCCCAAAAAAAAATATACAACAAGCGGTAACGACGGCCACAATCCGACCGCTCGCCCCGAATATCAAATATACTCCATTGCTGTGATGAGAGGCTATCCACACGACTATCCGACTATTCCAACACAAGAAATTAACCACCATAGTGAAATCAAGTGTTTGCAACCCCGTCTAATCGATCTATAGCAATTAGACGATGTATACAAACATAAAAACAAACTTGAAGACAATAAACGATGCAAAAGCTTTGAGTTTAGAACCTTTCGTGTTGCCCGAATACAAAGATAACACTGAGTGAAATCTAGGCAAAAATGAAGTTTACAAAAACTCCCCATTTTCAAGGACCAAGACACACCAAAAAGACGAACCCAGTTAGAGCAAGTATGGCCGCAAATTGCGGCCAGAATGAATTTTTTTGCGGCCAAACAGTAACAATATGGGTTCATATTTGTACAGTGTGATATACTTGCCTCCATCATGTTTCTGTAATACGCAAAATAATTTTTCGAGACCTAAAATTTTTTTACAGAAACTTGAAGAATTGGGTTTTGAAAATACGGAAATTTGTCAGTTCAAAACTTAAAGCATCGTCTAAACTAGTTTTAATGTTTGGGTGGCTCTGATACTATGTAAGTAGATACTCGTGATCGTGTCACAAACTAGCAACCAAGGAAAAATACAAAACAAAATTTTCTATGTTGAGAGCACGAACTTCTACGAGCTCGAATCGAAACTAAATACTAAACTAGTGAACTAGAGATGGTTAACTACTTGAATAGATATTTAGCTACCTTTATAGTCGTGTCCTTCGTCTTCTTTCCTTCTTCTTACGCTCCTAGGGACTTCGGGATAGAGCTTGGAAGCTGGCCTTCATTGTCGAAGAAGATCCACCCGAAGAAACCCAAGAATAGGCTATATCTTCACGCTAGTAAACTAAGTGAAGAAACTAGTGAACTAGACTTGCTAAGAATGTTTTATTAGATGATGTAGTAATCTAATCTCTAATCTTTTTTCTCCTTTTCTTTTCTTTTCTCAATTAAAGAAATCTCAAGATGAGAAGAAGATGATGATGATGATGAACTAGAGAATGGCTACTAAAAAATAAAAATCCAACCTCATCCTTATCCTTCTCTTTTCTATTTATCTTTTATTTTGTTGTGTGAATGGGTGGGTTGTGACTCACCATGGTGGGTCACAAGCCCACACCATTTCACAATAATCAAGAAGTGATTAGAAGAAAAGAGAGATAGCCATCTCTTTGTACACATATGCAAATGTATATGTACATATATAAATATATATACAAATATAGTAATACAAATATATGCTACAAATATATATACCCGTATTAGTATCAAAATATGAATACCATATTCGTATAAAAATACGAAAACCGTATTCGTATAAAAGATACATATACCCGTATGTGTATTAAGACACAAATACATGTATTTATACAAATACCCGCATTCATATAAATATCGTATTTTGTCAAAATACAAATACGAAAAGAGATATACTAAAAAGAGATAAGTAATAATAGCTCACATTAAATCCAAAAGTGATAACCTTGCTATCTTTCAAACTCTGCTAGTATTAACAAACTATCCGATTAAAGGTACGTGTACTAAAACACATATTTATTTGAAACCAGGTACATATCAAAATACGTACATTATATCAATTGGCCTAACCTGGGATAACCTCTATGTGGGACTCTAAAAACTCGACAATACGTTGGCAGTGGGTTTAACCACAAGCACGTCAGTGGTACTAGCTGTACATAACGACTGCCCAGGTATTGATCGAAAAGTAGGTCGATAAGAAAACTTGTCTATATTCCTATTGAGCTTGAAAGTGACAATCTTAGTACGGTCCGGTCTCTTCGTCTGAGAGTATCGCATACTAGGTCTAGAGGGGTGGAAATGTCAGACCCCTAATAACTTAATAAGTCGTGTCGATGTGGCCCAAAAACATTCCGAGAAACTACTAATCTGACAATCAGTAAATCTCAACTGCCTTGACTAAGGTTTTATGGTGATGACCAATTGAACACGGTGCAACATCAACTCCCAATACCGGAAGAGACGAGTCCCTTCCATCGCTCACTGCCCCTAAGTGTTTCGGGATTGTACCCAACCAAAACCTGTTTGCATGACTCTTTAAAACCGTGGTAGTAATGATCTGAGTACAGTAGGAACACACTCGAGACGAATGACGGTGTCAAGTCTAAAAATTAACCTGTATCTATGTTACCATAGAACCACTATCTGACGATAGATATAATACCATCCAGAAGTCCTCGGCAAGTTCGTCCAGTGTAACTCATAACCTAATGAGCACTTGTATACTATCTTTGGCGCCGAACACCAATGGCTGTGGGACAGACCATCTTCCCTCATGGGAATAAGAAACTTATACGCTAGTCTACTCCGGAGTATCGATGCCCTATCTCGAAACTCCAACGACTAGGGACAATTTAAGGATGTGTTTATAGACTATTTAGACCTCACGAGTATGATCGCCATCACAATTCTAGTAGTCAAGCAAAGATCCTACGAACTTTACCAACATGTAATCAGGATATATAATATAAAAATAAAACATATATACATGTTGAGGTAAAGAAAAACCAGATAGTATACTATCATATTGAGCAAGATTGTCCTGCACACATATATCCCAAGGATCCATATGTAATATACAATCCTGTACTATACAATAATGGCCTCTAGGACATATACATCCAACATATATGGTCATCCGGTTATCGGAATCTTCTAATATATGGTCATCCGGAATATCGGGATCTTCTTTGATAATGGTCACTCGTAATATCGGGATCTTCTATAATGATCACCCGTCATAGCGGGATCATCAAAATATTCCATGGCTAGGTTCGCGCGTCCAACCTTAACCGTACTAAATAGCATGTCATGTGGTGTGTCGTGTTCAGTATAAGACCAATGCCCATGCAATTGGATTTTCATAATAATTCTTGGTATTTTAACGTAACATAATCTTAAGGAAGTTCATGGTATTTTCACATAAATACAATTTTTTTAGAAAATCAAGGTAGTTTGGTGTAAATATCGTTTTCGTAAAACCCATAGTATTTTAATGTAAATATTATTTTTGGATAACCATGGTATTTTAATGTAAATATTATTTTAGGAAGAGTCTATGGTATTTTATTGCAAATAATATTTTATGAAAAGTCCATCGTAATTTGTGTAAATAATATTTTATGGAAAATCCATGGTATTTTTGTGTAAATTATATTTTATGAAAAGTCCATGGTATTTGTGTGTAAATAATATTTTACGAAAAGTACATGGTATTTCTTTCTAAATAATATTTTATGAAAAGTCCATGGTATTTTACTGATGCCTCATCTCCGGCTCCCCCGGGATCCAGAGATAACGAGTTTCCGAAGTTCAGGGGATTTATTTAAAAATATTTAGTTTATGGTATTTAATGAAAATATGAATTTTAGTAAACTGGGGGTATTTTAATGAAAATGCAAGTTTGGGGAAACTTTATGGCATTTTATTTAAAAGGGTGTATACACTTTTAAATGAATAATATTGTAAGGTATTTTTTTTTATAAAAAACTTAACTTCAATAAGAAGGGGTATTTTATCGAAACACAACTTTCGAAACGTTAAAGGCATTTTAATGAAATCATAATTGGAGTATCAAAGTAACTAATGAGAGACGGCATAGTTTAGGGTTATGGATTGTGAGTGTGGGGTAGGTCGTTATCCCGTGCATTATCAACTTCAAATCTACGATTTTTCAAATATGAATTGGTAGCAATATCGACATGAGCATGGATTTTAATCCATATTAATTTATTTTAGCGAAACTGATATTTAGATTTAAACAATTAGTAAAGAGAAGGTGACGGATGAAGGGGCGAGAGGCGGATCCTACCGTGAGTCGAGATATGGATAAGTGAAGCCGGTATGTTGCCTTGCACGGAAACACGAATAACTCCGTTCTCATATTTTTCTCGGACATTGGGCACGACCACAACGTCGGTTTCGTCGAGACGAAGGACCGGATATTTTTTTGGAATTTTCAGAGTTGAAATATGAGAGAAAAGCTCAAAAGAATAGGGTGTGTATATATATAGCATTTTCCCCTAACAATAAAATCCCCAAAATCCGACCCGAATCCCCATAAATCCACAACTGTTTTATTTTAGCTGGTGCAGATAGATTGTGGCCGTTGGACACCGCCACGTGATGCTGGCCGTTGGATCTGAGGTCCAACGACCCCGATTAATCCTCACTTTTACATGTTTTTTTTATATTTAAAAAAAATCTAAACAGTTTTTCTAAAACCGAATTTTGTTTTGAAAAATTAGTTAAAACTAGTTTAAAATCTTGGAAAAATCTAGAAATTCTATTTTAATATTATCTTCATTTTGTAATAAAATTGGTCCAAAATTAATTTCTTTTTCCGGTATTAAAATATCTTTTAATTCTTATCCCTTTTCTGAAAAGTTCATTTTAAATTCCTAAAAAAATTATATTAAATAATTTTAAAAATAAATAAATCATTTCCCATACATTAACCTTTTAAATGAAGTCTTGAAAAATATTTAACAGCTGGAAAATTGAAAGGAAAAAAACCCTTTTATTTATGTATTGAAAATTCACGGATGTCACACAGATGCCCGCAAAACCCTCAAAACTGAAAATTTGAGACAAAAGCGGCTCACATACAAAACCAATAAAAAGGCAAGGGCTCTTGCTCACTTGGAATTCGTGAGGTTCCAAGAACATGGTTACCCCGCAACGAAAGCCAAATCTGCCGTGAAAATCAACAACTCTTTCGAACCGTTAAAATTGGCACAGAAGAATGTAATGACTGCGAAGATCAAGAAGACGTCGATTCAAAGGGTCTTGCAAAGAGGCGTGTCTAAGCCGCAGAATCAAAAGCATAGCACGATCTCATCAAGAGCATACCAAGCTCCACTCACTGAGCAAAATTAAAAGAAAGAACTCAAACAGAGGGTACTAATTGTATTCAAGACCCGGGTCAGACTGACTATCCTAAGTCGTGTGTCCTTCCCTAAAAGGAGCAAACTACAACAATGGTCCAAAAGCCCAGCAAATATCTCTACAAATGATGTGGCAACGGAAAAATACACAATCCACATAATCTATTTGGTGGGATCTAAAAGAACAAGTCCTCATACGCTGTACAACCATGATAAAGATATAGTTGTCGTCGTCCAATCCCGTATTGGTTCAGATGATGTTGAAGACTCTAGTCGGGCATCTGGGCAAAAAGAACCCACAATTCCTGAAGAGTTAGACGGCAGTGATAACCCGATCTCCGTCCAAAAAATACGGAACAAGCAATGTTCCTAGATCTTCAGAAGCAGCTTTATGACAGAGACAAGGAGTTGACCAAGGTCTATTCCAAAATCGACAATTTGATGTATGTCATGGCGAACCTCACAACCCAAGTCATTCGGATGCAGTCGCAACAAACTCAAGACTCTACACATGAGCTAGGGGCTGACATATCGAATTGGCCAACAGCTATTCTGTCCAGCCCGAAGGCGGGGATTGTCATGAAAGTCAACCGTCTCCAGCCTTCAGGGAAGTTTTGACACTTGATAAAGGCAAATTGACACAAGACAAAATCAAAGGCAAATAATCGGTAGCCAAAGCTAAAGTACAGAAAGGTTGCACCAATAATGGGAGGCCATACCTTCCTGAATACGATCTTGTGAAATATCCCTGTGGCTATGTCATTCCTAAGTTTGAAAAGTTCAACGTGATGGGGAACGCCGATTAACATATTGCCTACTTCAAGGCGTCATACGGAAACACAGAGAGCAATGATGCGCTGCTCCTCAGATGGTTCATTAAAAGTTTGACCGACTTTGCTTTCTACTGATACGTAAGTATACCAAACAACTCGGTCAAGACATTTGCTCAAATGGAATTGATGTTCAAACAAAGATTCATAAGTGTCGGTGATAAAATCGTTATTACTGATCTTCTGAAGACTAAACGTGAAGACAATGAAAGCGTCAGCGATTATATAAACCAACAGCGTAATCCGAGCGCCAAATGCGAACAGCCGTTATGATAAGAGCAAGCCACCAGCCTAATCAGGGAAAATACTAATAACTGGATGATTCCCCCCTTATGCATGCCAGACCTCACAACTTTTTAGGAGATGACTGAAAGAGTCTAGGCATTGGAATACGCAAATCCTAAGTTTGCTCCGGACTTCCAAATTAATAACCAATCCAGGCACCAGAAGGAAAACAACCGTAAAGACAAAAGTTCCAGTAATACCAACTCTTTCAATACATCTGCTGACCGGGGTAAGAAAACAATAGGCAGACCGAAAACCGACCGACCTCAAGAGCCAGCATTAGGGGAGAACCGACTCTGACAGATAGAAAGAAGAAAATCTACTCATTCAGAAAGGATAAAGTCCGCAAGATATTTAAGGATGACCTACACAACGGTCTGCAGCTGTCTATGCCGAAGAAACCGTATGAAGCGAAAATGACTAATAACCCTGACTATTGCCTAGCATAGAGTATTGGGGCATACGATCGAAGACTGCTTTGTTTTCAAAAATTGGGTCGAGGACCGATACAAGGCCAGAGAATTCTCACCATCTTTCGGTGTGCTGGTGAACAATCAAGCCGTGACTGTTAACGTTATATGAATGGAAGCCGAGATCCTCTGAGAGCAAATAGCTCAATGGTCCATCCAGAAAAATAACTCGAGTCTGTCGCAGCTTTCATGGGACATACATGTTAGTAATATATGCCTTAGAGGCCATTATTGTAAAGTACTGGTTTGTATATTACATTTTGGAAACTTGAGATATTCACAGATATAATAACAGTCTTGCTCAAAATGGTAGTATGCTACTTGGTTTGATTCTACCTCAATATGTGTATATATTTCTTTTAGCATATCGCTAATACATATTGGTAGAGCCCTTAGGATCTTTACTTGACTACCAGCGTTGTGATGGCAGTCACACTAGTGGGGGCTGAATAGTCTATAAGCACATCCTTATACAGGTCCCTAGTCGTAGGATTATCAAAACGGGGCATCGATACTCCAGAGTAGACTAGTGTATACGCTTCTCATCCCAGCAGAGGAGATGGTATGTCCCACAGCCATTGGTATGTCGTACCGGAGACAGTATACATGTGCTCATTGGGTTATGAGTTACACTGGGTGGACTCGTTGGGAACTGCTGGTTGGTATTATACCTATCTTCAGGTAGCAGTTCCCAGGTGGCATGAGTACAGGTTAGTCCGTTGACTTGACATCACTATTCGTCTTGAGTGTGTTCCCACTGTACTTAGATTACTACCCTACCACGGCTCAAATGAGTCTTGCAAATAGGTAGTGGTTGGGTGCAGTCCCCAAGCACTGGGAGGCAATAGTGGTTAGATAAGATTCGTCTCTCCTGGTATTGGGGGTTGATATCACGCTATATTCGGAAAGCCATTACACAAAGTCTCTGGTAAGGGAAAGTGAGATTTACTGGTAGGTACTCCAGTAGTTTTTCAGGGTATCTTAGGCTCTACCCCGGCATGACTTATTGCGCTATTAGGGGTCTGATGCTTACCATCCCCCTAAGCCCGATATGCGAGTATCTTAGACGAACAGATCGGACTGTACGGAGATTGTCACAGATAGGCTCAGTAGGAGTTCAGATGAGTTTGCTCATCGGCCTTCTTATCGACAGATACCTGGGTAGCCGTTACGTGCAGCTAGTACCGCCCACGGACTTGTAGTTAAACCCACTGCCAGCATACTGTCGAGTCTTTAGAGTCCCACACAGAGGGTTTCCCTGCTTCGGACGAAACAATGTAGAGGACGTATGGTTTTACGGTAGGGTTCCGATCATATACGTGTACTGGCTGCACGGATGTTGTTCGGACGGATAATACTAGTGGGCTTTAATTTAAGCCGGATTCTAGTATTATATTATTGGATTATTATTATCTCATTGTATTCGTATTTTTCGGAATATGAATACGGGTATGTATATACGGTGAGGGCATTCTTGTAATTTCACAAAAGATAATTCTAGAAGGTGTAACACGCTAGTTTATTTATACTATATTCTATTTGAGTATTTCTAATCTTGTGGCTATTTCTTGATTATTATTTGTTTTTGGGTGCAGATAGTGCATTTGGTATCTGTGTTTGTATCCGACCTGACCCGCATGCTTGAAACCCATCTTGATTCTTGATTACGACATATCCTTGTTAGTACTGAGAATCCGTGCATACATATATTTTGTATACATGTATCTTATATCTAGTATTGCATGTATTTTCAAATACTACAAATTATAGTCAAATAATATATTTCAAATACCTAGCATGGCCTGCATCATACCCTATACCCTATGGTTGCATCCGTACATCATGTTCACTTCCTGTTTGATGTAACAGACTCGTTGGATCGCTATGTGTATCCGTTCTTGGGAGTATGCATTTTCTTTAACCGGACTTTACATTATGGTTTTGGTTGATACGTATATTACTCATATTTTAAAAACTAGATTTTTAGACACAACCTGCGAATTTTTCGGAGTAATTTTGATATTAGCTATAAATCCTAGTTCATATATTATATATATTTTTTCTAACTAAACTATTATCCTCACTCTGTTTCTATCTCTCTCTCCACTATCTCTCTCCTCCTCTATATATTAATTAAACCTAATCTTTAAACGCATACTACTATTTCTCTCTCTCTTCCTCACATCCCGCCTCCGCGAAACCCTAACCCTAGCCTCACCCTCGACCTCGCCGCCGATCATCTCGCAACCCCAGTCCTCGCCTCATCACCACCTCCTCCACCTCCTCCACTCTCCTTTCCCGAGCTTACAACCCCTGCACCAAGCCCCGATGAACCCATCACCCGAGCACCCATGCCGAACCCAGCCACCACCTTCGCCCTCGTCCCCTTGCCATCACCACCTTTGCCTGCATCCCCTCACCACCACCTTGTCATTCTCATCTCCATCACCTCCCTCTTCCTCTCCCCTCTCTCCAACCCCGACACAACCCATCACCCGACACCTTAACCCATGCCTGCAACTCACCGCCGATCACCTTGTCGGCTTCACCCCATCACAACCACCTCCATCTTCTCCCCCTCTCTTCTTCTCCATCCCTGCAAACCCTGACTAACTCCCCGCACAAGAACCCAACCCCAACAACCAACCCAAGAAACCCATCGCCGTTACCCATCACCGACGGCTGCCTATCGTCGCCATCGTCACCCCTCGCCTCCTCTGACCCAGAGCTCAATCCCAGAGCACCATAACCCCAGACCACTCTTCTTCTTCTTCATTTTCTTTTCTTGATTCTTGTTGTTCCGGTGATCGCCGGAGTCGCACACGTCGCCAACGATCCGGAAGACCCAGTCGTCGTCGTCATCTAGCGTGGTCATGTCCTTGTTGTTAGTTATGTGTATGCCCTAGAGGACATTATTGTACATATGATGTATATTATAGTGGATGCTTGGACATATACAGAGAAGATTTTCTTGCTCGACAAGATAGTATGCTATCTGGTTGCTCTTCGTCTTAACATGTAGACTTGTATTGTGATACTGTCTTGCTCTCACATGTTGATAAAGTCCTTAGGATGTGTACTTGACTACTAGGACTATGATGGAGATCATACTAGTGGGGCCAGGGTAGTCCACAAGTGCATCCTTTAATTGTTCCTAGTCGAGGGTGTATCGAGACAGGGCATCGATATTCCAGAGTAGACTAGCGTATACGCTTCTTGACCCATATGACGGGCGATAGATGATCCCACATCCATTGGTGTTTGACATCAAAGATGGTTTACGGGTGCTCAGTGGAGACTGAGTACACTGAACGGACTCGCCGAAAACTCCTAGTTGGTATTATACCTATCGTCAGATAGCAGTTCTCTGGTGACATTGGTACAGGTTAGTCTGTAGATCCGAGATCGTCATAGAGTCTTGTGTGATTCCCACTGTGCTTTGATTTCCACCTTACCACGTTCAAGAGAACGTGCAAAACGGTGGCTTTTGGGTACAGTCCCGAATCACATGGAGGCAATGAGCGATAAGAGGGGATTCGTCTCTCCCTGTATTGGGGGTTGATGTTGCGCTGTGCTCGATTGGCTATAACAGGAAGTCCCTGGCCAGGGCCGATACGGAGATCTACTGGTAAGTGTTATCAGTAGTTTCTCGACCCGTTATGAGCCTCACATCAGCACGACTTATCGGTTACTGGGGTCTGACGTTTACCACGCCTAGACTGGATATGCAACATATCAGACGAAGAGACCGGACTGTACGGTAGTATTACTGACAGGCTTTACAGGAGTATGAGCAGGCTTACTTGTTGATCTTCTGATCGCTCAATACCCGGGTAGCCGTTACGTCCAACTAGTACCGCTGACGGCTAGTGGGTGCTTGATATGATCATCACCTACTGCCGGCGTATTGACGAGTCTTTAGAGTCCTACACAGAGGTTTACTGGCTCAGGCGAAACGAAGTGGGGGCACATATGTGATATGTGCGGGACCAAGAATAATACGAGTATGTGATACCGTATTCTATTCTCGTGATATTTGTATCGGTCGGTTATATGTGATATAGCCGGATTATCGGATCAAGTGTTAATTCGATAAGTTGTTACATTTGATATTAGCCGGTTGTATGTGATATAGCCGGATTATTAAATCAAGTGTTGATTTAATAATTTAATGTATATTTATATATTTGATATATTGAATTACATTAACTAATATTAGCACTTAAACATTTCTTTTTCTCACTTGTGTGCATATAGTATATATGTGATATATATTAATGTACATTTTATTTGTGTCATGCTTGATACCACATTCAACATGGGTGTATGATACTTACACTATATTTAAGATAATATTAGGGTTTTTATTTATCCAAGTAATTCAAAATGGTTGGAAATTTGTCATGGTTAGAAGCTTGGAGAAGTTTATTCTAACCATTGACTTAGTCCACTAATTTTGTTTTACATGAGATATTTATTAACCTAACCATTATCCTTAGCCATAGTTTAGTATCTACATGAGTTAGTATATGATACAAACTCACCCATAGTTTCCATTCACTCTCTCATCCATTGTTTGCTTCATCTTCTTCATTGAGCTCTCTAGCTTTCTCAAAGGTGAAGTAAAAGAGTGAGAAAAAGAATTCTAAAGTGAGTAAAAATCCTACTTCATCATCCTTTACTAGATTAGCCATTTAGTTTAGGGTGTTTGCTTCACTAATCCCTAATTAGTGAAGAGGTAGCTTGAGTTGGTGTCTTCTCAAAGTAGATCATTGTTTACCCCAATCAGAGCAAAGCTCTGTTCAAATTCCAAGACGGGAAATGAAGCAACGCTTCTGATTCCCCCAGTCAGAGCAAAGCTCTACTTTGAAAATTTAAATTTTAATAAATGAAGCAACGCTTCAGATCCCCTGCGCTGCGCGCAGAGCGCCACGTGTCAAAATCAGGCACGCCAGCACAGAGAGCGCAGCGCCCAAGGCAGCGCGCCCAATCAGAGCAAGGCTCTATTTAAAACAAAAATTAAAGGAAGCAACGCTTCAGATAATCTGCGCTCTGCGCTGCGCGACACGTGGCAGCGCAGTTGCGCTGCGCTCTGCGCGACACGTGTCAGCGCAGTTGCGCTGCGCTGTGCGCTGCTTGACACGTGCCAAGCGCTGGTGCATCTGCGCCATACAGAATTAAAATTTTAATAAGATCTTTCTGTTCTTGTTAAAACAAGAAGATTGTCTTCAGTAAAACAGAAGCTCTTGGATCAAAGATCCAACGGTGAGGAAAATTCCCCAAATCACTCAGAGAAAAATTTCTTTAACAAATTTATGGGCACTATATAAAGGACCCTAGACCCCAATTCAAAATCATCAATATTGTGAGAGATTGAGAACCTCAAAACAGAGAGAACTCTGAAGAAATTTCAAGGAAAAGGTAAAAACCTTCATAAAATAGAAGAATTTCTTCTAATAGATCATTGATCTAAGAACAAGATCAATGATCTTCATATAATAAACAATGCTTTGCACTTTTTTATGAACCACTGGTTCTGGAATCTTAAAAGATTCTTTTCTTGAATTCAAAATTGGATCAAGATATTAAAACAGTGTCTTGCACTTGTAAATATGCACTGTTGCGCTCTTAGGTTGGCGCAAGCCACCAGAGAGCACCACGTGTCAGCTCCAGAACAACTTGCGCTATGCCCTTTTAAAATAGAGCATTGCTCTCTGAAATTGGCGCAACTCGCCAGAGCGCGCTACGTGTCAGCGGCGCAACAGCGCAGCGCACTGGCACAGCGCACTGCGCTAACTGCGCTTGCGCTCACCAGAGCATGACACGTGTCACCTCCACATGCGCTTGCACTCATTAATTGACGCAAAGCGCCTGACAGGCCACATGGCCAGTGTCAGATAATTAATGCACTGCATTATTGAAAAGAAGGGCAAGCCCAATTTAAAAAGGCCTAACAGGCCTAATAAAATGCCATGCATTATTTTTAAAAAAAAGGGCAAAGCCCAAACAAAGGTCTGCCAGACCAAAACAGATGCTGTGCATCATTTAAAAAGAGGTAGAGCCCAAATAAAAGTCCAACAGAGACCAAGATTAATGCTATACATTATTAAACAAAAGGTAAAGCCCAAGCCAAGGCCTAACAGGCCAACCACAAATAAAAATGTTGAACATTCTCAACTGGACTTAGCCCAATTCTGGCCGTAAGTCCTCAAATTAAATTGACTGAGCACGGCTGCTCCCTTAAATCAATTTACATCCGGTTTAAGGGTACATCTCTGAACTCCTCTGACATCTGTCGTTGTAATCCTTCAACGTCATCAGAGAGGTGATGGGTCCCGATGACCATACATTCAATGGACCTCCACGTCCTTAAACTGGCGATGGACCACCACGTCCTTAAACTGGCAATGGACCACTATGTCCCTAAACTGGAACAATAGAGCCAATTGCTCTCTTGTTGGATCCCAATGATCCCGTTAAGTTGATCTTAGTCTGGAAATTAGGCTAACGTATCCTTAACAAACGTTTAAGTTGATCTTAGCCTCAAATATAGCTAACGTGTCCTTAAACTAATATCCGTCCCCAAAATGGGAATGATGGACCACTATGTCCTTAAACTGGAACAATAGAGTCCAAATGCTCTTTTGTCGGATCTAAACGATCCTGTTTAAGTCGATCTTAGCCTTGAATATGGCTAACGTATCCTTAAACCCTCAAACAAACTTTAGTCCCAAATTGGACTATAGATCCCCCAATCAACTTTGGTTCAAGGGTACATCTCTGAACTCCTCTGACATCCGTCGTTGTAATCCTTCAACGTAGTCAGAGAGGTGACAGGTCACGACGGCCATACATTAAATGGACCACCATGTCCCTAAACTGGAAATTGACCGCAACGTCATTAAACTAAACAATAGATCCAATTGCTCTTTTGTTGGATCTAAACGATCCCGTTAAGTTGATCTTAGTCTGGAGATTAAGCTAACGTATCCTTAACAAAAGTTTAAGTCGATCATAGCCTCAATATGGCTAACATATCCTTAAACTAAAACACCAAACCCAAATCTATGTAAATACGGATTTGGACTAATCCACGTCCTACGGGCGACGGCATTACTTAGTCTCCGTATACAATCCACGGGCAACCACAAACAAAACAAACACCCACGACACGAAGTGAAATTCTGGAGAAGGAGAAAGTTGTTACCGCGATGCGGTAGCGTAATTAACTGCAGGGGCTTGCGCCTGCAGGGAAGAGCGTCCCCACAATCAAAAACCCCTCAAGCGAGGGGGAATCTGACGAAGTCTTCTACATCGGCCGCATCCGCTCAAACCTCCGATATACGGTGCCATAAATCAACTTGGCATCTTCGGAGAGGTGGATGGATAAAACCAAATAGCATCTACCCCGAATCTCAGGCAAGACGTCTTCACGTCGTCGCCGGTCATTCGGAGGGGAACAATCATCTTCGGCCTCGAAGATTATTGAGAAAGCTCATTCATTTCGACTAGTGGAGCCTACGGAGAGTCCGGATCACCACTACTTGGAGCGAAGGGACTTCTACACGGAGCATTTGAAGTGAAGGACCGGTCTATAAAGATTGTATTCCATATTCACTTAGATGTAAAGATGTTTACATATTGTATTGTCTAATTCTCAAGTTAAGATTCTAGGGTTAGGGTTAAGTAGCATGGCAAATTCTAGAAAATGGTATGGACGATGCCTCCCGAAACCTTGCTGTCATGCTAGGTAACCCTACAGTGGTATCAGAACCAAGCTAGAGAATTAGACGATGTTTGTAGAATTACAAAACCGAAACAACTCCGAGACACTCGAAACGAAAACCTAGATTCTGTCAAAATTTTCAAGTCGTCGAATTTTTTTTAAGCAACTGCAGATTGTTGTATGAGATGTAATATGAACACTGAACAAATACGAACCCATTCCACCGGTTTTGACCTGGTGACAAGGCTAAAAATTCTGGCCTGGCCGGCCCCCTCATGGTAGAATTGGTTCGTATTCGTCTGGTGTTCTGGTCTCTGGATTTTGGTGTTTCAGGTGTTGCTTGTTTTTTCTGAAATTGCATGAGATGTTAATTTTCCATAAAGGCAATTCGGAGTGTTTCGTAGTCGTAATTCTAACTTTATTTTGGGTTATTTAGACGGCGTTAAAAAGTTCGAATGAATATCAAATACCCACTTTAATTCTCGCTGGAAATTTTCCAAGAGTTGGATTTTTCCAAGTTAAAGAACATTCAATAATCATGAAAGTAATGTGATGGACTCTCTAGAAGAACGAAACCCTAACTCGATTCTATGACCGTAAGAACCGCCACCAAACCCTAGAGTTTACGGTAGTTCCGCGGCGCCATAGGTGAGGCAAGGGTTGACCCTTCTACGGTTGGTCCATAGATACCGTGGCATGTTCTGAGTATTTTTAAACTGTGCTCAAGTATTGAGCTTTTTGGGAAATTTTAGGTGTTTTTTTATTCGATCGGAATGTTTAACATCGTCTAGCTATTTGTGGAATTTGATACAATATTTGGAATTCATATAGTTAGGCATGAAATCTGAAGTATATGATTTTTCGGGTTTATGATGTCTAAGGTGATTGTGGATTCCAAATGTTGTAGTTTGACATTTTCTTTTCTGCGACCATAAGTGTAATATGTGGTGTATCACTGTTTTCGTTGTTATATGTCAACGACAATTGTGATACATATATTTACTTACGTTGATGACATGTGATGTTATGTGTTGCTAGGATATGTTATATTGGATCGCCGTGTTTTGAATAACCGGGGGTTTTTATATGAGATGAGAGTTTTTCATTTTCATTCATGTAAGAACTTGTATGTAATATTCTTTTATTGGAGCACTTCCGGGTTGAGGATGATGTCACCATCGATGTATATTATTTACTTTTCCGCATTAGGATAGACCCAAGGTGGGGAGCACAAGTAACCGGGTTCTAGGGTCCAGTGGGAGACCATCTCGAGGAGTCGAGTCCGGGTCTCCTAACTCTATAATTGGTAGGGTTTTTTTCCGCTCTCGTAGGGGTCTAGGAATGTGGGTTTGGATATTCATCGCGACCGTGGAATCCGTGTTTTATACTGGCTTAATTTAAAACACGGAATTCCTAGTATATCCAATATTTCATATATTATCTTCTGCTGCTGATATTCTATGATGTGATCACTTTATATGCGTGAGATAGATGCTTTATTATTATATATATGATATATAATAAACGTTGCTTATGTTTTTCACCCGCGCTAGTCCCGTCCCGCTATGCCGTTAGTTATGTAACCTAACGATGCATAACGGGACACTGTGGCAAATGTAGATGGTATAAGCGTACGTTGTATTTTAGTTTCTTCTGTGATACTTAGGAAGCTTAAATGATGAGACTTCATTAATGAGATTAATGAAAGAAAAGAAACCTAAAAAGATATTGTAGAATCAAATTTTCAAAAAGGATAGCTCTAGTTTTTGCTTTGCATAGCGGTATTCCTTGTAGAATATCCAACACCTTATTCGATAAGGAAAGAGCCGAGATCTCTTCACCGGGAGTGACCTCTTTAGCGAAACTATCAAATGCTACTACCCACTCGGTTTTGTCTTTTGATTGCTTCTTTTAGTTCTTGCTTTGTATAGTGGTATTTGTGAAATATCATGCGCCTTATTCGATAAGGAAAGAGCCAAGATCCCTTCAGCGAAAATGACCTCTTTAGAAAAACTAGTAAAAATCATCAAAAGCACTCCTTTTCAAAATCACTCGATTCTGCAACGATATCAAATTCATTACGCAAAAGGTTTTCTTAAAAACCTGACGTAGCCCTCCGTCATTTCAGATAAGTATTACTTAGTATTCGTGTTACGTTTGTTGACTATGTTAAGACGTAGTGTGCGGTAGCTAATTAGTGCTTATCTGCTAAAGCATGAGATGCGATTGGATTAGGGTAGTCGTACGACTTTGTTGACTATGTTAAGGGTCGTCCGAATGAGTTTAATTCAATCAGGAAATGACGGGTTAAACTTGGCTAGCGCTTATAATTTGTTGGCTATGTTAAGGTCATAAGCTGCTAGGGGCAAAAATATTATCGGGAATTTCAAGTGTTGAAATTTGCAATGAGATTGCATACCTTCTATGAAATAGTTGGATCCCGATATCCACTGCGAGTAAGAGTTACTCCTGGGAGAGTTTTACACATCACAATTAGCCGATGAAGTAGGTGTTTAGAAAGGTGTTAACAGGGTTACTGCAAGTGCACGGCAGCGCCCCGGCCGTCTGAACGAGGCCAAAAAACGGAATACAAAACTTTTCTATAAACTAGAACCGGCGCTACCGCAGACTTTTAAACCCGGATCGGGCCATTAACCTAATGCTAGCTAACTAGAGAAAGGGGTAGAGAGATATACCGAGCGATCCATGTCCTTCGGTCTTCTCGTCGTCGTCCCGATCTCCCAGCGGAATCTTCGGTTTTCATCTCCTCGTTGGAAGGGCACCACATCGCCGGGTTCTTTTACGGGCTCCCACCTCTGGACCGAGGCAACTCGGGCACGAAGTTGGCGAGTCGACGTGTCCAAGAAGGCTGAAGGCTAGTATAGTACTCTTTGTCTCAAGGGGTTTAAAGAAGTTGCCATATGAAGGTGGAGATGGAGATGTGAACCTTTTTGGATGAACTTGGGAAATTTTGCAAGGAAATGAGACTCATTTCACTTCTCCAAAATTAGGACAGCCCCCATCAAATATGGCCGGCCAAACTTGGTGAAGGGAAGAAATGGGAATGAATGAGTGAGCCAATAATAATGCATAAAAGAGAAAAGGTGATGATTATGAATCATCATCACAACAAAGTCCACACTCATAAACCCATCACCAATCTCATCAAAACAAAAGTCAAGCAATGATGAATAAAGAAGTCAAATGATGGTTGAACCATCATGAAGTAACAATTTACAAAGACCACCCTCCACAATGCTAATTTGCACATTTGCAAATAAGCCCTCCTCCACCAATTTTCAGCCAAGAAAAGAAACAAAGGAAAATGGCCGAAACGGAATGCAAACTGGAAACTTCAGAAAAATGATCCCGTAATAAATTACAGGAAAACCCCGCGACTGTATATACATACCCGCATTTGTATTCTGACCGAATACAAATGCAATGAGACAAAATCTACACTGTACAATACTAGGATCCGGCTTAAACCAAAGCCCGCTAGTATTACCCGTCCGATCATGATCCGTGCAATACCGCATGTATATGATCGAACCCTGCCACATATCCATACGGCCTCTACAGCGTTTCGCCCGAAACTTGAGAAACAGTCTGTGGGGGACTCTAAAGACTCGTCAATACTTTGGTTGTGGATTTAACCACTAACACGTCAGAGGTATTAGCCATACGTGACGGGCTACCAGGTATTGACCAAAAGGGACGTCGATGAGCGAACTCATCCTGACACCCTACTGAGCCTGTCAGTGACAATATCCGTACAGTCCGGTCCGTTCGTCTATGAGTATCGCATGTCGGGCCTAAGGGGTTAGTAAAAGTCAGACCCCCAAAAGCGGTACAAGTCGTGTCGGAGTGTAGCCCAGAACACCCTGAGATACCACTGGAATACCTACCAGTAAATCTCCTGCCTTGGCCAAGGACTTCGTGTAATGGCTCTCCTAGACACAGCGCGACCTCACCCCCAATACCGGGAGAGACGAACCCCTGCAGATCCGCTCACTGCCTCCATGTAGCTCGGGACTGTTCCCAACTAAAACCTGTTTGCACGACTCCTTTGAGCCATGGTTGGGTAGTAATCAAAGTACAGTGGGAACTCACACGAGACAAATGACGATCTTAGGTCGATGAACTAACCTGTACACATGTCACCAGGGAACTGCTATCTGACGTCAGGTATAAGACCAACTAGCATATTCCCGGCGAGTCCTGTCCAGTGTACTCATAACCCAATGAGCACCTGTATACATCTTAGGTGAACCAACTGACACCAGTGGCTTATGAGACTGGCCACCGCCCCTTGTCAGGGTCTCGACTGTATACACTAGTCTACTCTGGAGTATCGATGCCCTGTCTCGAAACTCCCACGACTAGGGACCTTTTAAGGATGTGCTTATAGACCCCAGCTCCCACGTATATGATTGCCATCATACTGCTGGCAGTCAAGCAAGAATCCTAGGGGCTCTATCAATGCGCAATAGTGACTTGTAAGGTCACCTAAAGCAGTACACGATGATAAAGATAAACCAGATAGCATACTATCTTCTTGAGTAAGACTGTCCTACCGGTATAGGTCCTCCCTCAATCATTGCAATCACATGCCTGTGATCCAATAATTGACTCTGAGGGCACTATCTCCAATAGTTACGCCCCTGGGAAAACGAGATTTATCGTAATTAGGTCCGTACGAAAGCACAGAGAACCTCCCTCAAAATATCGACACTGGCATAGCTGAAAGATTGGCGAACTTGTAAGGTGTAATTAATCCCGGCTAGTCTTACCTTTTAGGGTTTGAAAGAAGATTTGATAAAAACAGTGGGAGCCATCCTGATTAGATAAGATAATAACTAATCTAATCTTACAAGAGCATACGCTAAATTGTTTCTCTCTCTCTCTCTCTCTCTCTCCAGGTAGCGACCATGTCAGGCCTTAATCAAGATAATAATATGGATGTATTAACCGAACCCACTTGTTATACTGAGCAGAGGAACGTTGGTTCCGTTCTTTCTTATAATTGTAATAAGACTGAGCAGAGAATAGGGACGTATCCGGATTCCCAAGCCACCCAAACGAAGAATAAGCATGATGATGCATCTTCTTCGGGTGTGTTAGTTATCGAGAACTGTTTCTCAGTACACTCTACGTCCTCGGTATTAGATACCGGATCGGGATCCCACATATGTAATATGTTGCTTGGGCTAAGGAAAGGTAGAGAACTGGGAATGGGTGATCATTCCGTAAGAGTGGGGAATGGTGCAAATGTTGCAGCCAAAACTGTTGGCGAATATCACCTTATATTA
This sequence comes from Agapanthus africanus, assembly GCA_030015575.1. NCBI lineage: Eukaryota > Viridiplantae > Streptophyta > Magnoliopsida > Asparagales > Amaryllidaceae > Agapanthus > Agapanthus africanus. The sequence goes on along the minus strand of JASDDO010000018.1, from coordinate 465,486,127 downwards.
CCAAAAGGTAATACATTGATTCTGAACGAATGCTATTACATACCGACCCTGATATGCAATCTTATATCAGTTTCTTTATTAAGTAAAGAATGATATAATTTTATAGTACAGGATAATTTTATGAACATCTTCCTGAATCAAAAGTTGATTGGATCAGGCTCGTTAAATAATGACATATACGTTCTAAATCAAACCACAGTTCCCTATGTACAAAACACACATAAGAGGAAGAGTTCAGAAATGGACGAATCCTTCTTGTAGCATTGTAGACTAGGTCATATCAATGCGACACGACTTGCTAAGTTACATAAGGATGGATATTTGAATCTGTTCGAATTATCATCTTATGAAACTTGTCAGTCATGTCTCAAAGGCAAAATGACCAAAACTCCATTTACTGGACACGGAGAAAGAGTTACGGAACTCTTGGGACTGATACATAGTGATGTATGTGATCCCATGTCTACACATGCCAGGAATGGTTTCTCGTACTTCATTACATTCACTGACGATCTCTCAAGATACGGACATGTGTTCCTGTTGAAACACAAGTCTAAACCTTTTGAGAAATTCAAAGAATATAAGCATGAAGTCGAGAACCAGACGGATAAAAGTATTAAAATCCTACGATCCGATCGGGGAGGAGAATACTTGAGCACGGAATTCCGTGACTATCTAAAAGAGAATGGGATTCTCTCTCAGCATACTTCTCTGTATACACCACAGCACAACGGTGTATCGGAGCGGAGGAATCGCACCCTATTAGATATGGTGCGCTCTATGATGAGCACCGCTGAGTTGCCTATTTCCTTTTGGGGTTATGCGCTTGAGACAGCAGCATACCTATTGAATTAAGTTCCATCTAAATTTATACCTACCACACCATATGAGATATAGAGTGGGAAGAGACCGTATCTTAAACGAGTTAAGATATGGAGTTGTCCAGCCTATGTCAAAAGACAAAATCCGGACAAACTCGAGGCACGATAAGTTCTTTGCAAGTTTGTAGGATATCCAAAAAATTCACAAGGATGTATTTTCTACCATGCTGAGGAGCAAAAAGTGTTTGTTTCTCAATACGCCACCTTTTTAGAAAAGGAATTTCTTAAAGAAATTAGTGGCAAAGTGGTAGAGCTGGAAGAAGTTCCGGCAGTACAAACTGCAACTGATGATTTAGTGGAACCAGAGGATTCGATAGCTCCCAACGAACCTCAGCCTCTCCGCCGATCTAGTAGAGTTCCTCATCCACCTGAGAGATACTACGGTTTTCTCATTGATGGTGGGAGCGAGGATTGTATCATGGATGATGATGACCCAACTAGTTTCGAGCAGGCCATCACGAGTGGGGACTCAGTGAAATGGCTGGATGCAATGCGATCTGAGATGGAATCCAGGTACACCAACAAAGTATGGACTTTAGAAGTTGCTCCTGAAAAGGTAAAACCCATTGGGTGCAAATGGATCTTTAAGAAGAAAATTGGTGTAGATGAAAAAGTTGAGACTTTCAAAGCTAGACTTGTTGCAAAAGATTTTCATCAACGACCAGGTATGAATTATGATGAAACCTTTTCTCCAGTAGCTATACTTAAGTCCATCCGGATCCTACTTGCCATTGCTGCATACCATGACTAAGAAATCTGGCAAATGGATGTTAAGACCTCCTTTCTAAATAGTGATTTAGAAGAGAGCGTGTACATGACTCAGCCAGAGGGCTTCGTGGACAGTAGGAGCAGCAGAAAGGTGTGCAAGCTGCTTAAATCCATCTACGAGTTGAAGCAGGTATCGCGGAGTTGGAACATCTGTTTTGATGTGGTAGTCAAAGAGTTTGACTTCATCAAAAACGTAGATGAACCTTGTATATACAAGAAGGTGGCAGAGAGTAAGGTGGTCTTCCTCGTATTGTACGTGGATGACATACTCTTGATAGGAAATGATATTCCTATGCTGCACTCGGTCAAGCTCTTCTTATCACAAAGATTCTCAATGAAAGATCTAGGTGATGCCTCCCACATCTTGGAAATTAAGATCTATAGAGATAGATCTAAATGGATACTGGAATTGTCCCAATCCAGATACATTGACACCATACTAAAGAGATTTAGTATGGAAGAATCCAAGCGTGGGAATTTACCCACGATCTCAGGACTCACTCTCTCCAAAGAGATGTCTCCCAAGACTGATTTGGAGAGAGCTCGCATGCAAGGGATACCCTATGCTTCGGCAGTAGGCTCTATTATATACGCGATGTTATGTACCAGACCCGATGTAGCATACTCACTAAGTGTAGTGAGTAGGTATCAAGCAGATCAAGGAGAGAGTCACTGGACAGCTGTGAAGAACATTCTCAAGTACTTGAGAAGGACTAAAAAGAAGTTCTTGGTGTATGGTAACGGTGAACTCCAAGTGGAGTCCTTTAACGATTCGAGCTTCCAGAGTGATAAGACGACTCTAAGTCGGTCTCGAGATTTGTCTTTACCCTCAATGGAGGGGTGGTTTGTTGGAAGAGTTCCAAACAGGAAACCGTGGCAGACTCGACGATGGAGGCTGAATACATCACTGCCAACGATGCTGCCAAAGAGACTGTCTGGATGAAGAAGTTCCTAAACGAACTTGGAGTGGTTCCGTCCATCGAGCATCCAATACCTTTGTATTGTGATAACAATGAAGCGGTGGCTTTGGCCAAGGAACCCAGGTACCATCAGAGATCCAGGCATATTCTGAAGTGGTATCACCTGATCCGGGAGATAGTTGATTGCCGGGAGATCGAGATTAGGAGAGTTGACACGAAGAACAACACAACGGATCCACTCATGAAGGCCATACCTCAGATAAAATTTGAGAGATTCTTCGGAATGTTGGGTATGAGATACTACAACAACCGGCCTTAGTGCAAGTGGGAGATTGTTAGTTATGTGTATGCCCTAGAGGCCATTATTGTACATATGATGTATATTATAGTGGATGCTTGGACATATATAGAGAGGACTTTCTTTCTCGACATAATAGTATGCTATCTGATTTCTATTTGTCTTAACATGTAGACTTGTATGGTGATACTGTCTTGCTCTTACATGTTTATAAAGCCCTTAGGATATGCACTTGACTACTAGGACTATGATGGAGATCATACTAGTGGGGTCAGGGTAGTCCATAAGTGCATCCTTTAATTATTTCTAGTCGAGGGTGTATCGAGACAAGGCATCGATATTCCAGAGTAGACTAGCGTATACGCTTCTTGACCCATATAATGGGTGATGGATGATCCCACATCCATTGGTGTTTGACATCAAAGATGGTATATGGGTGCTCAGTGGAGACTGGGTACACTGAACGGACTCACCGAGAACTCCTAGTTGGTATTATACCTATCGTCAGATAGCAGTTCTCTGGTGACACTGGTACAGGTTAGTCTGTAGACCCGAGATCGTCATAGAGTCTTGTGTGATTCCCGCTGTGCTTTGCTTTCCACCTTACCATGTTTAAGAGAACGTGCAAAACGGTGGCTTTTGGGTACATTCCCGAATCATATGGAGGCAATGAGCGATAGGAGGGGATTCGTCTCTCCCGGTATTGGGGGTTGATGTTGCGCTGTGCTCGATTGGCTATAACAGGAAGTCTCTGGCCAGGGCTGATACGGAGATCTACTGATAAGTGTTATCAGTAGTTTCTCGATCCGTTATGAGCCTCAAATCGGTACGACTTATCGGTTACTGGGGTCTGACGTTTAGCACCCCTAGACTGGATATGCGACATATCAGACGAAGAGACCGGACTGTACGGTAGTGTTACTGACAGGCTTTACAGGAGTATGAGCAGGCTTGCTTGTTGATCTTCTGATCGCTCAATACCCGGATAGCCGTTACGTCCAGCTAGTACCGCTGACGGCTTGTGGGTGCTTGATATGATTATCACCTACTACCGGCGTATTGACGAGTCTTTAGAGTCCTACACAGAGGTTTACTGGCTCAGGTGAAACGAACTAGGAGCACATATGTGATATGTGTGGGACCGAGAATAATACGAGTATGTGATATCGTATTCTATTCTCGCGATATTTGTGTTGGTCGGTTATATGTGATATAGCCGGATTATCGGATCAAGTGTTTATTCGATAAGTTGTTACATTTGATATTAGCCGGTTGTATATGATATAGCCGGAAATCAAGTGTTGATTTAATAATTTAATTTATATTTATATATTTGATATATTGAATTACATTAACTAATATTAGCTCACTTAAACATTTCTTTTTCTCACCTGTGTACATATAGTATATATGTGATATATATTAATGTACATTTTATTTGTGTCATGCTTGATACCACATTCAACATGGGTGTATGAGACTTACACTATACTTAAGATAATATTAGGGTTTTTATTTATCCAAGTAATTCAAAATGGTTAGAAATTTGTCATGGCTAGAAGCTTGGAGAAGCTTATGCTAACCATTGACTTAGTCCGCTAACTTTGTTTTACATGAGATATTTATTAACCTAACCATTATTCTTAGCCATAGTTTAGTCTCTGCATAAGTTAGTATATGATACAAACTCACCCATGGTTGCCATTCACTCTCTCATCCATTATTTGCTTCATATTCTTCATTAAGCTCTCTAGCTTTCTCAAACGTGAAGTAAAAGAGTGAGAAAAAGAATTCTAAAGTGAGCAAAAATCCTATTTCATCATTCTCTACTAGATTAGCCATTTAGTTTAGGGTGTTTGCTTCACTAATTCCTAATTAGTGAAGAGGTAGCATGAGTTGGTGTCTCCTCAAAGTAGATCATCTTCGGCCTCGAAGATCATTGAGAAAGCTCGTTCATTTCGACTAGCGGAGCCTACGGAGAGTTCGGATCACCACTACTTGGACCGAAGGGACTTCTACACGGAGCATTTGAAGTAAAAGACCAGTCTACAAAGGTTGTATTCCATATTCACTTAGATGTAAAGATGTTTACATATTGTATTGTCTAATTCTCAAGTTAATATTCTAGGGTTAGGGTTAAGTAGCATGGCAAATTCTAGAAAGTGTCATGGACGATGCCTCCCGAAACCTTGTTGTCGTGCTAGGTAACCCTACACTTGTGTAGCCTGGTTCAGTTCTGTACGCACGTGGTTCGCATCACGACGTTTACCCAACGTCGAACGTGACATAAGCACCCCGTCGTGAGATTTGATCAGGCGAGTTTATCTTGCTACATGATATGCTACTATATTTATATCTATATGAATAAAAATGTTACATGTGGTTTAATCGTGCATCCCATGTTATAGTTTTACCGTTTTACGATACCCGTACGTATTCGTACTGACATTTGCATATCTAATTACATGCCGAAATACCCTGATATCTTTTCACTGTTATATTATCATGACATTCTATCTAGATTGCATCATATGTAATCATGGATATATGTATATAGGTTATTACAGATAGACACATATGCATCCTGATATCAGCACTATTTACTATGATCCCGATATTGTTTACAGTTTTACTTTTGGTGTCCACTTGATACATATACACCACAAGACATGCCCTGATACACTACTTAACTTGTTACCTAATCTTGTTACTAATGTCGACAATCCTGACTTGTTGTCCTGACGGACGTAACCTGTTGTCTACATAGACAAACCTGTACCTGCTTGATCCTGTATTGGCATTAGTTCCATATTATCAATACCTGACTTGAACACATAACCTTGGGGGTAAGAGGAAATCAATAATGAAACTTGACTTGTAACTCGACAATTTGATGCTTATACTGATCGGTCTTTACGGGCTAGGCCAACCCCGGGATGATGCTGCTAGCATCATTCGTCTGTACATATTACCTGTTTACTGCCTAGCAGCACCTCTCGGATTCAGCCCGAGAGTCTTGACCGTGGTTTCGGGCACGCACGGGATACTATTGAGTTATATCTACGATTCTATTAAATTGATTTCAAAAACTTTAAAGTAGATAACCCAGTAGCACGGTTTAGATTACTCATCGCACTTCACAAACATATACACACCTCACTGTTTATATTCATGTTGTTGATTTATATTCATGCTTGTATATATGGTTACATCCTGGTTATTACTATTGTTTTGATATTATGACGCATTGACGTCTGGATTTTGCATGGCCCGATTCCTCTATCTCTATCGCAGGCTGAACAAGAGTATTTTAGCTGTCAAGCCGAGCAGTGAGAGTTTTATTTAGTGATATTTAGTTTAGTTATTTTCCGCAGCTTCTATTTCTTGATGTGAGCCCGTATTGAGATGTTTTTCCAGATGTTGTTATTTATTGAATTTATCGTTTCCGCTTATACTTTTTCTTGACTCTTTTATTCTGGCAAATGGACATGTACTGGATAGATTTTATATTTTACTATTCTTGATATCCTATAGACAGTCGTAATGTGACTATAGAGAGATATTTCCTAGCCACGGGTAGCATGGTTAGCTCTGTCACGTGCCGTAGTTAGCGCACTCTGGATAGCGGGGCGTGACAGAAAGGGAGACCTCATTATTTGGTTTATCTATTTTTAGAAATAGATTAATGAGGTGGAAAACGGAGATATTTTTGGTATGGAGTGAAGCATGGCTCATTAGTTTATTTTATTGGTTTGGACTCACTATTCAAGCATGGTTGATATTTTCAATTAGAAAATATTGCATGCTTGAGTCAGATGAGTGTAAGAGCCATTCTTCACTTGCCATAACCTTAGCTTATTTGTATTTTCACTTTCTCTCTCCATTCTTCTCTCCTTCTTCCTCGGGACCTAAAACCTTTACATGTGTTGTGAATCATTAGGTCTATTGAGATTAAATACTCCATTAGACACTCTGCATCTTCTAAGCTATCTAGCTTAGCAAACTAGGTGCCTTAATTATCTCGGTTTAGAGGTTGGAGCTTGAAGTACATACTCTCGGGTGGATCGTCTTCGACACGAGGAGGCCAACGTGTCACGACCCGAAATAGCACATGACTGGCACTTGAATCATATGAAGTCTATAGGACCCCATCTAATTCAAGTAAGCCAAAAAAATCCCAGAAATCTAAACCATTTGAAAGAAGGAAAACTTGTTTTAAATTTTGCATATAATCACTTTGAAAGTCATAGTAAACATTTTAAAACACCAAGTATTTTCCGAAAATTTCGGCAGAGTCTCCTTTGTAAAAACTGACCCCAAACGGGTACAAACCTGATAAAGCATATATAATGAATAAAGACATCCCCAAGCGAGAGCTAGCTCTTCGCCAATTGGCGGTCACAACTATGTAAGCAATATAATATACAACGCCGAAGGGCGAAGATCAAAACTCAAAAGGAAACTCAAAATCATCAAGAAAACCCATAATAATAATACAACGCGCGACTCTAAGATCAAAAGAATATACAATGGTCTTCTAAGTCTATAAAATATACAAGTCTGGTTGATGGAGTTACTAGATACCACTAAATATAATAAATGTATAAGGGTGGTCACGATGCGAGTGAACCCACCTACCAAAGCAAATCACCGGAAATGAAGCAGTGTGCCAGAAAAGCCGCAACGAACCTGTAAGGCAAAACCTGCAAGAAACTGTGGCACAACGGGGGTGAGTTTCCAACTCGTGAGTAGAAAACATCACAAAGCAGAAATCGTATGTATGACTCAATCCTAGGTTAATACGATCAGTAATATATATTCTCAATATGATAAGGTCTGAAGCATGATAAGGTGGCAAGGGTAAATATCTATACATAAGTGTAATAACAAGTGCTCGTGTCAGTGCCTCAGGTGGCAACATATCATAAATATGAGGTATGAAAGCAATATAATGAAAACAGAATGCATCATGAATGTGAAAACTGTTTTCTTAATTTAGTGAGATTTATGTATATTTATAAATCGAGGTATCATCAATGAAATCAACATGAAATCAGTGTCAAGTATCGACACAAAACATAAATCCCAATATCTCAATATCTCAATATCTCAGGCTCCGGCAATCCGGAATGGCCTGCAAGCTCGAATCTCAATATCTAGGGCTACGGCTATCCGGACTGGCCCATATCATCAAATCTCAAAACCTCAAGCTCCGGCTATCCGGACTGGCCTGTACTCCGATCGGTATCCTCTGGAGATCCATCGAGTCACAAAACAATCACCGGTCAGTAGTGCTCCCCTGTCTCAGGCTCAACGCTATCATCTGCGACCTTCTCGCCCCGGGGTACCGCACCGGGTCCACCATGCACCCACAGACGGTTCCTCCTCCTCCTTAAATCGGATGTATGATATCGCTCAAGAGCCGAGAAAACTCATGGTGGACATATCTCAAATCATATTATGAGAAAACTGCAACTTTCATTTTAAAATGATAATCAGTTTATAAAATCCTTGCGGTTTCTCCAAATCCAGAAATCTCATAGAAATCCAAAATCCAAATCTCAAGAGTAAATAAACAATGAGTTTCATAATATTGGGCTCCGGCAATCCGGACTGGCCCATAATGTCATGGCAGATGAATATATAAATATTCATGAAAATCATAGTAATAAATGCAATGTCTAAGCTGTCATATAAAAGCAAACTCACTAGTACCATGTCGAAATTTTCAGCTAACATTTTATACTAATGAAGTAGTATTTTCTAATGTGTACATGACATGGCAATTATCAATGATGATGTGTGTGAGCCGGCAAGCAGGTGTACGTGGAGCATACGCATCATCGGTAATTGTGCTGGTGTTCTGACAGCATGGGATTCAATATAACAATAAAACACATTTAAGCATGCAATGCGATGCGAATATCAAGGATATGCAGAAAATGAATAATACACACAACAATGAAGAATCTACATTAATATATATGAGTCATACAGTTTTTCCATTTGAAACAACACGAATCATGGTGTTTAGAAAATAAGGGCTGCAGTGTTTTTAAAAAAAGGTACGTCCTTTGAAATATCCGTAGAATCCCTTATCCTGTCTTTGAAAATACTCACGATTCGTTAGTTTTGAAATAGATATAACTCGAGTCTAGTCTAACATCTACAAGTAAACTACAGGACTAAACTAACAGGCTAATCGAAAAGGTGAGAAAACCACCTAAATCTGAGTCGATATATATATATATATATATAATAGTCGGTGATCCCGCTTCAATAGTATCACATAAGATACAATATATAACATGACATTCTCGAGTCAAGAGTGTGGATCTATCATCAATATATAGCTCGTACGGTAAATCCATCGTACGACATCCCAATCTGGGTACGGGTCAAATATCACATTTATCTCATCATTTATCTGGTATCCTTATCATCATATCATGATCTGGGTACTGATCTAAAGTCTAGTACATACTGATACCATCTACATATATGTATGCATGTGTATGAAAACACATCGTCTAAGGACCCGCTATAACAACATGTCGTATCTCATAATACGAACCAAAACACATCACCGATCTCATGGCACCATGCCCAATCTCAGCGACTCATCTCCAAATACCATGTACTATCCTCATCATCCATGTATGTATGTATATATATATATAGTCCTATACCTATGTGTGTATAAATATATATACATATCCCCATATACGTATAAGAAAGTAAAATGTATGCGTGTATGCAAATCACCAATATAGGGTTCGCGACTAAGAAACTAACTAAAACACTATCATACGAATACACTATACTAACCTAAAGTCATCTAAAACATGTCTAGCTACATATACACATCTCATAATACATAAGTGTGTGTGTGTGTGTGTCATAACGCATACGTGTTTTATACTACGAACTGCGGGGGTGCTATACGTCATCCACCCGACTTCCCCCATAGATATATATCTACTCACCTTGATCTTCACTTGCCAAATTCGACGTCGTCATCCTCTTCTTCATCATCCGAAGTCCACGTGGGGATACCTACATATATACACATATAGTATCGTAAACGGAAATCACGCACGAAAACCAAAACGTAGCACGAATCACACATAGGTCAATTCCTATGGTCCGCTCATGCAAAAGAATCAAATAACCCTCAACATCGGCGTACAAACGTCGATTGATCGAGAAAAACCCAAACGTACCAATCGTGGTTTCACAACTCACTAAATGTTATAAGAAATAGGGTGCAAATCATCAAACCTTAAAATTAACCAAATCGATTTATTTCCACAAAGCCTGGTAAGCGGTCATTAACCGTTTTAATACAAATCTTGATATTTTAGCAAAACTAGTGGTCACAATATTCACTAATTGTCTTAATTAGGCCATATAAACATTTTCTAGATTTTTAATCTCGCTAAATTACACTAATCCAAAAACCTAGTTAGCACAAATTTCCATTTTAGTTCAAAACTTGATATTTTAACCAATCTAAATATTTTAACAATTCTAGTGGCCATAACGCTCACCAAATAACTGAACTAAGTCACACAAACCATTTCTAAAATTTTATCTCTTCTATTTATATTAATTATAAAAACCTAGTTTGCAAAAAAAATCACAATTTGGGCAAATTAAATATAACAATTTGCAAATTAGCTACTAGGTTAGGTTTTGCATTACCTAACATGTTAAACTACTCAATTAAACCATGATCAAATGCTAAAAACCCTCACTTGATCACAACCCCTTTTCTTGAATTTTTCAAGTTTGAAAATAGAACCCAAATTTACATCAAAACTAAATAAATTAAAGTAATTAGCAACCTATTAGACATGGGGTTAGGATTTATACCTCTAAAATTTGAGATCACACTTGCAACTTGACCTCCAAAGATACTTCCTTGCTCCAAGATCCATTCAAGATTGGCCAAGGAAAAATGGGTAAGTTTTAAATTAGGAGATTAATGAGGTTTTTTGTGTAGATTTTGAAGCATTTTAGAAGAATTTTGAAGAGAATTTGAGATGAAGAAATGAAGGGGGCTGCAAAATAGAGGGGCTCGGCTAATGTGCAGGTGGGGAGAAAGAGGGTGAGGGATTGGGTTGTGTTGGGAAAAAGTCACAAGTCAACCATTACCCATACCTCCTTTAATTATTGTTTCTCCTTTTCCTTTCATTTTCTTTTTCTTTCAAACCCTTTTTCAAGTGGGGAAAAAAATTGGGAAGGGCAGCCAAGGGGCTCGGCCATGATGAGGGGTGAAGATGTGGGGGTGATTGTATAGAAATTTCCATTCTAAAAACACCCCTCAAGTTTCATAATTGCAAGTTACAACATTACCAGTTTTAATTTATTTTATTTTATTTTATTTCGCTTGACCCTAGAAACAACTAGATTTTGGAATAACATGATAAAAATTTATGTTACAAACTAGATTTTAGTTGTCATGGTTCATATGTATGTAATTGACCCATTCAATATTGTAATTATCACCAATTAAATGTATTAGTGACGGTTTAAAATAATATTTAAAATAATTAATTTCGGAAAATATTTTAGTAAACCAGAAATTTTATAAGTGACCCAATAAGTACCAAATACTAGAAATTATATTGCTAGAATATGTATATTTAATTTTTATTGAAAGATAATCATATCTTGGTTTTTACGGAAAACACCCGTTATTTTACCGATTATCCGAAATTTCACCTAAACGATTTTCAAAACGTTACACGACATTTCAAGCGCGATCCAATCTTCGAGGAGCTCAAGAAGAGGAGGAGGAGAAGAAAACACGAAGGACTTGTAAACAAGGAGGTATAAACCCTAACATAGTAGTTAGAACCTCCTAGTAGATATAGCTAGTTAAGATTTCCGTAAAGATCTTGGAGTTAAAGTCGGTGCTGCAAAGTAAGAAAAATCGTTTTTTGTAAATTCCGCCTCCCCGCGAACCCACGGGGTGCGCAGCATTGACTTACAATACACTTGTACAAAAGACGGAGGAAGTATTGAGGCTTTTTCAAGAAAAGCCCGGGATTAAATAAGAGGATCGAATAAGGCCTAATGTCTCAGCCATCGATCTGGCTCCATCAAATTCAAACTCCAAAAATCTCAAATAACCTTGCAACAAGGCACCAACAAGGCCAAACAAAGAATAAGTGCAGCATTGACTCCTAAGTCGTTAAACTGGTAAATTAAAAGGAAAAAAGAAAAAGGAAAAAAAGAAAGAAAAGAAAAAGGGTTAGTCCACGAGTAAAAGGGGTACGAATGGAAACATGAAAATGCTTCGTGAGTAAAAACGGTTAGATATATATACCCTAGAGGCCATTATTGTATATTATATTAGATGTTGGGACATATGTATGTATAGAACAATCTTGCTCAAAATGATAGTATGCTATATGGTTTTGACTTTATCTTAACGTGTATACATTTATTCTTGCTCTTACATATACTTGTTGATAAAGCCATTAGGATCTTTGCTTGACTACCAGGATTATGATGTCGATCATACTAGTGGGCCCTCGGTAGTTGATAAGCACATCCTTAAAAGTTTCTAGTCATAGGGGTATCGAGACAGGGTATCGATATTCTAGAGTAGACTAGTATATACGTTTCTTGACCCCGTATGGGGCGATTGTTGATCTCATAACCATTGGTGTTTGACACCAAGGATTGTATACATGTGCTCATTAGAGACTGAGTACACCGAACGGACTCGCCGAAACTCATAGATGGTACTATATCTATCGTTAGATAGCAGTTCTCAGGTGACACGAGTACAGGTTAGTCTGTAGACCTGAGATCGTCATAGTGTCTCATGTGGTCCCCACTGTACTTAGATTACTATCCAACCACAGCTTTAATGATCTATGCAAACAGGTAGTGGTTGGGTATAGTCCCGGATCATGTGGAGGCAGTGAGCGCTCGGAAGGGATTCATCTCTCCCGGTATGGGGAGTTGATATTGCGCAGTGTGCAATTGGTTGTAACCATAAGTCCCTAACCAGGGCAAGTGAGATTTACTGATAAGCGTTATCGGTAGTTTCTCATTTGGTTATGAGCTTAATATCGGCACAATTTATCGGGTTATTGGAAGTCTGACGGATTCCATCTCCTAGGCCCGGTAGGTGACACTTTCAGACCAAGAGAACAAACTGTACGGTGAGTATCATCGATAGGCTCTATAGGGTACGGACAAGCTTGCTTGTCGGCCTTTCCTTCGTTCAATATATGGGTAGCAGTTACGTACAGCTAGTACCACTGACGTGCATGTGAGTTGAGGATGTGATCCGACAACTCACTGCCAGGATATTGACGGGTATTTAGAGTTCCACATAGATGTTTTGTCCACTCAAGCGAAATGATGTAGTATGTCCATGGGGATGCGTGCGAAGTCCGGTTAGACATTTGTCTTGAACCGGACGGGTTTTGATACTAGCCGGTGTTATGATTAACCTGGTCATTAAATCAATTGTTGATTTAATGACATGTTTAATTATATGGTGTTATATGATAATACATATAATTAATTTAGTATCATCTCTTCTCTTTCTTTATCTATTGTTTCATATGACGTGAACATTATATGTCATGGTTGATATTTATTAAACACGCATAACTTTATTCTCAATTCTTTTTCTTTTCTCATTTTTGCATGCCTAAGAGTGATGTATAGCCATCTCACATACCTTAAGACATATGGTAGCATGAGAGGTGACATGGGGTTAGGTGACGGTGGTGTGAGAATACTACCCATAACTTAATTTCTTACTCTTTCTCCTTCATACTAGTTGTGAGGAAAAAAATCGAGAGAGAAAAAGAAGAAAACAGAGAGAAAATAAAGAGCCTCTTACTCTACATCAAACTTCTTCTTACTTCTTAGCACATAGTGAGAGTGAAGGAGTAGCTCAAGTTGCCAACTCATCGCCGTGGATCATTTTCGACGGAAGGATCGGCAACCGAACTTCGTCCAGTAAACCCTTGGCGGCCAAGCTTGGAGATCAAACCAAAGGAGTAACTTTTCCACCCAAATAGGAGCTTTGAGAATAAGCATCAAATGTTGTATAATCTACTCATTTAGCTCTAAAGTTTTCTTTTGCAGGTTTAAATTTTTAGACAATATATAGGTATAGTTTGTCATGCTAGTTAGAAAAAATTTATTTTACCATTTCGCCTTATACCAAACCCCTAGTGGGATGCGTGACAAACTAACAAAAACAAGACGATTACCTGCAAGTTTGCGAAAACCCAAAAGGGCACAAACTAGTGTAGCGATGCAGACGTCAACCAAAGCCCGAATTCCAAATTCTCCAATGACAAATGATGATGCACTCCTGAAACCATACTTCAGTGTTAGCGATACTGATGTCAACCAAAAATTCAAATTCTCAATCCTCCAACGGCGAATGATGAGTCGCTCCTGATACCATTCCAGTGGTAGCGATGCAGATGTCAGACAGAAATTTCAAAATCTATAAATTCTCCAAAAGCGAATGATGAGTCGCTCTTGGTACCACTTCAGTGATAGCCATGCAGACGCTAACAAAAATTCAAATCCTCAAACTTCTCCAACGACAAATGATAAATTCCTTATGGTGCCCGTATTCCCGTGTTAGCAACGCTGATGCCAGCCTAGATTTCAAAAATTTAACCTCCAACTCCAAAATCCAGTTCCAAATTCTAATCAAATTTTATTCAAAATTTTCAACTTCTAATCCAACTCAATCCAAATCCTGGCTGAAATCCAGAAAAGGTCCAAATTTCAATTCCCAAAATCCGGACCTTTAAATCCTAATTCAAATCTCAACTCAAATTTAAATCCCTCCAACTGGAAAGGTACACATTCTAAACCAAAACCCTAATTCAAATTCTCTGAGTGCAGATGATAAGTCACTCCTGGAATCAAATTTCTAAACACCCCCTCCCCCCCTCCCGCGGTCTAAGATGACATTAAACATTCATGTTCTAAATCAAAATTCCAAAATCTCCGTCTAAGATGATGTTAAACATCAAAATTCCTAATTTTCCGTCTAAGATGACATTAAATATCAAAAGTTCCAAAATCTCCAAAAACCTTCAGTGTAAGTAGACGTTAAACCAAACTCTTCCGTCTAAACAGACGTTAAACCAAGCCCCGTATAAGTAGACGTTAAACCAAGCGCTCCGTCTAAGTATATGTTAAACCAAGTTCCTCCCGTCTAAGTAGACGTTAAACAAAACCCTCCGTCTAAGCAGACGTTAAACAAAACCATCCGTCTAAGCAGACGTTAAACTAAGATCTTCTATCTACATAGACATTAAACAAAACCCCTTTTCTAAGTAGACGTTAAATCAAGCTCTTCCATCTAAGCAGACGTTAAATCAAGCTCTTCCGTCTAAGAAGACGTTAAACCAAACTCTCGGTCTAAGTAGACGTTAAATAAGCTCCCGTCTAAGTAGAGGTTAAACAAGCCTTCCGTCTAAGTAGACGTTAAATAAGCTCCTGTCTAAGTAGAGGTTAAACAAGCCTTCCGTCTAAGTAGACGTTAAACAAACTGTCCGTCTAAGAGACGCTAAATATACTGTCAATGATGAAAATGAATCTCATCGTATGGCAAACGAGAAGAGACGTTGGCTCCATCCCCAGATCAAATCAAGCCAACTAATGACCTCCTCGTCGAAATCAAGATCCGCCTTGGAAAAAAGTCAACCAATGACCTCCCATCGGAATCAAACTACGCCTCGGTATCAAGTCAACCAATGACCTCCCCGTTAGAATCACGTCCCCGTCGGAATCAAGCTCGGCCTCGGAATCAAGTCAACCAATGACCTTCCTGTCGGAATCAGGCTCCGCCTCGGAAACAAGTCAACCAACAACCCCACTGTTAAAATCAAGCTTCTGTCTCGGAATCAAGTCAACAAACTGCTTTCATCATTGGAATCAAGATCCACCTCTGCGTTGGAATCATGATCTGCCTCGGAACGACCTCTACGTCGGAAGCCTAACAATAACGACCCCTACGTCGGAAACAACAAACGACCCCTACATCGAAAGCAACAATGTCACGCCCCGCTTCCCGGAGTACACTAAGGTAGGCACGTGACATAGCCAACCATGCTACCTGTGGATAGGAATTATCCTTCCACAGTCACATTACGGCTGTAGAGATATCAAGAACAATAATAAAACTATCTAGCACATGTCCATAAGCCAAAATAAAATGAGTCAAGAATAAATAATGCGGAAGCAAGAGATCCAATACAAGAATAACTGGAATGTATGTCCCATAATGCGGGCTCACATCAGGAATAAAATACTGAAAAGTAAAAGAACTAACTACTAATGAGTCCTCACTGCTCAGCCTGCTGACTGAAGTACTCCTGCTAGGATTGCAGCAAAGGTACGGAATCTGGGCCATGCAAAACCCAAACGTCAGCGCGTCATAACATCAAGCAATAATATATAAACAGGGTAACAAGACATGCAAGTATAATCATAAATGGTAAAGCAGGTGTAACAACAATATAAATCAGGGCAGTGAAGGGTAGTGTGCAGTGAGTAAACTAAACTGGTCTATTGGGTTATCTACTCTCAAGTCTTTGAAATCAGTCTGATGAATCATCGATGTAACTCAATAGTATCCCGTGCGTGCCCGGGATCACGGTCTATGACTCTCGGCTGAACCCGAGATGTGTCGCAAGGCAGTAAAGGATGGTAGGTAATGACGAGTGATGTCTATAGCATCACTCCGGGGCTGGCCTAGCCCATAAGACTGATCAGAGCAGGTATAGAACTGTCGAGTTACAAGTCAGGTTTCATCATTAATTTCCCCATACCCCCAAGTCAAAAGTGTTCAAGTCGGGTATTAAGTGATCTAAAGCTAATGCCAACACAGGATCAGGCAGGTACAGGTTTGTCTGGATAGACGACATGAAACGTCCGTGAGGACAACAGGTCAAGTTTATTGGCATTAGTCACACGATCAGGTAACAGGTAAAGCCATGGTACATCAGGTCAAGCTAGGTAGTAAATAGGTATCATGTCATGTTAAGAAATAGGTGTAACAAGTCATGTCAGGATGCACAGAGTGTCATGTGGGTGCTCATAATCAACTAACGTACGCATGGGTATATATATAAACAAGCATGGGTACTAATGAAGCAATAAAAAATGAATCATGGTGATGATATATGCAAGATACAGATTAAAGCATGGGGATGCACCGTTATAGATTAGAGTTAGGGTTGTGGTTCCAACATTAACTAAAATACACTTAAATTAGTATAGAATTGTTAAATCTCGTTATTATGGGTTAAATGGTCTAGGGATGCAATGATATATAAAATATGTTCAATGGATGCCACCGGGTATTCGGGGTAGAAACTATTTAAAAGTGCTATGGGTTATGCAGTTAATTAGTAAGTAATTTAACCACGGATGTGGGTACACGATATTGTACTTCAAGGTGCAACAAGTTATAATTTAAGATCCGAGTCTACAATGATATAATCTGACATCGAAAATGCAAGAATGGAAACTAATAGCCTTAGGTTCAATTTACATATTTAATCATGAAATAAATATATATAAATAATATATTAGCATGTAGCAAGTTTCACTTGCCTCGACGGATCACGATACGGTAAACGGAACGTCTCACGTCGGCGAGAAAAGTCGCGACACGCGCACGGTACACGGAACGAGTCCAAACAACGCACGGTGGGATCACACGGGTCAGATATCCTCGCTGGGTCGTCGGGATCGTCGCCGGAACAGTCGGATTCCGGCAACCAAGAAAGGCAGTGAACAACTAAGGAAAAAGAAATGCATGAAAGAAAAAAGAAGAGAAGAAGGGAAGGAGGATGGAGGGGAGGAGGCTTACTGTGGTCTGTGGAGGGATCGTGAAGGTGTCGACGGAGCTCCGGCGGACAACCTGCAGAGGACAGTGCACATAAAGAAACGGAGAAGAAAGAGAAGAAAGGAAGAAGAAGGAAAGAAGAAGAAAGAAGAGGTGTGGGGCTTACTGGGTGCACGGAGCCGGGCGAGCGAGGACAAGAGTCACCGGCGGCGATCACCCCGGCAGTGCAAAGGCGTGCAGGGGGGTGCTCGGGCCTGGGTCGGAAGGTGTGCAAGCTCAGAAGAAATGAGATGGAGGCGAAAGTGATGAGGGTGAGGGGATGACGAGATCGGGAGTTGTGTCGTCGGCTGTCGGCGACGACGTGAAGGGGAGACGGCGGCTAAGGTTAGCTGGTGATGGGTTTCGTTTTTAAAAAGAAACGAAGAAGGAGAAGAAAATATATAAAGAGGGGGAGAGAAGATTTAGCGAGAGGAGAGAGATAGAGGGAGATTCTGAGAGGAGGAGAGAGAGAAGAAGCCGCGAGATGAGAGAGAGAGGAAGAGAGAGATCGAGAGGAAGAGAGAAAGGGGAGAGGAGAGATAAAATTGGAATTATGTGATGAGATAGGAAGAGAGAAGAGAGATAGAAGAGAGAGAGACTCGGTGGTGGGGCCCGGTGCAACTAAAGAGAGCTCTGATTGGCTCGTGGAAAAAAATTGATAAAAATTTTATAAAAGATTTTTAACTAAAAGATTCATTCAGTTCCCAATTTTTAACAGAAAATCTAAAATAAATAAAATAAAATAATTAATTTGAATTTAGGCGGACTACAAAATATTTCAGAAATGCGCCCGGGTCGGGTCCAAAATTTTGAATTTGAAATATGAAAATTATTTGTAAGTTCCAAATTTAAAATGAAGGATTATGCAACAGAAATGCATACCCCCAAGAACGGACGCACGTACGTGCGCGTAGCCATCCAACCACGTCCGTTTCACTGAACGGGACGAGAACACGATGCAAGGACGCTACCACAGGGTTAGGGGTATCGTGAATTTTTAAATTATTTTAAGTGACTTAAATTGTTATATGCAAAATATGTGATGTTAGGGTATTCTATAACTATGAAACAACAAGCTCAAGCAAGTGGGTCGAATATAAAGTAAACTACCATTCACATCCATACAGTAAATGAAATAAACACCATAAACAACACATACGGCAACAGAAATTGGTATAACTGAACTCGGTTGTTACAAACAATAACGACCTCTACATTGGAAGCACCGCAACAACGACCTCTACGTCAGAAACCCAACAACGACCTCTACGTCGGAGCGATCCCTACGTCGGAAGCATGTCAACCAACGACTTCCACGTCATAAAAATGGATCAAGTCAGCTTCTCCATGAAGAAAGATTCACCAATTTCATGCATACGACCCATGCATGTGGTATGCATTTATAGATGGGGGGCACTTTGTTGAGATCAAAATTTACACCCCAAGTCGAAAAGTCAAAGTCAAAGAGTGGACCTAAGTCAAAGCAAGCAGACTTTATTGCCGAATCCATGCCGGACCCACGCCTAAACGCAAGACGGGCCCATGCACAAACGCATGTCCAAGCAGGTGGGCCTAAGCCCAAGCCGACCCAAACTTAAGCATGGAACCAGCTCTCATGCCAAGAAAATAAGAAATTATAATAAATGTAATATTTAAATAAATATGCAAAATGTATAAAAAAAAAAGGAAAAATGCCAATTATGTAAAGCTCAATGGCTAATATGCAAATGTGCAGGGGTATTTTATCCTGCCAAATGAATGAAATGATAAGTTTTTCTCCCCTCATAAAATTTACTTGGGTTTTGCATCTCTCCTTCATCTTCTTGCTCAAAGAGAAAAGGAAATCCAAAAGAAAAGAAAGTTTCTTTTGGATTTCTGTCATCTTCTTCTACCCAAAAACAACCCATTAAAGAGAATCCATCTCTTTAAAAAAACCATCTCAAGAAGTTAAGATCCAAGACAAGAATCAAAGAAAGGAGCAATCTTTTCTTCATCAAATCAAATAACAAGGGAGAAGAAGGAACCTAACTGAAAGCCCATGGCTTTCACTACGAACAAGCATATTTTCAAATAAATAAACTCGGTGAAAACCTATCACGCCGGCGCCGGATCTCCACATGAGATCTATGGGATGGGTCCTAACCCATGTTCCCAATCGTGTGAACATGGGACACACCCCGTGTTCAGCGTCGGGATCCATTTTGGGATCCCTGTTTCGAGACCCCCCAATAGGGTCAATTACTTTCGGGACCCCCCTAAAAGGGTCTCCTGCTTCTTCCTTGTTCCCCGCCGAACACGGAAATGAGACCGTGTAGGTCCGTCTTGCCTGATTTCGGGGCGAATACTAATTGGTGCTATCCGTCCACTTCGTCAGATTCCCCTTCATTGAGGGGTTTTTGATTGTAGGGACGCTCTTCCCTGCAGGCGCAAGTCCCTGCAGTTAATTACGCTGCCGCATTGCGGTAACAACTTTCTCCTTCTCCAGATGGTCACTTCGTGTCGTGGATGTTTTTTTTTGTTTTTTGGTTGCCCGTGGATTGTATACGGAGACTAATTTATTTTGTCGCCCGTAGGGCGTGGATTAGTCCAAATCCGTATTCTTCTTAGATTTGGTTTTGGGGTTGGGTTTAAGGATACGTTAGTCTCATTTAAGACTAAGATCAACTTAAACGTTTGTTAATGATACGTTAGTCTAATTTCATACTAAGATCAACTTAACGGGATCGTTTAGATCCAACAATAGAGCATTTGGGCTCTATAGTTTAGTTTAGGGACATTGCGGTCAATTACCAGTTTAAGGACATAGTGGTCCAACGTTAGTTTAAGGACGTCTCGGTCCAAGGTTAAGGACATCATAGTCCATGGACTTAAGGACCCCACAGTTCGAGGTTAAGGACATCATAGTCCATGGGTTTAAAGGGACCCCACAGTCCGAGATTAAGGATATCATAGTCCGTGGAATGTATGGTTGTCGGGACCCGTCACTTGTCTGAAGACGTTGAAGGATTACAACGCAAATATCAGAGGAGTGAAGAGATGTACCCTTGAACCAATGTTGGTTGGGAGATCTGTAGTCCAACTTGGGACTAAGGTCTGTTAAAAGATTGGTGAGCATATGGGCTCAATTGATCTGAATTGAGGACTTATGGCCAATCTTGGGCTAAGTCCAATCAAGTTAAAATGTTTAACATTTATTTTGGGCTGTTGAGCATTTGTTTGGTCTTGGCCCTTTTAATAATGCTGAGTATTGATTTGCATTCTGACAATGTTTTGTCTTTTATTGAATGCTGAGCATTCATCAGAGCTATGAGGTTTTATTAAAGAACAATTTATATTCTATCAGCACAGCACATAGTGCGCTTGGCGTTTTGTGCCAGTCAAAGAGCACAGTGCACTTCTGCCAAATAACGCACACATGAGGGACACGTGTTGTGCTTGGCGCTAGCGCCAGTTAATGAGCGCAGAGCGCTAGTTTATGAGCGCATTGTGCTAACTAATAAGTGGCGCACACGTGAGGGACACATGGTGCACTTGGCGCTAGCGCCAGTCTAAGAGCGCAAAGCGCTAGCTCAAAATATGGAGCACTAAGGCTCTTTTTATGCAGCGCTATATGCTGAGAATTAAATTCCCCTTTAAGAGACTTTGTCTCGTGGAACAAAGTTCTCGGTTTTACAGGAGATGTTTCAATCTCTTATATTGATTGAAAGGTTTTGCCTTTATGGATCTTTGATCCTAAGAGAATTGAATTATTTTCCCCTTTTATAATGAGATGATATCTGAAAGACAATTTGTCTTAAAGATCTATGATCCGTGAGAAGAATTATGTTCTTCTTCTTTTATGATGAGATCTTTTGATATTTTTGTGAAAGACTTTTGTCTTGTAGATCTATGATCTTTAAAGAAGTGAATTCTTCTTTTCAATTATGAGATGATTTCATCTCTCTGTTCATTTTTTTTAGCTTGAAGAAACGCTTCTTTTTTTCTGAGAGCTTGGCTCTTGAGATCTCTCGAAGCTTAGGGG
This sequence comes from Agapanthus africanus, assembly GCA_030015575.1. Lineage (NCBI taxonomy): Eukaryota > Viridiplantae > Streptophyta > Magnoliopsida > Asparagales > Amaryllidaceae > Agapanthus > Agapanthus africanus. Next base: position 465,464,343 of record JASDDO010000018.1, on the reverse strand, counting down.
GTTTCTCTCTCTATTTCTGTATATCTCCGACTTGAAGTCTTGTGGTCTTTATATAGGGTAAGCTGATCAGTTCAATCAGTCAAGGAGATCTTTTCTCCAATTGATTCGGGGAATTTCCCATCGTTGGATCTTTGATCCAAGGGCTTCTGATTTTCAGAAGGCAATCTTCTTGTTTTTAACAAAATTGGAAAATCTTTCCATACAGAATTTATTCTGGGTTTTGGTGATTTTTAATCACCATTGGATCATTGATCCAACGGTGCTCTAATTTACAGAGCACAATCTTGTTGTTTGGAAAGATTTTTGAGAAATGTTTTCTTAACAGAATTTAATTATGATTAATTAATGATTTATTATTATTATTGGATCTTTAATCTGACGGTGGGGAGCTTTTCGTTCCAGCGCTAGCGCACCCGTGCTTTGCACGTGGTGCGCGACTTAGAGTGCAGCGCACTTAGAGCTAGCGCACCCATGCTTTGCACGTGGTACGCTGCTTATAGCACAGCGCACCTAGCGCTAGCGCATACGTGCTTTGCAGGTGGTGCGCTACTTAAGGCGTAGCGCACTGAGCGCTAGCGCACACGTGGTGCGCTGTTTAGGACGCAGCGCAGTTGGCGTTGCTATGAAGTGTTGCTTTTTGTTGTTGGAGGTGTCTTTTCACCTTCCTTTTAAATCAAACTTATATTCCACAGAACTTACATTTCCTAGATCTTAGGAATAGCTCCATTATGCACAAAATTTTCTGTGCCTAGTCTTTATAATCTGAAGCAATGCTTCTTTCTTTTCTCATTTCCAGCGAACCATCTTAACTATGGCTTGTAACCGTCCACATGCTCGTCGACAACCATGGGAGGTACCCATTCAGGACATTGTTCCTCGCTTCGCTGCGCGCTTGGTGAATCCTGCTCTTACGGATGACCAGTGCAACGCAGCGCTGCACAAGCTCTTAACTCATGTAGGATCTCCTCTCCCTCCCAACTCTATTTGGCTTCGAATAATCCTCATGTCCATGCTCACTGATATTCCCCCTCCTCCGGCGGAGATGACCCCAGTGATGCTCGATGTCACTGAAGACAAGATCGAGTGCTTCTTCGAGGCGCACTTGATCACCAAAGCCCTGAGGGATTGCTCTGTTCAATTGCTGAGCCAAATACGGGCTCATCGGGCCGTCATCTCCGCTTTCGCTGGTGAATGCGGTGCTAACCGATGGGTAGCTACTCCTAGCGAAGATCGTCGCTTTGACATGGTGGAAAAGACAGAGAGGGAACTAGATAATTTTATTTATATGTTTGTAAATCCCTGTACTTTTGATCCCATGTTTGGCGATCTATTTCCATTGCAATAAAATATTTAATTAAGTGTTTTCTTCCTTTTTGTCATCATCTGTCAAATGTTCCTCTTATTTTAATTCTTTTGTTCTTCTTCTGTCAGGCGCATATACGCTATAGAACTTACACTGTTATAAACCTACGCAAGTAATCCTTGCGAGAATGAGGCGCTTCTGGCGCTTAGCGCTCTCGTGCTTTGCACATGAGCGTCGTTTCAGAGTCTTTGACTCTTAGTGTTGGCGCATTTAATGCTAGCGCTTTTCACGAAACGTTTCGTTTCAAATTTCGGAATTTGAACAGAGTTTTGCTCTGATTGGGGAAACAAATGCTCCCCACCGTTGCGCTTACGTGGCCCACACGCAAGTGCAGCGATGGCAGCATTTTCGCCATTGGATCAACTTTTTGGGAGTTGAAACGGCTCTCAACGCCTATAAATAGGGCGTTTGGCCCTCTGAGATGACCATTGTTCATCTTCTTTTCTGAGAATTATTTCTCCTTCGGAGCATTACTCTCTTCTTTAAGAAATCTTTTAAGAATCAAAACTCTGATAGATCTTTTTCTTTTTGGTAAGATTCGAATTCGTTATCAGAGTTTTGCTCTTTTTGGATCATGGATCCGAAAAAGAAAACCTTTTTAGGGTTTCTTGATGGATCATTTCATCTTCTCTACAGAGCATTGCTCTTTAGCATTTTCGGGGAATTTTATTCCCCTATTTGGCAGTTGTCATTTCTTCTGAAGAGCATCGCTCTCAAGTAAGATTTACTCCTTGGCTTGAGGGGCTTAAATGGGAGTCTTTTGAGGGTTTTCTTTCTTAATTGCACAAATTTGAATTTGTTTGTCCCCAGACAGAACTTGTCTTTCCGAGAACTTGTTTAAATCCTAATGTCTGATTTTCCTCATTACTAATCTTTCAATGATGTTTCTTTTCAGGCACTATGGCTGTTCATTTATATGATCTCGATGAGATTATCTCTTATGGAGACATCCGCTCACTCGGCCGTTCCCAAGACCAAGAATTTACAAACGCCCAGTGCGCTGAAATTATGGGTCGCTTTGATACATACAATGGTCGATTGCTTCCTCGTCGTTCCTCTCTCTTGAAGCTTATTGTGGGAGCGATCTGGGGAGCACTTCCTCTATTCTATGCTGGCATGCTTCTTAAAGCATTGGACGATGCTGAAGATAAGGTGCATTCGGTATATCTGATGGGCTTAATCTCAAAGAAAAGGCGAGACCACCTCGTTGATATCCTGCATCAAGCTTTTCAACAAGCGGCGATACTCGCTGCCTATCGAAGGGTGGAGGACATCGGTGGGGATCCTGACGCTTGTGATCGTGAGAGAATGCACACGAAGATAGTCCGAGAGGCCCGAAAATTTTTGGATGGCCTTACTTTTGAATTTCTCAATCCATGTCCTGGATTTGATGTCCTGCCTTTGTAAACATTTTAATGGCATTTTTGTTTACCGTTTTCATCAATGTAGGAATTTTCTGAAGTATGAACGGCAAGCCTTTCCATTTCCATGTATTTGTCTTATGCATTAAACATTTTCGCTCATGCATGATTGGGTGCGTCTTGAATGCCTAACTGGATGCGAATCAAATGTTCTCTCAATTATCGCTTCTTTCTCTTCGCTGTGTCGTTGCCATGTAATTTCAGCAAATGTGGTCTGTAGATAGTAAGTGATGGTCCATCTTAGATTCTTTGCAGGGTAACGATGGCTTAGGAAACAGGTTCCGGTCTGCTGCCTAAGACTTTTCAATTTTATGAGCCGTGAAGGTCTCATAAAGACTTTTCTCCTTACGAGTCGTGAGGATCTCGTAGCTGTATTTTCTCCTTAGGAATCGTGAAGGCTCCTAAATGTGTTTTCTCTTGAGAGTCGTAAGGATCTCACAAGAGAATTTTCTTCCTCACGAGTCGAGAGGACTCAGTGATTGATGAGATTGACATTATCCGTATTTCACAGAGTCAGGAGTTGTTCTGGGCGTTTCCCACGGGGTCAGGATTGACTTTAGCCGTGTTCCACGGGACCAGGATTTGCTCTGGATGCTTCCCACGGGATCAGGATTGACATTAGCCGTGTTCCGTAAGGACCAGGTTCCGCTCTGGACGTTTCCCACGGGGTCAGGATTGACATAAGCCGTGTTCCGCAAGGACCAGGATCCGCTCTGGACGTTTCCCACGGGGTCAGGATTGACATTAGCCGTGTTCCACGAAACCGGGATTTGCTCTGGATGTTTCCCACGGGGTCAGGATTGACATAAGCCGTGTTCCACGAAACCAAGATTTGCTCTGGATGTTTCCCACGGGGTCAGGATTGACATAAGTCGTGTTCCATAAGGACCAGGTTCCGCTCTGGACGCTTCCCACGGGGTCAGGAGTGATATAAGCCGTGTTCCACAAGGACCAGGTTCCGCTCTGGACGCTTCCCACAGGTCAGGATTGACATAATCCGTGTTCCGCAAGGACCAGGATCTGCTCTGAACGTTTCCCACGGGGTCAGGATTGACATAAGCCGTGTTCCGCAAGGACCAGGATCCGCTCTGGACGTTTTCCACGGGGTCAGGATTGACATAAGCCGTGTTCCACTAGACCAGGATTTGCTCTGGATGCTTCCCATGGGGTCAGGATTGACATAGCCGTGTTCCACAAGACCAGGATTTGCTCTGGACGCTTACCACGGGGTCAGGAGTGACATAAACCGTGTTCCACTAGACCAGGATTTACTCTGGATGCTTCCCACGGGGTCAAGATTGACATAAGCCGTGTTCCACAAAGACCAGGTTCCGCTCTGGATACTTCCCACGGGGTCAGGATTGACATAAGCCGTGTTCCGCAAGGACCAGCTTCCGCTCTGGATGCTTCCCACGGGGTCAGGAGTGACATAAGCTGTGTTCCGCAAGGACCAGGTTGAGTTGACTCTCGGTTGTCTGTGTATCGTCGAGTCATGGAACTTGGAACTTCGCCATAGTTCCGATTTGCTAATGTTGCATCTGTTGTAATGGGATGAATGTTGAGATGATCTCTAGGCTGTCTGTGAACCGTCGAGATTTGGCTTCATTTTCTGATGGAACCTGGTGGGAATGTATGGTTCTCTCTTTGTTTGTGCCCCTGGATTATATACAGGTATCGATGTGATCTCACCTGTAGGGCAAAAGGTTTCATTTATATATTTTTCTTTCCGCGATGCTCTATCATTTCAGCTTTTTATATCGCGAAAGTCGCGATTGCCCAATCATTTCAGCTATTTTTCGCGGTGCCCAATCATTTCGGCTATTTGTTTTATTTACTCGCTGCTTTTTATTATGAGTTGCCCAATCATTTCGGCTATTTTGTATGCATACATTTTTACTTGCTGATTTTGTTGCATGTTGCCCCATCATTTCGGCTATTTCATATGCATTTGTGGATTGCTGGCTTTTCGCTGCGAATTTGGGATTTGATATCGATTTAGGCATCAGCATCGCTATAACTGGGATATTGCCAGGAGCGAATCATCATTTGCCTTTGTCGATGTTGAACAAAGGTGGCTTAGTAAACAGGGTTAGGATCCTGTCGATTAAGGCTTTTGATTTCATGAGCCGTAAGGGTCACATAAAAGTATTTCTCCCTACGAGTCGTGAGGATCTCGTGGGTGCGTTTTCTCCTTAGGAATCGTGAGGATTCCTAAGTGTGTGTTCTCTTATAAGTCGTAAGGATCTTATAAGAGTGTTTTCTCCTTATAAGTCGAGAGGACTTACAAGGGCTGTCCACTGTGTAAACATATCTCCAGTCGCGGGTGGGACTTTGTTAGGGAAATGTTTATTCGCGCCCGTGAATTGTATACAAGGGTCAATAGTGAACTACTTGTAGGGCAAAATCAGGGTGTATGACTGCTTAAGAACAGGTTCAGATCCCTGTAGCTTAAGGCTTTTGAATCCTATGAGCCGTAAGGGTCTCAAAGGGGAATTCTCCTTACGAGTCGTGAGGATCTCGTAAGTGAATTTCTCCTTAGGAATCGTGAGGATCCCTAAGTGTGTTGCTCCCTTGTGAGTCGTAAGGATCTCACGCAGGTGGTTTCTCCTTACAGGGTCGAGAGGGCTTTGCAAGTGTCTTTTAACGAGATTGCGCCCTTTCGGGTTTTCACAAAACTCGCCGGTAGCCCTGCTGTTTTTACTCACGGAGCCCTTTCGGGTTTTCATCCGTGCCCGTCTTGCTTATGGACATACCATTTTTTTTTGCCAGCCTTGGGATGCTGCGGTCCGTAGTAGTTTATCGACGTCTCGGTCAACAGCCAGTTTTAGGACATAGTGGTCCATCGTTAGTTTAAAGACGTTTCGGTCAGTCGTTAGTTTTAAGACATTTCGGTCCGTCATTAGTTTAAGGACGTTTCGGTCCGTCGCCAGTTTTAGGACATAGTGGTCCGTCGTTAGTTTAAGGACGTTTCGATCCGTCGCCAGTTTTAAGACATAGTGGTCCGTCGTTAGTTTAAGGATGTTTCGGTCCGATAGCCGGCTACTAGTTATAGAGTTTAGGCTTAAGAAGATAGCGAGTGGACATAGGCGTCGTCATCTATCGTTGACCTAGGCCGTGACTCATTAGGCGTAGTATTTTTTCAGGAAGCGATCGTTTATTGGCCTGAAAGGTCTTTCGCCATGCATATCCATAACTAGATAGGCTCCACCCTGGTAAACTTTGTCTATGATATACGGGCCTTCATAGTTCGGCTCGAATTTCCCCCGCTTGGCACGATTGGGGATCATAGGTCTCTTGACCACTAGCACGAGTTCGCCTTAACGGAATGTTCTCGGCCTAGTCAATCTCTCGTATGAGCGCGTCATCTTTGCTTTATAAGCCTACAGGTTTTGTTGCGCCATGAGCCGGGTTTCATCAAGGGCGTCAAGTTCCTCAAACCGAAGGTGAGCATTCTCTTCGTCCGTTAGCTCGTTGTGAACTGCCACTCGTAGAGAGGGTAACTCTATCTCGAGGGGGAGTACCGCTTCTGTGCCGAATACCAATGCATACGGCGTTGTGTTTGTAGCCGTTTTGAACGTATTTCGATACGCCCAAAGAGCTTCATGCAGTCTCTCGTGCCAGTCCCTCTTATTTCGAGACACCGTCTTTTTCACAATCTTCGTCAAGGTCTTGTTGAAAGCCTCAGCTAGACCGTTAGCTCGGGGATTATAGACTGAAGAGTATCTCCAGTCTATGTTATGTTGTTGTGCAAAGCGGCTGATCTTGTGGCTTCTGTAAGCTGGCCCGTTATCGGAAATAATCCGTCGCGGAGTGCCGAACCGGTAAATGACGTGTGTCTTGAAGAAATGAAGGATATTCTCCGTCTTCACTTCTCTTAGTGATAAGTACTGCTTCTGCCCATTTGGAGAAGTAATCAGTTGTTGCGAGAATAAACCGATGTCTTCTGGACGACGCTGGTTCGATGGGCCCGATTATGTCGGTTCCCCACATTTCGAACGGCCAGCTAGCCACCGTTGGATATAGCGGATTTGGATGCTGGTGGATAAAGTCCCCGTGAATCTGGCACAAGTGGCATTACTTCGTGTATTCGAGGCAGTCTTGGATCATCGTGGGCCAATAGTAGCCTATCCTTTGATCTTCAGTTTCATCTTCGGCCCGGCTTGGTGAGAACCGCAGAGTCCGTCGTGAGTTTCTTAGACGACTCTCTTTGCCTCTTCAGGTCCCAGGTATCTTAGCCACAGAGCACCAAACGATCTCTTATACAGAGTATCATTGACAAAGGCGAAGAATAGAGCTCGTTTCATGAGATGATGTCTTACGGACGTGTCTTCAGGTGTTCGACCGGATTTGAAGTAGTCTATAAAGACTTCTCTCCAATCTCTAGCCTTTTCCTGGTCCTTTATTTGTAGAGCCGTTTGCTCGGTAGCTTCCTTTTCTTTGGATGACTCCAGAGATATTTCTGCCGGTGCAAGAACCCGATGGATTTGCACAACGATCCTCACGTCATCGAGGTTCTCGTCGGCCAGCTCTTTAGCGAGTTTGGCCAATGCATCCACCGTGCTATTTTCCGCACACGGTATGCTTTCCAGGGTGTAGGAACGGATTCGAGTCAGCAGTTGCTGTACTCTCTCGCTGTACTTCACCAACTCAGGCTTGCACGTTTGATAGTCGCCATTTACTTGAGCAATGATCAGCTGGGAGTCTCCGTATATGAAGAGGTTCTCAATTCCCATGTCGACGGCGATCTCAAGACCTGCTATTAAAGCTTCATATTCGGCTTCATTGTTCGTCCTCGGCTCTGTTAAGGAGAAGGAAAAGCGCATTATCCCTCATTGTGGAATCATGAAGATGAGGCCTACCCCTGATTTGATTATGGGGGTACTTTGTTTGCGCTTCTTCATGGAAGATGCTCCATCGAAATAGAGTTCCCATTGGGTATCATTCTCTCTTCTCTTCCCGTCGATCATGTCAAACGCGTGTTCGTTTGGCAATTCGCAGTTCAAGGGAGAGTCGGCAGGTATCAGATGCTCAGCGAGGAAGTCGGCGATGGCCTGGCCTTTCACTGCCTTGAGGGGTCGATATGTCATCGAGAATTCCATTAAGAGTAGGGCCTATTTAGCGAGCCGTCCCGTTAATATAGATTTTGACATCAAGTATTTGAGAGGATCCACCTTTGATATGAGGTGGACCTCATGTGCTAAAGCATAGTGTCTGAGCTTCGTTATCGCGAAGATCAACGCTAAACAGTGTTTTTCAATAAGGGAGTAGTTGTTTTCTGCCCCCATAAGAACTTGACTCAAATAGTAGAGAGCTCTCTCCTTCCCTTAGTCGTTTTCTTGTGCCCACAGCGCGTCTAAAGAACCTTCGAGGGCGGTTGTATACAGAATGAGAGGCTTTTCCTTGACCGGGGCAATCAACACCGGCGGATTCTGCAGGTATTGCTTAATTTTGTCCAGTGCGCTTTGGCATTGGCGATCCCAGATGAACGGAGTTCCCTTCTTTATTAGGTGACTGTAAGGACAGCACTTGCCTGAGAGATTAGCTATAAATCACCTGATATACGCGATCTTCCCTTGGAGAGACCGCAGCTGCTTGAGAGTCCTTGGCGGAGGCATTTCCATGATCGTCTTAATCTTCGATCGGTCTATTTCGATGCCTCGGTGTCGGACGACGAATCCTAGAAACTTGCCTGAGGAAACTCCGAATGCACATTTGAGGGGGTTCATCTTCAAGTTGTATTTCCGAAGACGCTGAAACACGATCTTCAGATGCTCTAAATATTCCTCGTATGATTTGCTTTTAACTATGAGGTCGTCGATATAGCATTCGACTATTTCATGTATGAGGTCATCGAAAATCTTTGTCATGGCCCTCTGATAGGTGGCACCGACGTTCTTTAGACTGAAGGGCATCACCTTATAGCAGAATATGCCCAAAGGAGTCCGGAAAGCGGTATACTTCTGGTCTTCGGGATGCATCTTTATCTGATTGTACTCTGATGATCCGTCCATGAAGGAGAAGACTTCGTGAGTGGACGCATTATCTATCATCAGCTCGGTGACTGGTACTGAAAAGTCGTCCTTCGGGCAAGCTTTATTGAGGTCCCGAAAGTCCACGCAGATGCGCACCGTCCCATTTTTCTTCATCACTGGGACAATGTTGGTGATCCAATTAGGATATTGAACCTCTTGGATGAAGCCGAAGTCGATTAGCTTCTTTACCTCGGCATTGATGCTCATCTCAAGCTCGAGCCGCATTCTTCTCGGTGCTTGTTTGATCGGCTTGACGTCCGGAGATATCAACAATTTGTGCACCGCAATCTCTGGATCTAGTCCCGGCATCTCGAATAGCTCCATGCGAAGCAGTCTTTATACTGTATGAGCACGTCTTTTAGCATAGCCACCCTTTCTTCAGACAACAACTCACTGACGAATGTCGGCCGCGGGTCGTTTGTTGTCCCCAAGTCGATGTTTCTGAGGTTGTCTGCAGTAGTATGTATCCCATCTTCCAGCTCTTTTGGCGCTTGTGGAAATTCCGAGATCACCTCGTCATCATTGTTTTCGAAGCACCAGGGGAAGTCATCCATATTCTCGGATTCTTCTTCTGACAGCGTTATCATATGACAGGTATGAGATCGCTTCCAAGACCGATGTTGATCTGGTTCTACTCTCGTGGCTTTCGGTTCATACTTCTGCGGTGGGGTTACCCTCCAACTGCTGGATAAAGCGAACTTGCCTTGCTGATACTGGTCTTCGACCCGGTTCTTGAAGGTGAAGCAGTCCTCGAAAGGATGTCCTATCGCTCGGTGATAGGAGCAATAGTCTGGATGATTAACTTCACCTGCTTGCTCGAGGTGCTTGGACTCCAGGAGGGTAATCATCTGATGTTTTATGACAAGATCAAGTATCTTCCTTGTCTTGTCTTGGGAAAAAGAATACGCTTGACCCATCTTCTTTATAAGAGACGAATCTTGGTTGCTCGATTCTCGATCGCGTGGGTTCTTGGTCCCGCTTTGTCGCTGTCGGACGCTTTTTCCGTTCTTGGGTTTATTTCTACCTCTGTGTCGGGTCTTTTGTATGACGGGCTGGCGACGAAGGGCATCGTCACTTTCTGCAGCCTGCTGAAGGAGACGCCGCGTTCTGGTTTTCTCGTAGATGGCCATTTCGCGATTATGGTCGACTCGAACCTTTTGACCCGCTTTCCTTATAAGCTTGTCCATTTGTTCTTCGAACGACGGGTTTGGCATTTTCACGATGGGGGCTCGTTTTGGTTCAAGGTTAGTATCTTCCCACAGAGCATCTCCTTCTTCGTCGAAGTCATGTATGACGTAGCAGTCACGGAATAGCTCCCGTTTCTTGGATTGAACATATCCAAGCCCGATCGTTTCCATTCTCCCATTGGGCAACTTTCGTTGAGTTCCGGGGACGCTCCAGATCCTGTTGTAGAACTGAGCTTGTCGAGCAGTCTGCTTAAGGGGTATGCCTTGGCGCCTCAACAGTCTTTTTAATCTGTCTGTGTAATATCTGGGCAGACGGATGGGCTGAAGCCTGTCAAGTATAGAATCCGCGCCATGCCAGATTTCTTTCTCCACTTTGGTTTTCCCAGATCGGTAGAATAGGATCGCCTTTTCACCCTTTCGCCTAGGAAGGACATAGAATGTCTGCAGTTCCTGCACACTATAGGCATTAAGTGCATCGAGCTCTTTGTAATGCTCCCGCGGAACCATAGCGATTTGCAAACTCCGATCATCATCAGCAAAGACTTAAATTGATGGCCGAACAGAAAATACGGCATTGACTTCATCTTCCGGGTCGCTGCCGAAGATCAACATAGGGGTGGACGGTCCCTGCTTGTTGCATTGGGGCGGCCCTGAATAAACTATTTTTTCTTCCTCCTCGGTATCACTTCTAAAGACTGGAATAGTGGTGATAGCTTTGTTCTTGTCCTCCGATTTGCGACATCTTTCTGTGTCTTTGAAATCTGGCAGGAAGTATTTTGCATCCTCATATTTACGGACTTCGTTCACGAAGAATAGGTTTAGTTCCCCTGTCACAGTGTACTCGAGACCATCTTTGAAGTACTTCATACACTGATGTTGTGTAGAAGGGATAATGTTGTACTCGTGTAACTAAGGCCGACCGAGCAAAGCGTTGTAGCAGCTCTTGGCGTCAATGACATAAAATTTGATGTCTGTAACAAGCAGCCCAAAGCGCAGCGTCAGTATCACAGACCCGAGCGTCCGTGATGACTGGGAGTCAAACTCGGAGATAGTGATCTTATCCCGAGCGAGGTGTTGAACGCTCATGCAGATTTCCTTCAACACTCTTACACTGAGGAGGTTGACGGAGGACCCATTGTCAACCATGATTTTGCCTATCTTGATATCATGACAGTATCCGGAGACATAAAGGGGACGGTTATGCCCGCACGTCCCGAGGAGGAGATCTTCATCGCCGAAGGTGATATCGGCTGTGTGCACTTCTTCCAGCTCGTCCTTCATCTTTTCTTCGGCGAGGAAAACTTGGAATTGCTCGGGCTCTTGTAGTGCCTTGATCAAAGAATCTCTCGCCTCTTTGGATAGCAGAAGGGCATCGAGAATGCTGAGCTGTGAGGGTATCTACCTCAGGTATGCCAGAACATTGTAGTCCACCTTACTTTTCTTCGGCGGGTCCTTAGCTGTCAGCTCTTCGACGACTTGATCATCGAGGGCGATATCTTCGGGGACCTTTTCTTTCCCCTCATCCTTTTTATTTGATCCCTTGTTTGCGGCTCCGAGATTCTTTTCAGGTAATGTGCAATTGCGCAGCTGAATGTTCTCGCAACTCTTCGGTTCTTCCTCCTTTCCCGAGGTAGATTCTTTGAATAGAAGGACAAGAGCTATTTCTTCCTCAGAATCGCTCACAAAGGTGAGAACTTGCGATCCCCCAGCATCGACCTTGTGACAGTTGCTGGTAGTTCTTTATGCTCCTCGGTCGTATTTCTTTGCTCCCGACAAGTTTTGCGTTTCATCCGCTTGAAATATTGTCGGTGAGCAACATATCCCTGCCACCAGCTTTTAAAAGCTTTGCACTCTTCGGTGGAGTGCGCAATCTTTCGATGATATAAGCAGTAGCTAGGATGCATATCCGCTTCATCAAAAGTGTTTTCTTCGGAGGGTGGCAGCTTCATTCCCATCGCTATGGCTTTGGCAAACCTTTTCCTCATCTTGAACCTACTTTTATTTGTAGCGGGTGTACTTTGATCTGGTGAGAGTGTTTCGACCCTTTCGTCCAGTCGCCGGCATTTGGCCTTTTCAAATATGGCCATCTCGCGCTCTCGATCAGCTTTGCTTTTAAGAAGAGCTTCATCCAGGAATGCATCAATCATTTCGTCTGATGGTCCTAGAAGTTCCGGCTCAGGATCTACCCCCAGTTTCTCTGCATAAGGAGCTTCTTCATCGTTTATCGACGAGTGAGGGATCACATGGCAGCTTACCACATAATCTTCAGGGTCATCCGACGAGTCTTCTCCATTGTCAACATCTCCGTCCTCAAGGACGTGGCTGAGAAATTCTTGGAGTGTGACTGGGGTCCGCGTCTTCTGGATGTATTCTTCCAGCGCGTCGATATATTTCTGCAGGTCCGTGCGCTATATTTCTGCAGGTCCGTGCGCTCGTCACTAAGCTTTACGGGCTTTTTGGTCTTCTTCTTCTTCTTCGAAGACTTTGACGGCTGGGTGTGAGCGCTTTGACTATCACTACCAATTTTTTGAGTTGGGCATGGTTTCAGCATTCCCTCGATGACCTCGGGTTCCAGTGGATTTTTCCACCTGATTGCCGGGCATGTTTGGAGATCCTTCAGCATTCTTTTAGTCTTGGCTGAAAGAACGACCTTCCATGGAGCTTCTTCTACGAAAGAGCATGATGCCCCCGGTGTGTCCGTCCTTTTAAGAGCGTGCGGCTGTGGCGGGCTTACTTTCCAATTTTCGGATAGTGCAAACTTGCCCTGTTGGTATTGGTCTTCGATCCAGCCTTTAAAGACGAAGCAATCTTCAATTGGATGGCCTATCGTTTGGTGATAGTGGCAATAATTGGGATTATTAGCCTCACCGGGTTGCAATGGGCGTTTTGGATTCGGCAAATTAATGAGCCTGTTGCGCACCGCCAGATCGAACAATCTCCTCGTTTTGTCCCGGGGAAATGAATAAGGGCGCTTTATTTTCTCATTATAGAATCGTCGTCTCTCGTCTAGGCGATCAGTTAAGTTTGGACCACTGGGCTGCTGTTGAGCATTGGCGACGAAGGTCGCTTTCCCTTTCTCTTTTTCATTCCGCGGCTTCGGCTTCGAAGAGGAAGGCCTGTGGCCCATCTGGTCCATTTGGGCCAGCTTATCAATCAAGGACTGGAAAGTGGTTGGATTGAAAAACATCATGAATTGGGAGATAGTCGCTTGAGGGTCGAGAGTACCCACAAACATGCCTACCGCAGGCGCTTCTTCGATGCGTTGCTCGCACTTCGACCATAAGTTCCGCCACCGTATTGCATATTGAACCTATGTTTCGCCTGGCTTTACCCCGGCGTTAATTAATGCGGTGATCGGGGTGCGCTCGCTAGCGCTTGCGAATCTCTGTGTAAACAGCAGCTCCATCTCCACAAATGTCTTGATAGAGTCATTTGGAAGTTCAGAATACCACTTGAACGCTGTCTCCGACAAGCTGCTAACAAATTGGTGGAGCAGAAGTTTATCATCACCTCCAGTGTTGCCGCACAAGGCTCTGAATTGAGCGACATGCTGATGCGGATTTCCCGTCCCCTTATATACATGGAATTTGGGGATCGTGTATCCTAGCGGATACTTGATCTGATCATACCATCCTGGATATGGTCGCCCAGTTCTAACAATTTGCCCAGCCGCTTCATTCGCTTGGTGAACTCGTATCTGCTGAGCGATATAATCATCCAGGGCGGCCTTGGAGATGGTCTCCTCCTTGGCTGCTGAAAGGGCCGGAGGAGGGTTCGATGTCTCCCCTCTGTCGTCTTCAACGATAATCGGGGGTCTTCAGCTGGAGGATCTGGCTGTAGCATCATCCCGGCCATGTCTTGGAACAAAAGAGCCATTCGTTTTATATCGGCCGCCTGTTCAGCGACCTCTTTTTCTTTCCTCTCAAGCATTCTTCGGAGGAATTCAGCATCAGTTTCTTGTTCCTGACGCTGCTCTAAGGTCTCTGGATTTTCTTTCGGCCTAGTGAGTGCGGCCATTGCAGTCAGCATCTCTTGGAGCTTTTGCTACTGTTGCTCCTGAGCCTTTGTGATCGATCGGGTAAGCGCTCCATGACCCGTAGAGGCACGGCTTTCCTCTTTTCCAGAAGCCATATAAACGGTATGTGTTACCATACCCCCAGACTTGGGGCGTTTAGATTCAGCGTCCTCACGGTTCGCCGTGGTCACATGGGCTTTCTCTGGCCTCCTTCTCTTGTGAGCGGTTGAAGTTGAGGGAGCCGTTGCAGCGGGCACCCAGACGGATGACATCTTCTGTGGTACCACGAGATGGCTCTTTTCTTACCGAGCTTTAATCTTATTTTGTCAGCGAGAGTAGTCCTGCTCAATCACCGATTCCTGGACCTGTCGCCAGACTTTGCAAATTTTGGAGGACAGCCGCTGAGGGGGTTGTTCCGGCTTCTTCTCTGTAGCATTCTCCACAGGTGGAGGAGATCTCTTCAGCACGGCAGTCGGAGAGTTTTTGCACACCCTCCTTAGCGGTTCAAAGCTATTCCCAGTCGGAACAACAGCATCGATTTCCACCATAGGAGCTGGCGGAGTCAGTCCAGAAGGGGAGCTGCCCCCAGCCTTCCTTACTCGGCGCCAGTGACGACGGCGAGCATGTCGTGCGGATGGAGTTGGTTCAGCTATAGGAGTGACTTCATCATGCCCCCTGTTTTGACGAAGGGTTGTCGCCGACGTCAGCCTCTTAAAGACCGATGTCCGTTGAGAAGCAATGTCCAATCTGTCAATGACAGACCTCTGGGCAGGGGAAGCAGCTTTGGGAAATTCGCCTGGAGCGGGAGCCGGAACGGCCAACCTTATGAAGACTGACTTCTTGGAAGAAGAAGTCTCTCTGATAATTTCGTCCGCTTGAGCCGGGATGGCTATCCGCTTAGGGATGGCCGCTTCAGGTAGTGCGGGCTTGTTGGCGTTCTAGCCCAGTCTGTTGAAAACTGAGGTAATGGAGCTGGGCGACCCATTGAGAGGGGTCACAGTAGTGGTAAGTCGATCAAAGACCGGCTTCCTTGGGGCCTCCTGCAACGGTATTGGGGCATTGAAGTTCACAGGTGGGAGCATGGTCCCGAAGAATAGTCCAGTGGTGGCCTGAGTCACCTGCTCCACTGGCATTGTAAAAAGGAAGATCGCTTGGGGCCCGTAAGTTACACCTCCAGATGAGGCGGAACGGGAGTTGCAGTTGTAGCTGGAACAGTTAGAGGCTATTGCTGTTCTTTTTTCTGCACGAGAGCAAAACCAAATATTAGTACCTCAAACCCAAGGGCAACCATATCAAACCGCGATTCGTTTGCGAAACACGACACACGAAGTGTGGAGTGGAAAGAGGAAAAGGTCCCACCGGGCGTACCAGAATTCGTTCCCCGCCGAACACGGAGACGAGACCGTGTAGGTCCATCTTGCCTGAATTTGGGGCAGATGCTAATTGGTGCTATCCGTCCACCTCTCCGAAGATGCCAAGTTGATTTATGACACCGTGTATCAAAGGTTTAAATGGATGCGGCCGATGTAGCAGATTTCGTCAGATTCCCCCTCATTGAGGGGTTTTTTATTGTGGGGACGCTCTTCCCTGCAGGCGCAAGCCCCTGCAGTTAATTACACTGCCGCATCGCGGTAACAACTTTCTCCTTCTCCAGATGGTCACTTCGTGTCGTAGATATTTGTTTTAGTTTTAGTTGCCCGTGGATTGTATACGGAGACTAATTTATGTTGTCGCCCGTAGGGCGTGGATTAGTCCAAATCCGTATTCTTTTTAGATTTGGTTTTAGGGTTGGGTTTAAGGATACGTTAGTCTCATTTGAGACTAAGATCAACTTAAACGTTTTTTAATGATACGTTAGTCTAATTTCAGACTAAGATCAACTTAACGGGATCGTTTAGATCCAACAACAGAGCATTTGGGCTCTATTGTTTAGTTTAGGAATATTGCGGTCAATTACCAGTTTAAGGACATAGTGGTCCAACGTTAGTTTAAGGACGTCTCGGTCCAAGGTTAAGGACATCATAGTTCATGGGCTTAAGGACCCCACAGTCCGAGGTTAAGGACATCATAGTCCATGGGTTTAAAGGGACCCCACAGTCCGAGGTTAAGGACATCATAGTCCGTGGAATGTGTGGTTGTCGGGACCCGTCACATGTCTGAAGACGTTGAAGGATTACAACGACAAATATCAGAGGAGTGAAGAGATATACCATTGAACCAAGGTTGGTTGGGAGATCTGTAGTCCAATTTAGGACTAAGGTCTGTTAAAAGATTCGTGAGTATATGGGCTCAATTGATCTGAATTGAGGACTTATGGCCAATCTTGGGCTAAGTCCAATCAAGTTAAAATGTTTAATATTTATTTTGGGCTGTTGAGCATTTGTTTGGGCTTGGCCCTTTTAATAATGCTGAGCATTGACTTGCATTCTGACAATATTTTGTCTTTTATTGAATGCTGAGCATTCATCAGAGCTCTGAGGCTTTATTAAAGAACAATTTATGTTCTATCAGCACAGCATAGTGCGCTTGGGGCTTTGTGCCAGTCAAAGAGCGCAGTGCGCTACTGCCAAATAGCGCACACATGAGGGACACGTATTGTGCTTGGCGCTAACGCCAGTTAATAAGCGCAGAGCGCTAGTTTATGAGTGCATTGCGCTAACTGATAAGTGACGCACACGTGAGGGACACATGGTGCACTTGGCGCTGGCGCCAGTCCAAGAGCGCAAAGCGCTAGCTCAAAATATGGAGCACTAAGGCTCTTTTTATGCAGCGCTATGCGCTGAGAATTAAATTTCCCTTTAAGAGACTTTGTCTCGTGGAACAAAGTTCTCAGTTTTACAGGAGATGTTTCAATCTCTTATATTGATTGAAAGGTTTTGCCTTTATGGATCTTTGATCCTAAGAGAATTGAATTATTCTTCCCTTTTATAATGGGATGATCTCTGAAAAACAATTTGTCTTATAGATCTACGATCTTTGAGAAGAATTATGTTCTTCTTCTTTTATGATAAGATCTTTTGATATTTTTGTGAAAGACTTTTGTCTTGTAGATTTATGATCTTTAAAGAAATGAATTCTTCTTTTCAATTATGAGATGATTTCATCTCTCTGTTTATTTTTTTTACCTTGAAAAAACTCTTCTTTTTTCTGAGAGCTTGGCTCTTGAGATCTCTCGAAGCTTGGGGGGGTTTCTCTCTCTATTTCTGTATATCTCCGACTTGAAGTCTTGGGGCCTTTATTTAGGACAAGCTGATCAGTTCAATCAGTCAAGGAGATCTTTTCTCCAATTGATTCGGGGAGTTTCCCATCGTTGGATCTTTGATCCAAGGGTTTCTGATTTTCAGAAGGCAATCTTCTTGTTTTTAACAAGATTGGAAAATCTTTTCATACAGAATTTATTCTGTATTTTGGTGATTTTTAATCACCATTGGATCATTGATCCAACGGTGCTCTAATTTACAGAGCACAATCTTGTTGTTTGGAAAGATTTTTGAGAAATGTTTTCTTAACAGAATTTAATTCTGATTAATTAATGATTTATTATTATTATTGGATCTTTGATCTGACGGTGGGGAGCTTTTCGTTCCAGCGCTAGCGCACCCATGCTTTGTACGTGGTGCGCTGCTTAGAGCGCAGCGCTAGCGCACACGTACTTTGCACGTGGTGCGCTGCTTAGAGCGCAGCGCACCTAGCGCTAGCGCACACGTGGTGCGCTGTTTAGGGCACAGCGCACTTGGCGCTGCTATGAAGCGTTGCTTTTATTGTTGGAGGTGTCTTTTCACATTCCTTTTAAGTCAAACTTATATTCCCCAGAACTTACATTTCCCAGATCTTAGGAATAGCTCCATTACACACAAAATTTTTTGTGCCTAGTCTTTATAATCTGAAGCAATGCTTCTTTCTTTTCTCATTTCTAGAAAACCATCTTAACTATGGCTTTTAGCCACCCCCATGCTCGTCGACAACCATGGGAGGTATCCATTCAGGACATTGTTCCTCGCTTCGCTGCGCGCTTGGTGAATTCTGCTCTTACGGGTGACCAGTGCGACGCAGCGCTGCACGAGCTCTTGACTCGTGTAGGATCTCCTCTCCTTCCCAACTCTATTTGGCTTCGGATGATCCTCATGTCCGTGCTCGCTGATATTCCCCCTCCTCCGGTGGAGATGACCCCAGTGATGCTCGATGTCGCTGAAGACAAGATCGAGTGCTTCTTCGAGGCGCACTTGATCACCAAAGCCCTGAGGGATTGCTCTGTTCAATTGCTGAGCCAAATACGGGCTCATCGGGCCGTCATCTCTGCTTTCGCTGGTGAATGCGGTGGTAACCGATGGGTAGCTACTCCTCGCGAAGATCGTCGCTTTGACATGGTGGAAAAGACAGAGAGGGAACTAGATAATTTTATCTATATGTTTGTAAATCCCTGTACTTTTGATCTCATGTTTGGCGATCTATTTCCATTACAATAAAATGTTTAATTAAGTGTTTTCTTCTTTTCTGTCATTATCTGTCAAGTGTTCCTCTTATTTTAATTCTTTTGTTATTCTTCTGTCAGGCGCATATGCGCTATAGAACTTACACTGTTATAAACAGGCGCAAGTAATTCTTGCGAGAGTGAGGCGCTTCTGGCGCTTAGCGTCCTTGACGCTTAGCACTCTCGTGATTTGCACGTAAGCGCCGTTTCAGAGTCTTTGACTCTTAGTGCTGACGCATTTAATGCTAGCGCTTTTCACGAAGCGTTGTTTCGTTTCAAATCTCGGAATTTGAACAGAGTTTTGCTCTGATTGGGGAAACATTCCTCTTCATCTTTTCTCCTTCTCGGAGCTTTCTAACACACTCAAGTCATCCTTCTCAAATAGAATTTTGTTTTGGGACGCTGCCCTAAGGCCCGCAAGGAAGCTATTAGCCCCCTTGACTCCCAACCCGCTGACCGGGCGGTGGGACCCCCGTGTGACGGCCTCTGCTATGTTCAAAGATGCCTAAATTTGTCTTCAAGCACGACGTACATTTTACAGAATGAGTTCGTATGATACGCATGACCCGTTAATCGGAGATTCTCTGGTGTCAAAGCGAGGGATAATTAATGACAGTTTTGTCTTCGGCTGCAGAAAATTAGAATCTCCATAATTAATAGACCCCTGCCTGTCATGAGGACAGGAAATATCTGTACACGTCCGAAGCACGTACGCATCCTTCACAACAGGATGACGAGAAAAACAAACTAAGCAACAATTCTTCTTAAATTTTTTTTTGATACTAAAACCCATCTTTCAAATCCACCAAACTGCCGTACTAAAAAACCTCAAATTCCTACCTAGGAAAGCTAAAATGTCGATAAATCCTCGAAACAGTAATGCATATTCTGGATGATTAATGTTTGGATGCGGGGTTTTAATCCGATTTAATATAATTTTAGAAATTTAATGGTGTTCTTATAATAAATAATTTTTTCAAAAATAATATGATGAATTTTTGAATGATAAATCCTTTTCTCCCACAAGAAAAAACTTAAATCCTTTAAATTCACATAGGGGCTTGTCTCATTTAAATGTCACAAGGGTTTTGGACTCTGCTCATTCATTCATGCTCATCTCTGCAACCATTCCAACACAGAAGAATTGTTAGAATATAAAATAAATTTCCTCGACCCTCATCATAATTTCAAAGTTTTGGTGTAATGGAAATGGCTTTTCTCATGATATCGGAGCTAGGCTGAGCACTAGTGGATTTGAATAGTTAATTGGACGTTTGAGAGAGCCGATTGTCCTCTATGTGTATACCGTGCACCTTTGAAAGAGGCGATTGGTCTTTACGTGTGTGTCGTACATTCCATGTGACAACCACGTTGCATGTGAGGTTGCATGTGAGGGGAAGTGTTAACATATAGATAACAAAATCCCGCGTCAGAAAAACTATGAGGGATGCATGAGCATAAGATATAAGATGCGACAACCACCATAAAACTTGAGTCTTTTGGATGGAATCCGCTTATCTTGAAAGCTCGTATGCGCCCTCGTATAAACAAATATATAATTGGTCCCTCTCGTTTGTGAATATTAAAAAATTCACATGGTATCAGAGCAACCCATGTTCGAATCCCACCGGACGCATATTAAATGTGGATTTGTCAAATTAAAAATACCGCTCCACACAAAGGCCAGGTTTTAGCACAAAGGCACGTATTAAACTTGTCAAGTACTTCTGCTCTTCTTGCTTTATAGTATTCGTGTCCTTCTTTTTGAAACCCTATAACAAGCCAGCGAGTCAACTATCTCGCTCGAGTGTAAACAAATACTGAAATTGTTGAACTATAATCTGGAACGTGTTAAAATAAAATATATTCTCTCAACTCCAGTCACAACTTTAAAGTTTTGGTGAAGTGGAACGTTCTTTTTCACAAGAATGAAATGGTAATTTTGTTGTTCCACTCCATATGCATCCCAGAATAAAATCTTTGTTATGGTTTCTCATGTCACCTTTGACTGAACAAAAAGGACAAAAGACTATAGTTACAAATCATAGGTACAGAAAATTTTACTAGGCCTTCGGTAATCATTTGGAAAATAGGCTAAATTTCACCGAAGCTTTGGCGGGTTTGAGTTTCAGTGGTCGTATATTGCATAATCCTTTTGTATTTCTTAATGCTGCAAAATGTCTTCCTAAATTTTGAGCATGCACCGAATAACCCTTCTATATTTTAAAACCTAACAAGCTGTCATCCAAAAAGCTTATTTATCTTTTAGAAGGCCAAGCCTTTCGTATTGTTTGTGTTTATGCGGAGATATAAAATAAAATTGCATTGTTTGTTTGATGGGGATTTTCTCCCCTTCTCCAACCATTAAACTCTGATTATTTTTCTTTATCTGCATTCATTTTCCATAAGTTTGATAAAAATATGTAAATTGAAATTACCATATCAAAATTTAGCCTAGGGTTACTGCAACTGACTGAAGGATGAACACCAAATGCATGAAAAGCGAAGAATGGATAAGTAATTAAAGCAGCTTATACATAAAAGAATTTCGTGGTAAAAAAGTAACACTGACAACTCACATTATGAGACAGAATTAAAAAAAATTAAATTAAAAGATTTAAAAATATATAATTTGGACTACCAATATTTTACGAGCCTATAATTGAATCATGGATAAACTATTAAAAAGCCCCCGGCACGCTCGGAAGTTGTCTACAAAACCCCGGTATTTTTCAAAATTTCTGTGAAGGGCCTACTGTTCAAAATCTTTATGAGAAAAACCATGGATTGTATTTCATTCAGACGTTGTATTCTATTTTAAAAGCAATTGAAAAAATATCCCCTCCCTTCTTCTGGGCAGTGTTTAGATATTATATGTAACTGCTTAGATATTACACGCAGTACTCAGATATTAAAGGCAAATGCTTAGATATTAGAGACAACTACTTATATATTACATAAAAGCAGAAATATATTTTAGAGGATTTTGACGGAAGGATGGGAAATTAGATTTTTGGGGGCAAGAATGAAAACAGAATAATATTACAGGTAAGACTTCAGATATTATAGGTAAGTCTTTAGAGATTACATGCAACTCCTCTCTACTATAACTCACTTATATCTCCAGCTGTAAAGAACTGTCAGCCCGCATGAGCAAAAGACATTTTGGGGTTATACAAAAAGGCAAGTGGGGAATTATATACTGGGGTTTTATCGGGCCCAGGGTTTTTTAAACACGGCTGAAAAGCCCAAGGGTTTTTACAGAAGTTCTGAGCAGGCCTTGGGCTTTTTTACAGTTACACCCTTGAATCTTATACCCAAGAAAAATCATGACTACAATAATGCCACCAAATTCTAAGAACAGCAAACGATAATTGGGCCAAGCTGTGGGCCACATTGTCCAACCAAACTAAACATCTCAAATTTGTATAATTGTTTGGTCTTGGATTGTTTTATCGAGTAAAGTTGAGAAGAATATATAATTTTGTAAGCTAGTCCGTTACTAAAGTTGTTGGCGACGACAGCCATAATCATTACAAAGAGCACATCATTATTTGCTGGAAAAAACTACTATGCAAGGACTTGCATGGTGCAAGCATGGGCTTCCCCCACATGCAAGGAAAGCCCAATCAAGGGTTCTAGAGGGGCTTGCACCATGCAAGCCCTTCTGCAGTAGTTTTTTCCTTATTTGCTATGTCCTGCTCCCAACAATAAATGGGGCCCCAACTAGGCCATGCCCCATTAGCTCGAACCGACAAGCCCAATGAATAATGGACTAATATTTCATAGCATCTTTCTTAGACATAAATAAATGGATGCAAAACCAATCTTAACCTCATAGTTTTCTAGTAATTACAACTTAAGGAAAAATAATATTGCATAGACTTGACTTAGTTTCCTAGCTGCTGCAGCCTGCACCTAAGAACAATGCATCCTAGATTAAAATGGTTGATATTTCATCACATGAATAAAGTTCTTTTTTTATATTAAAAAATCTCTCTAAAGATAGCCTTTTATTCATGATCCAGGAAATGTTATAGAATAAAAGACATAATATTGGAAAATCTAAAAAGAAAATTTTGATATTTTGAAATTTCATGATTTTATTCAGCTAAAATTTTTGCAATCATTGTGAGCTTTTAAGACAAAATATTGAAATCGGAACAAAACAGAAGATTAGGAGTTTTTTTTTAAATTACATGATTTTTGTGTTGTGCAGTATACAAATATTGAAATTTTATACGTTTACAGAATATTTTAGGATTTTTAAAAATAATGCAAATTTCGTGTGTTATATATCAACCAAAATATTGAAAAACGGAAGAGAAAAGACCTTTTGAGATTTTTAAAAATTTCACGATTTTCATTTGTTATAACATGCAAAAGATTTAAAAGAAAGAAAATTGAATATTAATGTATTTTAAAAAAATTTACGATTTACGTGTGCTGCAGCATTCAAAATATTGAAAAACCAAAGAACAACAGAAAATATTTTAAGATTTTTGAAAATTTAAAAAATTTCGTATGCTTTAACAAACAAAATACTGAATAACGGAATAAAAAAATAAACTTGAGATTTTTAAAAATCAAATTATTAAAAAACCAAAGAAAAAAAGAAAACATTTTTAGATTTTTGAATATTTTAAATAATTTTGTATGGTATATAACACGCAAAACATTGAAAAACAAAGAAAAATAAATGGTAAGATTTTTGAAATTTTGGCAATTCTTGTATGCTCTAGGAAATATTTTAGAAAATTTAGCGGTATTTTTGTGCTAGCAAACAAAATACTAAAACATTTGATATTTTTAAAAATTTCCCGATTTGCATGTTCTATGCATACAAAATATTAAAAGATAGATGAATATTTAGATATTTTTGAAAATTTTGCTATCTTTGTATGTTATATATCATGCAAAATATTGAAAACACAAAGAAAAACAGATAATAATTTGAGATTTTTGAAAATTTCAAGATCATCGTTGGCTATAGCAAGCAAAATATTGAACCGAAGGAAAAAATTGTGAGAATTTTGAAAATTACGTGATTTTCTTGTGCTCTAATAAGCAAACCATTAAAAACTGAAGAAAAAACTTAAGATTTGAGATTTTAAAAAATTTCATAATTTTCTTGTGTTATAGCGAAGAAATACTAAAACATTTGAGATTTTTATAAATTTTACAATTTTCATATGTTATAGAGTGCAAAATAATGAAAAACCAAAGAAAAACGGAATTTTTTTTGAGATCTTTGAAATTTTCAAGATTTTCATATGCTATAGCAAACAAAATATTAAAAACCGAAGAAAAATAAATTATGAATTTTTTGAAAACTTCACGGTTTTCATGTGGAACAAGTAAACTATTGAAAAATTGATGAAAAAACTTAAAATCGAGATTTTAGAAATTTTCATAAAATTTGTGTGCTATAGCAAATAAATAACATTTTAGTTTTTCGTAAATTTCGCAATTTTCATGTGCTATATAGCACAGAAAAAATAAAGAAAAAGAAAGCTAGATATTTAGAGATATTTAAAAATTTTACGATTTTCGTTTGTTATATCATGCAAAATATTGAAAAAACTGAGAAAAACAAAAAATATTTTAATGTTTTTTAAAATTTTAAGATTATCGTATAGCAGCCAAAATACTGAATTACCGAAAAAAATAAATTATGAGAGAAAATTATGCAATTTTCGTATGATCTAGCAAGTAATGTATTAAAAACCGAATAAAAAACTTGAAAGTTGAGAGTTTAGAACATTTTGCACTTTTGATGTGTCACAGCAAAGAAAATATTAAAAAATTCCAGATATTTAAAAATTTCTTGATTTTGATGTGACAGTAGCACACAAAATATTAAAAAGGAAGAAAATTAAATATTTAGAGATTTTTGAAAATTTTATGATTTTCATATGTTATATAGCATGCAAAATATTGTAAAGCAAAGAAAAAACAGAAAATATTTTGAGATTTATGAGCATTTTAACATTTTAGTATGCTATTGCAAGTAAAATATTAAAAAACAGAAGAAAAAATTGAGATATTTTAAAATTATGCGATTTTCGTGTGCTTAAAAAGCAAATTATTGAAAAACAAAAGAAAAACCTTAAAATTTTAAATTTTGCGATTTTATTAATTGTGTTATAGTAAACAAAATGCCAAAACATTTGAGATTTTAGAAAATTTCTAGATTTTCAAGTGCTATATACAGGAAGAAAACTAAATATTTAGAAATTTTTAAAATTTCGCAATTTTCGCATGTCTAGCTAGTAAACCATTGAAAACCCACAGAAAAACATAAAACTTGATATTATAGAAACTAAAAGAGAAATAAAAAATATTTTGAGATTTTTGAAAATATAAAGATTTTCATATGCTCTAGCAAGAAAAATATTTTAAAATTGAAGATAAACTAAATTATGAGAACTTCTTAAATTACACAAGTTGGTGTGCTTTAGCAAATAGATTATTATAATCCAAAGAAAAAACTTAAAATTTGAGGTTGTAGATAATTTCACGTTTTTTTGTGTTCTAACAAACAAAATACTAAAACATTTAATCATTTAAAATTTTGTAATTTTTATGTGCTATATTGCACGCAAAATATTAACAAGGATGAAATTGAACATTAAGATATTTTTTGAAATTTTACGGGTGATATAACATACAGCTTATTGAAATGGAAAAATGAGGCTGTGAACAACATACATTTCCTCTATAGGTCCCCTCGCTGCTTAAACAGGTGGTACAACACAATGTGCCTTTTTTTTTATTGAAATCAACCGTTTTGGGGCTCATACTTGCGACCTCTCATATTGATAAGAAAATTGGTAACAACTGAGCTAAGCTCACTTGATAGTTCACAGCTCCATTGACCTCTATTGAAAAACAGAAAATATCTTGAGATTTTTAAACCTTTAAGATTTTCATATGCTATAACAAACAAAATATAGAAAACCCGAAGAAATAATAAATGTCAGATTTTTGAACATTACACGATTTTCTTGTTCTAGAAAGTTAACTATTGAAAAACAAATAAAAAGCCAAAAAATTGAGATTTTAGAAAATTTTCCGATTTTACGTAAACAAAATGCTAAAATATTTGGATTTTTTTAAATTTTATGATTTTCTTGCGTTATAACTTGCAGAGTATTAAAAATGAAGAAAATTGTACAATTAGAGATTTTTGAAATTTTTTCGATTTCGTGTGTGTTATGCGGTATGCAAAATATTGAAAAACCAAAGAAAAACAAAAAATATTTTGGGATTTTTGAAAATTTCAAGATTTTCATTTGCTAACAAGTAAATTATTGAAAAATCGAAGAAAAAATAAACCACGTGATTTTCAAAAAATTACACCAATTTTGCGTGCGTACATATAGAAAGGAAACTATTAATAAACCGAAGAAAATATTAAAATTTTGAGATTGAAGAATATTTCATGATTTTTATGTATTATAGTTAGGGCTATGAACATGTCGGGTTGGACGGATTTTAGACCATAAATGAACTCGAATCCATTAGTGCAGACGGGTTTACTAGGAATTTTAAACCCGTCCATTGGAATAGGGAAACACCAAAACATTTATTCATTGAAAATTTTGTAATTTTTATGTGCGCAAAATATTAACATGGATGAAAATTGAACATTAAGATATTTTTTAAAGTTCTACGCGTGATGCGAGATACAACGTATTGAAATGGAAAAATGAGGCTGTGAACAACATACATATCCTCTATAGGTCCCCTTGCAACTTAAACAGGTGGTGTACACACAAAGTGGCAATATTTTTTTTTATTGAAATCAACCATTTTAGGGATCAAACTTGCGACCTCTCATATTGGTGAGGAAATTGGTACTAACTGAGGTAAGGCCAGTTGATAGTTCACAGCTCCATTGACCTCTGTTGAAAAACATAAAATATCTTGAGATTTTTTTAAAACTTCAAGATTTTCATATGTTATAACAAACAAAATATAGAAAACCCGAAGCAATAATAATTGTCAGATTTTTGAACATTACACGATTTTTCAAGTTCTATAAAGTAAACTATGGAAAAACAAAAAAAAACAAAAAATTTGAGATTTTAGAAAATTTTAAGATTTTATGTAAACAAAGTGCTAAAATATTTGGATTTTTTAAAATTTTATGATTTTCTTGCGTCATAACTTGCAGAATATTAAAAATGACGAAAATTGAATATTTAGAGATTTTTGAATTTTTTTTCGATTTCGTGTGTTATGTGGTATGCAAAATATTGAAAAACCAAAGAAAAACAAAAAATATTTTTGGATTTTTTGAAAATTTCAAGATTTTCATTTCCTAACAAGTAAATTATTGAAAAACCGAAGAAAAAATAAACTGTGTAATTTTCAAAAAATTACGCCAATTTTGTCTGCGTATATATAGAATGGAAGCTATTAATAAACCGAAGAAAAAATTAAAAATTTGAGATTGAAGAATATTTCATGATTTTTATGTATTATAGTTAGGGCTATGAACGGGTCGGGTTGGACGGATTTTAGACCATAAATGAACCCGAACCCATTAGTGCAGGCGGGTTTACTAGGAATTTTAAACCCATCCATTGGAATAGGTATATAAGCCCAAATCCGAACCTAACAGGTTTGAGTGGGTTTCGGATCCGGGTCGGATTTCATTAGTTCGAGCGAGTTAAACACGGTTTTGGATAATTGCGGGTTTCACATATTAAATTTGACTTTTAATTTATATGAAATAAAACAATAAACCATAAATCCCTAACTTGATCCTATAAGCTGAAATTCTTCTATGACCGAAAAATAAAAATATTTCGTATTTAATTTAAAGAGATAAAAAGATAAAATAATAAGAAAAAGACTTAAAAAAGAATGCTGCTCCATTAACCTTTAGATTGTTAGATTTGAGAAGTGACAGAAAGGTTTAGATAATATTTATAGGTGTAGGGTATTGATATTAACCATATAATTAAATTTATCAACGACTCGAATGTTTATTAAGTAGACGGGTTCGAGTCGGTTACGGGCCGGTACGGATTACGGACGGATGTGGGTTCGTGTTATAAAAAATCTAAAACCCATCATATTCAAATGCGAGTAGATGAGGGTTTTGAACCCATCACTTTCGGGTGAGTTTAAAGGGGTCATTTTACCCGTCTATAATGGACGGGCTCGAACGAGTAACGGGTCCAAACCGACCAGGTGAAGACCCCTGGTTATAGCAAACAAAATATTAAAACAATTGAGATTTATGAAAATTTCATGATCTTTAAGTGCATAGCTTGTAAAATAGTATAAAGGAAAACAGAAAATTTAGAATTTTTTGAAAATTTTACGATTTTCGTAAGTTATAAGATTCAAAATATTGAAAAAACAAAAAACATTTTGATCTTTTAAAAAATTTCAAGATTTTCGTAAGCTATACAGCAAACAAAATATTGAAAAACCGAAAAAAAATAAACTGCGATATTTTTGAAAATTACGTGATTTTCGTGTGCTGCAGTAAGTAAATTGTTGAAGAACCGTTTGAGAATGTAGAATATTTCTTGAATTTTGTGTGCTGCAGCAAACAAAATACTAAAACATTTAAGATTTATGAAAACTTTGCTATTTTGATATGCTAAACAATCAAAAAGAAGAAGTGGGAATACTACCGAGATTTATAGGGTCCATACTTAAATAATCTTCACTTAGATAATTAAAAAGCAGTCATGCTAATAGGGGTAAAGTGGAAACTATACTTTTAAATAATTATAGATTGAAGAAAATCCAACTCTTAGATAATCATAGATAATTAAAAAGAAGTCATGATGAGAGGGTTAAAATGAGAACTGTACTTTTAGATAATCATAGATTGAAGAAAATCCAATCTCCTCTTAATATGCGTGCAAAAGCAAAAATGGACTTGTACGTGAAACGGAGGTAGTAGAAAGATAGAAACCAAAATATTTAGAATTTTTTGAAAATTTTGCAATTAGAGCGCGTTTTAGCGCGCTTTATAGCATTCAAAAACCTGAGACCATTTTGATCTTTTTGAAAATCTAAGATTTCCCTATGAGCAAGCAAAATATTGATAAACCGGAAAAAAAATAATGTATGAGATTTTTGAAAATTACGCAATTTTGGTGAGTAATAGCAACGAAACTATTGAAAAAGCGAAGAAAAAACTTAAAATTTGAGATTGTAGAATATTACGAGTTTTTCCGTATTATAGAAAACAAAATAATAAAACATTTGAGACCTTTGAAAATTTCGTGATTTTCATGTGTGGCATATAAAATATTAGAAAGGAAGAAAACAGAATACTTGAAAATTTTGCGATTTCTATATAATATATAGCATTCAAGTTATTGAAAAATGAAAACATTTGGATCTTTTTGAAAAAAATCGTGATTTTCGAATGATATGCAAACAAACTATTGAAAACCCAAAGAAAAAGATAAACCGTGAGCTTTTTGAAAATTACACGATTTTCATGTACTATAGCGAGTAAATTATTGAAAAACCGAAGAGAAAATTAAAGGCTCAATGGTAGGAAATACTCCTAATATTTACTCCAATAGCAAAAATTACCCCCGACTTTAAAAAACCAGCAGTTTGCCTTTCTCAACTTTAATTAATTTCCAAAATACCTTTCATTTCAATATTTAATTAAAATATTTATACTAATGGTTTTTTGAAATACCCCGTAAAATTCTATGCAAATTTGATATATCCCATTATTCTTTGATATTAGCTACACCTTCCAAAATTCTTTAAGGTTTTTTATAAATACAACATCATTAAATAATGGTTAATTTTGATAGAAATCGATAAAAAGAAAGTAAATATCCTCACAACCCCTCTTATACTTGCCGGGTTCCTAGCGCTCGCGCAGCGGAAGTGAGAAACATAGGCGGAATATTAAACGAAAATTTCCGCGTGAGCATTAGAAACCGCAACCTATAAATCGATTCCAAATACTTAACCAGAAAACTAAAACAAAATATCTAGCTACTATGTTGTGAACATACAACCTTTTTAGCGTGTCCACCCAATCATGGAAGACCCATCCAAGCACCGTAGGCCGTCGAGAACGAGTTTGAGAGACGATCGCCTTTACCGAGGATGATCCACTTGAGAGAAATCGATTCAAGCACCGGCTTCACACCAAAGTGAAATTTGAGGAAGCAACTGACACACTAGACTTTTCAGGAATAGAGTGTGAGAGATGTAGGAATTTTCATAATCATTTTCTTTCTATTTCTAAACTCAAGAGAGCATGAAATCTCAAGAGGAAGGGAGGAAGAAGAAGGAGACCTGATAGGGAAAGTGCAAATGCAAAATGAGCTAGAGTGTGAGATATTATTTTTCAACCATATAAAAATGTCATACCAATTTCCATTAAACAAATGAGCCCATCCCTCTCAACCATACTCTCGTAACACCTCACCTTCCTCATTTCCTTATTTTTCCTAAAAAGAAAATCAACAAATGAGATGTCCTTCTTCTAGAAGTATTATGTATAAATATGAAATAAAACCCCAGTATATGTATCGAATACATATACGCGTATCCGTATAAAATATGAATAACCAAAAGAGAGAAAATGAATAGTGAACATAATACTAGAATATATACATATATATACATACATACATATACATACATACATACATATATATAGATACATACATAGATACATACATACATACATATATACATACATACATACATACATACATACATATATAAATTATTAAAACAATACTTGATTTAATAATTCTGCTTAAATCTAAGCGGGCTGGTATTATCAAACGCCCGATTAAAATCCATGTAGTCGGTACACGTAGATTCCTGCACGTATCAACATATGACCTTTACATTGTATCGCCTGAACTAAGAAAACTCTCTGTAACATTTCAGAATTTTTTAAAATGTTATTTTAGAATTTTAAATAATGATAAAAGAGTTTTATTAAGATTATAGTATTTGTTTGTTGAAGGTATTTATTTGTAAAAGAGTGTGAATTGGTATATGTTAGGTTTATATTAAACCTTCATAAACATCACACCGTATCATACATATTATGGTTACACCTCCTTCTTTCTCTACACCTCCTTCTTCCTCTCATGATTCTTATATTCATCTCTCTTCCAAACTTATCAACCTCCCTCAATCCTCACCTTAAACCTTAGCCACCCTTCAGCAAATCACAATGAGTTTTGATGATTTCTTCATTTAATTTGTTCAAAACCTTAACACTTGGCTACTACCTCTTCAAGACATCCTCATAAAGCTTGGATCCCTCTACAATCTTCTTCAAAGAGGTAAAAATCTCTCTTTTATCAAGTTTACCAAATTTATCTATTGTATAAAGTTATTATATGGTTTTAAGATTTCAAAGCTAGGTTCTTGTTGGGTTTTTGTGCTTAAATGAATTCTAGGATGTGTTAGGATCTTTATAAAATATTTAGAGTATATATTTGACCTATTAGGACCACCAAAAGACACTCGCCAAAACACGAGACCCAAACTCCATGACCAGGCTGCAAATTGCGGCCAAAATGATCGTTTTGGCGGCCAAAATGATCGTTTTGGCGGCCAAATTTTGGAATTAGGATTTGGGTTTTGGTCTAATGCATGATATTTTGACAATTAAGCCTCTATGATACTTTGTTTTTCCCCAGATTCCCCAAGTAAAAATCTTGGAGTATTTTAGTGTGATTTTGGTATGGTTTTAAGTTTTTTAAATTCGCGTATTCATATTTATAATTCTTGTTTCGGGTTATTTCGTTGAACGACGATTCCGGAAGGGTAATTCCTTATTGTTAGTACTCGCCTAACTCTTGTTGGTCATAAGTTTTAATTTATGGACCTTTACTTGATATATCGGTTCCGATTTGGTTTCTTATGTGCGTTACGTAATTATATGAATGCTCGGTTTTATTACGGAGGCCTCCGAAGCGGCAAAGATGCGCAAAGAGGCTGTAGGATACAACTAGCGTGATTACAAACAGTGAGTAGATTATATCTACGAGTGGGGAATCGGGTGGATGACATATAACACCCCCGTGAAACATACTTTTTATTATATCATTGAATGCGTTTAGGATACATGTCGTGTATGTTCAGATTTGTCCGATATGCAGCGTACTCCATTGTATCATTTAGTAGACTTATAATAGAAACACCTGGTAAAACACAAAAACAAATACTAATGATTGTTATGTTGTACAATTACAGATTCGTATGTTACTCTACATATCATTAGTACTGCTATACCACGTAGAACTGTCATACTTATATATCATACCAGAATTGACGTTATAGTAGGATTATGTTATAATACGATTATATTGGCTATGCGTACAGGACTAGATGTCCGTACTTATTGTTGAGCGAGTACGCGACTAGAGGTCCGTACTGGTCACCGTGTGTGTACGTGACATGAGATATCTGTACCGATCGTTGTACGAGTGCGTTGATGAGAGTTTTGCATCGGTTGTTGTGTGCGTATGTAGACTTGATGTCCATACGAGTTGCTGTGTGCGTATCTATATCCAACAGAAACTGTAGAATATTTCATGATTTTCCTATGTTATAGCAAATAGAATGCTAGAACATTTGGCATTTATGGAAATTTTGCGATTTTCATGTGCTACAACATGCAAAATAATAGAAAAGAAGAGAACAAAATATTTAGAAAATTTTGATAATTTTGCGATTTCCTTGTGTTATGGCATTTAAAATATTGGAAAACCAAAAACATTTTGATTTATTAGAAAATTTCCTGATTTTCGTAAGCTATAGTAAATAAAATATTGAAAACCGAAAAAAATAAACTGTGAGCTTTTTGAAAATTATGCGATTTTCGTGTGCCAGCAAGTAAACTATTGAAAAACTAAAGAAAAAACTTAAAATTTGGGATTGTAGAATATTTCACAATTTTTGTTTGTTATACCAAACAAAATACTAAAACATTTGATAGTTATGAAAATTTCTAGATTTTCATAAAATGCAAAATAATAGAAAGGAAGGAAACAAAATATTTAGAATGTTTTAAATTTTTTACGGTTTCCGTCTGTTATAACATTCAAAATATTGAAAACCCAAAAATATTTTGATCTTTTTGAAAATATCAAGATTTTCATAAGTTATATAGCAAGAAAAATATTGAAAAGCCGAATAAAAAACAAATCGTATGATTTTTTTAAATTACGCGATTTTCGTGTGATTTTTTTAAATTACGCGATTTTCATGTGATTTAACAAGTAAACTACTGAAAAATCGAAGAGAAAATTTAAAATTTGAGATTGTAGAATATTTCGCGATTTTTGTGTGTTATAGCAAACAAAATACTAAAACATTTAAGAGTTATAAAAATTTCATGATTTTAATATGCTACAACATTCAAAATAGTAGAAAGGAAGAAAACATATTTTTTAGAATTTTTTGAAATTTTTTCAATTTATATGTTTTGTAGCATTCAAAATATTGAAAACCTGAAACATTTTGATCATTTTTAAAATTTCAAGAATTTCATATGCGATAGGAAGCAAAATATTGACGAACCAAAGAAAAAAATAAAGTGTTAGATTTTTGAAAAAATTACACGATTTTCGTGTGTTGTAGCATGTAAACAGTTGAAAAATTCAAGAAAAAACTTAAAATTTAAGACTTTTGAAAATTTTATAATTTTTGTGTGTTATAGCAAACAAAATACTAAAATATTTGAGATTTTTTAAAATTTCGCGGTTTTCATGATGTACCAGCACACAAAAATCTAAAAAGAATGAAAGTTGAATATTTAGAGATTTTTCAAAATTTTATGATTTTCATGTTTTAGAGCAAAATATTGAAATTTCTTCATGTGTTAGAAATGCAAAATAAGGATTTTTTTTTTGAGATTTTTGAAAATTTATTGCGTTTTGTTTTCTACGGGCAAGCAAAATATAGAAATTGTTTTGAGATGTTTGAAAATCTCGCAATTTTTTGTAGCTGCAGGAAGCAAAATATTAAAAATTTAAAGAAAAGTATTTTTGTAAATTTCGTGATTGTCCTGTGCTGTACGGAGCAACATATCGAAAAAACAATGGAATAAAATGGGATTGAATTTTTCTTTTATAAAAATAAATTTGGCAAATTTCTTATGCTATAAAGGCAAATTATTGAAAAACTAAGGAAATAGGATTTTTTTATTTTTAAAATTCTTAATGTTTACAGTATGCAAAATATTGAAAAACCGAAGGGAATATAAAAATTTGATGATTTTCGTGAACGAATAACATTCGAAATATTGAATTTAAAAAAAATAAAATGGGATTTTTGAAAATATCATTATTATCGTATGTATATAACAAACAAAATATTGAAAAACCAAATAAAACAGAAAATTTTCCGATTTTTATAAGTTTCGAGGTTTTCATAGGCTTCTAGCGTGCAAAATTTTAAAAAACTTAAATTCTTTTATGTTGAGATTTTGAATAATTTCACAATTTTCATATGCTTAGCAAGAAAAACATTGAGAATCTAAAAAAATAATTCCGAAGTATTTATTAATTCCTCATATATATCTACATATGAAGTTCCAAAGGTTAGATATTATAACTTACATATTACACCATAATAATCTTCTAAACTAGTTTGGTTTTTTCAACTTTTGATTTTCTTCTGGAACATCATCATAACCTAAAGTTTTAATGCCATAATACCAAACCAAATACGATCAGCAGTGGGATCCTAAGATGAACCTTGAAAATTTTAATGCCATAAATCCTTTCAAATCCTTCCATTTATTATCCTGGCACAATAATTCTTGTTTATCCGTGTGTGGGGGATGGGGAGGGGGGCATAGGCACCCTAAAAGACTGCTATCTTGAAAATTACCTCCTAAAACTTTTAATTAAACTAAATTAGCTCCTATACTTAATTATCATCCCTAAAACATTCAGTAATCTCATTAAGAAAGAAGCTAAGGTGATAACTTCAAAATGAAAGTTTGGAAGTGTAAGATTAATGGGCTTTAGACAAAAATGAAAAGAGTGTGTGTGGGGTAGGGGTGGGGGGTTACCAATTTTTATCTCACAATTCATCATATTGGCTATATTCCAATCACCAATCCTAATTAACTTAAGTAAAGAGGTGTTTTTAGTTAACGGAGAGGTTTTAAGGTGTGTATTTAAAAAGAGTAACACTTTTCCTACTGGTACGGTGGAATCTATATAGGCTATATGAATTCTCATTGGATATAAGATAGGGTATAGGATATAAGTGTTTAGATAGTGGATAACATAACCCATTTTGCCTATATGGATTCAACTGTACCGGTAGAAAAAGTATTAATCGTTTAACAATATAAAATTTTAAGGGTTGTTTTTCATCATAGGTGGCTGATATTTATCAAAAAAAGAGCCCTAAATTTTAAACACAAGGCCAGATTAGCAAGATTCAGGTGGACCCCTCGGAATCAAACGCAATCAAACTCCTCACTTGAGATATTAAATACTCAAAACAGTAAAGGGTGGCTCGCGATACGAGGTCCACGTGGGATACAGGCTACTCCACGTGTACGACGCCGACCTGTGGGGCCCATAACCAGCTGTCACGCACGCAACCTCAGAACACGATACCAATGGCGCGCCAAACTTTTCCCGAAAGAGCCATGGCAACTCACCCCCGGCCACGTCAGCGTCACCCCCTCTCTCTCAATGCCGTGCGGGCCCCACGCCCACCGCCCCTGCCAGTTTTTCCCTTGGCGGCATATGCGCCGGACCCCACTACCGTATATCCCGCCAATAACGGATCGCCACGCGGACGCGGGTGAGCTGGAAAAAGCTGATGCGTCTCATGCTTGTGCTCTCAAAGTTAAGATTTAGCTTCTGTTTTCCCCAAAAAAGATAAAGAAAGAAAATTATGTTTGATTAAGATGTAAACAGCGATTATAAAAAAAACGATTAATAAGTGAATAGAATTCTAAGTTGGCAGCTGAGCCTTGCGGGTATAAATAGAGGCTAGAGCTGGGCCTGTGAACATCATTGCTATAGAGTTTGATCAGCTTCACTCTCCCTCATCTCTCTTATTTCTTGGAAGCAAATTAATTTTTGATTATTATTCATTTTCTGAATCCATGGCTACAGCAGTGGTGAGCCTTTCTTCTTCTTCTTCTTCTTCTTCATCATCTCCTCCTCCTCCTCCTCCTCCTCTCTTTTGCTTTACCATAATCTCTTAATTTGATGAGATATTTGATCATCGATGCATATCAAGCTAATTTTAACATGTATGGCTCTTTCGTATGTATATAGGAACGCTATTATATATGTGATGATATAATATATATGTGTTTGGTCATGATGAAAACGAAACAAATAATTAGGGTCATGGATCTTATATTTGCATAGTAGATTGTAGACGGTAATATCAATTACTGTAACCTTTACTAATCATCATGATGTTTTCAGTTTAATTATCATAAATTTTTTCTCATCTTTTCTAGGGTTTAATGTAATCTTAGAGTCCTATGACAATTTTTTTATTTTTCAAAAGGAAAAAAATAAAATTAAGAAACAACTCCTGTCTAGACTCAGTTACAAAATAAGGAAAACTTTACTTACTGGTAATTAAGGGAGAGAACCATGATTAATTGCAAGTAGTTTGACATATCAAAGCCGGCAGTTTCTTAATAAAAAGTTGATCCGTAGCCCATCTCAATAGTCGTCAAAACTAATATAACGCTTGCCAAACTCTCTATATATAACAGACCTGCACAATGCACACAAAACTAGTTGCGATGTAAATGAAATCATGGCCAAATCTATTTACATTCCAAATGCTTTACTTCTTTTTCTACCATTTTGAATGAATATATATACATACCATTCGCCAGATTTGTGATTGAGAGCTTGTGCTATACATTAGGCCCATAAGATCTGCATATACAAATTTGATTGAAATTTTCAAAATGTGTGTGTTTTTAAAAAGACATTTGAAGGAAATTTTATAGGACTGACGGCCATCATATTTCATATGCCAGTCAATTCTGATTCATTTGAAATAGCACAATTAATAGGCATTTCATCCTACTTTTATAATTGAATTCAGATTTTGATCATTGGAAATTTCAATCTGCTATCATAGTAATAATGAAAATAATCAGGATATATAGATACGAATGAATTTATTTTCAACAATGCTGCGTCTTTTGCCTCAAAAATACAATGCTACGTCTCAAGTAGTTATTTATTATTTTCAGGCAGAGCCAGCCCCAGCGACTATTGAAACCGAAGCACCAGCAGTAGAAGTGGTCACCGTCGAACCTGAAGCACCCGCCGCCCCCGAAGAAGCTGCAGCCGAAGCCACAGAAGCCACAGAGCCAATTGCCGAAGAGGCAACAGAGCCAGCAGCAACTGAAGCAACGGAAGAAGTTGCAGAGCCAGCAGCAGTAGAAGAGGTTGCAGAAAAAATCGAGGAGACGCCTGAGGAAATACCAAAGGCGGAAGAAGCGGCTGAGGCGCCAGTAGCGGACGAGAAACCAGCTGAGACGGAAGCAAAGGCGGTCGAAGAGCCGACCGTGCTAGAATCTGTAGAAGAACCTAAGGTCGAGGAAGCGGCGGTCGAGGAGCCGAAGGCCGACGAAACGGCGGTCGAAGAGCCGAAAAGCGTCGAGGAGGAACCGAAGGCCGAGGAGGTGAAGGAAGTTTCCGAGTGAGCTTGTTGTTTTCGTTTAATATGGAGTTTTGATTTAGTTTGGTAGGAGCTTTGGAATGAGCTTTGAATTAAAGTTCTAAAAATAAACGGCATGCGAACATGCAGTGGTGCGATGCTGCTCGTATGCTTGGTTGTGTGTTTTAGAGGTTCATGAAGTTGGGGTTGGTGTATCTGTTAGAATTAAGGTGTGTCGTATGTGATTCGGTTGTGTTTATTTTGCATCCTATTTTGTAAGTTGTAGCTTCTATTTTCATATGTATGTGGCGTTTTGATATTTATCTCTCGATGCTATAGATCGAATTGGTTTTATTTTACTAAATTTGCATCGCTATATATAGCAACATATATGGCAATCGTGCTAAACTATATTTCATGCCCGGATTATATTTGTGTCGAAAGTTGATGCGGATGAGGAAAAATGTGAGTCGACTTAATCGAGTTAGGGTCGAATATCGAAAAGTTGATGGGAATGAGGAAAAATAAGTTGACGGGAATGAGGAAAAATGTAGTCCACTTGATAGAACTAGGGTCAAATATAAAAATGTGCCTCCCAAGTTTCTTCTAATCAAAAGAATGTGTGCAAGTAAACCTAACATTCATGTCATTCAACTAGCTTATGATTTGTGCAACATAGATACACTTGCAGGTGTCAAAGCCTGTCTATATATAATAAAGGCTTTTGGGTCTTGGCTTTTGATTAATGATCAATCAGCCCTGACTGTCTCTGCACGATGACACTTGCGGCTATATGCCCGATAACCATCTTCCTTCGCCTAGAGCGTGTCAAATGTAACGCGTCCGGATAGAACGAAAGGATTGAAAGTAGAACGGTTTTGACACTATTATAGCTTTGAAGGTGTAATTTTTATAATCCTTCGTACAAATAAGTAATTTTTAGGTTTTCATAGTTGTTGGCCTCCAATAATTTACCACCAAACGTCCAAGATTCAATAGTCACGGGAATCATAAAAATAATGAATGCCACGTACTCAAATCACCAACCAATTCTAAAAAAACCTCATCAACAGATTAACAACCATCCAATCGAATCAAATACATGCAACACCAAACCCAACCCCAACCCGTGATCTATCCATAATACTTCCAACTCAAGCCACGGGCCTTTTAACTCTTCTATAAAAACCCAAGCCCAATCTCAAGTACAAAACACAAGTCCAATTTGCATTTCTCACTCAATCACTCAAATGGCTAAGCTTGCATTCCTATTTCTAGCCCTCTTCATCGTCGTCACCGGAGTCATGGCCATGCATGAACCCCTTTGGGCCTCAGCCCAGCAACGGCTGTGTAACATGACACAGGATGACCTGGAGGCCTGCAGGCCTGCGATCACAGGCCCAAAGCCCGCTCCGAAACCTACCGACTTGTGTTGCGGCGCGCTCCAACATGCCGATCTTAACTGCCTTTGCTCGTATAACAATTCGATGTGGTTAAAGTTTTTGAAGATCGATTCGGAGCTGGCGATGGAGTTGCCGAAGGAGTGTAAAATGACTCCGCCGGCTACGTGTTAATCGGGCTCAGCCCATTAGGGTATGGTTTTAGTTGTGTGTGGGATTAGTGGTGTTGTTAGTTTGATGTTTGCTTTGCTTGTGTTCGGTTTGTGCTCCCAATGCAAGTGTTAGTGTCCTGGTTACTTTGTAGTGGCTGATTGTTGTTTACCTATTTTAACTTAGAATGAATGTTGTGTTTTTTGTAGCCTTTCGAGTTGATGAAGATAATTGAATCAATCCATTTTCTTCACTTCAGAGTAATAATAATATACATTCATCGTATAAGGGTATAGCAGAGATGTCAATTAATGAAGCCTGTTTGGGTATAAAGTTTGGTAGACAAAACTTATAAGTAAATGCAGATAAGGTGCAAACGCTGGTTTTGATGAAATATTTGGTTTTGGAGTTATCTAAACTCTAACATGAGTGCTTTCTTCTTGGGTCCTACCGGAGAATTCGTAACTTGGAAGAGAGGTGATGCAAAGTTGCAAGCTCCGGTTTGTAAAGCCGTACTTTCACCTAAAATTTTACTTTTTGATGGGATGTTTGGTTTTGGAGTTATCATTAAAGTTTTGTTCTGAACTTATTTAAACTCCAAAATTAGCGTTTTCTTCTTAATGATTTTGGAGTTTAAAAAACTTTAGTTAGATTACAGTTGGATAAAATGTGCTTAACTTTGAAGTTTAGATAACCAGAGTATTCTAAACTCTAATAATATGAAACCCAAACATACTTAGGATTTTTGTAGTTTAGGTAACTTTATGATACTTTCCCATCTAAACCTACCACCATTCCCCAATTCCCAAAAAAGATGTCACTTTTAGGAGATTGAAACACTTCGGTAGGATCGGAGTTTGGAAAACACAAGTAATCACTACTTTGGAGTTCAGATTACTGGAATTTTATAAGGCCCGTTTAGTTGGGCGTTTTGAGCTCCCAAAAGCTCTTTTGGAGTCAAAATAACACTTTTAAAGAAAAAAATACCAAACATGCTCCATGCCTAAAAGCCAGCTCTTTTGGAACTAAAAAAGAAGAAGAAAAAAATCTTCTTTTTTCAGAAGCTAAAAAATGAAGCTTTTAGAAAAAAGCTTTCTAATTTTTTTTTATTCCTATCATCTCTTCATCATCATCACCCAACCCGACCCTTGCATTTGATTTTTCTCCGCATCATATCCCCAGTTCGAAGCCCTAAGCGATCGAGACTCCTTAGAGCAATCGAGGCCTCCATATCAAAACCCTAAAAGATGACGATGGCAAAAAACCCTAGACGATCGAGGCCCCCGAGCTCAACGCGATCGACGAGAGGTTGATCAACGAGATCCAAGTTTGTTTTGAGTTTCATGCAGCGATCGAAGCCTCTCGAATTCGACGAAAAATCCATAGATTGAAAGGACGGATCTCAAATTTTTTTGTGCAGATCTTTTGATCTTTGTAAATCTTTTAAAAGTAAATTGTAAATTAAAAAATTTGATGTTTTTGTTCATTAATTTCTCTCAAATATTAAGAAAGATGATGGCCTTTATGGTCATTTAAACAGTCAACATCACTTCTGCAACTCCTAATAGTTTTTTGAACTAAACAACTTTTCAAATCAAAAAACATATTTTACAACAATATTTTTGGCTAAAAAGTTTTCTTTAACAGCACTTTTGCTTAAAGCTCTTTTCGCAATAGCCCAACCAAACAGATGCTAAGAGTCCAAAATAAAAGCTAAACATGGCATATTAGGGATTTTTCTTCAAAATCACCAAAGCCAAACAGACCTTCTATTAACCCACCAAGCCCAGTTTATGCTCAGCCCAAGTAAATCCTCTTCTCCCATATTAATCAGCTGAGCTGACCCATTACTCGAGGCACAAAACACACAGGCAAAAAGTCCCACTAGAGCCTATATATTAGTAGGATTTTTTAATATAAGGCTCCTGAAATATTGCACTTTTGAAAAATACCCCAAAAACTTCATATTTTTAAACACCCCCTAAAACTCTTAATTAAACTAAATTGCCGTATAT
Source organism: Agapanthus africanus (assembly GCA_030015575.1). NCBI lineage: Eukaryota > Viridiplantae > Streptophyta > Magnoliopsida > Asparagales > Amaryllidaceae > Agapanthus > Agapanthus africanus. The sequence continues at coordinate 465,423,647 of JASDDO010000018.1, read as the reverse complement.
GCTTAATAATCATGCCTAACAACGTAAGAAATCTTCATTAAGAAGCTAAAATGACGACTTTGTCATTCTAATGATTTTATATTTGCATTGGAAAAAGAAAAAGAAAGAAAGATTATTAATCATTGTTGAAGGATTGAAGAGGAAAATATAGGTCTTGCATTAAAGAATTGAGAAGAGAGTAAAATGGATTATACTTCGGAGAGGGAAAGAGAGATAGATTATCAAATAATATTGCGAAGGATTGAAGTAGAAAATATAGGTTTTGCATTGACGAATCAGAAGAGGGTAATATGAGTTTGGCATGAAAATGAAAAAAAGAAGCTGGTTTTGATAGCATATAAATTTTTTTATCTCATTATTTATCATATTAGATCTACTCCTATTATTAATCCTCCTTAACTAAAGAAAATGCTTTCTTAGTTAATGGATAGGTTTATAAAAGGGTATATTTAAAAAAATTTAAAGGGTATATTTCAAAATATTAAGTTTTAGGGATGTCTTCAAATACCAATAATTTAGGGACCTATATAAAAAAAACCATAATAGTATGGGGAAAATGAGACCTAGACTTGAAAAGCAATAGGAAAATCTCTTTGGGAAAAAAATCCAATAAAATACTTTCTAAATCTAAAAAAAATATAGGTTTAAGTCATTATAGTACAACCAACTACTTTTTGCTTTTTAATATTCTCATATCATCATTGTCAACTTCCGGCAGATAAATGCTACATTTAGCAGGTAAATTGCTAGACTTATTAGATAACTACTACATCTGATAAATGCAGCAGCAGCTATCTGATAAGTGTAGCGGTTATCATCTAAATGTAACATTATCTGCCAGAAGTTGCAAGAACAATATGGAAATATTATAAAGTAAAAAGTGTCTGGTTGTACTATAAGAACTTAAACCTATAATCTTTTGGATTTATGAAGTTTTTCACTAGATTTTTTTGCTCAGAGAGTTTTTTCTATTGGTTTCAAAGACCCGAGGAGCTAGAGCCATTTTTCCTTAACAAACTTCACCGTAGTGTTTCTGTTTGTTTCAACAAAGGACATCTATAAACAATAGGCGAAAAAATTCTGTTGCACAAATAGAGAAGAACGTTATAGCCATGCAATAATTTTGCAAAAGCCAATCATAATATAGCTCATAATAATAATAATAATAATAATAAGAGGGTCACACTCCCACCTTGAATGAAACCATGAAAGCCGCATCGGTCTTTTTTTGTTCTTATCTTAAGTAATCAAACAACTATTCTCATATCTCCTTTGAAAAATCAATGCCTCCATTTGGCCTTGTATAAACAAGATAATTAGCATAATTGGGCAACTTCTACCTATGCATATAACTCGATACACTTTGATTTATGATAACTATAACAACTGCAACCTTGAACGCTTAGAAATTGTGTTTTGAACTTGGAGATGATCGAATAAATATTTGTTGAATTTGAATTGAAACTCTTTTAAGCGTATAGGATTTGTATAAGATTTATGGGAATTTATAAGGGTCATTATAAAAGTTTTGAGAGGTTTCCTAGAAAGACGATGTAAATTTATTTGGGGATCATTTGATTAATCCTGCAATCATATGAAATTAGCCATAATTATCCGATATTTGTTGTGCTCTTCATTATTTTTCTTTCTTTGTGTTCTGGTTAGGGTTATATATAAAGTTTTTCGGACGCGACGTCCAAAAAAAGAAAGTGAAATGACATGAAATTTATTTCATTTTTATTTTTGAAATAAAAATCACCCGGACACCTGAAAGACCAGCCTTGGACACATGAGGCTATAGCAGCTCAGATCGTCTCGCTCAGGCGTCTGCAAACGCCATAGCGCTTCTCCTTTCCTTTCAAACGCTGATACAAAGTGTTTCATTTATGTTTTAGTGTTCTATCCTTTGGTAATATATACAGTAACGGCGAGTGAAGCTACATGACTGTATACTGTTTTCAGTCAAAGCGTTCATCCTACAGTTGAAATTTATGATAGCGGGTTCTACTGGGGAACACTCAGCTAACTTACTGTTACAATTGTAAAGTTAACTGTTTCAGATGCTATGATATTTTGTGCATATATATACCATGTAGAGATATGCAACAGATAAATGTGTCATATTGAGGTACATGCACACTATTAATGTGTGTGCGCTGTCATATTCACGTACATGATTGTATACTGTTTTCTGTCAAAGCGAATTATATGAAATTTGTTGTATGCATGACATAGGCCAGAACGATCATGGTCCTATAAAAATAAATTATAAAAGCATTGGGAACGTATAGAAATTTTGTCACTTTGACAGCGGGACCCCAAATTTTGATTTCAAAGTGATGAAATTTATAGTATTTATCTCAAATTTATGGTCATTATTGTATTATTGAATGGCAATTTAGTGATTTCAGTCCTGCGGGACACATGGCCCTGGGCAAAAGAAGTTTGTAGGAGGAGACTAGCTATAGAACCCGTAATCTCCAAGAAGGACACACGGGACCGATGGGCTTAGTTGCGGTAAAAAAAAAATTAGTAATTTCAGTAGACCCAGAATGAACCACAAAGAGAAGCCTCTATAATATTTATGAGTTGTTTCTTTAAGGAAAACAACCTCTCATTTCCTACCCAGAAACACCATGGCCTTCAAAAACAACACTTTCATCTTCATCTTCATCTTCTTTCTCTCCTCTCTGCTCCTTTCGACTCTCTCAGAACCAGGTTACTTCTATATTCTCATTTACAACAATTTTCCTTCCTTATAATACGCGTCGAAATTCCTTTCACAACATGTTCTTTCTTGTATATATCCTAATGGTGCAGGTGTGTATGCAAGAGATGCAAATCTTCTCAGCCCTTCCGACCCAAATTCGCAATCGAAGGTAAACCTACAAGATACATTAATTTTTTTTTTTACACACAATGCATTTTTATCTATATAGAAAATTGCACGCGTGCACACACACACACACCACCCTTAACCCGCATATCCCTCAACCCTCACCACTACTTTAAAGATTTGATACAGTGCCAGGAACTTTAACATTGTTCCGAAGCACTCGAGTTCAAATCCTACGTATAAGCATTTAAAAGAGCAGATGCAAATTATCCCATTGCGCCGGAAAGCCTAGAGTTTAAGAAGTAACCCCCCGAACCTCTTAAATTTAGTCCCGATTTGTACTGAAATGGCACTTATAAACCATCAGCCTACATATTCTAATAATAGTGTTAGGTGCAAATAAATGCTGGATAATATGTTGATGAAAGGTTATACATGCACTTAACCCTTATCCATATAATGTAAATGTACTTATTGGGTTGGACGAATGAAGGGATTGAGAGATGGAAGGAGAAGAGCGAAAAAAGGCTAATGATCGGGTCTATCCCTCCTATATGCACTTATAATGAGTGCAGAGGGTGCAGATTCAAGTGCAGAGCCGAACAAGTCCCCGTTGATGCCAACGACCCGATGAACAGCGCCTACTGCTTTCGATGTGTGTGTCACAGGTGACTTTTTAGAAGGATAAGAGAGATTAGTTTTAATATTATGTGATTACTCCATTTCCTAACATATATGTATGTATTTTAGTTTGGTACGTATTGTTCCCTATTTTATCAAACTAGAGGATTTTCTCATGCTTATGCTTTGGAGCTCATTATTTCATTATTCTTTGGCCTGTATAAAACTTAGAAAGAAAATGAAGTTTTGAAGTACTCTCATATTTTCATGACAGAAAATTTAGGTTTTAAAGATTCTTTCTGGGTGCCTCACTGTACTATTTGTTTCCATTATTGGAGTAGAGAGAAGAAGTAAGCAAGAAAACAGCAAGTTCTTTTGTACATGCATGTTCTGTTCTCTGGTGCTCAGCATTGCCAGTGTGCATGCATTTTTACCTTGATTTTCAGATTCCAGGCAGATTTTTTCATGGCCGGAATCTCTTCGGAAAAATACGTCGACGCACCTGCGACGTTCGGTTTATAGTGAAAACACAAGGAAAGGAAAAATAACGAAATGTTCACATCATTTAAAGCTGGGAGTGAAAAATGATGCATGATTGTTGCAATTAGGGAATTCCTACATTGATTACAATCAAAAATACAATATTACATGTAGGGTCTAAATCCATTAAATAGAACAGCATTTCCCTATTATCTCAAATACATCCGTAATTTTGATTGAGATGTGACTTTCCTAGTCAAAATAGCTCCTGTTCGTGTCAAGCTGAATTATTTGTCTTAATTTTTTTTCTATTTAAATGTATCCTGTAGAGCTCACAAACAAGCCAATTTAGATATTTTAATAATTGGAAGATGAAACTTATGTGCATGCACAGTGCTTGGCACTATGTGAATCTACCAGTAACCCTACCTCTCATGTTCTTGGGAGAAAAAAAAATCAGTAAGATTTTATTAGAAATGCAAAATATACGAAATGCTCTATAATTTGGAATCAAATTTGGAACTTAATTTCCAGTATTTCCACAATTTTATCACCTGAATAAGGCCTATGGGGGACGTGAAGTTCAAGCTTGCATGAGAATATAGCATTTCAAATATCAACCTCTTCAAATTATTTTTCATTTTTTTAATTTGGAATTCCCTGCATCTACTCACTGGACCACCCTGTGCAATTCCAATTGGAGCCCTTGTTTCAAAAAGAATCGATGGAACACCAGTTTCAGCTTTAGGGCAATAAACTTCGGTTAAAATAAAGGATAAAATTTCCTATACACTTAAATCTCAATCATTTTCAAACACAATGCCTAATATTGAAGTAATAACAAACTCGAGAGATTCTTAACTGAAAATTTAGTCCGTACCTTGTTAACAGTTGAATCCAGCAGGAGAATAAGGGATTGTTTGGTTGAATGCAAATGCCCCTGCAATTGCAAAAATAGCAGTTTGATTTCATTTCGAACAAATTATGCCTGCGGTAACAATTTACAGGTAGCAAAATTTGCAGATCCTAAGGTCAAAATTGCAAGCAAAGACCAGAAGCCATTTACATGCAGCAAATACTGCACTTTCAACTGGGAAAAAACACCAAATAACCATAAAAGGGAGAGAAACACAAAGATAACCATAAAAGAGGCAAAACATAGACAAGCATTCCAATTTAAGCATTAAAAGCTTTTCTGAGCTTGTACTCATTTGAGTGATGGAGAGAGGTCATGAGCAGTGGGCTCAAGGAGAATCACATGTGCACCATGTTGGCATTGTTTGAATCTTCAACAATGGTTGCAGCATTTATTTGTGTGCAGCATGAGATGCCTAGAGAAGAAGGATATATATGTCATGGGCCATCAAATATAGGCATGTCCAGCCCCCGCCGTTAGTGTCAAAGAGATGCTCGATCTTCTTTATAGTCTAGTTGCCATCATTTTTTTAAGGACATGATTGTAGGATGTTTTTCGTCACTGCATTGAGATAGAAAATACGCGTCGCTTGTCATGCGTATTACAGATGTTTGGGGTAGACCGAGATTTATTGATTATGGGGATCCGAATTTCCGGCAGCTGCGGACTAAACTGTCGTTAATTACCCCTCGCTTTTGGAGCGAGAGAACCTCCGATTGACGGATAAAACTAGTTATGCGAACTCAATGTGCAGTGTGCGTATGTTGTGTTTTGAACGTATCAGGGGCCTCGCAGAGTTTACGGGAGTCCCGCTACCCGGATAGCGGGCTGGGGGTCAAGAGGGCTAGTAGCCCCCTTACGGGGTGCGGGGCAGCATCCCAGCAGAAAAATATTTCTAACGATGATGTGTTTTGAGTGTGGAGCGAGCGGGGAAAAGAGAGGTGAGGAGCATCCTAAGGACGTGTGAGACAACACGTGACCGCTGGGCGCCAACGGGTCACGTGCGTTGCACGTGGATGCTGGACGCCAGCGGGGCACGTGCGCGGCACGCGGCCGCTGGATGCTAGCAGAAAAAAAGGGTTTAGCCTTTAGGCTGGGAGTTGAACTCCCGAGGGGTTTCGGAGTTAAACTCCTAAGGAAGAAATTAGATGTGGATTTGGAGTTAAACTCTCAAAAGGCTTGGTTTTGGAGTTAAAACTCCTAAGATATTTGGATTTGGAGTTAAAACTCTCGAAAGATTTAGATTTAGAGTTAAATTCTTGAAAAATCTGGATTTGGAGTTGAACTCTTTTTAGGATTTGGATATTTGGGTTGAACTCCTCAAAGATCTTCGGAGATGATCAAAGGAGTCCCGTTTCTACTTTCTTGAGACTTGGATCCTTCCAAAGTGGGAGTTTTGGACGCGGGTCTTCTTCCTCCTCCTCCCTTTTTGCTAGATCTTGGAGAAAAAGAGAAATAAGATTAAAATTCTCCCTTTTAGGAATTTGATGGGAGATATGAACTCCCTTTCGAAGGTGGTGAAACTTTATTTGGTTTTGAGAAAAAGAGAGCTAAGCTCTTGATTTAATTGGAAATGAAAAGAAAGAGAGAGAACTTGAGAGAGAGAGGAGATGGAGGCACAAACCCTAGAAATTTTGTGGGGAATCCATTTTTTTTATTTCATCATCATATCGTCATATATAGGCTTACAAAGTTATACATAATCCCTTGGGTTTTACAAAATGACATTTTGCCCATCTCATGCCTCATGTGCTTATTTCCTTTTGCACATGAGCCATGGGCTTTAAAAATTTTGGTTTTTTACCAAATTATTTTACATTCATGCATGAAAATTATATCAAACTTAGTTATTATATAATTTTCTTCTTGGCATGGAGGAGGCCAGACTCTTTATGTTTGGGCTCGATTTGGGTGTGGGCCTACTTGGCTTGGGCTTGGGCCCACTTGACTTGGAATTGACTTTGATTTTGACTTAGTCAACCGGGGTGTAATTTTTGACCCCAACAAAGTACCCCCCATCAATAAATCCACACCACATATATGAGTTGTGTGCATGAAATTAATAGATCTTGTTCCGCAGAAGTTTGATTTTGAGGCGGAGCATCATTCCGGGGGCGTAATTCAGATGTGCGGAGCATAATTCCATCGCAGGGTTCCGGGATGAAGCATAATTTCGACACGGAACATGTGTATCCTGAGACGAGGCGTAATTCCGGTATATGGCCGACATTCTGACCGAAGTATAGTTCCGATGCAGAGGTTGATGTAAGCCGATGTCGCGCACCCCGCTGTTCGCGGGGTGGCAGAATTTTCAAAAACGATGATGTTTTGCTACGCAACACCGGCTAAAACTCCAGGACCTTTACTAAAGCCTTAACTAGCTAATCTATCTAGAACTTTAACTACTCTGTTAGAATGTTATACCTCCAAGATATGGTCCTTCGGGTCTTCTAGTGGTTCTCTCCATGGCTCCTCGGTGATCGGATCGGGCATGCTCCATCGGTCTTCTCATGTCAAAGATGATTCACCGCGAGAGAATGTGCTACAAGCTTTAACCTCTAGATGTGGTATCTAAGGTAGATGGTTCGCTAAACCAACTAGCCTAGGAGATGTAGAAAGTGCTAATGGATTGTTTGTCTCACTAAACTCTTGGCTCACAATACATGTGAAGATTATGGTTTAGTTAGAGAAGAAGAAGGAGATGGAGGAAACCTAGAGAGCTCAAGAGGAGAGCAACTCAAGAAAAAATAGAATGAACATCAAGCAAACTAAGTTTAGAGAATGGCTCATATATATTATCTCATCTCACTCATTGAGCTATGGATAGAAAAACAATAGAATATATGTGTCATGCCTCAATAGTGAACCCAAAGTGAATAAAATAATCCAAGCCCATTCTTTACACCATGTCATGGATGTCTCCTCCAATATCCACCTTATTAATCCATTTAAGAAAATGGATAAAACCAATAATGAGGTGGCACCTTCTAGAAGCATGCCTTGACTAATTACAAGAATACCCCTCTTGCCGTATATACATACCCGTATCCATATTACGAAAAATACGGATACACTGAGACGATAACAATCCAATAATACAATACTAGGATCCGTCTTAAACCAAAACCCACTAGTATTGTCCGTCCGATCAGCATCCGTGTACAGGTACGCGTATGTGATCGAAGCCCAGTCGTAAAACCATACGACGTCTACATCAATTTTCTGAAGCAGGGAAACCCTCTGTATAGGACTCTAAATACTCGACAGTATACTGGCAGTGGGTTTAACCACAAGCCATCAGTGGTACTAGCTGCACTAATGGCTACAAATGTATCTGTCGATAAAAAGGCCGATGAGCAAACTCATCCGGACTCCTACTGAGTCTATCAGTGACAATCTCCGTACAGTCTGGTCTGTTCGTCTGAGATACTCGCATATCGGCCTAGGGGGATGGTAAATGCCAGACCCCTAACAACGTGATAAGTCGTGTCGGAGAAGAGCTACACCATGAGAAACTACTGGAGTACCTTACCAGTATATCTCGACTGCCCTAGCCAGGGACTTTGTGTAATGGCTTTCCAAACACTGCGTGATATCAACCCCCAATATCTGGAGAGACGAATCCTATCTAATCGCTACTGTCTCCAAGTGCTTCGGGACTACTCCCAACTACTACCTGTTTGCACGACTCCTTTGAGCGTGGTAGGGTAGTAATCAAAGTGGAGGTGGGAATACACTCGAGACGAAGTAGCGATGGCAAGTCAACGGACTAAGCTGTACTCATGCCACCTGGGAACTGCTGCCCGACGATAGGTATAATACTAACAAGCAGTTCCCGAAGAGTCCTGTCCAGTGTAACTCATAACCTAATGAGCACCTGCATACCAACTCCAGTACGTCGTATTAATGGTTGTGGGAAAGACCATATCCCCTGCTGGGATGAGAAGCGTATACACTAGTCTACTCCAGAGTATCGATGCCCCGTCTCGATAATCCAACGACTAGGAACCTGTATAAGGATGTGTGATTGGTAGGGTTTTGGCATGCTTAGTTTATTACCGCAATCAAGACGGTTTCGCTTGTAGCTAGCCGGTTGAGTACGGGTCGTCCGCAAGGAGATGGGAATCTTTTTTTATGTGCTTTAACGAGTTAAGTCCAAATGTTCAGGTTTGTTTGAGATTAACTATGTGCTAAAATGTTATATAAAGAGAGCTTGTTAGGGTTAGGATTAGGTTAGTTTGAGTTAGGAGTCGCTCACTTCTTTCATTACCACTCTTAATATCGGTGTTACGGTAATCGGCAACAACGGGGATTAGCACGACTAGGAAGGAACTTGCGAGTATAAGCTAGGCTTTCCAACGCTTAAGTTCTTCCTTTTGGTGCTTGTCCGTCCGTTCTTGGCTCTTAGCCTTAACCTCCGGTTAATTCAACCACAACCGGTCTCACTAAGGAATCACCGCTATCATGTAGGATAGGGTGCCGTAGGGAGCGGATTGTGGTTCAATTAATGGGAGCCCGAATTAAGATGTTGGGCAAGGAATGAGTGAGAGAGATTTCTTTCTCTCAAACTTTCCTTATCCTACCCTAACAAGTAAGAAAACTACTCACCCATTACAAGAAAAAGAAAATACAACAAAAGGAGGAAGATAGAAAGAAAGAGGTTAGAAGATTACAACTAGCTATTTGAGGCCTCACCTTGGCAAGCATCAAGCTTAAGCATCATTGTTGTTAAGGATAAAGAAAAAGAGAACAAGAAAGAAACAAACAACAAATAACAACAACTAAATTAGCAAATGAAAAATACAAGCAATTATATTTAACAGCATAACAAGACAAGCATGATAACAAAAAGAACTCTTTTATTCATCACTTCACTCATGAGACCTCACTACAAGATTTTAATGGAGAAAAGATGAAAAGAGGAAGAAGAACTACAAAATATATCCTAAAATTTTACACAAGAATAAGCACCATTGGCTTGGCAAGTTCTGGGCTATTTATAGGTAGGAAACAGAGAACCTAGGGCAACATTCTGAACCCAAATAGAGCTACCAAAATACCCCCAAAATTTGAGATTCTGTCGAGATAAATTGGCCGTGGATCCGCAGCCTAAGCGCGCTTATGCCGCGGATCCGCGGCCATTTAGGAGAATTAGGTCATAAAATTTGGTGGGTTTTCCTGGTTTTCAGTACTCTTCAGTATGGTATATGTTGTTTCTCAGAAGCTCTTCACAATTTTTCCAGAATTTCAGCAGATCAAAAGGTGATGTGATGTGGATCTTTTGCCATGATTTTTCTTAAGCTCCGCGTAGACATGTTGGATCTTGTGTTGACATTGTGCTTTGTGCATGAAAATGACATCGATTTGCCATTTTGTCCCTTAAACTGGTGTGCGGCAACATACGGATAGAGAGCGGAGACCCGTGTTTTATCTGTGGTTGGCAGTAATCCGGAATTTGTCGTGCTTTTCCATGAATTTCACTGTTTAGAGCTGAGAATCTGTATCCTGCAATTAACTAGCAAACACGGCTCAAGAGTACCTACCGATAAGCAATGTGATAAAAATTGGGCGGTATAAAAATGCAAAAATCTGATATGAACAAATACCCCCAAACTTATCATTTGCTCATCCCGAGCAAAGCCAATTTATTCACAAAAATTCCTAACCTCACTTTCGCAGGGAACGCGATTGCACTGAGCATGTGCAACAAGCCGTTAAACCTCTAGGTGTCCCTAGTAGGAGGAGTGTTGTCTCCTGAGGGTTTTCAGCGGATACTACCCACAAAATCCGGTCAAGCTAGTTTTGCAAAATAACTATGATTCAAACCCTAAAGTTTTGTTTCAGAAAATAACAATTCTATGATCCTAAGTCTAGACTATCGAACCTTTATTTTTCACACCTCGCTTCTTATTTAACTTAAGATTTTATATGTCTTTACGTGCAGTGCAAATAGTGTCGTTAAGTTCCAGAAGGATCGATTAAAGTCATCATGTCACACAATAAAGCCTAGATAAATTTTTTTTAAAAGGATCACATAAGTTTTATAAAGAGTTAAGTATTTTCAAGTTTCGTTTTCCAGTAAGGTTTTAATTTCAGAATTTCTATCTTCCTTAACAGGAAACTAGGTCTTATTTTTCACTCCACCTTTTTCTTGTTTTCATTTCATACACACCTCTGTGAACGTGCAATAGTCTTTATTATAGAATAAAACCTTCATATCTCCGATAGAAATATTTTTTTTATAAAAACCTGTCTTTTGTCAAGATTATTCTCACACAAAGAACCGCTAGGAATTTTAACTCGGAGAGAACACTTGCTTGACTTTTTTTTAATCTGGACTTTCTAGACTTCTTAACGAGCTTTGGGCCAATACACCCAAACCAGTTGGTTTTAGGGCATTAGGTGTAGAGACACCCCAGCGGACTTAATTACTCAAGTTATCTAGGTCCAAAACAAAAGACAATTTAGCGTGAAAATCATGATGATTCAATACGAACGGAGATATAACCGGCAGTTCAATTATTTTTTGGATAAAAGACGTGTTTTAGTGGGTTCGGTGTGTAATCATTCCAATCGAGTTTCAGATGGGTTATTTTTCAGAGTTAGTTCTAATTAAGCCATCAATAACATTCCTTCATATTCGCTTCACTTCATAAACTATTCTTGATATTACTTATTTCAGAACAAACCTATTTGATCCTCAGAAAATAATTTATCCATTTAAAAGTTTTTAGACATAATAGACTTGCCATCTAATTTTCAAAACTCACGACACGTGTAGTGTGATGTAAAGACGTATATCAGTTATAGTTAACTTCAAAGGAGAGTTATCTTTCAGGTTTTCAAAATCTAAAAATAAGATTTAGTTATTCTTATCTTATCAAACAAAACCGTCGAAATGTTGAATCTGAGTTCTCCTACTAGCTAACTTGACAAAAAAGTTTTTATGCTTTTAGAAAATTTTCTGATTTTTATGAATTTTAGTATGCAGATGCAAAATATACATATGAATGCGAAGGTTAGAAATGCGTACCGAGCGTACCCCCAAACTTAAACTGGATAGTGTCCTCACTGTCATTGCATGAAGAGATCACTGAAGGGTCAAAATTGTCGGTTAGATATACACAATTGTTTTTTTGTTTTTGTTTTAAAAGAAAAGAAAAATAGTAAAAAATGAAAAGAATATCCACAAATATATACAAAATGGTATATACATACCTCCAAACTTATTTGGAACAGTGTCCACTGTTCTTGGCTGGATAACCGAAGTTTGGTGGTAGGCAGAGAAAGATTATGCAGTGTAAACCGGCTCCTGTAAGACCAGGAGCTCCTCTGTTGGTTTGTCGCTAAGGTACGGTTTTAGTCGGTGTCCGTTTACTTTGAAAAATGAACTGTCCTTTAGATTCTCCAAATCCACAGCGCCATGCGGATACACATTCCGCACAAAGTATGGCCCTTTCCAGCGAGATCTGAGCTTACCTGGATGGAAATGTAGCCGGGTGTCGTAAAGCAGTACCTGTTGACCAGGTGCGAATGTTTTGCGCAAAAGGTGTTTATCGTGAAACACCTTCATTCGGTTCTTAACGACAATCGCGTTTTCGTAAGCCTCATCCCTAAGCTCGCTCAATTCGTTCAACTGCAGCTTCCGATGGCTGCCCGCATCTTCGAGAGACAGATTCAGCTCTTTTATCGCCCAAAATGCGCGATACTCTATTTCCACAGGGAGGTGGCAAGCCTTTCCGTACACAAGCCGATAGGGAGACATGCCAAGATCGGTCTTATAAGCAGTTCGAAATGCCCAAAGGGCATCAGTGAGTTTCAACGACCAATCCTTACGGTTCTTGGAAACCGTCTTCTCCAGTATCTGCTTGATTTGCCGATTTGAAACTTCGGCTTGCCCACAGGTTTGGGGGTGGTAGGGCGTAGATAGCTTATGATTAATGGAATATTTCCGCATCAAGGCCTCGAAAGTGTTATTGCAGAAATGAGTTCCATTGTCGCTAATGATCGCTCGGGGGTGCCCAAACCGGGAGAAAATGTTTTCCTTAAGAAATATAACAACAACCTTGTTGTCGTTAGTCCGGCTGGACACAGCCTCGACCCACTTAGAGACATAATCAACAGCGAGAAGGATGTACAAGTTCCCAAAAGAGCTGGGAAACGGCCCCATGAAATCGATCCCCCAAACATCGAAAATCTCCACAACCAAGATTGGTTGGAGCGGCATCTCGTTCCTCCTGGATATCCGGCCCAAGTGTTGGCACCGGGAGCAAGTCTTGCAGTAGTCATGAGCGTCTTTGAAGAGTTGTGGCCAGTAGAAACCACACTGCAAGATCTTCTCAGCTGTCTTTCTGGGGCCAAAATGCCCGCCACATGCTTGATCGTGGCAAAATGACAGCACACTCTTGAATTCATCGTCAGGGACACACCGACGAATAATCTGTAAGTCCATGCTACCTCTCCCGGTACTTTCGGGAAAGCGGAATTTGGTAAAAAACGATTTTTACGGAGGTGGTAACATGGACCTATAACCCGGATCTTGGTTAAACATCTATCTAACATCCTAACTATGAGTTTCTAGCTACTCGGTTAGGGGGTTATACCTTGCTTGTCTTGAACTCCTTCGTCTTCAAGGCTCCGATGGTGGTCCGATGGCTTCTTCTCGTCGTCTCCGTACGCCGAAGATAGATCCACCTGAAAGCTCCAACCTTTAGCTCCTTCTTCGTTCTTTGAAGAAACTAGTTCACTTGGTTTGCTAAACCTAGTGAACTAGAATGAGTAGAGAAGAAATAGAATGGGATTTTATCTATGGTTCTTGATTCTCAACTCATGAGACAATAGAACCATAGGATCAAGAGAGGGAGCAAGAGGTTGAGGGTGAGAGCAAAAAGAGAGCTCAAGAACAAGAGAGAGAATGAGCAAGAAAGAATGAGGCTCTCTTTTGTCTTTCACCCTCTCATAATCCATAGCAATCATAACTCATCATACTAACAGAAGTCTTATGTGATGGTTGAAGCAACCATAACCATATCATTTCATGCACTCATTTTACACAAATGAGCAAGCAAACAAAAGTCTTTGCCATGAAATGATGGCTATGGTTATCATGATGGTCAACTAGTCAAGCCTAGTCAACCGGTCAACAAGTCAACAAAAGTCAACAAGTCAACAAAGTCAACAAGTCAACAAAAGTCAACAAGTCAACAAAGTCAACAACCATATCACCATAATACTTAATTAATATAATAGTTAATCACTTGTCAAATTCTCATTAGGGTTGAGCAAAAAGTCAAATAGTCAACGGTCAACTGTCAACAACCCTAATGAGAATTCGCTGCCTCCGCCTCCCTGTCAACTGTGCATACACACCAGCATCCGCGTTCCGAGGAACACGAATGCAAACTGGATAAATCCAATCCCATAAGGTACACTAGAATCCGGCTTAAACCAAAGCCCGCTAGTGTAAACTGTCCGGACACTGTACGCGCACAAGTGCACGGATGTGACCGAACCCTGTCGCAAAACCATGCGACCTCTACTCTTTTGCCTAAAGGCGAAAAGCTTTCTGTGTGGGACTCTAAAGACTCGACACTACGCTGGCAGTGGGTTTAACCACAGACCGCAAGCGGCACTAGCTGTGCGTAACGGTCCCCAGGTAATGCCGACAAGAAGACCGACGAGCGAAACCCATCTGAACTCCTACTGAGCCTGAGTGTGACATTCTCCGTACAGTCCGGTCTGTTCGTCTGATACATTGCATGGCGGGCCTAGGGGGCGGTAAACGTCAGTCCCCCAATAGCGGTACAAGTCGTGCCGGAGCGAAGCCCAAAACACCCTGAGATAACACTGGAAACCTACCAGTATATCTCGTTTGCCCTGGCCAGGGACTACTCGTGTAATGGCTCTCCTAGATACAGCGCGATGTCAACCCCCAATACCGGGAGAGACGAATCCTGTCTAACCGTCACTGCCTCCAAGTGCTTCGGGACTGCACCCAACCACTACCTGTTTGCACGACTCCTTTGAGCCGTGGTAGGGTAGTGATCAAAGTACAGTGGGAACACACTCGAGGCGGAATGACAGTGTCAAGTCAGCGGACTAAGCTGTACTCATGTCACCTGGGAACTGATAACTGACGATAGGTATAATACCAACTAGTCAGTTCCCGACGAGTCCTGTCCAGTGTACCCGTAACCTAACGAGCACCCGCATACTATCTCAAGTACGACGTACTGACGGCTGTGGGACAGACCGCCTCCCACACTGGGATGAGAAGCGCATGCGCTGGTCTACTCCGGAGTATCGATACCCTGTCTCGATAGTCCTGCGACCAGGGACCTGCATAAGGATGTGCTTATAGATTACCCAGCCCTACTAGTGTGACGACCATCACATCGCTGGTAATCAAGCAAAGATCCTAAGGGCTCTACTAATGTGTATAGGCGATATACAAAAATAAACACATGTACACATTGAAGTAGAAACAAACCAAGTAGCATACTACTATTTTGAGCAAGATTGTATATACAAGGTGAATATCCCAAGCATCCATTAAGTAATATACAAACTAGTATGATACAGTAATGGCCTCTAGGGCATATACACTAACAATCTCCCACTTGCACTAAGGCCATGTACTGGCGTATCGAAGACCTATCATCTCGATCAGCCGCTCGAACTGAGTCTGGGGCAGGGCCTTGGTGAATGGATCTGCAGTGTTATCTTCTGAAGTGACTCTCCGAACCTCGATCTCCTGGCGATCTACGATCTCCCTGATCAGGTGATACCGCCTCAAGATGTGCCTGGATCTCTGATGAGACCTGGGTTCCTTCGCTAAAGCTATAGCCCCGTTGTTGTCGCAATACAGAGGTATTGGATCAACAATGGACGGAACCACCTGAAGTTCTTTCAAGAACTTCCTCATCCAGACAGCTTCTTTTGCGGCATCAAATGCAGCGATGTATTCCGCTTCCATCGTCGAGTCCGCAACGGTTTCTTGTTTGGAACTCTTCCAACACACCGCCCCTCCATTGAGGGTAAAGACAAAACCCGACATGGACTTGGAATCATCCTTGTCACTCTGGAAGCTGGAGCAGCAAAGGCCTCGATCTGGAGGTCTTTTCCGCCATACACCAAGAACATCTCCTTAGTCCTTCTCAGGTACTTGAGAATGTTCTTTACCGCTATCCAGTGTTTCTCCCCAGGGTTTGACTGATACCGGCTTACCACACTCAGTGCATAAGCTACATCCGGTCTGGTACACAACATCGCATACATTATAGAGCCTACCGCAGAAGCGTAGGGTATAATAGACATGCGATCCCTTTCCAAATCAGTCTTGGGAGACATCTCTTTAGAGAGGGTGATCCCGTGACAAGCCGGTAGGTTACCGCGCTTGGAATCTTCCATACTGAATCTCTTCAGTATGGTGTCGATGTACCTGGACTGTGAAAGTCCTAATATCCTCTTGGATCTGTCACGGTAGATCCGGATACCCAGAATGTACGAGGCATCACCCAGGTCTTTCATGGAGAACCTGTGTGACAAGAACCCCTTGACAGATTGTAGCATAGGAATGTCATTTCCTATTAAGAGAATGTCATCCACGTATAAAACGAGGAATACTACAGTTCTCGCTACAAATCTACTATAGATGCATGGTTCATCTGGATTTTTGATAAAGCCAAATTTTTTGACCGTCTCATCAAAGCAGATGTTCCAACTCCGCGATGCCTGCTTTAGTCCATAGATGGACTTAAGCAACTTGCACACCTTTCCGCTGCTCCCACTCTGAATGAAACCCTCTGGTTGGTCCATATAGACACACTCCTCTAAATTTCCATTTAGAAAAGCGGTCTTTACGTCCATTTGCCAGATCTCATAATCGTGGAAGGCAGCAATGGCAAGAAGGATCCGAATGGATTTCAGCATGGCTACTGGAGAAAAGGTTTCGTCATAGTCCAAGCCAGGTCTTTGACGGAAACCCTTTGCTACCAGCGTAGCTTTATAGGTCTCAACCTGCCCATCTACACCAATCTTCCTTTTGAAGATCCACTTGCATCCTACGGGTTTTACCCCGTCTGGAGCAATGTCCAACGTCCATACCTTGTTGGTGTACATGGACTCCATTTCGGTCCGCATTGCATCCAGCCATTTCACTGAGTCAACGCTCTGAACGGCCTGCTGGAAGCTAGTAGGCTCATCATAATCTATGATGCAATCCTCTCTATCCCCGTCTATGAGAAAACCGTGGTATCTCTCGGGCGGATGAGTCTGCCTACTACTCCTGCGGAGCGGCGTAGGAATGTCCTGTTCTGTTGAACCCTCTGGTTCCACTAAGCTTTCAGTAACAGTCTGTGGTTCTGGAACTTCTTCCAGTTCTATTGTGCTCCCACTTATCCGGGTTTCCAAAAACTCAGTTTCCAAGAAGCGGGCATGCTGAGAAACAAAAACCTTTTGTTCCTCAGCGGAATAGAAAAGATACCCCCTGGAGTTCCTTGGGTATCCCACAAACTTACACTGTACTGAACGTGCCTCAAACTTGTCCGCATGCTGCTTTTTTACAAAAGCTGGACATCCCCATACCTTAAGATACTTAAGACAGGGTTTCTTCCCAGTCCACATCTCATATGGGGTGGTAGGCACAGTCTTGGTGGGAGCCTTGTTCAAGAGATATGCAGCTGCTTCCAGTGCATATCCCCAGAATGATCGCGGTAACTCAGCGTTACTCATCATGGACCGAACCATATCCAATAGGGTTCGGTTCCGTCTCTCCGATACACCGTTATGTTGCGGAGTGTATGGAGGAGTAAGCTGAGAGAGAATACCATTCTCTTTTAAGTAATTCAGGAATTCGGCACTTAAGTATTCTCCACCTCGATCCGATCTTAGAATCTTAATACTTTTGCCGGTCTGTTTCTCTACTTCATTCTTATACTCCTGGAATTTTCCAAAGGCTTCGGACTTATGTTTCATCAAGAAGACATAACCGTACCTTGAGAAGTCATCCGTAAAAGTAATGAAGTAAGAATGTCCGCTTCGGGCATGTGTAGACATTGGACCGCACACGTCACTGTGTACGAGTCCCAAGAGCTCGCTCGCTCTTACTCCTTGTCCAGTAAACGGAGTCTTTGTCATCTTTCCTTTGAGACAAGATTGACAAGTGGCATATGATTGATATTCGAACGCATTCAAATATCCTTCTGTATGTAACTTAGTCAACCTTCTCTCATTGATGTGACCCAATCTACAATGCCATAAGAAAGTCTGATTCATATCCGGAGACTTTCTTTTGTGTGTATTCTGGACGTTGAAAATCTGTGGTTGGTTTAACACGTATATACCATTACTCAATGTACCTGACCCAATCAAAACTTGATTAAGGTGAATGTTTACAACATTACTTACAAACGCAAATTCATAACCTTCTTTAGAAACTAAAGATACAGAAATGATATTACAAGTTGCGTTGGGTACAAAAAAGCAATTACGCAAAACCAAAACATGTCCATCTGACATTCCCAGGTGATAGTCCCCCACGGCTTTAGCATCCATGCTAGCTCCGTTCGCAACTCTGAGGGTCATGTCACCTGCCTTCAAAACCCTACGGTTTCTCAACGCCTGCAAAGAATTACAGATATGAGATCCTGATCCGGTATCCAATACCCAGGAAGTAGAGTTTATTGAAAGACAGTTTTCAATAACATACACACCTGAAGCTGAAGCTGCAACCTGCTTCAATTCCTGTGTTCTGGCCTTCCAGGCCCTGCAATCATTCTTCCAGTGTCCTTTCTTATGACAATAGAAGCATTCTTCCTTATCCACAAGCTTCCCCGCTATCTTTGTTGCTTTTGCTTTTCCCTTCGTATCCACTTTACTAACACCGCCCCTTGGTTTGGCGGGGGCTTTCTTCTTCTTTCCCTTGGCTTTCGCCTTGGACCTAGAAGAAGATGATCCTCCTACAAACAAAGTGGATGTATCCCTACCTTTCTGTAGGGTGCCCTCTGCGCTCCTCAGCATGTTGAGGAGCTCTGAAAGTTCAACCTCTTTTTCTTGTAAGTTGAAGTTCAGTATAAACTGGGCGTAAGTGGAAGGAAGGGACTGGAGAACTATATCCGTATATAGCTCACTCTCCAATGTGATCCCTAGGTCAGCGAGCTCCTCAATGAAGCCGATCATCTTTAGCACGTGCTCGGCTACTGATGATCCGACGGCCATTCTTGTCGAAAATAACTTTTTCGACGCTTCGTATCTTGCGATACGAGATTGCTCTCCATACAGTTCTTTTGTATGAAGCAATATGGATTCCATGTCCATATTCTCGTGCCTCCTCTGATGTTCGTTGTCCATCGAGGCAAGCAGGAGGCATTTGGCCTTCGCGCTATCAATCTCCCAAGTCTTGCGGATTTCCTTATCCGCGACGCTGGAAGTTGGACCAGGGACAGGGGGAGCTTTGGTGGTAAGAAGATACCCCAGCTTGTCGTAAGTGATTGCTATCTTGACATTCCTGAGCCAATCTTTGTAGTTTGGCCCTGTCAGTTTGTTTTTATCTAGGAGTAACTTAAGTCCAGTCATGTTGATTGGTCGCTGCAATTAGGAGAGAGAAGAAGAAACACTCAGCATGATGCTCTTGCAAGTTTAGAGTGGTTTTTAGTTTGTCTAAACAGGACGGCTCCCACTGTTTCTCGAATCCCTCCTCAAACCATAAAGGAAGAATTAGTCAGGATCAATCCCACCGTACAATACTTGCTTAACCGTTCAGCCAGGCCGGTGTCGGTACTTCGAGGGAGGTTTTCCAACGCTTTCGCGAAGTTCCTTAATTAAAGAACCTCTTTTCCCTGGGGGCGTAGCCCCGCTAACACCTTTCTGGGCACCTACTAGGTTTATAGCATTGATCGTTAAGTGAGAAATTTCCCGAGGAGTAGCATATACTCACAGTAGGATCGGGATCCAAATATCATTGCGTGACGAAACTGAAGGAATCCTACCAGAATCATCACACTCCAAATGGTATGCAAATCTAGCAAGTTTCAGTACTTATGAAACTCCCGATGTGGATTTTTGCCCCATGCTCTTATGACCTTGACGAAGGTCAACAAATCATAAGTCACATGTCAAGTTCTGCCCGTCATTATCCAGGTTAATTTGAATCCACCCGTATATACCCTTGACGAAGGTCAACAAGGTAATGCGAATGTTCCAAACCAACGCATCTATCTATGCTACATATGAATACCCAATAGCTACCAATCACTATGCCTTGACGAAGGTCAACAAACACAGCTTGAATACTATTGAATATTCATACGAAACGACGGAGGGCTACGAATGGTTTTGGCAAAACCGTGAACGTAGTGAACTTGATTTGGTCGATGGAATGAGATAGCTTTTAAAAGGAGTGGCTCAAGCTCCGCATTTAAAAGTTGTTTTGAAAAGAACCGAGTGGTTTTTCGAAAGTGTTCCAACGACTTTAACTTGGTTTATTATCTTGCATTAGTTCTTTTAATGCGTGATATTCTTGCATTAGTTCTTTTAATGCGTCCCATCATTTAATCCTACCATTGCAGAAAACAACCAAAATATGACGTACGCTTATGCCATTCGCATTCGCCACGGGGCCCCGTCATTACCCGTTAGGTTATTTAACTAACGACAGAGCGGGGGCTGGGCTAGCGCGTCTGTAAAACATAAGCAACGCCTAAATAATATCATATATAGATATACTGCAATGATAAAACATTTCAGATCACAGATGAATACATTGGATATACTAGGAATCTGTAATTCGCACGAGCCTGTAACGACAAACAGATTACACGGTCGCGGTGAATAGCCAAAACCCCACCCAAGACCCCTACGGGTGCGGCAAACTACCCGCCAAGTACCCGAAGCGTAGTAACCTCCCTCATCTCCTATGAGTAGGCCACTCGACACTTCGGCATACCCGGTAGTTTGTGCACCCCCTCCATGGGTCTATCCTAGGAGCAAAAACAGTAAAAAGAAATTATACAATGACGGCTACAACCCCGACCCGGTTGTACGGCCATACAAATAATTATTACATCAATTTACAAATTTACATGAATTGAAAGAACAGAAAACTCTCGTCTCACAACCCCCGGCTATTCACCCGCGACAATCCAACATATTCATATCCACATTCCAGCAACATTACAGATCATAGATTTGTATAACCCCCACTAATCGACATATAGCGATTAGTAGACGTTCAATACAAATATCACATTACAGAAAAAACCCGTTAGCTAAAGTCTTTTAGAAGTTCGATCAAAAATACGGATTTTCGGGACCCCAAAATAAAATTTTCGTTCTGGAAAATCTGGGTTGAAAATATATATGCTAAAAATCCCAAAATACCCCCATAAAAACACTGCACCAAAAATTTTCCTCGGCCAAGTCGACTCGGCCGCGGATCCGCGGCGGGAGAGTGCTCCCGCCGCGTTTCCGCGGCCCTTTGACTCGAACGTTGGACAATTTTTGGTGGGTGCTCACAGAAAAGCCTGAGCCGATTTTAGGTGTTAAAATAATCAACTTTTGAACAGTGGAAAAATCGACAGAAACTGCAAATTTTTGGGGTTTGTTTCGGGACTTTTTCGTTGATCGATCTTCTAGTTACTTGCTAACATGCTAGATAGAGTTTAACTAGGCTCTGATACCACTGTAAGTCCATGCTACCTCTCCCGGTACTTTCGGTAAAGCGGAATTTGGTAAAAAACGATTTTTACGGAGGTGGTAACATGGACCTATAACCCGGATCTTGGTTAAACATCTATCTAACATCCTAACTATGAGTTTCTAGCTACTCGGTTAGGGGGTTATACCTTGCTTGTCTTGAACTCCTTCGTCTTCAAGGCTCCGATGGTGGTCCGATGGCTTCTTCTCGTCGTCTCCGTACGTCGAAGATAGATCCACCTGAAAGCTCCAACCTTTAGCTCCTTCTTCGTTCTTTGAAGAAACTAGTTCACTTGGTTTGCTAAACCTAGTGAACTAGAATGAGTAGAGAAGAAATAGAATGGGATTTTATCTATGGTTCTTGATTCTCAACTCATGAGACAATAGAACCATAGGATCAAGAGAGGGAGCAAGAGGTTGAGGGTGAAAGCAAAAAGAGAGCTCAAGAACAAGAGAGAGAATGAGCAAGAAAGAATGAGGCTCTCTTTTGTCTTTCACCCTCTCATAATCCATAGCAATCATAACTCATCATACTAACAAAAGTCTTATGTGATGGTTGAAGCAACCATAACCATATCATTTCATGCACTCATTTTACACAAATGAGCAAGCAAACAAAAGTCTTTGCCATGAAATGATGGCTATGGTTATCATGATGGTCAACTAGTCAAGCCTAGTCAACCGGTCAACAAGTCAACAAAAGTCAACAAGTCAACAAAGTCAACAAGTCAACAAAAGTCAACAAGTCAACAAAGTCAACAACCATATCACCATAATACTTAATTAATATAATAGTTAATCACTTATCAAATTCTCATTAGGGTTGAGCAAAAAGTCAAATAGTCAACGGTCAACTGTCAACAACCCTAATGAGAATTCGCTGCCTCCGCCTCCCTGTCAACTGTGCATACACACCCGCATTCGCGTTCCGAGGAACACGAATGCAAACTGGATAAATCCAATCCCATAAGGTACACTAGAATCTGGCTTAAACCAAAGCCCGCTAGTGTAAACTGTCCGGACACTGTACGCGCACAAGTGCACGGATGTGACCGAACCCTATCGCAAAACCATGCGACCTCTACTCTTTTGCCTAAAGGCGAAAAGCTTTCTGTGTGGGACTCTAAAGACTCGACACTACGCTGGCAGTGGGTTTAACCACAGACCGCAAGCGGCACTAGCTGTGCGTAACGGTCCCCAGGTAATGCCGACAAGAAGACCGACGAGGCGAAACCCATCTGAACTCCTACTGAGCCTGAGTGTGACATTCTCCGTACAGTCCGGTCTGTTCGTCTGATACATCGCATGGCGGGCCTAGGGGGCGGTAAACGTCAG
The DNA here is from genome assembly GCA_030015575.1 of Agapanthus africanus. NCBI lineage: Eukaryota > Viridiplantae > Streptophyta > Magnoliopsida > Asparagales > Amaryllidaceae > Agapanthus > Agapanthus africanus. The sequence continues at coordinate 465,400,767 of JASDDO010000018.1, read as the reverse complement.
TCCCCCAATAGCGGTACAAGTCGTGCCGGAGCGAAGCCCAAAACACCCTGAGATAACACTGGAAACCTACCAGTATATCTCGTTTGCCCTGGCCAGGGACTACTCGTGTAATGGCTCTCCTAGACACAGCGCGATGTCAACCCCCAATACCGGGAGAGACGAATCCTGTCTAACCGTCACTGCCTCCAAGTGCTTCGGGACTGCACCCAACCACTACCTGTTTGCACGACTCCTTTGAGCCGTGGTAGGGTAGTGATCAAAGTACAGTGGGAACACACTCGAGGCGGAATGACAGTGTCAAGTCAGCGGACTAAGCTGTACTCATGTCACCTGGGAACTGATAACTGACGATAGGTATAATACCAACTAGTCAGTTCCCGACGAGTCCTGTCCAGTGTACCCGTAACCTAACGAGCACCCGCAGACTATCTCAAGTACGACGTACTGACGGCTGTGGGACAGACCGTCTCCCACACTGGGATGAGAAGCGCATGCGCTGGTCTACTCCGGAGTATCGATGCCCTGTCTCGATAGTCCTGCGACCAGGGACCTGCATAAGGATGTGCTTATAGATTACCCAGCCCCACTAGTGTGACGGCCATCACATCGCTGGTAATCAAGCAAAGATCTTAAGGGCTCTACTAATGTGTATAGGCGATATACAAAAATAAACACATGTACACATTGAAGTAGAAACAAACCAAGTAGCATACTACTATTTTGAGCAAGATTGTATATACAAGGTGAATATCCCAAGCATCTATTAAGTAATATACAAACTAGTATGATACAGTAATGGCCTCTAGGGCATATACACTAACATAATCTGGTTGGTACAGTACTTGAACAGATAGGGTTCGTCCTAGTAAAAGTGTTTTACTTGGGACAAGAATCGAAGTCTGTCCTGACTTGACCATTCAGTCGGTAGTAATCCTGTGGCCAAATAGTTCACAATATCTGCGAACCAGGGTTCGTAAGATACTGTCAAGAGCTGTTCATCCGGAAAAACGTCGTTGATCGGAATTTGAGGCGACGGCGAAGAAGGAAGTCGTGAGAGATGGTCGGCGACTACATTTTCATATCCTCTTTTGTCCTTGATGACAAGGTCAAACTCTTGAAGCAAGAGGATCCAACGTATCAGCCGAGATTTTGCATCTTTCTTCGCAAAAAGATGGCGCAGAGCAGAATGGTCTGTGTAGACAATGACTGGAGAGCCGATGAGGTAGGGCCTGAACTATTCTAAAGCAAATACAACAGCCAAGAATTCCTTCTCAGTTGTTGTATAATTCAGTTGGGTGTCGTTCAGGGTTCGGCTAGCATAATAGATTACGTGCGGCATCTTGTTGATGTATTGTCCAAGGACAGTGCTGATGGCAAAGTCGGATGCATCGCACATAATCTCAAATGGGTGCGTCCAGTCAGGAGAAGAAAGAACGGGAGCAGAAGTGAGTGAGCTTTTTAATGACTCGAACGCAGTCACACAGCTCGAGTTGAAGTCGAATGGCGTCCTTGGCCAGCAAAAGAGTCAAGTGCCTAGCAATCTTGCTAAAGTCCTTGATGAACCGTCTATAGAAACCGGCATGGCCAAGGAAGGCTCGGATGTCTCTGACGCATCGGGGAGGAGGGAGATTGGAAATGACTTCAATCTTTGCTTTATCTACCTCAATGCCATTTTGCGAAATGATATGTCCTAAGACAATACCTTCGCGCACCATGAAGTGGCACTTCTCCCAGTTCAAAATGAGATTCTTGTCCTTACACCGGGTAAGGACAGCGTCGAGATGCAGTAAACACTCATCAAAGGAATCGCCGAAAATGGAGAAATCGTCCATGAAGATCTCCAAGAATTTTTCCACCATGTCTGAGAAGATTCCCATCATACACCGCTGGAAGGTAGCGGGCGCATTGCATAACCCAAAGGGCATGCGACGATATGCAAACGTGCCGAAAGGACAAGTGAATGTGGTCTTGTCCTGGTCTTTTTCGGCGATGGGAATCTGATTATAGCCGGAGTAGCCATCAAGAAAGCAGTAGTACTCGTATCCGGCCAATCGTTCAAGCATCTGGTCAATGAAAGGTAGCGGAAAGTGGTCCTTCCGCGTTGCGGCGTTGAGTTTTCTGTAATCGATGCATACTCGCCACCTAGTCTGGGTGCGAGTAGGGATTAACTCGTTTGCCTCATTGGTTATGACCGTTATGCCTGATTTCTTGGGGACAACGTGAATGGGGCTCACCCACTGGCTATCAGAGATAGGGTAAACGATACCACTATCCAGACACTTTACGATCTTCTTTTTTACAGCCTCCTTCATGACTGGGTTGAGTCGCCTTTGTGGATCCCTGGCTGGTTTGGCATCATCCATCAGATGAATGTGATGTTCAACAATCAGGGGACTAATCCCTTTGATGTCCGCCATTGACCAGCCAAAACCTTGCCTATTGCTGTGCAAGACCGCAAGAAGGGCTCTCTCTTGCTCTGGAGCTAGAGAAGCCGAGATGATGACAGGAAGGGTCTTGTTCTCACCCAAGTAAGCGTACTTAAGGTGAGACGACAAAGGCTTGAGTTTGAGCGTTGGAGGTGAAACGATGGAAGGCAAGATTGGTGAAAAGGTCTCGAACTCAAAGGATTCCAGCAAAGGTTCAAAATAAGTGTATTGGATGGTTCAGGTAACTCATCCAGAAATTCAAAAGATTCCAACTCGGGTGGTGACTGGCTAAGATCGGTCGAGAAAGTGAAACACTCGTAGTCATTGTCGGGCGTAGAAGCAGCAACATGTTCGAAGAGGAACACACTAGTGGCGTTAAGGTTGTCGTGATCGAACAAAAACTCCTCGAATTCACATTCCTCCGGGGTGATCTCCTGGATTGAGCAAACGTCTAGTATATGAGCATTAGGTTCGGAGGGCTAATTCCCCAACCTAAAAATATTGAGTTCAATTGTCATGTTTCCAAAAGATAGGTTCATCGAACCATTTCGACAATTGATCACATCATTTGAGGTTGCAAGGAATGGGCGACCGAGTATCACCGGAATTTGATTCCGGGGGTTAGTTACAGGCTGTGTGTCTAAAACAATGAAGTCAACAGGGAATATAAAGTCCCCAACCTTGATTAACACATCTTCTAGCTCACCCCTAGGATGGGTGATCGATCGGTCGGCTATTTGGAGAGTGCAGTGTGTGGGTTTCAGCTCTCCTACACCTAGTTGCTCATATACTGAGTACGGAAGCAGGTTAACACTGGCACCAAGATCTAATAGTGCGCGGTTGATGTTCTTATCCCCAATGGTAATAGAAATCGTAGGACAGCTAGGGTCCTTCCGTTTTTGAGGTAAAGATTGGGTAAGAGCATCACTCACAGCACTAGCCAAGAAAACTTTCTTGGGTACCTGAGATTTCCTCTTTTTCGTGCACAAGTCCTTTAAGATTTTTGCGTAGGAAGGGACTTGTTGGACATCATCTAAAAGGGGAATGTTGATATTAACCTGCTTAAACAACTCCAGAATCTTCTCCATTTGTGGATTTTATTTATTGGATCTCAACCAGTTTGGAAATGGAACGTTTTTAAAATTGGTTGAGTCCAATGCTTGTGGAGGAGATTGTGGAGTTGGAACTGTTGGAGATAGTGTCATCAGAGTCAATTATTGGATCACAGGCACGTGATTGCAATGATTGAGGGAGGACCTATCCCAGTAGGACAGTCTTACTCAAGATGATAGTATGCTATCTGGTTTATCTTTATCATCGTGTACTGCTTTAGGTGACTTGACAGGTCGCTATTACACGTTGATAGAGCCCCTAGGATTCTTGCTTGACTGCCAGCAGTATGAGGGCGATCATATACGTGGGAGCTGGTGGTCTACAAGCACATCCTTAAAAGGTCCCTAGACGTGGGAGTTTCGAGACAGGGCATCGATACTCCAGAGTAGACTAGTGTATACAGTCGAGACCCCGACGAGGGGCGGTGGCCGGTCTCACAAGCCACTGGTGTCAGTTGGTTCACCTAAGATGTATACAGGTGCTCATTGGGTTATGAGTACACCGGACAGGACTTGCCGGGAACATGCTAGTTGGTCTTATACCTGACGTCAGATAGCAGTTCCCTGATGACATGTGTACAGGTTAGTTCATCGACCTGAGGATCGTCATTTGTCTCGTGTGAGTTCCCACTGTACTTTGATTACTACCCTACCACGCTCAAAGGAGACGTGCAAACAGGTTTTAGTTGGGTACAGTCCCGAGCCACATGGAGGCAGTGAGCGGATCTTCAGAGGTTCGTCTCTCCCGGTATTGGGGGTGAGGTCGCGCTGTGTCTAGGAGAGCCATTACACAAAGCCCTCGGCCGAGGCAGGAGATTTACTGGTAGGTATTCCAGTAGTATCTCAGGGTGTTCTGGGCTACACTCCGACACGACTTGTACCGCTTTTGGGGGTCTGACTTTTACCAACCCCCTAGGCCCGCCATGCGATGCTCATAGACGAACGGACCGGACTGTACGGATATTGTCACTGACAGGCTCAGTAGGGTGTCAGGATGAGTTCGCTCATCGACGTCCTTTTTGGTCAATAGCTGGTAGCCCGTTACGTATGGCTAATACCTCTGACGTGCTAGTGGTTAAATCCACAGCCATAGTATTGAGGAGTCTTTAGAGTCCCCCACAGATAGTTACTCAAGTTTCGGGCGAAATGCTGTAGAGGCCGTATGGAGATATGGCAGGGTTCGATCAGATACGTGCGGTATTGCACGGATCATGATCGGACGGATAATACTAGCGGGCTTTGGTTTAAGCCGGATCCTAGTATTGTACAGTGTAGATTTTGTCTCAGTGCATTTGTATTCGGTCGGAATACAAATGCGGGTATGTATATACTGTAGCGGGGTTTTTCCTGTAATTTATTACGGGATCAGTTTTTTGGAGTTGCCAGTTTGTTTTCGGTTTCGGCCAATTTTCTTTGTATCTTTCATTGGCTGAAAATTGGTGGAGGAGGGCTTATTTGTATTTGTGCAAATTAGCAATTTGGAGGGTTGTCTTTGCATATTATTGTTTCATGATGGTTGCACCCTCATTTGACTTTCCTTGGATAATCATTGCTTGACTTTCTTATTCATCATGGTTTACTTTGGGAGTCATCATGCTTGATGATGATGTTTGGTGATGATGGAGGGTTATGGTTGATGGAGTGTTTGGATTAGTTTGTGATTATTTCTTTTGTTAATGATAACCTTTTCTCTCTCTTGATTATTGGAGACACCCATATTCATTTGGCCACTCACACTCCTCTCATTCTCACCTTGCCATGGTCGGCCATTCCCTAGTGAGGGCTGTCCAAAATTTGAGAGAGGAATTTTTGTTCACTTCTTGCTACAAAAATTCCCTAGTTCATTGCAAAAGATTCATAGTTCATTTCCTTCACCATAAAGGCAACTTCCTAAACCCCAAATGAGACGAAGTGTTCTACAGTTAACCTACAGCTTCCTTGGGCACGTCGACTCGCCAACTTCGTGCCCGAGTTGCCTCGGTCCAGAGGTGGGAGCCCGTAAAAGAAGCCGGGGACGTGGTGCCCTTCCGGCGAGGAGGTGAAAACCGGAGATTCCGTGGGGAGATCGGGACGATGGCGAGAAGACCGAAGGACACGGATCGCTCGATATATCTCTCTACTCCTTCTCTAGTTAGCTAGATCTAGTTTAATGGCCCGATCCGGGATTTTTGTGCGCGGTGGTGCCGGTTATAAAGTTAAAGAAAATTATCGTTTCCGCACTCCGGCGTCGGATTGACGGCCGGGGCGCCGCCGTGCACTTACAATGGTATCAGAGCCACGCCATTAACCTAGTCTAGCTTGGTCTAATGTGTTTACACTTTCGATCGAACAAAATTCCAAAAACCGTATTTTTATTTGCATCAGTTTCTGTCGAAATTTTTTTAGCTCGAAATTTTTTTCAGGTTGTTGCAGAATACTGTGCAGGGAAATCTAAGCACTCTGTGAAAATTTGGTCGCGTAATCTCACCATACCACCGCGGAACCGCGGCCAAACCCATGCTTGGGCCGCGGTTCCGCCGCCACTTTTACAGTTCAGTGTACTAAATTTTTACAGAGAGCTCCTGTGTAGGAAATGTGGGTTTTGGAATATTCTTTTTGGGCCCAGAATTTCTTTAAGTGCTACAGTAGTGCTTGGGGGCCCACTTAGGAAAATTTGATCGATCGAAAATTTTAAACACATTAGTTCACAGTATTTACATTATATCTGCGACCGTGAATGTCACTTGATCGGTAAATCCTGTCTAACTACTATAGCCCGGTTAGACGGATTTGCGAACGTGACATTCACGTTGATGTTCTGTGATTGTGCTGTGATGTTGCGGATTGGTCGTGGGGGATAGCCTGGATGCAATGCTAGTACAGTTTTGGTTGTATTATGTACATTTGATATTGCGGGGTGAGCGTCCGACATGTGGACTGCCGTCACTACCTGTCTGTATATTATTCTTTTGGGGCACGACCGGGGTGAGGTCGATGTACCCGTTGTATATATATTTTACTTTCTGTACTAGGATTACCCCAAGGAGGGGTGCACGGATAGCCGGGTTTTAGAGGGCAACGGGCCCGCATCTCATGGTGTTGAGACGGAGGGGGCTTTACTCTAGAAATGGCGGGCTATTCACCGCACTCGTAGGGGGTACAGGTTGACCCAGGAGGGGTGCCCAAGTTACCGGATTCCGTGAAGTGCTGGGTGGTCCATTCACGTTGCTGAAGGGGGCTGCCTCGCTTCAGGTTTCGGCGGGTAACTTGCCGCGCCCGTAGGGGTCTAGGATTTCATTGCACAGGCTATCCACACGACCAGGGGAATGCCGGGTTTCAGTAGCGGCTCTGTGAAACCCGGGGATCCCAGATATTTGTATTGTTCTGTGATGCTGTACATTTCTGTGATGTTGCATTTTATCACGCCTTGAGCGAAAAATTATATATTGATATATATACTAGTAGATGTTGTATATGTTTTGCATCCGCGCTAGTCCAGTCCCCGCTCTGTCGTCAGTTAACTAACCTAACGGGTAATGACGGGACCCAGTGGCGAATGCGGATGGCATATACGTACATCATTATTTTCGTTCTTTGTAGTGTGATCAATTGATGGGACTGCATTGATTCGGATCAATGCAAACTAAACAAACCTTTCTGATGTTGTTGGAACAATTTTTCAAAAAGCTGTTATTGCAAGGGCGTTCTTTTTTGTTTTACACAGTGGTATTCAGTTGGAATATTATGCTCCTCAGTCGACGAGGCAAGGGCCGAGATCCCTTCACCGGGAGTGACCCCTTGGACAGAAGTTTGCGTCAGGGCAATAACTTCACTATAGCCGATTACTTTTGTTTTTCATCGTGGTATTCAGTTGGAATATCCTGCACCTTATTCTACGGGGAAAGAGCCGAGATCCCTTCACCGGGAGTGACCTCTTTAGCAAAGGTTTTCGTCACTATATTTTTATAAAGCTATCAGTTCCTTCAACGATATCAAGTTCATTACGTTAAAGGTTTTTTTCCAGAAACCATTCGTAGCCCTCCGTCGTTTCATATGGATAGTCAATAGTATTCAAGCTGTGTATGTTGGCTAAAGTCAAGGCACAATGATTAGTAGCTATTGGGTATTCATATGCAGCATAGATAGAGGCGTTGGTTTGGGACAGTCGTACTACTATTTTGGCCAAAGTCAAGGGTGTGTACGGGTGGGTTCAAATTAACCTGGAGAATGACGGGTAGAACTTGACATGTGACTTATGATATGTTGGCCAAAGTTAAGGTCATAAGAGCATGGGGCAAAAATCACATCGGGAGTTTCTAAAGAAACTGAAACTTGCCAGATATGCGCATACCTTCTGGAGTGTGATAACGTGAGCGAAGTCCGTCATGTTATCATGCGATGATAGTTGGATCCCGATTCCCACTGATGAGTTGGTTTACTCCTCGGGTGATCCCGACTAATTCTTCTTTCAGGTTTGGAGGAGAATTTGACGTTACAGTGGGAGGTTTCCAGATTAGATAAATTGGTAACCATTCTGATCTAGGTTAGAGTGCACGCTGAGTGTTTCTTTTCTCTCTCTCTTTGGCTGCGACCATGACCCGACCCTAAGACTATGACTCAGTGACCAAGTTGACCGAACCTTCTTAAACACTGGCTTTTGGATTGTCAGAGTTGCATACCTCATTGCCACTCCTACTTTTACCCTTTTCTCCAGGACGCCCCGTATTACTACGAACGTCCACTTCCTTTGGACAAAACCATCGTATGGTTATATACGAACTCGAAGGAATATATTCGAGGATGGTTTCCTGTTCTGGAGAAAACGAATAGGACTATTCAGTTGTCTTTTCCTTTTACCTTCTCTCAGGTTACGAGTACTCCTTGGTTTAGGAGATAGTACACCTATTACGCAAATTGGATAGTCTTCTTCCAAACCATAGGCAGGTGACGACTGGTAGGGAATGAAGAAAACCAATTAGTATAACGATGGTGTGCAGAAGGTATTAAGTAAAGACATATCAAGGGATTAGTAAGAGGGCAAAGTAAATTGCGACTGATATTCACGATCAAACCAGGTATTTCATTACCACTCCCACTTCACCTTTGTATTTCTCCAGGACACTCCGTATCACTACGAAGATCCACAGTTTATTTGATACTCCATCGTATGGTTATATACGAACTCGAAAGGAACTTGTTCCAGTTTGGGGATGGATTCTGGTTCAGGAGAAATAGGAATAAGGTTTGTTCGGTTGTTTTTTATCTTCACCTTCTCTCGCATTGCGAGTGCTCATAGGATTAGGACAGTACACCCATTATGCTTATTGGATAGTCTTCTTTCAAACCATAGGCTGGTGCCGAACGGTAGGGAAGAAAGAAAACCATTTGGCCTAAAGGGGTGTACAGAAGGTAATGACTAAAGACATATGAAGGGATGTGAAGAGATGGTATAGAAATATACGGTTACAGTTATAAATCTGATAATGGAAGAGGCATTACTAGGAATATCAGAATACCCCATCGAAACATTTCAATGTTTCAGTTTCACTGTATACTGTTAAAAGAAAACTGATTTCCCAATTAAACACTTGCTCCAGGGTATGTATTTACCAGGTATGATTCTCACATCTGTATTGTTTTACAGATGATGAGTGGGAGTAAGTTATTGGGAATTAGGTGATCATCCTCATTATATCGGGATTCGTTGTAATCGGTGATATTTGAGGAAGTCACCTGGGTTGTTTGCCGGACGACAAATATTTGGTTTTGAATATCCGCTGTTATGCACCAATTTCAAATTGATATATCTGTACGTCTATTTTTATAGAGTGAGATATACCTTTTTGAAATTATGTCCATGACATTTACCTATATCAGTGGATGGTTAGGTAAGGAGTATTAAACAGCGGTGTAATTCTTCTTAACCATAAGTACAGTTTTCAACCTGCGACACACAGGGAGTGAGTTATTAGACTCAAAGGACTTATACAGAGTATTGTATATTGTCCAGTGTCCAATAGGACAGAGGGGTTGGTCCTCGTACTATATTCAGGTTTACTTATGACTTCTCTAGTTTTTAGACAGGTGTTTCGTAAAAACACAAGGTCCGAATTTTGAGAAGTTATAGGTATTTGAATAAAGTAGAGAACCAGGTGCTGCAAGTATCAGGATTCTTCAAGGTGATCGAAGATGTAGATACTTGTGTATGGTATTCAGTTGATAGTAATGATTAAGAGAACTTGCTTCTTTTTCAGGTTACTCATAATTGGAAGCACTCCTAAGTTGAGTAACGCTGATCGGCCTCCTTCCATTTAGTTGACATGCACTGGAGACAGCTGCATGATTTGAATCTGGTTCAATTAAATCAGTGCCTCTGTTTCTGTATTGGATACAGAACAGTTCATATCTTGACGATGTTAAGGTACGGGGAGTTGTCCGGCTTATGCTTAAAACCAGACTCTGGACAACTCAAGGCACGTTTTTGTAATGGCTGTTTGTGGGTTGACCCAGGCTATGACGAGGGTTGACTTTCTACCATCTGGAAGATCAATAGTGATATTGTTCTGGACTCGCCACAGTTTTAATAAAAATGGATTTTTTTTTCAGAAAACAGTAGTGGGAGTATGGTAGAACTGGAAGTGATTCCAGAACCGCAAACGATTACTGAAAATTTGATAAGAACCTAAAGATTCAATCTGGTTTGACATTCCATTGGCCACTCCGCAGATACGGTGGGTAACCTCAGGCACCCGAGGGGTACTCCGGTAGCCTCAAGGACGGTGACAGGGAGGTTCTTGTTTACCCAGACTTGCCATTGCTGTTGTTCCAGGCTGCGAGACCCGGCAGGAGGATGAGTATAGTGTCGTTCTAAACTAGTTTTAGAAGTGTACGCGTATATGACTCTGCCAGAGGGTTATCGTAGTCAGTGGGAGCAGCGGAAGCATTGGTGGACAAGTGGCTTATATCTATTTGTGGACTAAAGCAGATGTAGCGGAGATAGATCATCTATTTCTGATATGAAAGTCATAGGTTTGACTTCATCAGAATAGGGGATGGATCTGTTAAGAAGGTAGTAGGGTGTGATGTCCTGGTATTTGGATGACATACACAGAGTAGGAAGTGATATTCCTATACTACGATCGGTTATACTTTGGTTGTCACACAGTGGTTTCTCCACAATAGGACTTGGAGATTATATAAGACATTCTGGTTACCGGATTTATGGTTTTAGATCTAGATTTGGGTAATTTCCTAATTAGGGTACTTAGACAGCATTCTAGAGGTGCTTTAGAATGGACGACTCCTGGCACGGTAGTACACCTGCAGGTGATGGAGTCACCCTCTCTAAAGGTGTCTTACAGACTAAAGTGGAGAGGGATGTGCATGATTGGCAGATCACTTGCTTAGACAATTGAGTCAATCATGAGATGTTAAGTACCACACCGGATGTTGTTTTTGCAGCAGATGCAATAAGTTGATATTGATCCAATCCTGGAGAAACGATAGGAAGCAGTTTTAGAACATAAGTGGATGTTCTAGGGATATGATAACGACAGCCTCATTCGGAAGACGGTTATCATTCCAGGCTTCCAAGGTGACCTAGATGACAGAGAGGTTGTCAGAGTTATAGTTTTCCTTCTGACGAGGGGCAGTATTTTGGACAGGTGGTCCAAGGGGATACTGAGGGAGGCATGGCGCAGGATACTGATTAAGTTCAGTTGACGATACAGTCTAAGAAGTTTGGATTTGGAGTTCATTTATGAGCTAGGTCCCATCAGATATCCAAACATACTCTAAGACAGGTATTGCTCATTTCGGGAGATAGGTTTCTCCGCGAACTTGAGATAAAGAGAGACATAGAAAGAAACATTAGAGCGGATCCACTCACTGAGGCTATTCCTCGAACGCATTAGTTTCGCAAACGAGCTTTGCGAGACTGACTAGTAGAGAAGTTGGGTGTTTGGTATCACACGGGCTGTGAGTATGCGACATCGCAATAATTAGCCTTGAGTGCAAGTTGGAGATTGTTGGAGATAGTGCCCTCAGAGTCAATTATTGGATCACAGGCATGTGATTGCAATGATTGAGGGAGGACCTATCCCAGTAGGACAGTCTTACTCAAGATGATAGTATGCTATCTGGCTTATCTTTATCATCGTGTATTGCTTTAGGTGACCTGACAGGTCGCTATTACACGTTGATAGAGCCCCTAGGATTCTTGCTTGACTGCCAGCAGTATGAGGGCGATCATATACGTGGGAGGTGGTGGTCTACAAGCACATCCTTAAAAGGTCCCTAGTCGTGGGAGTTTCGAGACAGGGCATCGATACTCCAGAGTAGACTAGTGTATACAGTCGAGACCCCGACGAGGGGCGGTGGCCGGTCTCACAAGCCACTGGTGTCAGTTGGTTCACCTAAGATGTATACAGGTGCTCATTGGGTTATGAGTACACCGGACAGGACTCGCCGGGAACATGCTAGTTGGTCTTCTACCTGACGTCAGATAACAGTTCCCTAGTGACATGTGTACAGATTAGTTCATCGACCTGAGGATCGTCATTTGTCTCGTGTGAGTTCCCACTGTACTTTGATTACTACCCTACCACGCTCAAAGGAGACGTGCAAACAGGTTTTAGTTGGGTACAGTCGCGAGCCACATGGAGGCAGTGAGCGGATCTTCAGGGTTCGTCTCTCCCGGTATTGGGGGTGAGGTCGCGCTGTGTCTAGGAGAGCCATTACACAAAGCCTTTGGCCGAGGCAGGAGATTTACTGGTAGGTATTCCGGTAGTATCTCAGGGTGTTCTGGGCTACACTCCGACACGACTTGTACCGCTTTTGGGGGTCTGACTTTTACCAACCCTCTAGGCCCGCCATGCGATGCTCATAGACGAACGGACCGGACTGTACGGATATTGTCACTGACAGGCTCAGTAGGGTGTCAGGATGAGTTCGCTCATCGATGTCCCTTTTGGTCAATAGCTGGTAGCCCGTTACGTATAGCTAATACCTCTGACGTGCTAGTGGTTAAATCCACAGCCATAGTATTGATGAGTCTTTAGAGTCCCCCACAGACAGTTACTCAAGTTTCGGGCGAAACGCTGTAGAGGCCGTATGGAGATATGGCAGGGTTCGATCAGATACGTGCGGTATTGCACGGATCATGATCGGACGGATAATACTAGCGGGTTTTGGTTTAAGCCGGATCCTAGTATTGTACAGTGTAGATTTTGTCTCAGTGCATTTGTATTCGGTCGGAATACAAATGCGGGTATGTATATACTGTAGTGGGGTTTTTCCTGTAATTTATTACGGGATCAGTTTTTTGGAGTTGCCAGTTTGTTTTCGGTTTCGGCCAATTTTCTTTGTATCTTTCATTGGCTGAAGATTGGTGGAGGAGGGCTTATTTGCATTTGTGCAAATTAGCAATTTGGAGGGTTGTCTTTGCATATTATTGTTTCATGATGGTTGCACCCTCATTTGACTTTCCTTGGATAATCATTGCTTGACTTTCTTATTCATCATGGTTTACTTTTGGAGTCATCATGCTTGATGATGATATTTGGTGATGGTGGAGGGTTATGGTTGATGGAGTGTATGGATTAGTTTGTGATCATTTCTTTTGTTAATGATAACCTTTTCTCTCTCTTGATTATTAGAGACACCCATATTCATTTGGCCACTCACACTCCTCTCATTCTCACCTTGCCATGGCCGGCCATTCCCTAGTGAGGGCTGTCCAAAATTTGAGAGAGGAATTTTTGTTCACTTCTTGCTACAAAAATTCCCTAGTTCATTGCAAAAGATTCATAGTTCATTTCCTCCACCATAAAGGCAACTTCCTAAACCCCAAATGAGACGAAGTGTTATACAGTTAACCTACAGCTTCCTTGGGCACGTCGACTCGCCAACTTCGTACCCGAGTTGCCTCGGTCCAGAGGTGGGAGCCCGTAAAAGAAGCCGGCGACGTGGTGCCCTTCCGGCGAGGAGGTGAAGACCGGAGATTCCGCGGGGAGATCGGGACGACGGCGAGAAGACCGAAGGACACGGATCACTCGATATATTTCTCTACCCCTTCTCTAGTTAGCTAGATCTAGTTTAATGGCCCGATCCAGGATTTTTGTGCGCGGTGGTGCCGGTTATAAAGTTAAAGTAAATCATCGTTTCCGCACCCCGGCATCGGATTGACGGCCGGGGCGCCGCCGTGCACTTACAGGAACGGATCCCAGAGCTGGTGTTTTCGTGGAGTGAGAAATGGGTCCGTTCAGAGCAGAAGAAGAAGAAGAAGAGCCTTTTGAAGAATGAAGAATAGGCTCAGAAGATGAGGAAGGAGAAGAAGAAGACGAAGCGGCCGGGGTGTTATTATCCTCAATTGTTGTGCCGATGTTATTGTGCAGCATCCTTCCAGATCTCAATGTAGTCACGGCACTCACATTATGGTTCTGTTGTTCAAGAGCAACATGCACATTATGTGGGTGACCAGGATTTGGGAGTGGTTGAGATGGAAGCTTCCCTTTTTCTCGCTCGCTTAACGCCGCGTTCAGCTGTGCAATCTGGGCCTAAATGGTCTTGATGCTTTGCCCGTGTGCAGCAGTGTGTTGCACCAAAGACTGAATAGACGACTGTATGTTTGCGGTGGATTGTGTCGATTGTTTAATGAACGCCTCCAGACTTCGTTCTGGCGAGGAAACCTTATCGTTGTTTGACGGAATAAAGTTGTTTTGAGGAAAAGAATTGTTGGGTGCAAAGTTGTTCGTCTGATTTTGAAAAGGTTGGGGTTGGAAGGGCTGCTGAAATTGATGTTGAGTTTGTTGTTGCGGCGGAGGGGGCCTTTGGAAATTGTTGCCTTGGAATTGATGCTGGTTCTGATTCCAGGCGAAATTGGGATGGTTCCTTCAATCGGGATTGTAGGTGGAAGAGTATGGATCATTTCTCAGTCTTTGCTGAAATGCAGTATTAACCTGATCCTGTCCTTGAGATGGTGGATTGTAAGGACACTCTTCGGTTAAGTGAGAAGGATCGGAACAACAAGCACAAATGGTACGAAGGGAAAGAACAGGGGCAGGAGCAGGAGATGAAAATTTGCTCTTTATCGCTTCAAGTTTTCTCGTTAATGCAGACATTTCAGCTTTCATTGCAATAGAGACATCGAGTTGGTGAATTCCTACCCTAGACTGACCAGTAGAAGTGGAGGAGAAAGAAGAAGAAGTTGGTCTGGTGCTCTCCCATTGAAGCGTTTGTTCCGCAAGGTCGTCGAAGAATTGCCATGCTTCCTCGTCAGATTTCGATAGGAAGTGGCCCTGACAAATGGTTTTCAATAACTGCTTGGTTGCTGGGTTCAGGCCCTCGTATAAAGTTTGGCAAAGTTGCCATTTCTCAATACCGTGGTGAGGGCACTGAACAAGAAGGTCTTTATACCGGTCAAAGCACTTCCAAAAGGGTTCAGTAGGAAGCTGAGAGAATTGGTTGATTTCGTTACGGACCTCGCGGTTTTATGATTCGGATAGAATTTCTTGAGAAACGCTTTCACAAACTCGTCCCAACTGGTTATAGAGTGGGAAGCAGTGCTATACAGCCACTTTTCAGCAAGATCGCACAGAGTGAACGGAATGACCCGTAGCCGTATAGCATCGTCCGACAGCTGGGTCATTTTCATCATGGCACAAATATTCTGAAACTTGTTGATGAAGATATAGGCATCTTCAGATTCAAGCCCATGAAATTTCGGAAGCATGTTAATGAAGTGGGGCTTAATTTCAAAATTATCCCCATTGGCCGGTGGAAGGGAAAGACAGGTGGGAAGTGCAGAGCGGGTGGGATAGAAACGATCCTGGAGCGCGATTCGCTGTGATGCTACAACAGGCGGTGGTGGTGGGTTATTCGCATCCATAGGAGGTGGAATCAATCCCGGGGGAGTCAAAGAGATATTTGGATTAAATCCTGACATCGCAGAAGAAGAGGTTGGTGATGGTGAAGGTGAGGATATATGAATGGAATTCCAGTCAACGTCGGAGTTGGCCGGCAAAGATAAGGGTGAAAGAGGCGTGGAAGGAGTTTCGACGTCTGAGTCGATCGCGTAATCGGTAGCAACTAACGTAACGCGGACTAGGCGGGTGCTAGTGTCCCGAGTCCAAGCGGACATACACTAAACTAGTTTAGTGTAGTCAAAGCGGAGAAGGTGAGGGTAAGAAAATGTCAATAGAGAAATACGATGGGTGGTGGGTGAAAAAAATGGGATTTTGGGCGACAAAGGGCAAGTTTTTATAAAAGTTTTTGTTTTGTGTTTTTTTTCTTTTTTTTTAGAAAGAGCTTTACAGAAATATGTACGGACTCACGGCTTCAAACAATCACAGACAAAATATGCACAATCACACCTAGATCTAGGGTTACCTAGGTCAGCTAGACAGCTCCTAACTGTTCCAAAGGGCTAAAAATAGGACCTCAAACCGCCTCTTCTCCGCCAATTGCGGCCAGGTAAGTGCCAGGTAAGTGGGAGGCTCCCCACTACGTAAGTAGTGGTCCTAATTAAGTAATCACTTGCCTTCGACACACTTGCCTAGACACCGCAAAGTCATGATAGGATAAACGGCCGATGCCTACAACCAGTCCTCTGTCCTATTGAGCACGACGTCCTTAGGGCTGAGTCTAGTATTTTTTTATTAAACAATGGTCAATGCATATGCTTTTTGTGATTTCTGGGGTTCTAGGAAGGGTGATGAAATCCCCACCCAATCTGGATTGGTTTCAAGCCCCTTAAAGTCCGATTAAAATATGCAAAGCAGTAACAATCAACAACAATCAATTTTTTTATTTTTTAGCGCGGCGCAAAGAATCCTGCACAAGAACAATTTATTGGAAGGGGGAGAGAGTTTGCGCAAAGAATGCTGCAGAAAAAACAGTTCAGTGGAGTTCAGAGGTGTAGGGAAGAAGTAGAAGGACTTACAAAAAAATTGGGATTCTGAAGGCAGAAAACCGTCGCGGTTCCGCGGCCAGACACTGCTAATGCCGCGGTTCCGCGGCACAAGGGTAGAATTAGGCCTTCAAATTCCTATGCCAGACTGGGTTGGGTGTCCTCTTCTTGTCTGGAGCTCCTGAATCGTGATTTGCTTACTGGATCTGCTCCAGAATTTTTCAGTAGACCGTTTGTTCCGTCTTGATCACCCGCGGTGTAGCCGCAAGATATGGCTCTAACTTCCCACGTCTTTGGCTCTGAACTCGACCTTCTTTTTATCCTGCACACTTGCACAAAAACTAATCAAAAATTAATAAGATGGTTTTTTACAATGTATTTTTTTTTGTTTTTCGGTTATGTTTATAAATTAACCCGAAATTATACAAAGAAATAAACTACCGTCTCCCCGGCAACGGCGCCATTTGATTGGTAGAGTTTTTGCGTGCTTAGTTTATTACCACAATCAATACGGTTTCGCTTGTAGCTAGCCGGTTGAGTACGGGTCGTCCGTAAGGAGTTGGGAATCTTTTTCTATGTGCTTTAACGAGTTAAGTCCAAATGTCCAGGTTTGTTTGAGATTAACTATGTGCTAAAATGTTATATAAAGAGAGCTTGTTAGGGTTAGGATTATGTTAGTTTGAGTTAGGATTTGCTCACTTCTTTCGTTGCCACTCTTAATATCGGTGTTACGGTAATCGGCAATAACGGGGATTAGCACGACTAGGAAGGAACTTGCGAGTATAAGCTAGGCTTTCCAACGCTTAAGTTCTTCCTTTTGGTGCTTGTCCGTCCGTTCTTGGCTCTTAGCCTTAACCTCCTGTTAATTCAACCACAACCGGTCTCACTAAGGAATCACCACTATCATGTAGGATAGGGTGCCGTAGAGAGCGGATTGTGGTTCAATTAACGGGAGTCCGAATTAAGATGTTGGGTAAGGAAAGAGTGAGAGAGATTTCCTTCTCTCAAACTTTCCTTATCCTACCCTAACAAGTAAGAAAACTACTCACCCATTACAAGAAAAAGAAAATACAACAAAAGGAGGAAGATAGAAAGAAAGAGATTAGAAGATTACAACTAGCTATTTGATATCTCACCTTGGCAAGGATCAAGCTTAAGCATCATTGTTGTTAAGGATAAAGAAAAAGAGAACAAGAAAGAAACAAACAACAAATAACAACAACTAGATTAGCAAATGAAAAATACAAGAAATTATAATTAAGAACATAATAAGACAAGCATGATAACAAAAAGAACTCTTTTATTCATCACTTTACTCATGAAACCTCACTACAAGATTTTAATGGAGAAAAGATGAAAAGAGGAAGAAGAACTACAAAATATATCATAAAATTTTACACAAGAATAAGCACCATTGGCTTGGCAAGTTCTGGGCTATTTATAGGCAGGAAACAGAGAACCTAGGGCAACATTCTGAACCCAAATAGAGTTACCAAAATACCCCCAAAATTTGAGATTCTGTCGAGATAAATTGGCAGCGGTTCCGCGGCCTAAGCACGCTTATGCCGCGGATCCGCGGCCATTTAGGAGAATTAGGTGATAAAATTTGGTGGGTTTTCCTGGTTTTCAGTACTCTTCAGTGTGGTATATGTTGTTTCTCAGAAGCTCTTCACAATTTTTCCAGAATTTCAGCAGATCAAAAGGTGATGTGATGTGGATCTTTTGCCATGATTTTTCTTAAGCTCCGCGTAGACATGTTGGATCTTGTGTTGACATTGTGCTTTATGCATGAAAATGACATCGATTTGCCATTTTGTCCCTTAAACTGGTGTGCGGCAACATACAGATAGAGAGCGGAGACCCGTGTTTTATCTGTGGTTGGCAGTAATCCGGAATTTGTCGTGCTTTTCCATGAAATTCACTGTTTAGAGCTGAGAACCTGTATCCTGCAATTAACTAGCAAACACGGCTCAAGAATACCTACCGATAAGCAATGTGATAAAAATTGGGCGGTATAAAAATGCAAAAATCTGATATGAACAATGTGCTTATAGACTACTCAGCCTCCACAAATGTGACTGCTATCACAACGCTGTTAGTCAAGCAAAGATCCTAAGAGCTCTACCAATATGTATAAGCGATATGCTAAAAGAAATACATGCAAATATTGAGGTAGAATCAAACCAGGTAGCATACTACCATATCGAGCAAGACTGTTATTATAACCGTGAAATATCCCAAGCTTCCAATATGTAATATACAGTCCAGTATGATACAATATGGCCTTTAGGGTATATATCACTAACAATCTCCTACTTGCACTAAGGCCATGTATTGGCATATCGCAGACCTATCATCTCGATTAGCTGCTCGAACTGTGTCTGGGGGATGGCCTTTGTGAGTGGATCTGCAGTGTTTTTCTCTGTCTCTACTCTCCGCACCTCGATCTTCCGGCAATCAATGATCTCCCTGATCAGGTGGAACCGCCTCAGGATGTGTTTGGACTTTTGATGGGACCTTGGTTCCTTCGCCAAAGCTATAGCGCCGTTGTTGTCATAATATAGTGGTATTGGATCAACAATGGATGGAACCACCTGAAGTTCTATCATGAACTTCCTGATCCAGACTGCTTCCTTCGCGGCATCACAGGCAGCAATATACTCCGCTTCCATAGTTGAGTCAGCAACGGTGTCCTGTTTGGAGCTCTTCCAAACAACCGCCCCTCCATTGAGGGTAAAGACATGATCCGACATGGACTTGGAGTTATCTTTGTCACTCTGCAAGCTGGAGTCGGCGAAGGCCTCGATCTGGAGGTCTTCCATGCCGTACACCAAGAACATCTCCTTAGTCCTTCTCAAGTACTTGAGAATGTTCTTCACTGCTATCCAGTGCTTCTCCCCTGGGTTCGACTGATACCGGCTTACAACGCTCAAGGCGTATGCTACATTTGGTCCGGTACATAACATCACATACATTATAGAGCCTACCGCAGAAGCGTAGGCATGCGATCCCTTTCCAAATCAGTCTTAGGAGACATCTCTTTGGAGATGGTGATTCCGTGACAAGCCGGTAGATTACCGCGCTTAGAATCTTCCATACTGAATCGTTTCAGTATGG
Source organism: Agapanthus africanus (assembly GCA_030015575.1). Classification (NCBI taxonomy): domain Eukaryota; kingdom Viridiplantae; phylum Streptophyta; class Magnoliopsida; order Asparagales; family Amaryllidaceae; genus Agapanthus; species Agapanthus africanus. The sequence continues at coordinate 465,381,226 of JASDDO010000018.1, read as the reverse complement.
TGTCGATATACTTTGACTGTGAGAGTCCCAACATCCATTTATATCTGTCACGATAGATCTGGATCCCCAGAATGTAGGAGGCATCACCCAGGTCCTTCATGGAGAACTTCTGTGATAAGAATTGCTTGATTGATTGTAGCATAGAAATGCCATTTCCTATCAAGAGAATGTCATCCACGTACAAGACGAGGAATACCACAGTTCTCGCTATAATTTTACTATATATGCATGATTCATCTGGATTTTTGATAAAGTCGAATTTCCTGACCGTCTCATCAAAACAGATGTTCCAAATTCGCGATGCCTGCTTTAGTCCATAAATGGACTTAAGCAACTTGCACACCTTTCCGCTGCTCCCACTCTGAATGAAACCTTCCGGCTGATCCATATAGACGCACTCTTTCAAATTTCCATTTAGAAAAGTGGTCTTTACGTCCATCTGCTAGATCTCATAATCGTGGAAGGCAGCAATGGCAAGAAGGATCCGAATGGATTTGAGCATAGCCACTGGAGAAAAGGTTTCGTCATAGTTTAAACCAGGTCTTTGACGAAACCTTTTGCAACAAGTCTAGCCTTATAGGTTTCTACCTGTCCATCTACACCAATCTTCTTTCTGAAGATCCATTTGCAGCCTACGGGTTTTACCCCTTCTGGAGAAAAGTCCAAAGTCCATACTTTGTTGGTGTACATGGACTCCATTTTGGTCCGCATTGCATCCAACCATTTTACCGAGTCTCTGCTCTGAATGACTTGCTAGAAGCTACTTGGCTCATCATCTTCGATGATGCAATCCTCTCGATCCTCGTCTATGAGAAAACCGTAGTATCTCGGGCGAATGAGATATCCTACTAGTTCTGCGGAGTGGCGCAGCTATGTCAGGTTCTTTCGAAACGTCTGGTTCCACCACGCTTTCAGTAATAGTTTGCGGTTCTGGAATTTCTTCCAGTTCTATTGTGCTCCCACTTATCTGATTTTCTAAAAATTCAGTATCCAAGAAGTAGGCATGCCGAGAAACAAAGACCTATTGTTCCTCTGCGCAATAGAAAAGATACCCCCTGGAGTTCTTTGGGTATCCCACAAGTTTACATAATACCGAGCATGCCTCGAGCTTGTCCGTATGCTGCTTTTTTACAAAAGCCGGACATCCCCATGTCTTAAAGTACTTAAGATAGGGTTTCTTCCCACTCCACATCTGATATGGTGTGGTAGGCACTGACTTAGTAGGAACCTTGTTCAAAAGATATGCAGCTGATTCTAGTGTATAGCCCTGGATTGATCGCGGTAACTCAGCATTACTCATCATGGAACGAACCATATCCAATAGGGTTTTGTTCCGCCTTTCTGATACACTGTTGTGCAGAGGTGTGTATGGAGGAGTAAGCTGAGAGAATTCCATTCTCTTTTAAGTAGCACAGGAATTTGGCACTCAAGTATTCACCATCTCGATCAGATCTTAGTGTCTTGATACTTTTGCCGGTTTGTTTCTCCACTTCATTCTTATATTCCCGGAATTTCTTAAAAGCCTCGGATTTATGTTTCATCAAGAATACATGTCCGTACCTAGAGAAATCATACATAAAAGTAATGAAATAGGAATAACCACTTCTCGCATATGTAGACATTGGACCACACACATCGCTGTGTATGAGTCCCAAGAGCTCGCTCGCTCTTTCTCCGCATCCAGTTAACGGAGTTTTTGTCATCTTTCCTTTGAGACATGATTAACAAGTTGCATAGGACTGATATTCGAACGGATCCAAATATCCCTTCTTATGTAACTTCGGCAACCGTGTTTCATTGATGTGACCGAGTCTACAATGCCACAAGAAATCCTGATTTAATTCCGGAGACATTCTTTTAAGTGTGTTCTAGACACTGAAAACTTGAGCTTGATTCAATACGTATGTACCGTTATCTAATGTACCTGACCCAATCAAATTTTGATTTAGGTGGATGTGTACTACATTGCTTACAAATATAAAATCATATCCTTCTTTAGAAAGTAAAGATACAGATATGATATTACAGGCTAGACTAGGTATATACAAACAGTTACGTAGAATCAATATCTGCCCACTTGTCAATCCTATGTGATATTCCCCTACGGATTCAGCGTCCACGCTCATTCCGTTAGCAACTTTGAGAGTCATATCACCTGCCTTAATAACTCTACGGTTTCTCAAAACCTGTAATGAATTATATATATGAGATCCTGATTCGGTATCTAGTACTGTCATGCCCCACTTCCCAGAGTACGCAAGATTGGGCACGTAACATAGCCAACCATGCTACCTGTGGGTAGGAAGAATTTATCCACAGTCACATTACGGTTGTAGAGATATCAAGAACAATATAAATAAACTAATCTAACACATGTCCAAATCCATAATATCAAGAGTCAATAAACAATAAGTGCGGAAGCAAATGATCCAATACAATAAATAAACAGTACGTCCCATAATGCGGGCTCACATCTGGAAATGAAATGAAATGAATAAACTAATCACTAAGGACTCACAGTTCAGCCTGCTGGCTGAAGTACTCCCGCTCAGTCGTCGACAGGGGTAAGGAATCTAGGCCATGCAAAACCCAGACGTCAGCGCGTCATGTCAACCAAATAATATAATATAAACATGGTAATAAGCAATGCAAGTATGAACATGAATAAAGCAGTACTAAGAAATAACAGTGCAGGGTAATGTGCAGTGGTAACTAAACTGTCCTATCAGGTTTCTACTCTATAGTCTTTGAAATCAATTTATGAATCATCGAAGTAACTCAATAGTATCCCGTACATACCCGGGACCACGGCCACAATATTCTCGGCTGCAGACCGAGACATGCCGCTAGGCACAAAATAGGAAAGTGTACACTCGGTAGTACCCCGTACATACCCGGGATCACGGCCATAATATTCTCAGCCGAAACCGAGACATGCCGCTAGGCACAAAATAGGAATGTGTACACTCGAACTGGTAGTGAACTGTCGAGTTACAAGTCAGGTTCATCTTTGATTTCCCCATACCCCCAAGTTATGTATGTCAGGTCAGGTATTCAGTAGTCAAGGACTAATGTCAATCCAGAATCAGGTAAAACAGGTATGTCTGGATAGACAGCCGGAATGGTCCATGAGGACCCCAAGTCAGGTTTATTGGCATTAGGCATGAGATCATGTAATAAGTCAGGTTGTAGTCCAATAGGTTGAGTCAGTATGTATAGGGTGTCATGTCCGGTGTATCAGTACATGTGTCAGGTGTATCAAGATCGGGTCAATATGTAATGCAATCAAATGTATGCTTATAACAGGTATAGTAACGAATAAGGAACAACAGCAGGAACAGTAAATAACAATATTATTCCATGTAAACACAGTGATGCTTTGTATTCTCTTATTAACAGGTTCAAGCACCCTTGGGGTGCAATAGTCACAAAGTGAAACAATATCAACAACATACGTAATGAAGCTACATGAATTTAAACTAAAGCATAATAATTGTCTCATGGGTGATTTAACAAATGAAGCGAGGACGATCTACTGGGTTTAGTTAGTTAAAGTGTGGATTGATAGCAGACCGATTAATTACAAGCAACTACTATACTGATTTAATGTTAGGGATAATTGTGACCGTCAATTCTAAGTTATAAAAATGATATCGATGTTACTAATAGCTGTGTGGTTATAATAAATAATATGATAATCAAGAGTAAAGCAAGACTTGAAATTGTGTACCAGCATGTTAAAGCAAGTATTCGGATACTTGCCTCGACGGTTTCGCAAACCGGAAAGCACGGATGCAACGTCGGCAGAAAACACGAGACGGGTGCACGGACTACGGATCGAGTCCCAACAGCGAACAGCGGGACCACACGGACCAGGATACTTCGCTGGAGCGTCGGGTCCAACGACGGCACGGCCGGAATCCGGCAAAAGTCAAGGGCGACGAAGTTAGCAAACACGATACACGTAAACAAAGACCAGCGAGGGGGTTATACCTGAATGGAAGCTAAAGGGATGCCTACCGGGAAGAACCAGGGGCAACTACGACGGGCCCGACGGCGATGGGCGCGCCGGCGGCGAACAGGAGATGCGGCGAGGGCTGGAACTTTCTGGTTCGCTGGAAAGAGGGTGGTGCGGTGAGTAGAGGGGTGCTGGCCCGCTCTGGTAATCGAGGGGAGACGGAGGTGGCTCTGGTGACGACGGCGAGGATCGTCGGCACGTTTTCCGGCGACCCGGGGATTGGTGCTAGAGTCGGGCTCGGGTTCTGGTGGTGGTCCGGCGAGGGGAGGAGGAAGACGACGACGAGGTCGGGACGAGGGTGAAGGGAGGAGGATTCTGGTGTCGTCGGGGATGGGAGGCGGCGGCGACGGCGAGATCTGCGGCCGGTGGTGGCGTCGGGGTTGGGTGCAGGCGCGGAAAGAGAACGGAGGAAGGAGGTAGGAGCGTGGTGAGGTTGTGGAGGCGAGAACGGCGACGGCGAGATCGCGGGGAGGTCGACGGCGAGGGCGCGACGAGGCTAGGGTTAGGGTTCGGTGAGGTTCTCGTGGGTTTTAGGTTGAGGACGAGGGAGCGTATGCAAATATAGAGGGAGAGAGAGAGATTTGATGAAGAGAGAGAGAGATTTGATGAAGAGAGAGAGAGATTGAGAATTTAGAGAGAGATAGAGAGAGGCGGAGAGAGAGAGAGAGGATAGGGGGCCCCACGAGGAAATGAGCCACGCGATTGGCTGGGGTGTGTGTGTACGGGAGGTTAAAGTATTTTTAAAAGATTTAAAAGATGTTAAATGGGTAACAGAATATATATATTTCAGTTTTAAATATATTTAATCAAACGGGCATTTTTGGCGCTAAATGAAACATTTCCAAATCGCGCCCGGGTCGCGCCCAAATGTTCCAAATTCAAATTATAGGATTTCAAGCGGGTTCCAAACTTTAAAAAGAGGTGTTTAATGATTAAAATGCATGCCCCCAAGTCGGACACTTGCACGCGCGCGTAGCCGTCCAAACTTGCCCGTTTTGCCGAACGGGATGAAATCTCGACACGCGGACGCTACCACGCGACTAGTGGCAACGAGTAGGCCAAAATGGATATTTTTAATTTCATTTTAGGTGTTAAAATTTGTTATGTGCCAAAATGACTTAACCGGTTAAAATTTAGCAATAAACACCAAACGATCAGGATAATTGGAATAAGCAATGTATAACACCTCAACTAGCAATAGAAATAGTATTATCTGGGCTCGGGTGTTACAAGTACCCAGGAAGTTGAGTTAATGGATAGGCAGTTTTCAATTACAAACACACTCGAAGCCGAAGCCACAACGTGCATCGAATCCTGAATTCTGGCTTTCCAAGCCCTGCACTCCTTCTGATAATGCGCTTTCCCGTGACTACAAAGACATGCCTCCTTCCCTACTACCAGTCCTGAAACTTTTGCCCTGTCCTTTCCTCCACCTTACTGACACTGCTTATCTGCTTGGTGGAGGTCTTCTTCTTCTCTCCCTTGGCTTTCTCCTTGGATATAGAAGAGGAAGATTCCTCAATAAGCAGAGCAGGTGTCTCCCTGGATACCTTCAGGGTGCCCTCTGAGTTCCTCAATAAATTAAGGAGACTTGGAAGTGTAACTTCCTTTCTTTGAATTTTGCAATTCAAGATAAACTGGGCGTATGTGGAGGGTAAGTCAATGCATAACTTATTCTCCAACGTGGTCCTATGTTCCGTGAGCTCTTCAAAGTAGCTAATCACTGTAAGGACATGGTCCCCTATAGATGACCCGACAGCCAACCTCGCTTGAAGTAATATCTTTAAGATCTCATATCTTGCGATACGAGATTGCTCTCCATATAAAACTTTGGTATGGAGGAAGATGGAAGCTAAGTCCATCTTCTCGTGCTGCCTCTGGTGTTCATTATCCATTGAGGCTAACACGAGGCACTTGGCTCTCACACAATCCTTTTCCCATGTCAGACGGATATCCTTATCCGCGACGGTGGAACTTGGACCTGGGACGGCAGGGGGTTTTGTAGTAAAGAGGTAGTCTAGCTTGTCATAGGTAAGTGCCATCTGGACATATCATAGCCAATCAATATAGTTTTGCCCAGTCAAATTATTAGCTAATAACCTATGTCCGGTCATAGTGGTCGCTGCAATTAGGAGAGAGGGAAAAAACACTCAGCATGATGCTCTTGCAAGTTTAGATTGGTTATTAATTTAATTAAATAGTATGGCTCCCACTGTTCTCTTGAATCCTTCCTCAAACCATAAAAGAAGAATTAGTCAGGATTAATCTCATTTTTACAATTTTGCTTAACCTTTCAGCCAGGCTGGTGTTGGTACTTCGAGGGAAGTTTTCCAACGCTTTCGCGAAGTTCCTTAATTACATAACCTCTTTTCCCTGGAGGCGTAGCCCCGCTAACACCTTTCTAGACACCTACTTAGTTTATAGCATTGATCGTTTAGTGAAAAATCTCCCGAAGAGTAGCGCATACTCACAGTAGGATCGGGATCCAAATATCATCGTGTGATAACTAAGAAGGAAGCCTACCATGATTATCACACTCCAAATGGTATGCAACACTAGCAAGTTTCAGTACCTTAGAAACTCCCGATGTGGAGTTTTGCCCCATGCTCTTATGACCTTGATGAAGGCCAACATATCATAAGTCACATGTCAAGTTCTACCCGTCATTATCCAGGTTAATTTGAACCCACCCGTACATACCCTTGATGAAGGACAACAAAGTAGTACAACTGTCCCAAACCAACGTATCTATCTATACTACATATGAATACCTAGCAGCTACCAATCACTATGCCTTGGCGAAGGTTAACAAACATAGCTTGAATAATACTAAATATTCATATGAAATGACGGAGGGCTACGAAAGGTTTTGGCGAAACCGTGAACGTAGTGAACTTGATATAGTCGAAGGAACCATGATAACTTTTTAAAAGGAGTGGTTTAAGCTCCGCATTTAAAATTGCTTTTTGAAGAAAACCGAGTGGTTTTGAAATTGTTCCAACGATTAAGCTTTGGTTTGTTTTTATCTTGCATTAATCTTGTTAATGCGGTCCCATCATTTAACATCCTATCATTGCAGCAAAAGAAACGAAAATACAACGTACGCTTATTCCATCTGCATTCGCCAATGGGCCCCATCTTACACCGTTAGGTTACTTAACTAACGCCAGAGCCGAGGCTGGACTAGCGTGGATGCAAAACATAAGCAATGCCTATTAGATAATATATATATATATATATATATATATATATATATATATATATATATATATATATGCATTCGTCTCACGCAATAATAGGCATTCCAGATCACAGATGAATATATTGGATATACTAGCAATTCCGCGTTTCGTTTAAGCCTGTAACGAAAGATGGATTCCACGGTCGTGATGAATAGCCAAAACCCTACCCCAGACCCTTACGGATGCGGCAAAATACCTGCCAAATTTCAGAAGTGAAGCAACCTCCCTCAGTAAAATGAGTAGGCCACTCGGCACTTCAAAGAACCTGGTAGTTTATGCACCCCACCTTGGGTCTATCCTAGGAGCAGAAACAGTAAAAAGAAATAATATACAACGGTGGCTACAATCTCAACCCGGATGTGCGACCGCAAAATAATATTACATAAATTTTATAAATTACATGAATGAAAGAAAAGAAAACACTCTTCTCATATCCCCTGGCCATTCATCCACGACGATCGAATAAAATCCATATACACAAACCATCACAGATGAAATCACAGATCTGTGCAACACCCACTAATCGACGTATAGCGATTAGCAGACATTCAGCACAGATATCAAACACAGAAGATCCGATTAGCTAAAGTACTTATAATTTCGATCGATAACCAAATTTGAATCTACCCCAAGTACAACACTGTACACAAAAGATCCTGGGAAGAAACAAAATATCCCAAAAATCACAACTCGACATAATAGACTCACTATGGAAAATCGGGCCGAGTCATCCTTGACTCGGCCGCGGAATGGCGGCCAAACGCATGGTTTGGCCGCGTTTCCGCGGCGGTCTTGGGGATTCAGGAACCCAATTTTCTCCAGTAGTCTCGAAAAACCCTGCACGTATTTTTAAGGCCTCTAAAAAGATTTTTAGACCAGATTTAAAAATCGACAGAAACATGCATTTTCAGACGTGGTTTTGGGATTTTTCCGGCGATCGAATTTCTAACACTTTGCAAACTAGCTAGTTAAGGTTTTATAGGCTCTGATACCACTGTAAGCCGATGTCGCGCACCCCGCGGTTCGCGGGGAGGCGTAATTTTCAAAAACGATGATGTTTTGCTACGCAACACCGGCTAAAACTCCAGGATCTTTACTAAAGCATTAACTAGCTAATCTATCTAGAGGTTTAATTACTCTATTAGAATGTTATACCTCCAAGATATGGTCCTTCGGGTCTTCTAGTGGTCCTCTCCAAGGCTCCTCGGTGATCGGTTCGGGATTTCTCCATCGGTCTTCTCATATCAAAGATGATCCACCGCGAGAGAATGTGCTACAAGTTTCAACCTCCATATGAGGTAACTAAGGTAGATGGTTCGCTAAACCAACTAGGCTAGGAGATGTAGAAAGTGCTAATGGATTGTTTGTCTCACTAAACCCTTGGCTCACAACACATGTGAAGGTTAGGGTTTAGTTAGAGAGGAAGAAGAGATGGAGGAAACCTAGAGAGATAAAGAGGAGAGCAACTCAAGAAAAAATAGAATGAACATCAAGCAAGCTAAGTGTAGAGAATGGCTCATATATATTATCTCATCTTACTCATTGAGCCATGGATAGAAAAACAATAGAATATATGTGCCATGCCTCAATAGTGAACCCAAAGTGAATAAAATAATCCAAGTCCATTCTTTACACCATGCCATGGATGTCTCCTCCAATATCCACCTCATTAATCCATTTAAGAAAATGAATAAAACCAATAATGAGGTGACACCTTCTAGAAGCATGCCTTGACTAATTACAAGAATGCCCTTCTCACCGTATATACATACCCGTATCTGTATTCCGAAAAATACGGATACACTGAGACGATAACAATCCAATAATACAATACTAGGATCCGGCTTAAACCAAAACCTACTAGTATTGTCCGCCCGATCAGCATTCGTGTACAGGTACACGTATGTGATCGAAGCCCAGTCGTAAAACTATACGACGTCTACATCAATTGCCTGAAGCAGGAAAACCCTCTATATGGGACTCTAAAGATTCGACAGTATGCTGGTAGTAGGTTTAACCACAAGCCGTCAGCGGTACTAGCTGCACGTAACGGCTACCCAGATATCTGTCGATAAGAAGGCCAATGAGCAAACTCATCCGGACTCTTACTGAGCCTATCGGTGACAATCTCCATATAGTCTGGTCTGTTCATCTGAGATACTCACATATCGGCCTAGGAGGATTGTCACGACCCGAATTTAGTTCGTGACCAGCACTTAAATCACGCAATGTCTAAAGGCGCAACGTAAATTAAGTAAGCCGAAACCCAGAAATCTAAACCTTTTAAAGAAAATAGAAGAGGCGAAGTTTTGAAATAAAGGTATAATGAATCATGTTTGTCTTTTAAAATTTTGGGCAGCACCTCCCTGGTATATTTTGATCCAAAATAGATATACAACAATATATAGGCATCCCCAAGCGGGAGCTAGCTCTTCGCTAATCGGCGGGGTCACAACCATGCAAGACAGAATATAAGTATACGACGCCCAACGACGAAGATCAACACAAGGAATAATGTAAAGTAAGACATCAAACCCACCAAGCGAGCATATAACCCATCGCTCAAGTCTCGCAACTACAAGTCTTGCTAAGTCTTACTACTTATATAAATAGTAGTTTCTGGTTGATGGAGTTGACTACATACAATAGGAATAATAACACAAGAGTGGTACGATCCACCACCTACCAAAGCAAATCACCCGAATGCAGCTGTATGCCAGCGATGCCGCTACTGATCCATGCGGTCAACTTGCAAGAACTGTGGCACAACGGGGGTGAGTTGCCAACTCGTGAGTAGAAAACATCATCAGGTAGAAATCGAAATAAACAACGATTCCTAGGTCAAATATATCATAAAGGTAATACTATGATATCTAGGGTGACCGTATCTGCATATGTGCCAACAACATAAACAATGCATATCAGCATGTGGATGCCATCCAATCATATAATCAATGCATGTATGCATGTGGATCTCATCCACGTATCAACCAATGACACAACAACATCATGCTTGTAAATATCATAAAAGCAAATGCATGAAAGTATGAGGATATAAATCAACGTGTGTCCCTCGCGACACATCAAAATCATGGAACCTGAGTATCCAACATCGACACTCGAAACATCATGAAACCCGTGTCCGGCATCGACACGTAAATCCTCATATCTCGGGCTCCGTCAGTTCGGATCGGCCCACGGGCTTCGTCTGCGGGATCAGCCCTCGGGCTCCGGCAGAACGGGTCGGCCCATATCCATCTCTGACTCCAGTCGGTATCCTCCAGATAACCTTCAGGTCCAACCAATCACCGGTAGGTAGTATTCCCTCTGCCAGGCTTATCGGCTAATCCATCGACATACCTTTCTTGCCCCGGGGTACCATACCGGGTCCACCATGAACCCGAAAATGGATCATCCAACTCCTCGAATCGGGTTTCACATATCACATGTCTCAGAACCGAGAAAACGCATGCTGGACGCATTGAAATATCATATCAAGAGAAACCGGGTTTTTAAAACAATACATACTTTCTTTTGAAATATAACCACGGTTCTCAAATCCAGAATCTCATGAAAATAGCATCTCAATGCGTATAATCGTAAAGCATGATGTATGCGACATATAATAGAAATGTAAGTATATCCGTATATCATGCAACATGGAACAGTGATGTGACAATATCAGTATATCATGCGACATATCCAAATGATGTGAACATAGCAAGTATATCATGCAAGGAGTCATATCATGATGCAGCAATTCTACTGTGTAGTGACATAGCAATTATTGATGATGAAGGTGTATGAGCCGGCCAATCTGTGTAAGTGTAATATACGCATCATCGATAATAGTGTAGGTGTATTAGCACAGGTATACGCAATGCAATGCGAATATCATGAACGTAGCATAAAGTACATCGTCAGCTAAATGCTATGAGGTATACATATTTACCACATATCCGAGTCGGTGAATCTATCAATCGGCATCCAGCCTCACCACATCACGTACGGTATAATCCATTGTACGGCATCCTCTAGTCAAGGGTATGGATCAATCATCATAAAACTCATTACGTACGGCGGCATTAAACCATTAGGGATCCTATCAAGCTATATGACGCTGAAGGTACGGACCTAACGTATCGTACGACATATCACTCGTGATTCACAATATTATTTATATCTATATACCTATATCCCAGGTCGCATCCATAACAATCTCATATCAGGGGACCGGCAAAGGTATCAATCCTCTCATATCGACTCGAATCCATATACCGACATATCAATCAAGTCATCATATCTTATCGTATATTCTATTCATCACATTTATATCTCACATCAAGTCATCTTTCATATATATTCCATCTTACAAATCTCATGTCATGCTACTCTAAATCCCATACATATCAATTCTATCATATCATGTCACACTAAACAATACATAAATCTTAAGTCGTGGTATATCTTGTCTCCTACAAATCCTTTAACCATATCCATAACTTTCTAACATGGTTTCCTTAACCGTATTCTATATATATATATCGGTTTCTATAATAACTTGCGGGGGTTCTATACGCTATCCACCCGACTTCCCCCGTAGATATAAATCTACTCACCTACTAAACTCCTCACTTAGCTGTAGTCGATGTGCTTCGTCGTCTCGGAATCCACGTGAAGGTACCTACAATCAATACGAAATCGCAAAGCTATTAACATCAAGTTCCGAAATCCAATACGGCACGCGGTGCGCTAATAGGTTAGAACCTATAGTCTACGCATGCAAAACCAACAAAACAACCCTCGTCGTTGACGTACAAACATCCAACGACCCAATACAATATCAAATACTAAAACCAAGAATTCTAAAATACGGAAAACATAACCAAAACCACTCATAATAGCTCCCATATTTTGGTTCAGGTCAACAGGAACAAAACAAACAAGTATATGGTGTTGTATATGGAGTATGTGAGCTACAAACCAAACCTAGACCCAATTGCTCTCAATGAGGCCGGCCACATTGCCCATAAATTCGGCGAGCTCGGCCAGGGGTGCTCCGTTTGGGTCCGTCTTCTCAGGGTGGTCTCCTAGTGTCTTAAATAGGTCTCTGATATTGTTTGTCTTTCTCAGAAACTTTCCAGGTCATCCCAGATTCCCTGTAGGCCATAAGGTTTCATAAAATTGACACGGAACAATTCTAACTTCGTGTATCGGGTTCTAAACTCAATCCCATGCCTCTAAATCAATATCTAAGGTCTTTTAAACACTCACTACATCTCAATTGGCCACTTGACAGCAACTTATAATTTTTCTAAAATCGATATCCCAATTAACTCAATTTCTAACTAAAAATACGATATTTAACACCAAAAACTAAACTAAAGTGTATGGATTACCTTATTTGCAACCAAAGAACTTTCTTGAGTTGCCCAAGTCTCCAAAACCCAAACTTTATTGGTTCCAAGGGTTTACAATGAGGTTGTGCATGTTTTTAGTGAAAAAGGCATAAGGTTTTGGCACGTATTTGGAGATGTGGCAAGGGGGGTAGTGAGGGAGTGATGGAGATGGTGAAGATGAAGGAAATAATAGAGAAGTGAAGAAAATGGGGCAGCTAAGTTAACCCTCTCTCTCTCTCTTAGCCTCACTCTCTCACAACAAATATCTCTCCCCTACACTCACCTCTCTCATAAATATCCCATTTTTGTTTTCTTTCATTAACTCCATTCACACTACACTCTTCTCTTTTTTTTTCTTTTCCTTTTCATTCTCTTTTCTTTTCTTTTCTCTAACTCACAAACACACACACATGCACACATGCACACGACATGTTGCAAAATCATGAAAAATGTAAAAAATACGGATTTTTACCAAAAATCCGATAAATATCATTAAAATAAATAAATCATTTTAATCTCTAATAAATTTCCAAATATTGGTATATACTTATACCACTTTACGAAAACCCCAATTTCGCAAATCGGGTAGTTTTCGCGAAATATATTATTTTAATATTAAATTTCCAAAAATAATATTTTATATTTCTAAAATGTTACAGGGATGGTAAATGTCAGACCCCTAACAGCGCGATAAGTCGTGTCGGAGAAGAGACCAATACACCCTGAGAAACTACTGGAGTACCTTACCGGTATATCTCGACTGCCCTGGCCAGGGACTTTGTGTAATGGCTTTCCGAACACTGCACGATATCAACCCCCAATACTGAGAGAGACGAATCCTATCTGATCGCTACTGTCTCCAAGTGCTTCGGGACTACACCCAACTACTACCTGTTTGCACGACTCCTTTGAGCGTGGTAGGGTAGTAATCAAAGTGGAGTGGGAACACACTCGAGATGAAGTAGCGATGGCAAGTCAACGGATTAAGCTGTACTCATGCCACCTAGGAACTGCTGCCTGACAATAGGTATAATACCAACAAGCAGGTCCCGACGATTCCTGTCCAGTGTAACTCATAACCTAATGAGCACCTGCATACCAACTCCAGTACGTCGTATTAATGGCTGTGGGACAGACCATATCCCCTGCTGGGATGAGAAGCGTATACACTAGTCTACTCCAGAATATCGATGCCCCGTCTCGATAATCCAACGACTAGGGACATGTATAAGGACGTGCTTATAGACTACCCAGCCCCCACAAGTGTGACTGTCATCACAACGCTGGTAGTCAAGCAAAGATCCTAAGGGCTCTACCAATATGTATAAGTGATATGCTAAAAGAAACACATGCACATATTGAGGTAGAATCAAACCAGGTAGAATACTACCATATCGAGCAAGACCGTTATTATAACTGTGAAATATCCCAAGCTTCCAATATGTAATATACAGTCCAATATGATAAAATAATAACCTCTAAGGCATATATCACTAACAGCTGATTCCCAGCGAAGCATAATTCTGACAGGGAAGGCAGATACTCTGAGGCGAAGGATGATTTCGACACGGGGTACATTCTGAGACGAAACACGATTCCAATGCAGACCTTGTTTGTTCACTTGATTTGGTTCCCGTTTTGACGACTTGGACGGTCGGTGCCACCCTTTTAGCGACTTAGACGGTCGGTGCTGCCCTTTTAGCGACTTGGACGATCGGTGTTTGATTTGACTTGCTTTGCTTCTTACGGTTTCAGGGGTTAGATTTGAGTTGCTCCGCTTTCTACGCTGTCGGGATTCGACTTGTTTCCGAGGTGAAGCTTGATTCCACCAGGGAGGTCATTGGTTGACTTGATTCCGAGGTGGAGCTTGATTCCGACAGGGAGGTTGTTGGTTGACTTGCTGATTTGATTTGGGAATTTTTTATCCGTCCAGCGGAGCTTCTGAGCCTGGGACTTGGAATATGAGTTTTTGTTTGGCGTCAGCATCGCTATACTGGAATATGGTACCAGGAGCGAATCATCATTTGCTGTGGAGAACATGGGATTTGTGTTGGCATCAGTATCGCTATACTGGAATGTGGTACCAGGAGCGAATCATCATTTGCCATGAGATAATTTGAGGATTTTGGCTTTGGTTTAGTATCAGCATCACTTTACTAGAATATGGTACCAAGAGCGAATCATCATTTTCCATGAAGAACATTGGCTTTGGGTTGGCATCAATATCGCTACACTGGAATATGGTATTATGAGCGAATCATCATTTGCCATGAGCGGATTTCCCCCGTTCCCAGTTTAACGACTTAGGGGTCATATGTTTCCTGTTTAATGATTTAGAGGTCATCTGTTCCCAGTTTAATAACTTAGGGGTCTATTGGATCAAAAGTTTGGAATTTTGGGGTTGAGGGCATCAGCGTTGCTAACACTGGAGCACGGGTACTAGGAGCAATTCATCATTTTCCTTTGCCTGTTAGGGAGCGATAGCTTAGGAGACAGGTTTATGTCCCTATCACCCAAGGCTTTTCAATTTTTTGAGCCGTAAGGGTCCCATAAAAGCATTTTCTTCCTATGAGTCGAAAAGATCTCGCAGTTGTATTTTCTCCTTGGGAGTCGTGAGGACCCCCAAGTGTGTTTTTTCATTGTGAGTCATAAGAATCCCACAAAGGTGTTTTCTTACGAGTCAAGAGGATCTCGTAAGTTTTTTCCTCCTCATGTATCGTGAGGACACATGAGTGGGTCTTTCCTAAATGGTGCATAATTCCATGGGCGGAGACCGGCCGCGGGGCTTGTGATTGCGGTGAGGCATGTATGTGATTAGGATTATTTGAGCCCGTGGATTGTATACGGTAGTCAATTTAGGGACTGGCCGTAGAGCTAAGAGAATTTGGGGGATTTGGAATTTTGTTGGCGTTTGTATCGCTAACACTGGAATGGTACCAGGAGCGACTCATCATTCATCGTTTGGGAATTTGGAGATTTGGATTTTGGTTGGCGTCTACATTGCTGCGCTGGAATATGGTTCCATAAGCGACTCATCATTCGCTATTTGGAGATTTGGATTTTGGTTGGCGTCTGCATCGCTGCACTGCAATATGGTACTAGGAGCGACTCATCATTCTCCATTTGGGGATTTGGAATTTGAAATATTTATTTGTATACAAGTTTTTTTACCGCGATTGCTATATCATTTCAACTTTTCTTATCGCGAAAGTCGCGATTGCCCTATCATTTCGGCTATTTATTCGTCGTTGCCCTATCATTTCAGCTTTTTTTTTTATTTATGTACAAAATTTTTTTTACACTCCCAGTTTAACGGCTTAGGGGTCGATGGTTCCCAGTTTAACGACGTAGGGGTCATTTTTACTGCCCGAGCTTGATTCTGCAGGAACCACAGGCTCATTTGGTTTAATGGCCTGAGCGGGCTCTTCATCATCTAGACCGAGCCGGTGTTGGATGGCAACAACCACGTCATTGTCATGGCTATAAGGCGTAGGAGGACTTGTTCCTCTAGGCTCCATCATGTAGACCGTATAGGTTGTGTACCCGTCTACTACTTGTTCATTGGCAATGTTGCTCGTTTGGTTTTTGGTTTATTGCCTAGGTCCGCTCTTTTCAGAGAAGGGCAGATGACCGAGAGAATCAGGTTCTCAAAGGGCTTCGGTCTCTATTTGTATGAAATTGGCAGTCGCAGCTTGACTATTTGTTAACACGCCTTTAGACAATTCTGGCTTTCCTGCCTTATATTGTTTTTCGACCCACTCTTTAAAGAAAAAGTAGTCCTCAATAACATGCCCTATCACTCTGTGATAGGAGTAATATTTAGGGTCGTCGGTCATATTCGCTTCTCGCGGTCTTTTTGATTCCGACAATTGTAGACCGTTTCTTAGAATGTCCTTGAATATCTTGTGGACTTTGTCCATTCTGAAGGAATAGAACCTATCCAGCTTCTTTTTCAAAGACGATTCTCCTCCCTCTCCCAACAATAGCTTCCGAGATTGGTTGACATTAGGCCCACTTGTTTCTCTCCTATTTCGGTCGGCCGAAATGTTAAAAGATTCAGCATTTTCGGAATTTCCGTCTTTGCGATTATCGTCCTTTCGGTTTCTCCTGAATTTATTGTTATTTTGGGAATCTGAGGAGGATTTCTGCTTTGAGCACTCCAACATTTGAACTTTCTTAGTCAGTTCTTGGAACGTCTTGAGACCCGCGGTGCATAAAAAAGGATTCATCCAGGTGCCAAGATTTCCGATGAGGAGATTGACGGATTAGTTTTGTTCCAACGGTCGCTCATATTTGACAGAGAGATTGCGTCATCGGGTTATAAAATACATGCTGCTTTCATTGTTCTTTGGTTTGGTCCTTACGAGGTCAGCAATGGTGGTCTTATCACTGACACTCACGAACCTTTGTCACAACAGAGATTCCATTTAGACGAAAATGGTAATGGAGCCATCCGGTATGCTCGTGTACCAGTCGAAAGCGACATCGGTTAGGCTATTAACGAACTGGCGGAGGAGAAGCGCATCATTACTCCCAGTATTCCCGCATGAGGCTTTAAAGTGGGCGATGTGTTGATTAGGATTTTCCATCCCATCGAATCTTCCGAATTTGGGGATGACATAGCCACTAGGAAACTTTACCAGATCATACCGAGCAGGAAATGGTCTCCCGCTACTGCTGACATCTTTTTGCGCTTCGGCTTCAGCTACGAATATTTTGACTTTGTTAGCGACCAAATCCATGATTTGATCTTGCTTTAGCGGATTGTTGTTATCGGTAGTCAAGACATTTTCTGAGATAGGATGCGGCCGACTTTCATGCGGTTCGCCTGCTTTTGGACTTTAGAGGATAGGCATTGGCTGTTTCGGGTCGTTATCACCCGGTTCATAAGTAAAGACTTGCGCTTGATTGGAGGGCGCCCGAGCAACTTGAGCAGTGAGCTGCATCACAACATTCGTCAAGTCATCAATTTTAAAGTAAAGTTTAGCCATCTCCTTGTCTTTACTTCTGAGCTATTTTCGGAGCTCTTGAAGCAGCTCTTGCTCTGTGGTCCTGGGACGGAAATTCAGCTCTTCCTCGCTATCTGAGCTTGACTCCACATGGACTGAGCGGTCTTTCTTCCTATCAGCCTCATCAAGAGGGTTTTCATTGTCATGCGGAGGCTGATCTTGGGGAGTGGTGGCCACATTCAAGCCAGATTGGGCTTGGGATGTGGTGGCCCTATCCTTGCTTTTGCTGCGCAGGTTATCGCTGGGACGCCTGCCTGCCATGTAGACCGTGTGGATAACATATCCGGTCGTCTTTTCATCTTTAACAGCTGATTTCGTGGACCGCTGTCGTAGCCTTTTTGTTTCGTTAATGGACAATTGATTGAAGACGGCTGACCTGACCGGATCCTTGAGTGGCGCCGGCGCCTCTTTTGTGGCTTTGCCCTGCTGCCTTCGCTCCGCACATAGCGCCTGATAGACTCTTAAAGAGACGGTGTTATGCTTTCTATGTTGGGGCTGGGATACGTCTCTTTGTAGCATTGTTCGGATTGTGGCCTTCTTAATCTTGGCAGACATCGCATTCTTCTGGACCAACTTTAAGGGTTCGAAAGAATTGCGGGTTTTCACGGCTACATGGCTGTGGTCACGGAGCAGTCTGGGCTTTGGAACTTCACAGAATTTAACTTGGCCAGAGCCCTAGTCCTTTTGTTGGCCCTATATCTGAGCAGCTTTTGTCTCAGCTTTTCCGATTTGAGCATCTGGCGGGCTTCTGCTCTTCAGGAAGCCGCCGTAAGCTGAGTGATGAGGAGCCTTGAGAAGACATCTGCTCGCGCGTTCGTTGAAGACATTGCCTGAGCTTGCTCGTGACGTCTGGCAACTTCTTTTGTTCCTACGGCTTTGCCTCCAGCCGGAGCTACGGAAAGCCGTTCAAACACCGACTCGTGCTTGAGTTGTGGTGCCCTTACGATCACCACATTCAGCATCCTGTCCATTGAGGTCGGTTTGGCCACTTGGTTTGCTGGGGTCTCCACCAAATGAGCACTTCCAGCGGGGTAGATGATGACGGAACCGAATTGGCATGGAGCCTCCTCCTCCTGCCTCATGAGACTCGCCAGGAGGATCACATGTGCATTTGTTTTGACTATATAGGTCACCGGAGTTGCGTCAGAAACGAAGATCGTCTTGGGAGACATGGTTGCTGAGTTTGAGATTGCAATTAAGAGCTGTTAACCCTGAAAAATGAAGCATGATTTCAGTACAGGCAATCGATGTATATGTTGATTGAGTTTGCATGAACGTTTAACTCGAAATATGGGAGGAGAGAAAACGTCCTATCGGGCGTGCCAGAATCTGTAGGGTGTTTTTCATCACTCCGTTGAGATAGAAAATACGCGTCGCTTGTCAGGCGTATTATAGATTCCCCTGCTTGGGGTAGACCGAGATTTATTGATTGTGGGGATCCGAATCTTCGACAGCCACGGACTAAGCTGCCGTTAATTACCCCTCGCTTTTGGAGTGAGAGAACCTCCGATTGACGGGTAAAAATAATCATGCGAACTCAATGTACGGTGTGCGTATATTTTGTTTTGGACGTATAGGGGGCTTCGCAGAGTTTACGGGGGTCCCGTTATCTGGATAGCAGGCAGGGGGTCAAGGGGGCTAGCAGCCCCCTTGCGGGGTGTGAGGCAGCGCCCCATTAGAAATTTTTTTTCTAATGGGGGATGTGTTTTGAGTGTGGAGCGAGTAGGGAAAAGAGAGGTGAGAAGCGTCCTAAGGATGCGTGAGACAACACGTGACCGCTGGACGTCAGCGGGTCACGTGCGTGGCACGTGGTTGCTGTGCGCCAGTGGGTCACGTATCAGGCGCGTGGGTGCTGGGCGCCAGTGGGTCACGTGCCCTGTGTGGCTGCTGGACGCCATAGGGTCACACGACCGCTAGAAACACCAGCGGAAAAAGGGGCTTAGCCCCTGAGCTGGAAGTTGAACTCCTGAGGGGCTTTAGAGTTAAACTCCTAAGGAAGAAATTGGATGTGGATTTGGAATTAAACTCCCAAAGGCTTGGTTTTGGAGTTAAACTCCTAAGAAGTTTGGATTTGGAGTTAAACTTTCGAAAGGTTTGGATTTGGAGTTAAATTCTTGAAAGATCTGGATTTGGAGTTAAACTCCTTTAAGGATTTGGATCTTTGAGTTGAACTTCTCAAAGATCTTCGGAGATGATCAAAGGGGACCCTTTTCTCCTCCCTTGAGCCTTGGATCCTCCCAAAGTGGGATTTTTGGAGGTGGGACTTCTTCCTCCTCCACTCTTTTTGCTGGATCTTGGAGAAAAAGAGATGTAAGATTAAAAATCTCCCTTTTAGGGATTTGATGGGAGATCTGAGCTCCCCTTCGAAGGTTTTATGGTGAAACTTTATTTGTTTTTGAGAAAAAAAGAGCGAAACTCTTGATTTAATTGGAAATGAAAAGAAAGAGGGAGAACTTGAGAGAGAGGAGATGGAGGCACAAACCCTAGAAATTTTGTGGGGAATCCATTTTTTCATTTCATCATCATGTCGCTTTATATAGGCTTATAAATTTACACATAGCTCTTTAGGCTTTACAAAATGGTATTTTGCCCATCCCATGCCTCATGTGCTTATTTCTTTTTGCACATGAGCCATGGGCTTTACAAAAATTTGGCTTTTTTCCCATTTAATTTACATTCATGCATGGAAATTATATCAAACTTATTTATTACATAATTTTCTTCTTTGCATGGGGGAGGCCAGCCTCTTCATGTTTGGGCTCGACTTGGGCTTGGGCCAACTTGGCTTGGCTTGGACCCGCTTGACTTGGAGTTGACTTTGATTTTGACTTGGTCAATTGGGTTATAATTTTTGACCCCAACAGTGATCAATCAAATGATGAAGGAGTTTAGTCACGCCCCGTTTCCCAAAATAAGAAAATACGAGAATGTAACTCAGCCAGCCATGCAATCTATGGTAAGGAATCATCCTCCTTAAGTCACATTAAGGTTACTTGCAATCAAGCGACACAGAAAAAATAATTCTAACACATGTTCATTTCCACATCAAAATAATGATAATGAAAGCAAATGCTGGAATAAACTAGTTCAAATCATAAAAGAGTTAATGGTACACAAGTTCCAGTCCCTTATGAGCTTACAGAAGAAATCTAAAGAATAAAGTGCAGCACTGGAATAACTGAAGCAACTAATAACCTAGATAAAAGAAAATACACCTCAAAGCTCGGCTACCATCTCGAAATATTCTTAATCATGTAGTTCTACTGGCAATGGATCTGGTCCATACAAAATTCAGACGTCAGAGCGTCGAAAATAATATGATGATAATTAAGGCATAAAAGCGACGTGATTGGTAGTTATAACATGAACTGGTGATGTGTAAACAAACAATGAACAATCACAAGAATACCATGTGATATAACAGGCGGAGCATGGTAAATTAACATCATGTGAAACCTAGGTGTCAATGTTGATATGGATTTTTATTATCTCCAAATTTAACTGCAAGTATACAACTTATCGCAGTTGTACTTGAGTATCATTCCCACAAAGAGGTGTGTTAACCATTTGATCGCACGCTTCTGGCGTGTTGGAGTTCAAAATTCTAAAGTTATAACCGCGATCAAGACGGTGTCGCTTTGCAGCTAGTCGGTTGAGCACGGGTCGATCTGCAGGGAGATGGTTGTATGTCCGTTCGTATTTTAGATGAGTCAATGAAGAATGTATATGCGTATGTTCAGTTCTATCCTAAGTGTTCGTATTTATTTTCATGTAAGCTTGTTAAGGTTAAGGTTGGTTAGTAGAGTTAGGATTAGTCTTGTGCTTATCTTTTGCCATTCTTAAAACGATATTGGGATAATCGAAAGTAGCGGGGATTAGGAGGACATAGGAATGGGATTTGCGAGTTTAAGCGAGCTTTCCAACGCTAAATCCATTCCTAGTACCCCTTGTCCGTCCGCTAAATACGCTTATCCCAACCCTCGGCCAAACACCCGCAACCATGTATCCAATTAAGTCACAACTACATGTCACGTTGTAGTGCGGTTAAAGGACTTCTCGACTTAGGTCGCGGCTATATGTCACGTATAGCGCGCCTAAGTGAGGGGGTTGTGTTTGTTTGGTCGGGGTTTATTTCAAAATGTTTGGCGAAGAGAAGCACAAGGGATTTTTCCGTCCCTCATACCACCTTCCTTAGCCTTAACAAGTGCGGAATTATTCACACATTATAAAAGAAAATAAAACAAAACAAGAAGGAAGAAAAGAAGAAAAAGGAAAAAAATACGGTTTTACAAGCTAACTCTTGGGTCCTTACCTAAGCAAGGAACTCCGTCGAAATATCATCGCTTGAAAATAATACGGAAAAGAAGAAAAGAAAAGAGCAAGAAATAACAACAACTACTTAACAACAAGAATTAAAATTACAATACATGATAATAAAATTACAAGACAATAAATAAAAGAGACAAGATAATAAAAATAACCCTCATCTTCATTTCATCATCCACTCAATGCTCTCACTACATTTTAATGGAGGAAGACATGAAGAAGAAGAAGAAGAAGCTAAACTAAACTACACTAATTTCTAACAAAAAGAAGCATAAAAAGAAGACCCTTGGTTTCTCTGAGGGAGTTGGGTTGTCGTTTTTTCTGGGGTTTCTTGTGTTGCTTTCTTCAGTTGTTCTACATGTTCCAAATTGTAAATTGCTTCTACAATTTCTTCAGATCTGCAACAGTCCAAAATGGCTTCAAAAATAATTCTTTTGACCTTATCTCTCTCTCGCTCTACGCACCCATTGATTCTTGTGCTGCCCTTCTCGTGCTCTATGCTTGTCCGAGACACGAATGACCACTGTCATTTGTCTTGTCTCTGGAACTGGTATGCGGCACTGGACGAATACGAATGACCGGAACCCAGCTTTTATCTGTTGGCAACAAATGTTCTGTATTTTGGCGTAACTGTGGAGATTTTGTATCATTTGCGTTATTTTGGACTAGGAACCTGTAGCATGTAAATATATAGCAAACACGGATTAAAACCACCTACATATAAACAAAAGAGTATAAGAATGAGCGGTATTAAATACAATATTCTGGTGTGAACAAATACCCCCAAACTTAAATTTTACTCGTCCCGAGCAAAACCAATTATTCACAAAAATTCCTAACCTCACTTTCGCAGGGAACGCGATTGCACTGAGCTCGTGCAACAAGCCGTTAAAGCTCTAGGTGTCCCTAGTAGGAGGAGTGTTGTCTCCTGAGGGTTTTCAGCGGATGCTACTCACAAAATCCCGTCAAGCTAGTTTCATAAGTTAACGTCGATTCTACTCCTATAGTTTAGTATCTACGTTAGAAACTCTATCATCCTAAGTTAGAAATATCCAACCCTTATGTTTCACACCTCCTATCTATTTAACCTTAGATCCTATACGTTTCCAAAAAGTTTAGAAAGATGTTGGTATCTCCTGAGTTTTATTTCTAAAGTGCGGTCTTAAATCAGGGATTTTTTTATCAACTTTACAGAAAACATAAGTGTAGGGTGTTTGTCGTTACCCCATTGAGATGGGAATACGCGCACGCTTATCAGGCGCATTACAGATTCCTCCTGCCTAGGTTAGGCCGGGGTTTAATGATTGTGGGGATCCGAATCTCCGGCAGCCGCGGACTAAGCTGCCGTTAATTACCCCTCGCCTTTGGGGCGAGGGAACCTCCGATTAACGGGTTAAACTGGTCATGCGAACTCAATGTGCAGTGTACGTGTGTTTTGTTTTGGAGGGGGGTTTAAATATATCGGGAGCCATGCAGAATTTTTACGAGGGTCCCGCTACCCGGATAGCGGACTGGGGGTTAAGGGGGCTAGCAGCCCCCTTGCGGGGTGTGGGGCAGCGCCTCGTTAGAAATTTTTTTCTAACAGGGACAGTGTCGTGGAGTATGTGTGTATGTACATATGTATACATATGTATAGATATACATGTATATATATAGAAAGGGGAAAAGACATCCAAAGGATGCGTGGGGGCAGCACCTTGGACGCTGTGCGTCTAGGTGCTGTGCGCTCAGGCGCTAGAGTGCCACGTGTCGGCACCTAGGAACTCTGCGCTTGAGCGCTGGGTGCTTGAGCGCAAGCGCGCCATGTGTCGGCACGTGAGCGTTTTGCGCTTCAGCGCCTGACGCTCGAGCGCAAGTGCGCCACGTGTCGGCACGGGGGCGACTTGCGCTTGAGCGCAAGCGCGCCATGTGTCGGTACGGGGGCGACTTGCGCTCGAGCGCTTGCGCTTGAGCGCAAGCACGCCACGTGTCGGCACCGGGGCGACTTGCGCTCGAGCGATTGTGCTTGAACGCAAGTGCGCTACGTGTCGGCACCGGGGCGACTTGCGCTCGAGCGCAAGCGCGCCACGTGTCGGCACGTGGGCTCTTTGCTCTCGAGCGCTGAGCGCTGAGCGCAAGCGCGCCACGTGTCGGCACGCGGGTGCTCTGCGCTTGAGCGCCGGCGAGAAAAAGAGGCTTTTAGCCTAAAAAAATTTCTCGGAAGAGAAATCAGAGAGGAGTTGGACTCCTGAGTGTTTTTTTTTTGGGTTTAGTGAAAGATGTTCTTCTTCTTCCTCCTCTGTTAGCTGGATCTTGAAGATCAAGAGATATGAGATTTTTTTAAAAATCTCCTTCTATTTGAGATCTAATGAAAGATCTGAGTTCCCCTTTATGGGTTTTGTGGTGATAAACTAATTTGTTTTATAAAAAGAAGAGTAAAACTCTTGATTTAATTCAAGAGAAAAAAGAAGGTTTTGGAACCTTGAAGAAGGAGAAAAGATCTCAGATCTGAAAAATTTTGAGAGAGATAAAAAGTTGTTGAGATATTTCATTATCTTTGCCTTTATAGGCTGTACACTTTACACATAGCCCCTTGGGCTTCACAAAATGGTATTTTGCCCATCCCATAACTCATGTGCCATTTCTTTTTGCACATAAGCCATGGGCTTTACAAAAATTTGGCTTTATGCCTATTTTTCTTACATTTATCCATAAAATAAAATAAACGAAATACAACAAAATTGTTTATTACAAAATTTTTATCTTGGCGCAGGGAGAGGCCGGCCGCTTCATGTTCGGGCTCGACCCGGGCATGGGCCCACTGGATCTGGGCTTGGGCCCACTTGGCTCGGGGTTGACTTGGATTTTGATTTGGTCAACCGGGGTGTAAATTTTTACCCCAACAAATTGCCCCCCATCAATAAATGCACACCACATATATGGGTCGTGTGCATGAAATTGATGGATCTTCTTTCACGTGGAGGCGACCTGATTTGGTTCCCACTTTTTGGGAAGCTGGCACTGCCCTTTTTACGACATGGACGGTCGTTGCTTGACATGTCTCCGAGATGGAGTGTCCGTGATAGACGTTTTCCCTAGCCCGGAGGGATCTGGTTCCCGCTTTGTAGGAATCCTGCGCTGCCCTTTTTGCGACTTGGACGGTTGATGCTGCCCTTTTTGCGACTTGGACGGTCGATGCTGCCATTTTAGCGACGTGGACGGTCGGTGCTGCCCTTTTAGTGACGTGGATGGTCGGTGCTGCCCTTTTTGTGACTTGGACGGTCGGTGCTGCCATTTTAGCGACTTGGACGGTCGGTGCTGCCCTTTTTGCGACTTGGACGGTCGGTGCTGCCATTTTAGCGACTTGGACGGTCGGTTCTGCCCTTTTTGCGACGTGGACGGTCGGTGCTGCCATTTTACCGACGTGGACGGTCGATGCTGCCCTTTTTGCGACTTGGACGGTCGGTGCTGCCATTTTAGCGACTTGGATGGTCGGTCCTGCCCTTTTTGCGACGTGGAGGTCGGTGCTGCCATTTTAGCGACGTGGACGATCGATGCTGCCCTTTTTACGACTTGGACGGTCGATGCTGCCATTTTAGTGACTTGGACGGTCGGTTCTGCCCTTTTTGGGACGTGGACGGTCGGTACTGCCATTTTAGCGACGTGGACGGTCGATGCTTCCCTTTTTGCGACTTGGACGGTCGGTTCTGCCATTTTAACGACGTGGACGGTCGATGCTGCCCTTTTTGCGACGTGGACGGTCGATGCTGCCCTTTCAGCGATGTGGACTGTCGATTCTGGATTTGACTTGCCCCGCTTCTTGCGGCGTCAGGGATGAAGTTGACCTGTTTCTGAGGTGGAATTTGATTCTGCCAGGGAGGTCATTGGTTGTTTGACTTGATGTGATTTGGGTTGACATCAGCATCGCTACGCTGGAATATGGTACCGGGAGCGAATCATCATTTTTCATGACAGGATTTGGGGATTTTGGTTTTGGTTTGGCATCAGCATCGCTGCACTGGAATATGGTACCAGGAGCGAATCATCATCTGCCATGAGGAGATTTTCCTCGTTCCCAGTTTAACGACTTAGGGGTCATCTGTTCCCAGTTTAACGACTTAGGGGTCATCTGTTCCTAGTTTAAAGACTTAGGGGTCTATTGGATTGGAGTTTGGGATTTTGGGGTTAGGGTAGGCATCAGCGTTGCTAACACTGAAGCTCACGTGCCAGGAGCAATTCATCATTTGCATATTCCTGTTGGGGGAGCGATGGCTTAGGAGACAGGTTTAGGTCCCTATCACCTAAGGCTTTTCAATTTTATGGGCCGTGAGGGTCCCATAAAAGCATTTTCTCCCTACGAGTCGTAAGGATCCCGCAGGTGTATTTTCTCCTTAGGAGTCGTAAGGACTCCTAAGTGTTTTTTTCCTTTATGAGTCGTAAGGATCCCACAAAGATTTGTTCTCCTCATGTATCGTGAGGACACATGAGTGGGTCTTCTCAATGGAGCATAATTCCAAAGGCGGAGACCAGCCGTGCAACTGGTGATTATGGCGGGGCATGGGTATGACGAGAATTATTTGAGCCCGTGGATTGTATACGGCAGTCAATTTGGGGACTGGCCGTAGGGCTGGAGAATTCTAAGAAATTGGATTTTGGTTGGCGTCTGCATCGCTACACTGGAATATGGTACCAGGAGCGACTCATCATTCTCCGTTTGGGGACTTGGAATTTGGGTCTTGTTTGGCATCAGCATTGCTGCACTGGAATAATGCCAGGAGCAACTCATCATTTACCTTGGGAGGACTTAGGATTTGGGTTTTTGGTTGGCATCAGCACCGCTAACACTGAAGCGAAATGCCAGGAGCGACTCATCATTTGCCGTTGCCCGTTGGGGAACGATGGCTTAGGAGACAGGTTTGGGTCCCTATCACCTAAGGCTTTTCAATTTTATGAGCCGTGAGGGTCTCATAAAAGCATTTTCTCCCTACGAGTCGAGAGGATCTCGCAGGTGTATGTTCTCCTTAGGAATCGTGAGGATTCCTAAGTGTGTTGCTCCTTTGTGAGTCGTAAGGATCTCACGCAGGGGTTTTCTCCTCACAAGGTCGAGAGGACTTTGCGAGTGTATTCATCTCTTTTCACGAGTTTGCGCCCTTTCAGGTTTTCACAATCTCGCCGGTAGTCCTGCTGTTTTTACTCACGGAGTCCTTTCGGGTTTTCATCCGTGCCCGTTTTGCTTGTGGACATACCTTTATTTTTCTTCTTTTTTCTTTTTTCCTTTTCCTTTTTTTTTCTTTTTTTTCTTTTTTTTCTTGCCGCTGGTGGGACTTTGAAAGTAGTCTCACCGGAAGGATTTGGGAGATATGGGGGTCGTTTACACCCGTGGATTGTATACGGTTTGGCAGGATGTGTGATCCAGATCGTAGGGCTGATGTGCTCAATTCGCCTGTGACTTGGAGCATTCACACGTAGTATTTCTTAAGATATCGGCCATTGATGGGTGGCATGGGCCTTTCTCCCTCGGCACTTATTAGTTGGTAGGAACCTCCGTCGAACACTTTCTCAATGACGTATGGTCCTTCCCAGTTTGGCTCGAATTTTCCCTTGGCATGTCGATTGGGGATGATCGGTCTTTTGAGGACCAATACCAATTCACCTTTCTTGAAAGCGCGGAGACGGGTTATCTTGTCATAGGCCCGTGACATTTGGGCTCGGTATAGCTCCAGATTTTGCTGCACCGCGAGCCTATTTTCTTCGAGGGCATCGAGCTCTTCAAGTCGAAGGAGCACGTTTTCCTCCTCCGTCAACTCATGCTGAACGGCCATTCTTAAGCTTGGAACTACGACTTCAAGGGGGGAGGACCGCCTCCACTCCGAAGAGCAATGAGTATGGAGTGGACTGAGTTGGAGTACGGTGTGTGGTACGATATGCCCACAACACCTCGTGAAGTTTGAGATTCCAGTCTCTCTTGTTGGCTGAAGCATTTTTCCTCAGGAGCTTGCATAGAGTCTTATTGAAGGCTTCGGCTAGCCTATTGGCTCTTGGATTATAGATGGAGGAATATCTCCAGTCTATCTTGTGTTGAGTAGCGAACCTTGAGACATTGAAGCTCTTGAAAGAAGGCCCGTTGTCAGAAATGATCTTCTTAGTGTACTGAAGCGGTATAGAATATTATGCTGGAAGAATGTCAGAATATCTTTTGTCTTGACTTCTTTTAGCGGGACAGTTTCAGCCCATCTGGAGAAGTAGTCTGTCGCGGCCAGTATGAACCGATGGCCTTTGGATGACGGAGGATCAATTGGGCCAACAATGTCGGTGCCCCAGACTTCGAAGGGCCACGACGCCACCGTAGGATGCAATGGATTGGGATGCTTGTGAATAAAATCACCGTGAATTTGGCAGATATAACATTTCTTTGCATGCTATCCGCAATCCCGTATCATGGTGGGCCAGTAATACCCAAGCAGTTTAATTTGCAGTCGCATCTTGGGGCCAGATTGGTGAGCACCGCAAACGCCTGAGTGAACTTCTTTCATGACTTTTTGGGCTTCGGCCGATGACAGGCACCTGAGCCAGAGTTGGTCATATGACCTGCGGTATAACGTGTCATTTACAAACACGTATCAGAGAGCTTTTTTCTTCAGCTGAATCCTCGCAGATTTTTCTTCGGGCAGCTTGTCGTATCGGAGATACTCTATGAAGGGTTTTCTCCAATCGGGATCGTCTTGGATGATCGAAGTTTCTTCGGCAGGACTGCTCTTCTGTTCCGCGCTTTCCTCTTCTCGTAGAGAGACTGGGGGTAGAATTTGTCGTCTCCTGACTGTGATCAGAATTTGGTCCATGTCAGGATCAGCCAGCTCCTTGGCTAGGCGAGCGAGTATGTCGGCTTTTCCGATCAATGCTCTGGGGATTCTCATTAGTTCAATGTGAGTGAACCGTTTCATGAGTTCCACCACTCGGCCTCTGTACCGAGCTAACTCGGGTTTGTATATCTTATTGTCGCTGCTTACTTGGTTGACGACAAGCTGGGAGTCACCGTAAACCCGTAGCCGACGGATTTCCATTTCTATGGCGAGTTCCAAACCAGCTATCAGGGCTTCATACTCAGCTTCGTTGTTCGTTCGAGGCTCAGTGAGAGCGAAAGAACGCCGTAGGGTTCCCATTGATGGTGTGATGAACACCAATCCTATCCCTACTTTTATCTCCGGGACGCTTGATTTACTGGAGGTCCTTATTGATGAGGCTCCATCGAAGTAGAGCTCCCAACATGGCTCATCTTCCTCGAGGTGCAGCACTTGTTCATCAGGTAACTCACAATTTAGCGGCGACCCTTCTGGTATGGGATGTGCAGCGAGAAAGTCTGCAAGAGCTTGCCCTTTTACTGCTTTCTGAGGAGTGTAAACTATGTCAAACTCAAGTAGCATAACAGCCCATCTTGCCATTCTGCCGGCTAGGCTCGCTCTGGTCATCAAGTGTTTGAGCGGGTCGACCTTGGAGATCAGCATAACCCGATGAGCGAGCAGAAGTGCCTCAGCTTCTTTACAGCAAATATCAGAGCCAGGCATTGCTTTTCAATTGGGGAATAGTTGTGTTCCGCCCCGACTAGAGTTCGATTGAGGTAGTAGAGGGCATTTTCTTTTCCCTCCTCATTATTCTAGGTAAGGAGCGCACCGAGTGACTCATCTAGCGCTGCAGTGTAGAGAATCATCGGTTTATTTGGAATGGGAGCGGCCAGCACTGGAGGGTGCAACAAGTATTGTTTGATGCTTTCGAACGCTGCTTGACATTCGGCATCCCAGATAAAAGGAGCTCCTTTCTTCATGAGCTTTGAGAAGGGCCTACATCTTCCCGATAAATTTGAGATAAACCTCCGTATATACGCGATCTTGCCTTGAAAAGATCTTAGCTGCGTCAGACTCTTCGGAGGGGGTATCTCCATGATGGCCTTCTTCTTTGATGGGTCAACTTCGATCCCTCGATGTCGGACTATGAAGCCCAGGAAATTTCCCGACGACACGCCAAAAGCGCATTTCAGAGGATTCATCTTTAGGTCATATTCCCTCAGTCTGGTGAGAACGGTCCTAAGATCTTGGATATGATCGGCCTTGGTTTTTGTCTTGACGACCAGATCATCAACATAGCATTCGACGACTTTATGGATTAGGTCATCAAAGATATTAGTCATTGCCCTTTGATATGTAGCACCTGCGTTCTTCAGTCCGAACGGTATTACCTTGTAGCAATATATTCCGATCGGGGTTCGAAATGCTGTGTGCTTCTCATCCTCAGGCGACATCTTGATCTGATTATATCCAGATGAGCCATCCATAAAGGTAAACAGTTCGTAATTTGAGGTGTCATCGACCATCATTTCCATGATCGGTAGCGGGAAGTCGTCTTTAGGACATGCCTTGTTGAGGTCCCTGAAATCGACACAAACTCGGATCTGCCCATTTTTCTTCTTCACTGGGACTATGCATGCGATCCAGTCCGCATAATTCTTTTCCCTGATGAAGCCGGCATCGATGAGTTTCTTGGTTTCCTCGATGACCTTTTCCTCCAACTCCCTTCTCATTCTTCGAGGAGCTTGTTTGACTGGCTTAGCATCAGGAGATATAGCCAGCTTATGCACGGCTACCTCAGGGGAAAGGCCAGGCATTTCTTTGTATGTCCACGCGAAGCTGTCAACGAACTCATGCAGCAGGGCAATTATCTGCGCTTTCATTTCCTCTGACAAGAGCGAGCTAATGTAGGTCGGCCTTGGATTATCGGGCGTTACTAAGTCAATCTCGGTTATCTCGTCAAAGGTTGCTTGTCCGCCATCATCGAGCTCTTGAGGAGCTTCTTCTGGCTCGGCTATCTCGTCATCATCATTTGATCTTTCGCTGGCCTCACCAACATGGATCATGTAGCACGCTTTGGAATCAGGTTGAATGTAGCCTATGCCCCGTCTATCTGGAGTTCGTCCATCGATGAGTGCTCGGACCTGGGGTGGATACCATAGCCCTTCGTAAAAATTTGCTTCAGACTCCGTTTGATATAACCGGCATCCGCAGTTCTTAAAGTATTCCCGCATCTCGGGCGCATAGTATCTGGGATTGAGGACGGCTCTTATGCCTCTCTCATAGGGAAGGCACGCGACAGAAAGATCGTCCGGGTGCACAACGGGGTTTGACCTGTAAAACAGGATGCCCTTCTGTCCATTTTTCCTCTCGGGCACGTAGAAAGTTTTCAGCTGGTCCACGGTAGAGACTGACAATGCGTCGAGCTTTTCGCACATCCGTCCCGGCACCCTTGTGATGGCCAGGGACCCTTCTGCGACTTCGAAGGTCTCTTGTAGTTTCGCCTGCTGCATGGGGGGCCAATCTGCACAGCTGTTGTACGGCGGGTCCTCTTCTTCTGACTCTTCAGTGTCACTGCCAAGATGAGGGCGGACTTTGCTGCTAGATGGGCCTTCAGTAACAGATTCGTCCGTATCGCTGCCGAAACGAGGGCGAGTTTTACGGAAGGACGGGCTTCCAGCGTCGGACTCATCAGTGTCGCTGCCGAAATGCGGGCGCATTTGGGCGTTCTTGCTTTTGAAAGTGATAGCCGGCGCAGATTTGCTTTTGAGTCTTGGGGCCGGTCTATCCTCAGTCAGTTGTGGCTTAGCACTTTGGTGGTTCATAAAGTACCGAGAATCTTCATAGCGGACTTCATGCACACCGAACGGCTGGATGTCTCCGTTGATGCATTTTTCTTCGCCATTTTTAGTATACTTCATGCATTGATGGAGAGTTGACGGGACGATGCCGTAATCGTGGAGCCATGGCCGTCCCAAGAGAATCTTATAAGATGTGTCAGCGTCGATCATGTATATCATAGCTTCAGTTTGCAGATCCCCAAATTTGATTGGCAAAGCTATAGACCCCAGAACTTGCTGGCAATTTTGGTTGAAGCCTTGAATGACAATCCTTTCCCTTGACAGGTGTCGGACGTCCATTGACAAACTCTTCAGAGTTCGCAAGTTCATGATGTTCACTGAGGACCCCGGATCAATCAATATGCGATTAATTCGATCTCCGTCGCTGTACCCGGTCACGTAAAGCGGTCGATTATGCTCAGCCGTTCCCAGTAGCAAGTCTTCATCCTTAAATGTGACTGCGGCGGCATGCAAAGAGTGCTGGGCTTCTTTCATATTAATTTCTGCAAAGTGAGCCTGATACCGCTCTGGGTTTTGTAGAGCGTGCATGAGAATATCTCTAAGCCCCTTAGATAGGACCAAGGCGTCGTAGATGCTCAGGAGAGATGGAAGCTTCCGGAGATGTGCCAAGACATTATAGTCCACCAAGGAAGGACTTATGTTTTCATCAGCTGGTTCTCTGCCATCTTCTTCATTAGCGACTTGTTTTTCCTTCCCTTTTGGGGTGTTGCCCTGATTTGGCGGTAGAGCCCTGCCGCTTCTAAGCTGGATTTGATTGGCCTTTGTGGTGAGCTCTTCGTCCTCTTCGGGAAAACAGAGCTCCCTTTCCGAGTCGCTGCCAAGATGGATGGCGTAGCAGGTCACTACTGGGATCTCTTCATTGGAGTCTTCTTCTAACTCTTCCAGAATTTCAGCCGCTTGTACAGGGAAGAACTCCTTCAATTGAATCAATGTTCTTTCCTTTTGTTCATATTCTTCGAGGGAATCAATATATTTTTGAATGGTCAATCTCCCTGCAGACTCTTTTTCGTGCCGAGCTACACTTTTCTTCTTCTTGAGCTTCTTGGATTTTGAGCCTGATGGAGCTGCATTGGCAGCTGGACTGGTAGGCTTCTTCTGTCCTTCCCATTCCATCCTGGGCTCTTTCTGAAGCAGCTTTAGCATCTTCTTCGTCTTATTAGATATGTGCATACTCCACGGAGGCCGCGATGAGTCAGTTTCATTTGTCAGGGCAGCGGGTTCAGCTGTCTGCTCCCAGAAGGCTTCAACTTCTGTCTGTATAAAGTTGGCGGTTGCAACTTGATTGTTCACCAACACGCTTTTGAACAGCTCGATCTCTCCAGCCTTGTACTGCTTCTCGACCCAGTCCTTGAAGATATAGCAATCCTCGATCGCATGGCTCACTACTCGGTGGTACGGGCAATACAGGGGATTGTCGGTCATTTTTGCTTCTTGGGGTCTTTTCGACTCCGGCAATTGTAGGCCGTTGTTCAAGGCATCTTTAAATATCTTATGGACCTTGTCCCTTCTGAAAGAGTAAACCTTGTTCTTCTTCTCCTCTAGGGAAGGCCCATCTCCTCCCAGCAATGGCTTTCGAAACCGGTTGGTTTTGGATTCGCCTGCCCTTCGCTTTTCTTCATTGTCGGACGCATTGAAGACATTGGTACTGCTGTAACTCCCGCTTCTACGACTGTCGTCCCGCTTTCTTTTCCAAGTTTTGTCTCTCTGAGAGTCCGGCGGGGATTCTTGCTTCGAGCGTTCCAGCATTTGGACTTTCTTGGTTAGCTCTTGAAACGTCTTGAGGCCTGCTGTACACAAGAATGTGACCATCCAATTGCTGAGGTTCCCAATGAGAAGGCTGACGGACTGGTCCTGCTCCAGCGGCGGTTCGCACTTGACCGTGAGATTACGCCATCGGGCAATAAAGTCGGTGTTGCTTTCATTCTTCCCCGGCTTGGTCCTCACAAGGTCGGCAATGGAGATTTTATCACTGACACTCATGAACCTTTGCCGAAACAGAGACTCCATTTAGGCAAAGGTAATGACGGACCCGTCTGGTATACTCGCGTACCAGTCGAAGGCGACACCGGTCAGACTGTTGACAAACTGACGAAGAAGGAGCGCATCATTGCCTCCTGTATTTCCGCATGAGGCTTTGAAGTGGGCGACGTGCTGATTTGCATTTTCCGTCCCGTCAAATCTTCCGAACTTTGGAATGGCGTAGCCGCTCGGGAACTCGATCAGATTGTACTGTGTGGGATATGGCCGCCCACTACTGCCAATTTCTTTCTGAGCTTCAGCTTCGGCCACCAATGTTTTAACTTTGCCGGTGACCAAATCCATTATCCGATCTTTTGTTAGCGGGATAGTACTGTCTGGGGCCAAGGCATCCCCAGAAGCGGAATGTGGCCGGCTTTCGTGCGGCTCGACCAGTCTTGGACCCAAAGGAACAGGCATTGGCTGCTTCGGATTGTCATCACCCGGCTGATTAGTAGCGACTTGTGCTTGATTGGGAGGCGCTCGAGCCATTTGAGCCGTAAGCTGCATCACAACGTTCGTTAGGTCGTCAATTTTCGAATAGAGCTTGGCCATCTCTTTATCTTTGCTCCTAAGCTGTTTTCGAAGCTCTTGGAGCAGCTCTTGCTCCGCGGTCCTGGGGCAGAAAGTCGGCTCTTCCTCGCTGTCCGAGCTTGACTCTGCATGGAACGAGGGGTCTTTCTGCCTATCATCCTCATCGAGAGGGTTTTCTTCATCCAGTGGAGGCGGCTGTTCTTAGGCAGCGACGACCACATTCAAGCCAGATTGGGCTTGGGATGTGGTGGCCCCATCCTTGCTTTTGCTGCGAAGGTTGTCGCTGGGGCGCCCGCCCGCCATATAGACCGTATGGATAATATATCCAGCTGTCTTTTTATTGTCGGCAGTTGATTTCACAAATCGTTGTCTTGACTCCCCTGTTTCAGTAGCGGGCAGTCGATTGAAGGCCGATGGCTTGGCCGGATTCTTGAATGGTGCTGGCACTTTTTTTCTGGATTTGCCCTACTGCTTTCGTGCGACACAGAGCGCCTGATAGACCCTTGAAGAGATAGTGCCATACTTTTTCTGTTGGGTCCGGGACACGTCTCTTTGTAGCGACGTTCGTATCGCTGTCTTCTTGATTCGGGCGGTCATGGCATTTTTCTGAACCCACTTCAGAGGTTCGAAGGAATTGCTGATCTTTACGGCTGACTCAGCCGTCTTCACGGGGCGACCCTGCACTTGGAACTTCACAAGATTCCATTTGGCCGAAACCCTGGCCCTCTTGTTGGCTCGATACCTGAGCCGCTTCTGCCTTAACTTTTCGGTTCTAAGCACCTGGCAGACTTCGGCTCTTTGGGAAGACTCCGTAAACTGGGCGATGGAGGATTTTGGAGATACGCTCGATTGTGCATTTGTTGGAGTCATCATCTGAGCTTGTCCGCAACATTTGATGTTGCCCTTTGTACCGGAAGTCTTGCCCCCAGCTGGAGCGCCAGAGAGCCATTCAGACACTGTTTTAAGTTTCGTTTGTGGTGTCTTGGCGATCACAACATTCGGCCTCTGTCCCCTTGAGACCGGCTTGGCCGCCTGCTTTGCTGGGATTTCTGCCAGATGAGCGCTTCCGGCAGGGTAGATGACCACGGAGCCAAACTGGCGGGGCGGTTCCTCCCACTGTCGACTGAGGCTTGCGGGGAGAACCACACGAGCATTGACCTTGACCACGTACGGGATTGGGGTCGCGTTGGAAGCCGAATTCATCTTGGGAGACATTGTCGTCGAAAGTTGATTGCTGCACGGAAAAAAAACATCATTTCAGTATAGGCAATCGATATGTATATTGATTGAGTTCGCATGAACGTTTAACCCGAAATATGGGAGGAGAGAAAGGTCCCACCGGGCGTGCCAGAATCTGTAGGGTGTTTTTCGTCACCCCATTGAGATGGGAATACGCGCGCGCTTGTCAAGCGCATTACAGATTCCCCCTGCCTAGGGTAAGCCGAGGTTTAATGATTGTGGGGATTCGAATCTCCGGCAGCCGCGGACTAAGCTGCCGTTAATTACCCCTCGCCTTTGGGGTGAGGGAACCTCCGATTAACGGGTTAAATTGGTCATGCGAACTCAATGTGCAGTGTACGTGTGTTTTGTTTTGGAGGGGGTTTAAATATATCGGGAGCCATGCAGAGTTTTTTTCTAACAGGGACAGTGTTGTGGAGTATGTGTGTATGTACATATGTATATATATGTATAGATATACATGTATATATATATATATATATATAAAGGGGAAAAGACATCCAAAGGATGCGTGGGGGCAGCACCTTGGGCGCTGTGCGCCTAGGTGCTGTGCGCTCAGGCGCTAGAGTGCCACGTGTCGGCACGTGGGCACTCTGCGCTTGAGCGCTGGGTGCTTGAGTGCAAGTGCGCCACGTGTCGACACGTGAGCGTTTTGCGCTTTAGCGCCTGACGCTCGAGCGCAAGTGCGCCACGTGTCGGCACGGGGGCGACTTGCGCTTGAGCGCTGGGCGCTTGAGCGCAAGTGCGCCATGTGTCGGCACGGGGGCGACTTGCTCCTGAGCGCTTGCGCTTGAGCGCAAGCGCGCCATGTGTCGGCACCGGGGCGACTTGCGCTCGAGCGATTGCACTTGAACGCAAGCGCGCCACGTGTCGGCACCGGGGCGACTTGCGCTCGAGCGCTTGCGCTTGAGAGCAAGCGCGCCACGTGTCGGCACGCGGGCGCTCTGCGCTTCAGCGCCGGCGAGAAAAAGAGGCTTTTAACCTAAAAAAATTCTCGGAAGAGAAATCAGAGAGGAGTTGGACTCCTGAGTGTTTTTTTTTTGGGTTTAGTGAAAGATGTTCTTCTTCTTCCTCCACTGTTAGCTGGATCTTGAAGATCAAGAGATATGGGATTTTTTTTAAAAATCTCTTCTATTTGAGATCTAATGGAAGATCTGAGTTCCCCTTTATGGGTTTTGTGGTGAAAAACTAATTTGTTTTATAAAAAGAAGAGTAAAACTCTTGATTTAATTCAAGAGAAAAAAGAAGGTTTTGGAACCTTGAAGAAGGAGAAAAGATCTCAGATCTGAAAAATTTTGAGAGAGAAAAAAAAAGTTGTTGAGATATTTCATTATCTTTGCCTTTATAGGCTGTACACTTTACACATAGCCCCTTGGGCTTCACAAAATGGTATTTTGCCCATCTCATGGCTCATGTGCCATTTCTTTTTGCACATAAACCATGGGCTTTACAAAAATTTGGCTTTATGCCTATTTTTCTTACATTTATCCGTAAAATAAAATAAACGAAATACAACAAAATTGTTTATTACAAAATTTTTATCTTGGCGCGGGGAGAGGCCGGCCGCTTCATGTTCGGGCTCGACCCGGACATGGGCCCACTGGATCTGGGTTTGGGCCCACTGGATCTGGGCTTGGGCCCACTTGGCTCGGGGTTGACTTGGATTTTGACTTGGTCAACCGGGGTGTAAATTTTTACCTCAACAATTAGTATTATTCTTTATTTCTATTTTTTATCCAAACATCGATTGCATACCCCTACGTGTGTGTATTATTTCACCCCTACTCTTGAGAATTCAATTCAAACTATAGTACCCTTGCCCTAATGCCTAATACTACTTCTTTTCATTTATGATGAACGGTGTTGCTCACACACCTTTCATGCGACCATTAATACTTCTTGAGGCACTAACGGCCGATTACTAAATGTGTGAGCTTTAAAGCGTAAATGGCAGTTTTCAGGTCTTGACTTTATTTATTTTTCTTTTCTTTATTCTTCTTTTTCAAGACTGGATATATTTTTCAATGATGCTCTTTGGTGGTTAGCTTTAAATACCGTTTTTTCATTCATACTAGGTTTTTAGGCAAGAGTATTTCTAGGTATTCTCTACTATCCCAAGTTTCAAGGTGCGTGCATGTGCAGTTTGTAGGGTATATACTTTCTAAATTTGGACTCAAGAATAGAAACTATTTTTCAGACTTATCCTTCAGTAAACCTTCAATACTTTCCCTTCATCTTGACTTAACTCAAGAACTGAACTCTAGATTACCTATTTCTAAAAAAAAACTATAAGGACGTATAATTACTAAGATTAAACAGAATGAGGGTTATTTTTAGGGTTTTCAATTCCTAAGCTTAGGATTTAGTTATTTCTAACGTATCAACTAAGCTTTCGGAATAAAAATCTAAGTTACCCTATTAGCTAACTTGACGACAAAGATTTTATATTTTGGAATTTTTTTCGATTTTGTGGGTTTTAATAAGTATGCAAATGCAAAATATACACATGAATGCGAAAGTAGAAAACTTACCGAGCACTGTTCATATCATAATATTGCATTATTATATTTCCCATTCTTATTCTTTTTACAAATAAACAGATGCTTTTGACTCATGTCTGCTATATAATTGCAGATTACAGGTTCTCAGAACAAAAATAATGAAAAAGATGAAAAGACGATACAAAAGTGAGACTACGACCAACAAATGGAAGAATCTTGATCAAGCCTACAGTTTGAAAAACTAAACGAAGATCAATGAACAAGTTCATAAAGTACAAAGGTAGTGCAAGGTTCAAGACTTCGACACGAAGCAAGCGGTAAAAGTCCACGACTTTATTCATTGTGGAGATCTGGAAGAGAACCAGAAGACATTCTTAAGAACAAATTGAAGAAAATAGAAGGAAAAATGCAACAGAAGATCCCCTGAAAAATTGAGCCATCAAGGACCATATATGGCCGCGGAACCGCAGCCAAACCTGGCTATTGGCCGCGGATCCGCGGCCGTGTGTCGCACGTGCTGGCATGTGTTGCACGTGTCGGTGCGTCGGTGGATTATCTCGGTTTCTTAGGGCGTAAAATTGTAAAAACTGATATGACGCGATTGTAACCCTAGGGTTTCTATGTTCTATAAATAGAAACCCTAAAACCTTTTTTATGTCATGCCTCTTTTTATTCATCTATTCAGATCTGTAAATTTCTGTGTAAATATTTGGAGAGAGCCATCAATAAAGTAAGTAGTTTTATTTAATTGCCCTAATTAATTTTTATTCTGCCGTAGTATAATTTTCTTATCTGCCCTAGTTAGATAGATAAATATGTTTTTCAATT
Organism: Agapanthus africanus; assembly: GCA_030015575.1. Classification (NCBI taxonomy): domain Eukaryota; kingdom Viridiplantae; phylum Streptophyta; class Magnoliopsida; order Asparagales; family Amaryllidaceae; genus Agapanthus; species Agapanthus africanus. The sequence goes on along the minus strand of JASDDO010000018.1, from coordinate 465,342,435 downwards.
CCCTAATGAGCGAGTAGTCTCCTCGCTTGTTAGGGTTAGATTTGGGGAAGGCTTGAGAGATGAAAATCTCTCACCCCTTTCTTGACCATCATATATAATTAATAGGACTCCATGCATACATACACACACCGTTCCCTACGGCACCCTACCCCACGAGGTAACGGTGATACCGTAGTATAAACGACCGGTTGCATATGTTTTCCATGGAGGTTAGGGTAAGAATTAAGAAAGGAAGTGTTAGTGTATATGCCCTAGAGGCCATTACTGTATCATACTGGTTTGTATATTACTTAATGGAAACTTGGGATATTCACATTGTATATACAATCTTGCTCAAAATAGTAGTATGCTACTTGGTTTGTTTCTACTTCAATGTGTACATGTGTTTATTTTATCATATCACCTATACGCATTAGTGGAGCCCTTAGGATCTTTGCTTGATTACCAGCGTTGTGATGGCAGTCACACTAGTGGGGGCTGGGTAATCTATAAGCACATCCTTATACAGGTCCCTAGTCGCAGGACTATCGAGACAGGGCATCGATACTCCGGAGTAGACTGGCGCATGCGCTTCTCATCCCCGTGTAGGAGACGGTCTGTCCCACAGCCGTCAGTACGTCGTACTTGAGATAGTATGCGGGTGCTCGTTAGGTTACGAGTACACTGGACAGGACTCGTCGGGAACTGACTAGTTGGTATTATACCTATCGTCAGTTATCAGTTCCCAGGTGACATGAGTACAGCTTAGTCCACTGACTTGACACTGGCACTTCGCCTCGAGTGTGTTCCCACTGCACTTTGATCACTACCCTACCACGGCTCAAAGGAGTCGTGCAAACAGGTAGTGGTTGGGTGCAGTCCCGAAACACTTAGAGGCAGTGACGGTTAGACAGGATTCGTCTCTCCCGGTATTGGGGGTTGACATCGCGCCGTGTCTAGGAGAGCTATTACACGAGTAGTCCCTGGCCAGGGCAAGCGAGATATACTGGTAGGTTTCCAGTGTTATCTCAGGGTGTTTTGGGCTTCACTCCGACACGACTTGTACCGCTATTAGGGGACTGACGTTTACCGCCCCCTGGGCCCGACATGCGATGTATCAGACGAACAGACCGGACTGTACGGAGACTGTCACATTCAGACTCAGTAGGAGTTCAGATGGGGTTCACCTCGTCAGTCTTCTTATCGGCATCTACCTGGGGACCGTTACGCACAGCTAGTGCCGCTTGCGGTCTGTGGTTAAACCCACTGCCAGCGTAGTGTCGAGTCTTTAGAGTCCCACACAGAGGGCTATTCGCCTCTGGGCAAAACTGAGTAGAGGTCGCATGGTTTTGCGACAGGGTTCGTTCTCATCCGCGCACTTGTGCACGTTTGGAGTCCGGACAGATATTACTAGCAGGCTCTGGTTTGAGCCAGACACTGGTATATGTTTTGGGGTTGATTTTATCTCTTAGTATTCATGTTCCTCGGAACAAGAATGCGGGTGTGTATGCACAGTTGATTGAGGCGGAGGAAGAGGATATTCATTAGGGTTTTGGAACGGGTGCGTATGCACAGTTGACAGTCGTCTTTTTCCAAACCCTAATGAATTTATGTTATATCAATTAATAATATTAATTAAATGAAATTGTGTCATGGTTGGGTTTGTTGACTTGTTGACCAAGGTTGACTTGTTGACCATGGTTGAATGTTTGACCATCATCATTACATATCAAAGATGCTCTTTGATTCTAGCAAAAACCATTTAATGAATGTAATGATAATGGTCATTCCAAACCTTCCATCAACTATTTCATTTTTATTATTATTGTTAATTTGATAATTCTTTTCATTTTGTTATGGTTGTAAAATGAGAAGGATTTTATTCATTCTATCATAACACTTCTCTCTCCTCTCTTCTTCTTCCTCCTCCTCTAGTTCAAGGAGCCCCCTTCTCATGTGTTGAGAATCCATCTCCTTGAGATAAAAACACCCCAAAGCCACTCTCTACTCACTCTAGGGTTAGAGGTTTAGCAAGCCAAAGATCCTAGTTCGCTCAAAGTTCGAGAAAGAGCCCGAAGGTTGAACCCTCAGGTGGATCCATCTTTGACGGAAGAAGGCGACGAGGAAAGCACCATCAAACCCCTACAAAGGTTTCAAGAAGAAGGAGTTCAAATTAGGTATAACCTCTTTTCCGAGTAGCTAACTCTCTTTAGCTCTCTTGCTAGTTTAGTTTAGAAAAGATCCCGACTTTGTTAGTCCATGTTGCCCCATGCGCTAAAAATTTGATTTTTATACCGTTTCCGCCTCCCCGCAAGAACCGGGGTTGGCAACGTGGACTTACAATGGTATCAGAGCCTAACTAAACTAAAACTAGCTTAGTAGTAAAGTGTATGGAAGTTCGAACGGAAAAATCGCAAAATCCGGAAAATCAAAACCCTAACTTTCTGTTGAATTTTTTTGTGCTATAAAATTAAAAAGTTATACTCCTAAAATTGGCTCAGGGTTTTGTGAGAACACCCACCAAAAACGATCCCCTGATTCCCTCAAACCGCCGCGGTTCCGCGGCGATAGGTATGCATTTGCCGCGGAACCGCCGCCGTTTTGACTCCTCTCGTGATCGGGTTTTGTGTAGTGTTCTTCTGGTAGGGTTTTGGGATTTTTCAGATGGTTTATTTGTGCCCAGGTTTTCCAGAAAAGAAATTTGTTTTTGGGGGCCTATAAATCCGTATTTTTTATCGAACTTCATTACACTTTGACTACAATGGTTATATCTGTGATGTTTATATGTATTGAACGTCGGCTAATCGCTATATGTCGATTAGTCGGGGTTATACATATCTGTGATCTGTGTTTGATGATGGTTTGTGTATATGAATGCGTTGGACTGTCGCGGGTGAATAGCCGGGGTGGATGTGAGATGAGTGTTTCTTTTTCTTTCATTCATTGTAAAATGTAAATTGATGTAATATTATTATTTGTATGGCCGCACAACCGGGTCGGGGTTGTAGCCGTCATTGTATAATTCTTTTTACTGTTTTTGCTCCTAGGATAGACCCATGGAGGGGTGCACAAACTACCGGGTATCTCGAAGTGCCGAGTAGCCTACTCACGGCGATGAGGGAGGTTGCTCCACTTCGGGGTACTTGGCGGGTAGTTTGCCGCACCCGTAGGGGTCTTGGGTGGGGTTTTGGCTATTCACCGCGACCGTGTAATCTGCTTTTCGTTGCAGGCTCGAAAGGATTGCGGATTCCTAGTATATCCAATGTATTCATCTGTGATCTGTAATGTCTATCATTGCTATATATTAATAACTATTTAGGCGTTGCTTATGTTTTACAGCCGCGCTAGCCCAGCCTCCGCTCTGTCGTTAGTTAAGTAACCTAATGGGTGATGACGGGACCCCGTGGCGAATGCGAATGGCATAAGCGTACATCATATTTTGGTTGTTTTCTGCAATGGTAGGATTAAATGATGGGACGCATTAAAAGAACTAATGCAAGAATATCACGCATTAAAAGAACTAATGCAAGATAATAAACCAAGCTAAAGTCGTTGGAACACTTTCGAAAAACCACTCGGTTCTTTTTAAAACTAACTTTTAAATGCGGAGCTTGAGCCACTCCTTTTAAAAGCTATCTCGTTCCATCGATTATATCAAGTTCACTACGTTCACGGTTTAGCCAAAACCATTCGTAGCCCTCCGTCGTTTCACATGAATAGTCAATAGTATTCAAGCTGTGTTTGTTGGCCAAAGTCAAGGCATAGTGATTGGTAGCTATTGGGTATTCATGTGCAGCATAGATAGATGCGTTGATTTGAAACAGTCGTACTGCCTTGTTGGCCAAAGTCAAGGGTAGGTACGGGTGGATTCAAATTAACCTGGAGAATGACGGATAGAACTTGACATGTGACTTATGATTTGTTGGCCAAAGTCAAGGTCATAAGAGCATGGGGCAAAAATCCACATCGGGAGTTTCATAAGTACTGAAACTTGCTAGATTTGCATACCATTTGGAGTGTGATGATTCTGGTAGGATTCCTTCAGTTTCGTCGCGCGATGATATTTGGATCCCGATCCTACTGTGAGTATATGCTACTCCTCGGGAAATTTCTCACTAAACGATCAATGCTATAAACCTAGTAGGTGCCTAGAAAGGTGTTAGCGGGGCTACGCCCCCAGGGAAAAGAGGTTCTTAAATTAAGGAACTTCGCGAAAGCGTTGGAAAACCTCCCTCGAAGTACCGACACTGGCATGGCTGAACGGTTAAGCAAGTATTGTGCGGTGGGATTGATCCCGACTAATTCTTCCTTTATGGTTTGAGGAGGGATTCGAGAGACAGTGGGAGCCATCCTGTTTAGACAAATTAAAAACCATTCTAAACTTGCAAGAGCATCGTGCTGAGTGTTTCTTCTCTCTCTCTCCTAATTGCAGCGACCAATCAACATGACTGGACTTAAGTTACTCCTAGATAAAAACATACTGACAGGGCCAAACTACAAAGATTGGCTCAGGAATGTCAAAATGGCAATCACTTACGACAAGCTGGGGTATCTTCTTACCACCAAAGCTCTCCCCGTCCCAGGTCCCACCTCCAGCGTCGCGGATAAGGAAATCCGTAAGACTTGGGAGATTGATTGCGCGAAGGCCAAGTGCCTCGTGCTTGCCTCTATGGACAACGAACATCAGAGGAGGCACGAGAATATGGACCTAGAATCCATATTTCTCCATACAAAAGAACTGTATGGAGAGCAGTCTCGTATCGCAAGATACGAAGTGTCGAAGAAGTTGTTTTCGGCAAAGTTGGCCGTCGGATCATCGGTAGCGGACCACGTGCTTAAGATGATTGGCTACATTGAGGAGCTCGCAGAACTTGGGACCACGTTGGAGAGTGAGCTCTATACGGACTTGGTTCTCCAGTCCCTTCCTTCCACTTACGCCCAGTTTATACTGAACTTCAACTTACAAGAAAAAGAAGTTGAACTTTCAGAACTCCTCAACATGCTGAGGAGCGCAGATGGCACCCTACAGAAAGGTAGGGAAACACCCACTTTGTTTGTAGGAGGATCTTCTTCTTCTAGGTCCAAGGCGAAAGCCAAGGGAAAGAAGAAGAAAGCCCCCGCCAAACCAAGGGGCGGTGTTAGTAAAGTGGATACGAAGGGAAAGGCAAAGGCAACAAAGTTAGCGGGGAAGCTTATGGGTAAAGAAGAATGCTTCTATTGTCATAAGAGTGAACACTGGAAGAAAGATTGCAGGGCTTGGAAGGCCAGGACACAGGAACTGAAGCAGGTTGCGGCTTCAGCTTCAGGTGTGTATGTTATTGAAAACTGTCTTTCGATAAACTCTACTTCCTGGGTATTGGATACCGGATCAGGATCTCATATCTGTAATTCTTTGCAGGCGTTGAGAAACCGTAGGGTTTTGAAGGCAGGTGATATGACCCTCAGAGTTACGAACGGAGCTAGCATGGATGCTAAAGCCGTGGGGGACTATCACCTGGGAATATCAGATGGACATGTTTTGGTTTTGCGTAATTGCTTTTTTGTACCCAACGCAACTTGTAATATCATTTCTGTATCTTTGGTTTCAAAAGAAGGTTATGAATTTGCGTTTGTAAGTAATGTTGTAAACATTCACTTTAATCAAGTTCTGATTGGGTCAGGTACACTAAGCAATGGTATATACGTATTAAACCAACCACATATTTTCAATGTCCAGAATACACACAAAAGAAAGTCTCCAGATATAAATCAAACTTTCTTATGGTATTGTAGACCGGGTCACATCAATGAGAGAAGGTTGACTAAGTTGCATACAGAAGGATATTTGAATCCGTTCGAATATCAATCGTATGCCACTTGTCAATCCTGTCTCAAAGGAAAGATGACAAAGACTCCGTTCACTGGACACGGAGTAAGAGCGAGCGAGCTCTTGGGACTCTACACAGCGACGTGTGCGGTCCAATGTCTACACATGCGCGAAGCGGTTATTCTTACTTCATTACTTTTACGGATGACTTTTCAAGGTACGGTTATGTCTTCTTAATGAAACATAAGCCCGAAGCTTTTGAAAAGTTCCTGGAATATAAGAATGAAGTAGAAAAACAAACCGGCAAAAGTATCAAGATTCTAAGATCGGATCGAGGTGGTGAATACTTGAGTGCCGAGTTCCTGAACTATTTAAAAGATAACGGAATTCTCTCTCAGCTTACTCCTCCATACACTCCGCAACATAACGGTGTATCGGAGAGACGGAACCGAACCCTATTGGATATGGTACGGTCCATGATGAGTAACGCTGAGTTACCACGATCTTTCTGGGGATATGCGCTAGAATCAGCTGCATACCTTTTGAACCGAGTTCCTACTAAAACTGTGCCTACCACACTATTTGAGATGTGGTGTGGGAAGAGGCCCCATCTTAATCACATTAAGACATGGGGATGTCCAGCTTTTGTCAAAAAGCAGCATGCGGACAAGCTCGAGGCACGCTCAGTACAGTGCAAGTTTGTGGGATATCCAAAGAACTCCAAGGGATATTTCTTCTACTGTGAAGAGGAACAAAAAGTTCTTGTTTCTCGTCATGCCTACTTCTTGGAAACTGAGTTTTTGGAAAACCAGATAAGTGGGAGCACAGTAGAACTGGAAGAAATTCCAGAACCACAGACTATTACTGAAAGTTTAGTGGAACCAGAAGGTTCAAAAGAACAGGACATTCCTACGCCGCTCCGCAGGAGTAGTAGGCAGTCTCATCCGCCCGAGAGATACTACGGTTTTCTTATAGACGGGGATAGAGAGGATTGCATCATAGATTATGATGAGCCTACTACCTTCCAGCAGGCCGTTCAGAGCGTTGACTCGGTAAAATGGCTGGATGCAATGCGGACCGAAATGGAGTCCATGTACACCAACAAAGTATGGACGTTGGACATTGCTCCAGACGGGGTAAAACCCGTAGGATGCAAATGGATCTTCAAAAGGAAGATTGGTGTAGATGGACAGGTTGAGACCTATAAAGCTAGACTTGTAGCAAAGGGTTTTCGTCAAAGACCTGGTTTGGACTATGACGAAACCTTTTCTCCAGTGGCTATGCTGAAATCCATTCGGATCCTTCTTGCCATTGCTGCCTTCCACGATTATGAGATTTGGCAAATGGACGTAAAGACCGCTTTTCTAAATGGAAATTTAGAGGAGTGTGTCTATATGGACCAGCCAGAGGGTTTCATTCAGAGTGGGAGCAGCGGAAAGGTGTGCAAGTTGCTTAAGTCCATCTATGGACTAAAGCAGGCATCGCGGAGTTGGAACATCTGCTTTGATGAGACGGTCAAAGAATTTGGCTTTATCAAAAATCCAGATGAACCATGCATTTATAGTAGATTTGTAGCGAGAACTGTAGTATTCCTCGTTTTATACGTGGATGACATTCTCTTAATAGGAAATGACATTCCTATGCTACAATCTGTCAAGGGATTCTTGTCACACAGGTTCTCCATGAAAGACCTGGGTGATGCCTCATACATCCTGGGGATCCGGATCCATCGTGATAGATCCAAGAGGATATTAGGACTTTTACAGTCCAGGTACATCGACACTATACTGAAGAGATTCAGTATGAAAGATTCCAAGCGCGGTAACCTACCGGCTTGTCACGGGATCACCCTCTCTAAAGAGATGTCTCCCAAGACTGATTTGGAGAGGGATCGCATGTCTATCATACCCTACGCTTCTGCGGTAGGCTCTATAATGTATGCGATGTTGTGTACCAGACCGGATGTAGCTTATGCATTGAGTGTAGTAAGCCGGTATCAGTCAAACCCTGGGGAGAAACACTGGATAGCGGTAAAGAACATTCTCAAGTACCTGAGAAGGACTAAGGAGATGTTCTTGGTGTATGGCGGAAAAGACCTCCAGATTGAGTCCTTTGCTGACTCCAGCTTCCAGAGTGACAAGGATGATTCTAAGTCCATGTCGGGTTTTGTCTTTACCCTCAATGGAGGGGCGGTGTGTTAGAAGAGTTCCAAACAGGAAACCGTTGCAGACTCGACGATGGAAGCGGAATACATCGCTGCATCTGATGCCGCAAAAGAAGCTGTCTGGATGAGGAAGTTCTTGAAAGAACTTCAGGTGGTTCCGTCCATTGTTGACCTAATACCTCTGTATTGCGACAACAACGGGGCTATAGCTTTAGCGAAGGAACCCAGGTCCCATCAGAGATCCAGACACATCTTGAGGCGGTATCACCTGATCAGGGAGATCGTGGATCGCCAGGAGATCGAGGTTCGGAGAGTTGCTTCAGAAGAAAACACTGCAGATCCATTCACCAAGGCCCTGCCCCAGACTCAGTTCGAGCGGCTGATCGAGATGATAGGTCTTCGATACGCCAGTACATGGCCTTAGTGCAAGTGGGAGATTGTTAGTGTATATGCCCTAGAGGCCATTAATGTATCATACTGGTTTGTATATTACTTAATGGAAGCTTGGGATATTCACCTTGTATATACAATCTTGCTCAAAATAGTAGTATGCTACTTGATTTGTTTCTACTTCAATGTGTACATGTGTTTATTTTATCATATCACCTATACGCATTAGTGGAGCCTTTAGGATCTTTGCTTGATTACCAGTGTTGTGATGGCAGTCACACTAGTGGGGGCTGGGTAATCTATAAGCACATCCTTATACAGGTCCCTAGTCGCAGGACTATCGAGACAGGGCATCGATACTCCGGAGTAGGCTGGCGCATGCGCTTCTCATCCCAGTGTGGGAGACGGTCTGTCCCACAGCCGTCAGTACGTCGTACTTGAGATAGTATGCGGGTGCTCGTTAGGTTACGAGTACACTGGACAGGACTCGTCGGGAACTGACTAGTTGGTATTATACCTATCGTCAGTTATCAGTTCCCAAGTGACATGAGTACAGCTTAGTCCGCTGACTTGACACTGGCACTTCGCCTCGAGTGTGTTCCCACTGCACTTTGATCACTACCCTACCACGGCTCAAAGGAGTCGTGCAAACAGGTAGTGGTTGGGTGCAGTCCCGAAGCACTTGGAGGTAGTGACGGTTAGAAAGGATTCGTCTCTCCCGGTATTGGGGGTTGACATCGCGCCGTGTCTAGGAGAGCCATTACACGAGTAGTCCCTGGCCAGGGCAAACGAGATATACTGGTAGGTTTCCAGTGTTATCTCAGGGTGTTTTGGGCTTCACTCCGACACGACTTGTACCGCTATTAGGGGACTGACGTTTACCGCCCCTGGGCCCGACATGCGATGTATCAGACGAACAGACCGGACTGTACGGAGACTGTCACATTCAGACTCAGTAGGAGTTCAGATGGGGTTCACCTCGTCAGTCTTCTTATCGGCATCTACCTGGGGACCGTTACGCACAGCTAGTGCCGCTTGCGGTCTATGGTTAAACCCACTGCCAGCGTAGTGTCGAGTCTTTAGAGTCCCACACAGAGGGCTATTCGCCTCTGGGCAAAACTGAGTAGAGGTCGCATGGTTTTGCGACAGGGTTCGTTCTCATCTGCGCACTTGTGCACGTTTGGAGTCCGGACAGATATTACTAGCAGGCTCTGGTTTGAGCCAGACACTGGTATATGTTTTGGGGTTGATTTTATCTCTTAGTATTCCCTCGGAATAAGAATGCGGGTGTGTATGCACAGTTGATTGAGGCGGAGGAAGAGGATATTCATTAGGGTTTTGGAACGGGTGCGTATGCACAGTTGACAGTCGTCTTTTTCCAAACCCTAATGAATTTATGTTATATCAATTAATAATATTAATTAAATGAAATTGTGTCATGGTTGGGTTTGTTGACTTGTTGACCAAGGTTGACTTGTTGACCATGGTTGAATGTTTGACCATCATCATTACATATCAAAGATGCTCTTTGATTCTAGCAAAAACCATTTAATGAATGTAATGATAATGGTCATTCCAAACCTTCCATCAACTATTTCATTTTTATTATTATTGTTAATTTGATAATTCTTTTCATTTTGTTATGGTTGTAAAATGAGAAGGATTTTATTCATTCTATCATAACACTTCTCTCTCCTCTCTTCTTCTTCCTCCTCCTCTAGTTCAAGGAGCCCCCTTCTCATGTGTTGAGAATCCATCTCCTTGAGATAAAAACACCCTAAAGCCACTCTCTACTCACTCTAGGGTTAGAGGTTTAGTAAGCCAAAGATCCTAGTTCACTCAAAGTTCGAGAAAGAGCCCGAAGGTTGAACCCTCAGGTGGATCCATCTTTGACGGAAGAAGGCGACGAGGAAAGCACCATCAAACCCCTACAAAGGTTTCAAGAAGAAGGAGTTCAAGTTAGGTATAACCTCTTTTCCGAGTAGCTAACTCTCTTTAGCTCTCTTGCTAGTTTAGTTTAGAAAAGATCCCGACTTTGTTAGTCCATATTGCCCCATGCGCTAAAAATTTGATTTTTATACCGTTTCCGCCTCCTCGCAAGAACCGGGGTTGGCAACGTGGACTTACAGGAAGGACTAGAACCTAGAGGAAGAAACATCATTTCTTCCCGATGGTATTAATCCCCTTTATTAATTGTTACCATAACACCTAAAGAGATCTAAATTAGGGCATTGAAAGCGGTGAGGAAATCTTTAATTTCCAAACTTAACCTAAACCTAACCCTAGCAAGATTCTAGTCTTAGTATAAATCAGTTTAGTTTTTAGCGATAATCCATTCACACCGTTTGGAATTAACTCGTTAGACCAAATTAGAAAATACACAACATCCCTGTGGACCGACCCGTACTCACCGGCTAGCTACCAAGCGACACCATTCTTGATTACGGTTATAAATATTTTTGATTCATCTTTTGAAAGCATAAGCACTAAATCTACTTTCAATCAAATGGCGCTGTTGCCGGGGATGACGTAGTATTTTCTTTTTGCAATATCGGGTTAATATAAAATATAAAAATCATAAAAACTGAAAAATAAAAAAAATATAAAAATTTATCATCTTTTTATTGTTTGAAGGGTGTTTCGTGAGAATTTTACAGGATCGACGAACGAGTTCGGATCTGGAAAAATCCAGAGAGCGAAACAGAAAACTGAAGATCTGGACAATAGAGAATTACAACAACAGAGAAGTAAAAAAAATCTCGGGATCCGAACAGAACAACAGACCGCGGAACCGCGGTCGGGAAGGGTGTCGGGCGGCGGAAACGCTGCGGGCCTGTGACATCAGCAAGTGGAAAAAGCTCTGTAAGTTCTCTTTTCTCCTTCTCTGCAACCCCAATATCTTCTCTGTAAAAATTTCCTGTAGGATTCTTTGCGCTAAAAATCTCTCCCCCTTCTCAATAACTTGATCTTGTGTAGGATTCTTTGCGCCGCGCTAAAATTTTATTTTTTTGTTTGCAAGTGATTGTGTTTACTGCTTTGCATATTTTAAATTGACTTTAAGGGGCTTTTACACCAATCCAGATTGGGTGGGGATTTCATTACCCTTCCCAGGACCCCAAAAATCACATAAGGCATATTGCATTGACCATAAATCTAATAAAAAAAAGATTAGATTCAGCCCTAAGGACTTCGCGCTCAATAGGACAAAGGAATAGTTGTAGGCATCGACCGTTGATCCTAACCTGACTTTGTGGTGCCTAGGCTAGACAGGTAGTGAAAGGTAACTTTAAAAGGCCCGTCTCACGGTGATTCATGAGCGGATCCCTCCTTTCTCTACTTGTGCTTACTTGGCCACAATTAGCGGTGAAGAGGCGGTTTAAGGTCCTACTTCTTGCCCTTTGGAACAGTTAGGAGCTGTCTAGCTGACCTAGGTGACCCTAGATCTAGGTCTGATTGTGTATTTGTGGTTGATTGAACGTGTGTCTAAGCCTTTTATCGAAAAATCTTTTTTGCAAAAATCTCCACATAAAAAAAAACACAAAAAGAAAAAAAGGAAAATATTTTTACAAAAACTTGCAACTTGTCACTAAGAAATCCGTGCACCCCACATTCTTTTTCTTCTCCTTTCTTACGTCATGGGTACCCCACCTCCCAAAACTCTTGCTGAACTTTGGTACCCTCATCCAAACATCGCTTCATACGCGAATTGTTTTGGTCGAATTACGGACGATCCCTCCATGCCCAAAATTTCTTTGAAAGATCGAATAGAAGCGTCTAGGAGAAACAGTACGACTCTGCAATCCACTTTGTATCAACCGTTTCAACCTTCACCACCTTCTTATGTTGATACTAATTTTTCGAGTCCTGTTGTAACTCCGAAACCCATGTCTATCGCTGAACATATTGAACAATCTCGTAACCGATCTTTCACTCCTTTCAACACTTCCAGTTCTTGTGATCAACAAATCTATTCACCTTTTTATCCAAATGTTGATCCTACTCCTGTCCCACCATTCAATTCCTACCAGTCCTACCCGACTTTCACACCTTCCCTAGACATTGATTCTACAACTTTGAATGTTTTACTGAAACCCCTTCACAGCCCATGTCTAGTCTGGAACAGTCGTTGGAAGCGTACATTGCAGGGACAAACAAACAGATGAGGAATTTGGATGCGTCCATTGCCGCCCTTAATTCATCAAGACAACCTAGTGACCCGGTAGCTAGTTTCCAATTAGCTCCAAAAATTCCAATGTATGATGCGGCAGTTGGACAGATCGATAATTTGAGTGGAGAAAGTGAGCTATACACCCTTCCAAATCAAACCTACCCATCACAAATTGAATCCCATAACTCCGGTTTTGAATATCTATCAAGTGTTCCAAATGATTCACCAGTTGAAAATAAAACTTTTAATGAGTTGTGCGACTTTGTAGTGCTTGATTTTCCAGATTGTGAAGGGTCCCTTTCGAGTGAAACCATCACCAATCCTTTCGACCTCTACACCTTCAATCTAGAACCTGAATTGATAAATATCCATGCTTTTGATGAGGTGTCCGCAAAAATTGATTTTCACTTGATTGAGGATATTGACGCAGGGTATATTTTGGATGATGAACCCGTAGATTTGACTGAAATTTTCTCTCCAATTCATCATCCCGAGTCATTAAATATTTCTCCCGAACTTCATATGCGTCTTGATTTTGATGATAATTGCATGGATGAGATAACTTTTGAGGATAGTATTGAGGAGAGTATTGAGGATAGTATTGAGGATGAACTGGTTTTGTTTGATGTGTCGGATTTTCCAATTCATCCTCCTGAACCTTTAACTATTATACTTCCTAAATCACCCACTCTCCTTTCCATCGTTCCGATCACGCAAGAGATCATGCTTGAGGACTGTGAGCTTGAAAAATTTCTGTTCGATCACAGCAGTTTGGACGCCACTAGTGCGTTCCTCTTTGAATCTGACACAGTTCTCATGGCTGATAACGATTATGAGTGTTTCACTTTTTCGGACGATTTTGAAGACTCACCGCCCGAGTTTGAGTCCTTTGAATTTTCTGATGAGTTAGTTGAACTATCAGACTCGGTTGCTTACAGTCATTTCGAACCATTGATGGAATCCTTCAAGTTCGAGACAGACTACTTAGGTGAGAATAAGACTATCCCTAAATCACTCCCTTTCGTCCTTCCTATCGTTTCAATCATGCAAGAATCCGTCGCGTTTCCATTTTCAATGGATGGTTTACCAAGTTCAACGTACCCATGTTTTCTCGCGAATCTTGAGGGATTTGACCCCATTTCTCGATGGGTTGATAGATTAGCACAATTGCTTTTAACACATCGGTCATCACAAATTGCGCTAATTTATTCACTCAATTTACACCCTCAAGTTTGTGCTACACTTCTTTCTCTTTTCCGCCATTCTTCTCCTCCACCGAGACCATATTCCATCTTTCTTCCCATACGATCTTGTGTGTTTCTCAACTTCTTTCTCTACACTCCATTCTTTCACCAAACCTACCATTATCACGATAGAAGTTTTGAATGGTTGGTGCTAACCTTTGGTCTGTGTAAGGCCTTGTATAGTTTGATTTTTCTCCTCCCTAACTCTGAACTTTAACGCTTAAAACAGTGGAAACACTGTCTCACTTAAGTTTGGGGGGGACATTTTTGTATATATATTTTGTTTTTCTTTTAACAATAATTTTTTTTTTGTAAATAAATAAACAGGGGAGCGCCGAAAATTTTGACCCTCTTGGTGTAGCCTGACAGTGAGGACACTGTCAAGTTTAAGTTTGGGGGTATGCTCGGTAAGCCTTCTTCCTTCGCATTCATATGTATATTTTTGCATTTGCATACTTATTTTAAAACCCATAAAAATTGAAAAATTTGAAAAATTATAAAAATTAAAACATTCAATTTTGGCCTCAAGTGACTCGAGTTTGACAAATAGGTTAACTAGCTAGGAATAACTAGATCTTAGACTTAGTAAATTAAAAAACCCTAAAAATAACCTTTCTTAAATTTAACGGTAGAAAGTATATGTCTTTGTAGTTTATTTAGAAATAGGCAAATTTCGAGTTCACTTCTTGGGCTAAGTCAAAATAAAGGAAGAGTATTGATATTTTTATTAAAATATAAGTCTGAAAAATAATTCCTAAACTTAAGTCCAAATTCTAAAAATATATACCCTACAACTTACACAAACATGAACCTTGAAACTTGGAATAGTAGAAGAGACCTTGAAATGCTCTTGTCTAAAGTCCTTAGTATGAAGGAAAATTAAATAGAAAAACAAGTGTGAATAAAGAGATAAAAAAATGAACAATGGTTTTGTAATTATTTAAGGCTGCATAAATAGAAGAAAATATTTAGCGAGGGTGCTTTATCACCTAGTGCCTTAGACCAACTGGTTTGGGAGTCACTGCTAAAGCTTTAGGTATTACAAGACGAGGAATTACGCCTTAATGTGCAAACACATTTTGTAATCGGTCGTTGGTACCTTAAGAAGTATTAACGGTCGCATGAAGAACGTGTGAGCAATTTCATCTAAAAATTCACCAATTGAAAAGTACTTTGGACGATGGACAAGAGTATGATAGCTTGATTTGAATTTCCAAGTGTAGGGGTGATATACACACACGTAGGGATATGTGATTGGGGTTTAGATAAGAGATAGGAATGAAAAATAGGACTTATATCGTTAATAGAGATGATAAAAATTCCTAAATTGAGATAGAACCCTAGAAGGAAAACTTAAAAGATGCTAAAAGCTAAGTAAGTCTACAGAACATATATAATCTTAAGTTAAATGATAAAGAGGCGTGAAAAATACGGGTGGATAATTTCTAAGTCGAAGATAATAGAATTCCTTGTTGGAAAACCTAATTGGAGAATAAAAGTCAATGGGCCGAATTGATAGGATTTTGTGGGTAGTATCCGCTGAAAACCCTCAGGAGACAACACTCCTCCTACTAGGGATACCTAGAGGTTTAACGGCTTGTTGCACGAGCTCAGTGCAATCGCGTTTCCCTGCGAAAGTGAGGCTAGGTCTTTTTCAAGAATAAAACTAGGTTTGCTCGAGGACGAGCAAAAGATAAGTTTGGGGGTATTTGTTCATACCATAATTTTGCATTATTATATTCCCCATTCTTATTCATTTTACAAATAAACAGGTGCTTTTGACCCATGTCTGCTACATAGTTGCAGATTACAGGTTCTCGGAACAAAAACAGTGAAAAAGATGAAAAGACGATACAAAAGTGAGACTATGACCAACAAATGGAAAGATCTTGATCATGCCTACAGTTTGAAAATTAAACGAAGATCAATGGAAAAAGGCAGCGCAAGGTTGAATACTTCAACACAAAGCAAGCGGTAAAGTCCACGAAATTATTCACTGTGGAAATCTGGAAGAAAATTAAAAGACAATCTGAGAAACCAAGTGAAGAAACAAGTACCCAAATGCAACCAGACCAACCCCTAAAAATTCCAGCTCAAGAAGCCACTAGATGGCCACGGATCCGTGGCCAAACATGGGTTTTGGCCGCGGTTCCGCGACCGTGCGTTGCGCGTGTCGGTGGTGTCGGTGCGACGGTGCATTTATTAGGTTTTTCTTGGGGTAAAATTGTAAAAGCAGACGTGACTCGATTGTAACCCTAGGGTTTCTATGATCTATAAATAGAAACCCTAATGCTCTTTTTGGAGCATGCCTCTTCTTGTGCCTTATTTCATTTTATCAAAATTCAGATCTGTAAATTTCTGTAAAGTATGAAGGGTGCATCAAATTAGAGTAAGTTTTCTATTCTTTCCCTAGTTAATTTTATTATCTGCCCTAGTTTAATTTTCCTTTCTGCCCTAGTTTAGATTTTATTCTCTGCCCTAATTAGATAGTTAGAAAATGTTTTTCAATTCCTTAATGAGTGAGTAGTCTCCTCGCTTGTTAGGGTTAGATTTGGGGAAGGCTTGAGAGATGAAGATCTCTCACCCCTTTCTTGCCCATCACACGTTTTTATAGAACTCCATGCATACATGCACACACTTCTCCCTACGGCATCCTATCCCACGAGGTAGCGGTGATACCGTAGTATAAAAGACCGGTTGCGCATGTTTTCCATGGAGGTTAGGGTAAGAATTAAGAAAGGAATGACAAGAACCTAGAGGAAGAAACACCATTTCTTCCCGATGGTACTAATCCACTTTATTAATTATTACCATAACACATCATAAATCTTAATTAGGACATAGAAAGCGGTGAGGAATATTGACTCTCCAAACTTAACCTAAACCTAACCGTAGCAAGATGTTAATCCTAGTTTAGATCAAACTTAGTTTTTAGATTTAATCAATCCGACAACAATCGGAATTAACTCGTTAGAACAAATTGAGAATACACAAAATCCCTGTGGACCGACCCGTACTCACCGGCGCTAGCTACCAAGCGATGCCGTTCTTGATTGCGGTTAATAAATTCTTTGACAAATCAAGCACACCCCCAAACTTAAACTTGACAATGCCCTCACTGTCAGGCTACACCAAAAGGGTAATAATTGTCGGCGCTTCCTAAAAGAAAATTTTATACAAAACAAAAAGCAAACCAAAAAAATATATACACAAAAAAAGCCCCCCCCAAACATAAGTGAAACAGTGTTTCCACTGTTAAGCGTTGAAGTTTAGAGTTAGGGGGGAGAAAACAGTATCAAGCTATACAAGGCCTTACAAAGGCCAAAAGTTAGCACCAACCATTCAAAGATTTTATCGTTATAAAGCGGCGGTTGGTGAAAGAATGGAGTGTAGAGAAAAGAAATGAGAAACACGTTAGACCGTGTGGGGATAGAAGCGGCGTCCGGTCTCGGTGGAGGAGAAGAATAGCTGAAGGGAGAAAGAAGTGGAATACGAACTTGAGGGTGGAAATGAATTGAATAAATAGTACAATCTATAATGATCGATGTGAAAAGATAGATTGTACTAATCTATCAATATGGCGAGAATTTGGGTTAAATCCCTCAAGATTCCTGAGAAACCATGGGTAAGCCGAACTTGGTAAACCAGACAATGGAAATGAAAGTGATACGGTTTCTTATAAGGTTGAAACGATGAAGGGAAGTGATCGAGGAAGGGTATCGGTTAAAGATTCAGGAGGGTGTACACAGTCAGTGGAAGGGACAGAATGAATTGGAAAATCCGACTCATCAAGTAAAACTGGTTCATCCTCAAAACTATGCTCAATATTCTCCTCAAAACACAGCTCATCTATGCAATTCTCATCAAAATCAAGACGCATATGAAGTTCGGGAAAACATTTAATCACTCGGGATGAGGAATTGGAGAGAAAAACTCAGCCAAATCTGCGGGTTCATCATCCAAAATATTCCCAGCGTCAATATCCCCAATCAAGTGAAAATCAATTTTCTCAGACACCTCATCAAAAGCATGGATATTAATCAAATCAGGTTCTAGAGTGGAGGTGTAGAGGTCAAAAGGGTTGGGTGCGGTTTCACTTGAAAGGGACCCTTCACAATCTGGTAAATCAAACACTACAAAATCGCACAACTCATTAATCCTTCTATCTTCAATTGGTGAATCGTTTGGAACACTAAATAAACATTCAGAATCGGAGTTGTGGGATTCAATTGGGGACTGGTAGGTTTGATTTGGAAGGGTGTACAGCTCACTCTCACTACTCAAATTCTCAGCCTGTCCTACCGCCTCATCATACATTGGAAAATATGGAGCTAGTAGGAAACTAGCTACCGGGTCACTAGGTTGTATGAGGGCGGCCATGGACACATTCAAATCCATCATCTGTTGGTACGACGCCACCCTAAAATCTTCCAATGACTGTTCCAGACTAGACATAGGTTGTGAAGGGGTTTCAGTAAAAGATTCAAACTCGTTTGGATACTGGAAACTCCCAAAAGGCTGTGGAGAAGCAATGTCTAGGGAAGGTGCAAAAGTCGGGTAGGATTGATAGGAATTAAATGGTTGGACAGGGGTAGGATCAACATTTGGATAAGAAGGTGAATATAATTGTTGATCCAAAGAATTGGAAGTGGTGAAAGGAGTGAAAGATCGGCTACGGGATTGTTCAATATGTTCAGCAAGAGATATAGGTCTTGGGGTTACAACTGGACTCTCAAAAGGGGTATCAACGTAAGAAGGTGGTGAAGGTTGAAATGGTTGATACAAAATGGATTGCGGAGTCCAATTGTTTTTCCTAGACGCGTCTATCCGATCTTTCAAAGAAATTTTTGGTATGGATGGATCGTTCGACGTTCGGCCAAAGCAAGAATCGTAGGAAGTTATGTCTGGTTGTGGGTACCAAAGTTCGGCAAGAGTTTTGCGAGGTGGGGTACCCATGTTGGAAGAGTGAAAAGGTAGGAAGGGAGGGAAGTGATATATATATATATATTTTTTATTTTTTACAAAAAAAAATGTTTGTTTTTGGAGTATTAAAAATTATTTGTTTGAAAGAATACAGAATTATGGAACTAAACCTTTTACAAGTACAATCACAATCACAATATGCACAAACACACCTAGAGCTAGGGTCTTTAAAGTCCAACTGGACCGCTCCTAGACTGCCAAGCGACAAGTTGCAGGATAACCCTCGAATCGCCTCTTCACTGCCAATTGTGGCCAGGTAAGCACAAGTGAGGGAAGGAGGGTTCCGCTCACGAATCACCGTGAGACGGGCCTTTTAAAATTACCTCCTCACTTGTCTAACCTAGGCACCACAAAGTCAAGTTTAGATAAATGACCGACTCCCCGCAACCTTCACTTGTCCTAAATGAGCGCGACAAGTCCTTATAGGTTTGGTCTAGATATTTTTTTATTAACTCAAGGCAATGCGTATGCAATTAGTGATTTGTGGGGTCTTAGGAAGGGTGATGAAATCCACACCCAATCTGAATTGGTGTTCAAGCCCCTTAAAGTCCGTATTATTATATGCAAAGCGCGTAAACAAACAAAAATCTAAAACAACAAAATATTTATTTGGCGGCGGCGCAATCTGTGCAAAGAAACCTGCAGAAAATGCAATTCAGTGGAGTTCACAGAGAATATTAGAAGAAGGAGAAGGGGTGGAAAAAAATTGGGGCCAAGAACCCACAATTCAACCGTGGAACCGCCGCATAACCCACGCTTTGACCACGGTTCCGCGGTCAAAATGTGGAATTGTGGTCTGAAACTTTGGTCCTGCACTCCTCTTACTCTGTAAGACAGAATAAAAACCTCTATCTCTGGATTTGAATACTGTACTTGCTCACACTTGCACACAAAAAATATCAAAAATAACAAAAAGATTTTTTTATATTATATTTATAATTTTATATATATACAAAAAGAATATTAACCCGAATAACAAGAAAGAAAATACGTTACCGTCTTCCCAGCAACGACGCCATTTGATCGCACGCTTCTGGCGTGTCGGAGTTCAAAATTCTAAAGTTATAACCGCGATCAAGACGGTGTCGCTTTGTAGCTAGCCGATTGAGCACAGGTCGATCCGCAGGGAGATGGTTGTATGTCCGTTCGTGTTTTAGACGAGTCAATGAAGAATGTATATGTGTATGTTCAGATCTATCCTAAGTGTTCGTATTTATTTTCAAGTAAGCTTGTTAAGTTTAAGGTTGGTTAGTAGAGTTAGGATTAGTCTTGTGCTTATCTTTTACCATTCTTAAAACGATGTTGGGATAATCGAAAGTAGCGGGGATCAGGAGGACATAGGAATGTGATTTGAGAGTTTAAGCGAGCTTTCCAACGCTATATCCATTCCTAGTGCCCCTTGTCCGTCCACTAAATACGCTTATCCTAACTCTCGGCCAAACACCCGCAACCATGTATCCAATTAAGTCACAACTACATGTCACGTTGTAGTGCGCTTAAAGGACTTCTCGACTTAAGTCGCGGATATATGTCATGTATAGCGCGCCTAAGTGAGGGGGTAGTGTTTGTTTGGTCGGGGTTCGTTTCAAGATATTTGGCGAAGAGAAACACAAGAGATTTTTCCGTCTCTCATACCACCTTCTTTAGCCTTAAAAAGTGCGGAATTATTCACACATTATAAAAGAAAATAAAACAAAACAAGAAGGAAGGAAAGAAGAAAAAGGAAAAAAATACGGTTTTACAAGCTAACTCTTGGGTCCTCACCTAAGCAAGAAACTCCGTCGAAATATCATCGCTTGAAAATAATACGGAAAAGAAGAAAAGAAAAGAGCAAGAAATAACAACAACTACTTAACAACAAGAATTAAAATTACAATACATGATAATAAAATTACAAGACAATAAATAAAAGAGACAAGATAATAAAAATAACCCTCATCTTCATTTCATTATCCACTCAATGCTCTCACTACATTTTAATGGAGGAAGACATGAAGAAGAAGAAGAAGCTATACTAAACTACACTAATTTCTAACAAAAAGAAGCATAAAAAGAAGACCCTTGGCTTGCCACAAAACTGGGCTATTTATAGGCTGAGTACTGAAACCCTAGGGCAAGATTCTGAGCCCAAATGAAATGTCCAAACTACCCCCAAAATCCGAGTTGACGCCGAATCAACTCGGCCGCGGATCCGCCGCGAATCGGCCATTTTGGCCGCGGATCCGCGCTTCTTTGAGGGAGTTGGGTTGTCGTTTTTTCTGGGGTTTCTTGTGTTGCTTTCTTCAGTTGTTCTATATGTTCCAAATTGCAAATTGCTTCCACAATTTCTTTAGATCTGTAACAGTCCAAAATGGCTTCAAAAATAATTCTTTTGACCTTATCTCCCTCGAGCTTCGCGCACCCATTGATTCTTGTGCTGCCCCTCTCGTGCTCTGTGCTTGTCCGAGACACGAATGACCACTGTCATTTGTCTTGTCTCTGGAACTGGTACGCGGCACTGGACGGATACGGATGACCGGAACCCGGCTTTTATCTGTTGGCAACAGATATTCTGTATTTTGGTGTAACTGTGAAGATTTTGTATCATTTGCGTTTTTTTGGACTAGGAACCTGTAGCCTGTAAATATATAGCAAACACGGATTAAAAGCACCTACCATAAACAAACGAGCATAAGAATGTGCGGTATTAAGTGCAATATTTTGGTGTGAACACGGAGCATGGTAAATTAACATCATGTGAAACCTAGGTGTCAATGTTGATATGGATTTTTATTATCTCCAAATTTAACCGTAAGTATATAACTTATCGCAGTTGTACTTCAGTATCATTCCCACAGAGAGGTGTGTTAACCACTTTTAAAGTACGTTAAAATTGAGTAGTTTTTAAAAGTGCAATTAAAAGTAAGAGTTGGTTTTCAAATAGAGAGAAAACCCTAGGGTTTTTATTTGCTTTTCTAATGTGGTGGTTTTTATATGATAAACTTTTATTCTCTGTCCTAGTTTTAACTAATGATCTATTTATAACATAAAAGAATAAAATAAATTATCTTATTTAATCTTATCCTATCAATTATATTATATCATTTAGATTTAATTAAAAACCCTAATTCTAGTTTATTAAAGTTATCTAATTTAACCATCTATGCATATTTGTAGGTCATGAATCTACAACTACCATATTTTAGGTTTTCCTAGATTAATTCAATTAAATAGATTGAATATATATGATCTATAATTATCTCTACCATCCCTAATTAAGTTTCTAGGTTGTCATACTATCATCAACCTAATTAGTTTATAGGTTTCTTATCTATCCCTAATTTTTACTTAAAGGTGTCAACTTTTCATAAAAATTAGATTTTTTAGATTAAGAACAAAGAGAGATAAATATATATAGATTAAGAAACATTCATATTAAAACAAGAATAAAAGTTATAAAAATATCACACCACAAAAGATAGCAAATAAAAACACCTAGAAGAAAATTAGTTACTCATGATATTAAGAATAACAGAATTTTATTCATAATAAAATAACTTACAACTTTTTCCAGATCTCTTCAAATTTGAAAAACCGAGTTCTATATCAAGAGAGAGAGAGATATGAAACCCTAAGGCTATACAAGTGCTTATATAGGGTTAAGGAAGATTGGGGAACAAGTAATAGAAGATACAGGAGAATCTACTTGCTAACAATTATGATAATCTAATCTAATTGCTCTGTTGAATATTGTTACGAGCCTTTAGAATTTTCAAAAGACGAAACCCTTCATTTCATATTAATTTATGTAGAAAGATGATCGTGCCCATAAAAATTCTCATCGAACGGCCCAAAATTAACCGCTGATCCGCCGCCGGTTTTTGGCTTCGTGGCTCCAGATTTTTTCTGTGGTTTTATCTTCAATTTAGATGGTTTTTTAGCTTATAAAATCTTGAATATCTCTCTGTATTTCTATGATTGCATGGATCTCCGAATTGTTCCCAAATTTGGCATATAATTAGGCAGGTTGATTTGTTACTTTTGATTTGATTTGGTTTCTCCAACTGATTTGTTGTTGTGATGATTGATTCATCTCTATTTATTGCAACCTTTGCTCATCTGTAATGGTATTCCTTAATTTGTTCCAAATTTTCCATTTGTCTTTTGATTTTTTGAATAATTCCCTTAAATCTCCATTATACGCACATAATCCTTCTTTTAGGACAATTTTCCGTCCTTTTGTATCCAAGACCTATTATCTGTAATAATTCAAAAAAGATACCCGGAACAGCATAATATTTGACAATAACATGATAAATGTGTTAGGAAAATGTGCAATAAATTACACCTATCAAATACCCCACACTTATATTTTGCTAGTTCTCGAGCAAATTTAGGCTTTTAGACTCTAAATTAAACAAAAGTACTATCTAACTAAATTCTTCTCTTATTCCTATAAATGAAAATAAAGGAAACATAAATAAGAAAATAAAAATTATATACAAAGATAGGAATAGATAAGAAAAATACGAAAAACAAGAGTTTAAATTTTACTAAATTTTCAGTTGTCATGAACCATGCCTTAATAGATTTTGATCTATACCGAAAATTACTTTCTCATCATTTTTTCAATCTTTCCTACCTATTTTGCTTCCAAACATGATCATATATCCCTACGTGTGTGAAAAAATCATCTCTACACTCGGAGAATTCAATTCAAACTCTCATACTTTTGCCCTTAGATCCCTATTATTTTTTTAATCGGTGTATCAAATTGATGGATTTTTCCCCACATTTTTCATGCAACCGTTAATATTTCGCGAGACACTAACCAACCGATTACCGAATGTGATCACTTGCTGGGCGTAAATAGCAGTATTCTAATCTTACAACATGTAAAGCATAACAAATAATCCTAAACCAGTTGGTTTAAGTCACTAGATGATGAAGCACACTCGCTGAATTTTTTGATGCTACCTTGATAATTACAGGAAGGCATTCATTTTTTTTAATAATTTTTTTTCCATACTAAGGCATTACAGATAAGAGCATGACAGGTCTCTTCTACTATCATAAGTTTCAAGATGTGTATGTGTGTACAGTAGGGTATCAACGTTCAAATGTTTGAACTCAAAATTAAGTTACACTTACATTTTCTCAAGCCTAGTAACTCATTCATGATACTAGCCTTTTGGGAACGGGCTCATGACAACTTATTACTAGATCCATTAAACCATCCATTTTTCTTATTTTTTTCTTCAAATCTCTTTTTCTTTTTTATATATATTTTTCATTTTTTCATTTCAATTTGCTAAATTTTCTAATTTTCTAAATTTTTTTATATTGAAAACTAAAAACTATGTACAAAACCACCCCCACACTTGAAGTTGACAGTGCTCTAACTGTCTACCGCGACTCTTCCTTAAAAAACCAATAAACTAATGATATACATATGTTACAAATGCAGGGTTTTAAAATATTTTCAAGTGTCTTCCGGCACATGAAGATCCATAAGCTCCGCCTCATTATTCGCAGAAAATTCTAAAAACGGTTTCAATTTTTGACCATTAATTTTGAACACCTCATCATTTTTAGGATTTTCAATCTCGATAGCTCCATGTGAAAAAACGTTTTTGATAATAAACAGCCCGGTCCATCGCGATTTTAATTTTTCAGGAAATAGATGCAATCACGAATCATATAGTAAAACTTTTTAGCCCATTTAAAAATCTTTTCTTAAAATGTTTTTATCATAGAAGATTTTCGTTTTCTTTTTAAAAATCTTGGCTTTTTCATAAGCATCGTTCCTAATTTCCTCTAATTCATTTAGTTGGAGCTTTCTATATTTACCGCCTTTTTCAGTATCCATATTTAACTGTTTTATGGCCCAACTCTACCGGTAAGTGGCATTGTCATAGCGCTGTGTTCCAACTCTACTGGTAAGTGGCAAGATTTTCCAAATATAAGCCTATAAGGAGACATACCAAGGATGGTCTTGTATACGGTTCGGTAAGCCCATAATGCGTCAACAAGCTTAAGTGACCAATCCTTGTGGTTCTTATTAATAGTCTTTTCCAATATTTGCTTAATTTGTCTATTTGATATCTCAACTTACCCACTAGTTTGCGGATGATATGGGATGTATAACTTGTGGTGGATCGAATATTTTCTCATAAGAGCTTCGAAAGATCGGTTGCAAAAATAGGTCCCATTATCTTTAATAATGGAGCGTGGAATGCCAAACCGAGAAATAATATTATTTTTCAAAAATTTGACAACAACCTTATTGTCATTGGTTTTGCATGCCATTGCTTCCACCCATTTTGATACATAATTGACCGCTACTAAAATATAAACGTTCCCAAATGAATTTGGGAATGGCCCCATGAAATCGATGCCCTATACATCAAAGATCTCAACTATGATGATAGAATTGAGAGGCATCATGTTCCGCCTAGTGATTTTATCTAAGTGTTGACAGTGTTCACAAGTTTTACAAAATTCATATGCATCTTTAAATAACGTGGGCCAATAAAACCCTCTTTGTAAAACTTTTTCCGCCGTCTTTTTTGCCCCAAAATGGCCCCCACTTGCATGATCGTGACAAAATGTGTCACGACCCACCCCCAAACACAGATGGTGTTGTCCGCTTGGTCATTGCACTGTTTAAACAAATAAAGATCATCCCAAAAGAAATATTTTATTTGGGAGCGAAACTTATGTCGATCTTGTTTAGACCAATCGGGCGGTGTCATTTTTGTAACGAAAAATTTAACTATATCCGCGAACCATGCTTCACTAGCAGCTGTGTATAACCTTTCGTCGAGAAAATGGTCATTTATAGGAAGTTCTTGTGTAGGTGCAAGTGGTAGATGTGATAAGTGATCGGCCACAACATTTTTCGGATCCCTTTCTGTTTTTTATTTCAAGGTCAAACTCTTGCAATAAAAGGATCCATTTAAGTAATTGGGCTTTAACATTTTTCTTAGAAATAAGATGTCTAATGGCCGGATGATCCGTATAGATCGTAATGTGTGAATCGATGAGATAAGACCTAAGCTTTTCAAGTGCATATATAACAGCTAAAAATTCTTTTTCGGTGGTGTAGTTTAATTGTGCATCATTTAGGGTCCTACTCGCATAATGGATGACATGTGGTATCTTGTTAATTCGCTGTTCTAAAATGGCTCCAATTGCAAAATCCGATACATCACACATAATCTCTAAGGGCTCACTCCAATTAGGAGCGTGAATAATAGGAGCGGATGTAAGATCTTTCATCAATTGCTCGAATAATTTGAAGCAATCAGAACCAAATTCAAAATGTGTATCCTTGGCAAGAAGTGAAGTCAAAGGTCTAGCAATCTTGCTAAAGTCTTTGATAAAGTGTCTATAAAATCCCGCATGCCCAAGGAATGACCTAATGTCCTTAACGGTTTTGGGAGGGGGTAGATTAGAGATTATATCTAATTTAGATTTATCTCAATACCTTTGCATGAAATAATGTAGCCTAGCACAATATCGTGCTTGAACATAAAGTGGCATTTCTCCTAATTGAATGTTAAATTCTTTTCTTTGCACCTTTGGAGTACTAACTCCAAGTGGTGTAAACACTCATCAAATGTATCCGTAAAGACTGAAAAATCGTCCATAAAAACCTCAAGAAAACGTTCCATCATGTCGGAAAATAGGCTCATCATGTACTGCTGAAAAGTGGCGGGTGCATTACATAACCCAAAAGGCATCCGTCTATATGCAAAGGTGCCAAATGGACATGTGAAGGTGGTCTTTTCTTGGTCTTCGGGTGCAACGAGTATTTAATTATAACTGGAGTATCCATCTAGGAAACAATAGTACTCATTACTGGCTAACCTTTCTAGCATTTGACCGATAAAAGGTAACGGAAAGTGATCTATCCTAATTGCGGCATTAAGCTTACGATAGTCAATGCACATACGCCGTCTGGTTTGCGTGCGAATCGGGACTAGATCGTTCATGTGGTTTTCAATGACAATAATACCTGACTTTTAGGTACCACATGAATTGGGCCAACCCACATGTTATCAGAAATAGGGTATATTATACTACTATCAAAACATTTAATTATGCCTTTCCTCACTGCCTCTTTCATAATAGGATTCAAACGACGTTGAGGATCTATAATTGACTTAGCGTTGTCTATCAAGTGAATTTTAGGTTGTACTATAGTAGGGCTAATTCCCTTGATAACCGCCATAGTCCATCCGATAGCCTCTTTATTATTCCTAAAAATAGATAGTAAGGCCTCATCATGCTCCTTAATAAGTTCAGCAGAAATTATAACCGGGAGCGTGTTATTCAAATCTAAATAGGAATTTAGGTTTGATGGGAGGGGCTTGAGCTCTAGCTGTGGGGACTCTTCTATCGATGGGCGAAAAAGCGCCCTAGGTTCAAGAAAAAGTTGCTTAAGTGGGGCCTTCCCATGTAGGTTATTAGGAGAGAATCATCAAAAGTAATAACTTCTTTGTTACTAAGTTCCTTCTCTATGCAATTTTCTATAAAGTGGTTATCTAAGTCAACTTCTTCATCATTAGGAATATCATTAATTAAGTTGATTTCGAAGGGCTTATAGGGATCACTTGGCTGATTTCCTAGGTTAAAAATATTAAGATCAATTGTCATGTTCCCAAATGATAGTTTCATAGAACCATTGCGACAATTGATCAATGCATTCGAAGTGGCTAGGAAGGGCCAACCTAGTATGACAGGAATTTGATTCCTAGGGTTAGTGACGGGTTGTATTTCTATCACGATAAAATTTATAGGGAATATAAATTCTCCGACTTTAATCAACACGTCATTGATCTCATCCATAGGAGTTTTGATAGACCGGTCGGCTAATTGCAAAGTGATCTTGGTGGGCTTAAGCTTACCTAACCCTAATTGCTCATATGCAGAATATGGCAAAATATTAACACTGGCGCCCAAATCTAATAAACTCTATTTATGATCTTTTCGCCTATAATGTAAGATATAGTAGGACTACCGGGGTTCTTATAATTAACGGGCATAGCATTTCTTGGAACGTTACAAATATTGCCTGCTAAAATGACCTTCTTAGACACTGTAGTTTGTCTCTTCTTCGTGCATAAATCTTTGAGATATTTTGCATGCAAAGAAACTTGGTCAATCATGTCCAAAAGAAGGACATTGATCTTCACTTGTTTAAACATCTCCACCATCTTTTCTACCTTAGCAGCTTCCTTCTTGGCCTTTAAACGTTTTGGATATGGTGCTCTGGGCTCAAGAGGGGTATCTATAAAAGATGGGTGGGGTGGAGATGTGGGTGCATCAATAGATGCCGGCTGTGTAAGCGGGGTAGGAGACTGCTGCTCCTCATTAGCCGGGATCTCTTCCGATTCTTCGGGTATCTTAACCTGATTATCAACCTGTTTACCCGATCGCAAGGTAATTATGGCATTTGCTTGTGTTGGATTTGTACGTGTATCTTTAAGATCCGTAACAGGTTGACTAGGTAGGGTACCTTGCTCACGTCCTCCTAATACTGCATCTAACTGATCGATTTGCCTTTCTATATTAGAGATATATTGTTTAATTGGTGTTATCTCATTTTGAAAATAGGCGGCCATTTGCTTCTCAACGTTAGTATAATTATTCGCATTCCCACCCCTTTGATAAGCATTAGGTTGGGTAGGATTGGATGGAGGACCTTGTCTTTGATTTTGGAATTGTTGGCTAGTGTTGCCTTGATTTCATTGCAAGTTAGGGTGGTTCCTCATCCTTGGTTGTAGGTTTGAGAATAAGGATTATTATTGTTGTTACGATGATAGATAGCATTAGTAGTGTCACGTTCCGCTTTCCAGAGTGCGCTAAGATCGACACGTGACAGAGCCAACCATGCTACCTGTGGTTAGGAAACATCCCTCTATAGTCACATTATGGCTGTCTATAAGATATCAAGAATAGTAAAATAAAAATAAACTATCTAGTACATGTCCATATGCCAGAATAAACGAGTCAAGAAATATAAATGCGGAAGCAATAAATCCAATAAACAATAACATCTGGAAAGTACGTCCCAAATACGGGCTCACATCAGGAAATGAAAGTACGGAAATAAAACTAAACTAAACTAGATACAAACAATATCCTCACTGCTTGGCCTGACGGCGAAAATACTCCTGATCAGCCTGCGAAAGTGACAGAGGATCTGGGCCATGCAGAACCCAGACGTCAGTGCGTCATAATATCAACAATAATAAATGAACAGGATACACGAGATATGCAGGCATGAATATAAACGATGACATGAATATAACCAGTAAACATGGATATGCAACAGTGAAGTGTATACGTGCAGGTGAAGTGCAGTGAGTAATCTAAACTATACTACTAGGTTATCTATTCTAAAGTCTTCGAAATCAATTAATGTAATCCTCATCGTAACCCATCGGTCTATGCCCTGTTCATTCCCCACGGGACCACGGTAACAGGATTATTCCGTAACGCCCGGAAAAACGGCAAATAATATATTCCGTAACGCCCGGAAAAACGGAAAACAATATAATAGCCCTTTAAGTTACGTTCGGTTACATTCTTGATTTCCCCTTACCCCCAAGGTTATGTGTTCAAGTCAGGTATTGCCAATCGATATCTAATGCCAACACAGGATCAAGCAGGTACGGTTTTTATCTATAGAGACAACAGTAACGTCCATCGGGACAACAGTCAGGGTTGTCGGCATTAGTAATAGGATCAGGTATCAAGTCAAGCAGTGGTGTATCAGATCATGTCAGGTGGTGTACAGTGTATCCAATGGATGCCCAACAGTAAAATGTAACTAGTATCGAAACACGGTAAAACACGGATGCACAAGTGTTTATCAGGGATCACATCTACAACTCCATGACTAAGTAGGATTCACATTATCAACCATAGGGTGCCAATGTAACAGTAATATGAAACGATATGATCTGGTATGTAGCTAGATGTATAATAAATAACATGGATACGAACGGATATCGGAAAATGGTAAAACTGTAACATGGATGTGAAATGCCATAAACATGTAATAATTCTATACCGATAGATGTAAAATATGTTGCATAGCCTGTAGCGAGATAAAATTGCATGCGACTAGATATGTAATAAATGATACGGATAAGAACGGCTATCCGAAAACATTAAAACAATAACATGTATATACAATACAGTAAACATGTGATATTTTTATTCATATGGATGCAAAATATATATCATAGCATGTAGCAAGATAAACTTGCTTGATCGGATCTCACGACGGAATGCGTATGCTGCGTCCGACGTCGAGTAAACGTCGCAATGTACACACGCGCGCACAGAACAGGACCAGGCAAAGCAAGAACACTACCACGCTGGTTGGTGACGTCCACTGGGTCGCCTGGATCGTTGGCGAAGAGTACGGCTCCGACGGTGATCACTGGAATCAAGAACCAAGAAAAGAGAAGAAGAAGTAGAAGAAGAAGAAGGAAGAAGAGGCTGGTGATCAGGGTTGGCTCTGGAGTCAGAGAAGGGTGCGAGGGGGTGATGACGAGGTCGTGGGTCACCGGAGATGGTGTTTCACGGCCAAGGCAGTGGGTTGCGGGCAAGCAGCTAGGGTCGGGTTCAGTGCAAGGAAGAGAAGAGGGTCATGGTTAGTAGGGGAGGATAGGAGAGAGGAGAGAGGGTGGCGGTAGAGTCGACGACGGCGAGACTGGGACAGTGCCGACGAGGGCAGCGATTGGTTCTTGGGTCTTGAGATGGGGTCGTCGTCGGAGTTTTGGGTGAGGATGAGAGTAAGGATAGAGGCGGTGGAGGTTGTGAGGATGAGGGTGAAGAGATCGGGGTTTAAGGTGGAGGCGGCGACGGCAAGGTGTGGCGTGGGTTAGGGTTAGGGTTGAGATGCGGGGGAAAAATGAGGAAGGAGAGAAGAACGTGAGTGAAATAAAAAGAATAGGGTTATATATATATATATATATATATATATATATATATATATATATATATATATATATATATATGCGGAGGAGAAAGAGAGAGAGGCCGGTGAAATAACAGAAGAAATCTTTTTAAAAGAAATATATAAAACTAAATAAAGATATACGAATATAATTTGTAATAGTTAACAGTAAGAATAAAATATTAGTTAAAAATTTGATATTTTGGCTAATACAAAAATAGTCCAAAACACGCCTGGGTCGGGTCTAAAATTACAATTTGAAAATACGTATAATATATGTATCAACCAAAACCAAAATATGATATCCGGGTAACGAAAATACATACCCCCAAGAACGGATACACGTAGCGTGCACGTAGCTATCCAAACGAGTCCGTTTCACCGAACGGGACGAGAACAAGATGTGCGGATGCTACCACAGGGTCAAGGGTATGATGCAGGCCATGCAAGATATTTTAAAAATATTTTATTTGACTTTACTTGTTTTATAAAAAAAATGCAGATGCTTGATATAATGCAGTTATACAACATGAAAATGCACGGATTCTCAAAACTAGCTGGGATAAATCATACATGGGAATCAAGACGGGTTTCCAGTAAGCGGGTCGGGTTGGATGCAAATACAGATACCAATTACACTATTCGCACCAAAAACACAATAAATTAAGAAATAGTCATAAATAAATAAAGAAATACCCAAAATAGAATTGGTATAGATGAACTAGGGTGTTACATTATACCCAACTACAAAAGAATTTCGACCTCGAAATTCCCAAAACAAGAAAAGACAAACAAACATGAAACTACGAGAAGAGGTGTGGAAACTTCTGTCGAATCTCGTCTTCTCGTTCCCAAGTCAATTCTCTGTGCGAGCGATTCCCCCATGAAACAAGTACTAGAGGGATAACCTTGTTCTTGAGGACCTTTTCTCTTCGATCAACAATAGACATCGGTCGTTCTTCATATGTCAGGTCCTCCTTTACTGTCAGCTCCGAATGATCCAGCACGTGCGTCTCATCTCGAACATACATACGGAGTTAAGATACATGAAACACATCATGAACACTCGCCAAAGAGGGTGGTGGAGCCAATCGGTAAGCCACTTCTCCAACACGCTCAATAATCCCGAAAGGTCCCACGAATCGAGGACTAAGCTTGCCTCGACTCCCAAAACGAATCACTTCTCTAGTCGGTGATATCTTCAAGAATAAAAGATCACCAACAGCGAACTCTAGAGGTCTTCTTGCTGTATCGGCCCAACTTCCGATCCTGTGCTGCCTTCATGTGATTCCGGATAGTATTAACTTTCTCCACGGTTTGCACGATCAAATCTGGTCCCAACAATCTTCGTTCTCCAATATCGTCCCAACAAACTGGTGAGCGACACTTGCGACCATACAATGCTTCGAATGGAGCCATCTGAATAGTCGCTTGAAAGCTGTTATTATATGAGAACTCCACCAAGTGCAAATGATCCTCCCATGAACCCTTGAAGTCCAACATGCAAGCTCGCAACATATCTTCAAGAGTTTGGACCTTTCTTTCTGACTGGCCGTCTGTCTTAGGATGATAAGCGGCGCTAAAGTTCAATCGAGTCCCCAAACTTTCCTGTAAACTCCTCCAGAAGTGCGATAAGGTATCACGATCGGAAACGATGCTCACAAGTACTCTATGCAATCTCACAATCTCCTGCATGTACCATTATGCTAACGCTTCCGTCAACTGACCAACTCAAAACGGTATGAAATGAGCTGTCTTGGTCAATCGATCAATAATCACCCAAACTGCATTGTTACCCTTTGGACTCCGCGGTAAAGCTGTCTCGAAATCCATGGTTATATGTTCCCACTTCCACTGAGGAATCGGAAGTGGTTGCAATAAACCATCTACTCTTTGATGTTTAGCCTTAACTTACTGACACACCAACCACTTCGCTACAAAGCGGCATCTCCCTTTTCATGCCTTCCCACCAGAAATGCTGTGTAAATCACGATACAACTTCGTGCCTCCTGGATGTACGGAACTGTGTTCCTCCTTCATAACTTCTTCGTGAATATCTCCCTTCGGCACACACAAACGGCTACCATATCGCAACGAACCATCTTCATGAATCAACAAGTCTGTTCGAAGTCCCGCTTCTACCTGTTCTCGAAACTTCTGCAACCTTGGATCGTGCGACTGTGCTGCTTTAATATTATCGATCAATGACGACTGTACTTGCAGCTACATCAACTGTCATGAAGAATGCGGTAGCAAGAACTCTAACTCGAATCTCCGGAAATCATTGATAAGCTCTTTCTGTGCAGTCAACATCTGAATTGCTGGCAATCGACTAAGCGCATCCGGCACTACATTAACTTTCCCCGGATGGTACTTGAGATTAAGATCATAGTCAGCCATCAGCTCCAACCATCTACGTTGCCTCATATTGAGCTCTTTCTGCGTGAACACATATTTTAGGCTTTTGTGATCGGTGAATATTTCGACCCTTTCTCCAAATAAGTAGTGTCTCCAAATTTTCAAAGCGAAAATCACAGATGCAAGCTCCAAATCATGAGTTGGGTAATTCTTCTCATGGGTATTCAACTGTCTCGATGCATAGGCTATGACTTTCCCATGCTGCATCAAAACACATCCCAAACCTTTCCGAGATGCGTCGCTGTGAATCACCAATTCTCCGGAACCGTCTGGTACGGTCAAAATAGGAGCGGTTATCAATTTTTGCTTCAACGCCTCAAAAGCTGAGGTACAACTATCCGTCCAAACAAACGGTACTTCCTTCCGCGTAAACTTGGTCAAAGGCTCAGTCAATCGAGCAAAATTCTCCACGAACCTTCTGTAATATCCTGCAAGTCCCAGAAAACTTCTGATCTCTACTACATTCCTCGGAATTGGCCAATCATGAACTACTGCAATCTTTTCAGAATCAACAACAATTCCATCTCTGGATACGACATGCCCTAAAAACTTCACTTCTTTGAACCAAAACTCGCACTTGCTCATCTTCACATAGAGTCTTTCATGCCTCAATATTTGCAGTGTGATCCTCAAGTGTTCTGCATAGTCTTCTAGGCTCAGCGAGTAGACCAGAGTACCATCGATAAACACCACTATAAACTGGTCCAAGAACGGTGAAAAGATTCGGTTCATCAAGTCCATAAATATCGCCTGTGCGTTTGTGACTCCGAATGGGATCACTAAATACTCGTAATGTCCATATCGAGTTTGGAATGCAGTCTTGCAAATATCCTCTGATTTAACTCGAACTTGATGATATCCGGATCGCAAATCCAGCTTCGAGAATACCCTTGCGCCACTAAGCTGCTCGAATAATTCGCCAATACGAGGGATCGGGTACTTGTTCTTAATAGTCACCCGGTTTAATTCTCGATAATCGATACACATTCTCTTTGTGCCATCTTTCTTCTTGACTAGAAGAATTGGAGCTCCCCAGGGTGAATTGTTGCTGCGAATCCAACCCTTCTCTAGCAATTCGGTAACCTGCTTCTTGACATCTTCTAAATCCACTAGAGCCATCGGATAATACGACTTCGAGATTGGCGCTGCTCCAGGAACAAGATCAATTGCGATCTCCACACCTCGTTTTGGCGGTAAACCCGAGATTTCTTCGAACACGTCCATAAACTCTCGAACTACAACTGGCGCTTTCTCCTTATCAACTTCCATCGACACAAGAACGGTGCTTGTCGGCCTAGCCCTAAACTCGACTGGCCCGACAGAACTGCTACCTCCAGCAAATACAAACTCCGGATGTCTGGGAATCTGAAAAATCAATTTCTTTGCCCTACAATCAATGTGAGTGTGGAAACTGCTGAGAAAATCCATTCCCAAGACAACATCATAGCCGCCAGTATCGATCACCAAGAAATCTGCAAATAACTCTCGTCCGCAGATAACAACTGAACAATCCTTGCACTCGCTACAAGATATGATTTTCCCGTTCCCATTGTGTTTGTCCCAACAACAAGATAGGGCCGTGCAAGCAATCAAGTGTGCAGCAATAAACTTGGACGACATACAACAATGGGATGTACCAGAATTGAATAATGCTAATGTAAAAAAAACCATGAACAAGTAGGATACCTGAAACGACTTCATCTGAAGCCAAACACTGAAGAAGATAAGCACGGTAAACAAGATTGAAACTTGTGATAAAACATAAGCTGGAAAGCAAGAGAAGCAAGGCAATATCACGACCATAAAACAAGGAGATGAATCAAGACTAGGATTCTAAGTTACTTAAATAGAGTACCGCATTGTAACCATGCTGTAGTTCATAGTTACAATCACATAACTCCGCTCAAGTCACCCAAATCCTAGTATCAGAATCGAAAGAATAAGTAGGGAGAAACATGTTAGTTATATGTATGCCCTAGAGGCCATTACTATACATAGGATGTATATTGTAGTGGATGCTGGGACATATATAGGGAGGACTTTCTTGCTCGACATGATAGTATGCTATCTGGTTGATCTTTACCTTAACGTGTATACTGATTGTCTCTCTGTTACATGTTGGTAAAACCCTTAGGATGTGTACTTGACCACCTGGACTATGATGCGGATCATACTAGTGGGGACATGGTAGTCCATAAGTACATCCTTCAAGGTCCCTAGTCGTGGGTATATCGAGACAGGGCATCGATATACCAGAGTAGAC
The DNA here is from genome assembly GCA_030015575.1 of Agapanthus africanus. Taxonomy (NCBI): domain Eukaryota; kingdom Viridiplantae; phylum Streptophyta; class Magnoliopsida; order Asparagales; family Amaryllidaceae; genus Agapanthus; species Agapanthus africanus. The sequence continues at coordinate 465,307,064 of JASDDO010000018.1, read as the reverse complement.
TAGCGTATACCTTCTCGACCCATACAGATGGGCGATGGATGATCCCATATCCATTGGTGTTTGACATCAGAGATGATATACGGGTGCTCAGTGGAGACTGGGTACACTGGACGGACTCGCCGAGAACTCCCAGATGGTATTATACCTTACGTCAGATGGCAGTTCTCTGGTGACACTGGTACAGAGTAGTCTGTTGACCCGAGATCGTCATAGAGTCTTGTGTGGTTCCTACTGTGCTTTGATTTCCACCTTACCACGTCCAAGAGGGCGTGCAAAACGGTGGTTTTTGGGTACAGTCCCGAGTCACATGGAGGCAATGAGCCATAGGAGGGGATTCGTCTCTCCCGGTATAGGGGGTTGATGTTGCGCTGTGTTCGATTGGCTATAACCGGAAATCCCTGGCCAGAGTTGCTGAGATTTACTGGTAAGTGTTACCAGTAGTTTCTCGAACTGTTATAGACCTCATATCGACACGACTTATCGAGCTATTGGGGTCTGACTTTTACCACCCCTAGGCGAGATATGCGACATATCAGACGACGAGACCGGACTGTACGGTAAGTGTTACTGGTTGGATTCACAGGAGTATGAGCGGGCTTGCTCGTCGATCTTCTGATCGCTCAATACCCGGATGGCCGTTACGTTTAGCAGACCGCTTGCGGCTTGTGGGTGTTTGATATGATCATCACCTGCTGCCGGCGTATTGACGAGTCTTTAGAGTCCTACACAGAGGTTTCCTGGCTCAAGCGAAACGAAATAGGAGCGCATATGAGATATGTGCGGGACCGAGAATAATGCGTGTATGTGATACCGTATTCTATTCTCGCGATGAATGTATCGATTGGTTGTATATGATATAACCTAGTTATCGAATCAACGATTGATTCGATAAGCCGATACATTGGATATTAGTCGATTATATGTGATATGACCGGATCGTTAAATCAAGCGTTGATTTAATGATTTAATGCATAATTATATATTTGATATATTACTTTGCATTAACTAGTATTGGTTCATTTGAATTGGATTTTCTCACTTGATGTACACAAGTTGTATATGTGATATACTTTTGTGCACTTGATTGTATCATGTTTGATGATACAAGCTTATTTGGTTAAGTGTAAAGAATTAAACCATGGTTAAGTTGATGATTAGGGTTTTGCTTATTCATTTATTTATTTGTTTATTCATTTTGGAAAAGAGATGAAAAGAATGGTGGCTTTATTTGTAGTTTTGTTGAAGCTTCATGAAGCTTTGACCTAGTCCACCATTCCTGTCTCTTGCTTAACCCTAACCATCATAACTAACCATGGTCTATTCTCTACACTTAACTAAGGTTAGAATATGATAAGAATCAATTCTTTTTCAATTATTCAAGGAGACTTGATCATCTTCTTTCTTCTTCTTCTTCTTCTTCTTCACAAGAAAGAAAAGCTTGCCTCATCAATGGCAAGTGATGAAATCAAGTGAGAAATCCAATTCTAAAGTGAACCCACCTCCTATTTCTTCATCCTCTACCTCTTGCCAAGTAGTATAGGGTGTTTTCTTCACAAGTTTCATGACTTGGTGAAGTGGGAGCTTGATCTAGTGATGCCTCGACGTAGATCATCTTCGGCATCGTAGTCGATGACCTAGCCCGCCCATTTCTCCGATGAAGCCGATACTAGAGTCCAAGATCCGATTTGTACAGCGGAGGGACATCATTGCGGAGCTATGGAGGTGGAGAACCGGATCTACAAAGGTTGTATTTCCGTTCACTTAGTTAAGCTGTTAACTAGTTGCTTGTTTCGCCTAAAATTCTAGTTAACGATCCGTATTAGGGTTTCCCGGCACTTGTAAAGTTTGAAATTGGCATGGTTGATGCCTTGTGAGACCTCATTAGTGTGCCTAGGAACCCTACAGTAGTATCAGAGCCTAGCTAGAGCCTTAGGCGATGCGTAGACGGAGTTTGAAGTCCGATTAAACCGAAACCCTAACACAAATTTGCTCTCTGGTCTTTTTCCAAAAATTGGGTTTTTTCCAGATTAAAAATATGCAGAAAATTCAGCAGGAAATTCTAAGAATTACGGTGCAAAAATTACCTAAAGATCTGTCTAAAGTGCGGCGGAACCTCGGCATTAGCGTGCTAATGCGGCTGTTCCGCGGCCATTTTGTCTCTTCTCCCATTGAATTTTGCACAGTAATTCCTATTTTGCAGTGCTGGTTTTCCTGGGATATTTTTTTCTGAACTCAAGAGTTGAGTTTTCTGGGTTGTATTGGGGACTTGGTGTTTCGATCGGATTGTCTAATTTTGTCTATGTGGCTTTCCGGATATTTTAGAATATGTTAAAAAGTTCGACCGGATATAAATACCCAACTTTTCCCCTGTCGGGAAATTTCCAAGTGTTGGATCTTTCCGTGGTTTAATAACGTTCTAAGTAGTGCAAGTAACGCGATGGTCCCTCTAGAAGACAACAAACCTTAACTCGATTATGTGACCGTCTTGAACTGCCCTTTGAACCTTCGGGTTTGGGGCAGTACGGCGTGCCACATGTGAGGCGTTGGCTTGACCCTTCTACGGCTGGACCGTTGGTACTGAGGCACGAAGTGAATGTCTTTAAACTTATTTCATGTGTTGATCTGTATCGGGAAAACTTGGGTGTTCGATTGTTCGATCGGAAAGTTTAACATTTTCTATTTATCTGGAATAGGATACAATAATTGGAATTCACAAGTAGTTATGTGATAACTGAATGAATGTTATAAACATAGCAGTTTAGTCTCACTTGATCGGTTGCCACGGAATTTTGATGTGATCAAAAGTCCGTCGCAATCACGTAGCGTACGCGGATACTCGCCGGGTAAACTTAATAGACAACCTCACTCCATATCCTCGACCAAGTGACTGTAGGAGAACCCCGTCGCCGAAAGCATTCGTTCGGGTGCTCGCGGCAGCGGTGTTCCGCCTTGGTGCACTTTGTCGACGGCGTCGAGGGTGCGGCCGCCTACTAAAGTTTGCGACGAGCATTCGATCAGGATGTCGGGAATCCTGTTGAATTGCCCGACTTGATATTGAAAAGTGTTTTCGATAATGAGACTAAAATGCGGGGTTTATAATTGTTAGGCATGCGATGTCTAAGTAATTCATTTGGTTAGGCATGCGATGTCTATGCAGGTTGCGGATTCCAACTGTTGTAGTTTTACACTTTCTTTTCTGTGACCGTAAGTGTAATATGTGATATCGCCGGTTTCGTTGCTATATGTCAACGACAATTGGGATGGGCATATTTACTTACGTTGATGACATGTGATGTTATGTGTTGCTGGATATGTTATATTGGATCGTCGTGTTTGAATAGCCGGGGTTTTTTTATGTGAGATGAGTGTTTTTCATTTTCATTCATGTAAAAACTTGTATGTAATATTCTTTTATTGGGGCACTTCCAGGTTGCGGAAGATGTCACCCTTTGTATATTATTTACTTTTCCGCACTAGGATAGACCCAAGGAGGGGAGCACAAGTAACCGGGTTCTGGAGTCCAGTGGGAGACCAACTCGAGGAGTCGAGTCCGGGTCTCCTAACTCTGGAATTGGTAGGGTTGCTTTCCGCTCTCGTAGGGGTCTAGGGGTGTGGGTTTGGCTATTCATCGCGACCGTGGAATCCGTGTTTTATACTGGCTCGTATTGAAAACACGGACGTCCTAGTATATCCAATATTTCATATGATTATTCTGCTGCCATATCTGTGATGTGATCATGTGATGTTCTGTGATAGATACCGTATATAGTATATATGATATATTATATAGATGTTACTTATGTTTTACACCCGCGCTAGCCCTGCCCTGCTCTGCCGTTAGTTACCTAACCTAACGGAGCACGAGGGGACATCGAGGCGAATGCGGATGGCATAAGTGTACGTCGTATTTATCTGTGATGTTTAGGTATTAAATGATGGGACTTCATTAATGAGATTAATGAAATAAAAGAAACCTAAGATATTGTAGAATCGAATTTCAAAATAAAAGGGGTAGCTACAGTTCTTGCTTTGCATAGAGGTATATGTGATATATCTTGCACCTTATTCGATGAGGAAAGGACCGAGATCCCTTCACCGGGAGTGACTCCTTTAGCAATAACTGGCAGATGCTACACACTCGGTTTGTCTTTTGATTGCTTTTAAGAGTTTTTGCTTTGCACAGTGATATATATGATATATCCCGCACCTCATTCGACGAGGAAAGGACCGACGATCCCTTCACCGGGAGTGACTCCTTTAGCAAAACTAGAAAAGCTTCAAAAACACTCCATTTAAAAAAAATCATTTGATTCTACAACGATATCAAGTTCATTACGCAATAGGTTTTCAGAAAAACCTGTCGTAGCCCTCCGTCATTTCAGATAAGTGCTAATTAGTATTCGTGCTACGTTTGTTGGCCTGCGTCAAGGCGTAGTGTGCGGTAGCTAACTAGTATTTATCTGTTTATGCATATGATGTAGATTGGATTAGGGTAGTCGTGCGACTTTGTTGGCCTGCGTCAAGGGTCGTGCGGGTGGGTTTAATTCAATCAGGAAATGACGAGTTGAACTTGACTAGCGCACTATGGTTTGTTTGCCTGCGTCAAGGTCATAGGATGCTAGGGGCAAAATTATCGGGAATTTCAAGTGTTGAAATTTGCAATGAGATTGCATACCTTCTATGAGATAGTTGGATCCCGATACCCGCTGCGAGTAATTGTTACTCCTGGGAGAGTTTTACACATTACAATTAGCCGATCAAGTAGGTGTCTAGAAAGGTGTCAACGGGGTTACGCCTCTGGAAAAACGAGGTTTACATTAATTAGGTTCGTGCGAAAGCACGGGGGACCTCCCTCAAAGTACCGACACTGGCCTGGCTGAAAGATTGGCGAACTTGTAGCGTGTAATTAATCCCGGCTGGTCTTTCCTTTTAGGTTTTGAAGGAAGATTTGATAAAAAGCAGTGGGAGCCATCCTGATTAGATAAAATAATAACCAATCTATTCTTGAAAAAGCGCACGCTGAGTGTTTTCTTCTCTCTCTCTCCAGGTAGCGACCATATCACGCCTTAATCAAGAAAATAATACGGAATATTGACCGAACCCGCTTGTTATACTGTGCTGGGGAACGTTGGTCCCGCTCCAATTTATAATTTTTATAAGACAGAGCAGGAAATTGGGGAATACCAGATTTCCCGTGCCGCCCAAACGAAGAGAGTGCATGCTGATGCATCATCTTCGGGTGTGTTCATTACAAAGAACCGTTTCTCAGTATCCTCCGCATCCTGGGTATATGATACCGGATCAGGATCCCAGATATGTAATCTGTTACATAGGGCTGCAAAAAGGTAGAAAAACTGAGAACGGGTGATAAGTTTCATGAGGCAGAAAACGGGGCAAGAGTTGCAGCCAAGTCTGTTGGTCACTGTCACCCTGTATTACAAATACATTGATTCTGAACGAATGTTGTTAGATACCGAACCTGATATACAAAATCATATCAATCTCTTTATTAGTAAAGAAATGATAAAATTTTGTATAGTTGGATAATGTTTTGAACATTTTCTATATCAAAAGTTGATCGGTTCAGGCACGTTATCTAAAAGCATTGATATTCTAAATCAAACTACAGTTCTTAGTATATGGAACACACATAAGAGGAAGAGTTCAGAAATGAACGAATTCTTATTGAGGTATTGTAGACTAGGTCATATCAATGCGACCCGACTAGCTTAAGTTACATTTTAGATGCATATTTAAAATCAGTTTGAATTTACATCTTGTGAAACTTGCCAGTCATGTCACAGAGATAAGATGACCATAGCTCCGTTTACTGGAAACAGAGAAAGAGTTAATGAACTCTTGGGATTGATACATGTTGATGTATGTAAAGTCCCCTGTTTACATATGCCAAGACCGGTTCCTTGTACTTCATTGCATTCTCTGATGATCTTTCGAGATTCAGACCTATGTTCCTGTTGAAACATAAGTCCGAACCTTTTGAGATATTCACAGAATATAAGTTAGAAGTAGAGAACCAAAACGGGTATAAGTATTATGTCCTTTGATGTGATCAAGGAGGAGAATACTTGAGCATGGAATTGTTGGACTTTTCTAAAGGAGAATGAGATTCTCTCTCAGCATTACTCCTCCGTATACACCATAGCACGATGGTATATCGGGGTGGAGCAATCACACCCTATATGATAATGTGTGCTCTATGATGAGTACTACTGAGTTACCTATTTCCTTTTGGGAGTTATGCACTTGAGAAGCTGCATACCTATTGAATAGGGTTCAAATCAAATCAGTTACCTACCATTTCATATGTGATATGATAAGGGAAGAGCCCATATCTTAAGTTGGTTAAGATTTGGGGTTGTCCGGGCTATGTCTAAAAGCAAAATCCGGACAAGCTCGAGGCAAGGCAAGTTATGTAGAGCTGGAAATGTTCCAGCTATACAAACTACAGCAGATGATTTGATAAAACCAAAGGATTCAATAGTCACCAACGAACCTCAGCCTCTCCGCTGATCTAGTAGGGTTTTCTCACCCACCTGAGAGATACTTCTGTTTCTTTATGACAGTGGGAGAGAGGATTGCATCATGAGATGATGACCCAACTAGTTTCGAGCTGGCCATCAGGAGTGGGACTCTGTAAGAATGGCTGGATGCTTAGCAATCTGAGATGGAATCCATGTACACCAATAAAGTATGGACTTTGGTTGCTATATCTGAAGGGTTAAATCCCCATCAGGAGCAAGTAAATCTTGAGAAGATTACTTGGTGTAGATGGAAAAGTTGAGACTTTCAAAGCTAGACTTGTTAAAGCTTTTCGTCATCAAACAGGCGTGGATAATGATGAAACCTTTTCAAGTGGCTATGCTTAAGTCCATCCAGATCCTACTTGCCACGGCTGCATACCATGACTACGATATCTGGCGGTTGGGTACCATGACTGCTTTTCTAAATGATGTTTTAGAAGAGAACGTCTATAAGTACACAGCCAGAGGGCTTCGTAGACAGTGGGAGCAGCGGAAACGTGCACAAGATGCTTTATAGGTTAAAGTAGGCATCGCGGAGTTGGAACATCTATTTTGATGTGTTAGTCAAAGAGTTTGACATCATCAAAATGGTAGATAAACCTTGTATAAATAAAAGGGTAGTAGGGAGTATGGTGGCGATCCTCGTAGAGTACGTGGATGACATACTCTTGATAGGGAAGTAGTTTCCTATGCTACGCTCGGTCAATCTCCGCTTATCACAATGATTCTCCATATAGGATCAAAAATGATACCTCCTAAATCCTGGGTTTTGGATCTATGAGATAGATCTAATTGGATGTTAGGATTCTCACTAGTTGTAGTGAGATGGTATCAAACGATTCTGGGAAGAATCACTGGAAGGGTTCCAGGGTGATAAGGACGACTGAAAGTCAGTCACAGGCATTGTCTTTACCCTCAGTAAAGGGACGGTATGTTGGAAGAGTTCCAAGCTGGATACCGTGGCAAACTAGATGATAAAGGCTCAATACATCGCTACTTAAGATGCTACCAAAGAGGCAGTCTGGATGTATATTTGTTCATGAGATGAACTTAGTTCCTCCCATTGTGTGACAATGGAGTTGTGGCTTATGCCAAGGAACGTTCGTCACATCAGTGATCCAGACATATTCTGAGGCAGTATCACCTGATCATGGAGATAATTGATCTCCAGGGTGATCGAGATTAGGAGAGTAGACTCAGAGGACAACACGGCGGATCCACTCACAAAGGCCTTTTCCCAGAGAGAGACTTTTATGGGATGGTTGAGTATGAGATACTACAACCACTGCTATCAGATGGCCCTAGTGCAAGTGGGAGATTGTTAGTTATATGTATGCCCTAGAGGCCATTACTATACATAGGATGTATATTGTAGTGGATGCTGGGACATATATAGGGAGGACTTTCTTGCTCGACATGATAGTATGCTATCTGGTTGATCTTTACCTTAACGTGTATACTGATTGTCTCTCTGTTACATGTTGGTAAAGCCCTTAGGATGTGTACTTGACCACCTGGACTATGATGCGGATCATACTAGTGGGGACATGGTAGTCCATAAGTACATCCTTCAAGGTCCCTAGTCGTGGGTATATCGAGACAGGGCATCGATATACCAGAGTAGACTAGCGTATACCTTCTCGACCCATACAGATGGGCGATGGATGATCCCATATCCATTGGTGTTTGACATCAGAGATGATATACGGGTGCTCAGTGGAGACTGGGTACACTGGACGGACTCGCCGAGAACTCCCAGATGGTATTATACCTTACGTCAGATGGCAGTTCTCTGGTGACACTGGTACAGAGTAGACTGTTGACCCAAGATCGTCATAGAGTCTTGTGTGGTTCCCACTGTGCTTTGATTTCCACCTTACCACGTCCAAGAGGGCGTGCAAAATGGTGGTTTTTGGGTACAGTCCCGAGTCACATGGAGGCAATGAGCGATAGGAGGGGATTCGTCTCTCCCGGTATAGGGGGTTGATGTTGCGCTGTGTTCGATTGGCTATAACCGGAAATCCCTGGCCAGGGTTGCTGAGATTTACTGGTAAGTGTTACCAGTAGTTTCTCGAACTGTTATAGTCCTCATATCGACACGACTTATCGAGCTATTGGGGTCTGACTTTTACCACCCCTAGGCGAGATATGCGACATATCAGACGACGAGACCGGACTGTACGGTAAGTGTTACTGGTTGGATTCACAGGAGTATGAGCGGGCTTGCTCGTCGATCTTCTGATCGCTCAATACCCGGGTGGCCGTTACGTTTAGCAGACCGCTTGCGGCTTGTGGGTGTTTGATATGATCATCACCTGCTGCCGGCGTATTGACGAGTCTTTAGAGTCCTACACAGAGGTTTCCTGGCTCAAGCGAAACGAAATAGGAGCGCATATGAGATATGTGCGGGACCGAGAATAATGCGTGTATGTGATACCGTATTCTATTCTCGCGATGAATGTATCGATTGGTTGTATATGATATAACCTAGTTATCGAATCAACGATTGATTCGATAAGCCGATACATTGGATATTAGTCGATTATATGTGATATGACCGGATCGTTAAATCAAGCGTTGATTTAATGATTTAATGCATAATTATATATTTGATATATTACTTTGCATTAACTAGTATTGGTTCATTTGAATTGGATTTTCTCACTTGATGTACACAAGTTGTATATGTGATATACTTTTGTGCACTTGATTGTATCATGTTTGATGATACATGCTTATTTGGTTAAGTGTAAAGAATTAAACCATGGTTAAGTTGATGATTAGGGTTTTGCTTATTCATTTATTGATTTGTTTATTCATTTTGGAAAAGAGATGAAAAGAATGGTGGCTTTATTTGTAGTTTTGTTGAAGCTTCATGAAGCTTTGACCTAGTCCACCATTCCTGTCTCTTGCTTAACCCTAACCATCATAACTAACCATGGTCTATTCTCTACACTTAACTAAGGTTAGAATATGATAAGAATCAATTCTTTTTCAATTATTCAAGGAGACTTGATCATCTTCTTTCTTCTTCTTCTTCTTCTTCTTCACAAGAAAGAAAAGCTTGCCTCATCAATGGCAAGTGATGAAATCAAGTGAGAAATCCAATTCTAAAGTGAACCCACCTCCTATTTCTTCATCCTCTACCTCTTGCCAAGTAGTATAGGGTGTTTTCTTCACAAGTTTCATGACTTGGTGAAGTGGGAGCTTGATCTAGTGATGCCTCGACGTAGATCATCTTCGGCATCGTAGTCGATGACCTAGCCCGCCCATTTCTCCGATGAAGCCGATACTAGAGTCCAAGATCCGATTTGTACAGCGGAGGGACATCATTGCGGAGCTATGGAGGTGGAGAACCGGATCTACAAAGGTTGTATTTCCGTTCACTTAGTTAAGCTGTTAACTAGTCGCTTGTTTCGCCTAAAATTCTAGTTAACGATCCGTATTAGGGTTTCCCGGCACTTGTAAAATTTGAAATTGGCATGGTTGATGCCTTGTGAGACCTCATTAGTGTGCCTAGAAACCCTACAAAACAATAGGGAACCAAAAGGTTTTCAAGCCGAGATGCAAAGTTATCCATCTCGTCAAGACAAGGGTCAAGAGAAAGATAAGATTCAAGGATCACGACAACAATGTGGCAGGACATGTTCCTAATTACGGGTTTTCTGATTCGTGTATTGGGTCAAATACCCAACTACAAAAGAATCAAACCCTACTAACCTAAATCCTATGGCTCTGATACCAAACAAACCCTGTCACGTCCCACTTCCCAGAGTGCGCTAAGATCGACACGTGACAGAGCCAACTATGCTACCTGTGGTTAGGAAACATCCCTCCACAGTCACATTACGGTTGTCTATAAGATATCAAGAACAGTAAAATAAAGATAAACTATCTAGTACATGTCCATATGCCAGAATAAATGAGTCAAGAAATATAAATGCGGAAGCAATAAATCCAATAAACAATAACATCTGGAATGTACGTCCCAAATACAGGCTCACATCAGGAAATGAAAGTACGGAAATAAAACTAAACTAAACTAGATACTAACAGGATCCTCACTGCTTGGCCTGACGGCGAAAATACTCCTGATCAGCCTGCGAAAGTGATAGAGGATCTGGGCCATGCAAAACCCAGACGTCAGTGCGTCATAATATCAACAATAATAAATGAACAGGATACACGAGATATGCAGGCATGAATATAAACGATGACATGAATATAACCAGTAAACAAGGATATGCAACAGTGAAGTGTATACGTGCAGGTGAAGTGCAGTGAGTAATCTAAACTATACTACTGGGTTATCTATTCTAAAGTCTTCGAAATCAATTAATGTAATCCTCATCGTAACCCATCGGTCTATGCCCTATTCATTCCCTACGGGACCACGGTAACAGGATTATTCCGTAACGCCCAGAAAAACGGCAAACAATATATTCCGTAACGCCCGGAAAAACGACAAACAATATATTCCGTAACGCCTGGAAAAACGGCAAATAATATAATAGCCCTTTGAGTTACGTTCGGTTATATTCTTGATTTCCCCTTACCCCCAAGGTTATGTGTTCAAGTCAGGTATTGCCAATCGATATCTAATGCCAACATAGGATCAAGCAGGTACATGTTTTGTCTATACAGACAACAGTAACGTCCATCGGGATAACAAGTCAGGGTTGTCGGCATTAGTAATAGGATCAGGTATCAAATCAAGCAGTGGTGTATCAGGTCATGTCAGGTGGTGTACAGTGTATCCAATGGATACCCAACAGTAAAATATAACTAGTATCGAAACACGGTAAAACACGGATGCAGAAGTGTTTATCAGGGATCACATCTACAACTCCATGACTAAGTAGGATTCACATTATCAACCATAGGGTGCCAATGTAACAGTAATTGAAATGATATGATCTGGTATGCAGCTAGATGTATAATAAATAACATGGATACGAACGGATATCGGAAAATGGTAAAACTGTAACATAGATGTGAAATGCCATAAACATGTAATAATTCTATACCGATAGATGTAAAATATGTTGTATGGCCTGTAGCGAGATAAAATTGCATGCGACTAGATATGTAATAAATAATACGGATATGAACGGCTATCCGAAAACAGTAAAACAGTAACATGTATATACAATACAGCAAACATGTGATATTTTTATTCATATGGATGCAAAATATATATCATAGCATGTAGCAAGATAAACTTGCCTGATCGGATCTCACGACGGAATGCGTACGCTGCGTCCGACGTTGGGTAAACGTTGCAATGTGCACACGCGCGCACAGAACATGACCAGGAAAAGCAAGAACACGACCACGCTGGCTGGTGACGTCCACTGGGTCACCTGGATCGTCGTCGACGAGCACGGCTCCGGCAGTGATCACCGGAATCAAGAACCAAGCAAAGAGAAGAAGAAGAAGTAGAAGAAGAAGAAGAAGGAAGAAGAGGATGGTGCTCAGGGTTGGCTCTGGAGTCAGAGAAGGGTGTGAGGGGGTGATGACGAGGTCGTGGGTCACCAGAAATGGTGTTTCACGACCAAGGCAGTGGGTTGCGGGCAAGCAACTGGGGTCGGGTTCAGTGCAGGGAAGAGAAGAGGGTCATGGCTAGTAGGGGGAGGATAGGAGAGAAGAGAGAGGGTGGCGGTAGAATCGACGACGGCGAGATCGGGACGGCGCCGATGAGGGCAGCGATGGGTTCTTGGGTCTCAGGATGGGTTCGTCGTCGGAGTTTTGGGTGAGGATGAGAGTAAGGATGGAGGCGGTGGAGGTTATGAGGACGAGGGTGAAGAGATCGGGGTTTAAGGTGGAGGCGGCGACGGCAAGGTGTGGCGTGGGTTAGGGTTAGGGTTGAGACGCGGGGGGAAAATGAGGAAGGAGAGAAGAACGTAAGTGAAATAAAAAGAATAGGGTTATATAATATAATATAAATATATATATAAGTGGAGGAGAAAGAGAGAGAGAGAGAGGCCGGTGAAATAACAGAAGAAATCTTTTTAAAAGAAATATATAAAACTAAATAAAGATATACGAATATAATTTTTAACAGTTAACAGTAAGAATAAAATATTAGTTAAAAATTTGATATTTTGGCTAATACAAAAATAGTCCAAAACACGCCCGGGTCGGGTCTAAAATTACAGTTTGAAAATACGGATAATATATGTATCAACAAAAACCAAAATACGATATCCGGGTAACGGAAATACATACCCCCAAGAACGGATGCACGTAGCGTGCACGTAGCTATCCAAACGAGTCCGTTTCTCTGAATGGGACGAGAACAAGATATACGGATACTACCACAGGGTCAGGGGTATGATGCAGGCCATGCAGGATATTTTAAAAATATTTTATTTGATTTTACTTGTTTTATTAAAAAAATGCAGATGCTTGATATAATGCAGTTATACAACATGAAAGTGAACGGATCCTCAAAACTAGCTACATAGGAATCAAGACGGGTTTCCAGCAAGCGGGTCGGGTCGGATGCAAATACAGATACCAATTACACTATTCGCACCAAAAACATAATAAATCAAGAAATAGCCATAAATAAATAAAGAAATACCCAAAATAGAATTGGTATAGATGAACTAGGGTGTTACAAGTGGTCTCTTGACCTTGATGGCCATTTAAAAGAGGGCATTCTTCCGAAAGATGGAAAGAGTCTTGACAGTTAAGACAAGAAGAGGGTTGACTGATTTGAGCAACAGGGGCGGGGGTAGTTGATAGCTTTTCTATTGATTACTGAATGGCAGCCAATTGGGCTTGCATTCCAATTGTAGCTTCAACCATGTGGATACCACCCTTAGAATTAGTTGATCCTCTCTCATTAGAACTCTCCCACTGCATGGTCTTATCGGACAATTCTTCTAAAAAGTTCTATGCCTCATCCTCTTTCTTCATCATAAAATTCCCTTGATACATGGACTCAATCATTAAATTAGATTTCATGCCATCATAGACTATTTTACATAGCTCCCATTTTGCTATACCATGATGGGGGCATTTTATGGGAAGATCCTTGAAACGTTCGAAATACTTCTAAAAAGATTCTCCTTGTTTTTGCAAAAAATTCCTAATTTCGTTTCGAAATTTGGCGGTTTTAAAATGTGGGTAGAACTTTTTAAGAAATGTCTTCGTAAACTCATCCCATGTCCTACTTGTATTGGCTGGCACACTGTAAAACCGATGCTTAACTTTATCAGTGAGGGCAAAGGAAATAAATCTAAGCTTAACCGCTTAAGTTTAAACATTTGACATAAATCCTCAAACTCCCTTATGAAGACATAGGCGTCTTCGGATTTTAAACCATGAAACTTAGGAAGCGAGTTTATGAAAGCTGATTTTATTTCATAGTCACCGGCTGCTAACAATAATACTATGCAAGATAGCAGTGATGCGTGGACAGAATAACATCTATCCTGTAGGGTAGGTGTAGCGGGGACGATTTCAGCCATAGTATCTATAAAATCAAGATGGGTCAAACGTTTTGTTTCATCTCGACCCGACACGTGCATACACCGTACGTAATTTTTTTTTATTTTAATGCAAAAACTAAGATGATTATAGATTCTAACAAATCACCAACAAAGTGCGCAAACAAATCTAGATCGAGAGTTACTTAGGTCAAGTTACTAGACCCACTCCTAACTGCAAAGAGACAAATTGCGGGATAGATTCTCTAACAGCTCTTTAACCTTGAAGTCAGATCAGTGCTAGTTAAGTGGGAGGGTTCTGCTATAAGAATCACCGAAATAGCGGGCCTTAATTAAATAACCACAACTAGTCACACATCACTAGACACCTCAAGATTGAATCGGATAACTGTTAAATTACCTACAAGCTCCTCTAGTCCTATTGAGCGCGATATGTCCTTAAGAGCTGAAATCTTGATATTTTTTAAATTACCGTAGGTCAATGTGGATGCTCAGTTGTGATTTGTGGGGTCTAGAAAGGGTGATGAAATCCCTACCTAATCTGGATTTGGGTTGTTACCTCTTGGAATATTTTAAAATATGCAATGCAGTCTAAAACAATTAAAGATCTAAAATCTAAACTAAATTTTTTTTAGCGCAGAGATTCCTGCAAAAAAATCTGTTAGTTGGAATCAAATCGAGATTTTGGGAAGAATGAGATCTTACCTACATTTGCCTCTGTTCGTCTTGATCTTCTTTTCCAGTAAGTTTGTCTCGATTCCTCAAATATAAAACAGAGAATTCGCAGAATCAAGTAAAATAAATCTAATTTAATCTACAACTAAAATCAAAAACCTAAATTTAAATGTAATTAAACTACACCTCCTCGGCAACGGCGCCAAAAACTTGATATGGATTTTTATTATCTCCAAATTTAACCGCAAGTATGCAGTTTATCACAGTTGTACTTGAGGATCGTTCCCACAGAGAGGTGTGTTAACCACTTTTAAAGTAAGTTAAAATTGAGTTGTTTTTAAAAGTGCAATTAAAAGTAAGAGTTGGTTTTCAAATAGAGAGAAAACTCTAGGTTTTTATTTGCTTTTCTAATGTGATGGTTTATATGATAAAATTTTATTCTCTTTCCTAGTTTTAACTAATGATCTATTAATAATATAAAAGCATAAGATAACTTATTTTATTTAATCTTATTCTATCAATTATATTATATCATTTAGATTTAATTAAAACCCCTAATTCTAGTTTATTAAAATTATCTAATTTAACCATCTATGCATATTTATAGGTCATGAATCTACAACTACCATAGTTTAGGTTTTCCTAGATTAAATTAATTAACTAGATTGAATATCTATGATCTATAATTATCTCTACCGTTCCTAATTAAGTTTCTAGGTTTTCATACTATTATCAACATAATTAGTTTATAGGTTTCTTATCTATTCCTAATTTTTACTTAAAGGTGTCAACTTTTCATAAAAATTAGATTTTTTAAATTAAAAACAAAGAGAGATAAACATATATAGATTAAGAAAAATTCATATTAAAGCAAGTATAAAAGTTATAAAAATATCACACCACAAAAGATAGCAAATAAAAAACACATAGAAGAAAATTAGTTACTCATGATATTAAGAAAAAGCAAAATTTTATTCATAATAAAATAACTTATAACTTTTTCTAGATCTCTTCAAACTTGAAAACCCTAGTTCTATATCAAGATAGAGATAGGAAATCCTAAAACTATACAAGTGCTTATATAGGGCTAAAAAAGATTGGAGAACAAATAATACAAGATACAAGAGAATCTACTTGCTAATAATTATAATAATTTAATCTAATTGCTCTGTTGGATGATATTGCAAGCCTTTAGAATTTTCAAAAGACGAAATCCTACATCTCATATTAATCTATGTAGAAAGACGATCGTGCCCATAAAAATCTCATCGAACGGCCCAAAATCTACCGCTGATTCACCGCCGATTTTTGGTTTGGCTCAAGATTTTTTCTATGGTTTTATCTTCAATTTAGATGATTTTTTAGCTCATAAAATCTTGAATATCTCTCTGTATTTCTATGATTGCGTGGATCTTCGAATTGTTCCTAAATTTGGCATATAATTAGGCAGGTTGATTTGTTGCTTTTGATTTGGTTTGGTTTCTCCAACTGATTTGTTGTTGTGATGATTGATTTATCTCTATTTGTTACAACCTTTGCTGATTTGTAATGATATCCCCAAATTTGTTCCAAATTTGCAAATTGTCTTTTGATTTTCTGAGTAATTCCCTTAAGTCTCCATTATACGCACATAATCCTTCTTTTAGGACAATTTTTCGTTTTTTGCATACAAGATCTGTTATCTATAATAATTCACAAAAGATATCTGGAACAGCATAATATATGACAATAACATGATAATGGGTTAGAAAAATGTGCAATAAATTATACCTATCAAATGTCGCTAAGCATTATCTATCCTAATGGTATTTGAAATCAGTTGATAAAATCTTCCTCGCAACTCAACAATATCTCGTGCATGTCCGGGACCACGGTAAAGAATTCTGGGGACTGAATCCTGAGACATGCCGCTAGGCACTAAATCCTACATGTCAAGTACAATTGAATGCAAGATTTTAAATATAATAATATATTGGATTTCGGAAACGTATCGGAGAGATGCTTCATATAGCAAATATCGTCGATATATTTGGAGATATCATCATAACGGCCGATATATCAGGCGATATTATAATGGTTTTATCGTATCGTTAAGGGTCCTAAAACGATATATCGATCGGTATATCGGTCAATATGACCGATATTTTATTCCCTGGTCGAATGATGTCAGCATCATCATTCCATAACACAGAGGCTCCTGTCGACTGATCAGTCTCTAAAATTAAATTCTCTTGAGTTACGATTTGAGTTCCATTTCTTGATTTTCTTTTTTCCCGGTTTTATGTTTCATGTCAAGTGTCAATCTAATTCTTACTTAATACCAACTTTAGAATAAGCATGTAACATGTCATATCAAGTCAAGTCAAGTTAAACAGTATCATGAATTCGTTAGTATTGGGTGATAATTATGTTACGCGCCGCTTCCCAAAATACGTAAACATGGCATGTGATGGAGCCAACCATGCTACCTGTGGTTAGGAATCATCCCTTCACAGTCACATTACGGATGTTAAGCGGATATCAAGAACAATAAAACATATAATCTAGCTACCACATGTCCATCTTCCGCAGTAAATAGAATCAAGAAATAAATGTAGCGGAAACGAATCAAGATCCAATAAACAATAGTATCTGAATCACGTCCCTTATGAGATCACATTGATAAAATAAAACTACGGAAATAAAAGAAACTAAGCATCTCTAAAACTAAATATCTAGCTCCTCATTGCTCGGCTTGCTTGCTAAAATACTCCTGATCTGCCTGTGACAAGTCAAAGGAACCGGGCCATGCAAAACCCAGATGTCGGTGCGTCATAATATCAAAATAATAGTAATAAGCAGGATAGAATGTTATGATTAAATATGAGTGTAAATAATAAACATAAGTATAAAACAGTAAGGTATAGTTATGTGGTGTGTACCCTAAAGTCATTGCTTCTAGGTTATCTATTCTACAAGTCTTTAAAATCAATTAAATAGAATCGTCGATATAGCTCAATAGTATCCTATGCGTGCCCGGGACCACGGTCAAGACTCTCGGGCTGAATCCGAGACGTGCCACTAAGCAGTAATCAAGTAACATGTACAGACGAATGATGTCAGCAGTATCATTCCGGGGCTGGCCGAGCCTGTAAAGACTGATCAGTATAAGTATCGAACTGTTGAGTTACAAGTCAGGTTTCATTATTGATTTCCCCTTACCCCCAAGGTTTTGTGTTCAAGTCAGGTATTGATGATATAAATCTAATGCCAACACAGGATCAAACAGGTACAGGTCTTGTCTATATAAACAATAAGTTACGTCCATCAAAACAACAAGTCAGGATTGTTAGCATTAGCAATAAGATCCAAGTAACAAGTCTGGTAGTGGGTCGTGAACATGTCATGCAATATATATTAACCCAATAGATGCCAAATGTAAAACCGTAATCAATATCGAAATACTATTAATGCCAGGATGTATATGTATCTATTTGTAATAACCATTACACGCCTATTACCTAGTATGATGCAATCTAGATAACGTATTGAACTAATATAGTAGTGCGATCACATTGTGATGTTCCGGCATGTGACCAGATAAACTATTATCAGTACGGATACAGACGGATGCTATAAAACTGTAAATCGGTAATTTCTGCTGAATAGTAAAACACATGCACTATCATTTATTAAATAAATATCGATATACTAACATAGCATGTTGCAAGTTTATAACTTACCTGATCGGATCTCACGTTGAGATACAGATATCACGTCCGAAGTCGAAATAACGTTGCAATGCAAAACTTGCGTGCACAGGACTGGACCTGGCTGAGCAGTGACGTGACGTGGTGACTGAGTTAGACGACGACGGTGACTGGGTCGTCTGGATCATCGACGACGTGCGTAACTACGACGAGACGGCCGGAAATCAAGAAAAGAAAACAACTAGAAAAGAAAGAAGAAAGAAGAAGAAGAAGAAGAAGGAGAAGGAGAGTTGATGTGGGTTCTCTGTACTTGGCAAGGATAGAGGGGATGGTGGCGACGAGGTGACGGCGACGACAAGAGGGACTAAGTCGTGGGTTAGGGTTTGTTTCCCCCAATCAGAGCAAAGCTCTGTTCAAAATTTAAATTTTGAAATGAAGCAACGCTTCATAGCAGGGCCAAATGCGCTGCGCCCTAAGCAGCGCACCACGTGCAAAGCACGTGTACGCTAGCGCTGAGAGCGCTGCACTATTAAGTAGCGCACCACGTGAAAAGCACATGTGCGCTAGCGCTCTAAGCAGCGCACCACGTGCAAAGCACGGGTGCGCTAGCGCTGGAACTAAAAGCTCCCCACCGTCAGATCAAAGATCCAATAAAGATGATAAATCATCAATTAACCAGAATAAAATTTTGTTAAGGAGAGATTCCTCAAAATCTTTCCAAATAGAAAAATTGTGCTCTGTAAATCAGAGCACCGTTGGATCAATAATCCAAAGGTGATTAAAAATCACAAAAAAACAGAATAAATTCTGTATGGGAGAAGATTTCCCAATCTTGTTAAAAACAAGAAAATTTCCTTCTGTAAATCAGAAGCCCTTGGATCAAAGATCTAACGATGGGGAAATCCCCAAATCAATTAGATACAAGATCTCTTTAACTGATTGAACAAATCAGCCTTCATTATAAAAGGGACCTAAGACTTCAAGTCTCAGATACAGAAACATAGAGAGGAACCCTCCCATAAATTTTGAGAAATCTCAGAAAGAAGAGCCAAGCTCTCAGAAGAAAAAGATTTTCTTCAAGGTAAAAAAGAACAGAAAGACGAAATTGTCTCATATAAAAAGAAGAATTCACTTCTTTTTTTAAGATCGTAGATCTACAAGACCAAGGTCTTTCACAAAGAGGTCAAAGGATCTCATCATAAAATAAGAAGATGAACATAATTCTTCTCACAGATCATAGATCTATAAGACTAAGGTATTTTATACAAAGAGATCATGAACATCTCATTATAAAATAAAGCGGAGAGAATAAGTCAATTCTCTTAGGATCACAGATCCATAAAGGCAAAGCCTTTCATCAGAATAAGAGATTGAAATATCTCCTACAAAATAAGAACTTTGTTCTTAGAACCTTAAGACAAAGTATCTTCTAAACGAGAATTTATTTCTTAGACCATAAAGTTGATCAGATAGCGCTTTGCGCTCATGGACTGGCGCTCAGCACCAAGCGCACCACGTGCTCCTCACGTGTGTGCCACTTAACAGATAGCGCTTTGCGCTCATGAACTGGCGCTCAGCTCCAAACGCATCACATGCCCCTCACGTGTGCGCCAATGAACAAATAGCGCTTTGCGTTCATAAACTAGCGCTTTGCGCTCATGGACTGGCACTCAGTGCCAAGCGCGCCACGTGCTCCTCACGTGTGCGCTATCCAACAGAAGCGCTCCGCGCTCTTTGACTGGTGCAAAGCGCCAAGCGCGCCACGTGCTCCTCACATGTGCGCTAAAAGAACATAAATTGTTCTATGAATAAAGCCCAGAGCTATGATGAATGCTTAGCATTCGGTAAAAGACAAAAAGATTGTCAGAACTCAAATCAATGCTCAGCATTGTCAAATGTTTAACATTTTAATTGAGTGGGCCGAGCCCAAGTTGGCCATAAACCCCTCATTCAGATTAATTAAGCCCATATGCTCATAAATCTCAGATCTTAGTCCCAATTGGACTACAGATCTCTCAACCAATATTGGTTCAAGGGTACATCTCTTCACTCCTTTGATATTTGTCGTTATAATCTTTCAACGTCTTCAGAGAGGTGACGGGTCCCGATAACCAAACATTCCATGGACTGTGGGGTCCTTAAACTCATGGACTATGATGTCCTTAAACTTTATAGACTATGACGTCTTTAAACTATGGACTGTGGGGTCCTTAAACCCATGGACTATGATGTCCTTAACATTGGACCGTAATGTCCTTAAACTAATCGACCGCAATGTCCCTAAACTAAACAATAGAGCCCAAATGCTCTCTTGTTGGATCTAAATGATCATGTTAAGTTGATCTTAGTCTAAAATTAGGCTAACGTATCCTTAACAAATGTTTATGTTGATCTTAGTCTCAAGTATCCTTAAACCCAACCCCAAACCCAAATCTAAGAAAATACGGATTTGGACTAATCCATGCCCTACGGGCGACAACATAAATTAGTCTCCGTATACAATCCACGGGCAACCCAAAACAAAACAAACATCCTCGACACGAAGTGACATCTGGAGAAGGAGAAAGTGGTTACCGCGATGCGGTAGCGTAATTAACTGCAGGGACTTGCGCTTGCAGGGAAGAGCGTCCCCACAATCAAAAACCCTCAAATGAGGGGGAATCTGACGAAGTCTGCTACATCGGCCGCATTCGTATAAACCTTCGATACATGGTGCCATAAATCAACTTGGCATTTTCGGAGAGGTGGACGGATAGCACCAAATATCATCTTCCCTCGAAGTTCAGACCCTGATGTCCCAACGTCCCGGTCGCGTCCTTTCGGCGGGGAACAGATTCTGGAACGCCTGGTGGGACATTTTCCTCTTTCCACTCCACACTTCGTGTGTCGTGTTTCGCGAACGAATCGTGGTTTGATATGGTTGCCCTTGGGTTTGAGGTAATAAGATTTGGTTTTGCTCCCGTGCAAAAAAAAGAACATCAATGGCCTCTAACTGCTCCAACTGCAACTGCAACTCCCATTCCGCCTCATCTGGAGGAGTAACGTACGGGCCCCAAGCGGCCTCCCTTTTCAAGATGCCAGTGGAGCAGGTAACTCAGGCCACCACTGGGCTATTCTTCGGGACCATGCTCCCACCGATGAGCTTCAACGCCCCTGTACCATTGTAAGAACCTCAAAAGAAGTCGGTCTTTGATCGGCATACCACTACTGCGATCCCTCTTAACGGGTCGCCCAAACCAAGCACCTCAGTTTTCAGCAGACTGGGCCAAAGCTCTAACGGGCCCGTGAAGAAGCCCGCAATACCAGAAGGCGTTATCCCGAAACGGATAGCCATTCCTACTCCTGAAGTCACCAAGGCGGATTTTCCGGCTAAGGGGTCAGTCTTCACAAGACTGGCCGTTTCAGCTCCCACTCCGGGTGAAGTAACCAGGGCCGTTTCCCCTGTACGAAAATCGGCCTTTTCAAGATTGGCCATCCCCTCTCAACGGGCATCGGTCTTTGACAAGCTGGCGCCAACAACAGACTCTCATCATAACAGGGGGCATGAAAAAACTGATCCAACAGCAGAGGTGATCCCGACCCCACGACATGATCGACGTCGCCACTGGCGCCGAGTGAGGAAAGCTGGGGGCAATTCCCTTTCTGGACTGACTCCGCCAACTCCAATGGTGGAAATTGATGCTGCTGTTCCAACTGGGAACAGCTTTGAACTACTTAACAGGGTACGCAGGAATTCTCCAACTGCTGTGCTGAAAAGATCTCCTCCACCTATGGAGAATGCCCCAAAGGAGAAGCTGGAGCGCCCCCTCAGCGGCTGTCCTCTAAAATTTATAAGGTCTGGCGTCATGTCCAAGACTCGGTGATTGATCAAGATTATTCTCGCCGACAGAAAAAGGTGAAAGTTCAGCGAGAAGAGGACCACCCTGTCAAGCTACAGAAGGTGTTATCTGTTTGGGTGCCCGCTGCAACGGCCCCCTCAACTTCGACCGCCCACAAGAGGAGAAGGACGGAGAAAATCCCTGAGTCTGCGACGAATCGCAAGAACACTGAACCCAAACGCCCTAAGTCTGGGGGCATGGTGGTGCACACCATCTATATGGCATTCAGGAAAGAGGATAGCCACATCTCCACAGGTCATCGACCGCTTACGCGATCAGTGACTAAGGTTCAAGAGCAATGACAACAGAAGCTCCAAGAGATGCTAACAGCCATGGCCGCACTTACGGGACCGAAAGCAAGCCTGGAGACATCTTCGAAACAGCGCCGTGAGCAGGAAACTGATGCTGAATTCCTTCGGAGAATGCTTGAGAAGAAGGACAAAGAGGCCGCGGATCAAGCGGCCAATATAAAATAAATGGCCCTTCTATTCCAAGATATGGTAGGCATGATGATCCAGCCGGACCCTCCAGTCGAAGATCCTCCAGTAATAATTGAAGATGATAGAGGAGAGACATCAAATCCTCTACCGGCTCTGTCAGCAGCCAAGGAGGAGACCATCTCAAAAGCCTCCCTGGATGATTACATCGCTCAGCAGATACAAGTTCATCAGGCGAATGAAGCGGCTGGGCAAGTTGTTAAAACTGGACGACCCTATCCGGGTTGGTACGATCAAATAAAGCATCCGCCGGGATACACGATCCCCAAATTCTACGTATATAAGGGGACGGGAAATCCGCATCAGCACGTCGCTCAATTCAGAGCCTTGTGCGGCAACACCGGAGGTGACGATAAGCTACTGCTTCGCCAATTCGTTGGCAGCTTGTTGGAGACAGCATTCGAGTGGTATTCCGAACTCCCAAATGACTCTGTCAAGACATTTGCAGAGATGGAGTTTCTATTCACCCAGAGTTTTGCAAGCGCTAGCGAACGCACCCCAATCACGGCATTGATCAATGTCAGGGTGAAGCCTGGAGAAACATGGGTTCAGTATGCAATATGGTGGCGGAATCTATGGTCGAAATGCGAGCAACACATTGAAGAAGCGCCTGCGGTAGGCATGTTCGTGGGTACTCTCGACCCTCAAGCGACCATTTCACAATTCATGATGTTTTTCAAGTCGACCACTTTCCAGGCCTTGATTGACAAACTGGCCTAAATGGACCAGATGGTTCATTGACCGTCTTCTTCAAAGCTGGAATCTCGGAATGAAAAAGGGAAAGGGAAAGCGACCTTCGTCGCCAATGCTCAACAGCAGCTTAGTGGTCCAAAACCAACTGATCGCCAAGACGAGAAACGACGATTGGTTAATGAGAAAATGAAGCGTCCTTATTCGTTTCCCCAGGACAAAACGAGGAGATTGTTCAAGCTGGCGGTGTACAACAGGCTTATCAACTTACCGGATCCAAAACGCCCATTGCAACCCGGTGAGGCTAATAATCCCAATTATTGCCCTTATCACCAAGCGATAGGCCATCCAATCGAAGATTGATTCATCTTCAAAGGGTGGATTGAGAACCAATACCAACAGGGAAAATTCGCACTGTTCGAGAATTGGAAAGTAAACCCGCCCCAGCCGCACGCTCTCAAAAAGGCGGACATACTGGGGGCATCGTGCTCTTTTGTCGAAGAAGCTCCATGGGAGGTCGCTCTTTCAGCCAAAACAAAAGGAATGCTGAAGGATCTCCAACCATGCCCAGCGAACAGGTGGAAAAATCAGCTAGAACCCGAGATCATCGAGGGAATGCTGAAGCCACACCCGACGCCAAAAATTGGTAGCGATAATCAAAACGCTCAGGCCCAACTGTCAAAATCTTCGAAGAAAAGAAGAAGACCAAAAAGCCCGTGAAGCCTGGTGACAAGCGCACGGACCTGCAAAAACATATCGACGCGCTGGAAGAATATAACCAGAAGGCGCGAACCCCGGTCACACTTCAAGAGTTTCTTAGCCACGTCCTTGAAGACGGAGATGATGAAAATGGAGAAGACTCGTCGGATGAACCTGAGGATTATGTGGCAAGCTGCTATGTGATCTCTCATTCGTTAATAAATGGTGAAGAAGCTCTGGATGCAGAGAAATTGGGGGCAGATCCAGAGCCAGAACTTCTAGGACTGTCAGACGAGATGATTGATGCATTCCTGAACGAAGCTCTTCTAAAAAATAAGGCTGATCGAGAGTGCGAAATGGCCATATTCGAAAAGGCCAAACGCCGGCGACTGGATGAAAGGGTTGAGGCACCCCAACTAGACCGAGGCATGCCCGCGACAGACAAGAGCAGGCTTAAAACGAAGAAAAAGTTCGCCAAAGTCATATCAATGGGAATGAAGTTACTACCCTCCGAAGGAAACACTTCTGATGAGATACACCTTAATAAAGAAGATGTGCATCCTAATTACTGTTTATATCATCGAAGGATTGTGCACCCTACTGAAGAATGCAACGCCTTTAAATATTGGTGGCAAGGGTATGTCGCTCACATGCAGCACTTCAAGAGGATGAAACGTGAAGCTCGTCGACAGCGGAAAAATGCGACAGACGAACGTGGAAGAGCTGCCGGCAACTGTCACGTGGTTGATAGCAGGGGATTGCAAGTTCTCACCTTCGGGAGTGACTCTGACGAAGAAATGGCTCTCGGCCCTCTCTTCAAAGAATCCACCTCAGGAAAAGAGGAAGAACCGAAGAGCTGCGAGAACATTCAGCTGCGCAATCGCACATTACCTGAAAAGAATCTCGGACCCATAAACAAGGGGTCGAACAAAAAGGATAAGGGGAAAGAAAAGGTCCCTGAAGATATCACCCTCGATGACCGAGTCGTCGAAGAGTTGACAGCCACGGAACCGCCAAAGAAAAGTAAGGTGGATTACAACGTTCTGGCACACCTGAGGAAGATACCCTCGTAGCTCAGCATTCTCGACGCCCTTCTGCTATCCAAAGAGGCGAGAGATTTGCTGATCAAGGCGCTACAAGAGCCCGAACAATTCCAAGCTTTCCTCGCCTAAGAAAAGATGAAGGACGAGTTGGAAGAAGTGCACAAAGCCGATATCACCTTCGGCGATGAAGATCTCCTCCTCGGAACGTGCGAGCATAACCGTCCCTTTTATATCTCCGGATACTGTCATGATATTAAAATAGGCAAGATTCTAGTTGACAATGGGTCCTCCGTCAATCTCCTCAATGTAAGAGTGTTGAAGGAAATCTGCATGAGCGTTCAACACCTTACTCGGGATAAAATCACCATCTTCAGGTTTGATTCCCAATCATCACGGACTCTTGGGTCTGTAATACTGACGTTACGCTTTGGGCTACTCGTCACGGACATTAAGTTTCATGTCATTGACGCCAAGACTTGCTACAACGCTTTACTTGACAGGCCTTGGTTACACGAGTACAATATCATCCCTTCTACACAACATCAGTATATGAAGTATTTCAAGGATGGTCTCGAGTATACCGTGACAGGGGAATTGAACCCATTCTCCGTGGATGAAGTCAGAAAGTACGAAGACGCAAAATACTTCTTACCAGATTTCAAAGACACGGAAAGATGCCACAAACCGAAGCAAAAAGCTATCACTACCATTCCGGTCTTCGGGAGTGATACCGAGGAGGAAGAAGAGATAGTTTATTCAGGGCCGTCCCAATGCAATAAGCCGGGACCGTCCACCACTATTCTGGTCTTTGGCAGCGACTCAGAAGATGAGGTCAAAGCCATATTTTCTGTATGACCATCGATACAAGCCTTCGCTGGCAATGATCGGAGTTTGCAAATCGCCATGGTTCCGCAGGAGCATTACAAAGTGCTCGACGCACTTAATACCTATGGTGTGCAGGAACTGCAGACGTTCTACGTCCCTCCCAGGCGAAGAAATGAAAAGGCGATCCTCTTTTATCGATCCGCAGAAACCAGAGTGGAGAAAGA
This sequence comes from Agapanthus africanus, assembly GCA_030015575.1. Classification (NCBI taxonomy): domain Eukaryota; kingdom Viridiplantae; phylum Streptophyta; class Magnoliopsida; order Asparagales; family Amaryllidaceae; genus Agapanthus; species Agapanthus africanus. The sequence goes on along the minus strand of JASDDO010000018.1, from coordinate 465,280,845 downwards.
AATCTGGCACGGTGCCGATTCTATGCTTGACAGGCTCTAGCCCATCCGTCTGCCCGGATACTACATAGAAGGATTAAAAAGGCTGTTGAGGCACCAAGGCGTACCCTTTAAACAGACTGCTCGACAAGCCCAGTTCTACAACAGGATCTGGAACGTCCTTGGAACTCAGCGAAAGTTGCCTAACGGGAGAATGGAAACGATCGGGCTTGGATATGTTCAATCCAAGAAACGGGAGCGATTCCTTGGATGCTACGTCATACATGACTTTGACGAAGAAGGAGATGCTTTGTGGGAAGACGCTAATCCTGAACCTGAACAAGGTCTCGCCATGAAAGTGCCAAGTCCGTCGTTCGAAGAACAGATGTATAAGCTTATAAGGGAAGCGGGTCAAAAGGTTCGAGACGACCATAATTGCGAAATGGCTATTTACGAGAAATCCAGGACGTAGCGCCTCTTTCAGCAATCTGCGGAAAATAGCGATGCTCTTCGTCGCCAGCCCGTCATACAGAAGACCCGACACAGAGGTAAAAATAAACCAAAGAACAGAAAAAACGTTCGACAGCAGCGTAGCGGGTCTGAGAAGCCACGCGATTGAGAATCGAGCAGCTGGGATCCGTCTCTTATAAAGAAGATAGGTCGAGCATATTCTTTTTCCCAAGACAAGACAAAGAAGATATTCGATCTTATCATAAAACATCAGATGATGACACTGCCGGAGTCCAAGCACCCCGAGCAAGCAGACGAGATCTCTCACCCAGACTATTGCTCCTATCACCGAGCAATAAGACATCCTCTCGAAAACTGCTTCACCTTCAAGAACTGGGTTGAAGACCAGTATCAACTCAACAGATTTGCTCTATCCAACAGTTGGAGGGTAACCCCGCCACAGAAGCATGAACCGAAAGCCACGAAAGTAGAGCCGGATCAACGTCGGTCTTGGAACCGATCTCGTGTCTGTCACGTAATAACACTGTCAGAAGAAGAACCCGAGAACATGGATGACCTCCTATGATGCTTCGGAAACGATGATGATGAGGTGATCTCAGAGTTTCCACCGGCGCCAAAAGAGCTGGAAGATGGGATACATACTACTGCAGATAACCTCAAGAAAATTGACTTAGGGACAGCAAGAGACCCACGGCCGACGTTCGTCAGTGAGCTGTTGTCTGAAGAAAGGGTGGCTATGCTCAAAGACGTGCTCATACAATATAAAGATTGCTTCGCATGGAACTATTCCGAGATGCCGGGACTAGATCCAGAAATAGCCGTGCACAGATTGGTGATATCTCCGGACATCAAGCCAGTCAAACAAGCGTCGAGAAGGATGCGGCTCGAGCTTGAGATGAGCATCAACGCCAAGGTCAAAAAGCTAATCGACTCCGGCTTCATCCAAGAAGTTCAGTACCCTGATTGGATTGCCAACATTGTTCCAGTGATGAAGAAAAATGGGACGGTGCGCATCTGCATGGATTTTCGGGACCTCAATAAAGCTTGCCCGAAGGACGATTTTCCTGTACCAGTTACTGAACTGATGATAGATAATACATCCACCCACAAAGTTTTCTCCTTCATAGACGGCTCATCAGGATACAATCAGATAAAGATGCATCCCGAGGACCAGAAGTATACCGCTTTCCGGACCCCTTTGGGCATATTCTGCTACAAGGTGATACCCTTCGGTCTAAAGAATGCCGGTGCCACCTATCAGAGGGCTATGACGAAGATTTTCGATGAACTCATATCTGAAATCGTCGAATGCTATATTGACGACCTCGTAGTTAAAAGCAAATCATACGAGGAACATTTAGAGCATCTGAAGATCGTGTTTCAGCATCTTCGGAAATACAACTTGAAGATGAACCCTCTCAAATGCGCGTTCGGAGTTTCCTCGGGCAAGTTCCTAGGATTCATCGTAAGACATCGAGGCATCTGTTGAAGTCAAAATTTGCACCCCGGTTGACCGAGTCAAAGTCAAGGTCAACCCCAAGCCAGGTGGGCTCAAGCCCAGGTCAAGCGGGCCCATGCCCAAGCCAAGCCCGCGGCCAAGCCTCCCCATGCCAATAACAAAATCATGTAATAAATAATTTTTATGCAATTTTTTATACATGAATGTATGCAAAATGGGCATAAAGCCAATATTTTATAAGCCCATGGCTTATGTGCAAAAATGAAATGGCACATGAGCCATGGGATGGGCAAAATGCCATTTTTGCAAAGCCTAATGGGCTGTATGTAAATATGTAAGCCTATATAAGGCAAAATGATGATGAAAAAGAAAACAACTTTTTCATTCTCTCAAAAACCTAGGGTTTGTACATCTTTCCCTTTTCTGAAGGCTTCAAACCTTCTTCTTTCTTTTGAATTAAATCAAGAGTTTTACTCTTCCTTTTCCAAAACTAGATAGTTTTTCACCATAAAACCCACAAAGGGGAACTTGGATCTACCATTAGATCTCAAAAAGAAGAGATTTTTAGATCTCACATTTCTTGATCTTCAAGATCCAGCCAATAGAGGAGGAAGAAGAAGAACCCTTTTCATCAACCAAAACATTTTAGGAGTTTAACTCCACTATAAACCCTATTTCTGGGACTAAAAGTCCCTTTTTCTCGCCAGCGCCCAGCGCTCGAGTGCAGAGCGCCCATGTGCCGACACGAGGCGCGCTTGCGCTCAAGCGCCCCGCGCTCGAGCGCAGAGCGCCCACGTGCCGACACGTGGCGCGCTTGCGCTCAAGCGCACAGCACCTAAGCGTACAACACTGGCCCCACGCATCCTTTGGATGCCTTTTCTCCCCTCTTTTTTTTTAATATATATACATATATATATACATATGCATACATATGTACACACACACATACACCGCGACACTGTCCCTGTTAGAAAAAAATTTCTAACGGGGCGCTGCCCCGCACCCCGCAAGGGGGCTGCTAGCCCCCTTGACCCCTAGCCCGCTATCCGGGTAGCGGGACCGCCGTGAAAACTCTGCGTGGCTCCCGACATATCCAAAACCCCCTTTCAAAACACATCACACGCACACTGCATATTGAGTTCGCATGACCAGTTTAACCCGTCAATCGGAGGTTCCCTCGCTCCAAAGGCGAGGGGTAATTAACGGCAGCTTAGTCCGCGGCTGCCGGAGATTCGGATCTCCACAATCATTAAACCCCGGCCTACCCTAGGCAGGGGGAATCTGTAATGTGTCTGACAAGCGCGCGCGTACTCCCATCTTAATGGGGTAACGAAAAACACCCTACAGATTCTGGCACGCCCGGTGGGACTTTTCTCTCCTCCCATATTTCGGGTTAAACGTTCATGTGAACTCAATCAATATACATATCTATATTTATACTAAAATAATGCTCTTTCATGCAGGTTTTCAAGAAATCACTTTCCAATAATGTCTCCAAAGATGAACTCAGCTCCCATCTCATACAAGATGAAGATGGACTCCAGGACGGTCCTCCCGGCAAGTCTCGGACGATAATGGGAAGAGCCGCCGCTACCATTCGGTTTTATCCTATTCGTGTCAGCTAACGCCATCCCAGCTCCTCAAGCTCTAGCAACAGACAGACCGGTTTCAAAAGGCAGGAGACCAAATGTGGTGATCTCGAGGGCACCCGAACCCAAACGCAAGTCGGTGTCTGAACGACTTTCCTTGGCCCCAGCTGGAGGCAAGGCCATCAACACCAGCAAAGCAACAAGGCATCTCGGGCAGGCTCCAGCGGCGCTCCTGACAATTGCTCGATTGGGTGTCTTCTCAAGCCTCCCCATCACTCAGCCTATGGCAGCTTCTCGAAGAGCAGAAGCCTGCCAAGCGCTCAAGGCAGAGAAGCTGAGGCAGAAGAGGCTCAGATACAGAGCCAACAAAAGGGTTAGGGCTCTGGCCATGTTAAAACTTATGAATTTCCAAAGCCCGGAACGCTCCGCGAAATCGGCCGCCAAAGATAAAGAGATGGCTGGGTATGTGGTTCGCACTGTCTACATGGTCGGACATGAAGAAACGAATCCTCCTCTTCTTCACAGCCGTGGTGATGATATGATTGACGCTACCCAGCATCGGCTCGATCTAAGTGATGAAGAGCCCGCTTAGGCCGATAAGCCAGAGGAGCCCGTGGTTCCCGCGGAATTGAGCTTAGGCAATAAAGATGACCCGGTTGTCATAGCCGGAACTACAGAACAAGCGTTATTCCGATGACTCCAGAGTCAGCTTCAGGAAAGGGACGAGAAGATGGCCGAGGTCCATTCTAAAGTCGACGAGCTGGCAAACGCCGTGGCAGATCTCGTGAACCAAGTCGCCCGATTGCAATTAAAGCAGAATCAAATGTTGGTTCACGATCTAGGGGTTGATATCCGAAGGCAGCCAACTGATATCCCCTTCAACTTAAGAGCGGAGCGCCTTCACAAAAAACGGCCGCGATCAGCCTCCAGTCCTTCCGATACATACACCGGAGGAGAATCGCCTTTGAAAGAAAAACTGGAAAAAGTCTTCCTTCAAAAGGGAAAAAGTCCACAAGATATTCAGGGACACCCTAAGAAACGGTCTACAGCTGCCAGAATCAAAGAGACCTCAAGAAGAGAATATGACCGACGACCCAAAATATTGCCCCTATCACAGGGTGATAGGTCATTCCATTGAGGACTGCTTCTTCTTCAAAGATTGGGTCGAAAGGCAATACAAGACGGGAGAGATAGAACTGTTTAAAGGCGTGTTAGCAAACAGTCAATCTACGACCGCCGATTTCATGCAAATGGAGACCGAAGCCTTTCGGGAACCTAACCCTCCTAGACATGTGCAGGGCGAACCAAAGACTGATCGGCCTCAGGGTCCGGCGTCAGTGAGGGCACCTACTCCGATGGAGAGAAAGAAGAAGGTGTACTCCTTTAGAAGGGATGAGGTCCGCAATATATTCAAGGAAGCCCTGAACAATGGCCTGCCACTGCCTATTCCAAAGAGGCCACATGAATTGAATATGACTGGCAACCCCATATACTGCCCATACCATAGAGTGCTGAGTCATACCATTGAAGACTGCTGTGTTTTCAAAGATTGGGCAGAGGACCAATATAAGCTTGGAAAAAACTCACAATCCTCGGATGTATCGGCAAGCCACAGAGCTAGGTCATCAACACAGCTCCGCCAAGATCAATGTTCAAGGAGCTGGGATAAGCAAAAAGGACCACCACGTCGTTAAACTGGGAATGATCGACCACCACGTCATTAAACTGGGAACAGTCGACCTCTAAGTCGTTAAAATAGGAATGTAAAATATATATATATATATATGTAAATAAAAAAATGTGTAAATAAAAGAAATGTGAAGAAAAGCCGAAATGATGGGGCAACTCGCAATAAAAATCAGCGAGTAAAAATAAAAATGAAAATAAAGCCGAAATGATGGGGCATCCGCGAATAAATAGCCGAAATGATAGGGCAATCGCGACCTTCGCGATAAGAAAAGATGAAATGATAGAGCAATCACGGTAAAACAAAAAAAAACAAAAAAAAAACAAAAAAAAAAACAAAGGCGAATGATGAGTCGCTCCTGGTACCATACGCCAGTGCAGCGATGCAGACGCCAACCAAAATCCAGTTTCCCAAAATTCTTCCAGCCCTACGGCCAGTCCCCAAATTGACTACCGTATACAATCCACGGGCTCAAATAATTCTAATCATACTCATACCCCACCGTAGTCACCAGTTATGCGGCTGGTCTCCGTCATTGGAATTATGGTCCATTGGAAAGACCCACTCATGTGTCCTCACGATGCATGAGGAGAACAAATCTTTGTGGGATACTTACGACCCATAAAGGAAAAACACATTTAGGAGTCCTCACGACTCCTAAGGAGAAAATACACCTGCGGGATCCTTACGACCCGTAGGGAGAAAATGCTTTTATGGGACCCTCACGGCCCATAAAATTGAAAAGCCTTAGCTGATAGGGATCCAAACCGTCTCCTAAGCCATCGCTCCCCAATCCCCAAATGGCGAATGATGAGTTGCTCCTGGTACCATATTCCAGTGCAGCGATGCAGACGTTAACCAAATTCCAAATCCCATACCCCAACGACGAATGATGAGTCGCTCCTGGTACCATATTCCAGTGCAGCGATGCAGACGCCGAAAAAGTCCCGAAATTTTTCCGGCCCTACGGTCTGGATCATACATCCTGCAAAACCGTATACAATCCATGGGCATAAAACAATCCCAATCTCTCCCAAGTCCTACCGGTAAGACCACATTCAAAGTCCCACCAAAAAAAAAAAATTATATAAAAAAATGGTATGTCCACAAGCAAAATGGGCATGGATGAAAACCCGAAAGGGCTCCATGAGTAAAAACAGCAGGACTGCCGGCGAGTTTGTGAAAACCCGAAAGGGCGCAAACTCGTGAAAGAGATGAAATGCACTCACAAAGTCCTCTCGACTTTGTGAGGAGAAAATTCCCGCGTGAGATCCTTACGACTTATAAAGGAGCAACACACTTAGGAGTCCCCACGACTCCTAAGGAGAAAATACACTTACGAGATCCTTTCGACTCGTAGGGAGAAAATGCTTTTGTGGGACCCTTACGGCCCATAAAATTGAAAAGCCTTAGGTGATAGGGATCGAAACCTGTCTCCTAAGCCACCAATTCCTAAATCCTTCCGGGGCAAATGATGAGTTGCTCCTGGCATTATTCCAGTGCAGCAATGCAGATGCCAAACAAAAACCAATTCCCAAATCCTTCCGGGGCAAATGATGAGTTGCTCCTGGCATTATTCCAGTGTAGCAATGCAGATGCCAAACAAAAACCAATTCCCAAATCCTTCCGGGGCAAATGATGAGTTGCTCCTGGCATTATTCCAGTGCAGCAATGCAGATGCCGACAGAAAACCAATTCCCAAATCCTCTCAAAGACAGATGATGATTCGCTCCTGGTACCATATTCCAGTATAGCGATGCGGACGTCAATCCAAATCACAGTCAACTTCAACTCCGACACTGCAGAAAGCGGAGCAAGTCAGAATCCAATCTCGACACCGCAAGAAGCGGAGCAAGTCAAGTCCACCCCTGACACTGCAAGAAGAAGAGCAAGTCAAATCAAGTATCGACCGTCTACGTCGCAAAAAGGGCAGTGCAGGCTCCCCACAAATCGGGAACCCAAATCGCTCCGGATCAAAGCATCGACCATCTATGTCGCAAAAAGGGCAGTGCAGGTTCCCCACAAATCGGGAACCCAAATTGCTCCGGATCAGAGCGTCGACCGTCTATGTCGCAAAAAGGGCAGTGCAGGCTCCCCACAAATCGGGAACCCAAATCGCTCCGGATCAGAGCGTCGACCGTCTATGTCGCAAAAAGGGCAGTGCAGGCTCCCCACAAATCGGGAAACCAAATCGCTCCGGATCAGAGCGTCGACCGTCCATGTCGCAAAATGGGCAGTGCGGGCTTCCTACAAATCGGTAACCAAATCGCTCCAGATTAGAGCGTCGACCGTCCATGTCGCAAAACGGGCAGTGCAGGCTCCCCACAAATCGGGAACCCAAATCGCTCCGGGTCAGAGCGTCGACCGTCCATGTCGCAAAAAGGGCAGTGCAGGCTTCCCATAAATCGGGAACCAAATCGCTTCGGATCAGAGCGTCGACCGTCCATGTCGCAAAACGGGCAGTGCAGGCTTCCTACAAGAACCAGATCACTCTGGGCCAGGGAAACGTCTACCACGGACACTCCGTCTCGGAGACGCATCAAGCATCGACCGTCCATGTCGCAAAAAGTGCAATACGGGATTCCTACAAATCGGGAACCAAATCGCTCCGGATCAGAGCATCGACCGTCCATGTCGCAAAACGGGCAATGCAGGCTTCCCACAAATCGGGAACCAAATCGCTCCGGATCAGAGCGTCGACCGTCCATGTCGCAAAACGGGCAGTGCAGGCTTCCCACAAATCGGGAACCCAAATCACTCCGGATCAGGGTAGCATCAACCGTCCATGTCGCAAAAAGGGCAGTGCAGGCTTCCCACAAATCGGGAACCTAAATCGCTCCGGGTCAGAGCGTCGACCGTCCATGTCACAAAAAGGGCAGTGCAGGCTCCCCACAAATCGGGAACCCAAATCGCTCTGGGTCAGAGTGTCGACCATCCATGTCGCAAAAAGGGCAGTGCAGGCTTCCCACAAATCAGGAACCAAATCGCTCCGGGCCGAGGAAACGTCTACTATGGACACTCCGTCTCGGAGACGCGTCAAGCGTCGACCGTCCATGTTGCAAAAAGGACAGTGCAGGCTTCCTACAAAGCAGGAACCAGATCACTCCGGGCCAGGGAAACGTCTACCACAGACACTTCGTCTTGGAGACGCATTAAGCGTCGACCGTCCACGTCGTAAAAAGGGCAGTGCATCCCAAAAAGTGGGAACCAAGGCAAGTCGCCTCCATGTGAAAGAAGATCCATCAATTTCATGCACACGGCCCAAATATGTGGTGTGCATTTATTGATGGGGGGCACTTTGTTGAAGTCAAAATTTGCACCCCGGTTGACCGAGTCAAAGTTAAGGTCAACCCCAAGCCAGGTGGGCCCAAGCTCAGGTCAAGCGGGCCCATGCCCAAGCCAAGCCCGCGGCCAAGCCTCCTCATGCCAACAACAAAATCATGTAATAAATAATTTTTATGTAATTTTTTATACATGAATGTATGCAAAATGGGCATAAAGCCAATATTTTGTAAGCTCATGGCTTATGTGCAAAAATGAAATGGCACATGAGCCATGGGATGGGCAAAATGCCATTTTTGCAAAGCCCAAGGGGCTATATGTAAATATGTAAGCCTATATAAGGCAAAATGATGATGAAAACAAAACTTTTTCATTCTCTCAAAAACCTAAGGTTTGTACATCTTTCCCTTTTCTGAAGGCTTCAAACCTTCTTCTTTCTTTTGAATTAAATCAAGAGTTTTACTCTTCTTTTTCCAAATCTAGATAGTTTTTCACCACAAAACCTACAAAGGGGAACTTGGATCTACCATTAGATCTCAAAAAGAAGAGATTTTTAGATCTCACATCTCTTGATCTTCAAGATCCAGCCAATAGAGGAGGAAGAAGAAGAACCCCTTTCATCAACCAAAACATTTTAGGAGTTTAACTCCACTATAAACCCTATTTCTGGGACTAAAAGCCCCTTTTTCTCGCCAGCGCCCAGCGCAGAGCGCCCACGTGCCGACACGTGGCGCACTTGCGCTCCAGCGCCCAGCGCTTGAGCGCAGAGCGCCCACGTGCCGACACGTGGCGCGCTTGCGCTCAAGCGCCCCGCGCTCGAGCGCAGAGCGCCCACGTGCCGACACGTGGCGCGCTTGCGCTCAAGCGCACAGCACCTAAGCGCATAGCGCTCAAGGCGCTGGCCCCACGCATCCTTTGGATGCCTTTTCTCCCCTCTTTTTTTTAATATATATACATATATATATACATATGCATACATATGTACACACACACATACACCGCGACACTGTCCCTGTTAGAAAAAAATTTCTAACGGGGCGCTGCCCCGCATCCCGCAAGGGGGCTGCTAGTCCTCTTGACCCCCAGCCCACTATCCGGGTAGCGGGACCGCCGTGAAAACTCTGCGTGGCTCCCGACATATCCAAAACCCCCTTTCAAAACACATCACACGCACACTGCATATTGAGTTCGCATGACCAGTTTAACCCGTCAATCGGAGGTTCCCTCGCTTCAAAGGCGAGGGGTAATTAACGGCAGCTTAGTCCGCGGCTGCCGGAGATTCGGATCCCCACAATTATTAAACCCCGGCCTACCCTAGGCAGGGGGAATCTGTAATGTGTCTGAGAAGCGCGCACGTACTCCCATCTCAATGGGGTGACGAAAAACACCCTACAACATCGAAATAGACCCGTCAAAGATCAAGGCGATCATGGAAATGCCTTCGCCAAGAACTCTCAAGCAGCTGCGGTCTCTCCAAGGAAAGCTCGTATATATCCGGCAATTTATAGCTAATCTTTCTGGCAAATGCCGCCCCTACAGTCACTTGATGAAGAAGAGAACCCCATTCGTTTGGGATCACAAATGCCAGAGCGCACTCGACGAAATCAAGTAATACCTGCAGAATCCGCCGGTGCTGACCGCCCCGGTCAAGGGAAAGCCTCTCATTCTGTACATAACAGCCCTTGAATGTTCTTTAGGCGTGCTGTGGGCACAAGAGAACGACCAAGGGAAGGAGAGAGTCTTCTACTATTTGAGTCGAGTTCTCCTGCGGGTATAAAACAACTACTCCCCCATCGAAAAACACTGCCTGGTGTTGATCTTCGCGATAACGAAGCTCAGACACTATGCGTTGCCACATAAGGTCCATCTCATATCAAAGGTGGATCCCCTCAAATATTTGATGTCAAAGGCCATATTAACGAGACGGCTCACTAAATGAGCTCTACTCTTAATGGAATTCTCGATAACATACCGACCCCTCAAAGCGGTAAAAGGCCAGGCTATCACCGACTTTCTCGCTAAGCATCCGATACCTGCTGATTCTCCTTTGAACTGCGAATTGCCAGACGAACACGCGTTTGATACGATCGAAGGGGAGAGAAGAGAGAATGACACCCGATGGAAACTCTACTTCGATGGAGCATCTTCTATGAAGAAGCGCAAACAAAGCACCCCCATAATCAAATCAGAGGTAGGCCTCATCTTCGTGACTCCATAAGGAGGGATAATGCGCTTTGCCTTCTCCTTAACAGAGCCGAGGAAGAACAATGAAGCCGAATATGAAGCTTTGATAGCAGGCCTCGAGATCCCTGTCGACATGGGAATTGAAAACATCCTCATATACGGAGACTCCCAGCTGGTCGTTAGCCAAGTAAACGGCGACTATCAGACGTGCAAACCGGAGTTGGTAAAGTACGGCGAACGGGTACAACAATTGCTGACTTAAATCCCTGCCTATGCCTTGGAAAGCATACCGCGCACGGAAAATAGTAAGGCGGATGCATTGGCCAAACTCGCTAAAGAATTAGCCGACGAGAATCTCGATGACGTAAGGATCGTTGTGCAAAGCCGTCGGGTTCTCGCACCGGCAGAAATATCTTCGGAGTCTTCCGAAGAAAAGGGAGCGACCGAGCAAACGGCCCTACAAATAAAAGACCAGGAAAAGGTTAAGGATTGGATAGAAGTCTTTATAGACTACTTCAAACCCCATCGAATGCCTGAAGACGCGTCCTTAAGACATCAGCTCATGAAACGAGCTCTATCCTTCGCCTTCGTCAATGGCACTCTATATAAGAGATCATTCGATTCTCTATGGCTAAGATGCCTGGGACCTGAAGAAGCAAGAAGAGTCATCCAAGAAACTCACGACGGACTCTGCGGTTCTCACCAAGCCGGGCTAAAGATGAAGCTGAAGATCAAAAGGATGGGCTATTATTGGCCCACAATGATCCAAGACTGTCTCGAATACGCGAAGCAGTGCCACTCGTGCCAGATTCACGGGGACTTTATCCACAAGCATCCAAATCCGCTACATCCAACGGTGGCTAGCCGGCCGTTCGAAATGTGGGGAACTGACATAATCGGGCCCATCGAACCAGCATCGTCCAAAGGACATCGGTTCGTACTGGCGACAACCGATTACTTCTCTAAGTGGGCAAAAGCAGTACCACTAAGAGAAGTGAAAACGGAGAATATTCTCCATTTCTTCAAGACACACGTCATTTATCGGTTCGGCACTCCGCGACGGATTATCTCCAATAACGGGCCAGCCTACAGAAGCCATAAAATTAGCCGCTTCGCACAGCAGCATAATATAGACTGGAGATACTCTTCGGTCTATAATCCCCGAGCTAACGGTCTAGCTGAGGCTTTCAACAAGACCTTGACGAAGATCGTGAAAAAGACGGTGTCTAGAAATAAGAGGGACTGGCACGAGAGACAGCATGAAGCTCTCTGGGCGTATCGAACTACGTTCAAAACAGCCACAAGCACAACGCTGTATGCATTGGTATTTGGCACAGAAGCGGTACTCCCCCTCGAGATAGAGTTACCCTCTCTACGAGTGGCGGTTCACTATGAGCTAACAGACGAAGAAAATGCCAACCTTCGGCTTGAGGAGCTCGACGCCCTTGATGAAACCCGACTCATGGCGCAACAAAACCTGGAGGCTTATAAAGCAAAGATGACGCGCTCATACGAGAGATTGACTAGGCCGAGGACATTCCGCCAAGGCGAACTCGTGTTAGTGGTCAAAAGACCTATGATCCCCAATCGTGCCAAATGAGGGAAATTCGAGCCGAACTATGAAGGCTCGTACATCATAGACAAAGTTTACCAGGGTGGAGCCTATCTACTCATGGACATGCATGGTGAAAGACCTTTCAGGCCAATAAACGGTCGCTTCCTGAAAAAATACTGCGCCTGACGAGTTACGGCCTAGGTCAACGATAGATGACGACGCCTATGTCCGCTCGCTATCTTCCTAAGCCCAAACTCTATAAGTAGTAGCCGGCAAACGGTCCGAAATGTCCTTAAACTAACGATGGACCACTATGTCCTAAAACTGGCTATTGACCGAGACGTCGATAAACTACTACGGACCGCAGCATCCCAAGGCTGACAAAAAAAAGGTACGTCCACAAGCAAGATGGGCACGGATGAAAACCCGAAAGGGCTCTGTGAGTAAAAACAGCAGGACTACCGGTGAGTTTTGTGAAAACCCGAAAGGGCGCAATCTCGTTAAAAGACACTTGCAAGGTCCTCTCGACCCTGTAAGGAGAAAATACCTGCGTGAGATCCTTACGACTCACAAGGGAGCAACACACTTAGGGATCCCCACGATTCCTAAGGAAAAATTACACTTACGAGATCCTCACGACTCGTAAGGAGAATTCCCCTTTGAGATCCTCACGGCTCATAGGGTTCAAAAGCCTTAAGCTACAGGGATCTGAACCTGTTCTTAAACCATCACAATCTCCAATGTTGCCCTACAAGCAGTTCAATGCTGACCCTTGTATACAATCCAGGAGAACGAATAAACATTTCCCTAACAAAATCCCACCAGAGACTGGGGATATGCTCATATGGCGAACGACACTTATAAGTCCTCTCGATTTATAAGGAGAAAGCACTCTTGTGAGATCCTTACGACTTATAAGAGACCATACACTTAGGAATCCTCACGATTCTTAAGGAGAAAACGCACCTACGAGATCCTCACGACTCATAGGGAGAAATACCTTTAGGAGACCCTTACGGCTCGTAAAGTCAAAAAGCCTTAGTCGACAGGATCCTAACCCTGTTCGCTAAGCCACCTTTGTTCGACATCGACAGAGGCAAATGATGTTTCGCTCCTGGCAATATCCCAGTTGTAGCGATGCTAATGCCTAAATCGGTATCAAATCCCAAATCCCATACTCGTGAGAAAAAATCAGCGAGCCACAAATGCATATGAAATAGCCGAAATGATAGGGCAACTTGCAACAAAATCAGCAAGTAAAAATGTATGCATACAAAATAGCCGAAATGGTTGGGCAACTCGCAATAAAAAGCAGCGAGTAAATAAAATAAATAGCCGAAATGATTGGGCACCGCGAAAAATAGCCGAAATGATTGAGCAATCGCGACTTTCGCGATATAAAAGCTGAAATGATAGAGCATCGCGGAAAGAAAAAATATATGAAATGAAACTTTATGCCCTACAGGTGAGATCACATTGATCCCTGTATACAATCCAGGGGAACAAACAAAAAGGGAACCATACCTTCCCATCAGGCTCCATCAGAGAGAGGGCCAAATCTCGACGGTTCACAGACAGCCTAGAGACCCACAACAGCGTTCCTCCTCATTCCAGCAGGATTCAGACGCGACAATCAACTTTGGAGCCATGGCAAAGTCCCTGTTCCAAATCTGGACGGTTCATAGACAGCCTAGAGACCTACAACAGCGTTCCTCCTCATTTCAGCAGGATTCAGACGCGACAATCAACCTTGGAGCCATGGCAAAGTCCCTGTTCCAAACCTCAACGGTTCACAGACACCCGAGAGAGCAAATCCTGGTTCTGAAGAACACGGCTAATGTCAATCCTGACCCCGTGGGAAACACCAAGAGCACCTCCTGATACCGTAGAACACGGTTAATGTCAATCCTGACCCCGTGGGAAACGCCCAGAGCACATCCTGGTCCCGTAGAACACGGCTAATGTCAATCCTGACCCTGTGGAAAACACCCAGAGCAAATCTTAGTCCCGTAGAATACGGCTAATGTCAATCCTGACCCCGTAGGAAACGCCGAGAGCAAATCCTGGTCCCGTAGAACATGGCTAATGTCAATCCTGACCCCGTGGGAAACGCCCAGAGCACCTCCTGGTCCCGTAGAACACGGCTAATGTCAATCCTGACCCCGTGGGAAACGTCCAGAGCAACTCCTAACTCCGTGAAATGCGGATAAAGTCAACCCCCTGACCCCGTGAAATGCGGATAAGGTCAACACCTGACTCCGTGAAATGCGGATAAGGTCAACCCCCTGACCCCGCGAAATGCGGATAAGGTCAACCCATGACTCCATGAAATGCGGATAAAGTCAACCCTCGACTTTCCCGTCAAAGCAATTCTTTGATTCGGGAGCTGGTCAACTCATCAATCACTTACGAGTCCTCTCGAATCGTAAGGAGAAAATTCTCTTGTGAGATCCTTACGACTCTCAAGAGAGAACGCACTTAGGAGTCCTCACGATTCCTAAGGAGAAACCACACCTGTGAGATCCTCTCGACTCGTAAGGAGAAAATTCTTGATGAGACCCTCATGGCTCATAAAGTTGAAAAGTCTTAGGTGGAAGATCCTAACCCTGTCTCCCAAGCCATTATTGCCTCGCAGAGAGGTCAAGGCAGATTTTCTGCAGGCCACACTCTCCTAGGTCAAACATCGACAAAAAAGGAAGCAAACACTTACAAGTCCTCTCGACTTGTAAGGAAGAAAATTATCTCGGGAGGTCCTTATGACTCTCAAGAGAAAACACCCTTAGGAATCCTCACAATTCCTAAGGAGAAAATACACCTACGAGATCTTCTCGACTCGCAGGAAGAAAAGTCTTTATGAGACCCTCACGGTTCATAAAGTTGAAAAGTCTTAGGCAGCAGACCTGAACCTGCTTCCTAATCCATCGCTACCCTAAAAGGAGGCTAAGATGAAATGTTCTTCATTATCTACAGGCCACACTTGCTAAAATCACACGGCAACGACACAGCAATGAGAAGAAAGCAACAGTAGAACAAAATGTGTATATTTTATTCATGAATTCAATGGAGTACAAGTTGAATCATATGAAAGAATATAAAAAAATGGATACATGTTATTCAAAGATTACAAGTGTTCAATCTATACAAAACAGCTACTGAGAAGGAAGTGTTTTCAATAAGTCAGCAAGTTGCTCGCGCACTCCTTTCAGTGCCTTTTCATGATCGGCCGCCGCGGCCAACTCTGCTTCAATTCGAGCCCATTGCTGCAAGCATGATGAAACCTTCTCATCGATTTCCTATTGGGTAGCTTCGCGACTCTACGTAACCCGCTCAATAGAGTCGAGCTTTCGCCTTAATGCCCGCCCTTCCGAAATGCATCGCTGCAAATTGTCAAAGACGGCTCTCATTTGCGCAGCATTCATTTTATCTTAGGCGCGCAGCCGGGCAGATTCATCCGAAGCCTCCTCGCGTTCCTTCCGCCTTAAGGTCGCTTCTTGTTCGAAATGGCAGAGGAAGGACACGCTCTGCTCAACCCACGCAGCCCGTTGGGAGTTTAAGGCCTGAATCTCAGGAGCAGGACGCCTAAGCTCAAGCTCATGCAGGCATGCCTCAATCTTCCTGCAGTGGTTAACCCAAGACTCAACGACGCCTTCGTTATGGAAGTTCACAAGCGTCGCCAGCATTGGATTAACCTCGGCAGCAAAATCTGCAGCAAATGTAGGGGCCTCCACGTCAAGCTCCTCGATGTAATCGCTCAACATACGCAAACTGGTCACAGCGCCTTTTGAAGATGGACGTCTGGAAAAGGGCCCTGCTGGCATTATGATTTGAGACTCGAACGGAGTTGGAGTCGGTGTCACCGCTGTAAAATAAATCATAGTCAAATGAAGGCTCAAGAAATAGAGGAAATACACGAACAATAGAGTCTACTATACCGGCTGCAACAGGAGGCAGAGCTGGGAGTACTGGTGGCGCGACGATACCCTCGTCCCCTCCTTCAATTTGTAAGGTTACAAGTAATGCAGAGAAGAATTAGCAATGACATGGCTGCCCATTAAAGAAAAGAAAAGACGTCGGTTAGAAAAGATACCCACCGGCACCAGGGGCAGACTAATCTCCGACTGGAAGGAGAAGTGCGGGTTCGACACTTGATACAGATGATCAAAAAGAACTCCTGCAAGATTACGATAATACATGGTCAGTACATGAAAGATGTTATCCCCGATTTTAATTAGTCGTAAACCCATACCTTCCAGCAGTTGAGAAGATATAAGAGAAGACGAAGGGGCAACGACCGTCAGAGCAGCAACTGGTGGTGCTTCTTCAGGTTTCGCAACCTCAGCACTCGCCACACCTGCATTCGAAAGGAACAGAATGTCATCAGAAAAGATTGCAAAACAAAAAGGATACAACCACCCGAGACCTACCAGACAGGTTATCAGCCAGAACTGCGACGGGAGCATCACCAAACACCACAACTCCTTCGATCTCATTTGGGGGGATGGTTTCACCGCTCGTAGCTTCGTCTCCTGATTCCACGAGAGTCGTCGTGACACTTGCGATGCCAGGAGATGGCAGAGAACCGCAGGCGGAAAGAGCGGCAATTGGAGCAGTCCCGGACTCCTAGGAAAGAGTAGCTGCTTCGGGCTCAGTGGTTGCTGTCATCTCACCCGCCACCTCCTCACCAGGACTTAGCCCTGCAGGGTAATATATATGAGAATCTGAAGATCAAATTCTGAAAAAAGGATCCAGTGTTACGTTACCTTGGGACGACTTTTCAGTTGCTTCCCGAGCCGCGTGTACCGCCTGTCTATGAGCGATAGATAGGGCGTCCGGGCACCCTCTGAAGAAGCAGGGACAGGGGAAGCAGCTCTCGAGCCTGCACCTACGGCTAAGGCGGAGTTACGTTCTCTTGCTGCATGCCTTCTGCTCTTCCTTTCCGCCTGGGCCGTAAGAGCTGATCTTCTTAGGACCTTCGTCAATGAGACGTCATCGTTCGTGCCAGGAGCTACCTCTGGAGCCGTTATGGCATCCGTCATCAGTTGCTTAAGTATAGCCTCTTTTGGCAATACTGGGGAAGCTGGGACTTCGGTAGCCGGCTTTGGAAGCGTCTCCGCATCACCCTGCGAAGTCGACACGACACTTGGGATAACTGGGGTCGAAGTATTTCCTGCGATAAGATGAAAAAGGGATCAGATTACCCATAAGAAAGGGGAATGAAGGCACAATGAGCCGAAATATACCAACGCCCAGCGAAACGCGAAGCCTCTCTTCCTCCTCAAAAGTCTTGAGGGAAGCCGCGAGAGCCTCTTCAGTGGAAACGCCTGTTGAAGAAAAAGTGTTAGTCAAAACACGATAATAAAAATGTAATGCAACAACAAAAGATACGACTGAAGATTACCTGACTCAGCGAGGGTGATCAGTCCTGCCTTGTGGCTAGCCAGTCGCTTGGAAGCTGCGATGGCAGCATCCAAATCAGTATCATCTGGCGCCATGAATAGACCCTCGTTGGTCCCATATTCGCTCAGGCCCTCGCTGTAAGGAGCATGAGGCTCCTGGCCAAGTACGACGTCTACAGAAAGAATCGACTTCTTCCTCTTTTGCGAGCGAGTGCCCGTAGCCGCTAGCACAAGCTTTCGCTTGGTGGGCACCTTTGGACGACGAGTCCCGATATCTGAACCCACGCTAGACTTGGGAGACGCCACAGTCACCGCCTTCACGGGAGAACGGGGTAGCGGCAGCTCAGGCATCATGCGCGGGACCACAACCGCAGCAACCTCTCTCAAAGGAGGAAGAACAATGGTCCGTTGCTTCAAAGGAAGAGCTGGATTACCACCAGGGGCTGCACCCTTACGATCAAGCAACAACTTCTTTTCCTCCCTGATGACAGCACCCATCACATGCTGATACCATGCCACATACATGTTCAACACCTTTGGGACGCATCTTGGCTCACTGATAAAAAAGTTAGAACCGGTGTTGAGCCTCATGAAATGGTGTAGCGCGCTGCGGATGCCATCTTCTGTGGCGGGCGGCTCAACTAGAAAGGCCTCAAGCGGAACACCCTAATTGAAGCTAGATTGTTGGGCGAAACGATGCGGGTTGTATCTCATAAACAACGCCCCATCATTCTGCCTAAACACCAGAAAGCCCGGCCTGATCGAATATAGGTGGAGAATCTCCCGAGCATTCAAAGTAGAGGCGCCTTCTTTAAAGGTGTCCCGCAGCGGCTGCACCACCTTCACGGATTCTTTGCCGATATTTAAGACCCGTCGACAAAGGTCATGCCATCCCCGACAGTACGCGGGTGAAGGAGTAAGCCCCGAGCCTCTCGTGGAGTCGGTTCCAAAATAGAAGCGTCAACCAGCCGCAGCAGTCGAGCAAAGTTATATCTTTCATAAAAAAAAGGGGCCTTTTGTGAATACCAAAGGTGTCAAGCACATGCAACTCAAGCCACGAGGTGAAGTAATGCATTGAGAAGTTCACAGGCTGTACCCCCGGTTGAGTAGTATCTGCCGCTAGGCTAAGGCCGTGATAAAAATGGGCTAACCCAGCAACCCCGACGGCTATATTCACCCCAATAACCATTCGATGCGCTGGGTAGAAGACGGACGGCCTCATACGGCGAGGGTGCATCGGAAGGGCAAACCAGCTCAGCCATAGCCCGAGAAACCCCAAAAAGAATGTTTCTTCATCGATCCCAGGAGCTGCCAGCTCTACAAAAGGGACGACCGGGGTGCCGGGGAGAAAGAAACTTTTCTAATCCGCCTCCGCCGTCGGCAGATTGCCCAAATCTAAGCCAAAAGGATCGTCAAGTTTGGCGAACTTCGCGGCTTCCTTCGATAGTACCTCCGAGCGGAGAAAACGAGCAATAAAACCCTTAAAATTAACACCTCAGCTCCCAGACTCGAGAAATAGGCCCTCGTAGATATTCAACACCTTAATCAAACTTGGTGATTGATGTTGAATGGCATTGTCCGGGGTAAGGCCCATCATCACCGACTTGGCGGCAAAGACATACTCATCATGAGGAAGTAGTTCCTCATAATGCTCCCCTCTAACAGGCAAGACAAAGATCTCCGCGAACTCCTCTAAAGAGATGGAAACTTCCCGATCCAACAAAAGGAAAGTATGAGTTGGAACGTTCCATTGTTCCAAAAAGGCTTTTACCCACCATGTAGGAGGCGTGGAGTACTGAAAGAGGGAAACGTAAACCGCGGGATACAACCCGAGCCTCAGCAACTGCAACCTCTTGGCGGACAGAATGTATCGGTCCCACTGCAAATATCCAGCTGGGTGATGGGGAGTCAAGCCTATGTTGTATGGCTGTCGCCAAGGACGCGACTCACCCTAGCATATACGCCGTCCTAGAATATCCAACGCCATTAGAGGCTGTACGGGTATCGCAGCCAAAGAAGGCTGAAGGAGACTATTTGAAGTCCAATTAACCTCCTCCACGGCATAGTTCACCGGGGGTGGGTCAGCGTAAGAGATCGCCGAAATGGGCTCCGAGGGTACTGCACAAGAAAAGCTCCGCCGACCCCTGATGATTTGGTTGTACCATGTTCCCCATAAATGAAGATTCTTATGCTCCGGGTTGATCTTTGATCAGCGCAAAAACCTCTCGGTCTACGGGCGCTTTGGGGAATCCGCCTTCCGAATGGACGAACGGAAAGGAAGTGTCGAAAGATATAGTACCTGCACGGAAAAGAACAAATTTTCAGCCGCCAATGCTACAGTTTAAGTTCTGTCACTAGGTACTTTAAATCCATACCACACTGCAATGCAGTGAAAAGAGACCCAAGGGGACCTACATAATCTAGATGACAGTTCATCATTAATAAAACAGTCTCATCATTTGATGAGACTGTCATTAAATGAGCAAATCCTCAATTGATTCTCATTCAATGAGAACCCCTCGGGCAGAGGAGTAAATCTCCTCTTGAGAGCAGTGCTTTGTGATAGAATGACACCTGTCAGATTCTAATGATGAAGGAATAAAATTCCTCAAGAAAATTCTAAGAGCCTTGCTCTGTAAAAATGATGGAATAACCCATCAGAGAACTTAAAGTAAAGTTTTAATGGAATAAAATTCCATGATCTTCAAGATCCATGAACAAACTCTTAAGAGTTCTTTATGAAAGATTAATAAATCTATATAATTTGAAAAGAGCAAAGCTCTGTTAATGGGTTAAGAAACCCTAAGAAGGATCTCTTTAGATCTATAATTCCAAGAGAGCAAAGCTCAGTTAATCAAACCCTAAAAGAAGGTTTTCTTTAGATCGAAGATCTATAAAGAGCAAAGCTCTGTTAATGGGTGAAACCCTAGATTATTAAAAATCCTTTAAAAGATTTAATCTTTACCTAAATTTTTGACAGAGTTCTGTCCTTAAAAAAATTCTTAATATGAAGAGCTGTGCTCTGAAGGAGAATAAAAATTCTCAGAAAGTAAGAAGATGAACATAAATCATCTTAAGGGCCAAGGGTCCTATTTATAGACACTGAGATGCCGTTTCAACTTCTGAGTTGATCCGAGGGCGCAGATGCTGCCACCGCTGCACTCACATGCAGGTCACGTGAGCGCAACGGTGGGGGGCATTTGTTTCCGCCAATCAGAGCAAAGCTCTGTTCAAAATTCAAATTTTGAAATGAAGCAATGCTTCATAGGAGCGCCAAATGCGCTGCGCCCTAAGCAGCGCACCATGTGCAAAGCACGTGTACGCTAGCGCTAAGAGCGCTGCACTATTAAGCAGCGCACCACGTGCAAAGCATGTGTGCGCTAGCGCTAAGTGCGCTGCACCCTAAGCAGTGCACCACGTGCAAAGCATGGGTGCGCTAGCGCTGGAACTAAAAGCTCCCCACCATCAGATCAAAGATCCAATAAAGATGATAACTTATCAATTAACCAGAATAAAATTCTGTTAAGGAGAGATTCCTCAAAATCTTTCCAAACAGAAAGATTGTGCTCTGTAAATCAGAGCACCGTTGGATCAATGATCCAAAGGTGATTAAAAATCACCAAAAACAACAGAATAAATTCTGTGTGGGAAAAGATTTCCCAATCTTGTTAAAAACAAGAAAATTGCCTTCTTTAAATCAGAAGCCCTTGGATCAAAGATCCAACGATGGGGAAATTCCCAAATCAATTAGAGACAAGATCTCTTTAACTGATTGAACAAATCATCCTTCACTATAAAAGGGACCTAAGACTTCAAGTCTCAGATACAGAAATATAGAGAGGAACCCCCCCATAAACTTTGAGAAATCTCAGAAAGATGAGCCAAGCTCTCAGAAGAAAAAGATTTTCTTCAAGGTAAAAAAAACAGAAAGACTAAATCGTCTCATATAAAAAGAAGAATTCACTTCTTTTTTTAAGATCGTAGATCTACAAGACCAAGGTCTTTCACAAAGAGGTCAAAGGATCTCATCATAAAATAAGAAGAAGAACATAATTCTTCTCACAGATCATAGATCTATAAGACTAAGCTCTTTTATACAAAGAGATCATGAACATCTCATTATAAAATAAGGGGGGAGAATAAGTGAATTCTCTTAGGATCACAGATTCATAAAGGCAAAGCCTTCCATAAAAATAAGAGATTGAAACATCTCCTACAAAATAAGAAATTTGTTCTTAGAACCTTGAGACAAAGTCTCTTCTAAACGAGAATTTATTTCTCAGATCATAAAGTTGATCAGATAGCACTTTGCGCTCATAAACTAGCGCTTTGCACTCTTAGACTGGCGCTCAGCGCCAAGCGCACCGCGTGCTCCTCACGTGTGCGCCACTTAACAGATAGCGCTTTGCGCTCATCAACTGGCGCTCAGCGCCAAGCGCACCACGTGCCCCTCACGTGTGCGCCAATGAACAAATAGCGCTTTGCGTTCATAAACTAGCGCTTTGCGCTCATGGACTGGTGCTCAGCGCCAAGCGCGCCACATGCTCCTCACGTGTATGCTACCCAATAGAAGCGCTCTGCGCTCTTTGACTGGCGCAAAGCGCCAAGCGCGCCACGTGCTCCTCACGTGTGCGCTAAAAGAACATAAATTGTTCTATGAATAAAGTCCAGAGCTATGATGAATGCTTAGCATTCGGTAAAAGACAAAAAGATTGTCAGAACTCAAATCAATGCTCATCATTGTCAAATGTTTAACATTTTAATTGAGTGGGCCGAGCCCAAGTTGGCCATAAACCCCTCATTCAGATTAATTGGGCCCATATGCTCATAAATCTCATATCTTAGTCCCAATTGGACTACAGATCTCTCAACCAATATTGGTTCAAGGGTACATCTCTTCACTCTTTTGATATTTGTCGTTGTAATCCTTCAACGTCTTCAGAGAGGTGACGGGTCCCGATAACCAAACATTCCATGGACTGTAGGGTCCTTAAACTCATGGACTATGATGTCCTTAAACTTTATAGACTATGACATCTTTAAACTATGGACTGTGGGGTCCTTAAACCCATGGACTATGATGTTATTAACCTTGGACCGTAATGTCCTTAAACTAATCGACCGCAATGTCCCTAAACTAAACAATAGAGCCCAAATGCTCTCTTGTTGGATCTGAATGATCCCGTTAAGTTGATCTTAGTCTAAAATTAAAATAACGTATCCTTAACAAATGTTTAAGTTGATCTTAGTCTCAAATGAGACTAGCGTATCCTTAAACCCAACCCTAAACCCAAATCTAAGAAAATACGGATTTGGACTAATCCATGCTCTACGGGCGACAACATAAATTAGTCTCCGTATACAATCCACGGGCAACCTAAAATAAAACAAACACACACGACACGAAGTGACCATCTGGAGAAGAAGAAAATGGTTACCGCGATGCGGTAGCGTAATTAATTATAGGGGCTTGCGCTTGCAGGGAAGAGCGTCCCCACAATCAAAAACCCCTCAAATGAGGGGGAATCTGACGAAGTCTGCTATATCGGCCGCATCCGTTTAAACCTTCGATACATGGTGCCATAAATCAACTTGGCATTTTCGGAGAGGTGGATGGATAGCACCAAATAGATCTGCCCTCGAAGTTCAGACCCTGACGTCCCAACGTCCCGGTCGCGTCTTTTCGGCGGGGAACAGGGTTCCGCATTCGCTTGCGACGGGGACGTGGGAAATAAGGGGGAGAGAGAGAGTTTAGGTTTTATATAAATTATTGTATAATATATATGTATATATATTAGAGAGAGAGAGAGAGGTGGGGACAGAGGAAGAAGAGAGAGAAGCAGAGGTGAGAGAGAGATTATATTTTATATTAATAATATATTATATATATAATTAACAGTATTATATATATATATATATATATATTGGGATTTTTACAGCTAATACCAGATTACTCCGAATATTACCTGTGTCCCTTCTAAAAATCTAGTTTTTAAATATGGAGAATGTACGTAAAAGTTTAAACCATAATGTGGTATCTAGCAAATAAAAATGTATACCCCCAAGTACGGATCTACGTAAATATACGTAGCAATCAATTACGAGCCCGTTTTAACAATTAAGACATGAACATGATATATGGGTGCAACCACATGATATGGGGTACAATAACATGCAAGGCTAGATATGAAAATATGTTATTTGATTTTTATATTGTATTATTAAAAGATATGTGGAATATATTATATGTGTATAATATCTAAATTTGCATGGATACTCCGTACTAGCAAACATTTGACGTAATCTTGAACTATGATGGGTTCAACCATGCGGGTCGGGTCGGATAATAACCACAGCTACTAATTGCATTATCCACAACCCAAAATCAACAATAATAAAGGATTTTACCGCAAGATTTGAAATACCCAAAATAAATAGTATAACAGTGCTAGGATGTTACATTATACCCAACTACAAAAGAATTTCGTTCTCGAAATTTCCGAAACAAGAGAAGACAAGAAAACACGGATCTAAGAAAAGAGGTGTGGAAACTTCTGTCGGATCTCGTCTTCACGTTCCCAAGTAGATTTTCCGTGCGAATGATTCCCTATGAAACGAGTACTAGAGGGATTAATTTATTCTTAAGGACCTTTTCTCGTCGATCCATAATATCCATTGGTCGCTCTTCATATGTTAAATCTTCCCTTACTGTCAGTTCCGAGTGATTTAGAATGTGCGTCTCATCTCTAACATACTTGCGGAGTTGAGATACATGAAACACATCATGAACACCTGCCAAGGATGGTGGTAAATCAAATCGATAAGCTACCTCTCCAACACGCTCGATAATACCGAAAGGCCTCATGAATCGATGACTAAGCTTGCCTCGAATACCAAATCGGATCACTCCTCTGGTCGGTGATATCTTCAAGAATACAAGATCACCAACTGTGAACTCCAGAGGTCTTCATCCAGTATCCGCCTAACTTTTCTGTCGATCTTGTGCTACTTTCATATGATTTCGGATTACGTTAACTTTCTCCACCGTTTGCACAATGAGATCTGGTCCCAATAATCTTCTTTCTTCAACATCATCCCAACAGATAGGCGAGCGACACTTACGACCATATAATGTTTCGAATGGAGCCATCTGTATAGTCGCCTGAAAACTGTTATTATAAGAAAATTCCACCAAGTGCAAATGATCTTCTCATGAACCTTTGAAATCTAACATGCATGCTCTCAACATATCTTTAAGAGTTTGGATCGTTTTTTCTGACCGGCCATCTGTTTGAGGATGATAGGATGTGCTAAACTTCAAGCAAGTTCCCAAACTTTTTGTAGACTCCTCCAAAAGTGTGATAGAAATCGAGTATCACGATTGGAAACGATACTCACGGGTACTCCATGCAATCTCTTAATCTCCTGCATATACTGCTCTGCCAAAGCCTCCGTCGACTGACCAACTCGAAATGGTATAAAATGAGCTTCCTTGGTCAATCGATCGACAATCACCCAAACTGCATTATTGCCCTTTATACTCCATGGTAATGCTGTCACGAAATCCATGGTTATATGTTCCCACTTCCATTGAGGAATCGGAAGTACTTGCAACAAACCAGCTACCCTTTGATGTTCAGCCTTGACTTGCTGACACACCAAGCATTTCGATACGTAGTGAGGAATCTCCCTTTTCATGCCTTCCCACCAGAAATGTTGTCGTGGATCTCTGTACAACTTTGTGCCTCCCGGATGTGTGGAATATACGGAACTATGAGCCTCCTTCAGAACTTCCTCACGAACATTTCCTTTCGGCACACATAAACGACTACCATATCGTAGCGAACCATCTTCATGAATTAACAAGTCCATTCGAAGTCCCGCTTCTACTTGTCCTCGAAACTTCTGCAATCTTGGATCGTGTGACTGCGCTTCTTTAATGTCATCGATTGAGGATGACTGTACTTGCAACTGCATCAATTGTCCCGAGGAATTCGGTAGTACAATCTCCAACTCGAACCTCTGAAGATCAGCTATAATCTTCTTTTGTGCAGTCAACATCCGTATCGCTGACAACCGACTTAGAGCATCCGGCACTACATTAACTTTCCCTGGATGGTATTTTAGATCAAGATCGTAGTCAGCCAACAGCTCCAACCATCTACGCTGCCTCATGTTGAGATCTTTATGTATGAACACATACTTTAGGCTTTTGTGATCGGTAAATATTTTTACCCTTTCGCCCAATAAGTAGTGTCTCCAAATCTTCAGAGCGAAATTCACTGCTGCTAACTCCAGATCATGAGTTGGGTAGTTCTTCTCATGAGTCTTCAATTGTCTCGATGCATAAGCTATGAACTTCCCATACCGCATTAGAACACATCCCAAGCCTTTTCTAGATGCGTCGATGTGAATAAATAGCCCTCCGGAACCGTCTGTCACGGTCAGAATACGAGCAGTGGTCAATCTTTGCTTCAACGCTTCAAAAGCTGACTCACATTTCTTGGTCCATACGAATGGTATTTCCTTTCGTGTTAGCTTGGTCAATGGTTCTGCTATTCGAGCAAAGTTCTCCACAAACCTTCTATAGTATTCGGCAAGCCCAAGAAAACTTCTGATCTCCCTTACATTCTTTGGAATTGGCCAATCACGAATAGCTGCATTTTTTTTAGGGTCAACGGCAATCCCATCTCCGGATACAACATGACCCAAGAACTTTACTTCTTCGAGCCAAAACTCGCACTTGCTCATCTTAGCATATAACCTTTCTTGTCTCAACGTTTGCAGTGTGATCCTCAAGTATTCTGCATGCTCTTCCTTGCTTCTCGAATACACCAGAATATCATCAATAAACACCACTACGAACTGGTCCAGATACGGTGAAAGATTCGGTTCATCAAGTCCATAAATATTGCCGGTGCGTTAGTAACTCCAAATGGCATCACTAAATACTCGTAATGCCCATATCGAGTTTGGAATGCCGTCTTGCAAATATCTTCAGATTTCACCCAAACATGATGATATCCGGATCTGTAACGTTTTGGAAAATTAAGAATATTTAATTACATTTTATTATAAAAATAATAAAATCGATAAGTTTATGCGAAATGATATCGCTTATGAATTTGGGGTATCGGAATTATATCCGAAAAATGTAATTATTTTGATAAATATGAATAAAGCTGGTGATATCAAGAAAATGATACTTTAATTATATTATCATGACATCGTATTTGTCATTAAGCTAATAATAATTAAGTAATAGATTTATCATTTCATATCTTTTATGTTATATGAAATTGATTTATAATATGAGGGTTTTACTTATTGTTATATTTTATCATGAATGACACATATCATTATATGTTAACCCTTACACAAAACACCTCATTCTTCCCTTAATAATAAGCTAACACCTCCTTTAAAACCCTTGTTTAAAACTGAATATCTCCTCCTTCATAACCCCACACCTCACCCTTGCATGAATATAATACCCCTTCTAGTATGACACCTCCTTCTCTTTCCCTTACACCACCACTTTGTACTTTCCACATCTTCTTTCCTCTACAGCACATTCTCACACCTATTCTTAGCTCATAAATAAAACGCTATATCCTAAACTGAGCCAAACATCTCCTTCTCCAATTTAAATCCTTCATCAAAACCAAGAGAAGAAAAGGAAAGAGAGACTAAGTACTAAGGTCACTACCACTACCTTCAAGTTACAATAGATTAAGCCTGTGCATCTTGGAGGAACCTTTCTAATGGTCTTTCAGTAGGTATGACTTCAAACCCGGTAACTTAAGTTCTGTATCGTTTTATTTTATCGGATATCGTATTTTGCTAAGATTAGCCTCTGTTTGAATCTGCTGTAGTTTAGTTGATAAATAAACTAATCAAAAAACTATAAAATCTTATATACTAGACCTAGAATAAACCATAGGAATACGAGCCCATGACCTCGGATTTTGGCCCGCGATCAACACACAAAATCCGATCTCGCCGGATTTCTTGGAGAATTGGTTTATGTGGTTTTTAGGGTAGGTCTGTGGGTATGAAGTAATGCGTTTGGTATTGTTTAAACAAGTTAGTTTTTCAGAGGGTTAAATCTATAAGCTAATATCAGTTTTGGGATTAAGATTCTTAGATACGATACGGAGATATCGTATCATGAGTTCTGTTTTTATATATCTTGACCAGAAAAGGGTTAGCTCAGATTAACTTAAGTTTTGTAACTCACGATACGTAGCATGGTTAGTTTGTACCATATCATAAGCTAGGTTTTTGTGTTATCTAGTTTACTGAAATTGAATCTGGAATTAATGCGTATAATCACTTGAAATACTAGCAAGACCAAAAGTATAATGAGCCAACTAGAAAACTACACTTAAAACCAGAGCCCCAAACTTACCACAAAATCCGGCGACCGCCTTAAAAATTCTGGCGACGCCGGCCCCCTTTGAGAGTTTGGTGTTGGTTTCTCTCCTGTAACTTTGTTTTGGTATTTTATAAGTCTCTGTATTGTTTATTTTGCCTAATTATTCATACAGAAAAATCTGGGACTGTTTTGAAAATGGTTTTACCAAAATTCAGATATTTACGATACGGAGTTTCCGTATTTTGATGTTGAAACTGAACCGTTGACGTTTATACGTTAACGACAGAAGTATATTGTCGTTTTTGGGTTAAGTGTGCTGTAGGTTCTAACCTACGGGCGTTTAGCTTGTTGTTTTGGTTTTCAATATGATATTTACTTCTATGCGATTTAAATACGAATATAGGTACGATTCGAGAATTCCGAGACGGAGTTGGCGATGTAGCAGCGTGGATTCAACGAGTTTCTAAGTTGATGAGTAGATTTACATCTACTGGGGAAGTCGGGTGGATGGCGTATAGCACCCCCGCAACCTTATAACTATTATTAAGATATCTAGTTATGTTTAGCTTTTCTTCAAAGTATTGTTATAGTATTGCATCTTGTATACCCTTCATTTGCATAAAGTTTCATATGTAAGTTTTTAAATGAGATATATGTGATATTAGATCCATACGATATGGATAAGATTTGCTGAGTTTGTACGAGGGATCATGCCGTACTTAAGTGGATACAAATATAGTGATATGAAGAGATATAATACAAAGATTTGTATGTGTTGGAAATGATAATATTTGTATGCCAAATAACGGCTAAATTATCCTTTGACTCGTAGAGTTAGGTTATATTTGTTCTAGGATGTAATACTAGTATGAGCTATATTATTTCAAAAACTATGATTCGTTGTCTTTTAAATAAAAGTACTAAGATGTGTGCCGGTTTCTAAAACGGATATTTATTTTAAATCTAGGGCAGCTTCCTTCTTTCAACTCAACGTTTCGATCATTTCTAAAGCCAATGGTATAGCTCATAGCAAGTAATTACAATAGTTACGTTTAGATTAACTTATTTTTTGCATTATATTATCAATATTATACGTTTCTGCGTTACGCACACTTTGATAGAACACTGCACAAATACCAATGATTACCATGCTGCACCAGCACGTAAATATATGTTACACTACACCTCATTGGTACTTCCATGTCACTGTAGAACCATTCTGTGATGTATGTGTTAAAATAAATAGGTTACACCGTAGAACACTTGCACAAATACTAATGATTGCCATGTTGCACGAGTACAGACGCGCATGCTACACTACACATCATTAGTAGTATCATGACACAGTAGAATTGAAATCATTATATTATGTGATGTAATTACGTAGTCTTCTTTATTACTATTGCAAATTATGAATAATTCTAAGATAAATGCTGTATTTGATTCTTTGGATTTTCTGGATATTTTACTCCTGATGATATATATCGGTGGTATAGGACACTGTTATATATGAATATATATAATATATTATCAATACAATTTATGCAAGTTCTTACTCCTCATTTGGTTTGTTTATATGATGAGTAAACGTCCACCATGAGATTTGTGTTTTCTGATTTTGATTCCGAACCGAGTGGGGGAGCTATACGGTTTCGGATTTGTCATTATCCGGACTGAGTGGGGGAGATATACAATCGGATACATGGTGGACCCGGATCGAGACCGAGGTGCAGGATAGCCACATTGAGGCGGGAGAGCCTAACGAGAATACTCGATTCCGGAGATAAAGAAACGAGCACGCCAGATATCCATGGGATACTGGCCGGGGTTCGAGAGACGAGCACGGCAGATATCCAGGGGATACTGGCCGGGGTTCGATGGGGTGCGGCAGATATCCAGGGGATACTGATCGTAGCCAGAATATCGGGTGGCGATCATCTGTTGAGATGGTGACGACGGTATCTGTATTTACGTGTCGATGCTGGACACGAGAGATTTCAGATTTCGATGTCGATGCTGGACATCTATATGTATATTGATGTGATCATTATCATGAGGTACACAGTTAGATATTTATTTATTGGATTCCACCAGGACTGATCCGGGGAACAGTACCTGCATATAATTGTACAGACATTCATAGACAAAAAGGGAATTCCAATACGGATAATAGATTCATGATTTTGACTCATATGACATTGAGATATCATACTTGGGAGTGCATGATAGTTAGTGTTGCACCTTTACATATCATATAGTATATCGATACAGATTATGATAATACTATACTTATGACCTAAGTATCGTCATGCATTTCGATTTCTACCTTTAGATGTAATTTTATTCACTGAGTTGGCAATTCATCCCCGTTGTGCCACAGTTTCTTGCAGGTTTTACCACTTGGATTATCAACGGCTTGGGCACACATTCTTTTGGGGATTGATGGGTAAGTGAGTTATTATTGTATCATACTCACTCTTGATTATTCATATGTTCTTGTATCTAACGGAAACTCCATCAACTTAGGAATGATATATTATGGACTTAGAAGCGAGACTTAGAGTTTATATGTGGTGATGTCGTACTCTTTAGAGTCGACTTCTGATATAGATTGTTTGGCTGTTCCGTCTTTTGGACGTGAGGGTTAGCTCTCGTTGGGATGCTATTTTATTGTGGTAATTGTTCGGGTTTTTAAATAAAATTTTCAAAGGAGGCGCTGTCAGATTTTCAAAACGCCATAGATGCTTTTCAACATACTTAGTTAAATTTAAATGTTATTTAAACTGATTCCATCTGATGACTATTTTAAACTCACCTTCAATATTTTTAAAAAGGTTTAGATTCCGGGTTTTGGCTTACTTGAACCGCGTCGATGTCTTTAGATGTCACGTGATTTAAGTGCCGATCACGTGCCGCATTTGGGTCATGACAAAGTTGGTATCAGAGCGTTTGGTTTAACCTTTGTTCGAGTCTAGGTTGGCTATATAGGATCTAGGCATGTACTTTTATTACCTGGATTGACCTTATAGAACTTAAACTTGACTTTGGGGGTCTTATACCTGAACTTTCGTTTTATAGCATGGCCTTGTTGATGGAGTAAGTACTAAGTAGAGTGACGTACCGTACATATGTTTCGCGACATATTTACGATATGATACTCCACCTAAATTACCTTAGGATTTATATCTTGAGATCTTCCTTCTATTCTTTCCGTTGATCTATCTTCATCAATGCATGATTGATTGTTTCGATCACCATGTTTATGAGGGCCGAGAGGGCTGCTGTTATAGATGCGGTCAGAACAGACTTGTCTATGACAAGGACTGACCGGGGTGATTTTTTGATGATATAGATACACGTCATTTATTCGTATTTGATCGAGTTCTAGTAGTAGAGCGAGTTTTCTCGGGATCCGCACAAGATGGCGGAGTTATTGCTAGAGATCAGTCGGACGTGAGACGTAATGTTTTTCCCTCTCTGAAGATCATGGTGTTGTGTACTGTCTAGGCAGCGGTACCAATCCTTGCTGAGATTATAGAGAAGTTGCTTCCAAAGTTCGTAAAGTTAAAGAGTTGACGATGTTACAAGTGTAGATGGATCCGCTGGATTCATAATCGTTCAGGTGTGGGAAGGTTAGGAATTTTAATCCATTGTGACGCTTCGATACGAGATCGACGAAATTGATGTACTTCTTTCGATGGAGTTGTTAGACCAGATGCAAGTAGTTCAAGAAGGAGATCGTACAGAAAGTTTTCCTCCGACAAATTGGGACAAGTCTTCGAAGGTGAGATTAGCCAGATTTTTCTACAAAGTATCGGAGATAATAGGGACGTGTTTCCTAGTTTGTAAGACTCCACATTTGGTCATAACCAAGGATGACTTGCAATTCGCTTGACTATGCAGATACGCTCCTTAAGTGATTGATATAAGAGATTTGAGGAACAGGAAAATGGTGCGAAGTTTTAGTGGACTGTTATTCTTTGCAGTTGATATCGAAGACTTGATGACGCAGACGACTACACTTTCAGGAGGAAATAAAAAGGGAATGACAGTGGTTATCAGAGGAAAAGTGGATTCAGTAATGAGTACTAGTTCCGGGCAGGCTGGATAAATGATTTTAGTAGAAGACTTGATGGATTCCTTTCCAGGAGCTTATAATAAATAAGATTGGACTAGAATTAGTTGTTAGCACACACGCAGAGGACAGAGATTTCCGTTATCAGCATGTTACGTCAGAAAGGACTGGACTACTGGTCAAGAAGGTGTGATGGGATGAATCCGCAATAAGACGAATGGTGTTGTTGCTCCTCACCGGACGATCGCGTAAATAAGCTATGGTATTAGAGATTTGCAAGAAGAATTAGAATTCAGAGACAGAGAACGTTAGAACATGGTAGATGACAAGTAGAAATTCTTGCTATGCCAATTCCGGCGGTATAAACACCTTCTGACATTGAAGAGAGTATGCTTCGATGTCCTTTGAATATGATTTACGTTTTTAAATCTAAAACTTTCATTTTCAGCGTTGGAGAAAGAATAACTCGACGTCCATGATTTTGATATATGTATTTTAAGGATTTAAGGATCAATTTATGTTTTGTGCACACCAGGTGCACTTGATGAGATTTCTATGTACAATAATTTCACTTGACTTATGCTTTGTGCACACCAGGTGCACTTGTTGAGATTTTAGTGCGGGGTGACTGCACTCGTTTGGAGTGTTGTGTACACCGGATGCACTACACTGAATTTCCGTGCACATCAGATGCACATGGTTAAGAATTTATATATATATTCTAGGTATACTTGGTTTGATTTCGTGCACACCAGTTGCACGTTTTGATTTTGTGTACCCTGATGCACTTGATTTTAGTTTTGTGCATCCCGATGCACTAGAGATATAATAGTGCACCCTGATGCACTCGGATTTGATTTTGTGCACCCCGATGCACTTGGTGTTATTTTGCATACTTTTATTCCATTCATAGTGGATGCAGGGGATATCGTTTCGTGCACGCTTGTTGCACTTAGCGTTGTTTTGTTTTCGTTCACACCATAATGGGTGGTTTGAGGTTTCACGTAAACCCCTTTTGGGTTGATATTGTTTTCGTGTTTTGCACTTGATAGGATACGTGATAGATTTGATTTTTATATTTTCTCTTGGTCGTGTGCACTGACATTGCACTGCGATCATGGAATTGATTGTGTGCACTTAGGATACACAACGGTTTTCGTATTTGGCAAATTTTTGTCATAACTGGAGTAATTCTCATAGCAACCGCTAGAGTTACAGTTATGAAAGATTATATTTTGAGTTTTCACGCACACCGTTGCGTTGCGATGCATTTTTGCTCATATGGGACTTTGGAGTCTTGTTATAACGAGCCATTTTTATGTTTGACCCCAGGAAATTGTTTTGAAATGAGTTGATGGGATTGAGAAAAAGTTTTAAGAAAGTGGTTTAATTTAAATTCGGGGACCGAATTTCTTTAAGGGGGAGAGACTGTAACGTTTTGGAAAATTAAGAATATTTAATTAAATTTTATTATAAAAATAATAAAATCGATAAGTTTATGCGAAATGATATCGCTTATGAATTTGGGGTATCAGAATTATATCCGAAAAATGTAATTATTTTGATAAATATGAATAAAGCTGGTGATATCAAGAAAATGATACTTTAATTAGATTATCATGACATTGTATTTGTCATTAAGCTAATAATAATTAAGTAATAGATTTATCATTTCATATCTTTTATGTTATATGAAATTGATTTATAATATGAGGGTTTTACTTATTGTTATATTTTATCATGAATGACACATATCATTATATGTTAACCCTTACACAAAACACCTCATTCTTCCCTTAATAATAAGCTAACACCTCTTTTAAAACCCTTGTTTAAAACTGAATATCTCCTCCTTCATAACCCCACACCCCACCCTTGCATGAATATAATACCCCTTCTAGTATGACACCTCCTTCTCTTTCCCTTACACCACCACCTTGTACTTTCCACCTCTTCCTTCTTCTACAGCACATTCTCACACCTATTCTTAGCTCATAAATAAAACGCTATATCCTAAACTGAGCCAAACATCTCCTTCTCCAATTTAAATCCTTCATCAAAACCAAGAGAAGAAAAGGAAAGAGAGACTAAGTACTAAGGTCACTACCACCACCTTCAAGTTACAATAGATTAAGCTTGTGCATCTTGGAGGAACCTTTCTAAAGGTCTTTCAGTAGGTATGACTTCAAACCCGGTAACTAAAGTTCTGTATCATTTTATTTTAGAAATCGGATATCGTATTTTGCTAAGATTAGCCTCTGTTTGAATCTGCTGTAGTTTAGTTGATAAATAAACTAATCAAACAACTATAAAATCTTATATACTAGACCTAGAATAAACCAAAGGAATACGAGCCCATGACCTCGGATTTTGGCCCGCGACCAACACACAAAATCCGATCTCGCCGGATTTCATGGAGAATTGGTTTATGTGGTTTTTAGGGTAGGTCTGTAGGTATGAAGTAATGTGTTTGGTATTGTTTAAACAAGTTAGTTTTTCAGAGGGTTAAATCTATAAGCTAATATCAGTTTTGGGATTAAGATTCTTAGATACGATACGGAGATATCGTATCATGAGTTCTGTTTTTATATATCTTGACCAGAAAAG
This sequence comes from Agapanthus africanus, assembly GCA_030015575.1. NCBI lineage: Eukaryota > Viridiplantae > Streptophyta > Magnoliopsida > Asparagales > Amaryllidaceae > Agapanthus > Agapanthus africanus. The sequence goes on along the minus strand of JASDDO010000018.1, from coordinate 465,246,186 downwards.
GGTTAGCTCAGATTAACTTAAGTTTTGTAACTCACGATACGTAGCATGGTTAGTTTGTGCCGTATCGTAAGCTAGGTTTTTGTGTTATCTAGTTTACAGAAATTGAATCTGGAATTAATGCGTATAATCACTTGAAATACTAGCAAGACCAAAAGTATAATGAGCCAACTAGAAGACTACACTTAAAACCAGAGCCCCAAACTTACCACAAAATCCGGCGACCACCTTAAAAATTCCGGCGACGCCGGCCCCCTTGAGATTTTGGTGTTGGTTTCTCTCCTGTAACTTTGTTTTGGTATTTTATAAGTCTCTGTATTGTTTATTTTGCCTAATTATTCATACAGAGAAATCTGGGAATGTTTTAAAAATGGTTTTACCAAAATTCAGATATTTACGATACGGAGTTTCCGTATTTTGATGTTGAAACTGAACCGTTGACGTTTATACGTTAACGACAGAAGTATATTGACGTTTTTGGGTTAAATGTGCTGTAGGTTCTAACCTACGGGCGTTTAGCTTGTTGTTTTGGTTTTCAATATGATATTTACTTCTATGCGATTTAAATACGAATATAGGTACGATTCGAGAATTCCGAGACGGAGTTGGCGATGTAGCAGCGTGGATTCAGCGAGCTTCTAAGTTTGTGAGTAGATTTACATCTACTGGGGAAGTCGGGTGGATGGCGTATAGCACTCCCGCAATCTTATAACTATTATTAAGATATCTAGTTAAGTTTAGCTTTTCTTCAAAGTATTGTTATAGTATTGCATCTTGTATGCCCTTCATTTGCATAAAGTTTCATATGTAAGTTTTTAAATGAGATATATGTGATATTAGATCCATACGATATGGATAGGATTTGATGAGTTTGTACGAAAGATCATGCCGTACTTAAGTTGATACAAATATAATGATATGAAGAGATATAATACAAGGATTTGTATGTGTTGGAAATGATAATATTTGTATGCCAAATAACGGCTAAATTATCCTTTGACTCATAGAGTTAGGTTATATTTGTTCTAGGATGTAATACTAGTGTGAGCTATATTATTTCAAAAACTACGATTCGTTGTCTTTTAAATAAAAGTACTAGGATGTGTGCCGGTTTCTAAAACGGATATTTATTTTAAATCTAGGGCAGCTTCCTTCTTTCAACTCAACGTTTCGATTATTTCTAAAGCCAATGGTATAGCTCATAGCAAGTAATTACAATAGTTACATTTAGATTAACTTATATGTTGCATTAAATTATCAATATTATACGTTTCTGCGTTATGCACACTCTGATAGAACACTGCACAAATACCAATGATTACCATGCTGCACCAGCACGTAAATATATGTTACACTACACCTCATTGGTACTGCCATGCCACTGTAGAACCGTTCTGTGATGTATGTGTTAAAAAAAATAGGTTACACCGTAGAACACTTGCAAAAATACTAATGATTGCCATGTTGCACGAGTACAGACGCGCATGCTACACTACACATCATTAGTAGTATCATGACACAGTAGAATTGAAATCATTATATTATGTGATATAATTACGTAATCTTCTTTATTACTATTGCAAATTACGAATAATTCTAAGATAAATGCTGTATTTGATTCTTTGGATTTTCTGGATATTTTACTCCTGATGATATATATCGGTGGTATGGGACACTATTATATATGAATATATATAATATATCATCAATACAATTTATGCAAGTTCTTACTCCTCATTTGGTTTGTTTATATGATGAGTAAACGTCCACCATGAGATTTGTGTTTTCTGATTTTGATTCCGAACCGAGCGGGGGAGCTATACGGTTTCAGATTTGTTATTATCCGTACTGAGTGGGGGAGATATACAGTTGGATATATGGTGGACCCGGATCGAGACCGAGGGGCAGGATAGCCGCATTGAGGCGGGGGAGCCTAACGAGGATACTCGATTCCGGAGATAAAGAAATGAGCACGCCAGATATCCAGGGGATACTGACCGGGGTTCGAGAGACGAGCACGGCAGATATCCAGGGGATACTGGCCGGGGTTCGATGGGGTGCGGCAGATATCCAGGGGATACTGATCGTAGCCAGGATATCAGGTGGCGATCATCTGTTGAGATGGTGTCGATGGTATCTGTATTTACGTATCGATGCTGGACACGAGAGATTTCGGATTTCGATGTTGATGCTAGACATCTATATGCATATTGATGTGATCATTATCATGAGGTACACAGTTAGATATTTATTTATTGGATTCCACCAGGACTGATCCGGGGAACAGTACCTGCATATAATTGTACAGACATTCATAGAAAAAAAGGGAATTCCAATACGGATAATAGATTCATGATTTTGACTCATATGACATTGAGATATCATACTTGGGAGTGCGTGATAGTTAGTGTTGCACCTTTGCATATCATATAGATATCAATACAGATTATGATATTACTATACTTATGACTTGGGTATCGTCATGCATTTCGATTTCTACCTTTAGATGTACTTTTATTCACTGAGTTGGCAACTCATCTCCGTTGTGCCACAGTTTCTTGCAGGTTTTACCGCTTGGATTATCAGCGGCTTGGGCACACACTCTTTTGGGGATTGATGGGTAAGTGAGTTATTATTGTATCATACTCACTCTTGATTATTCATATATTCTTATATCTAGCGGAAACTGCATCAACTTAGGAATGATATATTATGGACTTAGAAACGAGACTTAGAGTTTATGTGTGGTGATGTCGTACTCTTTAGAGTCGACTTCTGATATAGATTGTTTGGCTGTTCCGTCTTTTGGACGCGAGGGTTAGCTCTCGTTGGAATGCTATTTTATTATGGTAATTGTTCGGGTTTTTAAATAAAATTTTCAAAGGAGGTGCTGTCAGATTTTCAAAACGTCATGGATGCTTTTTAAAATACTTAGTTAAATTTAAATGTTATTTAAACCGATTCCATCTGATAACTATTTTAAACTCACCTCCAATATTTTTAAAAAGGTTTAGATTCCGGGTTTTGGCTTACTTGAACCGTGTCGATGTCTTTAGATGTCACGTGATTTAAGTACCGGTCACGTGCCGCATTTGGGTCGTGACAGGATCACACATCTAACTTCGTGAATACCCTCGTGCCGCTGAGTTTATCGAATAATTCGCCGATGCGAAGGATTGGGTAGTTATTCTTAATAGTCACCCGACTTAATTCTCGATAATCGATCCACATCCGTCGTGTGCCATCCTCCTTCTTGACTAGAACAACTGGAGCTCCCCAGGATGAATTGTTGCTGCGAATCCAACCCTTCTCTAATAATTCGGCAACTTGTTTCTTTACCTCTTCTAGTTTCACCGGTGCCATTGGATAGTAAGCCTTTGAAATCGACGTTGCTCCAGGAATAAGATCAATCGCGAACTCCACATCTCGTTTTGGCGGTAAACCCGAGATGTACTCGAACATATCCATAAACTCCCAAACTATTACTGGCGCTTTCTCCTTGTTTACTTCCATCGATGAAAGAACGACATTAGTCGGCCTAGCCTTAAATTCGACTGTCCCGACAGATCTGCTACCTCCCAAAAATACGAACTCTGGATGTCCGGAAATCTGGAAAAATCATTTTCTTTGCCCTACAATCGATGTGAGCATGGAAAATGCCAAGAAAATCCATTCCCAAGAAAATATCATAGCTGCCAGTATCGATGACCAAGAAATCTGCGAATAGCTCCCGTCCGCATATAACAATCGAGCAACCCTTGCACTCACTAATAGATATAATTCTCCCATTCCCAGTGTGTGTGTCCCTAGACAGAGCCGTGTGTGGAATAGAGTGTGCACTAATAAACTTGGATGATATGAAGCAATGGGATGCACCTGAATCAAATAATGCCAATGCGGGAAAAATTATAAATAAGTAAGATACCTGAAACAACATCATCTGACGCCTTGGCCTCCTCGGCCGTCAAGGTGAAGGCCTGCGCTTGATTAGGCCTTTGGGTGATCAGCTTCTGCGGTGTATCGTCTCTTAATCGTAGCTTTGAAGGGCAAGCATTGATGGTATAGTCAGCTGATCCACAAACTAGACAGAGTCCAATCTTCCTTCGACATTCCTTCTGTAGGTGTCCGGGTAGATGAAAAAGGTCACAAATCACACTTCTTTTCTGATCGGATATGACGGCTTCTTCATGGGTACAATGCCTCGCTTGTTTACCGGAATGCTTTTGCGTGTAGGAGCTCGGTTTGGCGTAAACGTCGGCTTCTGCACTACAACTTCTTGCTGTAGATTACCCTTTGCTTTCACCGATAATCTGCTGCTCCCTGGCTACCTTGAGAACTTGGGAGAAAGTGGTCGATCCTAGAGATATGATATGTCTCAGAATCTCCACATCCAAGCTACGCATAAAACGTCTTGCCCTATCTGCCTCGTTGGCAACCAAAGGCCCCGCAAATCTATTGAGCCAGGTCCACTCATCCGCGTGTGTATCAACGGATCCGCCATTCTGCTTCAAGCTAATGAACTTCTCTTCCATTTCCTCCCGAGCAGACTGCGGAAAGAACTTCTCAAAGAAGTTACGTGAAAAAGTTACCCAACTAATCAGCTTGGTTAGATGGGTCTCCTCTACAAGCCACCACTCACGAGCGTAATCCACCAATTGGATGCATACTACATCCACCCTTTTCTCATCTGGAATCTGCACGGCCACGAGCAGGTTCTCTGTATCAACTAGCCACTGCTCCGCTGGCAATGGCTCCTCCAATCCTGTAAATGTGGACGGACCGAACTTTCTAAAGTCCGCCACGGTGCCCTCACACTGTGCTGGCCTGGGTGCCGCTGCAACTACGGACTGCTGGACCGTCAGCACACCCTCCGGGAAAGCCTCGGCCTGCCGCTGATTCAGATCAGTTTGCCACTTCTGGTTTTCAAGAATACCACGTATAACTCTGAGCAATGCGTCGTTATCAACACGCCTCTGGTATGACCGCAAATCCGCCATGATTCTGAAGCCAAGACACTGAAGGGGATTAGCAATGGTAAACATGATTCAATAAACAGGATGGCTATAAATTCAAGACTGACAAGATAGTAATGTGGCAGAACATGTTCCTAATTCCGGGTTTCCTGGTTAGTGTATTGGGTCCAATACCGAACTACAAAAGAACCAAACCCGACTAACCCTAAATCCTATGGCTTTGATACCAAACAGACCCTGGCACGTCCCGCTTCCCAAAATACGTAAACACGGCACATGACAGAGCCAACCATGCTACCTGTGGTTAGGAATCATCCCTCCACAGTCACATTACGGCTGTCAAGCGGATATCAAGAATAGTAAAACATATAATCTAGCCACCATATGTCCATCTGCCACAGTAAATAGAATCAAGAAATAAATGTAGCGGAAACGAATCAAGATCCAATAAACAATAGTATCTGAATCACGTCCCTTATGAGATCACATCGATAAAATAAAACTACAGAAATAAAAGAAACTAAGCATCTCTAAAAATAAACATCTAGTTTCTCATTGCTTGGCTTGCTTGCTAAAATACTCCTGATCTGCCTGCGACAAGTCAAAAGAACCGGGCCATGCAGAACCCAGACGTCAGTGCGTCATAATATCAAAATAATTGTAATAACCAGGATAGGATGTTATGATTAAATATGAGTATAAATAATAAACATAGGTATAAAACAGTGAGGTATAGTTATGTGGTGTGTACCCTAAAGTCTATGCTTCTAGATTATCTATTCTACAAGTCTTTGAAATCAATTAAATAGAATCGTCGATGTAACTCAATAGTATCCCGTGCGTGCCTGGGACCACGATCAATACTCTCGGGCTGAATCCGAGACATGCCGCTAAGCAGTAAGCAGGTAACATGTACAGACGAATGATGTCAGTAGCATCATTCCGGGGCTGGCCGAGCCCATAAAGACTGATCAGTATAAATATCGAACTGTTGAGTTACGAGTTAGGTTTCATTATTGATTTCCCCTTACCCCTAAGGTTTTTTGTTCAAGTCAGGTATTGATTATATAAATCTAATGCCAACACAGAATCAAGCAGGTACAGTTCTTGTCTATGTAGACAACAAGTTACGTTCGTCAGGATAACAAGTCAGGATTGTTGGCATTAGCAATAAGATCCAAGTAACAAGTCTGGTAGTGGGTCGTGAACATGTCATGCAATATATATTAACCCAATAGATGCTAAATGTAAAACCGTAATCAATATCGAAATACTGTTAATGCCAGGATATATATGTATCTATCTGTAAGAACCACTACACGTCTATTACCATGTATGATGCAATTTAGATAACGTATTGAACTAATATAGTAGTGTGATCACATTGTGATGTTCCGGCATGCGACCAGATAAACTATTATCAGTACGGATACAGACGGATGCTATAAAACTGTAAATCGGTAATTTCTGCTGAATAGTAAAACACATGCACTATCATTTATTAAATAAGATATAATAATATAGCATGTTGCAAATTTATAACTTGTCTGATCGGATCTCACGTTGAGATGTGGATATCACGTCCGACGTCGAAATAATATTGCGATGTAAAACCTACGTACGCAGGACTGGACCTGGCTAAGCAGTGATGTGACATGGTGACTGGGTTAGATGACGATAGTGATTGGGTCATTTGGATCGTCGACGACGTACGCAACTCCGGCGAGACGGCCGGAAATTAAGAAAAGAAAAGAACAAGAAAAGAAAGAAGAAAGAAGAAGAAGAAGGAGAGTTGTTGTGGGTTCTCTGTACTTGGTGAGGACAGAGGGGATGGTGGAAACGAGGTGACGGCGACGATGGCTGACGGCGACGGCGAGAGGGACTAGGTCGTGGGTTAGGGTTCTGCGTTTGCTCACGATGGGGACGTAGGGAATGAGGTGGGGGGGAGAGTTTAGGTTTTATATAAATTATATATATATATATATATATATATTAGAGAGAGTGAGAGAGAGACAGAGGTGGGGATAGGGGAAGAAGAGAGAGGGAGGGAGAGAGAAGCAGAGGCGAGAGGGAGAGCTTATATTTTATATTAATAATATTATATATATATATATATATATATATATATATATATATATATATATATTGGGATTTTTACAGCTAATACCAGATTACTCCGAATATTACCCGTGTCCCTTCTAAAAATGTAGTTTTTAAATATGGAGAATATACGTAAAAGTTTAAACCATAATGTGATATGCAGTAAATAAAAATGTATACCCCTAAGTATGGATCTACGTAAATATACGTAGCGATCGATTATGAGCCCGTTTTAACAATTAAGACATGAACATGATATATGGGTACAACCACATGATATGGGGTACGATGACATGCAAGGCTAGATATGAAAATATGTTATTTGATTTTTATATTGTATTATTAAAAGATATGTGGAATATATTATATATGTATAATATCTAAATTTGCATGGATACTCCGTACTAGTAAATATTTGATATAATCTTGAACTATGATGGGCTCAACCATGCGGGTCGGGTCGGATAATAACCACAGCTACTAATTGCATTATACGCAACCCAAAATCAACAATAATAAAGAATTATACCGCAAGATTTGAAATACCCCAAATAAATAGTATAACAGTGTTAGGGTGTTACAAATTATATTGCAACAATATCAAAATATGGTAACGAGTAAACAAGTTCATGCATGGGTAAATGTAAACAATCAATATGACTACTATTATTAGAAATAAAATGATCATATCAATAACAATGAATAAGTTGTATTTATTGAGTATGCACATGAAAGTTCAGTTCTGGAAATTCAGCGGCACTCTGATTTGTAAAATACTTTAAAAATAACAAACGATCTCTAAAAATGAGATGTCATAAGACAAAATAAACCTAATTTGATAAGGTTTACGCTGATATAAACTAGAACATCTCAAGTTATTTTACAGAGTGGTATGGATGTTCGAAATTGAAATTTTGGTGCTGGAAATTCTATGGACAGCAGTCCATAGAAGTGTTTTTTCGCAGTTTATGATATTTAAATAATTTATTTAGTAAGAAAACTTTTTACAGATCTAAAGTATTCCGAGTTAGCTTCGAAACGAGCTAAAGAAAACATACTAACGATTTTTTGGCAATTTATAATGAATTTTCCAACGCAAATGGTACAATAAATTCCAGATTTGTAGTCTCTGCTTGTCGTTGACATTTTATATACAAAACTACAATATTTTTCATCTATATTTTGCAACAACGATTATTATACACAATATAAACCAATGATAAAAACAAGGATTCAATACAATTAAATTAATTAACATAAAAATAATATTTTTAATGAATTAAACTAAATATTTCACGACTATTAGATTCAGTACATATATAAACAATATGATTAACACAGATTATCCATGAGCCTACATTACTTACTGACTATAAATTACTATACAATGTTTATAATAAATACTGCAATGCAAATAATATAATATGAATTAAATATAACACTAATCATAATTAATGTTTACATTAATATTAATACTATTGCTAATTAATATACACTTGTTAAAGGTTTAATGCCAAGTGAAAATATAGTCATAATAAATATTATGACAAGATCTAATTTTGCCACTAGCATGTAAACAAGTATATAAATACTTATCTCGAATCGACGATCACACAAGATCTTGGCTTCGGATGGTGCTCGGCCTGGATGCGGGTGCTCGACGATGGTGGTGCAGTGGAGTAGCAAAAGGAAGAAGAGGAAGGCAACGACGGGTAAGGGCTGCTCGGGTTGGATGTAATCACGGGAAAAGAAGAAGATGATGACGGCGATGAGTAGGATCGATAGTTAGGGTTAGGGTTTCGGTTTTGACTAGGGAGGAAGGATAGGCTAGGTTAGGGTTCTAGGGTTTTGTTTTTGAGAGGAAGAGGATGGGGTCTCGGTTCATGAGAGAGGGGGTTTAATTAGAATTGGCAATTTTGCACATAAAACCTCCCAGTTGCCAAATTCGTTTAAAAGATTTGCAAAAAATCTTTCCATCTCTCTTTTTCATATATCTTTTATTCTCTTTAATAATATGTTTACTAATATTATATCAATAAAAAAATATATATAACATATACTACTTAAACTGTCATATGATATTGCAAAAACTCATAATAACTTAACCATATCTATTAAATCATTGATATGAAAAATATTACAATAAAATTGATATATATAATCATAGGAAATTACTAATTAAAAATTATGAAATTAAAATATTTAAATACTGTTATTCAAAATAATATTTACTCATACCATTACTATACCGTACAAGTTTTCTAGGATGCTACAAGTTTATTCAAAGTCGCCTTCAATGTCGATATGGACATGAAGGATCGAGTTCTCCGAATGATCAAGCACACACATAGGCCATTATGGGTTGTGGATCAATTGGATATGAGAGAGAATGCCCGAGGTTAAAAGATATTGAAATAGACGCCAAATATGCTACCAATATATTGTCAAGAAATCATTTCACCTGAAAGCTTTTTGTTGGGTTGTGTGACAGCAATATATATCAGCCTAACATAACACTTTCAGAAAAACCTTTCACGCAAGACTTTGGGCCTAGAGGAAAGATCTGTAACGGAAAGAATAACTTGTAAAGAGAACGAATGAATAAATAAATAACAACTTTTTTAATTGCCAGTAATGTGGTTTGAACGAATAACTTCTTGAAATTTGGTGCTCTGATACTACGTTAAGAACCGATTTAATAAGAAGTTTATGGATTGTGGGCTTGCAATGCATATCAAGTTTAAACAACACTTTCATATATGAAAATGGGTTTGTGGATCATCCGTCAATATAAAACGTCTCAACCGACAAGATTAAAGTGCTTATAAATGAAATCGAAAAAGGTCCGGATAACACCACTGAGATGAATGTGGAATTCATTTTGGAGATTGGAATTAAGTTATTTTTGGACCTAGCAACTAATGAAACAAAATTGAACCAATAATGAAAAAAGGTAAAGCCTACAAACCAATACATCGTATTGATTTGGTGATACAAATAAATGGACTGATCACACAGTGACAAATTCAATAGATCTGACCATTGTCATTAAAATTTAGTATCCAATGAGATTTGACTACTTACCAACCAAAAAACAACACAATCATCCAAAAGCAATTTATATTTAGAAGCCAATTTTATGTTACTAGCGGAAAATTCGTTAAAAATCTAGTCTAGAATACAAAATTAGCATTGTTAGACGTTCTGTTCTTTCTGAGAAACCACAATGAATTACATGTTAGCAAGATTCTATGGTCTCAATACAAAATCAAGGCCAGTAATATATTGCACTTCACAAAATGTAATTAAAGAAAGTAATGTTCGAGAAAAGATTTGAACCTAAACCCGCCATCAATCCTGCACATGCAAATCATAAGGCCTCAAGCCACTATGCCAACTTCAACGATCATTTGAAGTGTTAACTTCTTTTTATTTACTTAACCCAGGTAATTAAATGTGTATTGGTGCATTGCGTACTCAATAATTTTGTCATGGTTTCATTGCAAAAGGAAATTGGGCATAATTATATTTTCCAATATCAGCATCAATTATTCAGCACAAATTTTACATAATCACACTTCTCATTATCAACACCATATATAAGCTATAAATTCATCATGGTAATCACCCAGAAGCTAATACTCTCAATAACCCTCGAATTGTTTGTGAACTTAGGACGATCCTCACAAACAAAATGGTTGCTTATGCTGTCGAATTAAAAATGAGAAGAATAATCATATAAAAAAAGCTCAAATTACACAACAAAATGGAAACATATGAGAAATGACAAAAATATAGCCAAAAAAATAGAACAAGATCCAAAATTTGTACCTATCCCGAGTAACGATTTAGAAAATTTTTAAATGATATTTTAATTATTATAAAATGATAAAGACATTTATAAAAGGGTTATTAAGTATATGAGGGTTTAAAGTGTTTTTAAAGTATATGAGGATTTAAGTGTACATGTGTAAGTAAGTAGGTGATAGGTTAAGTTAACCCCACACACAATACATCTTGCTATGCACCATGAGCATACACCTCCTACTTGATCTACAGACACCTCACTCTTTCTAAATCCACCTCCTCCTTCTAGCATAACATAACTATTGTGATATATTAAGCCTTCAAACCGAGCCTGCCTACTTCACTTCACAAAAGCCTCCTCATAAATTTTGTTAGCTCTTCATCTTTTCACTAAGGCAAATTAAGAGTTCTTCATGAAGCTTGATATTAACTCAAGATAGAGCCTATACAACTTCAGTTGTACTCTCTTGAGCTTGGAATTTCAGTGGATTTCATCAAATTAGGTAAAAACGCAACCTTTCATGTTTTCTTAGGAGTTGTAGTCTCAAGTAGTGTGTACGATATTTGAAATTTGGTTAATTTATGGATTTTGGCTCAAATTTGAATCTGCTATACTTATAGTACTCACAAAATAAATCTAACAATACAGAAAGATGGTTTTAGAACCTATATTACACCCTTGAAACCCGGACCCATTCCACCAAGGTTCGACCGCCGAAAAAAATGCAATTCCCTGCCATTGGCGGTTTTTTTGTTGAGTTGGGTGTTGGATTTTTAGTTGGGGCTCTCTGTTTATATTATAAAGTCTCCGGTATACTTATATTTTTCCCATATTGTCTATATAAAAATCTGGAAGTATTTTTCTATACTTAGTGTGATATATTAGCATATGATGCAGATATTTCATATCACGTTTTGGTGTTTTCTCAAAATACGACGATTCGGGGTAGCTCTAGGTAGCTTCACGTCTGTATAGCACACGATAATCACACGTTTTACGTTACATAAGTTAGTTCGCTTTGTATTTGTATATTCGTCGTATCGGAAAACTAGTCGCTCACATGCGAAAGTTGTATTTCGATATTATGATCGGTCGCGGAGACTTCGGAAGCGGCGAGGAAAGGAAGTGATCGGATTTAAGCATATTGCGATTTGTTCCGGTGAGTAGACTAAATATCTACCGGGGACATTGTATGGATGAAGTATGGCGCCCGAAATCTAAAACTTGTAATAAATTACTTTCTATTCATTGCATTGTATAACTAAACTTAGATTCACATTTCATTCATTCATACATCATAACTGTTCACCGCCGAAATATCGGACCGAGACGTTGGGACGTCTGGCCTGAATTTGGGGCAGATGCTATTTGGACATATCCATCCACCTCTCCAAAAATACCAAGCCGATTTATGACACCATATATCGGAGGTTTGGATAGATGTGACCATTGTAATGTGACTTTATCAGATTCCCCCTCATTTGTGAGGGTTTTTTGATTGTGGGGATGCTTAATTACGTTATCGTGTTGCGATAACAACTTTCTCCTACTCTGGAAGTTCACTTCGTGTTGCGTGTTGTTTTTGTCTATGTTGGTTGCCCGTGAATTGTATACGGAGACTAGTTTATGTCGTCGCCCGTAGGGCGCGAATTAGTCCAAATTCGTATATTTTAGATTTGGGTTTGGGTTTTGAAATTAGATTATATATTCCTTTAGTTCAGAAAGATTTGGTTTTATTTAAGAACCGTTAATCTAGTTTGAGATTAAGACCAACTTAAATATATGAGTATTTGGGATCAATTTATTTTTAACTAAGGATATGTTATCCATATTTGAGACTAAGATCAATTTAGCAATATTTTAAGGATCGTTTTTATTTAAGATCCAACAACAGAGCATTTGGGCTCAGCTGTAAGAAAACTTTTCAGAGAGACTTAGCGAATTTGGGCTTGGCCTACTCAGTCATTTTTTTTGTTCAAAAGTGATAAGCACTTATTTGAGTTCTGCTTGTTCAGCCTCCTTTTTTATGCAAAAGTGATAAGCACTTGTTTGAACCTCCGTTGCTCACATTGATATCATGTGAAACCTTTAGTTATGGGCGCTGCCCAATCTGTGCTAAGCACTCAGTCATTTTGACTATATATAATACTAAGCACTTTTTATATAGCGTCCATATGAGGAGCACATGCGGCGTTATCCCATTTATTTTGTTGTGCTCATGTGTGTTTCATGTAAGGCGCTGGGCACTGCCTAATCAGTGCTAAGCATTTAGCCGTTTTGGCTGCGTATGAAGTGTTAAGAACTTTATTCAACGCTCACGTGTATTTCACGTGAGGCGCTGGCCTTCTGGTTTGGGCGCCCGCGTGTTTTTCACGTGAGGCGCTGGGCGCTGTTGGGGGCGTCCACGTGGGAAGCATGTGAGGCACCAAGTTCTTTTCTTTTTCAGAGATTGAATCTCTGTTAATAACATTTTGACTATTAATGATCACCAAGATTTTTGTTTTAAAGATCTGGGATCAAGTTTTCTTCAAGAATTAAGTTCTTATGTTTTTTTGTTTTATAAGAACTAAGTTTCTTTTTAGGGTTAAACCTTATTTTCAGGGGAATTGAATTCCTATAAGATAGGTTCTTTTTCTTTTTCTTAGTTCTTTTCTGAATTTTTGATTCTTAAGAATAAGATCTTCCCGATGAGAATTAAATTCTTAACTTGTGGGAGATTTGTCTTGTAGATCTCAGATCCAGAGAAAAAACTATGTTCTTGAGAAGGGTTAAACCTTTAGATATGTCATGATAGGTATAGGAGATGTTTTGATCTCTGTGGTTTCTTTACCTAGGATTTGAGAGGAGAAAAATCTTATTTTCTATTAAAAATTAAATTCTCTGTTGTTTTTTAGAGCCTTCTGTATTTTTGCAGAAACTTATGAGGGGTTTCTTCTATCTGAGACTTGAAGTCTTAGGTCCTTTATATAGTAGAGGAAAATTTGTTAATTAGCTTGAGAAAATCTCTCATTTGAGAGACACCAATTGATTTAATTGGTCTCAAAATTGTTCGGAGAATTTTATCAACTGTTGGATTTTTGATCCAGTGATTTTTGTTTCACAGAATATGTTTTCTTGTTTTTAACAAGATTGGGGAAATATTTTCCCATATATAGAATTTTATTTTGTCAAACGATGATTTTTAACCACCATGGGATTTTTAATCCGAGAGCTCTCTATTTTACAGAGAGCAATCCTTCTTTGTTTAGAAAAATTGGGGAAATATATTCCCAAAATAGAATTTAATTCTATCATTGGATTTTTTATCCAACCGAGAATATTTTTCTCACTTAGGAAGATTTGGGAGATTTTTTGCAATAGAATTTAATTCTATTATTTGATAATTTATCATCACCATTAGAATTTTGATCTAACGGCTTTGTTTAACAGAGAGTATCCTGGTATTTTTAGGGAAATATCTGCATGTAGAATTTAATTCTACTTAATTTTAACTTGGGAGCTGGCACTCACATGTTGCGAACGTGGGCGCCATTTAAGAATCTAATTCTTATGTATGATAGGCGCTCCTATGATTTGCACATTGGCACCCACGTGAGCTTCACGTGCGGCGCCACCATAGGATTTAATCCTAAGGGGTTGGCGCTGGCGCCCTCGTAGAGAGAACGTGAGACGTCGCCTCATTAAAATTTAACAGAGTTTAGCTCTTTTTATTATGTTTAAATATTAAGGGAACAAATGCCCCCCACCATTCTCACGTGGCTTACACGTGAGTGCAACGGTGTCATTTTTACCACCGTTGGATTTTCTAGGAAGTTGAGCCGTCCTCCCTACGTCCTATAAATAGGGCCTTTGGCCCTTGTGATGACCGTTGTCTCATCATCTTCCTCCTTGAATCTTTTTCTTTCTTGAGAATTTAATTCTCATTTCAGAGCTTAGATCTCTACCCACAGAACTCCTTCAGAGTTAAACTCTGCCAAAAATTTTGGTAAGGATTATGAACAAAGCTTATCTCTTAAAAGACTTTTTATTTTGTTTTGGATCTTTAATCCATTCACAGAGCTTGGCTCTTTTCTTGAACTGATCTCTTGGAGATCTGTTGTCGAATGTTTTTTTCCATTCTTTGACTTGTTTTTGCCTCTGCGTCGGGCCTTTTTCTTGTCTTGAAAATGCATGGCGGGCTGACGGTGAAGGGCATTGTCGTCCTCCGTAGCCTGCTGAAGGAGGCGTTGCGTCTTGGCTTTCTCGTAAATGGCCATTTCGCGGCTGTAGTTGTTTCGAACCTTTTGACTCGCTTCCCTTATTAGCTTGTCCATCTATTCTTCAAACGACGGACTCGGCATTTTTATAGTAGGACCTCGTTCTGGTTCAACGTCAGCGTCTTTTTAAAGAGCATCATCTTCTTCATGGATCCATTTGCTCCCAATGGGTTTTACCCCTTCGGGTGCAACATGCAAAGTCATACTTTGTTGGTGTACATGGATTCCATCTTTGATCGCATAGCATCCAGCCATTTCACAGAGTCCC
Source organism: Agapanthus africanus (assembly GCA_030015575.1). Lineage (NCBI taxonomy): Eukaryota > Viridiplantae > Streptophyta > Magnoliopsida > Asparagales > Amaryllidaceae > Agapanthus > Agapanthus africanus. Next base: position 465,230,784 of record JASDDO010000018.1, on the reverse strand, counting down.
CACTCGTGATGGCCTGCCTGAACCTAGTTGGGCCATCATCTACCATGATGCAATCCTCGCTTCCACTGTCACCGAGAAGACCGTAGTATCTCTCAAGTGGATGAGGAACCCTACCAGATTCACGGAGAGGCTGAGGTTCATTGGAGACTATTGAATCCTTTGGTTTCACCAAATCATCAGTTGTTAGTTTGTCTAGCTGGAACTCCTTCTAATTCTACCTCATGAGCACAAATTTCTTCACAAGAAATTCCTTTTCTAAAAATGTGGCATGCTGAGAAATAAAACACTTTTTGCTCCTCCGTGTGGTAGAAGATATTCCCTCGCAAATATTTGGGATATCTAACAAACTTATACAGAACTGACATTGCCTCGAGTTTTTCCGGATTTTGCTTTTCAACATAGGCCGGACAAACCCATATCTTAACTCGTTTAAGACATGGTCTCTTCCCATTCCATATCTCATATGGAGTGGTAGGCACTGATTTGGATGGAACCCCATTCAATAGGTATGCAACTTCTCAAGTGCATAACTCCAAAAGGAAACAGGTAACTCAGCTGTACTCATCATAGAGCGCGCTATATCTCATAAGGTGCGATACCTCCGCCCCGATATACCGTTGTGTTGTGGTGTACACGAAGGAGTAAGCTGAGAGAGAATCTCATTCTCCTTTAAATAATTCAGGAACTCCATGCCGCAAGTATTCTCCTCCCCGATCACATCGAAGGACTTTAATACTTCTACCCGTCTGGTTCTCAACTTCAAGCTTATATTCCTTGAATTTCTCAAAAGTTTCAGACTTGTGTTTCAATAAGAACATATGTCCGAATCTCGAGAGATGATCAATGAATATAATGAAGTACGAAGAACAAACCCTGGCATTTGTAGACATAGGACCGTATACATCATCATGTATCCGTCCCAAGAGTTAAGTAACTCTTTCTCTGTTTCTAGTAAACATAGTATTGGTCATATTACTTTTGAGACAAGACTGACAAGTATCATAAGATGAAAATTCGAACAGATTCTCATATTCATATTTATGTAATTTAGCTGGTCGTATCACATTGATATGACCTAGTCTACAATACCATAAGAAGGATTTGTTCATTTCTGAACCACTCCTCTTGTGTGTGTTCAAGATACTTTGAACCGTGGTTTGATTTAGAACGTATATGCTATTATATAACGTGCCTGATCCAATCAACTCTTGATTCAGAAAAATGTTCACAACATTATCCTCCAATACAGAATTATATCCTTCTTTAACTTAATAAAGAAGTTGATGTAATGTTGTATATCAGGTTCGGTATCTAATAACATTTGTTCAGAATCAATGTATTAATATAAAGTGATATCTGCCAACTGACTTGGCTGCAACAATTGCATCATTCTCTAAAACTTAGAGACATATCACCCTATCTCAACTCTCTACCTTTCTTTAGCCTATATAATAAATTACATATATGGGATCCTTATGCGGTATCTCATACCTAGTGTAAATCCACGTTACTCACCCCGGTTCTTACGGGGAGGCGGAAACGGCGAAAAACAATTTTTGGCGCAAAGGCAACATGGACTAAAAGAAGGATCTTTGCTAAACTGCAAACTAGCAAACTACAAGAGGTGCTATCTACTATGCCATAGAGATTATACCTCACGATACCGGTCCTTCGGGTCTTCTCTCCTCTGTCCTGCTCGTCCATCCAAGCTCCGAGGATCTATCCGGATCTTGATCACCTCCGCGGCCTTCTTGAGTCGAAGACGATCCACCCGAGAGTTGTGCTTCGAGCTCCACCTCGAGCCGAGGCAACTAGGGCAACAAGATCGCTAGTCTTGATGTCCTAGATTGTGTAGAAGTAGTAGATGGATATGTTTTTCTATTTGGATCTTTTTTCTCTCAACACATGAGATCAAAGGAAATTTTCAAGAGGAGGAAGATGAAGCTAGCAACCATGGAGCTTTCTCATTTCTTTTCAAGAGAGAGAATGCGAAATAAATTATGAACTAAAGAAAAATGAACCATGGTTGCAATAATACATAAACATCATCATTACCAATCCTTTCATGATAAAGTTGATGGCTACAATTAAATTGACCATTTTCATATCAAAAATAAAAAGAAAACCAAAGAATACTCTAGACCTTTCATGAAGGTCCAAGTCAACTTTGGTCAAACGGTCAACAAAGTCAAGTATGGTCAAAATGGTCAAAGCAATTAGCTATAACATAATTATCAATAAAAGGATTAGTAAATAATGTCCCCGGCTCATAATGGTTTTGACCGAACCAACTGCCAAAACCCTAATGAGTCCGGCTTATAATGGTTTTGACCGAATCAACTGTCAAAACCCCAATGAGCCTGCCACATAATGGTTTTGGCCGAATCAACTGTCAAAACCCTAATGAGGCACCACCTCCTTCTTCTCTCCTCAAAACTGTGCATACACACCCGCATCCGCATTCCGTAGAATGCGAATGCACAGAAGACAAAACAAATCCATCCCTACAATACTAGGATCCGGCTTAAACCAAGGCCCACTAGTATTGCCTGCCCGAACAGCATACGCACACAAGTGCACGTAAGTGATCATAGCCCTGCCGTAAAACCATACGGCATTTACACATTTCGCTCAATGCAGGGAAACTCTCTGTATGGGACTCTAAAGACTCGACACTACGCTGGCAGTGGGTTTAACCACAGACCGTAAGCGGCACTAGCTGTACGTAATGGTCCCCAGGTAGATGTCGATAAGAAGGCCGATGAGGTAAACCCATCCGAACTCCTACTGAGCCTGTATATGACAATCTCCGTACAGTCCGGTCCGTTCGTCTGAGAATATCGCATGGCGGGCCTAGAGGGGTGGTAAACGTTAGTCCCCTAATAGCGGTACAAGTCGTGTCGGAGTGTAGCCCAGAACACCCTGAGATAACACTGGAAACCTACCAGTATATCTCGCTTGCCCTGGCCAGAGACTACTTGTGTAATGGCTCTCCTAGACACAGCGCGATATCAACCCCCAATACCGGGAGAGACGAATCCTGTCTAACTGTCACTGCCTCCAAGTGCTTTGGGACTGCACCCAACTACTACCTGTTTGCACGACTCCTTTGAGCCATGGTAGGGTAGTAATCAAAGTACAGTGGGAACACACTCGAGGCGAAGTAACAGTGTCAAGTCAGCGGACTAAGTTGTACTCATGTCACCTGGGAACTGATAACCGACAATAGATATAATACCAACCAACAGTTCCCAACGAGTCCTGTCCAGTGTTCTCGTAACCTAACGAGCACCCGCATACTATCTCAAGTACGATGTACTGACGGCTGTGGGACAGACCGTCTCCCCTACTGAGATGAGAAGCGCATACGCTAGTCTACTCCGGAGTATCGATGCCCTGTCTCGATAGTCCTACGACTAGGGACCTGTATAAGGATGTGCTTATAGATTACCCAGCCCCCACAAGTGTGGCTGCCATCATAACGCTGGTAATCAAGCAAAGATCCTAAGGGCTCTACTAATATGTATAAGCGATATGCTAAAAGAAACACATATTGAAGTAGAGACAAACCAAGTAGCATACTACCATTTTGAGCAAGATTGTCTATACAACTGTGAATATCCCAAGCTTCCATCAAGTAATATACAAACTAGTATGATACAGTAATGGCCTCTAGGGCATATACACTAACAATCTCCTACTTGCACTAAGGCCATGTACTGGCGTATCGAAGACCTATCATCTCGATCAGCCGCTCGAACTGAGTCTGGGGTAGGGCCTTTGTAAGTGGATCTGCAGTGTTATTCTCCGAATCTACTCTCTTCACCTCGATCTCCCGGCGATCTACGATCTCCCTGATCAGGTGGTACCGCCTCAAAATGTGCCTGGACTTCTGATGGGACCTGGGTTCCTTCGCTAAAGCTATAGAGCCGTTGTTGTCGCAATACAGCGGTATTGGATCAACAATGGTTGGAACCACCTGAAGCTCCGTGAGGAACTTCTTCATCCAGACAGTTTCCTTTGCGGCATCGTAAGCAGCTATGCACTCCGCTTCCATAGTTGAGTCAGCAATGGTTTCCTGCTTGGAACTCTTCCAACAAACCGCCCCTCCATTGAGGGTAAAGACATAACCCGACATGGACTTGAAGTCATCCTTATCACTCTGGAAGCTGGAGTCAGCAAAGGCCTCGATCTGGAGGTCTTTTCCGCCATACACCAAGAACATCTCCTTACTCCTTCTCAGGTACTTGAGAATGTTCTTTACCGCTATCCAGTGTTTCTCCCCTGGGTCTGACTGATACCGGCTTACAACGCTCAATGCGTATGCTACATCTGGTCTGGTACATAATATCGCATACATTATAGAGCCTACCGCAGAAGCGTAGGATATAATAGACATGCGATCCCTTTCCAAATCAGTCTTGGGAGACATCTCTTTGGAGAGGGTGATCCGTGACAAGCCGGTAAATTACCGCGCTTGGAATCTTCCATACTGAATCTTTTCAGTATGGTGTCGATGTACCTGGACTGTGAACGTCCCAACATCCTCTTAGATCTATCACGATAGATCTGGATCCCCAGAATGTAGTTGGCATCGCCCAGGTCCTTCATGGAGAACCTCTGTAACAAGAATCCTTTAACTGACTGTAGCATAGGAATATCATTTCCTATTAGGAGAAACGTACAAGACGAGGAACACCACAGTTCTCCCTACAATCTTACTGTAAATGCATGGTTCATCTGGGTTTTTGATAAAGTCGAATTTTTGACAGTATCATCGAAGCAGATGTTCCAACTCCGCGATGCCTGCTTCAGTCCATAGATGGACTTGAGCATCTTGCACACTTTACCGCTGCTCCCACTCTGAATGAATCCCTCCGGCTGATCCATATAGACGCGCTCTTCTAAATTTCCATTTAGGAAAGACGTCTTTACGTCCATCTGCCAGATTTCATAATCGTGGAAAGCAGCAATGGCAAGAAGGATCCGAATGGATTTGAGCATAGCCACTGGAGAAAAGGTCTCGTCATAGTCCAAACAAGGTCTTTGACGAAAGCCCTTTGCAACAAGTCTAGCTTTGTAGGTTTCAACCTGCCCATCTACACCAATCTTCTTTCTGAAGATCCATTTGCAGCCTACGGGTTTTACCCCTTCTGGAGCTAAGTCTAAAGTCCAAACTTTGTTGTACATGGACTCCATTTCGGTCCACATTGCATCCAGCCATTTTACCGAGTCACCGCTCTGAATGGCTTGCTGGAAGCTAGTAGGCTCACCATAGTTAATGGTGCAATCCTCTCTATCACCGTCTATGAGAAAACCGTAGTATCTCTCAGGCGGATGATACTGCCTACTACTCCTGCGGAGTGGCGCTGGGATATCCGGTTCTCCTGAACCTTCTGGTTCATCCAAGCTTTCAGTAATAGCTTGTGGTTCTGGAATTTCTTCCAGTTCTACTACGCTCCCACTTGATCCTTTTTCTAAAAACTGATGTTCCAGAAAGTGGGCATGACGAGAAACAAAAACGTTTTGTTGCTCTGCGTAATAGAAAAAATACCCCCTGGAGTTCTTTGGGTATCCCACAAACTTACACAGTACTGAGCGTGCCTCGAGTTTGTCCGCATGCTGCTTTTTAACAAAAGCTGGACATCCCCATATCTTCAGATATTGAAGATGGGGTTTCTTCCCACACCACATCTGATATGGTGTAGTAGGTACAGTCTTGGAGGGAACCTTGTTCAAAAGATATGCAGCTGATTCTAGTGCATAACCCCAGAAGGATCGCGGTAACTCAGCCTTACTCATCATGGAACGAACCATATCCAATAGGGTTCGATTCCGTCTTTCCGATACACCATTGTGCTGTGGTATGTATGGAGGAGTAAGCTGAGAGAGAATTCCATTCTCCTTTAAGTAGTCCAGAAACTCGGCACTCAAGTATTCACCACCTCGATCAGATCTCAGTGTCTTGATACTTTTGCCTGTTTGTTTTTCAACTTCATTTTTGTATTCCCGAAATTTCTCAAAGGCCTCGGATTTATGCTTCATCAGGAAGACATGTCCATACCTAGAGAAATCATCTGTGAAAGTAATGAAGTATGAATAACCACTTCGCGCATGTGTAGACATTGGACCATACACGTCACTGTGTATGAGTCCCAAGAGCTCGCTTGCTCTTTCTCCGTGTCCAGTGAACGGAGTCTTTGTCATCTTTCCCATGAGACAAGATTCACAAGTGGAATAAGACTGATACTCGAACGGATTCAAGTATCCCTCTTTATGTAACTTTGTTAACCGTGTCTTATTAATGTGACACAGTCTACAATGTCATAAGAAAGCCTGATTTATTTCCGGAGACTTTCTTTTAAGTGTGTTCTGGACACTGAAGATCTGAGCTTGATTTAATACGTATATCCCGTTTTCTAATGTACCTGACCCAATCAGAACTTGATTTAGGTGGATGTGGACCACATCGCTTACAAAATTAAAATCATATCCTTCCTTAGAAAGTAAGGATACAGATATGATATTACAAGTCGCACCTGGTACATAAAAATAGTCACGTAGAATCAATATCTGCCCAGTTGTCAGTCCAAGATGATATTCTCCTACGGATTCAGCGTACATGCTCATTCCGTTAGCAACCCTGAGAGTCATATCACCTATCTTGATAACCCTACGGTTTCTCAGAGTCTGTAACGAATTACAGATGTGAGATCCTGATCCGGTATCTAATACCCAGGAAGTAGGGTTAACTGACATACAGTTCTCTATCACAAACACACCCGAAGCCGAAGCCACAACATGCTTCGAATCCTGGCTACTGGCTTTGCTAGCCCTGCAATCCTTCTGCCAATGTTCATTCCCCTAACAATAGGAACGTCCCTCCTTGTTCCCCTCCGAAAGACGGCGCGACGCAGGGACGTCTTGCCTGAGATTCGGGACAGATACTAATTGGTGCTATCCGTCTACCTCTCTGAAGATACCAAGTTGATTTATGGCACCATGTATCGAAGGTTTAAACGGATGCATCCGATGTAGCAAACTTCGTCAGATTCCCCCTCGCTTGAGGGGTTTTTGATTGTGAGGACGCTCTTCCCTGCAGGCGCAAGCCCCTGCAGTTAATTACACTACCGCATTGCGGTAACCACTTTCTCCTTCTCCAGAAATTTCACTTCGTGTCGTGTGTTTTTATTTTGTGTTTGGTTGCCCGTGGATTGTATACGGAGACTGAGTTATGTCGTCGCCCGTAGGGCGTGGACTAGTACAAATCCGTATTATCTTAGATTTGGGTTTGGGGGTTGGGTTTAAGGATACGTTAGCCTCATTTGAGACTAAGATCAACTTAAACGTTTGTTAAGGATACGTTAATCTAAATTTAGACTAAGATCAACTTAACGGGATCGTTTTAGATCCAACAACAGAGCAGTTTAAGGGGAGGCCATGTTGTTTAGTTTAGTGATATTGCGGTCAATAGGTAGTTTAAGGACATTACGGTCCATAGATAGTTTAAGGACATTACGGTCCAATATTAGTTTTAAAACGTTGCGGTCAAGGTTAAGGACGTCGTAGTCCGTGGATTTAAGGACTTCACAGTCCAATGTTAGTTTTAAGATATCACGGTCAAGGTTAAGGACGTCGTAGTCCGTGGATTTAAGGACTCCACAATCCAATGTTAGTTTTAAGACATCCCGGTCAAGGTTAAGGACCTCATAGTCCATGAGTTTAAGGACCCCACAGTCCGTCGTTAGTTTTAAGACATCCCGGTCAAGGTTAAGGACCTCATAGTCCATGAGTTTAAGGACCCCACAGTCCGTATCAATGTGTGGTCATCGGGACCCGTCACCTCTTTGAAGACGTTGAGGAATTACAACAGGGCTTTCAAATTAGTGTTAAACACTAAAGCAGGTCAGTGTTAAACACTGGCCAGAGAGGTTTCAAGTTAGTGTTTAGACACTAAAGCAAATCAGTGTTAAACACTGGAAAGAGAGATTCCAAATTAATGGTAACCGAAATTTAATTTAGTGTTAAACACTAAGAAATTTAGTGTTAAACACTGCAAAGAGAGTTTTTTAATTAGTGTTAAACACTAAAGCAAATCAGTGTTAAACACTGGATACAGAGGTTTCGATTTAGTGTTAAATACTAAGGCAAGAGGGGTCACGTGGTAGCACGTGAGAGCGCCCTCTCTTTATTTGTTCTGCCGAGAGTATTGAGTATTTTGGAGCGTCACGTGCTGTCACGTGATAGGCATTTAAGTGTTCGTCTGTTAGAGCTTCTGCTAGGGGTCACGTGGGGCATGTGAGGAGTTGTCTCAAAACCCATCTCTGTGGATCTTTTCAGGGGTTACGTGGTAGCACGTGACCCTGTTTCTTTGCCTGTTTGAGGATGCGTTTATCTTTTTTTTTTTTAAGAATTAAATTCTTCATGGGGTTAAACCCTAGCAATAAACTTCCTGTTTTCTTCTGAAGGATCATATTCTTAGATAGAGTTGAACTCTAACTTGTCTTCTGTGAGAATTGAATTCCCATACATGTGAGGAATTAGGTTCCTGTTATTTTAACAGATTTGAGTTCTTAACTAGGGTTAAACCCTGGTTCTGTTCATTTGAAGGAATTAAATTCCTGTGACATAGGGTTAAACCCTAATTTTATTTTAAAGGGATTAAATTCCTACGAGAATTAAATTCTCAAACTTCCATTCCCTCCCTATTCTTTGGATCTGCATGGCAGGATCTCAACCCAATGAGAATTAAATTCTCAATTCAAGGGGAGATGTGCACTTTGCAGATCCTCCACTAAAGAGAGAACTAAGTTCTTCTTTTTAATATAAGAGTTAAACTCTTTCGAGAATTAAATTCTCTCTCTTTTTTTTAAAAAAAAGCTTTCCCTTTTTTACCTAGGGTTTTCTTTTGCAGAAGATCAAATTCTTCCAAAGTCTCAAGGCTCTCTCTCTCTCTTTTTATCTCTCTGTATATGGATCTCTGTATATCCCTCTCTCTCCCTTGGCTCCTATTTATAGGAGAAGGAGCAAAATCGATTAGTTTCGATGAATCATTCATTGAGGGATCTGATTTGTATTCATTAGAGATTTGATTTGCATTCATCATTTATTTGGACCTTTGGATTATTAGGTGAATTTTATTCACCATTGGATTTTAAATCCAAAGATATTCTTTTGTTGTTTCGGTTAGATTTTGAGGGGAAATCTTTCCAAGTTCAAGATTTTTCCATAGATAGGTGATATTTAATCACCTTTAAATCTTTAATCCAATCGGTTTCAAATAATCATTCCCCATTGGAAAGATTAGAATGCTGTTCAGAATTTAATTCTGTTAAATAGATAGGCTTTGAAAGCCGGTCACGTGTGGCCATGTGACCCTTGGTCACGTGTAAGCACGCGACCCCTGGTCACGTGTGGGCACGTGACCCCCTGGAGCGAACTTTCATCTCCCTTTTGCGCTCTATCTTCTAGTCGCTGTTCGACCGTCACGTGTCAACACGTGACCCCTGGTCACGTGCGAGCACGTGACCCTTTTCTGGAGCCTTTTCTTTGATTTAATCAAGGAGCTGAATCTGTCTTTGCCGCTGCTTTTAATTGTCACGTGCCAACACGTGACTGCTGGTCATGCGGTAGCACGTGATGCCTCTTCCGTAACTTTCCTGATTTTAAATCAGGAAACAAATGCCCCCACGGCGTTGTTCTCACGTGTCTGCACGTGAGTGCAACGCTGTCACTTTTGTGACCGTTGGATTCCTCTAGGGATTTGGGGAGATGAAGCGTTTCCATCACATCCTATAAATACCCATGTCTTTTCAGAAGAGCCTCCACTTTGCTCATCTTCTTCTCTTGCAAACTTTTCTGAGAATTTAATTCTCTTCTTCCAGAGCTTAGTTCTCTGCCTTGAAACCTTTTCAGAGTTTAACTCTGTTCAAAAAGACTCTTTTCCTCAGGTAATGTCCTTGAACAAACGATGAACTTTCACATTCCTCTGGATTTTAAATCCAAAACAAGGGTTTTTACCCTTTTTTAACAAAGAACCCATTTTTCTTCAAGCTTTTTAACCGAAACATGAGACCACTTAACTTTCAACATTAGATCTCTTAGGGTTTAGATGATCTTTTAAGGAATGATGGTGATAATCCATGGAGTTTCACTCCATTCATAGGAAAAGTGTTTCTGGGAATTTTAATTCCCTTTTCTTAATAAGGAATTTAATTCCTATGAAGAACTTGGTTTCTTCACATGGAGGCTTCCCAGGGTCTCTTTGCCTTGGGTTGTCCTTTTGTAATTAATGGAACAGAAGTTTGCAATGATATCTTCTGTGGGAATTTAATTCCCTTGATCCTGTTTGATTTGTTGTAGAATCCCAGATAGATTTGTCTTCTAGGGGATATGTAGGGCCACCCGCAATCCACTTTTTATTTCATGAGGGTATCCCTTTTGTCTTATTACAAATGCTCGGTTTCATTATTAATGAGCAGTCATCTTGATTCTGTGGGGCTCATGTGTTTTGTAGCCAATGGTCCCAGAAAAATCTACTGTTGCTTTCTTTAACTAGTCTTCATGTTCATACATGGATATATATCGCTGACTTTGCTTTTGACGGTCTTCTTCTATTCGATTTCAGGTGTGATGGCTTCTACTCCGTGTTTTCCCTTTACTCGTTCGGAGGCCGCTTTTCCTCAATCACCGTCCGATGAGGAAGCGATGGCGATGATCCGGGCTCATGACCCGAACTGTACCAACTTGCTTCTATGGGGAACTTGGTACAGCCATATTATCCGGGATCGCCGGAGTTTCCTCTGCGCAATACCAACAGAGCCTACTTTCTCGTTTTTGCCGATGGACCCTCCGAGGACGGTCTTTGCTGTGGAGATGCCCAACTGGACTCCAACGGGGAGGCTCGAGCCTTCGACGACCGGTATCCCGAACCATCCGATCCCGGCTATAGACATTCTGGGGCGGCGCATTTGCCAGGGTGAGGCCCAACCATGGGGATAAATCTACAAGATAGGGCTCACCCCTCGACATCCTACGGGGTACCTTCTTTGGGCTCGCTACATCCTGTCCACCCATCGCGCGAGGCTGCAGAAGGTCGGGCTTTACCAGGCGATATACGCGTCGCTCTTTCACTACCAATCCCCGCATGTTTGGTGGGTTAAGGCGTTCCTGAACCAGTGGAACCTTCCCACTAGCACTTTCCTTTTAGGGGACCGCGAGGTCTCGATCTCTCTGGCAGAATTCTATGACATCTCGGGGTTGCCATTCAGAGGCAGTTTGTATGAGGAGTTGCTGCCCTCTGACGAGTACATCTTTGAGCCCGAGCCTGCTCCGGTTGACGGCCTGTCTGCTGAGAATGTCGTCCATCACAAGCGTCCCAGTTTGATCAAGGCGCTAGGTATCTTCGACCGATTGTTCACCGAATCCGAAGAGCAGGGTGTTACTTTCAAGAGCTTCATTGCTTGTTTCCTTCGTGAGGACGCCTTGTCGAAGACAGCTCCGAAGTTCGCCAACATTAGAGACCCCTTTGGGTTCGGTCCGAAGAAGCTGTCGACCACTGAATCGGATCTACCACAGTACTACATCCCTATTATGTCACCGATGTCTTTTGAATCCATTGCTGCTCCCGGCATGGATGAGGAGACGTTCTTCGTGGGTTTTGTTAGTGTTTGGCTCAGTTGGTTTGTCATCCCCATGCATCGTCTCTTTATGAGAGCTTTGGTTATCTACCCGGCTTATTGTATCGCTGAGGGGACACGGTTGGCCATCGGCATCCCGGCTTTGGCGCACCTTTATCATGGGCTGGGCACTGCAGCTAATACCTCTACTCCCGGCGTGGATGTAGTAAACTTTTCGCTTCATTATTTCACGTCCTGGGTCGAAATGCATGTGTTGGGGGCTTTCGCTATGCATCAGAGGCCCGCATTTTACGACGCCTACCCCTTCCCGCGACTTATGCGATTGGTGGATGCTTCTGCCGCCGACCTGACTCAATTCGGGGCTATTCGGGTGTTGATTTCTCCTCACGCCGCCGCTGGCGGGCTGGTTTTTCCTGTCTTCTCCCTCGGGTCCAGTTCAGCAACTCTGGGACCAGTCAAAAGACAATGCACCCTCTCTGAAGCCCCGGGAGGCCGTGTACTTGTATACCATCAGACCAGGCTATTTGGTCTTTCGCCAGGACAGTGCAGCTCTTTTCATGCGGTACAATCCGCATCGTTTCGCTCGACAGCTTGGATACGACCAGGGCGTTCCCTTTAAGGCTTTCATAGTTGCGCCGGTCCCTTCACTTGATGCCATTCGCGATGCCGCTCATCATTTCGTGAGGTTGAACTCTGGCTCCCACTTCATGATCCCTGAGGCTGAGCACATGCCCCGGTGCATGGGATCGTTTACGGGTTGGTATCTACATCGAGTCAGCCCGATTATTCTTGAGGAGAGAAGGGTGCTTCTTGGTCATGATGCCCCTCCTTAGGTTCCGGTCACGGGAGTTATGCTGCGGCCGCGAGCTCCGGTCCGCTTCCTTCTGAGGGAGATTGGCACCGCGCTCATTCCGGGGGAATCGGGGGTGGACCTTACTCCAACAGCTGGTATGCCGTTAGGTACCCGATCGTGGGGTAGACGGGCCCCAGTAGCAGCACCACCGCCTGCGGCAGCACTGCCTCCTGTGGCATCGACAATGGCGGTGTCATCCTCGGTTGTGGGACCAAGCGAGGGTAATAGGGACGATGTTGTTGAAGGCGACGTGGGTCGCCGCCGCACCAAAGCTCCGCGAGGAAAGAAACGGTCATCTTCGGCGGCCGGTTCTGGATCTAAGAGGCGGAAGAAGGTGACCACTAACCTAATTGATTCTTTAACGGAGTCGGAGCCCATACTTCCAGATGAGTCGCTGGCCGTGCAAGAGTCGGACGCTGGTCTTCTTTTCCAGGGTTCGGCTGCCGAGGAGGCCGCACAATTGGCTGAGGCTATAAGACGTTCCCAAGATGAGTCCCAGAACGTCAGGGTTCCGAAGAAGCCCTATCCTGCCGTAATCTTTTATAAAGACCCTTCATGGATTCGGCGGCGGTTCATTGGCCCTTTGGAGGAATGGGGAGAAAGGGCCCTGAAACAGGCCGCTTCGGAGGATGCCGCGGACGCGCTTTCCTTGTGGACCGGCGGCCATGAGTCTACCCTCGAACCCCGGCGAGCACGCCTCCTTGAGAAGGAGCATCGGCTTGAAGAAGCCATACTGAAGGCTTCTCTGCGCATTGGTACGTTTTTATATTTCTCTGCAGTTCTTCAGATTGCTTATGCTTGTATATATGTATCCTTATTTTGTGCGACTTGTGCAGAGTCTTCGGCGATGGGAGAGATCCCCACTGGCTTGTTGCAGCTAGAGCCCGTTGACATTCCCGATGCAGTCTTACTCGATGCGGATGGGGCCGACAATGCCATTCCTCTCGCAATAGAACCTCCGGTGGCGGCTCTTGATTCCAGGGTACTCGCTCCTTTGGGAGAGGTTTTCTCGGTGGTCTCCGTCCCAACGACTCTACCTGAAGGCGGCCCAGAGGCTGAGATGGAGGTAGTCGGGACTACCCTCCCTTTGTTGGAGCCTGAGGTCACGACAGAGGCCGTTGAAGCTGCTATCCCCCCGGCTCAGAATGGGAGGAGTGTTGAAGGTAACCTTCCATGTTTTGAGCTAGTAATCTTTCTGTTACCTGAACTCTTCTGTCTTTTCAGAATTGTATGGACTGGCGGCTTCCATTGTCGATCTGTCTCCTCGGCAATCCTTCCAGCGTCTTTTGGAAATGGCCGCTCCGCAGGCGATATCTCCTCAACGCCTCGTCCTCTCATCTGGACAAGGTGAGTGTTTCATCATTTCTCATAGCATCGTTGTTATTTTGCATATTGACATTGATGTTCTCTACAGCTTTGGAGGCCGATGATGAGGTCGAGGTTCTCGAAGAGCCAGGGGAACCCTCGGCTCCTACTTGCATGACCGTGGGTAAGTGACATTTCGGTATAGCTTCATTTGTTCCTTTGTTTAAGAGTCTTACTAATATTTTTCAATTCTGAACAGCCTTGCCAGCTCCAATAGCGTTGGAATCGCGCGTCGTCATGCCGCCTGGCCCTTATGCTTTGCGAGCTTCAGAACGCTTGGCCAAATTAAGCCTTATCTCCCTGTCGTCTTTGATCGAGGAGCTTCATACTGGCAGTGCAACCACAGCTGAAGCATTTGCTGCCGAGACTAACGGTTCTCTTCCTTTTCTTGCCACCTACCATAGCGAAGAGGTGGTGCGAGTCTGGGTGGAGTTCTGTCGGCAGGTGGAAGCTTGCTTACACGCACTTGAATGTTCCCGTCTTTCCTCGGAAGTCATGGATGCAAAGGCGGACTTGCGGGGACTGATAGCGCGGTGCGCGGCAAACATGACATCGTGCGAGAAGAGGCTCGGCCGTAAATTCTCGGAGAGGGAGCTGGCTTCTAAAGCGCTGAGCGAGCTTCAGGCGAGTCTTACTTCCAAGGCCAACAAAGCGTATGAACTCTGGCGGGTGCTTCAAGAGTCTATCAGGGAGGCGGTGACCCTTGATAAAGCTGCCACGTTCACTCGCGAGAGGGTCGAGGCTCACAAGGCCACCGAGAGAGAGCTTGAAGGTCGGCTCGCCTCGTACCAGGCCCAGCAGGCTCAGGCAGAAGCCCATCTTCTGGCGATCTTGAATCATGAAGCCGTGGCCCAGCAAAAGCAGGATGAGCTAGCGAAACTGCTAAATCGCCCGCCGGCTTGAAAAAACTTGTATCTTTTCCTTTCTTTTTTGTACATACTCATGGATGAGAGTATTTTCTTTTTGTTCTTTCATGAATCGTACTTTGTATCCATTTTGGTTTATGAATAAAAGATACAATTTTCTTCTCAGTGGTGTGTCTCTTTTCATTGAATGTGTTTTGCGGACAATTTATCTTGATCTCTTTGCAGGGTAGCGATGGCTTAGGATTCAGGGTTAAGATCTGCTTTCTAAGATTTTTGTACTTTATGAGCCACGAGGGTCTCATTAAGAGTTTTTCTCCCTATGGGTCGAGAGGATCCCGTAGGTGTAAGTTCTTCTTAAGAATCTTGAGGGTTCTTAAGCGGGTTTTCCCTTGAGAGTCGTAAGGATCTCACAAGAGAGTTTTTCTTCCTTACAGGTCGTGAGGACCTGCAAGTGCTGGATGTGGTCACCCTTATCCGTGTTTTACGGGGTCAGGGGTTGCTCAAGGCATCGTAGTTTAAAGACGTCGCGGTCAAGGTTAAGGACATCATAGTCCGTGGATTTAGAGACTCCACAGTCCGATGTTAGTTTTAAGACATCACGGTCAAGGTTAAGGACGTCATAGTCCGTGGATTTAAGGACTCCACAGTCCGATGTTAGTTTTAAGACATCACGGTCAAGGTTAAGGACCTGATAGTCCGTGGATTTAAGGACTCCACAGTCCGATATTTGGTAGCAGGGACCCGTCACCTCTTTGAAGACGTTGAGGAATTACAACGCCAGGTATCAAAGGAGCGAAGAGATGTACCCTTAAACCAAGGTAGAATCAGTACAGAATCAGGCTGGTTGATTGGTAGTTGTAAGACATTACGGTCGAGGTTAAGGACGTCATAGTCCGTGGATTTTAAGGACTCCACAGTCCGGTGTTTGCTCTAGATGCTTCACACGGGTTCACTGCCGTACTTGGAGAGGACCAGGCTCCACTCTGGATGCTTCACATGGGTTCACTGCCGTGCTCTGCGAGGACCAGGATCCGCTCTGGATGTTTTCCGTGGGGTCAAAGAGTGACGTTATCCGCGTTCCATGTAACCAGGAATTTTGCATTAGATGCTTCATACGGGGTCACTGCCGTGCTCGGCGAGGACTAGGCTCCGCTCTGGATGCTTCACACGGGTTCACTGCCGTGCTCTGCGAGGACCAGGATCCGCTCTGGATGTTTTCGGCGGGGTCAAAGAGTGACGTTATCCGCGTTCCACGTAACCAGGAATTTTGCACTAGATGCTTCACACGGGTTCACTACCGTGCTCGGCGAGGACTAGGCTCCACTCTGGATGTTTTCTACGGGGTCAAAGAGTGACGTTATCCGCGTTCCACGTAACCAGGAATTTTGCACTAGATGCTTCACACGGGTTCATTGCCGTGCTTGGCGAGGACTAGGCTCCGCTCTGGACGCTTTCCACGGGGTCAAAAAGTGACGTTATCCGCGTTCCACGTAACCAGGAATTTCGCACTAGATGCTTCACACAGGCTCACTGCCGTGCTCGGCGAGGACTAGGCTCCGCTCTGGACGCTTTCCATGGGGTCAAAGAGTGACGTTATCTGCGTTCCACGTAACCAGGAATTTTTCACTAGATGCTTCACACGGGTTCACTGCCGTTCTTGGCGAGGACTAGGCTCCGCTCTGGACGCTTTCCATGGGGTCAAAGAGTGACGTTATCCGCGTTCCATGTAACCAGGAATTTCGTACTAGATGCTTCACACGGGTTCACTGCCGTGCTTGGTGAGGACTAGGCTCCGCTCTAGACACTTTCCACGGGGTCAAAGAGTGACGTTATCCGCGTTCCACGTAACCAGGAATTTCGCACTAGATGCTTCACACGGGTTCACTGCCGTGCTCGGCGAGGACTAGGATCCGCTCTGGACTTTTTCCACGGGGTCAAAGAGTGACGTTATCCACATTCCACGCAACCAGGAATTTTGCACTAGATGCTTCACACGGGTTCACTGCCGTGCTCGGCGAGGACTAGGCTCTGCTCTGGATGCTTCATACGGGTTCACTGCCGTTCTCTGCGAGGACCAGGATCCGCTCTGGACGTTTTCCATGGGGTCAAAGAGTGACGTTATCCGCGTTCCACGTAACCAGGAATTTCGCACTAGATGCTTCACACGGGTTCACTGCCGTGCTCGGCGAGGACTAGGCTCCGCTCTGGACGTTTTCCACGGGGTCAAAGAGTGACGTTATCCGCGTTCCACGTAACCAGGAATTTTGCACTAGATGCTTCACACGGGTTCACTGCCGTGCTTGGCGAGGACTAGGCTCCGCTCTGGACGCTTTCCACGGGGTCAAAGAGTGACGTTATCCGCGTTCCACGTAACCAGGAATTTCGTACTAGATGCTTCACACGGGCTCACTGCCGTGCTCGGCGAGGACCAGGCTCCGCTCTAGACGCTTTCCACGGGGTCAAAGAGTAACGTTATCCGCATTCCACGTAACCAGGAATTTTGCACTAGATACTTCACACGGGTTCACTGCCGTGCTCTGCGAGGACCAGGATCTGCTCTGGACGTTTTCCACGGGGTCAAAGAGTGACGTTATCCGCGTTCCACGTAACCAGGAATTTCGCACTAGATGCTTCACACGGGTTCACTGCCGTGCTTGGCGAGGACTAGGCTCCGCTCTGGACGCTTTCCACGGGGTCAAAGAGTGAGGTTATCCGCGTTCCACGTAATCAGGAATTTCGCACTAGATGCTTCACACGGGTTCACTGCCGTGCTCGGCGAGGACTAGGATCCGCTCTGGACGTTTTCCACGGGGTCAAAGAGTGACGTTATCCGCGTTCCACGCAACCAGGAATTTTGCACTAGATGCTTCACACGGGTTCACTGCCGTGCTCGGCGAGGACTAGGCTCCGCTCTGGATGCTTCACACGGGTTCACTGCCGTGCTCTGCGAGGACCAGGATCCGCTCTGGACGTTTTCCACGGGGTCAAAGAGTGACGTTATCTGCGTTCCACGTAACCAGGAATTTTGCACTAGATGCTTCACACGGGTTCACTGCCGTGTTCGGCGAGGACTGGGTTCCACTCTGGATGCTTCACACGGGTTCACTGCCGTGCTCTGCGAGGACCAGAATCCACTCTGGACGTTTTCCACGGGGTCAAAGAGTGACGTTATCCACGTTCCACGTAACCGGGAATTTTGCTGATTGTATCCGTATTTCACGGGATGGAGGTTTGACTGTTGGTGATATATATATCGCCGAGCCATGGAACTAGGGGTTGCCGCTGCTCCGCTTTGTTTGAAGTTGTGTCCGTCGTTACGAGACGAGTGTTGGGATGATCTCTAGGTCGCTTGTGGCCCATCGAGATTTAGCTTCTTTCTTTGGTGAAACCTGGGGGGGAGGTATGTTCACTTCTTTGTTTATGCCCTTGGATTGTATACAGGGTGTGATGGAACATCGCCTGCAGGGCATAAATTTCATTTTTATTTTATTTCTTTTTCCACGATGCTCTATCATTTTAGCTTTTATATAGCGAAGGTCGCGATTGCCCCATCATTTCGGCTTTTTTTTCGCGGTGCCCAATCATTTCGGCTATTTATTTATTTTCTACTTGCTGCTTTTTATTGCGAGTTGCCCTATCATTTCGGCTATTTTTTATGCATACATTTTTATTTGCTGCTTTTTATTGCAAGTTTCCCCATCATTTCGGCTATTTCGTATGCATGCGTGGCTCGCTAGCCTTTTCGTTGCAAGCTTGGATTTTAGACACCGATTTCGGTATCAGCACCGCTACAACTGGGATATTGCCAAGAGCGAATCATCATTTGCCTCTGTCGATGCTGAACAAAGGTGGCTTAGTAAACAGGGTTAGGGTCCTGCCGACTAAGGCTTTTGACTTCATGAGCCGTAAGGGTCTCACAAAGGTATTTCTCCCTACAAGTCGTGAGGATCTTGTAGGTGTGTTTTCTCCTTGGGAATCGTGGGGATTCCTAAGTGCGTGTCCTCTTGCAAGTCGTAAGGATCTTACAAAAAGGTTTTCTCCTTATAAGTCGAGAGGACTTACAGGGGTTGTTTGCCATATGAACATATCCCTGGTCACGGATGGGACTTGGTCGGGGAAATGTTTATTCGCGCCCATGGATTGTATACAAGGGTCAGTATTGAGCCACTTGTAGGGCAATATCGAAGGTTGTGGGGGTTGCTTAAGCACAGGTTCAAGTCTCTGTAACTTAAGGCTTTCAAATCTTATGAGCCGTGAGGGTCCCATAAGAGAGTTCTCCTTATGAGTCGTGACGATCTCGCAAGTGTAATTTCTCCTTAGGAATCGTGAGGATCCCTAAGTGTGTTGCTCCCTTGTGAGTCGTAAGGATCTCACGCGGGTGGTTTCTCCTTACAAGGTCGAGAGGACCCTGTAAGTGTCTTTTAACGAGATTGCGCCCTTTCGGATTTTCACAAACACTCGCCGGTAGCCCTGCTGTTTTTACTCATGGAGCCCTTTCGGGTTTTCATCCGTGCCTCTTTTGCTTACGGGCATACCCCTTTTTTATTTTTTTATTATTTTTATTTTTATATCTATATTTTTTTACGAGGTCGCGCCCTTTTGGGTTTTCACGAACACTCGCCGGTAACCCTGCTGTTTTTACTCACGGAGCCCTTTCGGGTTTTCATCCGTGCCCTTTTTGCTTATGGACATACCGTTTTTATTTAATTTTTTTATATCGGCTTCGAGGTATTGCAATCCACCGTAGTTTATCGACGTCTCGGTCAACGGCTAGTTTTAGGACATAGTGGTCCGTTTTTAGTTTAAGGATGTTTCGGTCCGTTGTTAGTTTAAGGACATTCCGGTCCGATATTAGTTTAAGGACATTTCGGTCCGCCGTTAGTTTAAGGACGTTTCGGTCCGACGTTAGTTTAAGGACATTTCGGTCCGCCGTTAGTTTAAGGACGTTTCGGTCCGATGTTAGCTTAAGGACATTTCGGTCCGCCTTTAGTTTAAGGACGTTTCGGTCCGATGTTAGTTTAAGGACATTTCGGTCCGCCGTTAGTTTAAGGATACTGGTTACTACCTAGAGCTCGGGCTTAGGAAGATAGCGAGCGGATATAATCGTCGTCATCTATCATTGACCTGAACCTTGACCCGTCAAGCGTAGTATTTCTTCAGGAAGCGGCCGTTCACTGGCCTGAAAGGCCTTTCACCATGCATAACCATGAGTAGATAAGCTCCACCCTGGTAGACCTTGTCTATGATGTACGGGCCTTCATAGTTTGGCTCGAATTTTCCCCGCTTGGCGCGATTGGGGATCATAGGTCTTCTGACAATCAGCACAAGTTCGCCTTGGCGGAACGTCCTCGGCCTGGTCAATCTTTCGTATGAGCGCGTCATCTTTGCTTTGTAAGCCTCCAGATTTTGTTGTGCTATGAGCCGGGTCTCATCAAAGGCATCAAGCTCCTCAAGTGAGCATTTTCTTCGTCCGTCAGCTCGTAGTGGACCGCCACTCGTAGAGAGGGTAACTCTATTTCGAGGGGGAGTACTGCTTCTGTACCAAATACCAATGCGTACGGCGTTGTGTTCGTGGCCGTTTTGAACGTAGTTCGGTATGCCCAGAGAGCCTCCCGTAGTTTCTCGTGCCAGTCCTTCTTATTTCGGGACACCGTTTTCTTTATGATTTTCGTCAAGGTCTTGTTGAAGGCCTCGGCGAGACCGTTAGCTCGCAGATTATAAACTGAGGAATACCTCCAGTCTATATTATGCTGTTGCACAAAGCGGCTGATCTTGTGACTTCTGTAGGCTGGCCCGTTATCAGAAATAATCCGCCGCGGAGTTCCAAACCTATAAATGACGTGCGTCTTGAAGAAATGAAGAGTATTTTCTGCCTTCATTTCCCTTAACGGTACTGCTTCCGCCCATTTAGAGAAGTAATCAGTCGTTGCCAGGATAAAACGATGTCCCCTGGATGACGTTGGTTCGATGGGGCCGATTATGTCAGTTCCCCACATTTCGAATGGCCAGCTAGACACCGTTGGATGTAGTAGATTTGGATGTTGGTGGATAAAGTCCCCATGAATCTGGCACGAGTGGCATTGCTTCGCATACTCGAGGCAGTCCTGGATCATCGTGGGCCAATAATAACCCATTCGTTTGATCTTTAATTTCATCTTCGGGCCTGCTTGGTGAGAACCGCAGAGTCCGTCGTGAACTTCCTGAACGACCCTTTTCTCTTCGACAGGTCCCAGGAATCTCAACCAAAAAGAGTCGAACGACCTTTTATACAGAGTATCATTGACGAAGGCGAAAGACAGAGCTCGTTTCATGAGCTGATGTCTTGAAGACGCTTCTTCGGGCATTCGGTGGGACTTAAAGTAGTCTATGAAGACCTCCCTCCAGTCCTCAGCCTTCTCACGGTCTTTTATTTGTAGGGTTGTCTGCTCAATTGCTCCCTTCTCTTCGGATGATTCCGAAGATATTTCTGCTGGGGCAAGCACCTGACGGCTTTGCACCACGATTTTAACGTCATCAAGGTTCTCATCAGCCAGTTCTTTAGCGAGCTTGGCCAACGCGTCTGCTTTGCTGTTTTCCGCGCGTGGTATGCTTTCCAGAATATAGGAGGGGATTTGGGTCAACAGTTGTTGCATCTTTTCACCGTACTTCACCAACTCCGGTTTGCACGTTTGGTAGTCGCCGTTTACTTGACTAACGACTAGTTGAGAATCCCCGTATATGAGGAGGTTTTCAATTCCCATGCCGATGGCGATCTCGAGGCCTGCTAACAAAGCTTCGTATTCGGCTTCATTGTTCGTTCTTGGTTCTGTTAAGGAGAAAGCGAAGCGCATCATCCCTCCCTGTGGAGTTACAAAGACGAGTCCTACTCCCGATTTAATTATAGGGGTACTTTGTTTGCGCTTCTTCACGGAAGATGCTCCATCGAAATAAAGCTCCCATCGGGTATTACCACCATCGATCGCATCAAACGCACATTCGTCTGGCAAATCGCAATTCAGAGGAGAACCGGCAGGTACTGGATGCTCAGCAAGGAAGTCGGCGATGGCTTGGCCTTTCACTGCCTTAAGAGGCTGATAGGTTATTGAAAACTCCATCAAGAGCAGGGCCCATTTAGCGAGTCTCCCTGTCAATATGGCTTTTGACATTAGATATTTTAGGGGGTCCACCTTTGATATAAGACGGACTTCATGTGCCAATGCATAGTGCCGGAGTTTTGTTATCGCAAAGATTAACGCCAGACAGTGTTTTTCGATAGGGGAGTAATTGCTTTCTGCCCCCAGAAGAACTCGGCTTAAATAGTAGAGCGCTCTCTCCTTCCCTTGGTCGTTTTCTTGCGCCCATAATGTGCCTAAGGACCCTTCGAGGGCTGTTGTATATAAGATAAGGGGCTTTCCCTTAACCGGAGCAGCCAGCACCGGCGGGTTCTGCAAGTATTGCTTGATTTAATCTAGCGCGCTCTGGAATTTTCGGTCCCAGACGAATGGAGTTCCCTTCTTCATCAGGTGACTGTAAGGACGGCACTTGCCTGACAGGTTGGCGATAAATCGCCGGATGTACGCGAGCTTCCCTTGGAGAGACCGCAGCTGTTTGAGAGTCCTTGGCGGTGGCATTTCCATGATCGCCTTGATCTTAGATGGATCTATTTCGATACCTCGGTA
Source organism: Agapanthus africanus (assembly GCA_030015575.1). NCBI lineage: Eukaryota > Viridiplantae > Streptophyta > Magnoliopsida > Asparagales > Amaryllidaceae > Agapanthus > Agapanthus africanus. Next base: position 465,208,403 of record JASDDO010000018.1, on the reverse strand, counting down.
TCGGATGATGAATCCCATGAATTTACCCGAGGAGACTCCGAACGCGCATTTGAGGGGATTCATCTTCAAATTATATTGCCGAAGGCGTTGAAATACGGTCTTCAGATGCTCTAAATGCTCTTCATATGACATGCTTTTTACCACGAGGTCATCGATGTAGCACTCGACGATTTCATGTATGAGATCATCAAAGATCTTTGTCATGGCCCTCTGATAGGTGGCACCGGCATTTTTTAATCCGAAGGGCATGACTTTGTAGCAGAATATGCCCAAAGGAGTCCGGAAAGCGGTGTGCTTCTGATCTTCGGGATGCATCTTTATCTGATTGTACCCTGATGAACCGTCCATGAAAGAGAAAACCTCGTGAGTGGACGTGTTATCTATCATCAGCTCGGTTACCGGTACTGGGAAATCGTCCTTCGGGCAGGCTTTATTGAGATCCCTGAAGTCCACGCATATGCGCACCGTCCCATTTTTCTTCATTACCGGGACGATGTTGGCGATCCAGTCAGGATATTGGACTTCTTGGATAAATCCAGAATCGATTAGCTTCTTGACTTCGGCGTTGATGCTCATCTCAAGCTCGAGCCGCATCCTTCTCGGCTCCTGCTTGACTGGCTTGATATCCGGGGATATTGCTAATTTATGCACAGCAATCTCTAGGTCTAATCCCGGCATCTCGGAATAGTTCCACGCGAAGCAATCTCTATGCTGTAGAAGCACGTCTTTTAACGCAGCCATCCTTTCTTCAGATAGCAGCTCGCTGACGAATGTCGGTCGTGGATCGTCTGCCGATCCCAACTCAATCCTCTTGAGGTTATCTGTAGTAGTATGTAGGCCATCTTCCAGTTCTTTCGGAGCCGGTGGCAATTCTGAGATTACCTCATTGTCATTGTTTTCGAAGCACTAAGGAAACTCATCTATGTCCTTGGGCTCTTCTTTTAAGATTGTAATCATGTGACAGGTGCGAATCTGCTTCCATGATCGATGTGGATCTGGTTCTGCTCTTGCGGCTTTGGGTTCGTGCTTTTGCGGCGGCGTTACCCTCCAGTTGCTGGATAAAGCAAACCTGCCTTGCTGGTACTGGTCTTCGACCCAGTTCTTGAAGGTGAAGCAGTCTTCGATAGGGTTTCCTATGGCTCGGTGATAAGAGCAATAGCCCGAATGAAAGACTTTGTTAGCTTGCTCAGGGTGCCTAGACTCCGGAAGCGCGATCATTTGATGTTTTATGGCGAGCTCGAGTAACTTCTTCGTCTTGTCTCGGGGGAAGGAATACGCTCGACTCATCTTCCTTATGAGGGACAAATCCAGGCCGCGCAATACCCGATCACATGACTCTCTAATCCTGCGTCGTTGTTGTCGGCTCCTCTTTCCGCTTCTTGACTTACTTCTGCCTCTGCGTCGAGCCTTTTGTACAACGGATTGACAGGGGGGAGCGTCCTTGTCTTTTGCAGCCTGTTGAAACAGACGTTGCATCCTGGCCTTCTCGTAGATGGCCATCTCGCGGTTGTGGTCTTCCCGAGCTTTTTGACCTGCTTTCCTGATGAGCTTGTCCACTTGTTCTTCAAATGACGGACTCGGCACCTCGCTCGCGAGATCCAGTTTTGACGAGGGGTTAGCATCTTCCGACAGGGTGTCCTCCTCCTCATCGAAGTTATATATGGCATAGCTGTCGTGGACTCGCTCCCGTTTCTCGAATCTCACATACCCAAGTCCAAGTGTTTCCATTCTCCCGTTGGGCAATCTGCGCTGAGTTCCAGGGACCTCCCAAATCCTGTTGTAGAACCAAGCTTGTCGAACAGTCTGTTTTAAGGGTACTCCTTGGCGCTTCAATAGCCTATTTAGTCCATTTGTGTAGTATCTGGGCAAGCGGATGGGTTGGAGCCTGTCGAGTGTAGAATCCGTGCCATGCCAGATTTCTTTCTCCACTCTTCATTCCGTGGACCGGTAGAACAGGATCGCCTTTTCACCCTTTCGCCCGGGAGGGACGTAAAACGTCTGCAGGTCCTGCACATTGTAAGCTTGAAGTGCGTCGAGATCCTTGTAGTGTTCCTGCGGCACCATGGTGATTTGCAAACTCTGATCATCGCTAGGGGATGCTTGTATTGACGGCCGACTGGAGAACACGGCATTAACCTCATCTTCCGAGTCACTTCTGAAGATCAACATGGGGGCGAACAGTCCCGGGTTGTTGCGTCGAGGCGGTCCAGCGTAAACTATTTCTTCTTCTTCTTCGGTATCGCTCCCGAAAATAGGGATGGTGGCGACGGCTTTGTTCTCCGGCTTGCGACACTTTTCTGTATCCTCGAAGTCTGGCAAAAAGTACTTTGCATCTTCGTACTTGCGGACTTCGTTCACGGAGAATGGGTTCAGCTCACCTGTTATGGTATACTCAAAACCATCCTTGAAGTACTTCATACACTGATGCTGTGTAGAAGGGATGATGTTGTACTCGTGTAACCAAGGACGACCGAGCAAGACGTTGTAGCAGGTCTTGGCGTCAATGACGTGAAACTTGATGTCCATGACGAGCAGTCCGAAGCGTAATGTTAGTATTACAGATCCGAGAGTCCGTGATGACTGGGAGTCAAAACCGGAGATGGTAATTTTGTCACGAGCGAGGTGCTGCACGCTTATGCAGATTTCCTTCAACACCCGAACATTAAGGAGATTGACGGAGGATCTATTATCCACCAGGATCTTGCCTATCTTGATATCATGGCAGTATCCAGAGACATATAGGGGACGGTTGTGGTCGCACGTCCCGAGAAGAAGGTCTTCGTCACCGAAAGTGATGTCGGCCGTGTGCACTTCTTCCAGTTCATCCTTCATCCTTTCTGCGGCGAGGAAGGCTTGGAATTGCTCGGGTTCTTGTAACACCTTAATTAATGAATCTCGCGCTTCTTTTGATAATAGGAGGGCATCGAGAATGCTGAGCTGAGAAGGTAGCTTCCTTAGGTGCGCTAGGATGTTGTAGTCCACCTTACCCTGCCTGGGAGGGTCCTTGGCAGTCAGCTCTTTCATGACTTGGTCATCTAAGGCGATATCCCCAGCGACCTTTTCCTTTCCCTTATCTTTTCTATTTGCGGGCCCGAGATTCTTTTCCGGGAGCATGCGATTGCGCAGCTGAATGTTCTTGCAGGCCTCCGGTTCTTCCTCTTTCCCTAAGACGGACTCTTTAAAGAGAGGGCCCAAAGCCATTTCCTCATCAGAGTCGCTCCCAAAGGTGAGAACTTGTGATCCTCCGGCGTCGACCATGTAACAGCTGCCGGTAGTTCTTTTGTGCCTGTCGGTTGTACTTCTTTGCTCCCGACGAGTTCTGCGTTTCATGCGCTTAAAATGTTGCCGGTGAGCAACATATCCCTGCCACCATATCCTAAAGGCGTCGCACTCCTCCGTAGGGTGTGAAATTTTCCGATGATATGAGCAATAATTAGGGTGCCTCTCCGCCCCCATCGAACGCATTCTCTTCCGAGGGTGGTAGCTTCATCCCTACTGACATGGCTTTGGCGAACCTCTTCCTCGTCTTGTACTTGTTTTTATTCGCATCGGATGTCTTTTGATCTGGCGGGAGTGCTTCGACTCTTTCGTTTAGTCGCCTGCGCTTGGCTCCTTCCGATGCAGCCATCTCACGCTCCTGATCGGCTTTACTCTTCAAACGAATCTCGTCTAGAAAGGTGTCGATCATTTCATCTGTTGGCCATACAAGTTCTGGCTCAGGCTGTGCCCCCAGTTTCTCAGTAACAGGAGTTTTCTCCTCTTCCGAGTAGGAAATCACATGACAACTCGCCACATATCCCTCGTATTCATCCGATGAGCTCTCTCCATCATCTTCCTCCTGAAAGACGTGGTTGAGGAACTCTTGTAGCGTGACGGGAGTCCGCTCTTTTTGATTGTACTCTTCCACCGCGTCGATCTGTTTCTGTAAATCCGTACGCTTGTCTCTAAGCTTCACGGGCTTCTTAGATTTCTTCTTCTTTTTCTTCGAAGATTTTGACGGTTGGGTGTGAGTACTTGGGCCATCACCACCGCTCCTCGTAGTTGGACGCGGCTTCAGCATCTCTTTGATGATTTGAGGTTCAAGCGGGTTCTTCCATTCGACTGCTGGGCACACATGAAGATCACTCAGCATTTTTCTGGTTTTAGCCGATAGCACGACTTCCCATGGAGTTTCCTCAATGAAAGAACAAGTTTCCCCCGGTGTGTCTGCTTTCTTAGGAGTATGCGGCTGTGGCAGATTCACCTTCCACTTTTCGGACAGTGCAAACTTTCCCTGGAGGTATTGATCCTCAATCCATCCTTTGAAGACGAAGCAATTCTCAATCGGGTGGCTTACCGTTTGATGGTAAGGGCAATAATTGGGGTTATTCACCTCAGTGGGTTGTGGCGGTCACCTTGGATTTGGCAAGTTTATAAGTCTGTTGCGTACTGCCAGCTCGAATAACCGTTTTGTCTTATCCCGCGGGAACGAGTAGGGGCGCTTCATCTTCTCATTATAATACCGGCGTCTCTCTTCCAGTTGATCCACCAGCTTTGGGGCACTAGGTTGTTGCTGAGCATTCGCAACAAAAGTTGCCTTCCCTTTACCCTTGTCACTCCGAGGCTCCGGCTTCGGGGGAGATGGTCTGTGACCCATCTGGTCCATCTGGGCCAACTTGTCGATTAAAGCCTGGAACGTGGTTGGCTTAAAGAACATCATAAACTGGGAGATAGTTGCATGAGGGTCTAGGGTTCCCACAAACATGCCCACCGCAGGCGCTTCCTCAATGCGTTGTTCGCATTTTGACCACAAATTTCGCCAGCGTATAGCGTACTGGACCCACGTTTCGCCTGGTTTCACCCTGGCATTAATTAATGCTGTTATCGGAGTGCGTTCGCTGGCGCTTGCGAATCGCTGGGTGAATAGCAATTCCATTTCAGCGAACGTCTTGATGGAATCGTTCGGGAGTTCCGAATACCATTCGAACGCTGTTTCTGATAAGCTGCCCACGAACTGGCGAAGCAACAGTTTATCGTCACCGCCGGTGTTACCGCAAAGGGCCCTGAACTGGGCAACATGTTGGTGGGGATTGCCGGTCCCCTTATACACGTGGAATTTTGGTATTGTATAACCCGGCGGATATTTAATTTGGTCGTACCAGCTATGGTCGTCCCGTTTTTACGACTTGACCAGCTGCCTCAGTCGCCTAATGAACCCGGATTTGCTGGGCTATATAGTCGTCCAAGTCAGCCTTAGAGATTGTCTCCTCCTTGGCCGTTGAGAGAGCCGGTGGCGGATTTGACGTTTCTCCCTTGTCGTCTTCAAGGACGATCGGAGGATCCTCAGCAGGTGGGTCTTGTTGGATCATCATTCCCACCATGTCCTGGAATAAATGGGCTATTTTCTTTATATTGGCCGCTTGTTCTGCAGCCTCTCTATCTTTCTTTTCCAGTATCCTCCGGAGGAACTCGGCGTCGGTTTCCTGTTCTTGTTGATGATCCGAAGACGCCTCGGGGCTTTCTTTAGGCCCAGTAAGCGCGGCCATTGCGATCATCATTTCCTGGAGCTTTTGCTGTTGCTCCTGAGCTTTGGTCACCGACCGTGTAAGCGGTCTATGACCTGTGGACGCGCGGCTATCTTCTTTCCCCGACGCCATGTATACAGTGTGGACCATCCTGCCCCCAGCCTTAGGGCGTCTGGGTTCAGCGCTTTTAGCTTTCGTTGCAGGCCCAGGGGTCCTCTCTGGCCTCTTCTTTTTATGAGCAGTGGAAGTTGAGGGGGCCGTTGAAGTGGGCACCCAGACAGCTTTTCGTGGCTTAGCCTAGTGACTGACTTCCTGTTGGATTTTCAGTTTCTTGTGCTGGCGGGAGAAATTTGGATCGATCACTGAGTCTCGGGTCTGCCGCCAGACTTTATAGATTTTGGAAGACAGCCGTTGAGGAGATTGGGGCTGTTCTGGCTTTATTTCCGCGGCCTTTTTTAGCGGAGGGGGAGACCTTTTTAGCACCGCGGTAGGAGAATTCCTACGCACCTTATTTAGCATCTCAAAGCTATTCCCAGTTGGAATAGCAGCATTAACCTCTGTCGTCGGGGCTGGAGGAGTTAGCCCAGAAGGGGAGTTGCCTCCGGCCTTCCTCACTCGGTGCCAGTAGCGACGTCGAGCGTGTCGTGCTGATGGAGTCGGCTCGGTGAGGGTGATAGCCTCGTCTTGCCCCCTGTGTAGGTGGGGGGTCACTGCTGGTGTCAGCCTGTTAAAGACCGATGTCCTTTGGGTAGCAGGAGCAGGAGCTGGAACAGCCAATCTTGTAAAGACCGACTCTTTGGTAGGAGAAGCCGCCTTGACGACTTCAGGAGCAGGGATGGTTATCCTCTTCGGAATAATCTTCTCTAGGATTGCAAGCTTCATTGTGGGCCCAGAGGAATTTTGGCCTAGTCTGGCGAAGACCGAGGAGCTGGATGACCCGCTGAGAGGGACCGTGGGAGTAGCAAGTCGATCAAAGACCGACTTCTTTGACGCTTCCAGTACGGGCGTTGGGATGTTAATGTTCACCGGCGGGAGCATGGTCCCAAAGAATAGACCGGTGGTAGCTTGAGTCACTTGCTCCACAGGCATAGTGAATAGGAAAGCAGCCTGCGGTCCATATGCTACACCTCCAGGTGAGGCGGAGCGTCGGTTGCATTTGCAGTTGGAGCAGTTCGAGCAGTTGCCAGCCATTGATCCTTTTGCTTTCTGCAGCAAACGAAACGCCAAATCTTAGTACTTCGAAACCCAAGGGCAACCATTAGCGACCCGCGATTGGTTCACGAATCACGACACATGAAGTGTGGAGTGGAAAGAGGAAAAGGTCCCACCGGGCGTGCCAGAATCTGTTCCCCTCCGAAAGACGGCGCGACGCAGGGACGTCTTGCCTGAGATTCAGGGCAGATACTAATTGGTGCTATCCGTCTACCTCTCCGAAGATGCCAAGTTGATTTATGGCACCATTTATCGAAGGTTTAAACGGATGCGTCCGATGTAGCAGACTTCGTCAGATTCCCCCTCGCTTGAGGGGTTTTTGATTGTGGGGACGCTCTTCCCTGCAGGCGTAAGCCCCTGCAGTTAATTACACTACCGCATTGCGGTAACCACTTTCTCCTTCTCCAGAAATTTCATTTCGTGTCATGTGTGTTTATTTTGTGTTTGGTTGCCCGTGGATTGTATACGGAGACTGAGTTATGTCGTCGCCCGTAGGGCGTGGACTAGTCCAAATCCGTATTATCTTAGATTTGGGTTTGGGGGTTGGGTTTAAGGATACGTTAGCCTCATTTGAGACTAAGATCAACTTAAACGTTTGTTAAGGATACGTTAATTTAAATTTAGTCTAAGATCAACTTAACGGGATCGTTTTAGATCTAACAAGAGAGCAGTTTAAGGGGAGGCCCTGTTGTTTAGTTTAATGATATTGCGGTCAATAGGTAGTTTAAGGACATTACGGTCCATAGATAGTTTAAGGACATTACGGTCCAATGTTAGTTTTAAGACGTTGCGGTCAAGGTTAAGGACGTCGTAGTCCGTGGATTTAAGGACTTCACAGTCCAATGTTAGTTTTAAGACATCACGGTCAAGGTTAAGGACGTCGTAGTCCGTGGATTTAAGGACTCCACAATCCAATATTAGTTTTAAGACATCCCGGTCAAGGTTAAGGACCTTATAGTCCATGAGTTTAAGGACCCCACAGTCCGTCGTTAGTTTTAAGACATCCCGGTCAAGGTTAAAGACCTCATAGTTCATGAGTTTAAGGACCCCACAGTCCGTATCAATGTGTGGTCATCGGGACCCGTCACCTCTTTGAAGACGTTGAGGAATTACAACGCCAAGTATCAAAGGAGTGAAGAGATGTACCCTTAAACCGAGGTAGATTAAATAGTCTTTGGCCCAATTTAGAACCAAGACCAATTAATCATATTATGAGCCCATTGGCTCAGTTAAGTCTGAATTGAGGACTTATGGCCAGCTTGGGGTAAGTCCAATCATGCTTAGGATATGGGCCCTCTGTTGGTCCCTTGAAGGAGAGGCTTTGCCTCTGGAAACTTAGCCAATTGCGCTAAAGATAGTGTTAAACACTAGAGACCAACAGTGTTGAACACTGGGAATGAGATTGACAAACTGATGTTAAACACTAAAAGATAATCAGTGCCACATACTAGCAACAGGGCTTTCAAATTAGTGTTAAACACTAAAGCAGGTCAGTGTTAAACACTGGCCAGAGAGGTTTCAAGTTAGTGTTTAAACACTAAAGCAAATCAGTGTTAAACACTGGAAAGAAAGATTCCAAATTAATGGTAACCGAAATTTAATTTAGTGTTAAACACTAAGAAATTTAGTGTTAAACACTGCAAAGAGAGTTTTTTAATTAGTGTTAAACACTAAAGTAAATCAGTGTTAAACACTGGATACAGAGGTTTCGATTTAGTGTTAAATACTAAGGCAAGAGGGGTCACGTGGTAGCACGTGTGAGCGCCCTCTCTTTATTTTTTCTGCCAAGAGTATTGAGTATTTTGGAGCGTCACGTGCTGTCACGTGATAGGCATTTAAGTGTTCGTCTGTTAGAGCTTCTGCTAGGGGTCACGTGGGGCACGTGAGGAGTTGTCTCAAAACCCTTCTCTGTGGACCTTTTCAGGGGTCACGTGGTAGCACGTGACCCTGTTTCTTTGCCTGTTTGAGGATGCGTTTATCTTTTTTTTTTTAAAGAATTAAATTCTTCATGGGGTTAAACCCTAGCAATAAACTTCATGTTTTCTTCTGAAGGATCATATTCTTAGATAGAGTTGAACTCTAACTTGTCTTCTGTGAGAATTGAATTCCCATACATGTGAGGAATTAGGTTCCTGTTATTTTAACAGATTTGAGTTCTTAACTAGGGTTAAACCCTGGTTCTGTTCATTTGAAGGAATTAAATTCCTGTGACATAGGGTTAAACCCTAATTTTATTTTAAAGGAATTAAATTCCTACGAGAATTAAATTCTCAAACTTCCATTCCCTCCCTATGCTTTGGATCTGCAAGGCAGGATCTCAACCCAATGAGAATTAAATTCTCAATTCAAGGGGAGATGTGCACTTTACAGATCCTCCACTAAAGAAAGAACTAAGTTCTTCTTTTTAATATAAAAGTTAAACTCTTTCGAGAATTAAATTCTCTTTTTTTTAAAAGCTTTTCCTTTCTTACCTAGGGTTTTCTATTGCAAAAGATCAAATTCTTCCAAAGTCTCAAAGCTCTCTCTTCTTTTTTTTATCTCTCTGTATATGGATCTCTGTATATCTCTCTCTCTCACGTGGCTCCTATTTATAGGAGAAGGAGCAGAATCGATTAGTTTCGATGAATCATTCATTGAGCGATCTGATTTGTATTCATTAGAGATTTGATTTGCATTCATCATTTATTTGGACCTTTGGATTATTAGGTGAATTTTATTCACCATTGGATTTTAAATCCAAAGATATTCTTTTGTTGTTTCGGTTAGATTTTGAGGGGAAATCTTTCCAAGTTCAAGATTTTTCCATAGATAAGTGATATTTAATCACCTTTAAATCTTTAATCCAATCGGTTTCAAATAATCATTCCCCATTGGAAAGATTAGAATGCTGTTCAGAATTTAATTCTGTTAAATAGATAGGCTTTGAAATCCAGTCACGTGTGGCTACGTGACCCTTGGTCACGTGTAAGCACGTGACCCCTGGTCACGTGTGGGCACGTGACCCCCGGGAGCGAACTTTCTTCTCCCTTCTACGCTCTATCTTCTAGCCGTTGTTCGACCGTCACGTGTCAACATGTGACCCCTGGTCACGTGTGAGAACGTGACCCTTTTCTGGAGCCTTTTCTTTGATTTAATCAAGGAGCTGAATCTGTCTTTGCCGCTGCTTTTAATTGTCACGTGCCTACACGTGACTGCTGGTCACGTGGTAGCATGTGATGCCTCTTCCGTAACTTTCCTGATTTTAAATCAGGAAACACTCCTCTACTACATCCACTCCCGAAACTTCTGCCCTTCCCTTTCCTTCTACTTCTCTGGTTTCCTTCAGGGTAGAAGGTAGAGACTGTAGAATCAAGTCAACATCTGACCCGTTCTTCAACGTGGTCTTCAGGTCCGTAAGCTTAAAATAGCTGGTCTTTGTAAGGACGTTGCCCCCTACAGATGACCCGATAGCCAACCTCGCTTGAAGCAATTCGTTCGAGGTCTCATATCTTGCGATACGAGATTGCTCTCCATATAAATCTTTATTATGGAGGAAGATAGAAACTAAGTCTATCTTCTCGTGCTTCCTCTGGTATGCACCATCAACTGAGGCTAACACGAGGCACTTGGCTTTCGCACAGTCTTTTTCCGATGTCTTACGGATATCAATATCCGTGACAGGGGAAACTGGTCCTGAGACGGCAGGGGTTGGATTAGTTAAGAGGTGTCCCAGCTTGTCATGGGCAATGGACATCTGGACAGACCTTTGCCAGTCATAACAGTCAGATTCAGTCATTTTATTATCTAGATGTAACCTAGGTGTGGTCACTGGGTCGCTGCAATTAAGAGAGAGAGAAGAAAACACTCAGCATGATGCTCTTGCAAATTTAGATTGGTTTTTAATTTATCTAAACAGGATGGCTCCCACTGTCTCTCGAATCCCTCTTCAAACCAAAAAGGAAGAATTAGTCGGGATCAATCTCACCGTACAATACTTGCTTAACCGTTCAGCCAGGCCAGTGTCGGTACTTCGAGGGAGGTTTTCCAACGCTTTCGCGAAGTTCCTTAATTAAGTAACCTCTTTTCCCTGGAGGCGTAGCCTCGCTAACACCTTTCTAGACACCTACTTGGTTTATAGCATTAATCGTTAAGTGAGAAAATTCCCTAGGAGTAGCATATACTCACAGTAGGATCGGGATCCAAATATCATCGTGTGATAAAACTAAAGGAATCCTACCAGAATCATCACACTCCAAATGGTATGCAGCACTAGCAAGTTTCAGTTTCTTTAGAAACTCCCGATGTGGATTTTTGCCCCATGCTCTTATGACCTTGACGAAGGCCAACATATCATAAGTCACATGTCAAGTTCTACCTGTCATTATCCAGGTTAATTTGAACCCACCCATACATACCCTTGACGAAGGCTAAAATAGTAGTACGACTGTCCTAAACCAACGCATTTATCTATGCTACAGATAAATATTCAGCAGCTACCAATCACTATACCTTGGCGAAGGTCAAAATACATAGCTTGAATACTACTGAATATTTAACTGAAATGACAGAGGGCTACGAATGGTTTTGGCGAAACCGTGAACGTAGTGAACTTGATATAATCGAAAGAACGAGATAGCTTTTAAAAGGAGTGGTTCAAGCTCCGCGTTTAAAAGTTGGTTTTTGAAAAGAACCGAGTGGTTTTGAAAGTGTTCCAACGACTTTACTTTGGTTTATTTTCTTGCATTAATTTTAATGCGTCCCATCATTTAATCCTACCATTGCAGAAAACAACGAAAATATGACGTACGCTTATGCCATCCGCATTCGCCACGGGGTCCCGTCATTACCCGTTAGGTTACTTAACTAACGACAAAGCGGGGGCTGGACTAGCGCGGATGCAAAACATAAGCAACGCCTAAATAGATATCATATATAGATATATACATTCGTCAGATGCAATGATAGCCATTCCAGATCATAGATGAACACATTGGATATACTAGGAATCCGCGTTTCGTACGAGCCTGTAACGAAAAGCGGATTACACAGTCGCGATGAATAGCCAATACCCCACCCAAGACCCCTACGGGTGCGGCAAACTACCCGCCAAGTACCCGAAGCGAAACAACCTCCCTCAACAACGTGAGTAGGCCACTCGGCACTTCGAGATACCCGGTAGTTTATGCACCCCACCTTGGGTCTATCCTAGGAGCAAAAACAGTAAAAAGAAATTATACAATGGCGGCTACAACCTCATCCCGGATGTGCGGCCATACAAATAATATTACATCAATTTACAAATTTTACATGGATGAAAGAAAAAGAAACTCCCATCTCACATCCACCCGGCTATTCATCCGCGACAATCCAACGAGTTCATATACACATACCATCAACATTACAGATCACAGATATGTATAACCCCTACTAATCGACGTATAGCGATTAGCAGACGTTCAATACATATATCACATCACAGATAATATCCATTAGCCAAAGTCTACGGAATTTCGATCAAACTACGGATTTGTAACCACCCCAAAAACAAATTTGTTCTCTGGAAAATCTGGGCAGAAACAAAATATACTAAAAATACCAAAACATCCAACTAATAACACTGCACCAAAAACGGTCCACGGCCGAGTCAACTCGGCCGCGGATCTGCGGGAAGAAGCATGTTCTTGCCGCGGATCCGCGGCGCTTTGACCGAGTCACTGGATCGTTTTTGTTCTGTCTTTTTAGAAAACCCTGAGCCGATTTTTCATGTATGTCAAATTATTTTTAGAGCAGTATAAAAAATCGGCAGAAACATGGTTTTTCCGGACGTGTTTTGCGATTTTTTTCCTATCGAAGTTCCAAATACTTTGCTAACAAGCTAGTTTGTGTTTAGCTAGGCTCTGATACCATTGTAAGTCCACGTTGCTCACCCCGGTTCTTACGGGGAGGCGGAAACAGCGAAATTTTTTTTTTGGCGCAAAGGCAAAATGGACTAAAAGAAGGATCTTTGCTAAACTGCAAACTAGCAAACTACAAGAGGTGCTATCTACTATACCATAGAGATTATACCTCACGATACCGGTCCTTCGGGTCTTCTCTCCGCTGTCCTGCTCGTCCATCCAAGCTCCAAGGATCGATCCAGATCTTGATCACTTCCGCGGCCTTCTTGAGTCGAAGACGATCCACCCGAGAGTTGTGCTCCGAGCTCCACCTCGAGCCGAGGCAACTAGGGCAACAAGATCGCTAGTCTTGATGTCTTAGGTTGTGTAGAAGTAGTAGATGGATGTGTTTTTCTATTTGAATCCTTTTTCTCTCAACACATGAGATCAAAGGAAATTTTCAAGAGGAGGAAGATGAAGCTAGTAACCATGGAGCTTTCTCATTTCTTTTCATGAGAGAGAATGAGAAATAAATTATGAACTAAAGAAAAATGAACCATGGTTGCAATAATACATAAACATCATCATTACCAATCCTTTCATGATAAAGTTGATGGCTACAATTGAATTGACCATTTTCATATCAAAAATAAAAAGAAAACCAAAGAATACTCTAGACCTCTCATGAAGGTCCAAGTCAACTTTGGTCAAACGGTCAACAAAGTCAAGTATGGTCAAATGGTCAAAGCAATTAGCCATAACATAATTATCAATAAAAGGATTAGTAAATAATGTCCCCGGCTCATAATGGTTTTGATCGAACCAACTGCCAAAATCCTAATGAGTCCGGCTCATAATGGTTTTGACCGAATCAACTGTCAAAACCCCAATGAGCCTGCCACATAATGGTTTTGGCCGAATCAACTGTCAAAACCCTAATGAGGCACCACCTCCTTCTTCTCTCCTTAAAACTGTGCATACACACCCGCATCCGCATTCCGTAGAATGCAAATGCACAGAAGACAAAACAAATTCATCCGTACAATACTAGGATCCGGCTTAAACCAAGGCCCACTAGTATTGCCTGCCCGAACAGCATACGCACATAAGTGCACGTAAGTGATCGTAGCCCTACCGTAAAACCATACGGCTTCTACACGTTTCGCTCAGTGCAGGGAACCTCTCTGTGTGGGACTTTAAAGACTCGACACTACGCTGGTAGTGGGTTTAACCACAGACCGCAAGCGGCACTAGCTGTACGTAACGGTCCCCAGGTAGATGTCGATAAGAAGGCCGATGAGGTAAACCCATCCGAACTCCTACTAAGCCTGTATGTGACAATCTCCGTACAGTCCGGTCCGTTCGTCTGAGAATATCGCATGGCGGGCCTAGGGGGTGGTAAACGTCAGTCCCCTAATAGCGGTACAAGTCGTGTCGGAGTGTAGCCCAGAACACCCTGAGATAACACTGGAAACCTACCAGTATATCTCGCTTGCCCTGGCCAGGGACTACTTGTGTAATGGCTCTCCTAGACACAGCGCGATATCAACCCCCAATACCGGGAGAGACGAATCCTGTCTAACCGTCACTGCCTCCAAGTGCTTCGGGACTGCACCCAACTACTACCTGTTTGCACGACTCCTTTGAGCCCTGGTAGGGTAGTAATCAAAGTACAGTGGGAACACACTCGAGGCGAAGTGACAGTGTCAAGTCAGCGGACTAAGCTGTACTCATGTCACCTGGGAACTGATAACTGACGATAGATATAATACCAACCAACAGTTCCCGACGAGTCCTGTCCAGTATACTCGTAACCTAACGAGCACCCGCATACTATCTCAAGTACGACGTACTGACGGCTGTGGGACAGACCGTCTCCCCCGCTGGGATGAGAAGCGCATACGCTAGTCTACTCCGGAGTATCGATGCCCTGTCTCGATAGTCCTACGACTAGGGACCTGTATAAGGATGTGCTTATAGATTACCCAGCCCCCACAAGTGTGGCTGCCATCACAACGTTGGTAATCAAGCAAAGATCCTATGGGCTCTACTAATATGTATAAGCGATATGCTAAAAGAAACACATGCACATATTGAAGTAGAGACAAACCAAGTAGCATACTACCATTTTGAGCAAGATTGTCTATACAACTGTGAATATCCCAAGCTTCCATCAAGTAATATACAAACTAGTATGATACAGTAATGGCCTCTAGGGCATATACACTAACACCTAGGACGTAGAGGATACTGAGAAACAGTTCTTGGTAATGAACACACCCGAAGAAGATGCATCAACATGTATTTTCTTCGATTGCGTGGCATGGGAATCCGGATATTCCCGTATTTCCTGCTCGGACTTATAACAATTATAAGATAGAGCGGAACCAACGTTCCCCAGCTCAATATAATAAGCAGGTTCGGTCAATGCATCCATATTATTATCTTGATTAAGGCGTGACATCGTCGCTACCAGGAGAGAGAGAAGAAAACACTCTGCGTAAGCTCTTGCAAGATCAGATTGGTTATTATTTTATCTAATCAGTATGGCTCCCACTGTTTTTATCAAATCTTCCTTCAAACCCTAAAAGGTAAGGCTAGCCGGGATTAATTACATCCTATAAGGTCGCCAATCTTTCGGCCATGCCAATGTTGGTACTTTGAGGGAGGTTCCCCATACTTTCGTACAGACCTAATTAAAATAAACCTCATTTTCCCAGGGGCGTAACCCCGTTAACACCTTTCTAGACACCTACTTGATCGGCTAATTGTAATGTGTAAAACTCTCCCAGGAGTAACTCTTACTCGCAGTGGGTATCGGGATCCAACTATCTCATAGAAGGTATGCAATCTCATTGCAAATTTCAATACTTAAAATTCCCGATAATACTTTTGCCCCTAGCGTCCTATGACCTTGTCGCGGGCCAACAAACTATAGTCCGCTAGTCAACTTCAACCCATACATTTCCTGATTGAATTAAACCCACCCGCACGACCCTTGACGCAGGCCAACAAAGTCGTATGACCACCCCGATCCAATCGCATCGTATACAGCAGATAAGCACTAGTTAGCTACCGCTTACTATGCTTTGACGCAGGCCAACAAACGTAGCACGAATACTAAGTAGTACTTATCTGAAAGGACGGAGGGCTACGACAGGTTTTTAAGAAAACCCTTTGCGTAATGAACTTGATATCGTCATAGAATCGAGCGATTTTGAAAAGGAGTATTTTTTAGGCTTTTACTAGTTTCGCTAAAGAGATCACTCCCAGTGAAGGGATCTCGGCTCTTTCCTTATCGAATAGGTGCAGGATATTTCATAAATACCACTATGCAAAGCAAAAACTATATAAGCAATCAAGAGACAAGCCGAGTGGGTTATAGCATCTGCTAGTTTCGCTAAAGAGGTCACTCCCGGTAAAGGGATCTTGGCTCTTTCTTTATCGAATAAGGTGTTGGATATTCTACAAGGAATACCGCTATGCAAAACAAGAACTAGAGTTACCAGTTTTTAAAACAAGATTCTGCAACATCTTTTAGGTTTTTTTATTTCATTAATCTCATTAATGAAGTCCCATCAATTATGCTTCCTAAGTATCACAGAAGAAACGAAAGTAGCAATAGTTATTATATATTATATATATAATATAGGCATTCGACTTAGAACATATCAAGTGATCACATCACAGAATATCAGCAGCAGAAGAACACATATGAAATATTAGATATACTAGGAATTCCGTGTTTTTAATTATGCCAGTAAAAAATGCGGATTCCACGGTCGCGATGAATAGCCAAACCCACATCCCTAGACCCCTACGAGAGTGGCAAGCAACCCTACCAATTATAGAGTTAGGAGACCCGGTCTCGACTCCTCGAGATGGTCTCCCACTGGACCCTAGAACCCGATTACTTGTGCTCCCCGCCTTGGGTCTATCCTAATGCGGAAAAGTAAATAATATACATCAATGGTGACATCATCCTCAACCCGGAAGTGCCCCAATAATAGAATATTACATACAAGCTTTTACATGAATGAAAATGAAAAACTCTCATCTCACATAAAAAAAAACCCTGGCTATTCAAAACACGACGATCCAATATAACATATCACAGCAACATATAACATCACGTGTCATCAACGTAAATAAATATGCGTATCCCAATTGTCGTTGACATATAGCAACGAAACCGGCGATACACCACATATTACACTTACGGTCGTAGAAAAGAAAGTGAAAAAATACAACAATTGGAATCTGCAACCACCTTAGACATTATAAACCCAATGTATCACATACTTTGGATTTCATGTCCAACAAAATGAATTCCTTAGATATCACATGTCTAACAATTATAAACCCCGCATTTTAGTCTCGATATTGAAAACACTTTCCAATAACCTGTCGGGCAATTCAACAAGATTCCCAATAACCTGATCGAATGCTCGTTGGAAACTTTAGTAGACGGCCGCACCCCCGATGCTATC
Organism: Agapanthus africanus; assembly: GCA_030015575.1. Classification (NCBI taxonomy): domain Eukaryota; kingdom Viridiplantae; phylum Streptophyta; class Magnoliopsida; order Asparagales; family Amaryllidaceae; genus Agapanthus; species Agapanthus africanus. Next base: position 465,191,342 of record JASDDO010000018.1, on the reverse strand, counting down.
GACGAAGTGCACTAAGGCGGAACACCGCGGCCACGAGCACCCGAACGGATGCTTTTGGCGACGGGGTTCTCCTACAGTCGTTTGGTCGGGGCTATGGGGCGTGGCTATCTAGTAAGATTACCCGGTGAGTATCCGCGTACGCTACGTAATTGCGACGGACTTTTGATCCACATCAAAATTCCGTGGCAACCGATCAAATGAGACTAAACTGCTAGATTTATAAAATTCAAACTAGTTATCTCATAACTAATTATGTGGATTCCAAATATTGTATCACAATCACAGATAGCTAGACGATGTTAAACTTTTCGATCGAAAAAACAAACACCCAAAATTTCCCAAAGAGCTCAACACTTGAGCGGAGTTTAAAAAATACCCAGAACATGCCATAACACCTATGAACCATCAGTAGAAGGGCTGACCCATGCCTCACTCATATCACCACGGAACTGCCGCAAACCCTAGGGTATGACCGCGATTCCGCGGTCCAAAAAGTCAAGTTTGGGTATAGTTCTTCTAGAGGGTCCACAGAATCGCTTGCATGATTTTCTGAAGATTTTAAACTTGGAAAAAATCCAACTCTTGGAAAATTTCCAGCGGGGGAAAATATGGGTTATTGATACCCGTTTGAACTTTTTAATGTCGTTTAAATAACCCGAATAGATGTTAGAATTATAACTACGAAACACTCCGAGTTGCCTTTGCAGAAAGTTAACATCACATGCAAATTTAGCAAAAAAAAGCAATACCTGAAACAACAAAACCTAGAGACTGGAACACCCTAAAAATTTGAAGCCCAAATTCCCCGAAGGAACCAGTAAGCTCGGTTTTTGAGGCCTTGTGGCCGGCCAAAAGTAAGTGGAAATGCTTCAAATTTGTATGGTGTTCATGTTATATCACATACAACATTTTGCAGTTGCTAAAAAATTTTTTAGAGGCCATTTAAAATTCGACAGAAACTAGGAATTTGTATCGGGTGTTTCGGAGTTGTTTCGGTTTCGTAATCCTAACAAACATCGTTTAAATTTCTAGCTTGGCTCGGATACCACTGTTGGGTTACTTAGTGCGGCAGCAAGGTTTCGGGAGGTATCATCCATGGCATTTTCAAATTTTTTGCCGTTCTAAAGAACCCTAACCCTAGAATCTTAACTAGAGATTTAAACAATACAACATGCAAACAACTTTGCATGTAAAGTGAATGAGGAATACAACTTTGTAGACCGGTCCTTCACTTCTAAAGCTCCGTATAGTAGTCCCTTCGCTCCAAGTAGTAAACACCCGAACTCTAGTAAGGGTTCATATGAAGACATGAACAAACTTGCTCGAAGTCTTCGAGACCGAAGATGATCTATGTTGAGAAGACTCAAGCTCATGCTACCTGTTTCTCCCAATCAGAGAAAAGCTCTGTTTGAATTTCAAAATTCAAAAAAATTGAAGCAACGCTTCAGATTCCTTGCGCTGCGCGCAGAGCACCACATGTCAACAGCAGACACGCCAGCGCAAGGAGCGCTGCGCCCAAGGCAGCGCACCCCCAATCAGAGCAAGGCTCTATTTCAAAATTCAAATTTTAAGATAAATGAAGCAACGCTTCAGATCTCTTGCGCTCTGCGCTGCGCGCCACGTGTCAAACAGTGGTGCGCTAGCGCTGGTGCGCTGCGCTCTGCGCTGCGCGCCACGTGTCAAACACAGGCGCGCTAGCGCAGTTGCGCTGCACTCTGCGCTGCACGCCACGTGTCAAACACAGGCGCGCTACGCAGGTGCGCTTTTAAATAATAAATTATTAATTAATCAGAATTAAAATTCTAGAAAGATCTTTCCAATCTTATTAAAATAAGAAGATTGTCTTCTGTTAAACAGAGGCCTTAGGATCAAAGATCCAACGGTGGGGAAATATCCCCAGATCAATCAGAGAAAGATCTCTGTAACTAACTTAACAAACCAATTGGCCCTATATAAAGGCCCTTAGACTCCAAGTCTCACACATATAGAGAGACACATAGAGATACAGAGAAAGAGAGATACAGAAGAGAGAGAACCCTCTGCAAACTTTGAGAAAAACTCAAAGAAAAAGAAAGGCAAGATTTTGAAGAAAGAAGATCATCTTCTTCATCTTTAAAGATAAAGAATTAAATTCTTAGAAGAACAGAGATGAAATCATCTCATTAAAAAAGAAGAATCCTCTTCTAAGAAGATTAAAGATCTAAGAACAAGATCAAGATCTTCAATAAAAAAGAAAAAAGATCAAAAAGATCTAATTATAAAAGATTAAAAGAAGTAATTTACTTCATTCTTAGATCTTTTGATCTATATAAAGGCACAGCCTTTTGATGAGAGCAAGAACTTTGGTTCTTGAATCTTGAGGTAAAACCTTTTTTGAGAGAACAGAAAATTTGTTCTTTGATCTGAATTTGATCAAGATGCGCTTTGCGCTATTGGACAGTGCCTTGCACTTTTGAAATGCGCTTTTGCGCTTATTGGACTAGCGCACGTCACCAGAACGCGCCACGTGTCAACCACAGATACAATTTGCGCTCTGCGCTTCTAAAACAGCGCATTGCGCTCTTGGAATGGCGCACTGCACCAGAGCGCGCCACGTGTCATTCACTGGCGCAGCGCACTGGCGCAGCGCACTGCGCTAACAGACTTGCGCTTAGCGCAGAGCGTGACACGTGTCACCTTCGCATGCGCTAGCGCAATGCGCTCTTTGATTGGCGCAAAGCACCTAACAAGCCACATGGCGCACTATCAGACCACTATAAATGCTATGCATTATTAAAAAAGGGCAGAGCCTAAGCAAAGGTCTAACAGACCAAATATAAATGCTATGCATTTAATTACAGAGCCCAATGCTATGCATTATTAAAAGGGCAGAGCCCAAATAAAGGCTCAATAGCCAGAACAATAAAATATTCAACTGAGCCCATATGCTCATAAACCTTCAAACAGACTCTAGTCCCAAATTGGACTATAGATCTCCCAACCAACATTGGTTCAAGGGTACATCTCTGAACTCCTCTGATATTTGTCGTTGTAATCCTTCAACGTTTTCAGAGAGGTGACGGGTCCCGACGGCCATACATTCCATAGACCACCATGTCCTTAAACTGGAAATCGACCGAAATGTCCCTAAACTAAACAATAGAGCCCAAATGCTTTCTTGTTGGATCTAAATGATCCTGTTAAGTTGATCTTAGTCTGGAAATTAGACTAACGTATCCTTAACAAACGTTTAAGTTGATCTTAGTCTCAAATGAGGCTAACGTATCCTTAAACCCAAACCCCAGAACCCAAATCTAAGAAAATACGGATCTGGACTAATCCACGTCCTACGGGCAACAACATAAATTAGTCTCCGTATACAATCCAAGGGCAACCACAAACAAAACAAACACCCACGACACGAAGTGACCAGCTGGAGAAGGAGAAAGTTGTTACCGCGATGCGGTAGCGTAATTAACTGCAGGGGCTTACGCCTGCAGGGAAGAGCGTCCCCACAATCAAAAACCCCTCAAGCGAGGGGGAATCTGACGAAGTCTGCTACATCGGCCGCATCCGTTTAAACCTTCGATATACGGTGCCATAAATCAACTTGGCATCTTCGGAGAGGTGGACGGATAGCTCTAATTAGCATCTGCCCCCAGATTCAGGCAAGACGTTCACCGTGTCTTCCCGGTTTCCGACGGTAAACACTACCTATTCACTAATGGTAGATTAGTGAAGCAAACTCCCTAAACTAAATGGCTAATAGTAGAGGATGATGAAGTAGGAAATGAGCTCAGTTTAGATTTAATTTTCTCACAATATGTTCTCACCATTTTATAAAGCTAGAAAGCTTTTCATGAGAAAGAAGAAGATGAAGTGAAGAATGAGAATGAAACTCATGAGGTGAGAATAGAAACCATGGGTGAGTTAGTGTCATACACTAACTCATGTAGAGAATAAACCATGGCTAACAATAATGGTTAGGTTAATAAATTTATACACTAACTCATGTAGAGAATAAACTATGGCTAACAATAATGGTTAGGTTAATAAATATCTACAAGTAAAACAAAATTAGTGGACTTGGTCAATGGTTCCACAAGCTTCTACAAGCTTCAACCATGTGACTAATTACCATTAATTTTGATTAACTTTAAGTAAATAAAACCTTAGGATTATCATAACCATGGTGTAAGTCTCATACACCTATGTTGCATGTGGCATCAAGCATGACACAATAAAATGTACATTAATATATATCACATATATATTATATGCACACAAGTGAGAAAAAAAATGTTTAGTGAGCAAATATTAGTTAATGCAAGTTAATATATCAAATATATAATTATACATTAAATTATCAAATCAACACTTGATTTAATAATCCGGCTATATCACATACAACCGGCTAATATTAAATGTAACAACCTATCGAATCAACACTTGATCCGATAACCCGGCTATATCACATATAACCGACCGATATCACATATCGCGAGAATAGAATGCGGTATCACATACACGCATTAATCTCGGTCCCACGCATATCACATATATGCTCCTACTTCGTTTCGCATGAACCAGGAAACCTCTGTGTAGGACTCTAAAAACTCGTCAATACGCCGGCAGTAGGTGACGATCATATCAAACGCCCACAAGACGCCAGCGGTCTGCTAAATGTAACGGCCACCCGAGTATTGAGCGATCAGAAGATCAACAAGCAAGCCTGCTCATACTCCTGCGAATCCAATCAGTAACACTACTGTACAGTCTAGTCTCTTCGTCAGATATGTCGCATATCACAGCCTGGGGGTGGTATAATGTCATACCCCAATAGCCCGATAAGTCATGCCGATATAAGGTCCATAAGGATTCGAGAAACTACTGATAACACTTACCAGTAGATCTCAGCAACCCTGGCCAGGGATTTCCTGTTATGGACAATCGAGTATAGCGCAACATCAACCCCCAATACCGGGAGAGATGAAATCCCTTCCTATCGCTCATTGCCTCCATATGACTCGGGATTGTACCTAAAAATCACCGTTTTGCATGATCTCTTGAACGTGGTAAGGTGAAAATCAAAGCACAGTGGGAATCACACAAGACTCTATGACGATCTCGGGTCGACAGACTAACCTGTACCAGTGTCACCAGAGAACTGCTATCGACGATAGGTATAATACCATCTAGGAGTTCTCGGCGAGTCCGTACAGTGTACCCAGTCTCCACTGAGCACCCGTATACCTTCTCTGATGTCAAACACCAATGGATGTTGGATCATCCATCGCCCATCATATGGGTCGAGAAGCGTATACGCTAGTATACTCCTGTCTCGATACTCCCATGACTAGGAACATTTGAAGGATGTACTTACCGACTACCCTTGCCCCACTAGTATAATCCGCATCATAATCCTGGTAGTCTAGTACTCATTCTAAGGGCTTTATCAATATGTAATAGAGAGACAATAAGTGTACATGTTAAGATAAAGTGCAACCAGATAGCATACTATCATGTCGAGCAAGAAAGTCCTCCATATATATGTCCAAGCACCCACTACAATATACGTCGCATGTACAGTAATGGTCTTTAGGACATACATATAACTAACATCAAGAGACTATTAGAGAGTCAGCAGCAGCAGACTGGTATCCTCATGCACCGCCCCGAAGCCGAGGCACCCGGAGTTAAGAAGTTTCGAGCACTGCACCCAAAGAACTTCTCGAGTAAAGACAGTCCGCTTGAAGCAGAAGAATGAGCTCAAGCGATCGAGGATGGCCTCGCTGCAGCTCAAGTGCCAGAGATAGCCTAGGTGGGAGTTGCTATGTTGCAAGTGACCGATAACGCCAGAGTTTGGTGGAAGGCTGAGGAGAGTCGTCTTGTACAACCGATAGAATGGAGAATATTTCGAGATCTCTTCTATGCCAAGTACTTTTCGAAGAATGCCCGCTTTGACATGGAGCAACAATTCATCCATTTATAGTAAGGCTCGATGTGGGTCAAGTCGGTGGATGAATATGATGCTGAGTTTACTATGCTCAGTAGGTAAGACATTGTCTCAAATTCAATTTTCTGATATCACTTGCTACATTGCTAACACAAGGTTGTATCAGGTTCACTGCACACCTTATTCCCATTGCTGAGATCCGGGCATGACGATTTCAGCAAGGGTTGGACTCTGAAATCCAAGATGCACTCGGTACAGGGGATTTCCCAACCCATCAACTTGCTTTGAAGGCTGCCCGACGCTATAAGGAAGTTATGAAGAAGAATGGAAGGCCGCAGACTGCCGATGTGAAACGCCCTGTGCACCAGATCACAGGAGGGGTCTCTTCTAGGCCAGCTTTAACGGACCATCCCGGAGGCTAGTAGGTTCATTCGCCAACAACAAGCCAGACTTTTGCATCTACTGCAAAAGAACATGGCACTTTGTGAAGAACTGTCGCAGGGCGAACAACTTATTCCTGATCTGTGGTACTTCTACTCAAGCCATTGGAGCATTCCCACAGAACCGAGGACCCAACAATCCTCCAGCTACACCGGCGATCCAAGCTCCTCCTACCCGGTTGGCTCTACCAGCACCAGCTCCCCGCACCCAGACCACTCAACCCTATCGCCAAATGTTTAAACAGGTATAGAAGAAAGTGCCGAGATGCCAAGCATTCACTATGTCGGTCGAAGAGGCCGAAGCTACGGGTCAGATTATCACTGGTAAAAATCTTCCCTATTCTCTTTCGAGTCCTTTCAATTCATAGCCATCTTATATTTGTTATACCTAAATATATCCTACGCGACTTAGGTACAATCTTTGTATCCTCCCTACCTGCACTCGCGCTCTTCGACACTGGGGCATCACATTGCTTTATGTCGCAACGGTTCGTTTGAACTCATGCGATCCCAGTAAAACCGCTCGTATCCAGCTGGAACGTTATTTCAGGGAATGACGTTCTAAAAGCAACTTTGGGATACGATCTGTGTCCATTGGTCGTTTGCAGTCGAGAATTTTATACGGACTTCAAGATGCTGGACATACTAAATTTCGACGTAGTCTTGGGAATGGACTGGCTAGAAACTTTCTTCGCTACCATCAACTATCGCCAAAGGAGGGTAGTGTTCGAAATACCAGATCATCAAGTGTTCTATTTCAAGAGTGGAGACCGAACTTTGGAGCCTAGCATCTACCGAGCAAAACCAAAGAAGGCAGAGATTGTAGCGTTGCAAGCGGAAGAATCGAAGCCAGAGGTAGTTCGAGAGTCCGGGGATGTATTTCCTGAAGATATATCGGGTTTGCCTCCAGATCGAGCTCTTGAATTCAGCATCGATTTACAACCCAGTGCACAACCAGTAATAAAAACTCTGTACCGATTAAGTCCGGAGGGATTGAAGGAGATCCACATTCAGTTGGACGAACTACTGAAGAAAGGCTAGATTCGTCCTAGTACTTCGAGCTGGGGATCTCCGGTGCTACTGGTGAAGAAGAAGGAAGGTTCTTACAGGATGTGTGTGGATTATCGAGCTCTGAATGAAGTGACAATTAAGAACAAGTATCCACTACCGCGCATCGATGACCTTTTCGATCAGTTAAGTGGGTCTTGTGTCTTTTTAAAGCTCGATCTTCGTTCAGGTTATCATCAGGTGAAGGTCAAAGAGTCCAACATTCTGAAGACGACGTTTAGAACTCGTTATGGCTATTATGAATATCTTGTAATTCCATTTAGAGTGACCAATGCGCCTGCCATCTTTATGAACCTAATGAACCAAGTTTTCCGAGAGTACTTAGACAGGTTTGTTGTTATATTCATCAACGAAATCCTGGTGTATTCAAAGAATCGGAAAGAACATGCCAAGCACTTACGGATTGTCCTGGAGACATTACGACAACATTATCTCTACGCCGAGTATAGCAAGTGTGAGTTTTGGCTAGATCAAGTCAGATTTCTCGGACATATTATTTCAGGCGAAGTAATCTCTATAGATCCAACTAAGGTGTCAGCTATCAGTGAGTGGCCGACACCAAAGATGGTGAAAGATATATGAAGTTTCTTGGGCTTAGCAGGATACTGCCAACGATTCATTGATGGATTCTCAAATATCGCAGCACCCCTGACCAAGCTCACACGTAAAGACGAAGCATTCGTGTGGTCAGAAGCATATGAGAAGGCTTTTGTCGAACTGAAGTCGAGGTTAACCTATGCACCTATCCTTGTAATACCGAATCAATATGGAGGATTCGTTGTGCATTATGATGCGCCCGGTAAAGAATTAGGATGCGTTCAACACCAATATGGAAAAGTTATGGCTTTTGCATCAAGGCAATTAAAGGTTCATGATCGCAACTATCCAACACATGATTTAGAATTGGTAGCCGTCATCTTCGCACTCAAGATTTGGTGCCACTATCTTTTGGGAGAACGAGTGGATATATACACTGACCACAAAAATCTGAAGTATGTATTTACTCAGAAGGAACTCAACATGCGGTAGCGAAGATGGCTAGAACTCATGGCGAACTTCGACATCAACCTACAGTATCATCCTGGAAAGGTGAACGTAGTTCCTGGTGCACTTAGTCGCCAGCCATTAGCAATGAACCTCACTGCTCAGTGGAAGCTACAACAAGAACTACATCAATTGGAGATTGAAGTAGTTGTGCTAGGTAACGCTTCATATTTGATGAACTTACAAGTCCGGTCCACTCTTGTCAATCAGATCAAGGTAGCTCAAGTAAATGATTCCAAGCTACAAAAGATCCGAGAACAACTAGAAACTGGACTACGAACTGACTTCATCATCCACGTAGATAGATCCTTGCGATATAGAAGCCGTTTATGTGTACCAATCGGCCATGTTCGAAAAGAGTTGATGAAAGAAGCTCACAGCTCTCCATATTCGGTACACCTCGGTGGTACGAAGATGTACAAGGATCTACGGCAACACTATTGGTTGCACGGAATGAAGCAAGATGTAGCAAGGAGCGTAGCTAAGTGTTTGGTGTGTCAGCAAGTGAAGGCCGAACATCACAGAACTGTTGGTCTACTTCAGCCGTTACGAATCCCAGAATGGAAATGGTAGCACATTACCACGGACTTTGTGACTGCTCTTCCTCACAGCACGAAGGGTAATGATGCAATTTGGGTTATTGTGGATTGACTCACCAAGTCGGCTCATTTTATTCCATTCAGAGTTGGCCAGTCAACCGAGATGTTAGCAAGGAAGTACATGGAGGTGAGCAGAAATCTAAAGTAAGATTTAAATCTTCAAGATGTACCATATTTGATACCCATAAACTCATGCAGGAGATCGTGAGATTACATGGAGTGCCTATTTTCATCATCTCCGATCGTGATACAAGATTCCGATCACAATTTTGGCAGAGTTTGTAAGCTAGCCTGGGGACTGTTAGTGTATATGCCCAAGGGGCCATTATTGTATCATACTAGCTTGTATATTACTTAATGGAAGCTTGGGATATTCACAGTTATATTAACAGTCTTGCTAAACATGGTAGTATGCTACTTGGTTATATCTATCTTAATATGTGTGTACGTATTGATAGAGCCCTTAGGATCTTGCTTAACTACCAGCGTTGTGATGGCAGTCACACTAGTGGGGGCTGGGTAGTCTACAAGCACATCCTTTTTTTTTCAGGTCCCTAGTCGTAGGATTATCGAGATGTGTACGCTTCTCATCCCAGTTGGGGAGATGGTCTGTCCCACAGCCATCAGTACGTCGTACTGGAGATAGTATACAGGTGCTCGTTGGGTTACAGGTACACCGGACAGGACTCGCAGGGAACTGTTGGTTGGTATTATACCCGTCGTCAGTTAACAGTTCTCAGGTGACATGAGTACAGCAAAGTCCGCAGACTTGATACTGCTACTTCGCCTCGAGTGTCAGTTAACAGTTCTCAGGTGACATGAGTACAGCAAAGTCCGCAGACTTGATACTGCTACTTCGCCTCGAGTGTGTCCCACTGTTCTTAGATTGCTACCCTACCACGGCTCAAAGGAGTCGTGCAAACAGGTAGCAGTTGGGTGCAGTCCCGAGCACTTGGAGGCAGTAGCAGTTAGACAGGATTCATCTCTCCCGGTATTGGGAGTTGATATTGCGCTGTATCTGGAAAGCCATTACGCAAATTCCCTGGCCAGGGCAAGCGAGATTTACTGGTAGGTTTTTCAGTAGTTTCTCAAGGTGTAATGGGCTTCGCTCCGACACGACTTATACCACTTTTAGGGGGCTGACGCTAGCCGCCCCCTAGGCACGATATGCGATAGTCCTAGACAAATAGACCGGACTGTACGGAGATTGTCATATCAGGCTCAGTAGGAGTTCGGATGGGTTTCCTCATCGGCCTTCTTATCGACATCTACCTGGGGACCGTTACGTACAGCTAGTGCCGCTTGCGGTCTGTGGTTAAACCCACTGCCAGCGTAGTAGTCGAGTCTTTAGAGTCCCACACAGAGAGTTTCCCTGTTCCGGGCGAAACAATATAGAGGTCGTATGGTTTTACAACAGGGTTCGGGCACGCACGTGCATTTATGCACGTACGATGTTCGGACAGTTTTTACTAGCCGGCTTTGGTTTAAGCCAGATTCTAGTATCGGATTATTGGATTTATACAGTCTAAAGTTTTTCCGTGTTTTCACGGATAGGAAGGGCGTTCCCGTAATTTGGCGAGAAGCTTCTAGAAGGATGATGACTTGGGGGTTAAGGTGGCATTTGCATTTATTGATTTAGTGACTCATTTGTGTGATTCATTCATGTAATTAATGGTGCATTTAATGACTAATGACTCATGAGATGAATCACACATAATGAATAAATGAAGCATGGTTGATAAATCATTTGATTTATTCATTTAATAAATCATTATGCTTCATATATTCAAATGATATCATTATTTCATTTCATTCTCACTCTCACCTTCTCTCTCCTCAAGCTCTCTCTCTCTTCAAACCCTAATCTTAACCTCTCATATGTTGAGATCAAGGATTAGCAAGACTCATTAATCCATAATCATACTCTATATTCCTTAGGTGACTTTGATTAGCAATTAGAGTAACCTAGTTACCTCAAGATTAGAGGCAAAGCTTAGAGTAGAAGCTCTCGGGTGGATCGTCTATTACAAAGAGGAGGCCGACGAGGAGGTGGTTAACGAGAAGAAGAAGGACTTGGTTCATAAGGTATAATCTTCTTTCATAGTAGCTAATTACTCCTATGATAGTGTTAGTTATAGTTTAGCAAAGATCCTTTCGGTTAGTCGATGTTGTTTCAAACAAAATGATTGTTTTTCATATTTCCGCCTCCCCGCAAGTCGTGGGGTGTACAACGTCGACTTACTGTGGTATCAGAGCCTCGCTAAACCATAACTAACTTGTTAGCAAAGTCGTTAGAAATTCGATCGCAAAACGAACCGGAAAAAACATCATTTTTATCAAGTTTCTGTCGATTTTAAAACAGGATCTAAAATTTTTTCAGGGACCCTTAAAATTACAAGCAGGGAAACTTAAGAACAGTGGAGAAATTTGGGGTTCTAACTCGGCCAAACCGCTGCGGAACCGCGGCCGATCCAACTGATCTGCCGCGGATCCGCCGCCGAGTTGAAGCCGAGTTGACTCAAATTTCCCCAGTAACTCTTCTGTGTTAATTTTGTTCTTTCTGGAATGTTTTGTTTCTGCTCAAGTCTCAAGTGCACAGAGAAGTTTTTGGAGTAGAATCAATTGTGTTTGCTCGATCGAAATTCTACGATGTTTGGCTAATTAGATTATATCTGTGATTTGTATAATGTGTTCGTAAACCTCCCCTAACTGCTAGTATGTCGGTTGGCAAGGGGTTGCACATTTCTGTAATGATTTTACTGTTTGTGTTTATGAATTTGATTGGATCGTTGTGATGATTAGCCGGGGTTTGAGATGGGTTTTTATATTCATTCATTCGATGTAAATTGTAATATGTTGTAATATTCTTTTGCGGGGCACATCGAGGTTGCGGTTGTAGCCACCGTTGTATTATTTCATTTTACTGATTTTTGCTCTTAGGATAGACCCAAGGTGGGGTGCACAAACTACCGGGTACTTTGAAGTGTTTAGTGGCCTACTCACGTTGTTGAGAGAGAGCGCTTCACTTCGGGTACTTGGCGGGTAGTTTGCCGTACCCGTAGGGGTCTAGGGTGGGGTAATAGCTATTCATCACAACTGTGTAATCCGTCTTTCGTTGCAGGCTCAAAAGAAACGTGGATTGCTTGTATATCCAATAATGTTCATATGTGATCTGGAATGCCTATTATTGCGTCAGACGAATGTACAATATCTATATATGATAGCTATTTAGACGTCACTTATGTTTTACACCCACGCTAGCCCAGCCCCCGCTCTGTCGTTAGTTAAGTAACCTAACGGGTGATGACGGGACCCCGTGGCGAATGCGGATGGCATAAGAGGACGTTGTATTTTCGTTGTTTTCTGCAATGATGGGTTAATGATGGGACGCATTATTATTAATGCAAAGAAAATAAACCAAAGTTGAATCGTTGGAACAGTTTAAAAGAAACCACTCGGTTATTTTTAAAACAGAAGATATTTTTTAATTGCGGAGCTTTAACCACTCTTTTTAAAAGCTATCTGGTTCCTTCGGTCATATCAAGTTCACTACGTTCACGGTTTCGCCAAAACCATTCGTAGCCTTCCGTCATTTCATTTGGGTATTCAGTAGTATTCAAGCTATGTATTTTGGCCAAAGTCAAGGCATAGTGTTTGGTAGCTGCTGGGTATTCATTTGTTACATAGATAGATGAGTTAGTTTGGGACAGTCGTATTATCATTTGACCAAAGTCAGGGGTATGTACGGATGGGTTCAAATTAACAAGATAATGATGGGTAGAACTTGACATGTGACTTATGACATTTTGACCAAAGCCAAGGTCATAAGAGCATGGAGCAGAAATTTATATCGGGAATTTCTAAAGAAACTGAAATTTGCAAAGAGATGCATACCATTTGGAGTTTGATGAATGTTGGTAGGATTCCTTCAGCATTATCATACGATGATATTTGGATCACGATCCTACTGTGAGTATATGCTACTCATCAGGAGATTCGTCACTTAACGATCAATGCTATAAACCAAGTAGGTGCCGAGAAAGGTGTCAGCGGGGCTACGCCCCCAGAGAAAAGAGGTTATTTAATTAAGGAACTTCGCGAAAGCGTTGGAAAACCTCCCTCGAAGTACCGACACTGACCTGACTGAACGGTTAAGTAAGTATTGTACGGTGAGAATAGTCCTGCCTAGTTCTTCCTTTTTGGTTTGAGGAGGGATTCGAGAAACAGTGGGAGCCATCCAGTTTAGATAAACTAAAAATCAATCTAAACTTACAAGAGCATCATGCTAAAGTGTTCCCTCTCTCTCTCATTGCAGCGACCCAAAACATGACAGGACTTAAGTTACTACTAGAAAAAAATATATTGACAGGGCCAAACTATAAAAATTGGTTGCGGAATGTTAAGATGGCCTTGACTTATGACAAATTAGGGTATGTCCTTAGCACTAAGGCACCTGCTGTCCCTGGTCTTAAATCCAGTAATGCAGATAAGGAAATCCACAAAACCTGGGAGTTAGATTGTGCAAAGGCCAAGTGCATCGTGCATGCCTCGATGAATAATGAACATCAGAGGAGGCACGAGGATATGGATCTTGAATCTATATTTCTCCATACAAAGGATCTGTATGGGGAGCAATCTCGTATAGCAAGATACGAGACCATGAAGAACCTGTTTCAGGCGAGGTTGGCCGTCGGATCGTCTGTAGGAGAACATGTCCTAAAGATGATTGGCTATATAGAAGAGCTCGCAGATCTGGGGACAACTTTGGAGAACGAGCTCTATACAGACTTGATTCTCCAGTCCCTTCCTTCCACCTACGCCCAGTTTATTCTGAATTTCAACATTCAAAGAAAGGAAGTTGAACTTCCATAACTCTTTAATATGTTGAGGAGTGCAGAGGGCACCTTGCAGAAGGCAAGGGAAACGCCCGCTATGTTTGTTCGCGGTACTTCTCCTTCCGGGTCCAAGGCTAGGGCCAAAGGAAGGAAGAATAAGGCCGCCACCAAAGCTAGAGGAGGTGTTAGTAAGGTGGGAGTGAAGGGAAAGAAAAAGATTGCGGTGCCAGCAGTGGCAAAGGATGAGTGCTTCCACTGTCATAGGAAAGGGCACTGGAAGAAGGATTGCAAGGCTTGGAATGCCAAGAACCATGAACCGAAGCAAGCTGTAGCTTCGACTTCAGGTGTGTTTGTAATTGAGAATTGTCTGTCAATCAACTCTACTTCCTGGGTATTGGATACCGGATCAGGATCTCATATATGCAATTCATTGCAGGCACTGAGAAACCGTAGAGTGCTGAAGGTTGGTGATATGACCCTGAAGGTTGCTAACGGAGCTAGCGTGGAAGCTGTGTCCGTAGGGGATTATCACCTTGGATTGATGAGTGGACATATTTTGGTTTTGCATAACTGTTTTTGTGTACCTAGTTTAACGTGTAATATCATATCAGTTTCCTTGTTATCAAAAGAAGGTTATGATTTCACGTTTGTAAGCGATGTTGTTAACATCCACCTAAATCATGGTTTGATTGGGTCCGGTACGCTGGATAACGGTATATATGTCTTAAACCAATTACAGATTTTCAATGTCCAGAATACACTAAAAAGAAAGTCTCCAGATTTAAATAAAGTTTTCTTATGGCATTGTAGACTAGGTCACATCAATGAGACAAGGTTAACTAAGTTATACAGAGAAGGATATTTGGATTCGTTCGAATATCAAACTTATGCCACTTGTCAATCATGTCTCAAAGGAAAGATGACAAAGACTCTATTCACTGGACATGGAGTAAGAGCGAGCGAGCTCTTAGGACTCATACACAGCGATGTATGTGGTCCAATGTCTACACATGCAAGAGGTGGTTTTTCCTATTTCATTACTTTTACGGGTGATTACTCTAGGTACGGATTCATTTTCTTGATGAAACATAAATCCGAGGCTTTTGAGAAATTCCAAGAGTATAAGAATGAAGTAGAAAACCAAACCGGCAAAAGTATCAAGACACTGAGATCTGATCGAGGTGGTGAATACTTAAGTGTCGAGTTCCTAGGTTACCTAAAAGAGAAAGGAATTCTCTCTCAGCTTACTCCTCCATACACTCCACAGCATAATGGTGTATCGAAGAGACGGAATCGAACCTATTGGATATGGTACGTTCCATGATGAGTAATACTGAGTTACCGCGATCTTTCTGGGGTTATGCACTAGAATCAGCGGCATATCTTTTGAACAGGGCTCCTATCAAGACTGTGCCTACCACGCCATATCAGATGTGGAGTGGGAATAAACTCCATCTTCAGCATATGAAGATATGGGGATGTCCAGCTTTTGTTAAAAAGTAGCATGCGGACAAACTCAAGGCACGATCAGTACTGTGTAAGTTTGTGGGATATCCAAAGAACTCCAGGGTGTATTCCTTCTATTACGCAGAGGAACAAAAGGTTTTTGTTTCTCGTAATGCCCATTTTCTAGAACATCAGTTTTTAGAAAAGGAAACAAGTGGGAGCGCAATAGAACTGGAAGAAATTCCAGAACCACAAACTGCTACTGAAAGTTTGGTAAAACCAGTAGTTCAAGAAGAACATGACATTCCCGCACCCCTTTGCAGGAGTAGTAGGCCGTCTCATCCGCCTGAGAGATACTACGATTTTCTCATAGATGGGGATGGAGAGGATTGCGTCATTGATGATGATGAACCTACTAGCTTCCAGCAGGCCATCCAGAGCGGCGACTCGGTACGATGGCTAGATGCAATGCAGACCGAAATGGAGTCCATGTACACCAACAAAGTATGGACTTTGGACTTTGCTCCAGGTGGGGTAAAACCCATAGGATGCAAATGGATCTTCAAGAAAAAAATTGGTGTAGATGGACAGGTGGAAACCTATAAGGCTAGACTTGTTGCAAAGGGTTTTCTTCAAAGACCTGGTTTGGACTATGATGAGACTTTTGCTCCAGTGGCTATGCTCAAATCCATTCGGATCCTTCTTGCCATTGCTGCCTTCCATGATTATGAAATCTGACAGATGGACGTAAAGATGGCTTTTCTAAATGGTAATTTAGAAGAGTGCGTCTATATGGATCAGCCAGAAGGCTTCAATCAGAGTGGGAGCAGCAGGAAAGTGTGAAAGTTGCTTAAGTCCATTTATGGACTAAAGCAGGCATCGCGGAGTTGGAACATCTGTTTTGATGAAACGGTCAAAGAATATGACTTTATCAAAAATCCAGATGAACCATGTATATATAGTAAAATTGTAGCACGAACTGTCGTATTCCTCGTCTTGTACGTGGATGACATTCTATTGATAGGAAATGACATTCCTATGCTACAATCTGTCAAAGGATTCTTGTCACACAGGTTCTCCATGAAAGACCTGGGTGATGCCTCTTACATTCTGGGGATCTGGATCTATCGTGATAGATCCAAGAGGATGTTAGGACTTTCGCAGTCCAGGTATATCAACACTATACTGAAAAGATTCAGTATAGAAGATTCTAAGCGCGGTAATCTACCGGCTTGTCACGGAATCACCCTATCTAAAGAGATGTCTCCCAAGACTGATTTGGAAAGGGATCGCATGTCTATTATACCCTACGCTTCTGCGGTAGGCTCTATAATGTATGCGATGTTGTACACCAGACCAGATGTAGCTTACGCACTGAGCGTGGTAAGCAGGTATCAGTCAGACCCAGGGGAGAAGCACTGTATATCAGTGAAGAACATTCTCAAGTACCTGAGAAGAACTAAGGAGATGTTCTTGGTTTACGGCGGAAAAGACCTCAAGATAGAGGCCTTTGCTGATTCCAGCTTCCAGAGTGATAAGGATGACTCCAAGTCCATGTCAGGTTATGTCTTTGCCCTCAATGGAGGGGTGGTGTGATGGAAGAGCTCCAAGCAGGACACCGTTGCAGACTCGACGATGGAAGCGGAGTATATTGCTGCTTGCGATGCCGCAAAAGAAGCAGTCTGGATGAAGAAGTTCCTAACAGAACTTCAGGTGGTTCCTACCATTGTTGATCCAACACCTCTGTATTGCGACAACAACGGAGCTATAGCTTTAGCGAAGGAACCCAGATCCCATCAGAAGTCCAGACACATCTTAAGGTGGTATCACCTGATCAGGGAGATCATAGATCGCCGGGAGATCGAGGTTCGGAGAGTTGCTACAGAGGAGAACACTGCTGATCCATTCACAAAGGCCTTACCTCAGATTCAGTTCGAGAGGCTACTCGAGATGATCGGTCTTCGATATGCCAGTACATGGCCCTAGTGCAAGTGGGAGATTGTTAGTGTATATACCCTAGGGGCCATTATTGTATCATACTAGCTTGTATATTACTTAATGGAAGCTTGGGATATTCACAGTTATATTAACAGTCTTGCTAAACATGGTAGTATGCTACTTGGTTATATCTATCTTAATATATGTGTACGTATTGATAGAGCCCTTAGGATCTTGCTTGACTACCAGCGTTGCGATGGCAGTCACACTAGTGGGGGCTGGGTAGTCTACAAGCACATCCCTTTTTTCAGGTCCCTAGTCGTAGGATTATCGAGACAGGGCATCGATACTCCAGAGTAGACTAGTGTGTACGCTTCTCATCCCAGTTGGGAAGATGGTCTGTCCCACAGCCATCAGTACGTCGTACTGGAGATAGTATACAGGTGCTCGTTGGGTTACGGGTACACTGGATAGGACTCGCAGGGAACTGTTCGTTGGTATTATACCCATCGTCAGTTAACAGTTCCCAGGTGACATGAGTACAGCATAGTCCGCAGACTTGATACTGCTACTTCGCCTCGAGTGTGTCCCACTGTTCTTAAATTGCTACCCTACCATGGCTCAAAGGAGTCGTGCAAACAGGTAGCAGTTGGGTGCAGTCCCGAGCACTTGGAGGCAGTAGCGGTTAGACAGGATTCGTCTCTCCTGGTATTGGGAGTTGATATCGCGCTGTGTCTGGAGAGCCATTACGCAAAGTCCCTAGCCAGGGCAAGCGAGATTTACTGGTAGGTTTTCCAGTAGTTTCTCAAGGTGTAATGGGCTTCGCTCCGACACGACTTATACCGCTTTTAGGGGACTGAAGCTAGCCGCCCCTAGGCCCGATATGCGATAGTCCTAGACGAACAGACCGGACTGTACGGAGATTGTCATATCAGGCTCAGTAGGAGTTCGGATGGGTTTCCTCATCGGCCTTCTTATCGACATCTACCTGGGGACCGTTACGTACAGCTAGTGCCGCTTGCGGTCTATGGTTAAACCCACTGCCAGCGTAGTAGTCGAGTCTTTAGAGTCCCACACAGAGAGTTTCCCTGTTTCGGGCGAAACGATATAGAGGTCGTATGGTTTTACGACAGGGTTCGGACACGCACGTGCATTTATGCACGTACGATGTTCGGACAGTTTTTACTAGCCGGCTTTGGTTTAAGCCAGATTCTAGTATCGGATTATTGGATTTATACAGTCTAAATTTTTTCCTTGTTTTCACGGATAGGAGGGGCGTTCTCGTAATTTGGCGAGAAGCTTCTAGAAGGATGATGACTTGGGGGTTAAGGTGGCATTTGCTTTTATTGATTTAGTGACTCATTTATGTGATTCATTCATGTAGTTAATGGTGCATTTAATGACTAATGACTCATGAGATGAATCACTCATAATGAATAAATGAAGCATGGTTGATAAATCATTTGATTTATTCATTTAATAAATCATTATGCTTCATATATTCAAATGATATCATTATTTCATTTCATTCTCACTCTCACCTTCTCTCTCCTCAAGCTCTCTCTCTCTCTTCAAACCCTAATCTTAACCTCTCATGTGTTGAGATCAAGGATTAGCAAGACTCATTAATCCATAATCATACTCTATATTCCTTAGGTGACTTTGATTAGCAATTAGAGTAACCTAGTTACCTCAAGATTAGAGGCAAAGCTTAGAGTAGAAGCTCTCGGGTGGATCGTCTATTACAAAGAGGAGGCCGACGAGGAGGTGGTTAACGAGAAGAAGAAGGACTTGGTTCATAAGGTATAATCTTCTTTCATAGTAGCTAATTACTCCTATGATAGTGTTAGTTATAGTTTAGCAAAGATCCTTTCGGTTAGTCGATGTTGTTTCAAACAAAATGATTGTTTTTCATATTTCCGCCTCCCCGCAAGTCGTGGGGTGTACAACGTCGACTTACAGGGACGAGTCTGAATTTCAGCACGGCGTATCATCCAAAAACAGATAGACAGTCTGAGCGAACAATTCAGATCATGGAAGAATTCTAAGAGCCTGTATGTTAGACTTCGGGAGATCGTGGGAAGATCACCTACACTTTGTGGAGTTTTCATATAATAACAGCTATCAGGCAAATATTAGGATGTCACCTTTCGCGGCACTCTATGGACGGAAGTGTCGTTCCCCACTAAGTTGGGATGACATTGGAGATTGTGAACTCCTTGGACCAGAGATGATCGTGGCAACTTGTTGGCTATAGTTCTCTCAGGTCAATTATTGGATCGCAGGCACGTGATTGCAATGATTGAGGGATGACTTATACTGGTAGAACAGCCTTACTCAAGATGATAGTATGCTATCTGGTTTGTCTTTATCATCGTGTACATACTTCAGGTGATATTACAGATCACTATTACATGTTGATAGAGCTCATAGGATTCATGCTTAACTACCAGCAATATGATGATGATCATATACGTGGGAGCTGGGTGGTCTATAAGCACATCCTTAAAATTTCCTTAGTCGTAGGAGTTTCGAGACTGGGCATCATACGCCAAGAGTAGACTAGTGTATACTGATCGAGACCCCAACAAGGAGCGGTGGCCGGTCTTACAAGCCATTGGTGTTAGTTTATTTACCTAAGATGTATACAGGTGCTCATTGGGTTATGAGTACACCGGACGAATTCGCCGGGAATATACTGGTTGGTATTATACCTATTGTCAGATAGCAGTTCCCTGGTGACATGTGTACAGGTTAGTTTATCGACCTGAGGTCGTCATTTGTCTCGTGTGAGTTCCCACTGTGCTTTGATTACTACCCTACCACGGCTCAAACGATTCGTGCAAACAAGTTTTAGTTGGGTACAGTCCCGAGCCACATGGAGGCAGTGAGCGGATCGTCGGGGGATTCGTCTCTCCCGGTATTGGGGGTTGATGTCGCGGAGTGCATGGGTGGCCATCACCAGAAATCCTTAGCCAAGGTAGTTGAGAATTACCGATTCGGATCAGTAGTTTCTCATGTGGTAATAGGTTTCATGCCGACACTAAATGTCAAGTTATTAGGGATCTGAATTTATCCACCCCCTAAACTCGATATGCGATACTCATAGACGAACGGACTGGACTGTACGGATATTGTCACTATCAGGCTCAGTAGGGATTTCAGGATGAGTTTGCTCGTCGGCCTCCCTTTCGCTCAATACTTGGGTAGCCATTACGTACAGCTAGTGTCACTGACGTGCTTGTGGTTAAACCCACTTTCAGTGTATTGACGAGTCTTTAGAGTCCTACACAGAGGGTTTCCCTGCTTCGGGCGAAACGTTGTAGAGGCCGTATGGTTTTATGGTAGGGTTCGATCATATACGTGCACTTGAGCACGGATCATGATCGGACGGATAATACTAGTGGGCTTTGGTTTAAGCCGGATCCTAGTATTATATTGTTGGATTATTTTCGTTTTGTTGTATTCATATTTAGTCGGAATACGGATGCGGGTATGTATATACGAATGAGGGGTATTCTTGTAATTCGTTACAAGATTACTTTAGTTGATGCCATTTCTTTTTCTTCTATTAAACATTTAGGGTTTTAAATGTTTATTGGTGGAAAGTGTGAATTATTGTTGTGGGTCATTGTTCTAGCATGTTCATCTTGTGACTCATGGTCATGAGTCATGTAGTGAGTCATGGTGGCATGATGACTTGTTTGGAGTGTTGAGAGATATTTGTGTAAGCAAGTGGCAGATATTTTCTTGTGAAGGTTTTTCTTTAGTTGATTATTGCTCACAATAAATATAACACAACACAAAAGAAAAAAGGCAGCCACCATTTTCTTGAGTTGCCAAAGCCTTACTTCACACTCTTCTCCCATGGCATCTTCTTCAACCTCCACCCTATATGTTTCATGTGTTGAGAAACCTAGGTGTATTGAGACAAAGTAATCACACACACTCTCTACTTCATCTTGGCTATCTAGCTTAGCAAACTAGATACTCGAGTTGCTTCGGTTTTGAGGTCGGAGCCCGTATTACAAACCCTCGAGGTGGATCTTCTTCAATGTGGGGAGACTGGAGATCAAACATGATCGAGAAAGCTACGAGGAGCTTGGGAAAGAGGTTGAAGACCGAAGGACACGGATCATTCGGTATAACCTTTCTAAACTCCTTTACATACAACTAGTTTAGGGTTAATGGTACGATCCAGGGAATAGGGTTCCGTTAGCGCCGGTTTAATTAAGTTTTTGTTCCGCATTTGGCCACGGATTGATGGCCGGGGCGCTGGCGTAACCTTACATGGTATCAAAGCCAAGCCATTGACCTCATACTAGTTATTTTAGACGATATTAAAGTATCAAAACCTAAATAACTCCGAAACAATACCCAATGTATTCTAGTTTCTGTCGAATTTATTTTAGTCTTCTAAAAAAATTTTGAGCAATTGCAGAAGACTACCTAGGCGACAACTAGAACACACACCAAATACGAGCCCCAAAATCCACTACTGACCCAGCGACAATTGCCTAATGTCCGGCCTGGCCGGTTTTTGTAGGGAATTGGAACTTGGAATTTGTAGTATGCTCTGATCTCTGGAATATTGGTTCAGTGGTATTACTTGTTTAGCCCAGTTTGGATATGGATTTATCTTTTGGTTTGGGGGCTATTTAGGGTGTTTCAAAGTCGATATTTCTAACACTGTTTAAAGTTTTACAGCACATGCATTACTATCTGCGACCGTGAATGTCATTAGAGCGGTGCAACTTGTCTAATTGCTATAGTTCTTTTAGACGGGTTTGTGAATGTGACATTCACGTTGATGTTCTGTATTGTGCTGTGTTGTGGCTGAATCGTCGTGGTGGATAGTTTGGGTGAAATGTTAGTATAGTTTTGTTTTATTTGTACATTTGATATCGCGGGGCGAGCGTCCGACATGTGGACTGCCGTCATTATTTGTTTTTATATTATTTATTTGGGGCACGACAGGGTTGAAGTCGATGTCACCGTTGTACATATTTTTCCTTTTTTGTAGTAGGATTACCCCGCGATGGAGTGCACGGATAGCCGGGTTCTAGAGGGCAACGTGCCCGCATCTCATGGCATTGAGACGGAGGGGGCCTCACTCTAGAATTGGCGGGCTATTCGCCGCACTCGTAAGGGGTATAGGTTGACCCAAGGAGGGGTGCTCAAGTTACCGGATTCCGTGAAGTACCGGATGGCCCATTCACTTTGATGAAGGTGGTTGCCTCACTTCTGGTTTTGGCGGGTAACTTTCCGCGCTCGTAGGGGTCTAGGTTTTCATTGCATAGGCTATCCACACGACCAGGGGAACGTCGGGTTTCACTTGCGGCTCAAAGGAAACCCGAGGCTCCCAGATTATCTGTATTGTTCTGTGATGCTTATTGATTATCTTTGATGTTGCATTTATCATGCTTGGAGCGATTACTATATATTGTTATATATATACTAGTAGATTTTGTATATGTTTTGCACCCGTGCTAGTCCAGCCCCTGCTCTGTCGTCAGTTAAGTAACCTAACGGGTGATGACGGGGCCCAGTGGCGAATGCGAACGGTATATATGTACATCATATTTTCGTTCTTTTCTGGTGTGATTAATTGATAGGACTGCGTTGATTCTGATCAATGCAAGGAAAAAAGACCTATTCGATATTGTTGGAACAATTTTCAAAAGCTGTTATTACAAGGACGTTTTCTTTTGTTTTGCACAGCGGTATTCGGTTATGAATATCCAGCACCTCATTCGACAAGGAAAGAGCCGAGATCCCTTCACCGGGAGTGACCTCTTGGGCAGAAGTTTGCGTCAGGGTAATAACTTCACTATAGCCGATTACTTTTTTGCTTACATCGTGGTATTCAGTGGGAATACCCTGCACCTCATTCCACGAGGAAAGAGCCGAGATCCCTTCACCGGAAGTGACCTCTTTAGCAAAGGTTTTCGCCACTATATATTTGTAAAAAGCTATCTGGTTCCTTCAATGATATCAAGTTCATTACGTTAATGGTTTTTCGCCAAAAACCATTCGTAGCCCTCCATCATTTCAGACGGGTAGCACTTAGTATTCATGCTATGTTTGTTGGCCTTAGTCAAGGCATAGTGTATGGTAGTTATTTGTTACCTTTCTGTTGCATAGATAGATGCGTTGGTTTGAGACACTTGTACCGCTTTGTTGGCTTTCGTCAAGGGTATGTACGGGTGGGTTCAAATTAACCTGGACAATGACGGGTAGAACTTGACATGTGACTTATGATTTGTTGGCCTTCGTCAAGATCATAAGAGTATGGGGTAAAAATCATATCGAGAGTTTCTAAAGAAACTGAAACTTGCCAGGCATGCGCATACCTTCTGGAGTGTGATAACTTGAGTAGATTCTATCAGGTTATCATGCGATGATAGTTAGATCCCGATTCCCACTGATGAGTTGGTTTACTCCTCGGGTGATTTTAGAAGATCCCGACTAATTCTCCTTTGGGTTTGGAGGAGAATTCGAGGAAACAGTGGGAGTCATTCTGATTAGATAAAGTGATTAACCATTCTGATCTAGGTTAGAGTGCACGCTGAGTGTTTCTTTTCTCTCTCTTTGGCAGAGATCATGGCCCGACCCTAGACTAAAACTCATAAACCAAGTTAACCGAATCTTCTTAAAACACACTGGTTTTTGGATTGTCAGAGTTGCATACTTCATTACCACTCCTACTTTTACCCTTTGCTTTTCTCCGGAACATTCCGTATCACTACGAAGATTCACATTTATTGGATATGACCATCGTATAGTTACATACGAACTTGAAGAAACTTGTTTCAGATTCGAGAATGGTTTCCGGTTCTGGAGGAATTGAATAGAACTATTCAGTTGTCTTTTCTTTTTACCTTCTCTCATGTTATGAGGGCTCCTAAGATTAGGAGTGGGTACACCTAATGCGCTTATTGGATAGTCTTCTTCCAAACCATAGGCAGGTGCCGAAAGGTGGGAAATGAAGAAAACCAATTATCCTAAGTGTGGTGTACAGAAGGTAATAAGTAAAGACAAATAAAAGGATTAGAAAGAGAGCAAAGTAAATTGCGACTGTTATCATTCATGACGAAACCGCGTATATCATCGCCACTCCTACTTCAACTTTGAATTTCTCCAGAACACCCCGTATCACTACGAAGATCCACATTTATTGGATAATCTATCGTATAGTTACATACGAACTCGAAGAAACTTGTTCCAGTTCGAGAATGGATTCTGCTTCAGGAGAAATAGAATAAGGATTATTCAGTTGTCTTTTATTTTTACCTTCTCTCAGATTTCGAGGGCTCCTAGGATTAGGAAAGTACACCTATTACACTTATTGGATAATCTTCTTCCAAACCATAGGATGGTGCCGAACGGTAGGAAAGGAAGAAAACCATTTAGCCCAAGTGCGGTGTACAGAAGGTAATGAGTAAAGACAAATAAAGGGATTTGGAGAGATGGCAAGGAAATATAAGGTTACAGTCATGAATCAGTATAATGGAAGAGGCATTACTAGGAATACCCGGCTACCCCTTCGAAACATTTTTATGTTTCAGTTTCACTATGCGTTATTAATTGAAAACTGATTTCTCAATTAGATCCTTGCTCCGGGGTATGTATTTACGAGGTTTGATTCTCACATCTGTATGGTTTTACAGATGATGAGTGGGGTAAGTTATTGGGAATTAGGTGATTATATCCCCATTATATCGGAATTCGTTGTAATTGGTGATATTTAAGGAAATCACCTGGGGTTTTGCCTGACGACAAATATTTGGTTTTGAATATCCGTTGTTATGCACCAATTTCAAACTGATATATCTATACATTTATTTTATAAAGTGAGATATAACTTTTTGAAATTATGTCCATGGCATTTACCTATATCAGTTGATGATTGGGTAAGGAGTATTAAACAACGGTATAATTCTTCTTAACCATAGTACAGTTTTCAATCTATAACGCACAAGGTTTGAGTTATTCAACTCAGGGGACTTATATAAAGTATTGTAAGTTGTCCAGTGTCCATTAGGACAGAGAGGTTGGTACTCACACTATATTCTGTTTACTTTGACTTCTCCGGTGTTGGACAAGTATTTCGTAGAGATACAAGGTCCAAGTTTTGAGAAGTTGTAGATACAAGAATAAAGTAGAGAATCATGTGTTGCAAGTATCAGGATTCTTCAAGGTGATCGAAGATGTAGTGACTTTTGTTTTGTATTCAGTTGATAGTAATGGTTTTGAAAACTTTCTTCTCTTTCAGATTACTCATATTTGGATGCATTTCTTGTGGAGTAATGCTGATCGGCCTCCTTCCATTTAGTTGACATGCACTGGAGACAGCTGCATGATTTGAATCTGGTTCCAATTAAATCATTGCCTCTGTTTCTATATTGTATAATGAATGGTTCATATCTTAACGATGTTAAGGTATATGGAGTTGTCCGGCTTATGCTTAAAACCAGACTCTGGACATACTCAAGGCACGTTTCTGTAATGGTAGTTTGTGGGTTATCCTGGGCTTTGACGAGGGTTAACTTTCTACCATCTGGAAGATCAATAGTGATATTGTTCTTGACTCGCCACAGTTTTAGTAAAATGGACTTTTTCAGAAAACAGTAGTGGAAGTATGGTAGAACTGGAAGTGATTCCAGAACCACAAACGATTACTGAAAATTTAATAGAACCTAAACATTCAATCGGATTTGACATTCCATTAGCCACTCCGCAAATATAGTGGGTAATCTCAGGCACCCGAGAGGTACCTCCGATGTCCTCAAAGAAGGTGACATGGAGGTTCATGTTTATCCAGACTTGTCATTACTGTTGTTCTAGACTATGAGACCCGGTAGGAAGATGAGTATAGCGTCGTTCTAAACTAGCTTTAAAAGTGCACGTGTATATGACTCTGCCAGAGGGTTGTTGCAGTCAGTGGGAGCAGCGGAAGCATAGTGGACAAGTAGCTTGTGTCTATTTATAGACTAAAGCAAATATAGTGGAGATAGATCATCTATTTTTGATGTGACAGTCATGGGCTTTGACTTCATCGGAATAGGAGATGGATCTGTTAAGAAGGTAGTAGGGTGTAATGTCCTGGTATTTGGATGACATACACTTTGTAGGAAGTGAAATTCCTATACTACGATCAGTTATACTGTGGTTGTCACACAGTGGTTTCTCCACATAGGATATGTATATTATATCAAGCATTCTGGTTACTAGATCTATGGTTTTAGATCTTGATTTGGGTAGTTTTCCAATCTGGGTACTTTGACACTATTCTAAAGTTGTTTTAGAATGGATGACTCCTGGTATGGTGGTGTACCTTCAGGTGATGGAGTCACCCTCTCTAAAGGTGTCTTGCATGACTAAAGGGGAGAGGGATGTGCATGATTGGCATATCATTTGCTTAGGCAATTGATTCAATCATGAGATGTCAAGTACCACACCAAATATTGTTTTTGCACTAGTTGCAATAAGTTTATATATTAATCCAATCCTGGAGAAACGTTCGGAAGAAGTTTATGAATATAAGTGGATGTTCTAGGGATTTGGTAACGGCGGCCTCCTTCGGGAGACGGTTATCGTTCCAGGCTTCCAAGGTGACCTGGATGACAGAGTGGCTGTCAGAGTTATAGTTTTCCCTCTTAACGAGGGGCAGTTGTTTGGACAGGTGGTCCAAGCGGATACTGAGGGAGGTATAGCACATGATACTGATTAAATTCAGTAGACGATAAGTCTAAGAAGTTTGCTGGATTTGGAGTTCATTTGTGAACTGGGTCCCATCAGATATCCAGACATATTCTAAGACAGGTATTGCTCATTTCGAGAGATGGTTTTCTCCGCGAACTTGAGATAAAGAGAGACATAGAAAGAAATATTGGAGCGGGTCCACTTATTGAGGCTATTTCTCAAACGCAATAGTTTTACAAACGAGTTTTATGAAACTGATTAGTAGGGAAATTGGGTGTTCGGTATCACACGGGCTGTGAGTATGCGACACCGCAATAATTAGCCTAAGTGCAAGTGGGAGATTGTTGGCTATAGTGCCCTCAAGTCAATTATTGGATCGCAGGTAGGTGATTGAATGATTGAGGGAGGACCTATATCGGTAGAACAGTCTTACTCAAGATGATAGTATGCTATCCGGATTGTCTTTATCATCGTGTACATGCTTCAGGTGACATTACAGATCACTATTACATGTTGATAGAGCCCATAGGATTCATGCTTTACTACCAGCAGTATGATAACGATCATATACATAGGAACTGGGTGGTCTATAAGCACATCCTTAAAATGTCCCTGGTCGTGGGAGTTTCAAGACTGGTTATCGATACTCCAAGAGTAGACTAGTGTATACTGATCGAGACCCCAACGAGGGGCGATGGCCGGTCTCATAAGCCATTGGTGTTAGTTTGTTCACCTAAGATATATACAGGTGCTCATTGGGTTATGAGTACACCGGACGGGCTTGCCGGGAACATGCTAGTTAGTATTATACCTATTGTCAGATAGCAGTTCCCTGGTGACATGTGTGCGGGTTAGTCTATCGACCTGAGATCGTCATTTGTCTCGTGTGAGTTCCCACTGTACTTTGATTACTACCCTACCATGGCTGAAAGGAGTCGTGCAAATAGGTTTTAATTGGATACAGTCCCGAGCCACATGGAGGCGGTGAGCGGATCGTCGGGGGATTCGTCTCTCCCGGTATTGGGGGTTGATGTCGCGGAGTGCACGGGTGGCCATCACTAGAAATCCTTGGCCAAGATAGTCGAGAATTACTGATTCGGATCAGTAGTTTCTCAGGTGGTGATAGGTTTCATGCCGACACTAAATGTCAAGTTATTAGGGGTCTGACTTTATCCACCCCTTAGACTCGATATGCAATACTCATAGAAGAACGGAATATATAGATATTGTCACTGTCAGGCTCAGTAGGGGTTTCAGGATGAGTTTGCTCGTCGGCCTCGCTTTTGCTCAATACCTAGGTAGTCGTTACGTACAGCTAGTGCCATTGGCTTGCTTGTGGTTAAACCCACTACCAGCGTATTGATGAGTCTTTAGAGTCCTACACAGAGGGTTTCAATGCTTCGGGCGAAACGTTGTAGAGGCCGTATGGTTTTATGGTAGGGTTCGATCATATACGTGCACTTATGCACGGATCATGATCGGATGGATAATACTAGTGGGCTTTGGTTTAAGCCGGATCCTAGTATTATATTGTTGGATTATTTTCGTCTCATTGTATTCGTATTCAATCAGAATACGGATGCAGATATGTATATACGGATGTGGGGGTATTCTTGTAATTCGTTACAAGATTACTTTAGTTGATACCATTTCTTTTTCTTCAATTAAACATTTAGGGTTTTAAATGTTTATTGGTGGAAAGTGTGAATTATTGTTGTGGGTCATTGTTCTAGCATGTTCACCATATCACCCATGGTCATGAGTTATGTAGTGAGTCATGGTGGCATGATGACTTGTTTGGAGTGTTGTGAGATATTTGTGTAAGCAAGTGGTAGATATTTTCTTGTGAAGGTTTTTCTTTAGTTGATTATTGCTCACAATAAATATAACACAACACAAAAGAAAAAAGGCAGCCACCATTTTCTTGAGTTACCAAAGCTTTGCTTCACACTCTTCTCCCATGGCATCTTTTTCAACCTCCACCCTATATGTCTCATGTGTTGAGAAACCTATGGTGTATTGAGACAAAGTAATCACACACACTCTCACTATCAAGGTTAGCAAACTAGATACTCGAGTTGCTTCGGTTTTGAGGTCGGAGCCCATATTACATGCCCTCGAGGTGGATCTTCTTCGATGTGGGGAGACCAGAGATCAAACATGATCAAGGAAGCCACGAGGAGCCCGGGACAGAGGTTGAAGACCGAAGGACATGGATCATTCGGTATAACTTTTCTATACTCCTTTACATACAACTAGTTTAGGTTTAATGGTACGATCCGGGTGAATAGGGTTCCGTTAGCTCCGGTTTAATTAAGTTTTTGTTCCGCATTTGGCCACGGATTGATGGCCGGGGCGCTGGCGTAACCCAACACAACTGTGGACATGGTTCGCACGATCAGGGAAATGATGCGCATAGCCCAAGACCGACAGAAATATTGGGCAGTTGCAAAGCGTCGACATCTAGAGTTTCAACCTGGAGACCATGTATTCCTGATGATCTCTCCAAACAGAGGATTATACGTTTTGGATTAAGGGGTAAGTTAAGTCCAAGATACATCAGACTGTTCAACATACTCGAACGAGTTGGAGAAGTGACGTATCGTTTGGCACTGCCACCATCATTGGAAGGAGTGCACAATGTGTTCCACATATCCCAACTATGACGATATGTGAGCGACTCCATCCACATACTTGATCACTCAGAGCTCATGGTATAAATTGACCTAACCTGCGAGCAACAACCAGTTGAAATCCTGGACCGAATGGTGAAAACATTACGGAACAAAGAGGTAAATTTGGTTCGAGTGATGTAGAGAAAGGATTCGCCAGGAGAATCAACTTGGAAAAGAGAAGAAGATATGCATCCACGATACTCTTACTTTTTTGAAACTTAGTCCCTATGTAATTGTAAATTTCGAGGAAGAAATTTTTATAAGGAGGGTAGAATGTAACGGCTCTGAAATCACTGTACAGAAATTTTCTTGTTATTGTACAAAAAAGAGTATTACATCCTGTGTAATTGTTAAAAGTTATTTTTGTTAAATAAAAGCAAGAAACAACTTGTAGCTCACTGGTAAAACCCCTGCACTGCTGTGACGTTGTCTGTGTGTTCAATTCCCATCAGACCCAATTTTTTTTCCAGATATTTTTTAATTTTTCGGAAGCCTAAAAGTTGCACGTGCAATACACGGAGAATTGAAAAGATTCAGAAAAATCAAAAAGACGCAATAGGGTATACACACCCAACTTGACACGTGGTACAAATCTCGAGACAGATCGACAAAATCCGACTACCCATTTCCCTGCTATGGCCTGCCCCGGTAGTCCAAAGAGCTCCAAATCACCCCGTGTTTTGCACACTTGTTCCTTCAGCTCCCCTTAACTCCTATGCACTGTTTGATTTTTCTGCAATCAAACAGAGACTCTTCAATTCATCATTTAACACCATTTCAATGCATTTTAATCCGAAATTTTAATTCCCAAATCCTAATTCTTCTGAAATTTTAATTCCATAGCTCTCCCCCATTCTGAAATTCTAGCAAAAATTCTCTCAAACTCTCTAAGTGTCAACTGGAGTTAAGCCCCTCAAGTGGACTAGCGAGCCAAACTCGACGACCGGAGTATCTCCGACGAAACCATGACCCCCGAGAGCTTCTTCAATCTCTTTTTAACCACCTAAAACAGTAAGTCCCTCTTCTCTCCATTTCTATAACCTCAATTAGTATTTTAAAATAACTCGACAAAAAAGGAGTTATCTCCGATATCATATTCTTTTTACATTTGTAAGGCATGTGTTAAGAAAATTAAAACAGACCAACATGCTACCTTAATCTTAACATAATTTCATATCATTTAGTTTTTAATTTAACAAAATTTTCATATGAATCGAACATATAATGAACTTTTTCTGCAAAATATCTTGAACTTTAGTATCACCCTATCATCAATAATTAGTTTAAATGCCTTTAGAAAAACTTCACAGGGTAACGAATTTCCCCACACGCACACTATGGTTCCATAGCACGGTATTTTAGAGTTATAGTTAATTTAAAGAAGAACTTTTTCATTAAAATACCACACTTTTACAATAACAAGTTTCTTTGAATCGGTATTTCGAATTCTCAGCAAATACGCCTCTACAACCATCGTTAAAGGACCCGCTAATGGATGGTGTAGATTATCGTACATTCTTGGGATAGTAGAGCGAGATGCAGAACTCCTCACAAAGTATTCGATCTCGAAAGGAATTAAAATACCGTTTTAAGAAACGCGACTTTTCTAATAAAAAACTAATTTTTGGAAAAATTATATAAAAAAATTATGAAATCCATATTTTCAATAAAAGCATATTAAGAAAACTATATTTTTAAAATGAAAAATTAGAATTTTCAATAAAATACCACCAAGTTTCCAAAAATAGTAATTATTACAAAAATACCATAAACTTTCAAAAAGGCTAGGTTTTAGCACCAAAACACCACAACAATTAAAATACATGTTCATGAAAACCCTAAATATTATAAATCATCCTCAAGATTATTTTTAAACAATATTAATATATATTTTTCATAAAACCCCCTCGAGATATACAAACGATATTTTAAGGACTCTAGAATTAATATAGGTTAAAGCGGTATCATTTCTCTTGAGCCCTAGGGAGCCGGAGAAATTCAGTGCTTGCCTATTTAGGTTAGACAACTCAACGGAGTTATCAAATGGTAATTGTCTTGGAAAAAGACACAAATCCTGCTGTCATGTGCAGCAGTTGCCGATTTCTCCCGAACAGAAGATTTTTAACAATTTACATCAATTCACATGAAAAGACATGAACTCGAATCCAAACTCAAATCTAAACTCGAATATGAACTCGAACCCAAGCTACTCGAACCAACTTGACTCGAACCAAGATTGCAATTGTCATGACTCGCATATTACTCGACTCACTCGAATACATTGTACACCATTTGCAATCTATGGTTTCGATCAAGACATGTTAATCAATCAATCAAATCAATTAAGTATATTAATCAGTTATAATGTATTATGCTCGGGGTGTTTGGGATAGTTTCTTGTGTGAATCCAACGGAGCTTCAGGAGTCCCATATTAATCTCTTTTTTATTTTACTCGAATATCAGTCGGGTTGACTCATCCACAGCCTGGACCTCCGATGCTAACAAATGAAATGGGCACATGTTTTCTTACTCTTGGGGCCCTACCCTTGAGCTTGTGAATACTTCTACGGCTGCGTTGATATTCACACTTGGAACATAACGTTAACATAGTGATCATATAAAGACCTATAGAATATATTTACCCATGATCATATACTCCTACTCGTTATATAAATATTCTACAATTGTCATTTTTTTATTCTTACTTATCTTTGGGACTTACCGAGCACTAGTTCGCTGACCAGCATTCCACCAACTTTTCTTTTCTTGTAATGTCCGTCAGATACGGCCGAGACGGAAGAAGTTGAAGCCACAGAGGAGGACTACAACCAGTTCGCTACTCAGGGCTAGCTCATCTTCATCTTCATTCAGTTTATGTATGCCACTTGCTTAGGCATTTTCCCTATTGTATTTACATTCCAGCATAAACTCATGTATTTGTAAATATTGAAAGTTGAATGTAAATAAAGATATTTGTTGAAAATTTTTACAGCCTCCATTTATTCTTGTATTGTATAATATTGTTTCAATACGCTTAGTATATTTATTTAGGGAATGACCTTCTCTGGATAAATATGCCACGGGCTTGCCACGTCACTGTTTTCGTCTACTGAGAAGCGGGGCGTGACACGTTGTGACTGGCACCTATTTAGGAGAACTCCTCCATTGTATGGCGGAGGATTGGTCTTTTTCTTGTCGAGCCTTCGATTTCTTTGGTCGTCGAGAGTGATTTTGATCGATCACAAAGTCCTGGACTTTTCGCCAGACCCTATGAATTTGCGAGGAGAGCCGCTGATGAGGCCGCTCCGGCTTTGCCTGCATTTTAACTTCTGCAGGTGGGGGTGATTTCTTTAGAGCCGCCGTTGGGGAGATTTTGCGCACCCTCTGTCACGACCTGGAAATGGCACGTCACTGGCACTTGAATCACATGAAGCCTATAGGACCCCACACTACTCCAACTAAGCCGAAAGCACAGAAATCTAAACCTTTTTAGGAAAATAATGAAGGTGAAGTTTTCAAATAAAGGTATAATGAAATCAGGTTCTTCTTAGAAAAGTATAAATGATGTTGTATGAAAATACAAGTGGGTTTTATATATATATGAAAACATTTTCGTCATTTGAAAATTTAGGCAGCATCTCCTTTGTAAATTTTAATCCGAAACCAATACAAAGCAATAATAATAGGCATCCCCAAGTGGGAGCTAGCTTTTCGCCAATAGGCGGAATCACAACCACACAAATAAAAATATACGACGCCCAAGACGAAAATCAAACACAGAATGAAGTAAAGAAACCAAAACATCATCAAAGAAACTAGAAATAAAGAATAAATACATATCCGTGACTCTAGATTCGAAAGAATATACAATCTGTGGTTTTTAAGTCTACAAAATATACACAGTCTGGTTGATGGAACTTTTAACTAGATACAACTGAATAAATATACAAGTACAAATGGTGGTCACAATCCAAGTGTACCCTACGTACTATAGCAAATCACCCAGAAGAAGGCGGTGTGCCAGCAAACCGCTACTGAATCCGTGCGGTCAAACTTGCACGAAAACTGTGGCATAACGGGGGTGAGTTTCCAACTCGTGAATAGAAGACATCACCGGATAGAAATCGAATGTATGAAGATTTTCTAGGTTATACAGTGATATAATAATATAATAATATCGAGTGGTAACAAGGGTGATAGTGTAAACATAATTATAATAATGATATAATCATGCCCGTGCCATAATATGCTACCATGTCATCTACATCATATATGTGTGAAATATGTGTATTATCCAATGTGTGTCAATCAAAGACACATCAAATCATCATAAAAGTCTGAGTGCCCAGTATCAACACTCGAAAACATCATAAAACCCATGTCCAGCATCGACACGTAAATCCTCATATCTCGGGCTCCGTCTCATCGGATCGGCCCCCATATCCATCTGATCACATGACTCCGGTCGGTATCCTCCGGATATCCGCCGAGCCCAGTACTATCACCGGTCGGTAGTGCTCCCCTACCGGGCTCAACGTATCTCTATACGATCTTCTTACCCCAGGGTACCGTACCGGGTCCATCATGTACCCGCAGACAGTGCATCCTCTCTCCTCGAATCGGCTATACACATAGCTCATAACCGAGAAAACTCATAGTGGATGCCACAAATCATATCAAGAGAAACCACATTTTTTAAAACAATCATAAGTTTTCAAAATATATCTGCGGTTTCTCAAATCCAGAAATCTCATGAAAACCGAAATCTCATAAACATGAACCAATAATGAAATAATAAGTACCGACACAGAACCAATCTACAGTGCATAACCAGTATGTATATATGTAAACGTGGCATCTAACTAGGTAAGAAATGCAATATCTAAACTAGCATGTGAGGTAATGAGTACTAAGCAATACTAATAAGTTACAAGTGATTAAGTTATACGATAAAGTAGCAATTTCTAGTGTGTACGTGGCATGGAAATTACCGATGATGAGTGTGTGAGCCGGCGAGTATATGTACGTGCAAAATGCGCATCATCGGTAATGGTGCATGTGTCCTAGCAGACGATGTCATACAAGATAAGGAAAAAAACGTGTATGTAAAACGCAAAAAGAGAATAATACGAGCATATCAGAAAAAGTAAAATGTAAACGCAACAGTATAAGATACATAGCTACATATGAGCTATACAGTTATAGTTTTATAATAGTACGAATCGTGGTTTTTATAAAAATAAGGGCTACGGTATTTTTGAGAAAAAGATACCTTTTGAAAATCCGTCGCGTCCCTTGGGTTGTCTTTTAAAAATTCATTACGATTCGTTAGTTTTGAAAGTAGGTATGGCTCTAATTATATCATAATGTCTACGTAAGTGAATAGGAGACAATAATTTTTCGATTCGATACATCTATCGGTCGGCGATCCAGCCTCATAGAATCACGTATAGTATAATCCATCGTACGGTATCCTTGAGTTTATAGTGCAGATCAATCATCAGGTAAATCATATCATGTACGGTATAATTCGTCGTACGGCATCCTCGAATCAAGAGTGCGGGTCAATCATCATGTATATCGTATCTCGTATGGTATAATCCATCATACGATATCATAAATCAAGGGTATGGATCTATGGTCACGTACATTCTATCATCTTATCTAGTCACATGTCGTCGCATGTTATAAATATATATCGCCCAATGTCTGTATAATATATCATATCATATTATGATGTTTCAATCTCATATCACATAACATAGTCTCGGGACATCATATCTGATCATATCAACTGAAATCATTCTAACATGTCATATCCTCATCTCGTTATGTCATATTGAAATTATCCTCAAATTTACGTATATGTGTGTGTACATATACACACATACACACATATCATACCAAGTGCGTGTATGTATGACAACATATATACCAATGGCTCAAAGCTAGGAAAAATAAGAGCTAAGGGTATACCTTCCTACGAGTACGCTTAATATAGCCTATAGTCTCTTAGAACCCTATTAGCTAAGTACATATATCTAACATTGAAATATATATAATTATATATAAGTACCATATTACTACGGTTGCGAGGGTGTTATACGCCATCCACCCGACTTCCCTGTAGATATACATCTACTCACCTACTATTCTCGCTTTAGCCGAAGTCGATGAACGCCTTGTTCTCCTTTGTCGCCCCGAAAGTCCACGCGAAGGTACCTACAGTTCAACGCATATCGTATCGACGTCAAAATCAAGTCCGAAAACCGATATGGCAAGCGAAACATATATAGGTTAGAACCTATGGTCCACGCATGCAAGAATGACCAAACAACCCCCGACGTTGACGTACAAACGTCAAACGACCGAGTCAAAACTCAAATACCAAAAATCTAGTTTTCAAAAGTCGCAAAACGAAATCAGCAACTTAGAAAAATACTCCCAGATTTTACCCTAGGTGAAATTAGGATATTCTGCATATTGGATTGGCCTAGTTATCAGGATATTGAAGCATGGACCAAGAACCAAACCCTGACTCTATAGTCAGGCCGCAATTTGCGGCCGATATGGTTATTTTGGCGGCCAGGTAGGAGAGTTAGGGGCTCGAGTTTTTAGGATAGTCTCTAAAAAGCCTGCATAACTCTCTGTATCTGCAATTTATTTTTCAGAGCTCTCGAGTTATTCCAGATTCTATTTGATCATCACAATTCAACAAAAACTTGAAATCGGAAAATTCCAAGTTCATGTTTGGGACTTCTAAACTCAAGTTTGGTGCAGAATTCTATCACTAAAAGGTTTGTAGTCACTGACTAAGCCACAATTACATCTCCACAATTCAAAATATCCACTAAATATCATCCTAGAATTTTCCAAGATCACTAAACATATACTTGTTTAACTCTAAACTACTATAAGAGATTAGGGAAACTTAAACACTTAACTAAAAATGAAAGGATTACCTTCAAAGAGCAACTCAAGAAAATTCTAAGATGGCCAAAGTGCTCAAAGTTCCAACTTGATCCTACCATGGTGCTTGTAGTGAGCCAAGGAATAATTTTTGTTAAGGTTGTAATTAGTTTTGGGGTGGTTTTGAGGGTAGAATTGTGGTGGTAGTAAAGGTGGAGGAGGATGAAGGAGAAGGAGACGAAGAAGGAAATGATGAAGGAAGTGAAGAAAATAAGTAGAGATGATGGCTCAAGGTTGCTAGAACCTTCCCTCAGTCTCTCTCTCTCTCACCCTCACCCATACTCTCTTGTCCCTTTCTCTCATTTAATATATTTTTCCCTTTTCTTTTCTAAAGAAAGAAAAACAAAACAAATTAAAAGTAAATGAAAATAAAGCCATGGGTATAAATATGAACAAGTGTTACAATATAATATGTTGCATGTCATGATACATAAACATGGTTAATACATAATCAGTAAAATATTAATCGAGTTTAGCATAAATTTATATGTAAATAATCGTATAAAATTTATAAAAGCCCAAAACCAATAAGTGCTTCCATAATTAATAACTCATTTTTAAAAAAATCAATTACTTTCCAAACTATATGTATATAATCACACCATTCCATTAAAACTAATTTCCATACTTTTATAATATTCATAAAATTTACTATTTTATTATTTAAATTCTAAAAGTAATATTTTATATTTTTGAAATGTTACAATCTTCTCCCCTTAAATAAATTCGGTCCCCGAATTTAAATTTAAACCCCCCGAATATTTAAAACATTTCAGTCAATCAGTCAAATCAGCGGAGCTCCAAATCACAAATACATAAGATATATCATAGCGCAGCGCATGCGCATGAAAACGAGTGCAAAACTCAAAAAATCGAAACTCCGTCAAGCGTTATGCAAATTATGGGAGTTATGACGAGAATACAAATTTCAAAAGCTACTGTTAAAATCAGGTATAATATAGTCAAGGTTATAATATATATATAGTACGCATCCTTGTGAAATCGTCTAAATAACTGAATAAAATGCATGCAAAATTCTTTTCAAATCGCCATGTGATGCGTATATCACGGCACAAGTAGCGGACGTTCATTTTGTAAAGAAATAGATATATATCTATATACGTTTTGCTTAAGATATACGTCCCGCATTTTGAAAATGATTTGGAAGGGCTTTCTTTGTAAATTTTCGCATCACTCATAGACACGAAGGAAAATATTGAGACTATGGCTCTTTTTGAAAATCCCTTTAGTAAATATCGATGCATGCAAAAATACCCAGGTACTGTTCTCAGACTAGTCCTGCTCAGTTACTATATAATATAGTATATGTCATAAACATGATGCTCGAAAAAAATCAATCTCAAATGGTGTATACAAAAATACCACGTGCATCCGGCACGTGCGGAATTCGAAATCAAATACAAGTGCCACGAATGTGTACAGAAGCAAAAAATAAGTGCAACGGGTATGCAAGAAAGTATCTATCAAGTGCAACGAGTGTGCACGATAACAATATCAAGTGCATCTAATATGCACTAAGAATCTTAATTAAGTGCATCTGGTATGCACGAAATCATATCAAGTGCCCCAAGTGTGCGCAAAAATCAAAATCAAGTGCATCAGGTCCGCACGAAAGTATCTAGTGCAGTAGGGTGCATGATAACGAAAATCAAGTGCACAAGGTGCACAAAAACACAAATCTAGTGCACTAGGTTGCAAAAAAATGAATAGCAAGTACACCAGGGTGCACAAAATAAATATCAAGTATATGAATCAGGATCAACGGTATACATCATGCATGAAATCAAAAACAAGTATACCGAAATGTATGAAATCATAAACATGTGCAACTGTGTGCACAAAATCCATATCAATGCACTGAAAGCGCACGTAAACTACACCGAATGCATAAGTCAAATTCAAGCGCATACCATATGCACGAAATCGAAATCAAGTATCTCGGAGTGCATAAAATCAAAATCGAGAGCAACAACATTACACGAAATATCAATCTAATCATCAAAATACCAAAATCAAAACGATGGTAACGTGATATCCGAATCGCCAAAATGCAATTCATAAATAAATGAAATTATGGTATACCTCCTTCAATGTCGAAAAGTTTCAGTGCACCTAAGGCTGGCAGAGTAAGAATATCTACTTGTATCCTGCCCACGGTATAGCACCCTTTGTCCTTATGTTCTCGTTTTTCTCTGTGTATCTCCAATTGCATGACTCCTCGGCTTGACAACCCGTTAGGGAGTAGTGACGGAAACAGTACCGTTCTGACGCTTCTCTGAACATCTCCTGGCCAATTAACATGGCCACTCGTAATGTAGCACGTCAATAGTGGCGGCCTCTGGCCCTCTAAGCATGTGTGATACAACCGATCCTGGGTCCAAATTTTTAGCGCGTAATATTCCAGAAAGAACCTGCTACGGTCTCTTCCAATCTCACCTCTGCCAAACTGCCCGGAGACTGGCACCCTTTACTTAATCTGTTTCTTATTCCGGGAAAGCTGCATTCCGATCATGACTTTCCTCTGAAAATATAACCGTATACAATGCCTCTGCATACGTATCAAGTCTCTGACATCAACGGAGAGGAACGCCAACTCGTTAAGATCTCACATGAACCTCTAACTCCGCTTCTCTTCAATATGGACCAATTCGGAATCATCTCTTCGTAGCTGTGTGGAATGCGCTCCAATTTGGCTATAGTCATATCCAGAGTCTCCTGTAAGGAATCGAAGCTACGAACTAGGTATCTCCAATACTCTGTAGAAGACATCTGGCTAATTACCTCCTCGGGAACTCATCCAAGTTATCGGAGGAATACACTTTTGCTCGTCCTTTCTTGATCGACTCACAACACGTCTGAGTGAGGCCCCTTCTAACTGAAGCTAGTCAATTTGATGATCTCGCATCGGAGCATCCAAATGAACAAAATGTCCTAGTCACTTATCCAAGGGTGAATAGTGATCTTCTGTTACATCCCTGCCATTAAACTCATGTGGCTTCAGCTTATAAAATCTAGAGGTGATATCTTATCAATCTCAGCAGCAGCCGCTTCATCTGTCCGCATGGTAGACAACACATCGATCTTCTGGAGTGTTAGTGATATGTATGCCCTAGAGGCCATTACTATACATACGATGTATATTGTAGTGGATGCTTCGACATATATAGGGAGGACTTTCTTGCTCGACATGATAGTATGCTATCTGGTTGCTCTTTATCTTAACATGTACTCTGATTGTCTCTATGCATGTTGATAAAGCCCTTAGGATGAGTACTTGACTACCAGGACTATGATGCAGATCATACTAGTGGGGACAGTGGAGTCACTAAGTACATCCTTCAAATGTTCCTAGTCGCAGGTGTATCGAGACAGGGTATCGATATACCAGAGTAGACTAGCGTATGCTTCATGATCCATGTAGATGGGCGATGGATGATCCCATATCCATTGGTGTTTGACATCAGAGAAAGTATACGGGTGCTCAGTAGAGACTGGGTATACTTGACGGACTCGCCGAGAACTCCCAGATGGTATTATACCTCACGTCAGATGGCAGTTCTCTGTTGACACTGGTACAGGTTAGTCTGTAGACCTGAGATCGTCATAGAGTCTTATGTGATTCCCACTGTACTTTGATTTCCACCTAACCACGTCCAAGAGGGCGTGCAAAACGGTGGCTTTTGGGTACAGTCCCGAATCACATGGAGGCAATGAGCGATAGGAGGGGTTTCGTCTCTCCCGGTATAGGGAGTTGATGTTGCGCTGTGTTCGATTGGATATAACTGGAAATCCCTGGCCAGGGTTGCTGAGATTTACTGGTAAATGTTATCAGTAGTGTAACAACTCCAATTTTTGTATACATAAATTTGATTTAAATTTGAAGTATACTTGGAGTATTTAATGTTGCTGTTATCACTTTAAGTATCTATTTTCCCACAATAATTACAAGAAGGAGCTTGTAGCTCATTGGTAATACCTTGCACTGCTGAACCAAGCCACCAGAGTTCAAATCCCATACCCCACATTATTTTTAGATTATTTTTCTTTTAAAATTCTTGGAAGACCAACAGTCCACAGGTCATAACTCCCAAAAGTTGAACTGAACCCCAAAAAGTGAATATACCAGGAGCTACGTCAGGGAAACCCACACCCGACGATCACCGGACTTGGCCGGGATCGGCCGGCGGACCGGCCGACTCGGGCTGGCGCTGTTGGCCGGACTCGGCCGGACGGCCGAGTCCCCAAAACGAAAAAGTTGCCTTTTCGTCTTCTAAACTCCCCTGTTTACTCCATTTTAATGGATCGGTTCCCGAATGTTAAATACACCCTATTTAATACAAATTTTAATGATTTTTCTTTAATTTTTATAATTTTTTAAAATAAAAACCTTTCACCTACCCTACCCTAGCCTACCCTATAAATAGACCCCCTACCCTCTACCCTCTCATCCTAAAACACTAGGTTTACTCTCTCAAAATTTCTACAATAAGGGTGCACTTTGAAACCGAGTTCACGGCGAAGCGCTGACGGAATTCCAGCGACGTTTTTTGAAACAACCGGCGACGAAACAACACCTCGGCCACTCACCTAGTTCCCCTATACTCTTTAGTATAGATCGAAACCCATAAGTCCCATTCTTTCCTTCTCTCTACTTCTCAAAAATACGAAATTACGAAACCCGACGGAAATCGGAACAAACCGATTTCCGATTCGGTTTTCTATAAAATCTCACTTGTCACCAACTCCACAATACTTAAACTTATTCATGATGACTATTAAACACATAACAACTAATTTGGATAAAGTTTCTCATATAAAATGATAGCTTTTGCAATATCGTATTCTTTTTCACTTTAATACCATAATGTTTATTTTTCTTTTTCTAATCAATTCAATCATTCCTAAATATCTTTATCTTGACCATTAAACTTGTAAAAATCAATTTGAATAAGTTTTCACACATGAAATGATAACCTTTTTAACTTACCGTATTTTTTCACTTTA
Source organism: Agapanthus africanus (assembly GCA_030015575.1). Taxonomy (NCBI): domain Eukaryota; kingdom Viridiplantae; phylum Streptophyta; class Magnoliopsida; order Asparagales; family Amaryllidaceae; genus Agapanthus; species Agapanthus africanus. The sequence continues at coordinate 465,149,662 of JASDDO010000018.1, read as the reverse complement.
ATACCATCATATTTCAATTTCACATTTAACCCGTTAATATTGCTATACCTTAAAATAGATTACGAGGTAATGACCTACCTCCTCACACACACATATGCAACCATAATACGCTATCTTGAAAACTCCTAATACGATAAAACAAGATTTTACATTAAAATATCATTTCCTTAATAAAACCTTTTATAAAAGTTTTGGCTTGATACATTTGTTTAAACAATATTTTTAATAGGAAAAATACGATAAGTTGTGGACATCGATCGTTTATCTAAACCTGACTTTGTGGTGTCTAGGCAAGTGTGTCTAAGGCAAGTGGTTACTTAATTAAGTCTACTACTTGTAGTGGAGAGCCTCCCACTTACCTGGCACTTACCTGGCCGCAATTGGCGATGAAGAGCCGATTTGAGGCTTCTGACTTGTCGTTTAGACCTTTTAGAAATAGGCTAATTGGCTCAGGAAACCCTAGAATCTAAAATACGGAAAATTACACTTTTCAAATAAATACCTTTTACCTTATAAAACCGTTTTCTAAAGGATTAGTATTTTACAATCTTTGCAAAGCGCCGCTACAACCCATCTTTGGGGAACCCGTTAGGGATCGTGCGGTTTATCGCGCACCCTCAGGCTAGTAGTGCGAGATTCAGACCTCCGCAAGGAGCATTCGGTCTCGAAAGGTTTAAAATACGACATCTTAAGAAAAATGAGATTTTTTGAAATATAAAATATTTATTAAAATTATTTTTGTATAAACATATGTATATTTATCATTTAAATACCTATTTTATTATAATATAAATTTTCCACCTTTTTCTAAAAATCACAAAAGAATAAAGGTTACATTAAAATACCATGAACTTCCAATAATCATTATTACAGATAAATACCATTATTTATGAAACTAGGATATTTTCTTTAGAAATGTCACAATATAAAATCCACAACTCTAAAGACGAACAATAAATACTTGAGGCGTATTTTGAAAAGTATATAAAAGTATTTTTACATAAAAACCCCTCAAGTTTATAAATTTCCCTAAGGACCCTAGCAGTTAAAAGACTTCGTTTCACATTTCTGATTGTTTGACTCGGGTTTGAGTCTGATTAATCTGACTTGAATATGATTCAAGTAAATCCATAATCTACAAGTTTCCAATTCAATATGAACACATGAATCTATGAATACAATTTGGCTGAACCGAACCATGGATATATTCCTTTTACATGTTTCCCAGTATTCCATTTACATGACTCTACGGTTATAACCGTTTCCTGATATCATGGTTTCGGTCAGTCAGTCAATCAATCATACAACTAACACAATTTACAAGATAACAATACAAACAAGATATCGCGGGGTTTAAGGGGTAGATTGGTACGGAAGGTGTTAAAGGTGGCACGAGGTGGTCAGATTTAATACACCTAACATGAATCCAGTTGCTGTTGTACCGTGGCATAAACGGTACTTTGTACTATACGTGCCCTTAGTCTCTGGCATATAGAGACTCCCCTCGTATACACTGGCATCCTTCTGTACCAAGCTATAAACAACAGCGTTGACATAACATTACAACAATAGTTTACACTTTAAAATGCATCTTATTATTCTGTCTTTTCTACTTTCCTCTTACCTTTGGGACTTACCGAGCGACCTGTTCGCTGACGACATTCTCTTTCTTTCTTCTTTAAATGTCGTCAGGTGATTTGGACCCGGCAGAAATTGAGCCATCGCAAGAAGACTTGGAGCAGTTTACTCAAGACCCTGCACTGTAGTTTCATTGTACACTTTTCTTTTCAGTACTTTTCATTTCCTGTTATGCCACTGTTTAGGCATCTTTATTTCAGTTGTATTTCCTTTTCATGTATTGTACAAAGAATGTTAATATATAAAAGTTGTTGTTCTTTTTATATTCTTGTCTCTTGTGTATTTATTCCTATATTGCTTAGATACGCTTAGCGTATTTACTTCTGAGTATATACGTAGCGGACCTCGTCGCGTCCCCTTCACCGTATACTGGGAAGTGGGGCATGACAAGTAGTTTCTCGAACTGTTATGGACCTCATATCGACACGGCTTATCGATTACCGGGGTCTGACGTTTACCACCCCTAGACTTGATATGCGGCATATCAGACGAAGAGACCGGACTGTACGGGAGTGTTACTGGTTGGATTCACAGGAGAATGTACAGGCTTGCTTGTTGATCTTCTGATTTCTCAATACCTGGGTGGCTGTTACGTTTAGCTGACCGCTTGCAGCTTGTGGATGTTTGATATGATCATCACCTACTACCGGCGTATTGACGATTCTTTAGAGTCCTACACAGAGGTTTCCTGGCTCAGGCAAAACGGAGTTGGAGCACATATGTGATATGTGCGGGACCGAGAATAATACGTGTATACGATACCGTATTAGATTCTCGCGATATGTGATATCGGCCGGGTATATGTGATATAGCCGGGTCATCGGATCAAGTGTTGCTTCGATGAACTGATACAGATTATATTAGTCGGTTATTTGTGAAATAGCCGGATTATCGGATCAAGTGTTGATTCGATAATTTAATGTATAATTATATATTTGTTATATTATATTGCATTAACTAATATAAGCTCACTTAAATATTCTTTTTCTCACTTGGATAATACATTGATATATATGTGATATATGTTAAATGTATTATTTTATTTTGTTACAATAAATATTGTATATGTGATATATAATATTGTAACAAGGTTACAAATGCTACATGTTTTTTGGAGTTTAAACATGGTTAGGGTTTGGATTAGGGTTAAGCTTGGATGAAGCTTTCATGAAGCTTCATGAAGCTTTGACTTTGACCTTTGATATTTTGTGTTGATATTTATTAACCCAACCCAAACCTTAATCTCTAGTTTATTCTCTACAAGGGTTAACTCTATCATTCTTAACCCATGGTTGATTTGTAACCACAACAATGATTTCATTATTCATCAAAAAAAGATTTGCTTCATCTTCTTCTTCCTTCTTCTTTGATGAAAACCTTCACTAGGTTTTTGATAAGTGATGATAATGAGTGAGAAATTGAAAACAAAAGAGAGCTAAATTCCTACTTCATCATCCTCATCTATTCTAGCCATTTAGATTAGGGTGTTTGCTTTACTAATACTTGATTAGTGAAGTAAGAGCTTGGGTTTGAGATTCCTCAAGGTAGATCATCTTAGTAGTTGAAGATTGGAAGCAAGCTTGCATCTTTCTCTTCATGGAGCCTCTATAGAGTCTGGGTACTTGATGATCGCAGCGAAGGGACCTCAATACGGAGCTATTTGAAGTGAAGGACCGGTCTACAAAGGTTGTATTCCTTATTCACTTAGATGTAAAGAGTTTACATATCATGTTTAACCCTAAGTCTCTAGTTAAGATCTTGGCGAGTTTGTTTAGCACCCCAAAAATTTTTAAGTAACATGATTGATGCTTGCCAAAACCTTGCTAAGGTGCTAAGCTAACCCTACAGTGGTATCAGAGCCAAGCTAGAGCATTAGGCATTGTCTAGACGAAGTTTGAAGTCCGATCGAACTCCGAAACCCCGATAAATCCCACTTTCTGGAAAAAAATTCAAAAGTTGAAAATTTTCATATTAAAAATACTCAAAAAATCATGCGGAGAATTCTAAAAATTACTGTGAAATACGAAACCATAACTCACTCAAGTGACCGCGGAACCGCGGCCAAACCATGCGTTTGACGGCGGTTCCGCGGCCAACTTTTTGGAGTTAGGGGCTAATACTTGTAACAACCGAGCCCAATGCTACTAGTTTCTGTTACCGTATGAATGGTATATGGTATTTATTTCATTGATCCTACTTGACTGTTGTTAGTTATAAATTTTACCCGACAATTCATTTCTGCATATAACAATTTAAGGCATCTAAATAAAATTAAAAAAAATATTCGTCATGGCATGCTTGACACCCCTAACCCTGTTGTAGCGTCCGTGCATCGTGTTCTCGTCCCGTTCAGTGAAACGGGCGAGTTTGGACGGCTACGCGCGCGTACGTGTGTCCGTTTTGGGGGTATGCTGTTTGATTGTAAAATACTTCATTTTAAATTTTGGATCCCGTCTAAAATTTTCTTATTTCAATTTCAAATTTTTGGACCCGATCCGGGCGCTTTTTGGAAATGTTTTGCATTTACGCCAAATCCTATTTTCTAGTATTATTCTTTAACCAACGAGCATTTAATATAAATCCCCTGAAAATATTCTTCCATTTCTTTAAAAATATATCTTTTCTTAAACTCAAGCCAATCACAGTCCTTCTTTTTTTGATTGGGGGCCCACGACATCCCTCTTCCTTTCCCCAGCTTACAAAATAATCCCTCTAAAATACTAAAATCTTTAATTAAAATTTCCCATAACAACTTCCCCAACCAATCAAATAAATCCTTTCTAAAGTTTTCCAAACAAATTCATAATTCATCAACCAATCAGGTTCATTTTAACCCGCGGGCCCCACCATTTGTTTTCTCTCTCTCCCTTTCTCCTTCTCTCTCTCTCTCTTCTCTAACGCTACACTCCAACTTTATCTCTCCTCCCTGATTCTCTCTCCTCTCTCTCTCCTCTCGCAACCCCTCTCTCTCTCTCTCCTGTCTCTCTCTCTCTCTCTCCCTATTTCTCTCTCTCTCTTCGTTATATATATATATTTTCTCTAACAGAACCCACCTCGCGCAACCCTAGCCGCCTCTTCTTTCACCGCCGCAGCCCCAACGCTGACGCCATCATCGCCGACTCGCCCTCGTCGTCTACCTCATCTCCACCTCCTCGTCTCCATTTTCTTTCTCTCCCTGCACGAGGCCGCGCACCCACCTGCAGCCGCAGCTTGTCGTGGAATCGCCGCCGGTGATCTCCATACGTCCCTGGCCCTGTGCACACCCCTCAGTGAGCATCGCTTCCCCTCCTCTCCTTCTTCTCCTTCCTTCTTTTTCTTTTCTTTTCTTTGCAGTTCTGTTTCCATTCTTGATCGTCGGTGGTCGCTGCAGTAACCTCCGCCGGAGCTCCGTCGACGCCGTCGACCATCACGACCTCTTCACAATCCACAGTGAGTATCCTTCCCTCCTCTCCATCCTCCTTCCCCTCTTCCCTTCTTCTTCCTTTCCTGTAATTCTTTAGTTGCTTACTGTTTTTGTGTCTCACCGGAATCCGGCCGTGCCGGCGACGTGTCCCGACGATCCAGCGAGGTACTCTGATCTGTGTGGTTCCACTGTTCGTCGTTTGGGTTCATTCCGTGAACCGTGCGCGCGTCACGAGTTTTCCCCGCCGACGTTTAACGTTCCGTTTTCCCGATTCGCGACCCGTCGAGGCAAGTACCCCTTACTACATGCTAAATAATATTTACTTACACATTGATGACACCGTAAACCTGTAGTTTAACTTTAGTACGATCATTTCCCATTTTTCGTGTTCAATATTGTTATATATCATTTTATCTTTCAAACTTGGAACCTACCTTTTGCAATTACGGTATTGAACCTAATAACCACATTTACATGTTTTAATTACACTTTCACTAATGACGTAGCCTATGGCACTTTCTCTATCGTTTTACTTCATTCGGACACTCGTGTACATTTAACCTGCATAAACTGTGATTTCATCCATGGAACCTATATATATATATATATATATATATATATATCATTGCATCCATAAAATTCTTAAACTGGTTAACATGATTTAACGGCCCTAACTGTCATATTGTATTCTTATAATGTTGATAACACCTCGGACACACAATTGATAACTGTGCTGCCAATTAATCGATGCCTCTTTATTGTTTAATTCGTTGCTTAAATCTTTGTTGTTGATGACCATGCTTGATTATGTAACTGAGTATGAGCACACCCATGATATCGTTTACATCTTGACCTGACTTGTTACATACATATTGATTGACCCGACATGGTACCGTATACTGCTTGACTTGACCTGATGTACCATGACCTGACCCGTTACCTGATCTTGTGTCTAATACCAATAAACCTGACATGTAGTCCTCATGGACCGTTCCTGTTGTCTATCCAGACAAACCTGTTTACCTGATCCTGTGTTGGCATTAGTTCTTGATTACGGGATACCTGACTTGACATACACATATAACTTGGGGGTATGGGGAAATCAAAGGTGAAACCTGACTTGTAACTCAACAGTTCGCTACTTGTTCTGATCAGTTTTAGAGGCTAGGCCAGCCTTGGAATGATGCTGCTGACATCATTCATCTGTATACATTCATGTTTAGTGCCTAGCAGCATGTCTCGGTTTCAGCCCGAGAATCTGGGTCGTGGTCCTGGGTATGTATGGGATACTATTGAGTTACATCGATAATTCATCAATTTGGTTTCAAAGACTTTAGAACAGAAAATCTGAATGAACAGTTTAGTTTACCCACTGCACACTACCCTGCACTGCTCTGACTTATATTATTGTTACCCTTGCTTTATTCCTGTTCATATTCGCATTGCCTGTTACCCTGTTTATATGTTATTACTTGATGACTTGACGCGCTGACGTCTGGGTTTTGCATGGCACAGATTCTGTACCGTTGTCGCAATCCGAGCAGGAGTACTTCAGCCGACAGGCTGAGCTGTGAGTGTCAGCAGTAGTTAGCTTTTCTTTCCTGCATTTTATTCCTGATGTGAGCCCGCATTATGGGACATACATTCCAGTTATCTTGTATTGGATCTTTCGCTTCCGCATTTTATTATTCTTGACTCAGATTATCTTAGATTATGGACATGTTTTAGATAGTTTTATTTTGTTCTTGATATCTCTACAGCCGTAATGTGACTGTGGATGGATACTTCCTACCCATAGGTAGCATGGTTGGCTATGTCACATGCCCACTTTAGCGTACTCTGGGAAGGGGGGCATGACATGGTTCTTTTGGTATCAGAGCCATAGGTTAGTCGGGTTGATTCTTTTGTAGTTGGGTATTGTACCCAATACACGAATCAAAATACCCGTGTTTAGGAAACATGTCCTGCCACCTTGCCGTTTTACCATTCTTGAATCACATTCTTTCTGATTATATCTTTTACGATGTGCAAACTTCCTTTGCATATCGACTCGAAACCTGATTCCTTGTTATCTGTAGGACTTAGGCGACTTGGGTGGAGTTATGCAATTGTGGCTATGATACCGCGGCATAGTTACAATGCGGCACTCTATTTAAGTAACTTGGAGTTCTAGCCTTGATCTATATTTTGAATCTATCATCATGCTAATGTTGGGTGTTTTGATTTCAGGAATATGGCAGGTAAAAATTTGAAGACGTACCAAAGGCGTGTGGACGAAGCCGCCATACTTGGGGTGATAAGGGGAATGCTGGAGAATCAAAAAAGATAGACCGAGCTGATCCAGCAGCAAGCGGAATCGTTTCAGGAAGGTTTGCAGATCGTTCAGCATTCTGTGAACAATGTTGGAGCTAAACCAGTCGACCGAGTAGGGACCATAGCAGATTTCAGGCGTTTGGGTCCGTTTACATTTACTGGTTTGGAGGAGCCGTTGCCAGCGGAGCAGTGACTAGTGGACACAGAGAATTTGCTTATTGCGGCACAGATTCCAGATGAGAAAAGAGTTGATGTGGTACGCATTCAGTTAGTGGACTACGCCCGAGAATGGTGGCTTGTGGAGGAGAACCGCTTGCCCAAGCCGATCAAGTGGACGAATTTTTCAAAGAGTTTCCTAGAAAAGTTCTTCCCGCGGACCGCACGAGAGGAAATGGAAGAGAAGTTTATCGGGCTAAAGCAGAATGGAGCACCCGTAGATATGCATGCAGCAGAATGGACAAGACTCAGCAGATTCGCTGGACCTTTAGTTGCCAATGATGCAGACAGGGCACGGAGGTTCATGCGCAGCTTGGACGTGGACATCCAGAGGCAGATTGTCTCCCTGGGTTTGACCACTTTCTCACAAGTACTTGCGGCAGCCCGAGAGCAGCAGAGTTTATCTGGGGTGAAGGGGAGTTTGCAGCAAACAGCAGTTGCGGTAAGGAAGCCAGTATTTGTACCAAACTGAGCTCATGGTCGCAGAGGTATTCCAGTGGACCGTCGAGGTGTAGCACCCATGAAGAAGCCTGTTGTCGTCGATCGAAGAAAGAGCATGACTTGTAACTACTGCAATTTACCTGGCCACGTGCAAAAGGATTGTCGAAGGAGGCTGGGACTCTGTTTGGTTTGTGGAGCGGCAGATCACGCTGTTAGTGCTTGTCCGTCGAAACTTCGTACGAGAGATGATTTTCAGAAGCCTCCGCATAGACCGTTCCAGGGACAGAAACAGCTAACTCAAGGACCTAATCAGGCTCGAGCTTTTACCTTGACAGCGGAAGAAGCTAAGGCGTCAGGAGAAGTTGTTTCAGGTACTCTACTCGTTCATGGTTTTCCCGCATTAGCGTTATTCGATTCTGGTGCATCCCATTGTTTTATATCATCCAAGTTTATAACTACACACTCGATTGCCTGCACGACCCTGTCTAGTTTCTGGGACATACACACTGGGAATGGGAAAATCATAGCTAGTAGGGAATGTAAAGATTGTACAGTTGTTGTGTGCAGACGGGAGCTTTTTGCAGATTTCTTGGTGATTGATACGGGCAGCTACGAGGTCGTCTTGGGAATGGATTTTCTTGGCACTTTCCACGCTCACATTGATTGTAGGGCAAGGAAAGTAATTTTCCAGATTTCCGGACATCCCGAGTTTAGCTTCACTGGAGGAAGCAGTTCTGTCGGGCCAGTCGAGTTCAGAGCTAGGCCGACAAACAATATTCTTGCATCAATGGAAGTTGATAAAAGTGAAGAGCCGGCTGTTGTTCGTGATTTTATGGACGTGTTTGAAGATATATCGGGTTTACCGCCGAAGCGAGACGTGGAGTTCGCAATTGATCTTATTCCTGGTGCAGCGCCGGTTGTTCATAACATAATATTGTATTTTGTATTCCCCATTCTTATGCATTTTACAATGAAAACAGGTGCTTTTGACCCATGTCTGCTACATGTTACAGGTTACAGGTTATTGGCGCGAAAACAGTGAAAAACACAAAAGACGACACAAAAGAAGGACCTTTGACCAACAATTAGGAGGATCTTAGTAAAGCCCAGGAGAAGAACGGTTCACCATCAACAAGGCAACGCAAGATCCAAGTTTGCAAGAAAGACGGTTAAAGGATCCATTGCAAAGTGTTCACTGAAGATCTGGAATTAATACAGAAGGCCAATTGATAAAAGGAATAAAGAACCAGGAAGCCCAAAAGACACCAAAGCAAGCCACCAAAATTTAAGGATCCAAGCTCACCATTGGGCCGCGGAACCGCGGCCCAAGCGCGCCCATGCCGCGGTTCCGCGGCGGTTTGAAGCCCTAATGTGCAGGAAATTTTACCATAATTCTTTGGCGGCTTTGGAAAGATTTTCTAGGGGTATATTTGTAATTGTAGACATGCGGAGCAATTGTAAACCTAGGGTTTCTATGTCCTATAAATAGAACCCAAAGCCTTATATTTTCTTATGCCTCTACTCATGAATAAAATTCTGTTTTCTTGAAGTTAGAGCGCATCAAAAGTAAGTAGGTTATTTTCCTTGCAGTAGTTGTAGTTTTTCATATCTGCTCTAGGTAAATTATTTTCTCGCCTTAGTTTAATTTAGTTTAGCTTTTATTAACTTGCAATCGATGTTTTCTCTCTTTAATAAAATCATGTTTTTTTTCATTCCCTCGATGAGCGAGTAGTTTCCTCGCTTGTTAGGGTTAGGAATAGGGAAGGATTTGAGAGATGAAGATCTCTCATCTCTTTTCGTTGCCAAACTTTTATGAACATTAGAACTCCTTGCATACCTTCTTATTCCGCTCCCTACGGCACTTTTACCCTCGAGGTAACGGTGATTCCGTAGTCTAAAGGCCCGGATTTTAAGGTTTTCCAGGGAGGTTAGGGTAAAGATTAATAAAGGAAGGATAAGGATCTAGAGGAAGAATCAATCATCCTAATCATCCTAATCCCCTTTATAAATATTTACCATAACACTAATATGATAAATTTAATTAATAGCAATGGAAAGAGATGTAGATCTTTGTTTACCAAATTTTCTCTAGACCTAATCCTAGCAAGTTTCTAATCCTAGTATCATACAACTTCAATTTTTAGGTTTAATTATACTTCCAAACACCATTTGGAATTAACTCGTAAGAAGTTAAAGAAGATTTACACATCCCTATGGACCGACCCGTATTCACCGGCTAGCTGCAAAGCGACGCCGTTCTTGATTGCGGTAATATATTTTTGATCGACAAAACATCTCTTAATCAAATGGCGCCGTTGCCGGGGATGGCGTAGAATTTTCTTTTCGCGATTTCGGGTTAATCATAAAATTAAAAAAATCATAAAAATCTGAAAAATCACAAAAAAATATAAAAACATATCATCTGTTATTTTTGGAAAGGGTATCTTTGTGTGAATTTTGCAGGATCTACGCACAAATTTGGATCTGGAAATCTATAGAAAGCGAAACAGCAAATAGACGATCCTATCAACAGAAGATTGCAACAACAGAGGAACAGAAAAAAATTTAAAGGACCGAGTCAACAAGTCAAACGCGCGATCTGGTGCAGCAGCAGCAAAAAAAAAAAAACCGGCGGCTCTTTCTGGCCGCGGAACCGCCGCGGAACACCACTTCTGGCCGCAGAACCGCCGCGGCCTGGTCGGTTCAGAAAAAAAAAAAACAGGAGGCAGAAGCGCGGTAAAAAAAAAAATCTGTAAGTCTTCTGATCTCCTCTGCAAATCTCCAATATATCTTCTGAAAAATCTCCTGCAGGATTCTTTGCGCTTTAAAAATCTTTCTCTTTCCAAATAACAATCTTGTACAGGATTTTTGTGCCTCGTTTAAAATAATAATTGATTGCAAGTAATCTTTTTTGTTGCATATCTTTTCTCGAATATCTTTTTGCAACAATTTTTTTCCAAATAAAGATTCTTTGTGATATGCTTAAAATAATAATTGATTGCAAGTAATATTTTTTGTTTTGCATATCTTTTATCGAAAATCTTTTTGCAAAATTTCCAAATAAAAAGTAAGCGGAAAAAGGAAAATTTTAATTAGAAAATTTGCAAACTTTGAAATTCATAAAATAAAAAGATTTGATAGAAAGTGATTTACTGTTTTGCATATCTTTAATCGGATTTTAAGGGGCTTTTGACTAATTCAGATTGGGTGGGGATTTCATCACCCTTCCCAGGACCCCAGAAATCACATAAGGCATTTGCATTGACCATATCTTAATTAAAAAATATTAGACTCAGCCCTAAGGATTTCGAGCTCAATAGGACAGAGGACTAGTTATAGGCATCGACCGTTTATCCTAACCTGACTTTGCGGTTTCTAGGCAAGTGTATCAAAGGCTAGTGGTTTTTAATTAGGCCCACAGTGTGGTTCCTTCTCACTTACCTGGCACTTACCTGGCCGCAATTGGCGGTGAAGAGGCGGTTTGAGGTCCTATTTCTAGCCCTTTGGAACAGTTAGGAGCTGTCTAGCTGACCTCGGTGATCCTAGATCTAGGACTGATTGTGCATTTCTGGTTATTTGCATTTATGTCTTAGCCCATTATCGAAAATTTTTGCAAAACAAATAAAAAAAATAATAAAAGGAATTTTTTATAAAAAGACTTGCAACTTTTGTCACTGAGAAATCATTGCACCACCTACCTTCTTCATCTTTTCTTTCTTCTATCATGGGTACCCCACATAATAAATCACTTGCCGAACTTTTGTATCCCGAACCTAACTTTGCGTCGTACGTCAATTTTTTCGGTCAATTTAAAGACGATCTTTCCTTGCCTAAAATATCTTTGAAAGATCAAATAGAAGCGTCTAGGAGAAACAGTTTGACTTTTCAACCCAATTTGTGTCAACCAAGTCAACCTTTACCACTTCCATATGTTGACACCACTTCTTCAAGTCCTTCTGTCACTCCTAAGCCGATGTCCATTGCTGAGCATATTGCTCAATCTCGCAGCCGATCTTTCACCCCTCTCCACTCATCTAATTCTAGGGATCCACACGATTATTCACCTTTTTATCCACATGTTGACCCTACCCCTGTCCAACCACCCACTTCCTACCAGTCCTACCCGACCTTCCCACCTTCACTAGACACTGCTTCTACACAGCCTTTTGGGAGTTTCACATATCCAAACAATTTCAAATCTTTTGCCGAAACCCCTTTACCACCAAAGTCTAGTTTGGAAGAGGCGTTGGAGGCGTATATCGCAGCAATAAAAAAAATGGTTAGAAATGTGGAAGCGTCCGTGGCCGCCCTTATGCAACCTGCTGAACCGGTAGCTAGTTTCCCGCTAGCCCTAAATTTTTCAATATATGAGGAGGCGGTTGGACTGAGTAAGAATGGGAGAGGATTTCCAAATCAAACCTACCCATACCCAATTGAAGCCCACAACTCCGGTTTTCCATCGATTGTCCCAAATGATTCATCAGTTAAGGATAAAAATGAGTTGTGTGATTTTGTAGTGTTTGATTTGCCAAATTGTGAGGAACCCCCTTCGAGTGAAACAGCACCCAATCCGTTTGACCTTTACACTTCCACTCTAGAACCTACATTGATAAACATCCATACTTTTGATGAGGTGTCTAAAGAAATTGATTTTCACTTGATTGAGGATATAGACGCCGGGAATATTTCGGATGATGAACCTGTCGATTTAATTGAAATTTTATGTTCAAATCATCATCCCGAGTTATTAAATGTTTCTCCCGAATCTCATATGCGTCTTGATTTTGATGATAATGGCATGGATGAGTTGAATATTGAGGAGAATTATGAGGATAATATTGAGGAGAGTAGTGAGGATCATATTGAGGTTGAACCATTTTTCTTTGATGTGTCGGATTTTCCAATTCATCCTCTTGAACCTTTACCTAAATCACCTTCCCTTTTTTCCATCGTTCCGACCACGCCTCATTTCACGCTTGACGACTGTGAGCTTGAAAACTTTTCCTTTGAAACTGACACAGTTCTCACAGCCGATGACACGTACGAGTGTTTCACTTTTTCGGACGATGTTGAAGTCTCACCGCCCGAGTTTGAGTCCTTTGCATTTTCAGATGAGTTAGTTAATCTATCAGACTCGGTTGCTTACAGTCGTTTCGAACCATTGATGGAATCTTTCCAGTTCGACACAGTTTACTACGGTGAGAATGAGACTATCCCTAATTCACTCCCTTTCGTCCTTCCCATTGTTCCGACCGAACAAGAGACCGTTACGCTTTCATCTCCTATACCAAGTTCGGCGTACCCATGTTTTCTTGCGAATCTTGAGGGATTTGACCCCATTTCCCGACAGGTTGATAGGTTAGCGCAATCGCTTATAACACATCGGTCATCACAAATTGCGCTAATCTATTCACTCGATTTACACCCTCAAGACTCCACTTCTTTCTCTTCTCTACCATTCTTCTCCCCCACCGAGACCATATTCTACCATTCTTCTTTCCACACGGTCTCGCGTATTTCTCATTTCTTTCCTCTATACCCAATTATTTCACCAACTCGGCCATTACCACGATAAGATTTTTGATTGGTTGGTGCTAACTTTTGGCTTGTGTAAGGCCAAGCTTAAGTTTGGGGGGAACCTTGTTGTATATATATTTTTGTTTTTCTTTTAACAATAAAAATAAAAAAAATTTAAAAATGAAAAAAAAGAAAAAAAATTATAAATAAATAAACAGGGGAGTGCCGACAATTTTGACCCTCTTGGTGTAGCATGACAGTAAGGACACTGTCAAGTTTAAGTTTGGGGGTATGCTCGGTACGTTTTCTTTCTTCGCATTCATTTGTACATATTTTTTGCATTTGCATACTTATTTGAAAACCCATAAAAATTGAAAAATTTCAAAAATTATAAAAATTAATGTATTCAATTTTGGCTAATTGACTTGAGTTTGACAAATAGGTTAAATGGCTAGGAAGAACTAGATCTTAGACTTAGCAAATTAAAAACCCTAAAAATAACCTTCCTTAAAGTTTAACGGTAGAAAGTATATGTCTTTGTAGTTTATTTAGAAATAGGCAAATTTTGGGTTTACTTCTTGGGCTAAGTCGAAACGAAGGAAAAGTATTAAAATTTTTATTAGAGTATAAGTTTGAAAAATAATTCCTAGCTTAAGTCTAGATTCTGAAAACATATACCCTACAAAATGCACAAACACGCGCCTTGAAACTTGGATTAGTAGAAGAGACCTTGAAATACTCTTGTCTAAAGTCCTTAGCACAATGAAAATAAAAAAGAAAAAAAAAGTGAATAAAGAAAAAAATGGACACTAGTTTTTATGATTACTTAAGGCTGTAAAAATAGAAAAATATTTAGCGAGGGTGCTTCATCACCTAGTGCCTTAGACCAACTGGTTTGGGAGTCACTGCTAAAAGCCTTGGGTGTTGCAAAACTAGGAAGTACGCTTTAAAATGCTAACGCATCTTGTAATCGGTTGTTGGTACCTCAAGAAGTATTAACAGTCGCATGAAGGATGTGAAAGCGAAAATTCACCAATTAATAAGTGCTTTGGACAATGGACGAGAGTACGATTGCTTGATTTGAATTTCCAAGTGTAGGGGTGATATTTACACACACGTGGGGATATGTGATTAGAGTTTAGATAAGAGAAAGGAATGAAGAATAGAACTTGTATCTTTGATAGAGTTGATAGAAATTCCTAAGTGGAGATGGAACCCTAGAAGGAAAACTTAAGAAATGCCGAAAGCTAGGTAATTCTACAGGATATATATAATCTTAAGTTAAATAATAAGTAAGTGTGAAGAATATGGGTGGATAATTTGCAGGTCGACGATAATAGAATTCCTTGTTAGAAAACCTAATTAGAGAACAAAAGTCGAAAAACCGAATTGATAGGATTTTGTGGGTGTAATCCGCTGAAAACCCTCAGGAGACAACACTCCTCCTACTAGGGACACCTAGAGGTTTAACGGCTTGTTGCACGTGCTCAGTGCAATCGCGTTTCCCTGCGAAAGTGTGGCTAGGTTAGATTTTTATCGAAAATAAATAAAAGTTTGCTCGAGGGCGAGCAAATGATAAGTTTGGGGGTATTTGTTCATAACATAATATTGCATTTTGTATTCCCCATTCTTATGCATTTTACAATGAAAACAGGTGCTTTTGACCCATATCTGCTACATGTTACAGGTTACAGGTTATTGGCGCGAAAACAGTGAAAAACACAAAAGACGATACAAAAGAAGGACTTTTGACCAACAATTAGGAGGATCTTAGTAAAGCCCAGCAGAAGAACGGTTCACCATCAACAAGGCAACGCAAGATCTAAGTTTGCAAGAAAGACGGTTAAAGGATCCATTGCAAAGTGTTCACTGAAGATCTGGAATTAATACAGAAGGCCAATTGATAAAAGGAATAAAGAACCAGGAAACCCAAAAGACACCAAAGCAAGCCACCAAAATTTAAGGATCCAAGCTCACCATTGGGCCGCGGAACCGCGGCCCAAGCGCGCCCATGCCGCGGTTCCGCAGCCGTTTGAAGCCCTAATGCGCAGGAAATTTTACCATAATTCTTTGGCGGCTTTGGAAAGATTTTCTAAGGGCATATTTGTAATTGTAGACATGCGGAGCAATTGTAAATCTAGGGTTTCTATGTCCTATAAATAGAACCCAAAGCCTTGTATTTTCTTATGCCTCTACTCATGAATAAAATTCTGTTTTCTTGAAGTTAGAGCGCATCAAAAGTAAGTAGGTTATTTTCCTTGCAGTAGTTGTAGTTTTTCATATCTGCTCTAGGTAAATTATTTTCTCGCCTTAGTTTAATTTAGTTTAGCTTTTATTAACTTGCAATCGATGTTTTCTCTCTTTAATAAAATCATGTTTTTTTTCATTCCCTCGATGAGCGAGTAGTTTCCTCGCTTGTTAGGGTTAGGAATAGGGAAGGATTTGAGAGATGAAGATCTCTCATCTCTTTTCGTTGCCAAACTTTTATGAACATTAGAACTCCATGCATACCTTCTTATTCCGCTCCCTATGGCACTTTTACCCTCGAGGTAACGGTGATTCCGTAGTCTAAAGGCCCGGATTTTAAGGTTTTCCATGGAGGTTAGGGTAAAGATTAATAAAGGAAGGACAAGGATCTAGAGGAAGAATCAATCATCCCAATCATCCTAATCCCCTTTATAAATATTTACCATAACACTAATATGATAAATTTAATTAATGGCAATGGAAAGAGATGTAGATCTTTGTTTACCAAATTTTTGCTAGACCTAATCCTAGCAAGTTTCTAATCCTAGTATCATACAACTTCAATTTTTAGGTTTAATTATACTTCCAAACACCATTTGGAATTAACTCGTAAGAACTTAAAGAAGATTTACACATCCCTGTGGACCGACCCGTATTCACCGGCTAGCTGCAAAGCGACGCCGTTCTTGATTGCGGTAATATATTTTTGATCGACAAAACTTCTACAAATCACCAGTATCCAAAGCGTATTATCCAATGGCACCAGTAGAATTGGAAGAAGTCAAGAAACAGGTTGCTGAATTGCTTAAGAAGGGTTGGATTCGAAGCAGTAACTCGCCTTGGGGAGCTCCAGTTCTTCTAGTAAAGAAGAAGGATGGCACAAGAAGGATGTGCATCAACTATCGAGAATTAAACCGGGTGACTATTAAGAACAAGTACCCGATCCCTCGCATTGGCGAACTTTTTGAGCAGCTTAGTGGCGCAAGGGTATTCTCGAAGCTGGATTTACGATCCGGATATCATCAGGTCCGAGTGAAAGCAGAAGATATTTGCAAGACGGCGTTCCGAACTCGGTATGGACATTACGAATACTTAGTGATGCCTTTCGGAGTAACGAATGCGCCAGCAGTATTCATGGACTTGATGAACCGAATCTTTTCACCATTCTTGGATCAGTTTATTGTGGTATTCATTGACGATATTCTGGTTTACTCAAAGAGTTTTGAAGAGCATGCAGAACATTTGATGATCGCACTGCAGACGTTGAGACAGGAGAAGTTATATGCGAAGATGAGTAAGTGCGAGTTTTGGGTGGAGGAAGTAAAGTTTTTGGGGAATGTTGTGTCTGGCGATGGGATCGCCGTCGATCCCGAAAAGATTGCAGTAGTTCGTGACTGGCCAATTCCAAAGAATGTTGCGGAGATAAGAAGCTTTCTTAGACTTGCTGGATATTATAGAAGATTTGTGGAGAACTTTGCTCGTCTGGCGGAGCCGCTGACCAAGCTTACGCGCAAGGAGGTGCCTTTTGTGTGGACGGATAAATGTGCGTTAGCTTTTGAGACGTTGAAGCAGAAGTTGATAACCGCCCCTATTCTGACCGTGCCAGACAATTCCGGAGGATTGGTGATTCACGGCGATGCATCTGGGAAAGGATTGGGATGTGTTTTGATGCAGCATGGGAAGGTTGTAGCATACGCATCGCGACAGTTGAAGACCCATGAGAAGAATTACCCAACTCATGACTTGGAGCTTGCGGCTGTGATTTTTGCTTTGAAGATTTGGAGACACTACCTTTTGGGCGAAAAGGTCGAAGCTTTTACTGATCATAAGAGCTTGAAGTATGTGTTCACGCAGAAGGAGCTTAATATGAGGCAACGAAGATGGTTGGAGCTGATGGCTGACTACGATCTTGATCTTAAGTACCATCTGGGGAAGGTTAATGTCGTGCCGGATGCGCTTAGTTGGTTACCAGCAATTCAGGTGTTAACTACGCAGAAGGAGCTCGTTGAAGATTTTTGAAGATTTGACTTGGAGGTTGTGCTACCGCATTCTACAGGATAGTTGATGCAGCTGCAAGTACATTCATCGTTGATCGAGAATATTAAAGCAGCACAATCGCAGGATCCTAGACTGCAAAAGTTTCGAGAACAAGTTGAAGCCGGACTACGAACAGATTTATTAATCCACGAAGATGGTTCGTTGAGGTATGGTAGCCGTTTGTGTGTGCCAAAGGGAGATATTCGTGAAGAGCTTATGAAAGAAGCATACAGATCAGCTTATTCTGTACATCCAGGAGGCACAAAGATGTACCGAGATATTCGACAGCATTTCTGGTGGGAAGGCATGAAGCGGGAGATTGCTCGCTTTGTTGCAAAGTGCTTGGTGTGTCAGCAAGTTAAGGCTGAACATCAAAGGGTTGCTGGTTTATTGCAACCACTTCCGATTTCTCAGTGGAAGTGGGAACATATAACCATGGATTTCGTGACGGCTTTACCGCGGAGTCCAAGGGGCAACAATGTTGTATGGGTGATTGTTGATCATTTGACCAAGGCAGCTCACTTTATCCCTTTTAGGGTTGGTCAATCAACAGAGACCTTGGCAGAGCGGTACATGCAGGAGATTGTAAGACTGCATGGAGTACCGGTGAGCATCGTGTCCGATCGGGACACTCGGTTCTTATCACACTTTTAGCGGAGTTTACAGGAAAGTTTGGGGACTCGATTGAAGTTTAGCACAGCTTATCATCCTCAAACTGATGGTCAGTCGGAGAGAACAATCCAAACTCTTGAAGATATGTTGAGAGCATGCATGTTGGACTTCAAGGGTTCATGGGAGGATCATCTACATTTGGTGGAGTTTTCTTACAACAACAGTTTTCAGGAAACTATCAAGATGGCTCCGTTTGAAGCTTTGTATGGTCGCAAATTCCGTTCACCTGTTTGCTGGGACGATGTCGGTGAACGAAGATTATTGGGACCAGATTTGGTTGTGCGGACAGTTGAGAAGGTCAACACTATCAGAAATCATATGAAAGCAGCTCGAGACCGACAGAAGAGTTGGGCAGACACGTCGAGAAGACCTCTAGAGTTCGCCGTGGGTGATTTGGTATTCTTGAAGATATCACCGACTAGAGGGGTGATTCGTTTAGGAAGTCGAGGAAAGCTTAGTCCTTGATTTGCTGGACCCTTTGAGATCTTGGAGCGTGTTGGTGAGGTAGCGTATCGTTTGGCGTTACCGCAGTCCTTGGCGAATGTACATGATGTGTTTCACGTATCTCAACTCCGTAGGTATGTTCGAGATGAAACGCACGTATTGGATCATTCGGAGCTAACAGTACGAGAAGACTTGACGTTCGAGGAGCGACCGGTTGAAACCGTGGATCGAAGGGAAAAGGTTCTTAAGAACAAGGTGATCCCTCTTGTGCTTGTTTCTTGGGGTAATCGCTCACATGGAGAATCCACTTGGGAACGAGAAGACGAAATCCGGCAAAAGTTTCCTCATATTTTCTTGTAGTTATTTGTCGTCTGTCTTTGTATTCTTGGAATTTCGAGGACGAAATTCTTTTTGTAGTTGGGTATAATGTAACAACCGAGCCCAATGCTACTAGTTTCTATTACCGTATGAATGGTATATGGTATTTATTTTATTGATCCTACTTGACTGTTGTTAGTTATAAATTTTACCCGACAATTCATTTATGCATATAACAATTTAAGGCATCTAAATAAAATTAAAAAAAATATTCGTCAGGGCATGCTTGACACCCCTAACCCTGTTGTAGCGTCCGTGCATCGTGTTCTCGTCCCGTTCAGTGAAACGAGCGAGTTTGGACGGCTACGTGCGCGTACGTGTGTTCGTTTTGGGGTATGCTGTTTGATTGTAAAATACTTCATTTTAAATTTTGGATCCCACCTAAAATTTTCTTATTTCAATTTCAAATTTTTGGACCCGATACGGGCGCTTTTTGGAAATGTTTTGCATTTACGCCAAATCCTATTTTCTAGTATTATTCTTTAACCAACGAGAATTTAATATAAATCCCCTGAAAATATTCTTCCATTTCTTTAAAAAAAATCTTTTCTTAAACTCAAGCCAATCACAGTCCTTCTTTTTTTGATTGGGGGCCCACGACATCTCTCTTCCTTTCCCCAGCTTACAAAATAATCCCTCTAAAATACTAAAATCTTTAATTAAAATTTCCCATAACAACTTCCCCAACCAATCAAATAAATCCTTTCTAAAGTTTTCCAAACAAATTCATAATTCATCAACCAATCAGGTTCATTTTAATCCGCGGGCCCCACCATTTGTTTTCTCTCTCTCCCTTTCTCCTTCTCTCTCTCTCTCTTTTCTAACGCTACACTCCAACTTTATCTCTCCTCCCCGATTCTCTCTCCCCTCTCTATCTCTCTCCTCTCTCTCTCCTCTTGCAACCCCTCTCTCTCTCCCCGTCTCTATCTCTCTCTCTCTCTCCCCGTCTCTCTCTCTCTCTTTCTCCCTATTTCTCTCTCTCTCTTCGTTATATATATATTTTCTCCCCCTTAATTTCTTCTTCCTCCAACAGAACCCACCTCGCGCAACCCTAGCCGCCTCGTCTTTCACCGCCGCAGCCCCAACGCTGACTCCATCATCGCCGACTTCATCGCCTCCTCGCCCTCATCGTCTACCTCATCTCCACCTCCTCGCCTCCATTTTCTTTCTCTCCCTGCACGAGGCCGCGCACCCACCTGCAGCCGCAGCTTGTCGTGGAATCTCCGACGGCGATCTCCATACGTCCCTGGCCTTTTGCACACCCCTCAGTGAGCATCGCTTCCCCTCCTCTCCTTCTTCTCCCTCCTTCTTTTTCTTTTCTTTTCTTTGCAGTTCTGTTTCCATTCTTGATCGCCGGTGGTCGCTGTAGGTACCTCCGCCGGAGCTCCGTCGACGCCGTCGACCATCACGACCTCTTCATAATCCACAGTGAGTACCCTTCCCTCCTCTCCATCCTCCTTCCTCTCTTCCCTTCTTCTTCCTTTCATGTAATTCTTTAGTTGCTTACTGTTTTGTGTCTCGCCGGAATCCAGCCGTGCCGGCGACGTGTCCCGACGATCCAGCGAGGTACTCTGATCTGTGTGGTTCCACTGTTCGTCGTTTGGGTTCATTCCGTGAACCGTGCGCGCGTCGCGAGTTTTCCCCGCCGACGTTTAACGTTCCGTTTTCCCGATTCGCGACCCGTCGAGGGAAGTACCCCTTGCTACATGCTAAATAATATTTACTTACACATTGATGACACCCTAAACCTGTAGTTTAACTTTAGTACGATCATTTCCCATTTTTCGTGTTCAATATTATTATATATCATTTTATCTTTCAAACTTGGAACCTACCTTATGCAATTACGATATTGAACCTAATAACCACATTTACATGTTTTAATTACACTTTCACTAATGACATAGCCTATGGCACTTTCTCTATCGTTTTACTTCATTCGGACACTCGTGTACATTTAACCTGCATAAACTGTGATTTCATCCATGGAACCTATATATATATATATATATATATATATATATATATATATATATATATATATATATATATATCTATCATTGCATCCATAAAATTCTTAAACTGGTTAACATGATTTAACGGCCCTAACTGTCATATTGTATTCTTATAATGTTGATAACACCTCGGACATACAATTGATAACTGTGCTGCCAATTAATCGATGCTTCTTTATTGTTTAATTCGTTGCTTAAATCTATGTTGTTGATGACCATGCTTGATTATGTAACTGAGTATGAGCACACCCATGATATCGTTTACAGCTTGACCTGACTTGTTACATACATATTGATTGACCCGACATGGTACCGTATACTGCTTGACTTGACCTGATGTACCATGACCTGACCCGTTACCTGATCTTGTGTCTAATGCCAACAAACCTGACATGTAGTCCTCATGAACCGTTCCTGTTGTCTATCCAGACAAACCTGTTTATCTGATCCTGTGTTGGCATTAGTTCTTGATTACGGGATACCTGACTTAACATACATATATAACTTGGGGGTATGGGGAAATCAAAGGTGAAACCTGACTTGTAACTCAACAGTTCGCTACTTGTTCTGATCAGTTTTAGAGGTTAGGCCAGCCTTGGAATGATGCTGCTGACATCATTCATCTGTACACATTCCTGTTTAGTGCCTAGCGGCATGTCTTGGTTTCAGCCCGAGAATCTGGGCCGTGGTCCCGGGTATGTACGGGATACTATTGAGTTATATTGATGATTCATCAATTTGGTTTCAAAGACTTTAGAACAGAAAACCTGAATGAGCAGTTTAGTTTACCCACTGCACACTACCCTGCACTGCTCTGACTTATATTATTGTTACCCTTGCTTTATTCATGTTCATATTCGCATTGCCTGTTACCCTGTTTATTTGTTATTACTTGATGACTTGACGCACTGACGTCTGGGTTTTGCATGGCCCAAATTCTGTACCGCTGTCGCAGTCCGAGCAGGAGTAATTCAGCCGACAGGCTAAGCTGTGAGTGTCAGCAGTAGTTAGCTTTTCTTTCCTGCATTTTATTCCTGATGTGAGCCCGCATTATGGGACATACATTCCAGTTATCTTGTATTGGATCTTTCACTTCCGCATTTTATTATTCTTGACTCAGATTATCTTGAATTATGGACATGTTTTAGATAGTTTTATTTTGTTCTTGATATCTCTACAGCCGTAATGTGACTGTGGATGGATACTTCCTACCCACAGGTATCATGGTTGGTTATGTCACGTGCCCACTTTAGCGTACTCTAGGAAGCGGGGCATGACAATACTTCAGGGGTTTATTCTTGGGTACTTTTTCATGCTTCTGGGAATTTTTAATTCTACTCAAGTGTTAAGCTTTCTGGGAAATATTGGGAACTCGTTGATTCGATCGGAAAGTTTAACTCCGTTTAAGTTTTTCCGGGTAATTTAGAACGTGTTAAAAGGTTCGAACGGATATCAATAACTCACTTTTTCCCCTGTCGGAAAACTTTCAAGTGTTGGATTTTTCCTGAGTTTAAAACTTTCAGAAAAATCATGCAAGCGCATCTGTGGACCCTCTACAAGAACGTAACCTTAACTCGATTATGTGACCGTCAAAACTGCCACTGAACCATATGGTTTGTGGTAGTTTAGCGTTGCCACATGTGAGGCGTTGGTTTGACCCTTCTACGGCTGGTTCAGGGATTTTTTGAACTCTGCTCAAGTGTTGAGCAATTTGGGAAATCTTGGGTGTTTCTTTATTCGATCGGAAAGTTTAACATCGTCTATTTATCTGGAATGTGATACAATATGTGGAATTCATATAGTTAGGCATGAAATGCAAAGTATGTGATATTTCGGATTTGAGATGTCTAAAGTGATTATGGATTCCAAATGTTGTAGTTTTTCATTTTCTTTTCTGCGACCGTAAGTGTAGTATGTGGGGTATTGCCGGCTTCGTTGCTATACATCAACGACAATCGGGATACGCATGCTTGCTTACGTTGATGATATGAGATATTATGTGTTGCTGTGATATGTTATATTGGATCGTCGTGTTCTGAATAGCCGGAGTTTTATGTGAGATGAGGGTTTCTATTTTCATTCATGTAAAATTCATTGTTTGTAATATTCTTTTATTGGGGCAATTCCGGGTTGAGGATGATGTCACCATTGTATATTATTTACTTTTCCGCATTGGGATAAACCCAAGGAGGGGAGCACAAGTAACCGGGTTCTAGGGTCCAGTGGGAGACCATCTCGAGGAGTCGAGACCGCGTCTCCTAACTCTAGAATTGGTAGGGTTGCTTGCCGCTCTCGTAGGGGTCTAGGGTTGTGGGATTGGCTATTCATCGCGACCGTGGAATCCGTGTTTTATACAGGCTCGCATTAAAACACGGACCTCTTAGTATATCCAATATTTCATATATGTTCTTCTGCTGCAATGTTCTGTGATGAGATCATATTACTGCCTGAGATGAATGTTTATATTATATATATGAGATATATATTGTATATTGTTGATTTCGTTTCAAATGTGATGCTTGTGAAGCATAATAAAATGGGACTTCATTAATGAGATTAATGAAATAAAAAAAACCTAAAGATGTTGTAGAAACTTGTTTCGAAAACTGGTAGCTCTAATTCTTGCTTTGCATAGCAGTATTCCTTGTAGAATATCAGCACCTTATTCGATAAGGAAAGAGCCGAGATCCATTCACCGGGAGTGACCTCTTTAGCAAAACTAGCAGATGCTACAAATTCAGTTTGTGTTTTGATTGCTTTTTATAGTTCTTGCTTTGCATAGCGGTATTCCTTGTAAAATATCCAGCACCTTATTCGATAAAGAAAGAGCCGAGATCTCTTCACCGGGAGTGACCTCTTTAGCAAAACTAGTAAAATCCTCAAAAACACTCTTTTTCAAAAATCACTCTATTCTACAACGATATCAAGTTCATTACGCAAAAGGTTTTCTTAAAAACCTGTCGTAGCCCTCCGTCATTTTAGGAAGTAGAGTACTTAGTATTCGTACTGCGTATGTCGACTATAGTTGAGGCGTAGTGTACGGTAGCTAAGTGATGTCTTCCTACACTGCATATAATGCGATTAATTAGGACAGTCATGTGATTATGTCGACCATAGTTGAGGATCATGTGGGTGGGTCTAATTAATTATGAAATGACGGGAAGAACTTGACTAGTGCTTATGATTTGTTGACCATAGTTAAGGTCATAAGTACTAGGGGCAAAATATTAACGGGAATTTCAAGTGTTGAAATTTGCAATGAGATTGCATACCTTCTATGAGATAGTTGGATCCTGATACCTACTGCGAGTAAGAGTTACTCCTGGGAGAGTTTTACACATTACAATTAGCCGATCGAGTAGGTGTCTAGAAAGGTGTTAACGGGGTTACGCCCCTGGGAAAATGAGGTTTATTTTAATTAGGTCCGTGCGAAAGCACGAGGAATCTCCCTCAAAGTACCGACTCTGGCCTGGCTGAAAGATTGGCGAAATTGTAGAGTGTAATTAATTCCGGCTAGTCTTACCTTTTAAGGTTTGAAGGAAGATTTGACTAAAATAGTGGGAGACATCCTGTAGATATATTAATAATCAATCTAATCTTACAAGAGCATACGTTGAGTGTTTTCTTCTCTCTCTCTCTCCAGGTAGCGACCATGTCACGCCTTAATCAAGATAATAATACGGATGTATTGACTGAACCCGCTTGTTATACTGCGCTAGGGAACGTTGGTTCCGCTCTAACTTATAATTGTTATAAGACCGAGCAGGAAATAGGGGATTACCAGAATTCCCGTGCCGCCCAAACGAAGAAAGTGCATGCTGATCCATCTTCTTCGGGTATGTTCATTACCGAGAACTGTTTCTCAGTATCCTTTACGTCCTGGGTGTGAGATACCGGATCAGGATCCCGCAAATGTAATTTGTTACATGGGCTATAGATACGTAAAGAACTGAGAACGGGTGATAAGTTTCAAAAGTTGGAAACGGTGCAATTGTTGCAAGATAAGCAGTTGGCAGTTATCACCCTGTATTACTAAATACATTGATTCGGAACGAATATTATTAGATACCGAACCTGATATACAATATCATATCAGTCTCTTTATAAAAATAAAGAAGGATATAATTTTGTATAGTTGGATAATGTTTTGAACATTTCCTCTATCAAGAGTTGATCGGTTCAGGCACGTTATCTAAAAGCATATACGTTCTAAATCAAACCACTGTTCTTAACGTACAGAACACACACGAGAGGAAGAGTTCAGAAATGAACGAATCCTTCTTGAGGTGTTGTAGACTAGGTCATATCATTGTGACCCGACTAGCTAAGTTGCATAAAGATGCATATTTAAATCAGTTTGAATTTACATCTTGTGAAACTTGCCAGTCATGCCACAAAGATAAGATGACCATAGCTCTGTTTATTGGAAACAGAGAAAGAGTTAGTGAACTCTTGGGATTGATATATGATGATGTATGAGGTCCCCTGTATACGCATGCCATGACCGGTTCTTTGTACTTCATTACATTCACTGATTATCTCTCAAGATTCGAACATATGTTCCTGTTGAAACACAAGTCTGAACCTTTTGAGAAATTCAATGAATATAAGTCAGAAGTAGAGAACCAAAAAGGGTATAAGTATTATGTCCTTTGATGTGATCAGGGAGGAGAATACTTGAGCACGGAATTTCTGGACTATTCTAAAGGAGAATGAGATTCTCTCAGCATTACTCCTCCGGATACACCATAGCACGTAGGTATATCGGGGCGGAGCAATCGCACCCTATGTGATATGGTGTGCTCTATGATGAGTACTACTGAGTTGCTTATTTCCTTTTGGGTGTTATGCACTTGTGAAGCTGCATACCTATTGAATAAGGTTCCAATCAAATCAGGTGCCTGCCACTCCATATGTGATATGGTATGGGAAGAGCCCATCTCTTAAAGATGTTAAGATTTGGGGTTGTCCGGCCTATGTCAAAAGCAAAATCCGGACAAGCTCGAGGCAAGGTCAGTTCTGTGGAAGTTTGTTGGATATCCCAAGCATTCGCAAGGGAATATCTTCTACCACACCAAGGAACAAAAAGTGTTTTATTTCTCGGCATGCCACGTTTTTAGAAAAGGATTTTCTTATGAAGAAATTAGTGGTCATGAGGTAGATCTGGAAGGACTTCCAGCTATACAAACTACAGCTAATGATTTGGTAGGACCGGAAGATTCAATAGTTCCCGACGAACCTCAGCCTCTCCGCCGATCTGGTAGGGTTCCTCACCCACCTGAGAGATACTTCGGTTTTCTCTATGACAGTAGGAGCGAGGAATGCATCATGAGATGATGACCCAACTAGTTTCGAGCAGGCCATCAGGAGTGGGGACTCTATAAGAATGGCTGGATGCTCAGCGATCTGAGATGGAATCCATATACACCAACAAAGTATGGACTTTGGTTGCTTTATCTGAAGGGTTAAATCCCCATCAGGAGCAAGTATATCTTGAGAAGATTACTTGGTGTACATGGAAAAGTTGAGACTTTTAAAGCTATGCTTAAGTCCATCCAGATCCTACTTTCCATTGCTACATACCATGATTATGATTTCTAGCGGTTGGGTGTCATGACTGCTTTAGAGAGCGTATATAAGTACACAGCCAGAGGGCCTCGTAGACAATGGGAGCAACGGAAACGTATGCAAGTTGCTTTATGAGTTAAATCAGGCATCGCGGAGTTGGAACGTCTGTTTTGATGTGGTAGTCAAAGAGTTTGACTTCATCAAAATGGTAGATGAACCTAGTATATACAAAAAGGTAGTAGGGAGTATAGTGGTGATCCTCATATTGTACGTGGATGACATACTCTTGATAGGAAAGGAGTTTCCTATGCTACGCTCGGTCAATCTCCTCTTATCATAAGGATTCTCCATAATGGATCAACTTGATACTTGCTAAATCCTAAGTTTTGGATTTATGAGATAGATCTAATTGGATGTTAGGATTCTCACTAGTTGTAGTGAGATGGTATCAATCGATCCTGGGGAGAATCACTGGAAAGGTTTCAGGGTGATAAGGACGACTGAATGTCAGTCACAGGCATTGTCTTTACCCTCAGTGGAGGGACGGTATGTTGGAAGAGTTCCAAGCTAGATACCGTGACTTACTAGATGATTAAAGGCAAGATACATCGTTACGAAGGATGCTACCAAAGAGAAAGTCTGGACATATAAGTTCATGAGATGAACTTCGTTCCTACCATTGTGTGACAATGGAATTGTGGCTTAGGCCTAGGAACCCTCGTCCTATCTGTGATCCAGACATATTCTAAAGTAGTATCACCTGATCATGGAGATGGTTGATCTTTAGGGAGATCGAGGTTAGGAGAGTAGACAAAGAGGACAACAGCGCGGATCCACTCACAAAAGCCTAATTCCCAGTAGAGACTTTTATGGGATGGTTGAGTATGAGATACTTCAACCACAGCTGATTGTTGGGTATGTGATACCATAACAGATAGCCCTAGTGCAAGTGGGAGATTGTTAGTGATATGTATGCCCTAGAGGCCATTACTGTACATACGATGTATATTGTAATGGATGCTTCGACATATATAGGGAGGACTTTCTTGCTCGACATGATAGTATGCTATCTGGTTGCTCTTTATCTTAACATGTACTCTGATTGTCTCTATGTTACATGTTGATAAAGCCCTTAGGATGAGTACTTGACTACCAGGACTATGATGCAGATCGTACTAGTGGGGACAGTGTAGTCACTAAGTACATCCTTCAAATGTTCCTAGTCACAGGTGTATCAAGACAGGGTATCGATATACCAGAGACTAGCGTATGCTTCTTGACCCATGTAGATGGGCGATGGATGATCCCATATCCATTGGTGTTTGACATCAGAGAAAGTATACGGGTGCTCAGTAGAGACTGGGTATACTTGACGGACTCGCCGAGAACTCCCAGATGGTATTATACCTCACGTAAGATGGCAATTCTCTAGTAACACTGGTACAGGTTAGTCTGTAGACCTGAGATCGTCATAGAGTCTTGTGTGATTCCCACTGTACTTTGATTTCCTCGTAACCACGTCCAAGAGGGTGTGCAAAACGGTGGCTTTGGGGTACAGTCCCGAATCACATGGAGGCAATGAGCGATAGGAAGGGTTTCATCTCTCCCAGTATAGGGAGTTGATGTTGCGCTGTGTTCGATTGGATATAACTGGAAATCCCTGGCCAGGGTTGCTGAGATTTACTGGTAAGTGTTATCAGTAGTTTCTCAAACTGTTATAGACCTCATATCGACACGACTTATCGATTACCGGGGTCTGACGTTTACCACCCCTAGACTTGATATGCGACATATCAGACGAAGAGACCGGACTGTACGGGAGTGTTGCTGGTTGGATTTACAAGAGAATGTACAGGCTTGCTTGTTGATCTTCTGATTTCTCAATATCTGGGTGGCTGTTACGTTTAGCTGACCGCTTGCAGCTTGTGGGTGTTTGATATGATCATCACCTACTGCCGGCGTATTGACGATTCTTTAGAGTCCTACACAGAGGTTTCCTGGCTCAGGCAAAACGGAGTAGGAGCACATATGTGATATGTGCGGGACCGAGAATAATACGTGTATGCGATACCGTATTAGATTCTCGCGATATGTAATATCGGCCGGGTATATGTGATATAGCCGGGTCATCGGATCAAGTGTTGCTTCGATGAACTGATACAGATTATATTAGTCGGTTATTTGTGAAATAGCCGGATTATCGGATCAAGTGTTAATTCGATAATTTAATGTATAATTATATATTTGATATATTATATTGCATTAACTAATATAAGCTCACTTAAAGATTCTTTTTCTCACTTGGATAATACATTGATATATATGTGATATATGTTAAATGTATTATTTTATTTTGTTACAATAAATATTGTATATGTGATATATAATATTGTAACAAGTTAAGGTTACAAATGCTACATGTTTTTTGGAGTTTAAACATGGTTAGGGTTTGGATTAGGGTTAAGCTTGGATGAAGTTTTGACTTTGACCTTTGATATTTTGTGTTGATATTTATTAACCCAACCAAAACCTTAACCTCTTGTTTATTCTCTACAAGGGTTAACTCTATCATTCTTAACCTATGGTTAATTTGTAACCACAACAATGATTTCATTATTCATCACAAAAGGATTTGCTTCATCTTCTTCTTCCTTCTTCTTTGATGAAAACCTTCACTAGGTTTTTGATAAGTGATGATAATGAGTGAGAAATTGAAAACAAAAGAGAGCTAAATTCCTACTTCATCATTCTCATCTATTCTAGCCACTTAAATTAGGGTGTTTACTTTACTAATACTTGATTAGTGAACCAAGAGCTTGGGTTTGAGATTCCTCAAGGTAGATCATCTTAGTAGTTGAAGATTGGAAGCAAGCTTGCATGTTTCTCTTCATGGAGCATCTCTAGAGTCCGGGTACTTGATGATCGCAGTGAAGGGACCTCAACATGGAGCTATTTGAAGTGAAGGACTGGTCTACAAAGGTTGTATTCCTTGTTCTCTTAGATGTAAAGAGTTTACATATCATGTTTAACCCTAAGTCTCTAGTTAAGATCTTGGCGGGTTTGTTTAGCACCCCAAAAATTTTAAAGTAGCATGATTGATGCTTGCCAAAACCTTACTAAGGTGCTAAGATAACCCTACATGGAGTAGATTATATATCGATAGTTTTCACAATCTGGCTAGCCTCTAGCAATGGCCTGATCATCCAGTGTAGATCTCGAACGCTCGTCTCAAATAAGAGATCCTAACACAAACAATATATCAGTAGGTTCCTATGCCACCAAAAGAATATCTTTGCTCTTTGGACGCTCACGTGGGAAGCACGTAAAGCGTTTTAGTTTTTCTTTTGTTTGTTTTAAGCACTCACGTGGGAAACACGTAAGGTACTATAATAGTGCTAAGCACTAATTTTACTCACATGTGTTTCACGTGAGACGCCAAGTTCTTCTTATTTTTTAGAGATATTAATCTTTGTTAATGACATTTTAGTCATTGATGATCATCTTGGATCATCATCATTGTTTTTATTGGAGAACTAAGTTCTTTTTATTTTTATAAGAACTAAGTTCTTTATGTAGAGTTAAGCCTTAATTTCGGGGGAATTAAATTCCCAGAATATATGTTCTTTTTCTTTCTTTTTCTTTTTAACCTAGTTCTTTTCCCTAAATTTTGAGTTTGGAGAATAGAATCTCCCGATGAGAATTAAATTCTTAACTTGTGGGGAGATTTGTTTTTGCAAATCTCAAATCAGAGAAAGAACTAAGTTCTTGTATGAAGGGTTAAACCCTTATCTATTATACTAGTCAAAAGGGATACTTTTAATCTCTCCTTTTTTATTTACCTAGAGTTTTTTGTAGGAGGAAGGTCTTCTTTGTTTGAGAATTACATTCTATGTTCTCTCAAGAGCTCACTGTATTTTTTTTTTTTTGCAGAAGCTTCTTTTCGTCTGTCTGTGTCTATCTCTCTGTGAGAATTGAAGTCTCGGGTCCTTTATATAGTAAAGGTGTTGGCTATAGTGCCCTCAAGTCAATTATTGGATCACAAGCACGTGATTGCAATGATTGAGAGAGGACCTATACCGGTAGAACAGTCTTATTCGAGATGATAGTATGCTATCTGGTTTGTCTTTATCATCGTGTACATGCTTCAGGTGACATTACAGATCACTATTACATGTTGATAGAGCACATAGGATTCTTGCTTGACTACCAACAGTATGATGGCGATCATATACATGAGGGTTGGGTAGTCTATAAGCACATCCTTAAAGTGTCCCTAGTCGTGGGAGTTTCGAGACTGGGCATCGATACTCCATGAGTAGACTAGTGTATACGTATCGAGACCCCGACGAGGGGCGGTGGCCGGTCTCATAAGCCATTGGTGTCAGTTGGTTCACCTAAGATAGTATACAAGTGCTCATTGGGTTATGAGTACACCGGACGGACTCGCCGGGAACATGCTAGTTGGTATTATGCCTATTGTCAGATAGCAGTTCCCATGTGACATGTGTACAGGTTAGTCTATCGACCTGAGATCGTCATTTGTCTCGTGTGAGTTCCCACTGTGGTTTGATTACTACCCTACCATGGCTCAGAGGAGTCGTGCAAACAGATTTTAGTTGGGTACAGTCCCGAGCCACATGGAGGCAGTGAGCGGATCGTCAGGGGATTCGTCTCTCCCTGTATTGGGGGTAGAGGTCGCGGAGTGCATGGATGACCATCACCAGAAATCCTTGGCCAAGGTAGTTGAGAATTACCGATATAAGATCGATAGTTTCTCTGGTGGTGATGGGCTTCATACCGACACTAAATATCGCATTATTTGGGGTCTGACTTTATCCATCCCCCTAGACCCGATATGCGATACTCATAGACGAACAGACCGGACTGTACAGATATTGTCACTGCCAGGCTCAGTAGGGTTTCTGAATGAGTTCGCTCGTCGGCCTCCCTTTCGCTCAATACCTGGGTAGCCGTTACGTACAGCTAGTGCCACTGACGGCTTGTGGTTAAACCCACTGCCAGCGTATTGACGAGTCTTTAGAGTCCCACACCAGAGGGTTTCCCTAGTTCGGGCAGAACGTTGTAGAGGCCGTATGGTTTTATGGCAGGGTTCGATCATATACGTGCACTCGTGCACAGATCATGATCGGATGGATCATACTAGTGGGCTTTGGTTTAAGCCGGGTCCTAGTATTAGATAGTTGGATTATTTTCGTCTCGTTGTATTCGTATTCAGTCGGAATACGGATGCATGTATGTATATACAGTTGAGGGGTAGTCTTGTAATCTGTTACAAGATTATTTTGAAGATGCCATTCCTTTTATTGTATTAAACATTTAGGGTTTTTGATAAATGTTTAATATTTTGATGATGTGGAAATTGTGAGGCTAAGTTTTGGCGTGGTGCATTTATTGTGCCATGCTTATTTGTTTATTGTTTTATATTGTGAGATATTTGTGAGGGTTTTATGGAAGATATTTTGGGATGATGTTTTTTATATTATTTCTACAAAATACCTCACAATATAACACAATAAAAACACATGAAGAAAAGGGGGCAGCCAAGCTTTCTTTTTCAAGTGTTGCCTTTTTCATTTTATGCAAAGACTTGAGCTCACACTCTTCATCTCCAATGGCTTCTTCTTCACCTCCATCCATACCCTCTCATGTGTTGAGAATCCATCGATGTCTTGAGACAAAATGATCACACACTCTCTCTACATCATCTTGAGCACCTAGGTTAGCAAACTAGTTGTTCGAGTTGCTTCGGTTTGAAGCGGGAGCCCGTATTAAGAATTCTCGAGGTGGATAGTCTTTGACGATGGAGACCAGAGAGCGGGCTTGTTCGGCGCAGCCGACGAGGAGCTTGGGAAGAGATTGAAGACCGAAGTATACGGATCGATCGGTATAATCTCTGAACACTTTACAGTTTTTCTAGTAAATAGTTAATGGTTCGATCCGGGTAATTGGTTGTGGTAGCGCCAAGTTTTACAAATTTTTGTTCCGCATTTGACCACGGATTGATGGCCGGGGCGCTGCCGTAACCCAACATGGTATCAGAGCCAGTCCATTAACCATACACTAGTGGTTTAGACAATATTAAACTATCAAAACCGAAACAAACCCGATACACTGCACTGTTGATTCCAGTCTCTGTTGTTTTTTAAAGTGTCTTCAAAAATTATTTAAACAACTGCAGAAGACTACTGACATGACCTATAAACTACACCCCAAATACGAAGCACTTCCACCAAAATTTGGCCGAGCACATTGCTCAAAAATCCGAGGAGGCCGGCCAGAATGAAGCTTCTGGGTTTCGTTTTTTGTGTGTGGTTTGGTCTCTGGAATCTTGGTTTAGTGGTATTGTTTGTTTAGCCCAGTTTGGATATGGTCTTACCTAGTTGTTTGAGGCTATTCGGGGGTTATTTCGAAGTCGATATTTTCTAACATTGTTTAAAGTTTACAGTACATACATTTCTATTTACGACCGTGAATGTCATTTGATCGGTACAACTTATCTAATTGCTATAGTTCTTTTAGACTGGTTTGCGAACGCGACATTCACGTTGATATTCTGTGTTGTGCTGTGATGTTGTGCATTCGTCGTGGTGGATAGCTTGGGTGCAATAATAGTGCAGTTTAGTTTTATTTGTACATTTGATATCGCGGGACGAGCGTCCGACATGTGGACTGCCGTCACTACCTGTTTGTATATTATTCTTTTGGGGTACGACCGGGTTGAGGTCGATGTACCTGTTGTACATATTTTCTTTTCTGTAATAGGATTACCCTACGATGGAGTGCACCGATAGTCGGGTTCTGGAGGTCAACAGGTCTGAATCTCATGGCGTTGAGAAAGAAGGGGCCTCACTCCAGAATTGGAAGGCTATTCGCCGCACTCGTAGGGGGTACAGGTTGACCCAAGGAGGGTGCTCAAGTTACCGGATTCCGTGAAATGTCGGGTGGTCCATTCACTTTGCTGAAGGGGGCTGCCTTGCTTCTGGTTTTGGCGGGAAACTTGCCGCGCTCGTAAGGGTCTAGGTTTTCATTGCACGGGCTATCCACACGACCCGAAGAACTTCGGGTTTCACTTGCGGCTCAAAGGAAACCCAGAGCTCCCATATTATCTGTATTGTTCTGTGATACTTATTACTTTTCTGTGATGTTGCATTTATCATGCCTAGAGCGATTATTATATAATGATATATACACTAGTAGATGTTGTATATGTTTTACACCCGTGCTAGTCCAGTCCCCGCTTTGTCGTTAGTTAAGTAACCTAACGGGTGATGACGGGACCCAGTGGCGAATGTGGATAGCATATACGTACATCATATTTTCGTTCTTTTCTGGTGTGATTAATTGACGGGACTGCATTGATTTTGATCAATACAAGGATAAAACAGACCTATATGATGTTGTTGGAACCAAGTTTTTTAAAAACAGACATTACAGACGTTTTCTTTTGCTTTGCACAGTGGTATTCGGTTATGAATATCCAGCACCTCATTCTACAAGGCAAGGGTCGAGATCCCTTCACCGGAAGTGACCCCTTGGGTAGAAGTTTGCATCAGCGTAATAACTTCACTATAGTCGATTCTTTTGCTTTGCATCATGGTATTCGGTTAGGAATATCCTGCAGCTCATTCTACGAGGAAAGAGCTGAGATCCCTACACCGGGAGTGACCTCTTTAGCGAAAGTTTTCGCCACTATATATTTGAAAAACCACTTGGACTCCTTCAACGATATCAAGTTCATTACGTTAAAGGTTTTTCGCCAAAAACCAGCAGTAGCCCTCCGTCATTCCAGATTAGTATTGCTTAGTATTCGTGCTACGTATGGCGTGCTTAGCCGAGGCGTAGTGTTCGGTAGCTATGTAGTGCTTTTCTGTTGCATGGATATGCGATTGGTTAGGACGGTCGTGTAGTCATTTTGGCTCAGTCAAGGACTCGTGCAGGTGGGTCTAATGCAATCAAGATAATGAAGGGTTGAACTTGACTAGGATCCTTTGATATGTTGGCTCGGTCAAGGTCACTTGGTTCCCAGGGGTAAAAACACACATCGGGAGTTTCTAAAGAAACTAAAACTTGCCAGGCATGCGCATACCTTCTGGAGTGTAGTGACTTGAGTGGATTCCATCAAGTTGTCATGCGATGATAGTTGGATCCCCATACCCACTGATGAGTTGGTTTACTCCTCGGGTGATCCCGACTAATTCTTCTTTCAGGTTTGGAGGAGAATTTGAGGATACAGTGGGAGACATCCTGATTAGATAAAGTGATTAACCATTTTGATCTAGGTTAGAGTGCACGCTGAGTGTTTCTTTCTCTCTCTCTTTGGCAGCGACCATGGCCCGATCCTAGACTATAACTCAGTAACCAAGTTAACCGAACTTTCTTAAAACACTGGCTTTTGGATTGTCTGAGTTGCATACTTCATTGCCACTCCTACTTTTACCCTTTGCTTTTCTCCAGAACACCCCGTATCACTACGAACATCCACTCCTATTGGATAAATCTATCGTATGGTTATATACGAACTCGAAGGAACTTGTTCCAGATTTGAGAATGGATTCTGGTTCAGCAGAAAATGAATAGGACTATTCAGTTGTCTTTTCCTTTTACCTTCTCTCAGGTTGTGAGGGCTTCTAGGATTAGAAGAGGGTACACCTATTACGCTTATTGGATAGTCTTCTTCCAAACCATAGGCAGGTGCCGAAAGATGGGGAATGAAGAAAACCAATTAGCCTAAGTGTGGTGTACAGAAGGTATTAAGTAAAGATAAATAAAGGGATTAGAAAGAGGGCAGAGTAAAATGCGAATGCTATCATTCACGACCAAACCACGTATATCATCGCCACTCCTACTTCACATTTGCATTTCTCCGGTTCAGGAGAAATAGAATAAGGTTTATTCAGTTGTCTTTTATCATCACCTTCTCTCAGGTTGCGAGTACTTCTAGGATTAGGAGGGTACACCTATTATGCTTTTTGGATAGTCTTCTTCCAAACCATAGGCTGGTGCCGAACGGTAGGGAAGGAAGAAAACAATTTAGCCTAAGTGTGGTGTACAGAAGGTAATGAGTAAAGACAAATAAAGGGATTTGGAGAGATGGCAAGGAAATATACGGTTACAGTCATGAATCTGGATAGTGGAAGAGGCATTACTAGGAATACCCGGATACCCCTTCGAAACATTTTCATGTTTCAGATTCACTATGCGTTGTTAATTGAAAACTGATTTCTCAATTAGATCCTTACTCCAGGGTATGTATTTACCAGGTATAATTCTCACATCTGTATGGTTTTACAGATGATGAGTGGGAGTAAGTTATTGGGAATTAGGTGATCATCCTCATTATATCGGAATTCGTGGTAATTGGTGATATTTGAGAAAATCGCCTGCGTTTTTTGCCGAACGACAAATATTTGGTTTTGAATATCCGTTGTTATGTACCAATTTCAAACTGATATATCTGTATGTTTATTTTATAAAATGAGATATAACTTTTTGAAATTATGTCCATGACATTTACCTATATCAGTTGATAGTTAGGTAAGGAGCATTAAACAGTGTTGTAATTCTTTATAACCATAGTACAGTTTTCAACCTACGATGCACAGGGTTTGAGTTATTCAACTCAAGATACTTATACAAAGTATTGTATATTGTCCAGTGTCCATTAGGACAAAGGGGTTAGTCCTCGTACTATATTATGTTTACTTGTAACTTCTCAAGTTTTAGACAAGTGTTTCGTAGAAATACAAGGTCCAAGTTTTGAGAAGTGATAGGTACAAGAATAAAGTAGAGAACCATGTATTGCAAGTATCAGGATTCCTCAAGGTGATTGAAGAAGTAAATACTTGTGTTTGGTATTCAGTTGATAGTAATGGTTTTGAGAACTTGCTTCTCTTTCAGGTTGCTCATATCTGGATGCACTCCTAAGTTGAGTAATGCTGATCGGTCTCTCTCCATTTAGCTGACATGCACTGGAGACAGCTGCATAATTTGAATCTGGTTCCAATTAAATCAGTGTCTCTGTTTCTATATTGTATATAAAATGGTCCATATCTTAACGATGTTAAGGTATTTGGAGTTGTCCGGCTTATGCTTAAAACCAGACTCTGCATAACTCAAGGAACATTTCTGTAATGGCAGTTTGTGGGTTAACCCGGACTATGACGAGGGTTAATTTTCTACCATCTGGAAGATCAATAGTGATATTGTTCTTGACTCCCACAGTTTTAGTAAAATGAACTTTTTTAGAAAACGGTAGTGGAAGTATGGTAGAACTGGAAGTGGTTCCAGAACCGCAAACGATTACTGAAAATTTAATAGGACCTAAAGATTCAATCAGTTTTGACATTCCATTAGCCACTCCTCAGTTATGGTGGGTAACCTCAGCCACCCAAGAGGTACTTCTATATCCTCAAAGACGGTGACAGGGAGGTTCTTGTTTACCCAATCTTGACACTACTGTTATTCCAGACTATGAGACCCGGCAGGAGGATGAGTATAGCGTCGTTCTAAACTAGCTTTAGAAGTGCACGTGTATATGACTCTGCCAGAGGGTTGTTGTAGTCAGTGGGAGCAGCGGAAGAATAGTGGACAAGTAGCTTATGTCTATTTATATACTAGAGCGGATATAGTGGAGATAGATCATCTATATTTGATGTGACGGTCATATGCTTGGCTTCATCAGAATAGAAGATGGATCTGTTAAGAAGGTAGTAGGGTAGCATGTCATGGTATTTGATGACATACACTTTGTAGGAAGTGAAATTTCTACACTACGATCGGTTATATTGTGGTTGTCACACAGTGGTTTCTCCACATGGGATTTGGATATTATATCTGACATTCTGGTTACTAGATCTATGGTTTTAGATCTAGATTTGGGTAGTTTCTCAATCTGGGTACTTAGACAGTATTCTAAAGATGTTTTAGAATAGACGACTCCTAGCATGGTAGTGTACCTGCAGGTGATGGAGTCACCCTCTCCAAAGGTGTCTTACAGACTAAAGTGGAGAGAGATGTGCATGATTGGCATATCACTTGCTTAGGCAATTGAATCAATCATGAAATGTCAAGTACCACACCAGATGTTGTTTTTGTACTAGATGTGTAAGTGCACGACGGCGTCCCGGCCTCCATCCCGAGGCCAAATGCGGAAGCGATGGTAAACTTTAATTTTGCAAACTAGCAAACCGGCACCACCGCGCACTAAAAACCGGATCGGGCCATTAACTAATCCTAGCTAACTACAAGAAGGGGAATAGAGATATACCGACAGATCCGAGTCCTCCGGTCTTCTCGTCGTCGTCCCGATCTCCTACGGAATGTCCTGTCTCCACCTCATAGCCGGAAGTGCACCACATCGCCTACATCTTTTACGGGCTCCCACCTCAATGTCGAGGCAACTCGGGCACGAAGCTGGCAAGTCGACGTGCCCAAGATTTGCAGTAAAATGTGTGTAGAATCATGTCTCATTTGGGGTTATGGAGTTTCCATTGGTGGAGGAAAAAGGATATGAGCTTTTGGAGATGAATCATATCAATTTTGCAAGCCAAATGAGAGTATTTCTTCCTTCACCAAATTGGGACAGCCCACTCCTCATAGTGGCCGGCTATATGAGGTGAAGAGAGAGGAGAGAATGAGGGAGTGAGTGTAACAAAACAATGAGGGTCTCTCATAATCCAAGAGAGAGAAAAACAAGATGATGAGAAGAAATTATCACAAGGAATAACCAACACTCAACCAACCAATCATACCAAAAGGTCAAGCCATCATCATCAAGCATGATGATTTCAAAAAGTCAAGCCATCATGAAGAAGGAAAGTCAAGTGATGGTGAGCCATCATGATCCAACAAAATGCAAAGAACCCCTCCACAAAAGCTTATTTGCACAAATGCAAATAAGCCCTCCTCCACCAATCTTCGGCCAATGAACGATACAAAGGAAGTTGGCCGAAACGGAAAGCAAACTGGCAACTCCAGAAAACTGGTCCCGTAATAAATTACAGGAAAACCCCGATACTGTGCATACACACCCGCATTTGTATTCCGACCGAAATACAAATGCAATGAGACAAAGTCTACACTGTACTATACTAGGATCCGGCTTAAACCAAAGCCGGCTAGTAATATCCGTCCGATCCTGATCCGTGCAATACCGCACGTATCTGATCGAACCCTGCCATATATCCATACGGCCTCTAGTACGAACTGTCCGATCCTGATCCGTGCAATACCGCACGTATCTGATCGGACCTTGCCATATCTCCATACGGCCTCTACAGCTTTTCGCCCGAAAGCTTGAGTAACTGAATGTGGGGGACTCTAAAGACTTGTCAACACCTTGGTTGTGGATTTAACCACTAGCACGTCAGAGGTATAAGCCAATACGTAACGGGCTACCAGGTATTGACCAAAAGGGACGTCTGTGAGCGAACTCAGCCTGACACCCTACTGAGCCTGTCAGTGACAATATCCGTACAGTCCGGTCCGTTCGTCTATGAGCATCGCATGGCGGGCCTAGGGGGTTGGTAAAAGTCAGACCCCCAAAAGCGGTACAAGTCGTGTCGGAGTGTAGCCCAGAACACCCTGAGATACTACTGGAATACCTACCAGTAAATCTCCTGCCTCGGCCGAGGGCTTCGTGTAATGGCTCTCCTAGACATAGCGCGACCTCACCCCCAATACCGGGAGAGACGAACCCCTGAAGATACGCTCACTGCCTCCATGTGGCTCGGGACTGTACCCAACTAAAACCTGTTTGCACGTCTCCTTTGAGCGTGGTAGGGTAGTAATCAAAGTACAGTGGGAACTCACACGAGACAAATGACGATCATCAGGTCGATGAACTAACCTGTACACATGTCACCTGGGAACTGCTATCTGACGTCTGGTATAAGACCAACTAGCATGTTCCCGGCGAGTCTTGTCCGGTGTACTCATAACCCAATGAGCACCTGTATACATCTTAGGTGATCTAACTGACACCAATGGCTTGTGAGACCGGCCACCGCCCCTCGTCGGGATCTCGACTGTATACACTAGTCTACTCTGGAGAAACGATGCCCTGTCTCGAATCTCCCACGACTAGGGACCTTTTAAGGATGTGCTTATAGACCTCCAGCTCCCACTTATATGATCGCCCTCATACTGCTGGTAGTCAAGCAAGAATCCTAGGGGCTCTATCAACGTGTAATAGTGACCTGTCAGGTCACCTAAAGCAGTACACGATGATAAAGATAAACCAGATAGCATACTATCATCTCGAGTAAGACTGTCCTACCGGGATAGGTCCTCCCTCAATCATTGCAATCACGTGCCTGTGATCCAATAATTGACTCTGAGGGCACTATCTCCAACAATCTCCCACTTGCACTCAAGGCTAATTATTGCGATATCGCATACTCACAGCCCGTGTGATACCGAACACCCAACTCCTCTACTAGTCAGTCTCACAAATCCCGTTTGCGAAACTAATGCGTTCGAGGAATAGCCTTAGTGAGTGGATCCGCCTTGATGTTTCTTTCTATGTCTCTCTATATCTCAAGTTCGCGGAGAAAACCATCTCCCGAAATGAGCAACACCTGTCTTAGAATATGTCTGGATGTCTGATGGGACCTAGCTCATAAATGAACTCCAAATCCAAACTTCTTAGACTGTATTGTCAACTGAACTTAATCAGTATCCTGTGCCATGCCTCCCTCAGTATTGTCTTGGACCACCTGTCCAAAATACTGCCCCTCGTCAGAAGGAAAACTATAACTCTGACAACCGCCTTGTCGTCCAGGTCACCTTGGAAGCCTGGAATGATAACTGTCTCCCGAATGAGGCTGTCGTTATCATATCCCTAGAACATTCACTTATGTTCTAGAACTGCTTCCGACTGTTTCTCCAGGATTGGATTAATGTCAACTTATTGCACCTAGTGCAAGAACAACATCTGGTGTGGTACTTGACATCTCATGATTGACTCAATTGCCTAAGCAAGTGATCTGCCAATCATGCATATCCCTCTCCCCTTTAGTCTGTAAGACAGCTTTAGAGAGGGTGACTCCATCACCTGCAGGTACACTACCGTGCCAGGAGTCGTCCATTCTAAATACTCTTTAGAATGCTGTCTAAGTACCATGATTGGGAAACCACCCAAATCTAGATCTAAAACCATAGATCTAGTAACCAGTATGTCTGATATAATGTCCAAGTCCCATGTGGAGAAACCACTGTGTGACGACCAAAGTATAACCGATCGTAGTATAGGAGTTTCTTTTCCTACTCTGTGTATGTCATCCAAATACCATGACATCACACCCTACTACCTTCTCAACAGATCCATCCCCTATTCTGATGAAGTCAAACCTATGACTGTCACATCAGAAATTGATGATCTATCTCCGCTATATCTGCTTTAGTCCATAAATAGACATAAGCTATCTATCCACCAATGCTTCCGCTGCTCCCACTGACTACGACAACCCTCTGGCAGAGTCATATACACGTACATTTCTAAAACTAGTTTAGAAAGAAGCTATACTCATCCTCCTGCCGGGTCTCACAGTCTGGAACAACAGCAATGGTAAGTCTGGGTAAACAAGAACCTCCCTGCCACCGTCCTTGAGGCTACCGGAGTACCTCTCGGGTGCCTGAGGTTACCCACCGTATCTGCGGAGTGGCCAATGGAATGTCAAACCAGATTGAATCTTTAGGTTCCTATCAAATCTTCAGTAATCGTTTGCGGTTCTGGAATCACTTCCAGTTCTACCATACTCCCACTACTGTTTTTTGAAAAAAATCCATTTTTATTAAAACTGTGGCGAGTTCAGAACAATATCACTATTGATCTTCCAGATGGTAGAAAGTCAACCCTCGTCATAGCTTGGGTCAACCCACAAACAGCCATTACAGAAACGTGCCTTGAGTTATCCAGAGTCTGGTTTTAAGCATAAGCCGGACAACTCCCCGTACCTTAACAACGTTAAGATACGAACTGTTCTATATCCAATATAGAACCAGAGGCACTGATCTTAAATGAACCAGATTCAAATCATGCAGCTATCTCCAGTGCATGTTGACTAAATGGAAGGAGGACGATCAGCGTTACTCAACTTAGGAATGCTTCCAATTATGAGTAACCTGAAAGAGAAGCAGGTTCTCTTAATCATTACTATCAACTGAATACCATACTCAAGTATCTACATCTTCGATCACTTTGAAGAATCCCGATACTTGCAATATCTGGTTCTCTACTTTATTCAAATACCTATAACTTCTCAAAATTCGGACCATGTGTTTCTACGAAACACCTGTCTAAAAACTAGAGAAGTCATAAGTAAACCGAATATAGTACGAGGACCAACCCCTCTGTCCTGATGGACCCTGGACATCATACAATACTCTGTACAAGTCCCTTGAGTCTGATAACTCACTCACTGTGTGTCGTAGGTTGAAAACTGTACTTATGGTTAAGAAGAATTACACCGCTGTTTAATGCTCCTTACCTAACCATCAACTGATAAGATAAATGTCATAGACATAATTTCAAAAAGGTATATCTCACTCTATGAAAATAGACGTACAGATATATCAATTTGAAATTGGTGCACGACAGCGGATATTCAAAACCAAATATTTGCCGACCGGCAAACAGTCCAGGTGATTTCCTCAAATATCACGGATTACAACGAATCCCGATATAATGAGGATGATCACCCAATTCCCATTAACTTACTCCCACTCAATATCTGTAAAACCATACAGATGTGAGAATCATACCTGGTAAATACATACCCTGGAGTAAGGATTAATTGGGAAATCAGTTTTCCTTTAACAGTACACAGTGACACTGAAACATTGAAATGTTTCGATGGGGTATCCCGGTATTCCTAGTAATGCCTCTTCCAGATTTACGACTGCAACCGTATAATTATTTGCCATCTCTCCAAATCCCTTTATATGTCTTTAGTCATTACCTTCTGCACACCCCTTTAGGCCAAATGGTTTTCTTCCTTCCCTACCGTTCGGCACCAGCCTATGGTTTGGAAGAAGACTATCCAATAAGCATAATGGGTGTACTGTCCCAATCCTAGGAACACTCGTAATACGAGAGAAGGTGAAGATAAAAGACAACCGAATAAACCTTATTCCTATTTCTCCTGAACCAGAATCCATCCCCGAACTGGAACAAGTTCCTTTCGAGTTCGTATATAACCATACGATGGAGTATCCAATAAACTGTGGATCTTCGTAGTGATACGGAGTGTCCTGAAGAAATACAAAGGTGAAGTGGGAGTGGTAATGAAATACTTGGTTTGGTCGTGAATATCAGTCGCAATTTACTTTGCCCTCCTTCTAATCCCTTTATTTGTTTTTACATACACCGTTTAGGCTAATTGGTTTTCCTCATTCCCTACCGTTCGGCACCAGCCTAAGGTTCGGAAGAAGACTATCCAATTTGCGTAATAGGTGTACTATCCCCTAATCTAAGGGGTACTCACAACCTGAGAGAAGGTAAAAGGAAAAGACAACTGAATAGTCCTATCCGTTTCCTCCAGAACCTGAAACCATCCTCGAATTCCTTCGAGTTCGTATATAACCATACGATGGTTTTGTCCAATAGAAATGGACGTTCGTAGTAATATGGGGTGTCCTGGAGAAATAGGTAAAAGAAGGAGTGGCAATGAGGTTCGCAACTCTGACAATCCAAAAGCCAGTGTTAAGAAGGTTCGGTTAATTTTGGTTTCTGAGTCATAGTCTTAGGGTCGGGTCAATGGTCGCTGCCGAAGAGAGAGAGAAAAGAAACACTCAGCGTGCACTCTATCCTAGATCAGAATGGTTACCAATTTATCTAATCTGGAAACCTCCCACTGTACCGTCAAATTCTTCTCCAAACCTGAAAGAAGAATTAGTCGGGATCACCCGAGGAGTAAACCAACTCATCAGTGGGAATCGGGATCCAACTATCACCGCATGATAACGTGACGGAATCCGTTCACGGTATCACACTCCAGAAGGTATGCGCATATCTGGCAAGTTTCAGTTCTTTTGAAACTCCCGATGTGATTTTTACCCCATGCTCTTATGACCTTGACTTTGGCCAACAAATCATAAGTCACATGTCAAGTTCTACCCGTCATTCTCCAGGTTGTTTTGAATCCACCCGTACCTACCCTTGACTTTGGCCAACAAGGCAGTACGACTGTTCCAAACCAACGCATCTATCTATGCTACATATGAATAACCAACAGCTACCAAACACTGTGCCTTGACTTTGGCCAACAAACACAGCTTGAATACTATTGACTACCCATATGAAACGACGGAGGGCTACGAATGGTTTCTGGCGAAAACCTTTAACGTAATGAACTTGATATCGTTGAAGGAACGGATAGCTTTTTGAAAATATAGTGACGAAAACCTTTGCTAAAGAGGTCACTCCCGGTGAAGGGATCTCGGCTCTTTCCCCGTAGAATGAGGTGCAGGATATTCCAACTGAATACCACGGTGCAAAGCAAAAGTAATCGGCTATAGTGAAGTTATTGCCCTGACGCAAACTTTTGTCCAAGGGGTCACTCCCGGTGAAGGGATCTCGGCCCTTGCCTCGTCGACTGAGGAGCAGGATATTCCAACTGAATACCACGATGCAAAACAAAAGTGAATGTCCTTGCAATAACAGCTTTTTGAAAAGTGTTCCAACAACATCAGATTAGGTTTGTTTTTAACTTGCATTGATCCGAATCAACGCAGTCCCATTAATTGATCACACCACAAAGAACGAAAATAATATGACGTACGTGTATGCCATCCGCATTCGCCACTGGGTCCCGTCATTACCCGTTAGGTTAGATAACTAACGACAGAGCGGGGACTGGACTAGCGCGGATGCAAAACATATACAACATCTAGTAATATATATACCAATATATTATATTCGCTCAAGGCGTGATAA
The DNA here is from genome assembly GCA_030015575.1 of Agapanthus africanus. Taxonomy (NCBI): domain Eukaryota; kingdom Viridiplantae; phylum Streptophyta; class Magnoliopsida; order Asparagales; family Amaryllidaceae; genus Agapanthus; species Agapanthus africanus. The sequence goes on along the minus strand of JASDDO010000018.1, from coordinate 465,104,817 downwards.
AATGCAACATCACAGAAATGTACAGCATCACAGAATAAAACAGATATCTGGGATCCCCGGGTTTCACAGAGCCGCTGAAACCCGACGTTCCCCTGGTCGTGTGGATAGCCTGTGCAATGAAATCCTAGACCCCTACGGGCACGGCAAGTCACCCGCCAAAACCTGAAGCGAGGCAGCCCCCTTCAGCTCCGTGAATAGACCACCCAGCACTTCACGGAATCCGGTAACTTGGGCACCCCTCCTGGGTCAACCTGTACCCCCTACGAGTGCGGCGAATAGCCTGCCAATCCTAGAGTGAAGCCCCCTCCGTCTCAATACCATGAGATGCGGGCTTGTTGCCCTCTAGAACTCGGCTATCCGTGCACCCCTCCGCGGGGTAATCCTAGTACAGAAAGTAAAATATACATACAACGGGTACATCGACCGCATCCTGGTCGTGCCCCAAAATAATAATACAAACAGGCAGTGACGGCAGTCCACATGTCGGACGCTCGCCCCGCAATATCAAATGTACATAATACAACAAAAACTGTACTAGCATTGCATCCAGGCTATCCCGCACGACCGATCCGCAATATCACAGCAAAATCACAAAACATCAACGTGAATGTCACGTTCGCAAATCCGTCTAACCGGGTTATAACAGTTAGACAGGATTTACCGATCGAGTGACATTCACGGTCGCAGATATAATGTAAATACTGTGAAATAATGTGTTTAAAATATCCGATCGATCAAATTTCAACAAGTGGGCCCCAAGTACTACTGTAGCACATCAAGAAATTCTGGGCCCAAAATTAATATTCCAAAACCCCTAAAATCACCCCAGAAGCCCACTGAAAATGTTTGACCAATTGAACTTTCCATACTGCGGCGGAACCGCGGCCCAAAGTGGGGTTTGGCCGCGGTTCCGCGCTCCCCTTGAACGATCAATTTGTCGAATTTCTTCAGTAGTCTTAGAACTTCCAGTACATTAGTTTTTTACAACCTGAAAAAATTTTCGACTCCAAAAAATTTCAACAGAAAACTGATGCATGTGAAAAACGCGGATTTTGGAATTTTGGTCGATCGGAAATGTAAACACATTAAACAAAGCTAGACTAAGTTAATGGCGAGGCTCTGATACCACTGTAAGTGCACGAGCGGCGCCCCGGCCTCCATCCCGAGGCCAAATGCGGAAGCGATGGTAAACTTTAATTTTGCAAACTAGCAAACCGGCACCACCGCGCACTAAAACCCGGATCGGGCCATTAACTAATCCTAGCTAACTACAAGAAGGGGGATAGAGATATACCGACAGATCCGAGTCCTCCGGTCTTCTCGTCGTCGTCCCGATCTCCCGCGGAATGTCCTGTCTCCACCTCATAGCCGGAAGTGCACCACATCGTCTACATCTTTTACGGGCTCCCACCTCAATGCCGAGGTAACTCAGGCACGAAGCTGGCAAGTCGACGTGCCCAAGATTTGCAGTAGAATGTGTGTAGAACCATGTCTCATTTGGGGTTATGGAGTTGCCATTGGTGGAGGAAAAAGGATATGAGCTTTTGGAGATGAATCATATCAATTTTGCAAGCCAAATGAGAGTATTTCTTCCTTCACCAAATTGGGACAGCCCACTCCTCATAGTGGCCGGCCATATGAGGTGAAGAGAGAGGAGAGAATGAGGGAGTGAGTGTAACAAAACAATGAGGGTCTCTCATAATCCAAGAGAGAGAAAAACAAGATGATGAGAAGAAATCATCACAAGGAATAACCAACACTCAACCAACCAATCATACCAAAAGGTCAAGCCATCATCATCAAGCATGATGACTTCAAAAAGCCAAGCCATCATGAAGAAAGAAAGTCAAGTGATGGTGAGCCATCATGATCCAACAAAATGCAAAGAACCCCTCCACAAAAGCTTATTTGCACAAATGCAAATAAGCCCTCCTCCACCAATCTTCGGCCAATGAACGATACAAAGGAAGTTGACCGAAACGGAAAGCAAACTGGCAACTCCAGAAAACTGGTCCCATAATAAATTAAAGGAAAACCCCGATACTGTGCATACACACCCGTATTTGTATTCCGACCGAAATACAAATGCAATGAGACAAAGTCTACACTGTACTATACTAGGATCCGGCTTAAACCAAAGCCGGCTAGTAATATCCGTCCGATCCTGATCCGTGCAATACCGCACGTATCTGATCGAACCCTGCCATATATCCATACGGCCTCTAGTACGAACTGTCCGATCCTGATCCGTGCAATACCGCACGTATCTGATCGGACCTTGCCATATCTCCATACGGCCTCTACAGTTTTTCGCCCGAAAGCTTGAGTAACTGAATGTGGGGGACTCTAAAGACTCGTCAACACCTTGGTTGTGGATTTAACCACTAGCACGTCAGAGGTATAAGCCAATACGTAACGGGCTACCAGGTATTGACCAAAAGGGACGTCTGTGAGCGAACTCAGCCTGACACCCTACTGAGCCTGTCAGTGACAATATCCGTACAGTCCGGTCCGTTCGTCTATGAGCATCGCATGGTGGGCCTAGGGGGTTGGTAAAAGTCAGACCCCCAAAAGCGGTACAAGTCGTGTCAGAGTGTAGCCCAGAACACCCTGAGATACTACTGGAATACCTACCAGTAAATCTCCTGCCTCGGCCGAGGGCTTCGTGTAATGGCTCTCCTAGACACAGCGCGACCTCACCCCCAATACCGGGAGAGACGAACCCCTGAAGATACGCTCACTGCCTCCATGTGGCTCGGGACTGTACCCAACTAAAACCTGTTTGCACGTCTCCTTTGAGCGTGGTAGGGTAGTAATCAAAGTACAGTAGGAACTCACATGAGACAAATGACGATCATCAGGTCGATGAACTAACCTGTACACATGTCACCTAGGAACTGCTATCTGACGTCTGGTATAAGACCAACTAGCATGTTCCCGGCGAGTCCTGTCCGGTGTACTCATAACCCAATGAGCACCTGTATACATCTTAGGTGATCTAACTGACACCAATGGCTTGTGAGACCGGCCACCGCCCCTCGTCGGGGTCTCGACTGTATACACTAGTCTACTCTGGAGAAACGATGCCCTGTTTCGAATCTCCCACGACTAGGGACCTTTTAAGGATGTGCTTATAGACCTCCAGCTCCCACTTATATGATCGCCCTCATACTGCTGGTGGTCAAGCAAGAATCCTAGGGGCTCTATCAACGTGTAATAGTGACCTGTCAGGTCACCTAAAGCGGTACACGATGATAAAGATAAACCAGATAGCATACTATCATCTCGAGTAAGACTGTCCTACCGGATAGGTCCTCCCTCAATCATTGCAATCACGTGCCTGTGATCCAATAATTGACTCTGAGGGCACTATCTCCAACAAGATGCAATAAGTTGATATATTAATACAATCCTGGAGAAACGTTCGGAAGCAGCTTATGAACATAAGTGGATGTTCTAGGGATTGGATAATGGCAGCCTCCTTCGAGAGACGGTTATCATTCCAGGCTTCCAAGGTGACCTGGATGACAGTGTGACTGTCGGAGTTATAGTTTTCCCTCTGACGAAGGGCAGTAGTTTGGACAGGTGGTCCAAGTGGATACCGATTGAGGCATGGCGTAGGATACTGATTAAATTCAGTTAACGATACAGTCTTAGAAGTCTACTGGATTTGGAGTTCATTTGTGAATAGGGTCCCATCAGATATCCAGACATATTCTAAGACAGGTATTGCTCACTTCGGGAGATGGCTTTCTCTGTGAACATGAGATTAAGAGAGACATAGAAAGAAACATGAAGGTGGATCCACTCACTGAGGCTATTTCTCAAACACAATAATTTTACAAACGGGATTTGTGAAACTGATTAGTAGAGAAGTTGGGTGTTCGGTATCACACGGGCTGTGAGTATGCGACATCGCAATAATTAGCCTTAAGTGCAAGTGGGAGATTGTTGTCTATAGTTCCCTCAAGTCAATTATTGGATCACAGGCACGTGATTGCAATGATTGAGGGAGGACCTATACCGGTAGAACAGTCTTACTCGAGATGATAGTATGCTATCTGGTTTGTCTTTATCATCGTGTACATGCTTCATGTGACATTACAGATCACTATTACATGTTGATAGAGCCAATAGGATTCTTGCTTGACTACCAACAGTATGATGGCGATCATATACATGAGAGTTGGGTAGTCTATAAGCACATCCTTAAACTGTCCCTGGTCGTGGGAGTTTCGAGACTGGGTATCGATACTCCATGAGTAGACTAGTGTATACGTATCGAGACCCCGATGAGGGGCGGTGGCCGGTCTCACAAGCCATTGGTGTCAGTTGGTTCACCTAAGATAGTATACAGGTGCTCATTGGGTTATAAGTACACCGGACGGACTCGCCAGGAACATGCTAGTTGGTATTATGCCTATTGTCAGATAGCAGTTCCCAGGTGACATATGTACAGGTTAGTCTATCGACCTGAGATCGTCATTTGTCTCATGTGAGTTCTCACTGTGCTTTGATTACTACCCTACCACAGCTCAGAGGAGTCATGCAAACTGGTTTTAGTTGGGTACAGTCCCGAGCCACATGGAGGCAGTGAGCGGATCGTCAAGGGATTCGTCTCTCCCGGGATTGGGGGTAGAGGTCGCGGAGTGCATGGATGGCCATCACCAGAAATCCTTGGCCAATGTAGTTGAGAATTACCGATCTAGGATCGATAGTTTCTCTGGTGGTGATGGGCTTCATACCGACACTAAATATCGCGTTATTTGGGGTCTGACTTTATCCACCCCCTATACCCGATATACAATACTCATAGACGAATGGATCGGACTGTACGAATATTGTCACTGTCAGGCTCAATAGGGTTTCTGGATGAGTTCGCTCGTCGGCTTCCCTTTCGCTCAATATCTTGGTAGCCGTTACGTACCGCTAGTGCCACTAACGGCTTGTGGTTAAACCCACTGCTAGCGTATTGATGAGTCTTTAGAGTCCCACAGCAGAGGGTTTCCCTAGTTCGGGCGAAACGTTGTAGAGGCCGTATGGTTTTATGGCAGGGTTCGACCATATACGTGCACTCGTGCACGGATCATGATCGGACGGATCATACTAGTGGGCTTTGGTTTAAGCCGGATCCTAGTATTAGATAGTTGGATTATTTTCGTCTCGGTGTATTCGTATTCAGTCGGAATACGGATGCAGGTATGTATATACAGTTGAGGGGTTGTCTTGTAATCCGTTACAAGATTATTTTGAAGATGTCATTCCTTTTATTGTATTAAACATTTAGGGTTTTTGATAAATGTTTAATATTTTGATGATGTGGAAATTGTGAGGCTATGTTTTGGCATGGTGCATTTATTGTGCCATGCTTATTTGTTTATTGTTTTATATTGTGAGATATTTGTGAGGATTTTATGGAAGATATTTTGGGGTGATGTTTTTTATATTATTTCTACAAATACCTCACAATATAACACAATAAAAACACATGAAGAAAAGGGGCCAGCCAAGCTTTCTTTTTCAAGTGTTGCCTTTTTCATTTTATGCAAAGACTTGAGCTCACACTCTTCACCTCCAATGGCTTCTTCTTCACCTCCATCCATACCCTCTCATGTGTTGAGAATCCATGGATGTCTTGAGACAAAATGATCACACACTCTCTCTACATCATCTTGAGCACCTAGGTTAGAAAACTAGTTGTTCGAGTTATTTCGGTTTGAAGCGGGAGCCTGTATTAAGAATCCTCGAGGTGGATTGTTTTTTATGAGGGAGACCGGAGAGCAGACTTGTTTGGCGCAGCCGACGAGGAGCTTGGGAAGTGATTGAAGACCGAAGGATATGGATCGATCGGTATAATCTCTGAACACTTTACAGTTTTTCTAGTAAACGGTTAATGGTTCGATCCGGGTAATTGGTTGTGGTAGCGCCAAGTTTTACAAATTTTTATACCGCATTTGGCCACGGATTGATGGTTGGGACGCTGCCGTAACCCAATAGAAGGCAAGTTTGTTAATTAAAATCTGTCAGTGAGAGATTCCAATTGATTTTATTGGTCTCATAATCTGTTCGGGGAATTTTATCCGCCGTTAGATCTTTGATCCAAGTGTTTCTGTCTCACAGAATATGTTTTCTCGTTTTAACAAGATTGGGGGAATATTCTCCCATATATAGAATAAAATTCTATTGAACGGTGATATTTTTATCACCATTGAATTTTTAATTCAAGCGTGCTCGGTTTAACAGAGCACAATCTTTCTCTGTTTAGAAAGATATGGGAAATATTTTCCATCTCATTGGATCTTTGATCCACCATCTTTCTGTTTAACAGAAAATATCCTTCCCAACAGAATTTAATTCTATGCTTAATCACCATTGGATCTTTGATCCAACGGTTCATTATGGAACAGAGAGGAGCTTTCTCTTTTAGAAAAATCCATGGAAGTATTTCCAAAGAGTAGAATTTAATTCTACGTAAGGAGGTGCCCTCACGTGTTTGAGGCTTATTTAGCTTCTCTGATTTACTGCCCATATGCCTTGCATATGGGCGCTCACGTGTTTAACACGTGAGGCCAATTTGGCCTTTAGTTGTTTGACTGCAGCGCCTATATGCTTCGCATATAGGCGCTCACGTGTTTAACACGTGAGGCTTATTTTGCCTATTAGTTATTTGATTACAACGCCTATATACTTTGCATATAGGCGCTTATTTGTTTAACACGTGAGACTTATTTAGCCTATTAGTTATTTGATTGCAGTGCCTATATGCTTTGCATATAAGCGCTCACGTATTTAACACATGAGGCTTATTTAGCCTATTAGTTGTTTGACATATAGGCGCTCACGTGTTTAACACGTAAGGCTTGAGTTGTGAGGAATTTTCTCCCCTTTTTTTCTCTTTTATGAGGGAACGGTTCTAGTCTTTGGAAATATGATTTTTGGCATATTTGGTTTTTGCCTAGATTTGTTTGTGTACTGGTTTGTGCATGGGGCAAACACGGATAGTTGTTATCGATCGAAATTCTAAGTTTTTGCTTAACAGTGTTTTGTGTTTATATATATATATATATTGTGTGTGTGTGTGTTGCTAAACATCTACTAATTGCTATATGTCGATTGGTGGGGGTTGCACATATGTAGTATCTTGTTGATGGTTCGTGGATATGAAGTATTGGATCGTCGTGAATAAATAGCCGGGGGGATGTGAGAAGATGTTCTTTTCTTTCATTCATGTATATTTGTAAATTGATGTAATATTCTTTTGCGGGGCACATCCGAGTTGAGGTTGTAGACACCGTTGTATTATTTCATTTATTTTTCTTGCACCTAGGATAGACTCAAGGTGGGATGCATAAACTACCGGATTCTTGAAGTGCTGAGTGGCCTACTCATTTTATTGAGGGAGGTTGCTTCACTTCGGGAATTTGGCAGGTAGTTTGCCGCACCTATAGGGGTCTAGGATGGGGTTTGGCTATTCATCACAACCGTGGAATCCGTTTTTCGTTCTAGGCTAAAACGAAACACATATATCCTAGTATATCCAATATATTCATATGTGTTGTTGTGATCTATGATCTGGAATGCCTATTATTGCGTAAGACGAATGGCTATATATATTATATATATAATAAACATATATATAATAAACGTTGCTTATGTTTTGCACCCGCACTAGTCCAGCCCCCGCTCTGCCGTTAATTAAGTAGCCGAGCGGTGCATAACGGGGCCCCATGGAAAATGCTGATGGCATAAGCATACATTCTATTTTCATTTCTTTCTGCAATGATAGGATTAAATGATGGGATCGCATTAATATTGTTTAATGCAAAGAAAACAAACCAAATTTAAATCGTTGGAAAAATTTCAAAACCACTCGGTTTTCTTGAAAAACAACTTTTAAATGCAGAGTATAAACTACTCCTTTTAAATGCAATCATGGTTCCTTCAACTATATCAAGTTCATTACGTTCACAGTTTTCACCAAAACCATCCGTAGCGCTCCGTCATTTCAGATGGGTATTCAGTACTATTCAAGCTATGTATTTTGACCTTCGCCAAGGCATAATGATTGGTAGTTGCTGGGTATTCATCTGTAGTATAGATAGATGCGTTAATTTGGGACAAGCGTACAGCTATTTTGGCCTTCGTCAGGGGTTTATACGAATGGGTTCAAATTAATCTGGACAATGACGGATAGAACTTGACTTGCGTCTTATGATATGTTGGCCTTCGTCAAGGTCATAAGCGCCTGGGGCAAAAATCCACATTGGGAGTTTCAAAGCAAAAGGAAACTTGCTAGTTTTGCATACCATCTAAAGTGTGATGATTTTTGTAGGATTCCTTCAAAGTTGTCACGCAATGATAGTTGGATCCCGATCCCACCGTGAGTTTTATTACTTTTCGGGAGAGTTTTTCACTTAAACAATCAATACTATAAACCAAGTAGGTGTCTAGAATGGTGTTAGCGGGGTTACGCCTCTAGGGAAAAGAGCTTATGTAATTAAGGAACTTCGCGAAAGCGTTGGAAAACCTCTCTCGAAGTACCGACACTAGCCTGGCCGAAAGGTTAAACAAGAATTATAAGGTATGATTAATCCCAACTAATTCTTCTTTTATGGTTTGAAGAAAAATTTGAGAAAAAGTGGGAGCCATCCTGTTTAGATAAACTAATAACCAATCTAAACTTGCAAGAGTATCATGCTGAGTGTTTTCTTATCTCTCTCTCTCTCTCTTGATTGCGGAGACCAAAATGGCCGGCCTTCTTATCGACAGATACCTGGGTAGCCATTACATACAGCTAGTGACACTGACGGACTTATGGTTAAACCCACTGCCAGCATATTGTCGAATCTTTAGAGTCCCACACAGAGAATTTCCCTGGTTCAGGCGAAACGATATAGAGGCCGTATGGTTTTACGGCAGGGTTCCGATCATATACATGTACTGGCTACACGGATGTTGTTCGGACGGATAATACTAGTGGGCTTTGGTTTAAGCCGGATTCTAGTATTATATTATTGGATTATTATTATCTTATTGTATTCGTATTTTTTGGAGTATGAATACTGGTATGTATATAAGGTGAGGGCATTCTTGTAATTTTACAAGAGATGCTTTTAGAAGGGGACTCCTCATTATTGGATTTATCTATTTCTGGAAATAGATTAATGAGGTGGAAAATGGAGATATTTGTGGTATAGTGAAGCATGGCTTATTCCATTATTTTATGTGTTTGGGTTTACTATTGAAGCATGGTTGTTATTTTCTATTGAAAATAATCCATGCTTCATGTGAGATAGAGAATAAGCCAAGACTTAGCTCATTTGATATTTTCCTTTCTCTCTCCATTTTTTCTCTCCTTCTTCCTGAAGACCCTAACCTTCACATGAGTTGTGAACCATAGGGTCTCTTGAGATAAAACACTCCAATAAACACTCTACATCTTCTAAGCTAGCTAGTTTAGCGAACTAGGTACTTTAGTTATCTCGGTTTAGAAGTTGGAGATTGAACCATAGACTCTCGGGTGAATCGTCTTTGACACGAGGAGACCAACGATCAAGCGCGATCCGGACCTTCGAGGAGTTCAAAGAGAGGAGAAGAAGACCCGAAGGACAAGTAACAAGGAGGTATAAACTCTTACATAGTAGTTAAAACCTCCAAGTAGTATAGCTAGTTAAGGTTTCCGGAAAGATCTTGTAGATAGGTCAGTGTTGCAAAGTAAAGAAAATTGTTTTTTGTAAATTCCGCCTCCCCATAAGTGCGTGGGGTGTGCAACATCGACTTACAATATATGTGTGAAATATGTGTATTATCCAATGTGTGTCCATCAACGACACATCAAATCATCATAAAAGTCTAAGTGCCCAGCATCGACACTCGAAAACATCATAAAACCCGTGTCCAGTATCGACACGTAAATCCTCATATCTCGGGCTCCGTATCATCGGATCGGCCCTCATATCCATTTGATCACACGACTCCGGTCGGTATCCTCTGGATATCCGCTAAGCCCAGTACTATCACCGGTCGGTAGTCTCCCCTGCCAGGCTCAATGTCTCTCTATACGATCTTCTTGTCCGGGGTGCCGTACCAGGTCCACCATGTACCCGCAGACGGTGCCTCTTCTCTCTTCGAATCGGGTATACACAGAGCTCAAAACCGAGAAAACTTATGGTGGACGCCACAAATTGTCACAGCCCGAAAATTTAGTTCGTGACCGGCACTTAAATCACGCAACGTCTAAAGGCGTAACGTAATTCAAGTAAGCCGAAGCCCAGAAATCTAAACCTTTTTAAGAAAATAAAAGAGGTGAAGTTTTGAAATAAAGATATGATGAAATCGAATGTTTCTTAAATGCATAGATAATGGAACATGAAAAATGCAAGTGGATTTTACTAATTGAAAAACATGTTTCGTCTTTTAAAAATTTGGGCAGCACCTCCCTTGTATATTTTGATCCAAAACCACATATACATGATAATATAAAAGACATCCCCAAGCGGGAGCTAGCTCTTTGCCAATCGGCGGAATCACAACATGCAAGACAGAAATATATGTATACGACGCCCAACGGCGAAGATCGATACAAAGGAATAGTGTAAATAAAGCAAGACATCAATCCCCCAATAGCGAACATAAAACCCATCGCTCTAAGTCTCGCAACCACAAGTCTTTCTAAGTCTTACTACTTATACAAATACTAGTTTCTGATTGATGGAGTTGACTAGATACAACAGGAATAATAATGCAAGAGTGGGCACGATCCAATATGTCCCACCTACCAAAGCAAATCACCCGAAAGCAAGTTGTGTACCAATGATACCGCAACTGATCCATACGGTCAAAGCTGCAAGAACTGTGGCACAACGGGGGTGAGTTGCCAACTCATAAGTAGAAAACATCAGCAGGTAGAAATCGAATAAAACAACAATTCCTAGGTCAACTATATCATAAAGGTAATACTATGATATCTAGAGTGACCGTGTATGCATATATACCAACAATATAATCAATGCCTGTATGCATGTGGATATCATCTAATAATCAATGCATGTATGCACGTGGATATCATCTACGTGTCTGTCAATGACACAACAATATCATGGAACCTGAGTGTCCAATATCGACACTCGAAACATCATGAAAGCATATGCATGTAAATATGAGGATATCAACTAACGTGTGTCCATCAACGACACGTCAAAATCATGAAACCTGAGTGTCCAACATCGACACTCGAAATATCATGAAACCCGTGTCCAACATCGACACGTAAATCTTCATCTCTTGGGCTCCGCTAGTCCGGATCGGCCCACGGTCTCCGTCAATCCGGATCGGCCCATATCATCTCACGACTCCGGTCGGTATCCTCCAGATAACCGCCGAGTCCAAATACTATCACTGGTAGGTAGTGCTCCCCTGCCAGGCTCACCGCCTAACTATACGAGTCTTCTTGCCCCGGGGTACCTCATCGGGTCCACTATGTACCCGCAGACGGTGCCTACCGCTCCTCGAATCGGTTTTCACATACCAATCTCAGAACCGAGAAAACTCATGGTGGACGTCTCGAAATATCATATCAAGAGAAACTGGGTTTTTAAAACAATACATACTTTCTTTTGAAATAAAACCACGGTTCTCAAATCCAGAATCTCATGAAAACAGCATCTCAATGCATATAATCGTAAAGCATGATGTATGCAAACATAGAACAGAAATATGAGCATATCAAGTATATCATGCGATATAGTATAGTGATGTGAGCATAGCAAATATATCATGCCAAAGAATCATGTGACAGTACTGAACAATTAAGAGTAATAGCATGATGTGGTAATTCTACTGTGTAAGTGACATAGAAATTATCGATGATGAAAGTATGTGAGCCGGCAATCTGTGTAAGTGTAACATACGCATCATCGATAATTGTGTAGGTGTACTAACACAGGTATATGTAATACAATGAGAATATCATGAACATAGCAAAAAGTACATCGTAAGAGAAATGCTATAAGATATACGTATCTAATTCAAACTCTACGTAAAGGCTAAACTAAGCGGTGTAGACAGGGATTAAATATCTATAACATATCCGAGTCGGCGAATCTGTCAATCGGCATCCAGCCTCACAACATCACGTACGGTATAATCCATCGTACGGCATCCTCTAGTCAAGGGTATGGATCAATCATCCGGTAAAACATCGTGCAGCGACAATAAACAGAGTAGGGATTCTATCGACCTATACAACAATGAGGGTACGGATCTAAAGTCTCGTACGGTATATCACTCAGTATTCACATCATTATATATATACCTATATTTCAGGTCACATCCGTATCAATCTCATATCATGGGACCTAACAAAGGTATCAATATTCTCATATCGCCTTGCATCCATAACGACATATTAAGCCAACTCATCATATTCATCATATCAATATCTCACATCAATGTCATCGTACATATACAATCTATCTTATTACTCTCATGTCGTATTTATCGACCTCATAACATGCCACTATAATCTCGTATTCATTCTCTTGCAACTACATATATATATCGGGATTCACATTCACATTTCATGACTTCATATATAAATTCGAGATATCCTTTTTATCATATCATTTCACACAAAAACCATTAACTATAACCCTAAGTCATGGCATATCTTGTCTCCAAACTATAAATCACATATCATTATTTGCGGGGGTGCTATACGCCATCCACCCGACTTCCCCCGTAGATATAAATCTACTCGCCTGCGAAACTCCTTGTTCAGCCATAGTCGATATGCTTCGCCGTCTCGGAATCCACGCGAAGGTACCTACAATAAATACACAGTCGCAATGCTATTAAAATCAAGTCCGGAAAACCGATACGGCACACGGTGCGCTCATAGGGCCCCGCCGGCCCCGCCTTGGAGTTTGGGTCTCGTCTTCTCGTGGTGGTCTCCTATTGGTCTAATTAGGTTAATGTATATATTTGATTTTTTTTTTTATAAAGGTCCCGGGTTGCTCCAGATTCCCTGTAGTCCTCCAAAAATGTCACAAAACCGATACGGAAAGTTTCTAAGTTCGTATTTTAGTTTCTATTCGGTGTTCTAGGCCATAAAATCAACACCAAGATCATTGTAAACAGCCACTACATAACACTAGTCCACACAATCACCCAAACCCTCTCTTGAAAAATTCCAAACATCATTAATCAATATCGATTTAACTCTAAACTAACAATAGGAGACAATAGGATAAACTAAACACAATAACTTAACTAAAGTCTAGAATTATACCTCATTTGGCAACTCAAGAATTTTCTTGAGTTGCTCAAAGTAATCAAAATCCAACTTTAAAACATCCATTGGGTTTGTAGAAAGGTGGGGATCATTTTTAATGAAGGGAGTATAGGGTTTTAATGAAGGGATTGAGATGATACATGGAGGTGAAGGTGGAGGAAGCAAGAGGATGAAGGAGATAAAGAAACAATGGAGGAAAATGAAAGATGGCAGCCCCTCTCTCTCTCCTACCCTCACTCTCTCTTATTCTCACCCTCTCAATCATTCATGCCATGTCACACACTCTCTATCCGATAATTCTCTTTCCTTTTCTCTTTTTCTTTTTAAAACCAAATATCAGCAAATACCAATGAAACAACATGCAACCAAATGCAACATGTCATGGTGCACTAACCATGGAAAAATGTAGAAACACGGATTTGGCCTAATCGCGATTAGTAGTGCACTAATCAATTTTTATTTAAAATGTATATAATTAATTATAAAAATACCAAATCCGATAAATATATATTTAAATGAATAAATCGTTTTAATCTCTAATTATTTCACAAATATTGGTATATGTTTATACCATTTTACGAAAACCCCAAATTCGCAAATCGGGTAGTTTTCGCGAAATATATTATTTTAATATTAAATTCCAAAAATAATATTTTATATTTTCTGAAATGTTACACAAATCATATCAAGAGAAACCGTGTTTTTTAAAACAATCATAAGTTTTCAAAATGTATCTGCAGTTTCTCAAATCCAGAAATCTCATGAAAACCGAAATCTCATAAACATGAGCCAATAATGAAACAATGAGTATCGGCACAGAACCAATCTACAGTGCATAACCAGTATGTATATATATAAATGTGGTATCTAACTAGGTATGAAATGCAATATCAAAACTAGCATGTGAGGTAATAGTACTAAGCAATACTAATAAGCTACAAGTTATTAGGTTATACGATGAAGTAGAGATTTCTAGCGTGTACGCGGCATGGCAATTACCGACGATGAGTGTGTGAGCCGAGGAGTATGTGTACGTGCAACATGCATATCATCGGTAATGGTGCATGTATCCTAGCAGACGATGTCATACAAGATAAGGAAAAGATCATGTATATAAAATGCAAAAAGAGAATAATACGAGCATAGCAGAAAAAGTAAAATGTAAACGCAACAGTATAAGATACATAGTTACATATGAGCCATACAGTTATAGTTTTAAAATAGTATGAATCGTTGTTTTTAGAAAAATAGGGGCTACGGTGTTTTTGAGAAAAAGATACCATTTGAAAATCCGTCGCGTCCCTTGAGGTTGTCTTTTAAAAATGCATAACGATTTGTTAGTTTTGAAAGTAGGTATGGCTCTAATTATATCCTAATGTCTACGTAAGTGATTAGGAGATAATAATTTTCCGAGTCGATACATCTATCAGTCGGCGATCCAGCCTCATAGAATCACGTACGGTATAATCCATCGTACGGTATCCTCGAGTCTAGAGTGCAGATCAATCATCAGGTATATCATATCATGTACGGTATAATCCATCGTACGGCATCCTCGAATCAAGAGTGCGGGTCAATCATCATATATCTCGTATGGTATAATCCGTCGTACGATATCATAAATCAAGGGTACGGATCTATGGTCACGTACATTCTATCATCTCATCTAGTCACATATCGTCGCATGTTATAAATATATATCACCCAATGTCCATATAATATATCATATCATATCTTGACGTTTTAATCTCATATCACATAATATAGCTTCGGGACATCATGTCCGATCATATCGACTCAAATCATTCTAACATGTCATATTCTCATCTCGTGATGTCATATTGAAATTATCCTCAAATTTATGTGTGTGTATGTACACACACACACACACACACACACACACGCATATCATATCAAGCGTGTGTGTGTGTGACAACATATATACCAATGGCTCAAATCTAGGAAAAATAAGAGGTAAGGATATACCTTCCTACGAGTACGCTTATTATAGCCTATAGTCTCCTAGAACCCTATTAGCTAAGTACACATATCTAACATTGAAATATGTATAACTATATATAAGTACCCTATTACTACGGTTGCGGGGGTGCTATACGCCACCCACCCGACTTCCCCCATAGATATGCATCTACTCATGTACTATCCTCGCTCTAGCCAAAGTCGATGAACGGCTTGTTCTCCTTTGTTGTCCCGAAAGTCTACACGAAGGTACCTACAGTTCAACGCATATCGTATCGACATCAAAATCAAGCCCGAAAACCGATATAGCAAGCGAGACATACATAGGTTAGAACCTATGGTCCACGCATGCAAGAATGACTAAACAACCCCCTACGTTGACGTACAAACTGCTGGGTTTGCTTAGCACCCTCACTAGGTTTTGACAAGCATCATACATGCTACATGCTACATTAAAATTATAGGGAGGTAACCAAACCTAACCTAGAATCGAACTAGAGTATTAGGGTAATATAAAGCAAGTTTCACAAACTAGCAAGTGTCTGACACTAAGAGGGGAGAAATACAACCTATGTAGACATCTCCTCCTTAACTCATTGGATCAACTTGTAGTTTGGATGGGCTCGCTTGAGTCCTTCAAAGTCCACGACGATCCACCACGGAGTCCCTTGGCACAAGCTTCAAGCTTCACTTGATCTAGGTGGAAGTGAAGCAAACAACCAACACTAGTGGGCTAGACTAATATAAATTGGTGATGTGGGTTGTAACCTCACTTAAAAACCTTTCCTTTTAATTTTCTTCACTCACTTTTTAGAATCTAGAGAGCTTGGAGAAGGAAGAAGAAGGAGAATGGCTTAACTTGAGCTCATATGAGAGTTATCTCAAAAATAATGAGAATAATAGAATATAAGAGAGAGTCACACTCATCCTTAACCATAGATACAAAATATCTAGATATTTTTGATGTTAGGTTAAATGACAAAGAGAAATGAAATCATGGTTAATTAGGATATTCTAGAAGCGTGTGAAGAACAAAAACAACCATGGGTTAATTTCCTTTTTCATTTAACCTAATAATCAAAAATACCTAAATTGTTTCCATGTGAGTCTTGCATAGCCATCTCCAATGTATCATCAACCATGACACATGTATGCATGCATGTGTGCATTCATATCAATATATATATACATACATATATTCATGCATTCATCATAAAGAAAAGGTTTTAAATAAATGAGCTAATGGTCATAAATATTAAATCAACACTTGATTTAATAAACCGGTCATATCACATACGACCTGACCAATAGAAAATGCTAGATTAAAATGCGGTATCATATACTCGCATTTAATCAAGCTCCCGCGCATATCCACATATGCACCCCACATCGTTTCACCTGAGCTAGGAAACCTCTCTGTAGGACTCTAAGACTCGTCAATATGCTAGCAGTAGGCAGTGATCATATCACATACCCACAAACCATCAGCGGCACTAGCTGTACGTAACGGCTCCCAGGTATTGAGCGAACAGAAGAAAAACAAGCGAACCTGTCAAAAATCCCGTCGAGCCTGTTAGTGTATATGCCCTAGAGGCCATTACTGTAGCATACTAGTATGTATATTACTTGATGGAAGCTTGGGATATTCACAGTTGTACAGACAATCTTGCTCAATATAGTAGTATGCTACTTGGTTTATCTCTGCTTTAATGTGTACATGTGTGTTTATTCATTATATCACCTATACGCATTAGTAGAGCCCTTAGGATTTTTGCTTGATTACCGGCGTTGTGATGGCGATCACACTCGTGGGGGCTGGGTAATCTACAAGCACATCCTTATACACGTCCCTAGTCGTGGGAGTATCGAGATGGGGCATCGATACTCCGGAGTAGACTAGCGTATGCGCTTCTCATCCCAGCATGGGAGACGGTCTGTCCCACAGCCGTCAGTACGTCGTACTTGAGATAGTATACGGGTGCTCGTTAGGTTACGAGTACACTGGACAGGACTCGTCGGGAACTGATGGTTGGTATTATACCTATCGCCAGTTATCAGTTCCCAGGTGACATGAGTACAGCTTAGTCCGCTGACTTGACACTGTCACTTCGCCTCGAGTGTGTTCCCACTGTTCTTTGATTACTACCCTACCACGGCTCTACTGAGTCGTGCAAACAGGTAGTAGTTGGGTGTAGTCCCGAAGCACTTGGAGGAAGTGACGGTTAGACAGGATTCGTCTCTCCCGGTATTGGGGGTTGACATCGCGCTGTGTCTAGGAGAGCCATTACACGAGTAGTCCCTGGCCAGGGCAAGCGAGATATACTGGTGGGTTTCCAGTGTTATCTCAGGGTGTATTGGGCTTCACTCCGACACGACTTGTACCGCTTTTAGGGGACTGACGTTTACCGCCCCCCTAGGCCCGACATGCGATGTATCAGACGAACAGACCGGACTGTACGGAGATTGTCACATACAGGCTCAGTAAGAGTTCGGATGGGTTTACCTCATCGGCCTTCTTATCGACATCTACCTGGGGACCGTTACGTACAGCTAGTGCCGCTTGCGGTCTGTGGTTAAACCCACTGCCAGCGTAGTGTCGAGTCTTTAGAGTCCCACACAGAGAGTTTTCCTGCACTGAGCAAAACGTGTAGAGGCCGTATGGTTTTACGGCAGGGCTGCGATCACTTACGTACACTTGTGTGCGTGTGGTGTTCGGGCAGGCAATACTAGTGGGCTTTGGTTTAAGCCGGATCCTAGCATTGCACGGATGGATTTGTTTTGTCTTCTGTGCATCCGCATTCTACGGAATACGGATGCAGGTGTGTATGCACAGTCTTCCGGAGCGATGAAGGAGGAGGTGCCTCATTAGGGTTTTGGCAGTTGGTTCGGCCAAAACCGTTATGTGGCAGGCTCATTAGGGTTTTGACAGTTCGTTTGGTCAAAACCATTATGAGCCGGGGACATTATTTACTAATCCTTTCATTGATAATTATGTTATGGCTAATTACATTGACCATTTGACCATCTTGACTTTGTTGACCATTTGACCAAAGTTGACTAGGATCTTCTTGAAAGATCTAAAGTATTCTTTGGTTTTCTTTTTCTTTTGTGATGATAATGGTCATGTCATTTGTAGCCATCAACTTTATCTTGATGGGATTAGTAATGATAATGTTTTTGCATTATTGCAACCATGGTTGTGTTTTCTCTTGGTTAGGTTTTTCATTTGCTCATTCTCATTCTCTCTCATAGAAAAGAAATGAGAAACATTTCCATGGTTGCTTCTCCTTCTTCCTCCTCTTGATTTTTCCTTTGATCTCATGTGTTGAGAGAAAAAGGATTCCACTTGACAAACACATCCATACATATTCTCTACACATCCTAGGGCTTCTAGATTAGCAATCTCTTTGCCCTAGTTACCTCGGCTCGAGGTGGAGCTCGGTGTACATCTCTCGGGTGGATCGTCTTCGACTCAAGGAGGCCGCGGAGGTGACCAAAGTCCGGATCAACCCTCGGAGCAAGCAAGGAGAAGAACAATAAGAAGAGAAGGAGTTCAAGTTGAGGTATAACCCCTAACCGAGTAGATAGATCTCAAGTTAGGATGCTAGTGTATTGTTTAGCAAAGATCCGGCTTTTACGGTCCATGTTACCATGTTCAGAAAAAATTTTGTTTTACCGTTTCCGCAACCCCGAAAGTACCGAGAGCGGTAACGTGGACCTAACAGTGGTATCAGAGCCTAACTAAACACACCCTAGCATGTTAGCAAAGTATTAAGAATATCGACCGGACAAAAACCCGCAAAATTACCCCGGAAAAATTCAGTTTCTGCCGAATTTTAGAACTGTTCCAAAATTAAAAAATCATGCACTAAAAATCGGCTCAGGCTTTTGTTAGAAAACTGCAAAAATTTGACCCCCCAACTCGACCAAAGCGCCGCGTTTCCGCGGCATATGCTTGCTTATGCCGCGGAACCGCGGCCAGTTTGGCTCTGTTTGGGGATCTGCTTCTTGTAGTTTTCTTATATGGGTATTTTGGGATTTTTACAATATGATATTTCTGCCCAGATTTTCCAGAAAGCAAAATTTGTTTTTGGGGCTCAAAAATCCGTATTTTTGGTCGATGTTCTGTAGACTTTGGCTAATGGTTATATCTGTAATGTTATATGTGTATTGAACGTCTACTAATCGCTATACGTCGATTAGTGGGGGTTATACACATCTGTGATCTGTGTTGTTGATGGTATGTGTATATGAACTCGTTGGATTGTCGCGGATGAATAGCTGGGGTGGATGTGAGATGAGTGTTTCTTTTTCTTTCATTCATGTAATAAATTTGTAAATTGATGTAATATTATTTGTATGGCCGCACAACCGAGTCGGGGTTGTAGCCGTCATTGTATAATTCTTTTTACTGTTTTTGCTCCTAGGATAGACCCATGGAGGGGGTGCACAAACTACCGGGTATCTCGAAGTGCCGAGTGGCCTACTCACGGCGTTGAGGGAGGTTGTTTTGCTTCGGGTACTTGGCGGGTAGTTTGCCGCACCCGTAGGGGTCTTGGGTGGGGTATTGGCTATTCATCGCGACCGTGTAATCCGCTTTTCGTTGCAGGCTCGAACGAATCGCGGGTTCCTAGTATATCCAAAGTGTTCATCTGTGATCTGGATTGGCTATCATTGCTGTATATCTATATATAATAACTATTTAGGCGTTGCTTATGTTTTACAGCCGCGCTAGCCCAGCCCCCGCTCTGTCGTTAGTTAAGTAACCTAACGGGTGATGACGGGGCCCAGTGGCGAATGCGAATGGCATAAGCGTACGTCATATTTTGGTTGTTTTCTGCAATGGTAGGATTTAAATGATGGGACGAATTAAAAGAACTAATGCAAGAAAATAAACCTAAAAGACGTTGTTGGAACAAGTTTTTCAAAAAGCTGTTATTACAAGGACGTTCATCTTTTTGTTTTGCATCGAGGTATTCGGTTATGAATGCCCAGCACCTCAATCGACGAGGCAAGGGCCGAGATCCCCTCATCGGGAGTGACCCCTTGGACAAAAGGTTTGCGTCAGGGTAATAACTTCACCATAGTCGATTATTCTTGCTTTGCATCGAGGTATTCATCTTACGAATGCCCAGCACCTCACTCGATGAGGAAAGAGCCGAGATCCCTTCACAGGGAGTGACCTCTTTAGCAAAAGTTTTCGCCACTATGTTTTCAAAAGGATGTATCATGTTCCTTCAACGATATCAAGTTCATTACGTTAACGGGTTTTTCGCCAAAAACCCAGCCGTAGCCCTCCGTCGTTTCTTATAAGTTATACTTAGTATTCATGCTGCGTTTGTTGACTGTGTCAAGGCGCAGTGAACGGTAGCTAAGTGTAGCTTATTTGCTGGATACAATGTGATTGGTTAGGACATTTGTAGAACCTTGTTGACTGTGTCAAGGGTTATGCAGGTGGGTTTAATGCAATCAAGATAATGACGGGATGAACTTGACTAGGACTTTTTGATTTGTTGACTGTGTCAAGATCACTTGGATCCTAGGAGCAAAAACCGCATCGGGAGTTTCAAAAGAACTGAAACTTGCAGCTTTCGCATACCTTCTGGAGTGTGGTAGCTAGAGTCGATTCCATCTAGGTTATCACACAATAACAGTTGGATCCCGATCCCACTGATGAGTTGGATTACTCTCGGGAGATTACTTTCACTTAACGATCAATGCTATAAACCTAGTAGGTGCCTAGAAAGGTGTTAGCGGGGCTACGCCCCCAGGGAAAAGAGGTTCTTAAATTAAGGAACTTCGCGAAAGCGTTGGAAAACCTCCCTCGAAGTACCGACACTAGCCTGGCTGAAAGGTTAAAGCAAGTATTGTGACGTGAATGAAATCCCGACTAGTTCTTCTTTTAAAAAGGTTTTAAGAAGAATTTGAGGAAACAGTGGGAGACATCCTGGTTAGATAAATTAATAAACCAATCTAATCTTGCAAGAGCATACGCTGAGTGTTTCTTTTCTCCCTCTCCAGGTAGCAACCATTTCACGCCCTAATCAAGATAATAAAATGTATCGCTTGACCGATCCGAATTCTTATTCGGGGCTGGGGAACGTTGGTTCAGCTCTAACTTGTGACAACAGTCATAAGTATGAGAAAGGGAAAGGGGATTGTATGGATTTCCAGGATACCCAGTTGAAGAAGATGCATGGTTTTGCATCTACTTCAGGTGTTCTTGTTATTGAGAACTGTTTTACGGTCAGCCCTACCTCCTGGGTACTTGATACCGGATCAGGATCTCATATCTGTAATTTATTGCAGGGACTGAGAAAAAGTAGGAAAGTTGCACCGGGTGATATGTCGCTCAGAGTAGCGAACGGAGCACAAGTAAATGCGGCAGCCGTCGGTGAATATCACCTAGTATTGCCAAATGGCAAGACTATGATTTTGAACGATTGCTACTATGTACCCTCCATGGTTTGCAACATCATATCAATTTCTTTACTCGATAAAGATGGATATAACTTTGTTCTTGACAAGAATATCATGAACATTTACCTTCATAAGGTACTGGTTGCAGAGGGTACACTGTGTAATGGTATCTACGTTCTAAATCAGAATACTGTTCTCAATATACAAAACACACGCAAGAGGAAGAATTCAGATACGAATGAATCCTACTTGTGGCATTGTAGACTTGGTCATATCGGAGAGAAAAGACTGAGTAAGTTGCATAAAGATGGACTCTTGAATGCGTTCGAGTTTTTATCTTATGAAACTTGTCAGTCTTGTCTCAAAGGGAAGATGACCAAATCTCCGCTCACCGGACATGGAGAAAGAGCAGCAAAGCTCTTGGGACTCGTACACGGTGATGTATGTGGTCCGATGTCTATACATGCAAGGGGTGGGTTCTCGTACTTCATCACATTCACTGACGATCTCTCTAGGTTCGGATATGTGTATCTGATGAAACACAAATCTGAAGCTTTTAAGAAATTCAAGGAATTCAGAAACGAAGTAGAAACCAGACTAGCAAAAGTATCAAGATCCTCCGGTCTGACAGGGGAGGGGAGTACTTAAGCACGGAATTCCTAGATTACTTAAAAGAGAATGGTATTCTCTCTCAGCTTACTCCTCCTTATACACCACAGCACAACGGTGTTTCGGAGCGGAGGAATCGTACCCTATTGGATATGGTTCGCTCCATGATGAGTAGTGCTGAGTTACCTCTTTCATTCTGGGGATATGCACTTCAAACTGCAGCACATCTATTGAATCAAGTTCCATCCGAATCCGTGCCTAAGACTCCGTATGAAATATGGAGTGGTAAAAGTTTGTATCTTAAACGTATTAAGATTTGGGGTTGCCCAGCTTATGTCAAAAAGCAGAACCCGGACAAACTTGAGGCACGGGCAGTTTTGTGTAAGTTTGTGGGATACCTAAAAGATTAAAGTGGGTATCTATTCTACCATGCAGAGGAACAGAAGATAATTGTTTCAAGAAATGCCACATTTTTAGAAAAATAATTTCTTGTAAAAAACATTAGTGGCAGCACGGTAGAACTGGATGAAATTCCAGAAACACAAGCTTTAACAGAAAATTTGGAGGAACCGCTAGATTCAATAACCCCAAACGAACCTCAGCCACTCCGCAGATCTGGTAGGTTTTCTCATCCGCCCGAGAGATACTACGGTTTTCTCATAGACGGGGATCAAGAGGATTGCATCTTGGAAGAAGATGACCCTACCAGTTTCAGGCAGGCCATTATCAGTAGGGACTCTGATAAGTGGCAGGAAGCAATGCAATCTGAAATGGAGTCCATGTACGCCAATAAAGTGTGGACCTTGGATATTGCTCCACCTGGGGTAAAACCCGTTGGATGCAAATAGATCTACACAAGGAAACTTGGTGTAGATGGGCAGGTGGAAACCTATAAAGCTAGACTCGTTGCAAAAGGTTTTCGTCAAAGACCTGGTTTGGACTATGACGAAACTTTTTCTCCGGTGGCTATGCTCAAATCCATTCGGATCTTACTTGCCATTGCTGCCTTCCATGACTATGAAATCTGGCAGATGGATGTTAAAACGGCTTTCCTAAACGGTTGTTTGGAAGAGTGCGTTTACATGGATCAACCAGAAGGTTTCGTAGACAGTGGGAGCAGCGGGAAGGTGTGCAAGTTGCTTAAATCCATTTATGGATTAAAGCAGGCATCGCGGAGCTGGAACATCTGTTTTGATGAGGCAATCAAGGAATTTGATTTCATCAAGAACGAAGATGAACCTTGTGTCTATAAGAAGATTGTAGTACGAACTGTCGTATTCCTAGTCTTGTACGTGGACGACATTCTCTTGATAGGAAATGACATTCCTATGCTACAATCGGTCAAGCTATTTTTGTCACAACGGTTCTCCATGAAGGACCTGGGTGATGCCTCGTACATTCTGAGGATCAAGATCTATAGAGATAGATCTAAGAGACTACTAGGACTTTCGCAGTCCAGGTACATAGAGACCGTACTAAAGAGATTTAGTATGGAGGATTCCAAGAGCGGTAACATACCCACATTGCACGGAATTACCCTCTCCAAGAAGATGTCTCCCAAGACTGACGAGGAGAGGGTTCACATGAGCACTATACCCTACGCTTCGGCGGTAGGATCTATAATGTATGCGATGCTATGTACAAGACCAGATATAGCTTATGCGCTGAGCGCGGTAAGCCGGTATCAGTCAGACCCAGGTGAGGACCACTGGACAGCAGTGAAGAACATTCTCAAGTACCTGAGAAGGACTAAGGAGATGTTCCTGGTTTACGGTAATGGAGACCTCAGGGTCGAGTCCTTTACCGATTCAAGCTTCCAGAGTGACAAAGATGACAGCAAGTCTGTCTCAGGTTTTGTGTTTACCCTCAACGGAGGGGCGGTATGTTGGAGGAGTTCTAAATAGGATACCGTCGCAGACTCGACGATGGAGGCTGAATACATTGCTGCAAGCGATGCCGCAAAAGAGGCGGTCTGGATGAAGAAGTTCATTAGTGAACTTCAGGTGGTTCCGTCCATTATTGACCCAATACCTTTGTATTGTGATAACAATGGGGCTATAGCTTTAGCGAAGGAACCAAGGTCCCATCAGAAATCCAGGCACATCTTAAGGCGGTATCACCTGATCAGGGAGATCATTGATCGCCAGGAGATCGAGATGCGGAGAGTGGACACAAAGGACAACACAGCGGACCCATTCACGAAGGCCTTACCCCAGACTCAGTTCGAGCGGCTGATCGAGATGATAGGTCTTCGATACGCCAGTACATGGCCTTAGTGCAAGTGGGAGATTGTTAGTGTATATGCCCTAGAGGCCATTACTGTATCATACTAGTATATATATTACTTGATGGAAGCTTGGGATATTCACAGTTGTACAGACAATCTTGCTCAATATAGTAGTATGCTACTTGGTTTATCTCTGCTTTAATGTGTACATGTGTGTTTATTCATTATATCACCTATACGCATTAGTAGAGCCCTTAGGATTTTTGCTTGATTACCGGCGTTGTGATGGCGATCACACTCGTGGGGGCTGGGTAATCTACAAGCACATCCTTATACACGTCCCTAGTCGTGGGAGTATCGAGATGGGGCATCGATACTCCGGAGTAGACTAGCGTATGCGCTTCTCATCCCAGCATGGGAGACGGTCTGTCCCACAGCCGTCAGTACGTCGTACTTGAGATAGTATACGGGTGCTCGTTAGGTTACGAGTACACTGGACAGGACTCGTCGGGAACTGATGGTTGGTATTATACCTATAGTCAGTTATCAGTTCCCAGGTGACATGAGTACAGCTTAGTCCGCTGACTTGACACTGTCACTTCGCCTCGAGTGTGTTCCCACTGTTCTTTGATTACTACCCTACCACGGCTTTACTGAGTCTTGCAAACAGGAAGTAGTTGGGTGCAGTCCCGAAGCACTTGGAGGCAGTGACGGTTAGACAGGATTCGTCTCTCCCGGTATTGGGGGTTGACATCGCGCAGTGTCTAGGAGAGCCATTACACGAGTAGTCCCTGACCAGGGCAAGCGAGATATACTGGTAGGCTTCCAGTGTTATCTCAGGGTGTATTGGGCTTCACTCCGACACGACTTGTACCGCTTTTAGGGGACTGACGTTTACCGCCCCCCTAGGCCCGACATGCGATGTATCAGACGAACAGACCGGACTGTACGGAGATTGTCACATACAGGCTCAGTAGGAGTTCGGATGGGTTTACCTCATCGGCCTTCTTATCGACATCTACCTGGGGACCGTTACGTACAGCTAGTGCCGCTTGCGGTCTGTGGTTAAACCCACTGCCAGCGTAGTGTCGAGTCTTTAGAGTCCCACACAGAGAGTTTCCCTGCACTGAGCAAAACGTGTAGAGGCCGTATGGTTTTACGGCAGGGCTGCGATCACTTACGTACACTTGTGTGCGTGTGGTGTTCGGGCAGGCAATACTAGTGGGCTTTGGTTTAAGCCGGATCCTAGCATTGCACGGATGGATTTGTTTTGTCTTCTGTGCATCCGCATTCTACGGAATACGGATGCAGGTGTGTATGCACAGTCTTCCGGAGCGATGAAGGAGGAGGTGCCTCATTAGGGTTTTGGCAGTTGGTTCGGCCAAAACCGTTATGTGGCAGGCTCATTAGGGTTTTGACAGTTCGTTTGGTCAAAACCATTATGAGCCGGGGACATTATTTACTAATCCTTTCATTGATAATTATGTTATGGCTAATTACATTGACCATTTGACCATCTTGACTTTGTTGACCATTTGACCAAAGTTGACTAGGATCTTCTTGAAAGATCTAAAGTATTCTTTGGTTTTCTTTTTCTTTTGTGATGATAATGGTCATGTCATTTGTAGCCATCAACTTTATCTTGATGGGATTAGTAATGATAATGTTTTTGCATTATTGCAACCATGGTTGTGTTTTCTCTTGGTTAGGTTTTTCATTTGCTCATTCTCATTCTCTCTCATAGAAAAGAAATGAGAAACATTTCCATGGTTGCTTCTCCTTCTTCCTCCTCTTGATTTTTCCTTTGATCTCATGTGTTGAGAGAAAAAGGATTCCACTTGACAAACACATCCATACATATTCTCTACACATCCTAGGGCTTCTAGATTAGCAATCTCTTTGCCCTAGTTACCTCGGCTCGAGGTGGAGCTCGGTGTACATCTCTCGGGTGGATCGTCTTCGACTCAAGGAGGCCGCGGAGGTGACCAAAGTCCGGATCAACCCTCGGAGCAAGCAAGGAGAAGAACAACAAGAAGAGAAGGAGTTCAAGTTGAGGTATAACCCCTAACCGAGTAGATAGATCTCAAGTTAGGATGCTAGTGTATTGTTTAGCAAAGATCCGGCTTTTACGGTCCATGTTACCATGTTCAGAAAAAAATTTGTTTTACCGTTTCCGCAACCCCGAAAGTACCGGGAGCGGTAACGTGGACCTAACAGAGCCAACTGGCAACACTTACCGTACAGTCTGGTCTCTTCGTCAGATATGCTGCATATCGAGTCTAGGGATGGTATTGTCGACCCCAATAACTCAATAAGTCATGCCTGTATATGGCCTATAACGGATCGAGAAACTACTGATAACACTTATCAGTAAATCTCATCAGCCCTGGTTAGGGACTTCCTGTTATAACCAATCGAGCATTGCACAACATCAACCCTCAATACCAGGAGAGACGAAACCCCTCCTATCGCTCATTGCCTCCATGTGCCTCAGGACTGTACCCAAAAGCCACCTTTTTGCACGAATCAGTAGAGCCGTGGTAAGGTGGAAATCAAAGTACAGTGGGAGCACACAAAAGACTCTATGACGATCTCGGGTCTACAGACTAACCTATACCAGTGTCACCTGAGAACTGCTATCCGACGATAGATATAATACCATATAGGAGTTCTCGGCGAGTCCGTTCAGTGTACCCAATCTCCACTAAGCACCCGTATACAATTTTTGATGTCAAAAACCAATGGATATGGGATCATCCATCACCCATCATATGGGACAAGAAATGTATACGCTACTCTACTCTGGAATATCGATGCCCTGTCTCGATACACCCACGACTAGAAACATTTTAAGGATATGCTATAAACTACACATGTCCCAGTAGTATGATCTGCATCGTAATCCCAGTAGTCAAGAAAATACCCTAAGGGCTTTATCAACATATACCAAATGAGTAATATGCATGATCAAGTGAACATGTTAAGATAAAGAGCAATCAGATAGCATACTATCATGTCGAGCAAGAATGTCCTCTAAATATATATATACACATACCGATACATCCACTATCAAATAATAGCCTCTAGGGCATACATATATCCAACAATCTCCTACTTGCACTAAGGTCAATTATTGGCGTATCTCATACCCAACATCTCAAAAAGTCGCTCATGATGCGGCTGAGGGAGGGCCTTGGTCAGTGGATCCGCGGTGTTATTCTTTGTATCTACTCTCCGAATCTCGATCTCACGACGATCAACTATCTCCCGGATCAAATGATATCGCCTCAGGATGTATCTGGACCGCTGATAGGACCTAGGCTCTTTGGCCAACGCCATAGCCCCATTATTATCATAATACAATGGTATCGGATCAATAATGGTTGGAACTACTCCTAGCTCCGATATGAACTTCCTCATCCAGACGACTTCTTTGGCGGCATCATTTGCAGCAATATACTCAGGTTCCATCGTGGAGTCTGCAATGGTATCCTGTTTGGAAATCTTCCAACATACCGCCCCTCCATTGAGGGTAAATACAATCCCTGAGACAGATTTGTTGTCATCCTTATCACTCTGGAAGCTCGAATCGGTAAAGACCTCCATTTGGAGATCCCCATTACCATACACCAAGAACATTTCTTTAGTCCTTCGTAAGTACTTAAGAATTTTCTTCCCGGCTGTCCAGTGATTCTCCCCTGGGTTGGATTGATACCTGCTTACTACACCTAGTGCATAAGCTACATCAGGGAGAGTACATAATATTGCATACATTATAGATCCTGCGGCTGAAGTGTAGGGTATAACGCTCATGCGAGCTCTCTCTTCATCAGTCTTTGGGCAAAAGTCCTTGGAGAGAGTGACTCCATGACAAGCGGGTAAGGCACCCCGCTTGGAGTCTTCCATACTAAACCTCTTTAGGATGGTGTTAATGTACCTGGTTTGGGACAATCCCAACAACCTCTTAGATCTATCCCTATCGATCTTAATGCCCAATATGTACGAGGCATCACATAGGTCCTTCATGGAGAACCTTTGTGATAAGAACAGTTTGACCGATTGTAGCATAGGAATATCGTTTCCTATCAGAAAAATGTCATCCACGTACAATACGAGGAATATGACAGTGCTCCCTACAATCTTCTTATAAATACAAGGTTCATCTGGATTTTTGACGAAATCAAACTCTTTGATCGCATCAGCAAAATAGATGTTCCAACTCTGTGATGCCTGCTTTAATCCATAAATGGATTTAAGCAACCTACATGCTTTCCCGCTGCTCCCACTATCAACGAAGCCCTCTGGCTGATCCATATAAACGCACTCTTCTAAATCACCATTTAGAAATGCAGTTTTAACGTCCATCTGCCAGATTTCATAGTCGTAGTGAGTAGCAATAGCAAGTAGGATCCAAAAGGATTTAAGCATGGCTACAGGGGAAAAGGTTTCGTCATAGTCCAATTCTGGTCTTTGACGAAATCCTTTCGCTACAAGTCTTGCCTTATAGGTCTCCACCTACCCATCTACACCGATATTTCTCTTAAAGATCCGTTTGCACCCTACGGGTTTTACCCCAGAGGGTACAACATCCAAATTCCATATTTTGTTGGTATACATAGACTCCATTTCAGATCTCATAGCATCCAGCCACTTCACGGAGTCACCACTCATGATAGCTTGCTGAAAACTAATAGGGTCATCATCATCCATGATGCAATATTCTCTATCACCATCAATGAGGAAACCGTAGTATCTCTCCGGTGCGCGAGAAGTCCTACTAGATTTACAGAGTGGCCGAGGTTCATAAGATTCTGTTGCAATATTAAGTTCAACCAAATCGTCATTTGTAAATTGTGTCTCTAGAACCTCTTCTAGTTCTACTGCATTGCCATCAATATCGTTTGAAAATATTTCATTTTCTAAAAATGCGGTATACTGAGAAACAAACACTCTTTGTTCCTTATTGTGGTAGAAAAGATATCCAAACAAATGTTTTGGATATCCCATAAATATACACTTAACCGATCGTGTCTCGAGTTTGTCTGGATTCTGCTTTTTTGACAAGAGCCGGACAACCCCAAGTCCACGTTGCGACCCCCGGTTCTTACGGGGAGGCGGAAACGGTATAAAAATCAAATTTTTAGCGCATGGGGCAACATGGACTAACAAAGTCGGGATCTTTTCCTAAACTAAAGCTAGCAAACAAGCTAAAGAGAGTTAGCTACTCGGAAAGATGGTTATACCTAAACTTGAACTCCTTCTTCTTCAAACTTTTGTAGAGGTTGATGGTGCTTTCCTCGTTGCCTTCTTCCGTCAAAGATGGATCCACCTGAGGGTTCAACCTTCGGGCTCTTTCTCGAACTTTGAGAGAACTAGAATCTTCGGCTTGCTAAACCTTTGATCCTAGAGTGAGTAGAGAGTGTCTAAGGGGTGTTTTCTTTTCAAGGAGAGGGATTCTCAACACATGAGAAGGATTCTCCTTGAGCTTGAGGAAGAAGAAGATGAAGTGAGGAGAGAGAATGATTATGATAGAATGAGCAATCTTTTTCCTTTTTGCAACCATATCAAAAGAAAAAGAATTATCTAATTAGTAATAATAATTCAAATGAGAATAGTTGATGGTTGTTTTGGAATGACCACTATCATACTTCATTAAATGAATGTTGGCAAGAATCAAGGAGCATCCTTGCAAAATAATGATGATGGTCAAACATTCAACCATGGTCAACAAGTCAACCATGGTCAACAAGTCAACAAAACCAACCATAACATAATTTCATTTAATTACTATTATTAATAGATATCTCACTAATTCATTAGGGTTTGGAAAAAAGACGACTGTCAACTGTGCATGCGCACCCGTTCCGAAACCCTAATGAAAAACCTCTTCTTCCGCCTCAAACAACTGTGCATACACACCTGCATTCTTGTTCCGAGGAACATGAATACTGAGAGATAAAAGTAACCCCAAAACATATACCAGTATCCGGCTCAAACCAGAGCCCGCTGGCAATATCCGTCCGGACTCCAAACGTGCACAAGTGCGCGGATGAGAACGAACCCTGTCGCAAAACTATGCGACCTCTACTCTGTTTTGCCCAGAGGCGAATACCCTCTGTGTGGGACTCTAAAGACTCGACACTACGCTGGCAGTGGGTTTAACCACAGACCGCAAGCGGCACTAGCTGTGCGTAACGGTCCCCAGGTAGATGCCGACAAGAAGGCTGACGAGGTGAACCCCATCT
Organism: Agapanthus africanus; assembly: GCA_030015575.1. NCBI lineage: Eukaryota > Viridiplantae > Streptophyta > Magnoliopsida > Asparagales > Amaryllidaceae > Agapanthus > Agapanthus africanus. Next base: position 465,074,045 of record JASDDO010000018.1, on the reverse strand, counting down.
GAACTCCTACTGAGTCTGAATGTGACATTCTCCGTACAGTCCGGTCTGTTCGTATGATACATCGCATGTCGGGCCTAGGGGGCGGTAAAACATCAGTCCCCCAATAGCGGTACAAGTCGTGTCGGAGTGAAGCCCAAAACACCCTGAGATAACACTGGAAGCCTACCAGTATATCTCGCTTGCCCTGGCCAGGGACTACTCGTGTAATGGCTCTCCTAGACACAACGCGATGTCAACCCCCAATACCGGGAGAGACGAATCCTGTCTAACCGGCACTGCCTCCAAGTGCTTCGGGACTGCACCCAACTACCACCTGTTTGCACGACTCCTTTGAGCCGTGGTAGGGTAGTAGTCAAAGTACAGTGGGAACACACTCGAGGTGAAGTGCCAGTGTCAAGTCAGCGGACTAAGCTGTACTCATGTCACCTGGGAACTGATAACTGACGATAGGTATAATACCAACCTGTCAGTTCCCGACGAGTCCTGTCCAGTGTACTCGTAACCCAACGAGCACCCGTATACTATCTCCAGTACGACGTACTGATGGCTGTGGGACAGACCATCTCCCACACTGGGATGAGAAGCGCATACGCTAGTCTACTCCGGAGTATCGATGCCCTGTCTCGATAGTCCTGCGACTAGGGACCTATATAAGGATGTGCTTACAGATTACCCAGCCCCCACTAGTGTGACTGCCATCACAACGCTGGTAATCAAGCAAAGATCCTAAGGGCTCCACTAATGCGTATAGGTGATATCGCAAAATAAACACATGTACACATTGAAGTAGAAACAAACCAAGTAGCATACTACTATATTGAGCAAGATTGTTTATACAAGGTGAATATCCCAAGCTTCCATTAAGTAATATACAAACTAGTATGATACAGTAATGGCCTCTAGGGCATATACGCTAACAATCTCCCACTTGCACTAAGGCCATGTACTGGTGTATCGAAGACCTATCATCTCGATCAGCCACTCGAACTGAGTCTGGGGTAGGGCCTTGGTGAATGGATCTGCAGTGTTTTCTTCTGAAGCAACCCTCCGAACCTCGATCTCCTTGCGATCCACGATCTCCCTGATCAGGTGATACCGCCTCAAGATGTGCCTGGATCTCTGATGGGACCTGGGTTCCTTCGCTAAAGCTATAGCCCCGTTGTTGTCGCGATACAGAGGTATTGGGTCAACAATGGACGGAACCACCTGAAGTTCTTTTAAGAACTTCCTCCTCCAGACAGCTTCTTTTGCGGCATCAGATGCAGCGATGTATTCCGCTTCCATCGTCGAGTCTGCAACGGTTTCCTGTTTGGAACTCTTCCAACACACCGCCCCTCCATTGAGGGTAAAGACAAAACCCGACATGGACTTGGAATCATCCTTGTCACTCTGGAAGCTGGAGTCAGCAAAGGCCTCGATCTGGAGGTCTTTTCCGCCATACACCAAGAACATCTCCTTAGTCCTCCTCAGGTACTTGAGAATGTTCTTTACTGCTATCCAGTGTTTCTCCCCAGGGTTTGACTGTTACCGGCTTACTACACTCAGTGCATAAGCTACATCCGGTCTGGTACACAACATCGCATACATTATAGAGCCTACCGCAGAAGCATAGGGTATAATAGACATGTGATCCCTCTCCAAATCAGTCTTAGGAGACATCTCTTTAGAGAGGTTGATCCCGTGACAAGCCGGTAGGTTACCGCGCTTGGAATCTTCCATACTGAATCTTTTCAGTACGGTGTCGATGTACCTGGACTGTGAAAGTCCTAATATCCTCTTGGATCTATCACGATGGATCCGGATCCCCAGGATGTATGAGGCATCACCCAGGTCTTTCATGGAGAACCTTTGTGACAAGAACCCCTTGACAGATTGTAGCATAGGAATGTCATTTCCTATTAAGAGAATGTCATCCACGTATAAAACGAGGAATACTACAGTTCTCGCTACAAATCTACTATAGATGCATGGTTCATCTGGATTTTTGATAAAGCCAAATTCCTTGACCGTCTCATCAAAACAGATGTTCCAACTCCGCGATGCCTGCTTTAGTCCATAGATGGACTTAAGCAACTTGCACACCTTTCCGCTGCTCCCACTCTGAATGAAACCCTCTGGCTGATCCATATAGACACACTCCTCTAAATTTCCATTTAGAAAAGCGGTTTTTACGTCCATCTGCCAAATCTCATAATCGTGGAAGGCAGCAATGGCAAGAAGGATCCGAATGGATTTCAGCATAGCCACTGGAGAAAAGGTTTCGTCATAGTCCAAACCAGGTCTTTGACGGAAACCCTTTGCTACAAGTCTAGCTTTATAGGTCTCAACCTGTCCATCTACACCAATCTTCCTTTTGAAGATCCACTTGCATCCTACGGGTTTTACCCCGTCTGGAGCAATGTCCAACGTCCATACTTTGTTGGTGTACATGGACTCCATTTCGGTCCGCATTGCATCCAGCCATTTTACCGAGTCAACGCTCTGAACGGCCTGCTGGAAGCTAGTAGGCTCATCATAGTCTATGATGCAATCCTCTCTATCCCCGTCTATGAGAAAACCATAGTATCTCTCGGGCGGATGAGACTGCCTACTACTTCTGCGGAGTGGCATAGGAATGTCCTGTTCTTTTGAACCCTCTGGTTCCACTAAGCTTTCAGTAATAGTCTGAGGTTCTGGAATTTCATCCAGTTCTACTGCGCTCCCACTTATCTGATTTTCTAAAAACTCAGTTTCCAAGAAGCGGGCATGACGAGAAACAAGGACTTTTTGCTCCTCTGCGTAATAGAATAGATACCCCTTGGAGTTCTTTGGGTATCCCACAAACTTGCACTGTACTGAGCGTGCCTCGAGCTTGTCCGCATGCTGCTTTTTAACAAAAGCCGGACATCCCCATGTCTTAAAGGATTTAAGACAGGGTTTCTTCCCACTCCACATCTGATATGGTGTGGTAGGCACTGTCTTAGTAGGAACTTGGTTCAAGAGATGTGCAGCTGTTTCTAGTGCATAACCCCAGAAAGATCGCGGTAACTCAGCCTTACTCATCATGGAACGTACCATATCCAATAGGGTTCGGTTCCGTCTCTCCGATACACCGTTGTGTTGCGGAGTGTATGGAGGAGTAAGCTGAGAGAGAATTCCGTTCTCTTTTAAATAATTCAGGAACTCGGCACTCAAGTATTCACCACCTCGATCCGATCTTAGGATCTTGATACTTTTGCCTGTTTGTTTTTCAACTTCATTCTTGTAATCCCGAAATTTCTCAAAGGCCTCGGATTTGTGCTTCATTAAGAAGACATGTCCATACCTAGAGAAATCGTCTGTGAAAGTAATGAAGTATGAATAACCGCTTCGCGCATGTGTAGACATTGGACCACACACGTCACTGTGTATGAGTCCCAAGAGCTCGCTCGCTCTTTCTCCGTGTCCAGTGAACGGAGTCTTTGTCATCTTTCCCATGAGACAAGATTCACAAGTGGCATAAGACTGATACTCGAACGGATCCAAGTATCCTTCTTTATGTAACTTAGTCAACCGTGTCTCATTGATGTGACCCAGTCTACAATGCCATAAGAAAGCCTGATTGATATCTGGAGACTTTCTTTTGTGTGTATTCTGGACATTGAAAATCTGTGGTTGGTTTAATACGTATATACCATTGCTCAGTGTACCTGACCCAATCAGAACTTGATTAAGGTGAATGTTTACAACATTACTTACAAACGCAAATTCATAACCTTCTTTAGAAACCAAAGATACAGAAATGATATTACAAGTTGCGTTGGGTACAAAAAAGCAATTACGCAAAACCAAAATATGTCCATCTGACATTCCCAGGTGATAGTCCCCCACGGCTTTAGCATCCATGCTAGCTCCGTTCGCAACTCTGAGGGTCATGTCACCTGCCTTCAAAACCCTACGGTTTCTCAACGCCTGCAAAGAATTACAGATATGAGATCCTGATCCAGTATCCAATACCCAGGAAGTAGAGTTTATAGAAAGACAGTTTTCAATAACATACACACCTAAAGCTGAAGCCGCAACCTGCTTCAGTTCCTGTGTCCTGGCCTTCCAAGCCCTGCAATCTTTCTTCCAGTGTCCACTCTTATGACAATAGAAGCATTCTTCCTTTCCAACAAGCTTCCCCGCAATCTTTGTTGCCTTTTCCTTTCCCTTCGTACCCACTTTACTAACACCGCCTCTTGGTTTGGCGGGGGCTTTCTTCCTCTTTCCCTTGGCTTTCGCCTTGGACCTAGAGGAAGAAGATCCTCCTACAAACAAAGCGGGTGTTTCCCTACCCTTCTGTAGGGTGCCCTCTGCGCTCCTCAGCATGTTGAGGAGTTCTGAAAGTTCAACTTCCTTTTCTTGTAAGTTGAAGTTCAGTATAAACTGGGCGTAAGTGGATGGAAGGGACTGGAGAATTAAATCCGTATAGAGTTCACTGTCCAACGTGGTCCCAAGTTCCGCGAGCTCCTCAGTGTAGCCAATCATCTTAAGCACGTGGTCCGCTACCGATGATCCGACGGCCAACTTTGTCGAAAATAACTTCTTCGACACTTCGTATCTTGCGATACGAGACTGCTCTCCATACAGTTCTTTTGTATGGAGAAATATGGACTCGAGGTCCATATTCTCATGCCTCCTCTGATGTTCGTTGTCCATAGAGGCAAGCACGAGGCACCTGGCCTTCGTGCAATCAATCTCCCAAGTCTTACGGATTTCCTTATCCGCGACGCTGGAGGTGGGACCTGGGACGGGGGGAGCTTTGGTGGTAAGAAGATACCCCAGCTTGTCGTAAGTGATTGCCAATTTTACATTCCTGAGCCAATCTTTGTAGTTTGGCCCTGTCAGTATGTTTTTATCTAGAAGTAACTTAAGTCCAGTCATTTCGATTTGGTCGCTGCAGGGGGGAGAGAAGAAACACTTTAGCACGATGCTCTTGCAAGTTTAGAATGGTTTTTAATTTGTCTAAACAGGATGGCTCCCACTGTCTCTCGAATCCCTCCTCAAACCACAAAGGAAGAATTAGCCGGGACCAATCCCACCGCACAATACTTGCTTAACCGTTCAGCCAGGCCAGTGTCGGTACTTCGAGGGAGGTTTTCCAACGCTTTCGCGAAGTTCCTTAATTTAAGAACCTCTTTTCCCTGGGGGCGTAGCCCCGCTAACACCTTTCTAGGCACCTACTAGGTTTATAGCATTGATCGTTTAGTGAGAAATTTCCCGAGGAGTAGCATATACTCACAGTAGGATCGGGATCCAAATATCATCGCGTGACGAAACTGAAGGAATCCTACCAGAATCATCACACTCCAAATGGTATGCAAATCTAGCAAGTTTCAGTACTTATGAAACTCCCGATGTGGATTTTTGCCCCATGCTCTTATGACCTTGACTAAGGCCAACAAATCATAAGTCACATGTCAAGTTCTACCCGTCGTTATTCAGGTTAATTTGAACCCACCCATATATACCCTTGACTATGGCCAACAAGGCAATACGACTGTCCCAAACCAACGCATTCTATCTATGCAACATATGAATACCTACCAGCTACCAAACACTGTGCCTTGACTAAGGCCAACAAACACAGCTTGAATACTGTTGAATATTCATATGAAACGACGGAGGGCTACGGATGGTTTTGGCGAAACCGTGAACGTAGTGAACTTGATATAATCGATGGAACGAGATAGCTTTTAAGAGGAGTGGCTCAAGCTCCGCATTTAAAAGTTAGTTTTGAAAAGAACCGAGTGGTTTTTCGAAAGTGTTCCAACGATTTTAACTTGGTTTATTATCTTGCATTAGTTCTTTTAATGCGTGATATTCTTGCATTAGTTCTTTTAATGCGTCCCATCATTTAATCCTACCATTGCAGAAAACAACCAAAATATGACGTACGCTTATGCCATTCGCATTCGCCACGGGGTCCCGTCATCACCCGTTAGGTTACTTAACTAACGACAGAGCGGGGGCTGGGCTAGCGCGGCTGCAAAACATAAGCAACGCCTAAATATAAAGCAATAATAGACATTACAGATCACAGATGAATACATTGGATATACTAGGAATCCGCAATCCGTTCGAGCCTGCAACGAAAAGCGGATTACACGGTCGCGGTGAATAGCAAATACCCCACCCAAGACCCCTACGGGTGCGGCAAACTACCCGCCAAGTACCCGGTAGTTTGTGCATCCCTCCATGGGTCTATCCTAGGAGCAAAAACAGTAAAAAGAATTATACAATGACGCCTACAACCCCGACCCGGTTGTGCGGCCATACAAATAATAATATTACATCAATTTACATTTACAAATGAATAAAAGAAAAACAAAAGCTCATCTCACATCCACCATGGCTATTCACCCGCGACAGTCCAACACATTCATATACACATTCCAATATCAAACACAAATCACAGAGATGTATAATCCCGACTAATCGACTTATAGCGATTAGCCGACGTTCAATACATGCAAACATCACAGATATAACCAACATAGCCAAAGTGTAGCGAAGTTCGAAAAAAAATACGGATTTATAAGACCCCAAAAGTAAATTTCTTTTCTGGAAAATCTGGGCACATATAACATATTTGAAAAATCCCAAAACCCTACCAGAAGAACACTGCACAAAACACGATCGCATGAAGAGCCCAAACGGCGGCGGATCCGCGGCCAAGAGAATAGCTGAGGCCGCAGATCCGCGGCGGTTTGAAGGAATCAGGGGATCGTTTTTCTTGGGTGTTCTTACAAAACCCTGAGCCGATTTTAGGAGTAAAAAGTTTTACTTTTAAAGCACAAAAAATTTCAACAGAAACTTAGGGTATTGGATTTTCCGGTTTTGCGATTTTTCGGTTTCGAACTTCCATACACTTCGCTACCAAGCTAGTTTAAGTTTAGTTAGGCTCTGATGCCACTGTAAGTCCACGTTGCGACCCCCGGTTCTTACGGGGAGGCAGAAACGGTATAAAAATCAAATTTTTAGCGCATGGGGCAACATGGACTAACAAAGTCGGGATCTTTTCCTAAACTAAAGCTAGCAAACAAGCTAAAGAGAGTTAGCTACTCGGAAAGATGGTTATACCTAAACTTGAACTCCTTCTTCTTCAAACTTTTGTAGAGGTTGATGGTGCTTTCCTCGTTGCCTTCTTCCGTCAAAGATGGATCCACCTGAGGGTTCAACCTTCGGGCTCTTTCTCGAACTTTGAGAGAACTAGAATCTTCGGCTTGCTAAACCTTTGATCCTAGAGTGAGTAGAGAGTGTCTAAGGGGTGTTTTCTTTTCAAGGAGAGGGATTCTCAACACATGAGAAGGATTCTCCTTGAGCTTGAGGAAGAAGAAGATGAAGTGAGGAGAGAGAATGATTATGATAGAATGAGCAATCTTTTTCCTTTTTGCAACCATATCAAAAGAAAAAGAATTATCTAATTAGTAATAATAATTCAAATGAGAATAGTTGATGGTTGTTTTGGAATGACCACTATCATACTTCATTAAATGAATGTTGGCAAGAATCAAGGAGCATCCTTGCAAAATAATGATGATGGTCAAACATTCAACCATGGTCAACAAGTCAACCATGGTCAACAAGTCAACAAAACCAACCATAACATAATTTCATTTAATTACTATTATTAATAGATATCTCACTAATTCATTAGGGTTTGGAAAAAAGACGACTGTCAACTGTGCATGCGCACCCGTTCCGAAACCCTAATGAAAAACCTCTTCTTCCGCCTCAAACAACTGTGCATACACACCTGCATTCTTGTTCCGAGGAACATGAATACTGAGAGATAAAAGTAACCCCAAAACATATACCAGTATCCGGCTCAAACCAGAGCCCGCTGGCAATATCCGTCCGGACTCCAAACGTGCACAAGTGCGCGGATGAGAACGAACCCTGTCGCAAAACCATGCGACCTCTACTCTGTTTTGCCCAGAGGCGAATACCCTCTGTGTGGGACTCTAAAGACTCGACACTACGCTGGCAGTGGGTTTAACCACAGACCGCAAGCGGCACTAGCTGTGCGTAACGGTCCCTAGGTAGATGCCGACAAGAAGGCTGACGAGGTGAACCCCATCTGAACTCCTACTGAGTCTGAATGTGACATTCTCCGTACAGTCCGGTCTGTTCGTCTGATATATCGCATGTCGGGCCTAGGGGGCGGTAAAACGTCAGTCCCCCAATAGCGGTACAAGTCGTGTCGGAGTGAAGCCCAAAACACCCTGAGATAACACTGGAAGCCTACCAGTATATCTCGCTTGCCCTGGCCAGGGACTACTCGTGTAATGGCTCTCCTAGACACAGCGCGATGTCAACCCCCAATACCGGGAGAGACGAATCCTGTCTAACCGGCACTGCCTCCAAGTGCTTCGGGACTGCACCCAACTACCACCTGTTTGCACGACTCCTTTGAGCCGTGGTAGGGTAGTAGTCAAAGTACAGTGGGAACACACTCGAGGCGAAGTGCCAGTGTCAAGTCAGCGGACTAAGCTGTACTCATGTCACCTGGGAACTGATAACTGACGATAGGTATAATACCAACCTGTCAGTTCCCGACGAGTCCTGTCCAGTGTACTCGTAACCCAACGAGCACCCGTATACTATCTCCAGTACGACGTACTGATGGCTGTGGGACAGACCATCTCCCACACTGGGATGAGAAGCGCATACGCTAGTCTACGGAGTATCGATGCCCTGTCTCGATAGTCCTGCGACTAGGGACCTGTATAAGGATATGCTTACAGATTACCCAGCCCCCACTAGTGTGACTGCCATCACAACGCTGGTAATCAAGCAAAGATCCTAAGGGCTCCACTAATGCGTATAGGTGATATCGCAAAATAAACACATGTACACATTGAAGTAGAAACAAACCAAGTAGCATACTACTATATTGAGCAAGATTGTTTATACAAGGTGAATATCCCAAGCTTCCATTAAGTAATATACAAACTAGTATGATACAGTAATGGCCTCTAGGGCATATACACTAACATAGCCAAGCCCACACCCCTAGACCCCTACGAGAGCGGCAAGTGACCCTACCAATTTTAGAGTTAGGAGACCCGGTCTCGACTCCTCGAGATGGCCTCCCACTGGACTCTAGAACCCGGTCACTTATGCTCCCCACCTTGGGTCTATCCTAATGCGGAAAAGTAAATAATATACATTAATGGTGACGTCATCCTCAACCCGGAAGTGCCCCAATAAAAGAATATTAGATAAAATTAATTTTACATGAATGAAAAAAAAAACTCTCATCTCACATAAAACCCCCTGGCCATTCAATCACGACGATCCCATACATCATATCACATCAACACATAATATCACATGTCATCAACGTAAGCAAGTATGTGTATCCCAATTGTCGTTGACGTATAGCAACGAAATCGGCGATACACCACATACTACACTTACGGTCGTAGAAAAGAAATGTCAGAGTACAACCTTTGGAATCAACACATCCCTCAGACATCATAAACCCGGAATATCTTATATTTCGGATTTCTTGCCTAATATTGTAAATCTTACATTTGGGTTTCATCTATGAAAACACCTTTTCAAAAGAAATCGGGTAATTCAACAAGATTCTTGATTCCTACCGAGACCAAAATGTTAAATTTGCAAGCAACTAATCAATTTTCACAAAACTAATTAGTGTAGATTCCAAATATTGTATCACATTCATAAAAACTGGACGATGTTAAACTTTTCGATCGATCGATCAACCACCCAAAATTCTCAGAGGACTCAACACTTGAGTTAGATTCAAAAATTCCCAGATAGTGCCACAAGCACATACGGACCAGCCCAAGAAAACACGTCCCAAGCCTCACCAACGGTGCCACAGAACTGCCACCAAAAGCATATTTTGGCCGCGATTTCGTGGTCGTTAGGTCGAGTTAGGGGTTCGTTTTTCTTGGGGGTCCACACAATACCCTGCACGATTTTCTGAACATTTTCAAACCCAAAAATTCCAACTTTTGAAAAATTTCTAAAGAGCAATGCTGAGGTGGTGTTTGATGTTCGTTCGAACTTTTTAACGTCGACTAGGTTACCCGAAACGATGTTAAAATACGACTACGAAACACTCCGAATTACCATTACAAAAAGATAACATCACATGTAATCTTTAGCAAAAACAAACAATGTCTGAAACACCAAACCCTAGAGACTGGAACACCAGAGGAAAACAAAGCCAAAATTCATTACAAAAACCGGTGGGGCCGGTTTTTCTGTGTGGTTGGCCGGTCAAAATCCGGCGGTTTGTTCTCGTTTTTCTCTGGTGTTCATATTACATCACATGTAACATTCTGCACTTGTTTTAAAAAAATTTAAATGACTTTTTAAAAACAACAGAGACTGGGGTATTGGGTCGTAAGTTTCGGAGTTGTTTTAATTTCGTAATTTATCTAATATCATCTAATTCTCTAACTTGGCTCTGATACTACTGCTGGGCTTGCTTAGCACCCTCACTAGGTGTTGACAAGTATCATACCTGCTACATTAAAATTTTAGGGAGCCAACCAAACCTAACCTAGAATCGAACTAGAGTATTAGGGTAACATAAAGCAAGTTTCACAAACTAGCAAGTGTCTAACACTAAGAGGGAAGAAATACAACCTTAGTAAATCTCTCCTCCTTGACTCCTTGGATCAACTTGTAGTTTGGATGGGTTCGCTTGAGTCCTTCGAAGTCCACGACGATCCACCACGGAGTCCCTTGGCACAAGCTCCAAGCTTCGCTTGATCTAGGTGGAAGTGAAGCAAACAACATACACTAGTGGGCTAGACTAATATAGATTGGTGATGTGGATTGTAACCTCGCTTAAAAACCTTTCCTTTTAATTTTCTTCACTCACTTTTTAGAAGCTAGAGAGCTTGGAGGAGGAGGAGGAAAAGAATGGCTTAGCTTGAGCTCATATGAGAGTTATCTAAAAAATAATGAGAATAATAGAATATAAGAGAGAGTCACACTCACCCTTAACCATGGCTACAAAATATCTAGATATTTTTGATGTTAGGTTAAATGACAAAGAGAAATGAAACCATGGTTAATTAGGATATTTTAAGAAGTGTGTAGAAGAACAAAAGCAACCATGGGTTAATTTCCTTTTTCATTTAACCTAATAATCAAAAATACCTAAATTGTTTCCATGTGAGTCTTGCATAACCATCTCCAATGTATCATCAACCATGACACATGTATGCATGCATGTGTGCATTCATATCAATATATATATACATACATACATTCATGCATTCATCATAAAGAAAAGGTTTTAAATAAATGAGCTAATGGTCATAAATATTAAATCAACACTTGATTTAATAAACCGGTCATATCACATACGACCTGACCAATAGAAAATGCCAGATTAAAATGCGGTATCATATACTCGCATTTAATCAAGCTCCCGTGCATATCCCCATACGCACCCCACATCGTTTCGTCTGAGCTAGGAAACCTCTCTGTGGGACTCTAAGACTCATCAATATGCTAGCAGTAGGCGGTAATCAAATCACATATCCACAAACCGTCAGCGGCACTAGCTATACGTAACGGCTCCCAGGTATTGAGTGAACAGAAGAAAAACAAGCGAACCTATCAAAAATCCCGTCGAGCCAACTGGAAACACTTACCGTACAGTCCGGTCTCTTCGTCAGATATGCTGTATATCGAGTCTAAGGATGGTATCGTCGGCCTATAACGGATCGAGAAACTACTGATAACACTTATTAATAAATCTCATCAGCCCTGGCCAGGGACTTCCTGTTATTGCCAATCGAACATTGCACAACATCAACCCCCAATACCGGGAGAGACGAAACCCCTCCTATCGCTCACTGCCTCCATGTGCCTCGGGACTGTACCCAAAAGCCACCTGTTTGCACGACTCAGTAGAGCCGTGGTAGGGTGGAAATCAAAGTACAGTGGGAGCACACACAAGACTCTATGACGATCTCGGGTCTACAGACTAACCTGTACCAGTGTCATCCGAGAACTGCTATTCGATGATAGATATAATACCATATACGAGTTCTCAGCGAGTCCATTCAGTGTACCCAGTCTCCACTGAGCACCCGTATACAATCTTTGATGTCAAACACCAATGGATATGGGATCATCAATCGCCTATCATATAGGACAAGAAACGTATACGCTACTCTACTCTGGAATATCGATGCCCCGTCTCCATACATCCATGACTAGGAACATTTTAAGGATATGCTTATAAAGTACATATATCCCACTAGTATGATCTGCATCATAATCCCAGTAATCAAGCAAATATCCTAAGGGCTTTATCAACATGTACTAAATGAGTAATATGCATGATCAAGTGAACATGTCAAGATAAAGAGCAACTAGATAGCATACTATCATGTCGAGCAAGAATGTCCTCTGAATATATATATACACATACCGATATATCCACTATCAAATAATGGCCTCTAGGGCATACATATATCCAAAACAAACGTCAAACGACCGAGTCAAAACTCAAATACGAAAAATCTAGTTTTCAAAAGTTGCAAAACGAAATCAGCAACTTAGAAAAACACTCCCAGATTTTATCCTAGATGAAATCTGGGAGTGTTTTTCTAAGTTGCTGATTTCGTTTTGCAATCCTAGATGAAATTAGGATATTCTGCACATTAGATTGGCCTAGTTATCTAGATATTGAACCATGGACCAAGAACTAAACCCTGACTTTATGGTCGGGCCACAATTTGCGGCCGATATGGTTATTTTGGCGGCAAGGTAGGGGAGTTAGGGGCTCGGGTTTCTAGGGTAGTCTCTAAAAAGCCTGCACAACTCTCTGTATCTGCAATTTATTTTTTAGAACTCTCGAGTTATTCCAGATTCTATTTGCTCATCACAATTCAACAAAAACCCGATATCGGAAACTTCCAAGTTCATGTTTAGGACTTCTAAACTCAAGTTTGATCCAAAATTCTATCACTAAAAGGTTTGTGGTCGCTACCTAAGCCCCAATTACATCTCCATAATTCAAAACATCTACTAAATATCATCCTAGAATTTTCCAAGATTACTAAACATACACTTGTTTAACTCTAAACTACTATAGGAGATTAGGGAAACTTAAACACTTAACTAAAAGTGAAAGGATTGCCTTCAAAAAGCAACTCAAGAAAATTCTAAGATGGCCAAAGTGCTCAAAGTTCCAACTTGATCCTACCATGGTGCTTGAAGTGATCCAAAGAATAATTTTTGTGAAGGTGGTAATTAGTTTTGGGATGGTTTTAAGGGTGGAATTGTGGTGGTAGTGAGGGTGGAGGACGATGAAGGAGAAGAAGATGAAGAAGGAAATGATGAAGGAGGTGAAGAAAATAAGTAGAGATGATGGCTCAAGGTTGCTAGAACCTTCCCTCACTCTCTCTCTTTCTCTCCTCTCTCTCTCACACCCTCACCCATGCTCTCTTGTCCCCCTCTCTCATTTAATATCGTTTTCCCATTTTCTTTTCTAAAGAAAGAAAAACAAAACAAATTAAAAGCAAATGAAAATAAAGCCATGGTTATAAATATGAACAAGTGTTACAATATGATATGTTGCGTGTTATGATACATAAACATGGTTAATACATAATTAGTAAAATATTAATCGAGTTTAGCGTAAACTTATATGTAAATAATCGTATAAAAATTATAAAATCCCAAAACCAATAAGTGCTTCTATAATTAATAACTCATTTTAAAAAATTCAATTATTTTCCAAACTATATGTATATAATTATATCATTCCATTAAAACTAATTTCCATACTTTTATAATATTCATAAAATTTACTATTTTATTATTTAAATTCCAAAAGTAATATTTTATATATTTGAAATGTTACACCCTCTTAAGCGGATCAAAATTGTTCTCGGTTGGGACAGCAGTGTCTACTTCCACCATTGAAGCTGGTCGAGTGAGTCCAGAGGGGGAGTTACCTCCAGCTTCTCTTACTCGGCATTAGTAGCGATGTCGATCGTGTCTTGTTAAAGGGACCGCCTTAGTTTTGAAAGCGGCTTCATCATGCCACTGGTTTTGCTGAGGATCTGCATTTGGTGTCAGTCTGTTGAAAACTGACGTCCTTGTTAAGGTTTGAGGAAGGCCGGCCAATCTTTGAAGACCGACTTTTTGATGGGGGAAGCACTTTTGACGGCTTCGCCTGTAGCAGAAATTGGGAGGGCTAGCCGTTTTGGGGTAGCACGTTCAGATATTACGAGCTTCTATGCGGGCCTGTTTGGGTTCTTACTCAGCCTGTTGAAGACCGAGACGCCAGATTTAGACAGCCCGTTGATAGGGGCCGTTGTGGTTGCCAGTCGATCGAAAACTGGCCTTTTAGGAGCTTCTTCTTGCGGCGCTGAGGCACCGAAACTCACAGGTGAGAGCATGGTCCCAAAGAACAATCCAGTAGTGGCTTGTATGACTTGCCCCACTGGCATTAAGAAAATAGAGGCCGTGTTGGGCCTATAGGTCACTCCTCCAGTTGAGGTGGAGCGGGAGTTGCTGTTGCATGCAGTGCATTGAGAAGCCATTGATTTTCTACACAGGAGCAAGACACCAAGTTTTAGTACCTCGAATCCAAGGGCAACCACAGCGAACCGCGATTTTTTTCGCGAAACACGACACACGAAATGTGGAGTGGAAAAATTAAAAGGTCCCACTGGGCGTGCTAGAATCTGTTCACCGCCGAAAGACCGGACCGAGATGTTGGGACGTCTGGCCTGAATTTGGGGGCAGATACTATTTGGACATATCCATCCACCTCTCCGAAGATACCAAGTTGATTTATGGCACTATATATCGGAGGTTTGGATAGATGCGACCGTTGTAGCGTGACTTTATCAGATCCCCCCTCATTTGTGAGGGGTTTTGATTGTGAGGACGCTCTTTTTTACAGGCGCAAACCCCTGCAGTTAATTACGTTATCGCGTTGCGATAACAACTTTCTCCTGCTCCGGAAGTTCACTTCGTGTCGTGTGTTGTTTTTATCTATTTTGGTTGCCCGTGGATTGTATACGGAAATTAGTTTATGTCGTCACCCGTAGGGCGCGGATTAGTCTAAATCCGTATATTTTAGGTTTGGTTTTGGGTTTTGAACTTAGGTTATATATTCATTTAGTTCAAAAAGGTTTGGTTTTATTTAAGAACCGTTAATCTAGTTTGATATTAAGATCAACTTAAATATATGAGCATTTGAGCCCAATTTATTTTTAACTAAGGAAACGTTAGCCATATTTGAGACGAAGATCAACTTAGCAATATTTTAAGGATCATTTTTATTTAAGATCTAACAACAGAGCATTTGGACTCAGCTGCAAGAAAACTTTTCAGAGAGACTTAACCAATTTGGGCTTGGTCTACTCAGTCCTTTATTTGTTCAAAAGTGCTAAGCACTTATTTTGGTTATGCTTGTTCAACCCTCTTTTTTATGCAAAATTGCTAAGCACTTGTTTGAAGCTCTGGCGCTCACATGGATATCACGTGAAACCTTCAGTTATGGGCGCTGCCCAATCAGTGCTAAGCACTCAGTCATTTTGACTATATATAGTGCTAAGCACTTTTTATATGGCGTCCACGTGAGGAGCATGTGCGGCGCTATCCCATTTATTTTGTTGAGCGCTC
Organism: Agapanthus africanus; assembly: GCA_030015575.1. NCBI lineage: Eukaryota > Viridiplantae > Streptophyta > Magnoliopsida > Asparagales > Amaryllidaceae > Agapanthus > Agapanthus africanus. Next base: position 465,058,397 of record JASDDO010000018.1, on the reverse strand, counting down.
ACGTGTGTTTCACGTGAGGCGCTGGGCGCTGCCCAATCAGTGGTAAGCACTTAGCCGTTTTGGCTGTATGAAGTGTTAAGCACTTTATTTAGCGCTCACATATATTTCACGTGAAGTATTGGCTTTCGGTTTTGGGCGTCCTTCACGTGAGGTGCTGGGCGCTGTTGGGAGCACCCACGTAGGAAGCACGTGAGGCGCTAAGTTCTTTTTTTTAGAGATTGAATCTCTGTTAATGGTATTTTGGCCATTAATGATCACCAAAATCTTTATTTTAAAGATCTGGGATCAAGTTTTCTTCAAGAACTAAGTTCTTATATTTTTTCTTTTATAAGAACTAAATTTCTTTTTAGGGTTAAATCCTATTTTCTGGGGAATTGAATTCCTATAGGATAGGTTCTTTTTCTTTTTCTTAGTTCTTTTCTGAATTTTTTATTCTTAAGAACAAGATCTTACCGATGAGAATTAAATTCTCAACTTGTGGGAGACTTGTCTTGTGGATCTTAGATTCAGAGAAAAAACTAAGTTCTTGAGAATGGTTAAACCCTTAGATATGCCATGATAGGTAAAGGAGATGTTTTGATCTCTGTGGTTTCTTTACGTAGGGTTTGAGAGAAGAAAGATCTTCTTCTCTAATGAGAATTAAATTCTCTGTTATTTTTTAGAGCCTTCTATATTTTTGCAGAAGCTTATGGGGGGTTCCTTCTATCTCAGACTTGAAATCTCGGGTCTTTTATATAGCAGAGACAAATTTGTTAATTGGTTTGAGAAAATCTCTCATTTGAGAGACACCAATTGACTTAACTGGTCTCAAAATTGTTCGGAGGATTTTATCCACCGTTGGATTTTTGATCCAGTGATTTTTGTTTCACAGAATATGTTTTCTTGTTTTTAACAAGATTGGGGAAATATTTTCCCATATACAGAATTTTATTCTGTCAAACGGTGATTTTTAACCACCGTTGGATTTTTAATCCGAGGGCTCTCTGTTTTACAGAGAGCAATTCTTCTTTGTTTAGAAAGATTGGGGAAATATATTTCCAAAATAGAATTTAATTCTATCATTAGATTTTTGATCCAAACGAGAATATTTTTCTCATTTAGGAAGATTTGGGAGATATATTTTTTTCCAATAGAATTTAATTCTACCATTTGATGATTTATCATCACCATTGGATTTTTGATCCAACGGTTCTGTTTAACAGAGAGTGTCCCAGTTTTTTAAGGAAATATCCCCATGTAGAATTTAATTCTACTTAATTTTAAATTGGATGCTGGAGCTCACGTGTTGCGCACGTGGGCGCCACTTAAGAATTTAATTCTTATGTATGATAGGCGCTTCTGTGCTTTGCACATTGGCGCCCACGCGAGCTTCACGTGCGGCGCCACTATAGAATTTAATCCTAAGGGGTTTGCGTTGGCGCTGGTGCCCTTGTGAGGAGCACGTGAGGTGCCGCCTCATTAAAATTTAACAGAGCTTAGCTCTTTTTTTATGTTTAAATATTAGGGGAACAATAACCCTATTGCTTGACACTTGTTAGGACACTTGTATTCTTACCGATTAGTTTATGTTGCACTTGCACATACTTACATGCTATACCTACATCCCATTGGTAATTAACATGCCACATATATGCATATAACTTGCCGTGTCACTTATATCCTATTGCACATTGCTAGTATTGTAGATGACTGTTGTCACGCCCCGCTTCCCAGAGTGCGTAAAGATCGGCACGTGACAGAGCCAACCATGCTACCTGTGGCTAAGAAACATCCCTCCACGGTCACATTACGGCTGTCTATAAGATATCAAGAACAATAAAATAAAATGAACTATCTAGTACATGTCCATATGCCAGAATAAACGAGTCAAGAAATAATAAATGTGCGGAAGCAATAAATCCAATAAGCAAAACATCTGGAAAGTACGTCCCAAATACGGGCTCACATCAGGAAATGAAAGTATGGAAATAAAACTAAACTAAACTGGATACTAACAGGATCCTCACTGCTCGGCCTGACGGCGGAAATACTCCTGATCAGCCTGCGAAAGAGACAGAGGATCTGGGCCATGCAAAACCCAAACGTCAGTGCGTCATAATATCAAACAATAAAATATAATCAGGAGTAACAAGATATGCAGGCATGAGTATGAACAGTAATGAGTGTATAACAGTAACACGAATATGTAACAGTGAAGTGTATGTGCATGCGGTGAGTAATCTATGCTACTGGGTTAATTACTCTCAAATCTTTGAAATCAATTTAATGAATCGTCGATGTAACTCAATAGTATCCCGTGCATGTCCGGGACCACGGTCCAAATTCTCGGGCTAAAACCGAGACGTGCTGCTAGGCACAAAACAAAAAATATGTACAGATGAATGATGTCAGCAGCAGCATCCCGGGACTGGCCTAGCCCCTAAAACTGATCAGTATAAGCGTCGAACTGTTGAGTTACAAGTCAGGTTTCATCATTGATTTCCCCTTACCCCCAAGATTATGTGTTCAAGTCAGGTATTAATAAATCTGGAGCCAATGCCAACACAGGAACAAGCAGGTACAGGTTTTGTCTATACAGACAACAGGTTGCGTCCATCGGGACGTCAAGTCAGGATTGCCAGCATTAGAAACAGGATCAGGTAACAGATCAAGTAGTGGTGTATCAGGTCATGACAGGTGGTGCATATGTATCACATGGATGGTCAAAATAAAACTGTAGCAAGTACGGATGCACGGTAAAAGCACAGATGCACAAATGTCTATTAGGGATTACATCTACAACTCCATAACTACGTAGGATGCACATTATCAAGCATGGGGTGCTAATATAACAGTAATATGAAATAATATGATATGGCATGCAGCTAGATATGTAATAAATGATACGGATGTGAACGGATATCGGAAAAACGGTAAAACTGTAACATGGATGCACAATACATTAAATATGCAATATTTTTATTAATATAGATGCGACTATAATAATATAGCCTGTATCAAGCTAACTTGCATTCAACCAGATATGTAATTAATGATTTGGATGCGTACGGATATCCGAAAACAGTAAAACAATAATATGGATGTACAATGCAGTCAATATGTGATATTTTTATTCATATGGATGAAAAATATGTATCATAGCATGTAGCAAGGTAAACTTGCCTGATCGGATCTCACGACGGGGTGTATACGCAGTGTCCGACATCGGGTAAACGTCGCAATGTACACACGCGCACACGGGACATGACCAGACAAAGCAAGAACACGACCACGCTGGCTGGGGATGTCCACTGGGTCTCCTGGATCTGCGGTGGCGGCATGGCTCCGGCGATCACCGGAAAATACAAGATCACGAAAAAGAAAGAGAAGAAGAAAGAAGAAGAAGAAGGAGAAGGTGGTCTCTAGGGTGTGGTGCTCTGGGGTGTGGTGCTCTGGGGCAGAGGCGAGGGAAGACGTGACGACGAGTCATGGGTCTCCGACGATGGGGTGCTGGCGATGGGTAAGGTTTTCTTGGGTTCCAGTGGGTTTGCACGAGGTTTCAGAGTTTGCTCGGGTCGGGGTTCTTCCCGTTAGGAAATGCAGGGGGTTGAAGGGATGAGCAGAGGAGGCGACAATGAGGTCATCGGCAGCGAGGTCAGGTGACGCGACGGGTCGTGGGATCGTCGGGTTGCAGCCGGGGTTCTTAGGTTGGTGGGTTTGCACGGGAATGGAGAGGGGAGAGGAGGAAGAATAGAAGAGGCGAGAAGGTGTCAACGAGGGTGAGGGATGGTCGATGACGGTGAGGCGAGGGCTGCGGCGAGGACAGAAGCTGGGTCGGGTCGTGCGGTTATGGGTTGCAGGGATTTGGAGCTTGAGGATGGAAGTGAAGTGGTGGTGTAGTGTCGGAGACGAGGCTTGGGAGGAGAGGAGGGGAAAGTGACGAGGTCGGGAAGTTTGGCGGCGACGGCGTGAGGTGGGTTTACGTGCGGGCATGGGTTCGCGAGCGGCGGGAAAAAAAAGTTTTTGAGAAGAAGAGGGAGAGAGAGGGATACGTGGGAAATATTAATAGGGAAAAAAAAATAAAAATATATAATATTGATATATAATATGCAGAGAAAGACGAGAGTGGTTAAGATTCGATTTTAAAATTTATTTGAATATATTTTTTGTGTTAAGAAACAAATGAAAACATTTTAGTATAGAAAAGGATTTTATAATATATATTTTGAGTTTTCTGGCTAATACAAAAATACTTCAAAATACGTCTGGATCGGGTCTAAAAATATAGTTTTAAAATACGGACAATATACGTATCAACCAAAATCAAAATACAATATCCGGGTAACAAAAATGCATACCCCCAAGAACGGATACACGCAGCATGCACATAGCCATCCAAACGAGTCCGTTTCATTAAACGGAATGAAAACAAGATGCATGGATGCTACGACAGGGTTATGGGTATGATGCAGGCCATGCTAGATATTTTTTTTTTAAAAATATTTTATTTGACTTTATATGTTATATTGAAAAATGCAGATGCCAGATATAATGCAGTTATAAAACATGAAAGTGCAAGGATTCTCATAACTAGCCGGGATCAATCATAGACAGGAATCAAGACGGGTTTCCAGCATGCGGGTCGGATCGGATGCAAATACAGATGTTAATTATATTCGCACCCAAAACATAATAAATCAAGAAATAGCCATAAATAAAGAAATACCCAAAAATAGAATTGGTATAAATGAACTAGGGTGTTACATTATACCAAACTACAAAAAGAATTTCGTTCTCGAAATTCCCGGAACAAGAAAAAAAAACAAGCATGAATCTAGGAAAAGAGGTGTGGAAACTTCTGTCGAATCTCGTCTTCTCGTTCCCAAGTCGATTCTCCGTGCGAGCGATTCCCCCAAGAAACAAGTATGAGAGGGATAACCTTATTCTTAAAGACCTTTTCTCTTTGATCGACAATCGACATCGGTCGTTCTTCATAGGTCAAGTCCTCCCTTACTGTCAGTTCCGAATGATCTAGCACGTGTGTTTCATCTCGAACATACTTACGGAGTTGAGATACATGAAACACGTCATGAACATTCGCCAAAGATGGTGGTAAAGCCAATCGATAAGCCACTTCTCCAACATGCTCAGCAATCTCGAAAGGCCTCACGAATCGAGGACTAAGCTTGCCCCGACTCCCAAAATGAATCACTCCTCTAGTCGGTGATATCTTCAAGAATACAAAATCACCACCAGCAAACTCTAGAGGTCTTCTCAATATATCTGCCCAACTCTTCTACCGATCTTGTGCTGCCCTCATGTGATTCCGGATAGTATTAACTTTCTCTGCTGTTTGCACGACAAGATCCGATCCCAACAATCTTCGTTCTCCAATATCGTCCCAACAAACGGGTGAGCGACACTTGCGACCATACAATACTTTGAACGGAGCCATCTGAATAGTCGCCTGAAAGCTGTTATTATAAGAAAACTCTACCAAGTGTAGATGATCCTCCCATAAACCCTTGAAATCCAACATACAAGCTCTCAACATATTTTCAAGAGTTTGGATCGTTCTCTCCGACTGGCCATCTGTCTGAGGATGATAAGCGGTGCTAAACTTCAATCGAGTCCCCAAACTTTCCTGTAAACTCCTCCAAAAGTGCGATAAGAATCGGGTATCACGATCGGAAACGATACTCACAGGTACTCCATACAATCTCACAATCTCCTGCATGTACCGTTCTGCTAACGATTCCGTTGACTGACCAATTCGAAATGGTATGAAATGAGCTGCCTTGGTCAATCGATCAACAATCACCCAAACTGCATTGTTGCCATTTGGACTCCGCGGTAAAGCTATCACGAAATCCATGGTTATATGTTCCCACTTCCACTGAGGAATTAGAAGTGGTTGCAATAAACCAGCTACCCTTTGATGTTCAGCCTTAACTTGCTGACACACCAAGCACTTCGCTACAAAGCAGGCAATCTCCCTTTTCATGCCTTCCCACCAGAAATGCTGTCTTAGATCAAGGTACATCTTTGTGCCTCCTGGATGTACAGAATATGCGGAACTGTGCGCCTCCTTCATAACTTCTTCATGAATGTCTTCTTTCGGCACACACAAACGGCTACCATATTGCAACGAACCATATTCATGAATCACCAAGTCTGTTCGAAGTCCCGCTTCAACCTGTTCTCGAAATTTCTACAATCTTGGATCGTGCGACTGCGCTGCTTTAATATTATCGATCAATGACGACTGTACTTGCAGCTGCATCAACTGTCCCGAAGAATGCAGTGGCACGATCTCCAACTCGAATCTCCGAAAATCTTCGATAAGCTCCTTCTGTGCAGTCAACATCCGAATTGCTGGAAACCGACTAAGTGCATCCGACACTACATTAACTTTCTCCGGATGGTACTTTAGATCAAGATCATAGTCAGCCATTAGCTCCAACCATCTATGCTGCCTCATATTAAGCTCTTTCTGCGTGAACACATACTTTAGGCTTTTGTGATTGGTGAATACTTCGACCTTTTCCCCCAGTAAGTAGTGTCTCCAAATCTTCAAAGCGAAAATCACTGCCGCAAGCTCCAAATCATGAGTTGGGTAATTCTTTTCATGGGTCTTCAACTGTCTTGATGCGTAGGCTATAACCTTCCTATGCTGCATCAAAATACATCCCAAACCTTTCCTAGATGCGTTACTGTGAATCACCAATCCTCCGGAACCGTCTGGTATGGTCAAAATAGGAGCGATTATCAATTTTTGCTTCAACGCCTCAAAAGCTGACGCACAACCATCCGTCCATACGAACGGTACCTCCTTTCGTGTAAGCTTGGTCAAAGGTTTAGCCAATCGAGCAAAATTCTCCACGAACCTTCTGTAATATCCGGCAATTCCAAGAAAACTTCTGATCTCTGCTACATTCTGCGGAATCGGCCAATCTTGAATGGCTGCAATCTTCTCAGGGTCAACGGCGATTCCATCTCCAGATACGACATGCCCCAAAAACTTCACTTCTTCAAGCCAAAACTCGCACTTGCTCATCTTTGCATACAATCTTTCATGCCTCAATGTCTGCAATGCGATCTTCAAGTGTTACGCGTGCTCTTCTAGGCTCTTCGAGTAGACCAGAATATCATCAATAAACACCATAACAAACTGGTCCAACAACGGTGAAAAGATTCGGTTCATCAAGTCCATGAATATCGCCGGTGCGTTCGTGACTCCGAATGGCATCACTAAATACTCGTAATGTCCATATCGAGTTCGGAACGCAGTCTTGCAAATATCTTCCAATTTAACTCGAACTTGATGATATCCGGATCGCAAATCCAGCTTCGAGAATACCCTCGCGCCACTGAGTTGCTCGAATAATTCGCCAATACGAGGGATCGGGTACTTGTTCTTAATAGTCACCCGGTTCAATTCTCGATAATCGATATACATCCTCCTAGTGCTATCTTTCTTCTTGACTAGAATAACTGGATCTTCCTAAGGTGAATTACTGCTGTGGATCCAACCCTTCTCTAGCAATTCAGTAACCTGCTTCTTGACTTCTTCCAACTCTACTGGTGCCATCGGATAGTACGCCTTTGAGATTGGCGCTGCACCAGGAACAAGATCGATCGCGAACTCCACATCTCGTTTTGGTGGTAAATCCGAGATGTCCTCGAACACGTCCATGAACTCTCAAACTACATCTGGCTCTTCCTCCTTATCAACTTCCATCGACGAAAGAACGGCGCCTGTCGGCCTAACCCTAAACTCGACTGGCCCGACAGAAATGCTGCCTCCAGCAAAAAAAAACTCCGGATGTCCGGAAATCTGGAAAATCACTTTCTTTGCCCTACAATCAATGTGAGCGTGGAAAGTGCCGAGAAAGTCCATTCCCAAGAAAACACCATAACTGCTGGTATCAATCATCAAGAAATCTGCAAATAACTCTCGTCCGCAAATAACAACAGAACAATCCTTGCACTCACTACTAGATATGATCTTCCCATTCCCAGTGTGTATGTCCCAACAACTAGACAGGGTCGTGCAAGAAATCGAATGTGCAGCAATAAACTTGGACGACATAAAAGAATGGGATGCACCAGAATCGAATAATGCTAATGCGGGAAAATCATGAACAAGTAGGATACCTGAAACAACTTCATCTGAAGCCTTGGCCTCTTCGGCCGTCAGAGTAAAGGCTCGAGCTTAATTAGGTCCTTGAGTTATCTGCTTCTGCCCCTGAATCAGCCTCTGCGGTAGCTTCTGAGTATCATCCTTCAAACGAAGCTTCAACAGACAACCATTGATAGTATGATCCACTGATCCACAAACCAAACAGAGTCCAAGCCTCCTTCGACAATCCCTCTGCACGTGTCCAGACAGATGGCAGTAACCACAAAACGTCCTTCCTTTCATCTCGGGCACGACTGGCTTCTTCATCGGTACAATGCCATGCATGTCCACCGGAATACCTCTGCGTAAAGGAGCTCGGTTCGGCATAAACGCCGGCTTCCGTACCACAGCTGCCTGCTGCTGCGCACCCCTTGTCTTCACTGATAAGCTCTGATGCTCTCTGGTTGCTTTAAGAACTTGCGAGAAAGTGGTCAATCCCAGAGATATAATGTGCCTCTGGATTTCCACGTCCAAACTGCGCATAAACCTTCGTGCCCTATCAGCATCATTGGCAACCAAAAGTCCTGCGAATCGACTGAGCCGTGTCCACTCAGCCGCATGTGCATCCACGGATCCGCCATTCTGCTTCAAACTGATAAATCTTTCTTCCATTTCCTCCCGTGCAGTCTGTGGAAAGAACTTCTCCAAGAAACTCTGCGAGAAAGTTGCCCAACTGATCGGCATGGGCAAACGGGTCTCTTCCACAAGCCACCACTCACGGGTATAGTCCATCAATTGCATGCGTACAACATCCACTCTCTGGTCCTCCGGAATCTGTGCTGCAACGAGCAGATTCTCCGTATCGACTAGCCACTGTTCCTCTGGCAACGGCTCCTCCAAACCAGTTAAAGTGGACGGACCAAGCCTCTTGAAATCTGCCACGGTACCCACACGCTGTACTGGTTTGGCTGCAACAGTATTTACGGACTACTAGATGGTCCGCAAACCTTCTTAAAAAGTTTTGGCTTGCCGCTGGTTTAGCTCGGTTTGCCGCTTCTGGTTCTCCAGCATCCCACGAATTACTCCAAGCAATACGGCGTCATCAACACGCCTCTGGTACGATCGCAGTTCTCTATCCGCCATGATCCTGAAACCAAGACACCGAAGAGGATCAGTATGATACACAAGATTCAAACTTGCGATAAAACATAAACTGGTAAGCAATGAAACCGAGAGAAGTAAGGTAATAAAACGATCATAAAACAAGGAAGTGAATCAAGACTAGGACTCCAAATTACTTAAATAGAGTACCGCATTGTAACCATGCTGCAGTTCATAGTTATAATCACATAACTCCGTTCAAGTCGCCCATAGTATCAGAATAGAGAGAAACAATAGGGAACCAAAAGGTTTCAAGTCGAGATGCAAAGTTGTTTGCATATCGTCAAGACAAGGATCACGGGAAGATATGATTCAAGAATTACGATACCAATGTGGCAGGACATGTTCCTAATTACGGGTTTTCTGATTTGTGTATTAGGTTCAATACCCAACTACAAAAGAATCAAACCCGATTAACCTAAATCCTATATTTCTGATATCAAACAAACCCTGTTACGCCCCGCTTCCCAAAGTGCGCAAAGATCGGCACGTGACAGAGCCAACCATACTACCTGTGGCTAGGAAACATCCCTCCACAGTCACATTACGGCTGTCTATAAGATATCAAGAACAATAAAATAAAATGAACTATCTAGTACATGTCCATATACCAGAATAAACGAGTCAAGAAATAATAAATGTGCGGAAGCAATAAATCCAATAAGCAAAACATCTGGAAAGTACGTCCCAAATACGGGCTCACATCAGGAAATGAAAGTACAGAAATAAAAATAAACTAAATTAGATACTAACATGATCCTCACTGCTCGACCTGATGGCGGAAATACTCCTGATCAGCCTGCGAAAGAGACAGAGGATCTGGGCCATGAAAAACCCAGACGTTAGTGCGTCATAATATCAAACAATAAAATATAATCAGGAGGTAACAAGATATGCAGGCATGAGTATGAACAGTAATGAGTGTATAACAGTAACACGAATATGGAACAGTGAAGTGTATGTGCATGCGGTGAGTAATCTATGCTACTGGGTTAATTACTCTCAAGTCTTTGAAATCAATTTAATGGATCGTCAATGTAACTCAATAGTATCCCGTGCATGCCCGGGACCACGGTCCAGGTTCTCGGGCTGAAACCGAGACGTGCCGCTAGGCACAAAACAAGAAACATGTACAGATGAATGATGTCAGCAGCAGCATCCCGGGACTGGCCTAGCCTCCAAAACTGATCAGTATAAGTGTCGAACTGTTGAGTTACAAGTCAGGTTTCATCATTGATTTCCCCTTACCCCAAGGTTATGTGTTCAAGTCAGGTATTGATAAATCTGGAGCTAATGCCAACACAGGAACAAGCAGATACAGGTTTTGTCTATACAGACAACATGATACGTCCATCGGGACGTCAAGTCAGGATTGCCGGCATTAGAAACAGGATCAGGTAACAGGTCAAGTAGTGGTGTATCAGGTCATGACAGGTGGTGCATATGTATCACATGGATGGTCGAAATAAAACTGTAGTAAGTACGGATGCACGGTAAAAGCACGGATGCATAAATGTCTATCAGGGATTACATCTATAACTCCATAACTACGTAGGATGCACGTTATCAAGCATGGGGTGCTAATATAACAATAATATGAAATAATATGATATGGCATGCAGCTAGATATGCAATAAATGATACGGATGCGAACGGATATCGAAAAAACGGTAAAACTGTAACATGGATGCACAATACATTAAATATGCAATATTTTTATTAATATAGATGCGAGTATAATAATATAGCCTGTATCAAGCTAACTTGCATGCAACTAGATATGTAATTAATGATATGGATGCGTACGGATATCCGAAAACAGTAAAACAATAATATGGATGTACAATGCAGTCAACATGTGATATTTTATTCATATGGATGCAAAATATGTATCATAGCATGTAGCAAGGTAAACTTGCCTGATCAGATCTCACGACGGGGTATATACGCAGCGTTCGACATCGGGTAAACGTCGCAATGTACATACGCGCACACGGGACAGGACCAGGCAAAGAAAGAATACGACCACACTGGCTGAGGATGTCCACTGGGTCTCCCGGATTGGAGGTGGTGGCACGGCTCCGGCGATCACCGGAAAATACAAGATCAAGAAAAAGAAAGAGAAGAAGGAGAAGGAGAAAGTGGTCTCTAGGGTGTGGTGCTCTGGGGTGTGGTGCTCTGGGGCAGAGGCGAGGCGAGGGAAGACGTGATGACGAGTCGTGGGTCTCCGGCGATGGGTAAGGTTTTCTTGGGTTCCAGTGGGTTTGCACGAGGTTGCAGGGTTTGCTCGGGTCGGGGTTCTTCCCGTTGGGAAATGCAGGTGGTCGAAGGGATGAGCAGAGGAGGTGACAACGAGGTCGTCGGCGGCGAGGTCAGGTGAGACGACGGGTCGTGGGATCGTCGGGTTGCAGCCGGGGTTCTTGGGTTCGTGGGTTTGCACGGGGATGGAGAGGGGAGAGGAGGAAGAATAGAAGAGGCGAGAAGGTGTCAACGAAGGTGAGGGATGGTCGACGACGGTGAGGCGAGGGCTGCGGCGAGGACAGAAGCTGGGTCGGGTCGGGCGGTTATGGGTTGCAGGGAGTTGGAGCTTGAGGATGGAGGTGAGGTGGTGGTGTGGTGTCGGAGACAAGGCTTGGGAGGAGAGGAGAGGAAAGTGACGAGGTTGGGAAGTTTGGCGGCGACGGCGTGAGGTGGGTTTACGTGCAGACATGGGTTCGCGAGCGGCGGGAAAAAAAAGTTTTTGAGAAGAAGAGGGAGAGAGATGGATACGTGGGGAATATTAATAGGTAAAAAAAATAAAAATATATAATATTTATATATAATATGCAGAGAAAGGAGATAGCGGTTAAGATTTGATTTTAAAATTTATTTGAAAATATTTATTTTGTTAAGAAACAAATGAAAAAAGATTAGTATATAAAAGGATTTTATAATATATATTTTGAGTTTTCTGGATAATACAAAAATACTTCAAAATACGTCCGGGTCGGGTCTAAAAATCTAGTTTTAAAATACGGACAATATACGTATCAACCAAGATCAAAATACAATATCCGGGTAACGAAAATGCATACCCCCAAGAATGGATACACGCAGCGTGCACGTAGCCATCCAAACGAGTCCGTTTCACTAAACGGAACGAGAACAAGATGTATGGATGCTACGACAGGGTTAGGGGTATGATGCAGGCCATGCTGAATATTTTTTTTTTATAAATATTTTATTTGACTTTATATATTATATTGAAAAATGCAGATGCCGGATATAATGCAGTTATAAAACATGAAAGTGCACGGATTCTCATAACTAGCCAGGATCAATCATAAATATGAATCAAGACGGGTTTCCAGTATGCCGGTCGGGTCGGATGCAAATACAGATACCAATTATACTATTCGCACCAAAAACATAATAAATCAAGAAATAGCCATAAATAAAGAAATACTCAAAAATAGAATTGGTATAAATGAATTAGGGTGTTACAACTGTTGTCATCCATTATCATGTAATGTTTAATATATATATTATCTCATTGTCATTGTTATTACGTTTTATTATGCAATATTGTCTTGTAAGATTTCTGTTGTTATGGGTTTTAAGTCACCGCATGATATAGTTGATAAGATTTGATTTCGGTTATAAGTTACGGTTTCTTGTGATATATGATGATACGTCCACCATAAGTTGATGTTTTTCTAATTTGATTTTATTCCAAACCGAGTAGGGGAGATATACGGCTATGGATTTTTACGTTATCCGGACTGAGTGGGGGAGTATACAGTCGGATACATGGTGAACCCGGTCGAGACCGAGGGGCAGGAAAGCCGCTTTTGAGGTGGAGAGCTTAGCGAGGACGCTCGATACCGGAGATAGTTGAGAAACACGGCGGATATCTAAAAGATACCGACCGGTGTTGTTGGAGATCATGATCGTTCGGAGAACGATGCCTGCGAGAATTGAAGATTTGTGTCAATGTTTAACACTGGATTTGATGATAGCTTATGGTTATGATCAAAATAGTGGGATACCTTAAAGGGATTTGCGTTTTCTTTTATAAAGACACTGTTATGACATATTGTGCTTCATATCTATTATACGCATGCTATTATGCATCATGACTACCTTATGCATAGATTTAGTCACCATTTTGGTTATGCATACGATTTCTACTGTATGATGTTAGTTTTATTCACTGAGTTGGCAACTCACCCCCGTTATGCTTTAGTATCTTGCAGGATAGACTGCGTAGACGCATAGCGGCGTTGCGGACACCTATCTTGGATTTCGTCGCATATTTTGGTAAGTGGGTTACATGCATAGCAACTGTCTCTTTTGTATATTCTATATTTTGTATCCAGTGTCACTCTATCAGACCTTTTGTGTTATTTGACTTAGAGCGAGTGGAAACTAATATATATTTTGGGTCGACTTGAGTAGAATTGACTAATTATGTTGATTTATACGTTTTACTTATAGCATACTTGTTATTTTTCGCTTTTGAGCGTCGTATATGCATTTCATGGGTTTGATTCCGCCAATTGGCGTTGATATTACCCCTAAGTAGGGATGCCGGTATAATATTTGTTATGTACTTGTTTTTCTCAAAAATTATAAAGGAGGTGCTACCGAAATATTTCAAGTATGAAAACATTTTCTTAACCATTTGACATATTTCTTAAATTAAACAATCTTTGCAAATTAAAACGGGGTTGCATTTCCATTACTTCTTTTTAAAACTTTACCTCCTTATTTCTTTAAAAAGGGTTTAGATCTTGGTTTCTGGTTTACTTGGATTGTGTCGAAATGTTTAGACGTCACACAATCTAAGTGCCGGTCACGTGCCAATTCGGGTCGTGGCATCTCGTCACCGCAATGTCATGAGAATCCTCGTACAACTCGCGATTGAGATCATGCACCCACGAATAACAATTTTGGGGGTGAATTTTTTCTAGGGTTTTGAGAATGGGGATTTGAAAACCCGAGAACGAGGAAAGAGAGAGAGCAGGAAATAAATTTGGAATTTGAGGAGTTTTAAGGTGAATTTAAGAATAAAAAGGGCCCAAATTTTGTCTAGCCCAATATTTGGGAAACTTGTTGTGTCCAGTTTATTAAGATCCGACCTAAACGGGTTCGGGTTTATGATTTTGTCCACAAATCCGATCCATTAACTCCTTTTTTATTCAGAAGACCTAGGGCTTTTGTTGGCCGCCGCATTTTTTCATCTCTCTCACATCTCTCTCTTCGAGCGATCTTAGCCTCCTTCATCAAAGCATCAATGGCGGCGGCGGAGGCCAAGGCTGAGCGTCAAGAGGTCAAGCTCTTCAACAAATGGGACTTCGGCGAGGTCCAGGTCCGTATTTTTTTGCTAAGAATTTGATTTTTTGTGAATACAATTCCAACCAAAGATCTAATTTTTTCTTTGTATCGATTTGCCACAAGTTGATCCGTCTTGTTTAAATTGTTAAGAAAGTTGCAATCTTGAACACTAAATTTTAGGGTTTTAATTTTTGTATGGTGATATTTGAGTCGTGTTATGAAAGAAAGACCTACAAAAGCTTTGTCATACATGGCTCTTTAACTTGAAAGGGAAAAATTAGATCCTAAAGAAAAATCAAAGACATAAAAAGAATCATTATAAGCACGGATTGTTCATATTATCATAGGACAAAAGCGAAACTTGCCTTGAACAAAACTACCCTGTAGGGCTTTAAATCGCTATTTGGCTAAGATATATTTACGTAAATTGATAAAATTTAAGCGTCAGAAAGTCATTTTATCAATAGATATGACATATTTATATCATGGTGCTATTTCATCTTATGGCTTTGTTTAACAAGTGACAACACATCTTATATGAGAAGCATTTTAGGTCGAAATAATTATTTTGGGCAAAAATTGAATGGTAGTTAATTAGTTGTATTTTTTGGCGATCTGAAAAGAACATAGTGAAAAATCTAGCAATAATCATTTTTGGGTTGAAAACTGTTGTGAAATGTGGATCTGATTTGTTCCTAAATGATGATTTTGGCGTTCCAAATAACCATTACAGTTTGGGCATATTTTCAGTGTATGTTAATTAAAAGTAGTTTCAATTTTGAATACTATTCAACAAACACCAATTACATCATACACATAATCCAGTCACATAATAACGATAAATAGATTCTTGCGAAATTTTAAATTAGCTACTGTTAGTAAATTAGTCTTTCAAAATTGCTATCTGTTATAAGTATAATCGTATTTCGTTCCATCCAAGCATTCCAAAGAAGCCTATATAGCAAACCACACTCCCATTTTCTTTCCACGTGCTTTACCATTCCGTGTTTTGGATAACCTTGGTTTGTACTTTCAAGCAATTTTACATGCATAATTTACGAACGAAAGATAACACTGGTGTGCACTTTCAGGTTATGAGTAATGTTGTTTGTGCAAAGACACTTTGTTGCATTGATTTACATTACTGTTTTCCACGATTTTCTTTACCAGAACCAAATTGTAAATCTGATAGTGAAATTAATATCTGTAGGTTGGTGATCTTTCACTTATCGATTACATAGCTGTGAATCCTGAGAAGCATTCCACCTTCCTCCCTCATACTGCTGGGCGATACTCCGTCAAGAGGTTCAGAAAGGCTCAATGCCCGATTGTTGAGAGGCTGACTAATTCTCTCATGATGCATGGGCGCAACAACGGAAAGAAACTCATGGCTGTTCGCATTGTCAAGCATGCAATGGAGTTGATATTTCTGCTTACTGATTTGAACCCGATCCAAGTCATTGTGGATGCTGTTATCAACAGGTGATTTTTTTCCTTCCTAAATTCAACATTGTATTTTGTGATTTTATTTTGAAGTTGGGTGAGGACTGGCTTAGTTTCCTCCTTATTGTATTAGGCTGGATATTTCTTATTTTGAATGAATTGCTTTATTTGATGTGTTCAGGGGATTAAGCGGTGGTTATTAGGCCTAACCAATCACATAGCTCTACCATTTTAACTCAAACATGGAAGTGGGTCTCAAATTGAAATCTTTAATTTGATTCTAAGCATGCCACATGGCAGGAAATATTCACATAATTTTGAGTCTTTTTGTTCTTACCGTTTAAATCTTTAAAAATCTATCTTAAACATCTTTAAAAGTATTAGCATATCTTTGTCCATGAT
This sequence comes from Agapanthus africanus, assembly GCA_030015575.1. Lineage (NCBI taxonomy): Eukaryota > Viridiplantae > Streptophyta > Magnoliopsida > Asparagales > Amaryllidaceae > Agapanthus > Agapanthus africanus. The sequence continues at coordinate 465,041,974 of JASDDO010000018.1, read as the reverse complement.
AGCTAACATAAATACTAGCACAACTTGAATTGGTCATAAATCTAAGCCAAAAAAAATGAAGAACTAGATAGCTGTAAATTAGTAGTGTGATATGTTGGTTTTCTTTGTCTCTGTACTCGGATATTTCGAGTTTATGCCAAAAAGGTTCAATGTAAATCAGCACTAGCATCTAAGTTACATTGATTATGATTATTACCATATCATTGTTTTAGTATCTTGTGCTATTGTGAAACAATCAAATTTCACAATAAACAGAACACTAATGTGTACAAGGCCTAATCTTTGGCTTTATTGGGGGTATGATTGTAGCATAAGAAAATCTAAAATATTAGTCCACAACACGAAGTTACCTAGAGCTTGGAAAGTAACAGGATGTGGAATGAGGTACAATAGGAGTTGGCTTCTTGGAATGTTAAGGTGCAACAGAATATGATATTAAAAAAATAATTATTTCAAATGCTTGCTATTTCTTGAACAACTACTTATCATCTCTATGTTATGTGAATATATTTATGCTGTAATTGAAGTAGCAATCTACAAAGTAAACAGCAGGTAAATGAATATCCACAGATAATATGTTCATGTACTAAATTGTTATCCGAACACCCAATTTATAGTTTTTGAACAAATCAAATTCACATTCCGGTTTGAAAGTTCCAAGACAAAAAATGTATGGTTTTCTAGCATTTCTTCTCCACATAAACAAACTCAACCTCTTGATAACTGGTTCTTTCTTTTGTAATATATGTGCCTTTAGCGGTCCAAGAGAAGATGCAACACGAATTGGGTCTGCTGGTGTTGTTAGGCGTCAGGCCGTGGATATTTCTCCCTTGAGACGGGTCAATCAGGCTATTTACCTTCTCACTACAGGTGCTAGAGAGAGTGCTTTCAGAAACGTCAAGACAATTGCCGAATGCCTTGCGGACGAACTAATTAATGCAGCGAAGGGCTCATCCAATAGGTGTGTATGATCGTAGCTCCCTGTTATTTTTTTTGCCATTTTTTCTTTAAATTTTTTTAAGACAGTGAGATCATGCTTTATATAATGACATCTAGTTTTAGTCAGAAAGGGTACCTTTTTCACCAAAATATCCTTGAGCATCATTGTATTTCACTAAAATTCCGTAACTTTTTTATATTACGGTTAAAGAAAAAAGCTATTATCGCTTAAGGCTACACCAAAGCAAGCAAGCCACTACAAGGAATTTGAAAAATAAATGAAAAGAAAAGAAAAGTAAAATAGGTTTTTTCTTTTATTCTAAAAGGTTAGGCGGTATTCAGGTGGGAGAAGTGCCAGGTGCATTGATGTTTAGCTATATTTATAATATACGTTATTTATATATATATGCATTAAATAGCAAAAATAATAAAGAAATTTAGTAAAATTCTGAAAAAATAAAACAATATGAGAATGTTTTTTTAAAGTAAATATACGATCGCATTAGATGCATAAGATTAGAATTAAATATACACTATATTTGTTAGTTAGCAGCGAATGATGAGTGTTCTTCAGCAAAAGAAATGAAAGTGGCAAGACGAATGCTTTACTTTTGTCTAACAGCTGGCTAGACGCTAGCACTATTTGGCACAATCTTAGGCCGCATCTTTGTAAGCATCCGTATATTCCATTTTCTTGACATCATGTAGAACCTATATTTCAGTATATTCCATTTTCTTGACATCATGTAGAACCTATATTTCAGCATGTGGTCGTATCAATTATATACATCAAAGCACATGCTTATATAGGCGTTCAAAATGTTGGATGACTTAGCTTATGCTTTTCGAGTTTTGTCTGTTCATTCCTGTGATTTAACTTTGTTAGCTGTTTTATGCGCAGCTATGCAATTAAGAAGAAGGATGAGATTGAGCGTGTTGCCAAGGCAAATCGTTGAGCTTTCTTATGGGACAATTGCGATGTTATCCTAAGGCTTTTTTTTTTGGAGTTGCAGTACTTTCATTTCAATGACTTTAGCATGTTACTTGGTGAAACTTGGAATGTTCAGATGGGTTCTTAATTTTGGTTACTTATTCTACTGTTTGAAACTTTGTGAAATTGCTCAAGTTAAAATCTTTGTATTAATTGCCTTGGTATCGATAGATTTATTCTGATCTTGTGGTGCTTGATATCTGCTGGTAATATTTTGGTTTTGTGCTGTAAAACTTTGAGTAATACTTTTTCTACCGGGGCGGTGGAATCTATGTAGTGTATATGGATTTACATTGGATAAAAGGTGAGCCATGTTATAAACTGCTTGGGTGCTTGTACTTTATCATCTTGTATCCGGTGGGAATATATGTAGCCCATATGGATTCTACTGTATCGGTATGAAAAGTAGTACTCTGGAACTTTGCTGGCTTTATATTATTCTTATTCTGAAAAAAGAATATATTTTCTAACTGTTTCATACACTCAATTGTTTTTGTTTCTTAAGAAATGGTTTATTGTTATCTTTATTTTGTCGAATATGTCACTTTCTTTATGGGTGTTTTGTCCAATGTATATTGAAAAAAAAAGTTGAAGAGTATGATAAATTGGCATCAAATTAAGGAAACTTGCCTTTTGCACCAAACTATTGGCAGGTGGGAAAAGATAGAGACATTTATACCATCCTTCATAAATAAATAATAATTGAGAAAAAATATAAGAAGGAAACGAAATCTCAGGTTCAAAAAGGAAGGTAAAAAATTTTGATGATTGGAAAAGTCCACTTATCCCTTTTTTAATAGGAGATGGTAGAAGTACACTTATACAAGATTCTCGAAACCGGTATTAACCGGTATTCAATTCTTTTATGCATCAAGTAAGATAAATATTCGATTGCTAGACTGATCATGAAAAAGATCCAAAATCCGAGTCATCATCACGGGAAGATGATGCGTGAAAAGATGAGAGAACCAGTTCCCTGTTTGGCAAAACATTTTGCTTTTCTTAATGACCAACTTTTCCTGTCCCTAATGTTAAACCCATTTTGTGCATTGTCATAAGCAAGTTGCATGTGTCCAGCCATAAGGCCATTTGCTCAAAACCTAATATGTACACCAAATATTAGCAAGATTTTTAAGCTTTTTATCATATAGCTGTAAATTTGGCGACATTTCTGTGTAATTATTTTATGCCACAAGATCCTTAGGCAATGAATATCAACATCCATTATGTCGATGATTATCGAACTAAGAATTGTAATGTAGGCTTTTTTGTTGTTTTATGAGTAATTTTCCTCTTATGAAGACTCTGACCTGTTTTCTCCTATACAAATTTTATTATTTCAGATAGTATATATATACATGAATATTAGGCTATATAAGAAGGGGGGGAAAACGAATAATAGGATCTAAACGGATCTAATATAAGTTGTTACCATATCTATACCCGGCAATTCTAAATGAATTCGAATACCGATACGGATAGCTATCTGAAATGAAAATTACTATCGGTATCTGGTAAAAGTTGGATACCGATACAAATATGAAATGAATATTGAAAAAAATATACTCAATAAAACCAAAGGTACAGATACATAACCATACCCGTATCCGGTGGCTATTGACGGATGCGGATATGGAATCGGATTCAGATTGTCATTAGAAATGAAAATCAATGTCCATATTTGATAAAATCAAGCTATGATCTGCTCGGATTATTCATATGCCTTTACATGCCTACCAGATAATATCACAGCAAAGTTCCTTATATTTTGATCCAATTCTAAAGCGTGTCTTAAAATGAGAGAGAGTGAGAGGAGAGAGAGAGAGCACCAGTCAAATCGCCCGCGTATGAGGAGGGAGAAGCAGAGATACGAGGGAGATAAAACATTTTTCTCTCATTTTTTATGGTAAAAAATGAAGGGGAAAAAAAAGGGGAAAGAGGAGTTAAAAAGAAAAAAGAAAAAAGAAAAAAAAAGAATGGCAATCTGTGAACTCCCATCCTTTGCTCTCATGATCTTGATGGTATTTGCCCCTGATGAGGCTCAATATCGGTGACCAGATGCTGACACGTTGCAGATGACGTGTCCCAGAACCTACAACAAAAGGATCAAGAACTTCAGTTGGGATCATACCTCGGGCCTCCGGCCCGAGGAGTCTCTCGACCTTCGGTGGCCTTCCAGACCACTCCTGGCTCGCTCCGAGCTATCACATAACCAAGATGCCCCGGTCTCCCGCTCGTGCCCGAGCCTCCAGCCGAGCTCATCTTCCTCGGTCTCGTCCCGACCGACCCACAGCGCTGACCACAAGCGCCTCCGCCATGGCTCCGCGAATCTCGCCATGCGCGAGATATCCGCCGCCCATGATCCCGCGTTCCACGCCATCACGACCCCCCATTAATGAGCATGTCTCGTCATTAATGCGGGATCCCGTCAATCACGCGGGCGTGACGTCAGGGGCGTAACGGCCGGCGTGATTCTCACGCCCGTCTGCCCATTGCTGCCGCTATATAAACCCCTCTCTCAGACGATCGAGGTAAGTCATTTTTACTCCACTAGGCCGTTACTCTGCCAAAATATCCCGTCTAACTTGATCGTCGGAGGGTCATCGGTGGCACAACCACCCCGAAACTTCTTTGCAAGTAGCTCGGCATCAACCACACAAAACCCATTGAGATCCACACGCTCCAGGAGTCAACCCTCCAACTCAATTCCAGCCGTCCATCAGCGCTCGCAGCAGATCAACGGAAGATAACATCTGAAGGAGATCCAAAAATCCATCAGTTGGCGCCGTCTGTGGGAATAGTTAGTTCCACTCAACCAAAAGTTCATCTTCCGATCTCGACTTCATGGCAAGCGGTCACCGCGACGATCCAAGCACCAGCCGTTGGCCTCCTCGCAGTGGAGACAAGGGAGAATCCCCTCCTCCACCGAATGCCATTCACCCCTTATCCGCTTGGATAGATTGACTCACGTCCGTCGTGGATGTGCTCGTTCGTGTCCAAGCGGCCGGGCAAGCTCCCTATGTCGCCGCTCCCCCTCCGCGGGACCGGGACCCCTACAGGGGGAGAGAAGACTCTGCCCACGTTGGCACGACCGATCACAGCCTCGCCGTCTCCAACAGCCGCAGGTCCCCCGGGCCAACATATTCAATGACCCGGTGGGCGCCGCATAGCTTAACTCCGAGATCTTACGCCAGAGCGCCTCGCCCCGAGCCCCGTCGTGCCCCTGTCCCTCCCGAGGAGGTATCTGTCAGCTTGCCTGCACCCAGGCATGACCGCCGCCCCCTCCCTCGACAAGGTCGCGCGCACGGGACTCGCCACGGCATCTCGAAAACGACCTCGCCAGGAGACCTGAGGAACGTCATCGAACGGAATCGGGGTCGTGGCCACGCAGATGTCTTCGGCAGCAGAGGCCAAAAATCAGAGTATGCCGACTCATCAGGATACCACAGCCGACTTGACTCCCTCGAAAAGAAGATCGAAGGTATGCATCGGGAAGGTCGTCATTCGAGCGACGAGGCTAAATACGCCGCCGACTCGCTCACGAGGCCCTTCACCAAAGAGCTACCCGCCTTCTATGTCTCCTCCCGGAACAAGCCCCCGAAGGTCTCACTCTTCGACGGGAAGTCCGATCCGAAGGACTATCTGGACGCGTTCACAGCCGGGATGAGTTTCCAGGACTGTTCCGATGCCGCCCAATGCCGAGCTTTCCCGGCCACTCTCATCCTCTACGGACGAGACTGGTTCCGAGGATTCGCGCCACGCTCAATCTCAACATTCGATGAGCTGGACACCCAATTCCTCAGCCACTTCATCGGGAACAGACGACAGAAGCGGACCGTCGACCATCTCTTCATAATAAAGAGCGGGGACAAAGAAACCTTCAAAGGGTACGTCACCCGCTTCTACAACGCCCTCGTCAAAGTCCCAGAACACCGGGATGAGACGGTCATTACGACACTTAGGTCGGGTCTTAGGCACAAGGAGTGGTTACGCTCCTTTGCATTAGTGCAACCTAAGACCATGGCCGAGGTGAAGGCCTGGACCGAACATGAGATTCAGCTTGAATCCGAGGTGAACGCCAATCTGCCCCGGACAGAGCAAACTGATCACAAGAAAAGGGCCCGGGAAGAGAAAAAGAAGATTGAGCGGCCGAAGCCCTACTCCCCGAAGTTTCAGGAGTACATCCCGCTCAACGTCTCCCAGACGGTACCGCTGGAGGAGGCTAAGGACGAGAGGTTCTTCAAACTCCCCCCAGTCTCGCGCACGGCAGCAAAGTGTACCCGGGGCCCCTACCGCGGCTTCCACCGGTCGCAGGGCCACTCCACGGAGAACTGCAAGCAGCTCCGAGACAATATCGAGGAGATAATCCGCTCGGGGCACCTGGCAGCGTACTTGCGGGACAAGCGGCAAGCTAGCCGTGAGCAAGAGCAACGTCCCCTCCCGGTGAATTAACAATTGACCAAATCATGGTCATGTCAGCGGGGGGTACGTCGAATACCTACGGGGCTCAGCACCCCTCACCGATCGGGGAGACTGACGGCCACCCGAGGAAGAAGGCCAGGGTAGCCAAGCCGATCGTTTTTAACGACAAGGACCTCCACGGTATATCCCTGCCCCACAACGCCCCGCTGGTGATCACAGCTCGGGTCCACCGCTACGAGGTGCAGAGGATACTGATCGACTCTGGAAGCTCGGCAGACATTCTATTTTATGACTGCTTCCTGCGTATGGGGCTCACCCCGTCAGACTTAAGGCCGACCACCCACGTTCTGTCAGGGTTCACCAACCACTCCATCCCGGCGGAAGGGGTAATCACTCTCCAATTTAACATCGGAGAGGCCGGTCGTACACGCACCGTGCCTGTGGAATTCATCGTAGCGAGAATCCCGTCGACCTACAACATCCTCCTAGGCCACCCTACACTGAAGTCCCTCAGGGCACAAATATCGACCTACCACCTGGCGATGAAATTCCTGCTCGACCTAGGCGGGATAGGTCGGGCCTACGGAGACTAACGGACTGCAAAGGTTTGCTTCACCGCAACATCTACGTCTGAGTGGTCAAACAACGACGTCGAGGGCGATGGTAACATCAGGGGTTCTCTGGACACTCGAGACGAGCAAAAAGAGGTCCGAGGGATCCTGGTGGAGCCACTGACAGAGATCCCCCTCATAGAGGGGGACGACGAATGAACCGTTCAGATCGGGTCACTTCTGACGGGGACTCAATGAGAAGACCTAGTTCATTTCCTCAGAAACAACTCTGACGTGTTCTCCTGGGCACCTGCTGACATGCCTGGGATCGACCCCAAAATCATATCTCACAAGCTCGGGGTAGATCCTACGGCCCGACCCGTCAGGAAGAAGAAGCGAAGCTTCGTCCCGATCAAGCAGAAGGCGATCGAGGACGAGGTGGACAGGCTCCTTGCCGCCGACTTCATTCGGAATGTGCGTTACTCCGAATGGTTGGCAAACGTAGTCATGGTCTAAAAGTCAAGCGGGAAGTGGCGCATGTGCGTCGACTTCACCGACCTTAACAAGGCCTGCCCGAAAGACAACTATCCCTTCCCTCGGATAGATCAGCTCGTCGACAGCTCGGCAGGCCACGAGCTACTTAGCTTCATGGACGCTTTCTCTGGCTACAACCAGATCCGTATGAATCCGGCAGACGAAGATCTCACCGCATTCACAATGGACTGGGGGTATACTGCTACAAGTGATGCCCTTCGGCCTTAAGAACGCCGGAGCTACGTACCGGCTCTTGGTCAATCGCATGTTCTAGCCGCAGATCGGCAGGAATATGGAAGTTTACGTCGACGACATTCTCGTCAAGTCAGTCTCATCGATCGACCACGCCAAGGATCTGGGCGAAGCCTTCGACGTCCTCCGCAAGTTCAAGATGAAACTGAACCCCGTCAAGTGCGCATTCGGGGTCACCGGGGGAAAGTTCCTCGGTTTCATGGTCAATCACCGCGGAATCGAAGCTAACCCGAAGAAAATCAACGCCATCCTCAACATGGCCGCGCCCAAGACTAACGTCGAAATCATGCGGCTGACAGGTTGGGTAGCTGCTCTGTCACGTTTCATGTCGAGGTCTGGCGAGAAGTGCCTCCCGTTCTTCAAGGCTCTAAGGAAAATTCCTAGGTTCGAGTGGTCGGAGGAGTGCCAGACCGCCTTTGACCAATTGAAGAGGCACCTTGCGACTCCACCGCTGCTCACCCGACCGGTTGAAGGGGATGAGCTATCGCTATATCTGGCGGTATTCGACCAAGAAGCGGGCTCAGTGCTCGTCCGAGAGGTCGACGGAGTCCAGAAGCCGGTATACTATGTGAGCCACGTCTTCAAAGACGCAGAAACGAGGTACCCAGCCATAGAGAAGATCGTCTTGGCACTCATCGTGGCATCAAGGAAGCTACGACACTATTTCCATGCGTACACCATCCTCATTCTTACCGAGCGCCCTCTGGGGGCTATCCTTGCCTCACCCGAGTCCTCTGGCCGCTTGGAGAAGTGGAGGTGGGAGTTGTCCCAGTTCGACGTAAAATACCGCCCGAGGCAGGCCATCAAAGCACAAGCACTGGTCGATTTTATCGTCGAGTGCACAATCCCCAGCAAGGAGCCGGAGTCAACGCCGGCCCCTGCAGCTCAACCCTCGGTCGATAGGAAGCCCGACTCGGCCCCTGATTGGATCCTTTACGTCGACGGGTCCTCGACCGAGGAAGGCTGTGGTGCCGGCCTCATCATTCGGGGCCCGAACGAGGCAGCAATGGAGTATTCTCTGAAGCTCGGTTTCAAGGCCTCAAATAACGCGGCGGAATACGAGGCCTTGCTGGCCGGATTGCACATAGCCTCCGGACTGGGGCTGAAAACAATTCGGATCCGCAGCGACTCCGCCCTATTCGTTGGCCAAGTGACCGTCCGATTTGAGGCACGGGAGCCTCTGATGATGAAGTATCTGGCCGAGGTAAGGAGACTGCGAAAGGACTTCGACAAAGTCCAGGTGGAGCAGATCCCCAGACAGCTCAACGCCCAAGCCGACGCCTTGAGTAAGCTGGCTTCGTCTTATACGGCCAACAACAAGAGGAACATCCACTTTAAGGTCTTGCCACGGCCCAGCGTGGAGGACGGGGCAACAATACTTCAAGTGAATACAGCCCGGGAAGAGGACCGGGACTGGAGAAAGCCACTCATCGAATTCTTAAGGGAAGGTACGCTCCCAGGAGATCGGGGAGAAACCCGCCGTCTTCGAACCATAGCTCGCCATTTCGTCTGGAGCAATGGGAACTTCTACAAGAAGTCCTTCACTCAGCCCCTGCTCCGGTGCGTCGACCAACAGGAAGCCGACTATGTCCTCCGTGAAATCCACAAAGGGGTCGGCGGCGCACACCAAGGGGCCTGCACCTTAATCCAGAAGGTATTGCTCCAGGGGTACTACTGGCCGACGATTCATCATGATGCCCAGAAGCTCGTTAGGAGATGCAAGAGCTGCCAACTACATGGAACCATACCTCGCCTTCCGGTTACCGAACTGACCGCCTTAACCTCTCCATGGCCATTTGCCTAGTGGGGAATGGACATGATAGGCCAGTTCCCTACTGGTACGGGCGGGCACAAGTACGTCCTCGTCGCAGTGGACTATTTCACGAAGTGGATCGAGGCCATCCCTATCAGGAAACCGGACGCCACCACGACTATCAAGTTCCTATAGAACAACGTGATACTCCGGTTCGGTATCCCTAGGTGCATCATCACCGACCATGGAACAAAAATCGAAAATGAAAAAGTTAAGGAATTCTGCAGCGAATATCACATTCTCATGAAGTTTGCCGCAGTCGCGCATCCCCAATGCAACGGGCAAGCCGAGATCGCTAATCGGGACCTCCGAGGTCTTCAAACATGATTGGATGGACGCCAAGGCAGTTGGGTCGAGGAATTACCCCGGGTCCTATGGGACCTGCGCACGTCGAAGAAAACCCCCACAGGGGAGACCCCTTTCAGCCTCTGCTACGGTACCGAGGCAATGGTTCCAGCGGAGATCGGGCTCCCCAGTCACCGGGTCGAGCATTTCGATGACGAAGCGAACACCTCAGCCCTGCGAACTAACCTGGACATCTTGTTAGAGAAACGAGACCGAGCTCAGATCAGAGCTGCCGCCTATCAACAGCAAACCGCCCGCTACTACAATGCACGAGTCAAGCGTCGCTTCTTCAAAATCGGAGATTTAGCCTTGACGCGGAACGAGTTCGTCGATCAAGGCAAGATGCATAAGTTTTCCCCGAAGTGGGACGGTCCTTTCCTCGTCTCCGAGGTCTTGCCCGGCGGAGCCTACCACTTACAAGACGCGGATGGGCACAAGTTTCCACGGCCTTACAACGCTGAGAAGCTCAAGCTATACCAATGAAAAGAATATCTACGAGCGTGTATTTCTTCTTTCACAAAGGCAATGTAAACTTTTATAAAGTTCTTTCTGTTTATATAATAAGAAGGGAGCAATAGAACATTGCCAAAAAGAAGAGTTTTATTTATTCCAAAGGGTACTATGGGCTCCTCAGTCGTACAGAAAAATAAAGAAGAAACATTTACAACTGAGGAGGAACGGGATCGAGGAAGTACTCCGGATGATACTCAGAGTAGATTTTCGCTAGTCGGGACTTAGCCTCAGCTTCTCACTCCCGCTGACGCTGCGCGTGAACTCGAGACGCCACGGAAGCACTCGTCGCTCCGCCCTCCACGCCTTGGCACACGATGTACCTCATTTTGAATCACTCCAAAATAAGGGCCAAGGATCGGTCGTGCCTGGCTTTCGAGATAAGGCCGAGCAGGAAGATCAAACGCACCTTGTCGAGCGCCTCGTCCAGTAGTTCCTCGTAGAATGGGTTATCCAACCCCGGGGACCTCCTCCAAATTGCGTACATCATCAACTGAAGCAGGGACGACCGTCGAGGTAGAAGCCGGCCGACGTGACCCTCGAGGCGCTGAACCACTCCTCAGTGCCCATCCTCAGACAGGGATCGGTCATACAAGGAGACGTCGTCAAAGGTAATGATCTCTTTGATCGAATACGGGCGCCCAGTCATCTCAAAAAAGAGAATGGTGCCGAAGGGGTTGCCATCCCCTTCTCTACTTATAACCCCAAATGGAATCCTTAAGGGCCCAGATTCATGCGCGAATCCTAGGATCCACCAAGATTGCTCCAATACCGTGCCGCTGTTCATACCAGAATATTGCTTTTACTACCGCCCATTCTTACGCTCGTTTGTTTATAGGTAGGTGCTTTTAATATGTGTTTGCTACATATTTACAGCCTACAGGTTCCTAGTCCAAAATAACATAATTGATACAAAATCTCTACTATTACGCCAAAATACAGAACATCTATTGTCAACAGATAAAAGCCGGGTTCCGATCATCCGTATCCGTCCAGTGCCGCGTACCAGTTCCAGAGACAAGATAAATGACAGTGGTCATTCGTGTCTCGGACAAGCACAAAGCACGAGAGGGGTAACACAAAGCACGAGGGAGGCAGCACAAGAATCAATGGGTGCGCGGAACTCGAGGGAGAAAGGTCAAATCAATCAAAAGTGAAGCTATGTTTGGACTGTGCAGATCTGAAGAAATTGTGAAGGCATTTTGCAATTTGGGACATGTAGAACGTCATAAGATAGCAACACAAGGAAACCCAGAAAATCCGAGATCCCAACTCCACAAAACCAATGTGGGTTTGCGAGGCGGATCCGCCGCGGTTTAGTGACATCATCTGACTAAATTTTGGGGGTAGTTTTGTCATTTCATTTCGGGCCAGAATGTTGCCCTAGGGTTTCAGCACGCAGCCTATAAATACCCCGGTTTTGTGCCAAACCAAGGGTCTTCTTCATATCCTCTTTTCCATCTCTTTTAGTGTAGTTTAGTTTAACTTCTTCTTCTTCTTCATTTTTTCCTCCATGAAAATTGTAGAGAGAGCTTTTTGAGTGGATGATGAAATGAAGATGAGAGTTATTTTGTATCATTCTCTTCCTTAGCTTCCCTTTAAGATCCCTGCTTTCTCTTGATCTTTCAACCTCTTCATTGAGCTTGAAGGTTTAAGGGTTGGTATTTGATCTCAAGGGTTGTATCATTTTGGAAAGAATAAAGTCTCTTTTGTGCTTCATTTTGCCTTGGGTTTTTAGCTCTCTCTTGATCTTGCAACCTCTTAATTGAGCTTGCAAGTTTAAGTTTGGATTATTAAACCCATGGTGTGTAACTTGTTCCATGGTTCCTAGATCTCTTTCTTAGTATTTTCTTTCTTGCACTTTTCTTTCTTGCTCTTTTACATTTATGCAATTTATTTTCTTGCTTTACTTTCTTGCACTTTAAATTCCATGCACTTACTTACCTGTAATCTTTTCTTTTCTTTGTTCTTTTGTTCTTTCTTTTTGGTTTGTTTTGTGAATGGTTGTTAATATGTCGTTGTTAAGAATAAATACGATATTGTCAGTTAATGTTTCTTTGCACATTCCCTTTTCCCGTTATTTTCCTTTGAACTCCGCCCAAACGTTACGCAAGCGCTCCGTTAGGCACCCTACCCTACCAAGGTAACGGTGATTCCTAACCGCGACCGGTTGCGTTCGGTTTGGCCGGAGGCGAAAGCAAGAGACAAGAACGGAAGGACAAGGGTCAATAAGCCAGATTCCACGAATACCGTGCTTAAATCCACTAATCCACGTTGTTGCCGATTGCTCTAGCTTCAATTGGTCAAGGCTCGGCTCAAAAGTTTTGAGTGCGGATTTCTTTAGCTTACACTTTCGTGTCTTTTTCTTAACAACTTTATACTTGCATATAAACACATAGGTTAGATTTGAACAAACATATACAAATTCTTTATTGACTCGTCTAAAACTCAAATGGACATACAACCATCTCCCTGCGGATCGACCCGTGCTCAACCGGCTAGCTGCATAGCGACACCGTCCTGATCGCAGTTATAACTTTAGAACTTTGAACTCCGACACGCCAAAAGCGTGCGATCAAATGGTGCCGTTGCCGGGGAGACGGTAACGTATTTTCTTTCTTGTTATTCGGGTTAATATTCTTTTTGTATATATATATGTTTCCTGATTTATAATCAGGAAAGCTTATGGAAAAAGCTTGAGAAGAGGGTCGCGTGCTTACACGTGACCAGCAGTCACGTGTTGGCACGTGACACCCAAAAGTACCGGCAAAGCAAGTTCAGCTTCCTGACTACATCAAAGAAAAAGGGCTTAAGAAAGGGTCACGTGTTCCCACGTGACCAGGGTCACGTGTCAGCACGTGACATTTTAAAGCGGATTCAAAGGCACATCGGTTCCCTGATCAAGTCAAGGGAAAAGAGTCCAGACCAGGGTCACGTGCTCACACGTGACCAGGGGTCACGTGATGGCACGTGACGGTTGAGCAACAACCAGAAGACAGCGCAAAAAGAAAGAAGAAGGCTCATTCCAAAGGGGGTCACGTGCCCACACGTGACCATAGGTCACGTGGTCACACGTGACCGGCTTTCAAAGACCATTTTGTCAACAGAATTAAATTCTGAAAGAGATTCAAATCTTTCCAAAGGAAAGCGACTATCTGGAACCAATCGAATTAAAGATTTAAAGATGATTGAATATCATTTATCTATGGGAAAATCTCGGGTTTGGAAAGATTTCCCCTTTAAATCTAACCGAAATAACAAAGAAGAATCCCGGGACTTGAAATCCAATGGTGAATAAAATTCACCTAATAATCCAAAGGTCCAGAATGAATGATGGATGCAAATCAAATCTCTCAATGAAGATTCGTAAAAAACTAATTGACTCGGCTGCTTCTCCTATAAATAGGAGCCAAGAGACACAAAGATAGATATACACGCAGAGGGAAGAAAGGGAGAGAGAGCTTTGATACTTCGAGGAACTTGGATCTTCTGAAAAAGAAAACCCTAGGTAAGAAAGGGAAGGCTCCTTGAAGGAAAAGAGAATTTAATTCTCAACAGAGTTTAACTCTGATATATAAAACAGAAGAACATATTTCTTCTCTCTTTGATAGAGGATCTGCAAAGTGCACATCTCCCCTTGAGGTTGAGAATTTAATTCTCAATGGGTCGAGATCCTGCCATGCAGATCCAAAACATAGAGAGGGAATTGAAGCACGAGAATTTAATTCTCACAAAACTATAGGAATTTAATTCCTTTGAAATAAAACCAGGTCTTGACCCTGTGTTATGGGAATTTAATTCCTTCAGAACAAAAAGAAACAGGGTTTAACCCTAATTAAGAACCTAGTTCTGTTGGAACAGCGGGGATTTAATTCCCTTGATCATAATTTAACAAGAGAGTGGGAATTTAATTCCTCAAAAGCTTTTATTAGGGTTTAACCCTATTTGGTTCTTCACATGTATGAGGAATTCAATTCCTACAGAAAATTCAGAGTCCAACTCTATTCAGAACATAAACCTTTAAGAGAAAGTAGGAATTTAATTCCTCTGAAATTACTGTCAGGGTTTAACCCTACGAGGAATTTAATTCCTGGAAAAGATTAACAGATCCTCTAAACAATATACATAGAGGCAGGGTCACGTGTCACCACGTGACCCCCCCAAAAGATCTACAGAAAGCCCCTTTGAGGCAGCACCCCACGTGACCCACGTGACCCTTGACAGAAGCTTTAATACACAGGCATTTGAATGCCCATCACGTGATGGCACGTGATACTCTGAAAGACGCGATAATCTCAGCAGAATAAATGAAGGGAGGGCGCTCTCACGTGCTGCCACGTGACCCCTCTTGCCTTAGTGTTTAACACTAAATTAAAACTCTCGAACCCAGTGTTAAAACACTGTTGGGCCTTAGTGTTCAACACTAATCAAAAAGCTTTATTTGCAGTGTTCAACACTGATCTGTTTTAGTGTCTAACACTAATTTGAAAAGCCTTGTTGCTGGTGTTTAACACCGATTATCTTTTAGTGTTAAACACTAACTTGTCAACCTCATTCCCAGTGTTCAACACTGATTGCTCTGTAGTGTTTAACACTAGGCTTTGGCCCAATTGGCTAAATGGATGGAGGCAAAGCCTCTCCTGATTGGACTTAGCCCAAGATGGCCATAAGTCCTCAATTTGTGATTAACTGGGCCAATGGGCTTATAACATAATTAATCGGTCTTGATCCCAGATTGGGTCAAGGACTATTTAATCCACTCCGGTTCTAGGGTACATCTCTTCACTCCTTTGATATTTGGCATTGTAATCCCTCAATGTCTTCAAAGAGGTGACGGGTCCCGACGACCACACATTGATATGGACTGCGGGGTCCTTAAACCCGTGTCTAATGCAAAATTCCTGGTTACGTGGAACGCGGATAATGTCACTCTTTGACCCCGTGGAAAACGTCCAGAGCGGAGCCTGGTCCTCGCAGAGCACGGCAGTGAACCCGTGTGAAGCATCCAGAGCACATAATGGACTGTGGGGTCCTTAAACCCATGGACTACGACGTCCTTAACCTTGACCGAGATGTCTTAAAACTAACAATGGACTGTGGGGTCCTTAAACCCATGGACTACGACGTCCTTAACCTTGACCGAGATGTCTTAAAACTAACAATGGACCGCAACATCCTTAAACTACCCATGGACCGCAATGTCCTTAAACTAGAACAATAGAGCCCCGTATGCTCTTTTGTCGGATCTAAACGGTCCCGTTTAAGTTGATCTTAGCCTCAAAGATGGCTAACGTATCCTTAAACCTTCAAACAGACTGGACTATGAATCCCCCCAATTAACTCTGGCTCGAGGGTACATCTCTGAACTCCTCTGACATCCGTCGTTGTAATCCTTCAACGTCGTCAGAGAGGTGACGGGTCCCGACGGCCATACATACAATGGACCCCTATGTCCCTAAACTGGAACAATAGAGCCAATTGCTCTTTTGTCGGATCTAAACGATCCCGTTAAGTTGATCTTAGTCTCAAATTAGACTAACGTATCCTTAACAAACGTTTGAGTTGATCTTAGCCTCAAGTATGGCTGACGTATCCTCAAACTAAACCCCCAAACCCAAATCTAAGATAAACACGGATTTGGACTAGTCCACGTCCTACGGGCGACTACATAAATTAGTCTCCGTATACAATCCACGGGCAACAAAATACAAAACAAACACCCACGACACGAAGTGACCATCTGGAGAAGGAGAAAGTTGTTACCGCAATGCGGTAGCGTAATTAACTGCAGGGGCTTGCGCCTGCAGGGAAGAGCGTCCCCACAATCAAAAACCCCTCAAACGAGGGGGAATCTGACGAAGTCTGCTACATCGGACGCATCCGTCTAAACCTTCGATACATGGTGCCATAAATCAACTTGGCATCTTCGGAGAGGTGGACGGATAGCACCAATTAGCATCTGCCCCGAATCTCAGGCGAGGCATTCCATGTCGCGGCCAACATTCGGAGGGGAACAGATTCTGGCACGCCCGGTGAGACCTTTTCCTCTTTCCACTCCACACTTCGTGTGTCGTGATTCGCGAACCAATCGCGGTTCGCTAATGGTTGCCCTTGGGTTTCAAGATACTAAGAATTGGCATCTCGCTTATTGCAGAAAGCAAAGGATCGATGGCTTCTACTTCCGTGAAATTCTCCAACTGCTCAGACTGCAATGGCCACCAACGCTCTGCCTCGCCAGGAGGTATAGCCTACGGACCCCAAGCTGCTTCGCTATTCACAATGCCCGTGGAACAGGTCACTCGCGCCACCACAGGATTGTTCTTTGGGACCATGCTCCCGCCGACAAATTTCACCGCTCCAGTGCTGACAACGGAAGCTCTCAAGAAGTCGGTCTTTGATCGTCTTACCCCTGTCGCGGCTCCTCTCAACGAGTCGCCCAACGTCAACGCCTCGGTCTTCTCTAGATTGGGCCAGAAATCCTGCGAACTCATCATGAGGCCTACAATCTCAGGGAAGGCTGCTTCTAAGAAGGTGGCCGCTCCTGCCCCCGAAGTCGTCAAGGCAGCTTCTCCGGCCAAAAGGTCGGTCTTTACAAGATTGACGGCTTCAGCTCCTGCTCCTGCTGCCCAAAGGACGTCGGTCTTTGACAGGCTAATACCAACAGCGACCCCCCACCCAGACAGGGGGCAAGACGAAACCATTCTTACCGCTGACCCTACGCCGTCCGCTCGACACGCTCAACGTCGCCATTGGCGCCGAGTGAGGAAGGCTGGGGGCAACTCCCCCTCCGGGTTGACTCCATCGGCCCCGGTGGCAGAAGTTAATGCTGCTGTTCCAACTGGGAACAGCTTCGAAATGCTAAATAAGGTGCGAAGGAATTCTGCTACTGCGGTGCTGAAGAGGTCTCCTCCCCCATTAAAAAAAGGTTGTGGAAATAAAACCCGAACAGCCCCGATCTCCTCAACGGCTGTCTTCCAAAATCTATAAAGTTTGGCGGCAGGCCCGGGACTCGATCATCGATCCAAACTTCTCCCGCCAGCACAAGAAGCTGAAAATCCAACCGGAAGCTGGTCACCAGGCTAAACCCCAAAGGGCTGTTGATCAACTGGCTCATAAAAGGAGGAGGCCAGAGAAGACCCCCCAGCATACAACGACGGCTAAAAGCACTGAGCCCAGACGCCCTAAGTCTGGGAGCATGGTGGTGCACACTGTCTACATGGCCTCTGGAAAGGAGGAAAGCCGCACTTCTACTGGCCACCGACCGCTAACCCGATCCGTGACGAAGGCCCAGGAGCAGCAACAAAAGCTTCAGGAAATGATGAATGCTATGGCCGCACTTACCGGGCCAAAAGAAAACCCAGAAACGTCCTCAGACGCGCGCCAGGAGGAAGAAACCGACGCTGAATTCCTTCGCCGGATACTGGAGAAAAAGGACAAAGAGGCTGCTGAACAGGCAGCCAACATACAACGTATGGGCCTTCTCTTCCAAGATATGATAGGAATGATGATCCAGCAGGACTTACCCGCCGAGGATCCCCCAATCGTGCTGGAAGACGACCGAGGAGAAACGTCAAATCCACCACCAGCCCTCTCAACGGCCAAGGAGGAGGCAATATCTAAGGCTGACTTGGCTGACTATATAGCCCAGCAAATCCGGGTTCATCATGCGACTGAGGCAGCTGGTCAAGTCGTAAAAACGGGGCGGCCATATCCAAGCTGGTACGACCAAATCAAATACCCGCAAGGCTATACGATACCAAAATTCCACGTGTACAAGGGGACCGGCAACCCCCATCAACATGTCGCCCAGTTCCGGGCCCTCTGCGGTAACACCGGCGGTGATGATAAACTGTTGCTCCGCCAGTTCGTGGGCAGCCTATCAGAAACTGCGTTCGAATGGTATTCAGAACTCCCGAACGATTCTATCAAAACGTTCGCTGAAATGGAGTTGTTATTCACTCAGCGATTCGCAAGTGCCAGCGAACGCACTCCAATAACTGCACTGATTAACGCCAGGGTAAAACCAGGCGAAACCTGGGTCCAGTATGCTATACGCTGGCGGAATTTATGGTCGAGATGCGAGCAACGCATTGAAGAAGCACCTGCGGTGGGCATGTTCGTGGGAACTCTAGATCCTCACGCAACTATCTCCCAGTTTATGATGTTCTTTAAGCCAACCACATTCCAGGCTTTAATCGACAAGTTGGCTCAGATGGACCAGATGGGTCATAGACCACCTCCCCCGAAGTCGGAACCTCGGAATGACAAGGGTAAAGGAAGGGCAACCTTTGTTGCGAATGCCCAACAGCAACCTAACGCCCCGAAACCGGCAGATCAACTCGAGGAAAGGCGTCGGTATTATAATGAGAAGATGAAGCGTCCCTACTCGTTCCCACGAGACAAGACAAAACGGTTATTCGAGCTGGCAATACGCAACAGACTTATAAGCCTACCAAATCCAAGACGACCGCCGCAACCCACCGAGGCGAATAACCCTAACTATTGCCCTTACCATCAAACGGTAGGCCATCCGATTGAAGATTGCTTCGTCTTCAAAGGATGGATTGAAGACCAGTACCTCCAGGGGAAGTTTGTACTGTCCGAAAAGTGGAAGGTGAACCCACCACAACCGCATACTCTTAAGAAAGTAGATACACCGGGGGCAACCTGCTTCTTTATCGAAGAAGCTCCATGGGAGGTCGTGTTATCAACTAAAACCAAAAGAATGCTGAGAGACCTTCATGCGTGCCCTGCGATCGAATGGAAGGACCATCTTGAACCTCAAATTATCGAAGGGATGCTAAGGCGCCGCCCAACTACAAAGACTCGCGATAAGAGCCCAAATACTCACGCCCAATCGTCAAAATCTTCGAAGAAAAAGAAGAAGAAATCCAAGAAGCCCGCGAAGCTTGGAAACGAGCACACGAACTTGCAGAAGCAAATCGACGCGCTGGAAGAATACAATCAAAAGGCGTGAACTCCTGTCACACTGCAAGAGTTCCTCAACCACATCTTTCAAGAGGAAGATGATGGAGAGAGCTCGTCAGATGAATCCGAAGGATATGTGGCGAGTTGTAACGTAATCTCCCACTCGTTTACCGATGATGAGAAAACTCCTGGCACTAAGAAGCTGGAGGCAGAGCCTGTACCAGAGCGTGCATGGCCAACAGACGAAATGATCGACGCTTTTCTAGACGAGATTCGTCTAAAATGTAAAGTGGACCAGGAGCGTGAGATGGCCACATCGGAAGGAGCCAAATGCGGGCAACTGAACGGAAGAGTTGAACTACCCCTGCCAGAGCGAAAGGCATCCGAAGTAGACAAGAAGATATTCAAGACGAGAAAAAGGTTTGCCAAAGCCATGTCAATGGGGATGAAGCTACCGCCCTCGGAAGGAAACACACACGATGGGGTGGAGAGGCACCCTGATTATTGCGCATATCACCGGAAAATCTCACACCCCACGGAGGAGTGCGACGCCTTTAAGATATGGTGGCAAGGATATGTTGCTCATCGGCAACATTTTAAGCGCATGAAACGCAAGAGCCGTCGGGAGCGAAGAAGTACTATCGATGGGCACGACAGAACTACTGGCAACTGTTACATGGTAAATGCCAGGGGGTCACAAGTTCTCACCTTTGGGAGCGACTCTGATGAAGAAATCGCTCTGGGCCCTCTCTTTAAAGAATCCGTTTTAGGGAAAGAGGAGAAATCGGAGATCTGCGAGAACATTCAGCTGCGCAATCGCACACTCCCAGAAAAAAATCTCGGGCCCGTAAGTAGAAAGGATAAGGGAAAGGAAAAGGTCACTGAAGATATCACTTTAGATGACCAAGTCATGAGAGAGCTGGCTGCCAAAGACCCTCCTAGGAAGGGTAAGGTGGACTATAACATCCTCGCGCACCTAAGGAAGCTACCTTCTCAGCTTAGCATTCTCGATGCCCTCCTATTATCAAAAGAAGCACGAGACTCACTAATTAAGGCGTTACAAGAACCTGAGCAATTCCAAGCCTTCCTCGCCACTGAAAAGATGAAGGATGAACTGGAGGAAGTGCATACGGCCGACATCACTTTCGGTGATGAAAACCTCCTTCTTGGGACGTGCGACCACAACCGTCCCCTATATGTCTCCAAATACTGCCATGATATCAAGATAGGCAAGATCCTGGTGGATAATGGATCCTCCGTCAATCTCCTTAATGTTCGGGTGTTGAAGGAAATCTGCATGAGTGTGCAACACCTCGCTCGTGACAAAATTACTATCTCCGGTTTCGATTCACAATCGTCACGGACTCTCGGATCCGTGATACTAACATTACGCTTTGGACTTCTCGTCACAGACATCAAATTCCATGTCATTGACGCCAAGACCTGCTACAACGCCTTGCTCGGTCGTCCTTGGTTACACGAATACAACATCATCCCTTCTACACAACATCAGTGTATGAAGTACTTTAAGGATGGTTTCGAGTATACCGTAACAGGTGAGTTAAACCCATTTTCCGTGAACGAAGTCCGCAAATACGAAGATGCAAAGTACTTTTTGCCAGATTTCGAGGATACAGAAAGATGTCGCAATCCGGAGAACAAAACCGCCGCCACCATCCCTGTTTTCGGGAGCGATACCGAAGAAGAGGAAGAGATAGTTTATGCAGGGCCATCTCAACGCAACAACCTGGGGACGCCCGCCCCCATGTTGGTCTTCGGAAGTGATTCAGAAGATGAAGTTAATGCCGTGTTCTCCAATCGGCTGTCAATACAAACACTCCCTGGCAATGACCATAGTTTGCAAATCACCATGGTACCGCGAGAACACTACAAGGATCTCGACACGCTGCAGGCTAATAATGTGCAGGACCTGCGAACATTTTACGTCCCTCCCAGGCAAAGGGGTGAGAAGGTGATCCTATTCTACCGATCCTCAGAGTCGAAAATAGAGAAAGAGATCTGGCATGGCGCGGATGCTACACTTGACAGGCTCCAACCCATCCGTCTGCCCAGATACTATACAAATGGATTAAAGAAGCTATTGAAGCGCCAAGGAGTACCCTTAGAACAGACTGTTCGGCAGGCTCGGTTCTACAACAGGATTTGGGATGTCCCCGGGACTCAACACAAATTGCCCAACGGGAAGATGGAAACACTCGGGCTTGGATACGCAAGAGCCGGAAAACGGGAACGGGCTCACAGCAGCTACGCTATATATACCTTTGATGAAGAGGAGGACGCCCTGTCAGGAGGTGCCAACCCCCCATCAAAACTAGACCCCGCGATTAAAGCGCCGAGTCCGTCGTTTGAGAAACGAATGGGCAAGCCTATCAGGAAAGTGGGTCAGAAAGCTCGGGAAGACCACAACCGCGAAATGGCCATCTACGAGAAGGCCAGGACGCAACGTCTATTTCAACGTGCTGCAAAAGACAAAGACGCTTATCCTCGTCAATCCGCTGTACGAAAGGCCCGACGCAGAGACGGAAATAAATCAAGAAGCGGCTCGGGTTTGTCCCTCATGAAGAAGATGAGTCGAGCGTACTCCTTCCCCCGAGACAAGACGGAGAGGTTACTTAACCTCGCTATAAAACATCAAATGATCGCGCTTCCAAGGTCTAGACATCCTGAGCAAGCTAACAAGGCTTCTCATCTGAGTTATTGCTCTTATCACCAAGCCATAGGACATCCTACCGAAAACTGCTTCACCTTCAAGAACTGGGTCGAGGACCAGTACCAACGGGGCAGATTCGTTTTATCCGACGGCTGGAAGGTAACGCCGCCGCAAAAGCATGAGCCCAAGGCCGCAAGAGCAGAACCGGGTCCACCTCAGTCCAGGGAGCGGGTTCGCACTTGCTATACGATTACGATATTAGGAGAAGAGCCCGAGAACGTAGATGACCTTCCCCGGTGCTTTGAGAACAGCGATGATGAGGTGATCTCGGAATTTCCGCCCGCTCCGAAAGAACTGGAAGATGGTATACATACTACTGCAGATAACCTCAAGAAGGTTGAGTTGGGATCGGCAGACGACCCACGACCGACATTTGTCAGTGAGCTGTTATCCGAAGAGAGGGTGGCTGCATTAAAAAACGTGCTTCTACGGCATAAAGACTGCTTCGCGTGGAACTACTCCGAGATGCCAGGATTAGATCCGGAGATTGCTGTGCATAGATTAGCAATATCCCCAGATATCAAGCCAGTCAAGCAGGCGCCAAGGAGGATGCGACTCGAGCTTGAGATGAGCATCAACGCCGAAGTCAAGAAGCTGATCGATTCTGGATTTATCCAAGAAGTCCAATATCCCGATTGGATCGCCAATATCGTCCCGGTAATGAAGAAGAATGGGACGGTACGCATATGCGTGGATTTCAGGGATCTCAATAAAGCCTGTCCAAAGGATGATTTCCCGGTGCCGGTAACCGAGCTAATGATAGATAACACGTCCACTCACGAGGTTTTCTCCTTTATGGATGGTTCGTCAGGATACAATCAGATAAAGATGCATCCCGAAGACCAGAAGCACACCGCTTTCCGCACCCCTTTGGGTATATTTTGCTACAGGGTTATGCCCTTTGGTCTAAAGAACGCTGGCGCTACCTATCAAAGGGCCATGACAAAGATCTTTGATGACCTCATACACGACGTCGTCGAGTGCTATATCGATGACCTCGTAGTAAAGAGCATGTCATACGAAGACCATTTAAAGCATCTGGAGACTGTATTTCGACGCCTTCGGCAATATAATTTGAAAATGAATCCCCTCAAATGCGCGTTTGGAGTCTCCTCGGACAAATTTCTGGGATTCATCGTTCGACACCGAGGCATTGAAATAGATCCGTCAAAGATTAAGGCGATCATGGAAATGCCTCCACCAAGAACCCTCAAGCAGTGCGGTCTCTCCAAGGGAAGCTCACATACATCCGGCGGTTTATCGCTAATCTTTCGGGCAAATGCCGTCCTTACAGCCACCTGATGAAAAAGGGAACTCCATTCGCTTGGGATCACAAATGTCAAGGTGCACTAGACGAGATCAAGCAGTACCTGCAGAACCCTCCGGTGTTGGCCGCGCCGGTCAAGGGAAAACCCCTCATTCTTTATACGACCGCCCTCGAAGGTTCCTTGGGCGCGTTATGGGCACAAGAGAACGATCAGGGGAGAGAGGGGGCACTCTATTACTTAAGTCGAGTTCTACTGGGGGCAGAAAGCAACTACTCTCCCATTGAAAAACATTGCTTGGCGTTAATCTTCGCGATAACAAAGCTCAGGCACTATGCGTTGGCACATGAAGTCCGTCTCATTTCAAAAGTAGATCCCCTTAAATACTTGATGTCGAAAGCCATATTGACGGGACGACTCGCTAAGTGGGCCCTGCTCTTGATGGAGTTCTCGATAACGTATCAACCTCTCAAGGCAGTGAAAGGCCAGGCCATTGCCGACTTCCTCGCTGAGCACCCGATACCGGCCGATTCTCCTCTGAACTGTGATTTGCCGGACGAGCATGCATTTGATGCGATTAGCGGCGGAAGCACCCGATGGGAACTCTATTTCGATGGAGCGTCCTCCATAAAGAAACAGAAACAAGGTATCCCAATGATCAAATCAAGGATAGGCCTCATCTTTGCAACCCCACAAGGAGGGATAATGCGCTTCGCCTTCTCCTTAACAGAGCCGAGGACGAACAATGAAGCTGAATACGAAGCTCTGATAGCAGGCCTCGAGATCGCCATCGACATGGGAATTGAAGACCTCCTTATATACGGGGATTCTCAGCTGGTCGTTAGTCAAGTAAATGGTGACTACCAAACGTGCAAGCCGGAGTTGGTGAAGTACGGCGAAAGGGTGCAACAACTATTGACCCAAATTTCCTCCTATACTTTGGAGAACATACCGCGCGCGGAAAACAGCAAAGCAGACGCGTTGGCTAAACTTGCTAAAGAACTGGCTGACGAGAACCTCGATGACGTCAGAATCGTGGTACAAAGCCGTCGAGTGCTCGCCCCGGCAGAAATATCTCCGGAATCATGCGAAGAGAAGGGAGCGACTGAGCAGACGACCCTACAAATAAAAGACCATGAGAAGGCCAAAGACTGGAGGGAAGTCTTCATAGACTATTTTAAGTCCCACCGAATGCCCAAAGAGGCGTCCTCAAGACATCAGCTCATGAAACGAGCTTTATCTTTCGCTTTCGTCAACGATATTCTATACAAGAGATCGTTTGATTCTCTATGGCTGAGATGCTTAGGACCTGACGAAGCAGAAAGAGTCATTCAGGAAGTTCATGACGGACTTTGCGGTTCTCACCAAGCAGGCCCAAAGATGAAGTTAAAAATTAAACGGATGGGTTACTACTGGCCCACGATAATCCAGGACTGCCTCGAGTATGAGAAGCAATGCCACTCATGCCAGATTCATGGAGACTTCATCCACCAACATCCGAATCCACTGCACCCAACGCTGGCTAGTTGGCCATTCGAAATGTGGGGGACTGACATAGTCGGCCCCATCGAGCCAGCATCATCCCGGGGACACCGTTTTATCCTGGCGACGACTGATTACTTCTCCAAATGGGCAGAAGCAGTACCACTGAGGGAAGTGAAGACGGAGAATATCCTCCATTTCTTCAAGACGCACGTCATCTATCGGTTTGGAACCCCACGGCGGATTATCTCCGATAATGGGCCGGCCTACCGAAGCCATAAGATTAGCCGCTTCGCACAGCAGCACAATATAGACTGGAGATATTCTACGGTTTACAATCCACGAGCTAACGGTCTGGCCGAGGCCTTCAATAAGACCTTGACGAAGATCATAAAAAAGACCGTTTCCAGGAATAAAAGAGACTCGCACGAAAGGCTGCAAGAAGCCCTTTGGGCTTATCGAACTACATTCAAGACGGCCACGAACACAACGCCGTACGCGTTGGTATTTGGGACGGAAGCAGTGCTCCCCCTCGAGATAGAGTTACCCTCTCTGCGAGTAGCAGTCCACCACGAGCTGACGAACGAAGAAAATGCTCACATTCGGCTTGAGGAGCTTGATGCCCTCGACGAAACCCGGCTCATAGCGCAACAACATCTAGAGGCCTACAAAGCAAAGATGACGCGCTCGTACGAAAGATTGACCAAGCCGAGGACATTCCGCCAAGGCGAACTCGTACTAGTGGTCAAAAGACCTATGATCCCCAATCGTGCCAAGCGAGAAAAATTTGAGCCAAACTATGAAGGCCCGTACATCATAGACAAGGTCTACCAAGGTGGAGCCTACCTACTCATGGACATGCACGGTGAAAGGCCTTTCAGGCCAATAAACGGCCGCTTCTTAAAGAAATACTACGCTTAATAAGCCACAGCCTGGGTCAATGATAGATGACGACGACTATGTCCGCTCACTATCTTCCTAGGCTCAAACTTTACAAGCAGCAGCCGGCCTTCCCCATAGCGACGGACCGAAACGTCCTTAAACTAACGACGGACCGAAACGTCCTTAAACTAACGATGGACCGAAACGTCCCTAAACTAACGACTGACCGAAACGTTCTAAAAACTATCAACGGACCGAAACGTCCTTAAACTAACGACGGACCGAAACGTCCTTAAACTAACGACGGACCGAAACGTCCCTAAAACTACTACTGCAGCATCTTCAGGCTGACGAGATAAAAAGAAGAGAAAGAAAAAAAATAAAAATATATATATATATATATGAAAAAGAATAAAAAAAAAACGGTATGTCCATAAGCAAAATGGGCACGGATGAAAACCCGAAAGGGCTCCGTGAGTAAAAACAGCAGGACTACCGGCGAGTGTTTGTGAAAACCCGAAAGGGCGCAACCTCGTTAAAAGACACTTGTAGGGTCCTCTCGACCTTGTAAGGAGAAACCACCTGCGTGAGATCCTTACGACTCACAAAGGAGCAACACACTTAGGGATCCTCACGATTCCTAAGGAGAAAATACACTTACGAGATCCTCACGACTCGTAAGGAGAATTCTCTTATGGGACCCTCACGGCTCATGAGATTTGAAAGTCTTAAGTTACAGAAACCTAAACCTGTTCTTAAGCAAATCCTCCACAACCTTCGATAATGCCCTACAAGAGGCTCAATACTGACCCTTGTATACAATCCACGGGCGCGAAAAAAAAAACATTTCCCCAGCAAAGTCCGACCCATGACTAGGGATATGCCCATATGATGAGCAACCCTTGTAGGTCCTCTCGACCCATAAGGAGAAAACCCTCTTGTAGGATCCTTACGACTTACAGAGGAACATACACTTAGGAATCCTCATGATCCCTAAGGAGAAAATACACCTGCAAGATCCTCACGACTTGTAGGGAGAAATACCTTTGTGAGACCCTTACGGCTCACGAAGTCAAAAGCCTTGGTCGACAGGACCCTTAACCCTGTTTACTAAGCCACCGTTGTTCAATATCGACAGAAGCAAATGATGATTCGCTCCTGGCAAAATCCCAGTTGCAGCGGTGCTGATGCCGAAATCGGTGTCCAAAATCCAAGCTTGCGGCAAAAAAGCTGGCAAGCCACACATGCTTACAAAATAGCCGAAATGATGGGGCAACTTGCAATAAAAAACAGCAAGTAAAAATGAAGGCATAAAAAAAAAAAAGTAGCCGAAATGATGGGGCAACTCGCAATAAAAAGCAGCGAGTAAAAAGAAAAATAGCCGAAATGATTGGGCACCGTGAAAAATAGCCGAAATGATTGGGCAATCGCGATTTTCGCGATATAAAAAGCTGAAATGATAGAGCATCGCGGGAAAAGAAATAAAATAAAAATAAAATATATGCCCTACAGGTGATGCTACATCAATCCCCGTATACAATCCAGGGGCGCAAACAAAGAAGGAGTCGCACTCTTCCTCCCCAGGTTTCATTAGAAGAAGAAGCCGAATCTCGACGGGCCACAAATAACCTAGAGATCATCTCAACACTCGTCTCGTAATAACGAACACAACTTCAAGCTAAGCGGGACAGCGGCAACTCCCAGTTCCATGGCTCGGTGGTATACATATCGCCAGCAGTCAAACCTCCATCCCGTGAAATGCGGATACAATCAGCAAAATTCCTGGTCACGTGGAACGCGGATAATGTCACTCTTTGACCCCGTGGAAAACGTCCAGAGCGGATCCTGGTCCTCGCAGAGCACGGCAGTGAACCCGTGTGAAGCATCCAGAGCGGAGCCTAGTCCTCGCCGAGCACGGCAGTGAACCCGTGTGAAGCATCTAGTGCAAAATTCCTGGTCACGTGGAACGCGGATAATGTCACTCTTTGACCCCGTGGAAAACGTCCAGAGCGGAGCCTAGTCCTCGCCGAGCACGGCAGTGAACCCGTGTGAAGCATCTAGTGCAAAATTCCTGGTCACGTGGAACGCGGATAATGTCACTCTTTGACCCCGTGGAAAACGTCCAGAGCGGAGCCTAGTCCTCGCCTAACGCGGCAGTGAACCCGTGTGAAGCATCTAGTGCAAAATTCCTGGTCACGTGGAACGCGGATAATGTCACTCTTTGACCCCGTGGAAAACGTCCAGAGCAGAGCCTAGTCCTCGCCTAACGCGGCAGTGAACCCGTGTGAAGCATCTAGTGCAAAATTCCTGGTCACGTGGAACGCGGATAATGTCACTCTTTGACCCCATGTGAAGCATCCAGAGCGGAGCCTAGTCCTCGCCTAACGCGGCAGTGAACCCGTGTGAAGCATCTAGTGCAAAATTCCTGGTCACGTGGAACGCGGATAATGTCACTCTTTGACCCCGTGTGAAGCATCCAGAGCGGAGCCTAGTCCTCGCCTAACGCGGCAGTGAACCCGTGTGAAGCATCTAGTGCAAAATTCCTGGTCACGTGGAACGCGGATAATGTCACTCTTTGACCCCGTGGAAAACGTCCAGAGCGGATCCTGGTCCTCGCAGAGCACGGCAGTGAACCCGTGTGAAGCATTTAGAGCGGAGCCTAGTCCTCGCCGAGAACGGCAGTGAACCCGTGTGAAGCATCTAGTGCAAAATTCCTGGTCACGTGGAACGCGGATAATGTCACTCTTTGACCCCGTGGAAAACGTCCAGAGCGGATCCTGGTCCTCGCAGAGCACGGCAGTGAACCCGTGTGAAGCATCCAGAGCGGAGCCTAGTCCTCGCCGAGCATGGCAGTAAACCCGTGTGAAGCATCTAGTGCAAAATTCCTGGTCACGTGGAACGCGGATAATGTCACTCTTTGACCCCGTGGAAAACGTCCAGAGCGGATCCTGGTCCTCGCAGAGCACGGCAGTGAACCCGTGTGAAGCATCCAGAGCGGAGCCTGGTCCTCGCCAAGCACGGCAGTGAACCCGTGTGAAGCATCCAGAGCAAATACCGGGCTGTGGAGTCCTTAAAATCCACAGACTATGATGTCCTTAACCTCGACCGTGATGTCTTAAAACTAACGATCAACCATCCCGATTCCCTACGGATTCTACCTTGGTCTAAGGGTACATCTCTTCACTCCTTTGATGCCCGGCGTTGTAATTCCTCAACGTCTTCAAAGAGGTGACGGGTCCCTGCAACCAAACACCAGACTGTGGAGTCCCTAAACCCACGGACTATGAGGTCCTTAACCTTGACCGTGATGTCTTAAAACTAACAGCGGACTGTGGAGTCCTTAAAGCCACGGACTATGAGGTCCTTAACCTTGACCGTGACGTCTTTAAACTACGATACCTTGATAGACCCCTGACTCCGTGAAACACGGATAAGGATGATCACATCCGGCACTTGCAGGCACTCACGACCTGTAAGGAAGAAAAACTCTCTTGTGAGATCCTTACGACTCTCAAGGGAAAACCCGCTTAAAAGATCCTCACGATCTCTAAGAAGAACTCACACCTATGGGATCCTCTCGACCTGTAGGGAGAAAAACTCTTTATGAAACCCTCGTGGCTCATAAAATGCAAAAGTCTTGGGAAGCAGATCTTAACCCTGAGTCCTGAGCCATTGCTGTCCTGCAAGGAGATCAAGATAGAATATTCGCAGAATACATTCAATGAAAAGGAAACACATCATTGAGAAGAAAAATGTATCTTTTATTCATAAACCAAAATGGGTACGAAGTACAATTCATGAAAGAAACAAAAAGAAAATACTCTCATCCATGAGTATGTACAAAAAGGAAGAAAAAGATACAAATGTTTCAGGCCGGCGGGCGATTCAGCAACTTGGTCAGCTCATCCTGCTTTTGTTGGACCACGGCTTCATGACGCAAGATCTCCAAAAGACGAGCCTCCGCTTGAGCTTGCTGAGCCTGATACGAAGCGAGCCGGGCTTCAAGCTCTTTCTCAGTGGCCTTATGAGCCTCGACCCTCTCACGAGTGAACGTGGCAGCTTTATCGAGAGCCACAACCTTATGTTCGCTACGTATCGCTCTATCAGGCCACGTAAGCTCGCTGTCGTGACCACAGCCTTGGAAACAAGACATTGACAAGACCATATAAATGGGCTTCCAGTCGACGGGAATAATCGATCTAAAACGCGCTCACACCGCCTGATGTGAAAGGCAACAAGAAAGGTTTCCGACATATTTCAAGTCTGATGCGCAGGAAAGTGATGGTAGCATCTGCAATTAAAGAAAGTTCTCATGAGAAGAATACAAAGTTTATGCAAGCGGAAACATACATACTAGCACCAAGCCTACATGGAATCTCGGCATAAAGCGTAAAAAAGGAGGGACTAATTTAAAAAAAAAATGTTCTACGCTAATGGAAAAGGTCACCAAATATAGGATCAACGGCACAAGGGTTAATGAAACAGAGGACAAAATTCTCCATCTCTCTCTCTGCTTTCTCCAGCACGTCAAAGCGACGGTTCTCACGAGGAGTCGCTCCCCATCGATTGGCGCCGTGTTCGTCTGCGAAAGCAGACATAATAGCTCGCCGGGCCTTGATCCGGCTCAGCAGATAAATTGAGCAATCCTTCAAAGCCTGAGTAATCAGGCACGCTTCATAGAAACCCTCGAGCTTTTCTTCTGCCGCGTCGAGCATCGCCAGGGTCATCTCCGCCGGGTGAGGAGGGATGTCGGCAAGCACGGCCGTGAGAATCATCCGGAGCCAGAGAGAACCCATTGGGAGAGGGGACCCCCTACGGATCGAGAGTTCATGCATGGCTGAGTCGCATTCGTTGTCGGTAAGGAGGGGATCCACCAGCCGAGCAGCGAAGCAGGGGACCATTTCCTCAATAGGAACTTCCCATGGCTGTCGACGAGCATGAGGGCGATTGCAGGCCATGGCGCTCGTTTATTGCTCAAGACAAGTTACTCCAAAAAAAAAAAATATAATAATATAAGTCTCTTTGTGAGAGGAAAAGGGAAGCTATAACCTCATAGATAAGGAAATGCATTAAGTGCTGTGCGCGGAAAATCTTGCATGGTGAAGCTATTTCCAAGGCCCAAAAAAGGAAAGGCATCGAAAATCAAGGAGATGGAACTATTTCCAAGCCCCTTTTTCTGCGCACTGAAAATAGGGCATGAGAAGATTTTGTGAACAGCCACATCAAGGGACCCCACGTGCAGACTACGTGAGGCCTAAACCTGATGAACACTAAAAAAAAAAATGGAGTAGCACCCTGCATATTGAAAGCACCAACAACAACTGTAGCAAAATGATAAAATCCCAGAGAAAAGACATGCAAACATAGAAAGACATAATAACAATTGTCACTCATACTTCAAGAGGTTCATACAAAATACAGAGGACACATTTACAACGGTAGAACTTCAGATGCGGGGCATGGGTTAAGAAACTCAAAATTAACTTTATTCAAGATCTTCCAAGCATTTCGAACCTCCCGAGTATGCTTCCTCTCACGATCACAAGCATCGGGGTCCCCGCGGATGTCCTCTACCCTCCGGTAGACGGCAAGTATGGCTGACTGCTGGAACATCTGATGCAGGAGATCAATGAGATTATCCCGCCTTCTCTTTGAGATCAAGTGCATCAGATACACCGAGTGTACTTTATCCTCGGCGGCCTCCAATGCCCTAAGTGGCACACCAGCATAGAATAAAGGGAGGGCCTCCCTGATCGCCAGCACGATCAGCCTTAGAAGAGAAGAGCGACGGGGGAGTAGCCGATGGTTGTACTCGTCAAAGCGGCTCATGATTTCGGCACATTGAGCATCGGTGAACTCCTGGTTCTGACTGCGGCCCAGCGCACGAATATTTCCATAGGAGATGATCTCGTCAAGACCATACAGATGGGCATCCATGATACCTGAAATAAAGGTCATGAAACATCATTACAAAACCACCATTTCATTAGTTGCAAAAGAACAACCTCGGGCCAAGAGACCCCAGGAAGCCTCCGCATGAAGAAATCAAGTCCTTCATTGGAATTAAAATTCCTTATTAAGAGAAGGGAATTAAATTCCCAGAAATATTTTTGAAGGAATTAAACTCCATGGAGTTGAAACGCCATCATCATCTCCCCAAAGATCATCTAAACCCTAAAAGATATACAGTTTGAAGGTTAAGCGGTTCTTATGGGAAAACATAAAAAAAAAGGGGGTAAAAACCCTTGTTTTGGATTTAAAATCCAGCGGAATGTGAAGGTCCATCGTTTATCCAAGAACATTACCTGAGGAAAAGAAATCTTTTCGAACAGAGTTAAACTCTGAAAATTGTTTCAAGGCAGAGAACTAAGCTCTGGAAGCGAGAATTAAATTCTCAAGGAAAGAATTCTCAAAAGAAGAAGATGAACAAAGTGAAGGCTCCTCTGAAGAGACAGCAGTATTTATAGAAGGGGATAGAAACGTTTCATCTCCCTAAATCCCTAAAGGAATCCAACGGTCACAAAAGGTGACAGCGTTGCACTCACGTGCTGACACGTGAGAACAACGCTGTGGGGGCATTTGTTTCCTGATTTATAATCAGGAAAGCTTATGGAAAAAGCTTGAGAAGAGGGTCACGTGCTTACACGTGACCAGCAGTCACGTGTTGGCACGTGACACCCAAAAGTACCGGCAAAGCAAGTTCAGCTTCCTGACTACATCAAAGAAAAAGGGCTTAAGAAAGGGTCACGTGTTCCCACGTGATCAGGGTCACGTGTCAGCACGTGACATTTTAAAGCGGATTCAAAGGCACATCGGTTCCCTGATCAAGTCAAGGGAAAAGAGTCCAGACCAGGGTCACGTGCTCACACGTGACCAGGGGTCACGTGATGGCACGTGACGGTTGATCAACAACCAGAAGACAGCGCAAAAAGAAAGAAGAAGGCTCATTCCAAAGGGGGTCACGTGCCTACACGTGACCATGGGTCACGTGGTCACACGTGACCGGCTTTCAAAGCCCATTTTGTCAACAGAATTAAATTCTGAAAGAGATTCAAATCTTTCCAAAGGAAAGCGACTATCTGGAACCAATCGAATTAAAGATTTAAAGATGATTGAATATCATTTATCTATGGGAAAATCTCGGGTTTGGAAAGATTTCCCCTTTAAATCTAACCGAAATAACAAAGAAGAATCCCGGGACTTGAAATCCAATGGTGAATAAAATTCACCTAATAATC
Source organism: Agapanthus africanus (assembly GCA_030015575.1). NCBI lineage: Eukaryota > Viridiplantae > Streptophyta > Magnoliopsida > Asparagales > Amaryllidaceae > Agapanthus > Agapanthus africanus. Next base: position 465,009,091 of record JASDDO010000018.1, on the reverse strand, counting down.
CAAAGGTCCAGAATGAATGATGGATGCAAATCAAATCTCTCAATGAAGATTCGTAAAAAACTAATTGACTCGGCTGCTTCTCCTATAAATAGGAGCCAAGAGACACAAAGATAGATATACACGCAGAGGGAAGAAAGGGAGAGAGAGCTTTGATACTTCGAGGAACTTGGATCTTCTGCAAAAGAAAACCCTAGGTAAGAAAGGGAAGGCTCCTTGAAGGAAAAGAGAATTTAATTCTCAACAGAGTTTAACTCTGATATATAAAACAGAAGAACATATTTCTTCTCTCTTTGATAGAGGATCTGCAAAGTGCACATCTCCCCTTGAGGTTGAGAATTTAATTCTCAATGGGTCGAGATCCTGCCATGCAGATCCAAAACATAGAGAGGGAATTGAAGCACGAGAATTTAATTCTCACAAAACTATAGGAATTTAATTCCTTTGAAATAAAACCAGGTCTTGACCCTATGTTATGGGAATTTAATTCCTTCAGAACAAAAAGAAACAGGGTTTAACCCTAATTAAGAACCTAGTTCTGTTGGAACAGCGGGGATTTAATTCCCTTGATCATAATTTAACAAGAGAGTGGGAATTTAATTCCTCAAAAGCTTTTATTAGGGTTTAACCCTATTTGGTTCTTCACATGTATGAGGAATTCAATTCCTACAGAAAATTCAGAGTCCAACTCTATTCAGAATATAAACCTTTAAGAGAAAGTAGGAATTTAATTCCTCTGAAATTACTGTCAGGGTTTAACCCTACGAGGAATTTAATTCCTGGAAAAGATTAACAGATCCTCTAAACAATATACATAGAGGCAGGGTCACGTGTCACCACGTGACCCCCCCAAAAGATCTACAGAAAACCCCTTTGAGGCAGCACCCCACGTGACCCACGTGACCCTTGACAGAAGCTTTAATACACAGGCATTTGAATGCCCATCACGTGATGGCACGTGATGCTCTGAAAGACGCGATAATCTCAGCAGAATAAATGAAGGGAGGGCGCTCTCACGTGCTGCCACGTGACCCCTCTTGCCTTAGTGTTTAACACTAAATTAAAACTCTCGAACCCAGTGTTAAAACACTGTTGGGCCTTAGTGTTCAACACTAATCAAAAAGCTTTATTTGCAGTGTTCAACACTGATCTGTTTTATTGTCTAACACTAATTTGAAAAGCCTTGTTGCTGGTGTTTAACACCGATTATCTTTTAGTGTTAAACACTAACTTGTCAACCTCATTCCCAGTGTTCAACACTGATTGCTCTGTAGTGTTTAACACTAGGCTTTGGCCCAATTGGCTAAATGGATGGAGGCAAAGCCTCTCCTGATTGGACTTAGCCCAAGATGGCCATAAGTCCTCAATTTGTGATTAACTGGGCCAATGGGCTTATAACATAATTAATCGGTCTTGATCCCAGATTGGGTCAAGGACTATTTAATCCACTCCGGTTCTAGGGTACATCTCTTCACTCCTTTGATATTTGGCATTGTAATCCCTCAATGTCTTCAAAGAGGTGACGGGTCCCGACGACCACACATTGATATGGACTGCGGGGTCCTTAAACCCGTGTCTAATGCAAAATTCCTGGTTACGTGGAACGCGGATAATGTCACTCTTTGACCCTGTGGAAAACGTCCAGAGCGGAGCCTGGTCCTCGCAGAGCACGGCAGTGAACCCGTGTGAAGCATCCGGAGCACATAATGGACTGTGGGGTCCTTAAACCCATGGACTACGACGTCCTTAACCTTGACCGAGATGTCTTAAAACTAACAATGGACTGTGGGGTCCTTAAACCCATGGACTACGACGTCCTTAACCTTGACCGAGATGTCTTAAAACTAACAATGGACCGCAACGTCCTTAAATTACCCATGGACCGCAATGTCCTTAAACTAGAACAATAGAGCCCCGTATGCTCTTTTGTCGGATCTAAACGGTCCCGTTTAAGTTGATCTTAGCCTCAAAGATGGCTAACGTATCCTTAAACCTTCAAACAGACTGGACTATGAATCCCCCCAATTAACTCTGGCTCGAGGGTACATCTCTGAACTCCTCTGACATCCGTCGTTGTAATCCTTCAACGTCGTCAGAGAGGTGACGGGTCCCGACGGCCATACATACAATGGACCCCTATGTCCCTAAACTGGAACAATAGAGCCAATTGCTCTTTTGTCGGATCTAAACGATCCCGTTAAGTTGATCTTAGTCTCAAATTAGACTAACGTATCCTTAACAAACGTTTGAGTTGATCTTAGCCTCAAGTATGGCTGACGTATCCTCAAACCAAACCCCCAAACCCAAATCTAAGATAAACACGGATTTGGACTAGTCCACGTCCTACGGGCGACTACATAAATTAGTCTCCGTATACAATCCACGGGCAACAAAATACAAAACAAACACCCACGACACGAAGTGACCATCTGGAGAAGGAGAAAGTTGTTACCGCAATGCGGTAGCGTAATTAACTGCAGGGGCTTGCGCCTGCAGGGAATAGCGTCCCCACAATCAAAAACCCCTCAAACGAGGGGGAATCTGACGAAGTCTGCTACATTGGACGCATCCGTCTAAACCTTCGATACATGGTGCCATAAATCAACTTGGCATCTTCGGAGAGGTGGACGGATAGCACCAATTAGCATCTGCCCCGAATCTCAGGCGAGGCATTCCATGTCGCGGCCGCCATTCGGAGGGGAACAATATATATATAATATAAAATCTTTTTGTTATTTTTAATAATTTTTGTGTGCAAGTGTGCAGGCTAATCTGGAGCAAGTACAGTAATCTAATCAAGAAACAGAGGTTTTTTTTAGGGTGTATAGAGAAGGGCACGTATATTGACCAAGGTTTCAAGCCCCAACCCATTAATTTGACCTCGGAACCGCGGTCAAAGTGTGGCTTACGCAGCGGTTCCACGGTCATTTTGAGGCTTCTGAGCCCCCAAATTTTTTCTGCCCTTTCTCTTTCTTCTAGTTCCCTCTCTGAATTCCACTATACTGTATTTTCTGCAGGTATCTTTGCACAGAATTGCTCCGCCGTAAAATAAATTTTTGTTGTTTTAAATTTTGTTTGTTTACCGCTTTGCATATATTAATACGGACATTAAGGGGCTATAACACCAATTCAGATTGGGTGGGGATTTCATCACCCTTCCTAAGACCCCACAAATCACTAATTGCATACGTATTACCTTGAGCTAATAAAAAATACTAGACTCAGCCCTAAGGACGTCGCGCTCAATAGGACAGAGGACTAGTTGTAGGCATCGGCCGTTTATCCTAACCTGACTTTGCGGTGTCTAGGCAAGTGTGTCTAAGGCAAGTGGTTACTTAATTAGGACCACTACTTTCGTAGTGGGAAGCCTCCCACTTACCTGGCACTTACCTGGCCGCAATTGGCGGTGAAGAGGCGGTTTGAGGTCCTATTTCTGGCCCTTTGGAACAGTTAGGAGCTGTCTAGCTGACCTAGGTGACCCTAGCTCTAGGTGTGTTTGTGCATATTGTGATTGTGATTGTGCTTGTAAATTTTAGTTCCATAATTCTGTATTCTTTAAAACAAATTTTTTTTCAAAACTCCAAAAATAAACATTTTTTAATAAAAAAAATAATAAAAAATAAAAAAAATCAACATTCTTTTTCCCTTCCTTTCCTTCTTCTTCTCTTCATATCATGGGTACTCCACCTAGAAAAACTCTGGCCGAACTTTGGTACCCACAACCAGACATAACTTCCTACGGTTCTTGCTTTGGTCGAATTTCGAACGACCCCTCCATGCCCAAAATTTCATTACAAGATCGCATAGACACGTCTAGGACAAACACTTGCCCTCCGCAATCCACCTTGTATCAACCTTTTCAATCTCCCCCACCCTCTTATGTTGATACCCCTTTTGCAAGTCGTCCTTTGTCCATCGCTGAACATATTGAACAATCCCGTAGCCGATCTTTCACTCCTTTCACCACTACAGATTCTTGGGATCAACAATTCCATTCACCTTCGTATCCAAATGTTGATCCTACCCCTGTCCAGCCATTCAATTCCTACCAGTCCTACCCGACTTTTACACCACCCCTAGACATTGCTTCTGAACCGCCATTTGGGTGTTTTCAGTATCCAAACAACTTTGAATCTTTTACTGAAACCCCTTCACAACCCATGTCTAGTCTGGAACAGTCATTGGAAGATTTTAGGGTAGCGTCGTACCAACAGATGATGGATTTGAATGCGTCCATGGCCGCCCTCATACAACCTAGTGACCCGGTAGCTAGTTTTTAACTAACTCAAAATTTTCCAATGTATGAAGAGGCGGTAGGACAGGTTGAGAATTTAAGTAGAGAGAGTGAGATATACACCCTTCCAAATCAAACCTACCCATTGCAAATTGAAACCCACAACTCCGATTTTGAATGTCTATTTAGTGTTCCAAACGATTCATTGATTAAAGATAGAACAAATAATGAGTTGTGTGACTTTGTAGTGTTTGATTTGCCTGATTGTGAAGGGTCCCTTTTGAGTGAAACCACACCCAATCCTTTTGACCTCTACACCTCCATCTTAGAACCAGAATCGATTGAAATCCATGCTTTTGATGAGGTGTCTGAGAATATTGATTTTCACTCAATTGAGGATATTGACGCTGGGAATATTTTGGATGATGAACCCATAGATTTGGTTGAATTTCTTTCTTCAATTCATCATCCCGAGTCATTAAATTTTTTTTTCCGAACCCCATATGCGTCTGGATTTTGAGGATAAATGCATAGATGTGCTTAACTTTGAGGAGAGTTTTGAGGATATTTTTGAGGATGAAACAGTTCTTGTTGATGAGTCGTATTTTCCAATTCATCCTATCCCTTTCATTGACTGTGTACACCCTCATGAACCTTTAACCAATAACCTTCCTCAATCACCTACCTCCATCATTTCCATCGTTCCGACCTGGCAAGACACCGTATCATTTTCACTTCCTGTGTCTGGTTTACCAAGTTCGGCTTACCCATGGTTTCTTACGAACCTTGAGGGATTTGACCCAATTTCTCGCCATATTGATAGATTAGTACAATCCATCTTTTCACATCGATCATTACAGATTGTACTAATTTATTCAATCCATTTCAACCCTCAAGTTCGTATTCTACTTCTTTCTCCCTTCCGCCATTCTTCTTCTCATATACCGAGACTGTATCCCGCATCTATCTGCATACGGTCTCACGTATTCTCTATTTCTTACCTCTCCGCATTCTTTCACCAGCCACTGCTTTATCACGATAAGATCTTTGAATGGTTGGTGCTCACTTTTGGCCTGTGTAAGGCCTTGTATAGCTTGATACTGTTCTTTCCCCCCTGATCCTGAACTTCAACGCTTAACAGTGGAAACACTGCTTTACTTAAGTTTGGGGGGGGAACCATTTTGTATATATTTTTTTTTCCTTTTTTGTTTTGTATATAATTTGTTTTTAGGAAGCGCCGACAATTTTGACCCTCTTGGTGTAGCCTGACAGTGAGGGCACTGTCAAGTTTAAGTTTGGGGGTGTACTCGGTAAGTTTTCTTCCTTTACATTCATTTGTATATTTTGCATTTGCATACCTTATTAAAAACCTATAAAAACACATAAAAATCGAAAAAATTTCAAAAAAAATATAAAAACTTTGTCGTCAAGTTAGCTAATAGGGTAACTTAGATTTTTATTCTGAAAGTTTAGTTGATATGTTAGAAATAACTAAATCCTAGGCTTAGGTATTGAAAACCCTAAAAATAACCCTCATTCTGTCTAACTTTGGTAAGTATACATCCTTACAGTTTTTTTTTGAGAAATAGGTAATCTTGAGTTCAGTTGTTGAGTTAAGTGAAGATGGGGGGAAAGTATTTAAGTGAAGATGGGGGGAAAGTATTGAAGCTTTACTGAAGGATAAGTCTGAAAAATAGTTTCTTTTCTTAAGTTCAAATTTAGAAAGTATATACCCTATAACTGCACTTACATGCACCTTGAAACTTGGCATAGTAGAGGATACCTAGAAATACTCTTGCCTGAAAACCTAGTATGAAAGAAAAAACAATATTTAAAGCTAAACACCAAAAAAGAGCAATATTGAAAAATATATCCGGTCTTGAAAAAAGAAAAAGAAAAAAAAAAAAATAAATAAAGTCAAGACCTGAAAACTGCTATTTACGCTTTAAGCTCACACATTCAGTAATCGGCTGTTAGTGCCTCAAGAAGCATTAATAGTCGCATGAAAGGTATGAGCAAATCCGTCCATCCTTAATGAAAAGCAGTAGTATTAGGTGTTAGGGCAAGGGTATTATAGCTTGAATTGAATTCTTGAGTGTAGGGGTGCAAATATACACACACGCAGGGGTATACAATCGATATTTGGATAAAAAATAGAAATAAAAGATAAGACTTATGTTTTCTGTAAAGTTGATAAAAATCCCTGATTTAAGACCACACTGTTAGAAGGAAAACTCAGGAGAAACAACATCTTTCTAAACTTTTTTGGAACGTATAGGATCTAAGGTTAAATAGATAGAAGGTGTGAAATATAAGGGTTGAATATTTCTAATTTAGGATAATAGAGTTTCTAACGTAGATACTAAACTGTAGGAGTAGAATCGATGTTAACTTATGACACTAGCTTGACGGGATTTTGTGGGTGTAATCCGCTGAAAACCCTCAGGAGACAACACACATCCTACTAGGGACACCTAGAGGTTTAACGGCTTGTCGCACGAGCTCAGTGCAATCGCGTTCCCTGCGAAAGTGCGGTTATGACTTTTTTTATGAATAATTGGTTTTGCTCGGGATGAGCAAAAGTTAAGTTTGGGGGTATTTGTTCATACCAGAATATTGCTTTTACTACCGCCCATTCTTACGCTCGTTTGTTTATAGGTAGGTGCTTTTAATATGTGTTTGCTACATATTTACAGCCTACAGGTTCCTAGTCCAAAATAACGCAATTGATACAAAATCTCCACTGTTACGCAAAAATACAGAACATCTATTGTCAACAGATAAAAGCCGGGTTCCGGTCATCCGTATCCGTCCAGTGCCGCGTACCAGTTCCAGAGACAAGATAAATGACAGTGGTCATTCGTGTCTCGGATAAGCACAAAGCACGAGAGGGGCAGCACAAAGCACGAGGGAGGCAGCACAAGAATCAATGGGTGCGCGGAACTCGAGAGAGAAAGTTCAAATCAATCAAAAGTGAAGCTATGTTTGGACTGTGCAGATCTGAAGAAATTGTGAAGGCATTTTGCAATTTGGGACATGCAGAACGTCATAAGATAGCAACACAAGGAAACCCAGAAAATCCGAGATCCCAACTCCACAAAACCGCGGCGGAACCGCCGCCAAATGTGGGTTTGCGAGGCGGATCCGCCGCGGTTTAGTGACATCATCTGACTAAATTTTGGGGGTAGTTTTGTCATTTCATTTGGGGCCAGAATGTTGCCCTAGGGTTTCAGCACGCAGCCTATAAATACCCCGGTTTTGTGCCAAGCCAAGGGTCTTCTTCATCTCCTCTTTTCCATCTCTTTTAGTGTAGTTTAGTTTAACTTCTTCTTCTTCTTCATTCTTTCCTCCATGAAAATTATAGTGAGAGCTTTTTGAGTGGATGATGAAATGAAGATGAGGGTTATTTTGTATCATTCTCTTGCTTAGCTTCTCCTTGAGATCCTTGCTTTCTCTTGATCTTTCAACCTCTTCATTGAGCTTGAAGGTTTAAGGGTTGGTATTTGATCTCAAGGGTTGTATCATTTTGGAAAGAATAAAGTCTCTTTTGTGCTTCATTTTGCCTTGGGTTTTTAGCTCTCTCTTGATCTTGCAACTTCTTAATTGAGCTTGCAAGTTTAAGTTTGGGTTATTAAACCCATGGTGTGTAACTTGTTCCATGGTTCCTAGATCTCTTTCTTAGTATTTTCTTTCTTGCACTTTTCTTTCTTGCTCTTTTACATTCATGCAATTTATTTCTTTGCTTTACTTTCTTGCACTTTAAATTCCATGCACTTACTTACCTGTAATCTTTTCTTTTCTTTGTTCTTTTGTTCTCTCTTTTTGGTTTGTTTTGTGAATGGTTGTTAATATGTTGTTGTTAAGAATAAATACGATATTGTAAGTTAATGTTTCTTTGTTCATTTCCTTTTCCCGTTATTTTCCTTTGAATTCCGCCCAAACGTTACGCAAGCGCTCCGTTAGGCACCCTACCCTACCGAGATAACGGTGATTCCTAACCGCGACCGGTTGCGTTCGGTTTGGTCGGAGGCGAAAGTAAGAGACAAGAACGGAAGGACAAGGGTCAATAAGCCGGATTCCACGAATACTGTGCTTAAATCCCCTAATCCACGTAGTTGCCGATTGCTCTAGCTTCAATTGGTCAAGACTCGGCTCAAAGGTTTTGAGTGCGGATTTCTTTAGCTTATACTTTCGTGTCTTTTTCTTAACAACTTTATACTTACATATAAATACATAGGTTAGATTTGAACAAACATATACAAATTCTTTATTGACTCGTCTAAAACTCAAACGGACATACAACCATCTCCCTGCGGATCGACTCTTGCTCAACCGGCTAGCTGCATAGCGACACCGTCCTGATCGCGGTTATAACTTTAGAACTTTGAACTCCGACACGCCAAAAGCGTAGGATCAAATGGCGCCGTTGCCGGGGAAACGGTAACGTATTTTCTTTCTTATTATTCGGGTTAATATTCTTTTTGTATATATATATATATAAAATAAAATCTTTTTGTTATTTTTGATAATTTTTGTGTGCAAGTGTGCAGGCTAATCTGGAGCAAGTACAGTAATCTAATCAAGAAACAGAGGTTTTTTTTAGGGTGTATAGAGAAGGGCACGTATATTGACCAAGGTTTCAAGCCCCAACTCATCAATTTGACCGCGGAACCGCGGTCAAAGTGTGGCTTACGCGGCGGTTCCACGGTCATTTTGAGGCTACTGAGCCCCCAAATTTTTTCTGCCCTTTCTCTTTCCTCTAGTTCCCTCTCTGAATTCCACTATACTGTATTTTCTGCAGGTATCTTTGCACAGAATTGCTCCGCCGCAAAATAAATTTTTGTTGTTTTAGATTTTGTTTGTTTACCGCTTTGCATATATTAATACGGACATTAAGGGGCTATAACACCAATTCAGATTTGGTGGGGATTTCATCACCCTTCCTAAGACCCCACAAATCACTAATTGCATACGCATTATCTTAAGCTAATAAAAAATACTAGACTCAGCCCTAAGGACGTCGCGCTCAATAGGACAGAGGACTAGTTATAGGTATCGGCCGTTTATCCTAACCTGACTTTGCGGTGTCTAGGCAAGTGTGTCTAAGGCAAGTGGTTACTTAATTAGGACCACTACTTTCATAGTGGGGAGCCTCCCACTTACCTGGCACTTACCTGGCCACAATTGGCGGTGAAGAGGCGGTTTGAGGTCCTATTTCTAGCCTTTTGGAACAGTTAGGAGCTGTCTAGCTTACCTAGGTGACCCTAGCTCTAGGTGTGTTTGTGCATATTGTGATTGTGATTGTGCTTATAAATTTTGGTCCCATAATTCCGTATTCTTTAAAATAAACAATTTTCAAAACTCCCAAAATAAACATTTTTTAATAAAAAATAATAATAAAAAATAAAAAAAATCCACATTCTTTTTCCCTTCCTTTCTTTCTTCTTCTCTTCATATCATGGGTACTCCACCTAGAAAAACTCTGGCCGAACTTTGGAACCCACAACCAGACATAACTTCCTGCAGTTCTTGCTTTGGTCGAATTTCGAACGACCTCTCCATGCCCAAAATTTCATTACAAGATCGCATAGACACATCTTGGACAAACACTTGCCCTCCGCAATCCACCTTGTATCAACCTTTTCAACCTCCCCCATCCTCTTATGTTGATACCATTTTTGCAAGTCATCCTTTGTCCATCGCTGAACATATTGAACAATCCCGTAGCCGATCTTTCACTCCTTTCACTACTACAGATTCTTGGGATCAACAATTCCATTCACCTTCGTATCCAAATGTTGATCCTACCTCTGTCCAGCTATTCAATTCCTACCAGTCCTACCCGACATTTACACCACCCCTAGACATTGCTTCTGAACCGCCATTTGGGTGTTTTCAGTATCCAAACAACTTTGAATATTTTACTGAAACCCCTTCACAACCCATGTCTAGTCTGGAACAGTCATTGGAAGACTTTAGGGTAGCGTCGTACCAACAGATGATGGATTTGAATGCGTCCATGGCCGCCCTCATACAACCTAGTGACCCGGTAGCTAGTTTTCAACTTGCTCCAAATTTTCCAATGTATGAAGAGGCGGTAGGACAAGTTGAGAATTTAAGTAGAGAGAGTGAGATATACACCCTTCCAAATCAAACCTACCCATTGCAAATTGAAACCCACAACTCCGATTTTGAATGTCTATTTAGTGTTCCAAACGATTCATTAATTAAAGATAGAACAAATAATGAGTTGTGTGACTTTGTAGTGTTTGATTTGCCTGATTGTGAAGGGTCCCTTTTGAGTGAAACCACACCCAATCCTTTTGATCTCTACACCTCCATCTTAGAACCAGAATCGATTGAAATCCATGCTTTTGATGAGGTGTCTGAGAATATTGATTTTCACTCAATTGAGGATATTGACGCTGGGAATATTTTGGATGATGAACCCATAGATTTGGTTGAGTTTCTCTCTTCAATTCATCATCCCGAGTCATTAAATATTTTTTCCGAACCCCATATGCGTCTGGATTTTGAGGATAAATGCATGGATGTGCTTAACTTTGAGGAGAGTTTTGAGGATATTTTTGAGGATGAAACAGTTCTTGTTGATGAGTCGTATTTTCCAATTCGTCCTATCCCTTTCATTGACTGTGTACACCCTCATGAACCTTTAACCAATAGCCTTCCTCAATCACCTACCTCCATCCTTTCCATCGTTCTGACCTGGTAAGACACCGTATCATTTTCACTTCCTGTGTCTGGTTTACCAAGTTCGGCTTACCCATGATTTCTTACGAATCTTGAGGGATTTGACCCAATTTCTCGCCATATTGATAGATTAGTACAATCCATCTTTTCATATCGATCATTATAGATTTTACTAATTTATTCAATCCATTTCCACCCTCAAGTTCGTATTCTACTTCTTTCTCCCTTCTGCCATTCTTCTTCTCATATACCGAGACCGTATCCCGCGTCTATCTGCATACGGTCTCACGTATTCTCTAATTCTTACCTCTCCGCATTCTTTCACCAACCACTGCTTTATCACGATAAGATTTTTGAATGGTTGGTGCTCACTTTTGGCCTGTGTAAGGCCTTGTATAGCTTGATACTGTTCTTTCCCCCCTGATCCTGAACTTCAACGCTTAACAGTGGAAACACTGCTTTACTTAAGTTTGGGAGGAACCTTTTTGTATTTTTTTTATTCCTTTTTTGTTTTGTATATAATTTATTTTTAGGAAGCGTCGACAATTTTGACCCTCTTGGTGTAGCCTGACAGTGAGGGCACTGTCAAGTTTAAGTTTGGGGGTGTACTCGGTAAGCTTTCTTCCTTTGCATTCATTTGTATATTTTGCATTTGCATACCTTATTAAAAACCTATAAAAACCCATAAAAATCGAAAATTTTTCCAAAAAATATAAAAACTTTGTCGTCAAGTTAGCTAATAGGGTAACTTAGATTTTTATTCTGAAAGTTTAGTTGATATGTTAGAAATAACTAAATCCTAGGCTTAGGAATTGAAAACCCTAAAAATAACCCTCATTCTGTCTAACTTTGGTAAGTATACGTCCTTACAGTTTTTTTTGAGAAATAGGTAATCTTGAGTTCAGTTCTTGAGTTAAGTGAAGATGGGGGGAAAGTATTGAAGTTTTACTGAAGGATAAGTCTGAAAAATAGTTTCTTTTCTTAAGTTCAAATTTAGAAAGTATATACCCTATAACTGCACTTACACGCACCTTGAAACTTGGGATGGTAGAGGATACCTAGAAATACTCTTACCTGAAAACCTAGTATGAAAGAAAAAACGGTATTTAAAGCTAAACACCAAAAAAGAGCAATATTGAAAAATATATCCGGTCTTGAAAAAAGAAAAATAAAACAATAAAAAAATAAATAAAGTCAAGACCTGGAAACTACTATTTACGCTTTAAGCTCACACATTCAGTAATCGGCTGTTAGTGTCTCAAGAAGCATTAATAGTCGCATGGAAGGTGTGTGAGCAAATCCGTCCATCCTTAATGAAAAGAAGTAGTATTAGGTGTTAGGGCAAGGGTATTATAGCTTGAATTGAATTATTGAGTGTAGGGGTGCAAATATACACACACGCAGGGGCATACAATCGATGTTTGGATAAAAAATAGAAATAAAAGATAAGACTTATGTTTTCTGTAAAGTTGATAAAAATCCCTGATTTAAGACCACGCTGTTACAAGAAAAACTCAGGAGAACCAATATCTTTCTAAACTTTTTTGGAACGTATAGGATCTAAGGTTAAATAGATAGAAGGTGTGAAACATAAGGGTTGAATATTTCTAATTTAGGATAATAGAGTTTCTAACGTAGATACTAAACTGTAGGAGTAGAATCGATATTAACTTATGACACTAGCTTGACGGGATTTTGTGGGTGTAATCCGCTGAAAACCCTCAGGAGACAACACTCCTCCTACTAGGGACACCTAGAGGTTTAACGGCTTGTTGCACGAGCTCAGTGCAATCGCGTTCCCAGCGAAAGTGCGGTTATGACTTTTTTTTGTGAATAATTGGTTTTGCTCGGGACGAGCAAAAGTTAAGTTTGGGGGTATTTGTTCATACCAGAATATTGCTTTTACTACCGCCCATTCTTACACTCGTTTGTTTATAGGTAGGTGCTTTTAATATGTGTTTGCTACATATTTACAGCCTACAGGTTTCTAGTCCAAAATAACGCAATTGATACAAAATCTCCACTGTTACGCCAAAATACAGAACATCTATTGTCAACAGATAAAAGCCGGGTTCCGGTCATCCGTATCCGTCCAGTGCCGCGTACCAGTTCCAGAGACAAGATAAATGAAAGTGGTCATTCGTGTCTCGGACAAGAACAAAGCACGAGAGAGGCAGCACAAAGCACGAGGGAGGCAGCACAAGAATCAATGGGTGCGCGGAGCTCGAGGGAGAAAGGTCAAATCAATCAAAAGTGAAACTATGTTTGGACTGTGCAGATCTGAAGAAATTGTGAAGGCATTTTGCAATTTGGGACATGTAGAACGTCATAAGATAGCAACACAAGGAAACCCAGAAAATCCGAGATCCCAACTCCATAAAACCGTGGCGGAACCGCCGCCAAATGTGGGTTTGCGCGGCGGATCCGTCGCGGTTTAGTGACATCATCTGACTAAATTTTGGGGGTAGTTTTATCATTTCATTTGGGGCCAGAATGTTGCCCTAGGGTTTCAGCACGCAGCCTATAAATACCCCGGTTTTGTGCTAAGCCAAGGGTCTTCTTCATATCCTCTTTTCCATCTCTTTTAGTGTAGTTTAGTTTAACTTCTTCTTCTTCTTCATTGTTTCCTCCATGAAAATTGTAGTGAGAGCTTTTTGAATGGATGATGAAATGATGATGAGGGTTATTTTGTATCATTCTCTTGCTTAGCTTCCCCTTGAGATCCTTACTTTCTCTTGATCTTTCAACCTCTTCATTGAGCTTGAAGGTTTAAGGGTTGGTATTTGATCTCAAGGGTTGTATCATTTTGGAAAGAATAAAGTCTCTTTTGTGCTTCATTTTGCCTTGGGTTTTTAGCTCTCTCTTGATCTTGCAATCTCTTAATTGAGCTTGCAAGTTTAAGTTTGGGTTATTAAACCCATGGTGTGTAACTTGTTCCATGGTTCCTAGATCTCTTTCTTAGTATTTTCTTTCTTGCACTTTTCTTTCTTGCTCTTTTACATTCATGCAATTTATTTCCTTGCTTTACTTTCTTGCACTTTAAATTCCATGCACTTACTTACCTGTAATCTTTTATTTTCTTTGTTCTTTTGTTCTCTCTTTTTGGTTTGTTTTGTGAATGGTTGTTAATATGTTGTTGTTAAGAATAAATACGATATTGTAAGTTAATGTTTCTTTGCACATTTCCTTTTCCCGTTATTTTCCTTTGAACTCCGCCCAAACGTTACGCAAGCGCTCCGTTAGGCACCTTACCCTACCAAGATAACGGTGATTCCTAACCGCGACCGGTTGCGTTCGCTTTGGCCGGAGGCGAAAGCAAGAGACAAGAACGGAAGGACAAGGGTCAATAAGCCGGATTCTACGAATACCGTGCTTAAATCCACTAATCCACGTTGTTGCCGATTGCTCTAACTTCAATTGGTCAAGACTCGGCTCAAAGGTTTTGAGTGCGGATTTCTTTAGCTTACACTTTCGTGTCTTTTTCTTAACAAGTTTATACTTGCATATAAACACATAGGTTAGATTTGAACAAACATATACAAATTCTTTATTGACTCGTCTAAAACTCAAACGGACATACAACTATCTCCCTGCGGATCGACCCGTGCTCAACCGGCTAGCTGCATAGCGACACCGTCCTGATCGCGGTTATAACTTTAGAACTTTGAACTCCGACACGCCAAAAGCGTGCGATCAGCTGCCACGTGGTAGAACCGACGCGGCTTCCCGAAACGTTACGTCTCCCCCAAGAATTCCTGGCACGTGCCGCCTGCGACGGTCGCTCCTCCCAATGCTCACGGACCAATGGAGGCTAGACTGAACCTCGCGGATCCACCGAGCAGCTACCCTGCTCGGTCCATCCTTGGCAGACCACTACTTGGGTTCTTCAACAAAGCAATATAATTTCTTCTAAGTTCTTTTTATCTAAACAAACAAGAAAGACAAAACAGTCGAGAATTGTAGAAAAGATGGATTTTATTGATTCAAAAAGGTATTTTAGGCTCCTCAGCCGTACATTGGAAAAAAAATTACAGCAGCGGGGGAAGGGGGTGTAGGAAGCATTGCTCGTGGTACTCGGAGTAGATCTCCACCAGCCGAGCCCTCGCCGCCTCATACCTCTTCCTCTGATGCCGACCGTGAACGTCAGCATGATTCCTCAGTTGGTAGCACTCGAGGAAGAGTGCCACCGAGCGATCTCGCCGACCCGCCGATATCAGGCCGAGGCGGCACAAGGACCTCAGCTTACCAACCGCCTCGTCCTTCAGCTGCTCGGACAAGGGGCTGTGCAGCCCCGGTGATGCCCTTCAGACTGAGTACATCAACAGCTGGAGGAGGGGTGAGCGCCGGGTAAGCAGTCGCCCGAAATGATCCTCGATGTGGCCTATGACTATCTGCATCGTATCCTCGGTGAAACACTGGTCGTACAGGTACACATCCTCGAAGTTTATGATATTGGGGATGGTGAAAGGAAAGTCCTCCATTCTTATGATTTGGGTATGAAGAAAGGAGTGATCAACGCTCCCTCCTTTTTATATCCCCACAATGCCCCATGAGTCCAACAGTCGCTCGTCTCTTCCACTGCTGTACCGCCACACGGCAGATATCCCGCCATTCTCGGCGAAATCGGAACGGCGCGGCTCTTACGCTTCGCCTTCCCCTACGCGTTCATGACACATGTCGCCCGCAACGGTTACTCTTCCCGATGTTCACACACCAGCGACAGTCGTACAGAACTTCGCGGACCCACCGGGCAGCAACCCTGCTCGGTCTATCCTTAGCAGGCCTCTCTATGCCCTCCCACGCTAAGGATCAAAGCCCTCACCAAGAGGCAACCGGACAGCTCCCTGCTCAGTTATCCCTGGCTGGTAATTCCTTACCCCACGACGCCAAGGATCAAAGCCCTCACCAAGAGGCACCCGGCAGCAACCCTGCACGGTCCATCCTTAGCAAGCTTCTCTATGCCCTTCCGCACTAAGGATCAAAGCCCTCACCAAGAGGAAACCGGGCAGCTCCCTGCTCGGTTATCCCTGGCTGGTAATTCCTTACCCCATGACGCCAAGGATCAAAACCATCGCCAAGAGGCAACCGGGCAGCAACCCTACTCGGTCAATCTTTAGCAGGCCTTTCTATGCCCTCCCGCGCTAAGGATAAAAGCCCTCACCAAGAGGCAACCGGGCAGCTCCCTGCTCGGTTATCCCTGGCTGGTAATTCCTTACCCCCCATGACTCCAAGGATCAAAGCCCTCGCCAAGAGGCAACTGGGCAGCAACCTTGCTCGGTCCATCCTTAGCAGGCCTCTCTATGCCCTCCCGCGCTAAGGATCAAAGTCCTCACCAAGAGGCAACCGGGCAGCTCCCTTGTCACGACTCGAAATAGCACGTGACTGGCCTTGAATCATATGAAGTCTATAGGACCCCATCTAATTCAAGTAAGCCAAAAGCCCAGAAATCTAAAACCATTTTTAAGGGGTAAATAAGGAAAACTAATTTTTAAGAAGTAAGGAAAACATGTTTTAAAAGCAAGGTTTTTAAATAAGTAAGCCGAATATGCATTTTTAAAGTCTAAAGTCTTTTCTAAAAATTTCGGCAGAGTTTCCTTTGTAAATACTGGCCCCAAACGGGGTACAACATGAATAATATATATACAATGAAAAAAGGCATCCCCAAGTGGGAGCTAGCTCTTCGTCAATCGACGGTCACAACCACGCAAGCAGTATAATATACAACGCCGAAGGGCGAGGATCAAAACTCAAAGGAAAACTCAAAATCAGCATGAAAACCATAATACTACAACGCGCGACTCTAAGGTCGAAATAATACATAATTGGTTTTCTAAGTCTGAAACAATATACAAGTTTGGTAGATGGAATTACTAGATACAACTGAATAATACATATATAATGGTGGTTCTGATGCAAAAGAACCCACCTACCAAAGCAAATCACCCGTAAGGGAAGCAGTGTGCCAGGAGCCGCAATGGAACCTGTACGGCAAAACCTGCAAGAACTGTGGCACAACGGGGGTGAGTTACAACTCGTGAATAGAAAACATCACAAAGCAGAAATCGTATGTATGACTCATCCTAGATCAATACGATCAAATATATATATAAACCTCAAATGAATAAGTCTGAAGCATGATAAAGTGGCAATGTAACATCTATACATGAGTGTAGTGCCAAGTGCTCGTGCCAATGTCTCCGGTAATAACATATCATAAATATGAGGTATGATCAATGTCGACTATATCATGAAATCTATAAGTATGTGGATATCATCCTACTATGTAATCAATGTCATCATGTATGTGGATCTCGTCCAACTATGTGATCAATGTCATCCATGTCAATATATGTATGTGGAAATCGTCCATGTGTCACCCAATGACAATAAGCATCATGCATGTAAATATCATAAACATATGCATGGAAGTATGAGGATGTAAATCAACATGTGTCGCTCGCGACATATCAAAATCATGGAACCTGGTGTCAAGTATCGACACTCGAAAACATCATGAAACCTGTGCCTAGCATCGGCACGTAAATCCTCATATACATAGGGCTCCGTCAGTCCGAATCGGCCCTTCTCATATCTCAACTCCGGTCGGTATCCCCCAGATATCCGCCGAGCTCAAAACAATCACCGGTAGGTAGTAATTCCCTGCCAGGCTCACCGTCTAACATATACGAGTCTTCTTGCCCCGGGGTACCTCACCGAGTCCACCATGTACCGGCAGACGGTGCCTACCGCTCCTCAAATCGGGTTTCACATGCTACTCTTAGAACCGAGAAAACACATGGTGGACGCACTGAAATATCATATCAAGGGTAACCGGGTTTTTAAAACAATACATACTCTCCTTTAAAATACCCACGGTTCCCAAATCCAGAAATATCATGGAAACAACATATTTCAATGCGTATAATCAGAAAGCATGATGTATGCGACATATAAAAGAAATGTAAGCATATCAGTATATCATGCAACATGGAAGAGTAACATGCACATATTTAGGAAAGACCGCTTCTTTAAAATGAATCAGTTTTAAAAAGTATCTTGCGGTTCCCAAATTCTCAATTCAAGCCAGAATCATCTATGTATGTGCAAATGCGTATGTGTACAAGTATGGGTGTACAATATGTAAGTACACGAGTATGAATGTACAATAGGTATGTGAACAAGTATGAGTGTACAATATGTAAGTACACGAGTATGAATATACAATATGTATGTGCATAAGTATGAGTGTACAGCATGTAAGTATACGAGTATGAATGTACAGTAAGTATGTGCACAAGTATGAGTGTACAATATGTAAATACATGAGTATGAATGTACAATAGGTATGTCCACAAGTATGACATGCAAGGGGTCATATTCTGAATGCAACGGTACTACAGTGTAGTGACATGGAAATTATCGATGATGAAGTGTGTGAGCCGGCAAGCAGGTGTACGTGAAACATATGCATCATCGATAATGGTGCTGGTGTCCTAACAACATGGATTTGATATAACAATAAACATATTTAACATGCAATGCGATGCAAACAGTAAGAATCTGCGGCAAATGAATAATAAACACAATAGTGTAGAATCTACATCAATGTATCTATGTCATACTGTTTTTACCATTTGAAATAAGACGAATCGGGGTTTTTAGGAAAATAAGGGCTACGGTGTTTTTAAGAAAAGATGCGTCTTTTGAAAATATCCGTAGAATCCCTTGTCTGTCTTTAAAATACTTCTGATTCGTTAGTTTTTGAAATAGGTATGACATCGGCCTAGCCTAACATCTACTAGCAAGACTACGGCTCTAACTAACAAGTCAATCTGGAGGGGTATAGAAACCACCTAAATCTGAGTCGATATATATATATATATATATATATATATATATAATAGTCGGTGATCCTGCCTCAAAGGTACCGCGTACGATACAATATCATATGACATTCTCGAGTCATGAGTGCGGATCTATCATCAATAAAAAGCTCGTACGGTAAATCATCGTACGACATCCCAAAAGCTGGGTACGGGTCAATATCGCATTCATCTCATCAATTATCTGGTATCCTTATCATCATATCTCATGATCTGGGGTACTGATCTAAGTCTAGTACAAATCGATACCATCTATGTAAATATAAATGCGTGTGTGAAACACACGTCCAAAGGCCCGCTACAATCTCATGTCGTATCCCAAATACGAATCACATTACATCACCGATCTTATGGAACTATGCCCAATCTCATCGACTCATTTCCAAATATCATCCACTATCCTCATCATCCAGGTACATGTATAGCAAATAAGCATGTGTGTGCGTGTGGGTGTGAACCTATTCTAGGGTTCGTATCTAGAAAACTATAATAGTTTACATCTAAATCCTATTCTATCCATTGTACACCTAATCACACCTGAATATCCAAGTCACACATAACGCTATCATATATATATATAGTATATATCTAGCATACTAAGCATCGAACTGCGGAAGTGTTATAAGCCATCCACCCGACTTCCCCCGTAGATATAATCTACTCACCTTGCATCCTGCGTGTCGGAGTCGATATCGCCTTCATCTTCTTCATCGTATGAAGCCCTCGAGAAGGTACCTACAAGATAACACAATCGCAATGCACCTTAAAATCACATCGAGAAAACCAAACGACGCGCTAAGGTCTATAGGTTAGAACCTATGGATTACGCTTCAAAACCATCAAATAACCCTCGATGTCGTCGTACAAACGTCAAGTGATCGAGGTAAAACCCAAATGCGCAAATCCAGAATTCAAAATACGAGAAACGAGACTCCGAATCAAAATAGCAACTTAGGAAAAAGGTCCCAGATTCTACCCTAGGTCAAATCAGACAATTTTGCATATACCAAGGGTCTATTTTACTGGAGACAAAGCCAGAAAACAAGAACGAGCTAAAACCTTACTAGTCTGGCCGCAATTTGCGGCCAGAATGGATTTAATTGCGGCCAAGTTTGAGGGTTAGGGGTCAGGGCTTTGGTGGTAGCTTCCTAGGTGCCTGCATGTATCATTGTCCTTGCAAAATAATTTTCAGAGTGTCGGGGTGATAGCAGATTCCATTTTACATCCACAGAATTCAGAATTTTCCGATATCGGCTTTTCTAAATCCGTATTCCGGGATTCTAGTCTCTGGTTTAGGTCTTAATTCTAGCACTAGGGGGTTTGTGTGGTCTCTACTGAGCTCAATTTTCCATCACAACTCTCAATTTCCATTAACCCTAACTAGAATTCTTCTAAGTCCATAAAACCACTCGATATCGGTTCTAATCTAACATGGGGGTAAAAGTAATGGAAACACTAAGCTTATGGTTCAGAAAATACCTCATTTGGCAACTCAAGAAAATTCTTGAGTTGCCCCAAGTGGCCAAAATCCTTGCTTTCTTGGTCCAATGTGCTTCCCTTAAGCTTGTGCATTTTTTTGTGAAAAGGGTAATGGGTTTTGAGTTGATTTTCATGGTGTTTTGGAGGATTTTGTGGAGAAGGAGGGGAGGGGAACAGCAGCAGCAGCAAAGGGAAGAGAGGGGAGAGAAATGAGTGAGGAAAATGATGAGGGATGGCTCAAGACAAAGGGTTGACCCTCACCCACTCTTTCTCTCTCTTGCCCACTCCTCACTATTCTAATCATATCCTTTTCTTTTCTTTTCTTTTCCCCTCTCTAATAAATCAATAACCATGCTATAAAACATGTAGGAAAGCCATGGAAATAAATGTAACAAGTGTAGAAATGGAATGGTGCATGTTTTGCACAAAACTCGCTTAAAATCCGATTAGCGATGTTTAATCGCGATTAGCACTAAATTAGCATATAATTACTCATAAAAACTTAAAATTTGCATAATTTACATAAAACACTCTCTTTTAAATAATTTCCATAATTTTCCAAATTTTTCCTCATTTATCGGTATTTAATTATACCGCTTTATTTAAAATATTCAATATTTTATTATTAAATTATAAAAATTCCCCAAAAATAATATTTTATTTTTTTGAAATGTTACAATCTTCCCCCCTTAAAGAAATTCGGTCCCCGAATTTAAATTTAAACCCCAAATTCTAAAACATTTCAATAAAAGTCTAAGTCGTCGGGGCTCCGAAATCATCAATACATAGACGTATCATAGCGCAAGGCATACGCATGAACAATGAGCAGATAACTCAAAATCAAAACTCCGTCAAGCATCCCGCAATCATCGAAGTCATGGTAAAGACATAAATGTCAAATCCAAAATAAAACCAATATGATATAAATCAAAACCATACATGTAGACATCAATTCAATACATGTAAATATCTGAAAGAAATGCATGCTAAATCTTTTTAAGTCGCTGTGCGATGCACATAACACTGCACAGTGGCGGACGTCTATTGTAAGAAAATAACCATATATATATATATATATATATATATATATATATATATATATATATATATATCTTTCGTTTAATACGTACGTTCCGCCGTTTTGAAAACAATTTAGAAGGGTTTCCTTATTTTAAACGTTTCGTGTCATATCAGACACGTAGGTAAATACTGAGACTATAGCTCGCGTTTTGGAAATCCCTTCGATAACTATCAATGCATGCAAAATATATCCAGGTACTGTCCTCTGACTAGTCCTGCTCAGTACGAAAACCAATAGCAATATCATAAAAACGTACTGCTCCATAAGGAATCAATCCCAAAATGTATATACGAATGCCCTGTGCGTCTGGTGCGCACGGAAATCAAAATCCATATATGTGCCATACATGTGCACATAAACAACATTTAGGTGCAACGGGTGTGCACGAAACATCTGTCATAGACAACGTGTGTGCCTGACAGCAAAATCAGGTGCATCTTACA
This sequence comes from Agapanthus africanus, assembly GCA_030015575.1. NCBI lineage: Eukaryota > Viridiplantae > Streptophyta > Magnoliopsida > Asparagales > Amaryllidaceae > Agapanthus > Agapanthus africanus. The sequence continues at coordinate 464,987,263 of JASDDO010000018.1, read as the reverse complement.
TGCACGAAGAATCCCGAATTAGTGCATCTGGTGTGCACAAAAATCGCATCTCAAAACATGCGCTCAACACGCGCGAAAATACAAATCAAATGCACGGAGTGCAAGAAATCAACATCAATAGTAGAATCAAAATCGGCGGTATACAATACGGCTCAATCAAAAACAGGTATACCGCGGTATATAAGCTCATAACCATGTGCATCAGCGTGCACAAATCAAATCAAAACACTAAAAGTGCATGTAAACGATACCGAAGGCATAAGTCAAATCGCATGGATAACATAGGCATGAAGTCAAAATCAATATGTCGAATGACATCAAATCGAAGTCAGGTGCAACCGTAGTGCACAAAATATAAATCCGGTGCAGCAAAGGCACGAAATATAAATCTGGTGCGGTAAACGCACGAAACATAAAACGGGTGCGACAAACGCATGAAGTATAAAACTGGTGCATCCTGGGCAAGAAATACAAATACGGTGAATCCTGTGCACAGATACCAAACAATAACTCAAATGCGTAAGCAGCAACACCGAGTGTACCCAGGTGTAAAGAAAATCATAAACGTGTGCAACTGCGTGCACAAAACACATATCAATGCACTAAAAGCACATATAAGTTATACCGAGTGCAAAAAGCCAAATCGTGTGCATACCATGTGCACAAAATCAATCCAACGATAAGAAATCCATGAAGTCATAAGCATGTGCAATCAAGGCACAAAAACGATATCAGGTGCAATAACCGTGCACAAATATGAATACCCAGTAGGTGCAACCATGGTGCACGAAAACAGAAATCATGGAACTCGGCCATCAAGGCTAAATCATGCGAACAAATCGCCCAAAATATCGAAATCCAAGGTGATGGATACGTGATAATCGAATCACCAAATCACAAATCATAAATACCGCCGTCGATATTTCCTCCTTCATAGTCGAGAAGGTGTCGGTGCATCCAATGCTAGTAGCGCAAGATATTTACTTGCCTCTTGCTCACGGTCAGGCATCCTCTGTCTCCGGGCCCTTATCTTCTCTGTGGATTACCAATCTCGCAATCCATCGGCTCTTCGGCCTTGTCAGATGTGCTAACGGGGACGATTCCGTCCTGGCACTTCTCTGGTCACCTCTCGGTCAATCCTCACAGCCACTCGTAAAGCAGCACGTCACTAGCGCCGACCTCTGGTCCTCTGAATACACATCACACATCTAATCCTAGTGCAAATCCTATCGCAGCAGTGTCATGAAAGGAATCCTGCTCAAGGTCTCTTCCGACCTCGCCTATGCCGAACTGTACGGAGGCTGGTACTCTTGCATATTCTTTTCTCGCTCTCTGGACATCTGCATCCTTAGCACAACATTTCCTCGGAAACTGGTCACATCCCAACGCCTCTATAGACATATCCGACCTTTAATCTTAACGGGGAGTAACAACAGCTCGTCAGCATCTCGCACGAACCTCTTGTCCCGCTTGTCTGTATCAGCTTCCACTTCGATGTCATGTCCCTATCTGCGCACTGCAAATATTCTCGGCTACGGTCCATCCGAAGTCTCTCATACGGACTCAAAACCACGAACTCGGTATCTTCATCACTCTGTGGAAAATATCTAGCCGAACACGTCCTCAGGAACTCGTCCTAACCTGCGGAGATATACTCCATTCTCGTCCATCCTTGATCAACTCACAACGCATCCAGTTGAGGTCCTCTATCCGAACGTGGTCAACAATCTCGTCGACGATGCCGAACTCTGGCCTGCTGGGTGTGCGCAATATGACCACTCCTGGGTCCAAGTTTTCTCGTATAGTATTCTAGAAAGGTCCTATCGAGGTCTCTCTCAAATCTCGTTTCTGCCGAATTGCCCGGAAGTTATCATCCTTCGCTATATCCGTTTCTTGTTCCGGAACGGCTGCATACTCATTGCGCCTCCTTCTAGAAGATATGTCAATAATCAATGCCTCAGCATGCGTATCGCATTTCTGATGTCAGCGGAGTGGAACGCCATCTCGTCGAATTCTCGTGCGAACTCTTTACTCCACTCTGTTCCAATGTCGACTGATTCGAACTCGTCTTCTCGCGGCTGCATGGATTGCGCTCCAACGGCTATACTCATATCTGGAGTCTCCCAAGCAATGTATCCCATCACATGATATCCGAATGATGTCGAATCATCCGATCGATTCGTCAGAACCTCATAATCCCCCAAGAGGTCAACATCTTGAGTACAGTTTAATTGTATTCCAGTACATGCCACAGCACCCGTGGACCAACCGTAGAAGGGCAAACCCAAGCCTCACAAATGGCACCGCTAAACTGCCGTAAACCCTAAGGTTCGAAGGCGTTCCATGGTCATTACGTCGAGTTAGGGTATCATTCTTCAAGAGGGTCCATAGCATTACTTGCATTGTCTTCCGAATACTTTAAACTTGGAAATGGGTTCCTGACATTCGATCGTCTCTATCGACTCTCAACGAATCTGCGTGAAGTCGTCTCTAGATGGAATCAATCTATCTGATGACATCGCATCGGGGTAAGCGAACGAACCACATGTCCTAGTCGTTCCTCCTTGGGTGACTAGCGACCTTCTGTCATATCTCTAAGTATATACTCATGCTGCAGTAACTCCAATCATCTGGGCAATATCTCGTCATTTGCAGCAACAACTGGCTCATTCGTCTGTACGCTGAATAGCATCTCAATCATCATGAATAAGCGATATATCAATGGTTATCACATCCTGGCTGGCCTCTAGCAGTAGCCTGATCCTCTGGTGCTGATCTGCACGTCCGAGAAATCTCATGGAAGCGATCTGTCAAACGCTCATGGCGCGAATACACAATAAAACGACGCCCCTATGTAATCGTACGTCTCTGGAATCACGCCCTGGTCAGTCCTCGTCCGTGACGAGCTCAAGCTCACACAACTCTAGCCGTATCTCTCTCTGCCCGTGTAATCGTGGCAGCGAAATCATAACCAGTATCGATGAGGATAGATCATAGGAATGAATATAATACTGTGCAAGGAAATGTACATCCTAAGGCTCCTTAAGCGGAGTGGCGTGTCGTAAGTATGCCGCGGAACATACACACGGTACGTCACTCTGCTGAAGTCACCTACTCCATCAACCAAGGGTCATCCTACACGACGAAAGTTCGGGTATAATACCCCCTCGACTAAGTTTAAGTTCCGTAAGGTCAAGCCTAAGTTCCGTATATATATAAATGCTATAGGCACCGCATAGTCAAACTTAGACTCGAACCAAGGTTAACCTAGCGCTCTGATACCAACTTTGTCACGACCCGAAATAGCACGTGACTGGCCTTGAATCATATGAAGTCTATAGGACCCCATCTAATTCAAGTAAGCCAAAAGCCCAGAAATCTAAAACCATTTTTAAGGGGTAAATAAGGAAAACTAATTTTTAAGAAATAAGAAAAACATGTTTTAAAAGCAAGGTTTTTAAATAAGTAAGCCGAATATGCATTTTTAAAGTCTAAAGTCTTTTCTAAAAATTTCGGCAGAGTTTCCTTTGTAAATACTGGCCCCAAACGGGGTACAACATGAATAATATATATACAATGAAAAAAAGGCATCCCTAAGCGGGAGCTAGCTCTTCGTCAATCGACGGTCACAACCACGCAAGCAGTATAATATACAACGCCGAAGGGTGAGGATCAAAACTCAAAGGAAAACTCAAAATCAGCATGAAAACCATAATACTACAACACGCGACTCTAAGGTCGAAATAATACATAACTGGTTTTCTAAGTCTGAAACAATATACAAGTTTGGTTGATGGAATTACTAGATACAACTGAATAATACATGTATAATGGTGGTTCTGATGCAAAAGTACCCACCTACCAAAGCAAATCACCCGTAAGGGAAGCAGTGTGCCAGGAGCCGCAATGGAACCTGTACGGCAAAACCTGCAAGAACTGTGGTACAACGGGGGTGAGTTGCCAACTCGTGAATAGAAAACATCACAAAGCAGAAATCGTATGTATGACTCATCCTAGGTCAATACGATCAGATATATATATAAACCTCAAATGAATAAGTCTGAAGCATGACAAAGTGGCAATGCAACATCTATACATGAGTGTAGTGCCAAGTGCTCGTGCCAGTGCCTCCGGTAATAACATATCATAAATATGAGGTATGATCAATGTCGACTATATCATGAAGTCTATAAGTATGTGGGTATCATCCCACTATGTAATCAATGTCATCATGTATGTGGATCTCGTCCAACTATGTGATCAATGTCATCCATGTCAATATATGTATGTGGAAATCGTCCACGTGTCACCCAATGACAATAAGCATCATGCATGTAAATATCATAAACATATACATGAAAGTATGAGGATGTAAATCAACATGTGTCGCTCACGACATATCAAAATCATGGAACCTGAGTGTTAAGCATCGACACTCGAAAATATCATGAAACCTGTGCCTAGCATCGGCACGTAAAACCTCATATACATAGGGCTCCGTCAGTCCGAATCGGCCCGTCTCATATCTCAACTCCGGTCGGTATCCCCCAGATATCCGCCGAGCTCAAAACAATCACCGGTAGGTAGTACTTCCCTGCCAGGCTCACCGTCTAACATATACGAGTCTTCTTGCCCCGGGGTACCTCACCGGGTCCACCATGTACCCGTAGACGGTGCCTACCGCTCCTCGAATCGGGTTTCACATGCCACTCTAAGAACTGAGAAAACACATGGTGGACGCACTGAAATATCATATCAAGGGTAACCGGGTTTTTAAAACAACACATACTCTCCTTTAAAATACCCACGGTTCCCAAATCCAGAAATATCATGGAAACAACATATTTCAATGCGTATAATCAGAAAGCATAATGTGTGCGACATATAAAAGAAATGTAAGCATATCAGTATATCATGCAACATGGAAGAGTAACATGCACATATTTAGGGAAGACCGCTTCTTTAAAATGAATCAGTTTTAAAAAGTATCTTGTGGTTCCTAAATTCTCAATTCAAGCCAGAATCATCTATGTATGTGCAAATGTGTATGTGTACAAGTATGGGTGTACAATATGTAAGTACACGAGTATGCATGTACAATAGGTATGTGCACAAGTATGAGTGTACAATATGTAAGTACACAAGTATGAATGTACAATAGGTATGTGCACAAGTATGAGTGTACAATATGTAAGTACACGGGTATGAATGTACAATAGGTATGTGCACAAGTATGAGTGTACAGCATGTAAGTACACGAGTATGAATGTACAATAGGTATGTGCACAAGTATGAGTGTACAATATATAAATACACGAGTATGAATGTATAATAAGTATGTGCACAAGTATGACATGCAAGGGGTCATATCCTGAATGCAACGGTACTACAGTATAGTGACATGGCAATTATCGATGATGGAGTGTGTGAGCCGGCAAGCAGGTGTACGTAAAACATATGCATCATCGATAATGGTGCTGGTGTCCTAACAGCATGGATTTGATACAACAATAAACATATTTAACATGCAATGCGATGCAAACAGTAAGAATCTGCGGCAAATGAATAATAAACACAACAGTGTAGAATCTACATCAATGTATCAATGTCATACTGTTTTTGCCATTTGAAATAAGACGAATCGGGGTTTTTAGGAAAATAAGGGCTACGGTGTTTTTAAGAAAAGATGCGTCTTTTGAAAATATCCGTAGAATCCCTTGCCTGTCTTTAAAATACTCCCGATTCGTTAGTTTTTGAAATAGTTATGATATCGGCCTAGCCTAACATCTACTAGCAAGACTACGACTCTAACTAACAAGTCAATCAGGAGGGGTATGGAAACCACCTAAATCTGAGTCGATATATATATTTAAATATAAATATAATAGTCGGTGATCCCGCCTCAAAGGTACCGTGCACGATACAATATCATATGACATCCTCGAGTCATGAGTGCGGATCTATCATCAATAAAATGCTCGTACGGTAAATCATCGTATGGCATCCCAAAAGCTGGGTACAGGTCAATATCGCATTCATCTCATCAATTATCTGGTATCCTTATCATCATATCTCATGATCTGGGGTATTGATCTAAGTCTAGTACAAATCAATACCATCTATGTAAATATAAATGCGTGTGTGAAACACACGTCCAAAGGCCCGCTACAATCTCATGTCGTATCCCAAATACGAATCATATTACATCACCAATCTCATGGCACTATGCCCAATCTCATCGACTCATTTCCAAATACCATCCACTATCCTCATCATCCAGGTATATGTATAGCAAATAAGCATGTGTGTGCATGTGGGTGTAAACCTATTCTAGGGTTTGTATCTAGGAAACTATACTAGTTTACATCTAAACCCTATTCTATCCATAGTACACCTAATCACACCTGAATATCCAAGTCACACATAATGCTATCATACATATATATTGATATATCTAGCATACTAAGTATCGAACCGCGGAGGTGCTATACTCCATCCACCCGACTTCCCCCGTAGATATAATCTATTCACCTTGCATCCTGCGTGTCAATGTCGATAACGCCTTCATCTTCTTCATCGTATGAAGCCCTCGAGAAGGTACCTACAAGATAACACAATCGCAATGCACCTTAAAATCACATCGAGAAAACCAAACGACGCGCTAAGGCTTATAGGTTAGGACCTATGGACTACGCTTCAAAACCATCAAACAACCCTCGATGTCGTCGTACAAACGTCAAGTGATCGAGGTAAAACCCAAATACGCAAATCCAGAATTCAAAATACGAGAAACGAGACTCCGAATCAAAACAGCAACTTAGGAAAAAGGTCCCAGATTCTACCCTAGGTCAAATCAGACAATTTTGCATATACCAAGGGTCTATTTTACTGGAGACAAAGCCACAAAACAAGAACGAGCCAAAACCTTACTGGTCTGGCCGCAATTTGCGGCCAGAATGGATTTAATTGCGGCCAAGTTTGAGGGTGAGGGGTCAGGGCTTTGGTGGTAGCTTCCTAGGTTCCTGCATGTATCACCGTCCTTGCAAAATAATTTTCAGAGTGTCGGGGTGATAGAAGATTCCATTTTACATCCATAGAATTCAGAATTTTCCGATATCGGCATTTCTAAATCCGTATTCCGGGGTTCTAGTCTCTGGTTTAGGTCTTAATTCTAGCACTAGGGGGTTTGTGTGGTCTCTACTGAGCTCAATTGCCCATCACAACTCTCAATTTCCATTAACCCTAACTAGAATTCTTCTAAGTCCACAAAACCACTCGATATCGGTTCTAATCTAACATGGGGGTAAAAGTAATGGAAACACTAAGCTTATGGTTCAGAAAATAACTCATTTGGCAACTCAAGAAAATTCTTGAGTTGCCCCAAGTGGCCAAAATCCTTGCTTTCTTGGTCCAATATGCTTCTCTTGAGCTTGTGCATCTTTTTTGTGAAAAGGGTAATGGGTTTTGAGTTGATTTTCATGGTGTTTTGGGGGATTTTATGGAGAAGGAGGGGAGGGGAACATCAGCAGCAGCAGCAAAGGGAAGAGAGGGGAGAGAAATGAGTGAGGAAAATGATAGGGGATGGCTCAAGACAAAGGGTTGACCCTCACCCACTCTTTCTCTCTCTTGCCCACTCCTCACTATTCTAATCATATCCTTTTCTTTTCTTTTCTTTTCCCCTCTCTAATAAATCAATAACCATGCTATAAAATATGTAGGAAAGCCATGGAAATAAATGTAACAAGTGTAGAAATGGAATGGTGCATGTTTTGCACAAAACCCGCTTAAAATCCGATTAGCGATTTTTAATCGCGATTAGCACTAAATTAGCATATAATTACTCATAAAAACTTAAAATTTGCATAATTTACATAAAACACCCTCTTTTAAATAATTTCCATAATTTTCTAAATTTTTCCCCATTTATCGGTATTTAATTATACCACTTTATTTAAAATATTCAATATTTTATTATTAAATTATAAAAATTCCCCAAAAATAATATTTTATTTTTTTGAAATGTTACATCCCTGCTCGATTATCCCTAGCTGGTATTCTTTACCCCACGACGCCAAGGATCAAAGCCCTCGCCAAGAGGCAACCGGGCAGCAACCATGCTCGGTCAATCCTTAGCAGGCCTCTCTATGCTCTCCCGCGCTAAGGATCAGAGACCTCGCCAAGAGGCAACCGGGCCGTGACCCTGTCCGGTCCATCCCTGGCTGGTAGTTCCCTACCCACCGACGCCAGGGATCTAAGCCCTCGCCAAGAGGCCACCGGACAGCAACCCTGCTCGGTCAATCCTTAGCAGGCCTCTCCATGCCCTCCCGCGCCAAGGATATAAAGCCCTCATCTAGGGTCCGCCAAGCATCTACCCTGCTCAACTCCCTACACGTCTTACCAAGTGATCTCCACCTCGACTTCGGGGCCATGGAGATACCGAACTTTCACCGGTCTTCGCACACTTGGCAAATGGTCGAATTCAACTCGACGTGCGATCACTAAATGGAAAACTGACTTAAACATGAAGGCAGTGCTGCGCAAAAATAAATGTTCACCACGGGGAAAATGCGCACACAAAGACCACTGCAAAAAGGCCTTTTTATTCACAATGAATCAGATGTCTTTACAAGGGTATTATGGGCTCCCCAGCCTTACAAAAACGCCCGGAGGCTTACAAAATTTTAGCACAAAAAGAAAAGGAGACGAAGGAGCTCAGGCCTCAGGGCCGGGGAGAACATCGATGAGATGCACGTCCACTGCGACCACTGGGGCGGCATCTTCAGGGTCGGCACCCACGGCGGGAACCTCGGTGCCGGCAGCCGGGGCGACCGACTTATCTCCAACGCTCCCACCAGGGGCCTCTTTCCCTGCAGCGTTTCCAGGGGCATTCCCCTACGCGTCCACCTCGCGAGGGTACTCCTCCCGGAGCTTGCTATCAGGGAAATCCGGCATCTGGGCCTTGACAGCGTCGAGGGCGTCGTGCCAAATAACGCCTGCAGCTCCAGCAAGGTCGGCGTAGAACTGGTCCGACTCCTTGTAGCTTTCCACCGCCTTCGACGCCCGATGCTCTGCACGCTTCGTCCCTTCCTTCGCCACCTCATTCTCCCTTCGGAGGGTGTTCACCGTCTTCTTCAAGGTGGCAACGAGCACCTGGGAGTCTTCCAACTGGGCCTCGACGGCTCGGGCGGCCTCTCGGCACCTGGCGACCTCCCTATTCCCGGCCACCACCCGGTCTTCAAGGGCAGCGACCCTCTCCATCACTGCCTCCAGCTCCAGCCTTGAGCTCTCCTCCCGCGAGGAGAACTCGCCCGCGGCCCGCATTTCCGGGGCTATCTCCTCGTCCTCCATGTTGACGACGAGGGCGACGTGCTGGAGGACCTGAAGAGAAGAAAGAGGGTTAAAAAGAAAGGGAGGCACCCAATCACGCAAACCAAAAATGCTGAATGAAGAACCAAGTGGGGTGCGAACACTAACCTGCACGGTCTCTTGAGCTATGGCCGCCATTTGGGCTTGGAGGATCCCCCGAGGGATTCTGCCACCGGCCGACCTTTTCATCTCCGAGAGCAGGCTGTCGGCTACGGAAAGCCCCGAGGGCACCTCGAAGTGAAGCTCCCAATCGTCCACGAGGATCGGTGAAGCCGGGGAGGGGGCGCTGTCCTATGAAACCTCTTGAGGAGCGACGCGGGAGAACAGGTTGTTCCCGCCAAAATTTTCGGCCAAGAGCTACTTGTTCCCTTATAAAAAATAGGGGAGAGTCCTCAAAATTTGGCCTCACGTGTTAAACACGTGGGCGCTCATATGCAAAACATATGGGCGCTGAAAATAAAACAATTAAGGGCCAAACAGGCAACACGTGTAAAAAATGTGAGCGCTCATATGCAAAGCGTATGAGCGCTGAATAAAATAAACTTAAATGGCCAAACAGGCCTCACGTGTAAAACACGTGAGCGCTCATATGCAAAGCATATAAGTGCTGAACATAAATCACCAATGGCCAAACAGGCCTAACGTGTAAAACACGTGAGCGCTTATATGCAAAGCATATGGGCGCTAAAAATAAAACAATTAAGGGCCAAACAGGCATCACGTGTAAAAAACGTGAGCGCTCATATGCAAAGCGTATGAGCGCTGAATAAAATAAACTTAAAGGGCCAAACAGGCCTCATGTGTAAAACACGTGAGCGCTCATATGCAAAGCATATAAGCGCTGAACATAAATCACCAATGGCCAAATAGGCCGCACGTGTAAAACACGTGATCGCTCATATGCAAAGCATATGAGAGCTGAACATAAACAGGCTAAAACCCACAGCAGGGGTCACGTGTTAAACACATGAGTTCTTTTGCCTCTCACATGCAAAGCATATGAGCGTCCCAATTAAAAATGCTCGTATCAAATTCTAGAATTAAATTTTATTTTGGGAAATATTTTCCTGATCTTTCTCAAACTGAAAAGATCTTCTCTGTTAAACAGAGGACCTTTGGATCAAAAATCCAACGGTGATCATCTGGTAGAATAAAGTTCTATCATAGGAAAATATTTTCCTAATCTTGTTAAATTAACAAGATATTCATATGATCAGAATTCTATGTTAGAATAAAATTCTAATCTTATTAAACTAACGAGATATCTATATGATAGAATTAAATTCTATATTAAGAAAATATATTTCTGATCTTATTAAACTAAAAAGATATGATAGAATAAAATTCTAATCTTGTTAAAACTAACAAGATATTCATAATCTTGATTAAACAAACAAGAAATCTTCTCTGCTAAACAGAGAGCCTTTGGATTAAAAATCCAACGGTGAATAAAATTCACCGATTGATCTAAAAGATCATGAAATCAATCATGATCTCTCAATGAAGGATTCCCTTAACAAATTGATTCTTTTTCTTCTCATATAAATAGGAGCAAGGAGAGGAGGAAAACATATACACACAGAGAGAGGGGAAGAAAAATATATAGAGAGAATTTAATTCTCTAGAAACAGAAGAACCCCCCCCCCCCATAAACTTCAAATCCAAAAAAAAGCAGAAAAGAGAGAGAAAACCCCCTTTGTGAGCTAAAAAGAAAAGAGAATTTAATTCTCTAGAGAAAAGAAGATATCCTCAAAAAGAAAGAGAAACCCTAGGTAAGAAAAAAAAAAGAAATACAGAGAACATCTTACCTCTTCTTCGCCTTCACAAGAGTTGAACTCTTCTAAAAAGAACTTAGTTCTTCCTCTGTTTGAGATCTGCAGAAGCAGATCTCCTCACAAGTTGAGAATTTAATTCTCATCGGGAAGATTCTGTTATGTAGATTCAAACTTAGGGGAAAGAACTAAGTTCAAAGAATTTAATTCTTACAAAAACATATGCGAATCTAATTCCTCTAATAAGACTAGGGTTTAACCCTATATAAGAATTTAATTCTTATAAAATAATGGGCTTGAAAGTCTCAAAACTCAAGATCTCCATGTACGTAGAAAGATTAGCACCCAACATGATAATGGCATATCACGTGCTCCCACGTGAGCACCCTTGATGAACAAAAGAGAACAATTGAGAGCAGGTTACGTGATCCCACGCGACCCCCCCTAAAAAGTGCTTAGCACTTCCAAAGGAAAAGGGTAGAAACCCAAAGACAGTTACCACTTTTTTGGCACCTCATGTGATCCTACGTGACCCCCAATAGGGCTTAGCATTTATGAAAGGAATAAGGGAATAACGCCAAAGAAGCAGCGCCAACTTTCAAGCGCCTCACGTGCCACACGTGAGCGCCCCAGATTTCAGGGTTTAACACTGTTTTAAGGCCGCACGTGGGGGCACGTGAGCGCTGAGCATACATTAGTGTTTAACACTATAAGGAACCAATTTTAACCACAAATCAGTTAATTTCCCACTGAGATTAAATCTTCAAGTAAACCGAGCCTCTATGCTCAGAACTGACAACTCCTCGATTTGGGATTTGGTTCAAGGGCACATCTCTCCACACCTCTAATATCCGTCATTGTAATACTTCAACGTCTTCAGAGAGGTGGAGGGTCCCAATAACCAATAACTCTTGGCACACCCCCAAACCAATGAGCCAAAACTCTATGGACTATGATGTCCTTAAACATACATGGACTATGATGTCCTTAAACCCAATGGACCGCAACGTCTCTAAACCAAACTCTATGGACTATGATGTCCTTAAACCTACATGGACTATGATGTCCTTAAACCCAATGGACTGCAACGTCCCTAAACTAAACTCTATGGACTATGATGTCCTTAAACATGGACTATGATGTCCTTAAACCTACATGGACTATGATGTCCTTAATCCCAATGGACCGCAACGTCTCTAAAGTAAACTCTATGGACTATGATGTCCTTAAACCTACATGGACTATGATGTCCTTAAACCCAATGGACCGCAACGTCTCTAAACTAAACTCTATGGACCATGATGTCCTTAAACCCAATGGACCGCAACGTCCCTAAACTAAACTCTATGGACTATGATGTCCTTAAACATGGACTATGATGTCCTTAAGCCTACATGGACTATGACGTCCTTAAACCCAATGGACCGTGACGTCCTTAAACTAAAACGATAGAGTCCAAATGCTCTTTTGTTGGATCAAAAATGATCCCGAACCCCCGTTGGGTAGATCTTAGTCTAAAATTAGACCAACGTATCCTCAACAACCGTTTAAATTTGATCTTAATCTCAAACGAGATTAACGATCCTTAAATCAAACAAACCCAAATCTAAGAAAATACGGATTTGGACTAATCCCCGCCCTACAGGCGACAACATAAATTAGTCTCTGTATACAATCCACGGGCAACCAAAAACAAAACACACACACACGACACGAAGTGACCTTCTGGAGCAGGAGAAAGCGGTTATCGCTATGCGGTAATGTAATTAACTGCAGGGGCTTACGCCTGCAGAGAAGAGCGTCCCCACAATAAAAAACCCCTCACAACGAGGGAGAATCTGACGAAGTCTGCTACAACGGCCGCAACTGTTTAAATCTTCGATACATGGTGTCATAAATCAACTTGGTATCTTCAGAGAGGTAGACAGATAAAACCAAATAGCATCTGCCCCCAAATTCAGGCAAGACGTTTGTCTTCCCGGTTTTCGGCGGTAAACAGATTCTGACATGCCCGGTGGGACATTTTCCTCTTTCCACTCCACACTTCGTGTGTCGTGTTTTTCCGCGATCAAATAATCGTGGTATATATGGTTGTGGTTGCCTTTGGGTGATGGGATACCGAAGCCGGTGTTTCGTCTTTTCCGAGAATGGCGTTTACTTTCACTCACCGCAACTCAGGCTCTATCACATCTGGCGGAGTCAAGTGTGGGTCACTTGAAGCCTCAAATCTCTGCAATTTGGCTCTTCAAGAAATCAACGGGCTTCTCTTTGGGTCGATACTCCCACCTCCCACCCTCGGTGCCTCAACGCCGATGGAGGAAGCCCAGAGGAAGTCTGTCATCCGTAGACTGGCTCCCCAAGCAGCAGCTTTATCGACGGAATCAGTCCTCAAACAACTGACACATGCCAAGGACCAAGGTCGACGCAGGAGGCAGAATATTCAAGCTCTCAAAAGAAACAGGGGGCAGGCTCGGAAAAATCCTGAAGCTAATCAAATCACGGCCATAAGAAACGGTCGACGTCGATATCAGCATCATACAAAATGAGCTGGGGGCAGTTCTCCGTATGGTCCTGTTTCAACCCCAGTGGTGAATATTGTTGTTCCAACTGGGAACATCTTCAAACTGTTGCGATGGGTCAGACAAAATTCTCCTATCGCAATATTGAAGAAGTCTCCGCAGCCCATGGAGATCCCACGAGAGCAGAAACCAGTTTGCTCCCTAAGACAACTTTCCTCATCTATATATAAGGTGTGGAAGCAAGTGAAGGGGATTCATCCTAAGACGGATCCTGATACAGTGGTTCCTCCTAAAACCAAACCAGCTTTTCACAAAAAAGAGAGGCCTAATAAAGCTCAAGTGCCCGAAGCAAACTCCAAAGGCCAAAACTCCAAGCACCCTAAGCTTAGGGGCATGGTAGTTCACATAGTCTATTTGGTGAATTCCAAAGATGAAGTTCGAGCTTTTACTAGTCACCGACCTCAAACTCAGTCCCTGACAAAAGTTCAACTGCAATGTGAAAAGATGCAAGAGATGCTCGCTCAGGTGGCGGCAAACGCTAATCCATCGCCTAAGGAAAATCCCAAGGACGCACCCGAGGAAAGAGTAGAGAAGGAGTCAGATATTGATTTCCTAAAGCGCGCTCTGAAAAAGAGAGATGAAGAAGCGGCAGAAATATCCACTAAAATGAACCAGATGGCCCTTCTGATTCAGAATATGGCTGGAATGATGGTTCAATCGGAACAACTGGCAGATGAACCGCCGGTAGTCGGTCTTAAAGATAAGGATGACATTTCAAATCCACTGCAAACTTCATCAACGGCTAAGGAGGAAATGATTCCTAAAAGAAAAGCTTGATACATATATCGCTCAGCAAGTCAAAACTCACTATGCCAGTGAAGCATCAAATAAGCCAATCAAGACTGGTCGACTGTATCCGGTGTGCTACGATCAAATACAGTACCCGCTAGAATACATACTTCCGACTCCACATATACAAAGGAACCGGGAATCCTCACCAGCACATCGCGCGATTTAAATCCATGTGCGGTAACACTGGAGAGAATGATATACTTCTCCTCTGACGGTTCGTCAGCTGTCTGGCGGGTATTGCCTTCGAATGGTATGCGGAACTCCCGAATGACTCCGTGAATACCTTCGACGAGATAGAGATGCTCTTCTGTCAGAAATTCTCTAGTGTGAATAAACGCACTACCGTAACGACGTTGGTCAATGAAAGGGTTAGACCAAGTGAGACCTCGGTTCAATATGTTACCCGATGGCAAAATCTCTGGTCAAAATGCGAGCAACGTATCGATGAAGCTGCAGCTGTGGGAATGTTCATAGCCACCCTTGACCCAAATTCAAAAGGTGTTCCTATTTACGGCCCTTTTCAAGCCGACAACCTTCCAAGAACTCATGGATAAAATGGCTCGATTGGATCAAATGGGTCAAGACTCTTTCTCATCCGATGATGACGGGTGAAAAGCGAAGGAAAGATGGCGTTTATCGCGTATGCTCAACAAAAATAAGCGGCTCTGAAGCAACCTGTCGCTAAAATAGCGACGGCGTGGGTACTAGTTATCCCCGAGATATACACAGGGGGTATATTTCTCACTGGCGGAAGAATCTCTATGGAGAATGATCCTTTCTTCTCAAAAGACAGGAAGGATATTAAGGGGCCTACAAACATGTCCTACAATCTAGTGGAATGCCCCACTAAAAAAACGGTATGTCCACAAGCAAAATGGGCACGGATGAAAACCCGAAAGGGCGCCGTGAGTAAAAACAGCAGGACTGCCGGCGAGCTTGTGAAAACCCGGAAGGGCGCAATCTCGTTAAAAAAATGGTACGTCCGCAAGTAAAATGGGCACGGATGAAAACCTGAAAGGGCGCCGTGAGTAAAAACAGCAGGACTACCAGCGAGTTTGTGAAAACCCGGAAGGGCGCAACCTCGTTAAAATAAATACACTTACGAGATCCTCACGATTCGTAAGGAGAATCCCCCTGTGAGACCCTCACGGCTCATAGGATTCAAAAGCCTTAAGTTACAGGGATCTGGACCTATTCTTAAGCCGTCATATCCTCCAAATTTCCCTACAGGCGGTCCATATTGACCCTTGTATACAATCCAGGAGCACGAATAAATATTTCTTTGCCAAGTTCTACAAATGGAAAGAAATGTCCCTATATGGTGAATAACACTTGTAGGTCCTCTCGACTTATAAGGAGAAAACACTCTTGGAAGATCATTATGACTTACAAGAGAAGATATCACTTAGGAATCCCCATGATTCTTAAGGAGAAAATACGCCTAGGAGATCCTCACGGCTTGTAGGGAGAAAACCCTTTATGAGACCCTTACGGCTCATAAAGTCAAAAGTCTTAGTCGACAGAATCCTAACCCTATCTACTAAGCCACCTTTGTCCAAATCGACAGAGGCAAATGATGAGTCGCTCCTGGCAATATCCCAGTTGTAGCGATACTGATGCCTAGACAGGTGTCAAACCCCAAGTCAACCTCTCCGGCAAATGCCGCCGCTACAGTCATCTAATGAAGAAGGAGAACCTATTCGTTTGGGATCGTAAATGCCAAAGTGTACTGGACGAGATCAAGCAATATCTGCAGAACCTACCGGTACTGACCGCTCCAGTCAACAGCCCTTGAAGGTTCTTTAGGCACGCTATAGGCATAGGAGAACGACCAAGGGAAAGAGAGAGCCCTCTACTATTTGAGTCGAGTTCTCCTGGGGGCAGAAAATAACTACTCCCCTATCGAAAAACACTGCATGGCGTTAATCTTCACGATAACGAAGCTTCGGCATTATGCTTTGGTGCATGATGTCCATCTCATATCAAAAGTGGATCCTCTCAAATATTTGATGTCAAGAGTCATACTAATGGGACGGCTCGCTAAATGGGCCTTACTCTTAATGGAATTCTCGATAACGTACTGACCTCTCAAGGCAGTGAAAGGACAGGCCGTCACCTACTTCCTCGCTGAGCATCCGATACCTGCCGATTGACCCATAAATTGCGAATTACCAGATGAGCACACGTTTGACACGATCGACGGGGAGAAAGGAGGGAGTGATACCCGATGGGAACTCTATTTCGAGGGGGCATCTTCCATGAAGAAGCGAAAGCATAGCTCCCCCATAATCAAATCTGGGGTAGGCCTCATCTTCGTGACTCCACAAAAAGGGATAATGCGCTTTGCCTTTTCCTTAACAGAGCTGAGGACAAACAATGAAGCAGAATACGAGGCTTTAATAGCAGGTCTTGAGATCGCTGTCGACATGGGAATCAAAAACCTCTTCATATACGGAGACTCCCAGCTGGTCGTTAGCCAAGTAAACGGTGACTATCAGATGTGAAAGCCAGAGTTGGTAAAATATGGCAAAAGAGTGCAACAGTTACTAACTCAAATCCCCTCCTACGCCCTGGAAAGCGTACCGCGTACAGAAAATAGCAAAGCGGATGCATTAGCCAAACTCGCTAAAGAATTGGCTGACGAAAACCTCGATGACGTAAGGATCATTATACAAAGCTGTCGGGTCCTTGCACCAGCAGAAATATCTCCGGAGTCGTCTGAAGAAAAGGAAGTGACCAAGCAAACAGCCCTACAAATAGAGGACCAAGAAAGGGCTAAGTATTGGAGAGAAGTCTTTATAAACTACTTCAAATCCTGTCAAACACCGGAAGACGCATCCTCAAGACATTAGCTCATGAAATGAGCTCTGTCTTTCGCCTTCGTCAATGATACTCTATATAAGAGATAGTTCGACTCTCTGTGGCTGAGATGCCTGGGACCGGAAGAAGCAAGGAGAGTCGTCCAAGAAACTCACGACGGACTCTGCGGTTCTCATCAAGCCGGGCCAAAGATGAAGCTGAAGATCAAAAGAATGGGCTACTATTGGCCCACGATGATTCAGGACTGCCTCGAATACACGAAGCAGTTCCACTAGTGCCAAATTCATGGAGACTTCATCCACCAGCATCCAAACCCGCTACACCCAACAGTGGCTAGCTGGCCGTTTGAAATGTGGGGAACCGATATAATTGGGCCCATCGAACCAGCGTCATCCAAAGAACATCAGTTCATATTGGCGACACCTGATTACTTCTCTAAGTGGGCAGAAGCAGTACCGCTAAGAGAAGTGAAGACGGAGAATATTCTCCATTTCTTCAAGACACACATCATCTCTCGGTTCGGCACTCCGCGACGGATTATCTCCGATAACGGGCCGGCCTCCAGAAGTCTCAGAATCAGCCGCTTCGCACAGCAGCATAACATAGACTGGAGATACTCCTCGGTCTATAATCCCCGAGCTAACGGTCTAGCTGAGGCTTTCAGAAAAACCTTGACAAAGATCATAAAGAAGACGGTATCCAAAAATAAAAAGGACTAGCACGAGAGACTGCATGAAGCTCTCTGGGCGTATCGAACTACGTTCGAAACGGCTACGAACACAACGCCGTATGCATTGGTATTCGGCACGGAAGCAGTACTCCCCTTGGAGATAGAGCTACCCTCTCTACGAGTGGCGGTTCATTACGAACTAACAGATGAAGAGAATGCTCATCTTTGGCTTGAGGAGCTCGACGCCCTCGATGAAACTTGTCTCGTGGTGCAGCAAAACCTAGAAGCTTACAAAGCAAGGATGACGCGCTCATACGAAAGATTGACTAAGACGAGAACATTCCGCCAAGGCGAACTCATGTTGGTTATCAAAAGACCTATGATCTTTAATCGTGCCAAACTGGGGAAATTCGAGCCAAACTATAAGGGCCCGTACATCATAGACAAAGTCTACCAAGGAGGGGCTTACTTGCTCATGGATATGCATGGCGAAAGACCCTTCCGGCCAATAAACGGCCGATTCCTTAAGAAATACTACGCCTGACGAGTCACAGCCCAGGTTAATGATAGATGAAGATGCTTGTGTTCGCTCGCTGTCTTCCTGAGTACCAAACTCTGTAAGTGATATCCGGCAAAACTTCGCCACAGAAAACTAACAACGGACCAAAACGTCCCTAAACTAACGATGGACCGCAATGTCCTGAAACTAACAACGGGCCGAAACGTCCCTAAACTAATGATGGACCGCAATGTCCTGAAACTAACAACAGACCGAAACGTCCCTAAACTAACAACAGACCGAAACGTCCTGAAACTAACAATGGACCGCAATGTCCTGAAACCAGCTACGGACCGAAACATCCTTAAACTACTATGAACCGCAGAATCCTTAGGCTAACGCGGCAAAAAAAACGGTATGTCCATAAGAGAAATGGGAACGGATGAAAACCCAAAAGGGCTCCGTAAGTAAAAACAGTAGGGCTACCGGCGAGTTTGTGAAAACCCGAAAGGGCGCAGACTTGTAAAAGAAATTCATGCACACTTGCAAGGTCCTCTCGACCTTGTAAGGAGAAAATACCCGCGTGAGATCCTTAGGACTCACAAGGGAGAAACACACTTAGGGATCCCCATGATTTCTAAAGAAAAATTACACTTACAAGATCCTCATAACTTGTAAGGAGAATGTCCCCCCTATGAGACCCTCACGGCTCATAGGATTTAAAAGCCTTAAGCTACAGGGATCTAAACATGTTCTTAAGCCATCACATCCCCCAGTTTCAATATTGACCCTTGTATATAATCCACGGGCACAAATAAACGTCTCCCCCACCAAATTCCACCAATGGCACGAAA
Organism: Agapanthus africanus; assembly: GCA_030015575.1. Taxonomy (NCBI): domain Eukaryota; kingdom Viridiplantae; phylum Streptophyta; class Magnoliopsida; order Asparagales; family Amaryllidaceae; genus Agapanthus; species Agapanthus africanus. The sequence goes on along the minus strand of JASDDO010000018.1, from coordinate 464,967,911 downwards.
TGTTCTCAGTTGGTGAACGACACTTGTAAGTCCTCTTGACTTATAAGGAGAAAACACTCTTGTAAGATCCTTACGACTTATAAGAGGACACGCACTTAAGAATCCTCACGATTCCTAAGGAGAAAACGCACCTACGAGAACCTCATGACTCATAGGGAGAAACACCTTTATGAGACCCTCACGGTTCATGAAGTCAAAAGCCTTAGTCGACAGGATCCTAACCTTGTTTGCTAAGCCACCTTTGTTCGAATCGACAAAGGCAAATGATGATTCGCTCCAGACAATATCCCAGTTGTAGCGATGCTGATGACTAAATCGGTAATAAATCCCAAGTCCTTTCACGGCAAGTGACAATTCGCTCCTGGAAATATTCCAATCGCAGCGATGCTGATGCTAAGATTGGTGTCAGATCTCAGGTCTATACTCGCAACAAAATCAGCGAGCCAAAAATACAAAAAATATATATAGCCGAAATGATTGGGCAACTCGCAATAAAAATCAGCGAGTAAAAAGAAAAATAGCCGAAATGATTGGGCACCGCAAAAAATAGCCGAAATAATTGGGCAATCGCGACTTTCGCGATATAAAAAGCTAAAATGATAGAGCATCGCGGAAGGAAATAAAAAAAATGATGAAAGAATGAAACTTTTGCCCTACAGGTGAGTCCATACTAACCCCTGTATACAATCCATGGGCATAAACGAAAAGGGAACCATATCTCCCAATAGACTCTGTCAAAGGGAGACTCAGATCTCGACGACAACATCTGCATCCCAGAAGATCAACGCGCCATTCCTTCCCGACACCGCAAAAAGCGGAGCAAGTCGACCAATGAACTCCCCACCGGAGCAATGCTCCGTCTCGGAAACAAGTCAACCAATGACCTCCCCGCCGGAACAACGCTCCGTCTCGGAAACAAGTCAGCCAATGACCTACCCTCCGAAACAACGCTCCGTATCGGAAACAAGTCAGCCAATGACCTCCCCGCCGAAACAACGCTCCGTCTCGAAAACAAGTCAGCCAATGACCTCCCCGCCGGAACAACGCTCCGTCTCGGAAACAAGTCAGCCAATGACCTCCCCGTCGGAACAACGCCCCGTCTTGGAAACAAGTCAGCCAATGACCTCCCCGCCGGAACAACGCCCCGTCTCGAAAACAAGTCAGCCAATGACCTCCCCGCCGGAACAACGCCCCGTCTCGGAAACAAGTCAGCCAATGACCTCCCCGCCGGAACAACGCCCCGTCTCGGAAACAAGTCACCCAATGACCTCCCCGCCGGAACAACGCTCCGTCTCGGAAACAAGTCAGCCAATGACCTCCCCACCGGAACAACGCTCCGTCTCGAAAACAAGTCAGCCAATGATCGCCCCGCCGGAACAATGCTCCGTCTCGAAAATAAGTCATAACAAGTCAACCAATGACCTCCCCGCCGGAGCAATGCTCCGTCTCAAAAACAAGTCAACCAATGACCTCCCCGCTGGAGCAACGCTCCGTCTCAGAAACAAGTCAACCAGTGACCTCCCCGCCGGAACAATGCTCCGACCCGGAAACAAGACAACCAATGACCTCCCTACCGAAGCAAGGCTCCGTCGTGGAAACAATTCAACCAATGACCTCCCCGCCGGAGCAATGCTCCATCTCGGAAACAAGTCAACCAATGACCTCCCCGCCGGAGCAATACTCCGTCTCGGAAACACAAGTCAACCAATGACCTCCCCGCCGGAGGAATGCTTCGTCTCAGAAACAAGTCAACCAATGACCTCTCGGCTCGTAGGGAGAAACGTCTATATAAGACCCTCACGGCCCATAAAGTCGGAAAGTCTTAGGCTACAAGGACCCTAAACTTGTCTCCTAGGCCATCAATTCTATGGTCACACATTAATTTGCACTACTTCACCCACGTACATACATACGTGTGCAAAGTAGTGGGAGGAATTTGTTCCCGCCAAAATTTTCGGCCAAGAGCTACTTAGCCCCTTATAAAAAATGGGAGAGAGTCCTCAAAATTTTGCCTCACGTGTTAAACACATGGGCGCTCATATGCAAAGCATACGGGCGCTGTAAATAAAACAATTAAGGGCCATACAGGCATTACGTGTAAAAAAACGTGAGCGCTCATATGCAAAGCGTATGAGCGCTGAGTAAAATAAACTTAAAGGGCCAAACATGAGCGCTCATATGCAAAGCATATAAGCGCTGAACGTAAATCACTAATGACCAAACAGGCCTCACATGTAAAATACGTGAGTGCTCATATGCAAAGCATATGGGCGCTGAAAATAAAACAATTAAGGTCCAAACAGGCATCACGTGTAAAAAACGTGAGCGCTCATATGCAAAGCGTATGAGCGCCGAATAAAATAAACTAAAGGGCCAAACAGGCCTCACGTGTAAAACACGTGAGCGCTCATATGCAAAGTATATAAGCGCTGAACATAAATCACCAATGGCCAAACATGTCTCACGTGTAAAACACGTGATCGCTCATATGCAAAGCATATGAGCACTGAACATAAACAGGCTAAAACCCACAGCAGGGGTCACGTGTTAAACACATGAGTTCTCTTGCCTCTCACATGCAAAGCATGTGAGCGCCCCAATTTAAAATGCTCCTATCAAATTCTAGAATTAAATTCTATTTTGGGAAATATTTTCCTGATCTTTCTCAAACTGAAAAGATCTTCTCTGTTAAATAGAGGACCTTTGGATCAAAGATCCAACGGTGATCATCTGGTAGAATAAAGTTCTATCATAAGAAAATATTTTCCTAATCTTGTTAAATTAACAAGATATTCATATGATCAGAGTTCTATGTTAGAATAAAATTCTAATCTTATTAAACTAACGAGATATCTATATGATAGAATTAAATTCTATATTAAGAAAATATATTTCTAATCTTGTTAAACTAAAAAGATATGATAGAATAAAATTCTAATCTTATTAAAACTAACAAGATATTCATAATCTTGATTAAACAAACAAGAAATTTTCTGTGTTAAACAGAGAGCCTTTGGATTAAAAATCCAACGGTGAATAAAATTCACCGATTGATCTAAAAGATCATGAAATCAATCATGATCTCTTAATGAGGGATTCCCTTAATAAATTGATTCTTTTTCTTCTCATATAAATAGAAGCAAGGAGAGGAGTAAAACATATACACACAGAGAGAGGGGAAGAAAAATATAGAGAGAGAATTTAATTCTCTAGAAACAGAAGAACCCCCCCCATAAACTTCAAATCCAAAAAAAAGCAGAAAAGAGAGAGAAAAACCCCTTTGTAAGCTAAAAAGAAAAGAGAATTTAATTCTTTAGAGAAAAGAAGATCTCCTAAAAAAGAAAGAGAAACCCTAGGTAAGAGAAAAAAAGAAATACAGAGAACGTCTTACATCTTCTTCGCCTCCACAAGAGTTGAACTCTTCTAAAATGAACTTAGTTCTTCCTCTGGTTGAGATCTGCAGAAGCAGATCTTCCCATAAGTTGAGAATTTAATTCTCATCGGGAAGATTCTGTTATGTAGATTCAAACCTAGGGGAAAGAACTAAGTTCAAAGAATTTAATTCTTACAAGAACATATGGGAATCTAATTCCTCTAGTAAGACTAGGGTTTAACCCTATATAAGAATTTAATTCTTATAAAACAATGGGCTTGAAAGTCTCAAAACTCAAGATCTCCATGTACGTAGAAAGATTAGCACCTAACATGATAATGGCATATCACGTGCTCCCATGTGAGCATCCTTGATGAACAAAAGAGAACAATTGAGAGCAGGTCACGTGATCCCACGTGACCCCCCTAAAAGTGCTTAGCACTTCCAAAAGAAAAAGGGTATAAACCCAATGACAGTTACCACTTTTTTGGCGCCTCATGTGATCCTACGTGACCCCCAATAGGGCTTAGCATTTATGAAAGGAACAAGAGAATAACGCCAAAGAAGCAGCGCCAACTTTCAAGCGCCTCACGTGCCACACTCGAGAGCCCCAGATTTCAGTGTTTAATACTGTTTTAAGGCCGCACGTGGGGACACGTGAGTGCTGAGCATACATTAGTGTTTAACACTATAAGGAACCAACTATAACCACAAATCAGTTAAGTTTCCCCTGAGATTAAATCTTCAAGTAAACCGAGCCTCTAAGCTCAGAACTGACAACTCCTCGATTTGGGATTTGGTTTAAGGGTACATCTCTCCATACCTCTGATACCTGTCGTTGTAATCCTTCAACGTCTTAAGAGAGGTGGAGGGTCCCAATAACCAATAACTCTTGGCACACCCCCAAACCAATGAGCCAAAACTCTATGGACTATGATGTCCTTAAACCTACATGGACTATGATGTTCTTAAACCCAATGGACCGCAACGTCTCTAAATCAAACTCTATGGACTATGATGTCCTTAAACCCAATGGACCGCAACGTCTCTAAACCAAACTCTATGGACTATGATGTCCTTAAACCTACATAAACTATGATGTCCTTAAACCAAATGGACCGCAACGTCCCTAAACTAAACTCTATGGACTATGATGTCTTTAAACATGGACTATGATGTCCTTAAACCTACATGGACTATGATGTCCTTAAACCCAATGGACCGCAACGTCTCAAAACTAAACTCTATGGACTATGATGTCCTTAAACCTACATGAACTATGATGTCCTTAAACCCAATGGACCGCAACGTCTCTAAACTAAACTCTATGGACTTTGATGTCCTTAAACCTACATGGACTATGATGTCCTTAAACCCAATGGACCGCAACGTCCCTAAACTAAATTATATGGACTATGATGTCCTTAAACATGGACTATGATGTCCTTAAACCTACATGGACTATGATGTACTTAAACCCAATGGACTGTGGCGTCCTTAAACTAAAACGATAGAGCCCAAATGCTCTTTTGTTGGATCAAAAATGATCCTGAACCCCCGTTGAGTAGATCTTAGTCTAAAATTAGACCAACATATCCTCAACAACCATTTAAGTTTGATCTTAATCTCAAACGAGATTAACGATCCTTAAATCAAACAAACCCAAATCTAAGAAAATACTGATTTGGACTAATCCCCGCCCTATGGGCGACAACATAAATTAGTCTCCGTATACAATCCACGGGCAACCAAAAACAAAACACACACACACGACACGAAGTGACCTTCTGGAGCAGGAGAAAGCGGTCATCGTTACGCGGTAATGTAATTAACTGCAGGGGCTTGCGCCTGCAAGGAAAAGCGTCCCCACAATCTAAACTCCTCACAACGAGGGGGAATCTGACGAAGTCTGCTACAACGGCCGCATCTGTTTAAAACTTTGATACATGGTGTCATAAATCAACTTGGTATCTTCGGAGAGGTAAAAAGATAAAACCAAATAGCATATGCCCCCAAATTCAGGAAAGACGTTTGTCTTCTCGGTTTTCGGCGGTAAACACTGGTCTCACCTCCCACCTCGGGAGCCCTGGGCTCTTGCTCACGAGCATGCTTTCGGACCGGCACACGACTGGACTCGGGAGCCTGGGCGCGTTTTGGCGCCTGGTTGGAGTGGCCACTGGTGGAACCGGAGCTGACGACGGGCGAGAAGGGCCGGCGCCTCCGGCCTTCTTCCTCTTCTTCACGTCAACCACTGCCGCCCGAAATTTGCTTAGGTCTATGGGTCCTGCATAAGACAAAAATACAAGGAGTCAGCAATACCAGGAAAAAAGAAAGAATGCACAAATCTAAACAGGTCGCCTGAAAGCGCCTAACTTACCCGCGTAATCGGCGGGGCTGAGTCCGGCCCAACTGAGGGCCCGCTCAGACAGCAGCACATCAGCCCGAGGGAGGGGCTCCCTCTTCGACACCGCCACCGCGTCGGGATCATTCGACCGACTCACTCGTGGACAGCTGGCCCTTTGCCACAAGGTAGGCACAGGCCAATCCTCACCCTCGGGCGGCGCAATAAATAAAAACTTTTTCTTCCATTCATGAATGGAAGTGTAAGTCTACGGTAGCGCCTCGGCCGTCATTCCGAGGCCAGACGCGGAAACAAAAACTTTTTAGGAAACCGGCGCTATCGTAGTCTTTCAGCCGGATCGAACCATTAACGCTAAACTAGCTAACTACAAAGAAGTGAGAGTGGCTATACCGATCGATCCATGTTCTTCGGTCTTTAGCCATCGTCTCTAGCTTCTTGCGGCATCTCCGATCTCGCTCGATCTCCGTTCTCCTCGTCGAAAAATGCACCACAACATCGAATCCTTTTACGGGCTCCCGCTTCGAACTGAAGCAACTCGGACACGAAGTTTGCAAGCCGACGTGTCCAAGGTGAAGTAGAGAATGTGTGTGATCACTTTGTCTCAAGCATCCATTGATTCTCAACACATGAGAGTGTATGGATGGAGGTTGAATTTGATGCCAATGGTGGAACTTGTGAGCTAGAGGAGGAAAGAAGGTGGAGAGCTTTTTGTTATTATCTTGAGATGAAGAAAAATGAGAGTGCTAAAATAAATCAAGAGCAACCCCAAGCCTAACATGGCTGCCCTCTCTCTCCAAGCATCATATCAACACAATAATCAATTATAAAATGTGACATTTGTATAAATAATGATACCATGAGTCACTAGATTGCATACGCCACATTTAATGCACCTCATGATGAATTCCACTCACAATTTCCACATGCAAACATTAATCCAAATATTTGCAACAATAAAAAGAACAGCATCATCTAAAGTAAACCCGTGACGGATCACAAGAATACCCCTCACCTGTATATACATACCTGCATCCGCATTTCGACTGAATGCAAATGCGATGAGACTAAAGTAATCCAACAAATCTAATACTAGGATCCGGCTTAAACCAAAGCCCACTAGTATGATCCGTCCGATCATGATCCGTGCACGAGTGCACGTATATGATCGAACCCTGCCATAATACCATACGACCTCTACAACATTTCGCCCGAAACTTGAGAAACTGTCTGTGGGGGACTCTAAAGACTCATCAATACTTTGGCTGTGGATTTAACCACTAGCACGTCAGTAGTACTAGCTGTACGTAACGGGCTACCAGGTATTGAACAAAAGGAAGGTCGATTAGCGAACTCATCCTGACACCCTACTGAGCCTGTCAGTGACAATATTCGTACAGTCCGGTCCGTTCGTCTATGAGTATCGCATGTCGGGCCTAGGGGGTTGGTAAAAGTCAGACCTCTAAAAGCGGTACAAGTCGTGTCGGAGTGTAGCCCAGAACACCCTGAGATACTACTGGAATACCTACCAGTAAATCTCCTGCCTTAGCCAAGGACTTCGTGTAATGGCTTTCCTATACACAGCGCGATCTCACCCCCAATACCGGGAGAGACGAAACCCCTGCCGATCCGCTCACTGCCTCCATGTGGCTCGGGACTGTACCCAACTAAAACCTGTTTGCACGACTCCTTTGAGCCATGGTAGGGTAGTAATCAAAGTACAGTGGGAACTCACACGAGACAAATGACGATCTCAGGTCGATGAACTAACCTGTACACATGTCACCAGGGAACTGCTATCTGACGTCAGGTATAATACCAACTAGCATATTCCCAGCGAGTCTTGTCCGGTGTACTCATAACCCAATGAGCACCTGTATACATCTCAGGTGATCCAACTGTCACCAATGGCTTGTGAGACCGGCCACCGCCCCTCGTCGAGGTCTCGACTGTATACACTAGTCTACTAATGGAGTATCGATGCCCAGTTTCGAAACTCTCACGACTAGGGACCACTTTAAGGATGTGCTTATAGACTACCCAACTCTCACGTATATGATCGCCATCATACTGCTGGTAGTCAAGCAGGAATCCTAAGGGCTCTACCAACGTGTAATAGTGATCTGTAATATCACCTGAAGCAGTACACGATGATAAAGATAAACCAGATAGCATACTATCATCTTGAGTAAGACTGTCCTACCGGCATAGGTCCTCCCTCAATCATTGCAATCATGTTCCTGCGATCCAATAATTGACTTTGAGGGCACTATATCCAACAATCTCCCACCTGCACTCAAGGCTAATTATTGCGATGTCGCATACTCACAGCCCGTGTGATACCGAACACCCAACTCCTCTACTGATCAGTCTCACAAAGCCCGTTTGTGAAACTATTGCGTTCGAGGAATAGCCTCAGTGAGTGGATCCGCTCTGATGTTTCTTTCTATGTCTCTCTTTATCTCAAGTTCGCGGAGAAAATCCATCTCCCGAAATGAGCAATACCTGTCTTAGAATATGTCTGGATATCTGATGGGACCTAGTTCATAAATGAACTCCAAATACAAACTTCTTAGACTGTATCGTCAACTGAACTTAATCAGTATCCTGCGCCATGCCTCCCTCAGTATCCGCTTGGACCACCTGTCCAAACTACTGCCCCTCTTTAGAGGGAAAACTATAACTCTGATGGTCACTCTGTCATTCAGGTCACCTTGGAAGCCTGGAATGATAACTGTCTCCCGAATGAGGCTGTTGTTATCATATCCTTAGAACATCTACTTATGTTCTAAAACTGCTTCCGAACGTTTCTCCAGGATTGGATTAATATCAACTTATTGCATCTAGTACAAAAACAACATCTGGTGTGGTACTTGACATCTCATGATTAACTCAATTACCTAAACAAGTGATATGTCAATCATACACATCCCTCTCCCCTTTAGTCTGGAAGACACCTTTAGAGAGGGTGACTCCATCACCTATAGGTATACCACTGTGCCAGGAGTCGTCCATTCTAAAACACCTTTAGAATGCTGTCTAAGTACCCAGATTGGGACACTTCCCAAATCTAGATCTAAAACCATAGATGTAGTAACCAGAATGTCTAATATAATATCCAAGCCCTATGTAGAGAAACCACTGTGTGACAACCACAGTATAACCGATTGTAGTATAGGAATTTTACTTCCTACTCTGTGTATGTCATCCAAATACCAGGACATCACACCCTGCTACCTTCTTAATAGATCCATCCCCTATTCTGATGAAGTCAAACCTATGACTGTCACATCAGAAATAGATGATCTATCTCCGCTATATCTTCTTTAGTCTATAAATAGACATAAGCTACTTGTCCACTATGCTTCCGCTGCTCCTACTGACTACGATAACCCTCTGGCAGAGTCATATACACGTACACTTCTAAAGCCAGTTCAGAACGACGCTATACTCATCCTTCTGCCGAGTTTCATAGTCCAGAACAACAGTAATGGCAAGTCTGGGTAAACAAGAACCTCCCTGTAACCGTCCTTGAGGCTACCGGAGTACCTCTCGGGTGCCTGAAGTTACCCACCATATCTGTGGAGTGGCTAATGGAATGTCAATCCAGATTGAATCTTTAGGTCCTCTTAAATTTTCAGTAATCGTTTGCGGTTCTGGAATCACTTCCAGTTCTACCATACTCCCACTACTGTTTTCTGAAAAAATCCATTTTTATTAAAACAGTGGCGAGTCAAGAACAATATCGCTATTGATCTTCCAGATGGTAGAAAGTCAACCCTCGACATAGCCCGGGTTAACCCACAAACAGCCATTACAAAAACGTGCCTTGAGTTATCCAGAGTCTGGTTTTAAGTATAAACCGGACAACTCCATATACCTTAACATCGTTAAGATATGATCCATTCTATATCCAATATAGAAACAGAGACACTGATTTAATTGGAACCAGATTCAAATCATGCAGCCGTCTCCAGTGCATGTCAACCAAATGGAGAGAGGCCGATCAACATTACTCAACTTAGGAGTGCATCCAAACATGAGTAACCCGAAAGAGAAACAAGTTTCTCAAAACCATTACTATCAACTGAATACCATACACAAGTATCTACATCTTCGATTACCTTCAAGAATCCTGATACTTGCGACACCTGGTTCTCTACTTTATTCATATACCTATAACTTCTCAAAACTTGGACCTTGTATTTCTACAAAACACATGTCTAAGAACTAGAGAAGTCACAAGTAAACATAATATAGTACGAGGACCAACCCCTCTGTCCTAATGGACACTGTACAATATACAATACTCTGTATAAGTCCCCTGAGTTGAATAACTCAAACCCTGTGCGTCGTAGGTTGAAAACTGTACTATGGTTATGAAGAATTACACCGCTGTTTAATGCTCCTTACCTAACCATCAACTGATATAGGTAAATATTATGGACATAATTTCAAAAAGTTATATCTCACATTATAAAAATAAACGTAAAGATATATCAATTTGAAATTGGTGCATAACAACGGATATTCAAAACCAAATATTTGCCGTCCGGCAAACAACCTATGCGATTTCCTCAAATATCACCAATTACAACGAATCCCGATATAATAAGGATGATCACCTAATTCCCAATAACTTGCTCCCACTCATCATCTATAAAACTACACAGATGTGAGAATCATACCTGGTAAATACATACCCTGGAGTAAGTACTAATTGGAAAATCAGTTTTCTATTAACAATACACAGTGAAACTGAAATATAAAAATGTTTCGAAGGGGTATCCGGGTATTCCTAATAATGCCTCTTCTATTATCAAATTCATGATTGTAACCGTATATTTCCTTGCCATCTCTCCAAATCCCTTTATTTGTCTTTAGTCATTACCTTCTGTACACCATCGTTAGGCTAAATAGTTTTCTTCCTTCCCTACCGTTCGGCACCAGCCTATGGTTTGGAAGAACACTATCCAATAAGCGTAATAGGTGTACTGTCCTAATTCTAGGAGCACTCTACAACGTTTCGTCCGAAACTTGAGAAACTGTCTGTGGGGGACTCTAAAGACTCGTCAATATTTTGGCTGTGGATTTAACCACTAGCACGTCAGTGGTACTAGCTGTACGTAACGGACTACCAGGTATTGACCAAAAGGGAGGTCGATGAGCGAACTCATCCTGACACCCTACTGAGCCTGTCAGTGACAATATCCGTACAGTCCGGTCCGTTCGTCTATGAGTATCGCATGTCGGTCCTAGGGGGTTGGTAAAAGTCAGACCCCCAAAAGCGGTACAAGTCGTGTCGGAGTGTAGCCCAGAACACCCTGAGATACTACTGGAATACCTACCAGTAAATCTCCTGCCTTGGCCAAGGACTTCGTGTAATGACTCTCCTAGACACAGCGCAATCTCACCCCCAATACTGGGAGAGATGAAACCCCTGCCGATCCGCTCACTGCCTCCATATAGCACGGGACTGTACCCAACTAAAACCTATTTGCACGACTCCTTTGAGCCGTGGTAGGATAGTAATCAGAGTACAGTGGGAACTCACACGAGACAAATGATGATCTCAGGTCGATGAACTAACATGTACACATGTCACTGTTCCCGCCGAAAATTTCTGCGCAGAAGAGTCCAAGGTATCAAATGGCAACGATATGCTTAAGGAAATGTGAACCAGTGTCTTCCGGCCTATGTTTTGATAAACTCCCGAAGGAGGAACTGTTAAATTCTGATGATATTGGAAGCATCTCGAAAAACCCTTCGATTTGATATATTATGGGCCTCACAATTCATCCGGGATCAAAAGTTATGAGGCATCACGTGTCCACACGTGATGGACCTTTAAGAACCCGCTGGAGGAGTTAAAAGATATAATAAAAACTCAGAAAAGACCCCAATGGAGCATCACGTGCTCACACGTGACCATGGGTTACGTGCAGACACGTGATGGGCTCTTAAGGCCTCTAAAATAATGAATAAAATTAAATTCTAAAATCCGTTCCCTGATTAAAAATCAGAAGTTATCTCAATGAAGTATCACGTGCTCACACGTGACCAATGGTCACATATTGACACGTGATGGTTAAAACAACAACATAAACAAGCGGCTGTTAAAGGAACTAATTTGGGGGTCACGTGTTCACACGTGACCAAAGGTCACGTGCCAGCACGTGACAGGCTTTGAAAGCCTTACAGTTTAACAGAATTAAAATTCTAAATTTCTCTAAAATCTTTCGAAATAGAATTAAAATTCTAAATTTCTCTAAATCTTTCCAAATGGAAAAGGATTATGGGGACCGTTGGATTAAAAATCCAATGATGATTAAAGATCACCAATTTATGGAAAGATTTGATACAAGGAAAGATTTCCCTAAAATCTCACCGAAAATAACAAACAGAATATCTTTGGATTTAAAATCCAACGATGAATAAAATTCACTGAATGATCTAAAGGATCATATTAATTATGAAATCAAATCAAATCTTTCAATGAGAGATTTGCTAAACAAATTGATTCTCTTCCTTCTCCTATAAATAGGAGCCAAGAAAAGAAGAGAAGGGGGGCCTTTTTTTGGAGAGAAAAACAGAGAGAGGAGAATTTAATTCTCAAGAGGGAAGAAAAGAAAGGAGAATTTAATTCTCAACAAAGAAAACCCTAGGTGAGAAAAGAAAGGGAATCAAAACTTCAAACAGAGAATTTAATTCTCAAAATCCAAGAGTTTAACTCTTATACAAAAAAGAACTTAGTTCTTCTTCTGGTTGAAGATCTGCACAGAGCACATCTCCCCATAAGTTGAGAATTTAATTCTCATCGGATCGAGATCCTGCCATGCAGATCCTAAACTTAGAAGGGGAATTGAGTTTTGAGAATTTAATTTTCCTAAAACAAAACTAGGGTTTAACCCTAATCAAGAATTTAATTCTTTTACATATCTGGGAATTTAATTCCTTTAAAAAGAAATTATGGTTTTACCCTAAATAAGAATTTAATTCTTTCACAATAGGAATTTAATTCCTCCAAAACAAAATTAAGGTTTAACCCTACAGAGAATTTAATTCTTAAAATAAACAGACTTGAAAGATCTCCATGCACATAAAGAATATTGGTTACGTGATGACACGTGACCCCAATTCGCAGTGATCAGAAAAGAAGGAATAAAACCAGGGTCACGTGTCCCCACGTGACCCCTGAAAAGATCCCCAAAAATAAAAAAGAAACAGCTTTGAGGCAACGCCTCACGTGCTCCACGTGACTCCCGAAATACAGAGAGAAAAAGTAAAAGAAATAAAGGCCTTGGGCGCTCTCACGTGTTCCCACGTGACCTCTTGGCAGACGCTCTAACAATAAGTGCATGAATCCTCCTCACGTGTCAGCACGTGATGCTCCAAAGTAAAATATAAAAGTGTTTAACTCTTAATTGCAGAACGAGTTAAAAGGGGATCGGGTCCTACCTTTGGGCGTCCTCACGTGATCCCACGTGACCTCTCTTTCTTTAGTGTTTAACACTAATTCGAGAACTTTGTACCCAGTGTTTAACACTGGTGTTTTCTAGTGTGTAACACTAATTTGACAACTTCATTTCCAGTGTTTAACACTGTTGTTTTCTAGTGTTTAACACTAATTTGGGGGATTATATTTCCAGTGTTTAACACTGATTATCTTTTAGTGTTTAACACTAATTTGAGAGTTTATCTCCAATGTTCAATACTGTGGTTCTCCAGTGTTTAACACTACTTTTAGTCAAATTGGCTAATTTTCCAGAGGCAAGGCCTCCCACTCAAAATTGAGTAAAATTCAGAGCTATAATGTTCCATGCTCAGTCAAAGATAAAAATGTTATCAAAGCCCTCAAACTCTTCTTTAGCATTGCTAAATAATGTGGGATGAAACCAGACAAATGTCTAATGGGCCAACAAAGGGCCAACATCTTGAATCTAATTGGACTTAGCCCAAGTTACCATAAGTCCTCAATTCAGACTTAACTGAGCCAATGTGCTCACAACATAATTAACTGATCTTAGTTCCAAATTGGACTACAGATCACTTAATCCATATTGGTTCAAGGGTACATCTCTGAACTCCTCTGACATCTGTCGTTGTAATCCTTCAACGTCGTCAGAAAGGTGACGGGTCCCGACGACCATACATTCAATGGACCACCATGTCTCTAAACTGGCAATGGACCATCATGTCCCTAAACTGGCAATGGACCACTATGTCCCTAAACTGGAACAATAGAGCCCCCAAATGCTCTTTTGTCGGATCTAAACGATCCCGTTTAAGTTGATCTTAGCCTCAAATATGGCTAACGTACCCTTAAACCTTCAAACAGACTTTGGTCCCAAATTGGACTATAGATCCCCCAATCAACTTTGGTTCAAGGGTACATCTCTGAACTCCTCTAACATCTGTCGTTGTAATCCTTCAACGTCGTCAAAGAGGTGATGGGTCCCGACGGCCATACATGCAATTGACCACTATGTCCCTAAACTGGAACAATAGAGCCCCCAAATGCTCTTTTTTCGGATCTAAATGATCCCGTTAAGGTTATCTTAGTCTCAAACTGGACTAACGTATCCTTAACAAACGTTTAAGTTGATCTTAGCCTTAAATACGGCTAACGTATCCTTAAACCAAAACCCCCAAAACCAAATCTAAGAAAACATGGATTTGGACTAATCCACGTCCTATGGGCGACGACATAAATTAGTCTCCGTATACAATCCACGGGCAACCACAAACAAAACAAACACCCACGACACGAAGTGAAATTCTGGAGAAGGAGAAAGTTGTTACCGCGATGCGGTAGCGTAATTAACTGCAGGGGCTTGCGTCTGCAGGGAAGAGCGTCCCCACAATCAAAAACCCCTATAACGAGGGGGAATCTGACGAAGTCTGCTACATCGGCCGCATCCGTCTAAACCTCCGATACACAGTGCCATAAATCAACTTGGCATCTTCGGAGAGGTGGACGGATAGCACCAATTAGCATCTGCCCCGAATTTCAGGCAAGACGTCTGTCTTGCGCGTCTTTCGAAGGGGACCAGATTCTGGCACGCCCGGTGGGACCTTTTCCTCTTTCCACTCCACACTTCGTGTGTCGTGTTCGCGAACCAATCACGGTTTGCTAATGGTTGCCCTTGGCTTTCGAGGTACTAAGATTTGGCGTTTTGCTCGGTGCAGAAAGTGAAAGATCAATGGCGTCTACTTGCACGAAATATTCCAACTGCAACTGCAACTCTCACTCCGTCCCATCCGGAGGAGTGACCTACGGGCCCCAAGCGGCCTCCATCTTCGCTATGCCGGTGGAACAGGTCACTCAGGCCACCACTGGATTCTTCTTCGGGACCATGCTCCCGCCTATGAGCTTCAATGCCCCGACGCCATCACAGGATGCTCCCAAAAAGTCGGTCTTTGATCGGCTTGCAACTACTGCGGCCCCTCTCAACGGTTCGGCCGATGTCAAGCCAACAACATCAGTCTTCGATAGGCTGAGCCTGAACTCCAATGGGCCCGCCAAGAAGCCCACGATAACTGAAGCGGCCATCCTAAAGCGGGTAGCCATTCCTGCTCTCGAGGTCACTAAAGAAGCTTTTCCCGTCAAGGGATCAGTCTTTACGAGGTTGGCCACCCCGGCTCCCGTTCCTACTCAAAGGTCTGTCTTTGACAGACTGGACGCTACTCAACGGACATCAGTCTTCAAGAGGCTGACGCCAGCAACAGACCTTCTCCAAAACCGGGGGCATAACGAAGTCGCCCCTAAAGCAGAAACAATCCCAACGGCTCGACACGCTCGACGTCGCCACTGGCGCCGTGTAAGGAAGGCTGGGGGCAACTCAACTTCTGGATTGACTCCGCCGGCTCCAACGGTGGAAATCGATACTGCTGTTCCAACTGGGAACAGCTTTGAACCGCTAAGGAGAGTGCGCAAAAACTCTCCGACTGCCGTGCTGAAGAGATCTCCTCCACCCGTAGAGAACGCTACTAAGGTGAAGCCGGAACAGCCCCCTCAGCGGCTATCCTCCAAAATCTACAAAGTTTAGCAACAGGTCCAGGAGTCGGTGATTGATCAAGATTACCCTCGCCGACAGAAAAAGGTGAAGGTTCAACAGGAAGAGAACCGTCCTGTCAAGCAACAATGGACGATAACTACCTGGGTGCCCGCTGTAACAGCCCTCTCAACGTCAACTGCTCAAAAGAGAAGGAGGTCAGAGAAAGCCCCTGTGACTACGGCAGACCACAAAGACGCTGAGCCCAAAGGCCCCAAGTCTGGGGGCATAATAGTGCACACTGTTTATATGGCATCTGGAAAAGAAGATAGCCGTATCTCCACGGGCTACCGACCGCTCACCCGATCAATAACAAGGGCTCAAGAACAACAACAGCAGAAGCTTCAGAAGATGCTGACTGCAATGGCTGCGCTCACCGGACCAAGAAAGCCCGGAGGCATCATCGGAGCAGCGTCATGAACAAGAAACCGATGCCGAGTTCCTCCGCAGAATCCTCGAAAAGAAGGACAGAGAAGCCGTTGAACAAGCGGCTAATATAAAACGAATGGCTCTGTTGTTCCAAGACATGGCTGTGATGATGTTACAGCCGGAACCGCCAGCTGAAGACCCCCCGATAATTATCGAAGACGACAGAAATGAGACATCGAATCCCCTTCCGGCTCTTTCAGCAGCCAAGGAGGAGACCATCTCTAAAGCCACGCTCGATGATTATATCGCTCAGCAAATACGAGCTCACCAGGCGAATGAAACGGCCGACCAAATTGTTAAGACCGGACGACCCTATCCGGGATGGTATGACCAAATAAGGTACCCGCCGGGATATACGATCCCTAAATTCTACGTATATAGGGGGACGAGAAATCCGCATCAGCACGTCGCTCAATTCAGAGCCATGTGCAGCAACACTGGAGGTGATGATAAATTGCTGCTCCGCCAGTTTGTTAGTAGCCTGTCGGAAACGGCATTTGAGTGGTACTCTGAACTCCCAAATGACTCTATCAAGACATTTACGGAAATGGAGCTGCTGTTTACACAGAGATTCGCGAGCTCTATCGAGCGTACCCCGATTACCGCGTTAATTAACGCTAGGGTAAGGCCAGACGAAACATGGGTCCAATACGCAATACGATGGCGAAATTTATGGTCAGACTGTGAGCAGCGCATAGAGGAAGCTCTTGCGGTGGGCATGTTCGTGGGCACTCTTGATCCGCAGACGACCATCTCCCAGTTCATGATGTTCTTCAAGCCGACCACGTTCCAGGCCTTGATTGACAAGATGGCCTAATTGGACCAGATGGGCCATAGGCCTTCCTCTTCAAAAATGGAGCCTTGGAATGAAAAGGGCAAAGGGAAAGCAACCTTCGTCGCCAACGCTCAACAACAACCGAGTGGCCCGAGACCGGTTGTTCGCCAAAGCGACAAGCGCCCATCCCTCGAGAAAAGAATCAGACGTCCTTACTCGTTTCCCCAGGATAAAACAAAGAGATTGTTCGAGCTAGTGGTGCGCAACAGACTCATCAATCTGCCGAATCCAAAACGTCCGTTGCAGCCAGGTGATATCAACAATCTTAATTACTGCCCTTACCACCAAGCAGTAAGCCATCCAATCGAAGATTGCTTCGTCTTCAAAAACTGGATTGAGGACCAATACCAACAAGGCAAGTTCGCATTATCCGAGAATTGGAAGGTGAACCCATCACAACCTCACGCCCGTAAAAAGGTGGACATGCCGGGGGCATCGTGCTCATTCATAAGGGAAGCCCCGTGGGAGGTCGCTCT
Source organism: Agapanthus africanus (assembly GCA_030015575.1). Taxonomy (NCBI): domain Eukaryota; kingdom Viridiplantae; phylum Streptophyta; class Magnoliopsida; order Asparagales; family Amaryllidaceae; genus Agapanthus; species Agapanthus africanus. The sequence goes on along the minus strand of JASDDO010000018.1, from coordinate 464,950,384 downwards.
TTCAGCCAAAACTAAAAGAATGATGAAGGATCTCCAAACGTGCCCTGCAATCAGGTGGAAAAATCCACTGGAACCCGAGATCATCGAGGAAATGCTGAAATCGCGCCCAACTCCAAAAACGGGTGGTGATGGTCAGAGCGCTTACACCCAGCCGTCAAAGTCTTCGAAGAAGAAGAAGAAGACCAAAAAGCCCGTGCAGCCTGGTGACAAGCGCACGGACCTGCAAAAACAGATTGACGCGTTGGAAGAATATAATCAGAAGGCGCGGACCCCAGTCACACTCCAAGAATTTCTCAGCCACGTCCTTGAGGACGGAGATGATGACAATGGAGAAGATCGTCGGATGAATCTGAAGATTATGTGGCAAGCTGCCATGTGATCTCTCACTCGTCAATAAATGACGAAGAAGCTCCTTACACAGAGAAGCTGGGGGCAGATCCTGAGCCAGAACTTTTAGGACCATCAGACGAAATGATTGATGCATTTCTGAACGATGCCCGTCTTAAAAGCAAAGCTGATCGAGAGTGCGAGATGGCCATATTCGAGAAAGCCAAATGCCGGCGACTAGATGAAAGGGTCGAAACACCCCCACCGGATCAAAGTACATCCGACGCAAATGAAAGCAGGATCAAGACAAGGAAACGATTCGCCAAAGCCATATCGATGGGGATGAAGCTGCCTTCTTTCAGAGAAAATTCTCCTGGCGGTATACATCTTGATGAAGCGGACGTACATCCTAACTTCTGCTTATATCATCAGAAGATCGCACATCCTACTGAAGACTGCAACTCCTTTAAGTGTTGGTGGCAAGGGTATGTCGCTCACAGGCAACACTTTAACAGGACAAAGCGTGAAGCTCGTAGACAGCGGAAAAATGCGACAGATGAGCGTAAAAGAATTGCCGGTAATTGTCATAGGGTTGATCCCGGGGGATCGCGAGTTCTCATCTTCGGGAGCGACTCCGACGAAGAAGTAGCCAACGGTCCTCTCTTCAAGAATCCATCTCTGAAACGAAAGAATTGAGGAGTTGCGAGAACATTCAGCCATGCAATCGCACGCTACCCGGAAAGAATCTCGGACCCGCAAACGAGGGATCGAACAAAAAGGATAAAGGGAAGGGAAGAACGACCTTCGTCGCCAACGCTCAACAACAATCGAATGGCCTTAGACCGGTTATTCGCCAAAGCAACAAGCGGCAACCCCTCTATGAGAAGTTGAAATGTCCTTACTCATTTCCTCGGGATGAAACAAGGAGGTTGTTCGAACTAGCAGTGTGCAACAGGCTTATCACTCTACGGGAGCCGAAACACCAGCTACAACTGAATGATGTCAACAATTCTAATTACTGCCCTTACCACCAAGTATTGGGCCATCCGATCGATAACTGCTACGTCTTCAAAAACTGGGTTGAAGACCAGTACCAACAGGGCAAGTTCGCGTTGTCCGAAAAATGGAAGGTGAACCCACCACAACCACATGCTACGAAAAAGATGGACATGTCGGGGGCATCGTGCTCTTTCATAGAGAAAGACCCATAGACCGAAAAGTCAGTAAACTAGAGATTTGCCTCAAATACGGCGACGGTGGACTGAAACGTCCTTAAACCAACAGCAGATCGAAACATCCTTAAACTAACGACGGACCACTACGTCCTAAAACTGGATAATAGACAGAAAAGTCAGTAAACTAGAGATTCGCCTCGAATACGACGACGGCGGACCGAAACGTCCATAAACTAATGATGGACCACTATGTCCTAAAACTGACTGAAGACCGAAACGTCGTTAAACTAACGATGGACCACTATATCCTAAAACTGGCATCAGACCGAAACGTCACTAAACTAACGACGGACCGCAATGTTCTAAAACTTGCAAATGACCGAAACGTCGTTAAACTACTATCAACCCGCGACATCCTCAGGCTGGCGTGGTATATAAAAAAAACAGTATGTCCATAAGCAAAATGGGCACGGATGAAAACCCGAAAGGGCTCCGTGAGTAAAAACAGCAGGACTACCGGCGAGTCTTGTGAAAACCCGAAAGGGCGCAACCTCGTTAGAATAAAAAAAAGAATAAACAAAAAAAAAGAAAAAAAATGGTATGTCCATAAGCAAAATGGGCACGGATGAAAACCCGAAAGGACTCCGTGAGTAAAAACAGCAGGGCTACCAGCGAGTGTTTGTGAAAACCCGAAAGGGCGCAAGCTCGTTAAAAGACACTTACAGGGTCCTCTCGACCTTGTAAGAAGAAACCACCCGCGTGAGATCCTTACGACTCACAAGGAAGCAACACACTTAGGGATCCCCACGATTCCTAAGGAGAAATTACACTTGCGAGATCCTCACGACTCGTAAGGAGAATTCTCTTATGGGACCCTCACGGCTCATAAGATTTGAAAGTCTTAAGCTACAGAGACCTGAACCTGTTCTTAAGCACCCCCCCACAACTTCCAATACTGCCCTACAAGCGGCTCAATGCTGACCCTCGTATACAATCCACGGGCGCGAATAAACATTTCCTTAACAAAGTCCCATCCGTGACTAGGGATATGCTCGTACAGCAAACAACACTTATAAGTCCTCTCGACTTATAAGGAGAAAATCCTTTTGTAAGATCCTTACGACTTACAGAGGAACATGCACTTAGGAATCCCCACGATTCCTAAGGAGAAAACATACCTATAAGATCCTCATGAGTTGTAGGGAGAAATACCTTTATGAGACCCTTACGGTTCATGAAGTCAAAAGCCTTAGTCGACAGGATCTTAACCCTGTTCGCTAAGCCACCTTTGTTCGACATCGACAGAGGCAAATGATGATTCGCTCCTGGTAATATCCCAGTGGTAACGATACTGATGCCTAAAACGGTATCAAATTCCAAGTCCTTTTACGGCAAATGATGATTTGCTCCTAGAAATATTCCAGTCGCAGCGATGCTGATGCTAAGATTGGTATTAGATCCCAAATCCCCTACTCGCGAGAAAAAATCAGCGATCCAAAAAAAATGCATATGAAATAGCCGAAATGATGGGGCAACTTGCAACAAAATCAGCAAGTAAAAATTTATGCATACAAAAACAGCCGAAATGATTGGACAACTCGCAATAAAAAGCAGCGAGTGAAAAGAAAAATAACCGAAATGATTGGGCACCGCGAAAATATCCGAAATGATAGGGCAATCGCGATTTTCACGATATAAAAAGCTGAAATGTTAGAGCATCGCGGAAAGAAAAAAATGATGAAAGAATGAAACTTTTTGCCCTACAGGTGAGATCACATCGATCCCTGTATACAATCCAGGGGCACAAATAAAGAGGGAACCATACCTTCCCAACAGGCTCCATCAGAAAGCGAAGCCAAATCTCGACGGTTCATAGAAAACCTAGAGACAACCTTGATATTTTTCGCAATATTGCAGACACAATATCAACAAACGAAGCAAAGGAAGATCCCTGGATTCAGGGTCTCGACGTCAACATCGACAACTTAGAGATCACAAACGGCGTTTCTCCTCACTCCAACCAGATACAGACATGACGTCAACAATCGATCTCAGAGTCGCAACGAAACGGAACCATGGCAAAGTCCCTAGTTTCAAATCTCAATGGCCACATCTGCAGCTCGTAGACCAACAACGGTGGGCCTCCTCATTCCAGCATGACACAGATGTTACACCATCAAATGGAGCCATGGAAAAATCCCAGTTCCATCTCAGCATTCGTCTCGATACAGCAGACGAGATGTCAACAACGGCGTTCCTTCGCAGTCCAGCAGGATGCAGATGCAACGTCAACAAAAGACTTCATGGTCGAAACAAAGCAGAGCGACGGCAAAATCCCAGCTCCACCTCAGCATTCGTCTCGATACAGTAGACGAGATGTCAACAATGACGTTCCTTCCCAGTCCAACAGGATGCAGAAGCAACATCAACAAAAGACCTTACCGCAGCATTCATCTCGTTACACCAGACGCAATGACAACAACGGCGGTCCTTCGCAGTCCAGCAGGATGCAGATGCAACGTCAACGAAAGACCTCACGATCGAAACAAAGCAGAGTGACGGCAAAATCCCAGCTCCATCTCAGCATTCATCTCGATACAGCAGACGCAGTGCTAGCAAATGAAGCGAAGGCCAAATTCTTAGCTTCAGGGTCTTGACGGTAACTCATATAAAACCTGAAAGACTAACGGAGATCATCCCACACCAATGCGGAGCGGTCACCACCTCGACGTTCGTCTCGATACAGCAGACGAGATGTCACTACAATTCCCTTCCTCCAACAGGGTTCGGGCGCGCCAAAGCAAACGAAGCGAAGGCCAAATTCCTAGCTTCAGGGTCTTGAAGGTAACTCATATAAAACCTGAAAGACTACCGGACATCATCCCACATGGAGTGGTCACCACCTCGACGTTCGTCTCGATACAGCAGATGAGATGTCACCACAGCGTCCTTCCTCCAACAGGATTCGGACACGCCTAAGCAAACGAAGCGAATGCCAAATTCCTAGCTTCACGGTCTTGACGGCAACTCATATAAAGCCTGAAAGACAATCGGAGATCATCCCGCACCAGAATGGAGTGGTCACCACCTCGATGTTCGTCTCGATACAGCAGACAAGATGTCACTAAGAGCGTTCTTCCTCCAGCAGGATTCAGACGGGACAATCAAACAATAGAGCCACGGCAAAATCCCTAGTTCCAAATCTCGACGGTTCACCGGCAACCTAGAGACAACCACGACATTCGTCTCGATACAGAGAACGCAATGCCAGCAAATGAAGCGAAGGCCAAATTCCTAGCTTCATGCGTCTTAACGGCAAGTCATATAAAGCCAGAAAGACAATCGGAGATTATCTCGCACTAGTGCGGAGTGGTCACCACCTCGACGTTCGTCTCGATACAGCAGACGCAATATCACCAAAAGGAGCCACGGCAAAATCTCTAGTTCCAAACCTCGACGGTTCACCAGCAACCTAGAGACAACCATGACATTCATCTCGATACAGAGGACGCAATGCCAGCAAACGAAGCAAAGGCCAAATTCCTAGCTTCAGGGTCTTAACGGCAAGTCATATAAAACCTGAAAGACTATCGGAGATCATCCCACACCAGCGTGGAGTGGTTATGACTCATCGGGGCTCTCCAAAATGAGCCTAACCTCAAGTAAAAAGCGGCATGGCTAAATTCCTAACACTTGCTCTTCCGACGGTCAAACTGCCTAGGAGGATTGCTTGAAGACGTCTTGTCCAGCCCTCGAAGGGATCAGAGACACGACATGTCGCAAGGCTACTCGAACAGCAAAACTGCCTATCGAGGAATACATCAGCCAACACGACGGTATGACGGACAAAACCCTAAGTACCACAGACCCTAACGGACCTCTGTCGTAAAGAGCAGAGGTTAACTGTGACGTTAGGATATTCTTGCGAGAAATGCTCGATTCGTCTCGACTCGTGAGGAAATTAGTGTCTTTGCGAGAAATGCTCGATTCGTCTCGACTCGTAAGGAAAAGCCTTAGGCAGCGGGGATTAAAAAACATGTTTCCTAAGCATTGGGACCCTGCAAGTCGATCCAAAATGGTCTCTTGCATACTATCCACGGGTCACACTCTCCAAAGTCGAATCTCGACAAAGAGGGAAACAACCGCTTACGGGTCCTCTCGACTCGTAAGAGGGAAAATTCTCTTATAAGATCCTTACGACTTATAAGAGAAAACACACTTAGGAGTCCTCATGACTCCTAAGGAGAAAATACACCTACGAGATCCTCTCGATCCGTAGGGAGAAAAGTCTTTGTGGGACCCTCACGGCTCATAAAGTTGAAAAGTCTTAGGCTACAAGGACCCTAAACTTGTCTCCTAAGCCCTCAATTCTATGGCTACTCATAACTTTGCACTACTTCATCCACGTATATACTTACGTGGGCAAAGTAGTGGGGGGCATTTGTTCCCGCCGAAAATTTCTGCGCAGAAGAGTCCAAGGTATCAAATGGCAACGATATGCTTAAGGAAATGCGAACCAGTATCTTCCGGCCTATATTTTGATAAACTCCCGAAGGAAGAACTGTTAAATTCTGATGATATTGGAAGCATCTCGAAAAACTCTTCGATTTGATATATTATGGGCCTCATAATTCATCTGGGATCAAAACTTATGAGGCATCACGTGTCCACACGTGATGGACCTTTAAGAACCCGCCGGAGGAGTTAAAAGATATAATAAAAACTCAGAAAAGACCCCAATGGGGAATCACGTGCTCACACGTGACCAGGGGTCACGTGCAGACACGTGATGGGCTCTTAAGGCCTCTAAAATAATAAATAGAATTAAATTCTAAAATCTGTTCGCTGATTAAAAATCAGAAGTTAGATTAATGAGGTATCACGTGCTCACACGTGACCAATGGTCACGTGTTGACACGTGATGGTTAAAACAACAACATAAACAAGTGGCTGTTAAAGGAACCAATTTGGGGGTCACGTGTTCACACATGACAAAAGGTCACGTGCCAGCACGTGACAGGCATTGAAAGCCTTACAGTTTAATAGAATTAAAATTCTAAATTTCTCTAAAATCTTTCGAAATAGAATTAAAATTCTAAATTTCTCTAAATCTTTCCAAATAGAAAAGGATTATGGGGACCATTGGATTAAAAATCCAATAGTGATTAAAGATCACCAATTTATGGAAAAATTTGATACAAGGAAAGATTTCCCTAAAATCTCACCGAAAATAACAAACAGAATATCTTTGGATTTAAAATCCAACGGTGAATAAAATTCACTGAATGATCTAAAGGATCATATTAATTATGAAATCAAATCAAATCTTTCGATGAGAGATTTGCTAAACAAATTGATTCTCTTCCTTCTCCTATAAATAGGAGCCAAGAAAAGAAGAGAAGGGGATCCTTTTTTTAGAGAGAAAAACAGAGAGAGGAGAATTTAATTCTCAAGAGGGAAGAAAAGAAAGGAGAATTTAATTCTCAACAAAAAAAACCCTAGGTGAGAAAAGAAAGGGAATCAAAACTTCAAACAGAAAATTTAATTCTCAAAATCCAAGAGTTTAACTCTTATACAAAAAAGAACTTAGTTCTTCTTCTGGTTGAAGATCTGCACAGAGCACATCTCCCCATAAGTTGAGAATTTAATTCTCATCGGGTCGAGATCCTGCCATGCAGATCCTAAACTTAGAAGGGGAATTGAGTTTTGAGAATTTAATTCTCCTAAAACAAAACTAGGGTTTAACCCTAATCAAGAATTTAATTCTTTTACATATCTGGGAATTTAATTCCTTTAAAAAGAAATTATGGTTTTACCCTAAATAAGAATTTAATTCTTTCACAATAGGAATTTAATTCCTCCAAAACAAAATTAGGGTTTAACCCTACAGAGAATTTAATTCTTAAAATAAAGAGACTTGAAAGATCTCCATGCACATAAAGAATATTGGTCACGTGATGACACGTGACCCCAATTCGCAGTGATCAGAAAAGAAGGAATAAAACCAGGATCACGTGTCCCCACGTGACCCCTGAAAAGATCCCCAAAAATAAAAAGGAAACAGCTTTGAGGCAACGCCTTACGTGCTCCACGTGACTCCCGAAATACAGAGAGAAAAAGTAAAAGAAATAAAGGCCTTGGGCGCTCTCACGTGTTCCCACGTGACCTCTTGGCAGACGCTCTAACAATAAGTGCATGAATCCTCATCACGTGTCAGCACGTGATGCTCCAAAGTAAAATATAAAAGTGTTTAACTCTTAATTGCAGAACGAGATAAAAGGGGATCGGGTCCCACCTTTGGGCGCCCTCACGTGCTCCCACGTGACCCCTCTTTCTTTAGTGTTTAACACTAATTCGAGAACTTTGTACCCAGTGTTTAACACTGGTGTTTTCTAGTGTGTAACACTAATTTGACAACTTCATTTCCAGTGTTTAACACTGTTGTTTTCTAGTGTTTAACACTAATTTGGGGATTATATTTCCAGTGTTTAACATTGATTATCTTTTAGTGTTTAACACTAATTTGAGAGTTTATCTCCAATGTTCAATACTGTGGTTCTCCAGTGTTTAACACTACTTTTAGCCAAATTGGTTAATTTTCCAGAGGCAAGGCCTCCCACTCAAAATTGAGTAAAATTCAGAGCTATAATGTTCCATACTCAGTCAAAGATAAAAATGTTATCAAAGCCCTCAAACTCTTATTTAGCATTGCTAAATAATGTGAGATGAAACCAGACAAATGTCTAATGGGCCAACAAAGAGCCAACATCTTGAATCTAATTGGACTTAGCCCAAGTTGGCCATAAGTCCTCAATTCAGACTTAACTGAGCCAATGTGCTCACAACATAATTAATTGATCTTAGTTCCAAATTGGACTACAGATCACTTAATCCATATTGGTTCAAGGGTACATCTCTGAACTCCTCTGACATCTATCGTTGTAATCCTTCAACGTCGTCAGAGAGGTGACGGGTCCCGACGGCCATACATTCAATATACCACCATGTCCCTAAACTGGCAATGGACCACCATGTCCCTAAACTGGCAATGGACCACTATGTCCCTAAACTGGAACAATAGAGCCCCCAAATGCTCTTTTGTCGGATCTAAACGATCCCGTTTAAGTTGATCTTAGCCTCAAATATGGCTAACGTACCCTTAAACCTTCAAACAGAGTTTGGTCCCAAATTGGACTATAGATCCCCCAATCAACTTTGGTTCAAGGGTACATCTCTGAACTCCTCTGACATCTGTCGTTATAATCCTTCAACGTCGTCAGAGAGGTGATGGGTCCCGACGGCCATACATGCAATGGACCACTATGTCCCTAAACTGGAACAATAGAGCCCCCAAATGCTCTTTTGTCGGATCTAAACGATCCCGTTAAGGTTATCTTAGTCTCAAACTGGACTAACGTATCCTTAACAAACGTTTAAGTTGATCTTAGCCTCAAATACGGCTAACGTATCCTTAAACCAAAACCCCCAAAATCAAATCTAAGAAAACACGGATTTGGACTAATCCACATCCTACGGGCGACGACATAAATTAGTCTCCGTATACAATCCACGGGCAACCACAAACAAAACAAACACCCACGACACGAAGTGAAATTCTGGAGAAGGAGAAAGTTGTTACCGCGATGCGGTAGCGTAATTAACTGCAGGGGCTTGCGCCTGCAGGGAAGAGCGTCCCCACAATCAAAAACCCCTATAACGAGGGGGAATCTGACGAAGTCTGCTACATCGGCCGCATCCGTCTAAACCTACGATACACGGTGCCATAAATCAACTTGGCATCTTCGGAGAGGTGGATGGATAGCACCAATTAGCATCTGCCCCGAATTTCAGGCAAGACGTCTGTCTTGCGCGTCTTTCGGAGGGGAATAGATTCTGGCACGCCCGGTGGGACCTTTTCCTCTTTCCACTCCACACATCGTGTGTCGTGTTCGCGAACCAATCGCGGTTTGCTAATGGTTGCCCTTGGGTTTCGAGGTACTAAGATTTGGCGTTTTGCTTGGTGCAGAAAGCGAAAGATCAATGGTGTCTACTTGCACGAAATATTCCAACTGCAACTGCAACTCTCACTCCGTCCCGTCCGGAGGAGTAACTTACGGGCCCCAAGCGGCCTCCATCTTCGCTATGCTGGTGGAACAGGTCACTCAGGCCACCACTGGATTGTTCTTCGGGACCATGCTCCCGCCTATGAGCTTCAATGCCCCGACGCCATCACAAGATGCTCCCAAAAAGTCGGTCTTTGATCGGCTTGCTACTACTGCGGCCCCTCTCAACGGTTCGGCCGATGTCAAGCCAACAACATCAGTCTTCGATAGGCTGAGCCTGAACTCCAATGGGCCCGCCAAGAAGCCCACGATAACTGAAGCGGCCATCCTAAAGCGGGTAGCCATTCCTGCTCTCGAGGTCACTAAAGAAGCTTTTCCCGTCAAGGGATCAGTCTTTACGAGGTTGGCCACCCCGGCTCCCGTTCCTACTCAAAGGTCTGTCTTTGACAGACTGGATGCTACTCAACGGACATCAGTCTTCAAGAGGCTGACGCCAGCAACAGCCCTTCTCCAAAACCGGGGGCATAACGAAGTCGCCCCTAAAGCAGAAACAATCCCAACGGCTCGACATGCTCGACGTCGCCACTGGCGCCGAGTAAGGAAGGCTGGGGGCAACTCTCCTTTTGGACTGACTCCGCCGGCTCCAACGGTGGAAATCGATGCTGCTGTTCCAACTGGGAACAGCTTTGAACCGCTAAGGAGAGTGCGCAAAAACTCTCCGAATGCCATGCTGAAGAGATCTCCTCCACCCGTAGAGAACGCTACTAAGGTGAAGCCGGAACAGCCCCCTCAGCGGCTATCCTCCAAAATCTACAAAGTTTGGCAACAGGTCCAGGAGTCGGTGATTGATCAAGATTACCCTCGCCGACAGAAAAATGTGAAGGTTCAACAGGAAGAGAACCGTCCTGTCAAGCCACAAAGGACGATAACTACCTGGATGCCCGCTGTAACAGCCCTCTCAACGTCAACTGCTCAAAAGAGAAGGAGGTCGGAGAAAGCCCCTGTGACTACGGCAGACCACAAAGACGCTGAGCCCAAACGCCCCAACTCTGGGGGCATAATAGTGCACACTGTTTATATGGCATCCGGAAAAGAGGATAGCCGTTTCTCCACGGGCCACCGACCGCTCACCCGATCAATAACAAGGGCTCAAGAACAACAATAGCAGAAGCTTCAGGAGATGCTGACTGCAATGGCTGCGCTCACCGGACCAAAAGAAAGCCCGGAGGCATCATCAGAGCAGCGTCATGAACAAGAAACCGATGCCGAGTTCCTCCGCAGAATCCTCGAAAAGAAGGACAGAGAAGCCGTAGAACAAGCGGCTAATATAAAACGAATGGCTCTGTTGTTCCTAGACATGGCTGTGATGATGTTACAGCTGGAACCGCCAGCTGAAGACCCTCCGATAATTATCGAAGACGACAGAAATGAGACATCGAATCCCCTTCCGGCTCTTTCAGCAGCCAAGGAGGAGACCATCTCTAAAGCCACGCTCGATGATTATATCGCTCAGCAAATACGAGCTCACCAGGCGAATGAAACGGCCGACCAAATTGTTAAGACCGGACGAGCCTATCCGGGATGGTATGACCAAATAAGGTACCCACCGGGATATACGATCCCTAAATTCTACGTATATAAGGGGACGAGAAATCCGCATCAGCACGTCGCTCAATTCAGAGCCATGTGCAGCAACACTGGAGGTGATGATAAATTGCTGCTCCGCCAGTTTGTTAGTAGCCTGTCGGAAACGGCATTTGAGTGGTACTCTGAACTCCCAAATGACTCTATCAAGACATTTACGGAAATGGAGCTGCTGTTTACACAGAGATTCGCGAGCTCTAGCGAGCGTACCCCGATTACCGCGTTAATTAACGCTAGGGTAAGGCCAGGCGAAACATGGGTCCAATACGCAATACGATGGCGGAATTTATGGTCAGACTGTGAGCAGCGCATAGAGGAAGATCCTGCGGTGGGCATGTTCGTGGGCACTCTTGATCCGCAGACGACCATATCCCAGTTCATGATGTTCTTCAAGCCGACCACGTTCCAGGCCTTGATTGACAAGCTGGCCTAATTGGACCAGATGGGCCATAGGCCTTCCTCTTCAAAAATGGAGCCTTGGAATGAAAAGGGCAAAGGGAAAGCAACCTTCGTCGCCAACGCTCAACAACAACCGAGTGGCCCGAGACCGGTTGTTCGCCAAAGCGACAAGCGCCCATCCCTCGAGAAAAGAATCAGACGTCCTTACTCGTTTCCCCAGGATAAAACAAAGAGATTGTTCGAGCTAGCAGTGCGCAACAGACTCATCAATCTGTCGAATTCAAAACGTCCGTTGCAGCCAGGTGATGTCAACAATCCTAATTACTGCCCTTACCACCAAGCAGTAAGCCATCCAATCAAAGATTGCTTCGTCTTCAAAAACTGGATTGAGGACCACTACCAACAAGGCAAGTTCGCATTATCCGAGAATTAGAAGGTGAACCCACCACAACCTCACGCTCATAAAATGGTGGACATACCGGGGGCATCGTGCTCAGTCATAAGCGAAGCCCCGTGGGAGGTCACTCTTTCAGCCAAAACTAAAAGAATGATGAAGGATGTCCAAACGTGCCCTGCAATCAGGTGGAAAAATCCACTGGAACCCAAGATCATCGAGGAAATGCTGAAACCGCGCCCAACATAAAAAACGGGTGATGATGGTCAGAGCGCTCACACCCAGCCGTCAAAGTCTTCGAAGAAGAAGAAGAAGACCAAAAAGCCCGTGCAGCCTGATGACAAGCGCACGGACCTGCAAAAACAGATTGACGCGTTGAAAGAATATAATCAGAAGGCGCGGACCCCAGTCACACTCCAAGAATTTCTCAGCCACGTCCTTGAGGACGGAGATGATGACAATGGAGAAGACTCGTCGGATGAATCTGAAGATTATGTGGCAAGCTGCCATGTGATCTCTCACTCGTCAATAAATGACGAAGAAGCTCCTTACATAGAGAAGCTGGGGGCAGATCCTGAGCCAGAACTTCTAGGACCATCAGACGAAATGATTAATGCATTCCTGAACGAAGCCCGTCTTAAAAGCAAAGCTGATCGAGAGCGCGAGATGGCCATATTCGAGAAAGCCAAATGCCGGCGACTAGATGAAAGGGTCGAAACACCCCCACCGGATCAAAGTACATCCGACGCAAATGAAAGCAGGATCAAGACAAGGAAACGATTCGCCAAAGCCATATCGATGGGGATGAAGCTACCTTCTTTCAGAGAAAATTCTCCTGGCGGTATACATCTTGATGAAGCGGACATACATCCTAACTTCTGCTTATATCATCAGAAGATCGCACATCCTACTGAAGACTGCAACTCCTTTAATTGTTGGTGGCAAGGGTATGTCACTCACAGGCAACACTTTAACAGGACAAAGCGTGAAGCTCGTAGACAGCGGAAAAATGCGACAGATGAGCGTAAAAGAATTGCCGGCAATTGTCATAGGGTTGATCCCGGGGGATCGCGAGTTCTCATCTTCGGGAGCGACTCCGACGAAGAAGTAGCCCACGGTCCTCTCTTCAAGGAATCCATCTCTGAAACGAAAGAATTAAGGAGTTGCGAGAACATTCAGCCGTGCAATCGCACGCTACCCGGAAAGAATCTCGGACCCGCAAACGAGGGATCGAACAAAAAGGATAAAGGGAAGGGAAGAACGACCTTCATCGCCAACGCTCAACAACAATCGTGTGGCCCTAGACCGGTTGTTCGCCAAAGCAACAAGCGGCAACCCTTCTATGAGATGTTGAAATGTCCTTACTCATTTCCTCGGGATGAAACAAGGAGGCTGTTCGAACTAGCACTATGCAACAGGCTTATCACTCTACGGGAGCCGAAACACCAGCTACAACTGAATGATGTCAACAATTCTAAGTACTGCCCTTACCACCAAGTATTGGGCCATCCGATCGATAACTGCTACGTCTTCAAAAATTGGGTTGAAGACCAGTACCAACAGGGCAAGTTCGCGCTGTCCGAAAAATGGAAGGTGAACCCACCACAACCACATGCTCCGAAAAAGATGGACATGCCGGGGGCATCGTGCTCTTTCATAGAGAAAGCCCCATAGACCGAAAAGTCAGTAAACTAGAGATTCGCCTCATATACGGCGACGGCGGACCGAAACGTCCTTAAACCAACACCAGATGGAAACGTCCTTAAACTAACGACGGACCACTACGTCCTAAAACTGGATAATAGACCGAAAAGTCAGTAAACTAGAGATTCGCCTTGAATACGGCGACGGCGGACCAAAACGTCCTTAAACTAATGATGGACCACTATGTCCTAAAACTGGCTGAAGACCGAAACATCGTTAAACTAACGATGGACCACTATATCCTAAAACCGGCGTTAGACCGAAACGTCCCTAAACTGACGACGGACCGCAATGTCCTAAAACTTGCAAATGACCGAAACGTCGATAAACTACTATCAACCCGCGACATTCTCAGGCTGGCGTGGTATATAAAAAAAACAGTATGTCCATAAGAAAAATGGGCACGGATGAAAACCCGAAAGGGCTCCATGAGTAAAAACTGCAGGGCTACCGGCGAGTCTTGTGAAAACCCGAAAGGGCGCAACCTCGTTAGAATAAAAAAAAAGAATAAACAAAAAAAAAGAAAAAAAAACTGTATGTCCATAAGCAAAATGGGCACGGATGAAAACCCGAAAGGGCTCCGTGAGTAAAAACAGGAGGGCTACCGGCGAGTGTTTGTGAAAACCCGAAAGGGCGCAAGCTCGTTAAAAGACACTTACAGGGTCCTCTCGACCTTGTAAGGAGAAACCACCCGCGTGAGATCCTTACGACTCACAAGAGAGCAACACACTTAGGGATCCCCACGATTCCTAAGGAGAAATTACACTTGCGAGATCCTCACGACTTGTAAGGAGAATTCTCTTATGGGACCCTCACGGCTCATAAGATTTGAAAGTCTTAAGCTACAGAGACCTGAACCTGTTCTTAAGCACCCCCCACAACTTCCAATACTGCCCTACAAGTAGCTCAATGCTGACCCTCGTATACAATCCATGGGCGCGAATAAACATTTCCTTAACAAAGTCCCATCCGTGACTAGGGATATGCTCGTACAGCAAACAACACTTGTAAGTCCTCTCGACTTATAAGGAGAAAATCCTTTTGTAAGATCTTTACGACTTACAGAGAAACATGCACTTAGGAATCCCTACGATTCCTAAGGAGAAAACATACCTACAAGATCCTCATGACTTGTAGGGAGAAATACCTTTATGAGACCCTTACGGTTCATGAAGTCAAAAGCCTTAGTCGACACGATCTTAACCCTGTTTGCTAAACCACCTTTGTTCGACATCGACAGAGGCAAATGATGATTCGCTCCTGGTAATATCCCAGTGGTAGCGATACTGATGCCTAAAACGGTATCAAATTCCAAGTCCTTTTACGGCAAATGATGATTCGCTCCTGGAAATATTCCAGTCGCAGCGATGCTGATGCTAAGATTGGTATCAGATCCCAAATCCCCTACTCGCGAGAAAAAAATCAGCGAGCCAAAAAAAATGCATATGAAATAACCGAAATGATGGGGCAACTTGCAACAAAACCAGCAAGTAAAAATTTATGCATACAAAAACAGCCGAAATGATTGGGCAACTCGCAATAAAAAGCAGCGAGTAAAAAGAAAAATAACCAAAATGATTGGTCACCGCGAAAAATATCCGAAATGATAGGGCAATCGCGATTTTCGCGATATAAAAAGCTGAAATGTTAGAGCATCGGGAAAGAAAAAAATGATGAAAGAATGAAACTTTTTGCCCTACAGGTGAGATCACATCGATCCCTGTATACAATCCAGGGGCACAAGCAAAGAGGGAACCATACCTTCCCAACAGGCTCCATCAGAAAGCGAAGCCAAATCTCGACGGTTCATAGAAAACCTAGAGACAACCTAGACATTTGTCGCAATATTGCAGACACAATATCAACAAACGAAGCAAAGGAAGATCCCTGGATTCAGGGTCTCGACGTCAACATCGACAACTTAGAGATCACAAACGGCGTTTCTCCTCACTCCAACCAGATACAGACATGACGTCAACAATCGATCTCAGAGTCGCAACGAAACGGAACCATGGCAAAGTCCCTAGTTTCAAATCTCAATGGCCACATCTGCAGCCCGGAGACCAACAACGGTGGGCCTCCTCATTCCAGCATGACACAGATGTTACACCATCAAATGGAGCCATGGAAGAATCCCAGTTCCATCTCAGCATTCGTCTCGATACAGCAGACGAGATGTCAACAACGGCGTTCCTTCGCAGTCCAGCAGGATTGAGATGCAACGTCAACAAAAGACTTCATGGTCGAAATAAAGCGGAGCAACAGCAAAATCCCAGCTCCACCTCAGCATTCGTCTCGATACAGTAGACGAGATATCAACAATGACGTTCCTTCCCAGTCCAACAGGATGCAGAAGCAACATCAACAAAAGACCTCACTGCAACATTCATCTCGTTACACCAGACGCAATGACAACAACGGCGGTCCTTCTCAGTCCAGCAGGATGCAGATGCAACGTCAACGAAAGACCTTACGGTCGAAACAAAGCGGAGTGACGGCAAAATCCCAGCTCCATCTCAGCATTCATCTCGATACAGCAGACGCAGTGCGAGCAAATGAAGCGAAGGCCAAATTCCTAGCTTCAGGGTCTTGACGGTAACTCATATAAAACATGAAAGACTAACGGAGATCATCCCACACCAATGCGGAGCGGTCACCACCTCGACGTTCGTCTCGATACAGCAGACGAGATGTCACTACAACGCCCTTCCTCCAACAGGGTTCGGGCGCGCCAAAGCAAACGAAGCGAAGGCCAAATTCCTAGCTTCAGGGTCTTGAAGGTAACTCATATAAAACCTGAAAGACTACCGGAGATCATCCCACATGGAGTGGTCACCACCTCGACGTTCGTCTCGATACAGCAGATGAGATGTCACCACAGCGTCCTTCCTCCAACAGGATTCGGACACGCCAAAGCAAACAAAGCGAATGCCAAATTCCTAGCTTCAGGGTCTTGACGGCAACTCATATAAAGCCTGAAAGACAATCAGAGATCATCCCGCACCAGCACGGAGTGGTCACCACCTCGACGTTCGTCTTGATACGGCAGACAAGATGTCACTAAGACCGTTCTTCCTCCAGCAGGATTCAGACGCGACAATCAAACAATGGAGCCACGGCAAAATCCCTAGTTCCAAAACTCGACGGTTCACCGGCAACCTAGAGATAACCACGATATTCGTCTCGATACAGAGGACGCAATGCCAGCAAATGAAGCGAAGGCTAAATTTCTACGTGACTCCCGAAATACAGAGAGAAAAAGTAAAAGAAATAAAGGCCTTGTGCGCTCTCACGTGTTCCCATGTGACCTTTTGGCAGACGCTCTAACAATCAGTGCATGAATCCTCCTCACGTGTCAGCACGTGATGCTCCAAAGTAAAATATAAAAGTGTTTAACTCTTAATTGCAGAACGAGATAAAAGGGGATCGGGTCCCACCTTTGGACGCCCTCACGTGCTCCCACGTGACCCCTCTTTCTTTAGTGTTTAACACTAATTCGAGAACTTTGTACCCAGTGTTTAACACTGGTGTTTTCTAGTGTGTAACACTAATTTGACAACTTCATTTTCAGTGTTTAACACTGTTGTTTTCTAGTGTTTAACACTAATTTGGGGGATTATATTTCCAGTGTTTAACACTGATTATGTTTTAGTGTTTAACACTAATTTGAGAGTTTATCTCCAATGTTCAATACTGTGGTTCTTCAGTGTTTAACACTACTTTTAGTCAAATTGGCTAATTTTCCAGAGGCAAGGCCTCCCACTCAAAATTGAGTAAAATTCAGAGCTATAATGTTCCATGCTCAATCAAAGATAAAAATGTTATCAAAGCCCTCAAACTCTTGTTTAGCATTGCTAAATAATGTGGGATGAAACCAGACAAATGTCTAATGGGCCAACAAAGGGCCAACATCTTGAATCTAATTGGACTTAGCCCAAGTTAGCCATAAGTCCTCAATTCAGACTTAACTGAGCCAATGTGCTCACAACATAATTAATTGATCTTAGTTCCAAATTGGACTACAGATCACTTAATCCATATTGTTCAAGGGTACATCTCTGAACTCCTCTGGTATCTGTCGTTGTAATCCTTCAACGTCGTCAGAGAGGTGACGGGTCCCAATGGCCATACATTCAATGGACCACCATGTCCCTAAACTGGCAATGGACCACCATGTCCCTAAACTGGAACAGTAGAGCCCCCAAATGCTCTTTTGTCGGATCTAAACGATCCCGTTTAAGTTGATCTTAGCCCCAAATATGGCTAACGTATCCTTAAACCTTCAAACAGATTTTGGTCCCAAATTGGACTATAGATCCCCCAATCAACTTTGGTTCAAGGGTACATCTCTGAACTCCTCTGACATCTGTCGTTGTAATCCTTCAACATCGTCAGAGAGGTGATGGGTCCCGACGGCCATACATGCAACGGACCACTGTGTCCCTAAAATGGAACAATAGAGCCCCCAAATGCTCTTTTGTCGTAGCTAAACGATCCCGTTAAGTTGATCTTAGTCTCAAACTGGACTAACGTATCCTTAACAAACTTTTAAGTTGATCTTAGCCTCAAATACGGCTAACGTATCCTTAAACTAAAACCCCCAAAACCAAATCTAAGAAAACACGGATTTGGACTAATCCACGTCTTACGGGCGACGATATAAATTAGTCTCCGTATACAATCCACGGGCAACCACAAACAAAACAAACACCCACGACACGAAGTGAAATTTAGGAGAAGGAGAAAGTTGTTACCGCGATGCGGTAGCGTAATTAACTGCAGGGGTTTGCGCCTGCATGGAAGAGCGTCCCCACAATCAAAAACCCCTCTAACGAGGGGGAATCTGACGAAGTCTGCTACATCGGCCGCATCCGTCTAAACCTCCGATACACGGTGCCATAAATCAACTTAGCATCTTCGGAGAGGTGGACGGATAGCACCAATTAGCATCTGCCCCGAATTTCAGGCAAGACGTCTGTCTTGCGCGTCTTTCGGAGGGGAACAGTCACCAGGGAACTGCTATCTGACTTCAGGTATAATACCAACTAGCATGTTCCCAGCGAGTCTTGTCCGGTGTACTCATAACCCAATGAGCACCTGTATACATCTCAGGTGATCCAACCGTCACCAATGGCTTGTGAGACCGACCACCGCCCCTCGTCGGGGTGTTGACTGTATACACTAGTCTACTAATGGAGTATCGATGCCCAGTTTCGAAACTCCCACGACTAGGGACCACTTTGAGGATGTGCTTATAAACTACCCAACTCTCACGTATATGATCGCCATCATACTGCTGGTAGTCAAGCAAGAATCCTAAGGGCTCTACCAACATGTAATAGTGATCTGTAATATCACCCGAAGCAGTACACGATGATAAAGATAAACCAGATAGCATACTATCATTTTGAGTAAGACTGTCCTACCGGCATAGGTCCTCCCTCAATCATTGCAATCACGTGCCTGCGATCCAATAATTGACTTTAAGGGCACTATATCCAACTGGAAGAAGGTACTACGAAGATCCCCGACCCGGCAGCGTCCTCCTGTTGTTTCCTAAAGGAGATGTATACCCAGCTCGGGTCGCCCCTATGAGCGCCGGGATGGTTTTTGTAGCAAAGAGAAGAAACAAGAAGGCTCAGGCTGAAGGGGATCTCACTCAGTCTCAACCGGACCAGGAACCCAAGGAGGATCCTCTAAGAGTTCGGCACTAGCTGGCTCGGGGCTAACCCAAAACAATTCAACGCCGCTATCACCTCGGGGGAGAAGGGCAGACGCATCCCGGCCCAAAAGGTACAAGGCAATCTCCTTGTCCCGCACCTGGTTTGCCCTCTCCCCCTCCTCGGCCAGACAAAGCGAATAGCCGGGAGGAATAAGGAAGCGAGTCTTGATGTTGACGAGCTCCTCCGCACGCCTTAGCGTGGATCGCACGCCAAGAACATCCGCGACCTGTGCTCTAGGGACCGCTTCCATCGCACGAACCCGGAGAGCATTACTAACCCTAACTCCCCGGGGGGACTCCGACTCAGAAGCAGAAGAAGAAGCTTCAGAAGATTCCCTAGACTCTACCCGGACTACATCTACAAACTCCTCGAAAGAAGACATCTAACCTGATCAAGGGGAGGTGTCCTCGGGAGATCAAACGTAACGAATCCGATCTAAGGGGAAGAGCGCCAAGCTAACACAACTAGGGATGAGAAAATTATGAAGAGGTATGAGCCCTGATGGGGATCCTGCCTCTATTTATAGTTGCCGGCGTACGCATCCTATGGCTCCGACCGCCTCCCGCCAAAACAACGCTTCGCAACCAACGGACCACAGCGTTCCACCTGTCGCACTCACACTGGGTGCGTCCCTTCGGGCGCGGGTATGCCTGCGACACGTCTCGCCAGCCAACCAGCGCTAGACACGTGGGCTGTCGCTTCGACGAACGTACACACGATCTGGCGCTTCCCCTTTAATGCGAGATCTCTCTCTTGATCCGCTGGCATCATCAAGAAAATACTACTTTTTGCCCGGGAATACGCGCGACGATATCTTCGAGTAAGATCTTATCCCGGGTGATTGGTCAGACCACTCTCGACCCGACCCAGGAACGGGTCGAGACGAGAGTGGGGGGCTAATGATGAGGCTTGATATCGGTGACTCTCCAGATGCTGACACGTTACAGATGACGTGTCCCAGAACCTACAAGAAAGGATCAAGAACTTCAGTTGGGATCATACCTCGGGCCTCCGGCCCGAGGAGTCTCCCGACCTTCGGTGGCCTTTCTGACCACCCCCGGCTCGCTTCCGAGCTATCACAGAACCAAGATACCTCTGCCTCCCGCTCGTGCCTAAGCCTCCCGTCGAGCTTATCTTCCTCGGTCTCGTCCCGACCGACCCACAGCGCTGACCACAAGCGTCTCCGCTACGGCTCCGCGAATCTCGCCATGCGCGAGATATCCGCCGCCCATGATCCCGCATTCCACGCCATCACGATCTTCCATTAACAAGACTGTCTCATCATTAATGCAGGATCCCGCCTATCACGCGGGCGTGACACCAGGGACGTAACGGCCGGTGTAATTCTCGCGCCCGCCTGCCCATTGCTGCCGCTATATAAACCCCTCTCTCAGACGATCGAGATAAGTCATTTTTACTCCACTAAGCCGTTACTCTGCCAAAATATCCCGTCTAACTTGATCGTCGGAGGGTCTTCGGTGGCACAACCATCCCGGGACTTCTTTGCAGGTAGTTCGGCCTCAACCACACAAAACCCATTGAGATCCACACGCTCCAGAAGTCAACCCTCCAACTCAATCCCAGCCGTCCATCAGCGCTCGCAGCAGATCAACCGAAGATAACATCTAAAGGAGATCCAGAGATCCATCAGCCCCCAATCTATTTCTTGTTGCTAGTGCCCAACCCAACAACAGCTGCAACAACAACCCAAATAATACAGAGGGAAAAAAAAACTCTATTGATGATTCTGATTTGGGTAGATTAATTTGGGTATTGTTGTTAGCTTTGCTCTGCATTGTTTGTTTCCTTTATCTGTTTCTTGCGTATATATATAGGATTATAGGTGAAAGGAGAATTAGCCTTGCCTCTAATTTGGATTCAAGATTCTTTTAATTTCTGTCGGGATGTAATTACACAAAATAAGAAAGAAGGTCAAATTTTAGAAAGGTTAAATTGCACGAATATACCAATCAACTTTCATTGTTTTTTGCAATTGATACCATGAACTAATTTAATTACAAACAAGTATTATGAACTATCACCTTGATTGCAACTAAATATTACCAACTTTTATTTCGTCCGCAAATGTTATATTTAACTGCCACGTCATCAATATTTGACTTGTTTTCCCCATTTTACCGTTGTGTTCTCAGTCAACCCCTAAAATTTCGAGGGGTATAATGGTCTATTAAGGCACAAAAGTTAATGTCTTATGGTAGTTCTATAAAAAAAATAGTTCATGATATTTATCTTTAATCATTAAAGTTCATGATATCAATCGCAAAAAACGTAAAAGTTGATTGGTACATTTGTGCAATTTAGCCTTTTAGAAAACACCATTGATATTTCAGGGCTTAATTTTGAGATAACACCAATGATCTTTGAAAATGCTATTAAAACCCCTTTAAGCTAGCAAAGTTGTCTGAAATTGTTAGTTTCATATAACTCGTGCAAGGCACGGGTGGATGGAATAACCCCGAAATGCCTTGTACGTAGACTGGATAGCCCCAAAATGAACTTGATATGGCATTTTTTCTTATAAAAACTCCGTTTATGTTTTTTTTTAATGAAAATGTCCTTAAGAAGGATTCATGGCCTTTTTAAAGTTCAATGGTGTTATCTCGAAAACCGTGAAAATTTGGTGGTGTTTCATAAAAGTTACCCAAGAAAGAAACATAGTTCCAATGTTATAATACATCCATGCGTGGTAAAAAGTAAACTAATTTACCTTGCATAATTCTAATAAACCTGGAAATTTGGATACAAACATATTGACTTAGCTTCTTAACTAAGTTCTAGTAACCTTACTGGTTGTGTATTATATGTCTTCGGTAATTAGTTATAAATTTTATTTATATTTTAATAATGATGAGCGATTTCTTTCAGTTTTCAGATTCTGTAGTCTTGGCTATGCGTGGAAATTGTTCATACACTGATAAAAAATTGCAGAGTTGGGAGGTGCAGCGGGGTTACTAGTAATAAATGAAGACGATGGTATCACTTGACGATCATGCGTTTTTATTTTTATTTCTACTTTTATTTATTTGTGTGTGTCTATATTGATTGAATTTACTTCTTTTGTGGCAATGGTATTTTGATCTCTTTATCATTTGAGTTGCAGAACTTCCTGAGATGGTATGTGCCGATAATGATACTTCCCTTGTTATCAAAATTCCTGTTTTGATGATAGCAAATTCAGATGGGGCGATTCTTAGAAAATCCTTGGATTCTGGAGGTCGGGGTAAGTTGTTATTTGGGCAAGTGCTAACGGACTTGTTTCCTCATTAAATTCATTCTTGTTGATGCTCCAGCTATTAAATTATAATCCTCGTTTTCTGTTTTCAGGATTTACTTTTAAATTTTGTAAAGGAAATCGCTCGAGGTCCTCCTTTTATTATAGGTCAATTGCACAAAAGATCTTGAAGTTTACAATGCATAAGCACTTATACCCCTGCAACTAATTTATTAGCGCAAACATGCCCCCTGCTTATCAACCAAAGTCCTAAAACCTCAAAAGATTTAAGACAACACAAACAAGTTCAAGAGTCAATTTAGACAATCATCTTGAGTTACTTAGAGTTGGATTTGAGTTCTGTGAAGGATTATGGTAGATGAGCGAGGGGGGTTTGCGCTAATACAAAACATTGAGGGTATAAGTGCTTTACGGTGTAAACTATATGAGGGTTTTGTGCAATTAATCATATTTGAATTGCATGTTTAAATGTATCTTAGGTTGAAAAATGGGGAGTTCTGAAAGAATATACTATATAGAGATGTTTTTGGATGTATTTTTCGACTTGGGATCCACATTTATAACAATTCCTCTCCATTTCACAAAATATTTATGGAATTGTAAAATCCTCTATATTGGTAAAACTTCACCTAGACAAACAAGGATTCCTATAGGGCAAAAAAAAATAAAAATGTGGTGATTTCCAATTTGGAAGAGGAAACTGACATTTACCTAAATCAATGGGAGAAACGGGTTCATGTTGCCGATTCAAAATTTTAGGATACAAGTTTTGTTGTTAGCGACGTGCTGACCCACTTATCCCGTAAATGCTCAAAGTAGTATCATGGAGCAGTGTTCTTTTCATTGGACACTTTGCAATGAAAACACACATTAAATACATTATAAAGGTTAGAATAAATGAAGAAAGAGCAGACTTCGCCATGTCCGACACATTGGATACATTATAAACCTTGTTGGACCTATAACCAAGTGGCTGAGATCATAGAATGAATTCTTTGGCAAGTTAACAAAACTAGATTTTTGGTCTTCACGCATGCTTTTGATTCTATGCACTTATCCATATTTCTGCGATTTATCTGTTTGAAGTCGTGCACATAGTCTTTGTTGATGTCATTCATTTTCTTTGTTTTGTTGCAGTGGATGTTCTATTGTATTCTCCAGATAAGCCTCTAATAGACTTCTCGGTGTTTTTCCTGTACGTGATGGCGTTCACGATCATTGTCATTGCTTCCTTTTGGACTGGAGCTGATGCACGCAATCAGATTCCTGAGTATTATGATCGATCTATTAAATGAGCCTTATATTTTATTTCTGATAAATAACCTTTATTTTATTTCTGAGATCAAGCCTAATGAACTTCTTTTGAGTTTTGTTTTTCACTGATGATTTTACTACTTGTATTAGTTGCCATTGCATTGTGACTCAAAATTGTACGATGGTACTTGGTAGTTTAGTTGATAACTTGAAAGGCTATGTTAAACATTAAGAAATTCATGGTTGTTTCACAATATTCGTCTATTCTTTGGTAGCTTTTGAACGCTGCATGATACAAAATTCTGAAAACATCTATAAATTCTGTCTTAACTCTCAACTCATTTCTTCATCTAGCCTTCAATTCCTTAGGCTTGTATATAAAGATTAAAGAGTTTTGAATTAAATTTTTTATGCCGTCCTTAAATGCATGAATACAATTTAATGCTTTAATATTATGTATAGTGATTGCTTACTATTTTAAAGTCACATGTTTCACTTGAGTTAGTTTTTGCATGAGGAAAATCTGTACCCAGCGATGGATCATGATGCAGGAGATATGTGATGGTGCTTCATTTTGATTTACATCTGGTGTTATTAGGCAGTATCAGATAGAATATCACAGTACTTTAGGTCGCTTATATACGACTCTTCTCGTTTAACTTGTGAGTGTATACCCATACATCTATTAGTAGGTGTGCATAACTCAATTGAAATTTTTGATCAAGACGTGAGATTATAGCTCATTAAGTTACAAATTTTAGTCTACAGGCTGGAGCATGATCGTATAGCATATATTTCAAGTAATGACATAAATTCGAGTCGTAAAATTAGTGTATTTTGAGCCACTTATTCTTCGAAATTTTGTTAGGTGGTTATAGGGATCCTGGTTTTCCTATGCAAAATTTAGGTTTTAAAAAAAATTAATTATACCACAGCCATCTGTATATTAAAATTTTTGGTTATTAAGTGATTTCAGAATAAAGAAAAGTTAGGGCAAGCAACATCATAATAGTATAGAAGAGGATTCCTGATTCTCCATCATTTCTTTTTATCAGAGCGGTGTATGATTGTTCTCATCATTTAAATCATATGCAATCATAAAAACTCTCAAACCCACCGTTGCCGGTCCCAAGTCCGGATGAGAAAGGGTGAGGGTTGTGGTAGGCTTGTGACAGCCAACGTAAAACTTTGTCACATTTTATGACATGAACCATAATAAGAATATCGTTGGGGCGTCCCCTACTCAGCGACGCGCTATATCGGATCCCGGGTGTAGTGTTAAATATGCAAGGGCTTCTAGGCCGTCGTCCAGAAACGGCGCGCTACATCGGACCCCGGGTGTAGTGACAAATAAGCAAGGGTTTCATAGGATCCGTCTAGCTTCCTGGAACATAGGTTCCCTCACGGGTAGACTAATAGAATTAGTGAAGGTGGTGATTAGGAGGAGAGTTGGTATTATATGTTTGCAAGAAACTAAGTGGGTAGGTGAAAAGAGTAGAGTCATAGAGTCTTGGGGTTATAAGATTTGGTATACGGGTAGAGATAAAAATCGTAATGGGGTAGGCATAATCATAGATAGACGGTTGCTTGAGGATGCAGTTGAGATTAGGAGAAAAGGTGATAGAATTTTACTGGTTAAGCTTATTCTAGGTGGAGAGATCCTTAATATTATTAGTGCTTATGCATCACAGATAGGTCTTGATGCCGCTAGTAAGCGTCTATTCTGGGAGGATTTAGACGAGATGGTACAAAATATACCTAGTGGAGAGAAGTTATTTATTGGTAGTGATCTTAATGGACATGTAGGTACTAGTCGTAGTGGGTTTGATACTATCCATGGAGGTTTTGGTTTTGGACAAAGGAATGAAGTAGATGACTCGATTCTAGATTTTGCCTTAATCTTAGTAAACACCTGGTTGAGGAAAAGAGAGTCCCACCTTATCACTTTTAGGAGCGGATTAAGTGCCAGTCAAATAGACTTTTTTCTGACGAGAAGAATAGATAGAGGTTGTTGTATCGACTGTAAGGTAGTGTCAGGTGAGAGTGAAACCACTCAACATAGACTTTTAGTTCTAGATTTTCGATTTAGAAGAGAACCTAGGAAGATTAGACGTAAGGTAGAGCCTAGAATTAAATGGTGGCGATTGACAGAAGGTAACCAAAAGGCTTTTATAGATCGTGTAGTCCAAGAAGCGGATTGGCAGTCGGAAGATGATTCATAAAGAACATGGAACAAAATGGCTAGTTGTATTAAAAAGGTAGCTAGAGATCTACTTGGTGAGTCGAGAGGTGGTGCTCCACTATCTAAGGACACATCATGGTGGAATGAAGAAGTAAAGGCTGCTGTTAAATTAAAAGGGATTCTTATAAAGATTTGAAGAAAAGTAGAGATGTGGAGAGATTTGAGAAGTATAAAATGGCTAAAAAGGAAATTAAGAAAGCTGTTCGGGAAGCTAAATTTAAGGTCTACAAGGAGGTGTACGAGAAACTAGACACTAAAGAGGCTGAAAATGATATATACCGGATTGCTCGGATGCGGGAAAGGAAGACTAGAGACCTATGTGCGGTGAAGTGTGTCAAAAATGAAAATCAGGAGGTTTTAGTTCGAGATGAGGATATCAAGGAAAGATGGAGAGATTATTTTGACAAATTGTTCAATGAGAGCTTTACTAAGAATTTGGATGGACTTGTCATTCAACCTCAAGAAATAAACCGTGATTTCATGCGTAAAATAAGGCTACCTGAGGTTAAAGAAGTTTTGAACAGAATGAGTTTAAGAAAAGTAGTTGGTCCTGACGGGATTCCTATCGAGATTTGGAGATACTTAGGAGAAATAGGCGTTAAATGGCTGACAGATCTGTTTAATAAGATTTGGCAGACAAAAAAGATGCCAAATGGATGGAGAAAAGTATCCTTGTACCTATTTATAAGAACAAGGGTGACATTCAAAGTTGCTCAAACTACCGTGGAATAAAACTTATGTGTCACACCATGAAACTTTGGGAGAGAGTGATTGAACGCAGGCTAAGCAAGGATATTAAGATAACAGAGAACCAGTTTGGGTTCATGCCTGGACGATCGACGACAGAGGCTATTCATTTGCTTCGTCAACTTGTCGAGCGTTTTCGAGAGAGGAGAAGAGATTTGCATATGATATTTATTGATTTAGAAAAGCGTACGACTAGGTACCCAGAGAGGTATTATGGGGGACAATGATGAAGAAGGGGGTCCCCGTCAAGTATATTGACATAATCAAGGATATGTACGATGGAGTAGTGGCAAATGTCAGAACTTGCGGCGGCTTAACGAGTGATTTTCCGATTACTATTGGTTTACATCAAGGATCTGTATTAAGTCCATTCCTGTTCACCATCGTGATGGATGAGCTTACTAGAACTATCCAAGATGAGGTACCTTGGTATATACTATTCGCTGATGATATTGTTCTAGTAAATGAGACGAAAGCATGGGTTAATGCCAAATTGGAATTATGGAGGCAAACATTGGAATCTCGGGGATTCAGATTGAGCAGGTCCAAGACAGCATATATGCATTGTAAATTTAGTAACCAGAGAAGTCAAAACCATATTGGTATAACATTGGAAGGGCAAGAGATACACCGAGCGACCAGTTTAGATATCTAGGTTCCATCATCCAAAAGAATGGGGAGATCGATAGTGATGTTAATCAAAGAATTCAATCTGGTTGGTTGAAATGGAGGAGTGCAACAGGGATTTTGTGTGATCGTAACTTTCCGTTAAAATTGAAAGGGAAGTTTTATCGGAGCGCTATTCAGCCTGCCTTATTATATGATACAGAATGCTGGGCTTCTAAAAGCATCATACACAAAAGATGCACGTAGCGGAGATGCGCATGCTTCGTTGGATGTGCGGTAACAATAGAAAAGATAAGGTGCAAAATGAGAATATTCACGCAAAAGTTGGTGTAGCACCTGTAGAGGAGAAGATGCGGGAGAATCGGCTAAGATGGTTTGGTCATATGCGACGCAGACCTATGGAAGCACCGGTTCGATGAATAGATACTCTCGATATGGGCAATGGCAAAAGGGCAAAAGGGAGACCGAAGAAAACATGGATGGAGGTGATACGAAACGATATGCTTGCCAAAGGACTCAATGAAAGTATATAGTTCGATAGGAGTGAGTGGAGGCGGAGGATTCATATGCTGGACCCGGCGTGATTCTCATGTTGGTTCATGTAGCCTACCCCATATGCTTGGGATAAAAGGCTCAGTTGTTGTTGCAATCATAAAAACTCTCGATACGTGCTACTATGGGCATTTTCATATTTGCTAATCTGATTTTTAAAATGATCGGTATCACATATATCACATGCATGCGGCGTTTGTAGTGGTTCCAGTAAAACACGTACTACCACTCGCCGCATTCTATAATATTTGATTTTACTCACCATCCTATTCTTATGTTTAACAGGCTTCCAGTATGAAGAACGGATACATGGAGGAGGAGGAAACAATAGAACTTAAAGCAAGCGGAGCTATAGTTTTTCTTATATCGGCATCCACTATTTTGTTGCCGCTATACTTTCTCATATCCAGTATATCAATGTGGGTGCTGATTATTCTTTTTTGCATTGGCAGTACCATGGTATATATTTATTTTCGAAATTTGTTTCAGCACATTGTTTTTCGTCATCCTGTTGAGATGGATGCGCTCGTGCTTCGGACGCGTACAGATTCTCCCCGCCCCATGATAGTTAGGGGTTTATTGATTGTGAGAATTCTAATCTCCGGCAGCCGCGGACAAAACTACCGTTAATTACCCCTCGCTTTGAGGCGAGAGAACCTCCGATTAACAGGTCGTGATCATGCAAACTCAGCGTGAAATATATGTTTGTTGTGTTTGTGAAAACAATTTTCGGGGCACTTTAGGCATATCGGGGGCCAGGCAGAGTTTACAGGGGTCATGCTACCCGGATAGTGGGCTGGGAGTCAAGAGGACTAGCAGCTCTCTTACAGGATACGTGGTAGCGTCCCGTTAGAATTTTTTTCTAACGGGATAAGTGTTCTGAGTGTGTCGAGGAGCTTCCGAAAAGAGGAAAAGGGTAAGGAGTACTTGCGATGGCGCAAGCAAAGGTTTGGTGCATGCGCCCGTGCATTGTATGGGTGCTGGCGTGTAAGGATCCTGATGCTCGCTCCGCAAGACTCGCGGCGAAGGCGAAAACAAAGATTTAAAAGCAAGCACGAGCGACCTATACCTTAGAATCGATTCCAAATACTAAATCAGAATACAAAACATGCAAGGTTAAGGGGGCTAGCTATCTTTGTAGCGTGTCCGCCAAATCGCGGAAACCCCCTACACTGCTCTAAGGACTCTCGCAAAGCCCCGAAGTCGTCGGAAACGAGCTTGGTTGCCGATCTTACTCATCGAAGATGATACACCCGAGAGAACACAAATCAAACTCTAGCTTCACACTAATAAATCAAGTAAAGCAACTCAAAATCACAACTTGCTAGAAAGTGATGGTGAGAGTGATGCAGTGAAGAATCTCATTGTTTTTCTCTCTTTGCCAATTTTCTATTCTCAAAAAGAAGCTAACATAAAATTCAAGAGATGAGAGGAGAAAGAGTACATTGAGTAAGAATGAAATTCTAGCCTCAAGCATATTCTTTTTCTTTCTCTTTCTCGTCTCCAATGTTGTAAGGTGTGGGTGGAAGGGTGAGTCACCCCTATGACTCACCCACCCACTCTTCAACAAGCTTCTAAATGAGTGTGAAAAGGGTGTGTACAGATATACACACACATATACACATATACATACATATGCATACATATACATAAACCAAGTATGTATCAAAAATATATGTAGTCGTATTTGTATAAAGATACGAATACCCATATTCGTATAAATACCGTATTCGTGCCAAAATACGAATACCTAAAAGAGAAATAATAAGAAATATAATGCTAGCTTACAATGATCTGGCTATCTTTCAAACCTGCCAGTATTAACAAAACGCCCGATTAAAGTACGTGTACTAAATACACGTATTTAATCGAATCTAAGTGCATATCAAAATACGCACACACTACATCGTTTCGCCTGAATCCGGAAACCCTCTGTATGAGACTCAAAAAACTCGACAATACGCTGGCAGTGAGTTTAACCACAAACACGTCAGCGGTACTAGCTGTACATAACGGCTATCCAGGTATTGAACGAAAGGAAGCTCGATGAGCAAACTCATTCGTACTCCTACCGAGCATGTAAGTGACAATCTCCGTATAGTCCGGTCTTCTCGTCTAAGAGTATTGTATACCGGATCTAGGGGGTGGTTAACGTCGGACCCCTAATAACCCGATAAGTCGTGTCAGTGTCAACCCATTACTAAACCGAGAAATTACTGATCTCCAATCAGTAAATCTCATCCGTCCTGGCCCGAGACTTATGGTGATAACCAACTGAACACAGTGCGACATCGATTCTTTATACCGGGAGAGATAAATCCCCGACGATCGTTCACTGCCTTCATGTGGCTCGGGATTGTACCCAATTAAAATCTGTTTGTATGACTCAGTAGAGCCATGGTAGGGTAGTATTCTAAGTACGGTGGGAACTCACACGAGACAAATGATGATCTCAGGTCAACAGACTACTTGTACTCATGTCAACTGAGAACTGCTATTTGATGATTGGTATAATACCATATAGAAGTTCTTAGCAAATCCGTCCGGTATATTCACCTCCAGCGAGCACATGTATACAATCTTAATTGCAACACAACAATGGCTATAAGACCTGCCACCGCTCTTCGTCAGGGTCTAGAAACGTATACACTAGTCTACTCTGGAATATCTATGCCCGGTCTCGATACTTCTACTACTGGGGACATTTATAAATGTGCTTATGGACTACCAAGCTCTCATAAGTATGATCGCCATCATAACTCTGGTAGTTAAGTAAAGATCTCATGGGTTTTATCATTATGTATTAGCGACACGTAATAAAATATATACACATCAATGATAAAGACAAACCAGATAGCATACTATCATATCAAGCAAGATTGTTCTACCTGTATAGGTCCTTCAATTATCATAATCGCATACTTTCGATTACAATAATTGCTTTGAGAGCACTATAGCCAACATGGCGCTGTTGGCGCATACAGATTGGGGCGGTGTGCAATATTGGCACATGCGCTAACCGTGGATTTGCGCTAGCGTAGGCAGAAATCTTAAGCTTCAGAAAATGGAACTTGAGTTCCTGGAGCTTGAGTTCCTAGGGGTTTCCCCAAGGGAAAAATCCAAAATGGGGTTCTTTTTTCTTTCTCCAAACTTTAGATCTTAACAAAAGTGGGATTTTTGCAGATGGGTTTCCCTTCTTTTTACTCTTTCATCTTGGATCTTCAGAAGGAAGAGAAGGGAAGTAAAAATCTCTCCCTTTTAGGATTTGATGGAGTATTCACTCTTTTCTTAATGGGTTTATGGTTAAAATTTATTCAGGTTTTGAAAAAGAGGTTAACCTCTAAATTTAATTGAAAAATGAAAAGGAAGAACTTGAAGAGAGAGAGAAGAGGGGGGGGGGGACAAACCCTAGATTTTATTTTGGGGAATTACTATGTTTCATTTCTTAATGATGTTGCCTTATATAGGATTACAAATTTATACATAGCTTCTTAGGCATTACAAAATGGCCTTTTAACCTATTCCATGTTCATATGCTCATTTCTTTTGCACATAAATCATGGGCTTTACATAAATTGGTTTTATGCCCATTTTTCTTACATTTATTCATAAAAATAAAAAATTAAAAAATTATTTAATACATGATTTTCTTCTTAGCATGGGGCTGGTCTGGACTTGGACCCACCTGCTTGGACTTGGGTTTGAGTTCGGGCTTGGGCCCTTGTAAAGGCCTTGTTCAAAACTAAAGAAGAATCTTAACGTCCTCCACCAAATTAGCTGATTTGAATAAGTCTTTAATTAGTTTTACTTTATAGCTAACCACTTCAAATGTAAAAGTTCTATAAATACCAATTGTATTACCTGATTGTAAATTATTCAAGAAAAGATTCTTTGAATAAAAACTTTTTATGGTATCAGAGCTATTCTGGCCTTACAACATCCGATCCTCCATGTCCTTTGATCAAACCTCCTCTACTTCCTATATCATTAATTCTAAATCCCAAGTTCTCATCTCCATCAACGCTGCTGCTCAACTCCCTCAAAAACTCACATCCACCAATTACCCTGTGTGGCGAAAACAATGCCTCACTGCTGTGAAGGGCCATGGTCTCACGGGTTATCTTGATGGAACCACTCCGTGTCCATCTCAACTACTTGAAGCCGAGACACCCAATCTGGCGTTTGCATTTTAGGAGCGGCAAGACCAACTTCTACAAAATGCGGTCATTGCGTCCAGTTCACCTGAAGCTATGGCACAGGTCAGCTCTGCAACCACTGCTGCGGAGGTCTACTCGATCTTTGAAACTCGATAATGTTCTCTGTGTACCTTCAATTAAACTAAATTTATTATCAGTTTCCAAATTCTGCAAAACTAATCGCGGTCTGTTGAATTTCTCCCTCACTCTTTGCTGGTGAAGGACTTAGGCACGGGAGCGACTCTACTGCGAGGGAAGAATCAAAATGATGTCTACATGTTACCTCAAATTGCAGTCTTTGTCGCCCTCTTCTGCTCATGCTTTTGTAGGAATAAAAACACCGCTTGATGTTTGGCACTAGCGAGTTGGTCATTCTAACTCTCGCACTCTTCGTTATATTTTGAATTCTAATAGCCTAGTGTCTTCTGTTAAAGAATCTACTTCTCTTCATTGTGATTCTTGTTTTTGCAATAAAAGTACAAAGCTACCTTTTGCAGAAACACATTAACAAGTTCAAAGCCTTTACAGCTTGTGTACTCAGATGTTTGGGGTTCTGCCCCCCTCATTTCAATTGATGGTTTCCGTTATTACTTAATATTTTTTGGTCACTGGAACAAATATGTTTGGCTTTATCCTATAAAACACAAATCCGATGTTTCCTTGATATTTACAAAATTTAAAGCTTTAGTTGAAAACTACTTCAATACATCTCTAATTTCTATATACACTGATAATGGGGGTGAATATCTAAAGCTTTATTCTTTTTTATCTCAGCATGGTGTTTCTCATTTTACTACACCTCCACATACTCCAGAGCACAATGATACTTCTGAGCGTAAACATAGACATATTGTTGAAACCGGTTTAGCTCTCATGCATTATGCTCAAATGCCTCATTGTTATTGGTCCTATGCTTTTGTTATTGCTGCATATTTAATTAATAGGTTTCCAACTCAAGTATTGCAGAATCAAACCCCATATGCATGTTTATTTCATCACAAACCAAACTACTCTAAGCTGCGAGTGTTTGGTTGCTTATGTTACCCATGGCTTCGCCCTTATGCAGCAACAAAACTTCATCCCAAGTCTCTTCCTTGTGTCTTCTTAGGTTACTCTACCACTCAGAGTGCCTTTAAGTGTCTTGATGTCAGCACCGGTCGCATCTATCATTCACGACATGTTAAATTTGTAGAGCATAGTTTTCCTTTTGCTAAGATCAATAACGTCTCTTCTATTAAAAATAAGTCTTTAAATATTTGGTTTTCTCATGCTCTTGGGACTGATATGCATCATG
Organism: Agapanthus africanus; assembly: GCA_030015575.1. Classification (NCBI taxonomy): domain Eukaryota; kingdom Viridiplantae; phylum Streptophyta; class Magnoliopsida; order Asparagales; family Amaryllidaceae; genus Agapanthus; species Agapanthus africanus. Next base: position 464,916,790 of record JASDDO010000018.1, on the reverse strand, counting down.
TCTTGCGAATTCCTTTTTCATCTTTAGTCCCTAATCTGGCTGTGCGGCTGTGCAGCGGACATCATCTTCTTCTCCTCCATCGGTAGCAACTCATGCGCCTGAACTCTCCACCAACTCGAATGATGCTTCCCCAAATACCATGCCACCATCCCCTCCGTTTACCATTCCATCCCATAAACCTGTTACTCAATCCCAAAATAATATTTTCAAACCTAAACACCCATTTTCATATATTGGTTCCAAACATCCTATTTCATCGTCACTTGAACCCACCACAACAACTCAAGCTATGAAGGAAACTCATTGGCGAGAAGCGATGATCAGTGAATTTAATGCACTTTTACGCAATGGCACGTGGGAGCTTGTTCTAGATAATGGCACCAAAAATCTTGTTGGATGCAAATGGGTGTTCAGGATCAAAAGACACTCTGATGGCTCCATTGACCGATACAAAGCCAGACTTATTGCAAATGGTTTTCATCAGTGACCCGGGATTGATTTTACTGAAACATTCAGCCCTGTCATGAAGCCTACCACCATTCGGGCAGTTCTCTACATTGCAATCACGAATGGATGGCCTCTCAAACAGCTATATGTAAATAATGTCTTTTTGCAAGGCACGTTGGAGGATTAAGTTTACATGACACAATCTCCAGGTTTCGTTGACAACCAATTTCCACATCATATTTGTGAACTCAAGAAGGCACTCTATGGTCTTAAACAAGCACCCAGGGCCTAATACCGCGAGCTTAGTTCTTTTCTTCTTGAATTTGGATTTATTAATGCAATGTCCGATTCTTCTCTTTTTATCTACAACAAAGCTGATATCCAGGTTTATATGCTTGTGTATGTTGATGACATCATCACCACAGGCAATACCAATGAGTTTCTAGGAATCTTTCTTGCAAAAATTTCTACCCGGTTTTCCCTAAGAGATCTTGGACCACTGAATTACTTTCTGGGTGTCGAGGTAATTAATGGGCCTCATGGCGGCTGCTTGTCTCAACAAAAATATATACGTGATATTTTGACCAAATTCTAGCTTGATGGTGCCAAAGAAGTTGTCACTCCACTCTCTACAACTTCTCTCAAGTTGCATGATGGCAGTCCATCGGCCGATGCCATCTTCTACCGCCAATTAGTTGGGACGATTAAATACTTATCCCTAACATGTTCGGATATCTCCTTCGCCGTCAACCGGCTCTCTCAATATATGCACAAACCTAGCACCATTCATCGGCAGACACTCAAAAGGGTGGTTTGTTATTTAAAAGGCATGATATTTCATGGGTTATTCTTAAAGAAAAGTTCTCCTCTGCGCTTAACTGCGTTTAGTGATGCAGATTGAGCTGGCAATCTAGATGACAGGTCATCAACGACTGTATATGTTATTTATCTAGGCTCTAACATTATCTCGTGGAAGTCGTCCAAACAGAAGACCGTCACCCGGTCGTCCACAGAGGCTGAATATAGGGCACTTGCGCATACTGTTGCTGAAATCAATTGGGTACAAAATCTACTTTTTGAACTTGGTATCTCCTTATCTCATCCTCCATCGGTGCATCGTGACAATGTTGGAGCCATTTATCTTAGTGCAAATCCAATTTTCCACTCAAGAATGAAGCACCTTGCCTCGATTACCACTTTGTTCGACAACAGGTCCAAGCCGGCAAACTCGTTGTTCCCTACATCTCTACTCATGATAAACTTGCTGATGCCATGATCAAGGCTCTATCCAAACAGCGATTCAAGTACCTACGGACCACGATCGGAGTCTCCGATGGATCCTCCATCTTGAGGTGGCATGTAAAGGACCTGTTCAAAACTGAAGAATCTCAATGTCCTCCACCAAATTAGCTGATTTGAATAAGTCTTTAATTAGTTCTACTTTATAGCTAACCACCTCAAATGCAAAAGTTCTGTGAATACCAATTGTATTACCTGATAGTAAATTATTCAAGAAAAGATTTTTTGAATAAAAACTTTTTAGGCCCGGCATGGGTTCGGGCGTGGGGTCCATTTATTTTGGTTTGGACCTACTTGTTCGCGGTTTGACTCTATCTTTGACTTTTGGTCAATGAGATGTAAATTTTAACCCCAACAGTTTCCATATATCATATGATTGTATATTAGTCTGTTTTTGTTTGATTCATATAATAGGCAAATTTTAAAAATTCTTTAAAAGCAAAACTGTAATAACTAACTTTAAGGTAGTTTAGTGAAAAACACTCATAGTTAAGGGTAATTTATAGTAGTATAGCATTTCTTTATTGTGCTTATTTTGTGTCTTTTATCTGCCAGGGAATACATACTTGTATAGTAGGACTTATTTCAAGGTATGATCCAAAAAGGTTGATTTTGTTTCCTTCTTTTTTTGTGCATGTTACTGTTATTTTCTTGCTAAAATAGTATTTGAACAGTGTATTTAAAGGCTGTGATCAGATTAAACTAGATCTCCCCATTTTCGGAGAGTCTAGGATATTGTCTAATAGTAATTTTGCCTTTCTCAGCATTGTTTGCCACTTTTTGGACTCTACATCAAGATTCATCCTTTGCATGGCTTTGCCAGGATATACTTGTAAGAATCATTTTCTTTTCCTCGTCTTGTTTGCAAAAAATTGAATTCTATCTTGTTTCGACTGAATACCTCTTTCGTTTTTAGGGAATGTGCCTGATGATATCAGGGTTACGTGCGGTTAAGTTGCCAAACATCAAGGTAATATGAAATTAGCATCTGTATCTTTTGCTATCTATGTGACATAATATGTTTTTATAATGATTATATATACATTTTGATTTTCCATGTTACATCTGCACTGCTGTGTTGTGCATTTTTTTACGATATATTTTGGCTCTTCGTATCGCCCTTAATATTCAAAAAAAGTGTAATGGTTGAAATAAGTAATTTCTATTTACTCTCATTCATTACTTGCTCCTTTTCTAATTGTTTCTTCGCCAAAACTACGATAAACTACCCTTCACTATCACTGTTTTTCACTAAACTACCATTAAAGTGTTGCATTTAAGGTATTTAAAAAAAAAAAAGAAACCCCTAAAACCTAAGCTGAAGGGAGCATACTGTAGTATAAAACTTTAAGGCAGTTTACTGAAAAACAACAACAGATAATGGTAGCTTAGTGTAAGTTATTGGGCGCTATTGTTTCTGGCGAGAGCAATAATAGTATTGACATTCACAAAACATACTGATTACCAAGTTCCTTAGACCAAAATGCTACATAACTAAATTTTGTGTGCAATTTTAGGTTGCTCGCAGTATGAACACTGGTGGTAAAGCAATTCCAATGCTTCTGTTAATTCCTCGGTTCTTTGATCCTTGGGGTGGTACTTCTATAGTTGGCATTGGGGATGTTATGATCCCCGGACTTCTGATTGCTTTCAGTTACAGGTATCATATAGATATCAATGATTTTGCAAAACTCGAAATAAACCTTTCTCTTTTTGTGATCGAGGCACTGCGTCCGTTATATCAATGATGCAAATCCCTGATGGGTTTAAATGCAGATTTGATAAATTGACGAAGAAAGGATATGTGGACGGGCACTTTCTATGGATGTTGGTTGGTTATTCAGTTGGTATGTCTCCCTGAATCTATCATAATTCTTTTTCCTTTCATTTTATGTTTTAAAAAAAAATCATATTTTGCTTTCTGTCATACTTATGGAGTATGCTTAATTCTAGCAAGAGTCCTATTTTATTTCTTCCTTGTAAATGTTTATACTTGTTTATTTTCTATAATTCCGTGCGCACACAATGAGTGCGCCTAAGCTGCATACAATTATTGTTTACAAGAAATAATGTAGTCCTAAAGAAATATAGATAGTAGTTATAAGAGGATCTAAAGTATGTTAACATTAAGCTCTCCCCTAAAGTGCTACATTTAAGGGAAATTACAGTAGTAAATAAAGTTTACAGTAATTTAGTGAAGAACATCGATAGTTAAGGGTACCTTAGTGTAACTTTCCCTCCTTTTAGTGTATATTAAGTCTGCACTCTGCAGTTTATTCTGACATCCAAGTTTCATAATTCTCACATATTCCTGGTTTTTCATAACAATTTCCGTGAGCTAATTTTTTTTATATAGTATTCATTACTTTTTTTCTTGTGTAATGTTAAAAAAATGATCTGTATATTTTGTGATATTTATGAAACCGAGTTGATTTTCTGTTTCCAGATTTTATATTCACATATCTATTTTTATATTTAATGAAAGGAAGAGATCAACCTGCTCTCCTCTATCTTGTTCCTTGTACCTTAGGTAATTTCATAAACCTTCGCTCTCGTAAAATTCTTATGGTTTCTTTATGCTTTAACTTGTGTTGTGAAGTACAAATTCATAATGAAGTTTTTTTGGTTTTCCCTTCAGGGTTTATTATCATACTGGGTTGTATCCGACGAGAAATCGAGAACTATGGATTGGACCAGAAGAGCCGTCCACGGCCAATTCTTCGGATGAAGAGGCTTAAAAACTTATCGGATAAATTCCTTAAGAGGTCGGCAATCTAATTTAATCGCTATAAAATTTCACTGCAATTGGGGTTAAACTAAGATGTTATGATGAAGCGAGTTGCAGTAATAAATTAAAGAGAGGATTTAGAAACTGTTCTTGAAATGTATATATATTAGGTCTCTTAACACATCAATTTGATAATAGCAGCCAAGTTTTTATAAGGGCGAGATTTTGTGTAATAAACTGATCATTTTTTTAGTGTTTAACTAGCAAAGTACATGCATTAATTGCACTTGAAGTCAAAAAAGCGAAGTAAGAGAAATCCATGAATAGTATATTGCCATGTGTCTACGTATATTCCGCATCCTCATGGATATAAATCTTTTTCATCAGCTTGTCCTTCACTATTTCTCATATCATATTTGTTCTTTTCATCTTGTTAATAATGGATACATGAAAATTGTCTTTGGATCCCCACTCCTGAAAAGGAAAGCGACAGACACGAGCGCGGAGCCCGCCAATCAGGCGCGGGGGCTATTGAGTTGAACTTTTTCCTAGTAGATGCACCCCACTTAATGGATAAGGTGTTTCTTGGTCGCTACCAGAGATATTCCACAGTCTCCTACTTCTAATAGGATTCTCTGAGGTAAGGATTCGCTCCTATTTGAGTAGTAGTGTCTTCCTGTTATGTTCGGTTCCCTCACTTCACTAAGATCACAAAAATTTTTTGGTGAAAGTTATGTCTTGGTTCGAGTGAGGATAACATTTCCAGCGAACAACATTCCTTCGTATGCATCATGAGTCTAATTGATTAAAAGGGGCTGGGGAAAGTTTGACCCAATTCCTACAGTCATGAATATAAACGCAATTGAAATTTCTGGGAAGTTATACATTTGTGTATTGATAAGACCATTCACTATTTTTTGAAGCTCGATCTCTTCCCAGATGAACCATATAGTCAAGAGAAACCATGAATCAGAATAGAAGAACTTGCTCCACCTATCAGTAAATATTTCGTAGTAGCTATATTAAACCGTACATCTCTCTTGGTATATCCAGATAATAGGTAAGAACATAAACTGAATTTTTTTTGAAAGGCTCGTCTGGCCCGGTCACCCTACGCTACTGGCACTTCCAAGATTGTCTTTAGCGACCAGCAAACGAAGGCTCTTGGACGACCTTTCGTTTTCACTTACGACGTGGGATGTATAGGTCATTCCCTCATGATGGAATGACTACCTTATTTGTGTTGTCTACTCAAGGGAAGAGCGTGATACTTAGCGGAACGCTTTTCAGTTCAAGTAGGGACGATCGTGTCGCTCACCACTTAGGGTCGAGGGTCCATTCTCCTTCTTCAAATATCGATTCGTATTTTTCATAGAAAAATCTCTAAGGGCCGTGAGCGAAACGGTACTTAAAGCGATTTTTAGGTCCGAACCAGTGATGGAAGTCGTCCAGCAAGCACTCTTTCACGATCTAGTTGAAATCGAAAGTGTGGTCCAATCCATCAAAGAAGCGGAGCTAGTAGCCTACAAAGAAAAGTGAACCTAAAAGAACAAGATTTTGTACGCTACATAGAGGAAGAATGAAGGGAATATCTTGTCGAAGCAATCGTATTTGTTTTGGCTGATATGCTCTCTTATGTCAATGACACCAATGAATTTCTTGGGAATCCTACAAGATCTATTCGTTCTTTTTTCTCTGATGGTGAGAACTTCATCTGGGTCTGAATCATGCTTAGAGGTCCACCAGAAATCAGAAATTTTTGAAAAAAAACAAGATGTTTATTATGTCTCTTCCAGGCGATCGGAAAATAAAGAAATGATTGATATATTCAAGATAATTATGTATTTACAAAATACCGTCTCAATTCATCTTATTTCATCAGATCCGGGATGTGATATGTTTCCGAAGGATGAATTAGATATGAACACAGTTACAATAAGATTTCATTCGTGAAAAAAATTTCATTTTTGGATTTTTTTTCATCAATTCCATGACCGGAACAATGGGGGATACATGTTACACCACGATTTTAAATCAGTAGAGAGATTTCAAGAAATGGCAGATCTATCCACTTTATCAATAACCGAGCCGGATCTGGTATATCATAGGGGATTTGCCTTTTCTATTAATTTCTATGTGATCGCATCGGACGTCTCGGAACGTTGAATATCCTTTGATTTTACCTGTTTCGGCTTGCGCTTTATAAATTGGTTGAACACAAAATAAGAAACAATCTCTCCAACGCATGAAATCCAGTGGGTAGCCACTCCCTTCTCAGGAAACCGTACGTGAGACAAGACACTACTAGCCTTACTAATAAAGAATAAAGAAAGGGCTTGCTTTCTCAATCCAGAATCACACTTCACAAATAGTTTACGCCCACTTGACGAGAGATGATAAAAAAATCTTTATTTTCAATTTTGATTTTGAGTCCAACTCAATTCAAAGAAGACCAATTTCCCTTATGTAAATCCCCAGTTTTACTGTACTTCTTGTGTTTGAAATTTTAATCCCAATAAATTTTCCATTTAAATCCTAAATTAGTTTCTTAATATTTTCCTAATTAAATCTTTCTCTTTTAACCCTAACCCGATTCTTAACACCTAAACCCTAATTAAACCTAACTCTACATATTTTTTTCTAAACCAAACCTTTTTCCTCGGCCCAGCCCACGAAACAAATTTCCTAACTCATACCCAAACTCCCGACCCGACCCGACCCGGTCCCCATCTTCCCCCTCTCTCTTTCTTTCTTCCTCTTCTTCCCCCTCCCCCCCCTCGCTCGAAAATCCCACGTCCCCGTTCTTCGCCACGAGACCCGCTCGCCTCCTCGACCTCGCCCTCGCCTCAACGTTCGCCCGAGATCTCCTCCTTCTCTTTATCCTGTCTCTTTCTCTCCTTTTTCCCAACCGCTCCTCCTCTCTCGCACTCATCCTCACGAGACCCGCTCATTGTCGACGCCTCCCCACGATCCCAACAAACTCCGAGATCACCTCCATCGAATCTTCTCTCTCAACCTCTCGCTTTTACTCTCTCTCTCTCCCCCTCTTCATAACTATCTCTCTCTCATTCTCTCTTTCACTCTCACTCTCTAACCTACAAGACACCGACCACACCCTTCACCGCCGGCGTCATTTCAACCCACATCACCTCCATCGACTTCCTCCTTCGACACCAACCTCAACTTCTCTTTCCCTCTCTCAAAACACAGCTCCACACCACCAACACCCCCCACAGCGGCTGCACCGTCCCGCCTTCACCCACAGCCGGAGTACCGACGACCACCTCGCCGCCATCATCGCAGACCACCGATGTCGCATTTCACCGCTACCGCATCCACCGCACCACCGCCGTCCCCTCTCACTGCAACTCTAACCTGTCGGCGCACTTCCTTTCACTGCACCCCCTGCATCGTTGAGCTCGCCGCACGACCCATCACCGGCGACCCACAGAACTCCCCTGCTCCTCCACGACCACAACACCACCCTCCTCAACTCCTTCGAGAACCTCCCCGTCTTCAAGCTCTTTCCACCCGCTGCCTTCGCCGCCTCCTCCTTACCGTCGACCTCTGCGCTTTGCCGCCGGCGCCAGTACCCCCGAACCCCCTGCAGCTACCATATCCAGCAAGCCCCTCGCCTAACTCCAGCTAAATCCGAGTTAACCACCATCTCCATCATCTCGTCGTTGGCTCTGGATCGTCATCGCTGGTTCTGGATCGTCATCGCCATCGTAAATGTGTCGTGCTTGTGGTCATGCCTTAGCCGTAACCGTCCATGCGATCGCCATTATTGTGCCGTCGTTGCAGGCAAGTGAAATCTCCACTTGCTTATCATGCTACTTCAAACCTTAGCTATGAAATTTACTATAACTAGATATATCTATAGCTAAAATTAAATAATAGTTCATTATTGAAATTGGGTAGCGAACCATAGTACCGTCTTGTTAATTGAAGCCTGACTAGGGTTATTATTATGTAGGAATCATGTAGGAGTTATATGGTCTTTATCTACATTCGATTGGCTAAATGAAACGGGAGTTGCGATTGATAACCGAATGTTACCTAGATGTTCGATAGGTTAACCGAATGAAAATCCTATTTAACATGCCTATGTTTTGTGATCGTCGAATTCCGTTATCGTTGATGATATTGTGTAGTGATTTTAAGCTTAAAATATTGAGAATATCGTCACGAAACATCGCTTCAAAGAGGCGACGTCACATATGGTTTTTATTGTACACGTCGTGGTGTTAAATTGATATAAATTTTTATACGTATCGGAATGTAATTTTATATGGCTCATATCAAAGCAGACTCGATAATCCAGTACCTCCTGTTATTTATTTTTCGATACTGATATATCTCAATGGAGAAAACTGACTTGGAATGCGGCTCAGTACTGCAGTCCAGAGTAGCATTTCCTATTGACACCTGGTTCTAAATAAATGTGTGGCTCTGTACAAGCATGAAAATATGCAGAACTCTATACTGTTTCGAAGATAATCTTGTTAGCTAACTATAGGTGGTGGTTTTGTTCGATTTTACTACCGTTTGATATTTTAATTGCATTTTAAACTGTCGAGGTGTACTGCAGTTTAGTACAGAGACAGATTGTATACCTTAGTCTTAAACATGACATATCTCCCAGCACACAGCGGATATTGTAGATCTGTCTGGTGCGTTGGAAACAGAATTGACAAATCTAAATTTTACCTACTGTAGTATCGCCTAATTATGATCTCAACAGAGATTAAAATGTGTTATGAAATGAACTTTCAGTTTAGAAACTGAATTTCCAGGGATGAACACTTAAAATGAAATGACCGTAACTCGCAAATCTGAAACCCGATTGACCTGGAACCAATTTTGTTGGATTTCTGTTTAAGTTTACTTACTCCTTCTTTTCTATCATTTTGCCTAATTATGATCGTACGATTTAATATGCTTTTTCTGAACTCGTAATGCACGTTGTGTTTCATATCGTACTTGACTTGCTATGTGCCATTATTCTCGTATTTACCCGACCGTGATACCTTTAGTGATGACAAACGTCCATAGTGATTTGTAGAGAACTTTGCATTGTCGAATGTGAGTGGTATTGGATTGGTTGTGTCAAGTACGCCAGAGATGAGTGATTAATTCATGAAAGTGAACAGTGCAGTGAAAAGTGAATAAAACCATGATTTTAGCACGTGCTTATATACAACTAGTCCTATACATATAGTTATTGTAATATGGGGAAATGGGAAAATCAAGGTGGAATCGAACTCGTATTTAGCGAGATACATTGACTTAGAGAATAATCATTCGATATTAGCGATATACATATATTAGGTCATGACCTAGCGACACGGATGTAGAGTTATGTCTCGGGCAGCAGCGGACCGTAGTTGATGTGGATTTTATTAGTCCTCCAATTTTAACCGCAAATATACAGCTTATCGCAGTTATACCTGAGGATCGTTCCCCACAGAGAGGTGTGTTAACTACTTTTAAATTAAGTTAAAGAGTTAGATTTTTTTTAAATCTAAAGATTTAAATACAAAATAAAATAAAAATTGGTTTTCAAGAGAGAGAAAAATGTAGGGTTTTTATTTGTTTTTCTAATGTGGTGGTTTATATGATAAACTTTTATTCTCTTTCCTAGTTTTAACTAATGATCTATTAATAACATAAAAGCATAAAATAAATTATTTTATTTAATCTTATCCTATCAATTATATTATATCATTTAGATTTAATTAAAAACCCTAATTCTAGTTTATTAAAATTATCTATTTTAACCATCTATGCATATTTGTAGGTCATGAATCTACAACTAGCATGTTTTAGATTTTCCTAGATTGAATCAATTAATTAGATTGAATATCTATGATCTATAATTATCTCTACCGTCCCTAATTAAGTTTCTAAATTGTCATGCAATCATCAACCTAATTAGTTTATAGGTTTCTTATCTATCCCTAATTTTTTACTTAAAAGTGTCAACTTTTCATAAAAATTTAATTTTTTAGATTAGAAACAAAGAGAGATAAATATATATAGATTAAGAAACATTCATATTAAAGCAAGAATAAAAGTTATAAAAATATCACACCACAAAAGATAGCAAATAAAAAACACTTAGAAGAAAATTAGTTCCTTATGATATTAAGAAAAAGTAGAATTTTATTCATAATAAAATAACTTACAATCTTTTCCAGATCCCTTCAAACTTGAAAATCCTAGTTCTATATCAAGAGAGAGATGTGAAACCCTAAGACTATAAAAGTGCTTATATAGGGCTAAGGAAGATTGGAGAACAAGTAATAGAAAATACAAGAGAACCTACTTACTGATAATCTAATCTAATTGCTCTGTTGAACGCTGTTGCGAGCCTTTAGAATTTTCAAAAGATAAAACCTACATTTCATATTAATCTATGTAGAAAGACGATTGTGCCCATAAAATTCTCATCGAACGACCTAAAATCGACCGCTGATCCACCGCCGTTTTTTTGGCTTCGTGGCTCCAGATTTTTTCTGTGGTTTTATCGTCAATTTAGATGATTTTTGAGCACATAAAATCTTGAATATCTCGTTATATCTCTGTAATTGCGTCGATTTCCGAATTGTTCCCAAATTTGGCATATAATTAACCATGTTAATTTGTTGCATTTGATTTAATTTGGTTTTTTCAAATGATTTGTTGTGATAATTTATTCACCTTTATTTGTTGCAATTTTTGCTGATTTGTAATGATATTCCAAAATTTGTTCCAAATTTGTAAATTGTCTTTTAATTTTCTGAATAATTCCCTTAAGTCTCCATTATACGCACGTGATCCTCATTTTAGCACAATTTTCCGTCTTTTTATATTCAGGCCCTGTTATCTGTAATAATTCACAAAAAATACCCGGATAAGCATAAAATATGACAATAAAATGACAAATGAGTTAGAAAAATATGCAATAAATTACACCACTCAAATACCCCCACACTTATCTTTTACTAGTTCTCGCAAATTTAGGGTTTCAAACTCTAAACTAAACTACTATCTAATTAAATTCTACTCTTACTCTTATTCCTATAAAAAAAATAAAGAAAACAAAAATAAGAAAATGAAAACTATATACATAGAATGGAATAGATAAGAAAAATACGAAAAATAAGAGTTTAAAATTTACTAGATTTTCAGTCGCCATGAACCATGCCTTAATAGAATTTGATTTATGCCGAAAATTACTTTCTCGTTATTTTCCCATTCTTTCCTGCCTATTTTTCTTCCAAACATGATCATATACCTCTACGTTTGTGAAAAAATCATCCCTACACTCGGAAAATTCAATTCAAGCACTCGTACTCTTGCCCTTAGCTCCCTATTACTTGTTAATTGGCGTATCAAATTGTTGGATTTGTTCCCATATTTTTCATGCGACCGTTAATAATTTATGAGGCACTAAATAACCGATTACCGAATGTGATCACTTATTAGACGTAAATAACAGTATCCTATTCTTGCAACACCAAAGACACATCAATGATCCCAAACCAGTTGGTCTAAGTCACCAGGTCATGCATCACCCTCGTTGAAATTTTTTATGCTACCTTGATGATTGCAAGACAGTGTTCATTTTTTTGGTGATATTAATTTTTTTTCCATACTAGGGTATTACAGACAAGAGCATAACAAGTCTTTTCTACTATCCCAAATTTCAAGATGTGTGCATATGCGTATAGTAGGGTATCAACGTTCAAATGTTTGGACTCAAAAATAGGTTCCACTTACATTTTCTCAAGCCTAATAACTCCTTCATGATACTAGCCTTTTGGGAATAAGCTCATGATTTGGGAATAAGCTCATGACAACTTATTACTAGATCCATTAAATCATCTCTTTTTCTTATTTTTCTTCAAATCTCTCTCTCTTTTATATACATTTTTCATTTTTTCATTTCTATTTGCAAAATTTTCTAATTTTCTAAACTTTTTTATTTTGAAAACTAAAAACTATGTACAAAACCACCCCTACACTTGAACTTGACAGTGCCCTCACTGTCTACCGCGACTCTTCCTTAAAAAATTGATAAACTAATGATATACATATGTTACAAATGAGGGGGTTTAAAATATTTTCAAGTGTATTCCGGTTCATGGAGATTCATGAGCTCTGCCTTATTATTCGCAGAAAATTCTAAAAACGGTTTGAATTTTTGACCATTAATTTTGAACACCTTACCATTTTTAGGATTTTCAATCTTGATAGCTCCATGTGAAAAAATGTTTTTGACAATAAACGGTACAGTCCATCACGATTTTAATTTTCCAGGAAAGAGATGCAATCATGAATCATATAGTAAAACTTTTTGGTCCATTTGAAAATCTTTTTGTAAAATGTTTTTATCATGGAAGATTTTCATTTTTTCTTTAAAAATCTTGGAATTGTCATAAGTATCATTCTTAATTTCCTCTAATTCATTTAGTTGGAGCTTTCTAAACTTACCGGCTTCTTCAATATCCATATTTAACTGTTTTATGGCTCACATAGCGCGGTGTTCCAACTCTACTGGTAACTAGCAAAGCTTCCCAAATATTAGCCTATAAGGAGACATACAAAAATTGGTTTTGTATGCAGTTCGGTAAACCCATAATGCATCAATTAGTATAAGTGACCAATCTTTGCGGTTCTTATTAACTGTCTTTTTCAATATTTGCTTAATTTGTCTATTTGATATCTCAACTTGCCCACTAGTTTGCGGATGATATGGGGTGGATAACTTGCGGTGGATTGAATATTTTCTTATAAGAGCTTCGAAAGATCGGTTTCAAAAATGGGTCCCATTATCACTAATAATGGAGCGTGCAATGCCAAACCGAGAAATAATATTATTTTTCAAAAGCTTGACAGCAACCTTGTTGTCATTGGTTTTGCATGCCATCACTTCCACCCATTTCGATACATAATCGACCGCTACTAAATTATAAACGTTCCTAAATGAATTTGGGAATGGCCTCATTAAATCGATGCCCCATACATCAATGATCTCAACTATAAGGATAAATTTGAGAGGCATCATGTTCCGTCTAGTGATTTTACCTAAGCGTTGACAGCGTTGATAAGTTTTACAAAATTCATATGCATATTTAAATAACGTAGGCCAATAAAACCCACTTTGTAAAACTTTTTCCGCCGTCCTTTTAGCCCAAAATGGCCCCCACTTGTATGATCGTGACAAAATGAAAGAACACTCCTAATTTCATCATTAGGTATACACCGCCGAATAATTTGGTCATTGCACTGTTTAAACAAATAGGGATCATCCCAAAAGAAATATTTTACTTGGGAGTGAAACTTATATCGATTTTGTTTAGACCAGTCGGGCGGTGTCATTTTTGTGACGATAAAGTTAACTATATCCGCGAACCATGGTTCGCTAGCAGCCATGAATAACTGTTCATCGGGAAAATAGTCATTTATAGAAAGTTCTTGTGTAGGTGTAAGTGGTAGATGCTATAAGTGACCAGCCACAACATTTTTGGATCCCTTTCTGTCTTTTATTTCAAGGTCAAACTTTTGCAATAAAAGGATCTATCTAAGCAATCGGGCTTTAGCAACATTCTTAGAAATAAGATGTCTAAGGCCGAATGATCCGTATAGACCGTAATGTGTGAACCGATAAGATAGGACCTAAACTTTTCAAATGCATATACAACAGCTAAAAATTCTTTTTCGGTGGTGGAATAGTTTAACTGTGCATCATTTAGGGTCTTACTCTGTAACAACTCTGTTTCAGGATACAGAAAATTTGTTTAAAAATTAATGTACAAATAGATTATTTGCAATCCTGTGTATGCTATAAGTATTTAATTTGCTTTTGAAAAGCAAGAAACAACTTGTAGCTTATTGGTAAAGCCTTACACTGCTGTGACATAGCCCCCTGTGTTCAAATCCCCCAGCCACATATTATTTTTGTTGATTTTTTTTAACTTTTAGAAGCCCAAAGGTTTACACGTGCACTACACGTAAAATGAAAAGTCATACAGAAATCAAACATGTGCATTAGGCTTGATGAAACGAAACCAACACGTGGCAAGAATCCAAGCTCCCCACCCTTGGTTTGGACCGGTGAGATGCGCCATAAGGTCGGCGCCACAGGGCCCCCTCGTTCCCAATGCTATAATTTTTTAACCCTAACACCCTTTGGCCTCCCCCTTAACTCCAGTACTGTTTGATTTCCGTGCACATTAACAGAGAATTAAAATGAGGCATTAATCTAAAATTTTAATGCATTTTTAATTCTCTCTTCACTCACAAAACCCTAATCCTATCCTATAAATACCCCTCTATACTTTAGCTCTCCCCATTCTGAAATCTAGTATCAAAACTCTCTAAAATTTCTAAGTCCAAAAGTTATACAAGTGGAGTTAGCCAAGGTCAAAGTTTCGGCGACGTTTCGGGATAAATCTGGCGACACCGCGACTCCCCGACGCTTCCAAAAGTTCCCTCTACCTTCCTTCTCTTCTCCAAATCAGTAAGTCCTATCTCTCTTCCTCATATTCTAGTCTAAAACACCCCCATTTCAAAACTCGTCGGAAGCGGAGTTATTCCGACTTCCGATTCTTTTTTCTTTAAAAAACCAAAATTTTCTTAATAAAAATCCTACCAATTCTTCATATATTGTTTAAAAATCATAAACAAACACTTTAGAATAAGTTTAATCTCAAAATAACATGTTATGCAACTTTTATCACATATTTACGATTAAATACCACAAACTTTACATTCTACATATTTCATCATATTCTTTTGTATTACCTTTAGAAAACTCACGAGGTAATGACCTATCTCATCACAACACTCATCTTGACATAGCACGATGGCTTTTGTAACAATTTTTGTGGGACAAAATACAATATTACATTAAAATACCTTAAACTAATAAAACCGTATTCTTTAAAATTGTCTTATTTAAATTCCATACGATTATGTTCTTACAACCATTCGTGGGGAATCCGACTTGGTTGGTGCGGGTTATTGCACATCCATCGGACTAGTAGAGCGAGATTCAGACCTACTCATGGAGCATTCGGTCTCGATGGAATTTGTATTACAATTTTAAGAAAAATGTGATTTCTATTTAATAAATAAATTCTATTTTTAATAAATAAATATATAAATATTATCAAAATATCTACTTTAAATATATTATATATATATTCCATGTTTTCTAAATCAAAAGAGTCACAAAAGATTATGAAACTACTATTCCAAATCAATACAATTCCAATATTACATTAAAATACCATATACAATGCAATCTAGGTTCTATTCACTAGAAAATGTTATATTTTAAAATACATCCAGGAAAACCCTAAATACGATAATTAAATTCTTGAGGTTTATTTTGAAAATATATCAAAACTATTTTTCATAAAACTCCTTCAAGTTATATTAATTTACAATAAGGACGCTAGTAAATATAGGTTTAAGCGGGACCAATTCTCTTGAGTCTAAGGGAGCCGGAGAAAGTGGGTGCTTGCCTATTTAAGGTAGACAAACTAAAAACGGTGTTATCAACACGGTAATTATCTTGGAAAAAGACACAAATCCTGCCGTCCATGTGCAGCAATTACCGATAACACCAAAACTAATTCAGGACTTCAATTTTGTCTAAAAGGTCTGATTCAGTCTGAGTATCAATCAAAACTGAAAACAATCTATACCCAAATACAATTCAAAGAGAACTTCAATACAACATGCATCCATTTATACCAGATACAATCTATATCAACTTGACTTGAACTAACCGAACCATAGATATACAGTGACTTGATTACATGACTATCCATTTACAATCACTATCCGTTTACATGAACAATTGATATCATGTTTCGGCAAGTCATCTATCTACAAATCAATGCAAACAATACATTAAAACATTACGAGGTTTTAAAGGGGTAGACTGATACGGAATGTGTTAGAAGTGGCACGATGATGGTCACTTTAATACACCTAATCTGAATATCCGTTGCTGTTGTACCGTGGCTTAAAGGTTTCTTGTGCTCCGTATACCTTAGTCCACGGAATAGTTGGACTCCTCTCATATACACTGGCATATTCTGTACCAAGCTACAAACAATAGCGTTAACATAACAATCAAACATTATACCAGTTATATTCTCTTATATGTCTATTCTATTTCTATCTTTTCTTTGGGACTTACCGAGCGATTGTTCGCTGACGACATTCCTACCCGCTTCCTACCCTCTTCTTTCTTTGGAATGTTAGGTGGATCCGACTCACTGGAGATAGAGCCCAGTGCTGAAGACTTGGAGCAGTTTTTAGAAGACCCCGAGCTGTAGACACTTGTGCATACTTTCTTTTCAGTTATGCCATTGTTTAGGCATTGTTTTCCGCATTGTATTTACATTTCCAGTTGTATTGTAAAGAAATGTTTAATAAATCAAAGTTGCGGTTCAATTTCATTTCTTTTCATTTTTCTTGTGTACTTTATTATATTGCTTATTCACACTTAGCGTGTTTGCTTCTGAGTAAATACGTAGCGGGCCAGTCACGTCTCCTTCTCCGTATATTGGGAAGCAGGGTGTGATAGGTTTTGTTTGCGGCCCATGCAGGTCCGTTCTGCATGGACATGCAGGTCAATTCTGCATAAAGTCCTAAGTAATATAACACAAGAATCAGCAACTAAAAACATTCTTTACATTTCATATTTCTCGAATCTAACAATTTCATATTCTTTGAATCTATCCTAACCCTATTTTTTTTTCAAGATTATGGATTCCCCGAACAACACAAGTACAAACGTGAATGGCAACACACCACCTCTTCCTCTACTACCGCATCCTACCGTCGCTGCTCCGATCAACGAGCAGACGGTATTGCTTGACGCAATCCGAAGCCTCCTGGAAAGAAAGCAGCAATAGATTGCTATCCTGATGAACCATCCAGAAGTGGAAGAACCTGGAGTAAAGCAATTCCGGGCATTGCACCCGAAACAATTTTCTGGGAAAGAGAGCCCTTTGGAAGTTGAAGAATGGGCTTAGAGCATCGAGGACGATCTGGCAGCAGCACAAGTGCCAGAGATCGCTTGGGTATGGGTTGCGAAGCTGCAACTCACCGACAACGCCCGAGTTTGGTGGAAGGCGGAAGAAAGCCGTCTTGACCAGCCGATCGAATGGAGGACTTTTCGCGAGATGTTCGACGCGAAATATTTCCCCGAGACTGCCCGATTCAAAATGGGGCAGCAATTCATCTATCTACAACAAGGCTCTATGTGGAGCAAATCGGTGGATGAGTATGACGCTGAGTTCACTATGTTGAGTAGGTAAAGATATGCCTCAAATATTCAATTTTCTAATATCACATACTACACAGCTAACATAAGACCTTAACAGGTTGGCGGCACATCTCATTCCGACTGCTGAGATCAGGTCCAGATGATTTTAGGAAGGGTTAGATCCGGAGATCTAAACTGCCTTAGCTACAGGGGATTTCCCAACCCACGACCAGGCTCTGAAAGCTGCCCGCCGATATAAGGCAGTAGTGAAGAAGAAAGACAGACCTCAATTTGCCGGTATGAAGTGCCCTGCCACCCAGATGGCAGGAGGAGCCTCTTCAAGGCCACCTTTTGTACCCAGGAGACTGGGAGTACCATTTAACCGGCCCAGTCCAGCCTTTGGCACCTACTGCAGGAGGGATGGACACCTGGCGAAGGATTGCAGGTGTGCTAATCGCCTTTGCTTAGTCTGCGGCTCAGCCACACATGATATTGGGTCTTGTCCTCGTCGACTCAATCCAAATTCTGCACCTATAACAACAATCACCTATCAGCGGCGGCCGTCTATCAAGGCACCTACACCATGGCTTGCTCTCCCTGCTCCACCTCCTCGTGGACCTACTGCACCTCCTCCTCGTTAGTTCCACCAAGCTCAAAGGAACTTACATCAAGGACAAAGAAACGGACAGAGGAATGCTCCTCCAGCAAGGAGGAATGTACCGAGGCGACATGCTTTCACAATGACCGTGGAAGAAGCTGAAGCCACTGGCCAAGTCATTACTGGTAACCTTCCAATCTTTCAAATCTGTTCAATACTTTTTTAC
Source organism: Agapanthus africanus (assembly GCA_030015575.1). Taxonomy (NCBI): domain Eukaryota; kingdom Viridiplantae; phylum Streptophyta; class Magnoliopsida; order Asparagales; family Amaryllidaceae; genus Agapanthus; species Agapanthus africanus. The sequence continues at coordinate 464,898,219 of JASDDO010000018.1, read as the reverse complement.
ATCCCTATATTTTTCCTATACCTAAAACATATCCCACATAACTTAGGTACGATCTTAGTAGCCTCACTTCCTGCACTAGCACTCTTCGATACTGGAGCATCTCATTGCTTTATGTCGCAACGGTTCGTCCGAAATCATGCGATTCTAGTCAAACCTCTCGTATCCAGCTGGAATGTCAGTTCAGGGAACGACGTTCTAAAGGCAACAATCGGATACGACCTGTGTCTAGTGGTCGTCTGCAGCAGAGAATTCTATGCTGACTTCAAGGTGCTGGACATACCGAACTTCGATGTAGTGTTGGGTATGAATTGGCTTGGAACTTTCTATGCTACCATCGACTGTCGTCAAAGGAGAGTAGTGTTCGAGATTCCAGACCATCCGGTCTTTTATTTCAAAAGTGGAGACCGTACCCTGGAGCCAAGCACCTACAAAGCAAAACCGAAGAAGGCAGTGATTGCTACTCTACAGGTGGAAGATGATAAGCCGGAAGTAGTTCGAGAGTTCGATAATGTATTTCCTGAAGACATATCAGGTTTGCCTCCCGATCGAGCTCTTGAATTCAGCATTGATTTAGTACCTGGTGCACAACCGGTGATCAAAGCTCCGTATCGTTTGAGTCCCGAAGGTTTGAAAGAGATCCGAATTCAGTTGGACGAATTATTGAAGAAAGGATGGATTTGTCCCAGCACTTCAAGTTGGAGATTTCCTATTTTGCTTGTGAAGAAGAAGGAAGGTTCATACCGAATGTGCGTTGATTATAGAGCTCTGAACGAAGTAACTATAAAGAATAAGTATCCACTACCACGCATCGACGATGTTTGATCAGCTAAGTGGGTCTTGTGTTTTCTCCAAATTAGATCTTCGTTCGGGTTATCATCAGGTGAAGGTCAATGAATCTTATATTCCTAAAACAGCATTCAAAACTCGTTATGGACATTACGAATATCTCGTGATGCCATTTGGAGTGACCAGCGCACCGACCATATTCATGAACCTAATGAATCAAGTCTTCCGAGAGTACCTAGATAGGTTTGTGGTCATTTTCATCGACGACATCCTGGTATATTCAAAGAGTCGGAAAGAACACGCTGAACATTTAAAGATTGTCCTGGAGACTTTGCGACATCATCAACTCTATGCCAAATACAGCAAGTGCGAGTTTTGGCTAGATCAGGTCGGATTTCTCGGACATATTGTATCAGGCGATGGAATCTCTGTAGACCCAGCTAAAGTAGCAGCAGTAAGCGAATGGCCGACACCGAAGACATTCGAAACTTCTTGGGATTAGCAGGATATTACAGAAGGTTTATTGAAGGATTATCGAAGATTGCTGCATCCCTGACCAAGCTCACATGTAAAGATGAAGAATTCGTGTAGTCAGAAGCATGCGAACAAGCTTTCGTAGAACTCAAGTCAAGATTGACATCAACACCTATCCTCGTAATACTGGACCAATCTGGAGGTTTTGAAGTGCATTGCGATGTATCCGGTAAGGGATTAGGATGTGTTATACATCAGCACGGTAAAGTTTTAGCTTATGCATCAAGATAGCTGAAAGTTTATGAGCGCAACTATCTGATGCATGATTTGGAGTTGGCGGCCGTTATCTTTGCTCTCAAGATTTGGCGCCATTATCTTCTTGGTGAACGGGTAGATATATACACAGACCAAAATAGTATGAAGTATGTGTTTACACAGTAAGAGTTGAATATGCGGCAGAGAAAATGATTAGAACTTATGGCGGACTTCGACATCAACCTACAATATCATCCAGGGTAGGTGAATGTAGTACCTGATGCACTTAGTCGTCAACCATTAGCAATGAATCTCACCGCACAATTGAAGCTTCAAAAAGATTTGCACCAGATGGAGATTGAAGTGGTCATGCCAGGTAACGCTTCAAAGTTGATAAACTTATAAGTTCAATCTACTATTGTCAATCAGATCAAAGCAGCTCAAGCCAGTGATGCTAAGTTGCAAAAGATCATAGAACAAGTAGAAATTGGACTTAGAACAGACTTCATCATCCATGAAGACTGATCTTTGAGATACGGAAGCAAGTTGTATGTACAAAAAGGTTTTGTTTGAGAAGAGTTGATGAATGGAGCCCACAGCTCTCCTTACTCAGTACATCCTGGTTGTACAAAGATGTACAAGATCTACGTCAACATTACTGGTGGAATGGAATGAAGCGTGAAGTAGCCAGAAGCGTCGCTAAATGCTTGGTGTGTCAGCAATTGAAAGTTGAACATCATAGGACTGCTGGTTTACTTCAACCGTTACCGATCCCAGAATGGAAGTGGCATGGATTTCGTGACTGCACTTCCTTGCAGCACGAAAAGTAACGATGCTGTATGGGTTATTGTGGACCGACTCACAAAGTCGGCTCACTTCATCCCATTTCGAGTTGGCCAATCTACTGAGACACTAGCAAAGAATTACATGGAGGTAAATTTGAATCTAAGTAAGATTTAACTCTCATTGTGTACTATCTCTGATACCCATGAACTCATGCAGGAGATCGTGAGATTACATGGAGTACCGGTTTGTATTGTCTCCGATCGTGACACCAGATTCCGATCGCAATTTTGGCAGAGTCTGCAAGCTAGCTTGAGCACGAGTCTGAACTTCAGCACAGCGTACCATCCACAAACAGATGGACAGTCTGAGCGAATGATTCAAATACTTGAATATATGCTAAGAGCGTGTATGTTGATCACTTACATCTTGTGGAGTTTTCATACAACAACAGCTACCAAGTGAGTATAGGAATAACACCTTTTGCAGCGCTCTATGGAAGGAAGTGTCGATCACCATTAAGTTGGGACGACATCGGAGATAGAGAATTCCTTGGACTTGAGATGATAGTAGCAACAGTCGATGTATTTCTCACTATCAGGGAAAGAATGCGCAAAGCCCAAGACCGATAGAAGCACTGGGTTGATGCAAAGCGACGTCACTTGGAGTTCCAACCGGGAGATCATGTCTTTTTGAAGATTTCTCTAAACCGTGGAGTGATTTGCTTTGGAAGATGGGGTAAGCTAAGTCCGAGGTATATTGGACCGTTCGACATACTCGAACGAGTCGGAGAAGTGGCATATCGTTTGGCACTTCCACCCTCATTGGAAGGAGTGCACAATGTGTTCCACATATCCCAACTCAGAAGGTATGTGAGTGACCCCAGTCATATTCTTGATCACTCCGAGCTCACTGTACAGCCAGACTTATCTTGTGAGCAACAACCTGTTGAAATGCTAGTTAGAAGGGTGAAGTCACTTAGGAACAAGGAAGTAAATTTGGTTCAGATAATGTGGAGAAAAGACTCACCAGGAGAATCAACATGAGAACGAGAAGACGACATACATGCAAAATACCCCCACTTGTTTGTAAATTAGTCCTTAAAATAATTGTAAATTTCAAGGACGAAATTTTTGTAAGGAGGGTAGAATGTAACGACTCTATTTCAGTGTATAGAATTTTTTTTAAAAATTAATGTACAAATAGAGTATTTGCAATTCTGTGTATGCTATAAGTATTTAATTTGCTTTTGAACAGCAAGAAACAACTTGTAGCTCATTGGTAAGCCTTGCATTGCTGTGACATAGTCCCCTGTGTTCAAATCCCTCCAGCCACATATTATTTTTGTTGCTTTTTCTTTTAAACTTTTAGAAGCCCAATGGTTTACACGTGCACTGCACGTAAAATGAAAAGTCATACAGAAATCAAACATGTGCATTAGTCTAGTCGAAACGACACCAATACGTGGCAAGAATCCAAGCTCCCCACCTTCAGTTTGGACCGGCGAGATGCGCCATAGGGCCGTCACCGCCGGCCCCCCCGTTCCAAATGCTATAATTTTTTTAACTCTAACACCCCTTGGCCTCCCCCTTAACTCCGGCACTGTTTGATTTCCCTGCACATTAACAGAGAATTAAAATGAGGCATTAATCCAAAATTTTAATGCATTTTTAATTCTCTCTTCACTCACAAAACCCTAATCCTATCCTATAAATACCCCTCTACACTTTATCTTTCCCCATTCTGAATTATAGTATCAAAACTCTCTAAAATTTCTAAGTCCAAAAGTTGTACAAGTGAAGCTAGCCAAGGTCAAAGTTCCGGCGACGTTTCGAGACAAATCCAGCGACACCGCGACTCCCCAATGCTTCCAAAAGTTCCCTCTACCTTCTCTCTCTTCTCCAAATCAGTAAGTCCTCTCCCCCCTCCTCTCATTCTAGTCTAAAACACCCTCATTTCAAAACTCGTCGGAAGCGGAGTTATTCCGACTTCCAATTCTCTTTTCTTTAAAAAACCAAAATTTTCTTAATAACAAACCTACCAATTCTTCATATATTATTTAACAATCATAAACAAACATTTTAGAACAAGTTTCATCTCAAAATAACATGTATGCAATTTTTATCACATATTTACGATTAAATACCACAAACTTTACATTCTACATATTTCATCATATTCCTTTGTATTACCTTTAGAAAACTTACGAGGTAATGACCTACCTCATCACAACACTCATCTTGATATAGCACAATGGCTTTTGTAATAATTTTTGTGGGACAAAATACAATATTACATTAAAATACCTTAAACTAATAAAACCGTATTCTTTAAAATTATCTTATTTAAATTCCATACAATTATGTACTTACAACCCATTCGTGGGGAGTCCAACTTGGTTGGTGTGGATTATCGCACATCCATCGGACTAGTAGGGCGAGATTCAGACCTTCTCACGGAGCATTCGGTCTTGATGGAATTTGTATTACAATTTTAAGAAAAACGTGATTTCTATTTAATAAATAAATTCTATTTTTAATAAATATATATATAAATATTATCAAAATATCTACTTTAAATATATTATATATATATTCCATATTTTCTAAATCAAAAGAGTCACAAAAGATCATGAAACTACCATTCCAAATCAATACATTTCCAATATTATATTAAAATACCATATTCAATGCAATCTAGGTTCTATTCACTAGAAAATGTTATATTTTAAAATATACATCCAGGAAAACCCTAAATACGATAATTAAATACTTGAGATTTATTTTGAAAATATATTAAAACTATTTTTCATAAAACCTCCTCAAGTTATATTAATTTACAATAAGGATCCTAGTAAATATAAGTTTAAGCGGGACCAATTCTCTTGAGCCTCAAGGAGCTGAAGAAAGTGGGTGCTTACCTATTTAAGGTAGACAAACTAAAAGCGGTGTTATCAACACGGTAATTTTCTTGGAAAAAAACACAAATTCTGCCGTCCATGTGTAACAGTTACCGATAACACCAAAACTAATTCAGGACTTCAATTCTGTCTAAAAGGTCTGACTCAGTCCGAGTCTTAGTTGAAACTGAAAACAATCTATACTCAAATACAATTCAAAGACAACTTCAATACAACATGCATCCATTTATACCAGATACAATCTATATCAACTTGACTTGAACTAACCGAACCATAGACATACAGTGACTTGATTACATGACTATCCGTTTACATGAACAATTGATATCATGGTTTCGGCAAATCATCTATCTAGAAATCAATGCAAACAATACAATAAAACATTACAGGGTTTTAAAGGGGTAGACTGGTATGGAATGTGTTAGAAGTGGCGCGATGATGGTCACTTTAATACACCTAACCTGAATATCCGCTGCTGTTGTATCGTGGCTTAACGGTTTCTTGTGCTCCGTATAGCTTAGTCCACGGAATAGTTGGACTCCTTTTGTATACACTGGTATATTCTGTACCAAGCTACAAACAACAGCGTTAACATAACAATCAAACATTATACCAGTTATATTCTCTTATTTGTCTATTCTATTTCTATCTTTTCTTTGGGACTTAACGAGCGATTGTTCGCTGACGACATTCCTACCCTCTTATTTCTTTGGAATGCTGTCAGGTGGATCTGACTCACTGGAGATATAGCCCAGTGCTGAAGACCCGGAGCAGTTTTCAGAAGACCCCGAGCTGTAGACACTTGTACATACTTTCTTCAGTTATGCCATTGTTTAGGCATTGTTTTCCGCATTATATTTACATTTCCAGTCGTATTGTAAAGAAATGTTTAATAAATAAAAGTTGCTGTTCAATTTCATATCTTGTCATTTTTCTTGTATACTTTATTATATTGCTTATTTACGCTTAGCGTGTTTGCTTCTGAGTAAATACGTAGCGGACCAGTCATGTCTCCTTCTCCGTATATTGTGAAGCGGGGCATGACATACTCGCATAATGGATGACATGTGGCATCATGTTAATTCTCTGTCCTAAGACAGGCTCAATTACAAAATCTGATGCATCACACATAATCTCAAAGGGCTCAATCCAATTCGGAGCGTGAATAATAGGAGCGGATGTAAGCTCATTCTTCAATTGCTGGAATGATTTGAGGTAATCGGAACCATATTCAAAAGGTGTATCCTTAGCAAGAAATGAAGTCAAGGGTCTAGCAATCTTACTAATATCCTTAATAAAACGTCTATAAAATCCTGCATGCCTAAGGAATGACCTAATGTTCTTAATGGTTTTGGGAGGGGATAGATTAGAGATTATATCTACTTTAGATTTATCTACCTCAATACTTTTGCATGAAATAATGTGGCCTAGTATAATACCTTGCTTGACCATAAAGTGGTATTTCTCCCAATTGTGTGTTAAATTCTTTTCTTTGCACTTTTGGAGTACTAACTCCAAGTGGTGTAAACACTCATCAAATGTATCCTCATTGGCTGAAAAATCGTCCATAAAAACCACAATAAAACGTTCCACCATGTCGGATAATAGGCTTATCATGCACCGCTAAAAAGTGGCGGGTGCATTACATACCCTAAAGGGCATCCGTCTATATGCAAAGGTGCCAAATGGACATGTGAAGGTGGTCTTTTCTAGGCCTTTGGGTGCAACGGGTATTTGATTATAACCAGAGTATCCATCTAGGAAACAATAGTACTTATGACTGGCTAACCTTTCTAGCATTTGATCGATAAAAGACAACGGAAAGTGATATTTCCTAGTTGTGGCATTAAGCTTACGATAGTCAATGCACACATGCCACCCGGTTTGCATGCGAATATGGACTAGCTCGTTCATGTGGTTTTCAATGACAGTAATATCCGACTTTTTAGGTACCACATGAATTGGGCTAACCCACGTACTATCAGAAATATGGTATATTATAGCACCATCAAGACATTTAATTATGTCTTTCATCACTGCCTCTTTCATAATAGGATTCAAACGGCGTTGAGGATCTCTAACTGACTTGGCGTTGTCTATCAAGTGAATTTTATGTTCCACTATGGTGGGGCTAATTCCCTTGATATCCACCATAGTCCATCTAATAACCTCCTTATTATTCTTAAGAATAGACAGTAAGGCTTCCTCATACTCCTTAATAAGTTCAGCAGAAATTATAACTGGGAGCGTATTATTCAAACCTAAATAGGAATATTTTAGATTTGATGGGAAAGGCTTGAGCTCTAACTGTGGGGACTCTTCTATCGATGGGCGAAAAAGAGGCCTAGGTTGAAGAAAAAGTGGTTGAAGTGGGGCCCTTCCCATGTAGGCTATTGGGAGAGAATCATTAAAAGTAACAACTTCTTTATTACTAAGTTCCTCCTCTATGCAATTTTCTATAAAGCAGTTATCTAAATCAACTTCTTCATCATTAGGAATATCATTAATTAAGTTGACTACGAAAGGCTTGTAAGGATCACTTGGCCGATTTCTTCGGTTAAAAATATTAAGATCAATTGTCATGTTCCCAAATGATAGTTTCATAAAACCATTGCAACAATTGATCAATGCATTCAAAATAGCCAGGAAGGGCCGACCTAGTATGACAAGAATTTGATTCCTAGGGTTAGTGACGGGTTGTGTTTCTATCACGATAAAATCTACGGGGAATATAAATTCCTCAACTTTAATTAACACATCATTGATCTCACCCATATGAGTCTTGATGGACCGGTCAGCTGATTGCAAAGTGATCTTGGTGGGCTTAAACTCTCCTAACCCTAACTGCTCATATATAGAATATGACAAAAGATCAACACTAGCTCCCAAGTCCAATAAAGCACTATTTATGATCTTTTCGCCTATAATGCAAGATATAGTAGGACTACCGGCGTCCTTATACTTAACGATCATAGCATATCTCAAGACGTCACAAATATTGCCTGCTAAAAAGACCTTCTTAAGCACTTTAGTTTTTCTCTTCTTCGTGCACAAATCTTTGAGATATTTTGTATACGAAGAAACTTGGTCAATCATGTCCAAAAGAGGGACATTGATCTTCATTTGTTTAAACATCTCCACCATCTTTCTACCTTAGCAGCTTGCTTCTCGTCCTTTAAACGTTTTGGATATGGTGCTCTAGTCTCAAGAGGGGTATCTATAGAAGATGGGTGGGTTGGAGATATGGGTGCATCAATAGATGTCGGCTGTGTAAGCGGGGTAGAAGACCATTGCTCCTCATTAGCCGGGATCTCTTTCGAATATTTAGGCATCCTAACCTGATTATCAACCGTTTACCCGATCTCAAGGTAATTATAGCATTTTCCTGCGCTAGATTTGTACGTGTATCTTTAGGATTCATAACAGGTTGACTAGGTAGGGTTCCTTGCTCACGTCCTCCTAATACTGCAGCTAACTGACCGATTTGCCTTTCTATATTAGAGATAGATTGTTTAATTGGTGTTATCTCATTTTGAAAATAGGAGGTCATTTGCTTTTCAATGTTAATATAATTAATCACATTCCCACTCCTTTGATAACTATTAGGTTGGGCAGGAATGGATGGAGAATCTTGTCTTTGATTTTGGAATTGTTGGATAGTGTTGCCTTGATTCCATTGCAAATTAGGGTAGTTCCTCCATCCTTGGTTGTAGGTTTGAGAATAAGCATTATATTTGTTATTACGTTGGTAGATAGCATTAGTGGTCTCTTGATCTTGAGGACCATTTAAAAGAGGACATTCTTCTGAAAAGTGAAAAGAGTCTTGACAGTTAAGACAAGAAGAGGGTTGACTGACTTGAGCAACGGGGGTGAGGGTAGTTGATAGCTTTCTATTAATTTTGAATGGCAGCCAACTGGGCTTTCATACCAATTGTAGCTTCAACCGTGTGGATCCCACCCTTAACATTAGTTGACCCTCTCTCACTAGAAATCTCCCACTGCATGGTCTTATCGGACAATTCTTCTAAAAAGTCCCATGTCTCATCCTCTTTCTTCATCATAAAATTATCTTGACACGTAGACTCAATCATAAACTTGGATTCCATGTCATCATAGACTATTTGACATAGCTCCCACTTAGCTATACCATGATGGGGGTATTTTATGAGAAGATCCTTGAAACGTTCGAAATACTTCTAAAAAGATTCTCCCCGTTTTTGCGAAAAAGTTCTAATTTCGTTTCGAAATTTGGCGGTTTTAAAATGTGGGTAGAACTTTTTTTAAAATGTCTTCATAAACACATCCCATGTCCTAATTGTATTGGCAGGCATACTGTAAATCCAATGCTTAGCTTTATTAGTGAGGGCAAAGGGAATAAGTTTAAACTTAACTGCATCTTGGTTCAACTGCTTAAGTTTAAACATTTGACATAAATCCTCAAACTCGCTTATGAAGACATAGGTGTCTTCGGATTCTAAACCATGAAACTTAAGAAGTGAGTTTATGAAAGCATATTTTATTTCATATTCACCGGCTGCTAACAGTAATACTATGCAAGATGGCAGTGATGTGCGGACAGGATATCATATATCCTGTACGGTAGGTGCAGCAGGGACGATTTCAGCCATAGTATCTATAAAATCAAAACGAGTTAAACGTTTTGTTTCGTCTCGACCCCACACGTGCATAAATCATAGGTAAAAGTTTTTTTTATTTTAATGCAAAAACTAAGATGACTAAGGATTCTAACAAATCACTAACATAGTGCGCAAACAAACCTAGATCTAGGGTTATCTAGGTCAATGTGACATTTCAGAAAATATAAACGTTTCACTGGAATACCGAATCCCGTCACTTTGAACGGAAATAATATTTTGGAATTTAAATAATAAAATAATAAATTTCACGAAAATTATACGAGTATGGATTTGAGTTTTCGTAGAATGGTATAATTATATACCTATATTTTGGAAAATATTTGGAAATTAAAATGAATTATTATTTATGAAAGCATTTATTAGATTTGGGTTTTTATAAATTATTATACAATTATTTACATTACAAGTTTAAGTTAAACTTGATTAGTATTTCATTAAGTATGCATTAAACCAAGTCATTTTGTTAAAACCATGTTGATGTGTCATGACATGTAACATTGAGATTTTTTATTTGTGGTGTTATGTTTTTTTTTTTAAGAAAAGGAAATGAAAAAGAAAAGAAAAGAAAAATGAAAATGAGAGGGAGATATAAAGTGACTAGAATTTAAGAGGAGAGAGTGTGAGAAAGAGAGAGAGAGAGAGTTATGGTTGCTACAACCATGATAGATTTCCCATTTGTTTTCTTCATCTCCATCAATTCTTCTTCATCTCCTCCTTCATCACCTTCTTCCACCTCTTCTACCACCATGCACCCCCAAAACTTCATCAAAACCTCACAAACCCATCACAAATATTGTTCACAAAATCATCCTACACATCATGGTGGGATCAAGTTGGAGTTTTGAGCACTTTGTACCATCTAGGAATTTTCTTGAGTTGCTCCATGAGGTATAACTCTCACCTTTCTTCAAGTTTTAAGTTTCCTAATCTCAAGTCTTAGTTTAGAGTTAAAAATTTAGGTTTTGTGATGTTGGAAAAGTCTAGGGTGAGAATTAGTGGATAGAACTTGTAGTAGTGCTTAGTAGAGAGTTTATGGAGTTATACAAGACCATTAGTGATAAGTAAGGGTGATATAATGAAGAAATTCTCGGATTCGACGATCTTAGAATTTTCCGATATCGGTTTTTGATGAAATGTGGTGATCAATTAGAATCTGAGATGAATTGGGGACTCTGAAAATTAAATTGCAGATAAAGTGAGATGTGCAGGTAAATAGGAAGTCACCCCAGAAGCCCGAGCCCCCACTTCCCTCTCTTGGCCGCCAAAATATTCACTTTGGCCGTAAATTGCGGCCCAAAGTTGGAGTTAGGGTTTGGTTTTTGGACTGTAGCTCAATATTTGGATAACTAGACCTACCCTATATGCAAAATATTCTAATTTCACCGTAGGTAGAATCTGGGAATGTTTTACTAAGTTTCTAATTACGTTTTGCGAATTTTGAAAACTTAGTTTTTGATATTTGAGTTGCGACTCGATCGCCTGACGTTCATACGCCAACATCGGGGGTTGTTTTGTTGTTCTTTCATGTGTAGACCATATGTGCTAACCTATGTACGCTTCGCTTGCCGTATCGGTTTTCAGGAGTTGATTTTGATTTCGATACATATGCTTTGATTTGTAGGTACATGTAACGATCCTAATATTACTATACCTTCGTGTTTTCCTTCTTTAGTAAAATATTGCATTTATTTATTCCTAGTATTTTTCCGTGTATTTTGTTTTCTATTAAATATATTATTTTATTATTCCATCTATATTTCCCAAACCCATTTTTTAAAACTAAATCTTAATCTATTTCAAATTAAACGCTAGTCCTGACCCAGCCCATAACCCAAATCCAATCTCATTTTCATTTTCTTTAATAAAACTATGAGCCCAAAAGCCCACATTCTTTTTAAGCAACATTATATATTTAATTCTTATTAAATATGTGTATGAACAACCTTGTAGTTCATTGGTTAAGTCTTTGCATTGTTATTTCATAAGTCACATGTTCAAATCTCCATTCTTGCAATTATTTTTTTATCAATTTTTATTCTTATAATAACCTACAAATGAGACCTTTAATTTCATCTTCCTTTTAACTCCCAAAATAATTAGAATGGTTATGAACCATAATTTATTATAATTATGGTGGCCATAAACATTTTTTTTTATATCTCACTCCTCTTTCTTTTCATCATCACACATTTCTATCATTTCACATATCTCTCTTCATCTAGATTCCCCGAAGAAGAACATGAAGAAATTCTCAAGAAAATCTCGCTAGAAACGCGGAGCTATCGGCGGATAGACAAGCCCGGTGTCAATACCGGCTTGTGTATGTAAGTTTCTTCTCTCTTTCCCTCCCTCCATCTCCTTCTATATCTTTCTCTTGTCATATTGCCATAAAAAAACTCCCCTCATCATATTATAGTCCCTAAATAATTAATTAAATGGATACATATATAAATAAAGAATACACACAAACATACACACATATATAGTTTGTAAAGTCTTTTTTATTACTCTCAATTCATATGTTAAGATTTCATAGTGACCAATTAGGATTGCATCGTTTATTGTTATATTTTAAATTACTTTATTTAAATTTTGTAAAAAAAAATGAAGTTACGAATAAATACCTTGGTTTTCTCATTTTTCACATATGGCATATCAATACCTTTACCTTTAAAATAAATTTTAGAAATTAATTTTTACTTCTGGAAATTTCAGGAAATTTATATATGATAGAATATATTTTTCTGTACACGCTGTAAAATTTTTAGATCGAATCGCTTAACGGTTTATAAATTATATCATTTTTATTCACTGTTCGTAAAACAGAAAACTGCAGTTATTGGTCAACTTCTAGGACACATAACTTGGTCTACAGATATCCAAATTGAGAAAACTCAAGTATTTAGATATCTACATCGAAATAATCTAGATTTTCTTAGTTTTAAGTTTTTACTGAAAACAGACGTAAAATATACAAAACTGCATTATACTATTAAGTGATGAATCTGGACAGAATCTGTCCTAATTCGCACACTGTTTTTAAATTAGACATAACTCAAACTCCCGATATCCTTTCGTGACAAACATTAGATGTGTAGATGCACAATTGATAGAACTATAATTTTCTGTATACTGGATTACTTAGAAATGCATGAAACAACCCGATATAGGCTTTGCAATACAATATATAGTTGTTGTCTAGAAATCTGAATTTCTATTTTAAATGCTGATATTAAAATGATCATAACTAGAGCTTCAGAAATCCAAATCATTTGAATATTGGTGTTTTGGATAAGTGAATCGAAAGACCTACAATTTTATAATAATTTTTGTAACTTGAAACCCGATGGAAATTAACTCAAACTGCGTTTTAAAAATGTGTGACGGTGCTGAACAGATTTTGATCTATTTTGTGCGGCGATACGAAAATATGTATATCTCCCAAACCGGTAATCGTATTTAGGCGAGACTGGAACTCACATGTGCATAACACTTAAGGATATGTTTTCATTTATATTCTGATCTCAAATGACTTGATTAAATAGTCGAACATATCATATATTTACAACATTGTTTTGTGCGTTACTTGTATACTTATCTCATATCATGTTCTGTAATTGCTTATTTATTTTTATTTATATGACTTGTGATTAAATCATTACATGTTAGAATTGACTTGATCTTGACACGACTCAATCATGAATATTTGAACCCGGTATGTACACTTGAACCAACTTGACATCGAACCATGAATACAATTGGTATGACTTGCACTTGACATGACTACATGAACTCAATCTTGAAAACTTGATATCATACATCACCTTTGTATTCATGGATTCGATCAAGACTCATAATATTAATCATATACTTATATAAACGGGGTATTGGGGTAGTTTGAGTATGAATCCAACAGAATCTCATGAGTCCCATTAATACAAATAACATTGCTGTGTTATCGAGCTGAAACGGTACATCACAAATTCATGAATGAGGGCCCGTGTTTTCAAGCCCCTGGATGATAGCTTGTTGGGTTTGGAATACTTCGATAACAATTGAAGTCCCGCTATTTTGGGCCCGTGATTCCTTGCCCCTGGACGATAGCCTTGGGTTCGAGAATACTCTTGAGATTGGTTGACATTCACACTTGAACTCACGTTCGTTACTTTTACCCTTTTAGATACCTTTCAGGACACTTACATTCACTTCATGTTCACTATACCTACACTCCACGGCCATGCTATACTTGTTTGCTATGCTCATGCTACATTTCCATGCTGTTATAGTTGACATACATATTACCATGTATGCTATTATACTTGATTACATGTTCATGATTTATATCCATGCTATACCATATATCATATTACACCCTGCATTTCATTTATATACATCACACCATCTCTATTGGGACTTACCGAGCGTTAGTTTGCCGACGGGCATTCCACCCATCTTTCTTTCTTTCTTGGAATGTTCGTCAGGTGGTATTGAGACAGAGCAGATAGAAGCGGTCGAAGAGGAGTACAACCAGTTCGCATCATAACCGGACGTCTAGTTTCATTCAGCTTTTCATTTCATTTCAGCTTATTTATGTATGCTTCCTTGTTAAGACTTATCATATTATCGTATCTTGTATTCATATATTTTGTCAATTGTGAATCTTGAATGTAATAAATCAGAGTTGGATTTCATTATTTTGTTTGTTCTTGTTACTTTATGTTGCTTATAGACGCTTAGCGTATTTCTTTCGAGAAACAGCCTTCTCATAATAAATACGCTGCGGGCTTGCCACGTCATCATTTCCATCTACTGGGAAGCGGGGCATGACAGTACATTTGCGTGAACTTTCAGAGCGGCAAAGGAGAGCAAGGTGTTCATCGACTCCGGCTGGAGCGAGAATGGTAGGTGATTAGATGTTTATCTATAGGGAAAGTCAGGTGGATGACATATATCACCCCCTCAACCATAGTACTAGGATACTATAAACAATAGTAGTATACGGGTAGAAAGGTATATCCCTAGTTCTGGTTTTCTTAGTCCACGAGTTATATGTATATACGCTTATATATACATATACATAACCATGCGGATAATCACGAGATGATATTATGAGATGATGATATGATCAGATATGATGACACGAGTCGATATAATTTGATAGGAGGATACGAGGCGATATATATATATATATATATATATATATATATATATATATATATGATATGATATGACATGGCATGACACGATATGATGATATGAGATCAGGTGATGTACTTGACTATAGATCCGTACTATTGATGGATAATATCGTACGATGGATTATACCGTACGTGATATGATGAGGATGGATCGCCGACATATATATATTAACTCGAGAAATATTGATTAAAATCATTAAGTAGATATTAGGATATATTTATGCCCATACCTATTTTCAAACTAACGAATCGTTATGCACTTTTAACCGATAACTTCAAGAGTGTTACGGATTTTCAAATGGTATCTTTTTCTAAAACATCGTAGCCCTTATTTTCCAAAAACAACGATTCGTATTATTTTAACTTTAAATGTATGGCATATACGTGATTACGTAGTTTATACTGTTCCTGCTATGATTTTTTATTTCCGCCGGCGCTCGTACTATTTTTCCTTTATGACATAATGTTTCCCCCAATCAGAGCAAAGTTCTGTTCAAAATTCAAAAATTTGAAATGAAGCAATGGTTCAGAGGCAGCGCCAAGTGCACTGCGCCCTAAGAAGCGCACCACCTGTGCGCTAGCGCTAAGAGTGCTGCACTATAAGCAGCGCACCATGTGCAAAGTACGTGTGCGCTAGCGCTAAGTGCGCTGCACTATAAGCAGCGCACCACGTGCAAAGCACGTGAGCACTAGCGCCGAAAGCATCTCATTCTCGCAAAAGCTATCTGCGTCTATTTTATACCAGTTTCAGTTTTAACAGCGCACATGCATACATTAAGAGAAGAATAGGAATTAAAAGGGAGCACTTGGCGGTTGATGACAAAAAGCAGAAAGTATTTAATGAAACATTTATTCTATACGAAATAGATCGCCAAACATGGGATCGAAAGTACATGGATTTACAAACATATAGATAAAATTATCTAGTTCCCTCTCTGTCTTTTCCACCATGTCAAAGCGACGGTCTTCGTGAGGAGTAGCTACCCATCGGTTAGCACCGCATTCACCAGCAAAAGAAGTATTGACGGCCCGATGAGCTCGTATTTGGCTCAACAACTGAACAGAGCAATCCCTCAGAGCTTTGGTGATCAAATGCGCCTCGTGGAAACACTCGATCTTGTCTTCTGCGGCGCTGAGTATCGCCGAGGTCATCTCCGCCGGAGGAGAGGGGATATCATCGAGCACGGACAAAAGGATCATCCGGAGCCAGATAGAGCCGACGGGGAGAGGAGATCCTACACGAGTCAAGAGCTCGTGCAGCGCTGCGTCACATTGGTCATACGTTAAAGTAGGATTCACCAAGCGCGCAGCGAAACGAGGAACGATGTCCTTAATAGGCACCTCCCACGGCTGCCAGCGAGCATGGGGACGGTTACAGGCCATAACTCTTGTTCAAAAAGAATGATTCTCTAAAAAAGTAAAAGAGAAGAGAAGCACTGCTTCAGATTATAAATGAAGAACAATTAAGTCTAGGTACAGAAAATGCTGTACATGATGGAACTATTTCCAAGATCTGAGAAAGGGAAAGTTTGACTCAGAAGGAAGGTGAAAATACACCTTCGGCATGAAGCAACGCTTCTTAGTAGTGCCAGCGCTGAGAGTTAAAGACTCTAACGCAGCGCGCCACGTGCAAAGCACGTGCGCACTAGCGCTAGGTGCGCTGCGCTCTAGGCAGTGCACCACGTACAAAGCACAGATGCGCTAGCGCTAGGTGCGCTGCGCTCTAAGCAGCGCACCACGTGCAAAGCACGGGTGCGCTAGCGCTGGAACTAAAATCTCCCCACCGTCAGATCAAACATCCAATAATAATGATAAATCATTAATTAATCAGAATTAAATTCTGTTAAGGAAAGATTCCTTAAAATCTTTCTAAATAACAAGATTGTGCTCTGTAAATCAGAGCACCGTTGAATCAATGATCCAATGGTGATTAAAAATCACCAAAATACAGAATAAATTCTGTATGGAAAAGATTTCCCAATCTTGTTAAAAACAAGAAGATTTCCTTCTGTAAATCAGAAGCCATTGGATCAAAGATCCAACGGTGGGGAATCCTCAAAATCAATTGGAGAAAAGATCTCCTTAAATGATTGAACAAATCAGCTTGCCCTATATAAAGTCCCCCAGACTTCAAGTCTCAGATATACAGAAACATGGAGAAAAAACCCCCAATAAGATTTGAGAGATCTCAGAAAGAAGAGCCAAGCTCTCAGAAAAAGAAGAGTTTCTTCAAGGTAAAAAAAATGATGAACAGAGAGATGAAATCATCTCATAATTAAAAAGAAGAATTCACTTTTTTAAAGATCATAAATCTACAAGACCAAAGTCTTTCAAAAAGATGTCAAAAGACCTCATCCTAAAACAAGAAGAAGAACATAATTCTTCTCACAGATCATAGATCTATAAGACTAAGGTCTTTCTCAAGGAGATTATAGTATCTCATTACAAGAGGGGGAGAATAATTCAATTCTCTTAGGATCACAGATCCATAAAGGCAAAGCCTTTCATCAACATAAAAGATTGAAACATCTCCTACAAAGTAAGAAC
Source organism: Agapanthus africanus (assembly GCA_030015575.1). Classification (NCBI taxonomy): domain Eukaryota; kingdom Viridiplantae; phylum Streptophyta; class Magnoliopsida; order Asparagales; family Amaryllidaceae; genus Agapanthus; species Agapanthus africanus. The sequence goes on along the minus strand of JASDDO010000018.1, from coordinate 464,880,598 downwards.
TTTTTTCTTAAAAAAACCTTGAGACAAAGTCTCTTATAAAAAGAGAATTTAATTCTCAGGGCGCAAACCAATCTAAGTTGCATAAAAGAAGAGCCTCAGCGCTCCACATCTAGCGTAAAGCGCTGCAGAGCCTTGGCGCTCTCAATTTTGCAGAGCCTTAGCGCTCCAAACATAGCGCACTGCGCTCATTATCTGGTGCTCAGCGCCAAGCGCGCCACGTGCTCCTGATTGATCTCAAAAACTATCTATTAACCACAATCAAGAACGGCATCGCTTGGTAGCTAGCCGGTGAGTACGGGTCGGTCCACAGGGATGTTGTGAATTTCCTAATCGCGCTAACGAGTTAATTCCGATGGGAGTCGGATTGATTTATTAAATCTAAAAACTAAATCTATCTATACTAAGATTATCTAGATCTAAATCATGCTAGGGTTAGGTTTAGGAATGGTTTGGAAATGTAAATAAATCTCAACGCTTTCTATACCCAAATTAGGATCTAAAAGGAGTTATGGTAATTATCAATAAAGGGGATTAGATCCATTCGGGAAGGTGTTCTTTCCTCTAGGTTCTTGTCATTCCTTTATCAATCCTTACCCTAACCTCTATGGAAAACACGCGCAACTGGGTCTTTATACTACGGTATCACCGCTACCTCGAGGGATAGGGTGCCGTAGGGCGCGGTGTGTGCGTGTTTGCATGGAGTCCTATTGAAAATATATAATGGGCAAGAAAGGGATGAGAGATCTCATCTCTCAAAAGCCTTCCCCAAAGCTAACCCTAACAAGCGAGGAGACTACTTGCTCATTAGGGAATTTGAAAACATTTATCTAGGGCAAAGAATGAAAAATTACCTAGTGCAAGAATTGAAATTACCTACTTACTTTACAGATGGCTCTCTCCAAACATCAACACAGGATTGTCAGATCTGAATTCATGAAATGAAAAGAGGTATCGATGCTCTCCAAAAGAATTCTAAATTTTATTCATAGAAAGAGGCATATGGAGGCATAACCTAATACAAGCAATTGGGTATCTATTTATAAGACATAGAAACCCTAGGTTACAATTGATTCGCATGTTTGCATTTACAAGAATACCCCTAGGTAGACCCATTCAAAGCCGCTTAAAATTTTGGTAAAAATTCCTTCAACCATAGGCTATAGACGGCCGCGGATCCGCGGCCCCAGCAAGGGTTGGGACGCGGATCCGGGGCCCAATGGTAAGATCGTGGGCTGAAATTTTGTGTGTGGCTCTGGTTCTCTTTGGTCTTCCTGTATCTTTGGTTCTTTCTTTAAAATAGCTTCTGGTTCTCTTCCAGATTTTCTAGTGAATAATTGTAGTGAACTTTAACCTTTCGGTTTGTGTCGACGTCTTAAACCTTGCTTTGTGAACTGATCCTTATATAGGCTTGATCAAGAGTCTTCTTTTTTATTGGTCAAAGTCTCACTTTTGCATCATCTTTTATCTTTTTCACTGTTTTAGATCCCAGAACCTGTAACCTGTAATATGTAGCAGACATGCGTCAAAAGCACCTGTTTATTTATAAAACGAATAAGAATGGGGAATATAATAATGCAATATTATGGTATGAACAAATACCTCCAAACTTATCTTTTGCTCGTTCTCGAGCAAACTTATTTTTATTCTCGACAAAAACCTAACCGCACTTTCGCAGCGAAACGCGATTGCACTGAGCACGTGCAACAAGCCGTTAAATCTCTAGGTGTCCCTAGTAGGAGGAGTGTTGTCTCCTGAGGGTTTTCAGTGGATACTACCCACAAAATCTTATTAATTCGGCTTTTTCGACTTTAATTCTCCAATTAGGGTTTCTAATAAGGAATTCTATTATCTTTGACCCGTAAATTATCCACCCATATTCTTCACACTTCTTCATCATTTAACTTAAGAATATATATGTTCTGCAGACTTACTTAGCTTTCGGCATTTCTTAAGTTTTCCTCCTAGGGTTCCATCTCCACTTAGGAATTTCTATCAACTCTACTAAAGATACAAGTTCTATTCTTCACTCCTTTCTCTCATCTAAATCCCAATCACATATCCCTACGTGTGTGTATATATTACCCCTACACTTGGAAATTCAAATCAAGCAATCATACTCTTGTCCGTTGTCCAAAGCACTTATTAATTGGTGAATTTTAATTGAATTTTGCTTACACATCCTTCATGCGACCGTTAATACTTCTTGAGGTACCAACGACCGATTACAAAATGCGTTTGCACTTTAAAACGTAATTCCTAGTTTTGCAACACCCAAGGCTTTAGCAGTGACTCCCAAACCAGTTGGTCTAAGGCACTAGGTGATGAAGCACCCTCGTTAAATATTTTTCTATTTTTGCAGCCTTAAGTAATCACAAAAACCAGTGTTCATTTTTTTTTATTCACACTTGTATATATTTTTTTTCCCATCATACTAAGGACTTTAGACAAGAGCATTTCAAGGTCTCATCTACTATTCCAAGTTTCAAGGTACGTGTTTGTGCAAATTGTAGGGTATACATTTTCAGAATCTAGACTTAAGCTAGGAATTATTTTTCAAATTTATACTCTAATAAAGATATCAATACTTTTCCCGCGTTTTAACTTATCCCAAGAAGTGAACTCAAAATTTGCCTATTTCTAAGTAAACTACAAAGACATATATTTTCTACCGTTAAACTTAAGGAAGGTTATTTTTAGGATTTTTAATTTACTAAGTCTAAGATCTAATTGTTCCTGGCTAGTTAACCTATTTGTCAAACTCAAGTCAAATAAGGCTGTTCAGTTGATAAAACTGCACATTTGTATTACATTTTTCCTACCATTTTTATATTAAAAAAGGACTTTATTATAATATATTATACATATGAGGGTTTATGTGTAAAAACACTATTTTCCATGTGTTAATATATTTTAATTATTATTTGGTAGGAAAGTGTATGCAAATAAATTCATTGACTTAATCCTAGTAGAACTAGGTCTACTAAATCTTATTTAAGTTGTTGTGCAGAATTTTCCAAGTTGTTATGCAGAATATATCAAAGAAATCAAGCTGTTGAAGAAATCTTGCCAAATTAAGAAGCAAAACTTGGAGACCAAGTCTGGAAGCAACTGAGAGAAGATTTCTGAATTATGAAGGTGCCTAGGATTGCCACATGTCACAAGATGCAAGCACAAGAATTTTGATCAAGAGATCTCATCCGTTGGCCGCGGATCCGCGGCCTTAGCCCCCATTTGCCGCGGATCCGCCGCAATATTATGGAGTTAGAAATCAAGATTTTTGGAGATCAATCATTGCTGAATTTTACCAAGTTTCCAACTAAAAGATTCTGGCTTTGCACTATAAAATAGCACCGAGAGCCTCTTGAAAAAGCTATCAAGCCGAAGAGATCACGAAGTCCAAGACGGCTCACGCATTCAGGCTGATCATCAACGGTTCATCTACCTCCTTGGAAGAGATCGAGAAGCAAACTAGTCTTTGTAATCATTTTTTAAGGAATCAAAGTGTAGATTGTTCAAGTTGATTAATAAAGGTAGTTGTTTTATTTAATTCTTTTGCATTTTACATTATGATTTCCCTCTCTGTCTTTTCATCTTCTTTTCCCAACATGCGCGAGTAATTCTCCGCTTGTTAGGGTTCGTAGGATTATGGTAGGCTAATGGATGATGAACATCTCTAAACCCTTTTTAAGTCCTATAAAGTTTATGAACTTTATCAAAAGAATCATTAACATCCTAATCGGGCGCGCTATCAATTCTTTGCTAGTTCCGACCGCGATTAGAGATTAGATTAATGATTGTTTTGGTAAAGGCTAGATATGAACGGAGTTCCGTGTCGAGATAAGGGTTAAGAGTGGGATTCCTTTTCCCTCCAGAAACCCTAATCTACACACATCACTGTCGTTCTAGTCATAAATCTATTAAAGGATAAAAAGGGTAACTTTTAATTAATCGTCCATAACTACTAAATCCTAACGAACCCTCCAAGCCCCCTTATTATATTAACCACATCTTTAAAATAATCTAGATCTATATTTTACATTCTTGTTTAACGTAGATCTAGAAACCATTCTATAAAATTCTTTATCCCTCCTCTCTTTCTCAACACATCTAAAGTAAAAGTAAAAAGTTCCACGTTTCCCAGAGGACGACCCGTACTCATCTCGGTCTAGCTATACGCGACACCGTTCTGATTGCGGTTAAACTACAAACAAACACCTTTTCGGAACAATCAAATGGCGCCGTTGCCGGGGATACATGCGTAATTTTTTATTCTTACTATTTGTGTTGAATTCTTAGACGAGTCATATCATTATTAAAACAAAACTGCAAATTGCATATTTAACGATTTGTGCGTGAATTTTTGCGAGAAAATCTGGAGTCACAAACTTGAGGAAACAGGAAACAGAGACATTTTTAGAGATCCAGAGGAGCACAAAAGGCCATACAAAAAATTTCATCAACTGTTCCTTCTGCCACGCGGCGGAACCGCGGCAAAAGCACCCATTCTGCGGCGGAACCGCGGCAAGTTGGAGGAATTAGGGAATAAATCTTCTCTGGTATCTTTCTCAACTCCTTCTCTCTCTCCTTAAATCCAATAAAATCTATTTTCTGCAGGATTCTTTGCAAAATCGCGCCGCTAAAAAATCTTTTTGCAAAAGTTTTGTGATTGGTTTTGTTTTGCATATTTTAATACGGATTCTAAGGGGCAAAGACCAAATCAAGATTAGGTGGGGATTTCATCACCCTTCCTAAGCCCCACAAATCACAAACCGAGCATATAGATCAACCCTTCATTAATTTAAAAAATATCTAGACCAGACTCTAAGGACTGTCGCGCTCAATAAGGACAGAGGAAGGTCGTGGGTAATCTATCGTTTATCCGCATTACTTTTGTAGTGCCTAGGCAAGTGTGACAAAGGCTAGTGGTTTTTAATTAGGCCCACGACGTGGTTCCTTCCCACTTATCTGGCACTTATCTGGCTACAAGGGTAGTACGGAGGCGGTAGAGGATTGATCCTGCGGCTTGTCCTTTGGAAGTCTAGGAGCGGTCTAGAGACTGACCTAGGTAACCTTAGTTCTAGAGTTGCTTGTGCATCTTAGGGGTGATTTGCCTTGAGTCCCACTTTTTCAAAACAAGCCAATTTTAAATCACACACACGCTGCCACTTGCACTAAACCCGCTTAGTGCATGCTCGGCTGGACACGGGATCCTAGTGCCCGTCTTGTCCGCGTTCCTGCTATCGACGCCGAAGTCGGTACTTCTTCATCTTCTTTTCCCCCACCACACACCACATCGACCGTGATGGACGGCACTCCATCTAATTATAACACCACGCTGCCACCGTCCGCAGGTGAGCAGAATCCACCGCGCATCTCTCTCCAAGAGAGATGCTATCCTATTCGTGGTCCTCTTCCTACTTGTCTATCTCTTCCACCACCTAACGGGGATAATTTCAAAATTAAACCCTACTACATCAATCTGCTGCCTAAATTTCACGGGCTTGAGTCGGAAGACGCGTACGTTTTCATCACCAAATTCGAAAACGTATGCGCAATGATGGGTACTTCACAATTGAATTTAGATGCTATGCGCTTACGTCTTCTCCCATTCACACTGTGCGACTTGGCAGAGAAATGGCTTTATAATACTGCCGCACACTCTATCACTAATTGGGATGAATTCGTCGTAGCATTTCTTAAGAAGTTTTACCCAAATCATAAGACTGCACATATTAGGAGCGAGATCAACCAGTTCACCCAGCTTCCCAATGAACCATTTTGGAAGTGCTTTGAACGTTTCAAAGATCTGCTTGTCCAATGCCCCCATCACGGAATACAAAGATGGGATTTATGTCGGATTATATATGAGGGCATTAATCCAGCGACAAAGCAGATGCTTGAAACAATGTGTCAATGCAATTTCATGTCTAAAGATGACGGTGAAGCTTGGAAATATCTGGAAGACCTTGCAGAAAGCACTTTGCAGTGGGAAAGCGTAAGACCACCTTCAACTAAGGGAGGTATTCACCAGCTCGATGTTTCTATCGCTGTAAAAGCCGAAATGGCAGCGATACAGAAGAAACTCGATGCTATTGAGAACAAATTCTCATCATTCTCCCTAAATCAGGTCACGCTTCCTAAGACCGTCTGTGGTTGCTGTTCGGATCCTTCACACTTAACGGAAGAATGCCCTATGAATGCATCGTTTCAGGCTAATGCTGCTTTTCAGCAGCGACCTAGAAACGACCCTTATTCTTCCACATACAATCAAGGATGGAGGAATCATCCTAACTTTGCTTGGAATCAAAACCAACAAAGCAATTATCAAAGACCTCCTCCACAGCAACCACAACCACAGAATCAGCCCCCCTTTTAGTCACAGAATTTCCAAAATCCGGCCAACATTTCTACACCACAAGTGGCCGGTACTGACAACTCACTTGCACAAACCTTGGATATGTTCATGAAACAATCCATGCAAAATTCGGCTGAGATGAGGTCTTCTATTGATACCTTAACGAAAAACTCCGCCTCCCATGGTGAGAGTATTAAATTAATAGAAAACCAAATCGCACAGTTAAATGCCGCAATGAGTGCGAGAGAGAAAGGGAAACTCCCATCTCAACCTATACCTAATCCTGACCACCCACAAAGTTATAATGTGAGTGCTGTTACCACGTTGAGATCGGGAAAAGTGCTGAATAACCGAGTGGGTGAGCAGTGTGATGATAGTGACACCAATGATACCCCTTCTTCTTCTTCTTCCCCTAATTCATCTAGTCTCCCACCTTCACCCGAGCCTATTCTCCGTTTTCTCCAAGGCTCGAACCCTTCTCCCATTTCGCCAAATCTATCTAAGTCGATTCCCACTCCAGTTTTGGGATCGAATCCGTCCCCACAATCCTCTCCAACGTTGGACCCAAAACTTATTGATCAAGCACCTTATCCAAACAGGTTAAGGGGCAACAGACCAAGTTCACAAATGGAGAAGATTGTGGAAATTTTTAAGCAAGTTAACATAAACATTCCTCTCCTAGATGTTATTCAACAAGTTCCGTCATATGCAAAAATCTTAAAGGACTTGTGCACTAGGATGAGAAAAGTTCAAGTACCTAAAAAAGTTTTCCTTGCGAGTAATGTGAGCACTGCTTTTACACAACAACTACCCAAGAAACGAAAGGACCCCGAAAGTCCTACAATTTCTATTTCCATTGGGGGTAAAAATATCAATCGTGCTCTACTCGATCTAGGTGCTAGTGTAAACTTGCTTCCGTATTCTGTTTATGAGCAATTAGGGATCGGAGAGTTAAAACCTGCGCATTGCACTCTTCAGATGGCCGATCGATCTATCACCCAACCTAGGGGTGAGCTAGAGGATGTGTTAATCAAATTCGGGGAATTCATATTTCCTGTAGACTTTATCGTTATAGATACACAACCTGTAGCAAACCCACGCAATCAAATCCCGGTGATACTCGGTCGACCATTTTTGGCCACTTCCAATGCAGTAATCAATTGTAGAAACGGCTCTATGACCCTATCCTTTGGAAAGAAGTCAATTGAGCTTAACATTTACAAGTTGGGAAGTGAACCCTTCGAACCCTATGCTCATGTGTGTTCTGTCGAATTAATGGATGTCGACAGCAGCGAATTTGATCAACCTCATGATACTGACTCTTTTCATATGTTGTTGCTTGATACGGACTCTTCCACCGAGTTGTCCGGGTCAACATCTAACACTGATGAGGAACTTTTTATAGAGTCTGACGATCACCCCATTTTTTCTGAGGACATTATTCTTCGGGGTATCGATGAAAGCTTTGAGGAAATTTTCGCTGATGAACTCGCATTTTTACAAGACACGGGTGTTGAGATGAATCAACTCCAAGATGAAGAAATTGGACCTCCACCCTCTCTTTTGGACAATCATGATAATGCGAGTAATCCATCATTACTATCACTGTGTCGTCTCTCCAAATTGAGACGCAATCCTTTTCCAATACACCTCTTGTCACCTCCCCACTACTTCACGTCAATAGGTGACATGTTCTTCCACCAACCTTGGTGCTTCATCGATAAAATTTTTGAATGGTTGGTGTTGACTTTCGGTCTTTGCAAAGCTTGGTATTGACCAATAACCTTGACCCCCTCATGTGATTTTAAAAGATTAAAATTGTTTAACTCAAGTTTGGGGAAGGGGTGGTATATTTTGGCTCTTGAAAGAAAATGATTTTTACAAAATTGTAAGCCTAAAATAAGTTTGGGGGAGGATTTTCACTTTCATATATGCTTGCCCCCATTAATAATTTCCTCCCAAGTCTACAGGTTTTTGAGCTTAACGGATGACATCAGTGAGGACACTGCTATAAACAAGTTTGGGGGAGGTTTGTGCTTATTTACATATCAATTTGCATCATATTTTGCATAAGCACAACTTTTTTAAAAAAAAGTTAAATTTATAACAAAAGAGTAGAAAGTGAAAAATTACATCCAAAAGATAGGAATAGTTTAAGAAAACCAAGAAAATTAGAAGTTTTCTTAAACGAACTGGTAATAAGTAGTTATGAGCCGTTGTCCCAAGGGTTAGTAAGATGAAAGAAGTCACTAATCTGAGGATAAAAATAAGTCTGAAAAATAGTTTCTATTCTGAAAGCCAAACATTTGAATGTTGATACCCTACTATATGCACTTACACACGTCTTGAAACTCGGGATAGTAGAGGATACCTTGAAATGCTCTTGTCTAAAAGCCAAAGTATGAAGGAAATGAAAAAAAAAATGAAGAAAATATAAAAATGGTGAGAAGAAAAAAATGAACACTGGTTTTTTTATCGCCAAGGAAGCAATAAAAAAATATAGCGAGGGTGCCTTTTCACCTAGTGCCCTAAGGCCAACTGGTCTGGGAGTCACTGCTAAGCCTTAGGTGGTGCAAGACGAGGAAAATATTATCACCAAATCAGCAAGCACACGAGTAATCGGTCTGTTAGTACCTCAAGAAGTATTAACGGTCGCATGAAAATGTGTGAGCAAATCTTAATATTCATCAAATTAAAAAGTACTAAGGTAGATAGACAAGAGTATGATAGCTTGAATTGAATTCTCCGAGTGTAGGGATGTCCATTTCACACACGTGGGGTTATATGATCAATGTTAGGAAGAAAGGCAGGAATGAAGAATAAAGACGATGTTTTATTGAAGGGTAATGTGATTTCTAACATTTTTTCATGACTATTAAGATAGGGCTCATGACAACTGAAAACCTAGTATAGTTGGAAACTCTTCTTTTCAAGGCCTTTCTTTTATGGTTCTTATCTTTATATGTAAATTTCACCATCTTTCTTTTGTTATTGGATTTTGTGGGTGTAATCCGCTGAAAACCCTCAGGAGACAACACTCCTCCTACTAGGGACACCTAGAGGTTTAACGACTTGTTGCACGTGCTCAGTGCAATCGTGTCTGCCTACGAAAGTATGCTTAGTTTTCTCCTTTCTTTTTCTCCTCTTAAATAAACTAGTTTGCTCGGGACGATCAAAGATAAGTTTGGGGGTATTTGTTCAGTTGATAAAACTGCACATTTGTATTACATTTTTCCTACCATTTTTATATTAAAAAAGGACTTTATTATAATATATTATACATATGAGGGTTTATATGTAAAAACACTATTTTCCATGTGTTAATATATTTTAATTATTATTTGGTAGGAAAGTATATGCAAATAAATTCATTGACCTAATCCTAGTAGAACTAGGTCTACTAAATCTTATTTAAGTTGTTGTGCAGAATTTTCCAAGTTGTTATGCAGAATATATCAAAGAAATCAAGCTGTTGAAGAAATCTTGCCAAATTAAGAAGCAAAACTTGGAGACCAAGTCTGGAAGCAACCGAGAGAAGATTTCTGAATTATGAAGGTGCCTAGGATTGCCACATGTCACAAGATGCAAGCATAAGAATTTTGATCAAGAGATCTCATCCGTTGGCCGCGGATCCGCGGCCTTAGCCCCCATTTGCCGCGGATCCGCCGCAATATTATGGAGTTAGAAATCAAGATTTTTGGAGATCAATCATTGCTGAATTTTACCAAGTTTCCAACTAAAAGATTCTGGCTTTGCACTATAAAATAGCACCGAGAGCCTCTTGAAAAAGCTATCAAGCCGAAGAGATCACGAAGTCCAAGACGGCTCACGCATCCAGGCTGATCATCAACGGTTCATCTACCTCCTTGGAAGAGATCGAGAAGCAAACTAGTCTTTGTAATCATTTTTTAAGGAATCAAAGTGTAGATTGTTCAAGTTGATTAATAAAGGTAGTTGTTTTATTTAATTCTTTTACATTTTACATTATGATTTCCCTCTCTGTCTTTTCATCTTTTTTCCCCAACATGCGCGAGTAATTCTCCGCTTGTTAGGGTTCGTAGGATTATGGTAGGCTAATGGATGATGAACATCTCTAAACCCTTTTTAAGTCCTATAAAGTTTATGAACTTTATCAAAAGAATCATTAACATCCTAATCGGGCGCGCTATCAATTCTTTGCTAGTTCCGACCGCGATTAGAGATTAGATTAATAATTGTTTTGGTAAAGGCTAGATATGAACGGAGTTCCGTATCGAGATAAGGGTTAAGAGTGGGATTCCTTTTCCCTCCAGAAACCCTAATCTACACGCATCACTGTCGTTCCAGTCATAAATCTATTAAAGGATAAAAGGGTAACTTTTAATTAATCGTCCATAACTACTAAATCCTAACGAACCCTACAAGCCTCCTTATTATATTAACCACATCTTTAAAATAATCTAGATCTATATTTTACATTCTTGTTTAACGTAGATCTAGAAACCATTCTATAAAATTCTTTATCCCTCCTCTCTTTCTCAACACATCTAAAGTAAAAGTAAAAAGTTCCACGTTTCCCAGAGGACGACCCGTACTCATCTCGGTCTAGCTATACGCGACACCGTTCTGATTGCGGTTAACTACAAAAACAATTTTTCGTACCAATCAAAGGCCAAAATTGAATACATTAATTTTTTGAAATTTTCAAATTTTTATGGATTTTAAAATAAGTATGCAAATGCAAAAATATACACATAAATACGAAGGAAGAAGACTTACCGAGCACACCCCCAAACTTAAACTTGACAGTGTCCTCACTGTCATGCCACACCAAGAGGGTCAAAATTGTCGGCACTCCCCTATTTATTTATTTACAAAATATTTTTTTATATTTTTTAATGTTTTGATTTTTTTGATTTTTTTTAATTTTTTATAGAAAGAGAAAACAAAGGTATATATACATATATACAACAAGATCCTCCCCAAACTAAACAAGGCCTTACACAAGCCAAAGGTTAGCACCAACCATTCAAAAATTTATCGTGGTAATGGTAGAGTTGGTGAAAGGAGGGAGTGGAAAGAAGAGAAATGAGAAGCACACGAGACCGTGTGGAGATAGAAGCGGTATACGGTCTCGGTGGAGGAGAAGAATGGCGGAAAAGAGAAAGAAGTGTAGTACGATCTTGAGGATGTAAATCGAGTGAATAAATTAGCGCAATTTGTAATGACCGATGTGTTAAAAGCGATTGTGCTAAGCTATCAACCCGTCGAGAAATGGGGTCAAATCCCTCAAGATTCGTAAGAAAGCTTGGGTACGCCGAACTTGGTATTGGAGATGAAAGCGTAACAGTCTCATGTACGGTCGGAACGATAGGAAGGACGAAAGGGAGTGAATTAGGGATAGTCTCATTCTCACCGTAGTAAACTGTCGCGAACTTGAAAGATTCCATCAATGGTTCGAAACAACTGTAAGCAACCGAGTCTGATGGTTCGACTAACTCATCAGAAAATGTAAAGGACTCAAACTCGGGAGGTGAGTTTTCAACATCGTCCGAAAAAGTGAAACACTCGTAATCGTTATCGTCTGTGAGAACTGTGTCAGATTCAAAGAGAAAATTTTCAAACTCACAGTCTTCAAGCGTGATCTTTTGCGTGGTCGGAACGATGGAAAGGAGGGGGTTTGAATTAGGAAGTATAACAGTTAAAGGTTCACGAGGATGAAGTGGAAAATCCGACACATCAAACAAAAATGGTTCAACCTCAATATTATCCTCAATACTCTCCTCAATACTCTCCTCATAATTCTCTTCAAAATTTAGCTTATCCATGCCATTATCATCAAAATCAAGACGCATATGAAGTTCGGGAGAAACATCTAATGACCCGGGATGATTAATTGGACATAAAATTTCAATCAAATCGACAGGTTCATCATCCGAAATATTCCCGGCGTCTATATCCTCAATCAAGTGAAAATCAATTTTTTCTGACACCTCCTCAAAAGCATGGATATTTATCAATTTAGGTTCTAGATTGGAGGTGTAAAGATCAAACGGATTAGGTGCGGTTTCACTCGAAAGGGGTTTCTCATAATTTGGCAAATCAAGCACTACAAAGTCGCACAACTCATCATTTTGGACACATGCTTGAAAATTGTAGTTGTTGGATTCAATTGGGTATGGGTAGGTTTGATTTGGAAATCCTCTCAAATTCGCACTCTGTCCAACCGCCTCCTCATATATTGGAAAATTTGAAGCTAGTTGGAAACTGGCTGCCGGTTCACTATGTTGCATAAGGGCGGCAATGGACGCATCCACATTCCTAATTATTTTGTTTGTTGCTGCAATGTACGCCTCCAACAACTGTTCCAAACTAGACATGGGTTGTGGAGGGGTTTCGGTAAAAGATTCAAAACTGTTTGGATACTTGAAACTCCCAAATGGCTGTGTAGAGGCAATATCTAGTGAATGTGGGAAGGTCGGGTAGGACTGGTAGGAATTAGATGGTTGGACAGGAGTAGGGTCAACAGTTGGATAAAAAGGTGAATGGACTTGTTGACCCCTAGAACTAGATGTGTGGAGAGGAGTGAAAGATCGACTACGAGATTGAGCAATATGCTCAGCAATGGACATCGGCTTAAGAGTTACAACAGGACTCGAAAAAGTGGTATCAACGTACGAAGGTGGTGAAGGTTGACATGGTTGACACAAAGTGGTTTACAAAGTCGAGCTGTTTCTCCTAGACGCTTCTATTTGATCTTTCAAAGAAATTTTTGGCATGGAGGGATTTTCTTTAAATCGACCGAAACAATTGACGTACGAGGCAAAGTTAGGTTCGGGATACCAAATTTCAGCAAGAGATTTATGATGTGGGGTACCCATGATAGAAGAAAGAGAAGAGAAAGAAGGTAGGTGGTGCAAGGATTTCTTAGCGGCAAAATTTTGCAAGTTTTTATAAAAGATTTTTCCTTTTTCCCTTTTTTTTATTTGTTTGGAACTTTTTGCAAAAAAGATTTTCGATAAAGGGCTAAGACACACTTTCGATCAACCAAAAATGCACAATCAGGCCTAGATCTAGGATCACCTAGGTCAGCTAGACAGCTCCTAACTGTTCCAAAGGGCTAGAAATAGGACCTCAAACCGCCTCTTCACCGCCAATTGCGGCCAGGTAAGTGCCAGGTGAGTGAGAGGCTCCCCGCTACAAGTAGCGGTCCTAATTAAGTAACCACTTGCCTTAGACACACTTGCCTAGACATCGCAAAGTCAGGTTAGGATTAACGGCCGATGCCTATAACTAGTCATCTGTCCTATTGTGCTCGAAGTCCTTAGGGCTGAGTCTAGTATTTTTTAATTAAAGATTGGTCAATGCAAATGCTTTATGTGATTTCTGGGGTCCTGGGAAGGATGATGAAATCCCCACCCAATCTGAATTGGTCAAAAGCCCCTTAAAGTCCGATTAAAGATATGCAAAACAGTAAATCACTTGCAATCAAATATTTTTATTTTATGCGCGGCGCAAAGAATCCTGCACAAGATTTTTATTTGGAAGGGAAAAGATTTTTTAAGCGCAAAGAATCCTGTAGGAGATTTTTCAGAAGATATATTGGAGATTTGCAGAGGAGGAAAGAGAAAACTCACAGAGATTTGCAGTGGCGGAACTGTTTTTCTTTTCTTTTCTGGTGATGTCACCAGGGCGCGGCGGTTCCGCGGCCGGAATGGGGGTCGCGCGGCGGTACCGCCGCGTGTTGGTCGCTTCGGCAGTTTTTTTTTTGGGACCAGATCACCGCGATTCTTCTTGTTGACTCGGTCCTCCAAATTTCTTCTGTTGTCTATTGTGATATTCCTCTGTTTGTTCGGATTTGATATTTGCTGTTTTGATCTCTGTAGATTTCCATATCCGAATTTGTTCGTAGATCCTGCAAAATTCACACAAAAATACCCTTCCCAAAAATAACAGATGATATGTTTTTATATTTTTTTGATTTTTCAGATTTTTTTTAATTTTGATTAACCCGAAATTGCAGAAAGGAAATAACACGCCATCCCCGGCAACGGCGCCATTTGATTGTGTGTCAAAAATATTTCTAAACCGCAATCAAGAACGGCGTCGCTTGGTAGCTAGCCGGTGAGTACAGGTCGGTCCACAGGGATGTTGTGAATTTCCTAATCGCGCTAACGAGTTAATTCCGATGGGAGTCGGATTGATTTATTAAATCTAAAAACTAAATCTATCTATACTAAGATTATCTAGATCTAAATCTTGCTAGGGTTAGGTTTAGGAATGGTTTGGAATGTAAATAAATCTCAACGCTTTCTATACCCAAATTAGGATCTAAAAGGAGTTATGGTAATTATCAATAAAGGGGATTAGATCCATTCGGGAAGGTGTTCGTTCCTCTAGATTCTTGTCATTCCTTTATCAATCCTTACCCTAACCTCCATGGAAAACACGTGCAACCGGGCCTTTATACTACGGTATCACCGCTACCTCGAGGGATAGGGTGCCGTAGGGCGCGGTGTGTGCGTGTATGCATGGAGTCCTATTGAAAATATATAATAAGCAAGAAAGGGATGAGAGATCTCATCTCTCAAAAGCGTTCCCCAAAGCTAACCCTAACAAGCGAGGAGACTACTCGCTCATTAGGGAATTTGAAAACATTTATCTAGGGCAAAGAATGAAAAATTACCTAGGGCAAGAATTGAAATTACCTACTTACTTTACAGATGGCTCTCTCCAAATATCAACACAGGATTGTCAGATCTGAATTCATGAAATGAAAAGAGGTATCGATGCTCTCCAAAAGAATTCTAAATTTTATTCATAGAAAGAGACATAGGGAGGCATAATCTAATACAAGCAATTGGGTATCTATTTATAAGACATAGAAACCCTAGGTTACAATTGATTCGCATGTCTGCATTTACAAGAATACCCCTAGGTAGACCCATTCAAAGCCGCTTAAAATTTTGGTAAAAATTCCTTCAACCATGGGCTATAGACGGCCGCAGATCCGCGGCCCCAGCAAGGGTTAGGACGCGGATCCACGGCCCAATGGTAAGATCGTGGGCTGAAATTTTGTGTGTGGCTCTGGTTCTCTTTGGTCTTCCTGTATCTTTGGTTCTTTCTTTAAAATAGCTTCTGGTTCTCTTCCAGATTTTCTAGTGAATAATTGTAGTAAACTTTAACCATTCTCTTTGTGTCGACGTCTTGAACCTTGCTTTGTGAACTGATCCTTATGTAGGCTTGATCAAGAGTCTTCTTGTTTATTGGTCAAAGTCTCACTTTTGCATCATCTTTTATCCTTTTCACTGTTTTAGATCCCAGAACCTGTAACCTGTAATATGTAGCAGACATGCGTCAAAAGCACCTGTTTATTTATAAAACGAATAAGAATGGGGAATATAATAATGCAATATTATGGTATGAACAGCTCCTCACGTGTGCACTACTTAAAAGAAGCATCTCAACGCTCCTGACCTGGCGCTCAGCGCCGAGCGCACCACGTGCTCCTCACGTGTGCGCCACTGAACTAATAGCGCTTTGCGCTCATAAATCAGCGCAATGCGCTCATAAACTGGTGCTCAGCGCCAAGCGCACCACGTGTGCGCTACTCGGCAGAAGCGCACCGCGTTCTTTGATTGGCGCAAAGCGCCAAGCGCACCACGTGCTGCGCTGATAGAACATAAATTGTTTTTTAAAATAAGCCCCAGAGCTATGATGAATGCTCAGCATTCAACAAAAGACAGAAATACTGTCAGAATCCAAATCAATACTCAACATTGTTAAAAGAGCCAAGCCCAAATAAATGCTCAACAGCCCAAAAAAATGTTAAACATTCTAATTCGATTGGACCTAGCCCAAGATTGGCCATAAGTCCTTAATTCAGATTAACTGAGCCCATATGCTCACAAATATTTTGAGCTTAGTCCCAAACTGGACTACAGATCCCAACCAATATCGATTCAAGGGTACATCTCTTCACTCCTCTGATATTTGTCGTTGTAATCCTTCAACGTCTTCCGAGAGGTGACGGGTCCTGACAACCATACATTTCATAGACTATGACGTCTTTAAACTGGACTGTGGGGTCCTTAAACCCATGGACTATGATGTCCTTAACCTCGGACTGTGGGGTCCTTAAAGCCATGGACTATGATGTCCTTAACCTCGGACTGTGGGGTCCTTAAGCCCATGGACTATGATGTCCTTAACCTTCGACCACCTTGTCCTTAAACTGGTAATCGACCGCAATGTCCCTAAACTAAACAACAGAGGTCAAATACTCTCTTGTTGGATCTAAACGATCCCGTTGAATTGATTTTAGTCTAAAATTAGACTAACGTGTCCTCAACGAACGTTTAAGTTGATCTTAGTCTTAAATGAGACTAACGTATCCTTAAACCCAACCCAAAACCCAAATCTAAGAAAATACGGATTTGGACTAATCCACGCCCTACGGGCGATAAGATAAATTAGTCTCCGTATACAATATACGGAAAACCAAAAACAAAACAAACACCCATGACACGAAGTGACCATCTGGAGAAGGAGAAAATAGTTACCGCGATGCAGTAGTGTAATTAACTGCAGGGGCTTGCGCTTGCAGGGAAGAGTGTCCCCACAATCAAAAACCCCTCAAGTGAGGATGAATCTGACAAAGTCTGCTATATCGGCCGCATCCGTTTAAACCTTCGATACATGGTGTCATAAATCAACTTGGCATCTTCAGAGAGGTGGACGGATAAAACCAAATAGTATCTGCCCCCAAATTCAGGCAAGACGGACATACGCGGTCCCGTCCCCATTTTCGGCGGAGAACACATATATATCCTACGCTCAGTGTACTTATCTTATTATGACTTTGTCTGCCAGGACACATGTATCATTACCGATGATGCGCATGTTGCACATACACCTACTAGCCGGCTCACACACATATCATCGGTAATTTCCATACCACGTACACATTAGAAATCCCTATGTCACTGTATCGCCTTATAACTTGTAGAATTATAGTTATTGTTTAGTACGCATTATCGCACATACTAGTTCCGATATTACACTTCCTTACTTAGTTACACGACATGCTTATATAAAAACATTTTCTCTACTTTTCAATACTATTCTGTGCTTGTACTTACTGTTCCATCATAGTTACATACTTATGAGATTCTGATTTCATGAGATTTCTGGATTTGAGAACCGCAGATACATTTTTAAAGTCTTATGATTGTTTTAAAAACGCGGTTTCTCTTAATATGATATTCGACGTCCACTATGAGTTTTCTCGGTGCTGAGCTATGATGATTACCCGATTCGAGAAGTGAGGAGTAACCATCTGCGGGTACATGATGGACCCGGTATGGTACCCCGGGACAAGAAGATCATATAGAAAGGCATTGAGCCCGACAGGGGAACACTACCTATCGGTGATAGTATTGGACTCGGCGGATATTCGGAGGATACCGACCGGAGTGATATGAGACAGATGGATATGAGAACCAATCTAATGAGACGGTGCCTGAGATTTGAGGATTTATGTGTCGATATTAGACACGGGTTTTATGATTCTTTCAAGTGTCGATACTGAGCACTCAGGTTTTATGATGATTGGATGTGTTGTTGATGGACACACGTTGGATGATACACGTATATACATACGTATAACACAGATGACTTGGTACTATATATTGATACAGGCACGATATTCTCATCATTACACACATGTATACACGATCATCCTAGATACCACATGATACGATATCATTATATTACAGTATGACCTAGGAGATCATTACACATTCGATTTCTACCTTCTGATATTTTCTATTCAGGAGTTGGCAACTCACACCGGTTGTCCCATATTTTTTTTTGCAGGATCGACCGTAAGGATGAGCAGAGGTTTGCTGGCACATCCTTTATTTTGGGTGATTAGCATTGGTAGGTGGGTTACTCATCGGATCGTAACCGTAGTTCCTCGCCGAAAGACGCGGACGAAGACGAAGACGCGGCGGGCGTCTCGCCTGAATTTCGGGGCAGATGCTAATTGATGCTATCCGTCCACCTCTCCGAAAATACCAAGTTGATTTATAGCACCATGTATCGAAGGTTTAAACGGATGCGGCCGATGTAGCAGACTTCATCAGATTCCCCCTCGTTTGAGGAGTTTTTGATTGTGGGGATGCTCTTACCTGCAGGCGCAAGCCCCTGCAGTTAATTACGCTACCGCATCGCGGTAACCAGTTTCTCCTTCTCCAGATGGTCACTTCGTGTCGTGGGTGTTTGTTTTGTTTGTGGTTGCCCGTGGATTGTATACGGAGACTAATTTATATTGTCGCCCATAGGGCGTGGATTAGTCCACATCCGTATTTTCTTAGATTTGGGTTTTGGTTTGGGTTTAAGAATACGTTAGTCTCGTTTGAGACTAATATCAACTTAAACGTTTGTTAAGGATACATTAGTATAATTTTAGACTAATATTGACTCAACGTTTGTTAAGGACACGTTAGTCTAATTTTAGACTAAGATCAACTTAACATGATCATTTAGATCCAACAAAAGAGCATTTGAACTCTTTTGTTTAGTTTAGGGACATTGCGGCCGATTACTAGTTTAAGGACATGGTGGTCCAGGATAAGGACATCGTAGTCCGTGAGTTTAACGACCTCACAGTCAAGGTTAAGGACATCATAGTCCGTGGGTTTAAAGGGATCCCACAGTCCGAGGTTTGGGACATCGTAGTCCATGAGTTTAAGAACCCCACAGTCCGTAGTTTAAAGACGTCATAGTCTATAAAGCTTAAGGACATCGCAGTCCATGAGTTTAAGGACCCCACAATCCGTGAAATGTGTGGTGTTTCCTGATTTAAAATCAGGAAAGCCTACGGAAGAGGCTTCAGAAAAGGGTCACGTGCTCACACGTGACCAGCAATCACGTGTTGGCACGTGACATCTAAAAGTATCGGCAAGGCAGATCCAGTTTCCCGACTACATTAAAGAAAAGGGCTTCAGAAAGGGTCACGTGCTCCCACGTGACCAGGGTCACGTGTCGGCACGTGACATTTAAAAGCAGCGGCAAAGACACAACAGTTCTATGATTAAATCAAGAAAAAGGCTCCAGACAAGGGTCACGTGCTCACACGTGACCATGGGTCACGTGGTGGCACGTGACAGCTAAGCAGCGACCAGAAGACAGAACGCAAAAAGAAAGAAGAGGGCTCGTTCCAAGTGGGTCACGTGCCCACACGTGACCAAGGGTCACGTGGCCACACGTGACCGGCTTTCAAAGCCTATCTGTTAACAGAATTAAATTCTGAGAAAAGACCTTTCAAATCTTTCCAAAGGAAAATGATTATTTGGAACCGATTGAACTAAAGATTTAAAGGTGATTAAATATTACCTATCTATGGAAAAAGCCTGAACTTGGAAATATTTCCCCTTAAGATCTAACCGAAATAACAAAGGAGAATCTCTGGATTTAAAATCCAATGGTGAATAAAATTCACCTAATAATCCAAAGGTCCAGAACGAATGGTGAATACAAATTAAATCTATCAATGAAAGATTCACCAAAACTAATTGATTCGGCTGCTTCTCCTATAAATGGGAGCCAAGAGACACACAGAGAGAGATATATGCAGAAAGGAATCGATACAAAGAAAAAAAGAAGAAGAGAGCTTTGATACTTTGGAGGAATTTGGATCTTCTGCAAAAGAAAACCCTAGGTAAGAAAGGGAAGGCTTTTTGAAAGAAAAAGAGAATTTAATTCTCAACAGAGTTTAACTCTGATATAAAACAGAAGAACAAAGTTCTCTCTTTGGTGGAGGATCTGTAAAGTGCACATCTCCCCTTGAGTTGAGAATTTGATTCTCAATGGGTTGAGATCCTGCCATGCAGATCCAAAGCATAGAGAGGGAATGGAAGCATGAGAATTTAATTCTCACAGAACTATAGGAATTTAATTCCTTTAAAATAAAATTAGGGTTGACCCTATGTTATGGGAATTTAATTCCTTCAGAATGAACAGAATCAGGGTTTAACCCTAGTTAAGAACTTAGTTCTGTTAAAACAACAGGAATTTAATTCCCTTAAGAAAGAAGAGATTAGGGTTTCACCCTATGACAGAATCTCATTCCCCAGAATAATTCTTTAACAGAGAGTGGGAGTTTAATTCCTTAAAGCTTTTATTAGGGTTTAACCCTATGATAGAATTCAGTTCTTCACATATATGAGGAATTTAATTCCTACAGAAAATTCAGAGTTCAACTCTATCCCAGAATATAAATCTTCAAAAGGAAATAGGAATTTAATTCCTCTAAAATTATTGTTAGGGTTCAACCCTACGAGGAATTTAATTCCTGAAAGGGATTAACAGATCTTCTAAAAAACATACATAGAGGCAGGGTCACGTGTCACCACGTGACCCCTAAAAAGATCTACAGAAAAGCCCCTTTGAGGCAGTGCCTCACGTGACCCACGTGACCCTTGGCAGAGGCTTTAACATACAAGCATTTAAACACCCGTCACGTGATGGCACGTGATGCTCCAAAAGGTGCGATATTCTCAGCAGAACAAATGAAGGGAGGGCGCCCTCACGTGCTACTACGTGACCCCTCTTGCCTTAGTGTTTAACGCTAAATTGGAACCCCTGAATCCAGTGTTAAAACACTGTTTGGCCTTAGTGTTCAACACTAATCAAAGAACTTTATTTGCAGCGTTTAACACTGAATTTCTTAGTGTTTAACACTAATTTGAAGCCTCTGCTGCTAGTGTTTGACACTGATTTGCTCTAGTGTTTAACACTAATTTGAACCCCCTGTTGCTGGTGTTTAACACCAACTGTCTTTTAGTGTTAAAACACTAACTTGATCCCAGTGTTCAACACTGTTGAATTAACGTTAGCCCAATTGGCTAAATGGCCAGAGGCAAAGCCTTTCCTTCAATGGACCAACAGGAAGCCAATATTCCAAACATGATTGGACTTAGCCAAAGATGGCCATAAGTCCTCAATTCAGACTTAACTGGGCTAATGAGCTCATAACATAATTAATTGGTCTTGATCCCAAATTGGGCTAAAGACTATTTAATCCACCCCGGCTCAAGGGTACATCTCTTCACTCCTTTGATACTTGGCGTTGTAATTCCTCAACGTCTTCAAAGAGGTGACGGGTCCCGATGACCACACATTGACACGGACTGTGGGGTCTTTAAACTCATGGACTATGAGGTCCTTAACCTTGACCGAGATGTCTTAAAACTAACAATGGACTGTGGGGTCCTTAAACCCATAGACTATGACGTCCTTAACCTTGACCGAGATGTCTTAAAACTAACAATGGACTGTGGGGTCCTTAAACCCATGGACTATGACGTCCTTAACCTTGACCGAGATGTCTTAAAACTAACAATGGACTGTGGGGTCCTTAAACCCATGGACTATGACGTCCTTAACCTTGACCGAGATGTCTTAAAACTAACAACAGACTGTGGGGTCCCTAAACCCACGGACTATGAGGTCCTTAACCTTGACCGAGATGTCTTAAAACTAACTACGGACCGTGGAGTCCCTAAATCCACGGACTATGAGGTCTTTAACCTTGACCGCAATGTCTTAAAACTAACATTGGACCGCAATGTCCTTAAACAACCCATGGACCGCAATGTCCCTAAACTACCCATGGACCGCAATGTCCTTAAACTACCTACCGACCGTAATGTCACTAAACTAAACAACAGAGCCCCCCTTTTTATTGCTCTCTTGTTGGATCTAAACGATCCCGTTAAGTCGATCTTAGTCTAAAAACTAGACTAACGTATCCTTAACAAACGTTTAAGTCGATCTTAGGCTCAAATGAGGCTAACGTATCCTTAAACCCAAACCCCCAAACCCAAATCTAAGATAATACGGATTTGGACTAGTCCACGCCCTACGGGCGACGACATAACTCAGTCTCCGTATACAATCCACGGGCAACTAAACATAAAAGAAATACACACGACACGAAGTGACCATCTGGAGAAGGAGAAAGTGGTTACCGCGAAGCGGTAGCGTAATTAACTGCAGGGGCTTGCGCCTGTAGGGAAGAGCGTCCCCACAATCAAAAACCCCTCAAGCGAGGGGGAATCTGACGAAGTCTGCTACATCGGACGCATCCGTTCAAACCTTCGATGTACGGTGCCATAAATCAACTTGGCATCTTCGGAGAGGTGGACGGATAGCACCAATTAGCATCTGCCCCGAATTTCAGGCGAGACGTCCAGTCGCGCCGTCCTTCGGAGGGGAACAGATTCTGGCACGCCCGGTGGGACCTTTTCCTCTTTCCACTCCACACTTCGTGTGTCGTGATTCGCGAACCAATCGCGGTTCGCTAATGGTTGCCCTTGGGTTTCAAGATACTAAGAATTGGCGTCTTGCTTATTGCAGAAAGCAAAGAATCGATGGCTTCTACTTCTGCGAAATGCTCTAACTGCTCGGACTGCAATTGCGATCAACGCTCTGCCTCGCCAGGAGGTATAGCCTACGGACCCCAAGCTGCTTCGCTATTCACAATGCCCGTGGAACAGGTCACTCGAGCCACCACAGGATTGTTTTTTGGGACCATGCTTCCGCCGACAAGCTTCACCGCTCCGGTGCTGACAAAGGAAGCTCCCAAGAAGTCGGTCTTTGATCGTCTTACCCCTACCGCGGCCCCTCTCAACGGGTCGCCCAACACCAGCGCTTCGGTCTTCTCTAGATTGGGCCAAGACTCCTGTGGACCCACCATGGGGCCTACAATCCCAGAGAAGGCTACTTCTAAGAAAGTGACCGGTCCTGCTCCCGAAATCGCCAAGGCGGCTTCCCCTGCCAAAAAGTCGGTCTTTACAAGATTGACGGCTTCAGCCCCCGCTCCTGCTACCCAAAGGACATCGGTCTTTGATAGGCTAACACCAGCAACAACCCCCCACCTACGCAGGGGGCAAGACGAAGCCATCCTCACCGCTGAACCAACACCGTCCGGTAGACATGCTCGACGTCGCCACTGGCGCCGAGTAAGGAAGGCTGGGGGCAACTCCCCCTCTGGGATAACTCCACCAACCCTAATGGTTGAAATTAATGCCGCCGTTCCAACTGGGAACAGCTTCGAGATGCTAAATAAGGTGCGAAGGAATTCTCCTACTGCGGTGCTAAAGAGGTCTCCTCCTCCACTAAAAAAGGTTGTGGAAATAAAGCCAGAATAGCCCCGATCCCCTCAGCGGCTGTCTTCCAAAATCTATAAGGTTTAGCGGCAGGCCCGAGACTCGATGATCGATCCAAACTTCTCCCGCCAGCACAAGAAGCTGAAAATCCAACAGGAAGCCAGTCACCAGGCTAAACCACGAAAGGCTGTCTGGGTGCCTACCTCAACGGCCCCCTCAACTTCCACTGCTCATAAAAAGAGAAAGCCAGAGAAGATCCCCCAGCCTACAACGACAGCTAAAGGCACTAAGCCCAGACGCCCTAAGTCTGGGGGCATGATGGTCCATACCGTATACATAGCGTCAGGAAAGGAAGACAGCCGTGCGTCTACAGGTCATAGACCGCTTACACGGTCGGTGACCAAAGCTCAGGAGCAACAGAAAAAGCTCCAGGAAATGATGAATGCTATGGCCGCACTTACCGGGCAAAAAGAAAACCCAGAAATGTCCTCGGACGAACGCCAGGAGGAAGAAACCGACGCCGAATTCCTTCGCCGAATATTGGAGAAGAAGGACAAAGAGGCTGCTGAACAAGCAGCCAACATACAGCGTATGGGCCTTCTCTTCCAAGATATGATAGGAATGATGATCCAACAGGACCCACCCGCTGAGGATCCCCCGATCGTCCTTGAAGACGACAGGGGAGAAACGTCAAATCCACCACCGGCCCTCTCAACGGCCAAGGAGGAGACAATCTCTAAGGCTGATTTGGTCGACTATATAGCCCAGCAAATCCGGGTTCATCATGCGACTGAGGCAGCTGGTCAAGTCGTAAAAACGGGGCGGCCATATCCAAGCTGGTACGACCAAATCAGGTACCCGCCGGGTTACACAATTCCCAAGTTCCATGTTTACAAAGGGACCGGCAATCCACACCAACATGTCGCCCAGTTCAGGGCCCTTTGCGGTAACACCGGCGGTGATGATAAACTGTTGCTTCGCCAGTTCGTGGGCAGCTTATCAGAAACAGCGTTCGAATGGTATTCGGAACTCCCGAACGATTCTATCAAGACGTTCGCTGAAATGGAGTTGCTATTTACTCAGCGATTCGCAAGCGCCAGCGAACCCACTCCAATAACGGCATTGATTAACGCCAGGGTAAAACCAGGCGAAACCTGGGTCCAGTATGCTATACGCTGGCGGAATTTGTGGTCGAAATGCGAGCAACGCATCGAGGAAGCGCCCGCGGTGGGCATGTTTATGGGAACCCTAGACCCTCACGCAACTATCTCCCAGTTTATGATGTTCTTTAAGCCAACCACATTCCAGGCTTTAATCGACAAGTTGGATCAGATGGACCAGATGGGTCATAGACCACCTCCCCCGAAGTCGGAACCTCGGAACGACAAGGGTAAAGGAAGGGCAACCTTCGTCGCGAATGCCCAGCAGCAACCCAACGCCCCGAAGCTGGCGGATCAATTGGAAGAAAGACGCCGATATTATAATGAGAAGATGAAGCGTCCCTACTCGTTCCCACGAGACAAGACAAAACGGTTATTCGAGCTGGCAGTACGCAACAGACTTATAAACCTACCAAATCCAAGGCGACCGCCACAACCCACTGAGGTGAATAACCCTAACTATTGCCCTTATCATCAAACGGTAAGTCATCCGATTGAGGATTGCTTCGTCTTCAAAGGATGGATTGAAGATCAATACCTCCAGGGGAAGTTTGCACTGTCCGAAAAGTGGAAGGTGAACCCACCACAGCCGCATACTCCTAAGAAAGCAGATACACCGGGGGCAACCTGTTCCTTTATTGAAGAAGCTCCATGGGAGGTCGTGCTGTCAACTAAAACCAAAAGAATGCTGAGGGACCTTCATGCGTGCCCTGCGATCGAATGGAAGGACCCGCTTGAACCTCAAATTATCGAAGGGATGTTGAAGCTGTGCCCAACTACGAAGACTCGTGGTGATGGCCTAAATACTCACGCCCAACCGTCAAAATCTTCGAAGAAAAAGAAGAAGAAATCCAAGAAGCCCGTGAAGCCTGGAGACAAGCGCACGAACTTGCAGAAGCAAATTGATGCGATGGAAGAGTACAATCAAAAGGCGCGGACTCCCGTCACGCTGCAAGAGTTCCTCAACCACATCTTTCAAGAGGAAGATGGTGGAGAGAGTTCGTCGGATGAATCTGAGGGATATGTGGCGAGTTGTAATGTAATCTCCCACTCGTTTACCGACGATGAAAAAACTCCTGGCACTAGGAAACTGGGGACAGAGCCTAAACCAGAGCGTGTGTGGCCAACAGATGAAATGATCGACGCCTTTCTAGACGAGATTCGTCTAAAGAGTAAAGCGGATCAGGAGCGTGAGATGGCCGCATCGGAAGGAGCCAAATGCAAGCGACTGAACGAAAGAGTTGAAGTACTCCCGCCAGATCGAAAGGCATCCGAGGCAGACAAGAAGATATTCAAGACGAGGAAAAGGTTTGCCAAAGCCATGTCAATGGGAATGAAGCTACCACCCTCGGAAGAAAACACGCTCAATGGGGCGGAGAGGCACCCTGATTATTGCGCATATCATCGGAAAATTTCACACCCCATGGAGGAGTGCGACGCCTTTAGGATATGGTGGCAAGGATATGTTGCTCATCGGCAACATTTTAAGCGCCTGAAACGCAAGACTCGTCGTGAACGAAGAAGTACTGCCGACGGGCACAACAGAACCACTGGCAACTGTTATATGGTTAATGCCGAAGGGTCACAAGTTCTCACCTTTGGGAGCGACTCTGATGAAGAAATGGCTCTGGGCCCTCTCTTTAAAGAATCCGTTTTAGGGAAAGAGGAGGAATCGGAGGCCTGCGAGAACATTCAGCTGCGCAATCGCACGCTCCCAGAAAAGAATCTCGGGCCCGCAAATAGAGAAGATAAGGGAAAGGAAAAGGTCACTGAGGATATCGCTTTAGATGACCAAGTCATGAAAGAGCTGACTACCAAAGACCCTCCTAGGAAGGGTAAGGTGGACTACAATATCCTGGTGCACCTAAGGAAGCTACCTTCTCAACTTAGCATTCTCGATGCCCTCCTATTATCAAAAGAAGTGCGGGATTCACTAATTAAGGCGTTACAAGAACCTGAGCAATTCCAAGCTTTCCTCGCCATTGAAAGGATGAAGGATGAACTGGAGGAAGTGCATACGGCCGACATCACTTTCGGGGACGAAGACCTCCTTCTCGGGACGTGCGACCACAACCGTCCCCTATATGTCTCTGGATACTGCCATGATATCAAGATAGGCAAGATCCTAGTGGATAATGGATCCTCCGTCAATCTCCTTAACGTTCGGGTGTTAAAAGAAATCTGCATGAGTGTGCAACACCTCGCTCTTGACAAAATTACCATCTCTGGTTTCGACTCCCAATCGTCACGGACTCTCGGATCCGTAATATTGACATTACGCTTCGGACTGCTCGTCACGGACATCAAGTTTCACGTCATTGACGCCAAGACCTGCTACAACGCCTTGCTCGGTCGCCCTTGGTTACACGAATACAACATCATCCTTTCGACACAACATCAGTGTATGAAGTACTTCAAGGATGGTTTCGAATATACCGTAACAGGTGAGCTGAACCCATTCTCCGTTAACGAAGTCCGCAAGTATGAAGATGCGAAGTACTTTTTGCCAGACTTCGAGGATACAGAAAAGTGTCGCAAGCCAGAGAACAAAGCCGCCGCCACCATCCCTGTTTTCGGGAGCGATACCGAAGAAGAAGAAGAGATAGTTTACGCTGGTCCGCCTCGGCGCAACAACCCGGGACCGTCCGCCCCCATGTTGGTCTTCGGAAGTGACTCGGAAGATGAGGTTAATGCCGTGTTCTCCAGTCGGCCGTCAATACAAGCATCCCCTGGCGATGATCAAAGTTTGCAAATCACCATGGTGCCACAGAAACACTACAAGGATCTTGACGCACTTCAAGCTCACAATGTGCAGGACTTGCAGACGTTTTACGTCCCTCCCAGGCGAAAGGGTGAAAAGGCGATCTTATTCTACCAATCCACAGAAACGAGAGTGGGGAAAGAGATATGGCATGGCGCGGATGCTACACTCAATAGGCTCCAACCCATCCGTTTGCCCAGATACTATACAAATGGACTAAATAGGCTATTGAAGCGCCAAGGAGTGCCCTTAAAATAGACTGTTCGACAAGCTCGGTTCTACAACAGGATTTGGGAGGTCCCTGGGACTCAGCGTAAATTGCCCAACGGGAGAATGGAAACGCTTGGGCTTGGATATGTGAGATCCGGGAAACGAGAGCGAGTCCACGGCATCTACGCCATATATAACTTCGATAAGGAGGAGGACACCCTGTCAGGGAATGCTAACCCTTCATCAAAACTAGATCCCGCAATTGAAGTGCTGAGTCCGTCATTTGAAGAACAAGTGGACAAGCTTATCAGGAAAGCAGGTCAAAAAGATCGGGAAGACCACAACCGCGAGATGGCCATCTACGAGAAGGCCAGAACGCAACGTCTGTTTCAACAGGCTGCAAAAGACGAAGATGCTCCTCCCTGTCAACCCGTTGTACAAAAGGCCCGACGCAGAGGCAGAAATAAATCAAGAAGCGGAAAGAAAATCCGACAACAACGACGCAGGATTAGAGAGTTACGTGATCGGGTATTGCGCGGCTCAGATTTGTCCCTCATGAAGAAGATGAATCGAGCGTACTCCTTCCCCCGAGACAAGGCGGAGAGATTACTCGAGCTCGCTATAAAACATCAAATGATCGCGCTTTCAGAGTCTAAGCACCCTGAGCAAGCTAACAA
Source organism: Agapanthus africanus (assembly GCA_030015575.1). Taxonomy (NCBI): domain Eukaryota; kingdom Viridiplantae; phylum Streptophyta; class Magnoliopsida; order Asparagales; family Amaryllidaceae; genus Agapanthus; species Agapanthus africanus. The sequence continues at coordinate 464,852,282 of JASDDO010000018.1, read as the reverse complement.
GGCTTCTCACCGGAGCTATTGCTCTTATCACCGAGCCATAGGACACCCTATCGAAGACTGCTTCACCTTCAAGAACTGGGTCGAGGACCAGTACCAACAGGGCAGATTTGCTTTATCTAACGGCTGGAGGGTAACGCCGCCACAAAAGCACGAACCCAAAGCCGCGAGAGCAGATCCGGATCCACCTCAGTCTTGGAAGCGGATTCGCACCTGTTACATGATTACGATATTAAAAGAAGAGCCCGAGAACATGGATGACCTTCCCTGGTGCTTTGAGAACAGCAATGATGAGGTGATCTCAAAATTTCTGCCAGCTCCGAAAGAACTGGAAGATGGCATACATACTACTGCAGATAACCTCAAGAAGATTGAGTTGGGATCGGCAGATGATCTGCGACCGACATTCGTCAGCGAGCTGCTATCTGAAGAAAGGGTGGCTGCGTTAAAGGACGTGTATCTACAGCATAAAGATTGCTTCGCGTGGAACTATTCCGGGATGCCAGGATTAGATCCGGAGATTGCTGTGCATAAATTAGCAATATCCCCAGATATCAAGCCAGTCAAGCAGGCGCCGAGAAGGATGCGGCTCGAGCTTGAGATGAGCATCAACGCCGAAGTCAAGAAGCTGGTCGATTCTGGATTTATCCAAGAAGTCCAATATCCCGACTGGATCGCCAACATCGTCCCGGTAATGAAGAAAAATGGGACGGTACACATATGCGTGGATTTCAGGGATCTCAATAAAGCCTGCCCGAAAGACGATTTCCCAGTACCGGTAACCGAGCTAATGATAGATAACACGTCCACTCACGAGGTTTTCTCCTTTATGGACGGTTCATCAGGGTGCAATCAGATAAAGATGCATCCCGAAGACCAGAAGCACACCGCTTTCCGGACCCCTTTGGGTATATTCTGCTACAGGGTTATGCCCTTTGGTCTAAAGAACGCCGGCGCTACCTATCAAAGGGCCATGACAAAGATCTTCGATGATCTCATACATGACATCGTCGAGTGCTATATTGATGACCTCGTAGTGAAGAGGATGTCATACGAAGAGCATTTAGAGCATCTGAAAACTGTATTTCAACGCCTTCGGCAATACAATTTGAAGATGAATCCCCTCAAATGCGCGTTCGGAGTCTCCTCGGGTAAATTCCTGAGATTCATCATCCAACACCGAGGTATTGAAATAGATCCGTCAAAGATCAAAGCGATCATGGAAATGCCTCCGCCAAGAACTTTCAAACAGTTGCGATCTCTCCAAGGGAAGCTCGCATACATACGGCGATTTATAGCCAACCTTTCAGGAAAGTGCCGTCCTTACAGTCACCTGATGAAGAAGGGAACCCCGTTCGTCTGGGATCAAAAATGCCAAAGCGCGCTAGACGAGATCAAGCAATACCTGCAGAACTCGCCGGTGTTGGCTGCTCTGGTCAAGGGAAAACCTCTCATTCTTTATACAACCGCCCTCGAAGGTTCTTTAGACGCATTATGGGCACAAGAGAACGATCAAGGGAAAGAGAGTGCACTCTACTACTTAAGTCGAGTTCTGCTGGGGGCAGAAAGCAACTACTCCCCCATTGAAAAACACTGCCTGGCGTTGATCTTTGCGATAACAAAGCTCAGGCACTATGCGTTGGCGCACGAGGTCCGTCTCATCTCGAAGGTGGACCCTCTTAAATATTTGATGTCAAAGGCTATATTGACCGGTCGACTCGCTAAATGGGCTCTACTCCTGATGGAGTTCTCGATAACGTATCGACCTCTTAAGGCAGTGAAAGGCCAGGCCATTGCCGACTACCTTGCTGAGCATCCAGTACCTGCCGGTTCTCCTCTGAACTGCGATTTGCCGGACAAACATGCATTTGATGCGATCGGCGGCGGTGATACCCGATGGGAACTCTATTTTGACGGGGCATCTTCCATGAAGAAGCGCAAACAATGTACCCCCATAATCAAATCGGGAGTAGGCCTTATCTTCGTAACCCCACAAGAAGGGATAATGCGCTTCGCCTTCTCCTTAACAGAGCCGAAGACAAACAATGAAGCCGAATACGAAGCTTTGATAGCGAGCCTCGAGATCGCCATTGACATGGGAATTGAAGACCTCCTTATATACGGGGATTCTCAACTGGTCGTTAGTCAAGTAAATGGTGACTACCTAACGTGCAAACCGGAGTTGGTGAAGTACGGCGAAAAGGTGCAACAACTATTGACCTAAATTCCCTCCTACACTTTGGAAAGAATACCACGTGCCGAAAATAGCAAAGCAGACGCGCTAGCTAAGCTCGCTAAAGAACTGGCTGACGAGAACCTCGATGACGTCAAAATCATGGTACAAAGCCGTCGAGTGCTCGTCCCGGCAGAAATATCTCCGGAATCATACGATGAAAAGGGAGCGACTAAGCAGACGACCCTACAAATAAAAGACCGTGAGAAGGCTGAGGACTGGAGGGAAGTCTTCATAGACTACTTTAAGTCCCACCGAATGCTCGAAGGAGCGTCCTCAAGATATCAGCTCATGAAACGAGCTCTATCTTTCGCTTTCGTCAATGATACTCTGTATAAGAGGTCGTTTGATTCTCTGTGGCTAAGATGTTTAGGACCGGACGAAGCAGAAAGAGTCGTTCAAGAGGTTCATGACGGAATCTGTGGTTCTTATCAAGCAGGCCCGAAGATGAAGTTAAAAATTAAACGGATGGGTTACTACTGGCCCACGATGATCCAGGACTGCCTCGAGTATGCGAAGAAATGCCACTCGTGCCAAATCCATGGGGATTTCATCCACCAGCATCCGAATCCACTACATCCAACGGTGGCTAGCTGGCCATTCGAAATGTGGGGGACTGACATAGTCGGCCCCATTGAACTAGCATCGTCCAGGGGACATCGTTTCATCCTGGTGACAACTGATTACTTCTCCAAATGGGCAGAAGCAGTACCGCTGAGGGAAGTGAAGACGGAGAATATCCTCCACTTCTTCAAGACGCACATCATTTATCGGTTTGGAACTCCACGGAGGATTATCTCCGATAACGGGCCAGCCTACAGAAGCCATAAGATTAGCCGCTTCCCGCAGCAGCACAATATAGACTGGAGATATTCTTCAGTTTACAATCCGCGAGCTAATGGTCTAGCCGAGGCCTTCAATAAGACCTTGACAAAAATCATGAAAAAGACGGTGTCCCGAAATAAGAAAGACTGGCACGAGAGGCTGCAAGAGGCCCTTTGGGCCTATCGAACTACGTTCAAGACGGCCACGAACACAACGCCGTACGCACTGGTATTCGGTACGGAAGCGGTACCCCCCTCGAAATAGAGCTACCCTCTCTACGAATTGCAGTCCACTACGAACTGACGAACGAAGAAAATGCTAACCTTCGGCTCGAGGAGCTTGATGCTCTTGAAGAAACACGGCTCATAGCGCAACAAAATCTAGAAGCTTATAAAGCAAAGATGACACGCTCATACGAAAGATTGACCCGACCGAGGACATTCCGCCAAGGCGAACTCGTGTTAGTGGTCAAAAGGCCTATGATCCCCAATCGCGCCAAGCAGGGAAAATTCGAGCCAAACTATGAAGGCACGTACATCATAGATAAGGTCTACCAGGGTGGAGCCTATCTACTCATGGACATGCATGGTGAAAGGCCTTTCAGGCCAATAAACGGCCGCTTCCTAAAGAAATACTATGCTTAATGAGCCACCGCCAAGGTCAATGATAGATGACGACGACTATGTCCGCTCGCTATCTTCCTAAAGCTCAAAGCTCTATGAGTAATAGCTGGCCCTCTTCTCGACGGACCGAAACGTCCTTAAACTAATATCGGACCGAAACGTCCTTAAACTAATATCGGACCGAAACGTCCTTAAACTAATATCGGACCGAAACGTCCTTAAACTAACGAGGGACCGAAACGTCCTTAAACTAACGACGGACCGAAACGTCCCTAAACTACTACCGCAGCATCCTTAGGCTGACGAGATGAAAAAAAAGAGGAAAAGAAAAAAAATATATAAAGAAAAAAAAATAAAATAAAATAAATCGATATGTCCATAAGCAAAATGGGCACGGATGAAAACCCGAAAGGGCTCCGTGAGTAAAAACAGCAGGGCTACCAGCGAGTGTTCGTGAAAACCCGAAAGGGCGCGACCTCGTAAAAAAATATAATAAGAAAAGAATAAAAAAACGGTATGTCCATAAGCAAGAAGGGCATGGATGAAAACCCGAAAGGGCTCCGTGAGTAAAAACAGCAGGGCTACCGGCGAGTGTTTGTTAAAACCCGAAAGGGCGCAACCTCGTTAAAAGACACTTACAAGATCCTCTCGACCTTGTAAGGAGAAACCACCCGCGTGGGATCCTTACGACTCACAAAGGAGCAACACATTTAGGGATCCCCACGATTCCTAAGGAGAAAATACACTTGCGATATCCTTACGACTCGTAAGGAGAATTCTCTTATGGGACCCTCACGGCTCATGAGATTTAAAAGTCTTAAGTTACAGAAACCTAAACCTGTTCTTAAGCACATCCCCCACAACCTTCGATATTGCCCTACAAGTGGCTCAATACTGACCCTTGTATACAATCCACGGGCGCAAATAAACATTTCCCCAGCAAAGTCGCACCTGTGACTAGGGACATGTCCATATGGTGAATAACCCTTATAATTCCTCTCGACTTATAAGGAGAAAACCCTCTTATAGGATCCTTACGACTTACAGAGGAACATACACTTAGGAATCCTCACGATCCCTAAGGAGAAAATACACCTGCAAGATCCTCACGACTTGTAGGGAGAAATACCTTTGTGAGACCCTTACGGCTCATGAAGTCAAAAGCCTTGGTCGACAGGACCCTTAACCCTGTTTACTAAGCCCCCTTTGTTCAACATCGACAGAGGCAAATGATGATTCGCTCCTGGCAACATTCCAGTTGTAGCGGTGCTGATGCTGAAATCGGTATCTAAAATCCAAGCTTGCAGCGAAAAAGCTAGCGAGCCACACATGCATACGAAATAGCCGAAATGATAGGGCAACTTGCAATAAAAAGCAGCAAGTAAAAATGTATGCATGACAGATAGCCGAAATGATTGGGCAGCTCGCAATAAGAAGCAGCGAGTAAAATAAATAAATAAATAAATAAATAGCCGAAATGATTGGGCACCACGAAAAATAGCCGAAAGGATGGGGCAATCGCGACCTCCGCGATATAAAAGCTGAAATGATAGAGCATCGCGGAAAAAGAAATAAAATATACAAAAAAGTTTCAATTTATGCCCTACAGGTGATGTTCCATCACACCCTGTACACAATCCAAGGGCGTAAACAAAAAGGGATCATACTTCTCCCCCAGTTTTCATCAGAAGAAGAAGCCAAGTCTAGACGAGCCAAAGGAGACCTGGAGATCGTTTCAACACTCGTCTCGTAACAACGGATACAACTCTAAACTAAGCGGAACATCGACAGCTCCTAGTTCCATGACTCGGTGGTATACATATCGCCAACAGTCAAATCTCCATCCCGTGAGATGCGGATACAATCAGCAAAATTCCTGGTTACGTGGAACGCGGATAACGTCACTCTTTGACCCTGTGGAAAACGTCCAGAGCGGATCCTGGTCCTCGCGGAGCACGGCAGTGAACCCGTGTGAAGCATCCAGAGCGGAGCCTAGTCCTTGCCAAGCACGGCAGTGAACCCGTGTGAAGCATCTAGTGCAAAATTCCTGGTTACGTGGAACGCGGATAACGTCACTCTTTGACCCCGTAGAAAACATCCAGAGCGGAGCCTAGTCCTTGCCAAGCACGGCAGTGAACCCGTGTGAAGCATCTAGTGCAAAATTCCTGGTTACGTGGAACGCGGATAACGTCACTCTTTGACCCCGTGGAAAACGTCCAGAGCGGATCCTGGTCCTCGCGGAGCACGGCAGTGAACCCGTGTGAAGCATCCAGAGTGGAGCCTAGTCCTCGCCGAGCACGGCAGTGAACCCGTGTGAAGCATCTAGTGCAAAATTCCTGGTTACGTGGAACGCGGATAACGTCACTCTTTGACCCCGTGGAAAACGTCCAGAGCGGATCCTGGTCCTCGCGGAGCACGGCAGTGAACCCGTGTGAAGCATCCAGAGCGGAGCCTAGTCCTCGCCGAGCACGGCAGTGAACCCGTGTGAAGCATCTAGTGCAAAATTCCTGGTTACGTGGAACGCGGATAACGTCACTCTTTGACCCCATAGAAAACGTCCAGAGCGGATCCTGGTCCTCGCGGAGCACGGCAGTGAACCCATGTGAAGCATCCAGAGCAGAGCCTAGTCCTTGCCAAGCACGGCAGTGAACCCGTGTGAAGCATCTAGTGCAAAATTCCTGGTTACGTGGAACGCGGATAACGTCACTCTTTGACCCCGTGGAAAACGTCCAGAGCGGATCCTGGTCCTCGCGGAGCACGGCAGTGAACCCGTGTGAAGCATCCAGAGCGGAGCCTAGTCCTCGCCGAGCACGGCAGTGAACCCGTGTGAAGCATCTAGTGCAAAATTGCTGGTTACGTAGAACACGGATAACGTCACTCTTTGACCCCGCGGAAAACGCCCAGAGCGGAGCCTGGTCCTCGCCAAGCAGGCAGTGAACCCGTGTGAAGCATCCAGAGCAAACACCGGACTGTGGAGTCCCTAAAATCCACGGACTATGATGTCCTTAACCTCGACCGTAATGTCTTAAAACTAACAATCAACCACCTCGATTCCCTACGGATTCTGCCTTGGTTTAAGGGTACATCTCTTCACTCCTTTGATACCTGGCGTTGTAATTCCTCAACGTCTTCAAAGAGGTGACGGGTCCCTGCAACCTAACATTGGACTGTAGAGTCCCTAAATCCATGGACTATGAGGTCCTTAACCTTGACCGTGATGTCTTAAAACTAACATCGGACTGTGGAGTCCCTAAATCCATGGACTATGAGGTCCTTAACCTTGACCGTGATGTCTTAAAACTAATATCGGACTGTGGAGTCCCTAAATCCACGGACTACGAGGTCCTTAACCTTGACCGTGATGTCTTAAAACTAACATCGGACTGTGGAGTCCCTAAATCCACGGACTATGAGGTCCTTAACCTTGACCGTGATGTCTTAAAACTAACATCGGACTGTGGAGTCCCTAAATCCACGGACCATGAGGTCCTTAACCTTGACCGTGATGTCCTAAAACTAACATCGGACTGTGGAGTCCTTAAATCCACGGACTATGAGGTCCTTAACCTTGACCACGACGTCTTTAAACTACGATACCTGGAGCATCCTCTGACCCCGTGAAACAGGGATAAGGGTGACCACATCCAGCACTTACAAGTCCTCACGACCTGTAAGGAAGAAAAACTCTCTTGTGAGATCCTTACGACTCTTAAGGGAAAACCCGCTTAAGAATCCTCACGATTCTTAAGAAGAACTTACACCTATGGGATCCTTTCGACCTGTAGGGAGAAAAACTCTTTATGAGACCCTCGTGGCTCATAAAGTGCAAAAGTCTTAGGAAGCAGATCTTAACCCTGAATCCTAAGCCATCGCTGCCCTGCAAAGAGATCAAGATAAATTGTCCGCAGAACACATTCAATAGAAAGGGGACACACCATTGAAGAGAAAAATATGTCTTCATTTATAAACCTCCCTTCGACAACAATACTCGATCTAAGGCCAGCACAAGCCACCCGATACGGGAGATAACAAGGAAAGTTTCTGATCTGTATCCTATCAGGCGCGCATTTGCAGCTGTGCGAATGTTTAAAAGGAAATGTTACCCGAGGCACTGACGCGCATGCAACGTAACGATGGTGCTCGCAATTAAAGAAAATTCCCATGAGAAAAACATGCAGCTCATTTACGCAAGCAAGACATACGTACGACTATCTGACAAACATGGAAATTCAACAGAAAGAATGCAAACTGCCAATGATAAAAGGAGTACATTGATTCAAACATACTACACTACTGGGAAAAGATCACCAAACAAGGGATCAGAAATACAAGGGTTAACAAAGAAAAACACAAAATTCTCCAGCTCCCTCTCTGCTTTCTCCAGCACGTCAAAACGACGGTTTTTGCGAGGAGTCGCTTCCCATCGGTTGGAGCCGTGCTCATCAGCGAAAGCAGACATGACGGCCCAACGGGCTCTTATCTGACTCAGTATATGAACTGAGTAATCCTTCAGAGCCTGAATGATTAGACAAGCCTCGTGAAAGCACTCAAGCTTGTCCTCCGCCGCGTCAAGGATCGCCGAAGTCATCTCCGCCGGATGAGGGGGTATATCGGCAAGCACAGACAGGAGGATCATCCGGAGCCAAATGGAGCCCATGGGAAGAGGAGAGCCCTGACGAGTCCGTAGCTCGTACATCACCGTGTCATATTGAGCGTTGGTGAGAAGGGGATCCGCCGGCCGCGCAGTGAAGCGAGGGATTATCTCCTCAAGGGGCACCTCCCATGGTTGCCGACGAGCATGGGGACGATTGCAAGCCATGGCGATTGATCGGGTACTCAAAGATGACCACCTTAAGGTATGAATGGGTTTCTCTGTGAAGAAAAGAAGTAAGGCATGGGGTTCAGGTTATAAAGGGGAGCATTTAATGCTATGCACAAAAAATGATATGCATGGTGGGACTATTCTCAAAGCCCGGAAAGAAGGGGAGAGTGTTGGAAATGAAATCCAATGACGCATTGGAATTAGGTTAGGGAAATGAAACGTCCCCATCAAGCAGATCCCTGCATGCGCAACACGTGAGCACTAGCCTTTGATTGGAAAATAAGGTGGCACTGCACAGACACAACAGAAAACTAAGCTCTGAGAACGAGAATCAAATTCTTAAAAGAAAGGTTTGAAAAGAAGAGGATGAAAAAGTGAAGGTGCTTCTGAAAGGACAACTCATTTACCCTACTCCCAAAACAGATCCGACGGTCACAAAGGTGACAGCGTTGCACTCACGTGCGGACACGTGAGAACAACGCTGTGGGGGCATTTGTTTCCTGATTTAAAATCAGGAAAGCCTACGGAAGAGGCTTCAGAAAAGGGTCACGTGCTCACACGTGACCAGCAATCACGTGTTGGCATGTGACATCTAAAAGTATCGGCAAGGCAGATCCAGTTTCCCGACTAAACTAAAGAAAAGGGCTTCAGAAAGGGTCACGTGCTCCCACGTGACCACGGTCACGTGTCGGCACGTGACATTTAAAAGCAGCGGCAAAGACACAACAGTTCTCTGATTAAATCAAGAAAAAGGCTCCAGACGAGGGTCACGTGCTCACACGTGACCAGGGGTCACGTGGTGGCACGTGACAGCTAAGCAGCGACCAGAAGACATAACGCAAAAAGAAAGAAGAGGGCTCGTTCCAAGGGGGTCACGTGCCCACACGTGACCAAGGGTCACGTGGCCACACGTGACCGGCTTTCAAAGCCTATCTGTTAACAGAATTAAATTCCGAGAAAAGACCTTTCAAATCTTTCCAAAGGAAAATAATTATTTGGAACCAATTGAACTAAAGATTTAAAGGTGATTAAATATCACCTATCTATGGAAAAAGCCTGAACTTGGAAAGATTTCCCCTTAAGATCTAACCGAAATAACAAAGGAGAATCTCTGGATTTAAAATCCAATGGTGAAAAAAATTCACCTAATAATCCAAAGGTCCAGAACGAATGGTGAATACAAATTAAATCTATCAATGAAAGATTCACCAAAACTAATTGATTCGGCTGCTTCTCCTATAAATGGGAACCAAGAGACACACAGAGAGAGATATATGCAGAAAGGAATCGATACAAAGAGAAAAAAAAGAAGAGAGCCTTGATACTTTGGAGGAATTTGGATCTTCTGCAAAAGAAAACCGTAGATAAGAAAGGGAAGGCTTTTTGAAAGAAAAAGAGAATTTAATTCTCAACAGAGTTTAACTCTGATATAAAACAGAAGAACATAGTTCTCTCTTTGGTGGAGGATCTGTAAAGTGCACATCTCCCCTTGAGTTGAGAATTTGATTCTCAATGGGTTGAGATCCTGCCATGCAGATCCAAAGTATAGAGAGGGAATGGAAGCATGAGAATTTAATTCTCACAGAACTATAGGAATTTAATTCCTTTAAAATAAAATTAGGGTTGACCTTATGTTATGGGAATTTAATTCCTTCAGAATGAACAGAATCAGGGTTTAACCCTAGTTAAGAACTTAGTTCTGTTAAAACAACAGAAATTTAATTCCCTTAAGAAAGAAGAGATTAGGGTTTCACCCTATGACAGAATCTCATTCCCCAGAATAATTCTTTAACAGAGAGTGGGAGTTTAATTCCTTAAAGCTTTTATTAGGGTTTAACCCTATGATAGAATTCAGTTCTTCACATATATGAGGAATTTAATTCCTACAGAAAATTCAGAGTTCAACTCTATCCCAGAATATAAATCTTCAAAAAGAAATAGGAATTTAATTCCTCTAAAATTATTGTTAGGGTTCAACCCTACGAGGAATTTAATTCATGAAATGGATTAACAGATCTTCTAAAAAACATACATAGAGGCAGGGTCACGTGTCACCACGTGACCCCCAAAAAGATCTACAGAAAAGCCCCTTTGAGGCAGTGCCTCACGTGACCCACGTGACCCTTGGCAGAGGCTTTAACATACAAGCATTTAAACACCCGTCACGTGATGGCACGTGATGCTCCAAAAGGTGCGATATTCTCAGCAGAACAAATGAAGGGAGGGCGCCCTCACGTGCTACCACGTGACCCCTCTTGCCTTAGTGTTTAACGTTAAATTGGAACCCCTGAATCCATTGTTAAAACACTGTTTGGTCTTAGTGTTCAACACTAATCAAAGAACTTTATTTGCAGTGTTTAACACTGAATTTCTTAGTGTTTAACACTAATTTGAAGCCTCTGCTGCTAGTGTTTGACACTGATTTGCTCTAGTGTTTAACACTAATTTGAACCCCCTGTTGCTGGTGTTTAACACCAACTGTCTTTTAGTATTAAAACACTAACTTGATCCCAGTGTTCAACACTGTTGAATTAACATTAGCCCAATTGGCTAAATGGACAGAGGCAAAGCCTCTACTTCAATGGACCAACAGGAAGCCAATATTCCAAACATGATTGGACTTAGCCCAAGATGGCCATAAGTCCTCAATTCAGACTTAACTGGGCTAATGGGCTCATAACATAATTAATTGGTCTTGATCCCAAATTGGGCCAAAGACTATTTAATCCACCCCGGCTCAAGGGTACATCTCTTCACTCCTTTGATACTTGGCGTTGTAATTCCTCAACGTCTTCAAAGAGATGACGGGTCTCGATGACCACACATTGACACGGACTGTGGTGTCCTTAAACTCATGGACTATGAGGTCCTTAACCTTGACCGAGATGTCTTAAAACTAACAATGGACTGTGGGGTCCTTAAACCCATGGACTATGACGTCCTTAACCTTGACCGAGATGTCTTAAAACTAACAACGGACTGTGGGGTCCCTAAACGCACGGACTATGAGGTCCTTAACCTTGACCGGGATGTCTTAAAACTAACTACGGACTGTGGAGTCCCTAAATCCACGGACTATGAGGTCCTTAACCTTGACCGAGATGTCTTAAAACTAACAACGGACTGTGGGGTCCCTAAACCCACGGACTATGAGGTCCTTAACCTTGACCGGGATGTCTTAAAACTAACTACGGACTGTGGAGTCCCTAAATCCACGGACTATGAGGTCCTTAACCTTGACCGCAATGTCTTAAAACTAACATTGGACTGCAATGTCCTTAAACTACCCATGGACCGCAATGTCCTTAAACTACCCATGGACCGCAATGTCCCTAAACTATCCATGGACCGCAATGTCCTTAAACTACCTACCGACCGTAACGTTATTAAACTAAACAACAGAGCCCCCCTTTTTATTGCTCTCTTGTTGGATCTAAACGATCCCGTTAAGTCGATCTTAGTCTAAAAACTAGACTAACGTATCCTTAACAAACGTTTAAGTCGATCTTAGGCTCAAATGAGGCTAACGTATCCTTAAACCCAAACCCCCAAACCCAAATCTAAGATAATACGGATTTGGACTAGTCCACGCCCTACGGGCGACGACATAACTTAGTCTCCGTATACAATCCACGGGCAACTAAACATAAAATAAATACACACGACACGAAGTGACCATCTGGAGAAGGAGAAAGTGGTTACCGCGAAGCGGTAGCGTAATTAACTGCAGAGGCTTGCGCTTGCAGGGAAGAGCGTCCCCACAATCAAAAACCCCTCAAGCGAGGGGGAATCTGACGAAGTCTGCTACATCGGACGCATCCGTTCAAACCTTCGATGTACGGTGCCATAAATCAACTTGGCATCTTCGGAGAGGTGGACGGATAGCACCAATTAGCATCTGCCCCGAATTTCAGGCGAGACGTCCAGTCGCGCCGTCCTTCGGAGGGGAACATGTGGTTGTCGGGACCCGTCACCTCTCTGAAGATGTTGAAGGATTACAACGACAGATATCAGAGGAGTAAAGAGATGTACCCTCGAACCGGTATGAGTTGGTTGAAAGATCTGTAGTCCAATTTGGAACTAAGATCTGTTAAATATTTATGATCAGACGGGCTTAATTAAATATAAGTTGAGGACTTATGGCCAATATTGGGCCAAGTTCAATGAATGTTTAACATTTTATTGTTCTGGCTATTGAGCCTTTATTTGGGCTTGGCCCTTTTAATAATGCTGAGCATTAGATCTTGACACTTTTTTTGTCTTGTATTGAATGTAGAGCATTCATCAGAACAATTTATGTTCTGTCAGCGCAACACGTGGCGTACCAGGCGCTTTGCGCTAGTTAAAGAGCGCAGTGCGCTTCTGCCAAGCAGCGCACACGAGAAGGACACGTGTCGTGCTTGGCGCTAAGCGCCAGATGATGGGCTCATTGCGCCAGTTTATGAGCGCTAAGCGCTAGTCCATGAGCGCATTGCGCTATCAATTTAGAGGCACACACGTGAGCGACACGTGGCGCGCTTGGCGCTGAGCGCCAGCCCATGAGCTCAGTACGCTATTTCAGAAGCGCAAAGCGCAAGTTGCATACATGATTGACACGCGGCGCATTTTGGCGCAGAGCGCCGGTCCAGAGAGCGCAGAAGCACAGTTCAAGAGTGCAAGGCATATTTCAATAGCGCAAGGCGCATTTCAATAGAGCAAAGCGCATTTGATCAATTTTTATGATCTGTGAACAAATTTATGTTCTTTTAAAAGAGACTTTGTCTCAAGATTCAAGAACAACAGTTCTTATTTTTGAAAGGATTTGCCTTTATAGATCAATGATCTGTGAATGAAGTAAGTATTTCTTTGTTTTTATGATGAGATCTTTTGATCTTTTTATAAAAGACCTTGGTCTTTGTAGATCTATGATCTTTTAAGAAGATAATTCTTCTTTTTATGAGATGATTTCATCTCTGTGTTCATCGTTCATGATCTTTACCTTGAAGAAATAATCTTCTCTCAAGAGCTTGCTCTCTTTCTTTGAATTTTTTTCCAAAGTTTATGTGGTGGGGGGGGTTTCTCTATATCAGATTTGAAGTCTTGGAGCCTTTATATAGGGCAAATTGATTTGTTAAATCAGTTAAAGAGATCTTTCTTTGATTGATTTGGGGATGTTTCCCCACCGTTGGATCTTTGATCCTAGGGCTTCTGTTTTACAGAAGGCAATCTTCTTATTTTTAACAAGATTGAGAAAATCTTTCCATAACAGAATTTTAATTCTGATTAATTAATGATTTATCATTATTATTAGATCTTTTGATCTAACGGTAGGGAATTTTATAATTCCAACGCTGGTGCACCCGTGCTTTGCACGTGGTGCGCTGCTCAGAGCGCAGCGCACTTTGTGCTAGCGTACCTACGTTTGACACGTGGTGCACTGCTCAGAGTGCAGCGCAGCCTGCGCTAGCGCACCTGTGTTTGACACATGGCGCGCAGTGCCCCTAGCGCTAGCGCACACATGGTGCACTGCTTAGGGCGCAGCGCACCTGGCGCTAGCGCATCCTTGTTTGACACGTGGCGCGCAGCGCGCCTAGCGCTGGATCTGAAGCGTTGCTTCAATTTTTGAATTTTGAATTTCAAAACAGAGTTTTGCTCTGATTGGGGGAAACAAATGCCCCCCCACCGTTGCGCTCACGTGGCGTACACGTGAGTGCAGCGGTGGCAGCATATGCTCCCTTGGATCAACTCAGAAGTTGAAGAGGCATTTCAATGCTTATAAATAGGACCTTTGGTCCCTTAGATGATTTTCATCTTCTTCTTGAGAATTTTTATTCAGAGCATTGCTCTCTTTTTTAAGAAAGTTAAGAGTTAAAACTCTGTCAGATTTTTCTAGGTAAAGATTAATCTTTAAAGGGATTAATAATCTGGAGTTTCACTCATTATCAGAGCCTTTTGCTCTACTTAGATTATAGATATTCAAGAAAACCTTTTTAGGGTTTCTTAACAGGGCTTTGCCCTTGTTAGATCTTAGATCCCAAGAGATCTTTTAAGCACTTTGATGGGTTATTCCATTATCTTTACAGAGCATGGCACTTTAGAATTCTTGGAGTATTTTTTTTAAATTCCCCTCATAATTAACTTTGACAGGTGTCACTCCTGTTTGCAGAGCATTGCTCTCGAGAAGTTTAACATCCTAGACCCGAGGGGTGGCTCATTAAATGAGATTCTTTTTTTTTTTTTAGGATTTCTCATAAATTCAAACTTGTTAGGTGTCATAATTAGAATTTGTTTTCTCCATGGGGATATCAAGAGTCGTTTAAATTCCTGTGCCTGTTTTTTTTCATTACTAATCTTTTAATGATGTTTCTTTTCAGGCACTATGGCTGTTCATTTATATAGTCTGAATGAGTTTATCTCTTATAAGGATATTCACGTACAGGGCCGTTGCCAAAACCAAGAGTTTACAGATACCCAATGTGCGGAGATTATGGATCGTCTGTATGCACACGTCGGTCGACTGCTTCCTCGCCGTTCCGCTCTCTTGAAAATCATTGTGGGAGTAATTTGGGGAGCACTTCCTGGTTTCACGAAGCCATGCCGCTTAATGCGCTGGATGATGCCGAAGACAAGGTGCATTCAGTGTACCTGTCGGGCCTGATCTCGAAGAAGCGGCGAGATAACCTCATTGATATTCTACATCAAGCTTTCCAACAGACGACGATAATCGCTTCTTATCAAAGGGATGAGGACATTGGCGAGGATCTCGACACTCGTGAGCGCGAGAGGATGCACACGAGAATGGTCAGAAAGGCCAGAAAGATTCTAGACGGCCTTACTTTCGAATTCCTCAATCCGTGCTCTGGATCAGAGGTTTTACCGTTGTAATCATTTTGATGATGTTTTCGTTAACTGCTTTCATGATTGTAAGAACTTTTCGAAGTATGAATTGAAAATTCCTTATTTCAGCATGTTTTATTTTATATACTAAATCTTTTGCACATGCATGAACGGGTATGCTTCGGATGCTTAACCAAATGCGAATCAAATGTTCTCCTTGTCGCTTTCTTCTCTTTTCTGTGTTGTTGGTATGTTACTCTGGCAAGTGTGGCCTGTAGATAATAAAGAATATTTCATCTTGAACTCTCCGAGAGATAGTGATGGCTTAGGAAGCAGGTTCAGATCTGCTACCTAAGACTTTTCAACTTCATAAGCCGTGAGGGTCTCATGAAGACTTTTCTCCCTACGAGTCGAGAGGATCTCGTAGGTGTATTTTCTCCTTAGGAATCATGAGGATTCCTAAGTGCGTTTTTTCTTGAGAGTCGTAAGGATCCCACAAGAGAATTTTCCCTCTTACAAGTCGAGAGGACTCGTAAGTGGTTGTTTCCCTTCTTGTCGAGGTTCGACTTTGGAGAGTGTGGTCCGTGAATAGTATGCAAGAGTCCATCTTGGACTGACTTGCAGGATCCCAGTGCTTAGGAAACCGGTTCTTATCCCCATTGCCTAAGGCTTTTGCCTACGAGTCGAGACGAATCGAGAAGTTCTCGCAAAGATACTAATTTCCTCACGAGTCAAGACAAATCGAGCAGTTCTCGCAAGAATGTCCTAACGTCACAGTTAACCTCTGCTCTTTACGACAGAGGTCCGTTAGGGTCTGTGGTACTAGGGTTTTGTCCGTCGTACCGTCGCGTTGGCTGATGTATTCCTCGATAGGCAATCTTGCTGTTCGAGTAGCCTTGCGACTGTCGTGTCTCTGATCCCTTCGGGGGCTGGACAAGACGCCTTCAAGCAATCTTCCTAGACAGTTTGACCGTCGGAAGAGCAAGCGTTAGGAATTTTTCCATGCCGCTTTTTACTTGAGGTTAGGCTCATTTTGGAGAGCCCCGATGAGTCATAACCACTCCGCGCTGGGGTGGGATGATCTCCGATAGTCTTTCAGGTTTTATATGAGTTGCCGTCAAGACCCTGAAGCTAGGAATTTGGCCTTCGCTTCGTTTGCTGGTATTGCGTCTGCTGTATTGAGATGAATATCGCGGTTGTCTCTAGATTACTAGTGAACCGTTGAGGTTTGGAACTAGGGATTTTGCCGTGGCTCCGTTGTTTGATTGTCGCGTATGAATCCTGCTGGTGGAAGAACGCTGTAGTGACATCCCGTCTGCTGTATCGAGACGAACGTCGAGGTGGTGACCACTCCACGCTGGTGTGGGATGATCTCCGATTGTCTTTCAGGTTTTATATGAGTTGTTGTCAAGACCCTGAAGCTAGGAATTTGGCCTTCGCTTCGTTTGCTTTGGCGTGTCCGAATCCTGTTGGAGGAAGAACGCTGTGATGACATCTCGTCTGCTGTATCGAGACGAACGTCGAGGTGGTGACCACTCCGCGCTGGTGTGGGATGATCTCCGATGGTCTTTCAGGTTTTATATGAGTTGCCGTCAAGACCCTGAAGCTAGGCATTTGGCCTTCGCTTCATTTGCAGGCATTGCGTCTGCTGTATCGAGACGAATGTCGCGGTTGTCTCTAGGTTGCTGGTGAACCGTCGAGGTTTGGAACCAGGTATTTTGCCGTGGCTCCGTTGTTTGATTGTTGCGTTTGAATCCTGCTGGAGGAAGAACGCTGTGGTAACATCTCGTCTGCTGTATCGAGACGAATGCTGAGGTGGAGCTGAGATTTTTCCGTCACTCCGCTTTGTTTCGATCGTGAGGTGTAACGAGACGAATGCTGAGGCGGAGTTGGGATTTTTTCCATCACTCCGCTTTGTTTCGACCGTGAGGTTCTTTGTTGGCGTTGCATCTGCATCCTGCTGGACTGCGAAGGAACGCCGTTGTTGACATTGCGTCTGGTGTAGCGAGACGAATGCTGAGGTGGAGTTGGCATTTTTCCATCACTCCGCTTTGATTCGACTGTGAGGTCTTTTGTTGACGTTGCATCTGCATCCTGCTGGACTGCGAAGGAACACCGTTGTTGACATTGCGTCTGGTATAACGAGGCGAATGCTGAGGTGGAGTTGCGATTTTGCCATCACTCCGCTTTGTTTCGACCATGAGGTCTTTCGTTGACGTTGCATCTGCATCCTGCTGGACTGCGAAGGAACGTCGTTGTTGATATTGCGTCTGGTGTAGCGAGACGAATGCTGAGGTGGAGTTGGGATTTTTCCATCACTCCGCTTTGTTTTGACCGTGACGTCTTTTGTTGACGTTGCGTCTGCATCCTGCTGGACTGCGAAGGAACGCCGTTGTTGACATTGCGTCTGCTGTAACGAGACGGATGCTGAGGTGGTCTCTAGGTTGTCTGTGAACCGTCGAGATTTGGAACTAAGGACTATGTCGTGGCTCCGTTTCGTTGTGTCGCTTCCGTGCCTTGCTGGCATAAGGAGGAACGCTGTTGTTGGTCTTCTAGGATGCAGATGTGACCGTTGAGATTTGGCTCTCTTTCTGATGGAGTTTGGTAGGATGATATGGTTCCTTCTTCGTTTGCGCCCCTGGATTGTACACAGGGATTGATGTGATATCACCTGTAGGGCATAAATTTCATTATTATTATTATTTTTATTTCTTTCCGCGATGCTCTATCGTTTCAGCTTTTATATCGCGAAAGTCGCGATTGCCCAATCATTTCGACTATTTTTTCGCGGTGCCCAATCATTTCGGCTATTTGTTTTATTTTTACTTACTGCTTTTTATTGTGAGTTGCCTAATCATTTCGGCTATTTTGCGTGCATACATTTTTACTTGCTAACTTTGTTGCAAGTTGCCCCATCATTTCGACTATTTCGTATGCATGTGTGACTTGCTAGCTTTTTGCTGCAAGGGAATTAGACACCGATTTTGGCATCAGCACCGCTACAACTGGAATATTGCTAGGAGAGAATCATCATTTGCCTCTGTCGATGACGAACAAAGGTGGCTTAGTAAACAAGGTTAAGATCCTGTCGACTAAGGCTTTTGACTTCATGAGCCGTAAGGGTCTCATAAAGGTATTTCTCCCTACGAGTCGTGAGGATCTCGTAGGCGCGTTTTCTCCTTAGGGGATCGTGAGGATTCCTAAGTGTATGGTCTCTTATAAGTCGTAAGGATCTTACAAGAGTGCTTTCTCCTTATAAGTCGAGATGACTTACAAGGGTTGTTCACCATGTAGACATATCCCTAGTCACGGATGGGACTTTGTTAGGGAAATGTTTATTTGCGCCCGTGGATTGTATACAAGGGTCAGCATTGAGCCACTTGTAGGGCCGAATTAGAGGTTGTGGTGGCCGCTTAAGAATAGGTTTAGATCCTTATAGCTTAAGGCTTTTGAATCCTATGAGCCGTGAGAGTCTCATAGGAGAGTTCTCCTTACGAGTCGTGAGGATCTCGCAAGTGTAATTTCTCCCTAGGAATCATGGGGATCCCTAAGTGTGTTGCTCCCTTGTGAGTCGTAAGGATCTCACACAGGTGGTTTCTCCTCACAAGGTCGAGATGACCTTGCAAGTGTCTTTTAACGAGATTGCGCCCTTTCGGGTTTTCACAAAACTCGTCGGTAGCCCTGCTGTTTTTACTCACGGAGCCCTCTCGGGGTTTCATCCGTGCCCTTTTCGCTTGTGGACGTTTTTTTTACCACGTCAGCCTGAGGATGCCGCGGGTTGGTAGTAATTTAACGACGTTTCGGTCATCAGCCAGTTTTAGGACATAGTGGTCCATTGTTAGTTTAAGGACGTTTCGGTCCGTTGTTAGTTTAAGGACGTTTCGGTCCGTGGTTAGTTTAAGGACGTTTCGATCCCATGTTCATAGGTCGGGCATGTTTGAAGATCTTTCAGCATTCTTTTAGTTTTTGCCGAAAGAACAATTTCTCATGGAGCTTCCCCTATAAAAGAGCATGATGCCCCCGGCGTGTCCATCTTTTTCTGAGCATGTGGTTGTGGCGGGCTCACCTTCCAGTTGTCAGACAACGCGAATTTGCCCTGTTGGTATTGGTCTTCAATCCAGTCTTTGAAAACGAAGCAATCTTCGATTGGATGGCTTACTGCTTGGTGGTAAGGGCAGTAATTAGGATTGTTGACATCATCTAGCTGCAACGAACGTTTTGGATCCGGCAATTTTATGAGCCTATTGCGCACTGCCAGCTCGAACAGTCTCCTCGTTTTATCCTGGGGAAACGAGTAAGGACGTCCCAGTCTTTTCTCGAGGGATGAGCATGGACGCACGTTGTTTTGGCGAACAACCGGCTTTAAGTTGCTCGGCTGTTGTTGAGTATTGGCGACGAAAGTTGCTTTTCCTTTCCCTTTTTCATTTCGAGAGTCCGGCTTCATCTGGTCCATTTGGGCCAATTTGTCAATCAAGGCCTGGAACGTGGTCGGCTTGAAGAACATCATGAATTGGGAAATGGTCGCCTGCGGATCAAGAGTACACATGAACATGCCTATCGCAGGCGCTTCTTCGATGCGCTGCTCGCATTTTGACCACAAATTTCGCCATCGTATTGCATATTGGACCCATGTTTCTACAGGATTCACCCTGGCATTGATCAATGCCGTTATTGGGGTGCGTTCATTAGCACTCGCGAAACGCTGGGTGAATAGTAGCTTCATCTCTGCAAAAGTTTTGACGGAATCGTTGGGAAGCTCTGAATACCATTCGAAGGCCGTTTCCGACAAGCTGCCGACGAATTGGCGAAGTAGCAATTTATCATCACCTCCGGTGTTGCCACATAAAGCCCTGAACTGGGCGACATGCTGGTGGGGATTGTCCGTCCCTTTATATACATGAAATTTAGGGATCGTATATCCCGGCGGGTACTTTATTTGGTCATACCAGCCTGGATATGGTCGCCCAGTTTTAACAACTTGGCCGGCCGCTTCATTCGCCTGGTGAGTTCGTATTTGCTGAGCAATGTAATCGTCCAGAGCGGCCTTGGAAATGGTTTCCTCTTTGGCTGCTGTAAGAGTCGGAGGAGGGTTCGATGTCTCCCCTCTGTCGTCTTCAATGATGATAGAAGGGTCTTCAGCTGGAGGTTCTGGTTGTAATATCATCCCGACCATGTCTTGGAAGAGAATCGCCATTCGTTTTATATTAGCCGCTTGTTCTGCCGCTTCTTTATCTTTCTTTTCGAGGACTCTGCGGAGGAAGTCAGCATCGGTTTCTTGTTCATGACGCTGCTCTGATGAAGCCTCAGGGCTTTCTTTTGGCCCGGTGAGTGCGGCCATTTGTGTTAGCATTTCCTGAAGCATCTATTGCTGCTCTTAGGCTTTTGTCACAGATCGGGTGAGCGGTCGGTGACCCGTCGAAGCGCGGCTTTCCTCTTTTCTGGAAGCCATATAAACAGTATGCACCATTATGCCCCCAGACTTGGGGCGTTTGGGCTCAGCGTCTTTGTAGTCTGCCGTAGTCACATGGGCTTTCTCCGGCCTCCTTCTCTTTTGAGCAGTTGACGTTGAGGGGGCCGTTGCAGTGAGCACCGAGGTAGTTGTCGTCCTTTATGGCTTTACAGGACAGTTCTCTTCCTGTTGAACCTTCACCTTTTTCTGTCGGTGAGGGTAATCTTGATCAATCACCGACTTCTGGACCTGTCGCCAGACTTCGTAGATTTTGGAGGATAGCCGCTGAGGGGGCTGTTCCGGCTTCGCCTTCAGTGCATTCTCCACGGGTGGAGGAGATCTTTTCAGTACGGCAGTAGGAGAGTTCCTGCGCACCCTGTTCAGCAATTCAAAGCTGTTCCCGGTTGGAACAGCAGCATTGACTTCCATCGTTGGGGCTGGTGGAGTTAGCCCAGAGGGGGAGTTGCCTCCAGCTTTCCTTACTCGGCGCCAGTAGCGACGTCGAGCGTGTCGAGCCGCTGGGATTGTTTCAGCTTGAGGGGTGACTTCATCATGCCCCCTATTCTGGTGAGGCGCTGCTGGTACCAGCCTCTTGAAGACCGACGTCCGTCGAGCAGCAGTGTCTAACCGGTCAAAGAAAGACCTCTGGGTAGGGGAAGTAGCTTTGAGGACTTCGACTGGAGCGGGAGACGGAACAGTCAGTCTTGTGAAGACTGACATTTGGCAGGAGAAGCCGCCTTGACGACTTCGGGAGCAGGGATGGCTATCCTCTTCGGAATAACCTTTTCTGGCATTGCAGGCTTCATCATGGGCCCACATGAACTTTGGCCCAATCTGGCGAAGACTGAGGCACCGGAGCTGGACGACCCGTTGAGAGGGGTCGCAGTAGTGGTAAGTCGATCGAAGACCGACTTCTTTGGGGCTTCTTGCGGCAACATCGGGGCATTGAAGCTCATGGGTGGGATCATAGTCCTAAAGAACAGCCCAGTGGTGGCCTGAGTTACTTGGTCCACCGGCATCGTGAACAGGGAGGCCGCTTGAGGTCCGTAAGCTGTGCCTCCAGATGAGGCGGAACGCGAGTTGCAGTTGCAGCTGGAACACTTCGCGCAAGTAGACGCCATTGATGTTTCGTTTTCTGCGCCAAGCAAGAAACCAAATCTTAGTACCTCGAACCCAAGGGCAACCATATCAAACCGCGATTCGTTCGCGAACACAACACATGAAGTGTGGAGTGGAAAGAGGAAAAGGTCCCACCGGACGTGCCAGAATCTGTTCCCCGCCGAAAGACGCGGACGAAGACGCAGCGGGCGTCTCGCCTGAATTTCGGGGCAGATGCTAATTGGTGCTATGTCCACCTCTCCGAAGATACCAAGTTGATTTATGGCACCATGTATCGAAGGTTTAAACGGATGCGGCCGATGTAGCAGACTTCGTCAGATTCCCCCTCGTTTGAGGGGTTTTTGATTGTGGGGACGCTCTTCCCTGCAGGCGCAAGCCCCCGCAGTTAATTACGCTACTGCATCGCGGTAACCACTTTCTCCTTCTCCAGATGGTCACTTTGTGCCGTGGGTGTTTGTTTTGTTTGTGGTTGCCCGTGGATTGTATACGGAGACTAATTTATATTGTCGTCCGTAGGGCGTGGATTAGTCCAAATCCGTACTTTCTTAGATTTGGGTTTTGGTTTGGGTTTAAGGATACGTTAGTCTCGTTTGAGACTAAGATCAACTTAAACGTTTGTTAAGGATACATTAGTCTAATTTTAGACTAAGATCGACTCAACGTTTATTAAGGCCAGGTTAGTCTAATTTTAGACTAAGATCAACTTAACAGGATCATTTAGATCCAACAAAAGAGCATTTGAACTCTATTATTTAGTTTAGGGACATTGCGGTCGATTACCAGTTTAAGGACATGGTGTTCCAGGTTAAGGACATCGTAGTCCATGAGTTTAACGACCTCACAGTCAAGGTTAAGGACATCGTAGTCCGTGGGTTTAAAGGGACCCTACAGTCCGAGGTTAGGGACATCGTAGTCCATGAGTTTAAGGACCCCACAGTTCGTAGTTTAAAGACGTTATAGTCTATAGAGTTTAAGGACATCGTAGTCCATGAGTTTAAGGACCCCACAGTCCGTGAAATGTGTGGTTGTCGAGACCCGTCACCTCTCTGAATACGTTGAAGGATTACAACGACAAATATCAGAGGAGTAAAGAGATATACCCTCGAACCGGTATGAGTTGGTTGAAAGATCTGTAGTCCAATTTGGAACTAAGATCTGTTAAATATTTATGATCAGACGGGCTTAATTAAATATAAGTTGAGGACTTATGGCCAATATTGGGCCAAGTTCAATGAATGTTTAACATTTTATTGTTCTGGCTATTGAGCCTTTATTTGGGCTTGGCCCTTTTAATAATGCTGAGCATTAGATCTTGACACTTTTTTTTGTCTTGTATTGAATGCAGAGCATTCATCAGAACAATTTATGTTCTATCAGCGCAACACGTGGCATACCAGGCGCTTTGCGTTAGTTAAAGAGCGTAGTGCACTTCTGCCAAGCAGCGCACACGAGAAGGACACGTGTCACGCTTGGCGCTAAGCGCCAGATGATGGGCGTATTGCGCCAGTTTATGAGCGCTAAGCGCTAGTCCATGAGCGCATTGCGCTATCAATTTAGAGGCGCACACGTGAGTGACACGTGGCGCGCTTGGCGCTGAGCGCCAGCCCATGAGCGCAGTGCGCTATTTCAGAAGTGCAAAGCGCAAGTTGCATACGTGATTGACACGTGGCGCATTTTGGTGCAGAGCACCAGTCCAGAGAGCGCAGAAGCGCATTTCAATAGCGCAAGGCGCATTTCAATAGCGTAAAGCGCATTTGATCAATTTTTATGATCTGTGAACAAATTTATGTTCTTTTAAAAGTGATTTTGTCTCAAGATTCAAGAACAACAGTTCTTATTTTTGAAAGGCTTTGCCTTTATAGATCAATGATCTGTGAATGAAGTAAGTACTTCTTTGTTTTTATGATGAGATCTTTTGATCTTTTTATAAAAGACCTTGGTCTTTGTAGATCTATGATATTTTAAGAAGATAATTCTTCTTTTTTTGAGATGATTTCATCTCTGTGTTCATCGTTCATGATCTTTACCTTGAAAAAATAATCTTCTCTCAAGAGCTTGCTCTCTTTCTTTGATTTTTTTTTCAAAGTTTATGGGGGGGTTCTCTATATCAGACTTGAAGTCTTGGGGCCTTTATATAAGGCAAATTGATTTGTTAAATCAGTTAAAGAGATCTTTCTCTGATTGATTTGGGGATGTTTCCCCACCGTTAGATCTTTGATCCTAGGGCTTCTCTTTTACAGAAGGCAATCTTCTTGTTTTTAACAAGATTGAGAAAATCTTTCCATAACAGAATTTTAATTCTGATTAATTAATGATTTATCATTATTATTAGATCTTTTGATCTAACGGTGGGGAATTTTATAATTCCAGCGCTGGCGCACCCGTGCTTTGCACGTGGTACGCTGCTCAGAGCGCAGCGCACTTTGCGCTAGTGCACCTACGTTTGACACGTGGTGCGTTGCTCAGAGTGCAGCGCAGCCTGTGCTAGCGCACCTATGTTTGACACGTGGCGCGCAGCGTGTCTAGCGCTAGCACACACATGGTGCACTGCTTAGGGCGCAGCGCACCTGGCGCTAGCGCATCCGTGTTTGACACGTGGCGCGCAGCGCGCCTAGCGCTGGATTTGAAGCGTTACTTCAATTTTTGAATTTTGAATTTCAAAATAGAGCTTTGCTCTGATTGGGGGAAACAACCGCCATTGTATACATTTATTATTCGTTTGTATCTAGTTAAAAACTCCATCAAAAGACTATGTATATTTGGTTTACTTAGAAACTAGAGACTTATATATTCTTGAGACTTAGAGCGAGATGTGTGTATTATTCTTTATTTTGGGTTTGATGATGCTTGGGTTTTTCTTTACTTTCTTTTCTGTGTTGATCTTCGTCTCGGGCGTCGTATATTTGTATTTGCATTGTTGTTTCCGCCGATTGGCGAAGAGCTAGCTCCCCTTTAGGGATGCCATATTATACTTGTTATATGCTGGTTTTGGTTTGAAATTTACAAAGGAGGTGCCGCCCAAATTTCAAACGACGAAAACGTTTTCAAATTATAGCATATAATTCACCTACATTTCAAACGAACTTTACATATACTTTAAAAAGAGAGCTTGATTTCAATTATACCCCCTTTTCAAAACCCCACCTTCGCTATTTTACTAAAAAGTTTTAAATTTCTGGGTTTTCGGCTTATTTGGGTTACAGTGGAGTCCTATAGACTTCACGTGATTCAAGTGTCGGTCATGTGTCATTCCCGGGTCGTGACAAAGTTGGTATCAGAGCATTTGGTTTAACTTTGGTTCGAGTCTAGATTTGACTATGCGGAGTCTAGGGCGTATATATTTCGGAACTTAGGCTTGACTTTACGGAACTTAAACTTAACTAAGGGGGTATTAGATCCGAACTTTCGTTACGTAGGTTGAACTTGATTGATGGAGTAAGTAACTCAAGTAGAGTGACGTATCGTGCATATGTTCTGTGTCATATTTACGATACGCTGCTCCGCTTAAGTAACCTTAGAATGTGCATTATTTTGAGACCCATATTTCTATTCATTCTTTTGATCTATTCTCATCGATATTTGATTGCGGTTCCTGTTACCTTGGCTACGTGGGCTAAGAGGGTTGCGGCTAGAGATGCGGTCAGAGCGAGCTCGTCAGGGACGCGGACTGACCAGGGTGTTATTCCGGTGATGTAGGAACATATTGATTTATTGTTTATGCTAGTATTTCTCGTTTGAGACTAGTATGAAGTATCTGCACTGGATGATCGGGCCATCGCTTAAGGCCAGCCAGATTGAGAGGACTGTTGATGTGCAGCCTACTCCAGAAATCGATGTGCTGTCTACCGTGCAGACAAATGTACCAGCCACTGCTGAGATTGACGAGATGTTGCTTCTAGATCTTACGATGCTGAAACCACATGAGCTTATAGGCAGGAATGTGACAAAAGATCCCTAGTCATTCTTGGATAAAGTAACTAGAATATTTCATTTATTTAGATGCCCCGATGCAAGATCAGTTGAGTTGGCCGGCTTCAGTTTGAAGGATCTTACTTAGACTTGGTGATGGTCGATCAAGAGAGGACAAGTAAAGCGTACTCCTCGGATAACTTAGACGAGTTCCAGAGGACATAATTGTCCAGCTGTCTTCCAGTGTGTTGATGATACCGAGTTCGTAACTTCGAGTCCTTACGAGAGACTCTAAATATGACTATAGCTAAATTAGATTGTGGTCTACGCAGCTACCAAGAGATGATTCTGAATTGGTCGATATTGGTGAAAAGTGGATAAGAGATTCGTGTAAGCTCTTAATGAGTCGTTCCTCTTCGTTGAAGCTAGAGAATTGATACGTACGCAGAGGCGTTGGATACAGCCAAATTTTTAGAGGAAAGTCGCGATGAGATCGCAGTAGCCCCAGAGCGGAAGCGGATTAAGTAAAGAGTGCCAACTTCTGGACAGTCCGGCATAGATAAAATTGGAAGAGACCGTGGCGGGTGTTGGGGTCGAAATTTACACCCCGGTTGACCAAGTCTAAATCAAAGTCAACCCCAAGCCAAGTGGGCCCAAGCCCAGGTCAAGTGGGCCAATGCCCGGGTCGAGCCCTAACATGGAGCGGCCGGCCTCCCCCCATGCCAAGATAAAAATTTTGTATTAAATAATTTTGGTGTATTACTTTTATTTTATTTTATGAATAAATGTAAGAAAAATGGGCATAAAGCCAAATTTTTGTAAAGCCCATGGCTTATGTGCAAAAAGAAATGGCACATGAGCTATGGGAAGGGCAAAATGCCATTTTTGTAGAGCCTAAGGAGCTATATGTAAAGTGTATAGCCTATAAAGGCAAGGATAATGAAAATATCCCAACAACTTTTTCTCTCTCCCCAAAAGAATCCAGATCTGTGATCTTTCTGCTTCCTCAAGGTTCTAAAACCTTCTTCTTTCTTTTGAATTAAATCAAGAGTTTTACTCTTCCTTTTATAAAACTAAATAGTTTTTCACCACAAAACCCATAAAGGGAAACTCAGATCTTCCATCAGATCTCAGAAAGGAGAGATTTTTAAAATCTCATACTTCTTGATCTTCAAGATCCGGCCAACAAAGGAAGAAGAATGGGACCCATCTCCAGAAACCCCACTTTGGGGAAGATCCAGGGCTTAAGGGGAGAAGCCCCCTTCATCAGCTTCAAAATATCTTAGGAGTTTAACTCTTCATATATATACATATATACAAAATAATAAGTGCTCTTTTCTGGGAGTACAACTCCCATTACAGGGACCAAGTCCCTTTTGCCTCCCGAGCGCCCATGTGCCTGGCACGTAAGGCGCTAGCGCCCGAGCGCCTATGTGCCTGGCACGTGGGGCGCTAGCGCTCTTACGCTCAGAGCGCTAGCGCCCAAAGCGCTAGCGTCCGAGCGCCCACGTGCCTGGCATGTGGGGCGCTAGCGCCCTTGCGCTCAAAGCGCAGGCGCCCCAAGCGCTGGCGCTTTTTCCCACGCATCCTTTGGATGCCCTTTCTCTTTTTTTTTATATATATGTATATATACATATACACACACACACACATACTCCACGACACTATCCCTGTTAGAAAAAAAATTCTAACGGGTCGCTGCTCCGCACCCCACAAGGGGGATGCTAGCCCCCTTGACCCCCAGCCCGCTATCCGGGTAGCGGGACCCCCGTAAAAACTCTGCGGGACCCCCAATATATCCAAAACCCCCTTTCAAAACACAACACACATACACTGCACATTGAGTTCGCATGACCTGTTTGACCCGTTAATCAGAGGTTCTTTCGCTCCAAAGGCGAGGGGTAATTAACGACAGCTTAGTCCGCGGCTGCCGGAGATTTGAATCCCCGCAATAAATAAACCCCAGCCTACCCTAGGCAGGGGGAGTCTGTAATGCGCCTGACAAGCGCACACGCATTCCCATCTCAATGGGGTGACGAAAAACACCCTACAGGTTCTGGCACGCCCGGTGCGACCTTTCTCTCCTCCCATATCTCGGGTCAAGTGTTCATGCGAACTCATTTAACATATATGCCGGTGTTGTACTGAAATAATTCTTTCTTTCCCGTGCAACAATCAACTTTAAACGACAATATCTCCCAAGATGAATTCAACTTCCAACGCGACCCCGACCTCGTACATGGTCAAGATCAATGCTTGTGTGGTTCTCCTCACAAGCCTCAGTCGACAGTGGGAGGAACTGCCCCGCCGTTTGGTTCTGTCATCATCTACCCGGCCGGAATCGCTCATCTGGCATAAATCCCGGCAAAATAGGTGTCCAAGCCGGTCTCAAGGGGCAAGAGGCCGAATGTTGTGATCGCTAAGGCACCACAACCAAAACTTAAGACGGTGTCTGAACGACTCTCTGGTGCGCCAGCTGGGGGCAAGACTTCCGGTACAAAGGGCAACATCAAACATTGCGGTCGAGCTCAGGCGATGACTCCAACAAATGCATGAACGTGCGTCTTCTCTGGCCTCTCTATCGCTCGGTTTACGGCGTCTTCCCGAAGAACCAAAGTCTGCCAAGTGCTTAAAACAGAAAATTAAGGCAGAAGCGGCTCAGGTATCGAGCCAACAAGAGGACCAGGACTTCGGCTATGTGGAATCTTGTGAGGTTACAAGAGCAGGGTTACTCCGCGACGACGGCTGAGTCGGCCGTAAAAATAAGCAATTCCTTCGAGCCTCTGAAGTGGGTTCAGAAAAATGCTATGACCGCCAGAATCAAGAAGACAACGGTCCGAAAGTCGCTACAAAGAGACGGGTCCCAGCCCCAACAGAAAAAGTATGACACTGTCTCTTCAAGAGTATACCAGGCGCTCTGTGCCGTGCGAAAACAGCGGGGCAAAACCAAAAAGGAAGCGTCAGCACCATTCAAGAATCCGGCCAGGCCAGCCGCCTTCAGTCGACTGCCCGTTATCGAAACAGGAGGGTCAAGACAGCGATCCATGAAATCAGCCGCTGATAATAAAAAGACGGCCGGATATGTTATCCATACGGTCTATATGGCGGGCGGACGCCCCGGAGACAACCTTCGCTGCAAAAGTAAGGATGGGGCCACCACATCCCAAGCCCAATTTGGCTTGAATGTGGTTGTTGCTCCCTAAGAACAGCCGCCCCTACTGAATGATGAAAACCCTCTTAACGAGGATGATAGGCAGAAAGACCCCTCAGTCCATGCAAAATCAAGCTCGGACAGCGAGGAAGAGCCGACTTTCCGCCCCAGGACTGCAGAGCAAGAGCTGCTTCAAGAGCTTCGAAAACAGCTCAGGAGCAAAGACAAAGAGATGGCCAAGCTCTATTCGAAAATTGATGACCTAACAAACGTTGTGATGCAGATTATGGCTCAAATTGCTCGAGCGCCTCCCAATCAAGAACAAGTCACTACTCATGATCCGGATGATGACAATTCGAAGCGGCCGATACCTGTTCCTTTGGGTCCAAGATTGGTCGAGCCGCACGAAAGCCGGCCACATTCCGCTTCTGGGGACGCCTTGGCCCTAGATAATACTATCCCGCTAACACGAGACCGGATAATGGATTTGGTCACCAGCAAGGTTAAAACATTAGTGGCCGAAGCTGAAGCTCAGAAAGAAATCGGCAGTAGTGGGCGGCCATATCCCGCACAGTACGATCTGATCGAGTTCCCGAGCAGCTACGTCATTCCTAAGTTCGGAAGATTTGACGGGACGGGAAATGCAAATCAGCACATCGCCCACTTTAAAGCATCGTGCAGAAATACAGGGGGCAATGATGCGCTCTTTCTTCGTCAGTTTGTCAACAGCCTGACTGGTGTCGCTTTTGACTGGTACACGAGTATACCAAACGGGTCCGTCATTACCTTTGCCCAAATGGAGTCTCTGTTTCGGCAAAGGTTCATGAGTGTCAGTGATAAAATCTCCATTGCCGACCTTGTGAGGACCAAGCCGGGGAAGAATGAAAGCAACACCGACTTTATCGCCCGATGGAATAATCTCACAGTCAAGTGCAAACCGCCGCTGGAGCAGGACCAGTCCGTCAGCCTTCTCATTGGGAATCTCAGCAATTGGATGGTCCCGTTCTTGTGTACAGCGGGTCTCAAGACGTTTCAAGAGCTAACCAAGAAAGTACAAATGCTAGAACGCTCAAAGCAAGTGTCTACCCCGGACTCTCAGAGAGATAAAACTTGGAAAAGCAAGCGGGACGACAACCGTAGAAGCGGGAGTTCCAGCAGTACCAATGTCTTCAATGCGTCCGACAATGAAGAAAAGCGAAGGGCGGGCGAATCCAAAACCAACCGGTTTTGAAAGCCATTACTGGAAGGAGATGGGCGTTCCCTAGAGGAGAAAAAGAACAAGGTTTACTCTTTCAGAAGGGACAAGGTCCGCAAGATATTTAAAGATGCCTTGAACAACGGTCTACAATTGCCGGAGTCAAAAAGACCTCAAGAAGCAAAAATGACCTACAATCCCCTGTATTGCCTGTACCACCGAGTAGTGAGCCATGCGATCGAGGATTACTATATCTTCAAAGACCGGGTCGAGAAGCAGTACAAGGCTGGAGAGATCGAGCTGTCCAAAAGTGTGTTGGTGAACAATCAAGTTGCAACCACCAACTTTATACAGACAGAAGCTGAAGCATTCTGGGAGCAGACATCCGAACCCGCTGCCCTGAGAAATGAAACGGACTCACCGCGGCCTCCGTGGAGTACGCACATATCTAATAAGACGAAGAAGATGCTAAAGCTACTTTGGAAAGAGCCCAGAACGGAATGAGAAGGGCAGAAGAAGCCTACCGTACCAGCTGTCAATCTGGCTCCATCATGCTCAAAATCTAGAAAGCTCAAGAAGAAGAGAAGTGCAGTTCGACGCGAAAAAGAGTCTACAGGAAGATCGACCATTCAAAAATATATTGATTCCCTCGAAGACTATGAACAGAAGGAAAGAACTCTAATTCAATTGAAAGAGTTCTTCCCTGTAGAAACGGCTGAGATTCTGGAGGAGTTAGAAGAAGACTACAATGAAGAGATCCCTATAGTGACCTGCTACGCCATCCACCTGGGAAGCGACTCTAAGGAGGAGCTCTGTTTTCCCGAAGAGGACGAAGAGCTCGCCACTAAGGCCAACCAAATCCAGCTCAGAAGCGGCAAGGCTCTACCGCCCCCAAAAGGGAAGGAAAAGCAAGTCGCTAATGAAGAAGATGGCAGAGAACTTGCCCATGAAGATTCGAGTCCTTCCCCAGTTGACTATAATGTCTTTGCTCATCTCCGAAAGCTTCTGTCTCTCCTTAGCATCTATGATGCCTTGGTTCAATCTCAAGAGCTTAGAGATGTTCTCATTCATGCTCTACAAAACCCTGAGCAGTATCAGACTCGCTTTGCGGAAATTAATATGAAAGAAGCCCAGTATGCTCTGCATGCCGCCGCCGTCACGTTTAAGGATGAAGACTTGCTACTAGGAACGGCTGAGCATAATCGGCGGCTTTACGTGACCGGGTACAACGACGGAGATCGGATTAATCGCATATTGATTGATCCGGGGTCTTCAGTGAACATCATGAACTTGCAGACTCTGAAGAGTTTGTCAATGGACGTCCAACACATGTCAAGGGAAAGGATTGTTATTCAAGGCTTCAATCAAAACTGCCAGCAAGTTCTGGGGTCTATAGCTTTGCCAATCAAATTCGGGGATCTGCAAACTGAAGCTAAGATATACGTGATCGATGCTGACATGTCTTATAAAATTCTCTTGGGACGGCCGTGGCTCCATGATTACGACATCGTTCTGTCAACTCTCCATCAATGCATGAAGAATACTAAAAATGGCGAAGAAAGACGCATTGACGGAGACATCCAGCCGTTCGGTGTGCATGAAGTCCAATATGAAGATTCTCGGTACTTCATGAACCACCAAAATGTTAAGCCATAACTGACTGAGGACAGAACAGCCCCAAGACTGAAAAGCAAATCTGAGCCGGCTGTCACTTTCAAAAGCAAAAACGCCCAAGTGCGCCCGCGTTTCGGTAGCGACACTGATGAGTCCGACGCTGGAAGTCCGTCCTTCCATAAAATTCACCCTCATTTCGGTAGCGATACAGACGAATCTGTTACTGAAGCCCCATCTAGCAGCAAAGTCCACCCTCATCTTGGCAGTGACACTGAAGAGTCGGAGGAAGAGGACCTGCCATGCAACAGCTGTGCAGATTGGACCCCCATGCAGCAAGCAAAACTACGAGAGACCTTCGAAATTGCAGAAGGGTCCTTGGCCATCACAAGGGTGCCGGAACGGATGTGCAAAGAGCTCGATGCGTTGTCAGTCTCTACCGTGGACCAGCTGAAAACTTTTTATGTTCCCGGGAGGAAAAGTGGACATAAGGGCATCCTGTTTTATGGGTCAAACCCCATTGTGCAACCGGACAATTTGTCTGTTGCGTGCCTTCCCTTTGAGAGAGGCATAAGAGCCGTCCTCAATCCCAGATACTATGCACCCGAGATGCGGGAATATTTCAAAAGGTGCTGATGCCGGTTATATCAAATGGAGTCCGAAGAAAAGTTTTATGAAGGGCTATGGCATCCGCCCTAGGTCCGAGCACTCATCGCTGGACGAATTCCAGATAGACGGGGCATAGGATTCATTCAACCTGATTCCAAAGCATGCTACATGATCCATGTTGGTGAAGCCAGCGAAAGATTGATGATGACGAGATAGCCGGGCCAGAAGAAGCTCCTCAAGAGCTCGAAGATGGCGGACAAGCAACCTTCGACGAGCTAGACGAGATTGACTTAGGAACGCCCGATAATCCAAGGCCAACCTATATCAGCTCACACTTTTCAGAGGAAATGAAAGCGCAGATAATCGCCCTGCTGCACGAGTTCGTCGACTGCTTCACGTGGACGTATAAAGAAATGCCTGGACTTTCCCTTGAAGTGGCCATGCATAAACTGGATATATCTCCTGATGCTAAGCCAGTCAAACAAGCTCCTCGAAGAATGAGAAGGGAACTAGAAGAAAAGGTCATCGAGGAAACCAAGAAGCACATCGATGCCGACTTCATCAGGGAAGAGAAATATGTGGACTGTATCGCATGCATAGTCCCAGTGAAGAAGAAAAATGGGCAGATCCGAGTTTGTGTCGATTTCAGGGACCTCAACAAGGCTTGTCCTAAAGACGACTTCCCGCTACCGTTCATGGAAATGATGGTCGATGACACCTCAAATTACGAGCTGTTCACCTTTATGGATGGCTCGTCTGGGTATAATCAGATTAAGATGTCGCCTGAGGATGAGAAGCACACAACATTTCAAACCCCGATCGGAATATACTGCTACAAAGTGATACCGTTCGGACTGAAGAACACATGTGCTACATATCAAAGGGTAATGACCAATATCTTTGATTACCTAATTCATAAGGTCGTCGAATGTTATGTTGATGATCTGGTCGTCAAGACTAAAGCCAAGGCCGATCACATCCAAGATCTTAGGACCGTTCTCACCAGACTGAGGGAGTATGATCTGAAAATGAATACCGTGAAGTGCGCTTTTGGCGTGTCATCGGGAAAATTCCTGGGCTTCATAGTCCGATATCGAGGGATTGAAGTTGACCCATCCAAGATAAGGGCCATCATGGAGATGCCCCCTCCGAAGAATCTGACGCAGCTAAGATATTTTCAAGGCAAGCTTGCTTATATACGAAGTTTTATCTCAAATTTATCGGGGAGATGTAGGCCGTTCTCAAAACTCATGAAGAAAGGAGCTCCTTTTGTCTGGGATGCTGAATGTCAAGAAGTATTCGAAAGCATCAAACAGTACCTGTTGCACCCTCCAGTGCTTGCTGCTCCTATTCCAGACAAACCGTTGATTCTCTATACTGCCGAGCTAGATGAGTCACTCGGTGCACTCCTTGCCCAGAACAACGAGGAGGGAAAGGAGAATGCCCTCTACTACCTCAGTCGAACTTTAGTCGGTGCGAAACACAACTATTCCTCGATCGAAAAGCAATGCCTGGCTCTGATATTCGCTGTGAAGAAGCTGAGGCACTATCTGCTTGCTCATCGGGTTATGCTGATCTCTAAGGTCGACCCACTCAAACACTTAATGACCAAGGCAAGCCTAGCCGGCAGAATGGCAAGATGGGCTGTCATGCTGCTTGAGTTTGACATAGTTTATACTCCTCAGAAAGCAATAAAAGGGCAAGCCCTCTCCGATTTCCTCGCTGCTCATCCTATACCAGAAGGGTCGCCGCTAAATTGTGAATTACCTGATGAACAAATATTGCACCTCGAGAAAGATGAGCCATGTTGGGAGCTCTACTTCGATGGAGCCCCATCAATAAGGACCTCCAGCAAATCAAGCATCCCAGAGATAAAAGCAGGGATAGGATTGGTGTTCATCACGCCATCGATGGGAACCCTACGGTGTTCTTTTGCTCTCACCGAGTCTCGCACAAATAACGAGGCTGAGTACGAGGCTCTGATAGCTGGTCTGGAGCTCGCCATAGAAATGGAAGTCCTTCGGCTACGGGTTTACGGTGACTCTCAGCTTGTCGTCAACCAAGTAAGCGGCGACTATAAGATATACAAACCCGAGTTAGCTCGATACAGAGGCCGAGTGGTGGAACTCATGAAATAGTTCACTCATATTGAACTAATGAGAGTCCCTAGAGCGTTGAATGGAAAGGCTGACGTACTCGCTCGCTTAGCCAAGGAGCTGGCTGATCCTGACATGGACAAAATTCTGATCACAGTCAGGAGTCGGCAAATTCTACCCCCAGTCTCTCTACAAGAAGAGGAAAGCGTGGAACAGAAGAGCAGTCCTGCCGAAGAAGCTTCGATTATCCAAGACGAGCCCGATTGGAGAGAACCCTTCATAGAGTACGTCCGATACGATAAGCTGCCCGAAGAAAAATCTGCTAGGATTCAGTTGAAGAAGAGAGCTCTCCGATACGTGTTTGTAAATGACACGCTATACCGCAGGTAATATGACCAACTCTGGCTCAGGTGTTTGTTATTGGCCGAAGCCCAAAAGGTCATGAAAGAAGTTCACTCAGGTGTCTGCGGGGCTCACCAGTCCGGCCTCAAAATGCGGCTTCAGATCAAAGGGCTTGGATATTACTGGCCCACCATGATAAGGGATTGCGAAGAGCATGCAAAGAAATGCCATCTCTGCCAAATCCATGGTGATTTCATTCACAAGCATCCCAATCCGTTGCATCCTACGGTGGCGTCATGGCCCTTCGAAGTTTGGGGCACCGACATAGTTGGTCCAATTGATCCTCCGTCGTCCAAAGGTCACCGGTTCATACTGGCTGCAACAGACTACTTCTCCAGATGGGCTGAAGCTTTCCCGCTAAAAGAAATCAAGACAGAAGATATTCTGACATTCTTCCAGCATAATATTCTATACCGCTTCGGTACGTGAAGAAGAATCATTTCTGACAACGTGTCTTCTTTCAAGAGCTTCAAAGTCTCAAGGTTCGCTACTCATCACAAGATAGACTGGGGATATTCCTCCATCTATAATCCAAGAGCCAATGGGCTAGTCGAAGCCTTCAATAAGACTCTATGCAAGCTCCTGCGAAAAAATGCTTCAGCCAACAAGAGAGACTGGAATCTCAAACTTCATGAGGCGTTGTGGGCATAACGTACCACGCACCGTACTCCAACTCAGCCCACTCCATACTCATTGCTCTTCGGAGTGGAGGTAGTCCTCACCCTCGGAGTCGAAGTTCTAAGCTTAAGAATGGCCGTTCAGCATGAATTGACGGAGGAGGAAAATGTGCTCCTTCGGCTGGAAGAGCTTAACGCCCTCGAAGAAAAGAGGCTCGCGGTGCAGCAAAATCTGGAGCTATACCAAGCCCAAGTGTCACGGGCCGATAACAAGATGATCCATCTCTGCGCTTTCAAGAAAGGTGAATTGGTGTTGGTCCTCAGAAGACCGATCATCCCCAATCGACATGCCAAGGGAAAATTCGAGCCAAACTGGGAAGGACCATACATCATCGTGAAAGTGTTCGACGGAGGATCCTACCAACTAATAAGTTCCGAGGGAGAAAGGCCCATGCCACCCATCAATGGCCGATATCTCAAGAAATACTGTGCGTGAATGCTCCAAGTCGCAGGTGAATTGAGCACACTAGCCCTACGGTCTGGATCATACATCCTGCAAAACCGTATACAATCCACGGGCGTAAACGACCTCTATCTCTCCCAAGTCCTGCCGGTGAGACTTCTTTTAAAAGTCCCACCAGCACGAAAAAAACGGTATGTCCACAAGCAAAACGGGTACGGATGAAAACCCGAAAGGGCTCCGTGAGTAAAAACAGCAGGACTGCCGGTGAGTTTGTGAAAACCCGAAAGGGCGCAGACTTGTGAAAAGAGATAAAATACACTCGCAAAGTCCTCTTGACCTTGTGAGGAGAAAATCTTTGCGTGAGATCCTTACGACTCACAAAGGGGCAACACACTTAGGAATCCCTACGATTCCTAAGGAGAACATACACCTGCGAGATCCTCTCAACTTGTAGGGAGAAAATTCTTTTATGAGACCTTTACGACTCATAAAATTGAAAAGCCTTAGGTGATAGGGATCTAAACCTGTCTCCTGAGCCATCGCTCCCCAACGGGCAACGGCAAATGATGAGTCGCTCCTGCCATTTCGCTTCAGTGTTAGCGGTGTTGATGCCGACCAAAAACCCAAATCCCAAGTTTCCCAGCGGCAAATGATGAGTCGCTCCTGGCATTGCTTCAGTGTTAGCGGTACTGATGCCGACCCAAAAACTAAATACCATGTCCTCCCGGTGCAAGTGATGAGTTGCTCCTGGCATTATTCCAGTGTAGCAATGCTGATGCCAAACAAATTCCAAATTCCAAATCCCCAAATGGTGAATGATGAGTCGCTCCTGGTACCATATTCCAGTGCAGTGATGCAGACGCCAACCAAAATCCAATTTCTTAAAATTATCCCGGCCCTACGGTTGGTCCCCAAACTGGCTACCGTATACAATCCACGGGCTCAAATAATTCTCTTCATACCCATGCCCCATTGCAATCACCCGACCAACGGCCGGTCTCCGCCCTTGGACTTATGCTCCATTTGGGAATATCCACTCATGCGTCCTCACGATGCATGAGGAGAACAAACCTTACGGGATCCTCACGACTCGTAAGAAAACACCTTCGTGGGATCCTTACGACTCACAAAGGAAAAACACACTTAGGAGTCATCGCGACTCCTAAGGAGAAAGTACACCTACGAGATCCTTTCGACTCGTAGGGAGAAAATGCTTTTATGGGACCCTTACGGCTCATAAAATTGAAAAGCCTTAGGTGATAGGGACCTAAACCTGTCTCCTAAGCCATCGCTCCCCAAAAGGAAAGGGCAAATGATGAATTGCTCTTGGCATATGTGCTTCAATGCTAGCAACGCTGATGCCTTCCCTAACCCAAAAATACCAAACTCCAATTCAATAGACCCCTAAGTCTTTAAACCGGGAACAGATGACCCCTAAGTCGTTAAACCGGGAACAAGGGAAATTCCCTCACGGCAAATGATGATTCACTCCTGGTGCCATATTCCAGCGTAGTAATGCTGATGTCAACCCAAATCACAATTAGCAAGTCAACATCAACCTCAACATCGCAGAAAGCGGAGCAAGTCAAATCAAATCCCGACCGTCCAAGTCGCTAAAAGAGCAGCACAGACCGTCCAAGTTGCTAAAAGGGCAGTACCGACCGTCCAAGTTGTTACAAGGGCAGAGCCGACCGTCCAAGTCGCTAAAAGGGCAGCGCCGACCGTACAAGTCTCTAAAAGGGCAGAGCCGACCGTCCACGTCGCTAAAAGGGCAGAATCAACCGTCCAAGTCGTGAAAATGGCAGCACCGACCGTCCAAATCGTAAAAAGGGCAGAACCGACCGTCCACGTCGCTAAAAGGGCAGCGCCGACCGTCCAAGTCGCTAAAAGGGCAGAGCCGACCGTCCAAGTCGCTAAAAGGGCAGAGCCGACCGTCCAAGTCGCAAAAAGGGCAGCATCGACCGTTCACGTCGCTAAAAGGGCAACACCGACCGTCCACGTCGCAAAAAGGGCAGCACCGACCGTCCACGTCGCAAAAAGGGCAGCACCGACCGTCCACGTCGCTAAAAGGGCAGCACCGACCGTACAAGTCTCTAAAATGGAAGCATCGACCTCCATGTCATTAAAACGGGAACCGGATCAAGTCGACCTCCACGCGAAAGAAGATCCATCAATTTCGTGCACACAACCCACATATGTGGTGTGCATTTATTGATGGGGGGCAATTTGTTGGGGTCGAAATTTACACCCCGGTTGACCTAGTCAAAAGCAAAGTCAACCCCAAGCCAAGTGGGCCCAAGCCCAGGTCAAGTGGGCCAATGCCTGGG
Source organism: Agapanthus africanus (assembly GCA_030015575.1). Taxonomy (NCBI): domain Eukaryota; kingdom Viridiplantae; phylum Streptophyta; class Magnoliopsida; order Asparagales; family Amaryllidaceae; genus Agapanthus; species Agapanthus africanus. The sequence goes on along the minus strand of JASDDO010000018.1, from coordinate 464,814,018 downwards.
TCGAGCCCGAACATGGAGCGGTCGGCCTCCCCCCATGCCAAGATAAAAATTTTGTAATAAATAATTTTGGTGTATTACTTTTATTCTATTTTATGAATAAATGTAAGAAAAATGCGCATAAAGTCAAATTTTTGTAAAGCCCATGGCTTATGTGCTAAAAGAAATGGCACATGAGCCATGGGAGGGGGAAAATGCCATTTTTGTAGAGCCCAAGGGGCTATATGTAAAGTGTATAGCCTATAAAGATAAGGATAATGAAAATATCCCAACAACTTTTTCTCTCTCCCCAAAATAATCCAGATCTGTGATCTTTCTCCTTGCTCAAGGTTCTAAAACCTTCTTCTTTCTTTTGAATTAAATCAAGAGTTTTACTCTTCCTTTTATAAAACTAAATAGTTTTTAACCACAAAACCCACAAAGGGGAACTCAGATCTTCTATCAGATCTCAGAAAGGAGAGATTTTTAAAATCTCATACTTCTTGATCTTCAAGATCCGGCCAACAAAGGAAGAAGAAGGAGACCCATCTCCAGAAACCCCATTTTGGGGAAGATCCAAGGCTCAAGGGGAGAAGCCCCCTTCATCAGCTTCAAAATATCTTAGGAGTTTAACTCCTCATATATATACATATATACAAAATAATAAGTGCTCCTTTCTGGGAGTACAACCCCTATTGCAGGGACCAAATCCCTTTTGCCTCCCGAGCGACCACGTGCTTGGCACGTGAGGCGCTAGCTCCCAAAGCGCTAGCACCCTTGCGCTCAGAGCGCTAGCGCCCGAACGCCCATGTGCCTGGCACGTGGGGCGCTAGCGCTCAAAGCGCTAGCGCTCTTGCGCTCAGAGCGCTAGCGCCCAAAGCACTGGTGCCCTTGCGCTCAAAACGCCAGCGCCCCAAGCGCTGGCGCTTTTTCCCACGCATCCTTTGGATGCCCTTTCCCTTTTTTTTATATATATGTATATATACATACACACACACAAATACTCCACGACACTGTCCCTATTAGAAAAAAATTTCTAATGGGGCGTTGCCCCGCACCTCGCAAGGGGACTGCTAGCCCCCTTGACCCCCAGCCCGCTATCCGGGTAGCGGGACCCTCGTAAAAACTCTGTGGGGCCCCCGATATATCCAAAAACCCCTTTCAAAACACAACACACATACACTGCACATTGAGTTCGCATGACCTGTTTGACCCATTAATCGGAGGTTTCCTCACTCTAAAGACGAGGGGTAATTAACGGCAGCTTTGTCTGCGGCTGCCGGAGATTTGGATCCCCGCAATCAATAAACCCCAGCCTACCCTAGGCAGGGGGAGTCTGTAATGCGCCTGACAAGCGCACGCGCATTCCCATCTCAATAGGGTGATGAAAAACACCCTACAACGGGTTCTTTCCGGAATACTACGCGATAAAGATTTGGACCCAGGATCGGTTGTATGGTACGAACTCAGAAGGCCAGAGGCCGCCTTCGTTGACGTGCTACATTGCGAGTGGCCATGTAAATTGGTGAGGAGATGTTCAAAGGGGCGTCAGAGCAGGACGGTTGTCGTCGCTACACATAACCAGGATGTCGAGCCAAGAGATCGTGGAATTGGTGATCCACGGAGAAAATAAGGACCCAGAAATAGAGGACGGCAGACCGTTGGCAAGAGGAAAGTATGTATTCTTGCTCTGCCAGCTTGGATGCACCGGCACCTTTTGACATTGTAGAGTTACTAGGCACACTCAAGAGGTTCCACAAGGCATCAACCATGCTAAATTCAAAAATTTAGGTGCCGAGAAACCCTAATATAGATCGTTAACTAGAGGATAGGCGAAACTATAAGCTAGCAAACAACTTTACTAACAAGTGAAAGGGATTACAACCTTTGTAGATCCGGTCCTCCACTTCTTTAGCTCCGTGTTGACGTCCCTCCACCGCGATCATCGGAATCCCGGACTCTAGTGATGGTTTCGTCGGAGAAATAATCGGGCTAGGTCGTTGATTTCGGTGCCGAAAATGATCTACGTTGAGGCGACTCAAACTCAAGCTCCATCTTCACTTGGTCATGAACCTTATGAAGAAAACACCCTATACAACATGGCAAGTGGTAGAGGATGAAGAAATAGGAAGTGGGTTCACTTTGGATTTGGATTTCTCACTTGATTTCAACACTTGAAATTTTCTAGCAAGCTTTCTTCACTTCATGAAGAAGAAGAAGAAGAAAAGAAAATGAATTATCTCAAAAGAAAATTCAAGTGAAGTCTATATCATATTGCAACCATGGGTGAGTTTAACCTTTGTAGAGACTAAACCCTAGTTTAAGTTAATGGTTAGGTTAGTAAAAGTGTCATGCGAAACAAAATGGTGGACTTTGTCAAAGATGCTTGAAAGCTTCATGAAGCTTCAAGTAAAGACAATGAGAGCCACCATTTTATTTCACTAAAAATAAACAAAAACCCTAAACCATTAACTAAACATGGTGTAAGTCATACACACACCCAAGTTTGCATGTATCATCAAACATGATACAATCTAGTGCACAAAAATATATCACATATACAACTTGTGCACATCAAGTGAGAAAATCAATCTTAAATGAACCAATACTAGTTAATGTAAAGTAATATATCAAATATATAATTAGACATCAAATCATTAAATCAATACTTGATTTAACGATCCGGTCATATCGCATATAACCGACTAATATAAAGTGTATCAATATATCGAATCAACACTTGATTCGGTAACCCGGCTATATCACATATAACCGACCGATGATACAGATCGCGAGAATAGAATTCAGTATCACATACTGGTATTATTCTCGATCCCGCACATATCTCATATGCGCTCCTATTTCGTTTCGCTTGAGCCAAGAAACCTTTGTGTATGACTCTAAAGACTCGTCAATACGCCAGCAGTAGGTGATGATCATATCAAACACCCACAAGCCGCAAGCGGTCTGCTAAACGTAATGGCCACCCGGGTATTGAGCGATCAGAAGATCAACGAGCTAGCCCGCTCACACTCCTGTGAATCCAACCAATAACACTTACCGTACAGTCCGGTCTGTTCGTCTGATATGTCGCATATCTCGTTTAGGGGTGGTAAACGTCAGACCCCAATAACTCGATAAGTCGTGTCGATATAAGGCTCATAACGGGTCGAGAAACTACTGGTAACACTTACCAGTAAATCCCTAAAACAGCCTTGTCCAAGGACTTCCTGTTATAGCCAATCGAGCACAGCGCAACATCGACTCCCTATACCGGGAGAGACGAAACCCCTCCTATCGCTCATTGCCTCTATGTGATTTGGGACTGTACCCAAAAACCACCGTTTTGCACGCCCTCTTGGATGTGGTAAGGTGGAAATCAAAGCACAGTGGGAATCACACAAGACTCTATGACAATCTCGGGTCTACAGACTAACCTGTACCAGTGTCACCAGAGAACTGCCATCTGACGTAAGGTATAATATCATCTGGGAGTTCTCGGCGAGTCCGTCCAGTATACCCAGTCTCCACTGAGCACCCGTATATCATCTCTGATGTCAAACACCAATGGATATGGGATCATCCATCGCCCATCTATATGGGTCGAGAAGCTACACGCTAGTCTACTCTGGTATATCGATGCCCCGTCTCGATACACCCACGACTAGGGACTTTGAAGGATGTACTTACGGACTACCATGTCCCTACTAGTATGATCTGTATCATAGTCCAGGTAGTCAAGTACACATCCTAAGGGCTTTACCAACATGTAACAGAGAGACAATCAGTGTACACGTTAAGGTAAAGAGTAACCAGATAGCATACTATTATATCGAGCAAGAAAGTCATCCCTATATATGTCCAAGCATCCACTACAATATACATCCTATGTATAGTAATGGCCTCTAGGGCATACATATAACTAACAATCTCCCACTTGCACTAGGGCCATCTGATAGCAGTGGTTGTAGTATCTCATACTCAACCATCCCATAAAAGTCTCTCTCTGGGAAAAGGCCTTTGTGAGTGGATCCGCCGTGTTGTACTCTGAGTCTACTCTCCTAACCTAGATCCCCTGGAGATCAACCATCTCCACGATCAGGTGATACTGCCTAAGAATATGTCTGGATCACTGATGGGATGGGCGTTCCTAGGCATAAGCCACAACTCCATTGTCACACAATGGGAGGAACGAAGTTCATCTCATGAACTAATATACACCCAGACTGCCTCTTTGGTAGCATCTTTGGTAGCGATGTATCCAGCCTTTATCATCTAGTATGCCGCGGTATCTAGCTTGGAACTCTTCTAACATACCGTCCCTTTACTGAGGGTAAAGACAATGCCTGTGACTAACATTCAGTCATCCTTATCACTCTGGAACCTTTCTTGTGATTCTCCCTAGGATCTATTGATACTATCTCACTACAACTAGTGAGTGTCCTAACATCCAATTAGATCTATCTCATAGATCCAAAACCCAAGATTTAGTAGGTATCATTTTGATCCTATATGGAGAATCCTTGTGATAAGCGGAGATTGACATAGCGTAGCATAGGAAACTTCTTCCCTATCAAGAGTATGTCATCCACGTACTCTACGAGGATCACCACCATACTCCTTACTACCTTTTTGTATATACAAGGTTCATCTACCATTTTGATGATGTCAAACACTTTGACTAACACATCAAAACAGATGTTCCAACACCGCGATGCCTGCTTTATCACATAAAACATCTTGCACACGTTTCCGCTGCTCCCACTGTCTACGAAGCTCTCTGACTGTGTACTTACAGACTCTCTCTTCTAAAACATCATTTAGAAAAGCAGTCATGACACCCAACCACCAAATATCGTAGTCATGGTATGTAGCCATGGCAAGTAGGATCTGGATGGACTTAAGCATAGTTACTTAGAAAATGTTTCATTATAATCCATACCTGGTCAATGATGCAAACCTTTAACAAGTCTAGCTTTGAAAGTCTCAACTTTTCCATGTACACCAAGTAATCTTCTCAAGATATACTTGCTCCTGATGGGGATTTAACCCTTCAAATAAAGCAACCAAAGTCCATACTTTGTTGGTGTATAAGGATTCCATCTCAGATCGATAAGCATCCAGCCATTCTTACAGAGTCCTACTCCTGATGGCCAGCTCGAAACAAGTTGGGTCATCATCTCATGATGCAATCCTTACTCCCACTGTCATAAAGAAACCAAAGTATCTCTCAGGTGGGTGAGAAACCCTACTAGATCGGCGGAGAGGCTGAGGTTCGTTGGTTGCTATTGAATCCTTTGGTTCTACCAAATCATCAGCTGCAGTTTGTATAGCTGAAACTCTTTCCAGTTCTACCTCATGCCCTTAAATTTCTTCATAAGAAATTCCCTTTCACAAAGGTGGCATGCTGAGTAACAAAACATCTTTTGTTCCTCGGTTAGGTAAAAGATATTCCCTTGCGAATGCTTGGGATATCCAACAAACTTCCACAGAACTGACTTTGCCTCAAGCTTGTCCGGATTATGCTTTTAGACATAGGCTGGACAACCCCAAATCTTAACAAACTTAAGATATGGGCTCTTCCCTTTCCATATCATATATGAAGTGGTAGGCAACTGATTTGATCGGAACCCTATTCAATAGGTATGCAACTTCATATGTGCATAACTCCCTAAAAGGAAATAGGAAACTCAGTAGTACTCATCATAGAGCACACCATATCTAATAGGGTGTGATTGCTCCGTCCCGATACACCGAGGTGCTGTGGTGTATACGGAGGAGTAATGCTGAGAGAGAATCTCATTCTTAGAATAGTCCAGGAATGCCGTGCTCAAGTATTCTCCTCCTTGATCACATCAAAGGACATAATACTTATACCCGTTTTTGGTTCTCTACTTCTAACTTATATTCTGTGAATATCTCAAAAGGTTCGGACTTGTGTTTCAACAGGAACATATGTCTGAATCTTGAGAGATCATCAGAGAAGGTAATGAAGTACAAAGAACCGGTCTTGGCATGTGTAGACAGGGGACCTTCATACATCAATATGTATCATCCCAAGAGTTCACTAACTCTTTCTCTGCTTCCAATAAACAGAGCTATGGTCATCTTATCTCTGTGACATGACTGGCAAGTTTCACAAGATGTAAATTCAAACTAATTTAAATATGCATCTATATGTAATTTCAGCTAGTCGGGTCGCATTGATATGACCTAGTCTACAATACCTCAAGAAGGATTCGTTCATTTATGAACTCTTCCTCTTGTGTGTGTTCTATATACTAAGAACTGTGGTTTGATTTAGAACGTCAATGCTTTTAGATAACGTGCCTGAACCGATCAACTCTTGATATAAGAAATGTTCAAAACATTATCCAATCAATACAAAATTATATCCTTCTTTATCTAAATAAAGAGACTGATATGATTTTGTATATCAGGTTCGGTATCTAATAACATTTGTTCAGAATCAATGTATTCTGGTAATACAGGGTGACAGTGACCAACAGACTTGGCTGCAACACTTGCACCGTTTTCTGCCTCATGAAACTTATCACCCGTTCTCAGTTCCCTACCTTTCTGTAGCCCTATGTAATAAATTACATATCTGGGATCCTGATCCGGTATCAGATACCCAGGACGCAGAGGATACTGAGAAACAGTTCTGTGTAATGAACACACCCGAAGATGATGCATCGGTATGCACTTTCTTTGTTTGGGTGGCACGGGAATTCTGGTAATCCCCAATTTGCTGCTCTGTCTTATAACAATTATAAGTTGGAGCGGGACCAACGTTCCCCAACTCAGTATAACAAGCGGGTTCGGTCAATATATCCGTTTTATTATCTTGATTAAGGCGTGACATGGTCGCTACCTGGAGAGAGAGAGAAGAAAACACTCTGCGTGCGCTCTTGCAAGATCAGATTGGTTATTATTTTATCTAATCAGGATGGCTCCCACTGTTTTTATCAAATCTTCCTTCAAACCCTAAAAGGAAAGACTAGCCGGGATTAATTACACGCTACAAGTTCGCCAATCTTTCAGTCAGGCCAGTGTCGGTACTTTGAGGGAGGTTCCCCGTGCTTTCGCACGGACCTAATTAAAGTAAACCTCGTTTTCCCAGAGGCGTAACCCCGTTGACACCTTTCTAGACACCTACTTGATCGGCTAATTGTAAAGAGTAAAACTCTTCCAGGAGTAACAATTACTCGCAGTGGGTATCGGGATCCAACTTTCTCATAGAAGGTATGCAATCTCATTGCAAATTTCAACACTTGAAATTCCCGATAATTTTGCCCCTAGCACCCTATGACCTTGACGGAGGTCAACAAACCATAGGCTACTAGTCAAGTTCAACCCGTTATTTCTTGATTGAATCAAACCCACCCGCACGACCCTTGACGGAGGTCAACAAGGCCGTACGACTACCCTGACCCAATCTGCATCATATGCATAAGCAGATAAATACTAGTTAGCTACCGCACACTACGCCTTGACGGAGGTCAACAAACGTAGCACGAATACTAAGTAGGACTTATCTGAAATGACGGAGGGCTACGACAGGTTTTTCTGAAAACCTATTGCGTAATGAACTTGATATCGTTGTAGAATCAAATGAGTTTAAAATGGAGTGTTTTTTAGGCTTTTACTAGTTTCGCTAAAGAGATCACTCCCGGTGAAGGGATCGTCGGCTCTTTCCTCATCGAATGAGGTGCAGGATATATCATATATATTACTGTGCAAAGAAAGAACTAGAAAAGCAATCAAAAGACAAACTGAGTGGTGTAGCATCTGCCAGTTATTGCTAAAGGGGTCACTCCCGGTGAAGGGATCTCGGCCCTTTCCTTATCGAATAAGGTGCAGGATTTCTACAAGGAACACCACGATGCAAAGCAAGAACTGTAGCTACCTGTTTTTGAAAATTCGATTCCACAACATCTTTTAGGTTTCTTTTCTTTCATTAATCATATTAATGATGTCCCATCATTTAAATCACCTAAATATCATAGATAAATACGACGTACACTTATGCCATCCGCATTCGCCTCGATGTCCCCTCGTGCACCGTTAGGTTAGGTAACTAACGGCAGAGCGGGGCAGAGCTAGCGCGGGTGTAAAACATAAGTAACGTCTATATAATATATCATATATACTATATACTGTATCTATCACAACATATCAAAGGATCACATCACAGATATTGCAGCAGAAGAAACATATGAAATATTGGATATACTAGGACGTCCGTGTTTTCAATACGAGCCAGTATAAAACACGGATTCCACGGTCGCGATGAATAGCCAAACCCACACCCCTAGACCCCTACGAGAGCGGCAAGCAACCCTACCAATTCTAGAGTTAGGAGACCCGGACTCGACTCCTCGAGTTGGTCTCCCACTGGACTCTAGAACCCGGTTACTTGTGCTCTCCTCCTTGGGTCTATCCTAGTGCGGAAAAGTAAATAATATACAAATGGTGACAGCAACCACAACCCGGAAGTGCCCCAACAAAAGAATATTACATACAAATAAATTTACATGAATGAAAATAAAAACTCTCATCTCACATAAAAAACCCCGGCTATTCATAACGCGACGATCCAATATAACATATCCAGCAACACAGAACATCACATGTCATCAACGTAAGTAAATATGCGCATCCCAATTGTCGTTGACATATAGCAACGAAACCGGCGATATCACATATTACACTTACGGTCGCAGAAAAGAAAGTGTAAAACTACAATAGTTGGAATCCGCAACCTCCTTAGACATCACATGCCTAACAATTATAAACTCCGCATTTTAGTTTCTATATCGAAAACACTTTTCAATATCTAGTCGGGCAATTCAACAAGATTCCCGATAAACTGATCGAATGCTCGTCGCAAACTTTGGTAGACGGCCGCACCCCTAGATTCCGTCGACGAAGTGCACTAAGGCGGAACACCGTTGCCGCGAGCACCCGAACGGATGCTTTTGGCGATGGGGTTCTCCTACAGTCACTTGGTCGGGGCTATGGGGCATGGTTGTCTATTAAGTTTACCCGGCGAGTATCCGCGTACGCTACGTGATTGCGACGGACTTTTGATCGCATCAAAATCCCGTGGCAACCGATCATTTGAGACTAAACTGCTATGTTTATAACATTCAAATCAGTTATCTCATAACTACTTGTGGATTCCAAATATTGTATCACATTCCAGATAAATAGAAAATGTTAAACTTTCCGATCGAACAATCAAACACCCAAGTTTTCCCGAAACGCTCAACATATGAAATAAGTTCAAAAACATCCACTTCATGCCACAGTACCAACGGTCCAGCCGTAGAAGGGTCAAGCCAACGCCTCACATGTGGCACGCCGTACTGCCCCAAACCCTAAGGTTCAAAAGGCAGTTCAAGACGGTCACATAATCGAGTTAAGGTTTGTTGTCTTCTAGAGAGTCCATCGCGTTACTTGCACTACTTAGAACGTTCTCAAACTACGGAAAAATCCAACACTTGGAAATTTCCTGGCAGGGGAAAAAGTGGGTATTTATATCCGGTCGAACTTTTTAACATGTTCTAAAAATATCCAGAAAACGTTACGAATTAAAAATTTCCGATCGAATCAATGAATACAAAATAATCCCCAAAACACTCAACACTTGAGTCAGAATAAAATAATACCCAGAAAATATATAAGCAGCAACTAGAATTACTGTGCAAAAAACCGTCCCTAATACCCACACCTTGCCGCGGAACCGCCGCCAAAGGGGGCTTATTGCCGTGGTTCCGCGGCCACGTGGACGAATTGGGGGCTCGTTTTTCATGGTAATTCTTAGAAAACCCTGCTGAATTTTTTAGGTATTTTTAATATAGAATAATCCTAGATTTCAAAAATTTTCCAGAGAGGGGGTTAATTTGTCGTGTTCGGGTTCGTTCGGAGTTTTAACTTCGTAAACACATTGCCTAATGCTCTAGCTAGGCTCTGATACCACTGTAGGGTTACTAGGCACACTCAAGAGGTTCCACAAGGCATCAACCATGCCAAATTCAAAAATTTAGGTGCCGAGAAACCCTAATATAGATCGTTAACTAGAGAATAGACGAAACTATAAGCTAACAAACAACTTTACTAACAAGTGAAAGGGATTACAACCTTTGTAGATCCGGTCCTCCACTTCTTTATCTCCGTGTTGACGTCCCTCCACTGCGATCATCGGAATCCCGGACTCTAGTGATGGTTTCGTCGGAGAAATAATCGGGCTAGGTCGTTGACTTCGGTGCCGAAGATGATCTACATCGAGGCGACTCAAACTCAAGCTCCATCTTCACTTGGTCATGAACCTTATGAAGAAAACACCCTATACAACATGGCAAGTGGTAGAGGATGAAGAAATAGGAAGTGGGTTCACTTTGGATTTGGATTTCTCACTTGATTTCAACACTTGAAATTTTCTAGCAAGCTTTCTTCACTTCATGAAGAAGAAGAAGAAGAAGAAAAGAAAATGAATTATCTCAAAAGAAAATTCAAGTGAAGTCTATATCATATTGCAACCATGGGTGAGTTTAACCTTTGTAGAGACTAAACCCTAGTTTAAGTTAATGGTTAGGTTAGTAAAAGTGTCATGCAAAACAAAATGGTGGACTTTGTCAAAGATGCTTGAAAGCTTCATGAAGCTTCAAGTAAAGGCAATGAGAGCCACCATTTTATTTCACTAAAAATAAACAAAAACCCTAAACCATTAACTAAATATGGTGTAAGTCATACACACACCCAAGTTTGCATGTATCATCAAACATGATACAATCTAGTGCACAAAAATATATCACATATACAACTTGTGCACATCAAGTGAGAAAATCAATCTTAAGTGAACCAATACTAGTTAATGTAAAGTAATATATCAAATATATAATTATACATTAAATCATTAAATCAATACTTGATTTAACGATCCGGTCATATCGCATATAACCGACTAATATAAAGTGTATCAATATATCGAATCAACACTTGATTCGATAACCCGGCTATATCACATATAACCGACCGATGATACAGATCGCGAGAATAGAATTCAGTATCACATACTGGTATTATTCTCGGTCCCGCACATATCTCATATGCGCTCCTATTTCGTTTCGCTTGAGCCAGGAAACCTCTGTGTATGACTCTAAAGACTCGTCAATACGCCAGCAGTAGGTGATGATCATATCAAATACCCATAAGCCGCAAGCGGTCTGCTAAACGTAACGGCCATCCGGGTATTGAGCGATCAGAAGATCAACGAGCTAGCCCGCTCACACTTCTGTGAATCCAACCAGTAACACTTACCGTACAGTCCGGTATATTCGTCTGATATGTCGCATATCTCGTCTAGGGGTGGTAAACGCCAGACCCCAATAACTCGATAAGTCGTGTCGATATGAGGCTCATAACGGGTCGAGAAACTACTGGTAACACTTACCAGTAAATCCCTAAAGCAGCCTTGGCCAAGGACTTCCTGTTATAGCCAATCGAGCACAACGCAACATCAACTCCCTATACCGGGAGAGACGAAACCCCTCCTATCGCTCATTGCCTCCATGTGATTCGGGACTGTACCCAAAAACCACCATTTTGCACGCCCTCTTGGACATGGTAAGGTGGAAATCAAAGCACAGTGGGAATCACACAAGTCTCTATGACGATCTCGGGTCTACAGACTAACCTGTACCAGTGTCACCAGAGAACTGCCATCTGACGTAAGGTATAATACCATCTGGGAGTTCTCGGCGAGTCCGTCCAGTGTACCCAGTCTCCACTGAGCACCCGTATATCATCTATGATGTCAAACACCAATGGATATGGGATCATCCATCGCCCATCTATATGGGTCGAGAAGCTACACGCTAGTCTACTCTGGTATATCGATGCCCCGTCTCGATACACCCACGACTAGGGACTTTGAAGGATGTACTTACGGACTACCATGTCCCCACTAGTATGATCCGTATCATAGTCCGGGTAGTCAAGTACACATCCTAAGTACTTTACCAACATGTAACAGAGAGACAATCAGTGTACACGTTAAGGTAAAGAGTAACCAGATAGCATACTATCATATCGAGCAAGAAAGTCATCCCTCTATATGTCCAAGCATCCACTACAATATACATCCTATGTATAGTAATGGCCTCTAGGGCATACATATAACTAACAGACATTGAATGATGTGTATCTCAATATCATTTTTTGTATTTAGTAATCCGAGTATCACGCTTATATCGTTTTAGACTTTTGAGTTTTGGATGATTTAGTTTCATGATTGAATTTTCGTGCACTGTAGTTTCACTTGATTTTTGTTTTATACATCTATTACATTTGATTTATATTTTGTGCATATCCATTGCACTTGATATCGATTTTTGTGCACTTGTTTCACATATTTATGATTCTGTGTATCCCGATACAGTCGATTTTGATTTCGTGCACTCCGATATACTTGATTTTGATTTCGTGCATGTTGCATGCACTTGATTTTGACTTATACACTTGGTATAGTTCACATGCGCTTTCAGTGCATTGATATGGGTTTTGTGCACGCAATTGCACATTTTTATGATTTCATACACCTCGGTATACTTGATTTCGATTTCGTGCATGTTGTATACCATTGATCTTGATTCATATACTTCATATTTTCTTTCATGCACCCTGTTGCACTAGATTTATGTTATCGTGCACCGTGTGCACTTGATATTTGTTTTCGTGCACCCTGTTGCACTAGATTTATATTTTCTTGCACCGTGTGCACTTGATAATTGTTTTCGTGCACCATATTGCATTAGATGCTTTTATACGGACCTGACGCACTTGATTTAGATTTTCGTGCACACTTGGCACGCTTGATATGATTTTGTGCACACCAGATGCACTTAATCGAGATTTTTCGTGCATATTAGTTGCACTTGGTTGAAATTTTCGTGCACTCTAGATGCACTTGATATCGTTGTCGTTCGCACCCGTTGCAGTTGACAGATGCTTTCGAGTACACCTGTTGCACATAGTTTTTCTTTCGTGCACATTCATGGCACTTGGATTTGACATTGATTTCCGTGCACAACAGATGCACGTGGTATTTCCATATGCACCTATTGAGATTGGTTTCTTCTTTCGAGTACCATGCTTCTATGATATATATACTATATTATATAGTAGTCGAGTAGGACTGGTCTGAGAATAGTACCTGAGTATTTTTGCATGCATCAATATTTACCGAAGTGGTTTTCAGAAAGGAGTTATAGTCTCACTATTTTCCTACGTGTCCATGAGTGACGAATTTTTACAAGGAAAACCTTACGAGATATTTTTCAAAAGGCGGGATGTATATCTTAAGCAAAATGTGTTAGTGATATATACCCTTGAGGCTATTATTGTATAGTACTGGTTTGTATATTACTTAATGGAAGTTTGGGATATTCACAGTTGTAGTAACAGTCATGCTCGAAATGGTAGTATGATACCTGGTTTGTTTCTACCTCAATATGTGCATGTGTTTCTTTTAGCATATCGCTTATACATATTGGTAGAGCCCTTATGATCTTTGCTTGATTACCAGCATTGTGATGGCAGTCACACTAGTGGGGGCTGGGTAGTCTATAAGTATATCCTTATACAGGTTCCTACTCATAGGATTATCGAGACGGGGCATCGATACTTCAGAGTAGACTAGTGTATACGCTTCTCATCCCGACAGGGGAGATGGTCTGTCCCATAGCCATTAGTACGTCGTACTGGAGATAATATGCAGGTACTCATTGGGTTATGAGTACACCGGACAGGACTCGTTAGGGACTGTTGGTGGGTATTATACCTATCGTCGGGTAGCAGTTCCTAGGTGACATGAGTACAGCTTAGTCCATCGACTTGACACTGCTACTTCGCCTCGAGTGTGTTCCCACTGTTCTTTAATTACTACCCTACCACGGCTCAAAGGAGTCGTGCAAACAGGTAGTAGTTGGGTGCAGTCCCGAAGCACTTGTAGGCAGTGGCGGTTAGATAGGATTCGTTTCTCCCGGTATTGAGGGTTTGTTCCCCTCCGAATGGCGGCCGCGATGTTAGGAAGTCTCGCCTGAGATTCGGGGCAGATGCTATATGGTTTTATCCGTCCACCTCTCCGAAGATGCCAAGTTGATTTATGGCACCGTGTATCGGAGGTTCAGACGGATGCGGCCGATGTAGCAGACTTCGTCAGATTCCCCCTCGCTTGAGGGGTTTTTGATTGTGGGAACGCTCTTCCCTGCAGGCGCAAGCCCCTGCAGTTAATTACGCTACCGCATCGCGGTAGCCACTTTCTCCTTCTCCAGAATTTCACTTCATGTCGTGTGTGTTCGTTTTGTTTGTGGATGCCCGTGGATTGTATACGGAGACTAAGTTATGTCGTCGCCCGTAGGACGTGAATTAGTCCAAATCCGTATTTACTTAAATTGGGGTTTGGTATTTTAGTTTAAGGATACGTTAGCCATATTTAAGCTAAGATCAACTTAAACGTTCGTTAAGGATACGTTAGTCTGATTTGAGACTAAGATCAACTTAACGGGATCGTTTGGATCCGACAAGAGAGTAATTGGCTCTATTGTTTAGTTTAATGACGTTGCGGTCAATAAGTAGTTTAAGGACGTTGCGGTCCATAGGTAGTTTAAGGACGTTGCGGTCCATATTCCAGTTTAGGGACATGGTGGTCCATTGGTAGTTTAAGGACATTGCGGTCCAATGGTAGTTTAAGGACGCTTAAGTCCGTGGATTTAAGGACCCCACAGTCCGTATTTTAGTTTAAGGAAGCATAAGTCCGCGGGTTTAAGAACCCCACAGTCCGTGTCTTAGTTTAAGGACGCATAAGTCCATGAGTTTAAGGACCCCACAGTCCGTGTCTTAGTTTAAGGACGCTTAAGTCCGTGAGTTTAAGGACCCCACAGTCCGTGTTGATGTGTGGTTGTCGGGACCCGTCACCTCTCTGACGTCGTTGAAGGATTACAACGATAAGAGTCAAAGGAGTTCGGAGATGTACCCTCGAACCGGATGTAAATTGATTTAAGAGAGCAGCTGTGCTCAGGCAATTTAGTTTGATGACTTACGGCCATGATTGGGCTAAGTCCTGTTGAGAATATTCAACTTTATTTCTTATTTTTGGTCTATTAGACCTGTGCTAGGGCTTTGCCCATGTTTAGTAATGCATAACATTAATCTTGGTCTCTGTTGGACCTTTATTTGGGCTCTGCCCCTTTTAAATGCATCTGTTCTCACTTGAGCTCTGATGCATTGCATCTGTTTGAAAATGATGTTAGGCCTTTTTAATTGGGCTGAGCCCTTCTTTTTAATGATGCATTGCATCAATTATCTGACAAGGGCCATGTGGCCTGTCAGGCGTTTTGCGCCAATAAATGAGTGCAAGCGCTTGTGGGGGTGACACGTGTCACGCAAGCGCAGTGCACTGCACCAGTGCGCTGCGCTTGCGCTGCCGACACGTGGCGCGCTCTGGTGAGTTGCGCCAATTTCAGAGAGCAAAACTCTATCTTAAAAGCGCACAGTGCAAGTGAGTCAGATGCTGACACGTGGCGCTCTCTGGTGGCTTGCGCCAACCCAGGAGCGCAACAGTGCAGTTTTTTGCAAGTGCAAGGCACTATTTCAATAATTTTGAGAATCTTTAAGATTCCAGAACCAATGGTTCATAAAAAAAGTGCAAGGCACTGTTTGATTTCTTGATCCAATTTAGATCAAAGAAAACAAGTATTTCTTGTTTTTCTTGATCTCAGAGAACCAATGGTTCATAAGTGCAAAGCACTATTATTATTTGTTTTTTATTGAAGATCATGGATCTTGTTCTTAGATCAATGATCTATTAGAAGAAATTCTTCTATCTTAAAGGTTTTTACCTTTTTTTTCTTGAAATTTCTTCAGAGTTCTCTCTGTTTGAAGTTCTTGATTTCTCACAATGTTCTTTTTTTTGATTTGGGGTCTAGGGGCCTTTATATAGTGCCCATAAATTTGTTAAATTTGTTAAAGAGATCTTTCTCTGAGTGATTTGGAGAATTTTCCCCACCGTCGGATCTTTGATCCAAGGGCTTCTGTTTTACAGAAGGCAATCTTCTTGTTTTAACAAGAACAGAAAAATCTTGTTAGAATTTAATTCTGTTTGGCGCAAACGCCTCAGCGCGTGACACGTGTCAAGCAGCGCACGGTGCAGCGCAACTGCGCTGACACGTGTCGCGCAGCGCACATCGCAGCGCAACTGCGCTGACACGTGTCGCGCAGCACAGCGCAGCGCAACTGCGCTACACGTGTCGCGCAGCGTAGCGCTTGCGCAACTGAAGCGTTGCTTCCTTTAATTTTTGTTTTAAATAGAGCCTTGCTCTGATTGGGTGCGCTGCCTTGGGCGCTGCGCTCTCCGCGTTGGCGTGCCAGATTTTGACACGTGGCATCCTGCACACAGCGCAGAGGATCTGAAGCGTTGCTTCATTTATTAAAATTTAGATTTTCAAAGTAGACCTTTGCTCTGATTGGGTGCGCTGCCTTGAGCGCTGCGCTCTCCGCGCTGGCGTGCCAGATTTTGACACGTGGCATCCTGCGCACAGCGCGGAGGATCTGAAGCGTTGCTTCATTTATTAAAATTTAGATTTTCAAAGTAGAGCTTTGCTCTAATTGGGGGAATCGGAAGCGTTGCTTCACTTAAGATATCTTTTCATCTTCCTTTTTCAAGTCAGACTTGTATTTCCCAAAATTTTCATTTCCCGGGTCTTGGAAATAATTCCACTGTGCACAGAATTTTCTGTGCTTGGTCTATATAACTCAAAGCCGAGCCTTTTCTTCTCTCATCTTCAGAGAAATTTTTCAATCATGACTTACAACCGTCCTCATGCCCGCCGACAACCATGGGAAGTGCCTATTCGAGACATCGTTCCCCGTTTTGCTGAGCGCTTGGTGGACCCTTCTCTTACGGACGAGCAGTGCGATGCTGCAATGTACGAGCTTTTGACTCGTGTGGGGTCTCCTCTCCCTCCGCATTTCATTTGGCTTCGAATGATCCTTGCCTCGGTGCTCGCCGATCTTCCCCCTCCTCCAGTAGAGATGTCCTCGGCAATGCTTGACGCCGCCGAGGACAAGATCGAGTGCTTCTTTGAAGCGCACTTGATCACCAAAGCCCTGAGGGACTGCTCTTTCCACTTGCTGAGCCAGATACGGGCTCGCCGGGTTGTCATCACCACCTTTTTTTACAAATGTGGCGACAATCGTTGGGCGTCTACCTCTCGGGAGGACCGCCGCTTCAACGTGGTGGAGAAGACAGAAAGGGAACTGGGGAATCTTCTTCTTATCTTTGCGAACCCTTGTCTTTCCGATCCCATATTTGGTGATCTTCTTTAAATGTAATAATAATAATAATGAACAAGTGTTTTCTTTTTAATCAAGTATTTTATTATCTGTTAAGGGTTCTTTTATTTTAACTCTCTGTTATGTTTGTGCATCGCATGATTTAATTTGCTATTATTAGGTGCATGTGATTCTTGCAAGGATAAATTGCCTTTGGTGTTTAGCCTCTTTTATGAAGCAGTGCTTTACTTTTCAGTCCTAGAAATAGAGTTTCGTTCTGATTGGGGGAAACATGGTTGATATCGCGCTATGTTCGGAAAGCCATTATACAAAGTCCCTAGCCAGGGCAAGCGAGATTTACCGGTAGGTACTCCAATAGTTTCTCAGGGTGTTTTGGGCTACACTCCGGCACAACTTATTGCGCTATTGGGGGTCTGACGATTACCGCCCCTAGGCCCGATATGCGATACTCTTAGACGAGGAGGAGGACAGCAGTAAAGAAGACCCGAAGGACATGTAACGTGAGGTATAACTTCAATCCGAGTAGCTAAACCTCATAATAGTTAGGTTAGCAAGGGTTTAGCAACGATCCTGGAGTTCAAATCGGTGTTGCGATGCATTTAAAATCATTTTTTACAAACTCCGTCTCCCTGCGAACACGCGGGGTGCGTGGCATCGACTTACAGTGGTATCACAGCCTACTAAATCTTAGCTAACGGTTTGGACAACGTGTAAAACTACAAAACTAAAATAACTCTGAAACACCAAAAACTAAATCCAAGTTTCTGTCAAATTTTTTGGAGGCTCCAAATTTTTTTTAAACAATTGCAGAGTGCTTTATTTGTTGTGAAATGAACACACACTAAAAAAGAAGCATTACCACCTGTTTTGGACCGACCACAGTAGCCAAAAACCTGGCCTCACCTTTTTTATTGTGGTGGAATGTCTTGAATTTTGTTCTGTGTTCTAGTTTCTTGGATTTAGGATTTCAGGTGGTGTTTGATTTTGCCAATTTTGATTATACTGTTAATTCTCTCTTATGGCAATACGGGGTGTTTCGAAGTCGTAGTTTTAATGTAGTTTAACATGTTCTGTGATGTTATATGTGTTCGTAAACTTCCACTAATTGCTATATGTCGGTTAGTTGGGGGTTGTACATATTTGTTGTTGTTTATTGGTTTGTGGATATGAACTTCATTGGATCGTCGTGGATGAATAGCTGGGGATGTGAGATGAGTGTTTTATCTTTCATTCGATGTAAATTGTAATATGATGTAATATTATTTTGCGGGGCACATCCGGATTGAGGTTGTAACCGCCGTTGTATTATTTCTTTTACTGTTTTCAGCTCCTAAAATAGACCCAAGTTGGGGTGCACAAACTACCGCATACTTTGAAGTGCCGAGTAGCCTAATCATTTTACTAAGAGAGGTTGCTTCACTTCGGATATTTGGCGGGTAGTTTGCCGCACCCGTAGGGGTCCAGGGTGGGGTTTAGCTATTCATTACGACCGTTGAATCCATCTTTCGTTACAGGCTTAAACGAAACGCGGAATTCCTAGTATATCCAATATGTTCATCTGTGATCTGGTATGCCTATTATTGCGTGAGACGAATAGTTATTATATATATGCTATATATTAGACGTTGCTTATGTTTTGCATCCGTGCTAGTCCAGCCCCCGCTCTGACGTTAGTTAAGTAACCTAACGGTGTTAGACGGAGCCTAGTGGCAAATGCGGATGGCATAAGCGTACGTCATATTTTTGTTTCTCTCTGTGATGATAGGTGTAAATGATGGGACTGCATTATTAATGCAAAGCAAACAAACCAAAACTGAATCGTTGGATCAATTTTAAAACCACTCGGTTTTTTCAAAACAACAAACTTTTAAAATGCGGAGCTTAAACCACTCCTTTTAAAAGCTATCAGGTTCCTTCAATTATATCAAGTTCACTACGTTCACGGTTTCTCCAAAACCATTCGTAGCCCTCCGTCATTTCATATGAATATTCAGTAGTATTCAAGCTATATTTGTTGACCTTCTCTAAGGCATAGTGATTGGTAGCTGTTGGGTATTCATATGTAACATAGATAGATGCGTTGGTTTGGGACAGTCGTACTACTTTGTTGGCCTTCGTCAAGGGTATGTAAGGACGGGTTCAAATTAACCTGGACAATGACGGGTAGAACTTGACATGTGACTTATGATTTGTTGGCCTTCGTCAAGGTCATAAGAGCATGGGGAAAAAATCTACATCGGGAGTTTCAAAAGAAACTGAAACTTGCTGGTGCTGCATACCATTTGGAGTGTGATAATGTTGGTAGGATTCCTTCAGGATTATCACACAATGATATTTGGATCCCGATCCTACTGTGAGTATATGCTACTCCTCGGGAGATATTTCACTAAAACAATCAATGCTATAAACCAAGTATGTGTCTAGAACGGTGTTAGCGGGGCTATGCCTCCAGGAAAAAGAGGTTATGTAATTAAGGAACTTCGCGAAAGTATTGAAAAACCTCCCTCGAAGTACCAACACTAGCCTGATTGAAAGGTTAAGCAAGTATTGTAGGGTGAGATTAATCCTGACTAATTCTTCTTTTATGGTTTGAAGAGAGATTCGAGATACAGTGGGAGCCATACTTTTTAGATAAATTAAAAACCAATCTAAACTTGCAAGAGCGTCATGCTAAAGTGTTTCTTCTCTCTCTCCTAATTGCAGTGACCAGTTGACCGCGCCTAGGCTACAATTAGCTAATAAATTGACTGGGCCAGACTATATTGACTGGAAAATGTTTGTCCAGATATCCATTTCCTATGACAAGCTGGGCCACATCCTTACAACTAACGCCCCCGCCGTCCCAGGTCCAGTTTCCACCGTCGCGGATATGGATATCCGTAAGACAAAGGAAAAAGATATTGCGAATGCCAAATGCCTCGTGTTGGCCACAGTAGATGGGGAAAACCAGAGGGAGCACGAGAAGATGGACTTAGCTTCCATCTTCCTCCATAACAAAAATTTATATGGAGAGCAATCTCGTATCGCATGATATGAGACCTCGAAGGAATTTCTTCAAGCGTGATTGGCTATCGGGTCATCTGTAGAGGACGACGTCCTTATAATGACTAGCTATATTGATGAGCTCACGGACCTAGAGACAACGTTGGAGAACGAATCATATGCTGACTTGATTCTACAGTCCCTCCTTTCTACTTACACCCTGAAGGAAACCAGGGAGACACCCGTTTTGCTTATTGGGGAATCTTTCTCTTCTGGATCTAAGGCGAAAGCAAAGGGCGAGAAGAAGAAGACATCCACCAAGCCGATAGTCAGTGTCAGTAAGGTAGAAGGAAAGGGAAAGGCAAAAGTTTCGGGCTAACAGTAGGGAAGGAGGGATGTTCCTATTGTCACGGGCCTATTGTCACGGGAAAGGACATTGGTAAAAGGGATACAGGGCTTGGAAAGCCATAATCCAGGATCCGAAGCACGTTGTGGCTTCGACTTCGGGTGTGTTTGTGATTGAAAACTGTATGTCAATTAACTCTACTTCCTGTGTACTAGATACCGGATTAGGATCTTATATCTATAATTCATTATAGGTTTTGAGAAACTGTAGAGTTATTAGGGCAGGTGATTACTGAATCGTGCAAACAGGTTTTAGTTGGGTACAGTTCTGAGCCATATGGAGGCAGTGAGCGATTGTTGTGGATTCGTCTCCCGCTATAAGCAGTCGATGTCGCGCTGTATTCGGTTGGCCAACACCATAAGTTCCTAGTAAAGGCGGATTGAGAATTACTGGTACTTAGACCAGTATATTCTCGGATGGTCTTGAGCCATATCGGCACGAGTTGTCAGGTTATTAGGGGTTTGACGTTTTCCATCCCCCTAGACTGACATGCGATACTCTTAGACGAACAGATTGGACTGTACGGATATTGTCACGGACATGCTCAGTAGGGGTTCGGATGAGTTTGCTCGCCGGCCTTCTTTTCGACAGGTACCTGGGTAACCGTTATGTACAGTTAGTGCCACTGACGGACTTATAATTAAACCCACTGCCAGCATACTGTCGAGTCTTTACAGTCCCACACAGAGCGTTTTTCTGATTCAGGCGAAACGATGTAGAGGCCGTACGTCCAGGGTTCCGATCATATACGTGTACTAGCTACACGGATTTTGTTCGGACGGATAATACTAGTGGGCTTAGGATTAAGCCGCATTCTGGTATTATATTATTGGATTATTTTTATCTCTAGGTATTCGTATTTTTTGCAGTACGCATATGGGTATGTATATACGATGAGGGCACTTGTAATTTTACAAGAAGTGCTTCTAGAAGGGGACACCTTATTTTGGATATATCTATTTTTGGAAAATAGATAATGAGGTGGAGGAATGGAGATATTTAGAGCATGAGATGAAGCATGAATAATTCTTTTGTTTATTTATTTCCTCTTACCATTCAAGCATGGTTATATTTTTCTATGGAAAAATAATGTATGCTTAATTTTTGTTAAAAACCTTAGCCATTCTTCACTTGCTCATTACACACTCATTCTACACTTTGCATTCTCTCTCCATTGTTCTTCTCCTTCTTTCTCAAACCCTAACTCTTACATGTATTGTGAAACCTAGAGTTCTTTGAGATAAATTAGTCCAATTAACTCTCTACGTCTCTTAAGCTATCTAGATTAGCAAACTAGGTACTTTAGTTATCTCATTCTTGAGGTTAGAGCTTGAACCATAGACTCTCGGGTGGATCGTTTTCGACACGAGAAAGCCGACGACCAAGCTTGATCCGTACCATCTAGGAGTTCAAGAAGAGGAGAAGAAGACCCAAAGGACTTATATCTTAAAGGTATTAACCACTATCATAGTAGTTTAGAACCTTTATGAGTTAAGTTAGTTAAGGTTTCTGAATGATCTTGGAAGTTTAGTCGATATTGCTTGTATAAAAATTGTTTTTTTGTAAATTCCGCCTCTCCACAAATCTTGTGGGGTGTGCGATATCGACTTACAACCTTATCCGGGATCGACTCAACATTCTTGGAAAACAATCGAATCTAGGCTTTTCAATGAGTTGGCCATTCCGCCTATAAGCTTTATTTTTACTGCTATATCGGGAGTTATTCCACGTATTGCTTGATGTAAAACAGATAGTGGATTTATTTTTGTCTTTTGTTGAATTTTTTTCACATCCAGAAGTTGCAGCATCTCCTTGTGTGCAAGAGACTGCTATGCTGGCTGTTATCCCCGGCACTGTGTTGAAAAATAACGGCAGCTGAAGCAAATTGAATTTTTTTTTCTTCTTATTCTTTGCCAACCAACCACGCGTGACAACTTATCTTTCGATGTCGGAGCCAACCAGGGAAGCGCCGGCTTGACTAGCGAGCTACCCGAGTTTACAAGGTGAAGGAGCGAGAACTCCTTTTGGGCGGCGGATACCAAACCGTTCTTCATGCCATCCTCTTCACTGTCTGTCTTAACAAGGCTTTTTTTGTTTTATTCTTTATTTTATTTTATTTTGATTTTCTTTTCTTCGCTGGGCGAGTTGTCTTTACGGTCTGGGGAAGTGTTCCATGAAGGTTTTGTGCTCGCCAGTTACTTGTGAGTCGAAGTGGGGTTCCGTTCTCTCTTGCCTTGCTTCATAATTGGAAAAACAAGCGCCAAGGAAGATTCGAAGTGTTCAATTGGAACATGAAAACGTGAATGAATTGGTATTCACCGTTTCACTCTTCTCTCAATGTCAGTGCGGTCGGACAGAGGCTAGGGCTGCTTCTTTCCACCGCGTCCTTCTATCTCAATAGTGGGTCCGATTTATTCGTCTTTCTAAGGTGCGTATCTCTATCTCTGTCTACTAAAAAGAAAAGAGACGAGGTGCATAGATTGGTTCAGGGGTACCTAGGACTGAAACACGGCCTGGACTCCCACAAGGAGTAGCGAAGCGAGCTAACTCGACTGTGAAGTGGAAGAGGAAGAACCCGAACTCCTGGGACCGGGTTTCCCCTGTCTGCATCAATCAGCAATCGTACTTGTTTCAGTCTTGAATCAACTTCTATATTAGCCAACAAATTTCCTTAGTGAAAACTGGTGGAGTTTGACATCTCAAAATTTGGGATTAGCCTAAGAATCTACGGTCTCGAAGTTAGCCTAGAACTTTGACTTCGATCCTGGAGGACCCCACAGTCGACTAATAACAAAAGGAATGACATAAATCAAACTGTAGCTTATTTCTGACGAGCAACAAGCAAATACAATACCATGCAGCAGCAGTTCTAACACATGTTCTCAACAACAACAAACTGAACATGGGTTTATTTTATTCAAAGAGAGAAAAACGAAGCAAGCTGACAAGTAATTTATTTTATTCGACCCTGTGAAGATTGAACCAGCGGCCTCACACTAGGAAAGAAAAGTTTCAGGTTGAACCAAGAGCAAAGTGATGTAATCTTTCAAAGTTCGGTCAGAGTGTGTGTACGAATCGTAATCCTTGTACATTGTTTCCATCACTCGAGAAAGATTCATGATTTTCATTAGAAGATGCATTGGGATATCTTTACGGTTAAGGCATTCTTCGTTCATTTCTTTCCATCCATTTTCAATCATTTCTCGGAATTTCTCCCATGCTTCAATCGGAGATGCGCCATGTTCTTTCACATAGCACTGGAATGCTGAGGCAACATGCTCTCTCTTTTGCTCAAGCTTCAAAATTCATAGTTAGTGTTTAAAGGATCAGTGGGATACATTAAATTAATGGCTTAAATTTCACTAAAATACCATGAGCTTTTTGAAACAAATGCTTTAACATTAAGTCAATTGCAAATAAATATAATAGATTTTAATAAAAAATCAATTTAATACCATAAGGTGTCCTCAGTTGCTATTTGAACGATTGTGAATTGAAAAATGGCATGTTACAATAATTTGAAAGACGTCGGAAATTTACGGACCATTATTGCACCTACAAGTCGCCATATATTTGTTTGCAATTTTTTAATTTGGAATATGATGGAAGTTCACGGTGTTTTAATGAATTTTATTCTAATATTAAATAATAGTGACCGGTTATAGATGTATATTTACCTCACGAGATACAACAGCATCCATAAGCCTACATATTTTAATTAATTAGATGATTTAGAGACAGAGATGAGTTTTATTAGGAGAGAAAAAAACATAAATTTCATCCAATAAATTGGTAGTTAAGGTTATGAAATTTGATTTGATTTTTTAGAGTTTTTAAAGTGGTTTCTCTTGTAAATAAAAATGTCATCTTACTAGATTGATTTGAAAATGAGAATGAGAGACCCACTTCCTTTTGCCCTATAATACTAGATATATAGGCTATAAGGAGGCTGTAAGGACACCGCGGTATTCAGATTGTAAGTCTCGTGGGGCCCAAAAGGCTATGAGTAAAAATGTCTGTCTCATAGGGACTGCAGTCTAGACAGTTATGGACCTGCAATTTCTCCCTCTATTATATAATCTCCCATGCATTACATATTCGATATACTAATTTACTTATAAGCAAATGCAGCCGCATTCCTCAACGAACATGTCCTCCGTGTCTCTCCAGATGATGTTATCCTCTGTTATATTATTATATAATCTCACGTGGGTTGTATATTCAATATAGTAGATTAAATATAATCAAATGCAGCCACGTCACTCAATGATGATCATATAATGATAATGCCCCCTACACCATAAGCAAGTAGCAACTAATGGCCATGAATATGACAAAATCCAGCAGCAAACATATTGATATCAGCGGTTGAGGGGTCAGAATCATACACAGATACCATTAGTACATTAGTATCAGCATAGTCACATAATTCGTGAATTATTCGGAAAATTCATGAATAATTCATGAATTATCACTAGTAAAATAGGAGGTTGCCCCTACGGATATTGGAATCCGTAGGGACAGATTTAACTTGGCCCTACGGATTAATTCGTAGGGCTAAAAGGTTGCCCCTACGGGCCCAGACGTCCAAGAATAAAAATATTAATTCTTAATTTGGTGTTTGCCCCTACGGAGCCGCAAACAAAGGACCTACGGGTATATCCGTAGGGGCAAATAAATATCAAATTACTAAAGCACAGATCGATCGCCTACGCTCACAATTTTTTTCTCTCTCGATCTCGATCGCGCGCGAAAACAACTCCTCGTCGCCACCGTCGTCCTCCTCGTCGCCACCGGCGTTCTCGTCGCCACCGCCGTTCGGGTCATCGCCAGCGCCGTTCGGGTGAGTAAATCTTGAGGTAAATTAAAGAATTTTTTGATTAACATACGTGCTGGGTCTGGGGTCGGGGGGTTGCGCGCGCGCGAGTTGAGGTTCGGCAGGGGTCGCGGTCGGGGTCGCGGTCGGGGTCGGGGTTAGGGTTAGGGTTGGGGTTCGCTGCTGCTGGGGCTGGGGCTGGGGTTAGGGTTTGCCTTAGGGTTGGTGTTGGGGTTTAGCTGGCCGCGCTGGGGTTAGGGTTAGGGTTAGGTTGGGGTGGGCTGGGCTGGGGCTGGGGGCTGGGGCTGGGGCTGGGCTGGGCTGGGGCTGGGCGCTGGGGGTTGGGGCTGGGTGGGGCTGGGGCTAGGGTTAGGTTAGGGTTAGGGTTAGGTGGATTGATGACAACAAAATACATGGATGGATCGATGAATTTAGTGATGTTATGTGTCCCGTCAACATAGGAAATTCAAACGTATACTCCGTTTTCTCATCTTAAAACTAGCAACCAAAATGTGACTAAAAAATCTTTCTAAATATATTTGAAACACATTTATTAGTTGGGTTGAATATTTGTGATTCCATTATATTATATTGTAAGATGCAGAAATTGTATCCTAAAACTACTTGATCCAATCATCCAACAAATACATTCATAAGATACTTATTAATTTTCCTGTATCTTGTATTGAATCGTAAGATTGATTTGCATGTCGTAAGATATTTGACAACACTAGGATGTCTTTCATAAAACAGAAAGTAAATTGGTGTAGGGAGAAAGCTGCTTGATGGGTGGTGACTGGGTCCATTCTTTCTTCATAATCCCCTTCAACTCTATGCCTCTCAATTATTGTGGGAAAATTAGATATTACTTGAGTGATCATGATATCATTTTTTTTGAATATTTCTTCCGAGAATTTATGCATGGTCTTGACATTGAACTTTATCATACTCCTTAATATTACTTTAGTGATTGATAATATTCAATAAGTTTATGTTGTTGAACCAAATTAAGTAAGGGGGTTAGTCAATTGGAATTGGTGTTTGGAACTTTGAAGTATATCTTTAATGGGATAGGTTTATTTGGTGTCAGTCAAATAAAATGAGAAGTAGAACCTTTTATTGTTAGTTATGAATGAATCTAATATTGGAAGTTGATGGTTTCAGTTAGAACTTTTTTGGTATATGATAGATTTCCGCCTACCAAAATCGTTCCATCCAAAAAGTGAATACAGTGGAACTTCTGTTCTCCTTGCCCATCCACTTTTTCTCTCTGGAAATTTGTAGTCTATATAACTATCTAAAATGTATTTGCTAATACAATTATTTTAACCTGACATACTAAAATATTATTATATTGTTTATGTTATCAATAAGTTATTAGTAGTATTCTCTTGATTGGTAAAAGGGGCATGGGCGTTCGCTCTATACATTCTTAATGGGATAGAAGCCTACTCCCCACAGCCGGAACACACACATACAACAAGAATACACAACAAACGCATAATTAGAGAGCGATTCGAGATGTTCGGGTTAAAACCAATATATGATACTCGATGATAATATGAAACCTTCATATCCCCATCGAAACTCATATATGAAACTAAAAGCGCCATTTAGTCCCCGTCTATCGATTAACATACGTGCGATGCTCGTCGTGACCTAGAACTATACGAAGGTTGTTAAATATCGGACAGTATAGCTCGATACTAACAACCGTCGTATAGTCTACGCGACTAGAAAATTCAATCGTATGGTAACCCATAGATTTGTCCCGTGTGGACAAGTTAAGAATGTATAAAGCAAACGCATTCATTCACTTGTGTTTTCATCTGTTTCGAGATATTTCGTCGGTACCTTTCCGCTGGTTCTCCGTGTACAAAGATAGATTAGATGTTCATTTCAACGTTGTTTCACAGCTTTGAAATGATTATTTATTCTATTACAGTGTACTCGGAGAACAGCGGGGAGGTGCTGCCGAAATTTACTCGAAACGGTTGAAAGCACAAGTGATGGGCGTTCGCTTTATACATTCTTAATGGGATAGAAGCCTACCCCCGACAGCCGGAACACACACATACAAACGCATAACTAGAGAGCGATTCGAGATGTTCGGGTTAAAACCAATATATGATAATATGAAACATTCATATTCCCATCGATACTCATATATGAAACTAAAAGCGCCACTTAGTCCCCGTCTATCGGTTAACATACGTGCGATAATTTATTCTTTTCAACGATAAACGCACACACAAAGCATATACACGGATTTTCTCCTTTGTCAGTAACTATCCCGTTCTTATATTTCTCAATATAGTCAGCATAACTTACAATTTATATGTTATTCAGTCTAACATGGCCCATGAGTACGTCAGAGTTAAGGACTGGATGTATGTGGATTGGAAACAACGTATGCAACCTAAGTTTGTCGCAGGAGTTGCTGCTTTCCTTGAATTTGCACGCGCACATAATAAGATCATAATAGAGAAGATTCTCTGTCCGTGCGATAGATGTGGCAATAAGTACCGGCAGAAGGTAGAATTGGCAGAGCTTCATATTGTAAAACATGGGTTTACTAGACTTTATTCAACTTGGAAATATCACGGGGAAGGAGAAGAATGCAGTACTGCGGTAGAAGAAGAAGGAGAACACGATAATGCGGCAGGAGAAGAAGAAGAATTCGGTAATACGGCAGGAGACGGAAATTTATTTCCATCAGAAGAAATGGAGGATATGGTAGAGCCTGCCCTAGGTGAATCTATTCGTACCGAAGATGACATTCCTTCCGGTCAGGGACCGCGTGCGGATAAATATGAAAATTTCATGAATGATGCTAGGAAACCAATTTATGAGAATGCGAAGTATTCCACCCTCTCATGGTTCGTCCAACTTTTCCAGATTAAGTGCCTAAATGGATGGAGCAACAAGTCATTCACAATGCTTCTTTCGTTCTTGAAAGATTCTATGCCTCCGGAAAATAATGTGCCCGAAAGCTGGTACGAAGCCCAGAAGATGATGTCTGATTTGGGTCTAAAGTGCGAGAAGATTCAAGCATGTCCTAAAAATTGCGTGTTGTACCGGAAAGAGAATTCAGATTTGAAAGAGTGTCCAACATGCGGAGAGGCCAGGTATAAGCCGAAAGATTCTGATAAGAAGCCTGATATACCTGTGAAGATAGCACGATACTTTCCCATAACACAGAGGCTACAGAGGCTATTCAGGTCCAAGAAAACAGCCGAGGCAATGATTTGGCATCACCGTGCTCCTCCAAGCGAAAATGGAAAAATGAGCCATCCAACAGATTCACCGGCATGGAAGGATTTCGATAGGAGGCACGCAATATTCAGTAGCGATCCTGGCAATGTCCGGTTCGGACTGGCTACCGATGGCTTCTGCCCATTCAACTATATGGCTGGAAGTCACAGTACATGGCCCGTTGTAATGATAATTTATAATCTGTCGCCTTGGTTGGTTATGGACCAATCATACTTTATGATGCCTCTTCTTATCGACGGACCAAACTCACCGGGGAACAATATCGACGTCTATCTCCGACCTCTGATCGAGGAGCTGAAAACTTTGTTCATTGATGGTGTAGAGACATATGATTCAAACACAAATACAACCTTCATACTGCGTGCGGCTTTAATGTGGACAATTAATGACTTTCCTGCGTATGGAATGCTATCAGGTTGGTCCGTACATGGTCACAAAGCATGTCCTCATTGCCATGAACACACAACATCAAAATTTTTGAATTTTAGCAGGAAGGTTTGTTATTGCGGCCATCGACGTTTTCTGCCTCCAGACCACCCCTATAGGTTAGACACGGTTCACTTTGATGGTCATCAGGAGTTTCTTGGACCTCCATCCCCATTGTCCGGAGAGGACGTGACTGCTAAATGGGATGGTTACAATAACGTGACCTTCGGGATGGATCCGACGAAACAGGTCAAACCACAATATTGGAACAAGTTAAGCATTTTCTTCGAGCTTCCGTACTGGTCTACAAATTCAGTGCGTCATTGTCTGGACGTCATGCATATAGAGAAGGGAGTATCAGAGCACATACTTAACTTGCTTCTGTGTAAAGACGGGAAATCGAAAGACAACATGAATGCCCGGATGGATCTACAAGAGTGGGGAATAAGAAGTGAACTGCACCCTAAACCGGTAGCGAGTAAACCGGGCAAGTTTGTACTTCCCAATGCCGCTTATCATATGTCACAACCGGAGAAGAAAAGATTCCTGCAGGTGTTGCATGATTTGAAAGTCCCCACAGGTTTCTCAGGATCATTCGGCAAGAAAAAAAAAATTGTGAAGGGCAAGATCGATGGGCTGAAAAGTCATGATCACCATGTTATCGTGGAGCACCTTCTTCCATTAGCCCTCAGGACTTCTCTCCCCGACTCGGTTGGTCTAGTAATCAACGACCTATGTTGTTTTTTCAGGGAGTTGTATGCTAAAACACTGGAGGTTGCGACGCTGGATAAACTAGAAAATTCTATTGCGTTGATACTTTGCAAGTTTGAGCGTATTTTCCCACCGTCATTCTTCGATATCATAATACACTTGACGGTTCATCTTGCAACTGAGGCGAAGTTAGCCGGACCGGTACAATATCGATGGATGTATCCCGTCGAGAGGTACGTGTAATTTTTCGTTTCGCGCAATTTATAAATTTATTGTTGTCCTGTATGCCCGTGTTTATTTATTCAACATATTCTCATTAGGTACCTTTACACTCTTAAGAAGTATATACGCAATAAAAATCGACCAGAGGGTTCTATCATGCAAGGTTATCTTTTTTGATGAAGCAAGCACATTTTGTTTCCGCTATCTGGACGAGAACATTGAGACAAGGCTTAACCGACCACGAAGAATTCAATACGGGCCATATGGTAAAGCCGAGTATAAGAGGGTAGACACTATGTTTATCAACAAGATATACCGGTTTATCTTGCTTAATTGCGCATGTCTTGAACAAATTAGAGAGTAAGTTCTTTTGGATTAATTGTTATATCTGTGTTTGTGTGTGTATGAAATGACATAATATTAATGTCACAATTATTTGTCGAAAACAGAACTCATTTTAACGAGGTACGTGAGGGGCATCCTGATTGGAACGAAGAACGTTTGGAAAAATACCATCAGGATAATTTTTGTGATTGGGTCACAGAGTATGTAAGTTATTCGAATTACATTTTATTGCTATCAGTTTTAATCTAAACTTGTATCGTTATGTATTTATCGTAAAATTTGTTTTGTTAGATCCACGATCCGAACTTGTCTGCATCATTTGAGAGTGATTCAAGATGTTTAGCTCAATTTCCTAGTATGGAGGTTGCATATTACAAAGGATTTGGTGTCCTTGGATACAAATTCGAAGTTAAGGACATAGAAACATCTAGAACCACTCAGAATAGTGGGATTGCGACGGTAGGATCGGACGGTGTGATTTACTATGGGTACTTAAATTGTATACTCGGCATCCACTATCCCGGACGATCAGAACCCTTTTATATATTCCAGTGTACTTGGTACGATCCGCGAACCGATACGGACAGGTGGAGAAGCAGTCTTGGGACTTGGAAAGATGAATATGGATTGACCAGTATGAACACACTTCGATTTTACGGTCAGGACGATCCGTTTATCTTTCCGAACCAAGCGTTCCAAGTATACTACTCACAGTGTTTGAAGCATCCGGAGTGGAGTGTTGTATGCCGATGGAAATCTAGAGATGTCTACGATGTCCCAGAATACGAGGACAGCGATGAGGACGAAGAAGAGAGAAGGCTTAAAGTGCTCCGACCGTCTGTTTCGAAGGACGGGTTGTCTTCGACCGATCATGAAGTTACATGGGTTAGAAATGACATCGACGATGAAATCCAAGTAGATATGTATGATGCGCCTACGAAACGAAAAAGGTTATCAGTAATGTTATATTATTACTTCACATTTTACGCTCTAGATCATATATAGTCAATACTTTTAATGATTGTCTAATGCATCCACGAACCGTTTATCTAGATTTGATGACGATGTCGGGAGCAGCGAGGGGCGGCAGGAGCTCCAGCCGCGGCAGAGGCAGAGGCAGAGCGGTTCTGCAGCCCGGAGAGCTCC
The DNA here is from genome assembly GCA_030015575.1 of Agapanthus africanus. Lineage (NCBI taxonomy): Eukaryota > Viridiplantae > Streptophyta > Magnoliopsida > Asparagales > Amaryllidaceae > Agapanthus > Agapanthus africanus. The sequence continues at coordinate 464,782,354 of JASDDO010000018.1, read as the reverse complement.
GTAGAGAGCTTCAGAGGGCCGGTCTTGCACCCAGATCGGAGACCCCTTCGGATGCCTCCTTCCGTGTTGATTTGGCCACACCTCCAGGTATACTGCACGCATATCCATTTTGAATGTAATATTACAGATATTCATGCATGTTTATATCAAAATTACTTATATTGTCAATGTTTGATTGTCTAGTTGTTGGTGATGCGTCCACATCTGGGACAGAGGCCACCCCCACTCCTCCAGGTTTGTTTATATATCATATAGTGTATGTATATTGATTTAGAATGCTATATCATAAATACACGCATTCCTTTTGCTCTTACTTAGCAATTTTTATTATTGTCTAGCTGTAGGTGGTGACACCACCGCACCTGCGGGTATGTTTATATATCCTATAGTGCATGCATATTGATTTAGAACGTTATATTATTGATCTACACATTCTTTTTGCAATTAGTTAGTGAATCTATTTTTAATTGTCTAATTATAGGTGGTGCGTCCACACCTTCCACAGAGGCCACTCCTGCCGCTTCCATACCCTCCGCATCGTCTGCAGGTTAGTATGAATAAATTTAAAATATTTATTCATTTTACATATGCTCTATAGAATAAATATGAACTTCATGGAAATTTAGCGTCGATGTTTATTTTATAGTTGGAGGGGATGCGTCCGGGTCCGGGACCCCGGTTGTTCCTCACCGGAGGAACTATCGTCCCGCTCGTGCTGCTGCTCGGGCCCAGGCTCGTGCGCTAGTCACCGGAGGTATATATCACACTTGAATTTTTGTTTAACCTTGATTTCTTAATACAACTTTGTCTTATTATTGATTGTCTTGATATTTCGTGCAGACGCAGGGCCTCTCCATCCCCAGAGGGGGACTCGAGGCCCGAATCAGTCCCATAGGCTGAGGCCTGATAGAGCTAGGGGGCAGCATTCCCCCTATTTTTTACCCTTGACTATCGCTATACCGGTCCTCATGCCGAGAGGTTCGGCCGGTATTTGGGGGACGAGAGCCGGATCGTGAAGAACTATCCACTTCACGTTGAGTGGGGCGAGCAGCACCAGCGCTCATTCGCCCTCTTCTTTGATCAGGTTCGGGTATGTATTAATATATATTTTCATTTGATCTATCCAATATATTTATTATTAACACTTGCAATCTAATAACAATGTTTTTTTTTGTATTTTCAGTTGGATTACGATTTTCAGCCTGTAGCCGACCCTGATCACCCGGGGAGGGTGCTCGACCTTCATGCTCTGTACAATGGCCTGATGAAGAACATGCAGGCCAAGGTCCGATACAACAGGAATGAGCTGAAGGCCGACTGCTACTCCCTGTGGATAGCGACCCCCGAGGCAGAGAGAGCGGCCCTCCTATCTACTCCGGCGTTTGCGAGAGTCGACGTAGAGACATGGCCTCTATTGTGCGCTTATTTCGACTCCGAACGCAAACAGGTATATATTTTAAATTTAATTCATTATTTATGATATAATTTATTTCTTTGTGTTTCTTAATTAGAAAACTAAATGTTAATGCGTTGTGCAGAAACAGGCCGCTCAGAATACGGAGAACAGGAAGTCGGCAAAGAGGGGTCACCCCACTTACACAGGTGGCTCGAGGAATATTACTCGAGCCATGGAGTTATCGGTAAATTAAGAGTTATTCTCTAATATTCTGCAATATTAAGAGTTATTCTCTAATATTTCTAATATTAAGAGTTACTTTCTAATATTGCAGACATCTCGGACCGTGGCGTCAGGTGGTACACCGAGCGTGCTATCCGCATATCTTGCCGTCCACGGCACCTCGACACATCCCGCCACGGGCGAGCTTCGATATCCCGACGTCGCTACCCAGGAGTACTGCGTAAGTGTTAATATTTTTTCTACCCAAATTTGAAATTTTAGTTTTGAAAGGTTCAAGTTTAAATTTTATACTTATACTTTACTGCTTAATGTGGGTGTAAGAGCGGGTGGTTGAGCAGGCCCAGGCCTCGGGGATCGATTTTACCGGACAGAACGATCCGAGGCTGCTGACCCCAGTTCTGGACGCCGCACACGGAGGGCACCACGGAGGTTGGGAGAGAGGCCGGGGATTGGGCCCTAGCAGGGCCCATATGAGGTTGGACTCCACCCCGGCGGTTACTTCCTCCGTCTCCAGTGACCGGCATGTCCATCAGGAACTGGATAGCTTGAGGGCCACCGTTCAGGAGTTGAAGGAGATGCTGGTATGTATACTATTTTATAGTACAATATCATTTCATATTATATACATATCAACATATCCATAATTAGTACGTAGCTTGAGCTTATTTGGTTTTAGACTTAAGTTTGATTAATCATACATACATATGTAATTAAAATAAACAATGCTTTTCCAAACTAGATATCCAAACAGGGTTTCGAAATAACTTAATAATGATACGAATTCGAATAATACACAGTTCTTACACGCTTCTTACACACGTTATGTCCAGACGCGACAGGGTAGATCGGCCGAGCCTCCACATGCATCTCCTTCGGCTGCGGCTCCGCAAGCCACTACATCGGCTGCGGTTCCGCAGACAGCTCCTGTAGCTCCACCGCCCACTCAGACTCCCGCAGCCGCGGCTCCGCAAGCGACTACCTCGACGGCGGCTGCGCAGACCACATCGCCAGCTCCACATGCCGCTCAGACTCCCGCTCGCGACGCATTGCAGAGTATATTGACCGAGGAGCAGGCGCGCGTTATTCTAACGTTATTCAGAGGTAGAGCTGGACCGAACTAGGGTAGCTTTTTGGTTCTTATTTTTTGAAACATGTATTTATTTATATCACATTGTACTACATTTTGAAACGATATTGATATTGGTTTGTATTTATATCATATTCAGTTTTTGGGTTTCTTTTGTATATTATATATATGCGTGAGATGTGATTATGAATACTGCAATATATGATTTGATTGATGTATATAGTATTGTGCACAGGGCGGGAAAAAATCTAGCAGCCCATTTTTTAAAAAAAAATACAGACAATATGTACCTACGGATTAAGCCGTAGGTATATATGTTGCCCCTACGGACATATCCGTAGGGGAAACCTGATATTTTCCCCCCTGTGATCTCAGTGCAGGGTGTTGGGAGTGCCCCTACGGATATGTCCGTAGGGGCCACTGTCTATCCCCTACGGGTTTATCCGTAGGGGCCAAATATCAGGTTTACTAATATTTTGCCCCTACGGCATATTACCTACGGATATATCCGTAGGGGTAGAGCAAGGACCTACGGTTCTATCCGTAGGTACATACAATATAGTCAAAAAAACATAAAAAATATATGATATGATTGCCCCTACGGAGTAATCCGTAGGGGCAACAACACCTACAGATATATCCGTAGGGGCAAGAATTTGCCCGTAGGGGCAAGTTCAGGGCCTCAACTTGCACCTGCGGCCTTTGCATCTACGGGGTATTTTTTCGCCCCTACGCATATATCCGTAGGGGCAGTGGGTTGCCCCTACGGATAAATCCGTATGGGCAACCCTTATTTGTAGTAGTGTATCTGACTGCCGATTAAATCTGCGAATTACTCGCATCACCGAACGCGCCGAATTATTGCCGAATTATTCACGAATAATTGCCGAATTATTCACGAATTATTCAAAAAACAGCAAATAATTCACGAAATCAAAATCTAGCGTCTCATATATTAATTTTATATTAATTTTTTGCTTGAAATTCTTTTCGAATATTTCCCGAACACTTACCGAATCTTTCCCGAATACCTGCCGATTTTTTCCGAATAGTTTTCCGAATCCGAATTTTCGACGTCGCCGAATTATTGCCGAATCACGAATTTGTGACTGAGTGTTAGGCCTGCACTAATATGATCAAATTTACAACCTTGTATTTCAAATTTTGACCTTGTATTTCAACGAAATACTTGTCTAAAACTAGAGAAGTTATAAGTAAACAGAGTATAGTACGAGTACTAACCCCTTTGTCCTAATGGACATCGGACAACATATAATATTTTGTATAAGTCCTCTGAGTTCAATAACTCAAACCCTATGCGTCGTAGGTTGAAAACTGTGCTATGGTTAAGAAAAATCACACCGTTGTTGAATGCTGCTTACCTAACCATCAACCGATATAGGTAAATGTCATAGACATAATTTTAAAATTTTATATCTCACTTTATAAAATATACGTATAGATATATCGGTTTGAAATTGGTGCATAACAACGGATATTCAAAACCAAATATTTGCTGTTAGAAAAAAACCCAGGTGATTTTCTCAAATATCACCAATTACAAAAAATTCTGATATATTGAGGATATAATCACCCAATTCCCAATATTCTACTCCCACTCAGCATGTATAACACCATACGGATGTGAGAATCAAGTCTGGTAAATACATACCCTGGAGTCAGAATTTAATTGGGAAAACAGTTTTCAATTAACACCGTACAGTAAAACTGAAACATGAAAATATTTCGAAAGGTTATCCGAGTGTTCCTAGTAATGCCACTTCCACTATCCAGATTCATGAAGTAACCGTATATTTCAGTTTCATCACTCCAATCCCTTTATATGTCTTTACTTATTACTTTCTTTACACCTTATGTTAGGCTAAATGGTTTTCTTCCTTTCCTACCTTTCGGCACCAGCCTAAAATTTGGAAGAAGATTATCTGATAAGCGTAATAGGTGTACTCTCCTAATACTAGGAGCTCTCGCAAACTGAGAGATGGTAAAAGGGAAAAGACAACCGAACAATCATATTCAATTTCTCCAGAATCGAAAACCATTCTCGAACTGAAACAAGTTTTTTCGAGTTCGTATATAACTATACAATGACATATTCAAACAATATAGATCTTTGTAGTGATACGGAGTGTTTCGGAAAAAAGCAAAGCGGAAGTAGGAGTGGCAATGATATACGCAGCTTCGTCGTGATAGTAGTCGCAATTTCCTTTACTATCATTCTAATCCCTTTATATGTCTTTACTTATTACCTTCTGTATACCATATTTAGGCTAATCGGTTTTCTTCCTTCTCTACTTTTCGGCACCTACCTATGGTTTGGAAAAAGACTATCCAATAAGCGCAATAGATGTAATCTCCTAATACCAGGAGCCCTCGCAACCTGAGAGAAGGTAAAGAGAAAAGAAAACCGAATAATCCTATTCAATTTCTCCTGAACCGGAAACCATCCTCGAACTGAAATAAGTTTCTTCGAGTTCGTATGTAACTATATGATAGCATATCCAATAAATATGGATTTTCGTGGTGATACGGAGTGTTCCGGAGAAATACAAAGAAAAAATAGGAGCGGCAGGGATATATTCGATTATGACAATCCAAAAGCCAAAGTGTTTTAAGAAAATTCGGTCAACTTGGTTCATAAGTTTTAGTTTAGGGTCAGGTCATGATCGCTGGCAAAGAAAGAGAGAAAAGAAACACTTAGCGTGCACTCTAACCTAAATTAGATTGGTTAATCACTTTATCTAATCAGGATTGTTCCCACTGTTTTCTTGAATTCTCCTTAAAATCCTAAAAGGAGAATTAGTCGGGATCATCTGAAAATCACCCGAGGAGTAACACCTACTTATCAGTGGGAATCAGGATCCAACTATCATCGCATGATAACTTGATGAAAACCGCCCAAGTCACCACACTCCAGAAGGTATGCGCATACCTGGCAAGTTTCCTGTATATTTGAAACTCCCGATATGGTTTTTAGCTCTAAGGCCCAAGTGACCTTGACTAATGATCAAAAGGTCCTAGTCAAGTTCTACCCGTCATTTTCTTGATTGCATTAGACCCATACGTACGGGCATTGACTAAATACCAAAATGATCGCACGACTGTCCTAACCAATCGCATTATCATACAACGGAAAAGCATTACATAGCTACCGAACACTACGCCTCGACTAAAGATCGAAATACGTAGCACGAATACTAAGCACTACCAATCCGAAATGACGGAGGGCTACGGCTGGGGGTGGGATGTGACAAAATATCTTAAAGAAAATAAATTGACTCCGAGCACAATAAAAAATTTCTTATGCTTTTTCATTTTCGAAATTATTCAAAAAAAAAATTTGGCCCTTTGCCTTAATCAAGGCAAGAAGTTCATATTTATGATTAAAAAAATGTTGATGCATTTAATTTTTCTTCAGAATTTGATATATAGCATGATATAATCAACGATACTTAAAAACCTTTTTACTAAAGATGCAGTAAAAATAACTGTCTTTAGCCACTCCTCCCTCCTTCCACCTCTCAACTTGCCCTTGACCTCTCCCTTAAATCCCCTCAACGCCGCCCCTCAAGTCTACCCTGTCCCCCTATCCCGACTCCTCCCCTCCCTCCACCTCCTCCTCTATCCCAACTCTCTCATTCCCACCTCTCTTTCTCTCTCCATTTTCTTCAGCATCAACTTTCATCATCACCAACTTCATCTTCTACAATAGCGAGTATGGTAGCATAGTAATGTTGTTGAATATGATGGTCTGCAAACATATTTCTCAATGATTTATGGTTCTATATATGATCATACCACAAGACTGTCTAATAAAATTCATTCCAAGTAATTCAGTGGTGCATGTCAGGACATACAACAACATAAACAACATCATTATCAATAATCTATCATCCTAAACTTTTAGTTATATAAATCATTCCTTTTCATTCTGCTCCGTCAAGGACCATTTCAATGCCTGTACAGTATATATATACTCAAAATAATTTCAAAGCGTCCGTTGTATCAATGAAAAATGTTAATAACAAAAAGAATGACATGGTAGCCCCATAACAATCCCAATAAGCTAGATATATATCTTAAACTGCAGCTTACTTCTGACAAGCAACAAACCAATACAATACCAAAAGGTAATCCTGCTTCACAGAACAGAGGTTTATTCCAAAAGCCAAAGAACAAAAATTTTAAAACTAAAAGAGAGAAAAACCAAGCAACCATAAGTAATTTATTTTTATTCGACCATTGGAATATTGAACCAATGACCTCACACTTCAGAGAGGAAAGCTTTTTTTATTGTCGGAGCTAAGGAGAAGTGCATCAGCTAAATATCGGTTGTACCAGGAGCAAAGTGATATTATCTTTCATAGTCGCGTCGGAGTGAGTGTAAGAATCATAATCCTTGTATACTGTTTCCAACGCTCGAGCAAGATTCACGACTCTCATGACAAGATGCGTCGAGATTCCATTCTCATCAAGGCATCCTTGGTTCAGTTCTTTCCATGCATTTTCGTTCATCTCCCGGAGTTTCTGGCATGCTTGGATCGGAGACACATCATGCTCTTTCATATAGCACTGGATTGATGAGGCAACATGCTCTCTCTTTTGTTCAAGCTTCAAAATTCAAAGTAAATGTAAATTAACGGCTTAAGTTTCACTAAAATACCATGGATTTTTAAACCGATAATAAAAGCATTAAAATTAAGTCAATTGAAAATACATATAATATAGATTTCAACAATTTTTAATTTAACACCGTAAGTTGTTGCCCCTAACTATGTACAGAATTTTGAATTGAAAATTGGCATTTTACAGTAATTCGAAAGACTTCAGAAATTCACGGGCCACTATACATTGCAACTAAGTGTCGCGATATTTGTTTGCAATTTATAAAGCTCAATGCATTTAAATTTATCTGGAAAATGATGGAATTTGTTGGTATTTTAGTGAAATTTAATCTAAAATTAAATAGAAACTTCCGGGTTACAAATTAATGTACATTACCTAATTAATGTACATTACCTCATTAGATACAACATCATCCATGAGCCTACATAATATAGTTGCAGCTTCCAAAACTTTTGGGTAACTAAGGATCCACTCGAACGCTTGCTTGGTCGCAACATCGCCCATACCGAGAAAAGAAGTACAAACCAGTGTAGGGTAGGTGGTGCTAGGGAGAGCAACCGATAGATACTCTTCTAATGGAGGAACATACTTTGCGTCTCTCCATTCCGCCTCCTTAAACCAAGCTTTCGCCGTGCTTTTAATCTGTTATGTGATTTTAAATAAAAAATTGAAGTATCATTTTAAGTGCTCATATATATTTTTTTATTTTTAAAAACTTTATGATATTTAATATTAAGTTTCGATAGTTATTAGAGCTTACTGCTTCTTTAAAGTAGCGGACACGATAAGATACTTGGTCCGCTGCCAACTCATTCTCGAAGTCCTTGACCGTATCATAGAAATGAAGATATTGGAGCTTTAGGCACTCATTCATTTGATCAACCCCAGCTAAATCCCACCTGCATATGAGATGAAAATAACAAAAAATGACTAAATATTCTTTTTGAAGAAATTCAAAAAATTTAACTCTAAACAACTCAGACTGTTTTGTAAATTCACCTGGTATATTTTGAGCCTTATTTATGATTTTCCGCACAGATTGCGGGGTGGGTGTTTTGGCTAATAAATTACTTGAGGGGGGATAATTGTTAGAGGGGTAAACTAATGGGGAGATTTGTGCAGTTAATTAACCATACCCTAAAAACAAATCTTAAAGTTAAATGTAAACTTTAAATTATTAGAGTTACCCACAAATTATCATACCTTTGGAGCGATTCCGTGTGAACTCGTAGCTCCTCCAGTGTACCATACACATCATATATATCGTCGATGAGAGAGAAATGGATAATCACCTTCGTCATCATAATTCTAGCTCTCGAGAAATGAGGCTCAAAATATACACCAAGTATCCAAAAGTAACATTCCACCACTCGATCCCTTGCGAAGATAAGCTTTTCTGCAAGCCCTGATTCTATCCACCACCTAATCCGCAAAAACGCTCATAATATCAAATCTTAGTTTCTTAACTTAAATTAATAATGGATGAATCACACGGAACCACACTTAACTATCATTGTTTTTCACTAAACTAACTTAAAGTTTTTATTACAATAAACGCTCTCAACCTTTGGTTGTAAGGGGATTTTTTTCACTAAAATACCTTTTTATTACAGTATTGATTTTTTCTTCCCCTTAATGGCTGTTAACTGGGAAAACGATCATAGTCAAGGGTGATATAATGTAATTTAGGCGAAAATAAATTATAGGCTTACTTGGAGATAATCTTAACCTCTTCTCGGTGAAGTATTTGAAGCAGATGGAAGTCCAGCTTCGCGAGTTCTAATTCCACATCATTTCTAATATCTTCATCTTCTTGGTAAATATCGATATATAACCTCGCCTCAAGTCTCTCTATTCGCCTACGTAAAGGCGAGCGCAGTGCCTGAGAGATCTGTGTTGCAAGAATTGGTTTCAAATTACAGCTTTCCTTTGATTGCAGATGTTTTCTAGCGAATTCTGTAGCGTCGTCTAATATGGATTCGCCAGGGATGCTAAGATATGAAGCTTCATAAAGGCTTAACAATCCCCTAACATCTTCGCTCAATACGGCTTTGAAATTTCCTTCGGCGTCCTTAAACTTTCCAAAAATATCTGCTTAAATATCGAAAAGGTTAATGGTCCCTATGGGGACAGGAAAGGCGATATCAACGGTGACAACAAAATGTAGTTACCAGAAGAGACATGATAACCATGTTGTCTTAGCAATCGAAATCGAAGGGCAGCAAAATGCAAATCATCGGCACCAGTTTGGTCGTTGTGAATTCGGCTTAACGCCTCGTCAATTTCCTTTTCAAAGTGATAAAAAAGCCCAAGACGCTGAAGTGCATCGACCAATTCCATCTCTTGCAACCGGTCATCACAATTTTTCATCAGCAGTTTCACTTGTGTTACTAATTCGCCAACTCTTCCTTTGATCCACTCCTCTGACTTCTGCAAGAGCACAAAACCGACATTTGTATCATATCGATACATGCCCAACCCCCCACCACGCCACCCCCCACCCCCCCACCCCCCCACCCCCACACACACACACCAAAAAACAAACAAAATTTATAGAAACAAGTACTTTTATCAACAAAACCTTCAATCCAAACATTATCGACAAATCCCACAATTCTCGCGTCTCTATTCTTCGACGAAGGTCAGATTATCTTGGAGATTTTGTCATTTCTAGATAAATCAAGTAAATTTAAGGTTTTTCTTAAAGGATTTTTCTGATTTGTTCGGCTATGCTTGTTATTTAGGCAACTATCCTTGGGAATACTTTAAAAAATATCTTTATACTAAGTTATAACAATGATATTTATTTGGTGAATGTCAACTGTATTAAAGTATAAATTATAACACTCAAATTTTTATGATCCGGCATTAAGAAAATGTTATATATATATATATATATATATATATATATATATATATATATATATATATATATATATAAAGATGACCATAAATATTCCATTTTTCCTCTTTTGCTTATCTCTAATATTTATGCTCCTGATTATCATCATACCCTTTTTGATCATTTAATTTATACTCTTAGCCGTTCGTCTACTGAGAATTGAATTCAATATGTAGCTGGATACTATCTAAAATATCGATAATTTTTTAGACCCTTTATTGATCAGACATCAACCCTCTTCAAATGACATACCAAAATATGTTTCAGGAAATTAACTATATCAACTAAGAAACTTTTAACAAATTTATGATTGCACGGAATTATAATTGAGTTAGGTTAGTGGTTTGAGGCTCAAGACCAAGCACAAGTTGGAAGTTAGTTTCTTAACATTTTGTTTTTAAATTGCAAGGAAAATTCATTATCATACTTTCATCATATTCAAATAAGAACCCTAAACTCGCTGTACTACAAATAAATACACATGTTTCAACAAACTCTTTTAATTCTTTATTTCACAAAAAGCAAAGTTAAAATATATTAAATTGGAAAAGGATAAAACACGCAAAAAATTCTCCATACATATAAATTGTGCACTAGACACCTTCTCTCACTAGTTTTCCGTCCAAAATTAGAATTCCATTAAGAAGATGGAGTTTGGGCTGCTCTCTTACTTTCTAAGTATCTAGGTAGGTCTTTCCTTCACAAAAATAAACCACATTCTCGCTTAGCTGAAAGTTGAGATTTAGCGGAACTAAAGAACATTTTCCTTTCGGTTGTCTGCTAACTCAAAACTTGTAATTGAAGGGTCAACGGCAACGGCATTCGCTAAGCTCATTGTTGTAGAAGGTTGAGAAAAATAAGCTGGTTTTTATTATCATTTTGAGTGATCTATGATCGAAACCCAAGCCTAAAACCAAATTGAGGGAAATGTTAGGAATTTTGAAAGAAAAAAAGAGGCTGGAGGTTTTAAAACCCTACACCGATACTCCGCGTTAACCCTTTAATGAAGTAATGAAAGATGCAAAAAAAAAAAAATTCTTTTTAGGCCTGTTAATAGATTTTTTAGTGCAACTTATATGAAAGAGGGGTCTTTTAAGCAATACAAAATATGGGAAGGTGTTTTAGCACTTCGCTAAGCATGAATGAAACATAAAAAACCTCCCCCAGAAGGGCCACCTCCCCCTAAAAAACCTGACATGAAATAGAAGAACATTGAGAAGGCGCTAAACCTGAAAGTTTGAAGGCGGAAATTGTTGACGAACGAAGTAATCTCTCCAAACAGAAGAGTGATAATTTGCAGATTCTGGACGGTGAATATCATTTTCTAAAGGCAACATACTATTGTTGATTTTGAACTCAAGATCACCACTCACAGCTGCCATCTCTCTCTTTGTTACTTAAATAAATTGAATTGATATTAATTTTATCAATGTTAAGAGTAGAGATTTGAATTGGGTTGATTTGAGCCTTCTTCATGTTGGTTTGGTATTTATAGCAGATTTTGATTTGATTACATGCATCAGATTAAAATGAAAAGGACTTGCAGTAGGGCTTGCAGTAGCCTATTGGGAAGACCCAGGATCGAGCCGGAGTGTCTTGATTTTGAGGGGTGACTAATTTATTCCACCTCGTATCTCAAAAAAAAAATCATATTGAAATGACTTGAACATTATTTATCCTCCTTGACAAGACAAGCAGTAGATTCTTGTATCATAACATGTTAAAAGATAATGATGAATTAGGGTCTGTTTGTTTTGGAGCAACAATGTGAAAAGCATCACCTTTCTCTTTTTTTCCATCACTTTTGTCAGTTTCCTTATGTGGTTGGGTTTTGTACATGCATGCGATGCATTTGTACATAACTAATTGTATTTTGTTTAAAAAAAAGTATATAGTTTAAACATTTAAAATGGTAGATAGTATTCAAATAGTTGAATTTTCTTACCAAAAATAGAAAAAAATTGGGAAGAGAGTAGCTGGTATTTCTTAACTTTTTCCATATTTATATATTTTATGCAGTTTCCATATTTATTATAAGCCATGTAAACTCATGTTGTGTGAAATGTTTATTTTGTACCCTTTATCTAAAATTTAATTAGTGTATCAATTGCTAAATTGATATGTTTAGGAGATTTGGAGATGCTTAGGAGAAATAGGCGTTAAATGGCTGACAGATCTGTTTAATAAGATTTGGCAAACAAAAAAGATGCCAAATGAATGGAGGAAAAGTATCCTTGTACCTATCTACAAGAATAAGGGTGACATTCAAAGTTGCTCCAACTACCGTGGAATAAAACTAATGTGTCACACCATGAAACTTTGGGAGAGAGTGATTGAACACAGGCTAAGGAAGGATATTAAGATAACAGAGAACCAATTTGGGTTCATGCCTGGACGATCGACGACAGAGGCGATTCATTTGCTTCGTCAACTTGTCGAGCGCTTTCGAGAGAGGAGAAGAGATTTGCATATGATATTTATTGATTTAGAAAAAGCGTACGACAAGGTACCTAGAGAGGTATTATGGAGGACAATGATGAAAAAGGGGGTCCCCGTCAAGTATATTGACATAATCAAGAATATGTACGACGGAGTAGTGGCAAATGTCAGAACTTGCGGTGGCTTAACAAGTGATTTTCCGATTACTATTGGTTTACATCAAGGATCTGCATTAAGTCCTTTCCTGTTTACCATCGTGATGGATGAGCTTACTAGAACTATCCAAGATGAGGTCCCTTGGTGTATGCTATTCGCTGATGATATTGTTCTAGTAAATGAGACGAAAGCAGGGGTTAATGCCAAATTGGAATTATGGAGACAAACATTGGAATCTCGGGGATTCAGATTGAGCAGGTCCAAGACAGCATATATGCACTGCAAATTTAGTAGCCAGAGAAGTCAAAAACCATATTGGTATAACATTGGAAGGGCAAGAGATATCACCGAGCGACCAGTTTAGATATCTAGGTTCCATCATCCAAAGGAATGGGGAGATCGATAGTGATGTTAATCAAAGGATCCAAGCTGGTTGGTTGAAATGGAGGAGTGCAACAGGGATTTTGTGTGATCGTAACTTTCCGTTAAAATTGAAAATGAAGTTTTATCGGAGCGCTATTCGGCCTGCCTTATTATATGGTACAGAATGCTGGGCTCCTAAGAAGCATCATACACAGAAGATGCACGTAGCGGAGATGCGCATGCTTCGTTGGATGTGCGGTAACACTAGAAAAGACAAGGTGCGAAATGAGGATATTCGTGCAAAAGTTGGTGTAGCACCCGTGGAGGAGAAGATGCGGGAAAACCGGCTTAGATGGTTTGGTCATGTGCGACGCAGACCTATGGAAGCACCGGTTCGACGAATAGATACTCTCGATATGGGTAATGGCAAAAGGGCAAAAGGGAGACCGAAGAAAATATGGATGGAGGTTATACGAAACGATATGGTTGCCAAAGGACTCAATGAAAGTATATTGTTCGATAGAAGTGAGTGGAGACAGAGGATTCATGTGCTGGACCCGGCGTGATTCTCATGTTGGTTCATGTAGCCTACCCCATATGCTTGGGATAAAAGGCTCAGTTGTTGTTGTATCAATTGCTAAATTATTTTTTGTCATCAAAATTAAGAAACAAAATCATGTTATTTTTCTTTGCATATTCTCCTTCCTTTTAGAGCAAATAAATATATAAGATTTAGAACCTTTTTTTATTTTCTTTATTCTGCGCAGCTGATGCTAAAATAACTTTTGAAAATAATTTAAATAATCATTTAAAAATAATTTAAATAACTTTTTGAGAATAACCTATATATAAAACAAGAGATGCACAGACATATAAGGGAATTCAAGACATGGATAAAAAAGAGTTAACAAGTATTAGTGTTTTGCACGTGCGCTCCACATATATAATGACTTCAATTTTTCAGAGATCAAATTAGTTGATTTAGACGGTGAGAACAGTTAATTTAAAGAGAGGGGTTATAGCTGTTTAGTTGAGGGATTTGAGTTGGGATTGTGAGTTTTAGAGTTCAAATCCATATGGATTTGCTAATGTTTTGTTTGGTTGGTGGATTTGGGTTCGGACGGAATTGTTGCCGCATCATCTAAAACATGCATTCATGACTCTAAAAAAAATGGATTTGGAAGAAGCTTTCTCCACACAAACTTTTTAGGAATAAAAAAAGTACTCTCATTATTTTAATTGTGTTGGAAGTGAGAGATTTTGTTTTATTTGAAGGTAACAAAAGTTGTTCTCGTTATTTTAATGTTACAATCAAATCTAGATTTTAGGATCCATATCGGTTGGGACAACCAAACGAAGAATTGAAAACTGTTTTTTTTTTACTCATAATCATTAACTTGCTACAGACCAAACTAAAAATTACAAAATCCATGTTTTTTCTATCACTACTAAAATAGGGGGTTACCCCTACGGATATTGAAATACGTAGGGGCAGATTTACTTTGGCCCTACGGATTAGTCCGTAGGGCCAGACGGTTGCCCCTACGGTCATTACATATTTATATAAAAATTATTAAATCTTAAATTGTTGTTTGCTCCTACGGAGCCGCAAACCAAGAACCTACGGACTTATCCGTAGGGGCATCTAAATAGGGATTTAAGTTAAAAGCTCAGATCGATCCCTACGCTCATTATTCCTAATTCTCGCGCGAAGAAAAAATTCCCAAACCCTCGTTCCCGCCGATCGATCGTCGTTCTCGTCGTCGCCAGCGCCGCCGATTCGTCGTAGCCACCACCTGCTTTCGTCGTAGCCACCACCTGCTTTCGTCGCTGTTCATCACAGAAAACTGCATTTTATACCGCCCATTCTTATGCTCGTTTGTTTATAGGCAGGTGCTTTTAATCCGTGTTTGCTACATATTTACAGGCTACAGGCTCCTGGTCCAAAATAACGCAAATGATACAAAATCTCTACTGTTACGCCAAAATCCAGGACATCTGTTGCCAGCAGAAAAAAGCCGGGTTCCGATCATCCGTATCCGTCCAATGCCGCGTATCTGTTCCAGAGACAAGACAAATGACAGTGGTCATTCATGTCTCAGACAAGCACAAAGCACGAGAGGGGCAGCACAAAGCACGAAAGGGTCAAACACAAAGCACGAGAGGGACAAGCACAGAGCACGAGAGGGTATGGTGCATTCAATGCATAAAGTGTTGATTCAAAAATTCAAAAATTCAAACTTCCCTCCAAATTTTGGATGCATTCAAATTCAAATTAAAGGAAAGGTCTTGTTCTTTTGCCTATAAAAGGAAACCATTGGGTAAGTGAGAAGGAGTCCAATTTTTGCCATACAATGTATCATTCTTTTGCTTAGCTTCTCCTTGAGGTCCTTGCCTTCTCTTGATCTTTCAACCGCTTCATTGAGCTTGAAGGTTTAAGGGTTGGTTATTGATCTCAAGGGTTGTATCATTATGGAATCAATAAAGCTCTTCTCTTTTGTGCTTCATTTCACATGAGTTCTTTACCCTTCTCTTGACCTTGCAACCTCTTGATTGAGCTTGCAAGTTTAAGGGTTGGCTATTGATCACATGCTTGTCTTGAGTTCAAGTGTTCTTGTAATTATTTTCTTGCTTATTTCTTTCTTGCTTTTTATTACTTACTTTACATTCATGCTTTACTTTCTTGCACTTAAATTCCATGCACTTACTTACTTATAATCTTTTCTTTTCTTTTGCTCTTTTTGGTTCTTTTTTGTGAATGGTTGTAATTATCGTTGTTAAGAATAAATACGGTATTGTAAGTTAAGATTTCTTTACTCGTTTCCTTTTCCCGTTATTTTCCATTGAACTCCGCCCAAACGATACGCAAGCGCTCCGTTAGCCACCCTACCCTACCAAGGTAACGGTGATTCCTAACTGCGACCGGTTGTGTTCGGTTTGGCCGGAGGCGAAAGCAAGAGACAAGAACGGAAGGACAAGGGTAAATAAGCCGGATTCCACGAATACCGCGCTTAAATCTCCTAATCCACGTTGTTGCCGATTGTTCTAGCTTCAATTGGTCAAGACTCGGCTCAAAGGTTTTGAGTACGGATTTCTTTAACTTACAATTTCATATCTTTTTCTTAACAACTTTATACTTGCATATAAAACACATAGGTTAGTCTGAACAAACATATACACATTCTTTATTGACTCGTCTAAAACAAGAACGAACATACAACCATCTCCCTGTGGATCGACCCGTGCTCAACCGGCTAGCTGCAAAGCGACACCGTCCTGATCGCGGTTATAACTTTAGAATTTTGAACATCCGACACGCTCCCGGCGTGCGATCAAATGGCGCCGTTGCCGGGGAGACGGTAGCGTATTTTCTTTCTTGTTATTCGGGTTAATATTCTTTTTGTATCTATTTATAAAAAAAATTCTTTTTGTTTTTTTTTTGTGATAATTTTTGTGAGCAAATCTGCAGATTTTTGCGGATTTGCAAAAGGCGATTGTGGGAGAACGATTGTTTGATTCTTTATAGAATTTTTATTGAAACTAGCAAACGCTAAAAAATTGACTAACCCGTATTTGTTGCAGTGCCGTGCTTAAACTAAAAAACGATTGTTTGATTCTTTATAGAATTTTTATTGAATTGCGCATTGCATACATTAATACGGACTTAAGGGCAAGCGAACCCCACAATATACGGTAAAGGATTTCATCACCTTTTCCGTGGCCCACAAATCACAAACTTGAGCATAACGTTTACCCGCACAAACTTTAAAAGAAACTAGACTTTAAGCCTTAAGGACTTCGCGCTCACTAGGAGAAGTTAACTGTGTTTAGAAGCTCGCTTAACGGTATATTGTTTACGGGGTGTCTAGGAAAGTGTTAACGGCGAAACCGCCAAAACAGAAAGGGTTATTTAATTAAGGAACTTCGCGAAAGCGTTGGAAAACCTCCCCTTATCTCTGCACTTACCTGGCCTCGTGATCAGTGTATCTTGAGCCCGTTTCTCGACACAGTTTTACTTCGACAATCAAGTTCTGGAGCAGATCTAGTTGACCTAGGTGAACCCTAGAACGATTAGGTGTGTGGTATTTTTGTGTCGTGATTGTTTTTGTCCAGATTCTTTTTTGCATATTTCATTCTTTTGTTAATATCTATCTAACAAAAACCAAAAAAAAAATTAAAAAAAAATTAAAAAAAATTAATTAAAAAGATCACATTCTTTTTCCCCTCCTTTTCTCTTCCTTTCTTTCTTTCTCTTTTCATATCATGGGTACCCCACCTCGAAAAAATCATGCCGAACTTTGGTACCCACAACCAGACATTACTTCTTACGGTTCTTGCTTTGGCCGAACTTCGAACGATCCATCCATGCCAAAAATTTCATTGAGAGATCGGATAGACGCATCTAGGACAAACAATTTGACTCCGCAATCCACTTCGTATCAACCATTTCAAACATTCACCCCTTCTTACGTTGATACCCCTTCTTCGAGTCATGTTGCAACTCCAAGACCTATGTCTATTGCAGAACGTATTGAACAATCTCGTAGCCGATCTTTCACTCCTGTCACCACTTCAAATTCTTGGGATCAACAATTTCATTCACCTTCTTATCCAAATGTTGATCCTACCCCTGTCCAACCATTCAATTCCTACCAGTCTTACCCAACTTTTGCACCTTCCCTAGACATTGCTTCTACACAGCCATTTGGGAATTTTCAGTATCCAAACAACTTTGAATCTTTTACTGAAACCCCTTCACAACCCATGTCTAGTCTGGAACAGTCATTGGAAGACTTTAGGGTAGCGTCAAGCCAACAGATGATTGATTTGAATGCGTCCATGGCCGCCCTCATACAACCTAGTGACCCGGTAGCTAGTTTTCAACTAGCTCCAAAATTTTCAATGTATGAAGAGGCGGTAGGACAGGCTGAGAATTTGAGTGGAGAGAGTGAGATGTACCCCCTTCCGAATCAAGCCTACCCAATTCATCTTGACTCCCACAACTCCGGTTTTGAATATCTATCTAGTGTTCCAACCGATTCATTGATTACAGATAGAACAGATAATGAGTTGTGTGACTTCGTAGTGTTTGATTTACCTGATTGTGAAGGGTCCCTTCCAAGTGAAACCAATCTCAATCCTTTTGACCTCTACACCTCCATCTTAGACCAAAATCGATTGAAATCCATGTTTTTGATGAGGTGTCTGAGAATATTGATTTTCATTTGATTCAGGATATTGACGCTGGGAATATTTTGGATGATGAACCCATAGATTTGGCTGAGTTTGTCTCTTCAAATTATCATCCCGAGTCATTAAATGTTTTTCCCGAACCCCATATGCGTCTTGATTTTGAAGAGAAGTGCATGGATGTGCTAAAATTTGAAGAAAATTTTGAGGATGGTTTTGAGGATGAACCAGTTTTGCTTGATGAGTCGGATTTCCAAATTCATCCTATTCCTGTCATTGACTGTGTACACCCTCCTGAACCTTTAACCGATACCCTTCCTCAACCACTTCCCTCCATCCTTTCCATCGTTCCAACCTTGCAAGAAACCGTATCATTTTCACTTCATGTGTCTGGTTTACCAAGTTCGGCATACCCATGGTTTCTCACGAATCTTGAGGGATTTGACCCCATTTCTCGACGGGTAAATATATTAGCACAATCGCTTTTCACACATCGGTCATCACAAATTGTGCTAATCTATTTACTCCATTTGCACCCTCAAGTTCGCATTCCACTTCTTTTTCCCTTCCGCCATTCTTCTTCTTCTCATATACCGAGACCGTATGCCACTTCTATCTCCATACTGTCTCGCGTATTCTCCATCTCTTTTCTCTACGCCTTCTTTCACCAGCCACTGCTTTATCACGATAAGATCTTTGAATGGTTGGTGTTAACTTTTGGCCTGTGTAAGGCCTTGTATAGATTGATACTATTCTTTCCCCCCCCTCGATCCTGAACT
The DNA here is from genome assembly GCA_030015575.1 of Agapanthus africanus. Lineage (NCBI taxonomy): Eukaryota > Viridiplantae > Streptophyta > Magnoliopsida > Asparagales > Amaryllidaceae > Agapanthus > Agapanthus africanus. Next base: position 464,763,155 of record JASDDO010000018.1, on the reverse strand, counting down.
TCAACGCTTAACAGTGGAAACACTGTTTTACTTAAGTTTGGGGGGAACCTTTTTTGTATATATTTTTTTGTTTTTTGTTTTTTTTGTTTTGTATATAATTTGTTTTTAGGGAGCGCCGACAATTTTGACCCTCTTGGTATATCCTGACAGTGAGGGCACTGTCAAGTTTAAGTTTGGGGGTGTGCTCGGTAAGCTTTCTTCCTTCGCATTCATTTGTATATTTTGCATTTGCATACCTTATTAAAAACCTACAAAAATCGAAAAATTTCAAAAAAATATAAAAACTTTGTCGTCAAGTTAGCTAATAGGGTAACTTAGATTTTTATTCCGAAGGTTTAGTTGATATATTAGAAATAACTAAATTCTAGGCTTACGAATTGAAAACCCTAAAAATAACCCTCATTCTGTCTAACTTTGGTAAGTATACGTCCTTACAGTTTTTTGAGTTCAGTTCTTGAGTTAAGTCAAGATGAAGGGAAAGTATTGAAGCTTTACTGGAGGATAAGTCTGAAAAATAGTTTCTTTTCTTGAGTTCAAATTCAGAAAGTATATACCCTACAAACTGCACTTACACGCACCTTGAAACTTGGGATAGTAGAGGATACCTAGAAATACTCTTGCCTGAAAGCCTAGTATGAAAGAAAAAACGGTATTTAAAGCTAAACACCAAAAGAGCATGTTGAAAAATATATCCGGTCTTGAAAAAGAAAAAGAAAAAGAAAAAGAAAAAAATAGAATAAAGTCAAGACCTGGAAACTGCTAGTTACGCTTTAAAGTTCACACATTCAGTAATCGGTCGTTAGTGCCTCAAGAAGCATTAATAGTCGCATGAAAGGTGTGTGAGCAAATCCGTCCATCCTTAATGAAAAGAAGTAGTATTTGGTATTAGGGCAAGGGTATTATAGCTTGAATTGAATTCTTGAGTGTAGGGGTGCAAATATACACACACGTAGGGGTATACAATCGATATTTGGATAAAAGATAGAAATAAAGAATAAGACTTGTGTTTTATGTAAAGTTGATAAAAATCCCTGATTTGAGACCGCACTTTAGAAGGAAAACTCAAGAGAACCAAGGTTAAATAGATAGGAGGTGTGAAAAATAAGGGTTGAATATTTCTAACTTAGGATGATAGAGTTTCTAACGTAAATACTAAACTGTAGAAGTAGAATCGATGTTAACTTATGACACTGGCTTGACGGGATTTTGTGGGTGTAATCCGCTGAAAACCCTCAGGAGACAACACTCCTCCTACTAGGGACACCTAGAGGTTTAACGGCTTGTTGCACACGCTCAGTGCAATCGCGTTCCCTGCAAAAGTGCGGTTAGGATTCTCTTTTGTGAATAAATGGTTTTGCTCGGGGCGAGCAAAAGATAAGTTTGGGGGTATTTGTTCATCACAGAAAACTGCATTTTATACCGCCCATTCTTATGCTCGTTTGTTTATAGGCAGGTGCTTTTAATCCGTGTTTGCTACATATTTACAGGCTACAGGCTCCTGGTCCAAAATAACGCAAATGATACAAAATTTCTACTGTTACGCCAAAATCCAGGACATATGTTGCCAGCAGAAAAAAGCCGGGTTCCGATCATCCGTATCCGTCCAGTGCCGCGTACCTGTTCCAGAGACAAGACAAATGACAGTGGTCATTCATGTCTCACTCAGACAAGCACAAAGCACGAGAGGGGCAGCACAAAGCACGAGAGGGTCAAACACAAAGCACGAGAGGGACAAGCACAGAGCACGAGAGGGTATGGTGCATTCAATGCATAAAGTGTTGATTCAAAAATTCAAAAATTCAAACTTCCCTCCAAATTTTGGATGCATTCAAATTCAAATTAAAGGAAAGGTCTTGTTCTTTTGCCTATAAAAGGAAACCATTGGGTAAGTGAGAAGGAGTCCAATTTTGCCATACATTATATCATTCTTTTGCTTAGCTTCCCCTTGAGGTCCTTGCCTTCTCTTGATCTTTCAATCTCTTCATTGAGCTTGAAGGTTTAAGGGTTGGTTATTGATCTCAAGGGTTGTATCATTATGGAATCAATAAAGCTCTTCTCTTTTGTGCTTCATTTCACATGAGTTCTTTACCCTTCTCTTGGCCTTGCAACCTCTTGATTGAGCTTGCAAGTTTAAGGGTTGGCTATTGATCCCATGCTTGTCTTGAGTTCTAGTTTCCAGTTCTTTTTATTGTTTATTTCTTTTTTGCTTTTCATTACCTTGCTTTACTTTCATGCACTTAAATTCCATGCCCTTACTTACTTGTAATCTTTTCTTTTCTTTTGCTCTTTTTGGTTCTTTTTGTGAATGGTTGTAATTATTATCGTTGTTAAGAATAAATACGGTATTGTAAGTTAAGCTTTCTTTGCTCGTTTCCTTTTCCCGTTATTTTCCATTGAACTCCGCCCAAACGATACGCAAGCGCTCCGTTAGGCACCCTACCCTAACAAGGTAGCGGTGATTCCTAACCGCGACCGGTTGCGTTCGGTTTGGCCGGAGGCGAAAGCAAGAGACAAGAACGGAAGGACAAGGGTAAATAAGCCGGATTCCATGAATACCGCGCTTAAATCCCCTAATCCACGTTGTTGCCGATTGCTCTAGCTTCAATTGGTCAAGACTCGGCTCAAAGGTTTTGAGTACGAATTTCTTTAGTTTACACTTTCGTATCTTTTCTTAACAACTTTATACTTGCAAATAATACACATAGGTTAGACTGAACAAACACATACAAATTCTTTATTGACTCGTCTAAAACAAGAACGGACATACAACCATCTCCCTGTGGATCGACCCGTGCTCAACCGGCTAGCTGCAAAGCGACACCGTCCTGATCGCGGTTATAACTTTAGAACTTTGAACATCCGACACGCTCCCGGCGTGCGATCAGTCGTCGCCGGCGCTGGCTCATCGGAGTTCTCGTCGTCGCCTCTGCACAGGTAAGGAAATCTTCAATTACTCAAATTTTTGATTGGGGCTGGGGCTGGGGCTGGGGCTGGGGTTGGGGATAGGGCTCGGGCTACGGCGAGGGCTGTGGTTGGGGTTGGGGCTCGGGCTCGGGCTGCGGTTAGCGTTAGGGTTGGGGCTGGGGCTGGGGCTGCGGTTGGGGTTAGGGTTAGGGTTCGGCAGGAGGTTGCTGTTGGGGTTGGGGTTGGGGTTAGGGTTAGGGTTAGGGTTGGGGTTGGGGTTTTGGATTTCAGGGTCTAAGTTAATTTTCATTCTAATTAGCATTAAGCTCGTTAATTGAAATGTTGATGATGATCATACGAGGAAAATGTGTCTAATTTGAGAAGGTGTTGGAAACTGGACTAATAATGTGGGTAAAGCCCAGTTTAATTAATAATTTTATTTGTCATTCTCAAATTTTCTTGGAAACGGAGACTATTTTGTGGAACTTTTAGCCGTTGGGCATGTTGGGGTTTTGTTTTTGGAGTCATGGGACCTGGTATTTGGTAGGTATCCAAAGACCCCGTGTCTGATTTTGGATATTTTTGATTGATTTAAACTGTGGGTCTGAGTAGTCCCTTAATTTGATCTGGTTGGGGTTTGAGTTTGCAAAGGATTTGTGGTCTGGTGGAAATTTTGAGGGTGTTTTCGGTTGAATATGTTTGCTAATTGCATAAGATGCTCATAAGATTCTGGATTTTGAGGATGGGCCGTTGTAATTGGAAATGCTTAGAATTGTAGGACCTTCTTTGTTTTAGCTATATATAATTGCAAAAAAAAGACACATTTCTGATTTGAAGAAAATGAAGAGCAAAATAGGGATTTAGTTATGGATTTTACTTGGGCGTCTCCTCTTTTAATACATGTCTATCTTTACAAGAATATCGTGTCACATGTTCGGTTTTAGCATCTGTACGCAACTGCTTTGATTATCATCGTGTTATTAACATCTTGAATTTCTATCCTTTTTCTAATATGTTTCATAGTTAATATAATAATCCTTTGTCTATATTTGTTGACAGTGGCCTTTCTTTTGGATGAACATGTTTTTTGATGCATGTTTCAGTCATGTGAATTCATATGTTGCGTATAACGCTTTATGATATCAGTATCCTACATTTGTAGTTTTAATTGTTGATTGTTATAGATGAATGACATTGCAATAATAGTTTTTGGTAGATGAATTCCATTGCAATGTATGATGATCAGTTCTATCAATCTTGATCTCAATGGTTTAAAATCATGTTACACATACAACACGAATGCACAACAAACGCATAATTAGAGAGCGATTCGAGATGTTCAGATTAAAACCAATATATGATACTCGATGATAATATGAAATCTTCGTATTCCCATCGATACTTATATATGAAACTAAAAGTGCCACTTAGTCCCCGTCTATCGGTTAACATACGTGCGATGTATATTGCCACCTTCGGATGCCTCCTTCCGTGTGGATTTTGCCACACCTCCAGGTATACTGCACGCATATCCATTTTGAATGTAATATTACAGATATGCATGCCTGTTTATGTCAAAATTACTTATATTGTCAATGTTTGATTGTCTAGTTGTTGGTGATGCGTCCACATCTGGGACAGAGGCCACTCCCGCTCCTCCAGGTATGTTTATATATCATATAGTGCATGTATATTGATTTAGAATGCTATATCATAAATACACACATTCATTTTGCTCTTACTTAGCAATTTTTATTATTGTCTAGCTGTAGGTGGTGACACCACCGTACCTGCGGGTATGTTTATATATCCTATAGTGCATGCACATTGATTTAGAACGTTATATTATTGATCTACACATTCTTTTTGCAATTACTTATATAATCTATTTTTAATCGTCTAATTATAGATGGTGCGTCCACATCTTCCGCAGGGGCCACTCCTGCCGCTTCCATACCCTCCGCATCGTCTGCAGGTTAGTATGAATAAATTTAAAATATTTATTCATTTTACATATGCTCTATAGAATAAATATGAACTTCATGGAAATTTAGCGTCAATGTTTATTTTCTAGTTGGAGGGGATGCGTCCACATCCGGGACCCCGGTTGTTCCTCACCGGAGGAACTATCGTCCCGCTCGTGCTGCTGCCCGGGCCCAGACTCGTGCGATAGTCACCGGAGGTATATATCACACTTGAATTTTCGTTTAACCTTGATTTCTTAATACAACTTTGTCTTAATATTGATTGTCTTGATATTTCGTGCAGACGCAGGGCCTCCCCATCCCCAGAGGGGAACTCGAGGCCCGAATCAGTTCCATAGGCTGAGGCCTGACAGAGCTTGGGGAGAGGCAGCATTCCCCCTTTTTTTACCCTTGACTATCGCTATACCGGTCCTCATGCCGAGAGGTTCGGCCGGTATATGGGGGACGGGAGCCGGCTCGTGAAGAACTATCCACTTCACGTTGAGTGGGGCGAGCCGCACCAGCGCTCATTCGCCCTCTTCTTTGATCAGGCTCGGGTACGTATTAATATATATTTTCAGTTGATCTATCCGCTTATCATATTTATTATTAACACTTGCAATCTAATAACAATGTTTTTTTTTGTATTTTCAGTTGGATTACGATTTTCAGCCTGTAGCCGACCCTGATCATCCGGGGAGGGTGCTCGACCTTCATACTCTGTACAATGGCCTGATGAAGAACATGCAGGCCAAGGTCCGATACAACAGGAATGAGCTGAAGGCCGACTGCTACTCCCTATGGATGGCGACCCCCGAGGCAGAGAGAGCGGCCCTCCTATCTACTCCGGCATTTGTGAGAGTCGACGTAGAGACATGGCCTCTATTGTGCGAATATTTTGACTCCCAGCGCAAACAGGTATGTATTTTAAATGTAATTCATTGTTTATGCTATAATTTATTTTTTGTGTTCCTTAATTAGAAAACTAAATGATAATGCGTTGTGCAGAAACAAGCCGTTCAGAATACAGAGAACAGGAAGTCGGCGAAGAAGGGTCGCCCTACTTACACAGGTGGCTCGAGAAATATTACTCGAGCCATGGAGTTATCGGTAAATTACAATAGACCGACCTTTGTGATATTCTGCAATATTAAGAGTTATTTTCTAATATTTCTAATATTAAGAGTTATTTTCTAATATTGCAGACAGCTCGGACCGTGGCGTCAGGTGGTACACCGAGCGTGCTGTCTGCATATCTTGCCGTCCACGGCACCTCGACAGATCCCGCCACGGGCGAGCTTCGATATCCCGACGTCGCTACCCAGGAGTATTGCGTAAGTGTTAATATTTATTCTACCCATATTTGAAATTTTAGTTTTGGAAGGTTCAAGTTTAAATTTTATACTTATACTTTACTGTTTAATGTGGGTGTAGGAGCGGGTGGTTGAACAGGCCGAGGCCTCGGGGATCGATTTTACCGGACAGAGCGATCCGAGGCTGCTGACCCCGGTTCTGGACGCCGCACACGAAGGGCACCACGGAGGTTGGGAGAGAGGCCGGGGACTGGGCCCTAGCAGGGCCTATATGAGGTTGGACTCCACCCCGGCGGTTACTTCCTGCGTCTCCAGTGAGCGACGTGTCCATCAGGAACTGGAGAGCTTGAGGGCCACCGTTCAGGAGTTGAAGGAGATGCTGGTATGTATACTACTTTATAGTAAAATATCATGTCATATTATACATATCAACATATCCATAATTAGTACGTAGCTTGAGTTTATTTGGTTTTAGATTTAAGTTTGATTAATCATACATACATATGTAATTAAAATAAACAACGGTTTTCCAAACTAGATATCCAAATGGGGTTTCGAAATAACTTAATAATGATACGAATTCGAATAATACACAGTTCTTACACGCTTCTTACACACGTTAGATCAAGACGCGACAGGGTACATCGACCGAGCCTCCACATGCATCTCCTTCGGCTGCGGCTCCGCAAGCCACTACATCGGCTGCGGTTCCGCAGACAGCTCCTATAGCTCCACCGCCTGCTCAGACTCCCGCAGCCGCGGCTCCGCAAGAAAATACCTCGACGGCGGCTGTGCAGACCACATCGCCAGCTCCACAGGCCGCTCAGACTCCCGCAGGCGCCGAATTGCAGGGTTTATTGACCGAGGAGCAGGCGCGCTTGATTCTATCGTTTATCAGGGGTGGAGCTGGACCGAGCTAGGATAGCTTTTTGATTCATATTTTTTGAAACATGTATTTATTTATATCATACATATTGTACTACATTTTGAAATGATATTGATATTGATATTGGTTTATATTTATATCATATTCAGTTTTTGGGTTTCTTTTGTATATTATATACGTGAGATGTGATTATGAATACTGCGATATATATTGTGTGATGATTAATTTTATATTTTATTGTTATATATATTATTGTGCACAGGACGGGAAAAAATCAGGCAGACCTTTTTTTAAAAAAAAATACAGATAATGTGTACCTACGGATTAATCCGTAGGTACACATGTTGCCCCTACGGCTATATCCGTAGGGGCAAAATATCAGCAGTAACTGATATTTCCCCCCTGATCTCAGTACCGGGGGGTTGGGAGTGCCCCTACGGATAAGTACCTACATAGATATCCGTAGGGGATAGTACGTGGCCCTACGGCTATCTCCGTAGGTACAGTTAATATATTTAAAAAACCCGTAAATAATATAACTTTTTTTACCCTACAGCCTACTCCGTAGGTGAAACTGGCCTTACACAGAACTCCGTAGGGGCAAGAATTTGCCCGTAGGGGCAAGTTCAGGGCTTCAACTTGCACCTGCGGTCTTTACACCTACGAGGTCTTTTTTCGCCCCTACGGACATCTCCGTAGGGGCAGTGGTGTGCCCCTACCGATAAATCCGTAGGGGCTGCCAGGATCCGTGAATCCATTTTTGTGAATCCCCGAACCAAACAAGCCTACTGAGAAGAGGTTTTTTTTTTTTTAATGAGAGAAGAGCAGGTTCCAAAAGTGGATCTCATCCCATAAGAACTTTATTAAGAAAACAACCAATACAAAAGGTCTTGCCATTTACACAGCCTATTTATAGGCCCTCCAAAGTAAAAGAAGAAGAAGAAAATTACGGAGAGAGACAACTATAATACAAAAGTATCATTGAAGCAAGAGACTCGAACTTTACAGCTGCTTTTTTTTTGTTGCAGAAGACTTGTGCATGTCTTCTATCGGATTATATCAAATGCAAAAAGTCCCCCATTTTTTGAGTGAATGTGCACATATTAAAAGAATATAGTGGTACAAAGTATGTGTATATAATGATGGGTGTACATGATATATACAATGCAAAGTTCAGTAATATAAGTTTGGAGCAGCCCATTGGGAAGACTCGGGATCGAGCCGGAGTCTCTCGTTTACGAGGGGATGACTAATTTATTCCACCTCTTATCTCAAAAAAAAAATCATATTGATTTAGATAATGATTGATTAGGGTCTGTTTGTTTTGGAGTAACAATGTGAAAAACAAAATCATGTTATTTTTCTTTGCATATTCTCCTTCCTTTTAGAGCATATAAATATATAAAATTTAGATTTTTATTTTACTTTCTCTGTTCTGCGCAGCTCATGATAAAATGACTTTTGAAAATAATTTAAATAATCATTTAAAAATAATCATTAACTTGCTATATATATATATTCTATCAATAGATAAAATGAGTCATCTTTATTAGTCATCCATTACTATTAAATCCTAACGAACCCTACAAGCCCTCTTCTTATAAAATTTATATCCGTATTCAAACTATATCTGTATTCTACATCCGTATTTTGACGTAGATCTAGAAACTATTCTTCATTATTTTTTATTCATTTATTCTTCTTCCTCTTTTCTAATCAACACGTCTAAAGTAAGATTAAAAGATTCAACGTTTTCCTGAGAACGACCCGTACTCATCTTGGTCTAGCTACACGCGACACCGTTATTGATTGTGGTTATTCTACAAACATTTCTTTAAAACAGATCAATCAAGAGTGTATTTTTTCAACGTCATAAGAGGAAATTCCCTCTTATGGCATCTTTCCTCCATTATTTCGACGTCATAGGAGGAAATTCCCTCTTATGGCATCTTTCCTCCATTATTATTATTATTCCTATTATTAATAATAATATTATTATATATATATACACACACACACTCTCTGACATTCACGTTTCAATTAAGGGCTTTTTTAAAAAGCCCCCAATACTGCGCTAATTACTAAACACCCAACTCCGAACTCTCCTCCCTCAACCCCAATTTCATATTTACTTAAAAGATCCTCCATACATATAAATTGTACACTAGACACCTTCTCTCACTAGTTTTCCGTCCAAAATTAGAGTCCCATTAAGAAGATGGAGTTTGAGCCGCTCTCTTACTTTCTAAGTATCTAGGTAGGTCTTTCCTCCACCAAAATAATCCACATTCTCCTTTGGCTGAAAGTTGAGATTTAGCGGAACTAAAAAACATTTTCCTTTCGTATTAGGTTGTCTGCTAACTCAAAACTTTTAATTGAAGGGTCAACGACAACGACATTCGCTAAGCTCGCAGTTGCAGAAGGTTGAGAAAGACAAGCTGGTTTCTATTATTATTTTGAGTGATTTATGATCGAAACCCTAAAGCCCAATTGAGGGAAATGTTAGGAATTTTGAAAGAAGAAAAGAGGACGGGGCTTTTAAAACCCTACATTACCCCTTTAATGAAGTAATAAAAGATGCAAAATATATATATATATGAGAATAATGGAGAAAAGATGCCATAGGAGGGAATTTCCTCCTACGGCGTCGAAAAAATACCCTCTTCCTAGTTTTTTCCGACCATCGGCACCCACCATCTTCATCGTCATCATCTTAGATGTGGATACACCAAATTTCATGTGATTCTACAACTTTTTCACCATTGATTTAGCAATGTAAAAAGTTCTATTGTCGGTAAACCGTTAATTTTGAACCCACTAAATCAACGGTGAAAAAGTTGTAGAATCATATGAAATTTGGTATACCCACATCTTAGATGATGACGATGAAGATGGTGGGTGCCGATCGTCGGAAAAAACTAGAGAGAGGGTGTTTTTTCGACGCCATAGGAGGAAATCCCCTCCTATGGCCTCTTTCCTCCATTAATCTCTCTCTCTCTCTCTCTCTCTCTCTCTCTATATATATATATATATATATATATTTCTCTTTCTGGCCAGTTAATGGATTTTTAGTGCAACTTATACGTACGAGGGGTCTTTTTAGTAATACAAAATATGGGAAAGTGTTTTAGCAATTAGCGAAGCATGGGTTTTAATAAAAAAAATCTTCAATTAAATAGTAGTATAGTACAAACGTAAAACATGTAATTTACAAGAAATGAATCTAACGGATTCAATTCCCAAAAGGGCCAGCTCCCAAAAAAAAAACCTGACATGAAATAAAAGAATATTGAGAAGGCACTGAACCTGAAAGTTTGAAGGCGGAAATTGTTGACGAATGAAGTAATCTCTCCAAACAGAAGGATGATAATTTGCAGATTCTAGTCGGCGAATATCATTTTCTGAAGGCAGCATATGATTGTTGATTTTGAACTCAAGATCACCACTCACAGCAGCTGCCATCTGTCGCTTTATTACTTAAATAAATTGAATTGATATTAATTTTATCAATGTTATGAGTAGAGATCTGAATTGAGTTGATTTGAGCCTTCTTCATGTCGGTTTCGTATTTATAGTAGATTTTGATATGATCACATGCATCAGATTAAAATGAAAAGGACTTAGAGTAGGGCTTGGAGTAGCTCATGGAGAAAATCCAGGATCAAGCCGGAGTCTCTCGTTTATGAGGGGATGACTAATTTATACCACCTCCTCTCCCAAAAAATATCATATTGATTTAGGGTATGTTTGTTTTGGAGTAACAATGTGAAAAACAAGTTAATGGTTCCTGTTTGGTAGGTAAAGCATCACCTTTCTCTCTTTTTCCTTTACTTTTGTCAGTTTCCTTGTTTGGTTGGGTTTTGTACATGCATGCGATGCATTAATTGAACACCCAACTAATTGTATTTTGTTAAAAAAAAATGACTATATAGTTTAAACATTTAAAATGATAGATATTATTCAATTAGTTTAATTTTCTTACCAAAAAAAAACATAGGGAAGAGAGTAGCTGATATTTCTTAACTTTTTCCATATTTATATATTTTATTCATTTTTCATATTTATTATAAGCCATGTAAACTCAAGTTGTGTGAAATGTTTATTTTGTATAGCCTTTATCTAAAATTTAATTAGTGTATCAATTGCTAAATTATTTTTGGTCGTCAAAATTAAGAAACAAAATCATGTTATTTTTCTTTGCATATTCTCCTTCTTTTTTTTAACTCATAATCATTAACTTGCTACAAACCAAACAAAAAATTACTAAATCCATGTTTTTTCTATTGCTAGGATTTGTGAATCCATTTTTGTGAATCCCCGAACCAAACAAACCTAGTGAGAAGAGTTTTTTTTTAATTGAGAGAAGAGCAGGATTCCAAAAGTGGATCTCATCCCATAAGAACTTTATTAAGAAAACAACCAATACAAAAAATCTTTGCCATTTACACAACCTATTTATAGGCTCTCCACAGTAAAAGAAAAAGAAGAAAATTACGGAGAGAGACAACCATAAAACAAAAGGATCATTGAAGCGAGAGATTTGAACTTTACGGCTGCTTTTTTTTTGCTGCAGAAGACTTGTGCATATCTTCTATCTGATTATATCAAATGCAAAAGGTCTGCCATTTTTTGAGTGAATCTGCACATATTAAAAGAATATAGTGGTACAAAGTATGTGTATATAATAAATTTGATATTTAAGGTTATGAAATTTGATTTGATCTTTTAGAGTTTTTAAATTGGTTTCTCTTGTAAATGAAAATGTCACATTACTAAATTGATTTGAAAATGAGAGACCCATTTACTTTTGCCCTATAATAGTAGATATATGAGCTATAAGTGGCTTGTAAGGACACTGCTAGATTGCAAGTCTCATGGGGCCCAAAAGGCTATGAGTAAAAAAGCATGTGTTCCATAAAGCCTGCAGTCTAGACAGTTATGGACCTTGCAATATCGCTGGAGTCTCAGTTCCCTCTATTATATAATCTCCCATGCATTGCATGTTCAATATGCTAGTTTACTTATAATCAAATGCAGCCGCATTCCTCAACGAACATGTCTTCTGTGTCTCTCCAGATGACGTTATCCTCTATTATATTATCATATAATCTTACGTGGATTGCATATTCAATTTAGTGGATTAAATATAATCAAATGCAGCCACGTCACTCAATGATGATCATATAATGATAATGCCCCTGCACCATAAGCAAGTAGCAACTAATGGCCATCAATATGACACAATCCAGCAGAAAACATATTCATTTATGCAGCTTGCCGTATCTTTTCTAAAACGTTAGAACCTATATACACTGCATATCAATAAAGAACGCTGGTGTTTTACATCTACTTCTACATTATATAACTAGTCTAAACGAAATGGATATGAACTCTATGAAAGGCCTTCGATTCTGACTGCGCACACAGATTGTTTGTTCTCATAGATTGACGTGGGTGTTAAAATCAAATTGGGGATAGTTATAGATTGAAGAATGACCGTGTAACAGTAATAAATTTGAACAGACAAGTTTAGAAGATGAGAAATAACATATGCGTGGAAAAAAAAGGGTACAGCTAAAATGAGAACGCCAAAAAGGATTGGTGCAAATAGGCTAATAATAATGATAATTCGAGTGCATCGGCAAGAAATAAGTAAGAAGATGGAAGACCATTATAACTATTAATTTGAGAAAAGGATTCATGTAAGCGACCCTAACTCCAATGATAAAGAAATATAGGCTTTGTTATAAAACTGTTTGCTTGGCTTCCTAATTATGCAAGTTATATCTAGAATGTAGTTACTATAAGGGCGCCGAAACTTTTTAAATCTTAAGAACAGGTCTTGCAGCTTGCTCTCCGGAAAAAGGATGCTCTAGTCAAATCGCTTTTACAACGGAATAGACGCACCAATGGCAAAATCATGACTGGATCTGAAACTGTGGCCTGAATGTTTCTGGATCGATGTTCGCCTTTCATGTAGGTTTATTCTGTTTCCTTTAGTATTTAGTTAAAAAGTAGATATATCTGGACAGATGTCTTCTCATTATATGAAATGAAAATATGCAGTGCAGGATGCTTTTGACATGGTAAGAAATGCAAGAGTTAGGTACCTTATCAGAATCTCCCCGAGGTTTCCTGTGAACTGCCCATCAATGTATTCCTCAGTGTCGGCAAGCTGCATAAATGAATATTGTAAATCAAAGAGAAAGTTGGCAGAGGTGATGCATTACTTTACGCAGGCAACGAATTAGCGCGATGCAATTTACTTTTAGGGTTTTATGAACCGAGAAGTTTGAGGCGGTACCTGCAAGTTCATGTAGGAATCCATCGACACCAGATAACTGGAAGAAAGAAGAAAGCATTGACATAGTAATTAAATATAGCTTGACAGGCGTCTTGAAGTAAAACCATGCCTATGATATCTAAACACCTTTGGAAACCCAAGGCAACATTACAGAAGACGAAAACATTTATCAACATGACACAGAAACATCTAACAGTCCCCTCTATTATGATACAATAAAATCAAGGTTCGTCGTGCATCATAACTCTCATTTGTTTCTGATCCAACACTTATCAGTTGTCAATCGGTTTATTTAGAACATGATAATACACGTTTTCTGCTGATATCAATATGTTTTCTGCCTAAATCAAGAATATCCATATCTTTTCGTATCGCCTCCATCCACGTTTTCTTCGGTCTTCCTATCGCTCTTTTGATCCGGCCTAAATCGAGAATATTCATTCGTCAAACCGGTGCTTCCGTAGGTCTGCGTCATACATGTCCAAACCATCTTAGACGGTTTTCCCGCATCTTCTCCTCCACGGGTGCTCTACCAACTTTTGTACGAATATCCTCATTTCACACCTTATCCTTTCTACTGTTACCACATATCCAACGAAGCATACGGATCTCCGCTACATGGATCTTATGTGCATGGTATTTCTTAGGAGCCCAGCATTCCGTACCATATAACAAGGCAGGTCGAATAGCGTTTCGATAAAACTTCTCTTTCAACTTTAACGAAAAGTTATGATCGTACAAAATCACCATTGCACTTCTCCATTTCAACCAGCCAGCCTGAATTGTTTGGTTGATATCGCTATCGATCTTCCCATCTTTTTGGATGATTGAACCTGATATCTAAATTGATCGCTCGGTGCTATCTCTTACCCATCCAGTGTTATACCATTGTGATCTCGGCTTCTCTGTTTACTAAATTTGCATTGCATATATAATGCCTTGGACCTACTTAATCTAAACCCTCAAGATTCCAATATTTTCCTCCACAACTTCAATTTAGCATTAACTCCTGCTTTTGTCTCATTTACCAGAATAATAACATCAGCGAATAACATATACCAAGGTATCTCATCCTGGATAGGTCTAGTAAGCTCATCCATCACTATGGCAAACAAGAATGGGCTTAATACGGATCCTTGAAACAAACCAATTATGATCGGAAAATCTCTTTTTAGGACGCCGCAAGTCCTTACATTTTCCACTGCTCCATCAAACCTGTCACGCCCCGCTTTCCGGTGTACGGGGAGGGGGCGCGGCGAGGCCCGTTACGTATTTACTTGGAAGTAAATACGCTAAGCATATTTAAGCAATATAAATTAAATGTATACAAGAGACAGGAATATAAATGAACAACAAATTTATTTATTAAATATTCTTTTACAGGTACAACTGGAATGTAAATACATGAATAGAAAACAATACCTAAACAATGGCATAACTGAAATGAAAAGTATGTACAAGTGCCTACAGCTCTGGGTCGATAGCAAACTGCTCCAAGTGCTCAGTACGGGGCTCGGTCCAAATCACCTGACAACATTCCAAAGAAAGAAGAAAAAGTATGTCGTCAGCGAACAATCGCTCGGTAAGTCCCAAAAATGAGTAGAGATAGAATAGACAGAAAGAGAGTATAACTAGTAATGTTTGATTATAATATTAACGCAGTTGTTTGTAGCTTGGTACAGAATATACCAGTGTATACGAGAGGAGTCCCACTATCCGGAGACTAAGGTATACGGAGCACAAGGAACCATTCAGCCACGATACAACGGCAATAGATATTCAGGTTAGGTGTATTATTGTTACAATCTCGTGTCACTTCTAACACATTTCGTACCAATCTACCCCTTTATACCCCGCAATGTCTTTGTATTGATTGTATTGTTTGGTTATATAGATGGATGACTTGCCGAAACTATGATATCAGTATATGGAATGGATATAAATGGATAGTCATGTAGACGGAGTATATCCATGGTTCGGTTTAGTCAATATAGATTGATATAGATTGAATAGACAGATTCATGTTGAATTGTAGTTTATACTTGAATTATATTCAAGTCAGATTGAGACTCAGTCTGAGTCAGACTCTTTGAAAAGAAATTAAAGTCCTGAATTTGTTTTGATATTATCCGTAACTGCTGCACATGGACGGCAGGATTTGTGTCTTTTTCCAAGACAATTACCATGTTAATAAAACCGTTTATTAGATTGTCTACCTTAGATAGGCAAGCACCCATATTCTCCGGCTCCCTGAGGCTTGTTAGGGTCAAAATTTACACCCCGGTTGACCAAGTAAAAATCAAAGTCAACCCCAAGCCAAGTGGGCCCAAGCCCAGGTTAAGTGGGCCTATGCCCGAGTCGAGCCCGAACATGAAGCGGGCGGCCCCCCTGCCAAAATAAAAATTTTGTAAGAAATAATTTTGATATATTTTTTTTATGAATAAATGCAAGAAAAATGGGCTTAAAGCCAAATTTTTGTAAAACCCATGGCTCATCTGTAAAATAAATGAGCACATGAGGTATGGGACGGACAAAATGCCATTCTGTAAAGCCCAATGGGTTATATGTAAAGTTTGTAGCCTATAAAGACAAAAATAATGAAAATATCTCAATAACTTTTTCTCTCTAAAAAATTAGGGTCTGTGCCTGCTTCTCCTTCCTCAAGGTTCTAAAATCTTCTTCCCCTTTTGAATTAAATCAAGAGTTTAACTCTTTCTTTTCTAAAAATAGACAGTTTTCACCATCAAACCTCTGAAGGGGAACTCAGAGCTTCCATCAGATCTCAAAAAGGGAAGATTTTTAAATCTCATCCTCCTTTTTCTCCAAGATCCGGCCAACAGAAGAGGAGGAAGAAGGAGACACATCTCCAAAAATCCCACCTTGGGAAGATCCAAGGTCTAAAAGAAGATCCAAGGCTAATGTAACAACTCCATTTTTAAAGTACAAAGAATTGATCTAAATTCAATGTATACTTGGAGTATTTATTGCAGCTGATATCTCTTTAAGTATTTATTTCACTCCACAATTACAAGAAGGAGCTTGTAGCTCACTGGCAATATCTTGCACTGCTGAACCAAGCCACCAGAGTTCAAACCCCCTGCCCCACATTATTTTTTTATTTATTTTGTTTTAAATTTTTAGAAAGTCAACAGTCAAAAGGCCATAACTCCCAAAATATGTACTGGACATGAAAAAGTAAATATACCAAATTGTACCCCCGAAATTTCCCTGGCCGCTGGAAGCCTGACTCGACCCGACTCAGCGCCGCCGGCCAGCTACTCGGCCAACTCGGTCCGGCGCCGCCGGCCGGACTTGGCCGGACGACCGAGTCACCAACAGAGAAAAGTTGGCCCTTGACCTGGTCCACCCTCATGCACATTCTAAATGCTTGGATCGGTTATCATTTGGCCAATAAATCCCTTTTAATCCTAGGTTTAATGAGTTTTTAATGATTTTTATATATTTATATATTTTTTTTAATTGAAAACCCTAACTCTAGCCTAACCCTATATAAACACCCCTACCCTCTACCCTCTCATCACTTTTTCTAAGTCCACTCTCTCAAAATTCCAAGAGAACCTTGGTACGTCGGAAAACGAGCGAAAGGCGAAGCGCTGACGAAATCGACGGCGACTTTCCGGTGATCGTGCTAGGAGCTCTCGACGACGTTTTGACACGCCGGCAAACCCTCTATCTCCCTTTCACTCTCTAGCGTTGTCCAAACCCGTAAGTCCCCCTTTTCTACCTTTCTTTTCTTCCATTAAAATACGACTTTTCAAACCCGACGGAAATCGGAACAAACCAATTTCCGATTCGGTTTTCTATCAAAACTCACTTATCACTAATTCCATAATGCTTAAACATATTCATGTTGACTACTAATCACTTAAAAATCAATTTGAACAAGTTTTCACACATAAAATGATAGCTTTTGCAATATATCGTATTCTTTCATTTAAATACAACCATATTTGGTTTATCACATTTAACCCTTTAACATTGCTATACCTTAAAGTAGATCACGCGGTAATGACCTACCTCCACACACACTCATATGTAATCATAACACGCTACCTTGAAAACTTAGAATACGATAAAACAAGATTTTACAATTCTCTTTAGAAAATACTCTTATTCTGTCTTTTCTAATTCTTCTTTATCTTTGGGACTTACCGAGCGACCTGTTCGCTGACGACATTCTATTTATTTCTTCTTTGAATGTCGTCAGGTGCTTTGGACCCAGCAGAGATCGAGCCCACTAGGGAAGACTTGGATCAGTTTCACGAAGACCCCGAGCTCTAGATATTGTACCTTGTTCTATTTAGTATTTTCATTTCCTGTTATGCCATTGTTTAGGCATCGTTTTTCATTTCAGTTGTATTTACTTTTCATGCATTGTACAAAAGAATATTATTAATAAAGTTGCTGTTAATTCTATATCTCTTGTCTCTTGTGATTTACTTTATATTGCTTAGATACGCTTAGCGTATGTACTTCTAAATATATACGTAGCGGACCTCGTCGAGTCCACTTCACCGTACACCGGGAAGCGGGGCGTGACAGTTAAGGGGGAGAAGAAAGGGGTCACCTTTGATCATTTCCAAAGATTTCTAGGAGTTTAACTCCATTCAAGATCTATTGGAGTTTAACTCCATAAACCAAACCTTTTTATATATAGGAGTCTAACTCCATTAAAAAAGGAATTCTCTTTCGGAGTTTAACTCCTTTTTCCGGGGCTAAAAGCCCCTTCTTTCCGCCGGCGCCCAGCGTCCACGTGCCGGACACGTGAAGCGCCCAGCGCCTAAGTGCCGGGCACATAAGGCGCTCGCGCCTAAGCATCCAGCGCTAGCGCCAGTGCCCAAACGCCCAGCGCCTAAACGCCCAGCGCACCGCGCCCAGCGCCAGCGTGCTAGGCATGTGAGGCGCTGGCACTCACGCGTCCTTTGGACGCCATTTCCCCCCTCATTTTATATACACTCCACACTAAAAATACCTCCCCCGTTAGAAAAAATTTCTAACGGGGCGCTGTCCCGCACCGTGCAAGGGGGATGCTAGCCCCCTGACCCCAACACGCTATCCGGGTAGCGGGACCCCCGTAAACTCTATGAAGCCCCCGATATATCCGAAACCACTTTCAAAACATACGTACACTGCACATTGAGTTCGCATGACCAGTTTGACCAGTCATTCGAAGGTTCTCTAGCTCCAAAGGCGAGGGATAATTAACGACAGCTTAGTCCGCGGCTGCCGGAGATTCGGATCCCCACAATCAATAAAACCCCGCCTACCCTAGGCAGGAGGAATCTGTAGTACGCCTGACAAGCACGCGCGTATTCCCATCTCAATGGAGTGACAAAAAACACCCTATAGATTCTGGCACGCCCGGTGGGACCCTTCTCTCCTCCCATTTCTCGGGTCAAGTGTTCATGCAAACTCATTTAACATATATGCCGATGTTTGTACTGAAATAATATTTTTTCCGTGACGCAATCAACTTTCAATGACGATGTCTTCTAAGATGAATTCAGCTTCTAACGTGACCCTGATCTCGTACGTGGTCAAGATCAATGCCCGCGTGGTTCTCCCTGCCAGTCTCAGCCGGCAACGGGAGGAGTCATCCCGTCAATTTGGTTCCGCCATCATCTACCCTGCTGGAAGCGCTCATCTGGCGGAGGTCACAGCAAATCAAGCGGCCAAACCGACCTCAAGGGGAAGGAGGCCGAACGTTGTAGTCGCCAAAGCATCTTACCCCAAATGCAAATCTGTATTCGAACGGCTCTCCACTGTTCCAACCGGGAGAAAAGCCGTCAATACCAATGGGGCCACAAAGCAGCTCCAGCAAGCTCAGATGGTGCCCTTGACAATCGCTGGAGGAAAACTAACTACACGGTGTCTCTCGAGCGACTCATATCAGATATGAGCAAGACCCATAAAAAGAAGCTAGTCAACTTCACCGATCTCGTATTGGAGCGCCACAACGAATTCAATATCCTAGCCATCATACCTATGAATGACTACGAATCCTCTGGCCCATCTATATTTGTAAATATCAGCGACTTTTAACTTCATGAACTCTGGAGCAACACCTCGATAATCTCAGCAACGGTTTGTACAACTATCTGAACAGTAGACAACACAACGATTTTCGGAGTAAGGTAAACATCATGCCTCCACGTCCGGCTGGTCTCCAGCAATGACTCGACCTTCTGGTACGGATCCCGAAGAAAACTTGCTTCAAAATTAGAAATCCGATCATATAAGGATAACCAACATGTTCCTATATCACCGGAATATCACCCTGGTCAGTCCTCTTCCAAGACAAGTCGGACCTGACCGTGTCTCTAACCGCAGCCCTCTCGGCTTACGTAGACATGGTGACTGGAATAACCAACATGTATCGATGATGATAGATCAACTGAACGAATAGAACAAAGATCTCAAGATATACATCTTAAGGTAACTTAGGCGAAGTATCGTATCGTAAATATAACGCGGAACATATGTTCGGTACGTCACTCTACTTAATACCTATTCTATCAACCAAGGTCAACCTATGTAATGGAAGTTTGGGTATAAGACCCCTAAATTCAAGTCTATGTTCCGTAAGGTCAAGCCTAGGTAACGAAAGTGTATGCCTAGACTCCATATAGTCAAATCTAGACTCGAATAAAGGTTAAACCAAACGCTTTGATACCAACTTTGTCACGACCCGAAAGTGGCACGTGACCGGCACTTAAATCACGTGACATCAAAAGACGTCGACGTGGTCCAAGAAAGTCGAAAACCCGGAATCTAAAACTTTTTACGAAAATATTGGAGGTGAAGTTTAAAATAGTCATTAGATGGAATCAATTTAAAATAAACATTTAAGTCTAAATAAGTATGTTTGAAAATCATCTATGACGTTTTAAAAATCGACAGCATCTCCTTTGTAAATTTTGAATATAACCAGATACAAGCATAATAATATAAAAAGTATCGCAATGGGAGGTAGCTTCCACGCCCAAACGGCGGAGCAACCAAACAGATAATATAAGACGCCCAATGGCGAAGAAAGGAAAAGCAAAACCAAAACAACAATAATAAAAATGTCGACTCCAATTAGTGCGACGCCCACAAATACATAACTCTAAATATCTCTTATAAGTCCACAATTTTACAAGTTCTGGGTTGATAGAGTTTTACTAGATACAAAAGAATACATATATAAACAAGTATGAGTATGATACAACAATATCCCACCTACCAAAGCAATCACCGAAAGAAATGTGTGCCGTAAGCCGCTGATGATCCAGGCGGTATATCCTGCAAGAAACTGGAGCACAGCGGGGGTGAGTTGCCAACTCAGTGAATAAAAGTAAATCACAAGTTAGAAATTGAAATGCACAACGATATCTTAAGGTATAAGTATAGTACTATTATATATATATATATATATATATATATATATATATAGAGAGAGAGAGAGAGAGAGAGAGAGAGAGAGAAATGGAGGAAAGAGGCCATAGGAGAGGATTTCCTCCTATGGCGTCGAAAAAATACAACCTCCACCATTTTTTCCGACGATCAGCATCCATCATCATCATTGTTATCATCTAAGATGTGCATATACCAAATTTCATGTGATTCTACCACTTTTTCACCGTTGAATTAGCAATGAAAAAAGTTCTATTGTCGGTAAACCATTAATTTTGCACCAACTAAATCAACGGTGAAAAAAATGGTATAATCACATGAAATTTGGTATATCCACATCTTAGATGATAAAAATGGTGGTGATGTATATCGATCGTGGAAAAAAATCATGGAGGGTATATTTTTCCGACGCTATAGGAGGAAATTCCCTCCTATGGCACCTTTCCTCCATTAACCTCATATATATATATATATATATATATATATAATGCATAAGTACCATAAATGCAACACTATCAATCACGTGAATCTAAAATATAACATCTCATATGTATATGACTTGTATCCATGTATAAGCCCATAAGGTAGCCGAAAATACGTATGTAAAATCTCTTATTAAAATAGCCGTGGAATACGTATGTCACGGCATAAAAGCAGACGTAATAGTATGAAATATAATAGGTTTCTTATTTAAGATATACGTCTTACTATTTAGTAAAGAGTTTTAAGAGGTTTACAGTTTTAAAGATCCCTGTGTCATTCTAGACATGTCAAAATAGTGAGACTATATCTCGTTATAGAAATCCGTTTTATATGTATCCACTGGTAAAATAGTACTCAGGTATTGTCTCCCGGATCAGTCCTGGTCGGCTACAATAACGCATAAACTATAACGGTATATCTCGAATGATCGCAACACATCAATATATGGGTGTTCAGCATCGACACCCTAAATCATCAAATCTCTCGTGTCCATCACCGAAACGCAAAATCCTCAAATCTCTCGTGTCCATCACCGACACACAAATCCAGATATCATCGACACTGTATCAACAGATCGGTCGCCCCTCGATATCCCTAGCCCCAGTCATATCCCCTGGATATCCGCCGTGCTCATATCTATCTCCGATATCGAGTGTCCTCGCTAGGCTCCCCGCCTCTATCGTGGCTTTCCTGCCTCTCGGTCTCGACCGGATCCACCATGTATCCGAATGTATATCCCCCCTCACTCAGTCTGGATATGTAACATGTCTATAACCGTATAGCCCCCCACTCGGTTCGGAATAAAATCCAATCAGAAAACATAAAACTCATGGTGGACGTCAACTCATCATATCTAGAAATATCAAGTGAGGAAGAAGAATAATTGCATATATCACTATGATGATATTATATATATATAGCAGCGTCTCATACCACTGATATATATCATCGAAAGTAAAAACATCATAAAACTCATAAGAATCGAATACGAATACCTATGTTACTGATATTCGCAATAACTCAACAGGTAATAAAGGCACAGTACGTAAGTATAGTCAAGCATGCAAACAAATGTAACAGTTCTACAATGTCATGGCAATACTAATGATGTATAGTGTAGCATACGCGTCTGTGCTCGTGTAGCATGACAATCATTAGTATCTGTGCAAGTATTCTATAAGTGTTTAAAACAGAAAGTAATTCTACCCATATCCGTAGCATATAATTACAATCAAATTTCCGGATATAGGGAATTTATAATACCTCGTATTGGCATTTACATACACGTCGCATGGTATAGCGGTCCTACAGTGTCATGGAAGTACCAATGAGGTGTAGTGTAACATATGTGTCTGTGCTCGTGCAACATAGTACGCATTGGTAATTATGCAGTGTTCTATCGGTATGTTTGTATAACAGATAACGTATACAATCGGTAAGCGTATGGCAAACATATAAAGAAAATCTAAGCGTATCGCGTAATTATTAACGTAACTAATTACTATGAACTATACTATTATCCTTTAAAATGGAACGAAATGTTATTTTTAAATAAGGAAGCCGCATTAAGTTAAAAATAGATATTCGTTTTGGAAAATAGCACACATCCTTGTTATTTATCATTTAAAATGGAAAACGAATCATTGGTGTTTAAAATATTATAGCTCACTCAAACATAACGTCCCAAGTCGGAATAATTCATGACTCCATGAGTCCAAAAGAAACTTGGCCGTATTCGGCACACCATCTGCATTATCACAAGTATGGTATGATCCCTCGTATTATACCCATCCAATACCATATCTATATCGTACGGATCTATCGTCACGTACGTATGTTACCATAACCATATATTAAATATATGCACATGGATAACCTACTAGATGCGAAATAACATCAATACCATTTGCTAAGTTATCTAACATATCATTAACAACTAACTAGATAGCATAACCATCCTAGTTAAAAGGTTGCGGGGGGCTATACGCCATCCACCCGACTTCCCCCGTAGATATAAATATACTTACTAACTTGTCGAGCTCGTCGAAAACCATGATTGCTTTTTCCGTCCTTGTCGTCTCGGAAACCTTCGCGATTGTACCTACAATCGTAGTTATAATGTATCGGCGTAAATATCATATCAAAACCAAAATAAGGAGCTAAGAACCTATAAGTTAGAACCTATAGCTTACTTACTCCAAATACTACCACATACCTCTGATATTAACGTATAAACGTCAACATTTCAGTCGTGGTACAGAAATACAAAAAACCGTATCAAAAATGTCAGAAACATTGCTAAAACCATACTAGAACACTCCCAGATTTCTCTCTATAAAATTTAGGGCAATTCAAACAATACATTAGCTTATCTTATTGCCAAAAACATCTACTGACCAAAACCCAAAACCCAACTCAATGGAAAAACCGGCGCCGCCGGCCAAAATGAGGAAACCGCCGGATGAACATGGGAGTCAGGGGCTCAGACTTTAGGTGTGCTCTCCTAGTGGTCTCACCATACCCTAGTCTTGTTAGTTTTTCTAGTGGATTATCCTAATAGTTCCAGATTCAAATTTAGCATCACAAATATCACAAAATTTTCAGTTTCTGATATTGCACACTAAAAAAAGATATGTAACCAAAAGAAGCTTATAAGGAGGGAGGAGATTTACCTATGGAGATGGTACAGAAGGAAATCCAGCTCAAGAAGTGCATGATGGAAGCTCCTAGGGGTTATAGTGGCTCTAACTTGAGGATATGCTCAATTTTGCTGAAGGGACCAAGGTTATTCTCTTTTGGTTTGGTGAACACTTGGAATTTTTGTGTTGGAGCATGAAGGACTTGTTGTTTCAGTTTGAGAAAGAAAGAATGAGTATGTGTAATTTGATGAGGAAGGTAGGTAGAAAAAGAATGAGATGGAAGGTTGTAAAGTGGAGGTGTAAAGTTATAAAGTGGAGGTGGAGAGAGGAGAGTGGGTGTGTGGATGTGTTGGTGTGAGGGTTTAATCTAACATAATCATATACCATACCCTCATAAAAAGAAATAAAAATAAATCTTTTTAATTAGTGCCCTCATTTTAAAACCTAATATATTTTGCAAATAATTACCCTACATATAAATACTTTTATGTTACTAAAAATCTAAACTCTTTATTTTAAACGAAATAAAACACTTATCATAATACTTAAATACCAAATCTTTTTAATAAAATCTCATATCATATTAAAATAATTTAAATATCATTTTTATGATATCATACATGTTTCCTGATTAAAAAATCAGGAATTATCTCAAATGAGGTATCACGTGTTCACACGTGACCAATGGTCACGTGATGGTTAAAATCTCACTAAACAGAAACGGAAAACAAAAGGCTGAGAGATGACCCAATTTGAGGCCACGTGCTCACACGTGACCAAGGGTCACGTGCCAGCACGTGACAGGCTTTGAAAGCCTCACGGTTTAATAGAATTTAATTCTTAAAATTAGGAAATACCTCAACGAGGTATCACGTGCTCACACGTGACCAATGGTCACATGTTGACACATGATAATCAAAACAGAAATAAAATAACAAACGGCTGAAGGAAATACCTCAATGAGGTGTCACGTGCTCACACATGACCAATGGTCACGTGTTGACACGTGATGGTTACAACTGAAGCGTAAGTAAACGCTGAGAAAAGGACTCAATTGGTGGTCACGTGCTCACACGTGACTGGCTTCGAAAGCCTTACAGTTAATAGAATTAATTTCTAAAAGTTTCTAAATCTTTCCAAATGGAAAAGGATTATGGGGACCGTTGGATTAAAAATCCAAAGGTGATTAAAAATCACCAATTTATGGAAAAATCTTAAACAAGGAAAGATTTACATAAATCTCACTAGAAATAATAAACAGAATATCTTTGAATTGAAAATCCAACAGCGAATAAAATTCACTTAATAATCTAAAGGCTCATATTAATTATGAAAACAAACAAAATCTTTCAATGAAAAATTTGCTAAACAAATGATTTTTCTCCTTCTCCTATAAATAGGAGCCAAGAGAAGAGAAGGATATAGAATTTTTGATATAGAGTTTTGGAATCTTGAAATTTTAGAAAGAAAAGAAAGGAGAATTTAATTCTCAACAAAGAAAACCCTAGGTGAGAAAGGGGAAAAGCATCAAAACTTCAAAAAAAAGAGAATTTAATTCTCAATCTAAGAGTTTAACTCTTCTGCAAAAAGAACTTAGTTCTTTCTCTGGTTGAAGATCTGCAAAGAGCACATCTCCCCATAAGTTGAGAATTTAATTCTCATCGGGTCGAGATCCTGCCATGCAGATCCAAAACTTAGAGGGGGAATTGAGTATAGAGAATTTAATTCTTTCAAAACAAAATTAGGGTTTAACCCTATATGAGAATTTAATTCTCCTAAACTCACAGAAATTTAATTCCTCCAAGATATGAAATTAGGGTTTGAACCCTATCTGAGAATTTAATTCTCCTAAAATTATAGGAATTTAATTTAAATCCTTCAAGATGGACAAAACTAGGGTTTAACCCTAATTGAGAATTTAATTCTCTCAGATTAACAGGAATTTAATTCCTCCAAGACAGAATCAGGGTTTCACCCTATACAAGAATTTAATTCTTTTACATATATGGGAATTTAATTCCTCTAAAAGAAATTAGGGTTTAATCCTACATAAGAATTTAATTCTTTCATCATAGGGATTTAATTCCTCCAAAATCATAATTAGGGTTTAACCCTACAGAGAATTTAATCCTCAAAATAAAATAGGGAGACTTAAAAGATCTCTGTGCATGAAAAGAACTAAGATCACGTGGCCCCACGTGACCCCTGAAGAGATCCTCAGAAATGAGAAAGAACAAGTCTGGAGGCAACGCCTCACGTGCTCCCACGTGACTTACAAAACACAGAAAGAAAAAAGCAGAGGAAATGAAGGCTTTGGGCGCTCTCACGTGTTGCCACATGACCCCTTGGCAAACGTTTTAACAATCAGCGCATCACGTGTCAACACGTGATACTCAAAATAAAAATATAAAAGTGTTTAACACTTAATTGCAGAACAAAGAAAGGAATCTAGTCCCACCTTTGAACGCCCTCACGTGTCCACACGTGACCCCTTTTATTTTAGTGTTTAACACTAATTCGAGGGCGTTATTTCCAGTGTTTAACACTGTTGTTTCCTAGTATTTAAACACTAATTTGGGAGCTTTATTTCTAGTGTTTAATACTACTGTTCTCTAGTGCTTAACACTACTTTTAGCCAAATTAGCTAATTTTCCAGAGGCAAAAGTCCCTCCTTCAAATGAATCTCAAAATTGAAGAAATCAAAGATGAAAATGTTTAGCATTGCTGAATAATATGGGCTGGAGCTCAGACAAATGTATAATGGACCAACAGAGGGCCAACATTTCAAACTTAATTGGACTTGGCCCAAGAAGGCCATAAGTCCTCAATTCAGACTTAACTGAGCCAATGTGCTCATAATATAATTAATTGGTTTTAGTTCCAAACTGGGCTATAGATCATTTAATCCACCTTGGTTCAAGGGTACATCTCTTCACTCCTTTGATATTTGTCGTTGTAATTCCTCAACGTCTTCAAAGAGGTGACGGGTCCCGACAACCATACATAACAATAGACTGTGGTGTCCTTAAACTTATGGACTATGATGTCCTTAACCTTGACCGCGATGTCTTTAAACTAACAACGGACTATGGGGTCCTTAAACTCATGGACTATGATGTCCTTAATCTCGACCGCGATGTCTTAAAACTAACAACGGACTGTGGGGTCCTTAAACTCATGGACTATGATGTCCTTAACCTCGATCGTGATGTCTTAAAACTAACAACGGACTGTGGAGTCCTTAAATCCACGGACTATGATGTCCTTAATCTCGACCGTGATGTCTTTAAACTAACAATGAACCACTATATCTTTAAACTGGTATTGGATCACCATGTCCTTAAACTGGCAATTGACCGCAAAGTCTCTAAACTAAACAATAGAGTTCAAATGCTCTTTTGTTGGATCTAAATAATCCTGTTAAGTTGGCCTTAGTCTAAAATTAGACTAACGTGTCCTTAACAAACATTTAAGTTGATCTTAGTTTCAAATGAGACTAACGTATCCTTAAACCCAAACCTCCAAACCCAAATCTAAAAAAATACGGATTTGGACTAATCCACGTCCTACGGGCGACAACATAAATTAGTCTCCGTATACAATCCACGGGCAACCAAACACAAAACAAACACCCACGACACGAAATGCCTATCTGGAGAAGGAAAAAGATATTACCGCGATGCGGTAGCGTAATTAACTGCAGGGGCTTGCGCCTGCAGGGAAGAGCGTCCCCACAATCAAAAACCCGTCAGACGAGGGGGAATCTGAAGAAGTCTGCTACATCGGCCGTATCCGTTTAAACCTTTGATACATGGTGCCATAAATCAATTTAGCATCTTCGGAGAGGTGGATGGATAGTACCAATTAGCATCTGCCCCGAATTTCAGGCAAGACGCCAGTCTTGCGCCGTCTTTCGGAGGGGAACAATACATTTTTCTTCATTTTTAGCAAAATAATTACATTTTTACGGATATTAATCCGATACCAAAATTCATATGCGATATCATTTTTGTAAACTCATTATATGCATATGCGATACCAAAATGTTGCATACTAACCCTTGTCCTTCCATTGATCTCTATTTATCTCAAGATCTTAACAAAACGATTATTAACGAAGCTCAAATTGTGGTCGTGACTATCATGAATTGATAGCTCGCCTGATAAGAAGGTTAATATTTATTTTGCTAAAATTTATAAAAATTAAAACCTTAAAATAATTTAAGTTATAATTTTCTACCTTATCCTACAAGTCCTAACAAGCAAGAATTTACTCGCCCAAAAATATTAGAGTAGTAGAACAAACGTGGAAGAAAACATAACTCATAATTAAAATTAAAAATGCAGAAAGTAAATGCAGAATGTAATGCAGAAAGTAATTGCGGAAAATAAATGCAGAAAGTAAATGAGGTAAAATTAAAAGAACGAACTACCTTTATTGATAAACTATTGCATTACAAAAGTAGCTTGTTGAAAAAGTAATTTAAAAAATCCTACATTGCTCGGTAGATCTTAATTGATCAATGGATAGATGAATAGATAAATGTATGAATGTATGATAGATAGATAGCTCTCGGTCCATTTATAGGCTCTGGAATGTGAAACCCTAGACGTCATGTTGAAGTGTGTCAAATTACGATTAAGACCCTGAAGTTTCATATCCTACGACTGCCAGACGACCGCGGAACCGTCGCCCAATACCCCTTTTGACTGCGGATCCGCCGCCCCTTTGTGTGTTTGTGACCTCGGATTTCTCATGGTTTCTTCTCTCGATATTTGGAGATTCTCTTGATAAAAATGTTCTGAAAATATTGCTCTTAGTCTCTGTCGTTGCGAGATTCTTCAATTTGCTGCTAATATTCGGCAGATTTAGTTTAGTGAATCGAATTGCTTTAGATCTCCTACTTGTATTTCATATCTGAGTTGATCTATTATAATACCTGCACAATTTCTCAAATCATCTTATTAATAGCATTTGTTTAATTTGGGATATTATTCTAACCAATTAATTGATATGATATCTTAAGAATATTGGTTAGGATTATTTGATATGATATGCATATTTTAATAGTAAATAATCTCATGAATATTTTATTTAAATATGATATGCATATATTTTTCCTAATTATATTAATTATAAATAAAGAAACATATAATAATCTTTTTATAAATAAACTCACATATGTTCTTTATTTATAATTAACACCTTTTAGTAACTAATAATAGTAGGAAAAATGTTCAAAAAAATGTGGAATATATTTGACTGATCAAAACCCCTTCGAGAAATGTAAACATGCAAAAACACATAATAAACAATTTGAATAAATATTTAAGGACCTTAGGTTAAACATGGGTTAAGCGGTATCAAATCTCTTGAGTCTCGGAGAGCCGGAGAAAGTGTGTGCTTGCCTATCCAGCTTAGATAATATTACAAATTAAAGGAATTATCAATAGCAATCGTCTTAGAAAAAGACACAAATCCTACCGTTCATGTGCAGCGGTTGCCCGATTATTCCCAAACTTAAGATCTTCAAAGGATAAATCTTTTAATATGATATGATTAGAACTTGAACTCGAATTACAAATTGACTTGAATTCGCCTTGAACTCAAACTCAAACTTAAGTTCTAATTTGACTTAAACACAAAATTGAATATGAAGTATCTACTTGAAAACTTGACATGTATACATGAACTCAACAAGTATACCTGAAACCAACTTGAATCGAACTATGAATACAAATGACATGAATTACACTTGACATGACAACATGAACTCAATCTTGGTATTATATCACTTTTTGTATTCATGGACTCGATCAAGACTTGTAATCTTAATCATAATCTAATTTACATGGGGTGTTTGGGTGGTTCAAATGCGAATCTAACGGAATCTCAAGAGTCCGCCTACTTCATGAATCCATATCTACTAACAAAAGAAATCTATCATGAGGGCACGTGTTTCCAAATCCCTGGGCGCTACTTTTGGGTTTGGAATACTTCAACACTATATTGAAATTTCGTTACTAACACTTGATTCGGACATGTGATTCCTTACTCTTGTGGGCCTACCATTGAGTTCGAAAATACTCCTGAGATTGGTTGTCACTCACATTTGGACTGACGTTAAACTAGAATACCTTATAGAGACATGTTAAGACATCTACTCATATTTATCCACACACACACAACACCTGCTATATTATACATATCATTTTACGTCATTTTATACCTGTTAAATATTATATTTTTCCTTAGGGAATTATCGAGTGCAAGTTCGTTAGCGGGCATTCCACCCATTTTTGAATTTTTGGAATGTTCGTCAGATAATTTAGAGTCTGAGGAGGTGGATCCGGCTGCAGAGGACTACGACCAGATTACCGCCCAAGCCGACCTGTAGATTTCCTGTTCAGTTTATTTTTCATTACAAGTATGCCACTTGTTTCAGCTTTTCTTGTTATTTATATTTGTTTTCATTTTCAGAACATCTATCTATGTAATTAAAGTTTGTGGAATGAATATGAATGAAGTAGTAGTTGAAAAATTCAAGTTTTTATTGTTCTTGCTCTGTGTATAATTGCTTATTTACGCTTAGCATATTTATTTTAAGAAATGACCTTAACATAAATATGTTGCGGGCTTATCACGTGAATGTTACCGTCCATTGGAAAGCAGGGCGTTACACCATTTCTCCTTAATATTCTCATCCTGAATTAAAACCTTCTGATTTTTATCTTTGACAGAATTCACCGCATACAAGTCTCTGGTTTTCCTCTCCCTCATTCGAGCAATACTGTATATATCATTTTCAGCCTTCTTGGTGTCCAACTTCTCGTACACCTCTTTGTAGACCTTAGTGTTGGCACCCCAAACAGTTTTCTTAAGCTCCTTTTTAACTACCTTATACTTCTCAAATCTCTCTACATTTTTACTTTTCTTCAAATTTCTATAAGAATCCATCTTGATTTTAATAGCAGTCTTTACTTCTTTATTCCACCATGATGTGTTCTTAAATGGTGGAGCACCACCCCTCGACTAATCAAGTAGATCTCTAGCTACACTCTTAACGTAACTAGCCATTTTGTTTCATATTGTGTCTGAATCTTATTCGGACTTCTAATCAACCCCTTGAAGTACACGATATATAAAGGCTTCTTTGTTACCTTCCTTCAGTTGCCATAACTTAATTCTAAGCTCTACCTTACGTATGATCTTCCTAGACCCTCTTCTAAACCGAACATCTAGAACTAAAAGTCTATATTGACTGATTACACTCTCACTTGGCACTACCTTACAATCGATATAACAATCTCTATCTATCTTTCTAGTCAAAAAATATTCCATTTGACTAGCACTCGATCCACTTTTAGAGGTGATCAAGTGAGACTCTCTTTTCCTGAACCAAGTATTTACCAAGATCAAGTCATAAGACAGGGCAAAATCTTCGCGTCAGCATTAAGCAATAGCCCAGTTGATGTGGCACTTCAATCTCTGGGGAGGGCAGGTGTCCGATCCCTCCATTGGAAGTGGCCACAATTTAACGCCTTCGAAGCAAATTCGTGGGTCCTCTATGCACGTGCGCGCTTGTGTGATGTGTGCTTGTGTGTGATTTGTGCGTGGATGAGTTGTGTGTATTGTATGCATAGGTTAGGACCTAATGGCCAGCACAAAAAAAGCCCCAATTAATTTCATTAATTTTCTCTTATGTCTTCAATAAGCACTTGCATGTCCATCATTAATCATTAATATACTGGGGTTTTTGAAGAATATTCCACCTAAGAGAATATTCTTTCAAAACATTATTTTTTGAACTCCCTAAAGTACCCTTATACAATTTGGTCATTTATTTGGATTTTTTATTTAGTGTTGAGCTAAGATGATTTTTGTAATTCTATGGATTCTAATAGCAAGATACAAATATATTGATAGTATTGTATATGACCTTTAATTCTTCTATTTTCATTTAAATATCTTAAAGAAAATAAATTGACCCCGAGCACAATAAAAAATTCGTATGCTTTTTCATTTTCGAAGTTATTCAAAATTTTTTTTGGCCCCTTTCCTTAATCAAGGCAAGAAGTTCATATTTTTGGTTTAAAAAATGTGAAATTATTGATGAATTTAATTTTTCTTCAGATATATAACATGTTATAATCAACGATACTAAAAGTCCTTTTTACTAAAGATGCAGTAAAAATAACCGTCTTTAGCCACTCCCTCCCTCCACCTCTCAACTTGCTCTTGACCTCCCCCTTAAATACCCTCGACCCCGCTCCTCAAGTCTGCCCCGTCCCCTATCCTGACTCCTCCCCTCCCTCCACCTCCTCCTCGATCCCGACTCTCTCATTTCCACCTCTTTTTCTTCCTCCACCACAAGACCATCTAATAAAATTCACTGCAAGTAATTCAATTCAATGGTGTATGTCAGGATATACAACAACATAAACAACAACAACATCAATAATCTATCCTCCCAAACTTTTGGGGTCGGTTATATAAATTCTTCCTTTTCATTCTCCTCCGTCAAGGATCATTTCGATGCCCGTACAGTATATATACTCAAAATAATTTCAATGCCTCCTTATATCAATGAAAAATGTTAATAACAAAAAGAATGACATAATTGCCCCATAACAATCCCAATAAGCTAGATATATATCTTAAACTGCAGCTTACTTCTGACAAGCAACAAACCAATACAATACCAAAAAGTAATCCTGCTTCACAGAACACAGGTTTATCCAAAAGCCAAAGAACAAAAATTTTAGAACTAAAAGAGAGAAAAACCAAGCAACCATAAGTAATTTAATTTTATTAGACCATTGGAATATTGAACCAATGATCTCACACATCAGAGAGGAAAGCTTTTTTATTGCCAGAGCTAAGGAGAAGTGCTTCAGCTAAATATCGGTTGAACCAGGAGCAAAGTAATATTATCTTTCATAGTCGCGTCGGAGTGAGTGTACGAATCATAATCCTTGTATACTGTTTCCATCACTCGAGCAAGATTCACGACTCTCATGACAAGATGCGTCGAGATTCCATTCTCATCAAGGCATCCTTGGTTCAGTTCTTTACATGCATTTTCGTTCATCTCCCGGAGTTTCTGGCATGCTTCGATCGGAGACACGTCATGCTCTTTCATATAACACTGGATTGATGAGGCAACATGCTCTCTCTTTTGTTCATGCTTCAAAATTCAAAGTAAATGTAAATTAACGGCTTAAGTTTCACTAAAATACCATGGATTTTTAAAACGATAATAAAAGCATTAAAATTAAGTCAATTGAAAATACATATAACATAGATTTCAACAATTTTTAATTTAACACCATAACTTGTTGTCCCTAACAATGTAAAGACATATAATATAGATTTCACCAATTTTTAATTTAACACCATAAGTTGTCCCTAACTATGTAAAGAATTGTGAATTGAAAATTGGCATTATACAGTAATTCGAAAGACTTCAGAAATTCACGGACCACTATACATTACAACTAAGTGTCGCGATATTTGTTTGCAATTTATAATGCTAGACGGATTTAAACTTATCTGGAAAATGATGGAATTTGTTGGTATTTTAGTGAAATTTAATCTAAAATTAAATAGAAACCTCCTGGTTACAACTTACAAATGTATATTACCTCGTTAGATGCAACATCATCCATGCGCCTAGATAATATAGTTGCAGCTTCCAAAACTTTTGGGTAACCAAGGATCCACTCGAACGCTTGCTTGCTCGCAACTTCGCCCATACCTAGAAAAGAAGTACAAGCCAGCGTAGGATAGGTGGTGCTAATACTTGACGGTGCTTATTTGCACTTCAATAAGCGTGGAATCTCTCAATGAGAGATTTTCTCAAATCTGATTAACGACTTGCCTTCACTATATAAAGGACCCGAGACTTCAAATCTCAAAAGAGGGGAAAAAAGAAAAAAAAAAAGGGCACAAACAGCACACACACAGAGAGGGAGAGACACAGAGGGAAGCACAGAAGCTTCTGCAAAAAAATTTACAGTGAGCTCTAAAGGGAACAGAGAATTTAATTCTCAAGGAAGAAGACTCTCTTCATTAAAACCCTAGATAAAGAAAACACAGAGATCATATCGTCTCTCTTTTACCTATCTAAGGATTTAACCCTTCACATAAGAAAACTTGCTTCAAAATTAGAAATCCGATCATATAAGGATAACCAACATATTCCTATATTATCGGAATATCACCCTGGTCATTCCTCTTCCCAGATAAGTCTGTCCTGACCGTGTCTCTAACCGCAGCTCTCTCGTCTTGTGTAGACATAAAGACCGAAACAACCAACATGTATCGATGAGGATAGATCAACTGAACGAATAGAACAAAGATCTCAATATATACATCCTAAGGTAACTTAGGCGGAGTATCGTATTGTAAATATGCCGCAGAACATATATACGGTATGTCACTCTAGTTAGTACCTACTCCATCAACCAAGGTCAACCTACGTAACGAAAGTTTGGGTATAAGACCCCCAAAATCAAGTCTAAGTTCCATAAGGTCAAGCCTAGGTAACGAAAGTGTATACCTAGACTCCACATGGTCAAATCTAGACCCGAAAAAAGGTTAAACCAAACGCTTTGATACCAACTTTGTCACGACCCGAAAGTGGCACGTGACCGGCACTTAAATCACGTGATATCAAAAGACATCGACGTGGTCCAAGTAAGACGAAAACCCGGAATCTAAATATTTTTACGAAAATATTGGAGGTGAAGTTTAAAATAGTCATTAGATAGAATCAGTTTAAAATAAACATTTAAATTTAAATAAGTTTGTTTGAAAAGCATCTATGACAGTTTAAAAATCAGTAGCATCTCCTTTGTAAATTTTGAATAAACCCCGATATAAGTATAATAATATAAAAATTATCGCAATGGGAGCTAGGTTCCACGCTTAAACGGCGGAGCAATTAAACAGATAATATACGACGCCCAATGGCGAAGAAAAGAAAAGCAAAACCAAAACAACAAGAATAAAAAGGTCGACTCCAATGAGTGCGACGCCCACAAATATATAACTCTAAGTCTCGCTTATATATATATATATATATATATATATATATATATAGAGAGAGAGAGAGAGAGAGAGAGATGGAGAGATGGAGGAAAGAGGCCATAGGAGGGGATTTTCTCCTATGGCGTCGAAAAAATACAACCTCCACCTTTTTTTTTTGACGATCAGCTTTCATCATCATTATCGTTATCATCTAAAATATGCATATACCAAATTTCATGTGATTCCACCACTTTTTCACCGTTGAATTAGCAATGTAGAAAGCTCTATTGTCGGTAAACCATTAATTTTACACCAACTAAATTAACGGTGAAAAATTGTATAATCATATGAAATTTGGTGTATCCACATCTTAGATGATAAATATGGTGGTGAAGTATGCCGATCGTTGAAAAAAATCATAGAGGGTGTATTTTTCCGACGCTATAAGAGGAAATTCCCTCCTATGGCACCTGTCCTCCATTAACATCATATATATATATATATATATATATATATATATATATATATATACACACACCATAAATTCAACACAATCCATCACGTGAACTTAAAATATAACATCTCATATGTATATGACCTGTATCCATGTATAAGCCCATAAGGTAGCCGAAAATATCTATGTAAAATCTCTTATTAAAATAGCCGCGGAATACGTATGTCACGGCATAAAAGAAGATGTAATAGTATGAAGTATAATAGATTTCTTATTTAAAATATACGTCTTGCTGTTTAGTAAAGAGTTTTAAGAGCTTTACAGTTTTAATGATCCCTGTGTGATTCTAGACATTTCAAAATAATAAGACTATAGCTCGTTATAGAAATCCTTTTTATATGCGTCCACCGGTAAAATAGTACTCAGGTATTGTCTCTCGGATCAGTCCTGGTCAGCTACAATAATGTATAAACTATAACGGTATATCTCAAATGATCGCAACACATTAATATATGGGTATTCAGTATCGACACCCTAAATCATCAAATCTCTCGTGTCCATCACCGAAACGCAAAATCCTCAAATCTCTCGTGTCCATCACCGACATGCAAATCCAGATATCATCAACACCGTCTCAAAAGATCGGTCTGCCATGACCCGAAGGTACGGAACGTGACTGGCACTTAAATTACGAAACGTCTAAAGGCGTATCGTAATCTAAGTAAGCCAAAACTCAGAAATCTAAACCGTCTAAAAGCAATAGAGTGAAAAAAAAACTTAGCTTAAATGGGTGGTTTTAGTAAAATGAAGTCACATTAAAACACTTTAAAACATCAATTTTTCCTGAAAATTTCGGCAGAGTCTCCTTTGTAAATACTGGCCCCAAACCGGTACAAAACAAGAATACATATAAGTAATGAATAAAGGCATCCTCAAGCGAGAGCTAGCTCCTCGCCAATAGCGGAATCACAACCACATGCAATATATATCATCATAATATGAAATCAATATTTAAAAGCAAGAATAAAAACCAAGTATAAAGTCGGCTCACACGAGCTTGACACCAGAAATCAGAATATATATATATACCAACGAACCTCACAAGCTCACAGTCTAGGTCCAATATACGAAGGGTAGATGGAGTATACTAGATACAAAACAATATACATGGTGGGAGCAAAAGAATATCCACAAAACCCACCTATGAGCAAGCTGCAAGTCGATGCAAATGAAGCAGAAGAGAAAGTACGCCCGCCGCTACTGTGCTGACGGGTCGGACCTGCAAGATACTGTGGTACAACGGGGGTGAGTTGCCAACTCGTGAGTAGTAAGTAACATCTAATAAGGCTATCGTAAGCATGCACGCAAATGCGTCACAATCTACATATACCAATATGATGCGATGCACTAGTATGTATGCAATATGAATGCATAATCAACACGAAACCTGAATATGTCTGGTATGAGAAAATTTGTATTATTATCTTAGTAAAACTCTTGTGAAATAAACTGAAGTATCATCAATGCGATCAACAGAAAATTCGTGTCAAGTGTCGATACAATATAGATATATCTCAATATCTCAATGTCTCAATATCTCAATATCTTGGGCTTCGTCAGTTCTGATCGGCCCATAAAATCAAATCTCACGACTACGGTCGGTATCCTCCGGATATCCGCCGCGCCAGACATCACCGGTAGGTAGTCCTCCCCAGCCAGGCTCATCGTTATCCCCACAAAAACACTCCTTCCCCGGGATACCATACCGGACCCACCATGTACCCGAGACGGTTCATCCTACTCCTCGAATCGGATCTCGAAAACCAACAGAAATCAG
This sequence comes from Agapanthus africanus, assembly GCA_030015575.1. Lineage (NCBI taxonomy): Eukaryota > Viridiplantae > Streptophyta > Magnoliopsida > Asparagales > Amaryllidaceae > Agapanthus > Agapanthus africanus. Next base: position 464,725,924 of record JASDDO010000018.1, on the reverse strand, counting down.
GAAAACTCATGGTGGATGACACATATATCATATCACGAGAAAACCGCAAATTTCTATTTTTAAAATGATAATAGGTTTATAAATTCTTGCGGTTTCCCCCCAAAATCCAGAAATCTCATAAATACTGAAATCTCCAAGAAAATCACAATATATGAACATGTCGGGGATGATGAATCCTATGGTATCAATAATATGAATTATGATGTGTGACTAGAAAACTATGCATGAATGATGATGCAATGAAGTATATGACTAGTAAACCTACGTATCCAATCTTGATGAGAAGAATATACAACTACAAGTCTACATATCATATATGATGCAAATGCACAGATACCGATTCTGAGCAAGTTCTATAGTGTTTGTGACATAGCAATTATCAATAGCGTATTTGTTTGTATGAAATAGTGCACGTGCGACATGGACAAATGTTAATGGTGCAAGTGTCTTATGAGATGATATCATATATATATATAAGATGATGCAATGCAATAAAATGAATGACTAGAAGACTACACATATAAATACAAGCACTACTAATAATTCCTAACTATCGGACGCCTCACGCCATCCAGAAGATCCCCCCATAGATGTGTACATCTACTCACCGGGACGCCTCAGCTAATTTGATCCGATCACAGCCTTGCCTTTCCGCGCCGCGTCCGACGTCTTTGCACCCGATTCTAGAATTGCACACAAGTAAATAAGAGGATAGATATATAAATAGTCGCGGACACAAACGATACAAGACAACCAACGCGCACTAACTAGACGCGCACGCACTTGGTGCACCAAACGCGCTCGCGACAACGCCACAAATCACAACTAAGAGTCGCTATTCGTGACAACCACCAAGTCTAGAACCCGATCGTACCGATCGCGCATTCACAACACTCTAAATATCATAAGAAATAGGTTGTAGATCATCAAAATCTCAAACTAGATTGAAATCTATTTATTCTAAAAACCCAGTAAGTAATACTTGACCATTTTAGTGAAAAAACTATATGTTTTAGCAAATCTAGTGGCCACAAATTTCATTTAATATCTTAATTAAGTCACACAATTATTAACTAAATTTTAATTTCACCTATTTACATACTAATCATGAATTAGTTTGCTAGAACATTTAATTAGGACAATTAGAAGCAACGATTATCAAATTAATAACTAGATTAGATTTTGTAAAGCCACTAGATATTAATCTACACTTAGTTAACTTATTTAGTGATAAAAACCCTAATATGAACCCAAACCCTTCTCTTTAAAATTTCAAACTTGCACATAGAACCATATTAATACCTAAATAAGTTAGATTAAAGTAATTAACTAACAAATTAACCATAGAGTTAAGGTTTATATCTCAAAAATTTTGAGATCTAGCTTGCAAACTTAGCCTCCCAAATACTTTATTACTTCAAGATCCAAGTTAGTTTAGGTCAAGAACTTTTGGGTGAAGGTTTAACTATGAATTAGTGAGATTTTTGTGTGGATTTTTTTATGAAAATTGAGGATTTTTGAAGTGGAAATGAGATGGGGAAATGGGGGAAGGGCTGCAGGTTGGGCTCGGTCAAGAGGGAGGGGGAAATGAGTGAGTATGTGTGTGTTGTGTCAAGTCAAGAAAACCCCCTATTAACTCATCTATTAACTCATTTCCTAATTATTTTATTTTTTCTAATTAAACATTTTTCCTAGAATAGTCTAAAACCATGGAGACAATGAGAAAGAGAGAACATGTTATAAACTAGGTTTTTAAGTTGTCATGGTGCACTAATGTGTACTTAACCCATTTCAATTTGTAACTAACACTAATTAAATGTATAAGTGAAAGATTAAAATAATATTTAAAAATAATTAATTAAGAAAAATATTTAAATAAACTAGCAATTTATAATTGGCTAATTAAATACTAATTACTAGCAATTATATAGATAAAATAGGTATATTTAAGTCTATGTGGAAAAATAATTATATCTTGATTTTTACGGAAAACACGTATTATCAATAATTAATACAAAATTAACCTAAACGAATTTTCAGAACGTTACAATCTTCCTCCTTAAAGAAATTCGGTAGCGGAATTTAAAAATCTAACTATGCGTACCTCCGAAGAGATGAGGAAATTTCTTCCTCATCTCATCCTCGGCTTCCCACGTGACCTCTTCGCTATTCGGGCCACGACAAAGAACCTTTACTGACGGTATGACCTTAGATCTTAATTTCTTCACCTGCCGATCCAGAATGACCACCGGCTGCTCAGTGAAGGAAAGGTCGTGCTCCAGCTGGATCGTCTGGTGCTGAATCGCATGAGAGTGGTCATGAAGGTACTTGCGGAGCATCGATACATGGAACACGGGGTGACATTTGGGAAGTTGGGCGGAAGAGCCAAACGATAAGCAACTGTGCCGATACGCTCAAGAATCTCAAAGGGACCCACATATCTCGGACTAAGCTTCCCTTTCTTTCCGAATCTTATCACACCCTTCATTGGAGAATCCTCAAGAAAACATGATTGCCAACGGCGAACTCGAGTCTGCGACGGCGTCTGTCAGCATAAGATTTCTTCCTGCTCTTAGCCGCTCTCATCCTATCCCAAATCAACTGGATCTTTTCGGTCATCTCCTGCACAATCTGTGGCCCCAAAATACTGCTCTCACTGAGCTCTGTCCAACAAACCGGTGATCGATATCTCCTTCCATTTAGGGCCTCGAAGGGTGCCTTATGAATCATCTCCTGAAAGCTGATATTGTAGGAGAACTATATCAAGGGTAAGTAACAATCTCAACTGCCACCAAAATCTAGAATGCAAGCTCGGAGCATGTCCTCAAGAGTCTGTATGGTCCTCTCTATTTGTCCGTCGGTCTGCGGGTAGAAAACTGCACTGAACCCAATTGGTGCCCAAAGTCTCTTGAAGTTTCTACAATAGTCGGCTGGTAAACGGGGTGCCTCTGTCGGAAGCAACGCAAGTCGGAACGCCATGTAGTCGCACAATCTCATCAACATATATCTGAGTATACTGAACGAATCCGAAAATGGCCCTTACTGGTAGAAAGTGAGCCGCTTTCGTCAATCGGTCTACTATCCCCCAAATAGAGTTATACTCTCGACTGGTCCTAGATAGACCCACGATAAAATCCCTAGAGATCTACTCCCATTTCCACTCCGGAATGGGCAAAAGTTGTAACTCTCCTGCTGGCCTTTGATACTCGGCCTTGACTTGCTGACAAGTCAAGCATCCAGAAACAAAATCTGTGACATCTTTCTTCATCCTTTCACACCAGTAGACTTCTCTCAAATCATAATACATATTGGTGGATCCCGGATGAACACTATATACTGACTGATACGCCCCTATAAGATCTCGCGTCTCATTCCGTCGGAATCTGGCATACACAGTCGAGTCCCAAACCGTAGTACTCCCTGATCATCAATCACGAACTGTGAATCTCTGCCCTGTCGAACTTGCTCCATGATCTCTGACAAACGGGCATCGCTGGGCTGTGCCTCGCGAATACGGTCAATTAATTGTGGACGTGCACGGACATGGGCAAGTTGTCCCTCGGTCGACGTAAATTCAAGTTGTACTCGGCTGTCACAAAGAATCTGCCAATTTGTCATCGAATGCCTCTGAACTGCGCTCAAACAAGATAAGCTACCTCCGGTCCTCCGACTCAAAGCATCTACCACAACATTCGCCTTGCCCGGATGATAAAGAATCTCGCAGTCATAGTCTCTCACTAGCTCCATCCAACGGTGTTGTCTTAGATTTAGATCTCGCTGCTAAAAATGTACTTTAACCTCTTGTGGTCCGTGAATATCTGGCACGACTTGCCGTATAAGTAGTGTCTCCAGATCTTGAGTGCAAAAATCACCGCAGCCATCTCTTAGTCATGAGTGGGATAATTCTGCTCATGCTTCTTCAACTGTCGAGAAGCATAAGCGACGACCCTGCCATGCTGCATCAACACACAGCCTAGCCCCACTCGAGAAGCATCACAATAAACCACAAAACCGCCTGGACCTGAAGGCAAGGATATAATTTATACAGTCGTCAAACGCGTCTTCAACTGCTGAAAACTCTGCTCATAAGCCTTGGTACAAAGAAAAAGGAACTCCCTTCTGGGTCAATCTGGTCAACGGTGCAGCGATATGGGAAAAATCCTGAACAAAGCGTCGATAATATCCAGCCAAACCTAAAAAGCTGCGGACCTCAGAAACTGATACCGGTCTGGGCCAATGCTGAACGGCCACAATCTTCTTCGGGTCTACACGTATACCATCTCTCGTAACCACATGACCAAGAAATCGACACTGTCAAGCCAGAAGGCACACTCGGAGAATTCTGCGAACAGCTGATGCTCTCTCAAAGTCTGTAATGTGGTCCTCGGATGCTGCTCATGCTCCTCTCGGCTGTGGGAGTATACTAAGTGTTGGGGTAAAAATTTACACCCCGGTTGACCAAGTCAAAATCAAAGTCAACCCCAAGCCAAGTGGGCCCAAGCCCAGATCCAGTGGGCCCATGCCCGGGTCGAGCCCGAACATGAAGCGGCCGTCCTCCCCCCATGCCAAGATAAAAATTTTGTTGCATTTCTTTTATTTTATTTTATGGATAAATGTAAGAAAAATAGGTATAAAGCCAAATTTTTGTAAAGCCCATGGCTTATGTGCAAAAAGAAATGGCACATGAGCCATGGGATAGGCAAAATGCTATTTTGTGAAGCCCAAGGGGCTATGTGTAAAGTGTATAGCCTATAAAGGCAAGGATAATGAAAATATCTCACAACTTTTCTCTCTCCAAAAAAATTTAGATCTGAGATTTTTTCTCGTTCTTTAAAGTTCCAAAATCTTCTTTTTTCTTTTGAATTAAATCAAGAGTTTTACTCTTTATTTTATAAAACAAAATAGTTTTTCACCACCAAACCCATAAAGGGGAACTTGGATCTGTCACTAGATCTCAAAAAGGAGAGATTTCAAATAAAATCCCATATCTCTTGATCTTCAAGATCCAGCCAACAGAAGAGGAAGAAGAAGAACGCCCTTCATTAACCCAAAGCATCTTAGGAGTTTAAACTCCACCCTATTTTCTCTTTAGAGAATTCCCGGGGCTAAAAGCCCCCTTTTCCTCGCCGGCGCGCTAGCGCTCGAGCGCAAAGCGCCCACGTGCCAACACGTGGCGCGCTTGTGCTCCATCGTCCTGCGTTCGAGCGCAAAGCGTCCACGTGCCGACACGTGGCGCGCTTGCGCTCAAGCGCCCAGCGCCCGAGCGCAAAGCGCCCACGTGCCGACACGTGGCGCACTTGCGCTCCAGCACTCTGCGTTCGAGCGCAAAGCGCCCACGTGCCGACACGTGGTGCGCTTGCGCTCAAGCGCCCAGCGCCCGAGCGCAAAGCACCCACGTGCCGACACATGGCGCGCTTGCGCTCCAGCACTCTGCGCTCGAGCGCAAAGCGCCCACTTGCCGACACGTGGCGCGCTTGCGCTCAAGCGCCTAGGCGCTGGCCTCACGCATCCTTTGGATGTCTTTTTCCCCCTTTATTTATATATACATGTATATATATACATATGTATACATATGTACACATACAAATACTTCACGACACTGTCCCTGTTAGAAAAAATTTCTAACGGGGTGTGCCCCGCACCCCACAAGGGGGCTGCTAGCCCCCTTGACCCCCAGCCCGCTATCCGGGTAGCGGGACCCCCGTAAAAACTCTGCGTGGCTCCCGATATATCCAAACCCCCCCAAAACAAAACACACGTACACTGCACATCGAGTTCGCATGACCAGTTTAACCCGTCAATCAGAGGTTCCCTAGCTCCAAAGGCGAGGGGTAATTAACGGCAGTTTAGTCCGTGGCTGCCGGAGATTCGGATCCCCACGATCATTAAACCCCGGGCTACCCTAGGCAGGGGGAATCTGTAGTACGCCTGACAAGCGTGCGCGTATTCCCATCTCAATGGGGTGACGAAAAACACCCTACAGATTCTGGCACACCCGGTAGGACCTGTCTCTCCTCCCATATTTCGTGTTAAACGTTCATGCGAACTCAATCAATATACATATCGATTGCCTATACTGAAATGATGTTTTTTTTTCCGTGCATCAATCAACTTTCGACGAGAATGTCTCCTAAGTTGAATTCGGCTTCCAACGCGACCCCGATCCCGTACGTAGTCAAGGTCAATGCTCGTGTGGTTCTCCCCGCAAGCCTCAGTCGACAGTGGGAGGAACCGCCCCGCCAGTTTGGCTCCGTCATCATCTACCCTGCCGAAAGCGTTCATCTGGCAGAAATCCCAGCAAAGCAGGCAGCCAAGCCGGTCTCAAGGGGCAAGAGGCCGAATGTCGTGATCGCCAAGGCACCACAACCGAAACTTAAGACGGTGTCTGAACGATTCTCTGGTGCTCCAGCAGGGGGAAAGAACTCCGGTACAAAGGGCAACATCATATGTTGCGGACGAGCTCAGGCGATGACTACAACAAATGCACAATTGAGCGTATCTCCAAAGCCCTCCATTGCCCGGTCTGCGGCGTCTTCCCAAAGAGCCGAAGTCTGCCAGGTGCTTAGAACAGAAAAGTTAAGGCAGAAGCGGCTCAGGTATCGAGCCAACAAGAGGGCCAGGACTTCAGCCAAATGGAATTTTGTGAAGTTCCAAGTGCAGGGTCGCCCCGCGACGACGGCTGAGTCGGACGTGAGAATCAGCAATTCCTTCAAGCCTCTGAAGTGGGTTCAGAAAAATGCCATGACCGCCAGAATCAAGAAGACAGCGGTCCGCACAATGCTACAAAGAGACGTGTCCCGGCCCCAACAGAAAATGTATGACACTGTCTCTTCAAGAGTCTATCAGGCGCTCTGTGCCGCATGAAAGCAGCGGGGCAAACCCAGAAAAGAAGCGTTAGCACCATTCAAGAACCTGGTTAGGCCAGCCGCCTTCAATCGACTGCCAGCTACCGAAACAAGGGGGTCAAGACAACGACCTGTGAAATCAGCCGCCGATGATAAAAAGACGGCCGGATATATTATCCATACGGTCTACATGGCGAGCGGGCGCCCCAGCGACAACCTTCGCAGCAAAAGCAAGGATGGGGCCACCACATCCTAAACCCAATTTGGCTTGCATGTGGTTGCCGCTGCCCAAGAACAGTCACCTCCGCTGGATGAAGAAAACCCTCTCGATGAGGATGATAGGCAGAAAGACCCCTCGGTCCATGCAGAATCAAGCTCGGACAGCGAGGAAGAGCCGACTTTCCGCCCCAGGACTGCGGAGCAAGAGCTGCTTCAAGAGCTTCGAAAACAGCTCAGGAGCAAAGATAAAGAGATGGCCAAGCTCTATTCGAAAATTGACGACTTAACGAACATTGTGATGCAGCTTACGGCTCAAATTGCTCGAGCGCCTCCCAATCAAGCATAAGTCGCTTATCATCTACCGGGTGATGACAATCCGAAGCAGCCAATGCCTGTTCCTTTGGGTCCAAGACTGGTCGAGCCGCACGAAAGCCGGCCACATTCCGCTTCTGTGGACGCGTTGGCCCCAGATAGCACCATCCTGCTAACACAAGATCGGATAATGGATTTGGTCACCAGCAAAGTTAAAACATTGGTGGCCGAAGCTGAAGCTCAGAAAGAGATTGGCAGTAGTGGGCGGCCATATCCCGCACAGTACGATTTGATCGAGTTCCCGAGCGGCTACGTCGTTCCTAAGTTCGGAAGATTTGAGGGAACGGGAAATGCAAATCAGCACGTCTCCCACTTCAAAGCATCGTGCAAAAATACAGGGGGCAATGACGCGCTCCTTCTTCGTCAGTTTGTCAACAGCCTGACCGGTGTCGCCTTCGACTGGTACACGAGTATACCAGACGGGTCCGTCATCACCTTTGTCCAAATGAAGTCTCTGTTTCGGCAAAGGTTCATGAGTGTCAGTGATAAAATCTCCATTGCCGACCTTGTGAGGACCAAGCCGGGGAAGAATGAAAGCAACACCGACTTTATCGCCCGATGGCGTAATCTCACGGTCAAGTGCGAACCGCCGCTGGAGCAGGACCAGTCCGTCAGCCTTCTCATTGGGAACCTCAGCAATTGGATTGTCCCATTCTTGTGTACAGCAGGCCTCAAGACGTTTCAAGAGCTAACCAAGAAAGTCCAAATGCTGGAACGCTCGAAGCAAGAGTCCCCGCCGGACTCTCAGAGAGACAAAACTTGGAAAAGCAAGCGGGATGACATCCGTAGAAGCGGGAGTTCCAGCAGTACCAATGTCTTCAATGCGTCTGACAATGAAGAAAAGCGAAGGGCGGGCGAATCCAAAACCAACCGGTCTCGAAAGCCATTGCTGGGAGGAGATGGGCCTTCCCTAGAGGAGAAGAAGAACAAGGTTTACTCTTTCAGAAGGGACAAGGTCCGTAAGATATTTAAAGATGCCTTGAACAACGGCCTACAATTGCCGGAGTCGAAAAGACCCCAAGAAGCAAAAATGACCGACAATCACCTGTTTTGCCCGTACCACCGAGTAGTGAGCCATGCGATCGAGGATTGCTATATCTTCAAGGACTGGGTCGAGAAGCAGTACAAGGCTGGAGAGATCGAGCTGTCCAAAAGCGTGTTGGTGAACAATCAAGTTGCAACTGCCAACTTTATACAGACAGAAGTTGAAGCCTTCTGGGAGCAGACAGCTGAACCCGCTGCCCTGACAAACGAAACTGACTTATCGCGGCCTCTGTGGAGTACGCACATATCTAATAAGATGAAGAAGATGCTAAAGCTGCTTCAGAAAGAGCCTAGGATGGAATGGGAAGGACAGGAGAAGCCTACCAGTCCCGTTGCCAACGCGGCTCCATCAGGCTCAAAATCTAAGAAGCTCAAGAAGAAGAAAAGTGCAGCTCGGCGCGAAAAAGTGTCTGTAGGGAGATCGACCATTCAAAAATATATCGATTCCCTCAAAGAATATGAACAAAAGGAAAGAACATTGATTCAATTGAAGGAGTTCTTCTCTATACAAGCGGCTGAAATTCTGGAGGAGTTAGAAGAAGACTCCAATGAAGAGATCCCAATAGTGATTTGCTACGCCATCCATCTTGGTAGCGACTCAGAGGAGGAGCTCTGTTTTCCCGAAGAGGATGAAGAGCTCGCCACAAAGGCCAATCAAATCCAGCTCAGAAGCGGCAGGGCTCTACTGCCAAATCAGGGCAACGCCCCAAAAGGGAAGGAAAAACATGTGGCTAATGATGAAGGTGGCAGAGAACTGGCTGATGAAAACTAAAGTCCTTCCCCAGTAGACTATAATGTTTTGGCACATCTCCGGAAGCTTCCGTCTCTCCTGAGCATTTACGACGCCTTGGTCCTATCTAAGGAGATTAGAGATGTTCTCATTCACACTCTACAAAACCCTGAGCGGTATCAGGCTCACTTTGCGGAAATTAATATGAAAGAAGCCCAGCACGCTTTGCATGCCGCCGCAGTCACATTTAAGGATGAAGACTTACTACTGGGAACGGCTGAGCATAATCGGCCGCTTTACGTGACTGGGTACAGCGACGGAGGATTAATCGCATATTGATTGATCCGGGGTCTTCAGTGAACATCATGAACTTGCGGACGCTGAAGAGTTTGTCAATGGACGTCTGACACCTGTCAAGGGAAAGGATTGCCATTCAAGGCTTCAACCAAAATTGCCAGCAAGTTCTGGGGTCCATAGCTCTGCCAATCAAATTCGGGGATCTGCAAACTGAAGCTAAGATATATGTGATCGACGCCGACACGTCTTATAAGATTCTCTTGGGGCGGCCATCGCTCCACGATTACGGCATCATTCCGTCAACTCTCTATCAATGCATGAAGTATACTAAAAATGGCGAAGAAAGACGCATTGACGGAGACATCCAACCGTTCGGTGTGCATGAAGTCCGATATGAAGATTCTCGGTACTTTATGAACCACAAAAATGCTAAGCCACAACTGACTGAGGATAGACCGGCCCCAAGACTCAAAAGCAAATTTGCGCCGGCTGTCACTTTCAAAAGAAAAAATGCCCAAGTGCGCCCGCATTTCGGTAGCGACACTGATGAGTCCGACGCTGGAAGTCCGTCCTTCCGTAAAACTCGCCCTCATTTCGGTAGCGATACGGATGAATCTGTTACTGAAGCCCCATCTAGCTGTAAAGTCCGCCCTCATCTTGGCAGCGACACTGAAGAGTCAGACGAAGAGGACCTGTCGTGCAACAGCGGTGCAGATTGGACCCGCATGCAAAAAGCGAAACTACGAGAGACCCTCGAAATTGCAGAAGGGTCCCTAGCCGTCACAAAGGTGCCGGAGCATATGTGCAAAGAGCTCAATGCGTTGTCAGTCTCCACCGTGGACCAGCTGAAAACTTTTACGTCCCCGGGAGGAAAAATGGACAGAAGGGCATCCTGTTTTACGGGTCAACCCCCGTTGTGCACCCGGACGATCTTTCTATCGCATGCCTTCCCTATGAGAGAGGCATAAGAGCCGTCCTCAATCCCAGATACTATGCGCCCGAGATGCGGAAATAGTTTAAAAAGTGCGGATGCCGGTTATATCAAACGGAGTCCAAAGCAAAGTTTTACGAAGAGTTATGGCATCCACCCCAGGTCCGAGCACTCATCGATGGACGAATTCCAGATAAACGGGGCATAGGCTACGTTCAACCTGATTCCAAAGCGTGCTACATGATCCATGTTAGTGAGGCCAGTGAAAGATCAAGTGATGATGACGAAATAGCCGAGCCAGAAGAAGCTCCTCAAGAGCTCGAAGATGGAGGACAAGCAACCTTTGATGAGCTAACCGAGATTGACTTAGGAACGCCCGATAATCCAAGGCCGGCCGACATCAGCTCACTCTTGTTGGAGGAAATGAAAGAGCAGATAATTGCCCTGCTGCATGAGTTCGTCGACTGCTTCACGTGGACGTACAAAGAAATGCCTGGCCTTTCCCCTAAAGTAGCTGTGCATAAGCTGGCTATATCTCCTGATGCTAAGCCAGTTAAACAAGCTCCTCGAAGAATGAGAAGGGAGTTAGAAGAAAAGGTCATCGAGGAAACCAAGAAACTCATCGATGCTGGCTTCATCAGGGAAGAGAAATATGCGGACTGGATCGCATGCATAGTCCCAGTGAAGAAGAAAAATGGGCAGATCCGAGTTTGTATCGATTTCAGGGACCTCAACAAGCCATGTCCTAAAGACGACTTCCCGCTACCGGGCATGGAAATGATGGTCGATGACACCTCAAATTATGAACTGTTCACCTTTGTGGATGGCTCTTCTGGATATAATCAGATCAAGATATCGCCTGAGGATGAGAAACACACAGCATTTCGAACCCCGATCGGAATATATTGCTACAAGGTAATGCCGTTCGGACTGAAGAACGCAGATGCTACATATCAAAGGGCAATGACCAATATCTTTTATGACCTAATCCATAAAGTCGTCGAATGTTATGTTGATGATCTGGTCGTCAAGACTAAAACCAAGGCCGATCATATCCAAGATCTTATGACCGTTCTCACCAGACTGAGGGAATACGATCTGAAGATGAATCCTCTGAAGTGCGCTTTTGGTGTGTCATCGGGAAAATTCTTGGGCTTCATAGTCCGACATCGAGGGATCGAAGTTAACCCATCAAAGATAAAGGCCATCATGGAGATGCCCCCTGCGAAGAGTCTGACGTAGCTAAGATCTTTTCAAGGCAAGCTTGCTTATATACGGAGGTTTATCTCAAATTTATCGGGAAGGTGTAGGCCCTTCTCAAAGCTCATGAAGAAAGGAGCTCCTTTTATCTGGGATGCCGAATGTCAAGCAGCGTTCGAAAGCATCAAACAATACTTGTTGCGCCCTCCAGTGCTGGCCGCTCCCATTCCAAATAAACTGCTGATTCTCTACACTGCCGCGCTGGATGAGTCACTCGGTGCGCTCCTTGCCCAGAATAACGAGGAGGGAAAAGAATATGCCCTCTACTACCTCAGTCGAACTCTAGTCGGGGCGGAACACAACTACTCCCCAATCGAAAAGCAATGCCTGGCTCTAATATTTGCCGTGAAGAAGCTGAGGCACTATTTGCTCACTCATCGGGTTATGCTGATCTCCAAGGTCGACCCGCTCAAACACTTGATGACCAAAGCAAGCCTAGCCGACAGAATGGCAAGATGGGCTGTCATGCTACTTGAGTTTGACATAGTTTATACCCCTTAGAAAGCAGTAAAAGGGCAAGCTCTTGCAGACTTTCTCGCTGCTCATCCCATACCAGAAGGGTCACCGCTAAATTGTGAGTTACCCGACGAACAAGTGCTGCACCTCGAGGAAGATGAGCCATGTTGGGAGCTTTACTTCGATGGGGCCTCATCAATAAGGAGCTCCGGCAGATCAAGCGTCCCGGAGGTAAAACCGGGGATAGGATTGGTGTTCATCACGCCATCAATGGGAACCCTACGGCGTTCTTTTGCTCTTACCGAGCCTCGGAAAAACAATGAAGCTGAGTATGAACCTCTGATAGCTGGTTTGGAACTCGCCATAGAAATGGAAATCCTTCGGCTACGGGTTTACGGTGACTCCCAGCTTGTCGTCAACCAAGTAAGCGGCGACTATAAGATATACAAACCCGAGTTAGCTCGGTACAGAGGCCGGGTGGTGGAACTCATGAAACGGTTCACTCACATTGAACAAATGAGAATCCCCAGAGTGGTGAATGGAAAAGCCGACATACTCGCTCGCTTAGCCAAGGAGCTGGCTGATCCTGACATGGACGAAATTCTGATCACAGTCAGGAACCGACAAATTCTACCCCCAGTCTCTCTACGAGAAGAGGAAAGCGCGGAACAGAAGAGCAGTCCCGCCGAAGAAGCTTCGATCATCCAAGACGAGCCCGATTGGAGAGAACCCTTCATAGAGTACCTCCAATACGACAAGCTGCCCGAAGAAAAATCTGCGAGGATTCAGCTGAAGAAAAGAGCTCTCCGATACGTGTTTGTAAATGACACGTTATACCGCAGGTCATATGACCAACTTTGGCTCAAGTATCTGTCATTGGCCGAAGCCCAAAAGGTCATGAAAGATGTTCACTCGGGCGTTTGCGGTGCTCACCAATCTGGTCCCAAGATGTGACATCAAATCAAACGGCTTGGGTATTACTGGCCCACCATGATACGGGATTGCGGAGAGCATGCAAAGAAATGTCAGATCTGCCAAATCCATGGTGATTTCATTCACAAGCATCCCAATCCGTTGCATCCTACGGTGGCGTCGTGGCCCTTCGAAGTCTGGGGCACCGACATTGTTGGCCCAATTGATCCTCCGTCATCCAAAGGCCACCGGTTCATACTGGCCGCGACAGACTACTTCTCCAAATGGGCTGAAGCTGTCTCGCTAAAAGAAGTCAAGACAAAAGATATTCTGACATTCTTCCAGCATAATATTCTATACCGCTTTGGTACACCAAGAAGAATCATTTCTGACAACGGGCCTTCTTTCAAGAGCTTCAATGTCTCAAGGTTCGATACTCAGCACAAGATAGACTGAAGATATTCCTCCATCTATAATCCAAGAGCCAATGGGCTAGCCGAAGCCTTCAATAAGACTCTATGCAAGCTCCTGAGGAAAAACGCTTTAGCCAACAAGAGAGACTGGAATCTCAAGCTTCACGAGGCGTTGTGGGCATATCGTACCACGCACCGTACTCCAACTCAGTCCACTCCATACTCATTGCTTTTCGGAGTGGAGGCGATCCTCCCCCTCGAAATTGAGGTTCCAAGTTTAAGAATGGCCATCCAACACGAGTTGACGGAAGAGGAAAATATGCTCCTTCGGCTTGAAGAGCTCGACGAGCTCGAAGAAAAGAAGCTCGCGGTGCAGCAAAACCTGGAGCTATACCGAGCCCAAATGTCACGGGCCTATGACAAGATAACCCGTCTCCGCGCTTTCAAGAAAGGTGAATTGGTGTTGGTCCTCAAAAGACCGATTATCCCCAATCGACATGCCAAGGGAAAATTCGAGCCAAACTGGGAAGGACCATACGTCATCGAGAAAGTGTTCGACGGAGGATCCTACCAACTAATAAGTGTCGAGGGAGAAAGGCCCATGCCACCCATCAATGACCGATATCTCAAGAAATACTACATGTGAATGCTCCAAGTCGCAGGCGAATTGAGCATATCAGCCCTATGGTCTGGATCATACATCTTGCAAAACCGTATACAATCCACGGGTGTAAATGACCCCTATCTCTCCCAAATCCTGCCGGTGAGACTACTTTTAAAGTCCTACCAGTGGTAAAAAAAAGAAAAGAAAAGAAAAGAAAAAAAAAGAAGAAAAAAGAAAAAGAAAAAAAAAGGTATGTCCACAAGCAAAACAGGCACGGACGAAAACCCAAAAGGGCTCCGTGAGTAAAAACAGCAGGACTACCGGCGAGTTTGTGAAAACCCGAAAGGGCGCAAACTCGTGAAAAGAGATGAATACACTCGCAAAGTCCTCTCGACCTTGTGAGGAGAAAACCCCTGCGTGAGATCCTTACGACTCACAAAGGAGCAACACACTTAGGAATCCTCACGATTCCTAAGGAGAACATACACCTGCGAGATCCTCTCGACTCGTAGGGAGAAAATGGTTTTATGAGACCCTCACGGCTCATAAAATTGAAAAGCCTTAGGGGATAGGGACCTAAACCTGTCTCCTAAGCCATCGTTCCCCAACGGGAAACGGCAAATGATGAGTCGCTCCTGGCATTTCGCTTCAGTGTTAGCGGTGCTGATGCCGACCAAAAACCCAAATCCCAAGTCCTCTTAAGGCAAATGATGAGTTGCTCCTGGCATTATTCCAGTGCAGCAATGCTGATGCCAAACAAGATCCAAATTCCAAGTCCCCAAACGACGAATGATGAGTCGCTCCTGGTACCATATTCCTGTGTAGCGATGCAGACGGCAACCAAAATCCAATTTCTCAAAATTCTCCAGCCCTACGGTTAGTCCCCAAATTTACTGCCGTTTACAATCCACGGGCTCAAATAATTCTCGTCATACCCATGCCCCACCACAATCACCAGTTACGTGGCTGGTCTCCGCCTTTGGAATTATGCTCCATTGAGAAGACCCAATCATGTGTCCTCACGATACATGAGGAGAACAAACCTTTATGGGATCCTTACGACTCATAAAGAAAAAACACATTTAAGAGTCCTTACGACTCCTAAGGAGAAAATACACCCGTGGGATCCTTACGACTCGTAGGGAGAAAATGCTTTTATGGGAACCTCACGGCCCATAAAATTGAAAAGCCTTAGGTAATAGGTGTTAGTTATATGTATGCCTTAGAGGCCATTACTGTACATAGGATGTATATTGTAGTGGATGCTGGGACATATATAGGGAAGACTTTCTTGCTCGACATGATAGTATGCTATCTGGTTACTCTTTGCCTTAACGTGTGTACTGATTGTCTCTCTGTTACATGTTGGTAAAGCCCTTAGGATGTGTACTTGACTACCTGGACTATGATGCGGATCATACTAGTGGGGACATGATAGTCTATAAGTACATCCTTCAAGGTCCCTAGTCGTGGGTGTATCGAGACGGGGCATCGATATACCAGAGTAGACTAGCGTATACCTTCTCGACCCATACAGATGGGCGATGGATGATCCCATATCCATTGGTGTTTGACATCAGAGATGATATACGGGTGCTCAGTGGAGACTGGGTACACTGGACGGACTCGCCGAGAACTCCCAGATGGTATTATACCTTATGTCAGATGGCAGTTCTCTGGTGACACTGGTACAGAGTAGTCTGTTGACCCGAGATCGTCATAGAGTCTTGTGTGATTCCCACTGTGCTTTGATTTCCACCTTACCACGTCCAAGAGGGCGTGCAAAATGGTGGCTTTTGGGTACAGTCCCGAATCACATGGAGGCAATGAGCGATAGGAGGGGATTCGTCTCTCCCGGTATAGGGAGTTGATGTTGCGCTGTGTTCGATTGGCTATAACCGGAAATCCCTGGCCAGGGTTGCTGAGATTTACTGGTAAGTGTTACCAGTAGTTTCTCGAACTGTTATAGACCTCATATCGACACGACTTATCAAGCTATTGGGGTCTGACGTTTACCACCCCTAGGTGAGATATGCGACATATCAGACGATCAGACCGGACTATACGGTAAGTGTTACTGGTTGGATTCACAGGAGTGTGAGCGGGCTTGCTCGTCGATCTTCTGATCGCTCAATACCCGGGTGGCCATTACGTTTAGCAGACCGCTTGCGGCTTGTGGGTGTTTGATATGATCATCACCTGCTATCGGCGTATTGACGAGTCTTTAGAGTCCTATACAGAGGTTTCCTGGCTCAAGCGAAACGAAATAGGAGCACATATGAGATATGTGCGGGACCGAGAATAATGCGTGTATGTGATACCGTATTCTATTCTCGCGATGAATGTATCGATTGAAATGTTATGGTTGTTTTTGAACTTATTTCAAGAGTAGAGCTGTTATCGGGAAAACTTGGGTGTTTGGATGTTCGATCGGAAATTTTAACATTTTCTATTTATCTGGAATGGGATACAATACTTGGAATCCACAAGTAGTTATGAGATAACTGATATGAATGTTATAAGCATAGCACTTTAGTCTCACTTGATCGGTTGCCACGGAATTTTGATGCGATCAAAAGTCCGTCGCAATCACGTAGCGTACGCGGATACTCACCGGTAAACTTAATAGACAGCCTCACCCCATAGCCCCAACCAAGTGACTGTAGGAGAACCCCGTCGCCGAAAGCATCCGTTCGGGTGCTCGCGGCAGCGGTGTTCCGCCTTGGTGCACTTCGTTGACGGCATTGGGGGTGCGGCCGCCTAATAAAGTTTGCGACGAGCATTCGATCAAAATGTCGGGAATCTTGTTGAATTGCCCGACTTAACATTGAAAAGAATTTTCCATAATGAGACTAAATGCGGGGTTTATAATTGTTGATATACCATCGTGCTATGGTGTATATGGAGGAGTAATGCTGAGAGAGAATCCCATTCTCCTTTAGAAAAGTCCAAGAATTCCGTGCTCAAGTATTCTTCTCCTTGATCACATCAAAGGACATAATACTTATACCCGTATTGGTTCTCTACTTCTAACTTATATTCTGTGAATACCTCAAAAGGTTCTGACTTGTGTTTCAACAGGAATATATGTCTGAATCTTGAGAGATCATCAGAGAATGTAATGAAGTACAAAGAACTGGTCTTGGCATGTGTAGACAGGGGACCTTTATACATCAACATGTATCATCCCAAGAGTTCACTAACTCTTTCTCTGTTTCCAATAAACAGAGCTGGTGTCATTATATCTTTGTGACATGACTGGCAAGTTTCACAAGATGTAAATTCAAACTGATTTAAATATGCATTTACATGTAACTTCAGCTAGTCGGGTCGCATTGATATGACCTAGTCTATAATGCCTCAAGAAGGATTCGTTCATTTTTGAACTCTTCCTCTTGTGTGTGTTCTGTATACTAAAAACTGTAGTTTGATTTAGAATATCAATGCTTTTAGATAACGTGCCTGAACCGATCAACTTTTGAAATAGGAAATTTTCAAAACATTATCCAGCAATACAAAATTATATCCTTTCTTTACTAGTAAAGAGACTGATATGATTTTGTATTATCAGGTTCGGTATCTAATAGATTTGTTCAGGATCAATGTATTTGGAATACAAGGTGACAGTGACCAACAGACTTGGCTGCAACACTTGCACCGTTTTCTGCCTCATGAAACTTATCACCCGTTCTCAGTTCTTTACCTATCTGTAGCCCATGTAACAGATTATATATGCGGGATCCTGATCCAGTATCATATACCCAGGATGTAAAGGATATTGAGAAACTTTTCTCTGTAATGAACACACCCTAAGATGATGCATCAGCATGCACTCTCTTTGGTTTGGGCGGCACGGGAATTCTGGTAATCCCCAATTTCCTGCTCTGTCTTGTAACAATTATAAGTTGGAGCGGGACCAACGTTCCCCAGCTCAATATAACAAGCGGGTTCGGTCAATATCCGTATTATTATCTTGATTAAGGCGTGATATGGTCGCTACCTGGAGAGAGAGAGAAGAAAACACTCAGCGTGCCCTCTTGCAAGAATAGATTGGTTATTATTTTATCTAATCAGGATGGCTCCCACTATTTTTTATCAAATCTTCCTTCAAACCCTAAAAGGAAAGACCAGCCGGGATTAATTACACACTACAAGTTCGCCAATCATTCAGTCAGGCCAGTGTCGGTACTTTGAGGGAGGTCCCCCGTGCTTTCGCACGAACCTAATTAATGTAAACCTAGTTTTCCCAGAGGCGTAATCTCTTTAACACCTTTCTAGACACCTACTTGATCGGCTAATTGTAATGTGTAAAACTCTCCCAGGAGTAACTCTTACTCGCAGCGGGTATCGGGATCCAACTATCTCATAGAAGGTATGCAATCTCATTGCAAATTTCAACACTTAAAATTCCCGATAATATTTTGCCCCTAACGTCCTATGACCTTGACGGAGGTCAACAAACCATAGGTTACTAGTCAAGTTCAACCCGTCATTTCTTGATCGAATTAAACCCACCCGCACGACCCTTGACGGAGGTCAACAAGGCCGCACGACTACCCTAATCCAATCTGCATCATATGCATAAGCAGATAAATACTAGTTAGCCACCGCACACTACGCCTTGACGGAGGTCAACAAACGTAGCACGAATACTAAGTAGGACTTATCTGAAATGACGGAGGGCAACGACTGGTTTTTCTGAAAACCTATTGCGTAATGAACTTGATATCGTTGTAGAATCAAATGATTTTAAAATTGAGCGTTTTTTAGGCTTTTCTAGTTTTGCTAAAGGGGTCACTCCCGGTGAAGGGATCGTCGGCCCTTTCCTCATCGAATAAGGTGCAAGATATATCATATATGCCGCTGTGCAAAGCAAGAACTGTAGCTATCTGTTTTATTTTTGAAGGTTATGCACTTGAGAAGCTGCATACCTATTGAATTAGGTTCGAATCAGATCACAGCCTACCACTCCATATAAGATATGGTATGGGAAGAGCCCATCTCTTAAGCTAGTTAAGATTTGGGGTTGTCCAGCCTATGTCTAAAAGGCAAAATCCGGACAAGCTCGAGGCAAGGTCTATAGAACTGGAAAGGTTCCAGCTATACAAACTACAGCAGATGATTTGATAAAACCAAAGGATTCAATAGTTACCAACGAACCTCAGCCTCTCCGCCGATCTAGTAGGGTTCCTCACCCACCTGAGAGATACTTCGGTTTCTCTATGACAGTGGGAGCGAGGATTGCATCATGAGATGATGACCCAACTAGTTTCGAGCTGGTCATCAGGAGTGGGACTCTGTAAGAATGGCTGGATGCTTTGTGATCTGAGATGGCATCCATGTACACCAACAAAGTATGGACTTTGGTTGCTATATCTGAAGGGTTAAATCCCCATCAGGAGCAAGTATATCTTGAGAAGATTACTTGGTGTACTTGGAAAAGTTGAGACTTTAAAAGCTAGACTTGTTAAAGGTTTGCATCATTGACCAGGTATGGATTTTGTTGAAACCTTTTCTAAGTAGCTATGCTTAAGTCCATCCAGATCCTACTTACCACAGCTACATACCATGACTACGATATCTGGTGGTTGGGTGTCATGACAGCTTTTCTAAATGATGTTTTAGAAGAGGGCGTCTATAAGTACACAGCCAGAGGGCTTCGTAAAAAGTGGGAGCAGCGAAAACGTATACAAGATACTTTATAGGATAAAGCAGGCATCGCGGAGTTGGAAAATCCGTTTTGATGTGTTAGTCAAAGAGTTTGACATCATCAAAATGGTAGATGAACCTTGTATATACAAAAAGGTAGTAGGGAGTATGGTGGTGATCCTCGTAGAGTACGTGGATGACATACTCTTGATAGGGAAGGAGTTTTCTATGCTACGCTCGGTCAATCTCCGCTTATCAGTAGGATTCTCCATATAGGATCAAAGTGATACCTACTAAATCCTGGATTTTGGATCTATGAGATAGATCTAATTGAATGTTAGGATACTCACTAGTTGTAGTGAGATGGTATCAATCGATCCTGAGGAGAATCACTGGAAGGGTTCCACGGTGATAAGGACGACTGAAAGTCAGTCACAGGCATTGTCTTTACCCTCAGTAAAGGGACGGTATGTTGGAAGAGTTCCAAGCTAGATACCGTGACATACTAGATGATTAAAGGCAAGATACATCGCTACTTATGATGCTACCAAAGAGGCTGTTTGGGTGTATATTGGTTCATGAGATGAACTAGGTCCCTACCATTGTGTGACAATGGAAGTGTGGCTTTGTCCTGGGAACCACGGTCCCATCAATGACCCAGACATAATCTAAGGCAGTATCACCTGATCATGGAGATGGTTGATCTCCAGGGTGATCGAGGTTAGGAGAACAGACTCAGAGGACAACACGGCGGATCCACTCACAAAGGCTTTTTCCCAAAGAGAGACTTTTATGGGATGGTTGAGTATGGGATACTACAACCACTGCTACAGATGGCCCTAGTGCAAGTGGAAGATTGTTAGTTATATGTATGCCCTAGAGGCCATTACTGTACATAGGATGTATATTGTAGTGGATGCTGGGACATATATAGGGAGGACTTTCTTGCTCGACATGATAGTATGCTATCTGGTTACTCTTTGCTTTAACGTGTGTACTGATTGTCTCTCTGTTACATGTTGGTAAAGCCCTTAGGATGTGTACTTGACTACCTGGACTATGATGCGGATCAAACTAGTGGGGACATGATAGTCTATAAGTACATCCTTCAAGGTCCCTAGTCGTGGGTGTATCGAGACGGGGCATCGATATACCAGAGTAGACTAGCGTATACCTTCTCGACCCATACAGATGGGCGATGGATGATCCCATATCCATTGGTGTTTGACATCAGAGATGATATACGGGTGCTCAGTGGAGACTGGGTACACTGGACGGACTCGCCGAGAACTCCCAGATGGTATTATACCTTACGTCAGATGGCAGTTCTCTGGTGACACTGGTACAGAGTAGTCTGTTGACCCGAGATCGTCATAGAGTCTTGTGTGATTCCCACTGTGCTTTGATTTCCACCTTACCACGTCTAAGAGGGCGTGCAAAACGGTGGCTTTTGGGTACAGTCCCGAATCACATGGAGGCAATGAGCGATAGGAGGGGATTCGTCTCTCCCGGTATAGGGAGTTGATGTTGCGCTGTGTTCGATTGGCTATAACCGGAAATCCCTGGCTAGGGTTGCTGAGATTTACTGGTAAGTGTTACCAGTAGTTTCTCGAACTGTTATAGACCTCATATCGACACGACTTATCAAGCTATTGGGGTCTGACGTTTACCACCCCTAGGTGAGATATGCGACATATCAGACGATCAGACCGGACTGTACGGTAAGTGTTACTGGTTGGATTCACAGGAGTGTGAGCGGGCTTGCTCGTCGATCTTCTGATCGCTCAATACCCGGGTGGCCGTTACGTTTAGCAGACCGCTTGCGGCTTGTGGGTGTTTGATATGATCATCACCTGCTACCGGCGTATTGACGAGTCTTTAGAGTCCTACACAGAGGTTTCCTGGCTCAAGCGAAACGAAATAGGAGCACATATGAGATATGTGCGGGACCGAGAATAATGCGTATATGTGATACCGTATTCTATTCTCGCGATGAATGTATCGATTGAAATGTTATGGTTGTTTTTGAACTTATTTCAAGAGTAGAGCTGTTATCGGGAAAACTTGGGTGTTTGGATGTTCGATCGGAAAGTTTAACATTTTCTATTTATCTGGAATGGGATACAATACTTGGAATCCACAAGTAGTTATGAGATAACTGATATGAATGTTATAAGCATAGCACTTTAGTCTCACTTGATCGGTTGCCACGGAATTTTGATGCGATCAAAAGTCCATCGCAATCACGTAGCGTACGCGGATACTCGCCGGTAAACTTAATAGACAGCCTCACCCCATAGCCCCAACCAAGTGACTGTAGGAGAACCCTATCGCCGAAAGCATCCGTTCGGGTGCTCGCGGCAGCGGTGTTCCGCCTTGGTGCACTTCGTTGACGGCATTGGGGGTGCGGCCGCCTAATAAAGTTTGCGACGAGCATTCGATCAAAATATCGGGAATCTTGTTGAATTGCCCGACTTAACATTGAAAAGAGTTTTCCATAATGAGACTAAATGCGGGGTTTATAATTGTTGATATACCATCGTGCTATGGTGTATATGGAGGAGTAATGCTGAGAGAGAATCCCATTCTCCTTTAGAAAAGTCCAAGAATTCCGTGCTCAAGTATTCTCCTCCTTGATCACATCAAAGGACATAATACTTATACCCGTATTGGTTCTCTACTTCTAACTTATATTCTGTGAATATCTCAAAAGGTTCTGACTTGTGTTTCAACAGGAATATATGTCTGAATCTTGAGAGATCATCAGAGAATGTAATGAAGTACAAAGAACTGGTCTTGGCATGTGTAGACAGGGGACCTTTATACATCAACATGTATCATCCCAAGAGTTCACTAACTCTTTCTCTGTTTCCAATAAACAGAGCTGGTGTCATTATATCTTTGTGACATGACTGGCAAGTTTCACAAGATGTAAATTCAAACTGATTTAAATATGCATTTACATGTAACTTCAGCTAGTCGGGTCGCATTGATATGACCTAGTCTACAATGCCTCAAGAAGGATTCGTTCATTTTTGAACTCTTCCTCTTGTGTGTATTCTGTATACTAAAAACTGTAGTTTGATTTAGAACATCAATGCTTTTAGATAACGTGCCTGAACCGATCAACTTTTGAAATAGGAAATTTTCAAAACATTATCCAGCAATACAAAATTATATCCTTTTTTTACTAGTAAAGAGACTGATATGATTTTGTATTATCAGGTTCGGTATCTAATAGATTTGTTCAGGATCCATGTATTTGGAATACAGGGTGACAGTGACCAACAGACTTGGCTGCAACACTTGCACCGTTTTCTGCCTCATGAAACTTATCACCCGTTCTCAGTTCTTTACCTATCTGTAGCCCATGTAACAGATTACATATGCGGGATCCTGATCCGGTATCATATACCCAGGATGTAAAGGATATTGAGAAACTGTTCTCTGTAATGAACACACCCTAAGATGATGCATCAGCATGCACTCTCTTTGGTTTGGGCGACACGGGAATTCTGGTAATCCCTAATTTCCTGCTCTGTCTTGTAACAATTATAAGTTGGAGCGGGACCAACGTTCCCCAGCTCAATATAACAAGCGGGTTCGGTCAATATCCGTATTATTATCTTGATTAAGGCGTGATATGGTCGCTACCTGGAGAGAGAGAGAGAAGAAAACACTCAGCGTGCCCTCTTGCAAGAATAGATTGGTTATTATTTTATCTAATCAGGATGGCTCCCACTATTTTTATCAAATCTTCCTTCAAACCCTAAAAGGAAAGACCAGCCGGGATTAATTACACACTACAAGTTTGCCAATCTTTCAGTCAGGCCAGTGTCGGTACTTTGAGGGAGGTCCCCCGTGCTTTCGCACGAACCTAATTAATGTAAACCTAGTTTTCCCAGAGGCGTAATCTCGTTAACACCTTTCTAGACACCTACTTGATCGGCTAATTGTAATGTGTAAAACTCTCCCAGGAGTAACTCTTACTCGCAGCGGGTATCGGGATCCAACTATCTCATAGAAGGTATGCAATCTCATTGCAAATTTCAACACTTGAAATTCCCGATAATATTTTGCCCCTAATGTCCTATGACCTTGACGGAGGTCAACAAACCATAGGTTACTAGTCAAGTTCAACCCGTCATTTCTTGATCGAATTAAACCCACCCGCACGACCCTTGACGGAGGTCAACAAGGCCGCACGACTACCCTAATCCAATCTGCATCATATGCATAAGCAGATAAATACTAGTTAGCTACCGCACACTACGCCTTGACGGAGGTCAACAAACGTAGCACGAATACTAAGTAGGACTTATCTGAAATGACGGAGGGCAACGATAGGTTTTTCTGAAAACCTATTGCGTAATGAACTTGATATCGTTGTAGAATCAAATGATTTTAAAATGGAGCGTTTTTGAGGCTTTTCTAGTTTTGCTAAAGGGGTCACTCCCGGTGAAGGGATCGTCGGCCCTTTCCTCATCGAATAAGGTGCAAGATATATCATATATGCCGCTGTGCAAAGCAAGAACTGTAGCTACCTGTTTTATTTTTGAAGGTTATGCACTTGAGAAGCTGCATACCTATTGAATTAGGTTCGAATCAGATCACAGCCTACCACTCCATATAAGATATGGTATGGGAAGAGCCCATCTCTTAAGCTAGTTAAGATTTGGGGTTGTCCAGCCTATGTCTAAAAGGCAAAATCCGGACAAGCTCGAGGCAAGGTCTATAGAACTGGAAAGGTTCCAGCTATACAAACTACAGCAGATGATTTGATAAAACCAAAGGATTCAATAGTTACCAACGAACCTCAGCCTCTCCGCCGATCTAGTAGGGTTCCTCACCCACCTGAGAGATACTTCGGTTTCTCTATGACAGTGGGAGCGAGGATTGCATCATGAGATGATGACCCAACTAGTTTCGAGCTGGCCATCAGGAGTGGGACTCTGTAAGAATGGCTGGATGCTTTGTGATCTGAGATGGCATCCATGTACACCAACAAAGTATGGACTTTGGTTGCTATATCTGAAGGGTTAAATCCCCATCAGGAGCAAGTATATCTTGAGAAGATTACTTGGTGTACTTGGAAAAGTTGAGACTTTAAAAGCTAGACTTGTTAAAGGTTTGCATCATTGACCAGGTATGGATTTTGTTGAAACCTTTTCTAAGTAGCTATGCTTAAGTCCATCCAGATCCTACTTGCCACAGCTACATACCATGACTACGATATCTGGTGGTTGGGTGTCATGACAGCTTTTCTAAATGATGTTTTAGAAGAGGGCGTCTATAAGTACACAGCCAGAGGGCTTTGTAAAAAGTGGGAGCAGCGGAAACGTATACAAGATACTTTATAGGATAAAGCAGGCATCGCGGAGTTGGAACATCCGTTTTGATGTGTTAGTCAAAGAGTTTGACATCATCAAAATGGTAGATGAACCTTGTATATACAAAAAGGTAGTAGGGAGTATGGTGGTGATCCTCGTAGAGTACGTGGATGACATACTCTTGATAGGGAAGGAGTTTCCTATGCTACGCTCGGTCAATCTCCGCTTATCAGTAGGATTCTCCATATAGGATCAAAGTGATACCTACTAAATCCTGGATTTTGGATCTATGAGATAGATCTAATTGAATGTTAGGATACTCACTAGTTGTAGTGAGATGGTATCAATCGATCCTGGGGAGAATCACTGGAAGGGTTCTAGGGTGATAAGGACGACTGAAAGTCAGTCACAGGCATTGTCTTTACCCTCAGTAAAGGGATGGTATGTTGGAAGAGTTCCAAGCTAGATACCGTGACATACTAGATGATTAAAGGCAAGATACATCGCTACTTATGATGCTACCAAAGAGGCTGTTTGGGTGTATATTGGTTCATGAGATGAACTAGGTCCCTACCATTGTGTGACAATGGAAGTGTGGCTTTGTCCCGGGAACCACGGTCCCATCAATGACCCAGACATAATCTAAGGCAGTATCACCTGATCATGGAGATGGTTGATCTCCACGGTGATCGAGGTTAGGAGAACAGACTCAGAGGACAACACGGCGGATCCACTCACAAAGGCTTTTTCCCAAAGAGAGACTTTTATGGGATGGTTGAGTATGGGATACTACAACCACTGCTACAGATGGCCCTAGTGCAAGTGGGAGATTGTTAGTTATATGTATGCCCTAGAGGCCATTACTGTACATAGGATGTATATTGTAGTGGATGCTGGGACATATATAGGGAGGACTTTCTTGCTCGACATGATAGTATGCTATCTGGTTACTCTTTGCTTTAACGTGTGTACTGATTGTCTCTCTGTTACATGTTGGTAAAGCCCTTAGGATGTGTACTTGACTACCTGGACTATGATGCGGATCATACTAGTGGGGACATGATAGTCTATAAGTACATCCTTCAAGGTCCCTAGTCGTGGGTGTATCGAGACGGGGCATCGATATACCAGAGTAGACTAGCGTATACCTTCTCGACCTATACAGATGGGCGATGGATGATCCCATATCCATTGGTGTTTGACATCAGAGATGATATACGGGTACTCAGTGGAGACTGGGTACACTGGACGGACTCGCCGAGAACTCCCAGATGGTATTATACCTTACGTCAGATGGCAGTTCTCTGGTGACACTGGTACAGAGTAGTCTGTTGACCCGAGATCGTTATAGAGTCTTGTGTGATTCCCACTGTGCTTTGATTTCCATCTTACCACGTCCAAGAGGGCGTGCAAAATGGTGGCTTTTGGGTACAGTTCCGAATCACATAGAGGCAATGAGCGATAGGAGGGGATTCGTCTCTCCCGGTATAGGTTGTTGATGTTGCGCTGTGTTCGATTGGCTATAACCGGAAATCCCTGGCCAGGGTTGCTGAGATTTACTGGTAAGTGTTACCAGTAGTTTCTCGAACTGTTATAGACCTCATATCGACACGACTTATCAAGCTATTGGGGTCTGACGTTTACCACCCCTAGGCGAGATATGCGACATATCAGACGATCAGACCGGACTGTAC
This sequence comes from Agapanthus africanus, assembly GCA_030015575.1. Taxonomy (NCBI): domain Eukaryota; kingdom Viridiplantae; phylum Streptophyta; class Magnoliopsida; order Asparagales; family Amaryllidaceae; genus Agapanthus; species Agapanthus africanus. Next base: position 464,699,168 of record JASDDO010000018.1, on the reverse strand, counting down.
GGTAAGTGTTACTGGTTGGATTCACAGGAGTGTGAGCGGGCTTGCTCGTCGATCTTCTGATCGCTCAATACCCAGATGGCCGTTACGTTTAGCAGACCGCTTGCGGCTTGTGGGTGTTTGATATGATCATCACCTGCTGCCGGCGTATTGACATGTCTTTAGAGTCCTACACAGAGATTTCCTGGCTCAAGCGAAACGAAATAGGAGCACATATGAGATATGTGCGGGACCGAGAATAATGCGTGTATGTGATACCGTATTCTATTCTCGCGATGAATGTATCGATTGGTTGTATGCGATATAACCTAGTTATCGAATCAAGGATTGATTCGATAAGTCGATACATTGGATATTAGTCGGTCATATGCGATATGACCGGATCGTTAAATCAAGCATTGATTTAATGATTTAATGCATAATTATATATTTGATATATTACTTTGCATTAACTAGTATTGGTTCACTTTAAAAGGATTTTCTCACTTGATGTGCACATTGTATATATGATATACTTTTGTGCATTTGATTGTATCATGTTTGATGATACATGATAGTTTGTGTGTTTGGTTTAAACCATGATTGGTCAATGGTTAGGGTTTCTTTTGCTTCATTTACTTATTTATTTATTTATTTATTCATTTTAGAAAGAAATAAAATGGTGGCTAACTTTGGATTATCTTTGAAGCTTCATGAAGCTTTAAAATGGCTGACCATTTTGTTTCTTTCCCTAACCCTAACCATTCACCTTAACTTGGTTCATTCTCTACACCTAACTATGGTTGCAAATATGATAAGTATCATATTATTTCCTATTTTTAAAAGACTTATCATATTCTTTTCTTCTTCTTCTTCTTCTTCAAGAAGAAGAGAGCTTGCAACCTTCAATGGTGATTTCATGAAAAGAGTGAGAAATCCAATTCTAAAGTGAACCGACTTCCTATTTCTTCATCCTCTACCACTTGCCAAGTAGTATAGGGTGTTTTCTTCACAAGTTTCATGGCTTAGTAAAGTTGGAGCTTGATCTTGTGTTGCCTCGACGTAGATTATCTTCGGCATCGAAGTCGACGACCTAGCCCGCACATTTCTCCGATGAAGCCGACGCTTGAGCCCGGGATCCGATGATCGCAGCGAGGGGACTTCATCATGGAGCTATGGAGGTGGAGGACCGGATCTACAAAGGTTGTATTTCCGTTCACTCATAGTTAAGATGTTAACTAGTTGCATGTTTCGCTTAAACTCTAGTCAACGATCCGTATTAGGGTTTCTCGGCACTTGTAAAATTTGAATTTGGCATGGTTGATGCCTTGTGAGACCTCCTTAGAGTGCCTAGGAACCCTACAATAGGGACCTAAACCTGTCTCCTAAGCCATCGATCCCCCAACAGGAATAGGCAAATGATGAATTGCTCCTGACACGTGTGCTTCAGTGTTAGCAATGCTGATGCCTACCCTAACCCCAAAATCCCAAACTCCAATCCAATAGACCCCTAAGTCTATAAACTAGGGACAGATGACCCCTAAGTCGTTAAACTAGGAACAGATGACCCCTAAGTCGTTAAACTGGGAACGAGGGAAATCTCCTCATGGAAGATGATGATTCGCTCCTGGTACCATATTCCAGTGCAGCGATGCTGATGCCAAACCAAAACCAAAATCCCCAAATCCTGTCATGACAAATGATGATTCGCTCCTGGTACCATATTCCAGCGTAGCGATGCTGATGTCAACCAAAATCACATCAAGTCAGCAAAACAACCAATGACCTCGCTGGCAGAATCAAATTCCACCTCGGAAACAAGTCAACTTCATCCCTGACACCGCAAGAAGCGGAGCAAGTCAAATCCAGCACCGACCGTCCAAGTCGCAAAAAGGGCAGAACCGACCGTTCACGTCGTTAAAAGGGCAGCACCGACCGTCCAAGTCGCAAAAAGGGCAGAACCGACCGTCCACGTCGCTAAAAGGGCAGCACCGACCGTCCATGTCGTAAAAAGGGCAGTATCGACCGTCCAAGTCGCAAAAAGGGCAGTACCGACCGTCCACGTCGCTAAAAGGGCAGTATCGACCGTCCACGTCATAAAAAGGGCAGAACCGACCGTCCAAGTCACAAAAAGGGCAGCATCGACCGTCCACGTCACTAAAAGGGCAGCATCGACCGTCCAAGTCGCAAAAAGGGCAGAACCGACCGTCCACGTCGCTAAAAGGGCAGCACCGACCGTCCAAGTCGCAAAAAGGGCAGCATTGACCGTCCACGTCGCTAAAAGGGCAGTATCGACCGACCAGGTCGTAAAAAGGGCAGAACCGACCGTCCACGTCGCTAAAAGGGCAACACCGACCGTCCAAGTCGCAAAAAGGGTAGAACAGACCGTCCATGTCGCTAAAAGGGTAGCACCGACCGTCCAAGTCGCAAAAAGGGCAGCACCGACCGTCCAAGTCGCAAAAAGGGCAGAACCGACCGTCCAAGTCGCAAAAAGGGCCGCATCGACCGTCCATGTCGTAAAAAGGGCAGTGCCAGCTTCCCAAAAGGTGGGAACCGAATCAAGTTGCCTCTACGTGAAAGAAGATCCATCAATTTCATGCACACGACCCACATAAGTGATGTGCATTTATTGATGGGGGGCAATTTGTTGGGGTAAAAATTTACACCCCGGTTGACCAAGTCAAAATCAAAGTCAACCCCAAGCCAAGTGGGCCCAAGCCCAGATCCAGTGGGCCCATGCCCGGGTCGAGCCCGAACATGAAGCGGCCGGCCTCCTCCCATGCCAAGATAAAATTTTTGTAATAAATAATTTTGTTGCATTTCTTTTATTTTATTTTATAGATAAATATAAGAAAAATAGGTATAAAGCCAAATTTTTGTAAAGCCCATGGCTTATGTGCAAAAAGAAATGGCACATGAGCCATGAGATAGGCAAAATGCCATTTTGTGAAGCCCAAGGGGCTATGTGTAAAGTGTATAGTCTATAAAGGCAAGGATAATGAAAATATCTCATAACTTTTCTCTCTCCAAAAAAATTTAGATCTGAGATCTTTTCTCCTTCTTCAAGGTTCCAAAATCTTCTTCTTTCTTTTGAATTAAATCAAGAGTTTTACTCTTCATTTTATAAAACAAAATAGTTTTTCACCACCAAACCCATAAAGGGGAACTTGGATCTGTCACTAGATCTCAAAAAGGAGAGATTTCAAAAAAAATTCCATATCTCTTGATCTTCAAGATCCATCCAACAGAAGAGGAAGAAGAAGAACCCCCTTCATTAACCCAAAGCATCTTAGGAGTTTAAACTCCACCCTATTTTCTCTTTAGAGAATTCCCGGGGCTAAAAGCCCAATTTTCCTTGCCGGCGCGCTAGCGCCCGAGCGTAAAGCGCCCACGTGCCGACACGTGGCGCGCTTGCGCTCCAGCGCCCAGCGCCCGAGTGCAAAGCGCCCACGTTCCGACACGTGGCGTGCTTGCGCTCAAGCGCCCAGCGTCTGAGAGCAAAGTGCCCACGTGCCAACACGTGGCGCACTTGTGCTCCAGCACTCTGTGTTCGAGCGCAAAGCGCCCACGTGCCGACACGTGGCGCGCTTGCGCTCAAGCGCCTAGCGCCCGAGCGCAAAGCGCCCACGTGCCGACACATGGCACGCTTGCGCTCCAGCACTCTGCGCTCGAGCGCAAAGCGCCCACGTGCCGACACGTGGCGCGCTTGCGCTCAAGCGCCTAGGCGCTGGCCTCACGCATCCTTTGGATGTCTTTCCCCTCTTTATTTATATATACATGTATATATATATACATATGTATACATATGTACACGTACATAAACTCCACGACACTGTCCCTGTTAGAAAAAATTTATAACGGGGCGCTGCCCCGCACCCCGCAAGGGGGCTACTAGCCCTCTTGACCCCCAGCCCGCTATCTGGGTAGCGGGACCCCCGTAAAAACTTTGCGTGGTTCCCGATATATCCAAACCCCCCCAAAACAAAACACACGTACACTGCACATCGAGTTCGCATGACCAGTTTAACCCGTCAATCGGAGATTCTCTCGCTCCAAAGGCGAGGGGTAATTAACGGCAGTTTAGTCCGCGGCTGCCGGAGATTCGGATCCCTACGATCATTAAACCCCGGGCTACCCTAGGCAGGGGGAATCTGTAGTATGCCTGGAAAGCGTGCGCATATTCCCATCTCAATGGGGCGACGAAAAACACCCTACACTAAGATGTCATCAATGAACATGATGATAAACTGATCAAGAAACAGCCTAAATATGCGGTTCATCAAATCCATAAACGCTGCTGGGGTATTGGTGAGACCGAACGACATTATCAAAAACTTATAATGCCCGTAGCGCGTGCGTAAAGCGATCTTCGGAATATCATCCTTCCAAACCCGCAACTGATGGTAATCCGACCACAAACAAATGTAATAGTTCTACTATGTCATGGCAATACTAATGATGTGTAGTGTAGTTTACACGTCTGTGCTCATACAGTATTTGTGCAAGTGTTCTATAAGTGTTTAAAACAGAAAGTAATTCTACCCATATCCGTAGCATATAATTACAATCAAATTTTCGGATATAGGTAATTCATAATACCTCGTATTGGCATTTACATACACGTTGCGTGGTATAGCGGTCCTACAATGTCATGACAGTACCAATGAGGTATAGTGTAATATATGTGTCTGTGCTCGTGTAACATAGTACGCATTGGTAATTGTGTAGTGTTCTATCAGTATGTTCGTATAACAGATAACGTATACAATCGGTAAGCGTATCGTGAACATATAAAGAAAATCTAAGCGTATCGCGTAATTATTAACGTAACTAATTACTATGAGCTATACCATTATCCTTGAAAATGGAACGAAATGTTATTTTGAAATAAGGAAGCTGCATTAAGTTAAAAATAGATATTCGTTTTGGAAACTAGCATGCATCCTTGTTATTTATCATTTAAAATGGAAAACGAATTGTTGGTGTTTAAAAGAGTATAGCTCACTCAAACATAACGTCCCAATTCAGAATAATTCATGACTCCACGAGTCTAAAAGAAACTTGGCCGTATTCGGTACACTATCCACATTATCACAAGTACGGTATAATCTCTCGTACTATACCCATCCAATACCATATCCATATCGTACGGATCTATCGTCACATACGTATATTACCATAACCATATATTAAATATATGCACATGGATAACCTACTAGATGTGAAATAACATCAATACCATTAGTTAAGTTATCTAACATATCATTAACAACTAACTAGATAGTATAACTATCCTAGTTAAAAGGTTGGGGGGGTTATACGCCATCCACCCGACTTCCCCTGTAGATATAAATCTACTCACCAACTTGTCAAGCTCGTCGAAATTCACGATTGCTTTGTCCGTCCTTATCGTCTTGGAAACCTTCACGATCGTACCTACAATCGTAGTTATAACGTATCGGCGTAAATATCATATCAAACCCAAAATAAGGAGCTAAGCACCCATAAGTTAGAACCTATAGCTTACTTACTCCAAATACGACCATATACCCCTGATATTAACGTACGAACGTTAACATTTCAGTCGCGGTACAGAAATACGAAAAACCGTATCAAAAATGTTGGAAATATTGCTAAAACCATACTAGAACACTCCCATATTTCTCTATATAAAATCTAGGGCAAATCAAACAATACAGTAGCTTATCTTATTGCCAGAAATATCTACTGATCAAAACCCAAAACCTAACTCAATGGGAAAATCGGCGGCACCGGCCAAAATGAGGAAACCGTGGAGTTAGGGGCTCGAACTTTAGGTGTGGTCTCCTAGTGGTCTCACCATACCCTAGTCTTGTTAGTTTTTCTAGTGGATTATCCTAAATAGTTCCAGATTCAAATTTAGCATCACAAATATCATGAAATTTTCAGTTTCTGATATTGCACACTAAAAACAGATATGTAACCAAAAGAAGCTTGTAAGAAGAGAGGAGATTTACCTATGGAGATGGTGCACAAAGAAATCCAGCTCAAGAAGTGCATGATGGAAGCTCCTAGGGATTGTAGTGGTTCTAGCTTGAGAATATGCTCAATTTTGATGAAGGGACCAAGGTTCTTCTCTTTTGGTTTGGTGAACACTTGGAATTTTTGTGTTGGAGCTTGAAGGACTTGTTGTTTCAGTTTGAGAAAGAAAGAATAAGTATATGTAATTTGATGAGGAAGGTAGGTAGAGAAAGAATGAGGTGGAGGGTTGTAAGGTGGAGGTGTAAAGTTATAAGGAGGAGGTGAAGGGAGGAGAGTGAGTGCGTGGGTGTGTTGGTGTGAGGGTTTAATCTAACATAATCATATACCATACCCTCATAAAAAGAAATAAAAACAAATCCTTTTAATTAGCGCCCTCATTTTAAAACCTAATACATTTTGCAAATAATTACCCTACATATAAATACCTTTATGTTACTAAAAATCTAAACTTTTTATCTTAAAAGAAATAAAACACTTATTATAATACTTAAATACCAAATCTTTTTAATAAAATATCATATCATACTAAAATAATTTAAATATCATGTTTATGATATCACACATTTTTCTTCATTTTTACCAAAATAATTATATTTTTGCCGATATTAGTCCAATACCAAAATTCATATGCGATATCATTTTTGTAAACTCATTATATTCATATCCGATACCAAAATGTTGCATACTAACTCTTGTCCTTCCATTGATCTCTATTTATCTCAAGATCTTAACAAAACGATTATAACGAATCTCAAAATGTGGTCGTGACTATCATGAATCGATAGCGCGCCCGATAAGAGGGTTAATATTCATTTTACTAAAATTTATAAAAATTAAAACCTTAAAAGAATTTAAGTTATAGTTTTCTACCCTATCCTACAAGCCTAAGTAAGCAAAAATTTACTCGCCCATAAATATTAGCGTAGTAGAACAAATGTTGAAGAAAATATAACTCATAATTAAAATTAAAAATGCAGAAAGTAAATGCAGAATGTATTGCAGAAAGTAATTGCGGAAAGTAAATGCGGTAAAATTAAAAGAAAGAACTATCTTTATTGATAAACTATTGCACTACAAAAGTAGCTTGTTGAAAAAGTAATTTAAAAAACCATACATTGCTCGCTAGATCTTAATCGATCAATGGATAGATGAATAGATGAATGTATGAATGTATGATAGATAGATAGCTCTCGATCTTTTTTTAGGCTCTGCAATGCGAAACCCTAGACGTCATGTTGAAATGTGTCAGATTACGTTCAAGACCTTGAAGTTTCACATCCTACGGCTGCCAGACGATCGCGGAACCGCCGCCTAATACCCCCTTTAACCGCGGATCCGCCGTCCTTTTATGGGTTTGAGACATCAAATTTCCCATGGCTTCTTCTCTCAATATTTGGAGATCCTCTTGATAAAAATATTCTAAAAATATTGCTCTTAGTCTCTGCCATTACGAGATTATTCAATTTGCTCCTAATATTCGGCAGATTTGGTTTGGTGAATCGAATTGCTTTAGATCTCCTACTTGTATTTCAGATCCGAGTTGATCTATTATAATACCTGCACGATATCTCAAATCATTTTGTTAGTAGCATTTGTTTAATTTGAGATATTATTCTAACCAATTAATTGATATGATAACTTAAGAATATTGGTTAGGATTATTTGATATGATATGCATATTTTAATAGTAAATAATCTAATGAATATTTTATTTAAATATGATATGCATATATTTTTCCTAAATATATTAATTATAAATAAAGAAACATATGATAATAATCTTTTTATAAATAAACCCACATATGTTCTTTATTTACAATTAACACATTTTAGTAACTAATAATAGTAGGGAAAATGTTCATACAAATGTGCAATATATTTAACTGATCAAAACCCCTTCGAGAAATGTAAATATGTAAAAACACATAATAAACAATTTGAATAAATATTTAAGGACCTTAGGTTAAACATGGGTTAAGCGGTATCAAATCTCTTGAGTCTCGGAGAGCCAGAGAAAGTGTGTGCTTGCCTATTCAGCTTAGATAACATTACAAGTTAAAGGAATTATCAATAGCAATAGTCTTAGAAAAAGACAAAAATCTTACCGTCCATATGCAGCGGTTGCCCGATTATTCCTAAACTTAAGATCTTCAAAGGATAAATCTCTTAATAAGATATGATTAGAACTTGAACTCGAATCACAAATTGACTTGAATTCTAATCTGCCTTGAACTCAAACTTAAACTTAAATTCTAATTTGACTTAAACACGAAATTGAATATGAACTATCTACTTGAAAACTTGACATGTATACATGAACTCAACAAGTATATCTGAAACCAACTTGAATCGAACTATGAATACAAATGACATGAATTACACTTGACATGACTATATGAGTTCAATCTTGGTATTATATCACCTTTTATATTCATGGACTCGATCAAGACTTATAATCTTAATCATAATCTAATATACACGGGGTGTTGGGTGTTTCAAGTGTGAATCTAACGGAATCTCAAGAGTCCGCCTAGTTCATGAATCCATATCTACTAACAAAAGAAATCTATCATGAGATCTCATGTTTTTAAGCCCTACTTTTGGGTTTGGAATACTTCAACGCCATGGTAAAATTTCGTTACTAACACTTAATTCGGGCCCGTGATTCTTTACAATTGAGGGCCTACCATTGAGTTCGAAAATACTCCTGAGATTGGTTGTTACTCACATTTGGACTGACGTTAAACTAGAATACCTTATAGAGACCTGTTAAAACATATACTCATACTTATCCACATACACAAAACACCTGCTATATTATACATATCATTTTACGTAATTTTATACCTTTTAAATATTATATCTTTTCTTGGAGACTTACCGAGCGTAAGTTCGCTGGCGTGCATTCCACCCATTTTTGAATTTTTGGAATGTTCATCAGATAATTTAGAGTCTGGGGAGGTAGATCCAGCTGCAGAGGTCTACGACCAGATTGCCACCCAAGTCGACCTGTACATTTCCTGTTCAGTTTATTTTTCAGTACCGATATGCCACTTGTTTCAGCTTTTCTTGTTATTTATATTTGTTTTCTTTTTCAGAACATCTATTTATGTAATTAAAGTTTGTGGAATGAATATGAATGAAGTAGTTGTTGAAAAATTGAAGTTTTTATTATTCTTGCTCTGTATATAATTGCTTATTTACGCTTAATATATTTATTTTAAAAAATGATCTTCTTAACATAAATATGTTGCAGGCTTATCACGTGACCGTTACCGTCCATTGGGAAGCAAGGCGTTACACTATCTCTCCTTGATATTCTCATCCCGAACTAAAACCTTCTGATTTTTATCTTTGACACAATCCACCGTACACAAGTCTCTGGTTTTCCTCTCCCTCATTCGAGCTGTATATATCATTTTCAGTCTCCTTGGTGTCCAACTTCTCGTACACCTCTTTGTAGACCTTAGTATTGGCTCCCCGAACAGTTTTCTTAGGCTCCTTTTTAACTATCTTATACTTCTCAAATCTCTCTACATTTTTACTTTTCTTCAAATCTCTATAAGAATCCATCTTGATTTTAATAGCAGGTTTTATTTGTTCATTCCACTATGGTGTGTTCTTAAATGGTGGAGGACCACCCCTTGACTAATCAAGTAGATCTCTAACTACACTCTTAAATGGTGGAGGCCATTTTATTTCATATTGTGTCTGAATCTTATTCGGACTTCCAATCAACCCCTTGAATTACATGATATACAAAAGCTTCTTTGTTACCTTCCTTCAGTTGCCACAACTTAATTCTAAGCTCTACCTTACGTATGATCTTCATAGACCCTCTTCTAAACCGAACATCTAGAACTAAAAGTTTATATTGAATAATTACACTTTCACTTGGTACTACCTTACAATCGATATACTAGTCAAAAAATATTCTATTTGACTAGCACTCGATCCACTTTTAGAGGTGATCAAGTGAGACTCTGTTTTTCCGAACAAAGTATTTACCAAAATCAAGTCATAACAGGGCAAAATCTTCACGTCAGCATTGAGCAATAGCACAGTAGATGTGGCACTTCAATCTCAGGGGAGGGCAGGTGTTCGATCCCTCCATTGGAAGTGGCCATATTTTATTGCTTTCGAGGAAAATCCATGGGTCCTCTACGCACGTGCGCGCTTGTGTGATGTGTGCTTGTGTGTGATTTGTGTGTGGATGAGTTGTGTGTATTGTATTCATAGGTTAGGACCTACGGGCCAGCTCCTGAAAAGCCCCAATTAATTTCATAATTTCCTCTTATGTCTTCATTAAGCACTTGCATGTCCATCATTAATCATTAATAAACTGGGGTTTTTGAAGAATTTTCCGCCTAAAAAGAGAATATTCTTTCAAAACATTATTTTTTGAACTTCCTAAAGTACCCTTAATTTTAAAACATTCTACAATTTGGTCATTTATTTGGATTTTTTATTTAGTGTTGGGCTAAGATGATTTTTGTAATTCTATGGATTCTTATAGCAAGATACAAATATATTGATAGTATTGTATATGACCTTTAATTCTTCTATTTTCATTTAAATATTTTAAAGAAAATAAATTGACTCCGAGCACAATAAAAAATTCGTATGCCTTTTCATTTTCGAAGTTATTCAAAAAAAGTTTTGTCCCCTTTCCTTAATCAAGGCAAGAAGTTCATATTTTTGATTAAAAAAATGTGAAATTATTGATGAATTTAATTTTTCTTCAGAATTTGATTATATAGTATGTTATAATCAACGATGCTTAAAGTCCTTTTTACTAAAGATGCAGTAAAAATAACCATCTTTAGCCACTCCTCCCTCTCTCCCTCCACCTCTCAACTTGCCCTTGACCTCCCCCCTAAATCCCCTTGATCCCGCCACTCAAGTCCTCCCCGTCCCCCTATGCCGACTCCTCCCCTCCCTCCACCTCCTCCTCTACCCCGACTCTCTCATTCCCACGTCTCTTTCTCCCTCCACCACAAGACCGCTAATAAAGTTCATTGCAAGTAATTCAGTGGTGCATGTAACAACATAAAAAACAACATCATTAATAATCTATCATCCCAAACTTTTGAGGTCGGTTATATAAATCCTTCCTTTTCATTCTGCTCTGTCAAGGACCATTTCGATGCATGTACAGTATATATATACTCAAAATAATTTCAATTCGTCAGTTATATCAATGAAAAATGTTAATAACAAAAAGAATGACATAATAGCCCCATAACAATCCCAATTAGCTAGATATATATCTTAAACTGCAGCTTACTTCTGACAAGCAACAAACCAATACAATGCCAAAAGGTAATCCTGCTTCACAGAACACAGGTTTATACCAAAAGCCAAAGAACAAAAATTTTAAAACTAAAAGAGAGAAAAACCAAGCAACGGTAAGTAATTTATTTTTATTCGACCATTGGAATATTGAACCAATGACCTCACACTTCAGAGAGGAAAGCTTTTTTATTGCCAGAGCTAAGGAGAAGTGCTTCAGCTAAATATCGGTTGAACCAGGAGCAAAGTGATGTTATCTTTCATAGTTGTGTCGGAGTGAGTGTATGAATCATAATCCTTGTATATTGTTTCCAACACTCGAGCAAGATTCACGACTCTCATGACAAGATGCGTCGAGATTCCATTCCCATCAAGGCATCCTTGGTTTAGTTCTTTCCATGCATTTACGTTCATCTCCCGGAGTTTCCGGCATGCTTCGACCAGAGACACGTCATGCTCTTTCATATAGCACTGGATTGATGAGGCAACATGCTCTCTCTTTTTGTTCAAGCTTCAAAATTCAAAGTAAATTAATGTAAATTAACAGCTTAAGTTTCATTAAAATACCATGGATTTTTAAACCAATAATAAAAGCATTAAAATCAAGTCAATTGAAAATATATATTATATATAATATAGATTTCAACAATTCTTAATTTAACACCATAAGTTGTTGTCCCTAACTATGTAAAGAACTGTGAATTGAAAATTGGCATTTTACAGTAATTTGAAAGACTTCAGAAATTCACAGACCTTGCAACCAAGTGTCACGAAATTTGTTTGCAATTTATAAAGCTTGACGCATTTAAATTTATCTGGAAAATGATGGAATTTCTTGGTATTTTAGTGAAATTTAATCTAAAATTAAATAGAAACTAGCGGGCTACAAATGTATATTACCTCATTAGATACAACATCATCCATGAGCCTACATAATATAGTTGCAGCTTCCAAAACTTTTGGGTAACTAAGGATCCACTCGAACGCTTGCTTGGTCGCAACTTCGCCCATACCGAGAAAAGAAGTACAAGCCAACGTAGGGTAGGCAGTGGTATGGCGAGCAACCGATAGATACTCTTCTAATGGAGGAACATACTTTGCATCTCTCCATTCCGCCTCCTTAAACCAAGCTTTCGCCGTGCTTTTAATCTGTTATGTGATTTTAAATAAAAAATTTAAGTATCATTTTAAGTGCTCATATATTTTATTTTATTTTTTTAAAACTTTATGATATTTAATATTAAGTTTCGATAGTTAGAGCTTACTGCTTCTTTAAAGTAGCGGACACGATAAGATACTTGGTCCGCTGCCAACTCGTTCTCCAAGTCCTTGACCATATCATAGAAATGAAGATATTGGAGCTTTAATTAGGCACTCATTCATTTGATCAACCCCAGCTAAATCCCACCTGCATATGAGATGAAAATAACAAAAATGACTAAATATTCTTTTTCCCTTGAAGAAACTCAAATCTTTTAACTCTATACAACTCAGACTGTTTTGTAAATTCACTTGGTATATTTATGATTTTCCGCACAGAGTGCGGGGTGGGTGTTTTGGCAAATTACAAATTACTTGAGGGGGGATAATTGTTAGAGGGGTAAACTAATGGGGAGATTTGTGCAGTTAATTAACCATACCCTAAAAACAAATCTTAAAGTTAAATCTAAACTTTAAATTCTTAGAGCTAGCCACAAATTATCATACCTTTGGAGCGATTCCGTGTGAACTCGTACCTCGTCCTGTGTACCATACACATCATATATATCGTCGATGAGAGAGAATTGGAAAGTCACCTTCGTCATCATAATTCTAGCTCTCGAGAAATGAGGCTCAAAATATACACCAAGTATCCAAAAGTAACATTCCACCACTCGATCCCTTGCGAAGATGAGCTTTTCTGCAAGCCCTGATTCTATCCACCACCTAAGCGGCAAAATCGATCATAATATCAAATATTAGTTTCTTAACTTAAATTAATAATGGATGAATCACACGGAACCTGATGATGCTCAATATTGGCGACCTTTCAGATCAGGACACGTGGCAGAAGACGTGTCCCAGAACTCAGAAGAGAGGGCCCACAGGAGCCGATCAGGCCCGACCTACAAGCATAAAGCTGGCTCACCTCAGGGCCCTTGCAAATTGGCCTCCTCGGTCTCTCAGCTCGCCTCCGAGCTACCGCAGGACCAAGATACCTCGGCCCTCTCGCTCGTTCCCGAGCTCTCCCAGCGAGACCATCTTTCTCGGTCCCTCCGACCGACCAACTCCACCACTCACAGGCGTAACCGCCGCTCCGCGAATCTCGCCACGCGCGGATTTTACACCAGCAACGTCCCACGTTCCATACCATCACGATCCCATTAATGGGCGATCCGCTCTCTACACGGGCGTGACGTCGGGAGCGTAACTGTTTGCGAGATCCTCGCGCCTACTGCTGAATGCCACCACCGCTATATAAACCCCCATCACAAAGGGGTCAAGTAAGCAATTTTTTACACTTTTATGCCGTTACTCTGCTCGGATCTCATCACTAACTTGAGCGTCGGAGGGTCCTTGGTGGTACCAAACCATCCCGGGACTTCTTTGCAGGTACTCGGCAACACCTCCCTCACCTCACCTTTTCCTCCAAAGACCCATTGAGACCCGCACGCGAAGGAAGATAACCAACTAAGTCCACTGCGAGATCAGCGAAAGACAACATCTGACGGAGGCCCGAAAAGGAGCTCTATCAGTTGGCGCCGTCTGTAGGAAACGAAACTCCACAAAAAAACAAAGTTGACATTCCGATCTCCATCCCCATGGCAAGCGATCACCCTGAAAATCCAGATACCAGTCGCCGCCTCCCCCTCACCAGAGGCGCGGGTGAACCTCCTCCGGCGACCGTCATCAACGCCCTCGCCGGCCGAATAGACCGACACCCCCTTCCTTGACGGGGTCGCACAGAGGGGGCTCGCCACGGCGGCTCGAGGGCCACCTTGCCTAAGGATCTAAGCCCTCACTAAGAGGCAGCCCAGCAGCTACCCTGCTCGGCTATCCCTGGCGGGTAGCTTCCCTACCGCAACGCCAGGGATCAGAAAGTCCTCCCAGAGGCAGTCGAGCCCGAGGATCACTCGCTCGGCTATCCATGGCGGATAGCTTCCCTACTGCAACGCCGGGGATCAGGAAGTCCTCCCAGAGGCAGTCGAGCCCGAGGATCCCTTGCCCGGCTATCCTTGGCACGTAGTTTCCCTACCGCAACGCCAGGGATCAGAAAGTCCTCCCAGAGGCAGTCGAGCCCGAGGATCCCTCGCTCGGCTATCCCTGGCGGGTAGCTTCCCTACCGCAACGCCAGGGATCAGAAAGTCCTCCCAGAAGCAGTCGAGCCCGAGGATCCCTCGCTCGGCTATCCCCCGGGGGTAGCTTCCCTACCACAACGCCAGGGATCAGAAAGTCCTCCCAAAGGCAGTCGAGCCCGAGGATCCCTCGCTCGGCTATCCTTGGCGGGTAGCTTCTCTACCGCAACGCCAGAGATCAGAAAGTCCTCCTAGAGGCAGTCGAGCCCAAGAATCTCTCGCTCGGCTATCCCTGGCGGGTAGCTTCCTTACCGCAACGCCAGGGATCAGAAAGCCCTCCCAGAGGCAGTCGAGCCCAAGGATCCCTCGCTCGGCTATCCTTCAGGACAAAAACCCTCGCCAAGAGGCACCGGGCAGTAACCCTGCCCGGCCAAAGGTCCTTGGTAGGCTTCTTACAGCCCTATAGCACTTCCAGCGCCAAGAACCAAAGTCCTCCCAGAGGCAGTCGGGTCCTTGCTCGGCTATCCCCGGCTGGTAGCTTCCTACCACAACCGACAGGGATCAAAGTCCTCGCCAAGAGGCACTGGGCAGAAACCCTTCTCGGTCCCCGTCCTGAAGGATCAAAAGCCCTTGCAAGAGGCAACCGAGCAGCTGCCCTGCAAGGTCATCTCCGGCTGGTAGCTTCCCTACCGCAACGCCAGGGAGCAGAAAGTCCTCCCAGAGGCAGTCGAGCCCGAGGATCCCTGGCTCGACTAGCCCTGGCGGGTAGCTTCCCTACCGCAACGCCAGGGATCAGAAAGTCCTCCCAGAGGCAGTCGAGCCCGAGGATCCCTCGCTCGGCTATCCCTGGCGGGTAGCTTCCCTACCGCAACGCCAGGGATCAGAAAGTCCCCCCAGAGGCAGTCGAGCCCGAGAATCCCTCGCTCGGCTATCCTTGGCGGGTAGCTTCCCTACCGCAATGCCAGGGATCAGAAAGTCCTCCCAGAGGTAGTCGAGCCCGAGGATCCCTCGCTCGGCTATCCATGGCGGGTAGCTTCCCTACCGCAACGCCAGGGATCAGAAAGCCCTCCCAGAGGCAGTCGAGCCCGAGGATCCCTTGCTCGGCTATCCTTCAAGACAAAAGCCCTCGCCAAGAGGCACCGGGCAGTAACCCTACCCGGCTAAGGGTCCTTGGTAGGCTTCTTACAGCCCTATAGCACTTCCCGCGCCAAGAACCAAATCCTCCCAGAGGCAGTCGGGTCCTTGCTCGGCTATCCCCGGCTGGTAGCTTCCTACCACAACCGACAGGGATCAAAGTCCTCGCCAAGAGGCACTGGGCAGCAACCCTGCTCGGTCCCCGTCCTGAAGGATCAAAAGCCCTCGCAAGAGAGAACCGAGAAGCTGCCCTGCTCGGTCATCTTCGGCTGGTAGCTTCCCTACCGCAACACCAGGGATCAGAAAGTCCTCCCAGAGGCTGTCGAGCCCAAGGATCCCTCGCTCGGCTATCCGTGGCGGGTAGCTTCCCTACCGCAATGCCAGGGATCAGAAAGCCCTCGCCAAGAGGCACCGCGCAGCTACCCTGCTCGGCCATCCTTCGCAGGCCTCCCACGTCCCCTTCGACGCTGATGGTCTGAAGCCCTCATCGTGAGGCCGTCGAGTTCCTTCTGCTCGGCGCATCCCCAGCGGACATCCTCCTGCCCATCAGACGCTGAGGATCTCAAGCCCTCACCGCGAGGCCACCGAGTTCCTTCTGCTCGGCGCATCCCCAGTGGACATCCTCCTGCCCATCAGATGCTGAGGATCTCAAGCCCTCACCGCGAGGCCCCCGAGTTCCTTCTGCTCGGCGCATCCCCAGCGGGCATCCTCCTGCCCATCAGATGCTGAGGATCTCAAGCCCTCATCGTGAGGCCGCCGAGTTCCTTCCTGCTCGGCGCATCCCCAGTGGGCATCCTCCTGCCCATCAGATGCCGAGGATCTCAAGCCCTCATCGTGAGGCCGCCGAGTTCCTTCCTGCTCAGCGCATCCCAGCGGGCATCCTCCTGCCCATCAGACGCTGATGGTCTGAAGCCCTCATTGCGAGGCCATCGAGTTCCTTCCTGCTCGGCGCATCCCCAGCGGGCATCCTCCTGCCCAACAGACGCTGATGGTCTGAAGCCTTCATCGCGAGGCCGCCGAGTTCCTTCCTGCTCGGCGCATCCCCAGCGGGCATCCTCCTGCCCATCAGACGCTGATGGTATGAAGCCCTCATCGTGATGCCGTCGAGTTTCTTCCTGCTCAGCGCATCCCCAGCGGGCATCCTCCTGCCTAACAGACGCTGATGGTCTGAAGCCTTCATCGTGAGGCCACCGAGTTCCTTCCTGCTCGGCGCATCCCCAGCGGGCATCCTCCTGCCCATCAGATGCTGAGGATCTCAAGCCCTCATCGTGAGGCCGCCGAGTTCCTTCCTGCTCGGCGCATCCCAGCGGGCATCCTCCTGCCCATCAGACGCTGATGGTCTGAAACCCTCATCGCAAGGCCACCGAGTTCCTTCCTGCTCGGCGCATCCCCAGCGGGCGTCCTCCTGCCCATCAAACGCTGAGGATCTGAAGCCCTCTTCACGAGGCCGCCGAGCCCCTTCCTACTCGGCGCATCCCGGCGGGTAGCTTCCTACCCAACAAAGACAAGGATCAAAGTCCTTCCAGACTCGACTATCCCTGGCCGGTAGGTTCCCTACTCGCAATGCCAGGGGTCAAGACCCTCGCCAAGATCAACCGAGCAGCTTCCCTATTCGGTCATCCCCAGCAGGCATCCTCCTGCCCAACAGACGCTGCGGGTTTGTAGCCCTTATAACGAGGCCACTGAGCCCATCACATGCAGCGGATCCGAAGCCCCAACAAGAGACATCAGGTCTATCCAAGTCTGAGTAATCCCCTCTCGACTTCGGGGCCATGGAGATGCCTCCTCCTCAGCAGCGCTTGTCACACTCGGCAAGTGATCGAAATCAACTCGACGACCGATCGCTCCAAACTGGGATGTGCCCCATCAGTCCACAGGTCTGCACACGTCGCGTCGGCCAACCGGCACTCGACACGTGGACCGTCACTTCAGTGGCAGGACGCTCGAACCGGCGCACTTTCCCTAAATGCAGAGATCTACCCCCGATAAGCTGGCAGAAAAGACACCTGACAGCCCGGGGACGCGTCCCGACGAAACCTTAGGAAGGAGCTTACCCCAGACGGCCCGGCAGTCCGCTCTTGACCCGACCCACTAGATGGTCGGGACAAGAGTGGGGGACTAATGATGATGCTCAATATTGGAGACCTTTCAGATCAGGACACGTGGCAGATGACATGTCCCAGAACTCAGAAGAGAGGGCCCACAGGGGCTGATCAGGCCCGACCTACAAGAACAAAGCTGGCTCACCTCAGGGCCCTTGCAAATTGGCCTCCTCGGTCTTTCAGCTCGCCTCCGAGCTACCGCAGGACCAAGATACCTCGGCCATGTTTACCACAATCAGAGCAAAGCTCTGTTCAAATTCCAAGGCGGGAAACGAAGCAAAGCTTCTGTTTCCCCCAATCAGAGCAAAGCTCTGCTTTGAAAATTAAAGTGAAAGTTAAAAGTTAAAATAAATGAAGCAACGTTTCAGCTGACTTGCGCTCTGCGCTGCGCGATACGTGGCGGCGCAGTTGCGCTGCGCTCTGCGCTGCGCGACACGTGGCGGCGCAGTTGCGCTGCGCTGTGCGCTGCGCGACACGTGTCAAGCGCTGGGGCATCTACGCCAAACAGAATTAAAAATTTTAGAAAAAAAAATCTTTTTGTTCTTGTTAAAACAAGAAGATTGTCTTCTGTAAAACAGAAGCCCTTGGATCAAAGATCCAATGGTGGGGAAAATTCCCCAAATCACTCAGAGAATGCTCTCGATAACAAATTTAACAAACTTATGGGCACTATATAAAGGCCCCTAGACCCCAATTCAAAAAAAAAAGATGATCAACATCGACATCATCATCAATATTGTGAGAGATCAAGAACTTCAAAAACAAAGAGAACTCTGAAGAAAATTCAAGAAAAAAGGTAAAAACCTTTATAAAAAAAGAAGAATTTCTTCTAATAGATCATTGATCTAAGAACAAGATCAATGATCTTCAATAAAAAACGAATAATAATAGTGCCTTGCACTTTTTATGAACCACTGGTTCTCTGAAAACAAGAAAAAACAAGAAAAACTTGTTTTCTCTGATCTAAATTGGATCAAGAAATTAAACAGTGCCCTGCACTTGTAAAAATTGCACTGTTGCGCTCTTGGGTTGGCGCAAGCCACCAGAGAGCGCCACGTGTCAGCACCTGAACCACTTGCGCTATGCGTTTGGCGCAACTCACCAGAGCGCGCCACGTGTCAGCAGCGCAACAGCACAGCGCACTGGCGCAGCGCACTGCGCTTGCGTGACACGTGTCATCACCACAAGCGCTTGCGCTCAGTGATTGGTGAAAAGCGCCTGACAAATGCACTGCATTGTTTACTGAAGGGCCAGGCCCAAATCAAAAAGGCATAATAGGCCAAAATAAATTGCAATGCAATAAAAGGGCAGGGCCCAAACAAAATTGATGCTCTGCATCATTTATAAAAGAGCAGAGCCCAAACAAAATAAGAAATGCAGTGCATTATTAAACAGGGGCAAAGCCGTAGCACAGGCCTAATAGGCCAAAAATAAAAACGTTGAATATTTTCAACTGGACTTAGCCCAATCATGGCCGTAAGTCCTCAAATTAAATTGACTGGGCAAGACTGCTCTCTTAAATCAATATACAGTTGGTTCAAGGGTACATCTCTGAACTCCTCTGACACCTATCGTTGTAATCCTTCAACGACGTTAAGGAGGTGACGGGTCCCGACAACCACACATCGATACGGACTGCGAGGTCCCTAAACTCGTGGACCGAAACGTCCTTAAACTAATATTCGTCCCAAAATGGGAATGTTGGACCGAAATGTCCTTAAACTAATGTTCGTCCCCAAATGGGAATGATGGACCACCATGTCCCTAAACTGGAAATCGACCGCAACGTCATTAAACTAAACAATAGAGCTAATTGCTCTCTTGTCGGATCTAAATGATCCCGTTAAGTTGATCTTAGTCTGGAGATTAGGCTAACGTATCCTTAACAAAAGTTTAAGTTGATCTTAGCCTCAATATGGCTAACGTATCCTTAAACTAAAACACCAAACCCAAATTTAAGTAAATATGAATTTGGACTAATCCACGTCCTACGGGCGACGGCATCACTTAGTCTCCGTATACAATCCTCGGGCAACCACAAATAAAACAAACACCCACGACACGAAGTGAACATCTGGAGAAGGAGAAAGTGGCTACCGCGATGCGGTAGTGTAATTAACTGCAGGGGCTTGCGCCTGCAGGGAAGAGCGTCCCCACAATCAAAAACCCCTCAAGCGAGGGGGAATCTGACGAAGTCTGCTACATCGGCCGCATCCGTCTAAACCTCCGATACACGGTGCCATAAATCAACTTGGCATCTTCGGAGTGGTGGACGGATAAAACCAAATAGCATCTGCCCCGAATTTCAGGCAAGACGTTCACCGCGTCTCCGCCGCATCATTCGGAGGGGAACAGATTCTGGCACGTCCGGTGGGACCTTTTCCTCTTTCTACTCCACACTTCGTGTGTCGTCTTCGCGAACGAATCGCGGTTTGTTAATGGTTGCCTTTGGATTTCAAGTTACTAAGATTTGGTCTTTTTCCTGGCGCAGAAATCAAGTATCAATGGCCTCAAATTGCTCGAACTGCTCAAAGTGCCAATACAACCGATGCTCCGCCTCACCTGGAGGCGTAGCATATGGGCCTCAAGCGGCCTCCGTCCTTACTATGCCTATGGAGCAAGTGACTCAGGCTACCACGGGCCTGTTCTTCGGAACCATGATCCCTCCGGCAAGCTTCACCATCCCTGGGCCCGCACCGGAAGCTTCAAGAAAGTCGGTCTTCAATCGACTTGCTACTCCCACGGCCCCTCTCAACGGGTCGTCCAATTCTTCAGTCTTCACCAGGCTGAGCTCGAGCACCAAAGGGCCTATTAAGAAGCCCATAACACCTGAGGCGGTCATCCCAAAGAAAACGGCTGCTCCCAAAGTCGCCAAGGCGGTTTCTCCTGTCAAAGAGTCAGTCTTTATAAGACTGACTATTTCCACTCCCGCTCAGAAATCTACTTTTGACCGCTTGGATACAACTCCTCAACGGACGTCAGTCTTCAAGAGGCTGACACCGGCAACAGTCCCTCGCCTGAACAGGGGGCAAGAAGAAGCCGTCTCTGAACCAATACCGACAACTCGTCTCGCCCGACGACGCCACTGGCACCGGATAAGGAAGACCGGGGGCAACTCCCCCTCTGGGATAACTCCACCAGCTCCAACGGTGGAAATTAATGCTGTTGTACCAACTGGGAACAGCTTTGAGCTGCTGAATTGGGTACGCAGAAACTCGCCAACTGCGGTGCTCAAAAGTCTCCTCCACAGGTAGAGATCGCCATGGAAGCAGAAAAGCCGGAGCAGTCTCCTCAATCGCTGTCCTCCAGGATCTACAAGACATGGCGACGGGTCCGAGAATCTGTGATTGATCCTAATTTCTCTCGCCAACATAAGAAGTCGAAAGGTCGGCAAGAAGAAAATCCCCCGGTCAAGCAACGAAAGGTGACGACCACTTGGGTGCCCAAAGCAACGGCCCCCTCAACTTCAACGGCCCATAAGAGAAGAAGGCCGGAGAAAGTCCTTATGCCGACGGCGAATATCAAAGGTGGTGAACCCAAACGCCCTAAGTCCAGGGCATCATAGTTCATACCGTCTACATGGCGTCCGGTAAGGAGGACAGTCGCATATCCACAGGTCATAGACCGCTTACGCGATCGGTGACCAAAGCGCAGGAGCAGCAGCAGAAGCTCCAAGAGATGATGAACGCGATGGACGCACTTACTGGGCCAAAAGAAAACCCTGAAACGCCCTCGGATGAACGCTAGGAGCAAGAAACTGACGCTGAATTCCTTCGTCGGATATTAGAGAAGAAGGATAAAGAGGCTGCTGAACAAGCAGCCAACATAAAGCGTATGGGCCTCCTGTTCCAAGACATGGTGGGGATGATGATCCAACAAGATCCTCCGGCCGAAGATCCCCCGATCATCCTTGAAGACGATAGGGGAGAAACGTCAAATCCTCCGCCAGCTCTGTCAACAGCCAAGGAGGAGACAATCTCCAAAGCTGACTTGGACGAGTACATAGCCCAACAAATATGGCTTCATCATGCGACTGAAGCAGCCGGTCGGGCCGTAAAAACAGGACGACCATATCCGAGTTGGTACGATCAAATCAAGTATCCGCCAGGCTATACCATACCCAAATTCCATGTCTACAAGAGGACAGGCAATCCCCACCAGCATGTTGCCCAGTTCAGGGCACTCTGCGGCAACACCGGCGGTGATGACAAACTGTTGCTTTGCCAGTTCGTCGGCAGCTTGCCAGATACAGCGTTCGAGTGGTATTCTGAGCTCCCGAACGACTCTATCAAGTCCTTCGCGGAGATGGAACTGTTGTTTACCCAGCGTTTTGCAAGCGCCAGTGAACGCACCCCGATGACAGCACTGATTAACGCCAGGGTGAAGCCAGGCGAGACATGGGTCCAATATGCTATACGGTGGCGAAACTTATGGTCAAAATGCGAGCAACGCATTGAAGAAGCTCCTGCAGTGGCTATGTTTGTGGGAACCCTTGATCCGCAAGCAACCATCTCGTAATTTATGATGTTCTTCAAGCCGACTACCTTCCAGGCCCTGATCGACAAGCTAGCGCAAATGGATCAGATGGGCCATAGACCCCCTCTTCCAAAGCCCGACTCCCGAAATGAAAAGGGGAAGGGGAAAGCGATCGTTATCGCTAATGCTCAACAACAGCCGAGCAACTCGAAGCCGGTCGTTCGTCAAAATAATATGCGTCCGCAAGTACCCCTTGAGGAGAGGCTAGGACGTCCTTACTCGTTTCCCCGAGATAAAACGAGAAGATTATTCGAGCTGGTGTTGCGCAATCGACTCATAAATCTGCCGGAGCCAAAACGTCCGTCGCAACCAAATGATGTCAATGAGCCCAACTACTGTCCCTATCACCGAGTACTGGGTCATCCGATCGAAGATTGCTATGTCTTCAAAAATTGGCTTGAAGACCAGTACTAACATGGCAAATTCGCGTTATCCGATAGATGGAAGGTGAATCCGCCGCAACCTCACGCCTCTAAAAGGATGAATATGCCGGGGGCAACGTGCTCTCTCGTCGAAGAAGCCCCATGGGAGGTTGTGCTGTCAGCCAAGACAAAGAGGATGTTGAACGATCTTCGAACATGCCCAGCGATCGAGTGGAAGAACCCGTTGGAACCTCAGATCATTGAAGGGATGTTGAAGCCGCGTCCAACCCCAAAGACCAATGGTGGTGGCCCAAGCGCTCACAACCAGCCGTCAAAATCTTCAAAGAAGAAGAAGAAGAAATCCAAGAAGCCCGTGAAGCCTGCGACAAGCTCACGGACTTATAAAATCAAATTGACGCGCTGGAGGAATACAACCAGAAAGCACGGACTCCCATCACGCTCCAGGAGTTCCTCAACCACGTCTTTCAAGAGGAAGATGAGGGAGAGAGTTCGTCGGATGAATCCGAGGAAAACGTGGCGAGCTGTCATATGGTTTCCCATTCGTTTACAGACGATGAGGAAATTCCTTGCGCTGAGAAGCTGGGGGCGGACCCTGAACCAGAAATTCTACGGCCGTCAGATGAGATGATCGATGCCTTCCTGAATGAGATTCGTCTGGAAGTTAAAGCCAATCAAGAGCGTGAGATGGCCATACTGGAAGGAGACAAACACCGCCGATTGGACGAAAGAGTCGAGGCATTCCCATCAAATCAAAAGTCATCCGCTGCCGATGAAAACAAATTCAAGACGAGGAAAAGGTTTTCTAAAGCCATATCAATGGGAATGAAGCTACCACCCTCTGAAGAAAACACTCTCGGTGGAATAGAGATGTATCCTAATTATTGCCTATATCATCAGAAGATCGCACACGCTACTGAAGACTGCGACTCCTTTAAGTGTTGGTGGCAAGGGTATGTCACTCACAGGCATTACGTCAACAGAACAAAGCGGGAAGCTCGTAGACAACGAAAAAATACGATAGATGCGCATAAAAGAGTCGCCAGCAATTGCCACAGGGACGAGCCCGGGGGATCACGAGTTCTCACCTTTGGGAACGACCCCGATGAAGAAACAACCTTCAACTCTCTCTTCAAGGAATCCATCTCTGAAGCATTGAAGAATTATGAGAACGTTCATCCGTGCAAGGGCATATTACCCAGAAAGAATCTCGGACCCGCGAACGACGGAGCGAACAAAAAGGATAAAGGAAAGGGAAAAATGACCTTCATCGCCAACACTCAACAACAGCCGAGCAACTCAAAATCGATTGTTCGCCAAAACAACATGCGTCCACGCCCATCACTCTAGGAAAGACTGGGACGTCCTTACTCGTTTCCCCAGAATAAAAGGAGGAAACTGTTTGAACTGGCAGTGCACAACGGATTCATCAATCTGCCGAATCCGAAACGTCTGCTACAGCCAGGAGATGTCAACAATCCTAATTACTGCCCCTACCATTGAGAAGTAAGTCATCCGATCGAAAATTGCTTCGTCTTCAAAAACTGGGTTGAAGACCAATACCAACAAGGCAAACTCGCGCTGTCCGAAAAATGGAAGGTGAGCCCGCCACAACCACATGCTCCAAAAAAGATGGATATGCCGGGGGCATCATGCTCAGTCATAGAGAAAGCCCCATAGACCGAAAAGTCAATAAACTAGATATTCGCCTCAAATACGGCGACATCGAACCGAAACGTCCTTCAACTAATGATGGACCGCAATGTCCTAAGACTTTCAAACGACCGAAACGTCTTTAAACTACTACCGTAGCATTCTCAGGCGAACGAGATAAAAAAATATAAAGAATAAAAAAATAATTAAAAAAAACGGTATGTCCATAAGCGAAATGGGCACGGATGAAAACCCGAAAGGGCTCCGTGAGTAAAAACAGCAGAGCTACTGGCGAGTGTTCGTGAAAACTCGAAAGGGCGGGACCTTGTTAAAAAAAACAAAAAAAAAACGGTATTGTTCCCCTCCGAATGGCGGCGTGCAGGACTGCGAAGCCCTGGCGCTGAGATTCGGGGCAGATGCTATATGGTTTTACCCGTCTACCTCTCCGAAGATGCCAAATTGATTTATGGCGCCGTGTATCGAAGGTTTAGACGGATGCGGCCGATGTAGCAGACTTTGTCAGATTCCCCCTAGTTTGAGAGGTTTTTGATTGTGGGGACGCTCTTCCCTGCAGGCGCAAGCCCCTGCAGTTAATTACGCTACCGCCTCACGGTAGCCACTTTCTCCTTCTCCAGAATTTCACTTCGTGTCGTATGTGTTTGTTTCGTTTGTGGTTGCCCGTGGATTGTATACGGAGACTGAGTAATGCCGTCGCCCGTAGGACGTGGATTAGTCCAAATCCGTATTTATTTAGATTTGGGTTTGGTGTTTTAGTTTAAGGATGCGTTAGTCGCGTTGCGGCTAAGATCAACTTAAACGTGATTCGTTTAATATATGGTCGTCGAGACTCGTCACCTCTCTGACGTCGTTGAAGGATTACAACGATAAGTGTCAGAGGAGTTCAGAGGTGTACCCTCGAACCGAAGTTGATTTAGGGTTTTGTATTCCATTTGAATGTTTAAGGATACGTTAGCCATGTTTGGGGCTAAGATCAACTTAAACGGGACCGTTTAGACCCGGCAAAAGAGCATTTGGAAGCTCTATTGTTCCAGTTTTAAGGACGTAGTGGTCCATAGGTAGTTTAAGGACGTTGCGATCAATATTCCAGTTTAGAGACGTGGTGGTCCATTATTAGTTTAAGGACGTTTCGGTCCAACGCCAGTTTAGGGACGTAGTGGTCCGTTATTAGTTTAGGGACGTTTCGGTCCGATATTAGTTTAGGGACGTTTCGGTCCAATATTCCCATTTAGGGACGAATATTAGTTTAAGGACGTCTCGGTCCACGAGTTTAAAGACCCCGCAGTCCATATCGATGTGTGGTCATTGGGATCCGTCACCTCTTTGACGTCGTTGAGGAATTACAACGATGGATGTCAAAGGAGTTCGGAGATGTACCCTCAAACCGGACGTGAATTGATTTAGGAGGAGCAATCTTTCTTAGTCAATTTAATTTAAGGACTTACGGCCAAAATTGGGCTAAGTCCAGTTGAGAATATTCAACGTTCCGTTTACATTTGGCCTGTTAGGCCTTTTACTAGGGCTGCTCATTTATTTTGGGCTTTGCTCAAATAAAGTATCAATTTAAATGGGGACCTGCCTTTTTATTGCTTTGCAATTTATTTAGACCTGTTAGGTCTTTTTGACTTGGGCCTGGCCCTTCAAGTAATGCATTGCATTTGTACAAAGCACTGAGAATCTTTGTAGATTCAAGAAGTGCAAAGCACTTTTTATCCCTTGATCTAAATTTGGATCAAAGAAAAACAAGTTTTTTCTTGTTTCAGAGAACCAAAGGTTCATAGCAAGTGCAAGGCACTATTTTTATTATTTTTATTTTGTTTATTTATTTATTTATTTATTGAAGATCACTGATCTTGTTCTTAGATCAATGATCTATTCCTAAGAGAATTTTCTCTTATTTTAAAGGTTTTTTACCTTTTTTTTGTATTCTCAAGGAGTTCTCCAGAGTTCTCTTCTCTTCTTTTTTTTTTAGTCTGATCTCCCTTCTTTTGAAATGAGGCCTGGGGTCCTTTTTATAGTGCTCATAAATTAGTTAGATTTGTTACATAAATCTTTTTCTGAGTGATTTGGGGAATTTTCCCCACCGTTGGATCTTTGATCCAAAGGCTCCTGCCTTATACAAGAAAATCTTCTTATTTCAACAAGATTTATTCTGTTTTGCGCAACTCCCCCAGTGAGTGACACGTGTCGCACAATGAAGCGCTTGCGAAACTGCGCAGACACGTGTCACGCAGCGGTGCACTTGCGCAACAGTGTGCGCTTGCGCAACAGTGCTCGCGCAACTGCGCAGACACGTGTCGCGCAGCGGTGCGCTTGCGCAACAGTGCTCGCGCAACCGCGCAGACACGTGTCGCTCAGCGGTGCGCTTGCGCAACTGAGCGTTGCTTTTGTTTTTTAAAGAGCCTTGCTCTGATTGGAGAAAAACAGAAGCATTGCTTTTTTTCCCACCATGGAATTTGAACAGAGCTTTGCTCTGATTAGGGTAAACAGATGCCCCCCCACCGTTGCGCTTACGTGGCCTCCTAACGTGAGCGCAGCGGTGGCAGACTCCGAACCGTCGCGCCATCTCTTGAAAGCTGAAAAGGGCACTTGATGCCTATAAATAGGCCTTTGGTCTCTTAGATGATTCTCATTTCTAAAATTTTACTTTCAGAACTCGGAGCCCTGCTCTTTATTTTCAAGAACTTTAAGAGTTAAATTCTTAAAACTTTTAGATGAAAATTTTAATTTGGATTAAATTAAATTAAATTAATTTTTATTGATAGAGCCTCGCTCTCAATAGATCCCTGATCCAAAGGAAACCTATTTAGGGTTTCACTTAGCAGAGCTTTGCTCTACAGGTCTTAAAGGGATCTAAAGAGAACTAAAGGGGACCCTACTAGGGTTCCATAGAGCTCTGCTCTCTGAAAGATTTTCCTTGGATTTTCTTAATTCATTAATGGAGCTTTACTCCTCCTAAATCATATAGAAGAACTCTTAAGAATTCTTCATGGATCTTGGAACTTAAAGATGGCATTTTATTTCTCAGTGCATTATATCGTTTTGCTTAATCAGTCTTCCCGATAATTCTGTTGATCCTCTTTCACAGGAACAATGAACGCCCACATGTATGCTCTTAACGAGATCATCTCTCATGAGGACATCCGCCGACTTGGCCGCTCTCAAAATCGGGAGTTCACAAACGAGGAGTGTGTTGAAATAATGAGTCGCTTCGACGCATACAATGGTCCACTGCTTCCCCGACGTTCCTCTCTTCTTAAACTTATCGTGGGAGCTATCTGGGAAGCGCTTCCCCTATTTTGTTCCGGCGTGCCGCTTAGGGCGTTGGATGCTGCTGAGGACAAGGTGCACTCTGTGTACCTATTGAACTTTATCTCGAAGAAATGGCGGGACAGTCTTATCGACCTCTTGCACGAGGTCTTTCAACAGTCTGCCATACTCGCTGCTTATCGGAGGGTGGAAGACATCGGAAGGGACCCTGACGCTTGTGCTCGCGAAAGGAAGCACACTAGGATGGTCCGCGAGGCTTGGAAAGTCATAGATAGGGTCGCTTTTGAATTCCTCAATCCATGCCCTGGATCTGAGGTTATTCCATTGTAACTTTCGTTTATTGTTTTTATGACTGTAAGAACTTCGGGCAATATTAATGGAATTTTTTTTTTATCCCAGCTTGTCTTTATTATATATCTTTTGTCCTGAGTCTTTTTGCCCATGCATAAATGAATGTGTCTTGAACGCTTGATCAAATGTAAATCGGATGCTCTTTCTATTGCTTTTCCTCTTTCTCAGCATGTCGTCACAATTAGCAGGTAATAGAGTAAGCTTCTTTATTTCTTCACGAGATAGCGAGGGCTTAGGCCGCAGGTTCAGATCTGCTGCCTAAGACTTTTCAACTCTATGAGCCGTGAGGGTCTCATAGAGACTTTTCTCCCTACCGATCGAGAGGATCTCGTAGATGGGTTTTTCTTCTTAGGAATCGTGAGGATTCCTAAGTGTGGTTTTTTCTTGTAAGTCGTAAGGATCCTACAAGAGAATTTTTCCCTCTTACGAGTCGAGAGGACTTGTAAGCGGTTGTTTCCCTCCTTGTCGAAGTTCGACGTTGGAGAGTGAGACCCGTGGATGGTATGCAAGAGACCGTTTTGGGCCAACTTGCGGGGTCCCAATGCTTAGGAAACAGGCTTCTTTTATGCCCACTGCCTAAGGCTTTATCTCACGAGTCGAGCCGCCTCGACAATTTTTCACAAGCCGAGACGAATCGAACGTTTCTCGCAAGAACATCTTAACGTCGCATTTAACCTATGCTCTTTACGACAGAAGCCCGTTAAGGTTGGTGGTACTTAGGGTTTTGGCCATCGTACCGTCGCATAAGCTGATATAGTCCTCGATAGGCAATCGTGCTGTTCGAGTAGCCCTGCGACTGCCGTGTCTCTGATCCCTTCGGGGGCTGGACAAGACGTCTTCAAGCAATCTTCCTTGGCAGTTTGACCGTCGGAAGAGCAAGCGTTAGGAATTTGCCATGTCGCTTTTTACTTGAGGTTAGGCTTATTTTGGTGGGCCCCGATGAGTCATAACCACTCCGCGTTGGTGTGGGGATGATCTCCGATAGTCTTTCGGGCTTTATATGAGTTGCCGTCAAGACCCTGAAGCTAGGAATTTGGCCTTTGCTTCGTTCGCTGGCATTGCGTCTGCTGTATCGAGACGAATGTTGCGGTGGGAACTAGGGATTTTGCCGTGGCTCCGTTTGTTTGATGACGTTGCGTCTGCTGTGTCGAGACGAACGTTGGGGTGACATCTCGTCTGCTGTATCGAGACGGACGTCGAGGTTGTCTCTAGGTTACTGGTGAACTGCCGAGGTTTGGAACTAGGGATTTTGTCGTGGCTCCATTCGTTTGATGACGTTGCGTCTGCTGTGTCGAGACGAACGTTGGGGTGACATCTCGTCTGCTGTATTGAGACGGACGTCAAGGTGGTAACCATTCTGTGCTGGTGCGAGATGATCTCCGATTGTCTTTCCGGTTTTATATGAGTTACCGTCAAGACGCCGAAGCTAGGAATGTGGCCTTCGCTTCGTTTGCTTTGGTGTGTCCCAATCCTGTTGGAGGAAGAATGCTGGGATTGACATTTCGTCTGCTGTATCGAGACGAACGTCAAGATGGTGACCACTCTGTGCTGGTACGAGATGATCTCCGATTGTCTTTCCGGTTTTATGTGAGTTACCGTAAAGACGTTGAAGCTAGGAATGTGGCCTTCGCTTCGTTTGCTTTGTCACGTCCGAATCCCTGTTGGAGGAAGAATGCTAGGGTTGACATTTCGTCTGCTGTATCGAGACGAACGTCAAGGTGGTGACCACTCTGTGCTGGTGCGAGATGATCTCCGATTGTCTTTCCGGTTTTATGTGAGTTACCGTAAAGACGTTGAAGCTAGGAATGTGGCCTTCGCTTCGTTTGCTTTGTCATGTCTGAATCCCTGCTGGAGGAAGAACGCTGGGGTGACAACTCGTCTGCTGTATCGAAACGAACGTCGAGGAGGTGACCACTTCATGGGAGATGATCTCCGGTGGTCTTTCAGGCCTTATATGACTAGCTGTTAAGACCTTGAAGCTAGGAATTTGGCTTTCGCTTCATTTGCTCACACTGTGTCTGGTGTATTGAGACGAATGCTGAGGTGGAGCTGGGATTTTGCCATCACTCCGCTTTGTTTCGACCATGGGGTCTTTTGTTAACTTTGCATGTATACCCTGCTGGGCTGCAAAGGAATGCCGTTGTTGACATTGCGTCTACTGTATCGAGACGAATGCTAAGATGGAGTTGGGATTTTGCCGTTACTCCGCTTTGTTTCGACCGTGAGGTCTTTCGTTGACGTTGCATTTGCCTCCAGCTGGACTGCGGAGGAACGCTGTTGTTGACATGGCGTCTACTGTATCGAGACGAATGCTGAGGACATGGCGTCTACTGTATCGAGACGAATGCTGAGGTAAAGCTGGGATTTTGCCATCGCTCCGCTTGATGGTGTAATATCTGTGTCCTGCTGGAATGGGGAGGCACACTGTTGGTGATCTCTAAGTTGTCGATGTTGACGTCGAGACCCTGAAGCTCGAGATCTTCGTTTGCTTCATTTGTTGACATCGTGTCTGTAATATTGCGACAAATGTTGAGATGGTCTCTAGGTTGTCTATGAACCGTCGAGATTTGGCTTTGCTTTCTGATGGAGCCTGTTGGGAAGGTATGGTTCCCTCTTTATCTGTGCCCCTGAATTGTATACAGGGACCGATGTGATTTCACCTGTAGGGCAAAAAGTTTCATTCTTTCATTTTTTTTAATTCTTTCCGCGATGCTCTATCATTTCAGCTTTTATATCGCGAAGGTCGCGATTGCCCAATCATTTCGGCTATTTTTCGCGGTGCCCAATCATTTCGGCTATTTATTTTATTTTTACTCGCTGCTTTTTTTTTTCTTTTGCGAGTTGCCCCATCATTTCGGCTATTTCGCATGCATACATTTTACTTACTGCTTTTTTTTATTGCAAGTTGCCCCATCATTTCGGCTATTTCGTATGCATGTGCGGCTTACTGGCTTTTCGCCGTAAACCTGAAATTGAACACCGATTTTGGCATCAGCACCGCTACAACTGGGATATTGCCAGGAGCGAATCATCATTTGCCTCTGTCGTTGTCGAACAAAGGAGGCTTAGCGACCAGGGTTAAGGTCCTGTCGACTAAGGCTTTTGACTTTATGAGCCGTAAGGGTCTCACAAAGCTATTTCTCCCCACAAGTCGTGAGGATCTTATAGGTGTATTTTCTCCTTAGGAATCGTGAGGGTTCCTAAGTGTATTGTTCCTCTGTAAGTCGTAATGATCCTATAGGAGGGTTTTCTCCTTGTAAGTCGAGAGGATTTACAAGGGTTGTTTACCATGCAAACATATCCCTAGTCTCGGATGGGACTTAGTTAGGGAAATGTTTATTCGCGCCCGTGGATTGTATACAAGGGCTAATATCGGACCACTTGTAGGGCAATGTCGAAAGTTGTGGGGGTTGCTTAAGCACAGGTTTAGGCCTCTGTAACTTAAGACTTTCAAATCCTATGAGCCGTAAGGGTCCCACAAGAGAGTTCTCCTTACGAGTCGTGAGGATTTCGCAAGTGCATTTTCTCCTTAGGAATCGTGGGGATCCCTAAGTGTGTTGTTCCCTTGTGAGTCGTAAGGATCTCACGCAGGTGGTTTCTCCTTACAGGGTCGAGAGGACCCTATAAGTGTTTCTTAACGAGGTTGCGCCCTTTCGGGTTTTCACGAACACTCGCCGGTAGCCCTGCTGTTTTTACTCACGGAGCCCTTTCGGGTTTTCATCCGTGCCCATTTTGCTTCTGGACATACCGTCTTTTATTTTATTTATTTTTTCTTTTTATTCCTTTTTTTTAACGAGGTCGCGCCCTTTCGGGTTTTCACGAACACTCGCCGGTAGCCCTGCTGTTTTTACTCACGGAGCCTTTTTGGGTTTTCATCCGTGCCCATTTTGCTTATGGACGTACCGTATTTTTTTTTACCACGTCAGCCTGAAGATACTGCTGGTTGGGAGTAGTTTAACGACGTTTCGGTCATTTGCAAGTTTTAGGACATTGCGGTCCGCCGTTAGTTTAAGGACGTTTCGGTCCGCCGTTGCCGTATTTGAGGCGAATATCTAGTTTATTGACTTTTCGGTCTATGAGTCCTTCTCCATGAATGAACATGATGCCCCCGGCGTATCCATCTTTTTCGGAGCGTGCGGTTGTGGCGGACTCACCTTCCAGTTCTCAGACAGCGCAAACTTGCCCTGTTGGTATTGGTCTTCAACCCAGTTTTTGAAGACGTAGCAGTCTTCGATCAGGTGACCTACTGTTTGGTGGTAAGGGCAATAATTAGGATTATTAACATCGCCTGGCCGCAACGGACGTTTTGGACCCGGCAGATTGATGAGTCTGTCGCACACTGCCAGCTCGAACAGTCCCCTTGTTTTATCTTGTGGAAACGAGTAAGGACTTTTCAACTTTTCCTGGAGGGGTTGCCGCTTGTTGCTTTGGCAAGCAACCGGTCTAGGGTCATCTGATTGTTGTTGAGCGCTGGCGGCGAGGGCCTTTTTTCCTTTTCTTTTATCCTTTTTGTTCGCTCCGTTGTTTGCGGGGTCGGGATTTTTTCCGAGTAGCATGCGATTGCATGGCTGAACGTTCTCCCAGCTTCTCAATTCCTTTATTTTTGAAATAGATTCCCCGAGGGAAGAGTTGGGGATAGCTTCTTCGTCAGAGTCGCTTCCAAAGGTGATAATTTGTGATCCCTTGAAGTCGGCTATATGACAGTTTGCGGCGGCTCCTTTGCGCTCATATATCGCATTTTTCCGATGTCCACAAGCTTCACACTTTGTCCTGTCGAAGTGTTGCTTTTGAGCGACATACCCTTGCCACCAACAGTTAAAGGACTCGCAGTCTTCGGTAGGATGTATGATCTTCTGATGATATAAACAGAAGTTAGGGTGCGTCTCTACCTCAGAGAAAGAATTTTCTTCAGAGGGCGGTAGCTTCATTCCTACTGATAGAGCTTTGGCGAACCGTTTCCTCGTCTTGAATTTGTTTTTACCCGCCGTGTATGGCTTTTGATTTGACGGGAATACCTTGGCTCTTTCCAGTATGGCCATTTCATGCTCTTGATTGGCTTTTGCTTTCAGACGAATTTCATTTAGGAAGGCATCGATCAACTCGTCTGACGGCCGCGGAATTTCTGTTTCAGGGTCCGCCCTCGTTTTCTCGGCGCAAGGAGCCTCTTTATTATCTGCCAATGAGTGAGAGATCACATGACAAGTTGCCCCCGGCGTGTTTGTCTTCTTTGGAGTATGCGGCTGTGGTGGGTTCACCTTCCAGCTTTCAGACAGCGCGAACTTGCCTTGTAGGTATTGATCCTCGATCCATCCTTTAAAGACGAAACAATCCTTAATTGGGTGACTTACCGTTTGGTGGTAAGGGCAATAATTGGGATTATTAAGATCGCCTGGCTGCGACAGACGCTTTAGACTCGGCAGATTAATGAGTCTGTTGCGCACTGCCAGCTCGAACAGTCTTCCCATTTTATTCTGAGGAAACGAGTAAGAACGTCCTAGCCTCTCTTCGAGGGATGGGCGTGGATGCGCGTTGTTTGGGCGAACGACCGGCTTTGAGTTGCTCGACTGTTGTTGAGCATTGGCGACGACGATCGCTTTCCCTTTTTCTTTCCCATCTCGGGAATCTGATTTTGGAGGAGACGGTCTATGGCCCATCTGGTCCATTTGGGCTAATTTGTCAATCAAGGCCTGGAAGGTGGTCGGCCTGAAGAACATCATGAATTGTGAGATGGTCGCCTGCGGATCGAGAGTGCCCACAAACATGCCTACCGCAGGTGCCTCTTCTATGCGTTGTTCGCATTTCGACCATAGGTTCCGCCATCGTGTTGCGTATTGAACCCACGTTTCGCTTGGCCTTATCCTGGCATTTATTAGTGCTGTTATCGGGGTGCGTTCACTAGCACTCGCGAATCTTTGTGTAAACAGCAGTTCCATCTCTGCAAATGTTTTGACAGAGTCGTTAGGTAGCTCCGAATACCATTCAAAAGCTGTTTCTGCTAAGCTGCCGACGAATTGACGTAGCAACAATTTGTCATCACCTCCAGTATTGCCGCATAAGGTCCTGAATTGAGCGACATGCTGATGCGGATTCCCTGTCCCTTTATATACGTGGAATTTAGGGATCGTATATCCTGGCGGGTAACTGATTTGGTCATACCAGCTCGGATACGGTCGTCCGGTTCTAACAATTTGCCCGGCCGCTTCATTCGCCTGATGAACCCGGATCTGCTGAGCTATATGTTCGTCTAGGTCAACTTTGGAGATTGCCTCCTCCTTGGCTGTTGACAGAGCCGGCGGAGGATTTGACGTTTCTCCCCTGTCGTCTTCAAGGATGATCGGAGGATCATCAGCAGGAGGGTCCGGCTGTAACATCATCCCTACCATATCTTGGAAGAGGAGCGCCATCTGTTTTATGTTAGCCGCTTGCTCTGCAGCTTCTTTGTCCCTCTTTTCGAGGACTCTGCGTAAAAAGTCAGCGTCGGTTTCTTGTTCTTGACACTCATCCGAAGACGTTTCAGAGCTTTCTTTTGGCTCAGTGAGTGCAGCCATTGTAGTCATCATTTCCTGAAGCTTTTGTTGTTGCTCCTGGGCTTTCGTCACGGATCGGGTGAGCGGTCGGTGGCCCGTAGAAGTGCGGCTTTCCTCCTTTCCAGAAGCCATATAAACAGTGTGCACCACCATACCCCCAGATTTGGGGCGTTTGTGTTCAGCGCTTTTATGCTTCGCCATGTTCACAGGGGCTTTTTGTGGCCTCCTTTTTTGAGTGAATGGAGTTAAGGGAGCCGTTGAAGTGGGCATCCAAGTAGCTTTTGTTTTTTGTGGCTTGACGGAGTAATCCTTCTCTTGCCGAACCTTCATCTTTTTCCGTCGTCGGAGGCAGTCTTGATCGATCACCGACTCTTGGACCTGTCGCCAGACTTTGTAAATTTTAGAGGACAGCCGTTGAGGGGGCTGCTCTAGCTTCTTCTCTGGAGTATTCTCCACAGGTGAAGGAGTTCGTTTCAACATCGCAGTAGGAGAGTTTCTGCGCACCTTGTTGAGCAGTTCAAAGTTATTCTTGGTTGGAACAGCAGCATCGATCCTCACCATCGGAGCTGACGGAGTTATCCCAGAAGGGGAGTTGCCCCCAGCCTTCCTTACTCGACGCCAGTGGCGACGTCGAGCGTGTCTTGCGGATAGAGTTGTTTCAGCTACAAGGGTGACTTCGTCGTGCCCCCTGCTTTGAGGAGAGACTGTTATTGGTGCTAGCCTATCGAAGGCTGACACCCGTTGAGAAGTAATGTCTAATCTGTCAAAGACAGGCCTCTGGGCAGGGGAAGCAGCTTTGAGGATCTCGCCTGGAGCAGCAACTGGAATGGCCAGCCTTGTAAAAACTGACTTCTTGGAAGGAGGGGCCTTTCCAATGATTTCGTCCGCTTGAGCCGGGATGGCTATCCGCTTTGGGATGGCAACTTCGGGTATCGCGGGCTTTTGCATGGGCCCGTTGGAGCTCTGACCTAGCCTATTAAAAACCGAGGAAGTGGAGTTGGGCGACCCGTTGAGAGGGGTCGCAGTAGTAGCAAGCCGATCGAATGCCGACTTCTTGGGAGCTTCTTGCGATGTCATTGGGGCATTGACGCTCATCGGTGGGATCATGGTCCTAAAGAACAGCCCAGTGGTGGCCTGAGTTACCTGTTCCACCGACATAGCGAAGATGGAGGCCGCCTGAGGCCCATAAGTCACTCCTCCGGACGGGATGGAGCGAGAGTTGCAGTTGCAGGTAGTGCAGCTTGAAGCCATTGATCTTCTGTTTCCTGCACGGAGAAAGATACCAAATCTAAGTACCTCGAATCCACAGGCAACCACAGCAAACCGCGATTTATTCGCGAACACGACACACGAAGTGTGGAGTGGAAAGAGGAAGAGGTCCCACCGGGCGTGCCAGAATCTGTTCCCCTCCGAATGGCGGCGCGCAGGACTGCGAAGCCCTGGCGCTGAGATTCGGGGCAGATGCTATATGGTTTTACCCGTCTACCTCTCCGAAGATGCCAAATTGATTTATGGCGCCGTGTATCGAAGGTTTAGACGGATGCGGCCGATGTAGCAGACTTTGTCAGATTCCCCCTCGCTTGAGAGGTTTTTGATTGTGGGGACGCTCTTCCCTGCAGGCGCAAGCCCCTGCAGTTAATTACGCTACCGCCTCACGGTAGCCACTTTCTCCTTCTCCAGAATTTCACTTCGTGTCGTATGTGTTTGTTTCGTTTGTGGTTGCCCGTGGATTGTATACGGAGACTGAGTAATGCCGTCGCCCGTAGGACGTGGATTAGTCCAAATCCGTATTTATTTAGATTTGGGTTTGGTGTTTTAGTTTAAGGATGCGTTAGTCGCGTTGCGGCTAAGATCAACTTAAACGTGATTCGTTTAATATATGGTCGTCGAGACTCGTCACCTCTCTGACGTCGTTGAAGGATTACAACGATAAGTGTCAGAGGAGTTCAGAGGTGTACCCTCGAACCGAAGTTGATTTAGGGTTTTGTATTCCATTTGAATGTTTAAGGATACGTTAGCCATGTTTGGGGCTAAGATCAACTTAAACGGGACCGTTTAGACCCGGCAAAAGAGCATTTGGAAGCTCTATTGTTCCAGTTTTAAAGACGTAGTGGTCCATAGGTAGTTTAAGAACGTTGCGATCAATATTCTAGTTTAGAGACGTGGTGGTCCATTATTAGTTTAAGGACGTTTCGGTCCAACGCCAGTTTAGGGACGTAGTGGTCCGTTATTAGTTTAGGGACGTTTCGGTCCGATATTAGTTTAGGGACGTTTCGGTCCAATATTCCCATTTAGGGACGAATATTAGTTTAAGGACGTCTCGGTCCACGAGTTTAAAGACCCCGCAGTCCATATCGATGTGTGGTCATTGGGACCCGTCACCTCTTTGACGTCGTTGAGGAATTACAACGATGGATGTCAAAGGAGTTCGGAGATGTACCCTCAAACCGGACGTGAATTGATTTAGGAGGAGCAATCTCGCTCAGTCAATTTAATTTAAGGACTTACGGCCAAAATTGGGCTAAGTCCAGTTGAGAATATTCAACGTTCCGTTTACATTTGACCTGTTAGGCCTTTTACTAGGGCTGCTCATTTATTTTGGGCTTTGCTCAAACAAAGTATCAATTTAAATGGGGACCTGCCTTTTTATTGCTTTGCAATTTATTTAGACCTGTTAGGTCTTTTTGACTTGGGCCTGGCCCTTTAAGTAATGCATTGCATTTGTACAAAGCACTGAGAATCTTTGTAGATTCAAGAAGTGCAAAGCACTTTTTATCCCTTGATCTAAATTTGGATCAAAGAAAAACAAGTTTTTTCTTGTTTCAGAGAACCAAAGGTTCATAGAAAGTGCAAGGCACTATTTTTATTATTTTTATTATTTTTATTTATTTATTTATTTATTGAAGATCACTGATCTTTTTCTTAGATCAATGATCTATTCCTAAGAGAATTTTCTCTTATTTTAAAGGTTTTTTACCTTTTTTTTTGTATTCTCAAGGAGTTCTCCAGAGTTCTCTTCTCTTCTTTTTTTTTTAGTCTGATCTCCCTCCTTTTGAAATGAGGCCTGGGGTCATTTTTATAGTGCTCATAAATTAGTTAGATTTGTTACATAAATCTTTTTCTGAGTGATTTGGGGAATTTTCCCCACCGTTGGATCTTTGATCCAAAGGCTCCTGCCTTATACAAGAAAATCTTCTTGTTTCAACAAGATTTATTCTGTTTTGCGCAACTCCTCCAGTGAGTGACACGTGTCGCACAATGAAGCGCTTGCGCAACTGCGCAGACACGTGTCGCGCAGCGGTGCGCTTGCGCAGTCGTGCTTGCGCAACTGCGCAGACACGTGTCGCGCAGCGGTGCGCTTGCGCAACAGTGTTCGCGCAACTGCGCAGACACGTGTCGCGCAGCGGTGCGCTTGCGCAGTCGTGCTTGCGCAACTGCGCAGACACGTGTCGCGCAGCGGTGCGCTTGCGCAACAGTGTTCGCGCAACCGCGCAGACACGTGTCGCGCAGCGGTGCGCTTGCGCAACCGAGCGTTGCTTTTGTTTTTTAAAGAGCCTTGCTCTGATTGGAGAAAAACAGAAGCATTGCTTTTTTTCCCACCATGGAATTTGAACAGAGTTTTGCTCTGATTAGGGTAAACAGGTATGTCCATAAGCAAAATGGGCACGGATGAAAACCTGAAATGGCTCCGTGAGTAAAAACAGCAGGACTACCGGCGAGTGTTTGTGAAAACCCGAAAGGGCACAATCTCGTTAAAGGACACTTACAGAGTCCTCTCGACCTTGTAAGGAGAAACCACCCGCGTGAGATCCTTACGACTCACAAGGGAGCAACACACTTAGGGATCCCCATGATTCCTAAAGAGAAAATACACTTGCGAGATTCTCACGACTCGTAAGGAGAACTCTCTTATGGGACCCTCACGGCTCATAAGATTTGAAAGTCTTGGGTTACAGAGACCTTAACCTGTTCCTAAGAAACCTCCTCAACCTTCGATATTGCCCTACAAGTGGCTCAGCATATACCCTTGTATACAATCCACGGGCGTGAATAAACATTTCCCTAACCAAGTCCCATCCGTGACTGTGGATATGTACGCATGATAAACAACTCTTATAAGTCCTCTCGACTTACAAGGAGAAAACCCTCTTGTAAGATCCTTACGACTTACAGAGGAACATACACTTAGGAATCCTCACGATTCCTAAAGAGAAAACACACCTACAAGATCCTCACGACTTGTAGGGAGAAATACCTTTGTGAGACCCTTACGGTTCATGAAGTTAAAAGCCTTAGTCGACAGGACCTTAACCCTGTTCGCTAAGCCACCTTTGTTCGACATCGACAGAGGCAAATGATGATTCGCTCCTGGCAATATTCCAGTTGTAGCGATGCTGATGCCGAAACCGGTGTCTAATTTCAGGTTTACGGTGAAAAGCCGGTAGGCCGCACATGCATACGAAATAGCCGAAATGATGGGGCAACTTGCAATAAAAAGCAGCAAGTAGAAACGTATGCATATAAAATAGCCGAAATGATTGGGCAACTCGCAATAAAAAGCAGCAAGTAAAAATAAAATAAATAGCCGAAATGATTGGGCACCGCGAAAAATAGCCGAAATGATTGGGCAATCGCGATTTTCGCGATGTAAAAAGCTGAAATGATAGAGCATCGCAGAAAGAAATAAAAAAATTGAAAGAATGAAACTTTTGCCCTGCAGGTAAGTCCATAGTGACCCCTGTATACAATCCATGGGCATAAACAAGAAAAAAAGAAAGAAATGGGACTACATTTCCCCACCAGGCTGCGTCAAAGGGAAGTCAGAACTCGACGATCACATCTACAGCCTGAAGACCAACGGCGGCGTTCCTCCTCATTCCAGCAGGACACGGACGTGACATCACCAATCGGAGCCACGGCAAAGTCCCCAGTTCTAAGACTCTACGGTTCACAGACAACGTAGAGTCAGCAAATGACCTCCGTTGCGGAAACAAGTCAGCAAATGACCTCCGTCGTGGAAACAAGTCGGCCAATGACCTCCGTCGTGGAAACAAGTCGGCCAATGACCTCCGTCGTGGAAACAAGTCGGCCAATGACCTCCGTCGTGGAAACAAGTCGGCCAACGACCTCCGTCTCGGAAACAAGTCAGCCAACGACCCCCGTCTCGTAAACAAGTCACCCAATGACCTCCGTCTCGGAAACAAGTCAGCCAACGACCTCCGTTGCGGAAACAAGTCAGCCAACGACCTCCGTTGCGGAAACAAGTCAGCCAACGACCTCCATCGCCGAAACAAGTCAGCTAACGACCTCCGTCTCGGAAACAAGTCAGCCAATGACCTTCGTCGTGGAAACAAGTCAGCCAATGACCTCCGTCGTGGAAACAAGTCAGCCAATGACCTCCGTCGTGGAAACAAGTCAGCCAACGACCTTCGTCTCGGAAACAAGTCAACCAATAACCTCCGTCTCGGAAACAAGTCAGCCAATGACCTCCGTTGCGGAAACGAGTCAGCCAACGACCTCCGTCGTGGAAACAAGTCAGCCAACGACCTCCGTCTCGGAAACAAGTCAGCCAATGACCTCCGTCTTGGAAACAAGTCAGCCAATGACCTCCGTTGTGGAAACAAGTCAGCCAATGACCTCCGTCGTGGAAACAAGTCAGCAAATGATCTCCGTCGCGGAAACAAGTCAGCCAAGGACCTCCGTCTCGGAAACAAGTCAGCCAATGACCTCCATTTCGGAAACAAGTCAACCAATGACCTCCGTCTCGGAAACAAGTCAGCCAATGACCTCCGTTGCGGAAACAAGTCAGCCAATGACCTCCGTCTCGGAAACAAGTCGACCAACGACCTCCGTCTCGGAAATAAGTCAGCCAACAACCTCTGTCTCGGAAACAAGTCAGCCAATGACCTCCGTCGCGGAAACAAATCAGCCAATGACCTCCTCGTCGGAACAACGCTCCGACCGGGAAACAAGTCAGCCAATGACCTCTGTCGCGGAAACAAATCAGCCAATGACCTCCTCGTCGGAACAACGCTCCGACCCAGAAACAAGTCAACTCACCAACCACTTATGAGTCCTCTCGACTTGTAAGAGGGAAAATTCTCTTATAGGATCCTTACGATTTATAAGAGAAAACACACTTAGGAATCCTTACGATTCCTAAGGAGAAAATCCACCTACGAGATCCTCTCGATCCGTAGGGAGAAAAGTCTCTATGAGACCCTCACGGCTCATAGAGTTGAAAAGTCTTAGGCAGCAGATCTGAACCTGCGGCCTAAGCCATCGCTATCTCTTGAAGAAACCACGATGCTTACTCTATTATCTGTCAACCATGTTTACTAAGACAGCATGCTGATAATAAGAGAAAGACGAAAGCGACAGAAAGAACATCCAATGTGTATTTGATTAAGCGTTCGAGACACACTTATTCGTGCATGGGCAGAAGAATCAGGACGAGAAATAAGACAAACTGAAATAAAAAGTTTACATTCATATTGAAAAGGGTCCTTACAATATAAAGAAATGAAATAAAAACATTCTTCAAATTATTACAATGGTATAACCTCAGATCCGGGGTATGGATTGAGGAATTCAAAGGTAAGGCCATCTAGAGTTCTTCTGGCCTTTCTGATTATTCTCGTGCGCAGCCTCTCGCGCTCACGGGTGTCAAGGTCTTCGGCAAGGCCCCCTATCCTTTGATAAGCAGCGATTATCGTCGTCTGCTGAAAAACTTGATGCAGAATGTCGATGAGGCTATCTCGCCGTTTCTTCGAGATCAGCCCCGATAGGTACACTGAATGCACCTTATCTTCGGCATCATCCAACACATTAAGCGGCATGGCCTCGTGGAACCCCGGGAGTGCCCTCCAGATTGCTCCCAGCACGACTTTCAAGAGAGCAGAGCGGCGAGGGAGCAGCCAACCAACACGTGCATTCAAGCGACCCATGACCTCCGCACACTGGGCATCTGTAAACTCCTGGTCTTGATGACGACCCTGTACGCGGATATCCTCGTAGGTGATGAATTCGTGCAGACTGTATAGATGCACCGCCATAATGCCTGAAGGAAATATTATTGGAAAATTAGCAATAAAAAAAAGAGACAGGGAGTTAAAACTCCTCGAGAGCAATACTCTGCAGACAGGAGTGACACCTGTCAAAATCAGTTATGAGGAGAATTTGAAGAAAATCCTCTAAGAGCATTGAGAGCTTTGCTCTGAAAAGGTGATATAATAATAATAGTAATATAAAATGCCATCTTTAACTTCCAAGATCCATGAAGAACTCTTAAGGGTTCTTCTATATGATTTGGAAGGAGCAAAGCTCCATTAAGGAATTAAGAAAATACAAGGTGATTCTTTTAGAGAACAGAGCTCTATTAATGGAACCCTAATAGGGTCCCCTTTAGTTCTCTTTAGATCCTTTTAGACCTATAGAGCAAAGCTCTGCTAAGTAAAACCCTAAATGAGTTTTCTTTAGATCAGGGATCTATTGAGAGCAAGCCTCTGTTAATTAAAATTAACTTAATTTAATTCAATTTAAATTAAAATTTTTACCTTAAAAGTATTAAGAAATTCTAACTCTTGGAGTTCTTGAAGAGCAAGGCTCTGAAGTTTTGAAAGTAAAAATTTTAAAAGATGATGATCATCTGTGGAGGACCAAAGGTCCTATTTATAGGCATCAAATGCCCTTTCAACTCCCAAGAGTTGCCGCGACGATTGGAATTCTGCCACTGCCGCGCTCACGTTTGGAGGCCACGTAAGCGCAACGGTGGGGGGGGGGGGGAAGGGGCATTTGTTTACCCCAATCAGAGCAAAGCTCTGTTCAAATTCCAAGGCGGGAAACGAAGCAAAGCTTCTGTTTTCCCCAATCAGAGCAAAGCTCTGTTTTGAAAATTAAAGTTAAAGTTATAAGTTAAAATAAATGAAGCAACGCTTTAGCTGACTTGCGCTCTGTGCTGCGCGACACGTGGCAGCGCAGTTGCGCTGCGCTCTGGACATAGCCCAATCATGGCCGTAAGTCCTCAAATTAAATTGACTGAGCAAGACTGCTCTCTTAAATCAATTTACAGTTGGTTCAAGGGTACATCTCTGAACTCCTCTAACACCTATCGTTGTAATCCTTCAACGACGTCAAGGAGGTGACGGGTCCCGACAACCACACATCGATACGGACTGCGAGGTCCCTAAACTCGTGGACCGAAACGTTCTTAAACTAATATTCGTCCCAAAATGGGAATGTTGGACCGAAATGTCCTTAAACTAATGTTCGTCCCCAAATGGGAATGATGGACCACCATGTCCTTAAACTGGAAATCGACCGCAACGTCATTAAACTAAACAATAGAGCCAATTGCTCTCTTGTCGGATCTAAACGATCCCGTTAAGTTGATCTTAGTCTGGAGATTAGGCTAACGTATCCGTAACAAAAGTTTAAGTTGATCTTAGCCTCAATATGGCTAACGTATTCTTAAACTAAAACACCAAATCCAAATCTAAGTAAATACGGATTTGGACTAATTCACGTCCTACAGGCGACGGCATCACTTAGTCTCCATATATAATCCACGGGCAACCACAAACAAAACAAACACCCACGACACGAAGTGAACATCTGGAGAAGGAGAAAGTGGCTACCGCGATGCGGTAGTGTAATTAACTGCAGGGGCTTGCGCTTGCAGGGAAGAGCGTCCCCATAATCAAAAACCCCTCAAGCGAGGGGGAATCTGACGAAGTCTGCTATATCGGCCGCATCCGTCTAAGCCTCCGATACACGGTGCCATAAATCAACTTGGCCTCTTCGGAAAGGTGGACGGATAAAACCAAATAGTATCTGTCCCAAATTTCAGGCAAGACGTTCACTGCCTCTCCGCCGCGTCATTCGGAGGGGAACAGGCCCTCTCGCTCGTTTCCGAGCTCTCCCGCCGAGACCATCCTCCTCGGTCCCTCCGACCGACCAACTCCACCACTCACAGGCGTAACCGCCGCTCCGCGAATCTCGCCACGCGCGGATTTTACGCCTGCAACGTGCCACGTTCCACACCATCACGATCCCCATTAATGGGCGATCCGCTCTCTACGCGGGCGTGACGTCGGGAGCGTAACTGCCGGCGAGATTCTCGCGCCTACTGCTGCATGCCACCACCGCTATATAAACCCCCATCACAGAGGGGTCAAGTAAGCCATTTTTACACTTTTATGCCGTTACTCTGCTCGGATCTCATCACTAACTTGAGCGTCGGAGGGTCCTTGGTGGTACCAAACCACCCCGGGACTTCTTTGCAGGTACTCGGCAACACCTCTCTCATTTCACCTCTTCCTCCAAAGACCCATTAAGACTCGCACGCGAAGAAAGATAACCAACTAAGTCCACCGCGAGATCAACGGAAGACAACATCTGACGGAGGCCCGAAAAGGAGCTCCATCAGAACCACACTTAACTATCATTGTTTTTCACTAAACTAACTTAAAGTTTTTATTACAATAAATGCTCTCAACCTTTGGTTGTAAGGGGATTTTTTTCACTAAAATACCTTTTTATTACAGTATTGATTTTTTTTCCTTAATGGCTGTTAACTGGGAAAACGATCATAGTCAAGGGTGATATAATGTAATTTAGGCGAAAATAATTTATAGGCACAGGTGAATATTATGGCTTACTTGGAGATAATCTTAACCTCTTCTCGGTGAAGTATTTGAAGCAGA
The DNA here is from genome assembly GCA_030015575.1 of Agapanthus africanus. NCBI lineage: Eukaryota > Viridiplantae > Streptophyta > Magnoliopsida > Asparagales > Amaryllidaceae > Agapanthus > Agapanthus africanus. The sequence goes on along the minus strand of JASDDO010000018.1, from coordinate 464,654,929 downwards.
TGGAAGTCCAGCTTCGCGAGTTCTAATACCACATCATTTCTAATATCTTCATCTTCTTGGTAAATATCGATATATAACCTTGCCTCAAGTCTCTCTATTCGCCTACGTAAAGGCGAGTGCAGCGCCTGAGATATCTGTGTTGTGTTGCAAGAATTGGTTTCAAATTACGGCTTTCCTTTGATTGCAGATGTTTTCTAGCGAATTCTGTAGCGTCGTCTAATATGGATTCGCCAGGGATGCTAAGATATGAAGCTTCATAAAGGCTTAACAATCCCTAACATCTTTGCTCAATACAGCTTTGAAATTTCCTTCGGCGTCTTTAAACTTTCCAAAAACATCTGCTTAAATATCGAAAAGGTTAACGGTTTGAGGGGGACAGGAAAGGCGATATCAACGGTGACAACAAAATGTAGTTACCAGAAGGGACATGATAACCATGTTGTCTTAGTAATCGAAATCGAAGGGCGGCAAAATGCAAATCATCGGCATCAGTTTGGTCGTTGTGAATTCGGCTTAACGCCTCGTCAATTTCCTTTTCAAAGTGATAAAAAATTCCAAGACGCTGAAGTGCATCGACCAATTCCATCTCTTGCAACCGGTCATCACAATTTTTCATCAGCAGTTTCAGCTGTGTTACTAATTCGCCAACTCACCCTTTGATCCACTCCTCTGACCGGCATTTGTATCATATCTATACATGCCCAACCACCCACCACCCCAACCACCGCCACACACACACCAGAAAACAAACAAAATTTATAGACACAAGCACTTTTATCTACGAAACCTTCGATCCAAACGTTATCAACAAATCCCGTAATTCTCACGTCTCAATTCTTTGACGAAGGTTAGACTATCTTGGAGATTTTGTCATTTTTCAATAGATCGAGTAAATATAAGGTTTTTCTTAAAGGATTTTTCTGATTTGGTTCAGCTATGCTTGTTATTTAGGCAACCATCTTTGGGAATACTTTTAAAAAAATCTTTATAATAAGTTATAAATATTTATTTAGTGAATGTCTACTGTGTTAAAATCTAAATTATAACACCCTTTATTGATCAGACATCAACCTCTTCAAATGGCATACCAAAATATATTTGAGGAAATTAAGATATTATCAACTAAGAAACTTTTAACAAATTTATGATTACGTGGAATTATAATTGAGTTAGGTTAGTTTCTTAACATTTTGTTTTTAAATTACAAAGAAAATTCATTAATTATCCTACTTTCATCATATTCAAATAGGAACCCTCAACTCACTAACTATAAATAAATACAGATGTTTCAACAAACACTTTTTATTTTTTATTTCACAAAAAGCAAAGTTAAAATATATTAAATTGTGAAAGGAAAAAACACGCAAAAACCTGATACTCCGCGTTAACCCTTTAATGAAGTAATGAAAGACGCCAAAGAAAAAATTTTCTCTTTTTGGCCTGTTAATGGGTGGTTTAGTGCAACTTATATGAACGAGGGGTCTTTTAAGCAATACAAAATATGGGAAGGTGTTTTAGCAGTTCGTGAAGCATGAGGTTTTTTAATAAAAAAAACCTTCAATTAAATAGTAGTACATTACAAACATAAAACATGTAATTTACATGAAATGAAACTAAAGGGTTCATTTCCCAGAAGGGCCACCTCCCCAAAAAAAACCTGACATGAAATAGAAGAACATGATTGGGAAGGCGCTAAACCTGAAAGTTTGAAGGCGGAAATTGTTGACGAACGAAGTAATCTCCCCAAACAGAAGGGTGATAATTTGCAGGTTCTGGACGGCGAATATCATTTTCTAAAGGCAGCATATGATTGTTGATTTTGAACTCAAGATCACCGCTCACAGCTGCCATCTGTCGCTTTATTACTTAAATAAATTGAATTGATATTAATTTTATCAATGTCATAGGTAGAGATTTGAATTGAGTTGATTTGAGCCTACACTGATAATGCCCCTACACCATAAGCAAGTAGCAACAAATGGCCATGAATATGACAAAATCCAGCAGAAAACATATTGATATCAGCGGTTGAGGGGTCAGAATCAAACACAGATCCCATGCGCGTTAGCCCCCTGCGCTAATATGATCAAATTTACAACCCTGTATTAAAAAAAGTTCAGATTTTATTCAACCCCATCCATCTTTTCACATTGAGATTGTTGAGATAAAGTTATTGAACTTTTAAAATGCTATAAAATTCTATTGAAGGTTATTTTCATTAAAAAAAAATTGAAAGGTATTTTTGCCAAAAAATATCATATTCCGTTTTTGAGTCTATTCAATCTATCCGTAAAACATTTTGGGATCATCCAATCCAATTGTAGCTTGCACGATTTGATCAAACTAACGATTTCATACAATATTGATAGTTCGGTGGGGTTTTATAGAATTTTTAAAGTTTAAAGGGGTTATCTCAAAAACCTTATTAAAATTTACCCTTAAAATGATGGTAACAAATAGTCTAGTTGGTGAATTAGATAATAGCTGCATGCAGCAATATTATAACCATATTTTGGCAAAAAAAAATATTATAACAATAAACTAGCAGCCTATCCCATGTGTGACGCACGTGCTAAGGTTTTATGCTGTTAACTAAATTCACTCCGTCAAGAAGCCCACTTTAACTTGTAAAAAAATATTAAGAAAATCATTGGAAACTATTTCATCTTAAAATCCAATAGTTCATTTTTTTTTTCATATCCAAATAAATAATTCCATCAAATCAAAACTTTTGGCAATAAACCCCTTGGCCGACTTTTTGGTGAGCTTAACTCATGCCAAACTATTTTTTTCTCCATGTACCTCATCCCATAATACAACAACAACCGAGCCTTTTATCCAAGCATATGGGGCTAGGCTATGAACCAACATGAGAATCACGTCTAAATCAAGAATATCCATATATTTCCGTATCGTCTCCATCCACGTTTTCTTCGGTCTTCCTATTGCTCTTTTGATCCGGCCTAAATCGAGAATATCCATTCGTCGAACCGGTGCTTCCGTAGGTCTGCGTCGCACATGAACAAATCATCTTAAACGGTTTTCCCGCATCTTCTCCTCCACGGGTGCTACACCAACTTTTGCACGAATATCCTCATTTCACACCTTATCTTTTCTACTGTTACCGCATATCCAACGAAGCATGCGGATCTCCGCTACATGGATCTTCTGTACATGATATTTCTTAGGAGTCCAGCATTCCGTACCATATAACAAGACAGGTCAAATAGCGTTTCAATAAAACTTCTTTTTCAACTTTAACGAAAAGTTATGATCGTACAAAATCCCTATTGCACTTCTCCATTTCAACCAGCCAGCCTGAATTCTTTGGTTGATATCGCTATCGATCTCCCCATCTTTTTGGATGATTGAACCTAGATATCTAAATTGATCGCTCGGTGCTATCTCTTACCCATCCAGTGTTATACCATTGTGATCTCGGCCTCTCTGTTTACTAAATTTGCATTGCATATATATTGCTTTGGGCCTACTCAATCTAAATCCTCAAGATTCTAATATTTTCCTCCACAACTCCAATTTAGCATTGACTCTTGCTTTTGTCTTATTTACCAGAATAATAATATCAGCGAATAATATATATCAAGGTACCTCATTCTGGATAGTTCTAATAAGCCCATCTATCAGTATAGCAAAAAAGAATGGATTTAATACGGATCCTTGATGCAAACCAATTGTGATCGGAAAATCTCTTGTTAGGACGCCGTAAGTCCTTACATTTTCCACTGCTCCATCAAACATATCCTTGATTATGTCAATGTACGTGATTGTGAGTCCCTTCTTTATCATTGCCAGCCATAATACTTCTCTAGGTATCTTATCGTAAGTTTTCTCTAAGTCAATAAACACCATATGCAAATCTCTTCCCCTTTATCAAAAACGGTGAACTGATTTTCTTGTTTTAGATGAGTTGATAGAAAAAAGATGCAATTGTTATCGTTTATTTCTAAGAAAGTTTGAAAAGTTTATAATAGAAGGGTTTGTAGGGTTTATAGAATTTAATAGTTAATGGATAGATTTTTAAGATTAATTCTTTTTATCTTTTAATTATTTAATATTAGAGAGATAGCGATGACTGTGGATTATGGTTCTTGAGGGAATTAGGGTTTCCCTCTACCATGTCACGACCCGAAAGTGGCACGTGACCATCACTTAAATCACATGACATCAAAAGACGTCGACGCAGTCCAAATAATCTGAAAACCCGGAATCTAAACATTTTTACGAAAATATTGGAGGTGAAGTTTAAAATAATCATTAGATGGAATCGGTTTAAAATAAACATTCAAGTCTAAATAATTATGTTTGAAAAGAATCTATGATGTTTTAAAAATCGGCTGTACCTCTTTTGTAAAATTTAAATAAAACACGATACAAGCATAATAATATAAAAAGAATCCCAACGGAAGCTACCTTCCACGCCCAAACGACGGAGTAACCAAGTAGACAATATACGGCTGTAGGGTGTTTTTCTTCACCCCATTGAGATAGGAATACGCGTCGTTTGTCAGGCATATACAGATCCTTCTACCTAGGGTTGGCCGGGGTTTATTGATTGTGGGGATCCGAATCTCCGGCAGCCGTGGACTAAACCGCCGTTAATTACCCCTCGTCTTTGGAGTGAAGGAATCGCCGATTGATGGGTCAACTGGTCATGCGAACTCAATGTGCAGTGTGCGTACGTGTGTATCTTGAAGGATTTTGGGCATATCGGGAGCCTCGCAGAGTTTTCTAACGGGGGGAAAGTGTTGTGGAGTATGTATATATAAAAAAAAAAGGGAAAATAGCGTTCAAAGGACGCGTGGGTACCAGCGCCCTACGAGCTTGGCACGCGGGTGCTGGACGCCAGCGTCTCAAAGGGGCTTAGCCTCAATACTGGTACTCCGTATTGACTTTTGGAGGTAAACTCCTAAAAAGTGACAAATGGGTTTAGCTCATGCACTGGGAGTTGTACTCCCAATTGATTTTTGGAGTTGAACTCCTAAAAAGAAAAACTTTTTTTCCCGGAGTTAAACTTCCAAGAGATTTTCGGAGATGATGAAAGGGGCCCCCTTTTCTCTCCCTTGAGCCCTAAATCTTCTCTTGAGCCTTAGATTTTCCTAAAGTGGGGGGTTTTTGGAGACGGGTTTCCTTCTTCCTTCTTTCTGTTGGCTGAATTTTAGAGAAAAAAGGGGGTGAGAGTTAAAAATCTCCGCTTCTAGAGATTTGATGGGAGATCTGGGTTTCCCTTCAAGGGTTTTATGGTGAAAAACTATTTCTTTTTTGAAAAAAGAAAAGTTAAATTTTTGATTTAATTCAAAAAAGAGGAAGAGGCTGGCCGTGGGGCTCGACTTGGGCATGGGCTCATTTGACCTGGGCTTGGACACGCTTACTTGAGGTTGATTTTGACTTTGACTTTGACTTGGTCAACCGGAGTGTAATTTTTGACCTCCAACAATGACGCCTAATGGCGAAGAAAAGAAAAGTAAACCAAAACAACAACAGTAAAAAGGTCGACTCCAATGAGTGTGACGTCCATAAATACATAACTCTAAGTCTCACTTCTAAATCCACAATTTTACAAGTTCTGGGTTGATGGAGTTTTGCTAGATACAAAAAATATATATATATAAACAAGTGTGGGTACGATATAACGGTAGCTCACCTACCAAAGCAATCACCGAAAGAAATGTATGCCGTAAGCCGCTGATGATCCGAGCGGTATATCCTGCAAGAAAGTGGGGCAAAACGGGGGTGAGTTGTTAACTCAGTGAATAAAATTATATTAAAATGTAGAAATCGAAATGCACAACGATATCGTAGGTCATAAATATAGTACTATCATATCCTATATATATATAGAGAGAGAGAGAATAATAGAGGAAAGAGGCCATAGAAGGGAATTTCCTCCTATGGTGTCGAAAAAATACAACATCCACCGTTTTTTCCGACGATCGGCACCCATCATCATCATCGTTATCATCTAAGATGTACATACACCAAATTTCATGTAAATTCACCACCTTTTCATCGTTGAATTAGCAATGTAAAAAGTTCTATTGTCGGTAAACCGTTAATTTTGCATCAACTAAATTAACGATGAAAAAATAGTATAATCACATGAAATTTAGTGTATTCACATCTTTTATGATAAAGATGGAAGTGATGTATACCGACCGTCAAAAAAAATTATGGAGCATGTGTTTTTCCGACGCCATAGGAGGAAATTCCCTCCTATAGCACCTTTCCTCCGTAAAACTCATATATATATATATATATATATATATATATAATGCATAAGTACCATAAATGCAATACTATCCATCATGTGAACCTAAAATATAACATCTCATATGTATATGATCTGTATCCATGTACAAGCCCATAAGGTAGCCGAAAATATGTATGTAAAATCTCTTATTAAAATAGCCGTGGAATACGTATGTCACGCCATAAAAGCAGACGTAATAGTATGAAGTATAATAGGTATCTTATTTAAGATATACGTCTTGCTGTTTAATAAAGTGTTTTAAGAGATTTACAGTTTTAAAAATCCCTGTGTCATTCTAAACATGTTAAAATAATGAGACTATATCTCGTTTTAGAAACTCTTTTTATATTTATCCACCGGTAAAATAGTACTCAGGTACTGTCTCTCGGATCAATCCTGATCGGTTACAGTAACGCATAAATTATAACGGTATATCTCGAATGATCGCAACACATCAATATATGAGTGTCCAGTATCGACACCTAAATCATAAAATCTCTCGTGTCCATCACCGATACGCAAAATTCTCAAATCTCTCGTCTCCATCACCGACACACAAATTCAGATATCGTCGACACCGTTTCAATAGATCGGTCGCCCTTCGATATCCCTACCCTCGGTCAGTATCTCTGGAAATCCGCCGTGCTCATATCTATCTCTGGTATCGAGTGTCCTCGTTAGGCTCCCCACCTCTATCGTGGCTTTCCGCCCCTCAGTCTCGACCGGGTCCACTATGTATCCGACTGTATACCCCTCACTAAGTCCGAATATTTAACACGTCCGTAACCGTATAGCCCCCCATTCGGTCGGAATAAAATCCAATCAGAAAATATAAAACTTGTTCCCGCAAAAAATTTCTGCGCAAAAGAGCCCAAGGTATCAAATGGCGGCGATACGCTTAAGAAAATGGGAACCAGTATCTTCCGGGCTGTTTTTTTGACAAACTCCCGAATGAGAAATAGATAAATTCTGATGGTATCGAAAGCGGCTCGAAAAACCCTTCGATTTGATATATTATGGGCCTCGTAATTCACCCGGGATCAAAAGTTATGAGGCATTACGTGTCCGCACGTGATGGGCCTTTAAGAACCCGCTGGAGGAGTCAAAAGATATAATAAAAACTCAGAAAAGACCCCAATGGGGCATCACGTGCTCACACGTGACCATGGGTCACGTGCAGACACGTGATGGGCTTTTAAAGCCTCTAAAATAATGAATGGAATTTAATTCTAAAAGTCAGAAAATACCTCAACGAGGTATCACGTGCTTACACGTGACCAATGGTCACGTGTTGACACGTGATGGTTAAAACTGAAACATAAATAAGCGGCTGAGAAAGGAACCCAATTGGGGGCCACGTGCTCACACGTGACCAAAGGTCACGTGCCAGCACGTGACTGGCTTTAAAAGCATTATAATTTAATAGAATTAAATTCTAAAAGTTTCTGAATCTTTCCAAATGGAAAAGGGTCATGGGGAACCGTTGGATTAAAAATCCAAGGGTGATTAAAAATCACCAATTTATGGAAAAACCTTGGACAAGGAAAGATTTCCCTGAAAATCTCACCAGGATAACAAATAGAATATCTTTTGGATTTAAAATCCACGGTGAATAAAATTCACTGAATGATCTAAAGGCCCAGATTAATGATAAATATAAATCAAATCTCTCAACATACAAATCAAATCTCTCAATGAGAGATTTGCTAAACAAATTGATTCTCTTCCTTCTCCTATAAATAGGAGCCAAGAAGAGAAGAGAGGGGGATCTACTTTTTTGAGAGAAAAACAGAGAGAGGAGAATTTAATTCTCAAGAGGGAAGAAAAGAAAGGAGAATTTAATTCTCAACAAAGAAAACCCTAGGTAAGAAAAGGGAAAAAGATAAAATTCAAGCAGAGAATTTAATTCTCAAAATCCAAGAGTTTAACTCTTATACAAAAAGAACTTAGTTCTTCTTCTGGTTGAAGATCTGCATAGAGCACATCTCCCCATAACTTGAGAATTTAATTCTCATCGGGTCGAGATCCTGCCATGCAGATCCTAAACTTAGAAAGGGAATTGAGTTTTGAGAATTAATTCTCCTAAAACAAAACTAGGGTTTAACCCTAATCAAGAATTTAATTCTTTTACATATCTGGGAATTTAATTCCTTTGAAAAGAAATCAGGGTTTATCCTAAATAAGGATTTAATTCTTTCACGATAGGAATTCAATTCCTTCAAAATCATAATTAGGGTTTAACCCTACAAAGAATTCAATTCTTAAAAAAATCTCTGTTCATGAAAAGAACTAGGGTCACGTGCCCCCACGTGACCCTTGAAAAGATCCCCTGCAAAGAACTTTGAAGCATCACCCCACGTGCTCCCACGTGACTCCCAGAACGCAGAAATAAAAAGCAAAGGGAATGAAAGCTTTGGGCGCTCTCACGTGTTATCACGTGACCCCTCAGCAAATGCTTTAACAATTGGCGCACAGATCCCCATCACGTGCCAACACGTGATGCTCTAAAATAAAAATGAAAGTGTTTAACACTTAATGGCAAAACAAAAGAAAAGAAGCTTTGGGCGCTCTCACGTGTCCCCACGTGACCCCTCAGCAAGTGCTGTAATATTCGATGCATAAACCCCCATCACGTGCCAACACGTGATGCTTTAAAATAAAGATGAAAAGTGTTTAACACTTATTCGTAGATTTGAGGATAAAACAAAGGAGATGTGGCTCCGCATTTAGGGCGCCCTCACGTGTCACCACGTGACCCTAATGAGCGTTCCAACAGACCAGAGCGGGGGCCTCCATCACGTGCTCACACGTGATGGCCGTCAGAATTAAAAGAGTTAAAACACTGATTTGCAGAATAAGATAAGGGAAATTAGGGCGCTCTCACGTGTCCACACGTGACCCCTCTCCCCTTAGTGTTTAACACTAATTTGGAAAACTCTGTTTGCAGTGTTTAACACTGATTTGCTTGGTGTTTATCACTAATTTGAAAACACTGTTCCCAGTGTTTAACACTGATTATCTTTTAGTGTCTAACACTAACTTGCTATCTTATTCCCAGTGTTCAACACTGTTGGTTTCTAGTGTTTAACACTAGCTTCAGCCCAATTGGCTAAGTTTCAGAGGCAAAGCCTCTCCTTCAATGGACCAACAGAGGGCCAATATTTCAAACATAACTGGACTTAGCCCAAACTGGCCATAAGTCCTCAAATCATCTTGATCTGAGCACATATGCTCTTTCAACCAACTCATTGGTTCAAGGGTACATCTCGGAACTCCTCTGATATTTGTCGTTGTAATCCTTCAACGTCTTCAGAGAGGTGACGGGTCCCGACAACTACACATCAACACGGACTGTGGGGTCCTTACACTCATGGACTTATGCGTCCTTAAACCAAGATACGGACTGTGGGGTCCTTAAACCCGCGGACTTATGCGTCCTTAAACTAACGGACTAATGCGTCCTTAAACACACCCATATGGACTGTGGGGTCCTTAAACCCATGGACTTATGCGTCCTTAAACTACCAATGGACCACCATGTCCCTAAACTGGTATTGGACCACTATGTCCCTAAACTGGAACAATAGAGCCCCAAAATGCTCTTTTGTCGGATCTAAACGATCCCGTTAAGTTGATCTTAGTCCCAAACTGGACTAACGTATCCTTAACAACCGTTTAAGTTGATCTTAGCCTCAAAGATGGCTAACGTATCCTTAAACCTTCAAACAGACTGGACTATGAATCCCCCCAATTAACTCTGGCTCGAGGATACATCTCTGAACTCCTCTGACATCCGTCGTTGTAATCCTTCAACGTCGTCAGAGAGGTGACGGGTCCCGACGGCCATACGTACAATGGACCCCTATGTCCCTAAACTGGAACAATAGAGCCAATTGCTCTTTTGTCGGATCTAAACGATCCCGTTAAGTTAATCTTAGTCTCAAACTGGACTAACGTATCCTTAACAAACGTTTGAGTTGATCTTAGCCTCAAATATGGCTAACGTATCCTCAAACCAAAACCCCAAACCCAAATCTAAGAAAACACGGATTTGGACTAATCCACGTCCTACGGGCGACGACATAAATTGGTCTCCGTATACAATCCACGGGCAACCACAAACAAAACAAACACCCACGACACGAAGTGACCAGCTGGAGAAGGAGAAAGTTGTTACCGCGATGCGGTAGCGTAATTAACTGCAGGGGCTTGCGCCTGCAGGGAAGAGCGTCCCCACAATCAAAAACCCCTCAAGCGAGGGGGAATCTAACGAAGTCTGCTACATCGGACGCATCCGTCTAAACCTCCGATACACGGTGCCATAAATCAACTTAGAATCTTCGGAGAGGTGGACGGATAGCACCAATTAGCATCTGCCCCGAACCTCAGGCGAGACAGCCCATGTCCCGGCCGCCGTTCGGAGGGGAACAGATTCTGGCACGCCCGGTGGGACCTCTTCCTCTTTCCACTCCACACTTCGTGTGTCGCGTTCGCGAATGAATCGCGGTTTGCTGTGGTTGCCTGTGGATTTGAGGTACTAAGATTTGGTGTCTTACTCCGTGCAGAAAACAGAAGATCAATGGCTTCAAACTGCACTACCTGCAACTGCAACTCTCGCTCCGTCCTTGCTGGAGGAGTAACTTATGGGCCCCAAGCGGCCTCCCTTTTCAAGATGCCAGTGGAGCAGGTAACCCAGGCCACCGCTGGATTATTCTTCGGGACCATGCTCCCACCGATGAGCTTCAATGCCCCAATGACATCGCAAGAAGCTCCAAAGAAGTCGGTCTTCGATTGGCTTGCTACTGCCGCGGCCCCTCTCAATGGGTCGCCCAACTTCAATACCTCAGTTTTCAACAGACTGGGCCAGAACGTCTATAAGCCCGTGGTACCCGAAACTGCCATCCCAAAGCGGATAGCAATCCCGGCTCAAGCGGACAAAATTATCGGAAAGGCTCCTCCTTCCAAGAAGTCAATTTTCACAAGGCTGGCCATTCCTGTTACTGCTCCAGGCGAGGTCCTCAAAGCTGCTTCCCCTGCCCAGAGGTCTGTCTTTGACAGATTAGACATTGCTTCTCAACAGGTGTCAGTCTTCGACAGGCTAGCACCAATAACGGTCTCTCCTCAAAGCAGGGGGCATGACGAAGTCGCCCCTACGGCCGAAACAACTCCATCCGCACGACACGCTCGACGTCGCCACTGGCGCCGAGTAAGGAAGGCTGGGGGCAACTCCCCCTCTGGATTTACTCCACCAGCTCCAACGGTGGGGATCGATGCTGCTGTTCCAACCGGGAACAGCTTTGAATTGCTGAACACGGTGTGCAGAAACTCTCCTACTGCGGTGCTGAAGCGAACTCCTTCACCTGTGAAGAATACTCCAGAGAAGAAGCTAGAGCAGCCCCCTCAACGGCTGTCCTCTAAAATTTACAAGGTCTGGCGACAGGTCCAGGTGTCGGTGATTGATCAAGACTATCTCCGCCGACAGAAAAAGATGAAGGTTCGGCAGAAGAAGAATTACTCTGTCAAGCCGGAAAAAGCAACAGCTGGATGGGTGCCCACTACAACGGCTCCCTCAACGTCAATCACTCAAAAGAAAAGGAGGCCGCAAAAAGCCCCTGTGAACATGGCGAATCGTAAAAAAGCTGAATCTAAACGCCCCAAGTCTGGGGGCGTGGTGGTGCACACTGTTTATATGGCTTCTGGAAAGGAGGAAAGTCGTGTTTCGACGGGTCACCGACCGCTCACCCGATCCGTGACGAAAGCCCAGGAGCAGCAACAGAAGCTTCAGGAGATGATGACTGCAATGGCCGCACTTACCGGGCCAAAAGAAAGCTCGGAGGCATCATCAGAGCAGCGTCATGAACAAGAAACTGACGCTGACTACCTACGCAGAGTCCTCGAAAAGAAGGACAAAGAAGCCGCAGAGCAAGCGGCTAACATAAAACAAATGACGCTTCTCTTCCAAGATATGGTAGGGATGATGATCCAGCAAGATCCTCCTGCTGAAGATCCTTCGATTGTCCTTGAAGATGACAAAGGAGATACATCGAATCCTCCACCGGCTCTGTCAACAGCCAAGGAGGAGACAATTTCCAAAGCTGCCCTAAAGGAATATATAGCTCAGCAAATACGAGCTCATCAAGCCAGTGAAGCGGCTGACCAAATTGTTAGAACCGGACGGCCCTATCCGGGCTGGTATGACCAAATCAGTTACCCGCCGGGATATACGATCCCTAAGTTTCACGTATATAAAGGGACAGGGAATCCCCATCAGCATGTCGCTCAATTCAGGGCCTTATGCGGCAACACGGGAGGCGACGACAAACTGTTGCTTCGCCAATTCGTCGGCAGCTTAACAGAAACAGCCTTTGAATGGTATTCGGAGCTACCTAACGACTCTGTTAAAACATTTGCGAAGATGGAGCTGGTGTTTACACAAAGATTCGCGAGCGCTAGTGAACGCACCCCAATAACAGCACTGATTAATGCCAGGATAAGGCCGGGCGAAACGTGGGTCCAATACGCAACACGATGGCGGAACCTATGGTCGAAATGCGAACAACGCATAGAAGAGGCTCCTGCAGTAGGCATGTTTGTGGGTACCCTGGATCCACAAGCGACCATCTCACAGTTCATGATGTTCTTCAAACCGACCACGTTCCAGGCTTTAATTGATAAGTTGGCCCAAATGGATCAGATGAGTCACAGACCATCTCCTTCAAAGACAGAGCCTTGGAATGAAAAGGACAAAGGGAAAGCAACCGTCGTCGCCAATACTCAACAACGGCCGAGGCACTTAAATCCGGTTGTTCGCCAAAGCAACGTGCGTCCACGCCCATCCCTTGAGGAGAGACTGGGACGTCCTTACTCGTTTCCTCAGGACAAAACGAGAAGACTCTTCGAGCTGACAGTGCGCAACAGACTCATCAATTTGCCGAGTCCAAAGCGTCCATTGCAACCAGGCGATGTCAACGATCCCAATTATTGCCCTTACCACCAAACGGTAAGCCATCCAATCGAAGATTGTTTCGTCTTTAAGGGGTGGATCGAGGATCAGTACCTACAAGGAAAGTTCGCGCTGTCTGAAAAGTGGAAAGTAAACCCACCACAGCCGCACACTCCAAAGAAGACGGATGCACCGGGGGCAACTTGTCATGTGATCTCCCACTCATTTACGGACGATGAAAAAACTCCTTGCACTGAGAAACTGGGGGCAGATCCTGAGCCGGAATTCGTGTGGCCGTCAGACGAAATGATCGACACTTTTCTAGATGAGATTCGTCTAAAAAGTAAAGCTGATCGGGAGCGCGAGATGGCCATATTTGAAAAGGCCAAACGCCGGCAACTGGACAAAAGGGTCGAAACACTCCCACCAGATTAAAGTACATCCGCCGCAAATAAAAACAGGATCAAGATAAGGAAACGATTCGCCAAAGCCATATCAATGGGGATGAGGCCGCCCTCTTTCAGAGAAAATTCTCCTGGTGGTATACATTTTGATGAAACGGACGTACACCCTAACTTCTGCTTATATCATCAGAGGATCGCACATCCTACTGAAGACTGCAACTCCTTTAAGTGTTGGTGGCAAGGATATGTCGCTCATAGACAACACGTCAATAGAATAAAGCGGGAAGCTCGTAGACAGCGAAAAAATACGACAGATGAGCATAAAAGAGTTGCCGGCAACTGCCATAGGGACGAGCCCGGGGGATCACGAGTTTTCACCTTTGGAAGCGATTCTGACGAAGAAGCCGCCCTCAACCCTCTCTTCAAGGAATTCATTTCTAAAACAAAAGAATTGGAGAGTTGTGAGAATGTTCAGCCTTACAATCTCACGCTACCCGGAAAGAATCTCGGACCCGCAAACGACGGAGCAAACGAAATGAGAAAGGAAAAGGAAAAAACGGCCTTTGTTGCCGACACTCAACAACAGCCGAGTAACCCGAGACCATTTTGTCGTCAAAACAACAAGCCGCGATACCTCAATGGGAAGTTGAAACGTCCTTACTCGTTTCCCAAAGATAAAACAAAGAGATTGTTCGAGCTAGCAGTGCGCAGCGGGCTCATCACTCTGCCAGATCCAAAACGTCCATTGCAACCAGGTGACGTTAACAATTCTAACTATTGTCCCTACAACAGAGTAATGGGTCACCCACTCGAAAATTGCTACGTCTTCAAAAACTGGGTTGAAGACCAATACCAACAGGGCAAGTTCGCGCTGCCCGGAAAATGGAAGATGAACCCACCACAACCACATGCTCCGAAAAAGATGGACATGACGGGGGCATCGTGCTCTTTCATAGAGAAAGTCCCATGGACCAAAAAGTCTGTAAACTAGAAACTCGCCTCAAATATGGCAACGACGGACCGAAACGTCCTTAAACTAACGGCGGACCGCAATGTCCTAAAACTTGCAAATGACCAAAACGTCGTTAAACTACTATCAACCCGCGGCATTCTCAGGCCGACGTGGTTAGAAAAAAAAAACGGTATGTCCACAAGCAAAATGGGCACGGATGAAAACCCGAAAGGGCTCCGTGAGTAAAAACAGCAGGGCTACCGGCGAGTCTTGTGAAAACCCGAAAGGGCGCAACCTCGTTAAAAAAAAAAAGAATAAAAGAAAAAAAAAAGACGGTATGTCCAGAAGCAAAATGGGCACGGATGAAAACCCGAAAGGGCTCCGTGAGTAAAAACAGCAGGGCTACCGGCGAGTCTTGTGAAAACCCGAAAGGGCGCAACCTCGTTAAAAAAAAAAAGAATAAAAGAATAAAAAAAAAAAAGACGGTATGTCCAGAAGCAAAATGGGCACGGATGAAAACCCGAAAGGGCTCCGTGAGTAAAAACAGCAGGGCTACCGGCGAGTGTTTGTGAAAACTTGAAAGGGCGCAACCTCGTTAAAAGACACTTACAGGATCCTCTCGACCTTGTAAGGAGAAACCACCCGCGTGAGATCCTTACGACTCACAAGGGAGCAACACACTTAGGAGTCCTTACGATTCCTAAGGAGAAATTACACTTACGAGATCCTCACGACTCGTAAGGAGAACTCTCTTATGGGACCCTCACGGCTCATAAGATTTGAGAGTCTTAAGTTACAGAAACCTTAACCTGTTCTTAAGCAACCCCCACAACCTTCGATACTGCCCTACAAGTGGCTCAATACTGACCCTTGTATACAATTCATGGGCGCGAATAAACATTTCCCCAGCAAAGTCCCACACGTGATTAGGGATATGTCCATATGGTGAACAACCCTTATAAGTCCTCTCGACTTATAAGGAGAAAACCCTTTTGTAAGATCCTTACGACTTACACGGGAATATACACTTAGGAATCCTCACGATTCCCAAGGAGAAAACACACCTACGAGATCCTCACGACTCGTGGGGAGAAATACCTTTGTGAGACCCTTACGGCTCATGAAGTCAAAAGCCTTAGTCGACAAGATCCTAACCCTGTTTGCTAAGCCACCTTTGTTCAACATCGACAGAGGCAAATGATGATTCGCTCCTGGCAATATCTCAGTTGTAGCGATGCTGATGTCTAAATCGGTATCAAATTCCAAGTCCTTTCATGGCAAATGATGATTCGCTCCTGGCAATATTCCAGTCGCAGCGATGCTGATGCCAAGATTGGTATCATATCCCAAATCCCCTACTCGTAAAAAAAAAATCAGCGAGCCAAAAAAAAAAATGCATACGAAATAGTCGAAATGATGGGGCAACTTGCAAACAAAATCAGCAAGTAAAAATGTATGCATGCAAAATAGCCGAAATGATTGGGCAACTCGCAAAAAAAAGCAGCGGGTAACCGCGAAAAATAGCCGAAATGATTGGGCAATCGCGATTTTCGCGATATAAAAAGCTGAAATAATAGAGCATCGCGGAAAGAATAAAAAAAAAAAGAATGAAACTTTTTGCCCTACAGGTGAAATCACATTGATCCCTGTATACAATCCAGGGGCACAGATAAAGAGGGAACCATACCTTCCCAACAGGCTCCATCAGAAAGCGAAGCCAAATCTCGACGGTTCATGGACAACCTAGAGACAATCTCGACATTTTTCGCAATATTACAGACACGATGTCAACAAATGAAGCAAACGAAGATCCCGAGCTTCAGGGTCTCGACGTCAACATTGACAACTTAGAGATCACCAACGGCGTTTCTCCTCACTCCAGCTAGATGCAGACATGACGTCAACAACCGAGCTCAGAATCGCAACGAAACGGAACCATGGCAAAGTCTCTAGTTCCAAATCTCAATGGCCACATCTACAGCCTGGAGACCAACAACGGTGTGTCTCCTCATTCTAACAGGACACAGATGTTACACCATCAAGCGGAGCAATGGCAAAATCCCAGCTCCATCTCAGCATTCGTTTCGTTACAGCAGACGAGATGTCAACGACGACATTCCTCCGCAGTCCAGCAGGATGCAGATGCAACGTCAACGAAAGACCCGATGGTTGAAACAAAGCGGAGTGACGGCAAAATCCCAGCTCCACCTCAGCATTCGTCTCGATACAGCAGACGCAATGTCAACAATGGCGTTCCTTCATGGTTCATCAGGATGCAGATGCAACGTCAACAGAAGACCTCACGGTCAAAACAAAGCAGAGCGGCGGCAAAATCCCAGCTCCACCTTGACATTCATCTCGATACAGAAGATGAAATGTCACCCCAGCGTTCTTCCCCAGCAGGATTCGGACGCGCCAAAGCAAACGAAGCGAAGGCCAAATTCCTAGCTTCATACGTCTTGACGGCAAGTCATATAAAGCCTGAAAGACAATCGAAGATCATCTCACACCAGCATAGAGTGAGCTCCACCTCAGCATTCGTCTCGATACAGCAGACGCAATGTCAACAATGGCGTTCCTTCGTGGTTCATCAGGATGCAGATGCAACGTCAACAGAAGACCTCACGGTTAAAACAAAGCAGAGCGGCGGCAAAATCCCAGCTCCACCTTGACGTTCATCTCGAAGACAGCAGATGAAATGTCACCCCAGCGTTCTTCCCCAGCAGGATTCGGACGCGCCAAAGCAAACGAAGCGAAGGCCAAATTCCTAGCTTCATACGTCTTGACGGCAAGTCATATAAAGCCAGAAAGACTACCGGAGATCATCCCACATGGAGTGGTCACCACCTCGACGTTCGTCTCGATACAGCAGACGAGATGTCACCCCAGCGTACTTCCTCCAGCAGGGTTCAGACGCGACACTCAAACAAAAGGAGTCACGGCAAAATCCCTGGTTCCAAACCTCGACGGTTCACTAACAACCAAGAGACAACCATGACATTCGTCTCGATACAGAGGACGCAATGCCAACAAACGAAGCGAAGGCCAAATTCCTAGCTTTAAGGTCTTAACGGCAAGTCATATAAAGCCTGAAAGACCACCGGGAATCATCCCACATGGAGTGTCACCACCATGACATTCGTCTCGATACAGCAGATGAGATGTCAACAACAACGTTCTTCCTCCAACAGGATTAGGACACACCAAGCAAACGAAGCGAAGGCTAAATTCCTAGCTTCAGGGTTTTAACGGCAAGTCATATAAAACCGGAAAGACAATCGGAGATCATCTCGCACCAGTGTGGAGTGGTCACCATCTCGACGTTCGTCTCGATACAGCAGACGCAACATCACCAAAAGGAGTCACGGCAAAATCCCTTGTTCCAAACCTCAACGGTTCACCAGCAACCTAGAAACAACCATGACATTCGTCTCGAAACAGAGGACGCAATGCCAGCGTTCGAAGCGAAGGCTAAATTCCTAGCTTCAGGGTCTTAACGGCAAGTCATATAAAACCGGAAAGACAATCGGAGATCATCTCGCACCAGCATGGAGTGGTCACCACCTCGACGTTCGTCTCGATACAGCAGACGCAACATCACCAAAAGGAGCCACGACAAAATCCCTAGTTCCAAATCTCGACGGTTCATCAGCAACCTCGAGACAACCACGACATTCGTCTCGATACAGAGGACGCAATGCCATCAAACGAAAGCAAAGGCCAAATTCCTAGCTTCAGGGTCCTAACGGCAAGTCATATAAAGCCTGAAAGACTATCGGAGATCATCCCACACCAGCGCGGAGTGGTTATGACTCATCGGGGCTCTCCAAAATGAGCCTAACCTCAAGTAAAAAGCGGCATGGCAAATTCCTAGCGCTTGCTCTTCCGACGGTCAAACTGCCAAGGAGGATTGCTTGAAGACGTATTGTCCAGCCCCCGAAGGGATCAGAGACACGGCAGTCGCAGGGCTACTCGAACAGCACGATTGCCTATCGAGGAATATATCAGCTCATGCGACGGTACGACGGCCAAAACCCTAAGTACCACAGACCCTAACGGACTTCTGTCGTAAAGAGCAGAGGTTAACTGTGACGTTAGGATATTCTTGCGAGATCTGCTCGATTCGTTTCGACTCGTGAGGAAATTGATGTCTTTGCGAGAACTTCTCGATTCGTCTTGACTCGTGAGATAAAGCCTTAGGCAGTAGGGATTAAAAAACCTGTTTCCTAAGCACTGGGGCCCTGCAAGTCGGCCCAAAATGGTCTCTTGCATACTATCCATGGGTCTCACTCTCCGAAGTCGAATTTCGACAAGGAGGGGAACAACCGCTTACGGGTCCTCTCGACTCGTAAGAGGGAAAAATTCTCTTACAAGATCCTTACGACTTATAAGAGAGACACACTTAGGAATCCTCACGACTCCTAAGGAGAAAATACACCTACGAGATCCTCTCGATCCGTAGGGAGAAAAGTCTTTATGAGACCCTCACGGCTCATAAAGTTGAAAAGTCTTAGGTGGTAGATCCTAACCCTGTCTCCTAAGCCATCACTTCCCTGCAAAGAAGTCAAGATGGACTATCTATGAGCCACACTCGCCAAAGCTATATGCCACTGAAATGGAAACGCTACGCATGAGCATATAAACTACTTCACTCTAGAGTAAGATATAAAGAGATAGAAGGGTGTGGCTCATGGAGTAAAGGGTTTGGAACTATATCTCTTAAGAGTCGAGATTTGAGTCAATGATAAATGACGACGCTTGTGTCCGCTCGTTATCTTCTCAGATCAAGATTCTGAAAGTAATATACCAACCCGAAACTGGTCATACGCTATGCATTACTTTGCACTACTTCACCCACGTAAATACTTACGTGGGCAAAGTAGTGGGGGGCATTTGTTCCCGCCAAAAATTTCTGCGCAAAAGAGCCCAAGGTATCAAATGGCGGCGATACGCTTAAGAAAATGGGAACCGGTATCTTCCGGGCTGTTTTTTTGACAAACTCCCGAATGAGAAATAGATAAATTCTGATGGTATCGAAAGCGGCTCGAAAAACCCTTCGATTTGATATATTATGAGCCTCGTAATTCATCCGGGATCAAAAGTTATGAGGCATTACGTGTCCGCACGTGATGGGCCTTTAAGAACCCGCTGGAGGAGTCAAAAGATATAATAAAAACTCAGAAAAGACCCCAATGGGGCATCACGTGCTCACACGTGACCATGGGTCACGTGCAGACACGTGATGGGCTTTTAAAGCCTCTAAAATAATGAATGGAATTTAATTCTAAAAGTCAGAAAATACCTCAACGAGGTATCACGTGCTTACACGTGAGCAATGGTCACGTGTTGACACGTGATGGTTAAAACTGAAACATAAATAAGCGGCTGAGAAAGGAACCCAATTGGGGGCCACGTGCTCACACGTGACCAAAGGTCACGTGCCAGCACGTGACTGGCTGTAAAAGCATTATAATTTAATAGAATTAAATTCTAAAAGTTTCTGAATCTTTCCAAAAGGAAAAGGGTCATGGGGAACCGTTGGATTAAAAATCCAAGGGTGATTAAAAATCACCAATTTATGGAAAAACCTTGGACAAGGAAAGATTTCCCTGAAAATCTCACCAGGATAACAAATAGAATATCTTTTGGATTTAAAATCCACGGTGAATAAAATTCACTGAATGATCTAAAGGCCCAGATTAATGATAAATATAAATCAAATCTCTCAACATACAAATCAAATCTCTCAATGAGAGATTTGCTAAACAAATTGATTCTCTTCCTTCTCCTATAAATAGGAGCTAAGAAGAGAAGAGAGGGGGATCTACTTTTTTGAGAGAAAAACAGAGAGAGGAGAATTTAATTCTCAAGAGGGAAGAAAAGAAAGGAGAATTTAATTCTCAACAAAGAAAACCCTAGGTAAGAAAAAGGAAAAAGATAAAATTCAAGCAGAGAATTTAATTCTCAAAATCCAAGAGTTTAACTCTTATACAAAAAGAACTTAGTTCTTCTTCTGGTTGAAGATCTGCACAGAGCACATCTCCCCATAACTTGAGAATTTAATTCTCATCGGGTCGAGATCCTGCCATGCAGATCCTAAACTTAGAAAGGGAATTGAGTTTTGAGAATTAATTCTCCTAAAACAAAACTAGGGTTTAACCCTAATCAAGAATTTAATTCTTTTACATATCTGGGAATTTAATTCCTTTGAAAAGAAATCAGGGTTTATCCTAAATAAGGATTTAATTCTTTCACGATAGGAATTCAATTCCTTCAAAATCATAATTAGGGTTTAACCCTACAAAGAATTCAATTCTTAAAAAAATCTCTGTTCATGAAAAGAACTAGGGTCACGTGCCCCCACGTGACCCTTGAAAAGATCCCCTGCAAAGAACTTTGAAGCATCACCCCACGTGCTCCCACGTGACTCCCAGAACGCAGAAATAAAAAGCAAAGGGAATGAAAGCTTTGGGCGCTCTCACGTGTTATCACGTGACCCCTCAGCAAATGCTTTAACAATTGGCGCACAGATCCCCATCACGTGCCAACACGTGATGCTCTAAAATAAAAATGAAAGTGTTTAATACTTAATGGCAAAACAAAAGAAAAGAAGCTTTGGGCGCTCTCACGTGTCCCCACGTGACCCCTCAGCAAGTGCTGTAATATTCGATGCATAAACCCCCATCACGTGCCAACACGTGATGCTTTAAAATAAAGATGAAAAGTGTTTAACACTTATTCGTAGATTTGAGGATAAAACAAAGGAGATGTGGCTCCGCATTTAGGGCGCCCTCACGTGTCACCACGTGACCCCTAATGAGCGTTCCAACAGACCAGAGCGGGGGCCTCCATCACGTGCTCACACGTGATGGCCGTCAGAATTAAAAGAGTTAAAACACTGATTTGCAGAATAAGATAAGGGAAATTAGGGCGCTCTCACGTGTCCACACGTGACCCCTCTCCCCTTAGTGTTTAACACTAATTTGGAAAACTCTGTTTGCAGTGTTTAACACTGATTTGCTTGGTGTTTAACACTAATTTGAAAACACTGTTCCCAGTGTTTAACACTGATTATCTTTTAGTGTCTAACACTAACTTGCTATCTTATTCCCAGTGTTCAACACTGTTGGTTTCTAGTGTTTAACACTAGCTTCAGCCCAATTGGCTAAGTTTCAGAGGCAAAGCCTCTCCTTCAATGGACCAACAGAGGGCCAATATTTCAAACATAACTGGACTTAGCCCAAACTGGCCATAAGTCCTCAAATCATCTTGATCTGAGCACATCTGCTCTTTCAACCAACTCATTGGTTCAAGGGTACATCTCGGAACTCCTCTGATATTTGTCGTTGTAATCCTTCAACGTCTTCAGAGAGGTGACGGGTCCCGACAACCACACATCAACACGGACTGTGGGGTCCTTAAACTCATGGACTTATGCGTCCTTAAACCAAGATACGGACTGTGGGGTCCTTAAACCCGCGGACTTATGCGTCCTTAAACTAACGGACTAATGCGTCCTTAAACACACCCATATGGACTGTGGGGTCCTTAAACCCATGGACTTATGCGTCCTTAAACTACCAATGGACCACCATGTCCCTAAACTGGTATTGGACCACTATGTCCCTAAACTGGAACAATAGAGCACCAAAATGCTCTTTTGTCGGATCTAAACGATCCCGTTAAGTTGATCTTAGTCCCAAACTGGACTAACGTATCCTTAACAACCGTTTAAGTTGATCTTAGCCTCAAAGATGGCTAACGTATCCTTAAACCTTCAAACAGACTGGACTATAAATCCCCCCAATTAACTCTGGCTCGAGGATACATCTCTGAACTCCTCTGACATCCGTCGTTGTAATCCTTCAACGTCGTCAGAGAGGTGACGGGTCCCGACGGCCATACGTACAATGGACCCCTATGTCCCTAAACTGGAACAATAGAGCCAATTGCTCTTTTGTCGGATCTAAACGATCCCGTTAAGTTGATTTTAGTCTCAAACTGGACTAACGTATCCTTAACAAATGTTTGAGTTGATCTTAGTCTCAAATATGGCTAACGTATCCTCAAACCAAAACCCCAAACCCAAATCTAAGAAAACACGGATTTGGACTAATCCACGTCCTACGGGCGACGACATAAATTGGTCTCCGTATACAATCCACGGGCAACCACAAACAAAACAAACACCCACGACACGAAGTGACCAGCTGAAGAAGGAGAAAGTTGTTACCGCGATGCGGTAGCGTAATTAACTGCAGGGGCTTGCGCCTGCAGGGAAGAGCGTCCCCACAATCAAAAACCCCTCAAGCGAGGGGGAATCTGACGAAGTCTGCTACATCGGACGCATCCGTCTAAACCTCCGATACACGGTGCCATAAATCAACTTAGCATCTTCGGAGAGGTGGACGGATAGCACCAATTAGCATCTGCCCCGAACCTCAGGCGAGACAGCCCATGTCCCGGCCGCCGTTCGGAGGGGAACAAAACTCATGGTGGACGTCAACTCATCATATCCAGAAATATCATGTAAGGAAGAAGAATAATTCTGCTATATATATATATATATAGCAGAGTCCCATACCACTGATATATATCATCGAAAGTAAAAACATCATAAAACTGATAAGAATCGAATATGAATACCCATGTTACTGGTATTCGCAATAACTCAGCAGGTAATAAAGGTACAGTACGTAAGTATAGTCAGGCATGCAATCAAATGTAACAGTTCTACTATGTCATGGCAATAATAATGATTTGTAGTGTAGCATACGCGTTTGTGCACATGCAGCATGGCAATCATTAGTATTTGTGCAGCTGTTCTATAAGTGTTTAAAACAGAAAGTTCTTCTACCCATATCCGTAGCATGTAATTACAATCAAATTTCTGGATATAGAGAATTCATAATGCCTCGTATCGACATTTACATACACGTCGCATGGTATAACAGTCCTAAAGTGTCATGGCAGTACCAATGAGGTGTATTGTAACATATGCGTCCGTACTCGTGCAACATAGTACTCATTGGTAATTGTGCAGTGTTCTATCAGTGTGTTCGTATAACAAATAACGTATATAATCGGTAAGCGTATCGCGAACATATACAGAAAATCTAAGCATATCGCGTAATTATTAACGTAACTAATTATTATGAGCTATACCATTATCCTTGAAAATGGAACGAAACGTTATTTTGAAATAAGGAAGCTGCATTAAGTTAAAAATAGATATTCGTTTTGGAAAATAGCACGCATCCTTGTCATTTATCATTAAAAATGGACAACGAATCGTTGGTGTTTAGAAGAGTATAGCTCACTCAAACATAACGTCCCAAGTCGGAATGATTCACGACTCCACGAGTCCAAAAGAAACTTGGTCATATTCGGCACATTATCTACATTATCACAAGCACAGCATAATCCCTCATACTATACCCATCCAATACTATATCCATATCATACGGATCTATCATCACGTACGTATGTCACCATAACCATATATTAAATATATGCACATGGATAAGCTACTAGATGCGAAATAATATCAATACCATTAGCTAAGTTATTTAACATATCATTAACATCTAGCTAGATAGCATAACTATCCTAATTAAAAAGTTGCGGGGGTGCTATACTCCATCCACCTGACTTCCTCCGAAAATATAAATTTACTCACCAACTTGTCGAGTTCGTTGAAATCTCCACGATTGCTTTGTCCGTCTTTATCGTCTCGAAAACCTTCGCGATCGTAGCTATAATCGTACTTATAACGTCTCAGCGTAGATATCATATCAAAACTAAAATAAGGAGCTAAGCATCTATAAATTAGAACCTATACTTTACTTACTCCAAATACGACCACATACCCCTGATATTAATGTACGACCGTCAACATTTCAGTCGCTGTACAGAAATACGAAAAACCGTATCAAAAATGTCAGAAACATTGCTAAAACCATATTAGAACACTCTCAGATTTCTCTATATGAAATCTGGGGCAAATCAAACAATACAGTAGCTTATCTTATTACCAAAAACATCTACTGACTAAAACCCAACTCAATAGGAAAACCAGCGACGCCGGCCAAAATGAGAAAACCGCCGGGTGAACGTGGGACTTAGGGGCTCGGATTTTAGGTGTGGTCTCCTAGTGGTCTCACCATACCGTAGTCTTATTAGTTTTTCTAGTGGATTATTCTAATAGTTCCAGATTCAAATTTAGCATCATAAATATCATAAAATTTTCAGTTTCCGATATTACACACTAAAAATAGATATATAACCAAAAGAAACTTGTAAGGAGGGAGGAGATTTACCTATGGAGATGGTGCACAAGGAAATCTAGCTCAAGAAGTGCATGGTGGAAGCTCCTAGGGATTGTAGTGGCTCTAACTTGAGGATATGCTCAATTTTGATGAAGGGACCAAGGTTCTTCTCTTTTGGTTTGGAGAACACTTGGAAATTTTGTGTTGGAACTTCGGTTTGAGAAAGAAAGAATGAGTATATGTAATTTGATGAGAGAGGTAGGTAGAGAAAGAATGAGGTTGAGGGTTGTAAGGTGGAGGTGTAAAACTATAAGGAGGGGATGGAGAAAGGAGAATGAGTGTGTGGGTGTGTTGATGTGAGGGTTTAATCTAACATAATCATATACCATACCCTCAAAAAAAGAAGTAAAAATCTTTTTAATTAGTGCCCTCATTTTAAAACCTAATACATTTTGCAAAAAATTACCCCTTACAAATAAATACCTTTATATTACTAAAAATCTAAACTCTTTATTTTAAAAGAAATAAAACACTCATCACAATACTTAAATACCAAATCCTTTTAATAAAATCTTATATCATATTAAAATAATTAAAATATCATTTTTATGATATCACACATTTTTCTTCATTTTTACCAAAATAATTACATTTTTGCGGATACTAATCTGATACTAAAATTCATATGCGATATCATTTTTGTAAACTCATTATATTCATATTTAAAATTATAAATTAATATTTATAATTTTCCAAAATGTTATAATATCCCCTCTTTAAAGAAATTCAGTCTCCGAATTTAAATTTAACTCCCATCTTAAAATATTTTTCTCAGTCAATTCAAATCAAATTGCCGAGGTCCAAATTTTAAAACATATAGTTCGCTCAAATTAATGGAACGCCGAAATCCTACATGAGCTAAGACGTAAAAAAATGCAACCGGGCACGTGAAAACTCAAAAAGATATAAAACTCACATAGCTGTAATTCTAGCGGTTGCTATGAGAATTACACCAGTTATGATACAAAATTCCAAATATGAAAACTATTATGTATATCAAGTATACGGTCCTTTTCATAGTCTTAGTGCAATATCGGTAGCACATGACCATGTTCCCTCATAAAAAGAGAGAAAGGGAGAGAAAATTTCCTACTTCTCAAGCCTCACGTGTTAAATATGTGAGCGCTTATATGCAAAATATATAGGCGCTGCAACCAAACAACTAATGAGCTAAATGAGCCTCACATGTTAAACACGTGAGCGCATATATGCAAAGCATATAGGCGCAACAACTAAACAGCTAATGGGCTAAATGAGGCTTACGTGTTAAACACGTGAGCGCCTATATGCAAAGCATATAGGCGCCGCAACCAAACAACTAATGGGCTAAATGAGCTTCACTTGTTAAACACGCGAGCGTCTGTATGCAAACCATATAGGTGCCAGGTCAGAAAAGCTAAATAAGTCCCACGTGTTAAAGACGTGAGGGCACCTCCTTACGTAGAATTAAATTCTACTTAATAAACCGTTGGATCAAAAATCCAATGGTGGGCGAAATTCCTGAATCAATTTTGAGACAAATTAAATCAATTAGAATCTCTCAATAAAAGAGTTTCTCAAATCTGATTAACGACTTGCCTCACTATATAAAGGACCCGAGACTTCAAGTCTCAAAAGAGGGGGAAAAAAGAAAAAAATGGCACATACACCACACACACACACACACACAGAGACACAGAGGGAAGAACAAAAGCTTTTGCAAAAAAAATATACAGTGAGCTCTTGAGGGAACAGAGAATTTAATTCTCAAGGAAGAAGACTCTCTTCATTAAAACCCTAGGTAAAGAAAACACAGAGATCATATCATCTCTCTATTACCTATCTAAAGGTTTAACCCTTCATATAAGAACTTAGTTCTTTCTCTGGTTGAGATTTGCATAAGCAAATCTCCCTACAAGTTGAAAATTTAATTCTCATTAGGGAGTTTTTGTCCTGTAGATTCAAAACTTAGGGGAAAAGAACTAGGTTAAAAAAAGAGAAAGAATAGAAACATATGGGAATTTAATTCCACCAAAATTAGGGTTTAACCCTACATAAAGAACTTGGTTCTTATAAAAGTGAAAAAAAACTTAGTTCTCCAATAAAAACAATGATGATGATCCAAGATCTTCAAAACAGAAATCTTGACAATCATCAATGACTAAAATATCATTAACAGAGATCAATATCTCTAAAAATAAGAAGAACTTAGCGTCTTACGTGAAATGTACATGAGTAAAATTAGTGCATAGCACTATTATGGGGCTTCACGTGTTTTCCATATGAGTGCCATGCAAAGTGCTTAGCACTCTATATTCAATCAAAAAGACTAAAGTGCTTAGCACTGATTGGGCAGTGCACATATCTGAGCGCCTCACATGTTTCATACGTGAGCGCCACAGAGAATTAGTGCTTAGCACTATGGCAATGCCTCACATGAAAACACGCGAGCGTCAGAAAATATTTGTGCTTAGCACTATTCTAGTATCTCATGTGAAACTCACGTGAGCGTTGTATACCTAAGTGCTTAGCACTGCTGGGTAGTATAAAAACCCAATTTCAGCCCAAATTGGCTATGTTTCCGGAGGTTAAACCTTTTTGGTTTCAAATCAACCGAGCCCATATGCTCATAATTTCCAAACTGATCTCAGTCTCAAACATGACTAATGATCCCTCAATTGATGATATCCAAAATGGTATTCATCCCATATCTCCTAAGACAATCTTAGTCTTAAATGAGGCTAATAATTCTTAGATGATCCACCATAATCTTTTCCCACAAATACGGGATTTGGTTTAAGGGTACATCTCTCCACACCTCTGATATATGTCGTTATAATTCCTCAATGTCTTTGGAGAGATGGCGGGTCTTGACAACCAGCAAATCTTTGATACACTTCCAAATTGACGTGCACGCTTCAAATCGATTGCACCCAAAATTGGGCACATCCCATATTACCCTCGTTCACTCCACCACGTAACAAATACACGTGTGCGCAAGATGAATGATGGACCGAAATGTCCTTAAACTAACATTCGCCTCAAAATTGGCGATATGAGACCGAAATGTCCTTAAACTAACATTCTTCCCTAAAACGGGAATGTTGGACCGAAATGTCGTTAAGCTAATATTCACCTCAAACATGGCGATAATGGACCTTGATGTCCCTAAATTAAAATAATTGGGCCCAAATGCTCATATTTCGATCTTAATCTCAAATTAGATTAACGGTCCTTAAATAAACCAAACCCAAATCTAAAATATACGGATTTGGACTGATCTGTACCCTATGGGCAACGACATAAACTAGTCTCTGTATACAATCCACGGGCAATCAAAACAAACAAAAACACAAATGACACGATGTGAACTGCTGGAGAAGGAGAAAGTGGTTATCGCAATGCGGTAATATAATTAATTGAAGGGGATTGCGCTTGCAGGAAAGAGCGTCCCAACAATCAAAAACCCCTCATAAAATGAGGGGGAATCTGATAAAGTCTGCTGCAATGGTCGCATCTGTCCAAACCTTTGATATATGGTGCCATAAATCAACTTGGTATTTTCGGAGAGGTGGATGGATAAATCCAAATAGCATCTTTCCCCAAATTCAGGCAAGACAATCTATCCCATTTCGTCTATGTTTTCGGCGGTGAATAGATTCTGGCACGTCCGGTGGGACCTTTTTTTTTTCCACTCCACACTTCGTATGTCGTGTTTCGCGAACAAATCGCGATTCGCTTTGGTCGCCCTTGGATTCGGGATACTAAGATTTGGTGTCTTTCTCTTGTGCAGAAAAAATCGATGGTTTTCAACTGCACAACATGCAACAACAACACTAGCTCCACCCCAACTGGAGGAGTAACTTATGGGCCCAATGCGGCCTCCATTTTCTCAATGCCGGTGGGGAAAGTTATGTAAGCCACTACTTGTAACATTTCAGAAATATAAAAATATTATTTTTAGAATTTAATATTAAAATAATATATTTCGTGAAAACTATTCGATTGGCGAATAGGGGTTTTTCGAAAAATGGTATAAGTATAAACCAATATTTGGAAATTAAAATGATTTAATTATTATAATGATGTTTATCGGATTTTGGCATTTTAATAATTAATAATATGCAAATTTCAAATTAAATTGATTAGTGCACTACTAATCGCGATTAAGCTAAATCCGTATTTTTTTACATTTTTTCCATGGCTAGTGCACCATATCATGTGCATGTTATTCATTGTTATTGTGTTTGTGAATTTATGAGTTTTAAGAAAGAAATAAAGAGAAAAGAAAAGAAAACAAAGAAAAGAAAAGAAAAGGGAAAGAGAGTCAAGAGAGTTAAAGAGTGTGAAACAAAAGTGAGAAGAAAAGAAGCAGATATTTTAATTGAGAGGTGAGTGTAGGAGATATTTGTGAGTGACAGAGTAAGCATAAGAAGAGAGAGGGTTTGACTTGGCTACTCCTTTCCTTCATCCTCATCCCTGTTGTTTTCTTCTCTTCTTCAACTCAATTGCTTCATGCTTCTTCACCTCACTACCTCCATGCATCATCTTAAATTCCTTCTCAAAACCTCATGCCACCTTCACACAAAATATGCACAAACTAAACTCTTTAAACTATCTAAGTTTGGATTTTGAAGATTTTGGGAAACTCAAGAATTTTCCTAAGTTGCCAAATGAGATAATCCTTCCACTTTTAGATTAGTAATTGTGTTTATATATCCTAGTTTAGTTAGAAATTGATTTAGTTAGGTTTGTGATCTTGGAAATTTCCAAGTTGCTGTTAAGTGACAATTTGAGGTGTAATGAGTGTTTGCAAGATCTTAGAGATTGTTTTATTGGCCAAGACCAGATACACGAAACCAAAACACGAACTTTGAAATTGGCCGATATCGTATTTTTGTGGATTTGTGATAGGATACTGAGATCTGCTATGACTCGAGACCACCATAAAATAAGATCCCATAATAGAGAGATGAGTAGGTGACCTAGAAGCTAACCCCAAGACTCGAGGCCCTAACCCTTTATTCAGGCCGCAGATAAATTCTTTGTGGCCGCAAATTGCGGCCACATCAGGGTGGAAAGTGATGATTTTTGGTTAGTGACATTGTTATCTGATATCTAGAGCAACCCCATGTGCAAAATTGGCTAATTTTACCTGAGTTGAAATCTGGGAGTGATTTCTCATGTTGCTGAATTTCGTTTTCCGATTATGAAAACTTGGTTTTGATATTTGATTTGGATTCCATCGTTGGGCGTTTGTACGTCAACGGACGAGGGTTATTTGGTAGATTTTGCATGCGTAACTACAGGTTTTAACCTATGAGCGAACCGTGTGCCTTATCGGTTTTCGGATATTGGTTTTAATTGCTTTTCGATGTGTATTGATTATAGGTATCTTCGCGTGGACTTCCATGACGACGAAGCACATCGAATTCGGCTAAGCAAGGAGTTTAGCAGGTGGGTAGATTTATATCTACGGGAGAAGTCGGGTGGATGGCGTATAGCACCCCCGCAATTATAAATGAAAACCGATATACATATTATAATCGGAGAAAACCTATGTTGAATTCATGGATATGACAGCTAAGGATGATTTGGATAAAAATAGTATGATTGATGTAAGAAAGTGATGTTTAATATATTTAGAATCGAAAGAGAATAAGTATGAGTTGATAATGGTATGATATGAGATCGAGATCGATACGACTTGAGATTTATAAGATATGACGTATATGCAAGATATCATTATATGAGATTGATACAAATGTAATTTGAGATATATGTGTATATTATATACTTATGAGAATAATGAGTGATATGTCGTACGAGACGTTAGATCCGTACCTTTATTGATGAATAGGAGAAGAGAATCCTTATTCTGTTTGATATTACCGTACGATGGATTACCGTATGTGATGTGTTTTACCGGATGATTGATCCGTGATTGTGAATTGAGAATGATGATCGAGGATTATTGTCATATCGGATGTTGTGAGGCGTGATCGCCGATGTAAAGATACCACATGAACCATACCTATTTCCAAAACTGACGAATCGTATGCATCTTTTAAATATAAACCTCAAGGGACGCTACGGATTTTCAAATGATGTCTTTTTCTTAAAATACCGCAGCCTCCACTTTCAAAACTACGATTCGTATCTTTAAAAGTGACCGTATAGTTCAAATCTAGATGGATATACCCATTGATTGTTCATATTATGTAGGATATTACCCCTAGTGATTTATATACCATGTTCCAGTATTTAATGCTATATGATATCATTTGCTAGTACACCTGCATCATTACCGTTGATGCGCATGTTACATTTACACAGATTTGCCGGCTCACACACATTCTTCATCGGTAATTGCCATGTCACTTACACAGTAGAACTGCTATATCATGATATTATTCTTAACTGTACCGTACATTCATTATTCAGTACTATCACTTGACATGCTTGCATGATATACTCGATATGCTCATATTACTACTCTATGTTGCATACATCGTACTTATGGTTATATGCATTGAGATACAGTTTTCATGATAATTCTGGATTTGAGAACCGTGGTTATATTTCAAAGGAAATTATGTATTGTTTTAAAAACCCGGTTTTTTTGATATGATATTTCAAGATGTCCACCATGAGTTTTCTCAGTTTTGAGCTATGAGTATACTCGATTTGAGGAGTGGAAGGCACCGTCTGCGGATACATGGTGGATCCGGTGAGGTACCCCGGGGCAAGATGCTCGAGATGTAGACGATGAGCCTGGCAGGGGAACACTACCTACCGGTGATAGTTTTGGGCTCGGCGGATATCTGGAGGATACCGACCGGAGTCGTGAGATGATATGGGCGCGGTGGATATCTAGAGGACCGTGGTCGTGATATGGGCTGATCCGGACTGACGGAGCCTGAGATATGAGGATTTACGTGTCGATGCTGGACACGGGTTTCATAATGTTTCGAGTGTCGGTGTTGGACACTCAGGTTCCATGATTTTGATGTGTCGTTGATGGACACACGTGGTTGATATCCTCATATATATACATACAGGCACATGTTTTCATGATGTTTCGAGTGTCGGTGTTGGACACTCAGGTTCCATGATATTGATTTTTGTCGTTGATGGACACGTGGATGATATCTACATGTATACAGACATATGATGTCGGATGTTTATTTATTTATCTATTGGCATTGACTCGATTGTTGACATATGTGCATATGTGGTCACCCTAGATATCATAGTATTACCTTCAGGATACAGTGATCTAGGAAATCGTTGTTTTATTCGATTTCTACTCACGAGTTGGCAACTCACCCCCGTTGTGCCACAGTTCTTGCAGGTTTGACCGCTTGGGATCAGTAGCGGCATTGCTGGCACACAGCTTCTTCCGGGTGTTTTACTTTGGTAGGTGGGACACATATTGGATCGTGCCCACTCTTATACTGTTATTGTTCTGTTGTATCTAGATAAACTCCATCAGATCAGAACTAGATATTGTATATTGGTAGACTAGTCAGACTTGTTTTTACGAGACTTATAGCGATGGGTTTATGTTCGCTTCTTGAGTTTGATGTCTTGCTTCTATATTTTATTCTTTCTGGGTTGTTTCTTCGCCGTTGGGCGTCGTATATATGTTGTTGCGTGGTTGTGTTTCCGCCAGTTGGCGAAGAGCTAGCTCCCGCTTGGGGATGCCTATATATTGTTGTATATATGTTTTTGGATCAAAATATACAAGGGAAGTGCTGCCCAAATTTTTAAAGACGAAACATGATTCATTAAATCTTTATTTCAAAACTGCACCCCCACTATTTTCCGTAAAAATGTTTAGATTTTCTGGGCTTCGGCTTACTTGATTTACGTTACGCCTTTAGACGTTGCGTGATTTAAGTGCCGGTCACGTGCTAATTTCGGCTCGTGACAAAGTTGATATCAGAGTGTTATGTTTAACCTTGATTTGAGTCTGGGTTTGACTATGCGGAGTCTAGGACGTATATATTTCGGAACCTAGGCTTGACCTTATGGAACTTAGACTTGACGGGAGGGTATTAGACCCGAACTTTCGTTTTATAGTTTGACCTTGATTGATGGAGTTGGTAGCTTGAGTAGAGTGACGTACCATGCGTATGTTCCGCGGCATACTTTCGATACGATACTCCACTTAAATAACCTTAGGATGTACATATCTTGAGATCTATGATTTTATTCGTTCCTATGATCATATATCCATTTGGGATATGATGATTTCTTTTATTCATGTGATTTATCTTCATCGATACCTGCTTGAGGTTCCTGTCACCATGGTTTGAGCGTAGAGAGAGCTGCTGCTAGGGATGCGGTCAGGGCGAGCTTGTCATGGATGAGGACTGACCATGACGTTTTCTGGTGACATGGGGACGTGTGGTTATAGTGTTGGTGTTGTGATCTCTCATTTGAGGCGAGTGTTCAATTTTGCACTGGATGATTGGGCTATTGATAAAGGCTACCGAATTGAATGGACTGTTGATGTACAACCTACTCTTGAGATACCGTTCAGACAGATGACCCGGGTATTGCTGAGATTGATGTGATATCGCTTCCAGAGTTATGAGCTGAAACCGCTGGAGCTTTCAGGCAGTAATATGAAAGGAGATAGCTAGTCTATCTCGAGTTGAGCGACTAATATGATTCATCTGATTTGAGGTGCCGGCACAGGCTCAGTTGAGTCGAATAATTCCAGTTGAAGGATCTTACTTGGATTTAGAGTAGATCGAGAAAGAGAGGACGTGGTTCGTCGGATGCTCCGATGTGAGATCGGTAAGTTGACCAGTTTCAGATAGAATGAGCCCACCCAGATGCGTTGTGAGTTGATCGAGAACGGACGAATAAAGTGTATTCCTCCGATGATTTGGACGAGTTTCCGAGGACGTGTTCGGCTAGATATCTTCTACGGAGTGGTGAAGATATCGAGTTCGTATTTCGAGTTCGTGTGAGAGACTCCGGATTGACCGTAGCCGAGAATGAATTACAATATGCAGATAGCAAGAGATGACGTCGAAGTGGATGATAATAAAGACGAGTGGAACAAGAGGTTCGTGCGAGATGTTAACGAGCAGTTGCTACTCTCCGTTGATGCCAGAGGATTGTTATGTGTACTGAGGCGTTAGATACTGCTAAATTCCAGAGGAAAGCCGTGCTGAGAACACAGCTGTCCGATTATGAGAAAGGAGTTACGCAAGAGTGCCAACCTTCATATAGTTTGGCATATGTAACATAGGAAGAGACCTTGAGCAGATTCTTTCCAGGACACCGCAGCGATAAGGATTTGCACTCAGGATCTGTTATATCGTGTGTATTCAGAGGGCCAGATGCCGCCGTCAGTAATGTGCCATTGTGAGTGGTCATAACGATTGGCCAAACGGTGATCAGAGGAGTTCCAGAGCGGAACTGTTCCGTTAGTACACCTGACTGGGCTGACGAGTGGAAGGATCGTGAGATTTGTAATCCAGAGAGAAACAGGGAACCCAGTGACCGAAGACGCCAGACCGTGAGCAGGAGGTAAGTAGATGATCTTGCTCTGCCGAATTTGGACGGACTGGCTTATTTTTCGATATTGTAGGAGGTGTATCTCAATATCATTTATTGCGATTTGTGTTTTGTGATCCGAGTATCACACTTTTATCGATTGGATTTGAGTTTCGATGATTGGGTTTCATGATTTATATTTTTGTGTGCCATGGCTGCACCTACTGGATATTTATATTTGTGCACAGTTATTGCACTTAACATATGTTTTATACACCATTGTGTTGTTTTACGATTTGTGCATATCTATTGCACTTGAGATGTATTTTGTGCCTTGGTTGCACGTACTGATGATTTTGTGGATTTAGATACTGTCGATTTGATTTTTGTGCGTAAGGTATGCACTCGATTTGATTTTTGCACTCGGTATAGCTCACATGTGCTTGCAGTGCATTGATATAGTTTTGTGCACGTAGTTGCACAAGTTTATGATTTTATACACCTTGGCATGCTCGGTGTTATTTTTGTGATCATTGAGATATTGATGAGTTTTCATGCATTATTGCACCAGATTTTTATTCGTGCATTTGTTGCACCAGATTGGTATTTTGTGCCTTTGTTGCACCAGCTTGATGTTTTTGTGCGTGTCTGCACTTGACGTTCGTTATCGTGCACACTACTGCATAAGTTACTTTATACAGACCTGACTCATTTGATTTAGAATTTTGCACACACTGAACGCATGAGATATGGTTTGTGCACATAGGATACACCTGATTGCGATTTTTATTTGCGCATGTTAGATGCACTTGATGGAGACTTCATTTGTGCATGGTTGTTGCGCTTGATTAAGATTTTCATGCACTCTAGATGCACTTGATATTGTTGTCGTGCACATCCGTTGTATTGGACAGATGCTTTTGTGCACACCCGTTGCACTTAGTTTTGCTTTTGTGCACATTTGTGGCACTTGTATTGGATTTGGTTTTTCGTGTGCACCAGATCTACGTGAGGTTGGATACGCCTTTTGAGGCTGATTTTATTTATGAGTATCGCGTTTTAATGATGGATACTATATTTATAGTAACCGAGTAGGGCTGGTCTGAGGACAGTACCTGAGTACTTTTGCATGCATATAAGTCTATCAAGAGGTTTTCAAAAATGAGCTATAGTCTCGCTATTTCTTATGTGTCTGTGGGTGACACGAAATTTTATAGGGAAAACCTTCAGGGATATTTCAAAAAGGCGAGACGTATAAATTGAGCAAAACATATATAAGTATATATTTACTACTTTACAAATGATCGTCCGCCACTTGTGCCGTGAGCTACGCATCGCACGGTGATTCGGAAAAGATTTTGCATGTGTTTTATCCAGTGTTTAAAGGAATTTAAAGGGATGCGTACTATATACATATTATGATTTTGACAATAGTATATTGGATTTCAGTAGTGGATTTCGAGATATGTATCTCTATTGTAACTCCGATGATTGCGTGACGCTTGACGGAGTTCGATTTTTGAGTTTCTTACTCGTTTTTATGCGCACAAGATGCGCTGTGGCATTTCTGTGTATTCCGTGATTTCGGATCCCCGTTGATTTGAGCTGATTATTGAAATGTTTTAATATTTAGGGGTTTAAATTTTAAATTCGGAGACCGAATTTATTTAACGGGGGAAGATTGCAACATTTCAGAAATATAAAAATATTATTTTTGGAATTTAATATTAAAATAATATATTTCGTGAAAACTATTCGATTGGCGAATAGGGGTTTTTCGCAAAATGGTATAAGTATATACCAATATTTGGAAATTAAAATGATTTAATTATTATAATGATATTTATCGGATTTTGGCATTTTTATAATTAATAATATGCAAATTTCAAATTAAATTGATTAGTGCACTATTAATCGCGATTAAGCCAAATCCGTATTTTTTAACATTTTTTCCATGGCTAGTACACTATGTTATGTGTATGTTATTTATTGTTATTATGTTTATGAATTTGTGAGTTTTGTGAAAGAAATAAAGAGAAAGGAAAAGAAAACAAAGAAAAGAAAAGAAAATAAAAAGGAAAGAGAGTCAAAAGAGTTAAAGAGTGTGAAACAAAAATGAGAAAAAAAGAAGCAGATATTTTTATTGAAAGGTGAGTGTAGGAGATATTTTTGAGTGAGAGAGTGAGCATAAGAAGAGAGAGGATTTGACTTGGCTACTCCATTCCTTCATCCTCATCCCCATTGTTTTTTTCTCTTCTTCCACTCAATTGCTTCATGCTTCTTCACCTCACTACCTCCATGCATCATCTTAAATTCCTTCTCAAAATCTCATGCCATCTTCACACAAAATATGCTCAAACCTTTTCTAAACCCTTTAAACCATCCAATTTTGGATTTTGAAGACTTTGGGCAACTCAAGAATTTTCCTAAGTTGCCAAATAAGATAATCCCTTCAATTTTACATTAGTAATTGTGTTTATATATCCTAGTTTAGTTAGAAATTGATTTAGTTAGGTTTTGTGATCTTGGAAATTTCCAAGTTGCTGTTAAGTGACAATTTGAGGTGTAATGAGTGTTTGCAAAACCTTAGAGATTGTTTTATTGGCCAAGACAAGATACACGAAAAAAAAACACGAACTTTGAAATTGGCCGATATCGTATTTTTATGGATTTGTGATGGGATACTGAGATCTGCTATGATCCGAGACCACCATAAAATAAGTTCCCATAACAGAGAGATGAGCATGTGACCTAGAAGCTAACCCCAAGACTCGAAGCCCCAACCCTTTATCCAGGCCGCAGATAAATTCTTTATGGCCGCAAATTGTGGCCACATCAGGGTGGAAAGTGTTGATTTTTCATTAGTGGCATTGTTATCTGATATCTAGAGCAACCCCATGTGCAAAATTGGCTAATTTTACCTGAGTTGAAATCTGGGAGTGATTTCTCATGTTGCTGAATTTCGTTTCCCTACTCTGAAAACTTGGTTTTGATATTTGATTTGGATTCCATTGTTGGGCGTTTGTACATCAACGGACGAGGGTTATTTAGTAGATTTTGCATGCGAAGCTATAGGTTTTAACCTATGAGCGAACCGTGTGCAGTATCGGTTTTCGGATATTGGTTTTAATTGCTTTTCGATGTGTATTGATTATAGGTACCTTCGCGTGGACTTTCGAGACGACGAAGCACATCGACTTCGGTTAAGTGAGGAGTTTAGCAGGTGAGTAGATTTATATCTACGGGGGAATTCGGGTGGATGGCGTATAGCACCCCCGCAATTATAAATGGAAACCGATATACATATTATGTTCGGAGAAAACCTATGTAGAATTCACGGATATGATAGCTAAGGATGATTTGGATAAAAATAGGATGATTGATGTGAGAAAGTGATGTTTGATATATATAAAATCAAAAGAGACTAAGTATGAGTTGATAATGGTATGATATGAGATCGTGATCGATACGACTTGAGATTTATAATATATGACGTATATGCAAGATATCATTATATGAGATTGATACAAATGTGATTTGAGATATATATGTATATTATATACTTATGAGAATAATGAGTGATATGCCGTACGAGACTTTAGATTCGTGCCTTTATTGATGAATAGGAGGATATATTCCCTAATCTGTTTGATGTTACCGTATGATGGATTACCGTACGCGATGTGTTTTACCGGATGATTGATCCATGCTTGTGAATTGAGAATGATGATCGAGGATTATTGTCATATCAGATGTTGTGAGGCGTGATCGCCGATATAAATATACCACCTGGACCATACCTATTTCCAAAACTGACGAATCGTATGTATCTTTTAAATGGAAACCTCAAGGGACGCTATGGATTTTCAAATGATATCTTTTTGTTAAAACACCATAGCCCCCATTTTCAAAACTACGATTCGTATTTTTAAAAGTGACAATATAGTTCATAAGTAAATAGATATACCCATTGATTGTTCATGTTATGTAGGATATTACCTCTATTGATGTATATACCATGTTCCAGTATTTAATGCTATATGATATCATTTGCTAGTACACCTGCACCATTACCGTTGATGCGCATGTTACACTTACACAGATTTGCCGGCTCACACACATTCTTCATCGGTAATTGCCATGTCACTTACACAGTAGAACTGCCATATCATGATATTATTCTTAACTGTACCGTACATTCATTATTCAGTACTATCACTTGACATGCTTGCATGATATACTCGATATACTCATATTACTACTCTATATTGCATACATCGTACTTATGGTTATATGCATTGAGATACAGTTTTCATGAGATTTCTGGATTTGAGAATTAAAACCTTAAAAAAATTTAATTTATAGTTTTCTACCCTATCCTACAAGCCCTACCAAGTAAGAATTTACTCGCCCATAAATATTAGCGTAGTAGAACAAATGTGGAAGAAAACATAACTCATAATTAAATTTAAAATGCAGAATATAATGTAGAAAGTAATTGCGGAAAGTAAATGCGGTAAAATTAAAAGAAAGAACTACCTTTATTGATAAATTATTGCATTACAAAAGTAGCTTGTTGAAAAAGTAATTTAAAAAACCCTACATTGCTCGCTAGATCTTAATCGATGATGAATGTATGATAGATAGATAGCTCTCGATCCTTTTATAGGCTCTGGAATGTGAAACCCTAGACGTCATGTTGAAATGTCTCAAATTACAATCAAGACCCTGAAGTTTCATATCCTACGGCTGCCAAACGACCGCGGAACCGCCGCCTAATACCCCTTTTAACCGCGGATCCGCCATCCCATTGTGGGTTTGTGATCTCGGATTTCTCATGGCTTCTTCTCTCGGTATTTGGAGATCCTCTTGATAAAAATATTCTGAAAATATTGCTCTTAGTCTCTACCGTTGCGAGATTATTCAATTTGCTCATAATATTCGGCAGATTTGGTTTGGTGAATCGAATTGCTTTAGATCTCCTACTTGTATTTCGGATCTGAGTTGATCTATTATAATACCTGCACAATATCTCAAATCATCTTGTTAATATCATTTGTTTAATTTGAGATATTATTCTAACCAATTAATTGATATGATATCTTAAGAATATAATGCAGAAAGTAATTGCGGAAAGTAAATGCAGAAAGTAAATGCGGTAAAATTAAAAGAAAGAGCAACCTTTATTGATAAACTATTGCATTACAAAAGTAGCTTGTTGAAAAAGTAATTTAAAAAATCCTACATTGCTCGCTAGATCTTAATCGATCGATGAATAGATGAATGTATGAATGTATGATAGATAGATAGCTCTCGGTCCTTTTATAGGCTCTGGAATGTGAAACCCTAGATGTCATGTTGAAGTATGTCAAATTACGATCAAGACCCTGAAGTTTCACATCCTACGGCTGTCAAACGACTGTGGAACCGTCGCCCAATACTCCTTTTTACCGCTGATCCGCCGTCCCTTTGTGGGTTTGTGATCTCGGATTTCTCATGGCTTCTTCTCTCGATATTTGGAGATCCTCTTGATAAAAATATTCTGAAAATATTGCTCTTAGTCTTTACCATTGCGAGACTTTCAATTTGCTCCTAATATTCGGCAGATTTGGTTTAGTGAATCTAATTACTTTAGATCTCCTACTTGTATTTCGGATTTGAGTTGATCTATTATAATACCTGCACAATATCTCAAATTATCTTGTTAGTAGCATTTGTTTAATTTGAGATATTATTCTAACCAATTAATTGATATGATATCTTAAGAATATTGGTTAGGATTATTTGATATGATATGCATATTTTAATAGTAAATAATCTCCTGAATATTTTATTTAAATATGATATGCATATATTTTTCCTAATTATATTAATTTTAAATAAAGAAACATATGATAATAATATTTTTATAAA
Organism: Agapanthus africanus; assembly: GCA_030015575.1. NCBI lineage: Eukaryota > Viridiplantae > Streptophyta > Magnoliopsida > Asparagales > Amaryllidaceae > Agapanthus > Agapanthus africanus. Next base: position 464,614,626 of record JASDDO010000018.1, on the reverse strand, counting down.
TAAACCCACATATGTTCTTTATTTACAATTAACACATTTTAATAACTAATAATAGTAGGGAAAATGTCTATACAAATGTGCAATATGTTTGACTGATCAAAACCCCTTCGAGAAATGTAAACATGTAAAAACACATAATAAACAATTTGAATAAATATTTAAGGACCTTAGATTAAACATGGGTTAAGCGGTATCCAATCTATCGGGTCTCGGGAAGCCGGAGAAAGTGTGTGCTTGCCTATCCAGCTTAGATAACATTACAAATTAAAGGAATTATCAATAGCAATTGTTTTAGAAAAAAACACAAATTCTACCGTCCATGTGCAGCGGTTGCTCGATTATTCCCAAACTTAAGATCTTCAAAGGATAAATCTTTTAATAAGATATGGTTAGAACTTGAACTCGAATCACAAATTGACTTGAAGTCTAATCTGCCTTGAACTCAAACTTAAACTTAAATTCTAATTTGACTTAAACACGAAATTGAATATGAACTATCTATTTGAAAACTTGATATGTATACATGAGCTCAACAAGTATACCTGAAACCAACTTTAATCGAACTATGAATACAAATGACATGAATTACACTTGATATGACTATATGAACTCAATCTTGATATTATATCACCTTTTGTATTCATGGACTTGATCAAGACCTGTAATCTTAATCATAATCTAATATAGGCGGGGTGTTGGGGTGGTTGAAGTGTGAATCTAATGGAATCTTAAGAGTCCGCCTAGTTCATGAATTCATATATATTGACAAAACAAATCTATCATGAGGGCCCGTGATTCCAAGCCCCTGGACCCTACTTTTAGGTTTGGAATACTTCAATGCTATGTTGAAATTTCGTTACTAACACTTGATTCGGACCCGTAATTCCTTACTCCTGATGGCCTACCATTGAGTTCGAAAATACTCCTGAGTTTGGTTGTCACTCACATTTGGACTGACGTTAAACTAGAATACCTTATAGAGACCTGTTAAGACACATACTCATACTTATCCACACACACAAAACACCTGCTATATTATACATATCATTTTACGTCATTTTATACCTGTTAAATATTATATCTTTTCTTGGGGACTTACAGAGCGCAAGTTCGCTGGCGGGCATTCCACCCATTTTTGAATTTTTGGAATGTTCGTCAGATAATTTAGAGTCTGAGGAGGTAGATCTGGCTGCAGAGGACAACGACCAGATTACCATCCAAGCCGACCTGTAGATTTCCTGTTTAGTTTATTTTTTAGTACTAGTATGCCACTTTTTTCAGCTTTTCTTGTTATTTATGTTTGTTTTCTTTTTCAGAATATCTATCTATGTAATTAAAGTTTGTGGAATGAATATGAATGAAGTAGTTGTTGAAAAATTCATGTTTTTATTATTCTTACTCTGTGTATAATTGCTTATTTACGCTTAGTATATTTATTTTAAGAAATGACTTTCTTAACATAAATATATTGCGGGCTTATCACGTGACCGTTACCGTCCATTGAGAAGCAGGGCGTTACACCATCTCTCCTTGATATTCTCATCCCCAACTAAAACCTTATGATTTTTATCTTTGACACAATTCATCGCACACAAGTCTCTGGTTTTCCTCTCCCTCATTCGAGCAATACTGTATATATCATTTTTAGTCTCCTTGGTGTCCAACTTCTCGTACACCTCTTTATAGACCTTAGTATTGGCTCCCCGAACAGTTTTCTTAAGCTCCTTTTTAACTATCTTATACTTTTCAAATCTCTCTACATTTTTACTTTTCTTCAAATCTCTATAAGAATCCATCTTGATTTTAATAGCAGTTTTTATTTCTTCATTCCACTATGGTGTGTTCTTAAATGGTGGAGTACCACCCCTTAACTAATCAAGTAGATCTCTAACTACACTCTTAACGTAACTAGCCATTTTATTTCATATTGTGTCTGAATCTTATTTGGACTTCCAATCAACTCCTTGAATTACACGATATACAAAAGTTTCTTTGTTACCTTCCTTCAGTCGCCACAACTTAATTCTAAGCTCTACCTTACGTATGATCTTCCTAGACCCTCTTCTAAACAGAACATCTAGAACTAAAAGTTTATATTGAGTAATTACACTCTCACTTGGCACTACCTTACAATCGATATAACAAGCTCTATCTATCTTTCTAGTCAAAAATATTCTATTTGACTAGCACTCGATCCACTTTTTGAGGTGATCAAGTGAGACTATGTTTTCCTGAACCAAGTATTTACCAAGATCAAGTCATAAGACAGGGAAAAATCTTCGTGTCAGCATTGAGCAATAGCCCAGTTGATGTGGCACTTCAATCTCTAGGGAGGGCAGGTGTTCGATCCCTCTATTGGAAGTGGCCACAATTTTTACGCTATCGAGGCAAATTCGTGGGTCCTCTACGTACGTGTGCGCTTGTGTGATGTTTGCTTGTGTGTGATTTGTACGTGGATGAGTTGCGTGTATTGTATGTATAGGTTAGGACCTACGGGCTAGCTCCAGAAAAGCCCCAATTAATTTCATAATTTCCTCTTATGTCTTCATTAAGCACTTGCATGTCCATCATTAATCATTAATATACCGGGTTTTTTTTAAGAATATTCCGTCTAAAAGAGAATATTCTTTCAAAACATTATTTTTTGAACTTCCTAAAGTACCCTTATGCTTAAAACATTCTACAATTTGGTCATTTATTTGGATATTTTATTCAGTGTTGGGCTAAGATGATTTTTGTAATTGTCACGCTCCGCTTCCCAAAATACGGAATACGGGGGGTTGACAAGGCCAGCCATGCTCCTACGGTCAAGGAAATATCCTGCCGTAGTCACATTTCGGCTTTTAGCTTCGCGTGGTAACCAGTAATACAACGCACAGGTAATGAGAAATGCAGTATATAAATCAAAACCAATACAAAGAACTAACCAGATGGGGATCAAGAGAGTATGGTTCTGGGTAGCTGATCAAAATGTCCGCGATATCCTCGAGGTACGTCTGGTCCTGGTCCAAGCTAAATCCACTTCTCACTCTGAGCATGCATACTCAGGTCGTCAGAGCGATACGATAGCAATATATACATAGGTGCAAGTGGTAACTCGTACAGAAATAATGGATACATAATAGTAAATAAAGATAGTAGAGATATAAATATGAAGTAGCCAATGCGGGTGTTTAAAGGAACATGTGAACAGTAAAGCAGTAAAATAGTATGTCAGGTGTGTTAATACAGTAAGTAATGCATGTCAATGTCACTATCCCTATCAGTCTCTAAGTCTCACTGTATAGATCACTAAGCCTATCGTCAGTCCAAGTGTGAGAGTCAACCATTCGTGAGTGTCCTCCACCCAAGGGTAGGACCCAAGGGTAAGGGACCACGGGCCCAAAGTATAACTCACGGTAATAATCATGTAATATCCCTGTAAATCTCCATATATCTCCATATATATATGCCGGCATGGGACTCCCGAGATTCTGTTGAACTCACACTCAAACTACCCCACACCCCATGGTCTACATCAAACGCCAACCATAATCTCAAATACCGGTCGGTCCATGACAAGTCTGCGCGAGAACTGGAGACAGGATCTCCATCAAGCACGTCGCGACTGATACCCAAGATAAATGGGCAGTGTCTGGTGCCTTACCTGTGACACCCATACAAGTGCTTCCATACCACTTATAGTCACACTTATACGCGCTCCACAGACGTCGACAATGCAAAACATCAATAGGGTTCACTGATTGTGTACAAGTACGTGTCACTTTCACTTATCCATTCATGCACGAACACTAACGTACTTGCCACAATCACCACTAATACCTAACACTGGGTAATGCACATGATCACTAGGTTACCAATGCAATGACATATATATATGATGTGATGAGAAAACGGTATGTAAGGCATGATTAAGATGTCATATGTCGGTATCCTACCACTTGCGTAATTTATCATAAAACATACATGCCATATTTAGCGAAATAATGAACAGGGGATAAGTAGTATATTTGATTATCTAACCATCAAAATTGGTTTCACATCAATCGGGCTTCAGGATCGCTAGATATGGCCATTTCCTTTCAAGCGTTCACTGCTGGAAATCCGGTTTCAGAATCGGAAGTCCGTTTCGTAACGCATTTTAATCCCGGTTGGGACCAGAATTTAGTGACGCTATAGTTGAATGAAATCTAGGGTTTTTAATGAGGTTTTTAACGCATCAGACGGATTCTCAATAGCATCTTCATGTCAGGAGTTATGCACCATTCAACACTAGGGTATCAGTTCTGGTTCTGTTTGGGACTGCTATACGTCCCGATCTTTTAAATTGCAGTTAAAATAGTAAACGACGATGATATTCAATAAAATGCAGGGTTTCGCAACATACGAGTCCAGGAAACAAGGTAGTAAATATTACGGGGCAGAAACCAAAAACCAGAGTTGCTCTGGACTGCAGTTCAGAGCCGCTCTCCGAGCCGATTCTCGTCATAATATTAGTACAGAAACAATTAAGAACTTATACAGGGTTACAGATCGTCGAGTCAAATTCGATTTGAGCCATCGAACGCATCATTCCAATATGTATACAATAAATTGTGATTTAAGCAAGTTTCAGGTGCGGGAAATTCCCAGTTTTCACGGGTGTATTAGGGGGTGTTCGTTTAAGTGGCTAACAATCATATTATTCAGTGAAATTTCTACACCAGGTTCATTGCTAGACGGGCCACAATATGCAAACAAGTTCCGTCAAATTAAGGAAAGGTTTTCATTCAGATCTTGCGTCGAACACTTGTGTTATATAAGGTTTTCATGAATCGCAAAAAGGGAATTAATGCGGTTTGAATTATAACGGGAATAATATAACATGTAGCAAGTAGGGTACTTGCCTGAAGATGTTCTGGCGATGCACGGCAGCGGCAACGGCACGGACGTGCGACGAATGACGCGGCTAGGGTTCCCGGTCTCGGCTCGAGCTTGGGCTCTTGGACTCGATGTCTTGGTGGATGCGACGGACGTGCGCTGGCGTTGCGACGGTTACAACCTTGCTGATGATGACGGACGCAGAAACTGAAACCACGGCTTTTTCGGCGACGATGACGACTGGAATAGCGGGGATCGATGATTGGGGCAAGTGCTCGATGAATTGGCTAATGCTGGGTTTGAGGCTTGGGCTAGCCTCGAGGCTCGGTCTCGGCTCGAGGTGGTGGCGACGGGTACTATAGCTCCAGCAGGGAGGAGAGGTGCTGAGAGAGAGAGAGAGAGAGAGAGAGAGATCTTTAGAGAGAGAGAGAAAAACAGAGAGAGAGGGAGGGAGGGAGAGTTAGAGAGAGAGATTAGAGAACAGAGAGAGAGACTGAGAGAGAGACAGAGAGATTGAGAGAGAGAGAGATTTTAGAGAGAGAGGGAGAGAGAGTTAGAGAGAGAGAGATTAGAGAACAGAGAGAGACTGAGAGAGAGACAGAAAGATTGAGAGAGAGAGAGACTTTACCTGGTGATGACTGGGTCGACGGAGGCGCCGGCGGGGGCTCGGTGTCAGGAGCCGGAGAGGAGAGAGGCGATGATGAGGAGCGAGACGGGCGCGGATGATAGGTGCGGCGTGGGTTTGGTATGCCGGGGATCTTGGTGGCGGCTGAAAGATGAAGGGGAGGCTCGATGATGGGGCACAGTCGTCGTCGTCGAGGCTCAGAAGGGCGGTCGTCGGTGATCGTGCTGGGGCGTCGACGGTGGATGAGCTTGGTCGATGGAGGAGGAGTGGGGCTTGGCTGCAATGCAGGGGCTTAGAAGAACTCGGTGGTGGGTTGATGCAGAGATGGTGTGGCGAGGAGTTAGGCAAGGGGATTGAGCTCGGGGGTGTTTGAGTTTTGGAGAGAGGAGAGGGAGGAGCTTGAGGTCGAGAGTGTGAGGGAGAGAGGAGTGAGCCGTTGGGGGAGCGGGTCGTAGGGGTGCGCGCGTCGTGGACGCGAGGAGCGGGGCGTTGGCGTGGCAGGCGGTGACGTGGGGAACGTGGGTTCACGTGAAAGAGGCGGGGAGGAGAACGAAGAGGTAAACGGGTCGGGAAGTAAGGGAACGGGCCGGGCTGGGCCAGAAAAGCTTGGGCCAGGGAAAATAATTAAGGATTTTACTAGTTGGGCTTTGATTGGATGATTTTCCGATTGTGTAGTTGGTTTTTAGAAAATAGATTTTAGAAATCACAATCAAAAATTATTTGACCGCAATCAATAACGGTGTCGGATGTAGCGCGTTAGTAAGTGCGGATCGTCCACAGGGAAAGTGAGTTCCGTTCAATTTCCGAATTAGATGAGTTGAAAATTTAGGGCAAAGAAAAGAAAACAATTCATGATTTGCATTTGAAGATCAAGAAATAAGAAAAAAATCTAGATCTAGAAAAGACATTAAAAGCAAGAATTGAGATGTGTGATAATTTCCAACCAACAATCAAGATTATAAGGATAGCTCGTAGGAGTAGATCGGATCTTTAGATGTGATGAGATCTAAAGATTACTAATTCTTATCCATTAATGAATTGATACTAGATCGATACAAATTCATCGAGGTTTAAGGATCTTTGCGAGAAAATTAGGGATTCCGCAACTCATCCTTTGCCCTTTCGATGGATCGCATTCAAATTCTAGCTTCTAGTTAATCAAATGTTTAATAGTTGTTCCCTAGTTTCGAGTGAACACGATCAAGAAAGCATCATCTCGAAACTAGGTTATTAATCATTTGATTAACTAGAATTTCCAAACATTATAGGATTTAAGAATTGTAAAAATATCTAAATCATCATTATCTAAAGATCGTCACAACTCCTACACGAGCGGAGATTACTCAAACATCATGATCACAAACACAATCACAAATTGAATTCTAATCATTATGCTTGAATTAAAAGATAAGCAAGAGTATAGAAAATTCACCTTTATTTATCGACAAATTTTGTTACAACTCTCTTGAATTTACAAAAGGAAGGAACTAGATCGTCGATTTCGGCTTCGCTCGGCTCCTTGAGTCGCGGATCGGCGTTGATCTCTTGCTCTGTTGGAAATCCGGCGTCGCTTCTAAAGGTTGAAGGCTCTCTTGCTCAAATTGATCTCGGGATCTTGATCTTGATTTTGAATTGGGGATGGAGATTGAATTTGGCACAAGCTTTTGTCACTAAACTTGTGGGTTGAAGATGGTGGTGATTCTTGAACCCATTTCCCCTCTAGATCTAGGCTCCTTTTTATAGACTTTCCAAATCTTAGATCTAGAATTGAAATTTGAATTCCCCCCACAAGTTAGTTATCCAAATGATTTAAATTTCCCTCCAAAAAGTTAGTTAGGCTTAAATTTTGAATTTCCCTCCAAGAATTTGTTAAGCCGAGCCTTCTAGAAATGCCACGTGGAGCTTCTGGAAGGTTTGGCCGTTACAATTGAGCATGTGATGAAATTTGAAGAAATGATCTCCTCAAATGGCCGCGGATCCGCCGCGCCAAGGGGGCTTGGGCCGCGGATCCGCGGCCCTTTGGTGGCCTTACTGCTTGTATTTTCTTCTGTGGGCTTGGGATATTATATGGGCCTTATTTTGATGTGTTGAATTTTATTTGGCCTTCTAAATTACTACCAGATCTTCTGCCTTTGAGTTGGTGCATCTTTTATCAGATCTTTTCCCAATTTTGGGCTCTGCTTCCGGAATTTCCTACATAGACTCCAAGACAAGAGTTGCGCAATACAAGGATAATGCGATGCCATGAAAAACACACAATTTCCCTAAAAATGCTGGTTTTAGCACACAGTACAAGTAATCCCGTATTTTATATGTGTTTTGCAAATATGTGTGATATGAATACCGGATACCTCTACTTGACTGCAAAAGGTAGGGAAATTGCTGTGTTAGAAATGCAGTATTTTCGACTGATCAAATTCCCCCAAACTTATTTTCGATCGTCTCGATCGAACAGTTTTATTAAAAAGAGAAGGAGAAAACAAAGAAAGAGAAAAGCACACTTTCGTAGGCAACACGATTGCACTGAGCACGTGCAACAAGCCTTTAAACCTCTAGGTGTCCCTAGTAGGAGGAGTGTTGTCTCCTGAGGGTTTTCAGCGGATTGCACCCACAAAATCCAATAATAAAAGGAAGATCATGAATATTACATTTAAAGACAAGAGTCGTAAAAGAAAAGCCTTGAAAATTAAGGTTTCCAACTAAGCTAGCTTTTCGGTTGTCATGAGCCCTATCTTAATGGTTATGAAAAGATGTCAGAAATCACGTCCTCCCTCAATAAAACATCGTCTTATTCTTCATTCCTATCTTTATTCCAAACATCGATCATATCACCCTGCGTGTGTGTAAAGAACATCCCTACACCCGGAGAATTCAATTCAAGCTATCATACTCTTGCCTATCAGCCTCAGTACTTTTTAATGAATATCTAGATGTGCTCACACACTTTCATGCGATCGTTAATACTTCTTGAGGTACTAACCGACCGATTACTCCTGTGCTTGCTTACTTGGTGTATTTTCCTCGTCTTGCACCACGTCGGGTATAGCAGTGACTCCCAGACCAGTCGGCCTTAGGGCACTAGGTGAAAAAGCACCCTCGCTAAAATTTTTTTTATTGCCCTCGGCGATAACAAAATCAGTGTCCATTTTTCTCACCACTTTATATTTTATTCATTTTTTTGTCTATTTCCTTCATACTTTTGGCTTTAAGACAAGAGCATTTCAAGGTATCCTCTACTATCCCGGGCTTTAAGACGTGTGTAAGTACGAATAGCAGGGTATCAACGTTCAAAATGTTTGGCTTCCAGAATAGAAACTATTTTTCAGACTTATTTTTATCCTCAGATTAGTGACGTCCTTCATCTTACTTACCCTTGGGACAACAGCTCATAACTACTTATTACTAGTTCGTATAAGAAAACTTCTAATTTTCTTAGTTTTCTTAAATTTTTCTAATCTCATGGATGTAATTGTTCACTCTCTAATCTTTTATTATCATAAATATTAAATATTTTTATATTTAAAATTTTTTAAAGTTTTTATGAGTTTTGAAAAACTATTTACAAAAATTGATGAGCCAAAAGAAAAAATATTTACACAAAATTTTTATGGGTTTTGAAATTTTTTGAATTTTTATGGTTTTTAAAGAAATGTTTTGTGCTTATGCAAATGATATGCACATGATGCAAAACTAAGCACAAACCTCCCCCAAACTTGTTTTCAACAGTGTCCTCACTGTTGCCATCTGCTAAATTTCGAAAACCTGTAAGCCTGGGAGGAATTTATTAGCGGGGGCAAAATATATAAGTGAAGATCCTCCCCCAAACTTATTTTTAGCTCGCAATTTTTTGTAAAAATTTTCATTTCAAGAGCCAGAAAAATTGTTCCCCCCCCAAACTTGAGTTATGCAATGTTAAACTTTGAAAATCACATGAGGGGGTCAAGAATCATTGGTCGATGCCAAGCTTTGCAAAGACCAAAGATCAACACCAACCATTCGAAGATTTTATCAATGCAGTGCTCGGGTTGGTGGAAGAAGAAGTGGGGAAAGGGTAAGGGGTGGAAGAGAGTGTGTGTGCGTCTCATTTTGGAGAGACGAAGCAGTGAATGTGATGGATTACTCGCATTCTTTTTACAGTTCAGAGGAAGGGGTGGAGGTTCAATTTCAGTGATTGGGACATGATTCATCTCAACACCCGTGTTATTCAGAAATGCGAGTTCATCAGCGAAGATCTCCTCAAAAGTTTCATCAATACCCCGAAGAATAATGTCATCACAAAGTGCGGGGTGATCTTCAGACTCTAAAAGCAGTTCATAATCGGTGTCAGTTGTTGACCCGGACATCTCGGTGGAAGAGTCCGTATGTGTATGATACATAGTTGGGTCAAACAACAACGTATGAAAAGAGTCAAGATCGGTATCAGGAGGATCATCAAATTCGCTGCTGTCGACATCCATTAAGTCGACAGAACAGACATGAGCAGTAGGTTCGGAGGGTACACTTCCAATCTTGTAAATGTTCAGCTCTATTGACCTATTCCCGAAAGATAGGGTCATAGAACCATTTCGTCAGTTGATTATTGCATTGGAAGTGGCCAAAAAGGGGCGACCTAAAATCACCGGAATTTGATTCCGTGGGTTCGCTACAGGCTGTGTATCAAGTACAATAAAATCCACAGGGAATACAAATTCCCCGATTTTTATTAACACATCCTCCAGTTCACCCCTAGGTTTGGTGATTGATCGGTCAGCCATCTGGAGAGTGCAATGGGCTGGTTTCAACTCTCCGATTCCTAGTTGCTCATAGACTGAGAAAGGAAGCAGGTTAACACTGGCGCCAAGGTCTAAAAGAGCACGATTGATATGTTTATCCCCAATAGAAATCGATATCGTAGGACATCCTGGGTCCTTACGTTTCTTTGGTAGCGGAAGGATAAAAGCAGTGCTAATGCTATTAGACATGAAGACCTTCTTTGGCACTTGAGTCTTCTTCTTCCTAGTGCACAAGTCCTTAAGAACTTTTGCATAAGCGGGGACTTGTTGAATCGCATCTAGGAGAGGGATGTTGATGTTAACTTGCTTGAACATGTCCATAATCTTCTCCATATGTGGACTCGATGTGTTAGCCCTTAACCGGGTTGGATAAGGTGCTTTAGCAATAAGCGCTGGGTCCATCATAGGAGAAGGAAGTGTGTGTGGCCCCGATCCCAAAATAGAAGTGGGGATCGTCTGTGGAGGAGTAAAAGAGGTGGGCTGAGGTGTCGAGCCTAGAGGGAAATGGAGAATAGGCTCGCGAGAAGGTGGTGGGGTAGGAGAACAAGAGTCAGACGTAGAAGTGTGTGTGTGAGGAAAGATCTCAGCCGGGGCGTTGATAGGATTTTCAGTATCATCAACTTCTTCCCCAACATGGTTATCCAGCACTCTCCCAGATCTCAACGTGGTGATTGCATTCACATGATGTGAATAGCCAGGATTGGGTACAGGTTGAGCTGGGAGTTTCCCTTTCTCTCTTGCACTCATTTCGGCCTTAAGTCGTGCAATTTCAGCTTCCATCGTTTTGATACTCTCAGCTTGGGACGCTGAGTTTTTCTTTATCTCACCAACGGAAGACTTAACCTCGGCCGACACTTCCATGAAATTTGACATGAGTGATTTCATGGTTTGAGCGAATTGAGAGAATTCGTCAGAACAGGTCGACTGCATAGGATTAGAAGGTGCAGGAGTGTTGACCTGGTTTTGGAAGTTTTGTGACTGGTAGGGGTGCTGGGTGAGTTGAAGTGGTTGCTGTTGTTGTGGAGGGACCCGTTGGAATTGATTCGGATTTGGAACCGTGTTTTGGGATTGGTTCCAAGCAAAATTCGGGTGATTCCTCCAACCCTGATTGTATGTGGAAGAAAAAGGGCCGTTTCCATGTCTTTGGAATGCGGCATTAGTATGCTCGAGACCTCGAAACTGAGAGTTTAATGGACATTCTTCCGTCAAGTGAGAAGGGTCAGAACAGCACCCACAAACGGTTTTGGGGAGCGACATTGGGTTCAGGGAGGCTGCTAAAAATTTGTGTTCCATAGCGTCGAGCTTCTTTTGCATTGCTGCCATCTCAGCTCGAACACCTATGGACACGTCTATTTGGTGTATGCCACCCCTACTCGATGGCTGGGTTCCAGTCTCTCACTGAAGTGATTTTTCAGCGAACTCTTCTAAAAATTTCCATGCTTCCCCATCATCCTTAGTCATAAAGGTGCCTTGACACATGTTTTCAAGGTTTTGTTTAGTGGTAGGGTTACTGCCCTCATATATGATTCGGCAAAGTTCCCATCTCGGGATGCCGTGATGTGGGCATTGAACCAAAAGATCCTTGAATCGGTCAAAGTATTTTGAAAATGGTTCAGCCGGAAGCTGGGAGAATTGATAGAGTTCGCTACGGACTCGAGCTGTTTTTGCATAGGGTAGAATTTCTTAAGGAATGCCGCAACGAATTCTTCCCAATTCATGATGGAATGTGCGGTGGTGTTATACAGCCACTTCTTGGCTATATCGCACAAGGTAAATGGAAGAAGTCGTAGACGCATGGCATCCACAGAAAGTTGTGATGTACCCATCATTGCGCATACGTTTTCAAATTTGGTAATAAAAACGTACGCGTCTTCAGTCTCGAGACCGTGGAATTTGGGTAGAAGGTTGATGTACTGGGGCTTAATCTCAAAGTTATCCCCGTTGGCTGGTGGAATGGATAAGCAGGTCGAGAGAGGACCTCGCAAAGGGTAACACCTCTCTTGGAGAGAGATGCGGGGAGGAATCTGCGCACCAACGAACGGCGGCAGAGTAGCAGCAAAGAGGTTTGATGGAGACTGATCCATCGGTATAGGTGTGGTGGGGGGTAAAAGAAAGGTAAATGGAGAAATACCGACTTCGGAGTCGATCGAGGGGACGCGGACAAGACGGGCACTAGAATCCCGTGTCCAGCCTATCTTGCACTAAAAGGGGTTAGTACAAGTGGCAGCGTGATTTATAATTAGGGGAATGAAGTGAGTGCGGTGTTTGTTTTGAAAAAATGATACGGATTTTGAAAATATGATGCAACAAGCAATACCCTAAAATTTATGGTCACCTAGGTCCAATCTCTAGACCGCTCCTAACTGCCAGAAGACAAGACGCAGGATAGAATCCTCCACTGCCTCTTTGTCCCTCCTGTGGCCAGGTAAGTGCCAGGTAAGTGGGAGGTTCTCCACTACGTAAGTAGTGGGCCTAATTAAGTAACCACTAGCCTTCGACACACTTGCCTAGGCACCATAAGAGAAACGCGGATAAGCAATGAATTACCCACGGCCTTCTTCTGTCCTAAGTGAGCGCGACGGTCCTTAGAGTCATCTCTAGATATTTTTTAATTAATGAGGGTAATGCGGATGCAGGTTTGTGATTTTTGGGGCCTAGGAAGGGTAATGAACTCCCCACCTAATCTGGATTTGGCCGTGCCCCTTAATGTCCGTATTAATTATGCAAACAACCACAAAAATCAAAAACAAGCACAAATTTTAATTTTGCTTTTGCGGCGCTGCGATTATTTGCAAAGAAACCTGCATGAAATGTTAATTGGAGCAGATTTTAGGAAGGAGATAAGAAAATTAGAGATTACCAGATAAAAATTGTTCAGAGATCCCCTAGAACTGCCGCGCTTCCGCCGCACAAGTCGCCAATCGCCGCGGTTCCGCCGCGCCTTGAGCTCCTCTCTGCACTGAAAAATTTGGTAATGCTCCTGTTCAGCTCCTGAGCTCTCTCTGGAATTCTCCAAATAATTTTCCAATTTCACAGTAAGCTCCAGATCTCCTTGCAATTAACCACAACAACACGTATTAGTGTTTGCGCGAGTTTTGATCTTTAAAATTTTTAGATGGAATAAACTTTTCAACTCAAATTTCAAAAAATGAACAAATAGCACACGATCCCCGGCAACGGCGCCATTTTGATTGGATGATTTTCCGATTGTGTAGTTGGTTTTTAGAAAATAGATTTTAGAAATCACAATCAAAAATTATTTGACCGCAATCAATAACGGTGTCGGATGTAGCGCGTTAGTAAGTGCGGATCGTCCACAGGGAAAGTGAGTTCCGTTCAATTTCCGAATTAGATGAGTTGAAAATTTAGGGCAAAGAAAAGAAAACAATTCATGATTTGCATTTGAAGATCAAGAAATAAGAAAAAAATCTAGATCTAGAAAAGACATTAAAAGCAAGAATTGAGATGTGTGATAATTTCCAACCAACAATCAAGATTATAAGGATAGCTCGTAGGAGTAGATCGGATCTTTAGATGTGATGAGATTTAAAGATTACTAATTCTTATCCATTAATGAATTGATACTAGATCGATACAAATTCATCGAGGTTTAAGGATCTTTGCGAGAAAATTAGGGATTCCGCAACTCATCCTTTGTCCTTTCGATGGATCGCATTCAAATTCTAGTTTCTAGTTAATCAAATGTTTAATAGTTGTTCCCTAGTTTCGAGTGAACACGATCAAGAAAGCATCATCTCGAAACTAGGTTATTAATCATTTGATTAACTAGAATTTCCAAACATTATAGGATTTAAGAATTGTAAAAATATCTAAATCATCATTATCTAAAGATCGTCACAACTCCTACACGAGCGGAGATTACTCAAACATCATGATCACAAACACAATCACAAATTGAATTCTAATCATTATGCTTGAATTAAAAGATAAGCAAGAGTATAGAAAATTCACCTTTATTTATCGATAAATTTTGTTACAACTCTCTTGAATTTACAAAAGGAAGGCACTAGATCGTCGATTTCGGCTTCGCTCGGCTCCTTGAGTCGCGGATCGGCGTTGATCTCTTGCTCTGTTGGAAATCCGGCGTCGCTTCTAAAGGTTGAAGGCTCTCTTGCTCAAATTGATCTCGGGATCTTGATCTTGATTTTGAATTGGGGATGGAGATTGAATTTGGCACAAGCTTTTGTCACTAAACTTGTGGGTTGAAGATGGTGGTGATTCTTGAACCCATTTCCCCTCTAGATCTAGGCTCCTTTTTATAGACTTTCCAAATCTTAGATCTAGAATTGAAATTTGAATTCCCCCCACAAGTTAGTTATCCAAATGATTTAAATTTCCCTCCAAAAAGTTAGCTAGGCTTAAATTTTGAATTTCCCTCCAAGAATTTGTTAAGCCGAGCCTTCTAGAAATGCCACGTGGAGCTTCTGGGGTCTTCTGGAAGCTTTGGCCGTTACAATTGAGCATGTGATGAAATTTGAAGAAATGATCTCCTCAAATGGCCGCGGATCCGCCGCTCCAAGGGGGCTTGGGCCGCGGATCCGCGGCCCTTTGGTGGCCTTACTGCTTGTATTTTCTTCTGTGGGCTTGGGATATTATATGGGCCTTATTTTGATGTGTTGAATTTTATTTGGCCTTCTAAATTACTACCAGATCTTCAGCCTTTGAGTTGGTGCATCTTTTATCAGATCTTTTCCCAATTTTGGGCTCTGCTTCCGGAATTTCCTACATAGACTCCAAGACAAGAGTTGCGCAATACAAGGATAATGCGATGCCATGAAAAACACACAATTTCCCTAAAAATGCTGGTTTTAGCACACAGTACAAGTAATCCCGTATTTTATATGTGTTTTTCAAATATGTGTGATATGAATACCGGATACCTCTACTTGACTGCAAAAGGTAGGGAAATTGCTGTGTTAGAAATGCAGTATTTTCGACTGATCAGGCTTGGAGGAACTGTGGGCTGGCTAGTCTTGGGCACGGCTGAGTGGGGTTTTAATGTTGGGCCGGGGAAAATAAATGAATGGAAAATTGGAGTGGGCTGAGGATGGGATTTTAATGTTAATAAAATTTAATTTGGATTGGGCTGTGGGATTTGGGTTAAGGGAGAGGGAAAATATATATATGGAAAATAAGAAAGGGTTGGGAATTTAAAATACTACAAATAATTTGTAATTATAAATAAATAGATTTGTAAGTAACCCATTTTATAAAACTCGGATATTGGTGTATATAAAAGAACCGGGTATTACATCATACCACCCTTACAAAAATTTCGTCCTCGAAATTTAAAATAATCAATAAGCTATAAAAATCATAAGCGAAAAGCTACTACATCGAACACTAACACATAGTGATTTACTTAAAATAGGTAGAGATTGAAGGTCTATGAGTGTATAAAACTAACGTAACAAAGGGCAGGTCTAAATAAGTACGAGGCAGACTCAATCATAAGGGCAACTACATGTATAAGAGAATAAAAATAACAATAACAAATAATAATGTTCGAGGCGTGCTCGATGAAATCGAAACCCAAAATATATGTATACATATTTATATCGAACCAGCACAGCTAAGATAGTAGCATCAGACATAACCATCTATAATAGCAACCTATAAGTATAATATCTGAGGAAACTAAAGCAACAATATTAAAATATGAAGGATTTGTCGATAGGTTAAAACACCCTAGTATAATGTATCAGTCAAAAGAAAAATAAATCTTAAAGTAACTTAGAAATCCACATGGTACAAAATAAGAAACATAGCATAAAATAATATGTGCAACATATGGTTGCGTTATCGAAAAATGGGAAGAATAGTAGTGTACTTAAAATGCATAAAACGGAAGTAGTCAATAACACACACTTTTCAATAAATACAAAATAATGAAAACTAAATTTTCGAATAACGATGTCCCTAAATGTAATTAGGGTAACAGGAAAAAGCACAAAAAGTATAGGGGCTAGCTAGGGTAAGGATTACGATGGAGTATGGCCCACTCAAAAGGTCGGAGTGCGGTACTTTTTAATCTAAGCGAGGGTCAAAACAGTATAAGGTGCAGAGGTGGACAGTCAGGGATCCCAGGAGTAAAAGGTATAAAGGAAACAGTCAAGCATCATATGAACCAAAAGATGAAAAGATTAGTGAACTCAACAAATTTATTTCATTCTAGAAAGATCCGAACAAGGCATCCCCGACGAGAAAAAGATAGTCCTAAACTATACAAAGATTTGTTTGGTCAGAGGGGCCAAAGCTAAATCACGCTAGTCGCGGTTGTGGAGGTTCAGCAGGTTACGGTAAGCTCGCGCGCTTAGATAAGGGCGTCCATTCCCATATCTCCTCCCAGGGATCGCCACTGGAAGTTCTTCTGCCATGGTGTCTTCTTCTTCTGGCCCTTCTTCCTCGGCTGAAGCTTCTTCATCGAGGTCTAATTTCTACGTAATCTTCTTCTGCTGGATCCTCTTCCATAGGATTTTCTTCCATTGGATTCTCCTCAAGGTTTTCCTCTCCAGGATTTTCTTCAATCGGGTCCCCCTCGGAATCTTCCCCCATTGGGTTTTCTTCGAGGTCCTCTTCTTTGTCGTCAGAGTCGCGGATCATGTTAACTTCTGGGGCTGTGAATCCCCCGCCCTCGGAGTCGCTGTTCCCGAAAATAATCTGTGGGCCGTTGATCTCGTCACCTGATCTTACCAACGTGTAGTCCGAGGAAATGCACGACCGTGTGTTCTCATCTAGAGGCGGCGCTTCTCCCAAGTGGGCCATGATCTGAAAAGGGGGAGTCATGATTAGGCAGTGGGACACATTAAGAAAATATCCAAGGATATGGTGGCACAGGGAGGATATGCTGGAGGTAAGGATGGAAACGAATTAAAATGTAAAAATGCTGATGCAATGAATAGTATAAAGAAAGTGAGAAGCAAGAGGACGATACATACATCACAACTCAGAGTTTTATTGCATTCAGCTATAAGTTCGACGGATACAAGATTCAAACGAAAGGAAATATGTACAAAAGAGTGACAACATCTTTATTGAAAGTAGAAAACGTGATAATTCTTCTTTGATTTCTGGACTGCTGCATCCCTGTCTCGTGAGTTGAATCCTGCGCGGGGTCCGCACTACCTTCGAAGCTCGAACTACGAAATAACCATCACTTCGCCGAAGTGGGGAGTGTGGACGAACCATCTCCTTGTAGCTCTTTCCTATTAGGGCAGCCATTGATAGGATGTTCGCTGGATCCGCAAATTAGGCATTGCCCTTTGGCGCGGCGACAATCCCTCTGAAGGTGTCCTGTCCTCTTGCAGTACCCACAACGTTGGGTCTTCTGTTGCTTCTGTTGCTGGGGAACAAGTGAGCGCTTCATCTTCACCTCTTTTCCTCACCTAACAGGGATCCCTTTATGATTGGAGACTTCCGCTGGTGCCTGAGTCATCTGCCTTCCTAGTCCTTCAGCTAACAGGTCGTTTGCTCGCTCCTGGGCTTCCTTCCGACTTTGCAGTGCATTCGGAATCTCTACGGTCTGATCCTGGGGAGTGGGGGTAGGGGGAGATTCGTTGGAAGACATGGTCCTGAAACAACAATTTTAAGGACGATATAAGGTACAAGCTATAAGAATTAAAATATAGTATGGAATGGGCAAGGAATCAAGAATATCGGGTGTGATGAAATTTATTACAAGTGGAAATCAACTGTAGGACTCTAAGTCACTTAAACAGAGTACAGTATTGTAATTATGATGTAGTTCACAATTACAACCACGTAACTCTGCCAAGTCACCCGAAACCCTAGCGGATGGATAGCAGAACACACAATGTGAATAAGGATTAAGAATAACAAGTTTACAATCTAGTCCGAGGGATGTCTTAGATTGTCAAGCTCTACATGGAAAACTGCAATTCCAATCGAAGCAAAACCTGGCCCTGATACCAACAAAACCATGTCACGCCCCTCTTCCCAAAATACGGAATATGGGGGGTGTAGGGTTCCTACGCACACTAATGAAGTCTCACAAGCGATCGAACATGGCCAAATCAAATTTTACGGGTGCCTACAAACCCTAATACGGATCGTCAACTAGATATATAGGCGATGCAAGCAAGTAAACGGAAATATAGCTAAAGGGAAGGGGCTACAACCTTTGTAGATCCGGTCCTCCACCTCCTAGGCTCCGTGATGAAGTCCTCTCCGCTGTCCAAATCGAACCATGACTCTCACGGTGGTTTCATCGGAGAAAAAGGCGGGCTAGGTCGTCGACAACGTGCCGAAGATGATCTACGTCGAGGCATCACTAGATCAAGCTCCACCTTCACCAAGCCATGAAAACTTGTGAAGGAAACACCCTGTACTACTTGGCAAGAGGTAGAGGATGAAGAAATAGGAAGTGGGTTCACTTTAGAATTGGATTTCTCACACTTTTTCATCACTTGCCATTGATGTAGCAAGCTTTCTTCATGGAAGAAGAAGATGAAGAAGAAGAAGATATGATAAGTGTTGAATAAATATGAAAAAGAATTAATTCTTATCATCTTCTAACCTTAGTTAAGTGTAGAGAATGAATTAGGGTTAGTTTAAATGGTTAGGGTTAAGTATAAGACAAGAATGGAGACTAAGTCAAAACTTCAAGAATGTTCAACTAAAAACAAAACAAGTAACCATTCATTTATCCTTTCATTTTCCAAAATGAATAAATAAATAAGATAAATGAATAAGTAATTAAGTAAACAAAACCCTAATCATTAACTTAATCATAGTTTAATTCTTTACACTTAACCAAATATGCATGTATCATCAAACATGATACAATCATGTGCACAAAAGTATATCACATATACAACTTGCATAATTCAAGTGAGAAAATCCTTTTAAAGTGAACCAATACTAGTTAATGCAAAGTAATATATCAAATATATAATTATACATTAAATCATTAAATCAACACTTGATTCAATGATCCGGTCATGTCTCATATAACCGGCTAGTATCCAATGTATCGGCTTATCGAATCAATCCTTGATTCGATAACTAGGTTATATCGCATACAACCATTCGACACATTCATCGCGAGAATGAAATACGGTATCACATACACGAATTATTCTCGGTCCCGCACATATCTCATATGCGCTCCTATTTCGTTTCGCTTGAACCAGGAAACCTCTGTGTAGGACTCTAAAGACTCGTCAATACGCCGGCAGCAGATGATGATCATATCAAGCACCCACAAGCCGCAAGCGGTCTACTAAACGTAACGGCCACCCGGGTATTGAGCGATCAGAAGATCGACGAGCAAGCCCGCTCACACTCCTGTGAATCCAACCAGTAACACTTACCGTACAGTCCGGTCTGTTCGTCTGATATGTCGCATATCTCGCCTAGGGGTGGTAAACGTCAGACCCCAGTAGCTCGATAATTCATGCCGACGTGAAGTCCATGACATGTGTGAAACTACTGATAACACTTACCAGTAGGTCACTGCAACCCTGGCCAGGGATTTCCTGTTATGGCCAGTCGAGCATAGCGCAACATCAACCCCCAATACTGGGAGAGACGAATTCCCTCCTATCGCTCATTGCCTCCATGTGAATCGGGACTGTACCCAAAAACCACCTGTTTGCACGACTCAGTAGAGCCGTGGTAGGGTGGAAATCAAAGCACAGTGGGAGACACACAAGACTCTATAACGATCTCGGGTCAACAGACTAAGCTGTACCAGTGTCACCAGAGAACTGCCATCTGACGTGAGGTATAATACCATCTGGGAGTTCTCGGCGAGTCCGTTCAGTGTACCCAGTCTCCACTGAGCACCCGTATACCATCTCCGATGTCAAACACCAATGGATATGGGATCATCCATCGCCCATCACATGGGTCGAGAAGATATACGCTAGTCTACTCTGGAATATCGATGCCCCGTCTCGATATTCCCACGACTAGGAACATTGAAGGATGTACTCATGGACTACCCAGGCCCCACTAGTATGATCCGCATCATAGTCCTGGAAGTCGAGTACACATCCTAAGGGCTTTATCAACATGTAACAGAGAGACAGAAAGTATACATGTTAAGATAAAGAGCAACCAGATAGCGTACTATCATGTCGAGCAAGAAAGTCCTACCTATATATGTCCCAGCATCCACTACAATATACATCCAATGTACAGTAATGGCCTCTAGGGCATACATATAACTAACAATCTCCCACTTGCACTAGGGCCATCTGTAGCAGTAGTTGTAGTATCTAATACTCAACCATCCCCTAAAAGTCTCTCTTTATGAAAAGGCCTTCGTGAGTGGATCCGCCGTGTTGTCCTCTGAGTCTACTCTCCTAACCTCGATCACCCTGGAGATCAACTATCTCCATGATCAGGTGATGCTGCCTCAGATTTTGTCTGGGTCACTGATGGGACCAGGGTTCCTAGGCCAAAGCCACAGTTCCATTGTCATACAATGGTAGGAACAGTTCCATTGTCATACAATGGTAGGAACCTAGTTCATCTTATGAACCAATATATACCCAAACTTTCTCTTTGGTAGTATCTTTAATAGCGATGTTACCAGCCTTTATCGTCTAGTTTGCCACGGTATCTAGCTTGGAACTCTTCCAACATACCGTCCCTTTACTGAGGGTAAAGACAATGCCTGTGACTGACATTCAGTCGTCTTTATCACCCTGGAACCCTTCCAGTGTTTTTCCCCAGGATCGATTGATACCATCTCACTTCATCTAGTGAGAATCCTAGCATCCAATTACATCTATCTCATAGATGAAAACTCAGGATTTAGGAGGTATCACTTTGATCCTATACGGAGAATCCATGTGATAAGAGGAGATCGACCGATCGTAGTATAGGAAACTCTTTTCCTATCAAGAGTATGTTGTCCACGTACAATACGAGAATGACCACCTTACTCTCTACTACCGTTTTGTATATACAAGGTTCATCTACCATTTTGATGATGTCAAACTGTTTGACTTACTCATCAAAACAGATGTTCCAACTCCGCGATGCCTGCTTCATTACATAAAACATCTTGCTCACGTTTCCGCTGCTCCCACTGTCTACGAGGCCCTCTGGCTGTGTACTTATAGACGCACTCTTCTAAAACATCATTTAGAAAAGCAGTCATGACACCCAACCACCAGATATCGTAGTCATGGTATGTAGCCATGACAAGTAGGATCTGGATGGACTTAAGCATAGGTACTGGAAAAGGTTTCATCATTATCCACGCCTGGTTGATGACGAAAACCTTTAACAAGTCTAGCTTTGAAAGCCTCAACCTTTCCATCTACACCAAGTAATCTTCTCAAGATATACTTGCTCCTGATGGGGATTTAACCCTTCAGATATAGCAACCAAAGTCCATACTTTGTTGGTGTATATGGATTCCATCTCAGACCGCCAAGCATCCAGCCATTCTTACAGAATCCCTACTCTTGATGGCCTGCTCGAATCTAGTTGGGTCATCATCTCATGATGCATTCCATGCTCCCACTGTCATCGAGAAACCAAGGTATCTCTCAGGTGGGTGAGGAACCCTACTAGATCGGCGGAGAGGCTGAGGTTCGTTGGAATCTACTGAATCCTTTGGTTCTACCAAATTATCTGCTGTAGTTTGTATAGCTGGAACCTTTCCAGTTCTACATTACAGACCTTGCCTTGAGCCTGTCCGGATTTTGCTTTTAGACATAGACCGGACAATCCCAAATCTTAACTAACTTAAGATATGGGCTCTTCCCTTTCCATATCACATATGAAGTGGTAGGCAGTGATTTGATTCGAACCTAATTCAATAGGTACGCAGCTTCTTAGGCGCATAACATCCAAAAGGAAATAGGTAACTCAGTAATACTCATCATAGAGCACACGATATCTAATATTGTGTGATTGCTCCGCCCCGATACACCGTTGTGCTGTGGTGTATTCAGAGGAGTAATGCTGAGAGAGAATCTCATTCTCCTTTAGAATGGACCAGGATTTCCGTGCTCAAGTATTCTCCTCCTTGATCACATCAAAGGACATAATACTTATACCCGTATTTTGGTTCTCTACTTCCAACTTATATTCTGTGAATACCTCAAAAGCTTCGGACTTATGTTTCAACAGGAACATACGACGGAATCTTGAGAGATTATCAGAGAATATAATGAAGTATAAAGAACCAGTCATGGCATGTGTAGACAGGAGACCTTACATACATCATAATGTATCAGTCCCAAGAGTTTACTAACTCTTTCTCTGTTTCGAATAAACAGAGCTATGGTCATCTTATCTTTGTGACATGACTGGCAAGTTTCACAAGATATAAATTCAAACCGATTTAAATATGCATCTAAAATGTAACTTCAGCCAGTCGGGTCGCATTGATATGACCTAGTCTACAATGCCTCAAGAATGATTCGTTCATTTCTGAACTTTTTCTCTTGTGTTTGTTCAGTATACTAGGAACTGTAGTTTGATTTAGAACGTCAATGCTTTTAGATAACGTGCCTGAACCGATCAACTTTTGATATAGGAAGTGTTCAAAACATTATCCATCAATACAAAATTATATCCTTTCTTTACTAATAAAGAGACTGATATGATTTTGTATATCAGGTTCGGTATCTAATAGCATTTGTTCAGAATCAATGTATTCGTAATACAGGATGACAGTGACCAACAGACTTGGCTGCAACACTTGCCCCGTTTTCTGTCTCATGAAACTTATCACCCTTTCTCAGTTTTTCTACCCTTTTGTAGCCCTATGTAACAGATTACATATCTGGGATCCTGATCCGGTATCGAATACCCAGGATTCAGAGGATACTGAGAAACAGTTCTTTATAATGAACACACCCGAAGGAGATGCATCATATGCACTTTCTTCGTTTGGGCGGCATAGGGATTCTGGTATTCCTCTTATTTCCTGCTCTGTCTTATAACAATTATAAGTTGGAGCGGGACCAACGTTCCCCAGCTCAGTATAACAAGCGGGTTCGGTCAATACATCCATTTTATTATCTTGATTAAGGTGTGATATGGTCGCTACCAGGAGAGAGAGAGAGAAGAAAACACTCAGCGTGCGCTCTTGCAAGATTAGATTGGTTATATACTTTATCTAATCAGGATGGCTCCCACTGTTTTTATCAAATCTTCCTTCAAACCCTAAAAGGAAAGACCAGCCGGGATTAATTACACTCTACAAGTTCGCCAATCTTTCAGCCAGGCCAGTGTCGGTACTTTGAGGGAGGTTCCCCGTGCTTTCGCACGGACCTTATTACAGTTAACCTCGTTTTCCCAGAGGCGTAACCCCGTTGACACCTTTCTAGACCCCTACTTGATCGGCTAATTGTAAAGTGCAAAACTCTCCCAGGAGTAACAATTACTCGCAGTGGGTATCGGGATCCAACTATCATATAGAAGGTATGCAATCTCATTGCAAATTTCAACACTTGAAACTCCCGATAAAGGTTTTTACCCCTAGCACCTATGACCTTAACTATGGTCAACAAATCAAAAGTACTAGTCAAGTTCTACCCGTCATTTCGTGATTAATTAGACCCACCCACATGACCCTTAACTAAGGTCAACAAAGTCACGCGACTGTCCTAACTAATCGCATCATATGCGGTGTAGGAAGACATCACTTAGCTACCGTACACTGTGCCTTGACTATGGTCAACAAACACAGCACGAATAATAAGTACTCTACTTCCTAAAATGACGGAGGGTTGCGAATGGTTTTTGTGAAAACCTTTAACGCTTTGAACTTGATCTCGTTGCGGAATCAAATGGTTTTTAAATGGAATGTTTTCGAGGCTTTTCTAGTTTTGCTAAAGGGGTCACTCCCGGTGAAGGGATCGTCGGCCCTTTCCTCGTCGAATGAGGTGCGGGTTATATCATATATATCACTGTGCAAAGCGAAAACTATAGAAGCGATCAAAGACAAACCGAGGGTTGTAGCATCTGCCAGTTATTGCTAAAGGAGTCACTCCCGGTGAAGGGATCTCGGTCCTTTCCTCATCGAATAAGGTGCAGGATGTTCTATAATGAACACCGCGATGCAAAGCAATAACTGTAGCTACCTGTTTTTATTTTGAAATTCGATTCCACAACATCAATTAGGTTTATTTTCTTTCATTAATCTCATTAATGAATATCCCATCATTTAAGTCCACCTAAACATCACAGATAAATATAACGTATGCTTATGCCATCCGCATTCGCCTCGATGTCCCGTCTGCACCGTTAGGTTAGGTAACTAACGGCAGAGCGGGGCAGGGCTAGCGCGGGTGTAAAACATAAGCAACGTCTATATAATATATCATATATACTATATATAATATCTGTCACAGAACATCACATGATCATATCACAGATAAATCACAGCAGAAGAAACATATGAAATATTGGATATACTAGGACGTCCGTGTTTTCAATACGAGCCAGTATAAAACACGGATTCCACGGTCGTGATGAATAGCCTATCCCACACCCCTAGACCCCTACGAGAGCGGCAAGCAACCCTACCAATTCTAGGGTTAGGAGACCCGGACTCGACTCCTCGAGATGGTCTCCCACTGGACCCTAGAACCCAGTTACTTGTGCTCCCCTCCTTGGGTCTATCCTAGTGCAGAAAAGTAAATAATATACATCAACGGTGACAACTTCCGCAACCTGGAAGTGCCTCAATAAAAGAATATTACATACAAGTTTTTACATGAATGAAAATGAAAAACACTCATCTCACATAAAAAAAAAACCCCGGCTATTCAAACACGACGATCCAATATAACATATCCAGTAACACATAATATCACATGTCATCAACGTAAGTAAATATGCGCATCCCAATTGTCGTTGACATATAGCAACGAAACCGGCGATATCACATATTACACTTACGGTCACAGAAAAGAAAGTGTAAAACTACAACAGTTGGAATCCGCAACCTCTTTAGACATCGCATGCCTAATCAAATGAATTCCTTAGACATTGCATGCCTAACAATTATAAACCCCGCATTTTAGTCTCATTATCGAAAACACTTTTCAATATCAAGTCAGGCAATTCAACAAGATTCCCGACATTTTGATCGAATGCTCGTCGCAAAGTTTAGTAGAAGGTCGCACCCCCGATACCGTCGACGAAGTGCACCAAGGCGGAACACCGCTACCGCGAGCACCCGAACGGATGCTTTCGGCGACGGGGTTCTCCTACAGTCACTTGGTCGGGGCTATGGAGTGAGGCTGTCTATTAAGTTTACCCGGCGAGTATCCGCGTACGCTACGTGATTGCGACGGACTTTTGATCACATCAAAATTCCGTGGCAACCGATCAAGTGAGACTAAAGTGCTATGTTTATAACATTCATTCAGTTATCACATAACTTTTGTGAATTCCAATTGTTGTATCACATTCCGGATAAACAGAAAATGTTAAACTTTCCGATTGAACATTCGAACACCCAAGTTTTCCCAAAACAGCTCAACACATGAAATAAGTCTAACAACATTCAGTTCGTGCCTCAGTACCAACGGTCCAGCCGTAGAAGGGTCAAGCCAACGCCTCACATGTGGCACGCCGTACTGCCCCAAACCCGAAGGTTCAAAGGGCAGTTCAAGACGGTCACATAATCGAGTTAAGGTTTGTTGTCTTCTAGAGGGTCCATCGCGTTACTTGCACTACTTAGAACGTCGTTAAACTACGGAAAAATCCAACAATTGGAAATTTCCCGGCAGGGGAAAAAGTGGGTATTTATATCCGGTCGAACTTTTTAACATATTCTAAAAATACCCGGAAAAACACACTGACAAAGTTAGACAATCCGATCGATACACCGAGTCCCCAATACAACCCAGAAAATTCAACTCTTGAAAAATTATTAAAAATTCCCAGGAAAACCAGCACTGCAAACTAGGAATTACTGTGCAAAATTTATTGCAAGAGGAGACAAAAGGGCCGCGGAACCGCCGCATTAGCATGCTAATGCCGCGGTTCCGCCGCGCTTTAATGGATTCAGGGGCCCCGTTTTATACAGTAATTCTTAGAATCTTCCACTGAGTTTTCTGAATATTTTTAATCTGGAAAAAACCACGTTTTTCAAAAATGTCCAGAGAGCAAAATGCGATTGGGGTTTCGGTTCAATCGGACTTCTAATTCCGTCTACGCATCGCCTAAGGCTCTAGCTAGGCTCTGATACCACTGTAGGGTTCCTAGGCACACTAATGAAGTCTCACAAGCGATCGAACATGGCCAAATCAAATTTTACGGGTGCCTACAAACCCTAATACGGATCGTCAACTAGATATATAGGCGATGCAAGCAAGTAAACGGAAATATAGCTAAAGGGAAGGGGCTACAACCTTTGTAGATCCGGTCCTCCACCTCCTAGGCTCCGTGATGAAGTCCTCTCCGCTGTCCAAATCGAACCATGACTCTCACGGTGGTTTCATCGGAGAAAAAGGCGGGCTAGGTCGTCGACAACGTGCCGAAGATGATCTACGTCGAGGCATCACTAGATCAAGCTCCACCTTCACCAAGCCATGAAAACTTGTGAAGGAAACACCCTATACTACTTGGCAAGAGGTAGAGGATGAAGAAATAGGAAGTGGGTTCACTTTAGAATTGGATTTCTCACACTTTTTCATCACTTGCCATTGATGTAGCAAGCTTTCTTCATGGAAGAAGAAGATGAAGAAGAAGAAGAAGATATGATAAGTGTTGAATAAATATGAAAAAGAATTAATTCTTATCATCTTCTAACCTTAGTTAAGTGTAGAGAATGAATTAGGGTTAGTTTAAATGGTTAGGGTTAAGTATAAGACAAGAATGGAGACTAAGTCAAAACTTCAAGAATGTTCAACTAAAAACAAAACAAGTAACCATTCATTTATCCTTTTCATTTTCCAAAATGAATAAATAAATAAGATAAATGAATAAGTAATTAAGTAAACAAAACCCTAATCATTAACTTAACCATAGTTTAATTCTTTACACTTAACCAAATATGCATGTATCATCAAACATGATACAATCATGTGCACAAAAGTATATCACATATACAACTTGCATAATTCAAGTGAGAAAATCCTTTTAAAGTGAACCAATACTAGTTAATGCAAAGTAATATATCAAATATATAATTATACATTAAATCATTAAATCAACACATGATTTAATGATCCGGTCATATCTCATATAACCGGCTAGTATCCAATGTATCGGCTTATCGAATCAATCCTTGATTCGATAACTAGGTTATATCGCATACAACCATTCGACACATTCATCGCGAGAATGAAATACGGTATCACATACACGAATTATTCTCGGTCCCGGACATATCTCATATGCGCTCCTATTTCGTTTCGCTTGAACCAGGAAACCTCTGTGTAGGACTCTAAAGACTCGTCAATACGCCGGCAGCAGATGATGATCATATCAAGCACCCACAAGCTGCAAGCGGTCTGCTAAACGTAACGGCCATCCGGGTATTGAGCGATCAGAAGATCGACGAGCAAGCCCGCTCACACTCCTGTGAATCCAACCAGTAACACTTACCGTACAGTCCGGTCTGTTCGTCTGATATGTCGCATATCTCGCCTAGGGGTGGTAAACGTCAGACCCCAGTAGCTCGATAATTCATGCCGACGTGAAGTCCATGACATGTGTGAAACTACTGATAACACTTACCAGTAGGTCACTGCAACCCTGGCCAGGGATTTCCTATTATGGCCAGTCGAGCATAGCGCAACATCAACCCCCAATACCGGGAGAGACGAATTCCCTCCTATCGCTCATTGCCTCCATGTGAATCGGGACTGTACCCAAAAACCACCTATTTGCACGACTCAGTAGAGCCGTGGTAGGGTAGAAATCAAAGCACAGTGGGAGACACACAAGACTCTATGACGATCTCGGGTCAACAGACTAAGCTGTACCAGTGTCACCAGAGAACTGCCATCTGACGTGAGGTATAATACCATCTGGGAGTTCTCGGCGAGTCCGTTCAGTGTACCCAGTCTCCACTGAGCACCCGTATACCATCTCCGATGTCAAACACCAATGGATATGGGATCATCCATCGCCCATCACATGGGTCGAGAAGATATACGCTAGTCTACTCTGGAATATCGATGCCCCGTCTCGATATTCCCACAACTAGGAACATTGAAGGATGTACTCATGGACTACCCAGGCCCCACTAGTATGATCCGCATCATAGTCCTGGAAGTCGAGTACACATCCTAAGGGCTTTATCAACATGTAACAGAGAGACAGAAAGTATACATGTTAAGATAAAGAGCAACTAGATAGCGTACTATCATGTCGAGCAAGAAAGTCCTACCTATATATGTCCCAGCATCCACTACAATATACATCCAATGTACAGTAATGGCCTCTAGGGCATACATATAACTAACATGGGGTTGACAAGACCAGCCATGCTCCTACGGTCAAGGAAATATCCTGCCATAGTCACACTTCGGCTTCTAGCTTCGCGTGGTAACCAGTAATACAACGCACAGGTAATGAGAAATGCAGTATATAAATCAAAACAAATACAAAGAACTAACCAGATGGGGATCAAGAGAGTGTGGATCTGGGTAGCTGATCAAAATGTCCGCGATGTCCTCGAGGTACGTCTGGTCCTGGTCCAAGCTAAGTCCACTTCTCACTCTGAGCATGCATACTCAGGTCGTCAGAGCGACACGATAGCAATATATACATAGGTGCAAGTGGTAACTCATACAGTAATAATGGATACATAACAGTAAATCAAGATAGTATAGATATGAACATGAAGTAGCGAATGCGGGTGTTTAAAAGAGCAGGTGAACAGTAAAGCAGTAAAATAGTATGTCAGGTGTGTCAATACAGTAAGTAATGCATGTCAATGTCACTATCCCTATCAGTCTCTAAGTCTCACTGTACAGGTCACTAAGCCTATCGTCAGTCCAAGTGTGAGAGTCAACCACTCGTGAGTGTCCTCCACCCAAGGGTAGGACCTAAGGGCAAGGGACTACGGGCCCAAAGTATAACTCACGGTAATAATCATGTAATATCCCTGTAAATCTCCATATATCTCCATATATATATGCCGGCATGGGACTCCCGAGATTCTGTTGAACTCACACTCAAACTATCCCACACCCCGTGGTCTACATCAAATGCCAACCATAATCTCAAATACCGATCGTCCATGACAAGTCTGCGCGAGAACTGGAGACAGGATCTCCATCAAGCACGTCCCGACTGATACCCAAGATAAATGGGCAGTGTCTGGTGCCTTACCTGCGACACCCATACAAGTGCTTCCATAAGTGTCCCATACCACTTATAGTTACACTTATACGCGCCCCACAGACGCCGACAATGCAAAACATCAATAGGGTTCACTGATTGTGTACAAGTACGTGTCACTTTCACTTATCCATTCATGCACGAACACTAACGTACTTGCCACAATCACCACTAATACCTAACACTGGGTAATGCACATGATCACTAGGTTACCAATGCAATGACATATATATATGATGTGATGAGAAAACAATATGTAAGGCATGATTAAGATGACATATGTCGGTATCCTACCACTTGCGTAATTTATCATAAAACATACATGCCAGATTTAGCGAAATAATGAACAGGGAATAAGTAGTATATTTGATTATCTAACCATCAAAATTGGTTTCACGTCAATCGGGCTTCGGGATCGCTGGATATTGTCTATTTCCTTTCAAGCGTTCACTGCTGGAAATCCGGTTTCAGAATTGGAAGTCCGTTTCGTAACGCATTTTAATCCTAGTTGGGACCATAATTTAGCGATGCTATAGTTGAATGAAATCTAGGGTTTTCAACTCATCAGACAGATTCTCAATCGCATCTTCACGTCAGGAGTTATGCACCATTCAACACTAGGGTATCAGTTCTGGTTCTGTTTGGGACTGCTATACGTCCCGATCTTTTAAATTGCAGTTAAAATAGTAAACGACGATAAAATGGAGTGAAATCCCTTGATTTATTTGTCTAACAGATTGATATTCAATAACATGCAGGGTTTCGCAACATACAAGTCCAGGAAACAAGGTAGTAAACATTACGGGGCAGAAACCAAAAACCAGAGTTGCTCTGGACTGCAGTTCAGAGCCGCTCTCCGAGCCGATTCTCGTCATAATATTAGTACAGAAACAATTAAGAACTTATACAGGGTTGTAGATCGTCGAGTCGGCTTCGATTTGAGCCCTCGAACGCATCATTCAAATATGTATACAATAAATGGTGATTTAAGCAAGTTTCAGGTGTGGGAAATTCCCAGTTTTCACGGGTGTATTAGGGGGTGTTCGTTTAAGTGGCTAACAATCATATTATTCAGTGAAATTTCTACACCAGGTTCATTTCCAGACGGGCCACAATATGCAAACAAGTTCCTTCAAATTAAGGAAAGGTTTTCATTCAGATCTTGCGTCGAACACTTGTGTTATATAAGGTTTTCATGAATCGCAAACAGGGAATTAATGCGGTTTGAATTATAACAGGAATAATATAGCATGTAGCAAGTAGGGTACTTGCCTGGAGACGTTCTGGCGATGCACGGCAGCGGCAACGGCACGGACGCACGACGAACGGCGCGGCTAGGGTTCGCGGTCTCGGCTCGAGCTTGGGCTCTTGGACTCGATGTCTCGGTGGGTGCGACGGACGTGCGCTGGCGTTGCGACGGTTACAACTTTGCTGATGATTACGGACGCAGAGACTGAAGCCACGGCTTTTTCGGCGACGATGACAGCTGGAATAACGGCGATCGACGATAGGGGCAAGTGCTCGATGAATTGGCTAATGCTGGGTTTGAGGCTTGGGCTAGCCTCGAGGCTCGGTCTCGGCTGGAGGTGGTGGCGACGGGTACTGTAGCTCCAGCAGGGAGGAGAGGTGCTGAGAGAGAGAGAGAGATCTTTAGAGAGAGAGAGAAAAACAGAGAGAGAGAGAGAGAGGGAGAGAGAGTTAGAGAGAGAGAGAGATTAGAGAACAGTGAGAGAGACTGAGAGAGAGACAGAGAGATTGAGAGAGAGAGAGAGATTTTAGAGAGAGAGGGAGAAAGAGTTAGAGAGAGAGAGAGAGATTAGAGAACAGAGAGAGAGAGACTGAGAGAGAGATTGAGAGAGAGAGAGAGAATTTACCTGGTGACGATTGGGTCGACGGAGGCGCCGGTGGGGGCTTGGCGTCGGGTGCCGGAGAGGAGAGAGGCGATGATGAGGAGCGAGACGGGCACGGATGATGGGTGCGGCATAGGTTCGGTATGCCGGGGATCTTGGTGGCGGCTGAAGATGGAGAGGAGTCTTGATGAGGCGGCACAGTCGTTGTCGTCGTCGAGGCTTAGAAGGGCGGTCGTCGGTGGTCGTGCTGGGGCGTCGACGGTGGATGAGCTTGGTCGATGGAGGAGGAGTGGGGCTTGGTTGCAATGCAGTGGCTTGGAAGAACTCGGCGGTGGGTTGATGCAGAGATGGTGTGGCGAGGAGTTAGGCGAGGGGATTGAGCTCGGGAGGGGGTTGAGTTTTGGAGAGAGGAGAGGGAGGAGTTTGAGGTCGAGAGTGTGAGGGAGAGAGGAGTGAGCCGTTGGGGGAGCGGGTCGTAGGGGTGCGCGCGTCGTGGGCGTGAGGAGCGGGGCGTTGGCGTGGCAGGCGGCGACGTGGGGAACGTGGGTTCACACGAAAGAGGCGGGGTGGAGAACGAAGAGGTTAACGGGTCGGGAAGTAAGGGAACGGGCCGGGCTGGGCCGGAAAAGCTTGGGCCAGAGAAAATAATTAAGGATTTTACTAGTTGGGCTTGGAGGAACTGTGGGCTGGCTGGTCTTGGGCACGGCTGAGTGGGGTTTTAATGTTGGGCCGGGGAAAATAAATGAATGGAAAATTAGAATGGGCTGAGGGGGGGATTTTAATGTTAATAAAAATTAATTTGGATTGGGCTGTGGGATTTGGGTTAAGGGAGAAGGAAAATATATATATGGAAAATAAGAAAGGGTTGGGAATTTAAAATACTACAAATAATTTGTAATTATAAATAAATAGATTTGTAAGTAACCCATTTTATAAAACACGGATATTGGTGTATATAAAAGAACCGGAAGGATTCGTTCATTACTGAACTCTTCCTCTTGTGTGTGTTCTGTATACTAGGAACTGTAGTTTGATTTAGAATGTCAATGCTTTTATATAACGTGCCTGAACCGATCAACTTTTGAAATAGGAAATGTTCAAAATATTATCCAACAATACAAAATTTTATCCTTTCTTTAATAAATAAAGAGATTGATATGATTTTGTATATCAGGTTCGGTATCTAATAGCATTTCTTCAGAATCAATGTATTTGGAAATACATGGTGATAGTGACCAACAGACTTGGCTGCAACATTTGCACCGTTTTCTGTCTCATGAAACTTGTCACCCGTTCTCAGTTCTCTACCTTTCTGTAGCCCTATGTAACAGATTAGATATCTGGGATCCTGATCCGGTATCAAATACCCAGGATGCAGAGGATACTGAGAAACAGTTCTTTATAATGAACACACCAGAAGGAGATGCATCACATGTACTTTCTTCGTTTGGGCGGTATGGGAATCCTGGTATTCCCCTATTTCCTACTCTGTCTTATAACAATTATAAGTTGGAGCGGACCAACGTTCCCCAGCTCAGTATAACAAGCGGATTCGGTCAATACATCCATATTATTATCTTGATTAAGGCGTGATATGGTCGCTACCTGGAGAGAGAGAAGAAAACACTCTGCGTGCGCTCTTGCAAGATTAGATTGGTTACATATTTTATCTAATCAGGATAGCTCCCACTGTTTTTATCAAATCTTCCTTCAAACCCTAAAAGGAAAGACTAGCCGGGATTAATTACATTCTACAAGTTCGTCAATCTTTCAGCCAGGCCAGTGTCGGTACTTTGAGGGAGATTCCCCGTGCTTTCGCACGGACCTAATTAAAGTAAATCTCGTTTTCCCAGGGGCGTAACCCCTTTGACACCTTTCTAGACACCTACTTAATCGGCTAATTGTAAAGTGCAAAACTCTCCCAGGAGTAACAATTACTCGCAGTGGGTATCGGGATCCAACTATTATATAGAAGGTATGCAATCTCATTGCAAATTTCAACACTTGAAATTCCCGATAAAGGTTTTTACCCCTAGCACCTATGACCTTAACTATGGTCAACAAATCATAAGCACTAGTCAAGTTCTACCCGTCATTTCGTGATTAATTAGACCCACCCACATGACCGTTAACTAAGGTCAACAAAGTCACGCGACTGTCCTAACTAATCGCATCATATGTGGTGTAGGAAGACATCACTTAGCTACCGTACACTGTGCATTGACTATGGTCAACAAACACAGCATGAATACTAAGTACTCTACTTCCTAAAATGACGGAGAGCTGCGAATGGTTTTTAATAAAACCTTTAACGCTTTGAACTTGATCTCGTTGCGGAATCAAATGGGTTTTAAAATGGAGTGTTTTTTATGCTTTTCTAGTTTTGCTAAAGGGGTCACTCCCGGTGAAGGGATCGTCGGCCCTTTCCTCATCGAATAAGGTGCAGGATATATCATATATACCACTGTGCAAAGCAAAAACTATAGAAGCAATCAAAAGACAAACCGAGGGTTGTAGCATCTGCCAGTTATTGCTAAAGGAGTCACTCCCGGTGAAGGGATCTCGGTCCTTTCCTTATCGAATAAGGTGCAGGATGTTCTACAAGGAACACCGCGATGCAATGCAAGAATTGTAGCTACCTGTTTTTATTTTGAAATTCGATTCCACAACATCTTTTAGGTTTATTTTCTTTCATTAATCTCATTAATGAATGTCCCATCATTTAAGTCCGCCTAAACATCACAGATAAATATAACGTACACTTATGCCATCCGCATTCGCCTCGATGTCCCGTCTGCACCGTTAGGTTAGGTAACTAACGCCAGAGCGAGGCAGGGCTAGCGCGGGTGTAAAACATAAGCAACGTCTATATAATATATCATATATACTATATACAATATCTATCTGAACATATCACATGATCACATCACAGATAACGCAGCAGAAAATATCATATGAAATATTGGATATACTAGGACGTCCGTGTTTTCAATACGAGCCAGTATAAAACACGGATTCCACGGTCGCGATGAATAGCTAATCCCACACCCCTAGACCCCTACGAGAGCGGCAAGAAACCCTACCAATTCTAGGGTTAGGAGACCCGGACTCGACTCCTCGAGATGGTCTCCCACTGGACCCTAAAACCCGGTTACCTATGGTCCCCTCCTTGGGTCTATCCTAATGCGGAAAAGTTAACAATATACATCAACGGTGACATCTTCCGCAACCTGGAAGTGCCCCAATAAAAGAATATTACATACAAGGATTTTTTATATGAATGAAAATGAAAAACACTCATCTCACATAAAAACCCCCGGCTATTCAAACACGACGATCCAATATAACATATCCAGCAACACATAACATCACATGTCATCAACGTAAGTAAATATGCGCATCCCAATTGTCGTTGACATATAGCAACGAAACCGGCGATATCACATATTACACTTACGGTCACAGAAAAGAAAGTATAAAACTACAACAGTTGGAATCCGCAAACTCTTTAGACATCGCATGCCTAATCAAATGAATCCCTTAGACATCGCATGCCTAACAATTATAAACCCCGCATTTTAGTCTCATTATCGAAAACACTTTTCAATATAAAGTCGGGCAATTCAACAGGATTCCCGGCATCCAGAACGAATGTTCGTCACAAACTTCAGTAGACGGCCGCACCCCTCGATACCGTCGACGAAGTGCACTAAGGCGGAACACCGCTGCCGCGAGCACCCGAACAGATGCTTTTTGGCGACGGGGTTCTCCTACAGTCACTTGGTCGGGGCTATGGGGTGTAGCTGTCTATAAGTTTACCGGCGAGTATCCGCGTACGCTACGTGATTGCGACGAACTTTTGATCACATCAAAATCCCATGGCAACCAATCAAGTGAGACTAAAATGCTGTGTTTATAACATCCAAATCAGTTATCTCATAACTACTTGTGGATTCCAAATATTTTATCACATTCCAGATAAATAGAAAATGTTAAACTTTCCGATCGAACAATCAAACACCCAAGTTTTCCCGAAACACCTCAACACATGAAATAAGTTTAAAAACATTCACTTCATGCCTCAGTACCAACGGTCCAGCCGTAGAAGGGTCAAGCCAACGCCTCACATGTGGCACGCCGTACTGCCCCAAACCCTAAGGTTCAAAGGGCAGTTCAAGACGGTCACATAATCGAGTTAAGGTTTGTTTTCTTCTAGAGGGACCATCGCGTTACTTGCACTACTTAGAACGTCATTAAACTACGGAAAAATCCAACAATTGGAAATTTCCCGGAGGGGAAAAAGTGGGTATTTATATCCGGTCGAACAATCTAACATGTTCTAAAATAATCCGGATAAACACATAGACAAAGTTAGACAATCCGATCAAATCTACGAACTCCCAAAACAACCCAGAAAACTCAACTCTTGAGTACAGATTAAAAATTCCCAGAAAAAACAGCACTACAATATAGGAATTACTGTGCAAAATTCAATGAAGGATGCTGCCGTACGGCCGCGGAACCGCCGCACGAGCCATGCTCGTGCCGCGGTTCCGCGGCGGTTTGATTGACTTGGGCTCTCATTTTGCATAGTAACTCCTAGAAAACCCTGCTGATTTTTCTGCATACACAAAAATCCCAGATTTGAAAAAATGTACAGAGAAAGGTTTTGGATTAGGGTTTCGGGTTCGATCGGGTTTCTAACTTCGTCTACTCATCGCCTAAGGCTCTAACTAGGCTCTGATACCACTGTAGGGTTCCTAGGCACACTGATAAGGTTCTACAACTGATCAACCATGCCAAAATCAAATTTTTTCATGTGCCAAAGGACCCTATACTAGATCGTTAACTAGAGGTAAGGCGAAACAAGCAAGTAAACTACTTTAGCTACAAGTGAAAGTGACTACAACCTTTGTAGATCCGGTCCTCCACTTCTCTAGCTCCGTGTTGACGTCCCACCACTGCGATCATCGGAATCCCGGACTCTAGCGTCGGTTTCATCGGAAAAATGGGCGGGCTAGGTCGTTGACTTCGATGCCGAAGATGATCTACGTCGAGGCGACTCAAACTCAAGCTCCATATTCACTTGGTCATAAAACTTGTAAAGATAACACACTCTACTACATGGAAAGTGGTAGAGGATGAAGAAATAGGAAGTGGGTTCACTTTGGAATTGGATTTCTCACTTGGAATCATCACTTGGAAATTTCTAGCAATGGTTTCTTCTCTTCATGAAGAAGAAGAAGAAGGAAAAGAATATGATGAGAATAATAAAATCAATTGATCTTATCATAATGCAACCATGGATTAGTGTAACTAGTGTAGAGACTAAACTAGGGTTTAGGTGAATGGTTAGGTTAAGGAAAGAAACAAAATGGTCAAAACTTTTCAAAGCTTCATGAAGCTTCAACTAAAAACCAAAAGAAGCCACCATTTTATTTCTTGCCCAAAAATAAATAAAATGAATAAGTAATTAAGAAAAGATAACAAAACCCTAATCATTAACCTAAACAAGGTTTAAAGCATACACACACCCAAGTTTGCATGTATCATCAAACAAGATACAATCTTGTGCACAAAAATATATCACATATACTACTTGTGCACATCAAGTGAGAAAATCCATCTTAAGTGAACAAATACTAGTTAATGTAAAGTAATATATCAAATATATAATTATACATCAAATCATTAAATAAACACTTGATTTAATGATCCGGTCATATCGCATATAACCGACTAATATCAAGTGTATCAATGTATCGAATCAACACTTGATTCGGTAACCCGGCTATATCATATATAACCATCCAATGATACAAATCGCAAGAATAGAATACAGTATCACATACTGGTATTATTTTCGGTCCCGCACATATCTCATACGCGCTCCTATTTCGTTTCGCTTGAGCCAGGAAACCTCTGTGTAGGACTCTAAAGACTCGTCAATACGCCGGCAGCAGGTGATGATCATATCAAACACCCATAAGCCGCAAGCGGTCTGCTAAACGTAACGGCCACCCGGGTATTGAGCGATCAGAAGATCAATGAGCAAGCCCACTCACACTCCTGTGAATCCAACCAGTAACACTTACCGTACAGTCCGGTCTGTTCGTCTGATATGTCGCATATCTCGCCTAGGGGTGGTAAACGTCAGACCCCAATAGCTTGATAAGTCATGCCGATGTAAGGTCCATAACAAGCGTGAAACTACTGATAACTCTTACCAGTATATCACAGCAACCCTGGCCAGGGATTTCTAGTTATGGCCAGTCGAGCATAGCGCAACATCAACCCCCAATACCGGGAGAGACGAATCCCCTCCTATCGCTCATTGCCTCCATGTGAATCGGGATTGTACCCAAAAACCACCTGTTTGCACGACTCAGTAGAGCCGTGGTAGGGTGGAAATCAAAGCACAGTGGGAGACACACAAGACTCTATGACGATCTCGGGTCAACAGACTAAGCTGTACCAGTGTCACCAGAGAACTGCCATCTGACGTGAGGTATAATACCATCTGGGAGTTCTCGGCGAGTCCGTTCAGTGTACCCAGTCATCACTGAGCACCCGCATACCATCTCTGATATCAAACACCAATGGATATGGGATCATCCATCGCCCATCACATGGATCGAGAAGATATACACTAGTCTACTCTGGAATATCGATGCCCCGTCTTGACATTCCCACGACTAGGAACAATGAAGGATGTACTCATTGACTACCCAGGCCCCACTAGTACGATCTGCATCATAGTCCTGGAAGTCGAGCACACATCCTAGGGGCTTTATCAACATGCAATAGAGAGACAGAAAGTATACATGTTAAGATAAAGAGCAACCAGATAGCGTACTATCATGTCGAGCAAGAAAGTCCTACCTATATATGTCCCAGTATCCACTACAATATACATCCAATGTACATTAATGGCCTCTAGGGCATACATATAACTAACACTTTGGCCCAATTTGGAATTAAGACCAATTAATTATATTATGAGCCCATTAGCCCAGTTAAGTTTGAATTGAGGACTTATGGCCAGTTTGGGCTAAGTCCAATCATGTTTAGAATATTGGCCCTCTGTTGGTTCATTGAAGGAGAGGCTTTGCCTCTAGAAACTTAGCTAATTGGGCTAAGCTAGTGTTAAACACTAAAGACCAACAGTGTCGAACACTGGGAATAAGATTAGCAAGTTAGTGTTAAACACTAAAAAAATAGACAGTGTTAAACACTAGCAACAGGGTTTTCAAATTAGTGTTAAACACTAAAGCTAATCAGTGTTAAACACTGGAAACAGAGATTTCAAATTAGTGTTAAACACTAAAGCAAATCAGTGTTAAACACTGGAAACAGAGATTTCAAATTAGTGTTAAACACTAAGAAAATCAGTGTTAAAACACTGGGAACAAAGTCTTCAAATTAGTGTTAAACACTAAGGAGAGAGGGGTCACGTGTGGACACGTGAGAGCACCCTGATTCCCCTTATTTTATTCTGCCAAAAGTATTGAATATTTTATATAATTTCTTTTAGAGCATCACATGCTGTCATATGGGAATTTGGGTATCTGACTGTTAAAGCTTTTGCCAAGGGGTCACGTGGTAGCACGTGAGGGCGCCCATAACTTCTGTTTCTTTTGCTTTTTCTTTGTGTGCTTCAAGGGTCACGTGGGGCACGTGAGGCGTTGCCTCAAAGTTCTTTTACTATGGATCTTTGCAGGGGTCACGTGGTAGCACGTGACTCTGGTTCTTTGCATGTTTTAAAGATTTGCTCATCTTTTAAGAATTAAATTCTTCATAGGGTTAAACCCTAGCAATAAACTTTAGAGGAATTAAATTCCTAATTTCTTCTGAAGAATTATATTCTTAGATAGGGTTAAACCCTAATTTCTTTTCTGTAGGAATTAAATTCCCCATATATGTAAAGAATTAAATTCTGGCGTAGGGTGAAACCCTAATTTCTTTTTTAAGGAAATTAAATTCCCGTGAGTTTGAGAGAATTAAGTTCTCAATTAGGGTTAAACCCTAGTTCTGTCCATTCTGAAGGAATTAAATTCCTAAGGTTAAACCCTAATTTTATCTTAAAGGAATTAAATTCCTATAATTCTGTGAGAATTAAATTCTCAAAACTCAATTCCTCCCCTATGTTTTAGATCTGCATGGCAAGATCTCAACCCAATGAGAATTAAATTCTCAATTCATGGGGAGATGTGCACTTTGCAGATTCTCAACCAGAGAAAGAACTAAGTTCTTTTCTTTATATAAGAGTTAAACTCTTTTGAGAATTAAATTCTCTTTTTGACGCCTCTCTTTTCTTATCTAGGGTTTTTCTTTTATAGAGAATCAAATTCTTCCTTCTGAATTTTCAGGAAAAGAATCAATCTGTTTAGTGAATCTTTCATTGAAAGATTTGATTTGTTTACTGAGAGATTTGATTTATTTTCATCATTGATCCGGGCCTTTAAATTATTAGGTGAATTTTATTCACCATTGGATTTTAAATCCAAAGATATCTCTTTGTTATTTCGGTTAGATTTAGGGAAAATCTTTCCATGTCCAAGATTTTTCCATAAATTGGTGATGTTTAATCACCTTTAGGTTCTTGATCCAACGGTTTCAGATAATTCTTCTCTATTTTGGAAAGATTTGAAATATCTTTCCTCAGAATTTAATTCTGTTAAAGAATAAGGCTTTTAAAGCCGGTCACGTGTGGCCACGTGACCGTTGGTCACGTGTGAGCACGTCACCCCTGGTCACGTGTAAGCACGTGGCCCCTGGAATGGGCTTCTCTCCTTCTGTGCTCTGTTCTCTGCCGCTGCTTAAACCATCACGTGCCAACACGTGACCACTGGTCACGTGTGGGCACGTGATGCCTCAACTGAAGCTTTTTCCTGATTTTTAATCAGGGAATAAATGCCCCCACAGCGTTGTTCTCACGTGTCAGCACGTGAGTGAAACGCTGTCACTTTTATGACCGTTGGATCCATCTAGGGAATCGGGAAGATGAAGCGTCTCCATCACATCCTATAAATATAGGGGTCTCTTCAGAAGCGCCTCTACTCTTGCTTATCTTCTTCCTTGCAACTTTTTTCTTGGGAATTTAATTCTCGTTTCCAGAGCTTAGTTCTCTGCCTCAAACCTTTTCCAGAGTTTAACTCTGTTCTAAGAAGACCCTTTCTTCAGGTAAAGATCTTTGAACGATCGGAGAACTTTCCCAGCAACCACCACGGGATTTTAAATCCAGATCAAGGGTTTTTCCCCTTGACAAGAACACACATTTCTTTTTGTTTTAAGTTCTTCCACAAGAACAGAAACCCATCTAATTTTCAAAATGTAGATCTCTTAGGGTCTCTTTAACCTTTAGGGAGATGATGGTGTCGGTTGTCCCTTCCATGAAATTTAAATCTATCCTCAAGGAGCTCTGGCTCTGGAACAACAAACTTCTGGGAATTTAATTCCCTTTTTCAAGAAGGAATTTAATTCCTATGAGGAACTAAGTTCTTCCCATGGGGACTTCATGGGTTTTCTTTGCCCTGAGTTCTCTTTCTCAACCGGGAGGAAGAAGTTTGTAATGAATTTCCATGATCGTTATTTCAGGTATCATGGATGCCCATTTGTATGATCTTGATGAGATCATTTCTTACGGGAATATCCATGCACTGGGCCACAGCCAGAACCAGGAGTTCACCAACGCTCAATGTGCTGAGATCATGAGCCGCTTCGACGAGTACAATGGTCGGCTACTCCCTCGCCGCTCTTCTCTTCTGAGACTGATCATGCTAGCGATCTGGGAGGCGCTCCCTCTCTTCTGCACCGGCGTGCCGCTTAGGGCATTGGACGCCGCCGAGGACAAGGTACATTCGGTGTACCTGATGAGCCTAATCTCGAATAGGAGGCGAGACAACCTCATTGATCTCTTGCACCAGGCTTTTCAGCAGTCGGCCATACTTACTGCTTATCGGAGGGTAGAAGACATTCATGAGGACCCCGACGCTTGTGACCGCGAGAGAAAACATACTCGGATGGTTAGAAATGCTGGAAGGATCTTGGACAAAGCCACATTTGAGTTTCTCAATCCGTGCCCCGCGTCCGAGGTCTTGCCGTTGTAATCGTTTCCCCCCTTTTTTTTATTTTGTATGAACTTTTTAAAGTATGAATGATAAGTTTTATCGTGCCCTTCTGTGGTTGCATGCCTTTTTTGCGGATTTTATCATTTTTGCTATTGTTGTTGCTGATGTGTTTAGTGTGTAAAGCACTGTTTCATTTTTCAGTACATGTCAAGTTTGGTGCTCACGCGCTCCGCACGTGGGGTCCCTTTGATGGGGCTGTTTAGTTTTTCATGCCATATTCTCTGTGTACATCATTTAATGCTAAAAAGGGGCCTTGGAAATAGTCCCATCTCCTTGATTTCCAATGCTTTCCCTTTTTTTAGGTCTCGGAAATAGTCCCGCCATGCAGGATTCTCCGTGCGCATCATTTAATGCCCATCTTTATAACCTGAGGCCATGGCCTTCTTTTTCTCTTCACGGAGAAATTTATTCTCAATTTAGTGCGATTTATCTTGAGGAAACGACTGGATGCCGTGGCCTGCAACCGCCCTCATGCTCGTCGACAGCCATGGGAAGTTCCTATCGAGGAGATGATCCCCCGCTTTGCCGCACGATTGGTGGATCCCCTCTTTACCGACGACGAGTGCGACTCAGTAGCATATGAACTCTCGATCCGCAGGGGGTCTCCCCTCCCAATGGGCTCCCTCTGGCTCCGGATGATTCTTGCTGTCGTGCTTGCCGACATCCCTCCTCACCCGGCGAAGATGACCCTGGTGATGCTTGATGCGGCTGAAGAAAAGCTCGTGTGTTTTCACGAAGCGTGCCCGATTACTCAGGCTTTGAAAGATTGCTCAGTTCAACTGCTGGGCCAAATAAGAGCCCGATGGGCTATTATGTCTGATTTTATGGACGAACATGGCACCAATCGGTGGGGAGCGACTCCTCGCGAGAACCGTCGCTTGATGTGCTGGAGAAAGCAGAGAGAGAGATGGAGAATTTTGTTCTTTGTTTTGTTAACCCTTGTGCTACCGATCCCTTATTTGGTGACCTTTTCCCGCTAGCGTAGTATATTCAAATTAGTTTTCGCATGCTTTTATGTTGAATTTTCATGTATGCTGGGTACTCGTATGTATGTTTTTTCTTGCATAAATGAGCTTTATGTTCTTCCCATGAGAACATTCTTTAATTGCGAACACTATCATCATGTTGCATGCACATTAGAGCTTTGGGTATTATTTCTTTTCGGATATTCATTTAGTTGCGAATGCATGCTTGATAGGATATACAGCGGAAATTTTTCTTGTTGCTTCCCATACCAGATGATGTGCGCGTGTTTGAGATTGACTATTGCTATCGACCGGGGGCTTGTTTATACAGTCTCGAGCGCACACATCCTGTTTCAAAGGCTGCGGTCGTGAAAGCGGGCTTGCGTGGTCTGATAAAGCGATGTGTGGCGAACATGGTGTCGTGCGAGAAGAGGCTTGGCCGCAAATTCTCGGAGAGGGAGATGGCCTCTAAGATGCTGACCGAGCTCCAGATCAACCTTACAGCCAAAACCAACAAAGCGTACGAACTCTGGCGAGTGCTTTAAGAGTCTATCAAAGAGGTGGTGGCCCTCAATAAAGCTTCCTTGTTCACTCGCGAAAGGGTTGAGGCTCACAAGGCTACCGAGAAAGAGCTCGAAGGTCGGCTTGCCTCATATTAGGCCTAGCAGGCTCAGGCGGAGGCCCGTCTTCTGGCGATCCTGAATCATGAAGCTGTGGCCCAGCAAAAGAAGGATGAGCTAGCAAAATTGCTAAATCGCCCGTCGGCTTGAAAACTTGTATCTTTTCCTTTCTTTTGTATATACTCCTGAGTGAGAGTATTTTCTTTTTGTTCTTTCATGAATTGTACTTTGTATTCATTTTGGTTTATGAATAAAGACATATTTTTCTTCTCAATGGTGTGTCTCCTTTTTATTGAATGTGTTCTGCGGACAATATATCTTAGTCTCTTTGCAGGGCAGCGATGGCTTAGGATTCAGGGTTAAGATCTACCTCCTAAGACTTTTGAGCTTTACGAGCCGTGAGGGTCTTATAAAGAGTTTTTCTCTCTACAGGTCAAGAGGATCCCGTAGGTATAAGTTCTTCTTAAGAATCATGAGGATTCTTAAGCGGGTTTTCCTTTGAGAGTCGTAAGGATCTCACAAGAAAGTTTTCTTCCTTACAGGTCGTGAGGACCCTCAAGTGCTGGGTGCGGTCGCCCTTATCCGTATTTCACGGGGTCAGGGGTTGGTTTGGGATGGTTTCCAGGGTATCGTAGTTTAAAGACATTGCGGTCAAGATTAAGGACCTCATAGTCCGTGGGTTTGAGGACTCCACAGTCCAATGTTAGTTTTAAGACATCACGGTCAAGGTTAAGGACATCATAGTCTATGGATTTAAGGACTCCACAGTCCAATGTTAGTTTTAAGACATCACGGTCAAGGTTAAGGACATCAAAGTCCGTGGATTTAAGAACTCCATAGTCCGATGTTAGTTTTAAGACATCCCGGTCAAAGTTAAGGACATCATAGTCCGTGGGTTTATGGACTCCACAGTCCAATGTTAGTTTTAAGACATCCCGGTCAAGGTTAAGGACATCATAGTCCGTGGGTTTAAGGACTCCACAGTCCGATGTTAGTTTTAAGACATCTCGGTCAAGGTTAAGGACATCATAGTCCGTGGGTTTAAGGACTCCACAGTCCAATGTTGGTTTTAAGACATCACGGTCAAGGTTAAGGATATCATAGTCCATGGATTTAAGGACTCCACAGTCTAATGTGTGGTTACCGGGACCCGTCACCTCTTTGAAGACGTTGAGGAATTACAACGAAAAATATCAAATGATTGAAAAGATGTACCCTTGAACCAAGGTAAAATCAGTCTAGAATCATGGTGGTTGATCGTTAGTTTTAAGACATTACGGTCGAGGTTAAGGACATCATAGTCCATGGATTTAAGGACTCCACAGTCCGATGTTTGCTCTGGATGCTTCACACGGGTTCACTGCCGTGTTCGGCGAGGACCAGGCTCCGCTCTGGATGCTTCACACGGGTTCACTGCCGTGCTCTGCGAGGACCAAGATCCGCTCTGGACGTTTTCCACGGGATCACAGAGTGACGTTATCCGCGTTCCACGTGACCAGAAATTTTGCTCTGGATGCTTCCCACGGGTTCACTGCCGTGTTCTGTGAGGACCAGGCTCTGCTCTGGATGTTTTCCACGGGATCAAAGAGTGACGTTATCCGCGTTCCACGTGACCAGGAATTTTGCACTAGATGCTTCACACGGGTT
The DNA here is from genome assembly GCA_030015575.1 of Agapanthus africanus. NCBI lineage: Eukaryota > Viridiplantae > Streptophyta > Magnoliopsida > Asparagales > Amaryllidaceae > Agapanthus > Agapanthus africanus. Next base: position 464,569,843 of record JASDDO010000018.1, on the reverse strand, counting down.
CACTGCCGTGCTTGGCGAGGACTAGGCTCCACTCTGGACGTTTTCCACGGGGTCAAAGAGTGACGTTATCCGCGTTCCACATGACCAGGAATTTTGCCCTGGATACTTCCCACGGGTTCACTGCCGTGTTCTGCGAGGACCAGGCTCCGCTCTGGACGTTTTCCACGGGGTCAAAGAGTGATGTTATCCGCGTACCACGTGACCAGGAATTTTGCTCTAGATGCTTCCCACGGGTTCGCTGCCGTGTTTTGCGAGGACCAGGCTCCGCTCTGGTTGCTTCACACGGGTTCACTGCCGTGCTCTGCGAGGACCAGGATCCGCTCTGGACGTTTTCCACGGGGTCAAAGAGTGACGTTATCAGTGTTTCACGTGACCAGGAATTTTGCGCTGGATGCTTCCCACGGGTTCACTGCCGTGTTCTGCGAGGACCAGGCTCCGCTCTGGACGTTTTCTACGGGGTCAAAGAGTGACGTTATCCGCGTTCCAAGTGACTAGGAATTTTGCACTAGATGCTTCACACGGGTTCACTGCCGTGCTTGGCGAGGACTAGGCTCCGCTCTGGACGTTTTCCACGGGGTCAAAGAGTGACGTTATCCGCGTTCCACGTGACCAAGAATTTTGCTCTGGATGCTTTCCACGGGTTCACTGCCGTGTTCTGCGAGGACCAGGCTCCGTTCTGGATATTTTCCACGGGGTCAAAGAGTGACGTTATCCGCGTTCCACGTGACCAGGAATTTTGTTGATTGTATCCGTATTTTACGGAGTTGGGATTTGGCTCTCGGTCATTTGTATATCGCCGGGCCATGGAACTGGGAGTTGCCGCTGTTCCACTTCGCTCGAGATCGTATTTGCCGCAACGAGACAGATGTTGAGACGATCTCTAGGTCACTTGTGGCCCGTCGAGATTTGGCTTCTTCTTTTGATGAAACCTGAGGGGGAGGAGTATGATCCCTTCTTTGTTTGCGCCCCTGGATTGTATACAGGGATTGATGTAACATCACCTGTAGGGCATAAATTTCATTTTTATTTTATTTCTTTTTCCGCGATGCTCTATCATTTCAGCTTTTATATCGCGAAGGTCGCGATTGTCCCATCATTTCGGCTATTTTTCGCGGTGCCCAATCATTTCGGCTATTTATTTTTATTTTTTACTCGCTGCTTTTTATTGCGGGTTGCCCAATCATTTCGGCTATTTTTCATGCATACATTTTTACTTGCTGATTTTGTCACAAGTTGCCCTATCATTTCGGCTATTTCGTATGCATGTATGGCCATAGTCACATAATTCGCGAATTATTCGCCGAATTCGCGAATAATTCGCGAATTTTTGATCAAACGAATTATTCGCCGAATTATTCGCCATTGCCGAACTGGCCGAATAATTCGCGAATTATTCACGAATAATTCGCGAATTATTCCCGAATTATGTGAAAAAACAGCGAATAATTCAAAAAACTGCAAATAATTCACAAAATCAAAACCTAGCGTCTCATATATTAATTTATTGCTCGAAATCCTTCCCGAACATTTCCCGAACACTTACCGAATCTTTCCCGAATACCTGCCAATTTTTTCCGAATAGTTCTCCGAATCCGAATTTTCGACCTCGCCGAATTATTCCCGAACGGCGAATTTGTGACTATGTGTATGGCTTGTTGGCTTTTTGCTGCAAGCTTGAATTTACACACCGATTTCGGCATCAACACCGCTACAACTGGGATATTGCCTGGAGCGAATCATCATTTGCTTCTGTCGATATCGAACAAAGGTAGCTTAGCGAACAGGGTTAAGATCCTGTCGACTAAGGCTTTTGACTTCATGAGCCGTAAGGGTCTCACAAAGGTATTTCTCCCTACAAGTCGTGAGGATCTTGTAGGTGTGTTTTCTCCTTGGGAATCGTGAGCATTCCTAAGTGCATGTTCTCTTGCAAGTCGTAAGTATCTTACAAAAGGGTTTTCTCCTTATAAGTCGAGAGGACTTACAAGGGTTGTTCACCATATGAACATATCCCTAGTCACGGATAGGACTTGGTTAGGGGAATGTTTATTCGCGCCCGTGGATTGTATACAAGGGTCAGTATAAGCCGCTTGTAGGGCAATGTCGAAGGTTGGGGGGGGGGTTTGCTTAAGAACAGGTTCAGGTTTCTGTAACTTAAGACTTTCAAATCTTATGAGCCGTGAGGGTCCCATAAGAGAGTTCTCCTTACGAGTCGTGAGGATCTCGCAAGTGCAATTTCTCCTTAGGAATCGTGAGGACTCCTAAGTGTGTTGCTCCCTTGTGAGTCGTAAGGATCTCACGCGGGTGGTTTCTCCTTACAAGGTCGTGAGGATCCTGCAAGTGTCCTTTAACGAGGTTGCGCCCTCTCGGGTTTTCACAAACACTCGCCGGTAGCCCTGCTGATTTTACTCACGGAGCCCTTTCGGGTTTTCATCCATGCCCATTTCTCTTATGGACATACCGTTTTTATTTTTATTATTATATTTTATTTTATTTTTTATCGGCTTTGAGATGCTGCAATCCACCGTAGTTTATCGACATCTCGGTCAACAGCTATTTTTAGGACATAGTGGTCCATTGCTAGTTTAAGGACGTTTCGGTCCGTCGTTAGTTTAAGGTCATTTCGGTCCGTCGTTGAAGAAGGCCGGTTACTACTTATAGAGTTCGGGCTTAGGAAGATAGCGAGCGGACATGGTCGTCGTCATCTATCATTGACCTAGGCCTTGACCCGTTAAGTGCAGTATTTCTTCAGGAAGCGACCGTTTATTGGCCTGAAAGGTTTTTCACCGTGCATATCCATGAGTAGATATGCTCTACCCTGGTAGACCTTGTCTATAATGTACGGGCCTTCATAGTTCAGCTCGAATTTTCTCCGCTTGGCGCGATTGGGAATCATAGGTCTTTTGACCACTAGCACGAGTTCGCCTTGGCGGAATGTCCTCGGCCTAGTCAATCTTTCGTATGAGCGTGTCATCTTTGCTTTGTAAGCCTCCATATTTTGTTGCGCTATGAGCCGGGTTTCATCAAGGGCATCAAGCTCCTCAAGACGAAGGTGAGCGTTTTCTTCGTCTGTCAGCTTGTAATGGACTGCCACTCGTAGAGAAGGTAACTCTATCTCAAGGGGGAGTACTGTTTCTATACCGAATACCAGCGCGTACGGCGTTGTGTTCGTGTCCGTCTTGAACGTAGTTCGATACGCCCAAAGAGCTTCTTGCAGTCTCTCGTGCCAGTCCTTTTTGTTTCGGGACACCGTCTTCTTCACGATCTTTGTCAAGGTTTTTTTGAAAGCCTCAGCTAGACCGTTAGCTCGGGGATTATAAACCGAGGAGTATCTCCAATCTATGTTGTGTTGTTTTGTGAAGCGGCTAATCTTGTGGCTTCTGTAGGCTGGCCCATTAACGGAGATGATCCGTCGTGGAGTTCCAAACCGATAAATGACGTGCGTTTTGAAGAAATGGAGGATATTCTCCGTCTTCACTTCCCTCAGCGGTACTGCTTCTACCCATTTGGAGAAGTAATCAGTTGTTGCCAAAATGAATCGATGTCCTCTGGACGATACTGGTTCGATAGGGCCGATTATGTTAGTCCCCCACATTTCGAACGGCCAGCTAGCCACCATTGGATGTAGTGGATTTAGGTGCTGATGGATAAAGTCTCCATGAATCTGGCACTCATAGCATTGCTTCGCATATTCGAGGCAGTCATGAATCAACGTGGGCTAATAGTAGCTCATTCGTTTAATCTTCAACTTCATCTTCGGGCCCGCTTGGTAAGAACCGCAGAGCCCATCGTGAACTTCCTGAACGACTCTTTTCGCTTCGTCAGGTCCCAGGAATCTCAACCACAGAGAATCAAACGACCTCTTGTATAGGGTATCATTGACGAAGGCGAAAGACAAAGCTCGTTTCGTAAGCTGATGTCTTGAGGACGCATCTTCAGGCGTTCGACGGGATTTGAAGTAGCCTATGAAGACTTCTCTCCAATCTTCAACCTTCTCTTGGTCCTTTATTTGCATAGCCATTTGCTCGGTTGATTCCTTTTCCTCAGATGATTCCGGAGATATTTCTGCCGGTGTGAGGACCCGACGGCTTTGTACCACGATTCTGACGTCATCGAGATTTTCATCAGCCAGTTCTTTAGCGAGCTTGGCTAACGCATCCGCCTTACTATTTTCCGCACGCGGTATGCTTTCCAGCATGTAGTAGGGAATTTGGGTCAATAGTTGCTGCACCTTTTCATCGTACTTTACCAACTCTTGTTTGCATGTTTGGTAGTCGCCGTTTACTTGAGTAACGACCAGTTGGGAGTCTCCGTATATGAGGAGGTTCTCAATCCCCATGTCGATGGCGATCTCAAGGCCTGCTATCAAAGCTTCGTATTCGGTTTCATTGTTAGTCCTCGGCTCTGTCAAGGAGAAAGCAAAGCGCATTATCCCTCCTTGTGGGATTACGAAGATGAGGCCTACCCCTTATTTGATTATAGGGGTGTTTTGTTTGCGCTTCTTCATGGAAAACGCTCCGTCAAAATAGAGTTCCCATCGGGTACCACTTCCGTTGATCGTGTTAAACGCATGTTCGTCTGGCAGCTCGCAATTCAAGGGAGAGTCGGTAGGTATTGGATGCTCAGCGAGAAAGTCGGCGATGGCCTGGCCTTTCACTGCTTTGAGAGGCTGATAGGTTATCGAGAACTCCATCAAGAGTAGGGCCCATTTAGCGAGTCGCCCCGTCAATATGGCCTTCGACATCAAATATTTAAGGGGGTCCACCTTCGAAATGAGACGGACTTCATGCCCCAACGCATAGTGCCGGAGTTTTGTTATCGCGAAGATCAATGCCAAGCAGTGTTTTTCGATGGGAGAGTAGTTGCTTTCTTCCCCCAGAAGAACTCGACTTAAATAGTAGAGCGCTCTCTCCTTCCCTTGGTCGTTCTCTTGTGCCCACAGCGCGCCTAAAGAGCCTTCGAGGGCGGTTGTATGAAGAACGAGAGGCTTTCCCTTGACCGGAGCAGCCAGCACTGGCGGGTTCTGCAGGTACTGCTTGATCTCGTCCAGTGCGCCTTGGCATTTGTGATCCCAGACGAACGGGGTCTCCTTCTTCATCAGGTGACTGTAAGGGAGGCACTTGTCTGAAAGGTTGGCTATAAATCGCCAGATGTACATGAGCTTCCCTTGGAGAGACCGCAATTGTTTGAGAGTCCTTGGCGGTGGCATTTCCATGATCGCCTTGATCTTCGACGGATCTATCTCGATACCCCGGTGCCGGACAATGAACCCTAGGAACTTGCCTGAGGATACCCCGAACGCGCATTTGAGGGGGTTCATCTTCAAGTTGTATTGCCGAAGGCGTTGAAATACGGTTTTCAGATGCTCTAAATGCTCCTCGTACGATTTGCCTTTCACCATGAGATCGTCGATATAACATTCGACGATTTCATGTATGAGGTCATCGAAGATCTTCGTCATGGCCCTCTGATAGGTGGCACCGGCGTTCTTTAGACTGAAGGGCATAACTTTATAGCAGAATATTCCCAGAGGGGTCCGGAAAGCGGTGTGCTTCTGGTTTTCGGGATGCATCTTTATCTGGTTAGATCCTGATGAGCCGTCCATGAAGGAGAAAACCTCATGAGTGGACGTGTTATCTATCATCAGCTCAGTGACTGGCACTGGAAAATCATCCTTCGGGCAGGCTTTATTGAGATCCCGGAAGTCCACACATATGCGCACTGTCCTATTTTTCTTCATTACCGGGACGATATTGGCGATCCAATCAGGGTACTGAACCTCCTGGATAAACCCAGAGTCGATCGGCTTCTTGACTTCGGCGTTGATGCTCATCTCAAGCTCGAGCAGCATTCTTCTCAGCGCTTGTTTGACTGGCTTGACGTCCGGGGATATTGCCAATTTATGGACAGCTATTTCTGGATCTAGTCCTGGTATTTCGGAATAGTTCCATGCGAAGCAATCTCTATGCCGCATAAGCACGTCTTTTAACGCAGCCATCCTTTCTTCAGATAGCAATTCACTGAAAAATGTCGATCGCGGGTCATTTGTTGTCCCCAACTCAATCTTCTTGAGGTTATGTGCAGTAGTATGTATGCCGTCTTCCAGCTCTTTCGGCGCTGGTGGAAATTCTGAGATTACCTTGTCATCGCTGTTTTCGAAGCACCGAGGAAGGTCATCCATATTCTCGGGCTCTCCTGTTGATATTGTTATCATATGACAAGTTCGGACTCGCTTCCAAGACCGATGTGGATATGGTTCTGCTCTTGTGGCTTTGGGTTCGTGTTTTTGTGGTGGCGTTACCCTCCAGCTGCTGGACAGAGCAAACCTGCCTTGCTGATATTGATCTTCGACCCAGTTCTTGAAGGTGAAGCAGTCTTCGAGGGGGTGTCCTATGGCACGGTGATAAGAGCAATAACCCGAATGAGAGACCTTGTTAGCTTGTTCAGGATGGTTAGACTCCGGAAGTGTAATCATTCGATGTTTTAAAGCGAGGTCAAGTATCTTCTTCGTCTTGTCTTGAGGGAAAGAATACGCTCGACTCATCTTCTTCATGAGGGACAAATCCGGACCGCGCAGTTCCCGATCACCTGACTCTTTGATCCCGTGTTGTCGTTGTTGAATCCCTTTCCCGCTCTTTGACATATTTTTGCCTCTGCGTCGGGCCTTTTGCTCAGCAGGTTGACAGGGAGGAGCATTTTCGTATTTTGCAGCCTGTTGAAGAAGATGTTGCGTCCTGGCTTTCTCGTAGATGACTATTTCGCGGTTATGGTCGTCCTGAGCTTTCTGACCCGCTTTCCTGATAAGCTTGTTCATTCGTTCTTCAAATGACGGACTCGACATTTTGATCGCGGGATCAAGTTTTGATAAGGGGTCAGCATTTCCCGAAAGGGCGTCCTCTTCTTCATCGGAGTTATATATGGCGTAGCTATCGTGGACTCGTTCCCGTTTCCCGGATCTCACATATCCAAGCCCAAGCGTCTCCATTCTCCCGTTGGGCAATTTGCGCTGAGTCCCTGTAAGTCTATGTCACGCACCCCACGAACTTGCGAGGAGGCGGAATATATGAAAAACGATTATCAAAACTTCGTAACACGGACTTGAGCGCATGAATCGTATCTAAACCATTGCTAACTAACTACTAGAGGTTTAACTACTCGGATACGAAGTTATACCTCACGTTACTTGTCCTTCGGGTCTTCATCGCGGTCCTCCACTCCTCATAGGCTCCTTGGAACATCGGCACCTCAACGGCCTCCTCGAATCAAAGATGATCCACCCGAGAGCTCCTACGCCAAGCTTTATCTCTAACTTGAGATAACTAGATTGCTCAAATTGCTAATCTAAGCTATCTAGGGGATATAGAGTAAGCTTATGGATGTATTAGTCTATCTAATCCTTGATCTCAACACATGAGAGGGAAGGATTAGGGTTTCAAGAGAGGATGAGCTTGAGGAGAGAGAAGGTGAGCATTAAGAATGAAATGAGATAATGATCTATCATAATATATATGAAGCATTATTTATTTATCCAAAAAAGAAATAATAGATTTTACAACCATGCTTCATAAATATCTATGAGTGATTCATCTCCATGAGTCATTAAGCATTTATGATGCATTAATGACATGGATGAATCATACAAATGAGTCACTAATCTCATTTAATGCAATGCCACCTTACCCCCCCAAGTCACCATGCTTCTAGAAGCTTCCCGACAAATTACGAGAACGCCCCTCCAATCCGTGAAAACACGGAAAAACTTTAGACTGTATAAATCCAATAACCCGATATTAGAATCTGGCTTAAACCAAAGCCGGCTAGTAAAAACTGTCCGAAAAGTCGTACGTGCGTAAACACACGTACGCGTCCGAACCCTTGTCGTAAAACCATACGACCTCTATATCGTTTCGCCTGGAGCAGGGAAACTCTCTGTGTGGGACTCTAAAAACTCGACACTACGCTGGCAGTGGGTTTAACCACAGACCGCAAGCGGCACTAGCTGTACGTAACGGTCTCCAGGTAGATGTCGATAAGAAAGCCGATGAGGAAACCTATCCAAACTCCTATTGAGCCTGATGTGACAATCTCTGTACAGTCCGGTCTGTTCGTCTAAGACTATCGCATATCGAGCCTAGTGGGCGGCAAGCGTCTGTCCCCTAATAGCTGTATAAGTCATGTCGGAGCGTAGCCTATTACACCCTGAGAAAACTACTGGAACCTACCAGTAAATCTCACTTGCCCTGGCCAGAGACTTTGCATAATGGCTCTCTGACACAGCACGATATCGACTCCCAATACCGGGAGAGACGAATCCTGTCTAACCGCCACTGCCTCCAAGTGCTCGGGACTGCACCCAACTGCTACCTGTTTGCATGACTCCTTTGAGCCGTGGTAGGGTAGCAATCTAAGAACAGTGGGACACACTCGAGGCAAAGTAGCAGTGTCAAGTCTGCGGACTATGCTGTACTCATGTCACCTGGGAACTGTTAACTGACGATGGATATAATACCAACCAATTAGTTCCCCTGCGAGTCCTGTCCGGTGTACCCGTAACCTAACGAGCACCTGTATACTATCTCCAGTACGACGTACTGATGGCTGTGGGACAGACCATCTCCCCAACTGGGATGAGAAGCGTACACACTTAGTCTACTTCGGAATATCGATGCCCTGTCTCGATAATCCTATGACTAGGGACAAGTATAGGATGTTGCTTACAGACTACCCAGCCTCCACTAGTGTGACTGCCATCACAACACTGGTAATCAAGCAAAGATCCTATGGGCTCTACTAATATATATAAGTGATATGTTACAAGAAACATATGCACATATTAAAGTAGACACAAACTAAGTAGCATACTACCATGTTTAGCAAGATTGTATATACAACTGTGAATATCCCAAGCTGCCATTAGGTAATATACATACAAGTATGATACAATAATGGCCCCTAGGGCATATACACTAACAATCTCCCACTTGCACTGGGGCCATGAGCTGGCATATCGTAGACCTATCATCTCGAATAGCCTCTCGAACTGCGTCTGAGGAAGGGCCTTTGTGAATGGATCAGCAATATTATTCTCCGTCTCTACTCTCTTCACCTCGATCTCCCGGCGATCGACGATCTCCCTGATCAAGTGATATCGCCTTAAGATGTGTCTGGACTTCTGATGGGACCTGGGTTCCTTCGCTAAAGCTATAGCGCCGTTGTTGTCACAATACAGAGGTATTGGACCAACACTGGTAGGAACTACCTGAAGTTCTGTGAGGAACTTCTTCATCCAGACAGCTTCTTTTGCGGCATCGCAAGCAGCTATGTACTCTGCTTCCATCGTTGAGTCAGCAACGGTCTCCTGTTTGGAACTTTTCCAACAGACCGCCCCTCCATTGAGGGTAAAGACATAACCCGACATGGACTTGGAGTCATCTTTGTCACTCTGGAAGCCGGAGTCGGCAAAGGCCTCCATCTGGAGGTCTTTTCCGCCATACACCAAGAACATCTCCTTAGTCCTCCTCAGGTACTTGAGAATGTTCTTTATTGCTATCCAATGATTCTCCCCTGGGTTTGCTTGATACCGGCTTACTACGCTTAATGCGTATGCTACATCTGGTCTGGTACATAACATCGCATACATTATAGAGCCTACCGCTGAAGCGTAGGGTATAATCGACATGCGATCCCTTTCCAAATCAGTCTTGGGAGACATATCTTTGGAGAGGGTGATTCCATGACAAGCCGGTAGGTTACCGCATTTAGAATCTTCCATACTGAATCTTTTCAATATGGTGTCTATGTATTTGGACTGCGAAAGTCCCAACATCCTTTTTGATCTATCACGATATATCCGGATCCCCAGAATGTATGTGGCATCACCTAGGTCTTTCATGGAGAATTTATGTGACAAGAATCTTTTGACTGACTGTAACATAAGAATATCATTTCCTATTAGGAGAAAGTCATCCACGTAGAAGACGAGGAGTACTACAGCTCTCCCTACAATCTTACTGTATATGCATGGTTCATCTGGATTTTTGATAAAGTCAAATTCTTTGACAGCATCATCAAAACAGATGTTCCAACTCCGCAATGCCTGCTTTAGTCCATTAATGGACTTAAGCAGCTTGCATACTTTACCGCTGCTCCCACTTTGAATGAATCCCTCTGGCTGATCCATATAGACGCTCTCTTCCAAATTTCCATTTAGAAAAGCCGTCTTTACGTCCATCTGCCAGATCTCATAATCGTGGAAGGCAGCAATAGCAAGAAGGACCCTGATGGATTTTAGCATAGCTACTGGAGAAAAGGTTTCGTCATAGTCCAAACCAGGTCTTTGACGGAAACCCTTTGCAACAAGTCTAGCTTTATAGGTTTCAACCTGTCCATCTACACCAATCTTCTTTCTGAAGATCCATTTGCATCCTACGGGTTTTTCCCCATCTGGAGAAAAGTCCAAAGTCCATACTTTGTTAGTGTACATGGACTCCATTTCGGTCCGCATTGCATCCAGCCATTTTACTGAGTCACCGCTCTGAATGGCTTGCTAGAAGCTAGTAGGCTCATCATAGTCAATAGTGCAATCCTCTCTATCCCCGTCTATGAGAAAACCGTAGTATTTCTCGGGCGGATGAGATTGCCTACTACTCCTACAGAGTGGCGTCGGGATGTCCCGTTCTCCTGAACCTTCTGGTTCTTCCAAGTTTTCAGTAATAGCTTGTGGTTCTGGAATTTCTTCCAGTTCTACTATTCTCCCACTTGTTCCTTTTTTTAAAAACTGATATTCCAGAAAGTGGGCATGACGAGAAACAAAAACCTTTTGTTCCTCTGCGTAATAGAAATAATATCCTTTGGAATTCTTCGGATATCCAACAAACTTACATTGTACTGATCGTGTCTCGAGCTTGTCCACATGCTGCTTTTTTACAAAAGCTGGACATCCTCATGTCTTAAAATGATTTAGACAGGGTTTAGTCCCACTCCACATCTGATATGGTGTGGTAGGCACAGTCTTGGTGGAAACCTGGTTCAAAAGATATGCAGCTGATTCTAGTGCATATCCCCAGAATGATAGCGGTAACTCAGCGTTACTCATCATGGAACAAACCATATCTAATAGGGTTCGATTCCTCCTTTCCGATACACCATTGTGTTGTGGTGTATATGGAGGAGTAAGCTGAGAGAGAATTCCATTCTCTTTTAAGTAACCCAGGAATTCGGTACTTAAGTATTCACCAGCTCGATCAGATCTCGGTGTCTTTATACTCTTGCCTGTTTGTTTTTCTACTTCATTCTTGTATTCTTGGAATTTCTCAAAGGCCTCGGATTTATGCTTCATTAAGAAGACATATCCATACCTAGAGAAATCATCCGTAAAAGTAATGAAATAGGAATAACCTCCTCGCGCATGTGTAGACATTGGACCGCACACGTCACTGTGTACGAGTCCCAAGAGCTCGCTTGCTCTTACTCCGTGTCCAGTAAACAGAGTTTTTGTCATCTTTCCTTTGAGACAAGATTCACAAGTAGCATAAGATTGATATTCGAACGGATTCAAATATCCTTCTCTATGTAACTTAGTCAACCTTCTCTCATTGATGTGTCCAAGTCTACAATGCCATAAGAAAGCCTGATTTATTTCTGGAGACTTTCTTTTAAGTATGTTCTGGACACTGAAAATCTGAGCTTGATTTAATACGTATATCCCGTTTTTTAATGTACCTGACCCAATCATAACTTGATTTAGGTGGATGTGAACCACATCGCTTACGAAAGTAAAATCATATCCTTCTTTAGAAAGTAAGGATACAGATATGATATTACAAGTCGTACCTGGTACATAAAAACAGTTACGCAGAATCAATATCTGCCTAGTTGTCAGTCCAAGATGATATTCCCCTACGGATTCAGCATTCATGCTCATTCCGTTAGCAACCGTGAGGGTCATGTCACCTATCCTGATAACCCTACGGTTTCTCAGAGCCTGTAGAGAATTACAGATGTGAGTTCCTGACCCGGTATCCAATACCCAGGAAGTAGGGTTAACTGACATACAGTTCTCTATTACAAACACACCCGAAGTTGAAGCCACAACATGCTTTGTATCCTGGTTACTGGCTTTGCTACCCCTGCAATCATTTTGCCAATGTTCATTCCTGTAACAATAGGAATGTCTCTCTTTTACTACATTCAGTTCCGAAACATTTGCCCTTTTCTTTCCTTCTACTTCCCTGGTTTTCTTCAGGGTAGAAGGCAGAGACTGTAGAATCAAGTCAATATCTGACTCGTTTCCTAACGTGGTTTCCAGGTCCTGGAGCTCATCAATATAGCTAGTCATTGTAAGGACGTTGTCCCCTACAGATGACCCGAAATCCAACCTCGCTTGAATTAATTCGTTTGAGGTCTCATATCTTGCGATATGAGATTGCTCTCCATATAAATCTTTGTTATGGAGAAAGATGGAAACTGAGTCCATCTTCTCGTGCTGCTTCTGGTATACACCATCAACTGAAGCTAACACGAAGCACTTGGGTTTCGCTTTATCCTTTTCCCTTGTCTGACGGATATTCATATCCGCGACAATGGAAACTGGACCTGGGACGGTGGGATCTTGAGTAGTAATAGGGTGGTCCAGCTTGTTATAGGCAATGGACATCTGGACAAACTTTTTCCAGTCATATAAGTCAGATTCAGTCAAATTGTTATCTAGATGTAACCTATGTGTGGTCACAAGGTCGCTGCAATTAAGAGAGAGAGAAGAAAACATTTTAGCATGATACTGTTGCAAGTTTAGATTGGTTTTAAGTTTATCTAAACAGGATGGCTCCCACTGTTTCTCGAATCCCTCCTCAAACCATAAAAGAAGAATTAGCCAGGACTAATCTCACCGTACAATTCTTGCTTAACCGTTCAGCCAGGTCAGTGTCGATACTTCGAGGGAGGTTTTCCAACGCTTTCGCGAAGTTCCTTAATTAAACAACCTCTTTTCTCTGGGGGCGTAACCCCGCTGACACCTTTCTAGGCACCTACTTGGTTTTATAGCATTGATCGTTAAGTGACGAATCTCCTGATAAGTAGTATATACTCACAGTAGGATCGGGATCCAAAATATCATCGTATGATAATGTTGAAGGAATCCTACCAACATTCATCAAACTCCAAAATGGTATGCTCTCTCTGCAAATTTCAGTTTCTTTAGAAATTCCCGATACAGATTTTTGCCCCATGCTCTTATAACCTTGACTGAGGGCCAAAATGTCATAAGTCACATGTCAAGTTCTACCTGTCATTATCCAGGTTAATTTGAACCCACCCGTATATACTCTTGACTAAGGGCCAAGAAAAGTAATACGACTGTCCCAAACCAACGCATCTATCTATGCAACAAATGAATACCCCAGCTGCTACCAAACACTATGCCTTGACTAAGGGCCAAAATACATAGCTTGAATACTACTGAATACCCAAATGAAATGACGGAGGGCTACGAATGGTTTTGGCAAAACCGTGAACGTAGTGAACTTGATATAATCCAAGGAACCTGATACTTTTTAAAAGGAGTGGTTAAAGCTCCGCAATTAAAAAATCTGATCTTTTAAAATAACTGAGTGGTTTCTTTTAAATTTGTTCCAACGATTGAACTTTGGTTTATTTTCTTTGCATTTATAATAATGCGTTCCATCATTTATCCTATCATTGCAGAAAACAACGAAAATACCACGTCCTCTTATGCCATCCGCATTCGCCACGGGGTCCCGTCATCATCCGTTAGGTTACTTAACTAACGACAGAGCGGGGGCTGGGCTAGCGCGGGTGTAAAATATAAGTAACGTCTAATACCTATCATATATAGATATTGTACATTCGTCAGACGCAATAATAAGCATTCCAGATCACAGATGAACTTTATGGGATTTATTAGCAATCCGCATTTGCTTTGAGCCTGCAATAAAAGACGGATTACACAGTTGTGATGAATAGCCATTACCCCACCCTAGACCCCTACGGGTACGACAAACTACCCGCCAAGTACCCGAAGTGAAGCGGTCTCCCTTAACAAAGTGAGTATGCCACTAAACACTTCAAAGTACCCGGTAGTTTGTGTACCCCGCCTTGGGTCTATCCTAGGAGCAAAAACAGTAAAAATAAATAATACAACGGTGGCTACAACCGCAACCTGGAGGTGCCCCGCAAAAGAATATTACATCAAATTACATTTACATTGAATGAATGAATATTAAACACATCTCAAACCCCGGCTAATCATCACAACAGTCCAACATAGTTCATATACACAAACAGTAAACATTTCAGAAATGTACAACCCCTTCCCAACCGACATACTAGAAGTTAGGGGAGGTTTACGAACACATTAAACATTACAGATAAAAACCCAATTAGCAAATATCTTAGAACATCGATCGAATACCATATTCCGTGTCTACCCCAAAAGCAAACCTGTACTGAAGAAACCTGGGTAGAAACAAAACATACTAGAAAACAAAAAATCAAAAATAATGAATTACAGGGCAAATCCGAGTCAACTCTGAGTTGACTCGGCCGCGGATCCGCGGCCAAAAGCACCATTTGGCCGCGGTTCCGCGGTTGCCAAGTCGAGTCGAGCCCTCGTATTTTCCCAAAATTCATTAAATTCCCTGCTGTGAATTTTAAGATATGTCAAATATTTTTTCGGACACTTTTAAAATTAACAGAAACTTAGGGTTTCGAATTTTCGTTTTCGTGTTTTTCTGTCGATCGAACTTCTAATCAGTTGGTAACAAGCTAGTAATGGTTTAGTTGGCTCTGATACCACTGTAAGTCTATATCATGCACCCCACAAACTTGCGAGGAGGCGGAATATATGAAAAACGATTATCAAAGCTTCGTAACACGGACTTGAGCGCATGAATCGTATCTAAACCATTGCTAACTAACTACTAGAGGTTTAACTAATCGGATACGAAGTTATACCTCACATTACCTGTCCTTCGGGTCTTCATCGCGGTCCTTCACTCCTTGTAGGCTCCTTGGAACATCGGCACCTCAACGGCCTGTTCGAATCAAAGATGATCCACCCGAGAGCTCCTACGCCAAGCTTTATCTCTAACTTGAGATAACTAGATTGCTCAAATTGCTAATCTAAACTATCTAGGGGATATAGAGTAAGGTTATGGATGTATTAGTCTATCTAATTCTTGATCTCAACACATGAGAGGGGAGGATTAGGGTTTCAAGAGAGGATGAGCTTGAGGAGAGAGAAGGTGAGCATTAAGAATGAAATGAGATAATGATCTATCATAATATATATGAAGCATTATTTATTTATCCAAAAAAGAAATAATAGAATTTACAACCATGCTTCATAAATATCTATGCGTGATTCATCTACATGAATCATTAAGCATTTATGATGCATTAATGACATGGATGAATCACACAAATGAGTCACTAATCTCATTTAATGCAATGCCACCTTACCCCCCAAGTCACCATGCTTCTAGAAGCTTCCCGACAAATTACGAGAACGCCCCTCCAATCCGTGAAAACACGAAAAAAATTTAGACTGTATAAATCCAATAACCTGATACTAGAATCTGGTTTAAACCAAAGCCAGCTAGTAAAAACTGTCCGAAAAGTCATACGTGCGTAAACACACGTACGCGTCCGAACCCTTGTCGTAAAACCATACGACCTCTATATCGTTTCGCCTGGAGCAGGGAAACTCTCTGTGTGGGACTCTAAAGACTCGACACTACGCTGGCAGTGGGTTTAACCACAGACCGCAAGCGGCACTAGCTGTACGTAACGGTCCCCAGGTAGATGTCGATAAGAAAGCCGATGAGGAAACCTTTCCGAACTCCTACTGAGCTTGATGAGATAATCTCCGTACAGTCCGGTCTGTTCGTCTAAGACTATCGCATATCGAGCCTAGGGGGCGGCAAGCGTCGGTCCCCTATTAGCTGTATAAGTCATGTCGGAGCATAGCCCATTACACCCTGAGAAAACTACTGGAACCTACCAGTAAATCTCGCTTGCCCTGGCCAGGGACTTTGCGTAATGGCTCTCTGACACAGCGCGATATCGACTACCAATACCGGGAGAGACGAATCCTGTCTAACCGCCACTGCCTCCAAGTGCTCGGGACTGCACCCAACTGCTACCTGTTTGCACGACTCCTTTGAGCCGTGGTAGGGTAGCAAACTAAGAACAGTAGGATACACTCGAGGCGAAGTAGCAGTGTCAAGTCTGCGGACTATGCTGTACTCATGTCGCCTGGAAACTGTTAACTGACGATGGGTATAATACCAACCAATCAGTTCCCCTGCGAGTCCTGTCCGGTGTACCCATAACCTAACGAGCACCTGTATACTATCTCCAGTACGACGTACTGATGGCTGTGGGACAGACCATCTCCCCAACTGGGATGAGAAGCGTTCACACTTAGTCTACTCCGGAATATCGATGCCCTGTCTCGATAATCCTACGACTAGGGAAAAGTATAGGATGTTGCTTACAGACTACCCAGCCCCCACTAGTGTGACTGCCATCACAACGCTGGTAATCAAGTAAAGATCGTATGGGCTCTACTAATATGTATAAGTGATACGTTATAAGAAACATATGCACATATTAAAGTAGACACAAACTAAGTAGCATACTACCATGTTTAGCAAGATTGTATATACAACTGTGAATATCCCAAGCTTCCATTATGTAATATACATACAAGTATGATACAATAATGGCCCCTAGGGCATATACACTAACAGTCCCAGGGACATCCCAAATCCTGTTGTAGAATCGAGCTTGTCAAATAGTCTGTTTCAAGGGTACCCCTTGGTGTTTCAATAGCCTTTTTAGTCCATTCGTGTAATATCTGGGCAGACAGATGGGTCGGAGCCTGTCGAGTGTAGAATCCGCGCCGTGCCAGATTTCTTTCTCGACTCTTGTTTCCGTAGACCGGTAGAACAGGATCGCCTTTTCACCTTTTAGTTTGGGAGGGACGTAAAACGTCTGCAGGTCTTTCACATTGTAAGCTTCAAGCGCGTCAAGATCTTTGTAGTGCTCCCACGGAGTCATGGTGATTTGCAAACTCTGATCATCACCAAGGGATGCTTGTATTGACGGCCGACTGGAGAACACAGCATTAACCTCATCTTCCGAGTCACTTCCGAAGATCAATATGGGGGCGGACGGTCCCGAGTTGTTGCGTCGAGACGGCCCAGCGTAAACTATCTCTTCTTCTTCTTCGGTATCACTCCCGAAAACAGGAATTGTGGCGGCGGCTTTGTTCTCCGGTTTGCGACACCTCTCCGTGTCCTCAAAATCTGGTAAAAAGTACTTTGCATCTTCGTATTTGCGGACTTCATTCACGGAGAATGGATTCGGTTCTCCTGTCACGGTATACTCGAGACCATCCTTGAAATACTTCATACACTGATGTTGCGTAGAAAGGATGATGTTGTACTCGTGTAACCAAGGACGACCGAGCAAAGCATTGTAGCAAGTCTTGGCGTCAATGACGTGAAACTTAATATCCGTGACGAGTAGTCCGAAGCGTAATGTTAGTATCACAGATCCGAGAGTTCGTGATGACTGGGAGTCGTAACCGGAGATGGTAATTTTATCACGAGCGAGGTGCTGAACGCTCATGCAGACTTCCTTCAACACCCGTACATTAAGGAGATTGACGGAGGATCCATTATCAACCAGAATTTTGCCTATCTTGATATCATGGCAGTATCCAGAGACATATAGGGGATGGTTGTGGTCGCACGTCCCAAGGAGAAGGTCTTCATCACCGAACGTGACATCGGCTGTGTGTACTTCTTCCAGTTCATCCTTCATCATTTCTTCAGCAAGGAAGGCTTGGAATTGCTCGGGCACTTGCAGCGCCTTGATTAATGAATCTCTCGCTTCTTTTGATAATAAGAGGGCGTCGAGAATGCTGAGCTGAGAGGGTAGCTTCCTCAGGTGCGCTAGGATGGTGTAGTCCACCTTACTCTTCTTGGGCGGGTCCTTGGCAGTCAGCTCTTTCATGACTTGGTCATCTAAGGCGATATCCTCAATGACCTTTTCCTTTCCCTTATCTTTTCTAGTTGCGGGTCCGAGATTCTTTTCCGGGAGCGTGCGATTGCGCAGCTGAATGTTTTCGCAGGCCTCTGGTTCTTCCTCTTTCCCTAAGATGGATTCTTTAAAGAGAGGGCCCGGAGCCATTTCCTCATCAGAGTCGCTCCCAAAGGTGAGAACTTGTGATCCTCCGGCGTTGATCGTGTAACAGTTACCGGTAGTTCTTTTATGCTCCTCGGTCGTACTTCTCTGCTCCCGACGAGTTCTGCGTTTCATTCACTTAAAATGTTGCCGGTGAGCAACATATCCCTGCCACCATATCATAAAAGCGTCACACTCCTCAATAGGGTGTGAAATCTTCCGATGATATGAGCAATAATTAGGGTGCCTCTCCGCCCCATTGAGCGTGTTTTCTTCCGAGGGTGGTAGCTTCATTCCTATTGACATGGCTTTGGCAAACCTTTTCCTCGTGTTGAATATGTTTTTATTCGCATCGGATGTCTTTTGATCTGGCGGGAGTGCTTCGGCTCTTTCGTTTAGTCGCCTGCGTTTGGCTCCTTCTGATGCGGCCATCTCACGCTCCCGGTCAGCTTTACTTTTCAAACGAATCTCGTCTAGAAAGGCGTCGATCATTTCGTCTGTCGGCCATACAAGTTCTGGTTCAGGCTGTGCCCCCAGTTTCTCAGTGCAAGGAGTTTTTTCATCGTCTGTAAACGAGTGGGAGATCACATGACAACTCGCCACACATCCCTCGGATTCATCTGACGAGCTCTCCACATTATCTTCCTCCTGAAAGATGTAGTTGAGGAACTCTTGGAGTGTGATGGGAGTCCGCGCCTTTTGATTGTACTCCTCCAGCACGTCAATCTATTTCTGCAAGTCCGTGCGCTTGTCGCCAAGCTTCCCGGGCTTTTTGGATCTCTTCTTCTTCTTCCTTGAATATTTCGACGGCTGGGTGTGAGTACTTGGGCCATCACTGCCGATCTTTGGAGTTGGTCGTGGCTTCAGCATCCCTTCAATGATCTGGGGTTCCAACGGGTTCTTCCACCTGATCGCCGGGCATGTCTGGAGCTCATTCAGCATTCTTTTAGTTTTTGCTGAAAGCATGATTTCCCATGGAGCTTCTTCAATGAAAGAACAAGTTGCCCCCGGTGTGTCCGTCTTCTTAGGACTGTGCAGTTGTGGCAGGTTCACCTTCCACTTCTCGGACAGCGCAAACTTGCCCTGTAGGTATTGATCTTTAATCCATCCATTGAAGACGAAACAATTCTCAATCAGATGGCTTACCGTTTGATGATAAGGGCAATAATTGGGGTTATTCACCTCATTGGGTTGCGGCGGTCGCCTTGGATTTGGCAAGTTGATAAGCCTGTTGCGTACCGCCATCTCGAATAGCCTTTTCGTCTTATTCTGCGAGAATGAGTAGGGGCGTTTCATTTTCTCATTATAATACCGCCGTCTTTCTTCCAGTTGATCCGCTATCTTTGGGGCACTGGGTTGCTGCCGAGCGTTCGCAACGAAGGTTCCCTTCCCTTTACCCTTGTCATTCCGAGGTTCTGGCTTCGGGGGAGACGGTCTGTGACCCATCTGGTCTAACTTGTCGATCAAAGCCTGGAACGTGGTTGGCTTAAAGAACATCATGAACTGTGAGATAGTTGCATGAGGATCTAGGGTACCCATGAACATGCCCACCGCGGGCGCTTCCTCAATGCGTTGTTCGCATTTTGACCATAAGTTTCGCCAGCGTATAGCGTACTGGACCCACGTCTCGCCTGGTTTCACCCTGGCATTAATCAATGCCGTTATCGGGGTGCGTTTACTGGCGCTCGCGAATCGCTGAGTGAATAGCAACTCCATTTCAGCGAACGTCTTGACGGAATCGTTCGGGAGTTCAGAGTACCACTCAAACGCCGTCTCTGATAAACTGCCGACGAATTGGTGAAGCAAGAGCTTATCATCGCCGCCAGTGTTGCCGCAAAGAGCCCTGAACTGGGCCACATGCTGGTGGGGATTGCCCATCCCCTTATAGACATGGAATTTCGGTATTGTATAGCCCGGTGGGTACTTGATCTGGTCATACCAGCTCGGATATGGTCGCCCTGTTCTGACAACTTGACCGGCTGCCTCAGTCGCCTGGTGAACCCGTATCTGCTGAGCTATATACTCGTCCAAGTCAGCTTTGGAGATTGTCTCCTCCTTGGCTGTTGACAGAGCCCGTGGAGGATTTGATGTTTCTCCCCTGTCATCTTCAAGGACGATCAGAGGATCTTCAGCAGGAGGATCTTGTTGGATCATCATACCCACCATGTCCTGGAACAGAAGGGCCATTCGCTTTATATTGGCTGCTTGTTCCGCAGCCTTTTTATCCTTCTTTTCTAGTATCCTGCGAAGGAACTCAGCGTCAGTTTCCTGCTCCGGGAGTTGATCTGAGGATGCTTCGGGGCTTTCTTTTGGCCCAGTGAGTGCAGCCATCACATTCATCATTTCTTAGAGCTTCTGCTCCTCCTCCTGAGCTTTAGTCATCGATCGCGTAAGCGGTCTATGGCCTGTGGATATACGACTGTCCTCTTTTCCAGATGCCATATAAACGGTGTGCACCACCATGCCCCCAGACTTAGGGCATTTAAGCTTACTGTCTTTGACATTTGCTGCAGGAGTGGGGACTTTCTCCGGCTTCCTTCTCTTTTGAGTAGTTAACGTGGTGGGAGTCCTTGCAGCGGGCACCCAAGTGGTTGACGTCCTTTGCTGTTTGTCTGGACGGTTCTTTTCTTCATGAACCTTCACCCTCTTCTGCTGGCGAGAGTGATCTTGGTCGATTACTGAGTCTTGGACCCGTCGCCAGACCTTATAAATCTTGGAGGATAGCCGTTGAGGAGGCTGCTCCGGCTTCGCTTCTGTAACACTCTCCGCAGGTGGAGGAGATCTTTTCAACGTGGCAGTCGGAGAGTTCTTGCGTACCCTCGTTAGCGGTTCAAAACTGTTCCCAGTTGGAACAGCAGCATTCACTTCTACCACTGGAGCCAGTGGAGTTAGTCCTGAGGGGGAGTTGCCCCCAGCCTTCCTTACTCGGTGCCAATGGCGACGTCGAGCGTGTCGAGCTGTTGGGACTGGCTCGGCGATAGGGATAGTCTCATCTTGCCCCCTATCCGAATGAGGCGCCGCTGGTGCCAGCCTTTTGAAGGCTGATGTCTTTTGAGTGGCGATGTTCAATCTGTCAAAAACCAACCCTCGAGCAGGAGCAGGAGCCGGAATAGTCAGCCTTAGAAAGACCGACCCTTTAGCAGGAGAAGCCGTCTTGACGACTTCAGGAATGGAGATGGCTGTCTTCTTTGCGATGGCCATGTCAGGGGTCATGGGCTTCTTGGCAGGCCCATTAGAGTTCAGGTTCAGCCTGGTAAAGATCGAGGCTGCCGGCTTGACATTGGACGACCTGTTGAGAGGGGCCGTTGTAGCGGTGAGCCGATCGAAGACCGACTTCTTTTGCGCTTCCGGTGCGGGCACTGGAATTGTGAAGCTTGCAGGCGGGAGCATGGTCCCGAAGAACAGACCGGTGGTGGCCTGAGTCACCTGTTCCACTGGCATGGCAAGGATGGAGGCCGCTTGAGGCCTATAGGCTACACCTCCAGGTGAGGCGGAGCGTCTGTTGCACTTGCATTTCGAGCGGCTCGAGCAGTAGGATGCCATTGATGCTTGATTTCTGCGCCAGGCAAAAGTCCAAATCTTAGTAACTTGAAATCCAAAGGCAACCATTAACAAACCGCGAGTCGTTCGAGAAGACGACACACGAAGTGTGGAGTGGAAAGAGGAAAAGGTCCCACCGGGCGTGCCAGAATCCGTTCCCCTCTGAAAGACGTGCAAGACAGACATCTTGCCTAAAATTCGGGGCAGATGCTAATTGGTGCTATCCGTCCACCTCTCCGAAGATGCAAAGTTGATTTATGGCACCTTGTATCGTAGGTTTAAACGGATGCGTCCGATATAGCAGACTTCGTCAGATTCCCCCTTGCTCGAGGGGTTTTTGATTGTGGGGACACTCTTCCCTGCAGGCGCAAGCCCCTGCAGTTAATTACACTACCGCATTGCGGTAACAACTTTATCCTTCTCCAGATGGTCACTTCGCATCGTGTGTGTTTGTTTTGTGTTTGGTTGCCCGTGGATTGTATACGGAGACTGAGTTATGTCGTCGCCCGTAGGGCGTGGACTAGTCCAAATCAGTATTATCTTAGATTTGGGTTTGGGGGTTTGGGTTTAAGGATAAGTTAGCCCCATTTGAGACTAAGATCAACTTAAACGTTTGTTAAGGATACGTTAGTCTAATTTTTAGACTAAGATCAACTTAACGGGATCATTTAGATCCGACAAGAGAGCAATTGGGGGGCTCTATTGTTTAGTTTAGTGACATTGCGGTCGATAGGTAATTTAAGGACATTGCGGTCCAATGTTAGTTTTAAGACGTTGCGGTCAAGGTTAAGGACATCATAGTCCGTGGATTTAAGGACTCCACAGTCCGGCGTTAGTTTTAAGACATCGCGGTCAAGGTTAAGGATATCATAGTCCGTTGTTAGTTTTAAGACATCCCGGTCAAGATTAAGGACATCATAGTCCGTGAGTTTAAGGACCCCACAATCCGTATTAATGTATGGCCATCGGGACCCGTCACCTTTTTGAAGACGTTGAGGAATTACAATGCCAAGTATCAAAGGAGTGAAGAGATGTACCCTTAAACCAAGGTAGATTAAATTATCTTTGGCCCAATTTGGAACTAAGACCAATTAATTATATTATGAGCCCATTAGCCCAGTTAAGTTTGAATTGAGGACTTTTGGCCAGCTTGGGCTAAGTCTAATTATGTTTAGAATATTTGCCCTCTGTTGGTTCATTGAAGGAGAGGCTTTGCCTCTAGAAACTTAGCTAATTGGGCTAAGCTAGTGTTAAACACTAAAGACCAACAGTGTCGAACACTGGGAATAAGATTAGCAAGTTAGTGTTAAACACTAAAAGATAGTTAGTGTTAAACACTAGCAACAGGGCTTTCAAATTAGTGTTAAACACTAAATCAAATCAGTGTTAAACACTGGAAACAGAGATTTCAAATTAGTGTTAAACACTAAGAAAATCAGTGTTAAAACACTGGGAACAAAGTCTTCAAATTAGTGTTAAACACTAAGGAGAGAGGGGTCACGTGTGGATACGTGAGAGCGCCCTGATTCCCCTTATTTTATTCTGCCAAAAGTATTGAATATTTTATATAATTACTTTTGGAGCATCACGTGCTGTCACGTGATGGGAATTTGGGTATCTGACTGTTAAAGATTTTGCCAAGGGGTCACGTGGTAGCACGTGAGGGCGCCCATAGCTTCTGTTTCTTTTGCTTTTTCTTTGTGTGCTTCAAGGGTCACGTGGGGCATGTGAGGCGTTGCCTCAATGTTCTTTTACTGTGGATCTTTGCAGGGGTCACGTGGTAGCACGTGACTCTGGTTCTTTGCATGTTTTAAAGATTTGTTCATCTTTTAAGAATTAAATTCTTCATAGGGTTAAACCCTAGCAATAAAGTTTAGAGAAATTAAATTCCTAATTTCTTCTGAAGAATTGTATTCTTAGATAGGGTTAAACCCTAATTTTTTTTCTGTAGGAATTAAATTCCCCATATATGTAAAGAATTAAATTCTGGCGTAGGGAGAAACCCTAATTTCTTTTTTAAGGGAATTAAATTCCTGTGAGTTTGAGAGAATTAAGTTCTCAATTAGGGTTAAACCCTAGTTCTGTCCATTCTGAAGGAATTAAATTCCTAGGGTTAAACCCTAATTTTATCTTAAAGGAATTAAATTCCTATAATTCTGTGAGAATTAAATTCTCAAAACTCAATTCCTCCTCTATGTTTTAGATCTGCATAGCAGGATCTCAACCCAATGAGAATTAAATTCTCAATTCATGGGGAGATGTGCACTTTGCAGATCCTCAACCAGAGAAAGAACTAAGTTCTTTTCTTTATATAAGAGTTAAACTCTTTTGAGAATTAAATTCTCTTTTTGACGCCTCCCTTTTCTTACCTAGGGTTTTTCTTTTACAGAGAATCAAATTCTTCCTTCTGAATTTTCAAGATTTCAAAGCTCTATATCTCTCTCTATCTCTTTTTCTCTTTTCTCCTTTTTTTTAACTCTCTCCCTTGGCACCTATTTATAGGAGAAGGAAAAGAATCAATCTGTTTAGTGAATCTTTCATTGAAAGATTTGATTTGTTTACTAAGAGATTTGATTTATTTTCATCATTGATCCGGGCCTTTAAATTATTAGGTGAATTTTATTCACCATTGGATTTTAAATCCAAAGATATCTCTTTGTTATTTCGGTTAGATTTAGGGGAAATATTTCCATGTCTAAGATTTTTCCATAAATTGGTGATGTTTAATCACCTTCAGATTCTTGATCCAACGGTTTCAGATAATTCTTCTCTATTTTGGAAAGATTTGAAAGATCTTTCCTCAGAATTTAATTCTGTTAAAGAATAAGGCTTTTAAAGCCGGTCACGTGTGGTCACGTGACCCCTGGTCACGTGTGGCCACGTGACCCTTAGTCACGTGTGAGCACGTGACCCCTGGAATGGGCTTCTCTCCTTCTGCGCTCTGTTCTCTGCCGCTGCTTAAACCATCACGTGCCAACACGTGATCACTGGTCACGTGTGGGCACGTGATGCCTCTTCTGAAGCTTTTTCCTGATTTTTAATCAGGGAACAATGACGTGTTTCACGTATCTCAACTCCGTAAGTATGTTCGAGATGAAACACACGTGCTGGACTATTCGGAGCTGACTGTACGAGAAGATTTATCTTTTGAGGAGCGACCGATGTCGATTGTGGATCGAAGAGAAAAGGTCCTTAAGAACAAAGTTATCCCTCTTGTACTTGTTTCTTGGGGAAATCGCTCGCATGGAGAATCAACATGGGAATGAGAAGAAAAAATCCGGCAGAAGTTTCCACATCTATTCTTGTAGTTTGTTGATTGTTTATCCTTTCTTATTCTTGGAATTTCGAGGACGAAATTCTTTTTGTAGTTGGGTATAATGTAACAACCGAGTTCATTTATACCTATTCCAGTTTCCGTATTTATTTATCTGTGGTATTTTATTGATTTATCGTGTTTGGGTGCGAATGGTAGTTTACATTTTTACATTGCATTCGACCCGACCCGCTTGCTTGAACTTGTTTGATTCATATTTATGAACTACCCTGACCTGTTACATAGACACGTGCATACTGCATACTGGCATTTTATCTGGCATTGCATCTTTTATCATATAACATTTTAAGTCATGTAAAATAATTTAAAATTGCATTTCATAGCCTGCGTGATACCCCTAACCCCGTGGTAGCGTCCACGCATCTTGTTCTCGTCCCGTTCAGTGAGACGGACGTGTTTAGATGGCTACGCGCATGTACGTGCATCCGATCTTGGGGGTATGCATTTTCGTTACCAGAGCATTCATTTTGGATTTTGAAAGCCGCATATATTTTTCATATTTTAAAACCGGATTTTTAGACCCGACCCGGGCGTGCTTTGGAGTAAGTTTGTATTTGCCAAAATCTTAAAACGGACTAATATTATAATATTATATTCTTTATTTCCTTCTAAAGTTTTCTTTAACTAAAAAATATTCTATATATATATTAAGCTGTTTATATACGATTATAACTATAAAATATATTTTATATTTTAATAAAATCCTAAATCCAAACAACTCTCTCTCTCTCTCTCTCTCACAGTTCTCTAGCTCTCTCTCTCTCTCTCTCCGTTTAATTTACATAGTAATTCTTTTTAAAAAAATGAAAACTTTTTTTCTCATCCCCATAACCACGTTCTCTCTCTCTTTCTCTCCTTCTCTGCTTCTTCCTCACATTTCGTTTCCCCGCCTCTTCTTCCTCACGTGAACCCACGCCGCGCGTCGCGCTCGTCGCCGTCTCCGTCTCCATCTTCGACCTCGCCTCCATCTCCTATACTCCTCTCTCCACTCTCCTTACCGACTCTCCTTTGCAACCCCTCACTCGACCTCGCCTGCATGAACCCGTCGTTTCTTCCCCGCTCGAACCCATCACGACCCCTCGCCTTCGCCCTCGACTCTGCCCACCTCCTCGTCTTCCTTATTTTCTCGTCCTTTGCAACCTAACCCCGACGACAACCCAACCTAACGACTCGAGAACCCTTGCACGTGCGACCCCACGAACACTATAACCCTGGCTGCATCCTCACGTCACCGGAGCTCCGACGCGGCCGACCTTACGCCCTCATCACCACGACCTACTCCCTTCTCATCACCTCGCTCTTCTCCCTCTCTTTCCCGACCGACTGGAACCAACCCGAGCCCCTGGTCGTCGCGTCCACCGCTGTCGACCGCCCTCGTCACCTCCACCTGCGTCGTCTTCCACTCTCCTCCCTTTCCCCAGATCCCGAGACATGAACCCTGCACATAAGAATCCTGCATATAACCCCGACTCGACTTCATTAACCCACAGCCTTTCTTGCCGTGAAACCTCGCCGGAAACCCCCATCATCGACGGCGTCACCATCTCTGTTCCATCCTCTGTCCCATAACCCTCGAACCAAACACCAAACCCAGAACACAAACTTCTTCTTCTTTTTCTTCCTTCTCTTTCTTCTTCTTTACTTTCTTCTCTTTACTTTCTTGATTCCGTTTCCCGGTGATCGCCGGAGCCATGACCGTCACCGACGATCTGAGCAACCCAGTGGACGTTCCCTACCTACGCAGTTACATTCTTGCACTGCCGGTTCTGTTCTGTATTTTTGCGCGCAAAGTGTTCGACAAAATGCCCCAATGGAGATTTTCCGTCGTTTTATCGCATTCTTGCTGCGTGCCGTGCATCTGTGGATCCCCGAGGCAAGTAAAACTTGCTACATACTATTTAATTTATTACATACTTATTTAATTGCATATTAAATCTGTAGTTTAAATCTAATACCACATGTTCCATTTTAACATTTCGGTGTTCCATTTATATCATTTTTAGATCTAGAACCTGAAACATATCATGTTGCATATTAGATTACAATACATTGTACCCACGTCCATATTTATATCACATAATACTTGGTTGCATAGCCCATAGTACCCTTTTAATAGTTTATAACCTTTTGGACACTCGTTTGCATACATCTAGCCTAATATATATTCAATTGCATCCCTAGATCATTTAATACATATTAATGTGATTTTAACATTCCATATTCGATAAACTGTATTTAATTAATGTTGGAACTATCCCCTTAACCCAAATCGATAACTGTGAATCCATATGCTTTAATCTGTACCTATTTTCATACCACATCACAATGTTCTATTTTTTATTGTTCCGTTAGTACCCCATACTTGTTTTGTATACCCATGCTTATTTTAGTTCGATTATGAGCACCCACGTGACATTTTGTACACCCTTGACATGACTTGATACACCTATTACTTGACACGGCGTGATATCGTGCACTTTTGACATGACATGATACCTTTACACTACTTGACCTGACCTGATGTACCATAGCTTGACCTGCTACCTGATCTTGTTACTAATGCCAACAAACATGACCTATTGTCCCTACGGACATTTCCCGTTGTCTATCAAGACAAACCTGTACCTGCTTGATTCTGTGTTGGCATTAGCTCCAGATTTATTAATACCCAACTTGATATATATAACTTGGGGGTATGGGAAATCAATGATGAAACCTGACTTGTAACTCGACAGTTCAATACCTTTTCTGATCAGTCTTACGGGCTAGGTCAGCCTCGGGGTGATGCTGCTGACATCACTCGTCATTACCTACTACCCTTTACTACCTTGCGACACGTCTCGGATTCATTCCGAGAGTCATAGACCGTGATCCTGGGCACACATGGGATACTATTGAGTTACATCGACGATTCATCAAATTGATTTCAAAGACTTGAGAGTAGTTAACACAGCAGACCAGTTTAGATTACTCGCTACACATTACCCTCACTGTCCTCACTTATGTCACTGTTATACCTGTTTTACCATTTATACTCTTACCTGCATATCTTGTTACTCCTGTTTATAGTATTTCTTGATATTATGACGCACTGACGTCTGGGTTTTGCATGGCCCAGATCCTCTACCTTTGTTACAGACTGATCAGGAGTACTGCCGCTGTTAGACCGAGCGGTGAGGATCTTGTTGGTATCCAATTTTACTTTCCAGGTGTTTTATTTATTGGATCTTTTGCTTC
This sequence comes from Agapanthus africanus, assembly GCA_030015575.1. NCBI lineage: Eukaryota > Viridiplantae > Streptophyta > Magnoliopsida > Asparagales > Amaryllidaceae > Agapanthus > Agapanthus africanus. Next base: position 464,541,525 of record JASDDO010000018.1, on the reverse strand, counting down.
CGCATATTATATTATTTCTTGACTCATTTATTCTGGCTCATGGACATGTATTAGATGGTTCAGTCTACTTTCCTGTTCTTGATATCTCTACAGCCGTAATGTGACTGTGGAAGGATTTTTCCTATCCACAGGTAGCATGGTTGGCTATGTCACGTGCCTATCTTAGCGTACTCTGAGAAGCGGGGCGTGACACTACATGATCCATATTGGGGAAGCCAGCGAAGAGTTAAATGATGAAGACGTGCTCGCCGAGCCAGAAGAAGCCCCTCAAGAGCTCGAAGATGGCAGAAAAGCAACCTTCGATGAGCTAACCGAGATCGATTTGGGAACGCCTGATAATCCAAGGCCGACCTACATCAGCTCACTCTTGTCAGAGAAAATGAAAGAGCAGATAATTGCCCTGCTGCATGAGTTCACCGACTGCTTCGCATGGACGTACATAGAAATGCCTGGCCTATCCCCTGAAGTTGCCGTGCATAAGCTGGCTATATCTCCTGATGTAAAGCCTGTCAAACAAGCTCCTCGAAGAATGAGAAGGGAGCCGGAAGAAAAGGTCATCGAGGAAACTAAGAAACTTATCGATGCTGGCTTCATCAGGGAAGAGAAGTACACAGACTGGATCGCATGCATTGTCCCAGTAAAGAAGAAAAATGGGCAGATCCGGGTTTGTGTCGATTTCAGGGACCTTAACAAGGCATGCCCTAAAGATGATTTCCCGCTTCCGGTCATGGAAATGATGGTCGATGACATCTCAAATTATGAGTTGTTCACCTTCATGGACGGTTCGTATGGGTACAATCAGATAAAAATGTCGCCTGAGGATGAGAAGCATACAACATTTCGAACCCCGATCGGCATATACTGTTACAAAGTGATGCCATTCGACTGAAGAACGCAGGTGCTACATATCAAAGGGCAATGCCAATATCTTTGATGACCTAATCCATAAAGTCATCGAATGCTATGTTGATGATCTGGTCATCAAGACTAAAGTCAAGGCCAATCACATCCAAGATCTTAGGACCGTTCTCACTAGACTGAGGGAATACGATCTGAAGATGAATCCTCTAAAGTGCGCTTTTGGCGTGTCATCGGGAAAATTCCTAGGCTTCATAGTCCGACATCGAGGGATCGAAGTTGACCCATTAAAGATAAAGACCATCATGGAGATGCTCCCTCCAAAGAGTCAGACGCAGCTAAGATCTTTTCAAGGCAAGCTTTCTTATATACGAAGGTTTATCTCAAATTTATCGGGGAGATGTAGGCCCTTCTCAAAGCTCATGAAGAAAGGAGCTCTTTTTGTCTGGGATGCCGAATTTCAAGAAGCGTTCGAAAGCATCAAACAGTACTTGTTACGACCTCCAGTGTTGGCCACTCCCATTCGAAATAAACCGTTGATTCTCTACACTGCCGCGCTAGATGAATCACTCGATGCGCCCCTTGCCCAGAACAACGAAGAGGGAAAAGAAAATGCCCTTTACTACCTCAGTCAAACTCTAGTCGGGGCGGAACACAACTATTCCCCGATCGAAAAGCAATGCTTGGCTTTGATATTCGCTATGAAGAAGTTGAGGCACTATTTGCTCGCTCATCGGGTTATACTGATCTCCAAGGTCGACCCGCTCAAACACTTGATGACCAAACCAAGCCTAGCCGGTAGAATGGCGAGATGGGCTATACTTCTCAGAAAGCAGTAAAAGGGCAAGCTCTCGCTGACTTTCTTGCTGCTCATCCCATACCAGAAGGGTCACCACTCAATTGCGAGTTACCCGACGAACAAGTGCTGCACCTTGAGGATGATGATCCATGTTGGGAGCTCTACTTCGATGGAGCCTCATCAATGAGGAGCTCTGGCAAATCAAGCATCCCGCAGATAAAAGCAGGGATAGGATCGATGTTCATCACGCCATAAATAGGAACTCTACGACATTCTTTTGCTCTCACCGAGTCTCGCACAAACAACGAGGCTGAGAATGAAGCTCTGATAGCTGGTTTGGAGCTCGCCATAGAAATGCAAATCCTTCGGCTATGGGTTTACGGTGACTCTCAGCTTGTCGTCAACCAGGTAAGCGGCGACTATAAGACATACAAACCCGAGTTAGCTCGATATAGAATCCGAGTGGTGGAACTCATGAAACGGTTCACTCACATTGAACTGATGAGAGTCCCTAGTGCGTTGAACGGAAAAGCCGACATACTCGCTCGCCTAGCTAAAGAGCTAGCTGATCCTGACATGGACGAAATTCTAATCACGGTCAGAAGCCGGCAAATTCTTCCTCCAGTCTCTTTGCGTGAAGAAGAAAGTATAGAACAATAGAACAATCAGCCGAAGAGGCTTCGATCATTCAAGATGAGCCTGATTGGAAAGAACCCTTCATAGATTATCTTCGATACGACAAGCTGCCCGAAGAAAAATCTATGAGGATTCAGCTGAAGAAGAGAGCTCTCCGATACATGTTTGTAAATAATACGCTATACCGCAGATCATATGAACAACTCTGGCTCAGGTGCCTGTCATCGGCCGAAGTCCAAAAAGGCATGAAAGAAGTTCACTCGGGCGTCTGCGGGGCTCACCAGTCCGGCCCCAAAATGCGGCTTCAGATCAAACGGATTGGATATTACTGGCCCACCATGATAAAGGATTGCGAAGAGCATGCAAAGAAATACCAACTCTGCCAAATTCACGGTGATTTCATTCATAAGCATCCCAATCCGTTGCATCCTACGGTGGCGTCGTAGCCTTTTGAAGTTTGGAGCACCGACATTGTTGGCCCAATTGATCCTCCGTCATCCAAAGGCCACCGGTTCATATTGGCCGCAACTGACTATTTCTCCAGATGGGCTAAAACTGTCCCGCTAAAATAAGTCCAGACAGAAGATATTCTGATATTCTTCCGGCATAATATTTTATACCGCTTCGGTACACAAAGTAGAATCATTTCTGATAATGGGCCTTCTTTCAAGAGCTTCAAAGTCTCAAGGTTTGCTACCCAACATAAGATAGACTGGAGATATTCCTCCATCTATAATCCAAGGGCCAATGGGCTAGCCGAATCCTTCAATAAAACTCTGTTCAAGCTCCTGAGGAAAAATGCTTCAGCCAACAAGAGAGACTGGAATCTCAAACTTCATGAGGCATTGTGGGCATATCGTACCACGCACCGTACTCCAACTCAGTCCACTCCATACTCATTACTCTTCGGAGTGGAGGCGATCCACCCCTTCGAAGTCGAAATTCCAAGCTTAAGAAAGGCCGTTCAACATGAGTTGACAGCGGAGAAAAATGTGCTCCTCCGGCTCAAAGAGCTCGACGCCCTTGAAGAAAAGAGGCTCGCGGTACAGTAAAATCTGGAGCTGTACCTAGCCCAAATGTCATGGGCCTATGACAAGATGGCTCGTCTCCGTGCTTTTAATAAAGGCGAATTGGTGTTGTTCCTCAAAAGACCGATCATCCCCAATTGACATGCCAAGGGAAAATTCGAGCCAAACTGGGAAGGACCATACGTCATCGAGAAGGTTTTTGATGGAGGGTCCAACCAACTGATAAATGCCGAGAGAGAAAGGCCCATGCCACCCATCAATGGCCGATATCTCAAGAAATACTATACGTAAATGCTCTAAGTCACAGACGAATTGAGCACACCGGCTCTACGGTCTGGATCATACATCCTGTAAAACCAGATACAATCCACGGGCGTAGACGACCCCTATCTCTCCCAAAGTCCTACCAGCGAGACTACATTTAAAGTCCCACCGGCCTTAAAAAAAGGTTTGTCCACAAGCAAAACGGGAATGGATGAAAACCCGAAAGGGCCCCGTGAGTAAAAACAACAGGACTGTCAGCGAGTTTGTGAAAATCCGAAAGGGCGCAAACTCGTAAAAAAGAGTTAAAATACACTCGCAAAGTCCTCTCGACCTTGTGAGGATAAAATCCCCGCGTGAGATCCTTACGACTCACAAAGGAGCAACACACTTAGGAATCCCCACGATTCCTAGAGAGAAATACACCTGCGAGATCCTCTTGACTCGTAGGGAGAAAAGCTTTTATGAGATCCTTACGGCTCATAAAATTGAAAAGCCTTAGGTGATAGAGATTTAAACCTGTCTCCTAAGCCATCGCTCCCCAACAGGCAACAGCAGATGATGAGTCACTCCTGGCATTGCTTCAGTGTTAGCGGTGTTGATGCCGACCCAAAACCTAAATCCTATGTTTTCCCAACGGCAAATGATGAGTCACTCCTGGCATTGCTTCAGTGTTAGCAGTGCTGATGCCGACCCAAAAACCAAATCCCAAGTCCTCCTGGAGCAAATGATGAGTTGCCCCTGGCATTATTCCAGTGCAGCAATGCTGATGCCAACCCAAAAACCAAATCCCAAGTCCTCCTGGGGAAAATGATGAGTTGCTCCTGGTATTATTCCAGTGCAGCAATGCTGATGCCAAACAAAATCCAAATTCCAAGTTCCTATCAAATTCAAAAGTCTCGCCAAATAAGGCAGAAAACAAATAGATCAAATTAATGTCCCACCCGGTAGCGCTTCCAAGCTCAAAAGTCCCGCTGGACGGGTAGGGAACTCTTAAAATAAATCAAATCAAACAAATCAACCCTAACACCGTAGAAAGCGGAGCAAGACAACTTCAACCCCGACACCGCAGAAAACAGAGCAAGTCAAATCAAATCCCGACACCGCAGAAAACAGAACAAGTCAAATCAAATCCCGACACCGCAAAAAATGGAGCAAGTCAAATCAGACCCCGACACCATAAGAAGAAGAGCAAGTCATCGATCGTCCAAGTCGAAAAAAGGGCAGCACCGACCGTCCAAGTCGATAAAAGGGCAGCACCGACCGTCCAAGTCGCAAAAAGGGCAGCACCGACCGTCCATGTCTTTAAATGGCAGCACCGACCGTCAAAGTCGCAAAAAGGGCAGAACCGACCGTCCACATCGCTAAAATGGCAGAACCGACCGTCCACGTCGCAAAAATGGAAGCATCGACCGTCCACGTCGCAAAAAGGGCAGCATCAACCTCCACGTCGTCAAAACGGGAACCAAATCAAGTCAACCTCCACGCGAAAGATCCATCAATTTTATGCACACAACCCACATATGTGGTGTGCATTTATTGATGGGGGACACTTTGTTGGGGTCAAAATTTACACTCCGGTTGACCAAGTCAAAATCAAAGTCAACCCCATGCCAAGTGGGCCCAAGCCCAGGTCAAGTGGGTCCATGCCCGAGTCGACCCCGAACATGAAGCGCCCCCACCCCACCCCCGCCAAAATAAAAAAATTGTTATAAATAATTTTGGTGTATTTTTTTATGAATAAATGTAAGAAAAATAGGCATAAAATCAAATTTTTGTAAAACCCATGGCTCATGTGCAAAAGAAATGAGCACATGAGACATGGGATGGGCAAAATGCCATTCTGTAAAGCCCAATGGGCTATATGTAATGTTTGTACCCTATAAAGGCAAAAATGATGAAAATGTCTCAATAACTTTTTCTCTCTCTAAAAAATTAGGGTTTGTGCCTCCTTCTCCTTCCTCAAGGTTATAAAACTTTCTTTCTATTTTGAATTAAATCAAGAGTTTAACTCTTTCTTTTCTTAAAATAGACAATTTTTCACCATCAAACACTTGAAGGGGAACTCAGATCTTCCATCAGATCTCAAAAAGGGAAGATTTTTAAATCTCACCCCGCTTTTTCTCCAAGATCTGGCCAATAGAAAAGGAGGAAGAAGGAGACCCATCTCCAAAAATCCTACCTTGGAAAGATCCAAGGCCTAAAAGAAGATCCAGGACCAACGGGGAGAAAAAAGGGGCCCCCTTTGATCATTTCCAAATATTTCTAGGAGTTTAACTTCATTCAAGATCTATTGGAGTTTAACTCCATAAACCAAACCTTTTTATATATAAGAGTCTAACTCCTTAAAAAAAAAGGAATCCTCTTTCGGAGTTTAACTCCTTTTTCCGGGGCTAAAAGCCTCTTCTTTTCGCCGGCGCCCAGCGTCCACGTGCCGGGCACGTGAGGCGCTTGCGCCCAAGTGTCCAGCGTCCACGTGCCGGGCACTTGAGGCGCTCGTGCCCAAGCGTACAGCGCCCAAGCGCCCAGCGTCCAAACATCCAGCGCCCGCGTGTTTGGCATGTGAGGCGTTGGCGCTCACGCGTCTTTTGGACGCCATTTCCCCTTCATTTTATATACACTCAACACTAAAAATACCTCCCCCGTTAGACTCTATGTGGCCTTCGATATATCCGAAACCCCTTTCAAAACATATGTACACTGTACATTGAGTTCGCATGATCAGTTTGACCCGTCAATCGGAGATTCTCTCGCTCCAAAAGAGAGGGGTAATTAACGACAGCTTAGTCCGCGGCTGCCGGAGATTCGGATCCCCACAATCAATAAACCCCCGCCTACCCTAGGCAGGAGGAATCTGTAGTACGCTTGACAAGCGCGCGCATATTCCCATCTCAATGGGGTGACGAAAAACACCCTACAAGGCTCAAGAGAATTGGTCCCGCTTAAACCTATATTTACTAGGGTCCTTATTGTAATTTAGTATTACTTGAGAGGGTTTTATGTAAAAATAGTTTTGATATATTTTCAAAATACACCTCAAGTATTTAATTATCGTCTTTAGGGTTTTCATATATTTATATTTTATAAAAGTGAAATTTGTAGTGAGTAGAACCTAATTTTCATTGTATATGGTATTTTATTGAATTATTGGAATTGTATTATATTGAAATGGTACTTTCTTGTAATTGCGATTCCTTTGATTTAGAAAACTTGGAATATTTGTATAATATATTTAAAATAGATCTGTTAATAATATTCATATATATATATTTAATAAAAATAAATTTTATTTATTTTCTAGAAATCACATTTTTCTTAAAAAGCATTAAAAATTCCATCGAGATCGAATGCTCCTTGCGAAGGTCTGCATCTCGCTCTACTAGGGCCGAGGACGTGCGATAGCTTGCACCATCCTGATCGGGATTCCCTAAAATGGGTTGTAGAGACGTAATTGCAAGGAATTAGATAATACTCTTTTTAAAGAAAACAATTTTGTAATAGTGTAGGGTATTTTATTGTAACTCGTGATATTCTCACAAATATTGTCAAAAAGTAAATCGTACTATATCCAATATGTGTGTTGTGATGAGGTAGGTCATTATCACGTGAGTTTTCTAAAGATAATACAAGGAAATATGAGAATTATGGCGAAATGTAAAGTATATGGTATTTTACCGTAAAAATACAATAAAAGTTGCATAAAAAATTCTTTTGAGATGAAACTTATTTTAATGTGTTTGTTAATATTTGTTAAACCTTATATGAGAGTATGGTATTAGATGGTTTAAGAAAACTTAGAATTTTTAAAGAAAAATGAAATGGAAGTCGGATTAACTCCGCTATCGTCGAGTTTTAAAAATGAAAGTTTTTAGAATAGAAAAGGAGAGGGGAAGAGGGGACTTACTGGCTACAAGGTTAGAGGGGAGAAGGGGGAAGACTAGGAAAGTGTCGGGGCGTCGTTTCGTCGCCGGAATCTCCTTGGAACTTTGTCGGAACTCCGCCTCTTGCTAACTCCACTTGCACAACTTCTTGAACTTGAGAATTTTGGTGAGTTTTGGCACTTGATTTCAGAATGATGAGTGCCAAAGGGTAGGGTTGTATTTATAGGGTAGGATTAGGGTTTAGGATGTGAATTAGAGAATTAAAATGTATTAAATCATGGAGTAATGCTCAATTTTATTTCTCTGAAAAATGTGTAGAGAAAATAAACGGCATGAGAGAAGTGGGGTAGGCCAAGGGGTGCTTGGGTGAAAATATGGGGAGCATCCCCTACGGACGGCCTGGCGGTGCCGGTTTCCAACGCAAGCATCGCCGATCAATCCCCGGTGGTGGGGCTTGGATCTTTGGCCACGTGTTGGTGTCGCTTGGTTTTCTTCAGTGCACATGTTTGTTTATTCTGTAACTTATCATCTTACGTGTAGTGCACATGCAAACCCTTGGGCTTCTAAAAGATTAAAAGAAATTAAATAAAAATATAATGTGGTGGGGGGATTCGATCACAGGGGCTACGTCACAGCAGTGCAGGGGCATTATCAGTGAGCTATAAGTTGTTTCTTGCTGTTCAAAAGAAAATTAAATACTTATAGTACAAACAGGATTGCAAATACTCAACTGTATACATTATCTTTTAAATAATTTTCTGTACATTAAAATTGGAGTTGTTACAAAACATATCTTTGATTATATCAATGTACGTGATTGTGAGTCCCTTCTTTATCGTTGTTCGCCATAATAGTTCTCTAGGTATCTTATCGTAAGTTTTCTTTAAGTCAATAAACACCATATGCAAATCTCTTCTCCTTTATCGAAAACAAGTTGATGAAGCAAATGAACAGCATCAGTCGTCGATCGTCCATGCATGAATCCAAACTGGTTCTATGTTATCTTAACATTCTGCCTTGTGATCAATCACCCTCTCCCAAAACTTTATGATGTGACACATGAGTTTTATTCTACGGTAGTTTGAGCAACTTTAAATGTCACCATTATTCTTGTAGAGAGGTACAATGGTACTTTTCCTCCACTCATCTGGCATCCTTTTGTTTTGCCAAATCATATTAAACAGACCCGTCAACAATCTGACGCCTATCTCTCCTGGGAATCTCCAGATCTCAATAGGAATTCCGTTTAGACCAACAACTTTGCTTGATTTCATTCTCTTCAAAGCGTATGTAATCTTAGATATTCTTATTTTACGCATAAAATCACAGTTTATATATTGAGATTGAATGACAAGTTCATCCACATCCTTAATAAAGCTCTCATTGAACAATTTGTCAAAATAATCTCTCCATCTATAACGACCCTGAAATCCCTATACGTTTATATCAAGTTCAATGTAAATATGAAGGTTTGTTTCAGCTCTGACTATAAGTTATAAGTAATTATTGTTAAATTAAAGCAAGAAACTACTTCTAGCTCACTGATTAAGCCTCTCCACTGTTGTTCCTTAGCTCGCATGTTCAAATCCTATCAGCCCTAATTATTTTAATATTTTTCTTTTAATGTTTTGAAAGCCTGAAAATTTGCATGAGCATTACACGAAGAAACCAAAATTGCAACAAAATTAAAGTATATAAGTATGGAGTATAAATTCTTTGGAGTAATAGGCATAAATCTCGAGACTTGAACCCACACCCAGGCCGTCGAAAAACCGTCCTCGTTAACCCCAATTGATCCAAACGAGTCCGTCTCATGCACACATGACCTTTTGCCTTCCCACTACTTATTTTTGTACTTTAAAATTTTTGAAACCAACTAGAAAAATGGCAGGCCTTTCATCTACTTTTTACTCTCTTTTAATTCTCTTTTGAATTCTTTTTTATTACTTTTAATCCACCATATTTCTCACCATTTCTCTAATAAACACCCAACTGAACGTAGCCTTTTTCCCTAGGCATATTTCTCTCAAAACGCTCTCTCAAATTCTAACTCCCAAATTCACTCCAAGAAGCTCGCGCTCGTTTCCATCAAACTCGGTCTTGGTATTCTTCTTGCTCTTACCTACGCTACGCTACAAGCTGCCGAGAGGAAGCCGAAAGTCCAAGCTCGTCATGCTACTTTCATCGTCAGTCTCGGTTCTTCAAACCGAGGCTATTTCCCTTCTTCTCTCGCTCGTACGAGTAAGAGTGGTACGGGCAAGTCCTTTTCTACTCCTTTTCTATTTCCCATCCTCTTGTTGAATCTCCTCGTTTGTAATGTCTTACTCTTTCTCACTTGTAACTACACCAAGTCCCCTTTGTTTTTTTTCCTTTGCCCCATCATCATCATCACAATATAATTCATAAGATAATTTATCTTAAAATTTATTTTGCAACTTTTTACATGTTCTCTAAATTTTCCATGCTATGTTAACAAGAAAATATAAATTTACCACCCTTTCATCTTGCAACCCATGCCTCATATAATTTTTACATGTATTTAAAATGAAGTTGCCGTGGTTAAAACAATATTAGAATGAAACCAAACAAATAAATACCATCTCTTTAAATTGATATTTGATGGTAGTTTATTGATAACCTAATAGACAATATCATGCATGGGGTAACGACCTACCCCTCACGTACACATGGAAAATATAGCACGATACCATATTTTTTCGAAAGAATTGTTTTACATTAAAAAAACCTCAAATTCTAAATACGGTTTTTAAATCGATATTCTTTTCCTTTTGCAAATACGCCTCTACAACTCTCGTTAGGAAATCTGTTTGTGGATAGTGCGGATTATCGCACATTCTTGGATAGTAGTGTGAGATGCAAAACTCCTCAAAAAGAATTCGGTCTAAAAAAAAATAAAATATGGTTTTAAAGAAAATATGATATTCTTTTAAAAGAAAGTTAAACAAATTGAAAACAACTAAATCATATATCCGTAATTCTAAAGAAAAATAAATTTATGAAAGTTAGATAAATAATCTAAAATGAAAATATTAAAGTTTTTAATGAAATACCTTCAATTTTCCAAAAGATAGATTTTTTTTTTATAAAAGTACCATTAACTTTTAAAAGATAGGTTTTATCACTAAAATACATCTAAATCTAAAATACATTTTTATAAAAACTCTTGACATTCTGATTAACATGTTTTTATCAAAAACACCCTCGAGATTTATTTTTTAAATAATAATAAAACATTTTACATAAAACCTGATTGGTTCGTGAAAAAGTGTGTATGTATGTTGTAAATTACAGCAAACAATTATGGTGTCGCAATAGCTAGCCGATGTGAGTACGGATCGTCCATAGAGAAACGATGAACTGCTTTTCTTGTTTTAGACGAGTAGATAGGAAAAAGATGGGATTGTTAACGTTTATGTCTAAGAAAGTTTGAAAAGTTTATAATAGAAGGGCATGTAGGATTTATAGGATTTAATTGTTAATGGATGGATTTTTAAGATTAATTCTTTTAATTTTTTAATATTAGAGAGATAGTGATGACTGTGAATTAGGGTTCTTGGGGGGAATTAAGCTTTCCCACTACTATGTCACGACCCGAAAGTGGCATGTGACCGGCACTTAAATCACGTGACATCAAAAGACGTCCAAGTAATCCGAAAATCCGGAATCTAAACATTTTTACGAAAATATTGGAGGTGATGTTTAAAATAGTAATTAGATAGAATCAGTTTAAATAAACATTCAAGTCTAAATAATTATGTTTGAAAAGCATCTATGACGTTTTAAAAATCGGCAGCACATTCTTTGTAAATTTTGAATAAAACTCGATACAAGCATAATAATATAAAAAGCATCCCAACGGGAGCTAGCTTCCACGTCCAAATGGCGGAGTAACCAAGCAGGTAATATACGACTGTAGGGTGTTTTTCGTCACTCCATTGAGATGGGAATACGCGTCGCTTGTCAGGCGTATACAGATTCCCCCTGCCTAGGGTAGGCCGGGGTCTATTGATTTTGGAGATCCGAATCTCCGGCAGCCGGGCACTAAGCCGCCATTAATTACCACTCGCCTTTGAAGTGAAAGAACCTTCGATTGATGGGTCAAACTGGTCATGCGAACCCAATGTGCAATGTGTGTACGTGTGTGTCTTGAGGGGTTTTGGGCATATCGGGGGCCTCACAGAGTTTTCTAACGGTGGAAAGTGTTGTGGAGTGTGTATATATAAAAAAAAGGGAAAATAGCGTCAAAGGACGCGTGGGCGCCGACGCCTCACGTGCTTGGCATGTGGGCACAGAGCGCCAGCGCCTCAAAGGGGCTTACCCCTATACTGGGAGTTGTACTTCCCATTGACTTTTGGAGTTAAACTCCTAAAAAAGGACAAATGGGCTTAGCTCCTGCACTGAGAGTTGTACTCCTAATTGACTTTTGGTGTTGAACTCCTAAAAGAAAGATTTTTTTTTCCCGGAGTTAAACTTCCAAGAAATTTTCAGAGATGATGAAAGGGGGCCCCTTTCTTCTCTCTTGAGCCCTAGATCTTCTCTTAAATCTTGGATCTTCCTAAAGTGGGGTTTTTGAAGATATGTCTTCTTCTTCCTCCTCTCTATTGGCTGGATGTTGGAGAAAAAGGTGGTGAGACTTAAAAATCTCCCATTTTAGAGATTTGATAGGAGATCTGGGTTCCACTTCAAGGGTTTTATGGTGAAAAACTTTTTCTTTTGGGAAAAAAGAAGAGTTAAATTCTTGATTTAATTCAAAAAAGGGGAATAAGGTTTAGAACCTTGAGGAAGGAGAAGGAGACACATAAACCCTAGTTTTTTTAGGGCAATGAATTATCGTCTTTTTCATTTCATTATCATGTTGCCTTATATAGGCTTATGAATTTACACATAGCCCTTTGGCCTTTACAAAATGGCATTTTGACCTTCCCATGCCTCATGTGATCATTTCTTTTGCACATGAGCCACGGGTTTTACAAAAATTTGGCTTTATACCCAACTTCCTTACATTTATTCATAAAAAAATACATCAAAATTATTTATTACATAATTTTCATTTTGGCATAGGAGAGGCCAGCCATGGGGCTCGACTTGGGCATGGGCCCATTTGACCTGGGCTTGGGCCCGCTTACTTGGGATTGACTTTGACTTTGACTTGGTCAACCGGGATGTAATTTTTGATCGCAACGACACCCAATGGCAAATAAAAGAAAAGAAAAACCAAAACAACAAGAATAAAAAATTCGACTCCAATGAGTGCAATGCCCACAAATACATAACTCTAAGTCTCGCTTAATTCCACAGTTTTACAAGTTCTGGGTTGATGGAGTTTTGCTAGATACAAAAAAAATACATATATAAACAAGTGTGGGTACGATACAATAGTAGCCCACCTACCAAAGCAATCACTGAAAGAAATGTGTGCCGCAAGCCGCTGATGATCCGGGCAGTATATCCTGCAAGAAAGTGGGGCAAAACGGGGGTGGGTTGCTAACTCAGTGAATAAAATTATATCAAAAGGTAGAAATCGAAATGTACAACGATATCTTAGGACATAAGTATAGTACTATCATATCCTGTGTATGTATATATATATAATACATAAGTACCATAAATGCAATACTATCCATCATGTGAACCTAAAATATAACATCTCATATGTATATGACATGTATCCATATATAAGCCCATAAGGTAGCCGAAAATATGTATGTAAAATCTCTTATTAAAATAGCCACGGAATACGTATGTCACGCCATAAAAGCAGACGTAATAGTATGAAGTATAATAGGTATTTTATTTAAGATATACGTCTTACTGTTTAGTAAAGAGTTTTAAGAGGTTTACAGTTTTAAAGATCCCTGTGTCATTCTAGACATGTTAAAATAATGAGAATATAGCTCGTTTTAGAAACTCTTTTTATATTTATCCACCGGTAAAATAATACTCAGGTACTGTTCCCCGGATCAGTCCTGGTCGGCTACAATAACGCATAAACTATAACGGTATACCTCGAATGATCGCAACATATCAATATATGAGTGTCCAGTATCGACATCCTAAATCATTAAATCTCTCGTGTCCATCACCGACACCCAAAATCCTCAAATCTCTCGTCTCCATCACCGACACGTAAATCCAGATATCATCGACACCGTCTCAACAGATCAGTCGCCCTTCGATATCCCTAGCCACGGTCAGTATCCCCTAAAAATCCGCCGTGGTCATATCTATCTACGGTATCGAGTGTTCTCTCTAGGCTTCCCACCTCTATCACGGCTTTCCTGCCCCTAGGTCTCGACCGGGTCCACCATGTATCCGGGTCCACCATGTATCCGACTGTATATCCCCCTACTTAGTCTGGATATTTAACATGTCCGTAACCGTATAGCCCCCACTCGGTTCGGAATAAAATCAAATCAGAAAACATAAAACTCATGGTGGACGTCAACTCATCATATTCAGAAATATTAAGTAAGGAAGAAGAATAATTGCATATATCACTCTGATGATATATACATATATATACATATATATATATATATATATATATATATACATACATATATATATATATAAATATATATACATACATATACACACACACACACACACACATATATATATACATACATATATATATATATATATAGCAAAGTCTCATACCACTGATATATATCATCGAAAGTAAAAACATCATAAAACTCATAAGAATCGAATACGAATACATATGTTACTGGTATTCGCAATAACTCAGCAAGTAATAAAGGCACAGTACGTAAGTATAGTCAGGCATGCAAACAAATGTAACAGTTCTACTGTGTAATGGCAATACTAATGATGTGTAGTATAGCATACGTGCCTGTGCTCGTGTAGCATGACAATCATTAGTATTTGTGCAACTGTTCTATAAGTGTTTAAAGCAGAAAGTAATTCTATACATATCCGTAGCATGTAATTACAATCAAATTTCCGGATATAGGGAATTCATAATGCCTCGTATCGACATTTACATATACGTCGCGTGGTATAGCGGTCATACAGTGTCATGACAGTACTAATAAGGTGTAGTGTAACATATGCGTCCGTGCTCGTGCAACATAGTACTCATTGGTAATTGTGCAATGTTCTATCAGTGTGTTCGTATAACAGATAACGTATACAATCGGTAAGCGTATCACGAACATATACAAAAAACCTAAGCATATCGCGTAATTATTAACGTAAATAATTATTATGAGCTATACCATTATCCTTGAAAATGGAACGAAACGTTATTTTGAAATAAGGAAGCCGCATTAAGTTAAAAATTGATATTCATTTTGGAAAATAGCACGCATCCTTGTCATTTATCATTTAAAATGGAAAACGAATCATTGGTGTTTAGAAGAGTATAGCTCACTCAAATATAACGTCCCAAGTCGGAATAATTCATGACTCTACGAGTCCAAAAGAAACTTGGCCGTATTCGGCACACTATCTACATTATCACTAGTACGATATGATCCCTCATACTATACCCATCCAATACCATATCCATATCATACGGATCTATCGTCACGTACGTATGTCACCATAACCATATAATAAATATATGCACATGGATAACCTACTAGATGAAAAATAATATCAATACCATTAGCTAAGTTATCTAACATATCATTAACAACTAACTAGATAGCATAACTATCCTAGTTAAAAAATTGCGGGGGTGCTATATGCCATCCACCCGACTTCCCCCGTAGATATAAATCTACTCACCAACTTGTCGAGCTCGTCGAAATCCACGATTTCTTTGTCCGTCCTTATCGTCTCGGAAACCTTCGCGATCATATCTACAATCGTACTTATAACGTATCAGCGTAAATATCATATCAAAACCAAAATAAGGAGCTAAGCACCCATAAGTTAGAACCTATAGCTTACTTACTCCAAATATGACCACATACCCCTGATATTAACGTACGACCGTCAACATTTCAGTCGTGGTACAGAAATATGAAAAACCGTATCAAAAATATCGGAAACATTGCAAAAACCATACTAGAACACTCTTATATTTCTCTCTATGAAATCTGGGGCAAATCAAACAATACAATAGCTTATCTTATTGCCAAAAACATCTACTGACCAAAACCCAAAACTCAACTCAATGGGAAAACCGGCGGCGCCGGCCAAAATGAGGAAACTGCCAGGTGAACGTGGGAGTTAGGGGCTCGGACTTTAGGTGTGGTCTCCTAGTGGTCTCACCATACCCCAGTCTTGTTAGTTTTTCTAATGAATTATCCTAATAGTTCCAGATTCAAATTTAGCATCACAAATATTGTAAAATTTTTAGGTTCTGATATTGCACACTAAAAGTAGATATGTAACCAAAGGAAGCTTGTAAGGAGGGAGGAGATTTACCTATGGAGATGGTGCATAAGGAAATCCAGCTCAAGAAGTGCATGGTGGAAGCTCCTAGGGGTTGTAGTGGATCTAACTTGAGAATATGCTCAATTTTGATGAAGGGACCAAGGTTCTTCTCTTTTGTTTGATGAACATTTGGAATTTTTGTGTTGGAGCTTCAGTTTGAGAAAGAAAGAATGAGTAAGTGTAATTTGATGAGGGTAGGTAGAGAAAGAATGAGATAGAAGGTTGTAAGATGGAGGTGTAAAGCTATAAGGAGGAAGTGGAGGAAGGAGAGTGAGTGTGTGGGTGTGTTGGTGTGAGGGTTTAATCTAACATAATCATATACCATACCCTCAAAAAAAGAAATAAAAACAAATCTTTTTAATTAGTGCCCTCATTTTAAAACCTAATACATTTTGCAAAAAATTACCCCTTATATATAAATACCTTTATGTTACCAAAAATCTAAACTCTTTATTATAAAAGAAATAAAACACTTATCATAATACTTAAATACCAAATCCTTTTAATAAAATCTCATATCATATTAAAATAATTTAAATATCATTTTTATGATATCACGCCTTTTTCTTTATTTTTACCAAAATAATTATATTTTTGCGGATATTAATCCGATACCAAAATTCATATGCGATATCATTTTTGTAAACTCATTATATTCATATTTAAAATTATAAATTAATATTTAAAATTTTCCAAAATGTTACAATATCCCCTCCTTAAAGAAATTCGGTCCCCGAATTTAAATTTAACTGCCATCTTAAAATATTTTTCTCAGTCAAATGAAATCAATTCAAATCAAATTGTCGGGGTCCAAATTTTAAAACATGTAGTCCACTCAAATTAACGGAACTTCGAAACCCCACATGAGCTAAGACGTAAAATAACGCAACCGTGCGTGTGAAAACTCATAAAGATATAAAAACTGTAATTCTAGCGGTTGCTATGAGAATTACACCAGTTATGATGCAAAATTCCAAATACAAAAACCATTATGTATATCAAGTATACGGTCCTTGCCATAATCGTAGTGCAATATCGGTAGCACACGACCATGTTCCCTCATAAAAAGAGAGAGGGGGAGAAAATTCCCCACTTCTAAAGACTCACGTGTTAAATATGTGAGCGTATATATGCAAAGAATATAGGTGCTGCAACCAAACAGCTAATGGGCTAAATGAGCCTCACGTGTTAAACACGTGAGCGCCTATATGCAAAGCATATAGGCGTTGCAACCAAACAGCTAATGGGCTAAATGAGCCTTACGTGTTAAACACGTGAGCGCCTATATGCAAAGCATATAGGCGCTGCAACCAAACAGCTAATGGGCTAAATGAGTCTCACATGTTAAACACGTGAGCGCCTGTATGCAAACCATATAGGCGCCAGGTCAGAGAAGCTAAATAAGCCCCACGTGTTAAACATGTGAGGGCACCTTGTAGGGTGTTTTTCGTTACCCCATTGAGATGGGAATGCGTGCGCTTTTCAGGCGTATTACATATTCCCCCTGCCTAGGGTAGGCTGGGGTTTATTGATTGTGGGGATCCGAATCTCCGGCAGCCGCGGACTAAGCTGCCGTTAATTACCCCTCGCCTTTGGAGTGAGAGAACCTCCGATTGACGGGTTAAACTGGTCATGCGAGCTCAACGTGCAGTGTTGTGTTTTGAAGGGGTTTTGGATATATCGGGGGCCCTGCAGAGTTTTTATGGGGGTCCCGCTACCCAGATAGCTGGCTGGGGGTCAAGGGGGCTAGCAGCCCCTTTGCGGGATGCGGGGCAGCGCCTCGTTAGAATTTTTTCTAACGGGGGCGGTGTTTTTAGTATGGAGTATGCGTGTGTGTATATGTATATATATATATATATACATATACATATATATATATGTATGTATGCATGTATAAGGGAAAGGGCATCCAAAGGATGCGCCTCGCGTGCATGGCACGCAGGCGCTGAGCGCGAGCGCTCTGGGCGCACCACGTGCTCGGCACGTGGGCGCGAGCACTCTGGGCGCGAGCGCTCTGGGCGCTGGGCACGCCACGTGCTCGGCACGTGGGCGCGAGCTCTCTGGGCGCTGGGCACGCCACGTGCTCGGCACGTGGGCGCTAGCGCACGAGGTGCTGGGCACGCCACGTGCTCGGCACGTGAGCGCTAGCGCATTGGACGCTAGAGCACCACGTGCTCGGCACGTAGGCACAAGCGCTCTGGGCGCGCCGCGTGCTCGGCACGTGGGCGCTGGGCGCACCGCATGCTCGGCACGTGGGCGCTAGCGCACTGGCGCTCGCGCACCACGTGCTTGGAATGTGGGCGCAAGCGCTCTGGGCGCTGGGCGCGCCGCGTGCTCGGCACGTGGGCGCAACCGTGCTGAGCACGTGGGCGCAAGCGCTCTGGGCTCTTGGCGCGCCGCGTGCTCGGCACGTGGGCGCTGGATGCTGGGCGTCAAACAGAAAGGGGGCTTTGGTCCCTGCACTGGGAGCCGTGCTCCCGATTTGTGGAGTTAAACTCCTAAAAGTTTAAAAATGATTAAAGGGAGCTGCTTTGTTTCTCCATTTGGCCCTGACTCTTCCCAAGATAGAATTTTTGGAGATGAGTCTCCTCCTTCCTCCCCTGTTGGCTGGGTCTTGAAGAACAAGAAGTATGAGATTTTAAAAATCTTTTCTTTTTGAGATCTGATAGGAGATCCGAGTTCCCCTTTGTGGGTTTTGTGGTGAAAAATTATTTAGTTTTGGAAAAGGAAGAGTAAAACTCTTGATTTAATTGAAAAAGAAGAAGAAGGTTTAGAACCTTGATGAAGGAGCAGGAGGCACACAGAACCCTAGTTTTTGGGGGAATGAAAAAATATATTAGATATTTTCATCATGTTGCCTCTTATAGGCTTACATATTTACATATAGCCCATTGGGCTTTACAAAATAGCATTTTGCCCATCCCATGGCTCATGTGCCATTTCTTTTTGCACATAAGCCATGGGCTTACAAAAAAATTGGCTTTATGCCCATTTTGCATACATTCATGCACAAAAATTACATCAAAATTATTTGTTACATGATTTTTATTTTGGCATGAAGGAGGGCCGCCCGCTTCACGTTTGGACTCGACCTGGGCATGGGCCCACTTGATCTGGGCTTGGGCCCACTTAGCATGGGGTTGACCTTGACTTTGACTTGATCAACCGGGGTATAATTTTCGACCCCAACAAAGTGCCCCCCATCAATAAATGCACACCACATGTGGGTTGTGTGCATGAAATTGATGGATCTTCTTTCTCGTGGAGGCGACTTGCTTCGGTTCCCACTTTTTGGGATGCACTGCCCTTTTTACGACATGGACGGTCGACGTTTGCTTCTCCGAGGCGAAGTTTCCGTGGTTGACATTTCTATGGCCCAGAGTGATTTGGTAGACGTGCCCCCAGCATGGAGTGTCGCTGGTCGACGTTTCCCCGAGGCGGAGTGTCTGTTGGTTGACGTGTCCCCAGCAAGAGGTGTCTGTAGTTGACGTGCCCCCGGCACGAAGTGTCTGCTTGACGTTTCCCCGAGGCGGAGTGTCGGTGATCGACTTTTCCCCGGCATGGAGTTTCGCTGGTCGAATTGTCCCCGGCACGGAGTGTCGCTGTTCGACTTGTCCCCGGCATGGAGTATCGCTGATGTTCGACTTATCCCCGGAACGGAGTGTCGCTGATCGACTTTTTCTCGGCACGGAGTGTCGCTGGTCGACTTGTCCCTGGCACGGAGTGTCGCTGTTCGACTTGTCCCCGGCACGGAGTGTCGCTGATGTTCGACTTGTCCCCGGCTCGGAGTGTCGCTGATCGACTTGTCCCCGGCATGGAGTGTCGCTGATGTTTGACTTGTCCCCGGCACGGAGTGTCGCTGATCGACTTTTCCCCGGCACGGAGTGTCGCTGGTCGAATTATCCCCGGCACGGAGTATCGCTGATGTTCGACTTGTCCCCGGCCCGGAGTGTCGCTTATCGACTTTTCCCTGGCGCAGAGTGTCGCTGGTCAACTTGTCCCTGGCACGGAGTGTCGCTGTTCGACTTGTCCCCGGCACGGAGTGTCGCTAATGTTCGACTTGTCCCCGGCACGGAGTGTCGCTGGTCGACTTGTCCCCGGCATGGAGTGTCGCTGTTCGACTTGTGTCACGCCCCGCTTCCCGGTGTACGGTGAAGTGGACACGAGGAGGTCCGCTACGTATATACTTAGAAGTACATACGCTAAGCGTATCTAAGCAATATAAAAGTAAATCACAAGAGACAAGAGATATAGAAATAAAAACAACTTTATTGAAAACATTCTTTTGTACAATGCATGAAAAGTAAATACAACTGGAATGAAAAGCGATGCCTAAACAATGGCATAACAGGAAATGAAAATACTGAATAGAACAAGGTACAATGTCTAGAGCTCGGAGTCTTCGTGAAACTGCTCCAAGTCTTCACCGGTGGGCTCTATCTCTGCTGTGTCCAAAGCACCTGACGACATTCAAAGAAGAAAGAAATAGAATGTCGTCAGCGAACTGGTCGCTCGGTAAGTCCAAAAGATAAGGGAGAAATAGACAAAGAGTAGGAGAGAGAGAGTAGCTTTTAATGTTGTATTGTATTGTTGTAATGTTGTATTAACGCTATTGTTTGTAGCTTGGTACAGAAGAATTCCAGTGTATACGAGAGGGGTCTCTATATGCTAGAGACCATGGCAAACGGAATATAGAGTGTAAGGCTCCGTTATACAACCCGGAATAATGGCAATTGGATTCATGTTAGGTGTCTTAATCTGACCACCTCGTGCCACCTTTAACACCTTCCATACCAATCTACCCCTTAAACCCCGTAGTGTTTTGATAGTATTGTTGTATTGTATTGTGTAAGTTGGATGACTGACCAAAACCATGATATCAGTAAACAGATTATAACTGCATAATCAGGTAAATGGAATAACGGAATAATGGATGTATATCCAGGGTTTGATTCAGTCAAGTTATATAGATTGTTAACTGGATTTTGGGATTCATGTATCATATTGAGTTGGAATATTAAAGAATATAGAATGACTTGAATCATATTCAAGTCAGAAATAATCAGTCTCAAACCCGAGTCAGACTAGAAGAAATGTAATTTGAAGTTCTATAGTTGTTAGGGTCCTTATTGTAAATTATAAAACTTGAGGGGGTTTTATGTAAAAATACTTTTGTATAGTTTTCAAGATACCCCCAAGTATTTATTATTCTTATTTATAGTTATAATGAGCGTGATTTTATTTAGTGATATTTCTAGTGAATATATCCTAATAAAGGTACTAATTTGTAATATTGATTTATTTGAAATTCATAGTATTTTAATGTAACTTTTAATCTTGTAATTTTTTAGAAAAAGGTGGAAACTTTATCTTATAATAAAATATATGTTTAAATGATAATTATACATATGTTAATACAAGAATAATTTTTAATAAATATTTTATTTTCCAAAAATCTCATTTTTCTTAAATGTTGTATTTTAAACCTTTCGAGACCGAATGCTCCTTACGGAGGTCTGAATCTCGCACTACTAAGCCCAAGGGTGCAGGATTGAATCTCACACTACTAAGCCCGAGGGTGCACGATAAACCGTACTATCCCTAACGGATTCCCCAAATGTGGGTTGTAGTGGCGCTTTGTAAAGATTTAATAAATACTAATTATTTAGAAAACGGTTTTATAAAGATAAGGTATTTATTTGTAAAAGGGTGTAAATTTCCGTATTTTAGATTCTAGGGTTTTCTAAGCCAACTAGCCTATTTCTAAATGGTCTAAACGACAAGTCATTAGAAGCCTCAAATCGCCTCTTCATCGCCAATTGCGGCCAGGTAAGTGTCAGGTGAGTGGGAGGCTCTCCACTACAAGTAGTGGTCCTAATTAAGTAACCACTCGCCTTATACACACTTGCCTAGACACCACAAAGTCAGGTTTAGATAAACGATCGATGTCCACGACATATCGTATTTTCCTTTTAAAAGATATTGTTTTAAAATTGTATATAACTTAGAACTTTTAGAAAAGGTTTTATTAAGAAAAGGGTATTTTAATGTAAAATCTTGTTTTATCGTATTCTAAGTTTTCAAAATAGCATGTTATGATTTCATATGAGTGTGTGTGGAGGTAGGTCATTACCTCGTGATCTACGTTAAGGTATAGCAAAGTTTAGGGGTTAAATGTGATAAACTAAACATGGTGGTATTTAAGTGAAAGAATACGATATATTGCAAAAGCTATCATTTCATGTGTGAAAACTTGTTCAAATTAATTTTTAAGTGATTAGTAGTCAACATGAAGATATTTAAGCATTACAAAATTAGTGATAAGTGAGTTTTGATAGAAAACCGAATCGGAAATCGGTTTGTTCCAATTTCCGTCGGGTTTGAAAAGTCGTATTTTAATGGAAGAAAAGAAAGGTAGAAAAGTGGGACTTACGGTTTTGGACAACGCTAGAGAGTGATAGGAAGGTAGTGGGTTTGTCGGTGCGTCGAAACGTCGTGAAAAGGTTCTAGTACGATCGCCGGGATTTCGCCGTCGATTTCGGCAGCGCTTCGCCTTTCGCTCGTTTTCCGACGCACCAAGTTCTCTTGAGATTTTTAGAGAGTGGACTTAGGAATTTAGGATGAGAGGGTAGAGGGTAGGGGTGTTTATATAGGGTTAGGCTAGGGTTAGGGTTTTCAATAAAAAAAATATAAAAAATATATAAAAATCATTAAAAATCATTAAACCTAGGATTAAAAGGGATTTATTGGCCATATGATAACCGATCCAAGCAATTAAAGTGTGCACGGGGGTGGACCATGTCAAGAGGAGACTTTTCTCTATTGGTGACTCGGCCGTCCGGCCAAGTCGGGCCGGCGGCGCCGGACTGAGTCGCCGGCCGGCGGCGCCAAGTCGGGCCGAGTCAGGCCACCAGAGGCCGGGGAAATTTCGGGGGTACAATTTGGTATATTTACTTTTTCATGTCCAGTACATATTTTGTGAGTTATGGCCTTTTGACCGTTGACTTCAAAAAAAAATTAAAACAAAATAAATACAAAAATAATGTGGGGCATGGGATTTGAACTCTGGTGGCTTAGTTCAGCAGTGCAAGGTGTTACCAATGAGCTACAAGCTCCTTCTTGTAATTATTGTGGGAAAATAACTACTTAAAGTGGTAACAGCAACACTAAATACCCTAAGTATTACTTTAATTTTAAAAAAAAATTATGTACACTAAAAATGGAGTTATTTAAAAACAAAATAATTACTTATATATATTGTGCTCAAGTTAAAATACTCCTTTATGGATTTTTTTAAAAATTTAAAGGAAAAAAAATTTATATAGAAAAGTGTATAGGAAAATTAGGGTTGTTACAACTTGTCCCTGGCACGGAGTTTCGCTGATGTTCGACTTGTCCCCGGCACGGAGTGTCGCTGATCGACTTTTCCCCGGTACGGAGTGTCGCTGTTCGACTTGTCCCCGGCATGAAGTGTCGCTGATGTTCGACTTGTCTCCGGCACGGAGTGTCGCTGATTGACTTTTCCCCGGCACGGAGTGTCGCTGTTTGACTTGTCCCCGGCACGGAGTGTCGCTGATGTTCGACTTATCCCCGGCACGGAGTGTCACTGGTTATTTCTGAGTCGAAGCATAATTCCGACAGGGAAGGCAGATACGCCGAGGTGAAGCATGATTTCGACACGGGGTATATTCTGGGACGAAGCATGATTCCGCCGCAGAGATTGTTGGTTTGATTTGGGTTGGCATTAGCATCGCCATACTGGAAAATGGTACCAGAAGCGAATCATCATTTGCCATGAGAGGAATTAGGGATTTTGTTTTGGTTTGGCATCAGCATTGCTACACTGGAATAATGCCAGGAGCAACTCATCATTTGCCCCTGGCGAATTTGGGAATTGGTTTTTGCTTGGCATCAGTATCGCTACACTGGAATAATGCCAGGAGCAACTCATCATTTACCCCTGGCGGATTTGGGAATTGGTTTTTTCTTGGCATCAGTATCGCTACACTGGAATATGGTACCAGGAGCGAATCATCATTTGCGCTTGCTTATCCGGAAGCGATGGCTTAGTAGATAGGTTTTAGGTCCCTATCACCTAAGACTTTTCAATTTCGTGAGCCATAAGGGTCTCAAAAAGCATTTTCTCCCTACGGGTCGTAATGATCCCGTAAGTGTATTTTCTCCTTAGGAGTTGTGGGGACTCCTAAGTGTATTGCTCCTTTGTGAGTCGTAAGGATATCACGCAGGAATTTTCTCCTCACAAAGTCGAGAGGACCTTGCGAGTGCATTTCATCTCATTTTTTTTACGAATTTGCGCCCTTTCGGGTTTTCACAAACTCGCCGGCAGTCTTGCTGTTTTTACTCACGGAGCCCTTTTGGGTTATCATCCATGCCCGTTTTGCTTGTGGACATACAATTTTTTTATTATATATTTTTATTTTATTATTTTTTGTGGGACTTTGAATTGTAAGTGCACGGCAGCGCCCCGGCCGTCAATCCGAGGCCAAAGTGCGGAAACGAAACTTTTCAAAAACTTGTAAACCGGCACTACCGCGCACTATAAAACCCGGATCGGCCCATTAACCTAATGTTAGCAAACTAGAGAATGGAAAGGAAGCTATACCGAGCGATCCGTGTCCTTCGGTCTTCGGCCTCCACTCCGATCTCCTCGCGGAATCTTCGGTCTTCAGCTCCTCATTGGAACGGACACCACATCGCCGGGTTCTTTTACGGGCTCCCACCTATGGACCGAGGCAACTCGGGCATGAAGTTGGCGAGCCGATGTGCCCAAGAATACTGTAGGCTAAGTGTAGAATGCATTATCTCAATGGGGTATGAAGTTGCCATTGATGTGGAGGTGGAGAAAAATGAACTTTGGAGATATGGAATTTTTGTGGCAAGTAGAGAAATGAGATGAAGAAATTTCCCATACAAAATGAACCTCTCCCCCACTCCCAAAAATTTGGCCGGCCATCTCTCAATGGTGAAGGGAAAATGATCATGGAATAAAGCAAGTGGAAAAAGTGTATGATAATGAGAAAATTATGTCACCTCAAATCCTATCCAAATCCTTTCTCATTTAATGCAAATAATAATGCATGAAAAAGCAATGATGCTAGAACCATAATAATCCTCCATTTACAAATAAACTCCTCCACAATAGCTAATTTGCACATTTGCAAATTAGCCCCTCCACCAGAAAAATCCGGCCATGAAGGAACAAAGGAAAACTGGCCGAAACGGAATGCAAACTGGCAACTTCAAAAAAATGATCCCGTAATAAATTACAGGAAAACCCCGCGACCGTATATACATACCCGCATTTGTATTCCGACCGAATACAAATGCAAAGAGACAAAATCTACACCGTACAATACTAGGATCCGGCTTAAACCAAAGCCCGCTAGTATTATCCGTCCGATCATGATCAGTGCAATACCGCACGTATCTGATCGAACCCTGCCATATCTCCATACGGCCTCTACAGCGTTTCGCCCGAAACTTAAGAAACTATCTGTGGGGGACTCTAAAGACTCGTCAATACCTTGGTTGTGGATTCAACCACTAGCACGTCAGAGGTATTAGCCATACGTAACGGGCTACCAGGTATTGACCAAAAGGAATGTCGATGAGCGAACTCATCCTGACACTCTATTGAGTCTGTCAGTGACAATATCCGTACAGTCCGGTCCGTTCGTCTATGAGCATCGCATGGCGGGCCTAGGGGGTTGGAAAAGTCAGACCCCCAAAAGCTGTACAAGTCATGTCGGAGTGTAGCCCAGAACACCCTGAGATATTACTGGAATACCTACCAGTAAATCTCCTATCTTGGCCAAGGACTTCGTGTAATGGCTCTCCTAGACACAGCGCGACCCCACCCCCAATACCGGGAGAGACGAACCCCTGAAGATCAGCTCACTGCCTCCATGTGGCTCGGGACTGTACTGAACTAAAACCTGTTTGCACGAATCCTTTGAGCGTGGTAGGGTAGTAATCAAAGTACAATGGGAACTCACGCGAGACAAATGACGATCTCAGGTCGATGAACTAACTTGTACACATGTCACCAGGGAACTACTATCTGACTTCAGGTATAAGACCAACTAGCATGTTCCCGGCGAGTCCTGTCCGGTGTACTCATAACCCAATGAGCACCAGTATACATCTTAGGTGAAGCAACTGACACCAGTGGCTTGTGGGACCGGCTACCACCCCTCGTCGGGGTCTCGACTGTATAAACTAGTCTACTCTGGAGTATCGATGCCCTGTCTTAAAAACTCCCACGACTAGGGACGATTTAAGGATGTGCTTATAGACCCCAGCTCCCACGTATATGATCGCCCTCATACTGCTGGCAGTCAAGCAAGGATCCTAAGGGCTCTATCAACGTGCAATAGTGACTTGTAAGGTCACCTAAAGCAGTACACGATGATAAAGATAAACCAGATAGCATACTATCATCTTGAGTAAGACTGTCCTACCGGCATAGGTCCTCCCTCAATCATTGCAATCACGTGCCTGTGATCCAATAATTGACTCTGTGGGCACTATATCCAACAATCTCCCGCTTGCACTCAAGGCTAATTATTGCGATGTCGCATACTCACAGCCCGTGTGATACCGAACACCCAACTCCTCTACAAATCAGTCTCACAAAAGCTGTTTGCGAAACTAATGCGTTCGAGGAATAGCCTCAGTGAGTGGATCCGCTCAGATGTTTCTTTCTATGTCTCTCTTTATCTCAAGTTCGCGGAGAAAACCATCTCCCGAAATGAGCAATACCTTTCTTAGAATATGTCTGGATATCTGATGGGACCTAGCTCATAAATGAACTCCAAATCCAAACTTCTTAGACTGTATCGTCAACTGAACTTAATCAGTATCCTGCGCCATGCCTCCCTCAGTATCCGCTTGGACCTCCTGTCCAAACTACTGCCCCTCGTCAGAGGGAAAACTATAACTCTGACAGCCACTCTGTCATCCAGGTCAGCTTGGAAGCCTGGAATGATAACCGTCTCCTAAAAGAGGCTGCCGTTATCATATCCCTAGAACATTCACTTATGTTCTAAAACTGCTTCCGAATGTTTCTCCAGGATTGGATCAATATCAACTTATTGCACCTACTGCAAAAACAATATCTGGTGTGGTACTTGACATCTCATGATTGACTCAATTGCCTAAGCAAGTGATCTGCCAATCATGCACATCCCTCTCCCCTTTAGTCTGTAAGACTCCTTTAGAGAGGGTGACTCCATCACCTGCAGGTATACTACCGTGCCAGGAGTCGTCCATTCTAAAAACTCTCAGAATGCTGTCTAAGTACCCTGAATGGGAAATCACCCAAATCTAGATCTATAGATCTAGTAACCAGAATGTCTTGATATTATATCCAAGTCCCATGTGGAGAAACCACTGTGTGACAACCAAAGTATAACCGATCGTAGTATAGGAATATCACTTACTACTCTGTTTATATCATCTAAATACCAGGACATCACACCCTACTACCTTCTTAACAGATCCATCCCCTATTCTGATGAAGTCAAACCTATGACTGTCACATTAGAAATAGATGATCTATCTCCGCTATATATGCTTTAGTCTATAAATAGACATAAGCCACTTGTCCACCATGCTTCCACTGCTCCCACTGACTACGACAACCCTCTGGCAGAGTCATATACACGTACACTTCTGAAGCCAGTTCAGAACGACGCTATAGTCATCCTCCTGCCGGGTCTCATAGTCTGGAACAACAATAGTGTCAAGTCTTGGTAAACAAGAACCTCCCTGTCACCGTTTTTTAGTATACCGAAGTACCTCTCGAGTGCCTGAGGTTACCCACCATATCTGTGGAGTGGCCAATGGAATGTCAAACCAGATTGAATCTTTAGGTTCTTATCAAATCTTCAGTAATCGTTTGCGGTTCTGGAATCACTTCCAGTTCTACCATACTCCCACTTCTGTTTTCTGAAAAAATCCATTTTTATTAAAACTGTGGCGAGTCAAGAACAATATCACTATTGATCTTCCTGATGGTAGAAAGTCAACCCTCGTCATAGCCTGGGTCAACCCATAAACAACCATTACAGAAACGTGCCTTAAGTTATCCAGAGTCTGGTTTTAAGCATAAGCTGGACAACTCCCCGTACCTTAACAATGTTGAGATATGAATTGTTCTATATCCAATATAGAAACAGAAGCACTGAATTAATTGAACCAGATTCAAATCATGCAGCTGTCTCCAGTGCATGTCAACTAAATGGAAGGAGGCCGATCAGCGTTACTCAATTTAGGAATACTTCCAATTATGAGTAACCTGAAAGAGAAGCAAGTTTTCTTAATCATTACTATCAACTGAATACCATACACAAGTATCTATATCTTCGATCACCTTGAAGAATCCCGATACTTGCAATACCTGGTTCTCTACTTTACTCTTATACCTATAACTTCTCAAAACTTGGACCCTGTGTTTCTACGAAATACTTGTCTAAAAACTAGAGAAGTCATAAGTAAACCGAATATAGTACGAGGACCAACCCCTCTGTCCTAATGGATACTGGACAATATACAATACTCTGTATAAGTCCCCTGAGTCTAGTGACTCATTCACTGTGTGTCGTAGGTTGAAAACTGTACTTATGGTTAAGAAGAATTACACCGCTATTCAATCCTCCTTACCTAACCATCCACTGATATAGGTAAATGTCATAGACATAATTTCAAAAAGGTATATCTCACTCTATAAAAATAGACGTACAGATATATCAATTTGAAATTGGTGCATAACAACGGATATTCAAAACCAAATATTTGCCGTCCGGCAAACAACCCAGGTGACTTCCTCAAATATCACCAATTACAACGAATCCCGATATAATGAGGATGATCACCTAATTCCCAATAACTTACTCCCACTCATCATCTGTAAAACCATACAGATGTGAGAATCAAACCTGGTAAATACATACCCTGGAGCAAGTGTCTAATTGGGAAATCAGTTTTCTTTTAACAGTACACAGTGAAACTGAAACATTGAAATGTTTCGATGGGGTATCCCAGTATTCCTAGTAATGCCTCTTCCATTATCCAGATTCACAACTGTAACCGTATAATTCTTTGCCATCTCTCCAAATCCCTTTATATGTCTTTAGTCATTACCTTCTGTACACCCTCTTAGGCTAAATGCTTTTCTTCCTTCCCTACCGTTCGGCACCAGCCTATGGTTTGAAAGAAGACTATCCAATAAGCATAATGGGTGTACTGTCTTAATCCTAGGAGTACTCGCAATGCGAGAGAAGGTGAAGATAAAAGACAACCGAATAAACCTTATTCCTATTTCTCCTGAACCAAAATCCATCCCCGAACTGGAACAAGTTCCTTTCGAGTTCGTATATAACCATACGATAGAGTATCCAATAAACTGTGGATCTTCATAGTGATACGGAGTGTCCTGAAGAAATACAAAGGTGATTTAGGATTGGCGAAGAAATACTTGTTTTGGTTGTGAATAGCATTCGCAATTTACTTTTCCCTCTTACTAATCTCTTGATATGTCTTTACTTAATACCTTCTGTACACCATCGTTATGCTAATTGGTTTTCTTCATTCCCCACCATTCGGCACCGGCCTAAGGTTTGGAAGAAGACTATCCAATTTGCGTAATGGGTGTACTATCTCCTAAACCAAGGAGTACTCGCAACCTGAGAGAAGATAAAAGGAAAAGACAACTGAATAGTCCTATTCGTTTTCTCCAGAACCGGAAACCATCCTCGAATAAATTCCTTCGAGTTCGTATATAGCCATACGATGGTTTTATCTAATGGAAGTGGACGTTCATAGTAATACGGGGTGTCCTGGAGAAAAGGGTAAAAGTAGGAGAGGCAATGAGGTATGCAACTCTGACAATCCAAAAGCCAGTGTTTAAGAAGGTTCGGTTAATCTTGGTCACTGAGTCATAGTCTAGGGCCGGGTAATGGTCGCTGCCAAAGAGAGAGAAAAGAATTACTCAGCGTGCACTCTAACCTAGATCAGAATGGTTATCACTTTATCTAATCAGGAAATCTCCCACTGTAACGTCAAATTCTTCCCCAAACCTGAAAGAAGAATTAGTCGGGATCACCCGAGGAGTAAACCAACTCATCAGTGGGAATCGGGATCCAACAATCATCGCATGATAACGTGACGGAATCCGCTCACGTTATCACACTCCAGAAGGTATGCGCTGTCACGCCCCGCTTCCCAGTGTACGGCGAAGTGGACGCGACGAGGCCCGCTACGTATATACTCAGAAGTACATACTCTAAGCGTAACTAAGCAATATAAAGTAAACCACAAGAGACGAATGATATAAGAATAACAGCAACTTTTATTAATAACATTCTTTGTACAATGCATGAAAAGAAAATACAACTGAAATGAAAAGCAATGCCTAAACAATGACATAACAGAAAATGAAAATACTGGAAAGAACAAGGTACAATATTCAGAGCTCGGGATCTTCGTGGAACTGCTCCAAATCTTCTCCGATGGGCTCGATCTCAGCTTGATCCAACGCACCTGACGACATTCAAAGAAAAAAGAAATAGAATGTCGTCAGCGAACAGGTCGCTCGGTAAGTCCCAAAGATAAGGAAGAATTAGGAAGACAATGTAAAAGTATTTTCTAAAATATTATATTGTTGAATATTATGGAATATTGAGTTAACGCTGTTGTTTGTAGCTTGGTATAGAAGGATGCCAGTGTATACGAGGGGAGTCTCACTTGCCAGAGACTAAGGCACGTGTAGTATAAGGAACCGTTATGCCACGGTACAACAGCAATAGGATTCAGGTTAGGTGTCTTAATCTGACCACCTCGTTCCACCTTTAACACTTTCCGTACCAATCTATCCCTTAAACCCCGTAGTATTGTTGTATTGTAAAATTGTATAGATTGCATGATCGATTGACTGACTGACCGAAACCATGATATCAGGAAATGGTTATAACCGTAGAGTCATGTAAATGGAATACTGGGAAACATGTAAAAGGAATATATGCATGGTTCGGTTCAGTCAAGTTACATAGTTTGTTAACTGGTTTCAGGGATTCATGTATTCGTATTGAGTTGGAATATAAAAGAATATAGATTGACTTGAATCATATTCAAGTCAGAAATAGTCAGACTCTAACCCGAGTCAGACTAAAAGAAAAGTAATTTGAAGTTCTATTATTGTTAGGGTCCTTATTGTAAATTATAAATCTTGAGGGGGTTTTATGTAAAAAGTATTATTGTATAATTTTCAAGATACACCTCAAGTATTTATTATTCGTCTTTATAGTTATAATGAGTGTGAATTTTATTTGTGTTATTCTAGTGAATATATCCTAATAAAAGTATTAATTTATTTATTTGAAATTCATGGTATTTTAATGTAACTTTTTGTCTTGTAATTTTAGAAAAATGTGGGAACCTTATCTTATGATAAAATAGGTGTTTAAATGATAATTAAATATATATTAATACAAGAATAATTTTAAATAATATTTTATTTTCCAAAATCTCATTTTTTTCTTAAATGCCGTATTTTAAACCTTTAAGACCGAATGCTCCTTGCGGAGGTCTGAATCTCGCACTACCAGCCCGCGGGTGCACGATGAACCGTACTATCCCTAACGGGTTCCCCAAAGGTGGGTTGTAGCGGCGCTTTGCTTAGGTTTAATAAATACTATTCATTTAGAAAAACGGTTTTATAAATATAAGGTATTTATTTGTAAAAGGGTATAACTTTCCGTATTTTATTTTTTAGGGTTTCCTAAGCCAACTAGCCTATTTATAAGGTCTAAACGATAAGTCTTTAGAAGTCTCAAATCGCCTCTTCACCGTCAATTGCGGCCCGATAAGTGCCAGGTAAGTGGGAAGGAACCACAGTCGTGGGCCTAATTAAAAACCACTAGCCTAGACACACTTTCCTAGACACCACAAGACAGTTTAGATAAACGATCGATGTCCATGACATATCGTGCTTTTATTTTAAAAGGTTTTATTTAGAATTGTGTACAACTTAAAGCTTTTAGAAAAGGTTTATAAAGAATATGGTATTTTAGTGAAAAGTCCTGTATTTTCGTATTCTATATTTCGATGTTTATCAATTAGGGTTATATTTGTGTGTGTGTAGAGGTAGGTCATTACCTCGTGACTTATTTTAAGTTTTAATGAAGTTTAGAGGTTAAACATGATATATTAAACTTGAAGGTATTAAAGCGCAAGAATACGGTATTTGAAAACATTATCATTTCATGTGTGAAAATTCATTCAAATTGATTTCTACAAGTTTATTTATCAAGATAAACATATTTAGGAGTGAGGGAATTGATTAAACGAAGAAAAATAAACTTCATGGTATTTTTATGAAAAGAATAAGGTTTTACAAGAAAGCTATCATTTCATGTGAGAAACTTTATTTAAATTGGTTTCTAGGTGATTAATAGTCATCATAGATAGGTTTAGGTATTATGTATTAGGTGACAAGTAGAAATTTGCAGAAAAACCGAATCGGAAATCGGTTTGTTCTGATTTCCGTCGGGTTCCAAAAAGTCGTATTTTCTATTAAAAGAAAAGAGAGATAGAAGAGATGAGACTTACGAATTTGGATAAACTAAGGAGGCTAAGGTAAGTGGTGGTTGTCGGTGCGTCGAAAACGTCGCGAAGGTTCTACTACGATCGCCGGAATTTGTCGTCGATTTCGGCAGCGCTTCGCTTCTCGCTCTTTGTACCGAGTTCTCGAGAATTTGGGAGAGTGGACTTAGAGTTGTGAGGTGAAATAGTAGAGGGTAGGGGTCTTTATATAAGGCTAGGCTAGGGTTAGGGTTTGGATTAAAAAATATTAAAAAATATATATATATAAAATTCATTAAAATTTCATTAATTTTGAGAGTAAAAGAGACTTAATGAGAAATTGATAACGTTCTGGAAAAAATGGACTATACAGAGGGGTTGACCAAGTCATCATGAATTTTTTTCGTGTTGACGACTCGGCCGACCGGCCGACTTGGCCGAGTCGGGGCCGAGTCGGGTCTCGTTGGATGGGGAATTTTCTGAGGGGAACTTTGGTGCACTTTATTTTTTATATATTGTATTAAATTGTGAGTTATGGCTGTTTGACCGTTTGACTTCCCAAAAATTTAAAACAAAAAGATATAAAAAAAATATGTGGGGCATGGGATTCGAACTCTGGTGGCTTGGTTCAGCAGTGCAAGGTATTACCAATGAGCTACAAGCTCCTTCTTGTAATTATTGTAGGAAAGTAGATACTTAAAATGTTATCAGCAACATCAATACTCCAAGTATACTTCAAATTTAATTCAAATTTAGGTATACAAAAATTGGAGTTGTTACAATCTACCCTTCTTACAAAAATTTCGTCCTCGAAATTTACAACTTTTATTTGAGGACTAGTTTACAAAAAGGTGCGGATATCTTGCACGCATTTCATCTTCCCTTTCCCACGTGGATTCTCCTGGAGTGTCTTTCCTCCACATTACCCGGACTAAATTAACTTCTTTGTTCCGAAGTGTCTTCACTTTCCTATCCAGGATTTCCACAGGTTGTTGCTCACAAGACAAATCGGGCTGTATAGTGAGTTCGGAATGATCAAGTACATGGCTGGGGTCACTCACATACCTTCTGAGTTGAGATATGTGGAACACGTTATGCACTCCTTCCAATGAGGGTGGAAGCGCTAAACGGTATGCCACTTCGCCGACTCGTTCGAGTATATCGAACGGTCCAATGTATCTCGGACTCAACTTTCCCCGTCTTCCAAATCGGATCACTCCGCGGTTCGGAGAGATTTTCAGGAATACATGATCTCCTGGCTGAAACTCCAAGTGTCGCCTCTTCGCATCAGCCCAGTGTTTCTGTCTATCTTGAGCTATGCGCATTCTTTCCCTGATAGTACGAACCACATCAACGGTCGCTACTATCATCTCTGGTCCAAGGAGTTCTCTATCTCCGATGTCCTCCCAACTTAATGGCAATCGACACTTCCTTCCATATAATGCTGCAAAAGGTGCCATTACTATACTTGCTTGGTAGCTGTTGTTGTACGCAAACTCCACAAGATGCAGGTGATCTTCCCACGATCCCTTGAAGTCGAGCATACATGCTCTGAGCATATCCTCCAAGATCTGAATAGTTCGTTCCGACTGACCATCTGTTTGTGGATGATAAGCCGTGCTGAAGTTCAGACTTGTTCCCAAGCTAGCTTGCAGACTCTGCCAAAATTGCGATCGGAACCTGGTGTCACGATCGGAGACAATGCAGACCGGTACTCCATGAAGTCTTACAATTTCCTGTATGAGTTCATGGGTATCAGAGATAGTACATTATGAAGAGTTTTAAATCTAAATTAGATTATTACCTCCATGTACTTCTTCGCTAGTGCCTCAGTTGATTGGCCAACTCGAAATGGGATGAAGTGAGCCGACTTTGTGAGTCGATCCACAATGACCCAAATCGCATCGTTACCCTTTGTGCTGCGAGGAAGATCAGTTACAAAGTCCATCGTGATGTGCTGCCACTTCCATTCTGGTATTGGTAACGGTTGAAGTAATCCAGCAGTCCTGTGATGTTCAGCCTTTACTTGCTGACACACCAAACATTTTGCAACGCTTCTGGCTACTTCACGCTTCATTCCATGCCACCAATAATTCTGACGTAGATCTTTGTATATTTTGGTACCTCCAGGATGTACTGAATAGGGAGAGCTGTGAGCTTCTTTCATTAACTCTTCCCGAACATGACCCTTTGGTACACACAATCTGCTGCCGTATCTCAAAGATCCGTCTTCATGGATGATGAAGTCTGTTCTGAGTCCATTCTCCACTTGTTCTCTGATCTTTTGCAACTTAGCATCGCTTGCTTGAGCTGCCTTGATCTGATTGACAATGGTTGATTGAACTTGTAGATTCATCAAACTTGAAACATCACCTGGCATGACTAGTTCAATCTCCATCTGATGTAAGTCTTGCTGAAGCTTCCACTGGGCAGTGAGATTCATTGCTAATGGTTGGCGACTAAGAGCATCAGGTACTACGTTCACCTTTCCTGGATGATATTGCAAGTTGATGTCAAAGTCCGCCATGAGTTCTAACCATCTTCTCTACCGCATATTCAACTCCTTCTAAGTAAACACATATTTCAAACTTTTATGATCTGTGTAGATGTTCACTCGTTCACCAAGTAAGTAGTGGCGCCAAATCTTGAGAGAAAAAATGATGGCTGCCAACTCCAGATCATGCGTCGGATAATTGCGCTCATGAGTCTTCAGTTGTCTTGAAGCATAAGCCACAACCTTACCGTGCTGATGTAGAACACATCATAATCCCTTACCGGATGCATCGCAATGCACTTCGAATCCTCCAGAGATATCCGGTATTACGAGAATAGGTGCTGATGTCAGTTTTGACTTGAGTTCCACGAAAGCTTGCTCGCATGCTTCTGGCCACACAAATTCTTCATCTTTTCGTGTGAGCTTGGTCAGGGGTGTTGCTATCTTCGAAAAGCCTTCAATGAATCTTCTGTAATATCCAGCTAAACCCAAGAAACTCTGAATATCCTTCACTGATTTTGGCGTAGGCCATTCGCTGACTGCTGAAACCATTGCTGGATCCACAGAAATTCCTTCTCCTGATACGATGTGTCCAAGAAAACCAACCTGTTTTAGCCAAAACTCGCACTTGCTGTATTTGGCATAAAGCTTATGTTGTCGAAAAGTTTCCAGGACAATTCGTAAGTGCTCCGCATGCTCTTTCCGATTCTTAGAATATACCAGGATATCGTCGATGAAGATGACAACGAACCTGTCTAAATATTCCCGGAAAACTTTGTTCATAAGGTTCATGAAGATTGTTGGTGCATTGGTCACTCCAAATGGCATTACTAGAAATTCGTAATGTCCATAGCGAGTTCTGAAAGCTGTCTTGTGAATATCAGCTTCCTTGACCTTCACTTGATGATAACCTGAACGAAGATCTAGTTTAGAGAAGACACAAGATCCACTTAGCCGATCGAATAAATCGTCGATGCGCGGGAGTGGATACTTATTCTTTATAGTAACTTCGTTCAAGGCCCTATAGTCGATGCACATTCTGTATGAACCTTCCTTCTTCTTCACCAATAGTACAGGTGCTCCCCAACTTGAAGTGCTAGGACGAATCCATCCTTTCGCCAGTAATTCGACCAACTGTGTTCGGACTTCCATTAATCCTTCCGGACTTAGTCTATACGGTGCTTTGATCACTGGTTGTGCTCCTGGTACTAAGTCAATACTGAATTCAAGAGCTCGATCGGGAGGCAAACATGATATATCGTCAGGAAATACATCATCGAACTCTCGAACTACCTCTGGTCTTGATTCTTCCTCTGCCTGGGCTGCTGCAACTACTGCTTCTCTTGGCTTCGCTTTGTAGGTACTTGGCTCCAATGTACGGTCTCCAGTTTTAAAATAGAAAACCGGATGGTCTGGAATCTCGAATACTACCCTCCTTTGGTGACAATCGATGGTAGCATAAAAGGTTCCAAGCCAGTCCATTCCTAGAACCACATCGAAATTCGGTATGTCCAGTACCTTGAAGTCAGCATAAAACTCTCGACTGCAGACGACGACTGGACACATGCTGTATCCCATAGTTGCCTTTAGAACACCATTTCCGGAACTGACGTTCCAGCTGGATACAAGCGGTGAGACTGGAATCGCATGGGTTCGGACAAACCGTTGCGACATAAAGCAGTGGGATGCTCCAGTATCAAACAGTGCAAGTGCAGGTAGTGAAGCTACTAGGATTGTACCTAAGGTATATGAGATAGGTTTTAGGTATAGAGAAAGTGTGTTGGTAAACAAGACTAAAAGATAAGTTTGAGAAGGAAGTTTACCAGTAATGACTTGGCCAGTGGCCTCAGCTTCTTCCACAGACATCATGAAAGCCTGGCGCTTCGGCACATTCCTCCTGGCCTGAGGAGCATTCCTCGGAACGTTCCTTTGAGCTTGATGGAACTGACGAGGAGGTGGTGTAGCTTGTGGTCCCTGGGTGGTGCAGGCAGTGCAAGTCTGAGAGCAGGTGCCTGAAGAGCTGGTCGCTGTTGATAAGTATTAGCTGGCCTGGGTGCAGCAACTGGGTTCTGTCTTTGGGGACAAGATCCAATACCGTGAGTGGCTGAACCGCAGACTAAGCAGAGGCGGTTGGCTCGACGGCAGTCCTTCATCATATGTCCAGTTCTCTTGCACTAGGTGCAAAAGGCTGGGTTAGGATGATGGGTTGGTACTCCGGGTCTCCTGGGCACGAAAGATGGTCTGGACGTGGCTCTACCTGCCATCTGGTTGGCAGGGTGCTTGACTCCTGCAGTCTGAGGTCTGCCCCTCTCTTTTATCACTGCCTCATAACTGCGGGCAGCTTATAGGGCTTCCTCATGCGTCAAAAACTTTCCTGTGGCTAGAGCAGCCTTAATCTCTATGTCTAAGCCTTGTTGAAAGCGACGGGCTCTGATCTCGTCCGTCGGTATCAAGTGTGCCGCGAATCTGTTAAAGATTGTGTTAGCTGTGTAGTATGTAATATCTGAAAATTGAACTATTGTGACATATCTTACCGGCTCAACATAGTGAATTCAGCATCGTATTCATCTACTGATTTGTCCCACATTGATCCTTGCTGTAGATGAATAAACTGCTGCTCCATAGCGAACCTGGCAGTCACAGGGAAATATTTCGCGTCGAACTTCTCGCGAAATGTCTTCCATTCAATCGGCTGCGTAAGACGCCTTTCTTCCGCCTTCCACCAATTGCGAGCATTATCCGTGAGCTGTAGCTTTGCTACACGGACCCAAGCGTTGTCTGGTACTTGAGCTGCTGCCAGATCGTCTTCGATGCTTTGTGTCCATTCTTCTGCTTCAAGAGGGCTTCCTTTACTAGAGAACTGCTTTGGGTGCAAATCCCTGAATTGCTTTACTCCCGGTGCATCGGTCTCAGGACGGTTCAAAAGTTGTTGTTGTCCCTCGAGAAGACTGCGGATCGCCTCGAATAGCATCGTTTGCTCAGTGGGTGGTGTAGGAACAGTGGGTGTAAGAGGTAGTGCTGAAGGGGTGTTGTTAACGTTGGTGCTGGTGTTGTTCGGGGAATCCATAATCCTGAAGGAAAATTTGGATTAGGACAGATTCAAATACATGAACTGATAATATTCAAAGAATAGAAATTTGCAAGATTCATGAATTTTAAAGAATGTTTTAGTTGCTGGTTCTTGTGTTATATTGCTTAGGTTGTTCACGCAGACCAGAACTGCATGACAGGGATTCATACAACTCTGACCTGCATGGGCCACCAACAAAACCTGTCACGCCCCGCTTCCCAGTGTACGGCGAAGTGGACGCGACGAGGCCCGCTACGTATATACTCAGAAGTACATACGCTAAGCGTAACTAAGCAATATAAAGTAAATCACAAGAGACGAATGATATAGGAATAACAGCAACTTTTATTAATAACATTCTTTGTACAATGCATGAAAAGAAAATACAACTGAAATGAAAAGCAATGCCTAAACAATGGCATAACAGAAAATGAAAATACTGGAAAGAACAAGGTACAATATTCAGAGCTCGGGATCTTCGTGGAACTGCTCCAAATCTTCTCCGATGGGCTCGATCTCAGCTTGATCCAACGCACCTGACGACATTCAAAGAGGAAAGAAATAGAATGTCGTCAGCAAACAGGTCGCTCGGTAAGTCCCAAAGATAAGGAAGAATTAGGAAGACAATGTAAAAGTATTTTCTAAAATATTATATTGTTGAATATTATGGAATATTGAGTTAACGCTGTTGTTTGTAGCTTGGTACAGAAGGATACCAGTGTATACGAGGGGAGTCTCACTTGCCAGAGACTAAGGCACGTGTAGTACAAGAAACCGTTATGCCACGGTACAACAGTAATAGGATTCAGGTTAGGTGTCTTAATTTGACCACCTCGTGCCACCTTTAACACCTTCCGTACCAATCTACCCCTTAAACCCCGTAGTATTGTTGTATTGTAAAATTGTATAGATTGCATGATCGATTGACTGACTGACCAAAACTATGATATCAGGAAACGGTTATAACCGTAGAGTCATGTAAATGGAATACTGGGAAACATGTAAAAGGAATATATCCATGATTCGGTTCAGTCAAGTTACATAGATTGTTAACTGGATTCAGGGATTCATGTATTTGTATTGAGTTGGAATATAAAAGAATATAGATTGACTTGAATCATATTCAAGTCAGAAATAGTCAGACTCTAACCCGAGTCAGACTAAAAGAAAAGTAATTTGAAGTTCTATTATTGTTAGGGTCCTTATTGTAAATTATAAAATTTGAGGGGGTTTTATGTAAAAAGTACTATTGTATAATTTTCAAGATACACCTCAAGTATTTATTATTCGTCTTTATAGTTATAATGAGTGTGAATTTTATTTGTGTTATTCTAGTGAATATATCCTAATAAAAGTATTAATTTATTTATTTGAAATTCATGGTATTTTAATGTAACTTTTTGTCTTGTAATTTTAGAAAAATGTGGGAACCTTATCTTATGATAAAATAGGTGTTTAAATGATAATTAAATATATATTAATACAAGAATAATTTTAAATAATATTTTATTTTCCAAAATCTCATTTTTTTCTTAAATGCCGTATTTTAAACCTTTCGAGACCGAATGCTCCTTGCGGAGGTCTGAATCTCGCACTACCAGCCCGCGGGTGCACGATGAACCGTACTATCCCTAACGGGTTCCCCAAAGGTGGGTTGTAGCGGCGCTTTGCCTAGGTTTAATAAATACTATTCATTTAGAAAAACGGTTTTATAAATATAAGGTATTTATTTGTAAAAGGGTATAACTTTCCGTATTTTATTTTCTAAGGTTTTCTAAGCCAACTAGCATATTTCTAAGGTCTAAACGATAAGTCATTAGAAGTCTCAAATCGCCTCTTCACCGTCAATTGCGGCCAGGTAAGTGCCAGGTAAGTGGGAAGGAACCACAGTCGTGGGCCTAATTAAAAACTACTAGCCTAGACACACTTGTCTAGACACCACAAGACAGTTTAGATAAACGATCGATGTCCATGACATATCGTGCTTTTATTTTAAAAGGTTTTATTTAGAATTGTGTACAACTTAAAGCTTTTAGAAAAGATTTATAAAGAATATGGTATTTTAGTGAAAAGTCCTGTATTTTCGTATTCTATATTTTGATATTTATCAATTAGGGTTATATTTGTGTGTGTGTAGAGGTAGGTCATTACCTCGTGACTTATTTTAAGTTTTAATGAAGTTTAGAGGTTAAGCATGATATATTAAACTTGAAGGTTTTAAAGCGCAAGAATACGGCATTTGAAAACGTTATCATTTCATGTGTGAAAATTCATTCAAATTGATTTCTACAAGTTTATTTATCAAGATAAACATATTTAGGAGTGAGGGAATTGATTAAACGAAGAAAAATAAACTTCATGGTATTTTTATGAAAAGAATACGGTTTTACAAGAAAACTATCATTTCATGTGAGAAACTTTATTTAAATTGGTTTCTAGGTGATTAATAGTCATCATAGATAGGTTTAGGTATTATGTATTAGGTGACAAGTGGAAATTTGTAGAAAAACCGAATCGGAAATCGGTTTGTTCTGATTTCCGTCGGGTTCCAAAAAGTCGTATTTTCTATTAAAAGAAAAGAGAGATAGAAGAGATGGGACTTACGGATTTGGACAAACTAAGGAGGCTAAGGGAAGTGGTGGTTGTCGGTGCGTCGAAAACGTCGCGAAGGTTCTACTACGATCGCCGGAATTTATCGTCGATTTCGGCAGCGCTTCGTTTCTCGCTCTTTGTACCGAGTTCTCGAGAATTTGGGAGAGTGGACTTAGAGTTGTGAGGTGAAATAGTAGAGGGTAGGGGTCTTTATATAGGGCTAGGCTAGGGTTAGGGTTTGGATTAAAAAATATTTTAAAAAAATATAAAATTCATTAAAATTTCATTAATTTTGAGAGTAAAAGAGACTTAATGAGAAAATGATAACGTTTTGGAAAAAATGGACTATACAGAGGGGTTGACCAAGTCATCATGAATTTTTTTCGTGTTGACGACTCGGCCGACCGGCCGAGTCCGGCCGGCGGCGCCGGCCGACTTGGCCGAGTCGGGTCTCGTTGGATGGGGAATTTTCTGGGGGGAACTTTGGTGCACTTTATTTTTTTATATATTGTATTAAATTGTGAGTGTATGGCTGTTTGACCGTTTGACTTCCTAAAAATTTAAAACAAAAAGATATAAAAAAAATATGTGGGGCATGGGATTCGAACTCTGGTGGCTTGGTTCAGCAGTGCAAGGTATTACCAATGAGCTACAAGCTCCTTCTTGTAATTATTGTAGGAAAGTAGATACTTAAAATGTTATCAGCAACATCAATACTCCAAGTATACTTCAAATTTAATTCAAATTTAGGTATACAAAAATTGGAGGTGTTACATGCGCATATCTGGCAAGTTTCAGTTTCTTTAGAAACTCCTGATGTGAATTTGTACTCCATGCTCTTATGATCTTGACTTTGGCCAACAAATCATAAGTCACATGTCAAGTTCTACCTGTCATTCTCCAGGTTAATTTGAACCCACCCGTACCTACTCTTGACTTTGGCCAACAAGGCAGTACGACTGTCCCAAACTAACGCATCTATCTATACTGCATATGAATATCCAATAGCTACCAAACACTGTACCTTGACTTTGGCCAACAAACACAGC
This sequence comes from Agapanthus africanus, assembly GCA_030015575.1. Lineage (NCBI taxonomy): Eukaryota > Viridiplantae > Streptophyta > Magnoliopsida > Asparagales > Amaryllidaceae > Agapanthus > Agapanthus africanus. The sequence continues at coordinate 464,499,825 of JASDDO010000018.1, read as the reverse complement.
TTGAATATTATTGACTATCCATATGAAATGACGGAGGGCTACGAATGGTTTTTGGCGAAAAACCTTTAACGTAATGAACTTGATATCATTGAAGGAACCGGATAGCTTTTATAAAAATATAGCGGCGAAAACCTTTTCTAAAGAGGTCACTCCCAGTGAAGGGATCTCGGCACTTTCCCCGTAGAATGAGGTGCAGGATATTCCAACTAAATACCATGATGCAAAGCAAAAGTAAACGACTATAGTGAAGTTATTGCCCTGACGCAAACTTCTGTCCAAGGGGTCACTCCCGGTGAAGGTATCTCGGCCCTTGCCTCGTCGACTGAGGTGCTGGATATTCATAACCGAATACCACTGTGCAAAACAAAAGAGAACGCCCTTGCAATAACAGGTTTTTGAAAAATTGTTCCAACAACATCAAAATAGGTTTGTTTAGCTTGCATTGATCTGAATTAACGCAGTCCCATCAATTGATCACACCACAAAAGAACGAAAATAATGATGTACGTATATGCCATCCGCATTCGCCACTGGGTCCCGTCATCACCCGTTAGGTTACTTAACTAACGACAGAGCGGGGACTGGACTAGCACGGGTGCAAAACATATACAACATCTACTAGTATATATATCAATATATAATATTCACTTAATGCGTGATAAAATGCAACATCACAGAAATGTAATAAGCATCACAGAACAATACAGATATCTGGGATCCCCGGGTTTCATAGAGCCCTACTGAAACCTGACGTTCCCCTGGTCGTGTGGATAGCCTATGCAATGAAATCCTAGACCCCTACGGGCGCGGCAAGCTACTCGCCAAAACCTGAAGCGAGGCAGCCCCCTTCAGCAACGTGAATGGACCACCCAACACTTCACGGAATCCGGTAACTTGAGCACCCCTCCTTGGGTCAACCTGTACCCCCTACGAGTGCGGCGAATAGCCCTCCAATTCTAGAGTAAAGCCCCCTCCGTCTCAACGCCATGAGATGTGGGCCCGTTGCCCTCTAGAACCTGGCTATCCGTGCACCCCTCCGCGGGGTAATCCTAGTACATAAAGTAAAAATATACAACTGGTACATCGACCTCAGCCCAGTCGTGCCCCAAAAGAATAATATACAAACAGGCAGTAACGGCAGTCCACATGTCGGACGCTCGTCCCGCAATATCAAATGTACATAAGAAACCAAACTATACTACCATTGCATCCAGGCTATCCACCACGACAAATCCGCAACATCACAGCACAACATAGAACATCAATATGAATGTCACGTTCGCAAATCCGTCTAAAAGGGCTATAGCAGTTAGACAGGATTTACCGATCAAATGACATTCACGGTCGCAGATATAATGTAAATACTGTGAACTAACATGTTTAAAATTTTCGATCGACCAAAATTCCCGAAGTGGGCCCCAAGCACAACTATAGCACTCAAAGAAAATCTGGGCCCAAACAGAATATACCAAAACCCCCATTTCCAAGTCCAAGAGCCTCTGTAAAAATTTGGTGCTACAAGGAGTCATTATGGCCGCGGAACCGTAAAGTTAAGCCACCAAAATTTTGCAGAACTCTTAGAATTGCCTGAATGTATTTCTGCAATGCACTGAAAAAAATTTCGAGCCAAAAAAAATTCGACAGAAAACTGATGCACTTGAAATCACGGTTTTGGGATATTTGTTCGATCGAAGCTTTAAACACGTTAGAGCAAGCTAGACTAGGTTAATGGCGTGTCTCTGATACAAGTGGAAGTGCACGGCAGTGCCCCGGCCGTCAATCCGAGGCCAAAATGCGGAAACGAAACTTTTCAAAAACTTGTAAACCGGCACTACCGCGCACTATAAAACCCGGATCGGGCCATTAACCTAATGCTAGCAAACTAGAGAATGGGAAGGAAGCTATACCGAGCGATCCGTGTCCTTCGGTCTTCGGCCTCCACTCCGATCTCCTCGCGGAATCTCCGGTCTTCAGCTCATCGGAACAGGCACCACATCGCCGGGTTCTTTTACGGGCTCCCACCTCTGGACCGAGGCAACTCGGGCACATAGTTGGCGAGCCGACGTGCCCAAGAATACTGTAGGCTAAGTGTAGAATTCATTGTCTCAATGGGGTATGAAGTTGCCATTGATGTGGAGGTGGAAAAAATGAACTTTGGAGATATGGAATTTTTGTGGCAAGTAGAGAAATGAGATGAAGAAATTTCCTACACAAAATGAACCACTCCCCCACTCCCAAAAATGAGGCCGGCCATCTCTCAATGGTGAAGGGAAAATGATCATGGAATAAAGCAAGTGGAAAAAGTGTATGATAATGAGAAAATTATGTCACCTCAAATCCTATCCAAATCCTTTCTCATTTAATGCAAATAATAATGCATGAAAAAGAAAAGATGCTAGAACCATCATAATCCTCCATTTACAAATAAACCCCTCCACAATAGCTAATTTGCACATTTGCAAATTAACCCCTCCACCAGAAAAATCTGGCCATGAAGGAACAAAGGAAAACTGGCCGAAACGGAATGCAAACTGGCAACTTAAAAAAACTGATCCCGTAATAAATTACAGGAAAACCCCGCGACCGTATATACATACCCGCATTTGTATTCCGACCGAATACAAATGCAAAGAGACAAAATCTACACTGTACATTACTAGGATCCGGCTTAAACCAAAGCCCGCTAGTATTATCCGTCCGATCATGATCCGTGCAATACCACACGTATCTGATCGAACCCTGCCATATCTCCATACGGCCTCTACAGCGTTTCGCCAGAAACTTGAGAAACTGTCTGTGGGGGACTCTAAAGACTCGTCAACACCTTGGTTGTGGATTCAACCACTAGCACGTCAGAGGTATTAGCCATACGTAACGGGCTACCAGGTATTGACCAAAAGGGACGTCGATGAGCGAACTCATCCTGACACCCTACTGAGCCTGTCAGCGACAATATCCGTACAGTCCGGTCTGTTCGTCTATGAGCATCGCATGGCGGGCCTAGGGGGTTGGTAAAAGTCAGACCCCCAAAAGCGGTACAAGTCATGTCGGAGTGTAGCCCAGAACACCCTGAGATATTACTGGAATACCTACCAGTAAATCTCCTGCCTTGGCCAAGAACTTCGTGTAATGGCTCTTCTAGACACAGCGCGACCTCACCCCCAATACCGGGAGAGACGAACCCCTGAAGATCTGCTCACTGCCTCCATGTGGCTCGGGACTGTACCCAACTAAAACCTGTTTGCACGACTCCTTTGAGTGTGGTAGGGTAGTAATCAAAGTACAGTGGGAACTCACACGAGACAAATGACGATCTCAGGTCGATGAACTAACCTGTACACATGTCACCAAGGAACTGCTATCTGACGTCAGGTATAAGACCAACTAGCATGTTCCCGGCGAGTCCTGTCCGGTGTACTCATAACCCAATGAGCACCTGTATACATCTTAGGTGAACCAACTGACACCAGTGGCTTGTGAGACCGGCCACCGCCCCTCGTTAGGGTCTCGACTGTATACACTAGTCTACTCTGGAGTATCGATGCCCTGTCTCGAAAACTCCCACGACTAGGGACCATTTAAGGATATGCTTATAGACCCCAGCTTCCACGTATATGATCGCCCTCATACTGCTGGCAGTCAAACAAGGATCCTAAGGGCTCTATCAACGTGCAATAGTGACTTGTAAGGTCACTTAAAGCAGTACACGATGATAAAGATAAACCAGATAGCATACTATCAACTTGAGTAAGACTGTCCTACCGGCATAGGTCCTCCCTCAATCATTGCAATCACGTGCCTGTGATCCAATAATTGAATCTGAGGGCACTATATCCAACATGAATGTGGTCTCACCGGTAGGACTTGGGAGAGATTGGGATTGTTTTACGCCCATGGATTGTATACGGTTTTACGGGATGTATGATCCAGACCGTAGGGTCGGAAAATTTTTGGGACATTGTTGGCGTCTGCATCGCTGCACTGGAATATGGTACCAGGAGCGACTCATTATTCGCCGTTGGGGTATGGGATTTGGAATTTGGTTGGCGTCTACATCGCTGCACTGGAATATGGTACCAGGAGCGACTCATCATTCGCCGTTGAGGTATGGGATTTGGAATTTGGTTAGTGTCTGCATCACTGCACTGGAATATGGTACCAGAAGCGACTCATCATTCGCCGTTGGGGTATGGGATTTGGAATTTGGTTGGTGTCTGCATCGCTGCACTGGAATATGGTACCAGGAGCGACTCATCATTCGCCATTGCCTATTAGGAAGTGATGGCTTAGGAGACATGTTTAAATCCCTATCACCTGAGACTTTTCAATTTTATGGGCCGTAAGTGTCCAATAAAAGCATTTTCTCCCTACGAGTCGTAAGGATCCCGTATGTGTATTTTCTCCTCAGGAGTCGTGATGACCCCCAAGTGTGTTTTTCCTTTGTGAGTCATAAGGATCCCACGAAGGCGTTTTCTTACGAGTCGTAAGGATCTCGCAAGTTTTATTCTCCTCATGCATCGTGAGGACACATGAGTGGATTCCCCTCGTTCCCAGTTTAATGACTTAGGTGTCATCTGTTTCCAATTTAACGACATGGTGGTCATCTGTTTCAAGTTTAAAGCCTTAGAGGTCATCCGTTTCCCGTTTAACGACGTGGTGGTCATCTGTTTCCAGTTTAATGACTTGGTGGTCATCTATTTTCAGTTTAACGACTTAGAGGTCATCTGTTCCCAGTTTAAAGAATTAAGGGTCTATTGTGCCCAATTTAACGACTTAGCGGTCATCTGTTTCTAGTTTAACGACTTAGAGGTCATCTGTTCCCAGTTTAAAGACTTAGGGGTCTATTGTGCGCAGTTTAACAATTTAGCGGTCATCTGTTTCCAGTTTAACGACTTAGAGGTCTACTATTCCCAGTTTAAAGACTTAGGGGTCTATCGTACCCAGTTTAACGACTTAGCGGTCATCTGTTTCCAGTTTAACGACTTAGAGGCCATATGTTCCCAGTTTAAAGACTTAGGGGTCTATTGTGCCCAGTTTAACGACTTAGCGGTCATCTGTTTCCAGTTTAACGACTTAGAGGTCATCTATTTCTAGTTTAAAGACTTATGGGTCTTCTGTTTCCATTTTAACGACTTAGAGGTCTACTGTTCCTAGTTTAAAGACTTAGAGGTCTATCGTGTCCAGTTTAACGACTTCGCGGTCATCTGTTTCCATTTTAATGACTTAGAGGTCATCTGTTCCCAGTTTAAAGACTTAGGGGTCTATTGTGCGCAGTTTAACGACTTAGCGGTCATCTGTTTCCAGTTTAACGACTTAGAGGTCTACTGTTCCCAGTTTAAAGACTTAGGGGTCTATTGTGCCCAGTTTAACGACTTAGCAGTCATCTGTTTCCAGTTTAACGACTTAGAGGTCATCTGTTCCCAGTTTAAAAACTTAGGGGTCTATTGTGCCCAGTTTAACGACTTAGCAGTCATCTGTTTCCAGTTTAACGACTTAGAGGTCATCTGTTTCCAGTTTAAAGACTTAGGGGTCTTCAATTTCCAGTTTAACGACTTAGAGGTCTACTGTTCCCAGTTTAAAGACTTAGGAGTCTATTGGATCGGAAGCTTGGAATTTTGGGGTAGGGGTCGGTATCAGCGTTGCTAACACTGAAGCACATGTGCCAGGAGCAATTCATCATTTGCCTTTCCCTGTTGGGGAGCGATGGCTTAGGAGACAGGTTTAGATCCCTATCACCTAAGGCTTTTCAATTTTATGGGCCATAAGGGTCCCATAAAAGCATTTTCTCCCTGCGAGTCGTAAGGATCTCGTAGGTGTACTTTCTCTTTAGGAGTCGTGGGGACTCCCAAGTGTGTTTTTCCTTCGTGAGTCGTAAGGATCCCACGAAGGTTTGTTCTCCTCATGTATCGTGAGGACACATGAGTGGGTCTTTCCAATGGACCATAATTCCAAGGGCAGAGACCAGCCGCGTAACTGGTGGTTGCGGTGGGGCATGGGTATGACGAGAATTATTTGAGCCCGTGGATTGTATACGGTAGTCAAATTGGAGGACCACCCGTAGGGCTGGAAGAATTTTGGGAAATTGGATTTTGGTTGGCGTCTGCATCGTTGCACTGGAATATGTTACCATAAACGACTCATCATTCGTCGTTTTTTTTTGTATTTTTTTTGTTTTATCGTGATTGCTCGATCATTTCAGCTTTTCTTATCGCGAAGATCGGATTGCCCTATCATTTCGGCTTTTCTATTTTTTTCTCTTTTTATTTACATATTTTTTATTTACACATTTTTTTACATTCCCAGTTTAACGACTTAGAGGTCCATTGTTCCCAGTTTAACGACATGGTGGTCGTTTACTCCCAGTTTAAAGACTTGGTGGTCTGTCATCCTCAGTTTAATGACATGGTGGTCAGCTTGCTTATCCCAGCTCCTTGAACTTTGATCTTGGCGGAGTTGTGTAGATGGTCGTAGCTCTGTGGCTTGTCGGTACATCTGACGATTGTGGGGCTTTCCCAAGTTTGTATTGGTTCTCTACCCAATCTTTGAAAATATAGCAGTTTTCGATGGTATGACTCACCATTCTATGATATGGGCAGTATATGGGATTGCCGGTCATGTTCATTTCATGTGGCCTCTTTCGAACAGGCAGTTGTAGACCGTTGTTCAAGACGTCCACGAATATTTTGCGGACTTCATCCCTCCTGAAGGAGTATACCTTCTTCTTTCTCTCCATTGGAGTAGGTGCCTTTACTGATGCCGGTCCTTGAGTCCGATCAATCTTTGGTTCGCCCTTTTCAGATAATGGCACATGTCTGGGAGGATTAGGTTCCCGAGAGGCTTCGGTCTCCATTTGTATGAAATCGGCGGTCATAGCTTGACTGTTTGCTAGCACGCCTTTAGACAGTTCTATCTCTCCCTTCTTTTATTGCCTTTCGACCCAATCTTTGAAGACGAAGCAGTCCTCAATGGCATGACCTATCACTCTATGATAGGGGCAATATTTTGGGTCGTCGGTCATATTCGCTTCTTGCGGTCTCCTTGATTCTGGCAGTTGTAGATCGTTTCTTAGGGCGTCCTTGAATATCTTGTGGACTTTGTCCCTTTTGAAGGAATAGACCTTATCCAGTTTCTCTTTCAGAGGCGATTCCCCTTCGGTGTATGTATCGGAGGGACTGGAGGCTGATCGCTGCCGTTTTTCGCGAAGGCGCTCCGCTCGTAGGTTGAAGGGGGTATCAGTTGGCTGCCTCCGGGTATCAGTCCCTGGCTCATGGACCAAAATTTGATTCTGCTGTAATTGCAATCGGGCGACTTAGGTCGCGAGAGCTGCCGCGACGTTTACCAATTCATCGACCTTGGACTGTACCTTGGCTAACTTCTCATCCCTATTCTTAAGCTGCCTCTGAAGCCATTGGAATAACGCTTATTCTGTAGTTCCGGCTATGACAACCGGGTCATCTTTATTGCCTGAGCTCAATTCCGCAGGAACCACGCGCTCCTCTGGCTTATCGGCCTGAGTGGGCTCTCTTCATCACTTAGATCGAGCCGATGCTGGGTATCATCAATCATATCATCACCATGGCTGTAAAGAAGAGGATGATTCGTTTCTTCATGTCCGACCATGTAGATAGTGTGGACCACACACCCAGCCGCCTCTTCATCTTTGGCGGCTGATTTCGCGGAGCGGTCCGGGCTTTGGAAATTCATAAATTTTAACATGACCAGAGACCTAGCCCTTTTGTTGGCTCTGTATCTGAGCCGCTTCTGCCTTGAGCGCTTGGCAGGCTTCTACCCTTCGGAAAGCCGCCATAGGCTGAGTGATGGGGAGCTTAAAGAAGATACCCAATTGAGCAGTTGTCAGGGGCATCGTCGGAGCTTGCTCGAGACGTCCTGTTGCTTTGTTGGTGTTGATGGCCTTGCCCCCAGCTGGGGCCAAGGAGAGCCGTTCAAACACCGACTTGCGTTTGAGTTGGGGCGCCTTCGAGATCACCACATTTGGCCTCTTGCCTTTTGAGGCCGGTTTGTTTGCCACCGGGGCTTGAGGAGCAGGGAATGCGTTAGCTGACACGAACAGGATAGAGCCGAATGGTAGCGACGGCTCTTCCTATTGTCGTCCGAGACTGGCCGGAAGGACCGTCTTGGCGTCCATCTTCATCGTGTAGGAGATGGAAGCTGTGTTGAGAGCTGAGCTTGTCCTTGGAGACATTTTTGCTGCGACCGGAGATTGCAATTTGAAATTTTTTAACCTGCACAAAGAAGCATGATTTCAGTACAGGCAGTCGATATGTATATTGATTGAGTTCGCATGAATGTTTAACCCGAAATATGGGAGGAGAGAATGGTCCCACCGGGCGTGCCAGAATCTGAAGGGTCTTTTTCGTCACCCCATTGAGATGGGAATGCCCGCGCGTTTGTCAGGTGCATTACAGATTCCCCCTGCCTAGGATAGGCTGGGGTTTATTGATTGTGGGGATCCGAATCTCCGGTAGCCGCGGACTAAGCTGCCGTTAATTACCCCTCGCCTTTGGAACGAGGGAACCTCCGATTGACGGGTTAAACTAGTCATGCGAGCTCAAAGTGCAGTGTTGTGTTTTGAAGGGGTTCTGGATATATCGGGGGCCCCGCAGAGTTTTTACGGGGGTCCTGCTACCCGGATAGCAGGCTGGGGGTCAAGAGGGCTAGCAGCCCCCTTGCGGGGTGCGGGGCAGCGCCCCGTTAGAAATTTTTCTAACGGGGGAGGTGTTTTTAGTGTGGAGTATGCGTGTGTGTATATGTATATACATACATACATATATATTTATATATGTATAAGGGAAAGGGCATCCAAAGGATGCGTGGGGGCCAGCGCCTCGCGTGCATGGCGCTGAGCGCTCGCGCACTAGGCGCTGAGCGCTAGCGCACTAGGCGCTGAGCGCTAGCGCACTAGGCGCTGGGCGCACCACGTGCTCGGCACGTGTGCGCGAGCGCTCTGGACGCTGGGCGTGCCACGTGTTTGGCATGTGGGCGCTAGCGCACGGAATGCTAGCGCACCGCGTGCTCGGCATGTGGGCGCAAACGCTCTGGGCACCGTGCGCACCGCGTGCTCGGCACGTAGACGCAAGCGAACTGGGCGCCGGGCGCGCCGCGTGGTCGGCACGTGGGCGCAAGTTCTCTAGGCGCCGGGCGCACCGCGTGCTCGGCATGTGGGCGCAAGCGCTTGGGCTCTGGGCGCGCCGCGTGCTCGGCACGTGGGCGCTGGACGCTAGGCGTCAAACAGAAAGGGGGTTTTTGTCCCTACACTGGGAGCTGTGCTCCCGATTTGTGGAGTTAAACTCCTAAACGCTTAGAAATGATTAAAGGGGGCTGCTTTGTTTCTCCCTTTGGCCCTGGCTCTTTCCAAGATGGAATTTTTTTGGAGATGGGTCTTCTCCTTCCTCCCCTGTTGGCTGGGTCTTGAAGAATAAGAAGTATGAGATTTTAAAAATCTCATCTTTTTGAGATCTGATAGGAGATCTGAGTTCCCCTTTGTGGGTTTTGTGGTGAAAAACTATTTAGTTTTGGAAAAGGAAGAGTAAAACTCTTGATTTATTTGAAAAAGGGGAAGAAGGTTTAGAACCTTGATGAAGGAGCAGGAGGCACACAGAACCCTATTTTTTTGGCGGAATGAAAAAGTATATTAGATATTTTCATCATGTTGCCTCTTATAGGCTTACATATTTACATATAGCCCCTTGGGCTTTACAAAATGGCATTTTGCTCATCCCATAGCTCATGTGCCATTTCTTTTTGCACATAAGCCAAGGGCTTACAAAAAAAATTGGCTTTATGCCCATTTTGCATACATTCATGCACAAAAATTACATCAAAATAATTTGTTACATGATTTTTGTTTTGGCATGGAGGAGGGCCGCCCGCTTCATGTTCGGACTCGACCTGGGCATGGGCCTACTTGATCTGGGCCTGGGCCCACTTGGCTTGGGGTTGACCTTGACTTGGTCAACCGGGGTGCAATTTTCGATCCCAATACATCTCCTTACGTAGAATTAAAGTGTTCTCAATGAACCGTTGGATCAAAGATCCAATGGTGATTAAGTATAGAATTAAATTCTATCGGGAAGAATATTTTTTGTTAAACAGAAAGTTAGTGGATCAAAGATCCAATGAGATGCAAAATATTTCACATATCTTTCTAATCAAAGAAAGATTGTGCTCTGTTAAACCGAGAACTCTTGGATTAAAAATCCAATGGTGATAAAATATCACCGTCCAATAGAATTTTATTCTATATAAGGGAGAATATTTCCTCATCTTGTTAAAAATAAGAGCAACATCTTCTGTAAAACAGAAGTCCTTGGATCAAAGATCCAACGGTGGGTAAAATTCCCGAATCAATTTTGAGACCAATTAAATCAATTGGAATCTCTCAATAAGTGATTTTCTCAAATCTGATTGACGACTTGCCTTCACTATATAAAGGACCCGAGACTTCAAGTCTCAAAAGAGGGGAAAAAAAAGGAAAAAAAGGCACAGACACCATACAGAGAGAGAGAGAGAGACAGAGGGAAGAACGGAAGCTTCTGCAAAAAAAAAAATACAGTAAGCTCTTGAAAGAACAGAGAATTTAATTCTCAAGGAAGAAGACTCTCTCCATTAAAACCCTAGGTAAAGAAAACACAGAGATCATATCGTCTCTCTTTTACCTATCTAAGGGTTTAACCCTTCACATAAGAACTTAGTTCTTCCTCTGGTTGAGATTTGTAGAAGCAAATCTCCCCATAAGTTAAGAATTTAATTCTCATCAGGGAGTTTTTGTCCTGTAGATTCAAAACTTAGGGGAAAGAACCAGGTTAAAAAGAAAGAGAAAGAACAGGAACATATGGGAATTTAATTCCCCCAAAATTAGGGTTTAACCCTACATATATAAAGAACTTGGTTCTGATAAAAGTGAAAAAGAACTTAGTCCTCAAATAAAAACAATGATGATGATCCAAGATCTTCAAAACAGAAATCTTGACAATCATCAATGACTAAAATGTCATTAACAGAGATCAATATCTCTAAAAACAAGAAGAACTTAGCGTCTCACGTGAGTAAAATTAATGCTTAGCACTATTATGGGGCCTCACGTGTTTCCCACGTGAGTGCCATGCAAAGTGCTTAGCACTCTATATTCAGTCAAAAAGACTAAACTGCTTGGCACTGATTGGGCAGTGCCCATATCTGAGCGCTTCACATGTTTCACACGTGAGCGCCACAGAGAATTAGTGCTTAGCACTATGGCAATGCCTCACATGAAAAACACGCGAGCGTCAGAAAATATTAGTACTTAGAACTATTCCAGCGTCTCACGTGAAACATACGTGGGCGATGTATACCTTAGTGCTTAGCATTGCTGGGTAGTATAAAAACCCAATTTCAGCCCAAATTGGCTATGTTTTTGGAGGTTAAACCTCTTTGGTTTCAAATCAACCGAGCCTATATGCTCGTAATTTCCAAACTGATCTCAGTCTCAAACATGACTAATGATCCCTCGATTGATGATATCCAAAATGGTATTTATCCCATATCTCCTAAGGTAATCTTAGTCTCAAATAAGGCTAATAATCCTTAGATGATCCACCATGATCTTTTCCCACAAATACGGGATTTGGTTTAAGGATACATCTCTCCACATCTCTGATATATGTCATTGTAATTCCTCAACGTCTTCGGAGAGGTGGCGGGTCTCGACAACCAACAACTCTTTGATGCACTTCCAAATGTACGTGTATGCCTTAAATCGGATCGCACCCCAAATTGGGCGCATCCCATGTTACCCTCGATCACTCCACCACGTAACAAATACACGTGTGCGCAATATGACTGATGGACCAAAATATCCTTAAACTAACATTCGCCTCAAAAAAGCGCGATAAGGGACCGAAACATCCTTAAACTAACATTCGTCCCCAAAACGGGAATGTTGGACCGAAATGTCCTTAAACTAATATTTGCCTCAAACATGGCGATAATGGACCTTGATGTCCCTAAGCTAAAATAATTGGGCCCGAATGCTCATATGTCGATCTTAATCTCAAATTAGATTAACGGTCCTTAAATAAACCAAACCTAAATATAAAATATACGGATTTGGACAGATCCGCGCCCTACGGGCAACGACATAAACTAGTCTCTGTATACAATCCACAGGCAACCAAAATAAACAAAAACACACACGACACGAAGTGAACTGCTGGCGAAGGAGAAAGTGGTTATTGTAATGCGGTAACGTAATTAACTGCAGAGGCTTACGCCTGCAGGGAAGAGCGTCCCCACAATCAAAAACCCCTCATAAAATGAGGGGGAATCTGATAAAGTTTGCTACAACGGTCATATCTGTCCAAACCACCGATATATGGTGCCATAAATCAATTTGGTATTTTCGAAGAGGTGGATGGATAAATCCAAATACTACCTGCCCCCAAATTCAGGCAATACAATCTATCCCAGTTCGTCTCTGTTTTCGGCGGTGAACAGATTCTGGCATGCCCGGTGGGTCCTTTTCCCCTTTCCACTCCGCACTTCGTATGTCGTGTTTCGCGAACAAATCGCGGTTCGCTATGGTTGCCCTTAGATTCGTGGTACTAATATTTGGTGTCTTGCTCTTGTGCAGAAAAAATCGATGGCTTCCAACTACACAACATGCAACAGCAACACTCGCTCCACCCCAACTGGAGGAGTAACTTATGAGCCCAACGCGGCCTCCATTTTCTCAATGCCGGTGGGGCAAGTTACGTAAGCAACTACTGGATTGTTCTTCGGGACCATGATCCCACCTGTGAGTTTCGGTGCCTCAGCGCCGCAAGAGGAAGCTCCCAAGAAGTCGGTTTTCGATCGACTTGCAACCACAATGGCCCCTCTCAACGGGCCATCCAAGTTTGCCACCTCAGTCTTCAACTGGCTGATTCGAAGCTTGAACAGGCCCTCAAAGAGGCTCGTGATACCTGAAGGGGCTACCTTAAAACGGATAGCCCTCCTAACTCTTGTTACGGGAGAGACCGTCAAAAGTGCTTCCTCCATCAGAAAGCCGATCTTTGAAAGATTGGCCGGCCCTCCCCAAACTTCAATCAGGATGTCGGTCTTTAACAGGCTGACACCAACAACAGCCCTTCACCAAAGACGGGGGCACGGCGGAGCCGCTTCCACAACTGAGGTGGTACGTTCTAGAAGGAACGCTCAACGTCGTCACTGGCACCGAGTGAGAAAAGCTAGGGGCAACTTTCCCTGTGGACTTATCCCACCAGCTCCAATGGTGGAAGTTGACGCTGTTGTTCCAACCGGGAACAGCTTTGATTTGCTCAGGAGGGTACATAAGAACTTTCCTACGGCGGTATTAAAGAAATCTCCCCCGCCTGTAGAAGCCACAGTGCAGGCAAAAACGGGAGCAGCCCCATCAGCGAATCTCCTCACAAATTCACAGAGTCTAGCGAAAAGTCCAGAAATCTGTGATCAACAAAGATTGTTCTCATCGACCGAAGAAATCGAAGGCTCGGCAAGAGGAAGAACACTCTTCCATTATACAGCGAAGGGCTTCTTCTACAGAGGTTCCTGTCATAACGGCTCCTCCAATTTCGACCTCCCATAAATGGATGAAGCCAAAGAAAATCCTACAGCCGGCGGCAAATTCCAAAGGCGATGGACCCAAATGTCCCAAGTCAGTGGGGATGATCATGCATACAGTCTACATGGCTTCTGGGAAAGAAGAAAGCCCTGCTTCCATAGCTCATCGACCGCAAACTCGGTCATTGAAAAAAGCTCAGGAGCAACAACAAAACCTTTAGGAAATGCTGACCAAAATGACAGCACTTACCGGACAGAAAGAAAGTCCAGAACCAGCAAGTGAACAACGCTAAGAGCAGGGACCGATACAGAGTTTCGGAGAAGGGTGCTTGAAAGAAAAGACAAAGAGGCCGCAAAACAAGCTGCTAACATAAAGCAGATGGAGCTTCTATTCCAGAACATGGTTAGAATGATGATCCGGCCAGAACCCCCAGCCGAAAATCCGCCGATAATCATCGAGGATGACAGAGAGGAAATATCAAACCTCTTCCGGCCTTATCAACAGCCAAGGAGGAAACGATCTCCAAGGCTGCTCTTGATGATTATATAGCTCAACAAATATGAGTTCATCAAGCTAATGAAGTGTCTGGAAAAACTGTCAGAACCGGACGACCGTATCCAGGTTGGTATGACCAAATCAAATACCTTCCGGGATATGCGATCCCTAAGTTTCATGTGTACAAAAGGACAGGCAATCCCTATCAGCACATCGCGCAGTTCAGAGATCTGTGCGTCGACACTGGAGGCGACGACAAACTGTTGCTTCGCCAGTTCGTTGGCAGCCTGTCAGAAACGGCCTTTGAATGATACTCGGAGCTTCCAAATGACTCCGTGAGAACATTCACAGAGATGGAACTACTGTTAACACAGCGGTTCGCCAGCGCAAGCGAGCACACCCCGATCACGGCATTAATCAATACCAGGGCAAGGGTAGGAGAAACTTGGGTCCAATACGCTATCCGGTAGCGGAACCTTAGTCAAATTGCGAACAACGCATCGAAGAATCTCCTGCCGTAGGCATGTTCATCGGGACCCTTGATCCTCAAATAACCGTGTCCCGGTTCATGACATTCTTCAAGTCGACCACCTTCCAGGCTCTGATCGATAAACTGGCCCAAATGGACCGATGGGCCACGGGCCTTCCTCCTCAATAAGGAACCTCGGAATAAAAAGGGTAAAGGGAAAGCGGCCTTCGTTTCTAATACTTAACAACAGCCGAGTGACCCAAAACCTTCTGCTCGCAAAAACAATGCGCGCCCATGCCTATCCCTGGAAGAAAGGCTAGGACGCGCTTACTCATTTCCTCACGACAAGACGAGGAGAATGTTCGTGTTGGCAGTGCGTAATAAACTCATCATATTGCCAGACCCATGATGTCCACCGCAACCCTTCGACGTCAACAACCCCAACTACTGCTCCTATCACAAAATGTTGAGCCACCCAATTAAGAATTGCTACGTTTTCAAGAACTAGGTCGAAAACCAGTATCAACAGGGGAAATTCATGCGATCTAAGAATTGGAGGGTAAACCTGCCCCAGAAGCACACTCCCAAAAAGGTGGATGCGCTGGGGGCATCATGCTCGCTCGTGGAAGAAGCTCCATGGGAAGTCATTCTTTCAGCAAAGACTAAAAGAATGCTGAATGATCTATAGGCATGTCCGGTAGTTAGGTGGAAAAGCCCACTTGAACCTGAAATCATCGAAGGGATGCTGAAACTGCACCCCGCACCAAAAATTGTCGACAAAGGGCAAAATCCCCAAGTCGAGCCTTCAAAGTCTTCAAAGAAAAAGAAGAAGACCAAGAAGCCTGTGCAGCCTGCCGAGTATGACGACAAGTGCATAGATATACAAAAGTACATTGACACAATGTAGGAGCACAACCAGAATGCACGGACACCGGTCACGATTGAAGAGTTCCTCAAGCATATTCTTGAGAATGAAGATAGTGACAACGATGAGGAAAATGACTCATAAGAAGAAACCGAAGACTATAAAGCAAGTTGCCACATGGTCTCCCATTCGTCGTTATATGATGATGAAACTTCCTTGGTGTCAGAAAACAACGCAGAGGAACTGAGGGCATAATTGGAACTAAAATCCCTGGAACTGCCAGAAGACCCGATTGATAGGCTGTTAAACGAAGGCTTTCAAAAAAGCAAAGCTGACCGAGAACGCGAAACAGCCATATACGAAAAGGATAAGCGTCTACGTCAGGATGAAGAAGCTGCGGCAAGGAGGATCCGTAAAGTACTCCAACTAAACTCAAGCATACCTGTGATTGGTCTCAAAAACTATCTATTAACCGCAATCAAGAACGGCGTCGCTTTGCAGCTAGCCGGTGAGTACGGGTCGGTCCACAGGGATATTGTGAATTTTCTAATCGCGCTAACGAGTTAATTCCGATGGGTGTTCGGATTTCTTATTAAATCTAAAAACTAAATCTATCATTTATCTAGGGCAAAGAATTAAATTTAACTAGGGCAAGGAATTAAAGATCTAACTATCTAACTAGGGCAAGGAATTAAAGATCTAACTATCTAACTAGGGTAAGGAATTAAATTTAATCTAGGGCAGAGAATGAAAAATTACCTAGGGCAAGAATTGAAATTGCCTACTTACTTTACAGATGGCTCTCTCCAAACATCAACACAAGACTTGTCAGATCTGAATTTCTGAAATGAAAAGAGGTATCGATGCTCTCCAAAAGAAATCTAAATTTTATTGATAAAAAGAGGCATAGGGAGGCATGAAAAGAATACAATGATTTGGGCTTCTATTTATAAGACATAGAAACCCTAGGTTACAATTGATTCGCACGTCTGCATTTACCAAAATATCCTTAGGAAGACCTAGTCAAAGTAGACTCCAAGCTTTGGTAAAATTTTATGTCTGGAAATTTTGGAACTGATTCTGGGCTTCTTGGGCTTTTTATTTCTTTGGATCTTTATTCAATTTGGCTTCTCTATTTCTTCCAGATCTCCAGTGAACAATTGCAGTGAACTTTTAACCGTTTGCTTTGTAATCTTGGACCTTCCATTGCCTTGTACTTTGCGAATTTTATCTTTGATGTAGGCTTGATCAAGAGTCTTCTGTTTGTTGGTCAAAGTCCACTTTTGCATCGTCTTTTCATCATTTTCATTGTTTTAGATCCAAGAACCTGTAACCTGTAATATGTAGCAGACATGCGTCAAAAGCACCTGTTTATTTATAAAAGGAATAAGAATGGGGAATATAATAATACAATATTATGGTGTGAACAAATACCCCCAAACTTATCTTTTGCTCGTCCTCGAGCAAACTTATTTTTATTCTCGACAAAAACCTAACCTCACTTTCGCAGGGAAACGCAATTGCACTGAGCTCGTGCAACAAGCCGTTAAACTCTAGGTGTCCCTTGTAGGAGGAGTGTTGTCTCCTGAGCATTTTCAGCGGATTACACCCACAAAATCCTATCAAATTGGTTTTTTCGACTTTAAATCTCCAATTAGGTCTTTTAACAAGGAATTCTATTATCTTCGACTCATAAATTATCCACCCATATTCTTCACACTTCCTCATCATTTAACTTAAGATTATATATGTTCTATAGACTTACTTAGATTTCGGCATCTCTTAAGTTTTCCTTCTAGGGTTCCATCTCCACTTAGGAATTTTTATCAACTCTATTAAAGATACAAGTTTTATTCTTCATTCCTCTCTCATATCTAAACTCCAATCACATATCCCCACGTGTGTGTATAAATCACCCCTACACTTGGAAATTCAAATCAAGCAATCATACCTTTGTCCGTTGTCCAAAACTCTTCTTAATTGGTGAATTTTAATTGAATTTTGCTTACACATCCTTCATGCGATAGTTAATACTTCTTGAGGTACCAACGACCGATTACAAAATGCGTTTGCACTTTAAAGCGTACTTCCTAGTCTTGTAACACCTAAGGTTTTTTAGCAGTGACTCCCAAACCAGTTGGTCTAAGGCACTAAGTGATGAAGCACCCTCGCTAAATATTTTTCTATTTTTTTAGCCTTAAGTAATCACAAAAACCAGTGTTCATTTTTTTTCTCTTTATTCACTTTTTTTCTTTTATTTTCATTGTACTAAGGACTTTAGACAAGAGCATTTCAAGGTCTCCTCTACTATTCCAAGTTTCAAGGTGCGTGATTGTGCAATTTGTAGGGTATATATTTTCAGAATTTAGACTTAAGCTAGGAATTATTTTTCAAACTAATACTTTAATAAAAATATCAATACTTTTCCCTTGTTTTAACTTATCCCAAGAATTGAACTCAAAATTTGCCTATATCTAAATAAACTACAAAGGCATATACTTTCCACCGTTAAACTTTAAGGAAGGTTATTTTTAGGGTTTTTAATTTACTAAGTCTAAGATCTAGTTGTTCCTAGCCAGTTAACCTATCTGTCAAACTCAAGTCAAATACGGCCAAAATTGAATACATTAATTTTTATAATTTTTGAAATTTTCAATTTTTTATGGGTTTTAAAATAAGTATGCAAATGCAAAAAATATACACATGAATGCGAAGAAAGAAGACTTACCGAGCATACCCCCAAACTTAAACTTGACAATGTCCTCACTACCATGCTACACTAAGAGGGTCAAAATGCCGGCACTCCCCTGTTTATTTATTTATAATATTTTTTTATATTTTGTAATATTTTGAATTTTTATTTATTTTTTATAGAAAAAGAAAACAAAATATATATATACATATATACAACAAGGTTCCCCCTAAACTTAAGCTTGGCCTTACACAAGCCAAAGGTTAGCACCAACCATTCAAAAATCTTATCGTGGTAATGGTCGAGTTGGTGAAAGAATGGAGTGGAAAGAAAAGAGATGAAAAGCACACGAGACCGTGTGGATGTAGAAACGGGATACGGTCTCGGTGGGGGACAAGAATGGCGGAAAAGATATAGAAGTGGAGTACGATCTTGAGGGTGTAAATCGAGTGAATAAATTAGCACAATTTATGATGACCGATGTGTTAAAAGCGATTGCGCTAACCCAGCAACCCGTTGAGAAATGGGGTCAAATCCCTCAAGATTCGCAAGAAAACATGGGTACGCCGAACTTGGTATTGGAGATGAAAGCGCAACGGTCTCTTGTACGGTCGGAACAATAGGAAGGACGAAAGGGAGTGAATTAGGGAAAGTCTCATTCTCACCGTAGTAAACTGTCTCGAACTTAAAAGATTCCATCAATGGTTCGAAACTACTGTAAGCAACCGTGTCTGATGATTCAACTAACTCATTTGAAAATTCAAAGGACTCAAACTCGGGCGGTGAGTCATCAACATCGTCCGAAAAAGTGAAACACTCGTAAGTGTTATCGGCTGTGAGAACTGTGTCAGATTCAAAGGAAAAATTTTCAGGCTCACAGTCTTCAAGCGTGATATTAGGCGTGGTCGGAACGATGGAAAGGAGGGAGGGTGATTTAGTTAAAGGTTCAAGTGGATGAATTGGAAAATCCGACACATCAAACAAAAATGGTTCAACCTCAATATTATCCTCAATACTCTCCTCAATACTATCCTCATAATTCTCCTCAATATTTAACCCATCCATGCCATTATCATCAAAATCAAGACGCATATGAAATTCGGGAGAAACATTTAATGATTCGGGATGATGACTTGGATATAAAATTTCAATCAAATCTACTGGTTCATCATCCAAAATATTCCCGGCGTCTATATCCTCAATCAAGTGAAAATCAATTTTTTCTGACACCTCCTCAAAAGCATGGATATTTATCACTTTCGGTTCTAGAGTGGAGGTGTAAAGGTCAAATGGATTAGGTGTGGTTTCCTTCGAAAGGGGTTCTTCACAATTTGGCAAATCAAGTACTACAAAATCACACAACTCGTTTTTATTTTCAACTGGTGAATCATTTGGGACAATTGTTGGAAAACCGGAGTTGTGGGCTTCAATTGAGTAAGGGTAGGTTTGATTTGGAAATCCTCTCACATTCTAACTCTGTCCAACCGCCTCCTTATACATTGAAAATTTTTGAGCTAGCGGGAAACTAGCTACCGGTTCACTAGGTTGTATAAGGGCGGCCATGGACGCTTCCACATTCCTAATCATTTTGTTTGTTGCTAAGATATAAGCCTCCAACGACTGTTCCAAACTAGACATGGGTGGTGAGGGGGTTTCGGTAAAAGATTCGAAATTGTTTGGATATGTGAAACTCCCAAAAGGCTGTGTAGAAACAGTGTCTAGTGAAGATGGGAAAGTCGGGCAGGACTGGTAGGAAGTGGATGGTTGGACAAGAGTAGGGTCAACATGTGGATAAAAAGGTGAATGGACTTGTTGATCCCTAGAACTAGATGTGTGGAGAGGGGTGAAAGATCGGCTACGAGATTGAGCAATATGCTCTGCAATGGACATCGGTTTAGGAGCTACAGCAGGACTTGAAAAAGTGGTATCAACATATGAAGGTGGTAAAGGTTGACTTGGTTGACACAAAGTGGGTTGCAAAGTCGAACTGTTTCTCCTAGACGCTTCTATTTTATCTTTCAAAGAAATTTTGAGCACGGAGGGATCTTCCTTAAATCGACCGAAACAATTGACGTACGAGGCAATGTTAGGTTCGGGATACCAAACTTTGGCAAGAGATTTATGATGTGAGGTACCCATGATAGAAGAAAGAGAAAAGAAAGAAGGTAGGTGGTGCAAGGATTTCTTAGCGGCAAAATTTTGCAAGTTTTTATAAAAGATTTTTCCTTTTTCCTTTTTTTTATTTGTTTGGAACTTTTTGGAAAAAATATTTTCGATAAAGGGCTAAGACACACTTTCGATCAACCAAAAATGCACAATCAGGCCTAGATCTAGGGTCACCTAGGTCAGCTAGACAGCTCCTAACTGTTCCAAAGGGCTAGAAATAGGACCTCAAACCGCCTCTTCACTGCCAATTGCGGCCAGGTAAGTGCCAGGTATGTGGGAAGGAACCACAGTAGTGGGCCTAATTAAAAACCACTAGCCTTGACACACTTGCCTAGACACCGCAAAGTCAGGTTAGGATAAACGGCCGATGCCTATAACTAGTTCTCTGTCCTATTGAGCGCGGCGTCCTTAGGGCTGAGTCTAGTATTTTTTAATTAAGAGTGGTCAATGCAATTGCTTTAAGTGATTTCTGGGGTCCTGGGAAGGGTAATGAAATCCCCAGTTAATCTGAATTGGTCAAAAGCCCCTTAAAGTCCGATTAAAATATGCAAAGCAGTAAATCACTTGCAATCAATTATTTTTTAGCGCGGCGCAAAGAATCCTGCAGAAAATCAATTATTGGAAGGGGGAAGAAGATTTTTAGCGCGAAGAATCCTGCAGAATATTTGACAAAAAGATATATGGGGATTTGCAGACGGGAGAAAGAGGAAACAAACCGACAAAATTTCGCGCACTGATGTCACAAGGGGGCCGCGGAAGGGCGGCGGGAGCGCGCTTAGGCCGCGATTTAGCGGTGGGATAAAGAGATCAGGTCCTGAGAAAATTTGTACTGCTCTGTTGTAGCAATCTCCCACTGTTATGATGTACCGTTTTCTGTTTCGAACTCTGGATTTTTCCAGATCCGTCAATCCTGCAAAGATTCACAAAAGAAACCCTTCAAACAATAAAAGATGATAAAATTTTTATATTTTTGATTTTTTTTCAAATTTTTTTGGTTTTTTAATTTAGATTAACCCCAAATTGCAAAAAGGAAATAACACGCCATCCCCGGCAACGGCGCCATTTGATTGGTCTCAAAAACTATCTATTAACCGCAATCAAGAACGGCGTCGCTTTGCAGCTAGCCGGTGAGTACGGGTCGGTCCACAGGGATATTGTGAATTTCCTAATCGCGCTAACGAGTTAATTCCGATGGGTGTTCGGATTTCTTATTAAATCGAAAAATTAAATCTATCATTTATCTAGGGCAAAGAATTAAATTTAACTAGGGCAAGGAATTAAAGATCTAACTATCTAACTAGGGTAAGGAATTAAAGATCTAACTATCTAACTAGGGCAAGAAATTAAATTTAATCTAGGGCAGAGAATGAAAAATTACCTAGGGCAAGAATTGAAATTACCTACTTCCTTTACAGATGGCTCTCTCCAAACATCAACACAAGACTTGTCAGATCTGAATTTATGAAATGAAAAGAGGCATCGATGCTCCCCAAAAGAAATCTAAATTTTATTGATAAAAAGAGGTATAGGGAGGCATGAAAAGAATACAATGATTTGGGCTTCTATTTATAAGACATAGAAACCCTAGGTTACAATTGATTCGCACGTCTGCATTTACCAAAATATCCTTAGGAAGACCTAGTCAAAGTAGACTCCAAGCTTTGTTAAAATTTTATGTCTGGAAATTTTGGAACTGATTCTGGGCTTCTTGGGCTTTTTATTTCTTTGGATCTTTATTCAATTTGGCTTCTCTATTTCTTCCAGATCTCCAGTGAACAATTGCAGTGGACTTTTAACCGTTTGCTTTGTAATCTTGGACCTTCCATTGCCTTGTACTTTGTGAATTTTATCTTTGATGTAGGCTTGATCAAGAGTCTTCTGTTTGTTGGTCAAAGTCCACTTTTGCATCGTCTTTTCATCGTTTTCATTGTTTTAGATCCAAGAACCTGTAACCTGTAATATGTAGTAGACATGCGTCAAAAGCACCTGTTTATTTATAAAAAGAATATGAATAGGGAATATAATAATACAATATTATGGTGTGAACAACCTGCGACAAATAAGAGCAGGATCAAGGCAGAGAAACGGCCCAAAGCCCTGTCAATGGGAATGAAGCTGACACCTCTCATAGGAAACACTCCCGGGGTTATATGCCTCGACGGAGAGGATTCACATCCAAACTACTGCCTATATCATCGGAGGATTACCCACCCCACCGAGAAATGCAGTGCTTTCAAGAAGTGGTGGTAAGGATGCGTTGCCCATCAACAGCACTTCAAGAAGATGAAGCAAGAAGCTCGTCGACGGAAAAAAGTGCGATAGATGCGTGTGAAAGAATGACTGGCAACTGTCATATGATTGATACCAGTCCGGAAGGGGAAAACCCCCAAGTTCTTACTTTCGGGAGCGATTCTGAAGATGAAATACCTCTCAGCCCTCTCTTCAAAGACTCCACCTCTAAAAAAGAAGAGGAGGAGAAGAACTGTGCGTACATTCAGCTGCGTAACTGTACACTGCCCGAGAAGAACCTCGGGCCTACAAACAAAGGTTTGAGCAAAAGAGACAAAGGAAAAGAAAAAATCTCTGAGGAAATTGCCCTCGATGATGGAGTTGTCAAAGAACTCACAGCCAGGGACCCGTCTAAGAAAAACAAGGTGGATTACAATGTCCTAGCACATCTAAGGAAAATACCCTCACAATTGAGCATATTGGATGCTCTCCTCCTCTCCGAAGAGGCACGAGATTCTCTAATCAAGGCATTACAAGAGCCCGATCAGTTCCAAGCTTTCCTCGCAGAAGAGAAGATGAAGGATGAGCTGGAAGAGGTTCACACAGCTGACATTACATTCAGCGATGAAGACTTCCTCCTCGGTACGTGCGAACATAATCGCCCGTTATACGTCACTGGATACTGCCACGATATCAAGATAGGGAAAATCCTTATTGACAACGAATCCTCCGTCAACCTTCTCAACGTGAGAATGCTGAAGGAAATTTGCATGAACGTCCAGCACTTGGCCCGAGATAAAATTACCATCTCCGAGTTCGACTCACAGTCGTCATGGATGCTCGGGTCCGTAATACTGACGCTACGCTTCGGGTTGCTAGTCACTAACATCAAATTCCATGTCATTGAAGCCCAGATTTGCTATAACACACTGCTCGGCAGGTCTTGGTTACATGAATACAACGTCATCCCTTTTACACAACATCAGTGTATGAAGTATTTCAAAAATAGCTTGGAATACACAGTTACAGGGGAACTAAATCCGTTCTCCGTAAACGAAGTCCGAAAATACGAAGTTGCAAAGTACTTCCTACCCGACTTCGAAGATACGGAAATGTGTCATATGCCAAAGGATAAAAGAAAATCTGTCGCTACCATCCCGGTCTTTCAGAGCGATACCGAGGATGATGAAGAAATAATTTACTCAAGAAAACCCCAAAACAACAAGCCCGGACCATCTACTCGTATTTCGGTCTTTGGCAGCGAATCTGAGGACGAGGCTAACGCTGTGTTCTCCATCCGCTCGCCAGTGCAAACCCTCGCCGGAGCAGATCAGAGCCTGCAAATCACAACGGCTCTGCCTTGGCACTACAAGGAACTTGATGCGCTCGATACATACAGCGTACAGGAACTACAGAGTTTCTACGTGCCTCCCAGACGAAGAGGTGAAAAGGCGATCCTCTTCTACCAATCTACGGAGACCGGAGTAGAGAAAGAAGTCTGGCACGGTACCGATTTTGCACTCGATAGGCTTCAAGCAATCCGTCTGCTAAGATACTAAGTGGAAGGATTGAAAAGGCTGTTAAGATGCCAAGGAGTACCCCTTGAACAAACTGTTCGGCAAGCCCAATTCTACAAAAAAATTTGGGATATTCCCGGGACTCAGCGAAAGATGCCCAACGGGAAGATGGAGACAACCGGGCTCGGATTAGTTTGGTCCAAGAAACGGGAGCATCTCCACAGTTGCCGCATCATAAACAGCTCAAGTGAAGCGGAGAACGATTTACTAAATAGCCGTGACGTTGAATCGGAGCAAGATCCCGCTCTAAGAACATTAATTCCGTTACATGAAAAAATATTGATGAGCTAATAAAAGAAGCCTTTCAAAAGAGCCGGAATATGCACAGCCGCGAAATGGTCATTTATGAAAAGGCCAGGGCGCAGCGTCTCAGTCAGCAGTCTGCGAAAAAAGAAGACTACAATGCCCTTCATCCCCAGCCCACTGTACGTTCTCACGATAAGAGAAAATCCCTAAATAGAGGCAAGAACAAGGCGAAGAACGCAAGCCACGTTCAAAAACGACAAAGTGGATCCAAGACGCCATGCAATCGAGAAAAACTCGGTTGAAACCCATCCTTTATGAAGAAGATGGGTCAGGAATACTCTTTCCCCCAGGACAGGATGAGGAAAATATTCAACCTTGTTATGAAACACCGAATGACGACACTCCCGGAGTCTCGGCACCCCGAGCAAATAAACGAGGTCCATCACCCAGATTATTGCTCCTACCACCGAGCAATAAGTCTTCCCCTTGAAGACTGGGTAGAAGACCGGTATCAACAAGGCAGGTTCGCTTTATCCGACTGCTGGAAGGTAACCCCACCGCAAAAGCATGAGCTAAAGAGGACCTATACCGTGAGGATAGGGCCATCTCAACATCAAGAATGGAAGCGAACTCATACCTGCCATGTGATAACAATCTCAAAAGAGAGAGGGCACGAGATTATGGATGACCTCTACAGGTGCTTCGCAAATAAAGATGAGGACGAGGTGATCTTAGAGTTTCCACCAACACCAAAAGAGCTGGAAGATGGGATACACAATACGGCGGATATCCTAAGAAAAATTGACTTAGGGTCGGAAAATGGTCCGATGCCAACTTTCGTCAGTAAGCTGCTATCTAAAGAACAGGTGGCCACGTTAAAAGACGTGCTCATGCAATATACAGACTGCTTCGCATGGAAATATTCCGAGATGCCGGGTCTACATAAAAAAGTAGCGATACATAAACTGGCTATATCATCGGACATCAAGCCAGTCAAATAGGCGCCGAGAAGGATGCGACTTAAACTCAAGATGCGTATCAACGCTGAACTCAAGAAATTAATCGATTCCGGCTTCATCCAAGAAGTTCCATATCCTGACTGGATCGTTAACATCATTCCAGTGATGAAGAAAAATAGGAAAGTTCGCATTTACGTAGACTTTCGGAACCTCAATAAAGCTTGCCCAAAGGATGACTTCTTAGTACCTGTTACCGAGCTGATGATCGATAACACATCTACCCATGAGGTCTTCTCCTTCATGGATGGATCTTCAGGATACAACCAAATAAAAATGCATCCTAAAGACCAAAAACATACCGCCTTCCGAACTCCGCTGGGCATATTCTGTTATAAGGTGATGCCTTTCGGTTTAAAGAACGCTGGCGCTACCTACCAGAGGGCCATGACGAAGATCTTCGATAACCTCATCCATGAGATTGTCGAATGCTATATTGACGACCTTGTGGTGAAAAGAAAATTATACAAGGAACATTGGGAACATCTAAACATAGTGTTCGAACGTCTTCGGAAGCACAATTTAAAGATGAATTCTCTAAAATGCGCGTTTGGAGTCTCCTCAGGCAAATTCCTGGAATTCATCATACGGTATCGGGGTATTGAAATCGATCCCTTAAAGATCAAGACGATTATGGAAATGCCCGCGCCAAGAACTCTCAAACAGCTGCGATCTCTTCAAGGAAAGCTCGCGTATATCCGGTGGTTCATAACCAACCTCTCCTGAAAATACCGTCCCTACAGTCATTTGATGAAGAAGGGGACCCAGTTCGTCTGGGATCATAAGTGCCAAAATGCACTTGGCGAAATCAAGCAATACCTACAAAATCCACCGGTTTTGACCGCTCTGGTTAAGGGAAAACCCCTTATCCTATATACAGCAGCCCTTGAGGGTTCTCTGGACACGCTGTAGGCACAGGAGAACGATCAAGGAAAGGAGAGGGCTCTATACTATTTGAGTTGAGTTCTCCTGGTGGCAGAAAACAACTACTCCCCCATCGAAAAGCATTGCCTGGCACTGATCTTCGCGATAACAAAGCTCAGACATTACGCCTTGGCACATGAGGTCCATCTCATATCAAAGGTAGATCCTCTCAAATATCTGATGTCAAGGGCCATACTAATAGGAAGGCTTGACAAATGGGCCCTCCTCCTGATGGAGTTTTCGATAATGTATCGACCTCTCAAAGCAGTGAAAGGCCAGGACATCGCTAACTTTCTCGCCGAGCATCCGATACCAGCCGAATCCCCTTTAAATTGCGAATTGCCAGATGAACATGCGTTTGACACAATCGAAGGAGAGAAGGAAGAAAATGATTCCCAATGGGAACTCTACTTTGACGAGCATCTTCCATGAAGAGGCGAAAACAAAACACTCCCATAATCAAAGCCGGGGTGAGCCTTATCTTCGTGACTCCGCAAGGAGGGATATTGCATTACGCCCTCTCCTTAACGGAGCCAAGGACTAATAACGAAGCCGAATATGAAGCTTTGATAGCTGGTCTCGAGATCGCTGTCGATATGGGAATCAAAGACCTCCTCATATATGGAGACTTCCAGCTGATCGTTAGCCAAGTAAATGGCGACTATCAGACATGCAAGCTAGAGCTGATAAAGTATGGTGAAAGAGTGCAGCAACCACTGACACAAATCCCCTCCTATATCCTGGAGAGTATAATGCGTGCGGAAAACAGCAAGGCGGATGCATTGGTCAAATTGGTTAAAGAATTGGCCGACGAAGACCTCGATGACGTAAGGATCATTGTGCAAAGCCGTAGGGTTCTAGCGCCAACAGAAATATGTTCGGAGGACTTAACAGAGTTATCCGAAGAAAAAGGAACGACCGAACAAGTAGCCCTTCAAATAGAAGTCAAAGAAAAGGTCAAGGATTGGAGGGAAGTCTTCGTAGACTACTTCAAATCCCGACGAACACCCGAAAATGCGTCATCTAGACATCAGCTCATGAAACGAGCCTCGTCTTTCGCCTTCATCAACGATACTCTATATAAGAGATCATTCAACTGTCTATGGCTAAGATGCCTGGGACCAGAAGAAGCGAAGAGAGTCGTCCAAGAAACTCATGACAGACTCTGCAGTTATCATCAAGCCGGGTCAAAGATGAAGCTGAAGATAAAGAGAATGGGTTACTTCTGGACCACGATGATTCAGGACTACCTCGAATATGCGAAGCAGTGTCATTCGTGCCAAATTCACGGGGACTTTATCCACCAACATCCAAATCCGCTACACCCAACAGTGGTTAGCTGGCCGTTCAAAATATAGGGAACCGATATAATTGGCCTCATTGAACCAGTATCGTCCAAAGGACATCGGTTCATTCTGGCAATGACCGACTACTTTTCTAAGTGGGCAGAAGTAGTACCACTGAGGGAGGTGAAGACGGAGAATATCCTTCATTTCTTCAAGACACATGTCATCTACCGGTTCAGCATTCCGTGACGAATTATCTCGGATAATGGGCCAGCTTATAGAAGCCATAAAATCAGCCACTTCGCACAGCAGCATAAAATAGACTGGAGATACTCTTCCGTCTATAACCCTCATGCTAACGGTCTAGCTGAAGCCTTCAACAAGACATTGACAAAGACTATAAAGAAAACAGTGTCCAGAAACAAAAGAGAGTGGCATGAAAGGCTGCATGAAACTCTCTGGGCGTACCGAACAACATTCAAAACGGCCACGAATACAACACCATACGCGTTGGTATTCGGCAAGGAAGTAGTGCTTCCCTTGGAAATAGAACTCCCTTCTCTACGAGTAGCGGTTCGATACGAGCCGACAGATGAAAAAAACGCTCATCTTCGGCTTGAGGAGCTCGATGCCCTCGACGAAACTCGCCTTAAAGCACAGCAAAACCTGGAGGCTTATAAGGTAAGGATGACACGGTCATACGAAAGACTGACCAGGCCGAGAAAATTCTGCCAAGGCGAGCTCATGCTAGTCGTCAAAAGACCAATAATCCCCAATCGTGCAAAACGGGGGAAGTTCGAGCCGAACTCGGAAGGCCCGTACATCATAGACAAAGTCTACTAAGGTAGAGCCTATCTGCTCATGGATGTGCATGGCGAAAGACTCTTCCGGCTAATAAACGGCCAATTCCTCAAAAAATACTGCGCCTAACGAGCCACGACCTAGGTCAATGATAGATGACGACGCTTGTGTTCGCTCGCTATCTTCCTGAGTCGGAACCCTAAAAGTAGTATCCAAAAGATCTGTCGCCTCAAACATGGAGACATCGGACCGAGATGTCCCTAAACTAACAACGTACCGAGAAGTCCTTAAATTAATTATCCGCCTAAAAAATGGCGATATCGGACCAAGAAGTCCTTACACTCATAATTCGCCTTAAACATAGCAGTATCGGACCGAAAAGTCCCTAAACTAGAAATTCCACCACAAACATGGCGATAGAGGACCGAGATGTCCCTAAACTAAAATTTCACCTCAAACATGGCGATATAGGACCAAAACGGACCAAAACTAGTGCATCGCCCCAAATACGGCAATGCGCTCCCTTGAGATCTATATTGCAATCGAAGTCTCAAAAGCAAAGGTTGCAACTCAACTCCCACTGGCTGCACAACTATTCCAGCAATGAAGCCACCCCTAAGTCCTACTGACAAATTGATGGACATCTGCGACGAAGCTACTTTCGAGAGTTTCGCAAAAAAAAAGACAGTATGTCTACAAGCAAAATTGGCACGGATGAAAGCCCGAAAGGGCATCGTGAGTAAAAACAGCAGGACTGCTGGCGATTTTGTGAAAACCCGAATAAGGCGCAAACTCGTAAAATAAAAAAAATTCATATGCACTTGCAAGGTCTTCACGACCTTGTGGAGAAAAAATACCTGTGTGAGATCCTTACGACTCACAGAGGAGAAACACACTTAGGGGTTCTCATGATTCTTAAGGAGAAATTACACTTATGGGATCCTTACAACTCGTAAGGAGAACTCCCCTTATGAGACCCTCACGGCTCATAAGATTCAAAAGCCTTAAGCTGCAGGGATCTGAACCCGTTCTTAAGCCGTTATATCCCCGTTGCCCTACAGACAGCCCAATATTGACCCTTGTATACAATCCACGGGCATAAATAAATATTCTCATACCAAGTTCCACCAATGACAAGAAATGTCCTCATATGGTGAACGACACTTGTAAGTCCTCTCGATTTATAAGGAGAAAACACTCTTATAAGATCCTTATGACTTACAAGAGAAAACACACTTAAGAGTTCTCACAATTTTTAAGGAGAAAATACACCAATGAGATCCTCACGACTCGTAGGGAGAAAAACCTTTATGAGATCCTTACGGCTCATAAAGTTAAAAAGTCTTAATCAATAGGATCCTAACCCTATTTGCTAAGCCACCTTTGTTCAAATCGGCAAAGGCAAATGATGAGTCGATCCTAGCAATATCCCAGTTGCAGCAGTGCTGATGCCTAAAAAGGTGTCGAACTTCAAGTCCTTTCACGGCAAATGATGATTCACTCATGGTAATATTCCAGTCGCAGCGATACTGATGCCAAAATTGGTATCAGGACCCAAGTCCCTGATTCGCAATAAAAGCCAGCGAGCAATATATATATATATATATATATATATATATATATATAATAGCCGAAATGATAGGGCAACTCGTAATAAAAAATCAGCGAGCAAAAAAATATATGCATATGAAGCAACCGCAATGTTTGGGCAGCTTGCATTAAAAAACAGCAAGTAAAAATAAAAAAAATACATAGCCGAAATGATTGGGCACCGCGAAAAATAGCTGAAATGAATGGGCAATTGCGACTTTCGTGACATAAAAGCAGAAAATATAGAGCATCGCGGAAGGAAATAAGAAAAAAAATATGAAAATGAAAGTTTTCTGCCCTGCAGGTGAGTCCACACCGACCCCTGTTTACAATCCATGGTCACAAACGAAAAGGGAACCATATTTTTCCATTAGGCTCCGTCAAAGGGAGAGACAGATCTCGACGGCAATATCTATAGCCTAGAGATTAGCTCGACGTTCTTCTCAGTCCAACAGGGTGTAGACATGGTGTCAACAAAAGACCCAAGGGTCAAAACAAAAAAAAAGGAGTGACGGCAAAATCCTAACTCCAAGTCTTGACAGTTTATATACAACATAGAAAATATCCCGGCGTTCCTTCTCATTCCGACAGGATGCAGATGCGACGTCAACAAAGGCTCCAAGAAGCCAAATAAAAAAGTAGTGACGGCAAAATCCCAACTCTAGCTCGATGTTCCTTCCCAGTGCAGACGCAGCGTCAACAAAGACCCAAGGATTGAAGCAAAAATAGAGCCATGGCAAAATCCTAGCTGTAAGTCTTGACGGTTCATACATAACCTAGAGAAAATCCCAGCGTTCCCCCTCATTTCAGCAGGAAACGGATGCAAGTATCAAATGAAATTGGAGCAATGGCACCTAGCTCCTGATCTCGATTGCAATACATACAGCATAGAGATCACACAGATGTCTACCCTATTTCAGCAAAGAATCGGCGTGACATCATCAAAACAAAGAATGAAGCGACGGTATAATCCTAGTTTCGGGTCTCGATGACAACTCATATAAAGCCTAAAAGACTATTGGAGATCATCCCACACTAGTGCGGAGTGGTTATGACTCATCGGGGCTCCAAATTAAGCCTAATCTCAAGTAAAAAGCATCATGGAAAATTCCCAACGCTTGCTCTTCCGACGGTAATATGACCTAAGGAGATTACTTGAAGATGTCTTGTTCAGCCCCCGAAGGGATTAGAGACACGACAATCGCGGGACTATTTGAACGACAACTTAAAGACTGCATATTGAGGAATACATCAGCCAATGCGACGGTACCACAGACTAAAACCCTAGTACCACAAAACCTAGCAGACCTCCGTCGTAAAGAATGGGGGTTATCTATATACAACGTTAGGACAAATTTGCCTATAAAACCAAGGGAGGCAAACCAAATAAACTCCGAAATGAGTACATAAACTAGAGACTCCGAAGCGAGTGAATAAATTATAAACTCTGAAATGAGTGCATACACTAGAGACTCTGAAACGAGTGAATAAACTACAGACTCCGAAATGATTACATAAACTACAGACTCCGAAACGAGTACATAAACTAAAAAATCCGAAATGAGTACATAAACTACTTTACGCCAAGTCAAGACATCAAAGGATAAAGAGGTGTAAGCATGAAATAAAATATATTTTTTATTCATAAATCAAAATGAATAAAAGATGCAAAAAAAAAGAAGAAAATATACAGCGACAAAAATTCTAAGACGGCGGGTGATTCAATAGACCAGCTAAATCATCACTCTTCCACCGGACCTCCATCTCAAGCTCTAGCAATGCCGCAAGCTGAGCCCCTGCCTGTGTCTGTTGTTTTTGGTATGAGGAAAACCGATGCTCAAGCTCTCTCTCGGCAGTCTTGTGGGTCTCAACCATCTCGCGTGTAAAAATGACGGCTTTATCAAGAGCCATCACTTCCGTAATGGCCTCTTGAAGAACCCGTCACATTTCATAGGCCCGAGTAGTCTTGGTGGTGAGCTGGGCTCAAAATTCCCCCAAAGCCTTCGAAGCCAACTCTTTTGCTGAAAACTTTCGGTTGAGCCTTTTTTCATAAGACTGAAGATTAGCCGCACACCGATCAATCCATCCGCACAAGCTGGCCTTTACGGATAAGATATCAGAGGGAAGGCGTACGCATTTGACTCCATGAAGGGAAGCCTCCACGTGATGTCAATACTCGACCCAAGTACGCACCAGCGCTTCGTCATAGTAGGTGGCAACAACGGACAAAGAAATATTAGCTTCGACAGCAAATTATTCAGCCGTGACGGAAGTGCCAGCACGAACATCTTCAATAAGAGTCGCCAATGAATGAATGCTCTGTTTTTCCATCCTCTCAGACACGCATTTGGTGTAAGGGCCCGGCGGCAAGCAAATCCGGGACTCTAATAGGGTCAGGGTTGGCAAAACTGTGAAAATACATGTATGGTTAGTCGCCTTTCCGGACAAGAAATAAGTAAAAGAATGCCAGGGCTAAAGCGTCACTTACCCACGACCACAGAAGGCAGATCTGAGAGGTCCCAGGCCCATTGAAAAATTCAATTTCGTCCTCAGTCTCTAGAACTGTGGTTTAAAATAAAGGGCACATCAGCATTATTATGAAAATATAATACAGAAAGGCAAAGGAATACCAACCTTGGCCAGAGGAAAGGACGATGCTCTGAGGGGTATCGCGTGCGGGGCCGCTATATTAAGAAAACGCTGGAAGGTTTCTTCCGGAGAAAGATCTACAATAGAAAACGCCAACTCTCGCAATTCTGAGAGAAAGAAAGGGTCAGATATATGGAAGGGCTGTTAAATAAAAAATATATATGTGTATATAAGATTACCTTCGATACTTCGTTCATTATGAACTGGAGGGATAACAGCTTCAGTAATCTCCTCTATACCATCAGGTGCGTCACTGGAAATATTTACAGAATCTATGGCCAGTTTGGCAATCTCTGCTGGAGGAATAAAGGCCATCGCCGAAGGCTCCAAGGTGCGATCTGGGCTTGAAACGGCGCCCGCTGCAGATGGCCCTACAAAGGAAAAATGTGTAAAGACGATACGATATGAAAGTAACATAAATTATTTGCTGAAAAAGACGTAAAAATATACATACCGATACTCCACGGAGCCTGAAGGATGGTCTTTTTGAGCCGCTGCTCTTTTCTGTTTAGTCGCGCTCGTCGGGCTTCAATCGAAGATAAATCCCTACCCGCCTTCAAAGCAGCCTCATCTTCAGAAGCGGCCGATACCGGCTATTTGAGGGCTCGTTATTCTTCCAACGTCAAAGGAATTACTGGTAACATAGCCGGAGCCGGGTCGACATCACGAAATTCAACAGGAGGAAAACATCTCTTCTTGGGGCACACGTTTTTGTCTTCATCCTGTGAACGCTTCAAAGACTCGGCCAACTTAGCGGCATCCTCGGCAGATATGCCAGGAAAGAGAAGACCATTGTTCGGTTCATGAGAAGATATAGGCTCATCCTGAATAAAAGGCTCAGACTCAAGCAAAGCCTCGAGTAAACAGGCAGCCGATTTCTTTCTCTTTTTAGGGCCCGAGCTAGCACTAGTGGAGGAACGCTTCCTCCCCTTCGACACTTTTGCGCGGCGCTGCCTAATCTTGCCTTCGGTATCTACCTTTTGTGACGCCACTGCTGGTACTTTATCAGGAGTCTCTGCACTGGCTTTCGTGCGAACCGGCATACCAGCAGTACCGATGAATGATTCTGCTCGAGCGGCTTTAGGAATGAGCACTGAACCACTATCCCTCAGAGGAGGGCGAACAACCGACCATGACCGCAACGGGGCGCTGATGACTTGAGCTGGAGTGGAAGCTTTACACTTGAAGAGCACCTGTCTCTCCTCTGCGATGATGGGACTAACCCGGTGGCGATACCAGCCCTTGAAAGGTCCCACGGGCCTTGGAAGGTAGTCGGGCTCGGAGATCATGAAGAGGGAACCGGTATTTAACCGCATGAAATGATGGATAACGTCGCGGGCGGCCTCCAACGAGAGAGTAGGCTCAACTAAGATGGCTTCGAGGGGAACGTCCTGGTTGTAACCTAGCTGCTGGGAGAAGCGATGTGGATTGTACCGCATGAAGAGAGCAGTGTCATTTAGGCGGAACACTAAGAACCCCGGCCTGATTGAATATAAATGCATGATCTCTTTGTGTTTTAAAGTCGGAGCCCCATTCTTCGACAAATCGAATAACTGTTGAACGGGCCCCGCTGGCGCATAAAGGACTCGATCATTGAAAACCATCCCGCTTTCGTTTGAATACGGATTAAGCAATAGCACATATCCTCTAACTGATTAGGATCAGGAGCAGAAGCATCGACCAACTTCATGACTCACGGGAAGGTGTATGACTTGTAGAAATTAGGCCGCGGGTGAGAAGCGAACGCGCCAAACACATGCATCTCGATCCACGACGTGAAGTAGTGGAGGGAGAAATTCACGGTATCTGCACCTGGGTTTGAAGTGTTGGCGGCAGTACTTAAACCATGGTATAGGTGTGATAACCCTGCAACGCCAACGGCCAATCGCGCACTTTCGGCTATGCGATGGGCAGGATAGAAGATGGAGGTTCTCATAAAACGGCGGTGTATCGGCATGGCAAACCAGCTAAGTCAGAGAATGATGAAGCGGACAAAGAATGTTTCTTCTTCTATTCCAGGAGCAGCGATTGCATCAAAGGTCACGGCCGACGAATTTGGAATGTAAAATTGCGGTAGGTCTTCTTTCTTGGCCGGCAATTTCTCTAAGCCGAATCCAAAGGGATCCTCGATCTTTGTGAATTTTGGAGCTTTCTTGGATAGAGAATCTTTACGAAAAAGAAAGCAATGAAAGCGTCAAAAGTGACACCTTGCCCTTCCGATGCCATGAATAGTCTCTCAAAAATACCCAAGGCCTTGAATAAACTCGGATGCTTATGCTTAACAGCATTCTCGGTCGTCAAGCCTTCAAGCATAGCTGGTACTGTAGCAAATATTTACTCATCAGGGAGTAATAGTTCTTCATAGCGCTCTCTCCTAATCGGCAGGCCTGAAATTTCTCGGAACTCCTCCAGCGAAATAGAGGCTTCACGGTCCCTTAGCAGAAACGTATTCGTTGGAAGATTCCACTGGTTCAAAAAGGCATTGACCCAAGTAGAACAGTGACGCGTACACCGCTTGATATAGCCCAAACGTGAGCGTTGGGAGGAGAGAATGTACCGAGCCCAGGGAAGGTAGACCACCGGATGGCACGAGGTAACACATATCTTATAGACCTGCCCCCAGGGTCGATCTTCACCCTGACATATTCGGTGTCCCAAAATATCGATAGCCATCAGGGGTTGATTGGGTATCCCTATCGTTGATGGCTCAAGCCGTCCCTCGGGAGTCCAATTGACCGCCTCCACTGCATAAGCAGGACGCGGACGCTCTATAAATGACATTGAACGGATAGGTTCTGTCGGTACTTCACATGTAAAACTACGGCAGCCCCTGATAATGCGACTGTACCAAACTCCCTTTAGGAGAAGGCTCTTCTTATCCTTATCATGTTCCCTATCATTGCCATAACTTCCTCATCTGATCCGATGGCGACTGTGGGAAAGTAACCTCCGAGCGTGTGTAAGGGAAGTAGAGAAGTGAGGCCATTATACCTATAAAAAAGGTGGGAAACCCATTAATAAAAAGCGTGAGTTTGTTTCATAGGACTACTGACTATAAAGCCAGTAGGCCCCCACAAAATCAAAATGGCGGCTCATCAATGATGAGGCAAGATAATCATTGTGAGAATCCACAAGGATTCTTATTAAATAAACAGTGGAGTTTAAAAAACTCTTGACGTCCTCGAAAAGCGACTTCTGTTAAGAATAGATGATTGATCGTTTTTGACGTGTGTGTTGAAAAGTGTTATCACAATCAAAGAATTTATAACCGCAATCAATAAAGGTGTCGATGTAGTTCGTTAATGAGTACGGGTCGTCCACTGAGATTCGTGTATTTATTCGTTCTTGTTTTAGTTGAGTCAAAAGAAAATAGTAAAGAAAATTCAAGAAAATGAATCAAGATTTATGAGATGAAATATTTTCAAGCAAAATCAAGAAAGAGTTTAAGATTTAGTAATCAAGAAAGTGTCCAATATCAATTTTAGTTATCAAGAAAATTGAAGAATAGCTTGTAGGATTCGATAGGAATTAATAGCAATGATGAATACTAAAAATGACTTATCTTATCTATTGATGAATTATAGCTAGAATGCTGGCGATGAATGAAGATTAGGGATCTTTTGAAGAAACTAGGGTTTCTCCTTCACTATCCCTTGTCTTTTCATTGATCACCATTTAAATCTAGCCTTTAGTAAAGAGAATCATCAATCATTTAATCCAAAATAGCAACGAAATTATCAAGAACGGTGATCTCATTCCAAATTTGGTCATTGAAAATTCTTTTTCCTAAATTTCATCATTCACATAAGACTTAAGTCGAGTTTAGGATTTCATCACCATTTGATCTACCGAATTCCTTCGAATCCTTTACAAGCGGAGATTTCACTCATGCATCATGAAAACAAAAGAATCAAGAATTAGAAATTTCATAATGCGAAAATGTAAAGAAAACGAGAATTAACAATTGAATCACCTTTATTAATCAACTATTAATTACACATTCCTTCAATCCGAGGTTACAAGAATTACTCTCGATCGCTCCCTTGAAGAGGTAACTATTCCGTCGAATTTCGTTTTGCTCGATCTCCGTGAGACTTAGACCTGTCGAGGATCTCGCGCTCTTGATAATGATCGGCTTCGCGTAAAGGATCTTGAATGTCTTCGCTTGATGTTGTTCTCAATGATTCTTGATTTGGATCTTGATTAGGAATTGTATTGGATTTGGTTTTGGTTTGTGTGCAAGAAATTGACTACCATCAAAGTCTCGAAAGACCGATTACAGAAATGCGTCCTGTTGTCGCTAATGATAGTGCGAGGGTGTCCAAATCGCGAAAATATATT
This sequence comes from Agapanthus africanus, assembly GCA_030015575.1. Classification (NCBI taxonomy): domain Eukaryota; kingdom Viridiplantae; phylum Streptophyta; class Magnoliopsida; order Asparagales; family Amaryllidaceae; genus Agapanthus; species Agapanthus africanus. The sequence continues at coordinate 464,462,903 of JASDDO010000018.1, read as the reverse complement.
TTCTTTAAGGACCTTAATGACAACCTTGTTATCATTAGTGCGACAAGGAATAGCTTCTACCCATTTCGAGATGTAATCAACCGCTAATAAGATATATAGATTCCCAAAAGAGTTGGGAAAAGGACCCATAAAATCAATACCCCAAATATCGAAAATTTCAACAACCAAGATCGGTTGAAGAGGCAACCCATTTCTTTTAGAAATCCGACCCGTGTGTTGACATTATGGACAGGTTTTGCAATGATCATATGCATCTTTAAATAAAGTAGGCCAATAAAAACCACATTGCAAAACCTTCTCCGCCGTCTTACATGGACCAAAGTGACCTCCACATGCCTGATCTTGACAGAAAGACAAAACACTCTTGAATTCATCATTGGGGACAGATCTGCGAATGATTTGGTCAGGACAATACTTAAACAAATAAGATTCATCCCAGTAAAAATGCTTTACTCGGGATAGAAATCGATAATTGTCCTGTTTAGACCATTCACTAGGAATAAGTCCCGTTGCAAGATAATTCACAATATCCACGAATCAAGGTTCGCTGGATATGGTCAAGAGCTGTTCGTCCGGAAAAGTGTCGTTAATTGGCAAGGTCATAGTTGGTGAAGAGATGCGCGAAAGATGGTCGGCTACTACGCTTTCACATCCTTTCTTATCTCGAATGACAAGATCAAATTCTTGTAATAATAGGATCCAACGTATTAACCTGCCCTTAGCATCCTTCTTTGATAAAAGTTGTTTTAAGGCGGAGTGATCAGTGTAAACCACAATCGGTGAGGCAATCAAGTAAGGCCTGAATTTTTCTAATGCAAATACAACTGCTAAGAGTTCTTTCTTGGTAGTTGTATAATTAATTTGGGCATCATTCAGGGTCTTACTTGCATAATAAATCACATGTGGCATCTTATCAATGTGCTGTCCTAAGACTGCACTAAAAGCAAAATCTGATGCATCACACATTAGCTCAAATGGGTGGTTCCAATCAGGAGATGATAGAACGGGGGCTGTAGTGAGAGAATTTTTAAGCGCGTCAAATACAGCCTCACAATCTGAATCAAAGTGAAATTTTGTTTCTTGGCCAAGAGAAGAGTTAAGGGTCTAGCAATTTTGCTAAAATCCTGAATGAATCTCCTATAAAATCCTGCATGACCAAGGAAAGATCGTATATCTTTGACGCATTTGGGATGAGGAAGGTTATGAATGATATCTATCTTAGCTCTGTCGACCTCAATTCCTTTCCGTGAAATGACATGTCCAAGCACAATACCCTCTTGGACCATGAAATGGCATTTTTCCCAATTCGAAGTTAAGTTCTTATCTTTACAACGAGTAAGAACTGCGTCAAGATGAGATAGGCAATCATCAACAGAGTCCCCGAATATCGAGAAATCGTCCATGAAAATCTCCAGAAAATTCTCAACAATGTCCGAGAATATCCCCATCATACACCGCTGAAATGTAGCAGGAGCATTGCATAACCCAAAGGGCATGCGTCTATAAGCAAAAGTACCGAAAGGACAAGTAAATGTAGTTTTATCTTGATCCTTTTCGCAATAGGGACCTGGTTATAGCCAGAGTATCCATCCATGAAACAATAATATTCATGTCCAGCTAATCGTTCTAACATCTGGTCAATAAAAGGTAGAGGGAAGTGGTCTTTCCTCGTTGCGGCATTGAGTTTTCTGTAATCAATACATACATGCCACCCCGTTTGAGTGCGTGTCTGGATCAACTCATTAGCCTCATTAGATATGACCGTGATGCCAGATTTCTTAGGGACTACATGAATAGGACTTGCCCATTGGCTATCAGAAATTAGGTAAATGATACCACTATCAAGGTATTTGACGATTTCTTTCTTTACCGCCTCCTTCATGATGGGATTTCACCGTCTTTTTGGTTCTCGGGCTGGCTTGGCTTCATCCATCAAATGTATATGATTTTCAACAATCAAGGGACTAATCCCTTTGATGTCAGCCATTGTCCAACCGAAAGCTTGCCTATTAGATCTCAGGACCATCAAAAGAGCGTTCTCTTGCTCTAAGACTAGAGAAGCGGATATGATCACGGGCAAAGACTCATTCTCACCTAAATATGCATATTTAAGGCGAGAAGGTAACAATTTGAGATCTAATGTCGGCGGAGAAATAATCGAAGGTGGGTAAGTGAATGACATTCGGATTCTCGAAGAAGTTCATAGCCTGCAAAGGATACAAACTCGGAAGGTGTGTCTGACTTTTGTGATGAGTCAGAAGGTTCAGACTCAGGGTAGGACTCGTCAAAAGTGTCTTCACTATGATGTGCAAGATCAAACAATGATGTGCTAATGTCGTCGAGATCATCAAAGCAAAGTTCATCAACCTTGCAGCTTTCGGGAGCTATCTCGTGGACATAACAGACATCAAGAATATGAGCAGAGGGTTCAGATGGCTGACTTCCAATCTTGTAAATGTTAAGCTCAATTGTCATTTTCCCAAAGGATAGGTTCATGGAACCATTTCGACAATTAATGATAGTATTGGAAGTGGATAGAAATGGTCGACTAAGAATCACCGGAATTTGGTTCCGTGGGTTTTCTACAAGTTGTGTATCCAAAACAATAAAGTCCACAAGGAATATAAATTCCCCAACTTTTATCAACACATCCTCAAGCTCACCCCGAGGTTTGCTGATGGATCGGTCTGCCTTTTGGAGAGTACAATGAGCGGGTTTCAACTCTCCATTCTCTAACTGCTCGTAGACAGAGTATGGAAGCAGGTTAACACTAGCGCCAAGGTCAAGTAGAGCACGGTTGATATTTTTACCCCCAATAGAAATAGAGATTGTAGGGCATCCAGGGTCCTTACGTTTCTTTGGTAATTGTGGGGTAAAAGCTGTACTAATATTATTCGTCATGAAAACCTTTTTAGGCATTTGAGTCTTCCTCTTCCTAGTGCACAAGTCCTTAAGGATTTTCGCCTAAGCAGGAACTTGTTATATAGCATATAGGAGAAGGATATTGATGTTAACCTGTTTAAACAGTTCCATAATCTTCTCCATATGTGGACTTGGTTTGTTTCCCCTTAACTTATTCGGATAAGGAGCTTTAGCAATAAGAGCTGGGTCCAACACTGGAGAAGGTCGTGTGGATGGAACGGATCCCAGAATTGGAGTGGGGATCGTCTTTGGTTGACTAGAAGAAGTGGGTTGAGGGTTCGAGCCTTGGGGAAAATGGAGAATAGGCTCGGAAGAAGTTGAACTAGGGTCAGAAGTGGAAGTGGAAGTGGAAGCGGAAGCCGGGGTGTCATTGATTATTTCATCATTATCAATCTGTTCACCGACTTGATTATTTAGCACTCTTCCGGATCTCAACGTTGTAATGGCACTCACATTGTAGTGTTGTGAATGCCCAGGATTCGATAGGGGTTGAGATGGAAGTTTCCCTTTCTCTCTAGCACTCATTTCAGCATTTAATCGTGCAATTTGTGCTTCTATCGATTTAATACTCTCACCGTGGGAGGCGGAGTTTTTCTATATACCATCGATAGAAGACCTTATATCAGCCGACACTTGGATGGAATGTTTCATGAACAAATCCAAGGTTCGTTCAAGTGAAGAGGAATTATCGGTACCGGCCGATTGCAAAGAATTATTGTACGGTGCAGAAGTGTTGGCCGGATTTTGAAAATTTTGTGGTTGAAAGGGGTGGTGACTCAGTTGTAGTGGTTGCGGTTGTTGTGGAGGGACCCTTTGAAAGTTATTTTGGTTTGGAACCGAATTTTGAGTTTGGTGTTGGTTCCAAGCAAAATTAGGGCGATTCCTCCAACCCTGATTATAAGTGGAAGAATAAGGATCGTTTATAGGTCGTTGCTGAAAAGCAGCATTGATGTGTTCTTGACCTTGAAACGGAGAATTCAAAGGACATTCTTCCGTCAAATGTGATGGATCGGAACAGCATCCACACATTGTTTTAAAGAGTGCGACCTGGTTTAGGGAGGCTAATAAAAATTTGTGTTCCATAGCTTCAAGTTTCTTTTGCATTGCTGCCATTTTAGCTTTGACTGCTATGGAAATATCAAGTTGATGGATACCACCCCTAGATGATGGTTGACTAACACTCTCCTATTGCAAAGTTTTTTCAGCAAAATCTTCTAAAAATTTCCAAGCTTCACCATCGTCTTTAGACATGAAATTGCCTTGACACATGGATTCAAGCATCTGCTTTATTGTTGGATTAATACCCTCATATATGATTCGACAGAGATCCCATCTATGGATTCCATAATGAGGACATTGGACAGGAAGATCCTTGAATCGTTCAAAACACTTCCAAAATTGTTCATTGGGAAGCTGGGTAAATTGATTGATTTCGCTACAGACACGGGCGGTCTTAATATTGGGATAAAATTTCTTGAGGAATGCTATGACGAATTCATCCCAGTTTGAAATAGAGTGTGCAGCTGTGTTATAAAGCCATTTTAGGTTAAATCGCACAAAGTGAACGGGAGAAGACGTAAACGCATAGCATCCACAGAAAGTTGTGAAGTGCCCATCATAGCACATACGTTTTCAAATTTGGTAATAAAAACATATGCGTCTTCAGACTCGAGACCGTGAAATTTAGGTAAAAGATTGATATAGTGAGGTTTGATTTCAAAATTATCCCTATTGGCTGGTGGAATGGAAAGACAAAGTAGAAAGAAGATCTCGAATCGGGTAGCATCTCTCTCGGAGAGATACGCGCGGTGGATTCTGCGCACCTACGGGTGGTGGCTTCTGCGCACCTGCGGGCGGTGGCAGAGTGTTGTTATTAAAGTTTGATTGAAATCCGTCCATCGCGGTGGATGTGTTAGTGGGTGAAGAAAAAGAAAATGTAGAATTACCGACTTCAGAGTTGATAGGAGAAACGCGGACAAGACGGGCACTAGAATCCCATGTCCAGCCGAGCATGCACTAAACGGTTTAGCACAAGTGGCAGCGTTTGTGATAATTAGAGAAAGTGTTTTGTTTTGAAAAAGACGGATTTAGAAAAAATCACACAAAAAATGCACAATCAACCCTAGATCTACGGTCACCTAGGTCAAGTCACTAGACTGCTCCTTGACTTCCAGAAGAAAAATTGCAGGATAAATTCTCTACTGCCTTTTTATCCCTCCTGTGGCCAGGTAAGTGCCAGGTAAGTGCCAGGTAAGTGGGAGGTATCCGCTACGTATGTAGCGGGCCTAATTAAGTAACCACTTGTCTTAGACACACTTGCCTTAGACACCACAAAATAAATGCGGATAAGCAATATATTACCAACGACCTTCTTCTATCCTAATTGAACGCGACGGTCTTTAGAGTCTTGTCTAGATATTTTTTAGTTAATGAAGGGTGATGCGGATGCTAGTTTTATGATTTTTGGGGCTTAGGAAGGGTAATGAAATCCCCACCTAATCTGAATTTGGTCTTTGCCCCTTAATTTCCGTATTAAAATATGCAAAACAAACAATATCAAAACACGCAACAAATTTTTAGTTTTTGAGCGGCGAATTTTTGCAAAGAATCCAGCAGAAAAGTTGTTATTGGACAGATCAGAGAAGAGATAAGAAAGTAGAGAATATACCATAGAATTCTGGAGCCCTAACTCGTCAAAGAGGCCGCGGTTTCGCCACCAATTGCAGCTATCCGCCGCGGTTCCGCAGTCTGTTGTAAAGTTCTTTGAACGAAATTTTGAACTGCTGCTCCCTTTGCTATTCTGTTTTAGATGAAATCATCTGAATAATTTTCTCCCTGCTGCAGTGATTCCAGATTTCCTTACAAAATTCACACACTAATCGTTATGCACATGATACGATTTTGATTCAAATTTTTGATGGAATAATAATATTTCAAATCAAATAGCAAGCACGAACAAATTACGCATAGATCCCCGGAAACGGCTCCATTTGATTGATCGTTTTTGACGTGTGTGTTGAAAAGTGTTATCACAATCAAAGAATTTATAACCGTAATCAATAACGGTGTCGATGTAGTTCGTTAATGAGTATGGATCGTCCACTGAGATTCGTGTATTTATTCGTTCTTGCTTTAGTTGAGTCAAAAGAAAATAGTAAAGAAAATTGAAAAAAATGAATCAAGATTTATGAGATGAAATATTTTCAAGAAAAATCAAGAAAAAGTTTAAGATTTAGTAATCAAGAAAGTGTCCAATATCAATTTTAGTTATCAAGAAAATTGAAGAATAGCTTGTAGGATTCGATAGAAATTAGTAGCAATGATGAATACTAAAAATGACTTATCTTATCTATTGATGAATTATAGCTAGAATGATGACGATGAATGAAGATTAGGGATCTTTTAAAAAAACTAGGGTTTCTCCTTCACTATCCCTTGTCTTTTCTTTGATCATCATTTAAATCTAGCCTTTGGCAAAGAGAATCATTAATCATTTAATCCCAAATTGCAACGAAATTATCAAGAACGGTGATCTCGTTCCAAATTTGGTCATTGACGATTCTTTTTCCTAAAGTTCATAATTCTCATAAGACTTAAGATGAGTTTAGGATTTCATCACCATTTGATCTACTGAATTCCTTCGAATCCTTTACAAGCGGAGATTTCACTCACGCATCATGAAAACAAAAGAACCAAGAATTAGAAATTTCATAATGAGAAAATGTAAAGAAAACGAGAATTAACAATTGAATCACCTTTATTAATCAACTTCTAATTACACATTCCTTCAATCCGAGATTACAAGAATTGCTCTCGATCGCTCCCTTAAAGAGGTAACTATTCCGTTGAATTTTGCTTTGCTCGATCTCCGTGAGACTTGGACCTGTCGAGGATCTCGCGCTCTTGATGATGATCGGCTTCGCGTAAAGGATCTTGAATGTCTTCGCTTGATGTTGTTCTCAACGATTCTTGATTTCGATCTTGATTAGGAATTGGATTGGATTTAGTTTTGGTTTGTGTGCTAGAAATCGACTACCATCAACAACTTCAATAATGTAGGCTTAGGTCCCTTTTTATAGCTCTTCACCAATCTTCCACTAGAAGCTAGGTCAATCTTCCCTAAGAAGCTAGGTAGTTGTAGGGAAACTTCTAGAATAAGGTAGTTATCAAGCTTCCTCAAGAAGCTAGGCTGTTGGAGGGAGGTTTTCAGAACAAGTTTGTTACAATGGAGCGTCTTCAACAAGATAGGAAGTTGAGATAAAGCTTCGGGAGAACTTTTGACCACCGGCTCCCTGAATCGCCCGCGGATCCACGGCGGATCGGCCTGACTCGGCCGCGGTTCCGCGGCTGTTTTGTGAGCTTGTTGCCTCATTTTCTCTGTGTATCCTGGTGTTGGCCAAGTGGTGTTCAGGTGATATCTGGAATCTTCTTATCTCTTCTGAATCTCTTCCAGATTATAACTATTTGACTTGTTGTATTTTTTTGGCGAATTTGCGATTCCGATATCTGTCCTGAAATAATTTTCTGCACAAAATCTCACTGATGATTGTTGAGATATACAATATCATGCTTGAGATAATAAACACACAATTTCCTTCCAAAATGTTGATTATAATGTATAACACGTGATAATTGATATTTTCCAGACGAACTTGTAATACGTGTTATATTTATAACAAACATCCTTAGATGAATAGAAAAGTGAGGAAATTGTTATGTTAAAGATTGCAATATTTTCGACTGAACAATAAACAACAGATTCAAATCTGTGAAAAGGGTATTAAAACCCTAAAAAGGAAAATGCTTAAGAATAGAGGGGGAATAAAATTTCCAAAAGCCTTTGGATCTCTCAGAGCTAAGCTATGTAAAAAAATGGAATTAAATTCCTTTAATAGTGGGATTAAATCCTGGAAACCTCCATGGTGAGGAAACAAAGAAAATGGAATTGAATTCCAATGATCCTCAAAGATCAGTGATAGGGTAAAATCCTAAGAGAAAAGCTAACAATCCTCATTGATTCAAGACCCCAAGGTGTACTTAAAAACATGGTTTTTTAGATCTCTAAGAGATCAGTTCAAGAAAAGAGCAAAGCTCTGTTGATGGATTTAAAATCCAAAGACAAAAACAAAAAATGGGGGTTTTCCTAAGAGGAGAATGCCGTTCATGATCCTTACCCAAAAAGAGTTTTTGGCAGGGTTTAACTATGAAGTTCTATGGGCAGAGAGCTAAGCTCTGAAAAGAGAATAAAATTCTCAAGGAAAGAGTTAAGGAAGAAGATGAAGAAACAGTGGTCATCTTAAAGGCCAAAAGACCCCATTTATAAGACGTGATAGGAAGCGGTTCGACTTCTCATTCCCTTAGGCAATCTAACGGTTCTAAGGATGGACAACGTTGCACTCACGTGCAAGCCACGTGAGAGCAACGATGGGGGAATTTGTTCCCTCATAAAAAGAGAGAAAGGGGAGAAAATTCCCCACTTCTCAAACCACACATGCTAAACACGTAAGCGCCTATATGCAAAGCATATAGGCGCTGCAACCAAACAGCTAATGGGCTAAATGAGCCTCACTTGTTAAATACGTGAGCGCCTATATGCAAAGCATATAGGCGCCGCAACAAAACAACTAATAGCTAAATGAGCCTCACGTGTTAAACACGTGAGCGTCTATATGCAAAACATATAGGCGCTGCAACCAAACAACTAATGAGCTAAATGAGCCTCACATGTTAAACATGTGAGCGCCTGTATACAAACTATATAGACGCCAAGTCAGAGAAGCTAAATAAGCCCCACGTGTTAAACACGTGAGGGCACCTCCTTACGTAGAATTAAATTCTACTCAATAAACTGTTGGATCAAAGATCCAATGGTGATTAACTATAGAATTAAATTCTATCGGGAAGAATATTTTCTGTTAAACAGAAAGTTAGTGGATCAAAGATCCAATGAGATGGAAAATATTTCCCACATCTTTCTAAACAAAGAAAGATTGTGCTCTGTTAAACGGAATACCCTTGGATTAAAAATCCAATGGTGATAAAATATCACCGTCCAATAGAATTTTATTCTATATAAAGGAGAATATTTCTCCATCTTGTTAAAAACAAAAGCAACAACTTCTGTAAAACAGAAGTCCTTGGATCAAAGATCTACGGTGGGTAAAATTCCCGAATCAATTTTGAGACCAATTAAGTCAATTGGAATCTCTCAATAAGAGATTTTCTCAAATCTGATTAACAACTTGCCTTCACTATATAAAGGACACGAGACTTCAAGTCTCAAAAGAGGGGGGAAAGAAAAGGGAGAGACATAGAGGGAAGAACAAAAGTTTCTGCAAAAAAAAATATACAGTAAGCTCTTAAAGAAACAGAGAATTTAATTCTCAAGGAAGAAGACTCTTTTCATTAAAACCCTAGATAAAGAAAACACAGAGATCATATCGTCTCTCTTTTACCTATCTAAGGTTTTAACCATTCACAGAAGAACTTAGCTCTTCCTCTAGTTGAGATTTGCAAATCTCCCTACAAGTTGAGAATTTAATTCTCATCGGGGAGTTTTTGTCCCGTAGATTCAAAACTTAGGGGAAAGAACGAGGTTAAAAAGAAAGAGAAAGAACAGGAACATATAGGAATTTAATTCCCCCGAAATTAGGGTTTAACCCTACATAAAGAACTTGGTTCTTATAAAAGTGAAAAAGAACTTAGTTCTCCAATAAAACAATGATGATGATCCAAGATCTTCAAAACAGAAATCTTGACAATCATCAATGACTAAAATGTCATTAACAGAGATCAATATTTCTAAAAACAAGAAGAACTTGGCGTCTCACATGAAACACACGTGAGTAAAATTAGTGCTTAGCACTATTATGGGGCCTCATGTGTTTCCTACGTGAGTGCCATGCAAAGTGCTTAGCACTCTATATTAAGACTAAAGTGCTTGGCACTGATTGAGCAGTGCCCATATCAGAGTGTGTCACGTGTTTCACCCGTGAGCGACACAGAGAATTAGTGCTTAGCACTATGGCAATGCCTCACGTGAAAACACGAGCGTCAAAAAATATTAGTGCTTAGCACTATTCCAGCATCTTACGTGAAACACGCGTGAGCGCTTTATACCTTAGTGCTTAGCACTGCTAGGTAGTATAAAAACCCAATTTCAGCCAAAATTGGCTATGTTTCCTGAAGTTAATCCCTTTTGGTTTCAAATCAACCGAGCCCATATGCTCGTAATTTCCAAACAGATCTCAGTCTCAAACATGACTAATGATCCCTCAATTGATGATATCCAAAATGGTATTCACCCCATATTACCTAAGATAATCTTAGTCTCAAATAAGGCTAATGATCCTTAGATGATCTACCATGATCTTTTCCCACAAATACGGGATTTGGTTTAAGGGTACATCTCTCCACACCTCTGATATATGTTGATGTAATTTCTCAACGTCTTCGGAGAGGTGGCGGGTCCCGAAAACCAAAAACTCTTTGATGAACTTCCAAATTGACGTGCACGCCTCAAATCGGATCGCACCCCAAATTGGGCGCATCCCATGTTGCCTTCGTTCACTCCACCACGTAAAAAATACATGTGTGCGCAAGATGAATGATGGACCGAAATGTCCTTAAATTAACATTCGCCTCAAAAATGGCGATAAGGGACCGAAATGTCCTGAAACTAACATTCGTCCCCAAACCGGGAATGTTGGACCGAAATGTCCTTAAACTAATATTCGCCTCAAACATGGCGATAATGGACTTTGATGTCCCAAATGCTCATATGTCGATCTTAATCTCAAATTAGATTAACGGTCCTTAAATAAACCAAATCCAAATCTAAAATATACGGATTTGGACTGATCCGCGCCCTACGGGCGACAACATAAACTAGTCTTCGTATACAATGCACGGGTAACCAAAACAAACAAAAACACACACAACACGAAGTGAACTGCTGGAGAAGGATAAAGTGGTTATCGCAATGCGGTAATGTAATTAACTGCAGGGGCTTGCGCGTGCAGGGAAGAGCGTCCCCACAATAAAAAAACCCTCATAAAATGAGGGGGAATCTGATAAAATCTTCTACAACGGTCGCATCTGTCCAAACCTCCGATATATGGTACGATAAATCAACTTGGTATATTCGGAAAGGTGGATGGATAAATCCAAATAGTATCTGCCCCCAAATTCAGGCAAGACGATCTATCCTAGTTCGTCTCTATTTTCGGCGGTAAACAGATTCACCAAGTGAAAATATAGAAATCAAATCTATTATATCTTATCAAGTGCAATGCACGAAAACAAAATCAACCCTAACGAGTTTGCAAGAAAATCTAAACCACAAGCCACGGGTGTGCATGAAAACAAAAACAGCGCCAAGTGCAATCGGTGTGCATGAAAACAATATCCAATGCATCGAATGTGCATGGAACCAATATCAAGTGCATCTAGAGTACAAAAGATCAACATCAAGTGCATCGGGATGCACAAAATAAATCTCAAGTGCACCGGGGCACACAAAATCAACATCAAGTGCATCGGGGTGCACAAAATCAATATCAAGTGCATCGAAGTGCACAAAATCAACAAAACGTGCAACTGGTATGCACAAAATCATATCTAGTATGCTTAGAGTATATAAAAATCTCAATCAAGTGCAACTGACGTACACGAAAATATCAGTCTAGTGTATCTGGTGTGCACAACACGCCAATCGAGTATAGTCACTGTGCACGGAAATCTCAAACAAGTGCACCTGGTGTGCACAAAACACCAATCAAGTGCTACCGATGTGCACGGAAATCTCAAACAAGTGCACCTGATGTGCACAAATCATTTGTGTGACCCTCAAATTCTCAAAACACATAAGTCAAAATAACGGACGTCGAGTTGTCTTTTCTTCAACGTCGAAAATGCAAAATTCAGATCATCAAAATGCAAATCAAAAACCAAATGATATCGAAGTACACCTTCTTCAATATCGAAAGATGTTTATACAACCGAAAATGGCATAGTAAGGATTACCACTTGCCTTCTTCCTACGGTCTAGCATTCTCAGTCTATAAGTTCTCGTTCTTTCTGCGGATCACTAACACCACGACCTCTTTATACAATCATCTGGTGAGGAGCTGCGACGCAAACTATAACAAACCTAAACTTTCTGTACATAATTTTTTTCAAAAATACAGAAAGGAACACCTAAGCCTGAGCACAAGTTATAAATTTAATTTGCTTTAGAACAGCAAGAAAGCACTTGTAGCTCATTGGTAAAGCTTTGCACTGCTGTGACATAACCCCTGTGTTCAAATCCCCCCAGCCACATACTATTTTTTATTTTTTTCTTTTAAACTTTTAGAAGCTCAAAGGTTTCCACGTGCACTGCACGTAAAATGAAAAATCACAATAAAAACAAACATGTGGAAAATACTATTTGAACAGCCTAGGACACGTGGCCCCAATCCAAACCCCTTCCCCTCCAAGTTGTTCGGCGAGATCTTGATTTGGGCCGGCACCATCGGTCCAAACCGTACCAAATGCTCCCAAAATTTAACTCTAGCACCGCTTGGCCTACCCCACTACCCCCATATTGTTTAAGTTCTCTGCAATTATCCAGAGAGTGACAATTTCTCTCTTTAATCAATTTTTAATGCACATTTTTAATTCTCAATTCATTACCTTAAACCCTAATTTTCCCTATAAATACAACCCTACATTTTAACCCTCCTCATTCAGAAATCCCATGCCAAAACTCTCTAAAAAATTCTAAGTCCAAAAAGTTGTACAAGTGGAGTTAGCAAAGGTCAAAATTCCGGTGACGTTTCGGGAAGAATCCGGCGACGAAACGACTATCCGACGATTCCAATAGCTTTTTCTATCTCTCCACTTTATTTCTAATCACTAAGTCCCACTTTCCCTCTTCTATTTATATTAAAACGAAGTCTATTTTCAAAACTAGTCGGAAACGGAGTTAATCCGACGTCCGTTTCTAATTAAACTAAAAACACCATTTATCTTAACAACAAATTTACAATATTTTTGTATCTTGTTTAGAAATCATAAATAAACACAATAGAAAAAATTTCATCTCAAAATAACATGTATTGCAACTTCTATTTCATTTTTACGGTAAAATACCTCCATGTTTACATACGACGTTGTTTATTCATTTTGACCATATTACCTTTAGAAAACTCAGTAGGTAATGACCTAACTCATCACAAAACTAATTCTTGATATAGCACAATGACTTTTGGAACATTAGTTTGTGGGATAAATATGAGTTTATATTTAAATACCATAAACATTCAAAAACCTTTTTTGTAAAAAGTGTATTAATTAATTCCTTGCAAATGCGCCTCTACAACCCACTTTGATCGGGATGGTGCGGGTTATCGCACATTCTCGGGCCTACTAGAGCAAGATGCAAACCTCCTCACGGAGCATCCGATCTTGATGGAATTTTTAATGCAATTTTGAAGAAAAATGTGATTTCTACTTAATAAATAAAATTTAATTTTATTCATTATATATATAAATATTATCAAAATATCTACTTTAAATATATTAATATGTATATTCAATGTTTTCTAAATCAAAAAAATCACAAATTCCATGGAACTACCTTTACAAACCAATACAATTTTAATATTACACTAAAATACCATATACAATACAATCTAGGTTCTATTAACTAGAAAACTTCATTTTATATAAGCTACGTCTATGAAAACCCTAAAAACGATAAATAAATACTTTAGGTAGATTTTTAAAATATATCAAAACTATTTTTCATAAAACCCCCTCAAGTTATATTAATTTACAATAAGGACCCTAGTAAATATAGATTTAAACGGGACTGTTCCCTTATAAAAAAAAGGATGAGGGAAAGTTCCCTACTAAAAGCGCCCCCCACGTGTTTAACACGTTAGTTCCTATATGCAACGCATATAGGCACTGCAGTTAAAACAATTTCTAGGCTAAAACAGCCCCACGTGTTTAACACGTGAGTGCCTATATGCAACGCATATAGACACTGCAGTTAAAACAATTGCTAGGCTAAAACAGCCCCACGTGTTTAACACGTGAATGCTTATATGCAACGCATATAGGCACTGCAGTTAAAACAATTGCTAGGCTAAAACTGCCCCACGTGTTTAACACGTGAGTGCCTATATGCAACGCATATAGGCATTACATTTAAAATAATTACTAGGCTAAAACAGCCCCACGTGTTTAATACGTGAGGGCACTTCCCGACGTAGAATTAAAATTCTACTCAACAAGTAACCGTTGGATCAAGGATCCAATGATGATTAAGCATATAATTAAATTAAAGTTTTAAATGAGAAATGATATTCTCTGTTAAACAGAAATTTGACGAATCAAAGATCCCGTAAGTTGGAAAATATTTTTCATATCTTTCTAAACAAAGAAAGATTGTGCTCCGTTAAAGCAAACACCCTTGGATTAAAAATCCAAAGGTAATTAAAAAATCACCAATTTATAGAATAAATTCTGTATGGGAAAATATTTTCCTAATCTTGTTTAAGAAACAAGAAAATATGTTCTGTAAGACAGAAACCCTTGAATCAAAGATCCAACAGCGGGTAAAACCCCCTAATCAATTGGAGTCTCTCAATAAGAGATTTCCTAAAACTAATTAACAAACTTCTCTCCACTATATAAAGAACCCAAGACTTCAAGTTAAAGGAGGAGAAAGGAGGAAAAAAGATAGAAAAAAAGATAGACGAATGCAGAGAGAGAGAACTCCCCAGAGATTTAAAGAATATACAGTGAGAGAATTTAATTCTCAAAAGAAAAGACTTGTTCCCTTGTAACACTAGGTAAAGAAAAAAACAAAAGACTGTTCTTTGCATCTTTAAGGGTTTAACGCTTCATAGAAGAACTTAGTTCTTCCTCTGGTTGAGATCTGCGGAGGCAGATCTCCCCACAAGTTGAGAATTTAATTCTCATCGAGAAGATTCCGTCATGCAGAATCAAAGCCTAGGGGAAAGAACTGAGTTCAAAGAGTTTAACTCTTAAAAGAAACACATATGGGAATTTAATTCCTCTAAAAAACTAGGGTTTAACCCTGTAAGAAGAATTTAATTCTTGCAAAGAACAAAGGGAGAACTTGATTCCTCAGAATCACAGAAGAACAATCTGGTGATTCGTTAGTGTTTAACACTATAACAAGACCTCACGTGTTTTTCACGTGAGTGTTTCTAATGAAAAAAGAAAACGGCTGAGACTGCCTCACGTGTTTCCCACGTGGGTGTTTAAAAGAGGAGCAAAGAACACTTGTTAGGACAGTCATGTGTTTTGTATGCTACCTTCAATCAAGTGCTTAGCACATCTATGAAAGGAAGAGGAAATAAGATAAGAGGGCATTGCCACCATTTAGGGCGTCTCACGTGTTTTATACGTGAGCACTACGGGAACTAAGTGTTTAGCACTTACATAAATAGAGAGGCAATAAAGCCAAGGGGCAGAACCCAACTTTGGGGAGCCTCACGTGTTTCACATATGAGCGCCATAAGAATCAAGTGCTCAACCCTTATATAAAAGAGAGAAATAATTGGGCAGTACCCATATTTGAGCGCCTTACGTGTGTCACGTGAGCGTCACACAACCCTAGTGTTTAACACTAATCAGGTGCCTCACGTGCACCACGTGAGCTCCACAGAAATTTAGTGTTTAACACTACTCCAGTGCCCACATGGAATGCACGTGAACATTGTATGCCTCTGCATTTAGCACTGTTGGGTAATTATAGAGACCCAAATCTAACACAAATTGACTAATTTCTTCCAAAGTCAAAACCCCTCTGTGTTCATCATTCCCCAAATTGATCTTAGTCCCAAACATAACTAATGATCTGTCAAATGATGATATCCAAAATAAGGTTCATCTCACATCCCCTAAGTTAATCTTTGTCTCCAAAAATGACTAATGATTATTAGATGATCCACCATGATCTTGTCCTTCCGACATGGGAATTGGTTCAATGGTATATTTCTCCACACCTCTGATACATGTCGTTATTTTTCAACGTCTTCAGAGAGGTGGCGGGTCCCGAAAACCAACTGCTCTTCGGTGCACTTCCCAAACTGACGTGCACACCCCAGATCAAACCACACCCCAAGATGGGTGTCTCCCATATCATCGTTGCTCATCCCGACACGTAACAAATACACGTGCGTGCAAGATGATCTACGGACCGAAACGTCCTTAAACTAAACTCTACGGACCGAAACGTCCTTAAACTAAACCCTCACCCAAAAAATGGCGATCTACGGACCGAAATGTCCTTAAAATAACAATGTACCGTAACGTCCTTAAACTAAAACAATGGAGCCCAAAATGCTCTTTTGTTGGATCTGAATGAACGTAAAACCCCGTTAAGTAGATCTTTGTTTCAAATTAGACTAACGTATGCTTAACTAAAATTTAAGTTGATCTTAATCTCAAATGAGATTAACGATCCTTAAATCAACCCAAACCCAAATCTAAGATATACGGATTTGGACTAATCCACCCCCTACGGGCAACAACATAAATTAGTCTCCGTATACAATCCACGGGCAACAAAAAATAAAACAAATGCACACGAAACGAAGTGAACCTCTGGAGCACTAGAAAGTGGTTATCACGATGCGGTAATGTAATTAATTACAGGGGCTTGCGCCTATAGGGAAGAGCGTCCCCACAATCAAAAACCCCTCCCAAATGAGGGGGAATATGACGAAGTCTGCTACAACGGACACATCCGTCCAAACCTCCGATACACGGTGCCATAAATCAACATGGCATATTTGGAGAGGTGGACGGATAAATCCAAATAGCATCTGCCCCCAAAATTCAGGCCAGACGTCCTTACGTCCCGGTCACGCCTTTCGGTGGTGAACTAATTCTGGCACGCCCGGTGGGACCTTTTCCTCTTTCCACTCCACACTCCATGTGTCGTGTTCGTGAACAAATTGTAGTTTACTATGGTTGCCCCTGGATTCGAGGTACTATGATTTGGTGCCTTGCTCCTGTGCAGAGAAAAGAAGATCAATGGATTCCAAGTGTGCCTGCAACAGCAACTCTCACTCCACCCTAAATTGAGGAGTGACTTATGGGCCCCAAGCGGCCTCCATCTTGGCAATGCCAGTGGAGTAGGTGACTCAAGCCACCACTGGACTGTTCTTTGGGACCATGATCCCGCCAGCAAGTTTCAGTGTTCCAGTGCCACCACAAGAAACTCCCAAGAAGTCGGTCTTCGATCGGCTTGCAATCTCCACGGCTCCTCTCAACGGGTCTTCCAATTCTAACATCTTAGTCTTCAACAGGCTAGCCACAGCTCAAGTGGACCCGTAAAGAGGCTCACGATACCCGAGGGGGTTATCCCGAAACGGATAGCCGTTCCAGCTCCGGCGAGAGAAGTCATCAAGGGGTGTCTCCTACCAAAGGATCGGTCTTCGCAAGATTGGTCGTTCTAACTCTTACTACGGGTGAAATCGTCCGAAGTGCTTCCCCTACTAGAAAGTCGGCCTTCGACAGATTGGCTGTTCCCTCTCAATGGACGTCAGTCTTCGACAGGCTGACACCAGCAGTAGCCCTTCACTAAAGCAGGGTGCATGACAAAGCCGCCTTCATAATTGAGGCAGTCCTATCTGCAAGACATGCTCGACGTCGCCGCTGGCGCCGAGTGAGAAAAGTTGGGGGCAACTCCCCCTCTGGAATTACTCCACCAGCTCTAATGGTGGAAGTTGACGCTGCTGTTCCAACTGGGAACAGCTTTGAACCGCTTAGGAGGGCGCGGAAGAACTCCCCAACCACGGTGTTGAAGAAATCTCCACTTCCTGCTGAAAATGTGACACAGGAAAATCCGGAGCAGCCCCCTCAGCGGCTGTCCTCCCAAGTCCATAGGGTCTGGCGGAAGGTCCAATATTCTGTGATCAATAAAGACTACCTTCATCGACCGGAGAAAATGAAGGTTCGAAAAGAGGACAATCATCCTTCTAGCATGCAGCGAGGGACTTCCCAGGCGCTTATTACAATAGCTCCTTCGACTTCTCACAAAAAGAGAAGGCCGGAGAAGATCCCACCGCCGGCAGCAAATTCCAAGGGTGATGGATCCAAACGCCCCAAGTCTGGGGGCATGATTGTGCACACGGTGCACATGGCTTCTGGAAAAGAGGAGAGCCGTGCTTTCGTTGCTCATCGGCCGCAAACTCGGTCTTTGACGAAAGCTCAGGAGCAGCAACAAAAGCTCCAGGAGATGCTGACGAAAATGGCAGCACTCACCGGGCAGAAAGAAAGCCCGAAAGCAGTGTCTGAACAACGCCAAGAGCAGGAGACAGATACAGAATTCTTGTGAAGGGTGCGGGAGAGAAAAGATAAAGAGGCCGCGGAAAAAGCAGCTAATATATTACAGATGGCGCTCCTTTTCCAAGACATGGTTGGAATGATGATCCAACCAGAACCTCCAGCCGAAGATCCACCGCTAGTCATCGAGGACGACAGAGGGAAAATATCAAACCCTCTTCCGGCTTTATCAGCGGCCAGAGAGGAAACGATTTCCAAAGCTGCCCTCGATGACTACATAGCTCAGCAAATACGAGCTCATTAAGCAAACGAAGCGGCTGGCCAAGTCGTCAGAACCGAGCGGCCGTACCTAGGCTGGCACGATCAAATCAAGTACCCGCAAGGATAAACAATCCCAAAATTCCATGTGTACAAAGGGACAGGCAATCCCCACCAGCATGTCGCTCAGTTCAGAGCTTTATGCGGCAATACTAGAGGCGACGACAAACTACTGCTTCGCCAGTTCGTTGGCAGCTTGTCGGAGACAACATTTGAATGGTACTCGGAGCTCTCAAATGACTCCGTCAAAACATTCACAGAAATGGAGCTGCTATTCACATAGCGGTTCGCAAGCGCAAGCGAACGCACCCCGATCATGGCATTAATTAATTCCAGGGTGAAGCCAGGAGAGACCTGGGTTCAATACGCAATCTGATGGCGGAACCTATGGTCAAAATGAAAACAACGCATAGAAGAAGCTCCTACCGTGGGCATGTTCGTAGGGACCCTCGATCCCCAGGCGACTGTATCCCAGTTTATGATGTTCTTCAAGACGACCACCTTCCAGGCTTTGATCGAAAAGCTGGCCCAAATAGTCCAGATGGGCCACGGGCCTTCCTCTTAAAAAACGGACCCTCGGAATGTAAAGGGCAAAGGGAAAGCAGCCTTTGTTGCCAACACTCAACAATAGCCGAGCGACCAGAAATCGGCTGCTCGCCAAGGCAACGCGCGCCCGTGCCAATCTCTCTAAGAGAAGCTAGGACGTGCTTACTCGTTCCCCTGTGATAAAACGAGGAGATTGTTTGAACTGGCAATGCGCAACAAACTCATCACACTGCCAAATCCGAGACATCCACTGCAGCCTGGTGACGTCAACAGTCCCAACTACTGGTCCTACTACAGAGTAGTGGGCCACCCAATTGAGGATTGCTGTGTTTTCAAAAACTGGGTCGAGGACCAGTACCATCAAGGGAAATTCACACTGTCAGAAAGTTGGAGGGTGAACCCGCCACATAGGCACGCTCCTAAAAAGGTGGATATGCTAAGGGGATCATGCTCGTTTGTGGAAGAAGGTCCTTAGGAAGTGGTCCTTTCAGCTAAAACTAAAAGAATGCTGAAGGATCTTCAAGCATGTTCGGCGATCAAATAGAAAAGCCTGCTGGAGCCCGAGATCATTGAGGGGATGCTTAAACCGCACCCAACACCGAAAACTGGTAACGATGGGCAAGACCTCTAGGCCAAGCCTTCGAAGTCTTCGAAGGCAAAGAAGAAGACCAAGAAGCCCACACAGCCTAACGACAAGCGTACGGACCTGCAAAAATACATCTACGCACTGGGGAAATACAACCAAAAGGCACAGACCCCGGTCACACTCGAAGAGTTTCTCAACCACATACTTGAGAACGAAGATAGTGACATTGATGAGTGAAACGGCTCGTCGGAAGAACCCGAGGATTACGTAGCGAGTTTCCACATGGTCTCTCACTCGTCGTTAAAAGACGAAGAAACCCCTTCGGTATCGGAAAACAATGCAGAGGAATTGGGGGCAGGACCGGCGCCAAAATCCCTGGAACTGTCAGAAGACCCAATTTACAGGCTGCTAAACGAAGCCCTTCAAAAGAGCAAAGCTGGCCGAGAAAGTGAAACGACCATATACGAAAAGGCCAAGCGTCGGCGTCAGGCTGAAGAAGCTGCGGTAAGGATGAGTCATAAAGTACTCCAACCAAGCCAAAACACACCTGCTACAAACAAGGGCAGGATCAAAGCGGAGAAACAGCTCACTAAAGCGTTGTTAATAGGAATGAATCTGCCCCCTCTCATGGAAAACACTCCCGGAAGTATGTGCCTCGACGAAGCGGATGTACATCTGAACTACTGCTTATACCATCGGAGGGTCACACACCCCATCGAAGAGTGCAATGCCTTCAAGAAGTGGTGGCAAGGATACGTTGCTCACCGAAAAACTTCAAACGGATGAAGCACGAAGCCCGTCGACAACAAAGAAGCGCGACAAAAAAGCATGAAGGAACGGCTGGCAACTGTCATATAGTTGATACCAGTTCGAAAAAAGGAGAATCTCAAGTTCTTACATTCGGGAGCGATTCTGAGGAAGAAATAACCCTCGGCCCTCTCTTCATTGAATCCACCTCTGGAAAAGAAGAAGAAGAGAAGAACTGTGAGAGTATTCAGCTGCGTAACCTTACGTTGCCTAAAAAGAACCTCGGGCCTAAAAACAAATGTTCGATCAAAAGAGACAAGGGGAAGGAAAAAGTCCCTGAAGAAATTGCTCTCGATGATAAAGTCGTCAAAGAGCTCGCAGCCAAGGATCCGCCTAAGAAAAACAAGGTGGATTACAATGTCCTTGCACACCTGAGAAAGATAGCTTCACAACTGAGCATACTGGATGCTCTCCACCTCTCCAAAGAGGCACGAGAATCTCTGAGCAAGGCATTATAAGGGCCTGATCAGTTCCAAGCTTTCCTTGCAGAAGAAAAGATGAAGGACGAGCTGGCAGAGGTTCATACAGCTGACATTACATTTGGCGATGAAGATCTCCTCCTTGGAACGTGCGAGCATAACCGTCCATTATATGTCACCGGTTACTACCATGACATTAAGATAGGGAAGATCCTGATCGACAATGGGTCCTCCGTCAACCTTCTCAACGTGAAGGTGCTGAAGGAGATTTGCATGAACGTTCAGCACCTGGCTCGGGACAAAATTACCATCTCCGGGTTCGACTCGCAGTCATCGTGGATGCTTGGGTCCGTGATATTGACATTACGCTTTGGGATGCTCGTCACCGACATCAAATTCTATGTCATTGATGCCAAGACCTGCTACAACGCCCTGCTCGGCCGGCCTTGGTTACACGAGTACAACGCCAAGTACTTCCCAACACCAGTGTATGAAGTACTTCAATGACGGCCTCGAGTACACAGTTAAAGGGGAGCTAAACCCATTCTCCGTAAATGAAGTCCGCAAATATGAAGACGCCAAGTATTTCCTACCAGACTTCGAAGAAACGGAAAGATGTCATAAGCCAGAGAATAAACAAAAAGCCATCTCTACCATCCCGATCTTCGGGAGCGATACCGAGGAAGATGAAGAAATAGTCTACTAGGGGAAACCCCAAGGCAACATGCCAGGACCATCTACTCCTATTTTGGTCTTTGGCAGTGACTCTGAAGACGAAGTCAACGCAGTGTTCTCCGTCCTCCTGTCAATGCAGACCTTCGCTAAAGCTGATCAGAGTTTAGAAATTACCATGGTTCCGCAGTGGCATTATAGGGAACTTGATGCGCTCGATACATACGGCGTGCAAGAGCTGCAGACGTTCTACGTTCCTCCCAGGCGAAGAGCTAAAAAAGCGATCCTCTTCTATCAGTCGACCAGAGTGGAAAAGGAAGTCTGGCATGGTGCCGAACTTGCGCTTGACAGGCTTCAACCAATCCTTCTGCTCAGATATTACGCGGAGTGATGGAAAAGGCTATTAAGATGCCAAGGCGTACCCTTCAAATAAATCGCTCGACAAGCCCAGTTCTACAACAAAATTTGGGACATTCCCGGAACTCAGCAAAAGATGCCCAACAGGAGAATGGAGACGACTGGGCTTGGATACGTTTGGTCCAAGAAACGGGAGCGATTCCATGGCTGCCGTGTCATAAATAACTTCGGTTGAGAAGGGAATGCTTTTCCTGATAACGCTGATATTGAACCAGAGCGAGATCCCGCCGTAAGAATACCAAGTCCGTCATTCAAAGAACAAATTGACAAACTAATAAGGGAAGTGGGTCAAAAGGTCCGGGATGACCACAGCCGCAAAATGGCTATTTATGAGAAAGCCAGTACGCAGCGGCTCACTCAGCAGTCTGCGGAAAGAGAAGACTTCGATGATCTTCACCCTCGGCCCGCTGTGCGCTCTCGTGGCAAGGAAAAGGCCCGACGCAAATGCAACAACAAGGTGAAGAATGAGAATGACGTTCGAAACCAGCGAAGCTGATCCAAGAAGCTACGCAATCGAGAAAGAGTCAGCTGGAATCTGTCTTTTATGAAGAAGATGGGTCGGAAATATTCTTTCCCTTAAGACAAGACAAGGAAAATATTCGACCTTGTCATTAAACATCAAATGATGACGCTCCTAGAGTCTTGGCACCCCGAACAAATAAACGAGGTCCATCACCCGTCCTATTGCTCCTATCACCGAGCAATAGGACATCCTCTTGAAGACTGCTTCACCTTCAAAGACTGGGTCGAGGACCAGTATCAGTAAGGCGGGTTTGCCCTATCCAACAGTTGGAGGGTAATCCCACCATGAAGGCATGGGCCAAAAGCAACCTATATTGCGAGGGTAAGTCCAGATCAATATCGAGCTTGGAAACGAACTCGTATCTGCCACGTGATAACATTCTCAAAGGAGAGGGAGCACGAAAATATGGATGACCTCTCCCAGTGCTTCGCAAATGAGAATGAGGACGAGATGATCTCAGAATTTCCACCGGCGCCATAAGAGCTGGAGGATGGGATACACATTACGGCGGACAATCTAAGGAAAATTGACTTGGGAACGGAAAACGATCCAAGGCCAATGTTCGTCAGCGAGCTGTTGTCTAAAAAACAGGTGGCCACACTAAAGGACGTGCTTATGCAATATAAAGACTGCTTCACATGGAACTATTCCGAGATGCTGGGACTAGATCCAGAAATAGCGGTACATAAACTGGCTCTATCACCGGATGTTAATCCAGTCAAGCAAGCGCCAAGGAGAATGCGGCTCGAACTTGAGATGAGTATCAATGCCGAAGACAAGAAAATAATGACTCTGGCTTCATCCAAGAAGTTCAGTATCCTTACTGGATTGCCAACATTGTTCCAGTGATGAAGAAAAATGGGACATTGCACATCTACGTGGACTTTCGGGATCTCAACAGAACTTGTCCGAAGGATGACTTCCCAGTGCCTGTTACCGAGCTGATGATCGATAACACATCCACTCATGAAGTCTTCTCCTTCATGGACAGATCTTCAGGCTACAATCAAATAAAAATGCATAAACCAAAAGCACACTGCCTTCCGGACTCCGCTAGGCATATTCTGCTATAAAGTGATGCACTTCGGTCTGAAGAATGCTGGCGCTACCTACAAGAGGGCCGTGACGAAGTTCTTCGATGACCTCATACATGAGATTATCGAATGTTATATCGATGACCTTATGGTGAAAAGCAAATCGTACGAGGAACACTGGGAGCATTTGAACATAGTGTTCCAGCGTCTTCGGAAGTATAATCTGAAGATGAATCCTCTGAAATGTGCGTTTGGAGTTTCCTCAAGAAAATTTCTAGGACTCATCATACGACACCGAGGCATCGAAATAGACCCATCAAAGATCAAGGCGATTATGGAAATGCCCGAGCCAAGAACTCTCAAACAACTGCGGTCTCTTCTAGGAAAGCTCGCGTATATCCGAAGATTCATAGCTAACCTCTCCGGCAAATGCCGTCCCTACAGTCATCTAATGAAGAAGGAGACCCCATTCGTTTGGGATCGTAAATGCGAAAGTGCACTGGACGAAATCAATCAATATCTGCAGAACCCGCCGGTACTAACCGCTCCAGTCAATGGAAGGCCCATCATCCTGTATACAACAGCCCTTGAAGGTTCTTTAGGCGCGCTATGGGCACAGGAGAACGATCAGGGAAAGGAGAGAGCTCTCTACTATTTGAGTCGAGTTCTTCTGGGGGAAGAAAATAACTACTCCCCTATTGAAAAGCATTGCCTGGCACTAATCTTCGTGATAACGAAGTTTCGACATTATGCCTTGGCACTGTTCAGACCATAATATTGCATTTATCATTCCCCTATTCTTATCCTTTTTATAAATAAACAGGTACTCTTGACGCACGTTTGTTGCATATTGCAGGATACAGGTTTCTGGAGCAAATACAGTGAAAAACAACAGAAAAAGGGACTTTTGACCAACAATTAGACGGATCTCAGTCAAGCCCAGTTCATATGGGTGCAAGACAACACAAGTCAAGGTGAAACGGTTAAAAGACCAATAACAATCTTCACTAAAGATCTGGAGAAGATCCAGAAGTCCAACAGAGAAAAGAAGAGTAAAAAGAGAAAGCCCAAGAAGCCAAAGAAAAAGCCCCAAAATCACAGAGCCTAACTCCTCAGTTTGGCCGCGGAACCGCGGCCAAACCTAGCCTGGAGCCACGGTTCCGCGGCCATCAAGTACCCGTGTCGGTGCATATTTTCTGAGGCGGCGCGTCGGTGCAGATGTTAGGATTTTACGTGGGCAAATCTGTAATTTTGCTTGTGCGAGAGTCTGTAGCCCTAGGTTTTCTATTTTCCTATAAATTGTGATTTTAGATCTGTAAAATGTATGCCTCTTTTCAATAAATAAAATTCAGAATTTCTGGAAGTGACATTTAGATCTGTTCTTTATCGCTTGGAGGGAGCCATCAAATCTGTAGGTAATTTATTTTCTTGCTTTTATTTTCTATTATAATTTATCATCCCCTAATGAGCAAGTAGTCTCCTCGCTTGTTAGGGTTAGCCTTAGCGAAAGGGTTGAGAGATGAGATCTCTCACCCCTTTCAATGCCATCTTCACTTTAGAGTTAGAAGTCCATGCATACGCACACATCCGCTCCCTACGGCACCCTACCCCTCGAGGTAACGGTGAACTGTAGTATAAAGGGCCGGTTGCGCGCGTTTTCCATGGGGGTTAGGGTAATTATCAACAAAGGAAGGATACGAATCTAGAGGAAGAAATATCTTCCCAAAAGATTCGTATCCACTTTATTGATAATTAACGTAACATCTAATAGATCTAAAAAAAGAAGGTATTGAAAGCGGTGAAGGAAACATTAATCTCCAAAACTTTCCCTAAGCCTAACCCTAGCAAAACTCTTAATTAGATTAATTAGATCTAGATTTTATAGATTTTTATAAACAAATCAAAACGACAAATAGAATCAACTCGTTAAAACACACTAAAGGAATTTACCCGTCTCTGTGGATCGACCCGCACTCACCGGCTAGCTGCGAAGCGACGCCGTTTCTGATTGCGGTAAATACAGTTTTTGACATCAATCAAATGGCGCCGTTGCCGGGGACGGCGTAATATTTCTTTTTATGAATTTTCGGGTTGATATAAATTTAAAAAAAAATTATAAAAATCTGAAAATAAAAAAAAATAAAAAAAAATTATCAACTTTGATCTGTTTGAAGGGTATATTTTTGAATCTTGCAGGAACAGCGTCGAATCGCGGATCTGGAATTTTACAGAGGCCATAACATAAATTGGTATATAAGAACAGAGAGGAATTGCAAGTCAAGAGCAGTGAAAATTTTTCCAGAGGCTGAACCCATACCCTTGCCGCGCTTCCGCCGCAATAACTCCCCCAGGCCGCGGTTCCGCGCTTGAATTGCCACGTCAGCTCTAAAAATTTGTGTGGTTTGTTTTCTCTCCCTCTCCTCTGTAACCTCCATATCTCCACTGTAAAAAATTTTCTGCAGGAATTCTTTGCGTAAAAAGTCTTTCTCCCCCTTCTAAATAACAGATTTCTGCAGGTTTCTTTGCGCCGCGCTAAAATTGATTGCAAGTGATTTTATTTGTTTTGCATAATTTAATCGGACTTAAGGGGCTATTTGACCAAATTCAGATTGGGTGGGGATTTCATCACCCTTCCCAGGACCCCAGAAAACACCTAAGCATTTTGTATCGACCACCTTTAATTAAAAAAAGATTAGACTCAGACCTAAGGACAGCGAGCTCAATAGGAAAAGGACTAGGGTAGGCATCGGCCGTTTATCCTAACCGACATTGCGGTGTCTAGGCTAGTGGTTTTTAATTAGGCCCACTGTAGTGGTGGTTCCTTCCCACTTACCTGGCCGTATTTGTCCGTGAAGAGGCGGTTTGAGATCTATTTCTAGCCCTAGTTAGGAGCTGTCTAGTAGACCTAGGCAACCCTAGATCTAGGTCTGATTGTGCATGTGTGGTTGATACTTTGGTGTCACGAGTCCCTTTCCTAAAACCTTCTTGCAAAACTCTCCAATAAAAAAAAAATTAAAGAAAAATCTTTTAAAAACTTGCAAAAATTTTGTCGCTAAGAAATCCTTGCATTCTTCTATCATGGGTACCCCACATCATAAATCTCTTGCCGAATCTTGGTATCCCGAACCTAACTTTGCGTCGTTCGTCAATTGTTTCGGTCAATTTAAAAACGATCCCTCGCCAAAAATTTCGTTGAAAGATCAAATAGAGGCGTCTAGGAGAAATAATTTGACTTTTCAACCCACTTTGTGCCAACCGAGTCAACCTTTACAACCTAGATATGTTGATACCATTTCTTCAAGTCCTTCTGTCACTCCTAGGCCGATGTCCATTGCTGAGCATATTGCTCAATCTCGCAGTCGATCTTTCACCCCTCTCCACTCATCTAGTTTTAGGGATCCGCACGATTATTCACCTTCTTATCCATATGTTGACCCTACTCCTGTCTTACCACCCACTTCCTACCAGTCATACCCGACCTTCCCACCTTCACTAGACGCTGTTTCGACACAGCCATTAGGGAGTTTCACATACCCAACTAATTTTGAATCTTTTACTGAAACCCCCTCACCACCTAAGTCTAGTTTGGAAGAGTCGTTGGAAGCATATATTGCTGTAACAAATAAAATAATGAGGAATGTGGAAGCATCCATGGCCGCCCTTATGCAACCTAGTGAACCGGTAGCTAGTGTCCCGCTAGCTCCGAATTTTTCAATGTATAAGACGGCAGTTGGACAGAGTGAGAATGAGAGAGGATTTTCAAATCAAACCTACCCTTACCCAATTGAAGCCCACAACTCCGGTTTTCCATCGATTGTTCCAAATGATTCACCAGTTGAAAATAAAAATGAGTTGTGCGATTTTGTAGTGTTTGATTTGCCAAATTGTGAGGAACCCCTTTCGAGTGAAACCGCACCTAATCCTTTCGATCTTTACACCTCCACTCTAGAACCTACATTGATAAATATACATGCTGTGGACGAAGTGTCTAAAGAAATTGATTTTCACTTGATTGAGGATATAGACGACGGGAATATTTCGGATGATGAACCTGTCGATTTAATAGAAATTTTATGTTCAAATCATCATCCTGAGTTATTAAATGTTTCCCCCGAATCTCATATGCGTCTAGATTTTGATGACAATGGCATAGATGGATTAAATATTGAGGAGAGTCTTGAGGATAATATCGAGGTTGAACCATTTTTATTTGATGTGTCGGATTTTCCAATTCAGCCTCCTGAACCTTTGACTGTTATATCACCCTCCCTCCTTCCTATTGTTCCGACCGAACAAATGACCGTTACGCTTTCATCTCCTATACCAAGTTCGGCGTACCCATGTTTTCTTGCGAATCTTGAGGGATTTGACCCCATTGCACGACAAGTTGGTAGGTTAGCGCAATCGCTTTTAACACATCGGTCATCACAAATTGCGCTAATTTATTCACTCAATTTATACCTTCAAGATCGCACTCCACATCTTTCTTCTTTCCATCTTTCTTCTCCCCCACCGAGACCAGATTCTACCATTCTTCTTTCCACACGGTCTCGCGTGCTTTTCATCTCTTTTCTTTCCATCCCATTCTTGCACCAACTCTACCATTACCATGATAAGATTTTTGAATGGTTGGTGCTAACATTTGGCTTGTGTAAGGCCAAGCTTAACTTTGGGGGGAATCTTGTTGTATATATGTATATATCCTTTTGTTTTCTTTTTCTATAAAATAAAAAAAAAATTATAAATAAATAAACAGGGAAGTGCCGGTATTTTGACCCTCTTGGTTTAGCATGACAGTGAGGACATTGTCAAGTTCAAGTTTGGGGGTATGCTCGGTACGTCTTCTTCCTTCGCATTCATTTGTACATATTTTTGCATTTGCATACTTATTTGAAAATCCATAAAATTTGAAAAATTTCAAAAATTATAAAAATAATTGTATTCAATTTTGGCTAATTGACTTGAGTTTGACTAATAGGTTAACTGGTTAGGAACAACTAGATCTTAGACTTAGTGAATTAAAAACCCTAAAAATAACATTTCTTAAAGTTTAACGGTAGAAAGTATATGCCTTGTAGTTTATTTAGAAATAGGCAAATTTTGGGTTCACTTCTTGGGCTAAGTCAAAATGAGGGAAGAGTATTGATGTTCTTATTAGAGTATAAGTTTGAAAAATAGTTCCTAGCTTAAGTCTAGATTCTGAAAGCGTATACCCTACAATTTGCACAATCACGCACCTTGAAACTTGGAATAGTAGAAGAGACCTTGAAATGCTCTTGTCTAAAGTCCTTAGTACGAAGAAAATAAAAGAAAAAGTGTGAATAAAGAAAAGAAAAAATGGACACTGGTTTTTGTGATTACCTAAGGCTGTAAAAATAGAAAAGTATTTAGCGAGGGTGCTTCATCACCTAGTGCCTTAAACCAACTGGTTTGGGAGTCACTGCTAAAGCCTTGGGTGTTGCAAGGACTAGGAAGTACGCTTCAAAGTGCAAACGCATTTTGTAATCGGTCGTTGGTACCTCAAGAAGTATTAACGGTCGCATGAAGGATGTGTAAGCAAATTTCATTTAAATTCACCAATTAATAAGTACTTTGGACAATGGACAAGGGCATGATTGCTTGAATTGAATTTCCAAGTGTAGGGGTGATCTTTACACACACGTAGGGGTATGTGATTGGAATTTAGATAAAAGAGAGGAATGAAAGATAGAATTTGTATCTTTAATGGAGTTGATAGAAAATTCCTAAGTAGAGATGAAACCCTAGAAGGAAGACTTAAGAGATGCCGAAAGCTAAGTAGGTCTACATAACATATATAATCTTAAGTTAAATAATGAGGAAGCATGAAGAATATGGATGGATAATTTGCAAGTAAAAGATAATAGAATTCCTTATTAGAAGACCTAATTGGAGAACAAAAGTTAATGGGCTGAATTGATAGGATTTTGTGGGTGTAATCCGCTGAAAATCCTCAGGAGACAACACTCCTCCTACTAGGGACACCTAGAGGTTTAACGGCTTATTGCACGTGCTCAGTGCAATCGCGTTTCCCTGCGAAAGTGCGGTTAGGATTTTAGTGAATAAAAATAAGTTTGCTCGAGGACGAGCAAAAGGTAAGTTTGGGGGTATTTGTTCAGACCATAATATTGCATTTATCATTCCCCTATTCTTATCCTTTTTATAAATAAACAGGTACTCTTGACGCACGTTTGTTGCATATTACAGGATACAGGTTTCTGGAGCAAATACAGTGAAAAACAACAGAAAAAGGGACTTTTGACCAACAATTAGACGGATCTCAGTCAAGCCCAGTTCATATGGGTGCAAGACAACACAAGTCAAGGTGAAACGGTTAAAAGACCAATAACAATCTTCACTAAAGATCTGGAGAAGATCCAGAAGTCCAACAGAGAAAAGAAGAGTAAAAAGAGAAAGCCCAAGAAGCCAAAGAAAAAGCCCCAAAATCACAGAGCCTAACTCCTCAGTTTGGCCGCGGAACCGCGGCCAAACCTAGCCTGGAGCCGCGGTTCCGCGGCCATCAAGTACCCGTGTCGGTGCATATTTTCTGAGGCGGCGCGTCGGTGCAGATGTTAGGATTTTACGTGGGCAAATCTGTAATTTTGCTTGTGCGAGAGTCTGTAGCCCTAGGTTTTCTATTTTCCTATAAATTGTGATTTTAGATCTGTAAAATGTATGCCTCTTTTCAATAAATAAAATTCAGAATTTCTGGAAGTGACATTCAGATCTGTTCTTTATCGCTTGGAGGGAGCCATCAAATCTGTAGGTAATTTATTTTCTTGCTTTTATTTTCTAGTATAATTTATCATCACCTAATGAGCAAGTAGTCTCCTCGCTTGTTAGGGTTAGCCTTAGCGAAAGGGTTGAGAGATGAGATCTCTCACCCCTTTCAATGCCATCTTCACTTTAGAGTTAGAACTCCATGCATACGCACACATCCGCTCCCTACGGCACCCTACCCCTCGAGGTAACGGTGAACCGTAGTATAAAGGGCCGGTTGCGCGCGTTTTCCATGGGGGTTAGGGTAATTATCAACAAAGGAAGGATACGAATCTAGAGAAAGAAATATCTTCCCAAAAGATTCGTATCCACTTTATTGATAATTAACGTAACATCTAATAGATCTAAAAAAAGAAGGTATTGAAAGCGGTGAAGGAAACATTAATCTCCAAAACTTTCCCTAAGCCTAACCCTAGCAAAACTCTTAATTAGATTAATTAGATCTAGATTTTATAGATTTTTATAAACAAATCAAAACGACAAATAGAATCAACTCGTTAAAACACACTAAAGGAATTTACCCGTCTCTGTGGATCGACCCGCACTCACCGGCTAGCTGCGAAGCGACGCCGTTTCTGATTGCGGTAAATACAGTTTTTGACATCAATCAGGCACATGAGGTCCATCTCATATCAAAGGTGGATCCTCTCAAATATTTGATATCAAGAGCCATACTACCAGGAAGACTTGCCAAATGGGCCCTCTTCTTGATGGAGTTCTCGATAACGTATCGACCCCTCAAGGCAGTGAAAGGCCATGCCATCTCCAACTTTCTCGCTGAGCATCCAATACAAGACGATTCTCCATTAAATTGCGAATTGCCAGACGAACACGCGTTCGAAACAATCGAAGGGGAGAAGGAAGGAAATAATGCCCGATGGGAACTATACTTCGACGGAGCATCTTCCTTGAAGAAGCGAAAGCAAAGCACCCCCATAATCAAAGCTGGGGTGGGCTGTTCATATCATAATATTGCATTATTACATTCCCCATTCTTATTCAGTTTACAAATAAATAGGTGCTTTTGACCTATGTCTGCTACATAATTACAGGTTACAGGTTCTTGGAACAAAAACAGTGAAAAAGATAAAAGACGATGCAAAAGTGAGATTACGACCGATAAATGGTGGAATCTTGATCAAGCCTATAGTTGGAGAATAAACGAAGATCAGTTCATAAAGAACAAGGCATCGTAAGGTTCAAGACTTCGACACGAAGCAACGGTAAAAGTCCACTGCAATTATTCACTGTGGAGATTTGGAGAGAACTAGAAGACATTCTAAAGAACCAACTGAAGAAACAGGAAGAAAAAGTCAACCAGAAGCAGAAGACCAAAAATCAACCACCAAACCCTTCATTTGGACGCGGAATCGCGTCCAAACCTGGCCTACCGCCGCGGTTCCGCGGCCGTGCTAAGCCCGTAGTGGCGAAATTTTTTACCAAAACGTGTGGCGGCACTGACTAGTCTTCCTAGGGGCATTTTTGTAAAAGCATACATGCGGTGACTGTAAACCTAGGGTTTTCTATGTCCTATAAATAGAGACCCAAATTCTTGTATTAGGTCATGCCTCCTTTCATTAATAAAATTCAGAATTCTTTTGAAGTTTGAAGAGCATCAATTTGTAAGTAGTTCTTTTTATTTGCCCTAGTTAATTTTATTATTTGCCCTAGGTAATATCTTATCGGCCCTAGTTAGATCTTTAATTCCTTGCCCTAGATAGATAGTTTAGATATGTTCTTCAATTTCCTAATGAGCAAGTAGTCTCCTCGCTTGTTAGGGTTAGCTTTGGGGAAGGCTTGAGAGATGAAGATCTCTCACCCCTTTCTTGCCCACCACATATAATTAATAGGACTCCATGCATACATGTACACACCGCTCCCTACGGCACCCTATCCCACGAGGTAGCGGTGATACCGTAGTATAAAGTCCCGGTTGAGTGTGTTTTCCATGGAGGTTAGGGTAAGGATTAAGAAAGAAAGGACAAGAACCTAGAGGAAGAAACACCGTTTCTTCCCGATGGTACTAATCCCCTTTATTAATAATTACCACAACTCCTAATTAGATCTTAATATGGATATAGAAAGCGGTGAGATTTATTGACTTTCCAAACCTAACATAAACCTAACCCTAGCAAGATTTAGATCTAGATTACTTTAGTTTTTAGATTTAATCAATCCGACACCCATCAGAATTAACTCGTAAGAACAATTAGGAAATTCACAAAATCCCTGTGGACCGACCCGTACTCACCGGCTAGCTACCAAGCGACGCTGTTCTTGATTGCGGTTATAAATATTTTTGATTCATCTTTTGAAAGCGCATAAGCTAAATAAAATCTTTCAATCAAATAGCGCCGTTGCCGGGGATCGAACCCGGGTCACCCGCGTGACAGGCGGGAATACTTACCACTATACTACAACGGCGCCGTTGTCGGGGATGGCATACAAATCAAATGGCGCCATTGCTGGGGATGGCGTGTTATTTCCTTTTTGCAATTTCGGGTTAATCTAAAATTGAAAAATCATAAAAAACTGAAAAATATATATATATATATATATAAATTTATCATTTTGTTATTTTGTGAAGAGTATTTTTGTTTGAATTTTGCAGGATCTACAATCGAGTTCAGATCTGGAAAAATCCAGAGATCAAAACAGAAAACTGCATATCCGAACAACAGAGGATACTCATAACAGAGGAACTGCAGAAGTCTCGGGAACTGCGCAGCCGCCTCGGCCGCGCTTCCGCCGCCATAAGCCCCTTCTGGCCGCGCTTCCGCCGCGGGTCGGGTGACGTCAACACTCAAAATTCATGGTAAGTCTCTTCTGTTTCTGCTATGCAAATCCCGATATATCTTTTGTCAAATCTCCTGCAGGGTTCTTTGCGCTAAAAAAATCTCTCCCCCTTCCAATAATTGATCTTGTGCAGGATACTTTGCGCCGCGCTTAAAATAAAAATTTTGATTGCAAGTGGTCGTTACTGTTTTGCATATATTTAATCTGACTTTAAGGGGCTTGAGACCAATCCAGATTGGGTGGGGATTTCATCACCCTTCCCAGGACCCCAGAAATCACATAAGGCATATGCATTGACCATCATTAATTAAAAAATACTAGACTCAGCCCTAAGGATGTCGAGCTCAATAGGACAGAGGACTAGTTGTAGGCATCGGCCGTTGATCCTAACCTGACTTTGCGGTGTCTAGGAAAGTGTGTCTAAGGCGAGTGGTTACTTAATTAGGGCCACTACTTGTAGTGGAGAGCCTCCCACTCACCTGGCACTTACCTGGCCGCAATTGGCGGTGAAGAGGCGGTTTGAGGTCCTATTTCTAGCCCTTTGGAACAGTTAGGAGCTGTCTAGCTGACCTAGGTGGCCCTAGATCTAGGCTTGACTGTGCATTTGTGGTTGATTGAACGTGTGTCTTAGCCTTTTATCGAAAATCTTTTTGCAAAGAGCACCACATAAAAAAAAGAAAAGAAAATTTTTATAAAAACTTGCAAAATTTTGTCGCTAAGAAATCCTTGCACCCCACTTACACCCACCTTCTTTTTCTTCTCCTTTTTACATCATGGGTACCCCACCTCACAAATCTCTTGCCGAACTTTGGTACCCTAAACCAAACTTTGCCTCTTACGTGAATTGTTTCGGTCGATTTAAGGATGATCCCTCCAAGACCAAAATTTCTTTGAAAGATCGAATAGAAGCGTCTAGGAGAAACAGTTCGACTTTGCATTCCACTTTGTATCAACCATTTCAACATTCACCACCTTCTTATGTTGATACTCCTTTTTCGAGTCCTGTTGTAACTCCTAAACCCATGTCTATTGCTGAGCATATTTAACAATCTCGTATCCGATCTTTCACTCCTCTCCACACATCCAGTTCTAGGGATCAACAATTCACCTTTTTATCCAAATGTTGATCCTACTCCTGTCCAACCATCCAATTCCTACCAGTCCTACCCGACTTTCCTACCTTCACTAGACATTGCTTCTAAACAGCCATTTAGGAGTTTCACGTATCCAAACAATTTTGAATCTTTTACAGAAACCCCTTCACAACCCATGTCTAGTTTGGAATAGTCGTTGGAAGGTTATATTTTAGCAACAAACAAAATGATGAGGAATGTGGATGCGTTCATGGCCGCCCTTATACAACCTACTGAACCGGTAGCTAGTTTCCAACTAGCTCAAAAAATTCCAATGTATGATGGGGCGGTTGGACAGATTGATAATTTGAGTGGTGAGAGTGAGCTGTGCACCCTTCCAAATCAAACCTACCCACTACCAATTGAATTCAACAACTCTAGTTTTCAAACAAGTGCCCAAAATGATGAGTTGTGCGACTTTGTAGTGCTTCATTTTCCAGATTGTGAAGAGTCCTTTTCGAGTGAAACCATACCTAATCCTTTTGAACTCTACACCTCCAATCTAGAACCTGAATTGATAAATATCCATGCTTTTGATGAGGTGTCCGAAAAAATTGATTTTCACTTGATTGAGGATATTGACGCCGGGAATATTTTGGATGATGAACCCGTAGATTTGACTGAAATTTTATGTCCAATTCATCATCCCGAGTCATTAAATGTTTCTCCCGAACCTCATATGCGTCTTGATTTTGATGATAATGGCATGGATAAGCTAAATTTTGAGGTGAATTATGAGGATAGTATTGAGGATAATATTGAGGATGAACCATTTTTGTTTGATGTGTCGGATTTTCTAATTCATCCTCCTGAACCTTTAACTGTTATACTTCCTAAATCACCCTCCCTCCTTTCAATCATTCCGACCACACAAAAGATCACGCTTGAGGACTGTGAGCTTGAAAAATTTATGTTTGATCACATGATGCCACTAGTGCGTTCCGTTTTGAATCTGACACAGTTCTCACAGCTGATAACGATTATGAGTGTTTCACTTTTTCGGACGATGTTGAAAACTCACCTCCCGAGTTTGAGTACTTTGAATTTTCAGATGAGTTAGTTAAACCATCAGACTCGGTTGCTTACAGTCATTTCGAACCATTGATGGAATCCTTCAAGTTCGAGACAGATTACTTAGGTGAGAATAAGACTATCCCTCAATCACTCCCTTTCGTCCTTCCTATCATTTCGACCACGCAAGACTCCGTCGCGTTTCCATTTTCAATGTTTGGTTTACCAAGTTCAACGTACCCATGTTTTCTTGCGAATCTTGAGGGATTTGACCCCATTTCTCGACGGGTTGATAGATTAGCACAATCGTTTTTAACACATCGGTCATCACAAATTGCGCTAATTTATTCACTCGATTTACACCCTCAAGATCGTACTACACTTCTTTCTCTTTTCCGCCATTCTCCTCCTCCACCGAGACCGTATACCGTTTCTATCTCCACACGGTCTCGTGTGCGTCTCATTTCTTTTCTTTACACTCCATTCTTTCACCAACACCACCATTATCACGATAGAATTTTTGAATGGTTGGTGCTAACCTTTGATCTGTGTAAGGCTTTGTTTAGTTTGGGGAGGACCTTGTTGTATATATGTATATATATTTTTTGTTTTTCTTTTAACAATAAAAAAATAAAAAAAAATTATAAATAAATAAACATGGGAGTGCCGGCATTCTCAACCCTCTTGGTGTAGCATGACAGTGAGGACACTGTCAAATTTAAGTTTGAGGGTATGCTCGGTAAGCCTTCTTCCTTCGCATTCATGTGTATATTTTTTTTTTGCATTTGCATACTTATTTTAAAACCCATAAAAAATTGAAAATTTTCAAAAATTATAAAAATTAAAGTATTCAATTTTGGCCATAATTGACTTGAATTGGACAAATAGGTTAACTAGCTATGAACAACTAGATCTAGACTTAGTAAATTAAAAACACTAAAAATAACCTTTCTTAAAATTTAACGGTAGAAAGTATATGTCTTTGTAGTTTATTTAGAAATAAGCAAATTTTGAGTTCACTTCTTGGGCTAAGTTAAAATAACGGAAGAGTATTGATGTTTTTATTAAAGTATAAGTTTGAAAAATAATTCCTAGCTTAAGTCTAAATTCTGAAAATGTATACCCTACAAATTGCACAAACACGAATCTTGAAACTTGGAATAGTAGAAGAGACCTTGAAATGATCTTGTCTAAAGTCCTTAGTACAAAGAAAATGAAATAAAAATTCAAGTGTGAATAAAGAAAAAAATGAACACTGGTTTTTGTAATTACTTAAGGCTGCAAAAAATAGAAAAAAAATATTTAGCGAGGGTGCTTCATCACCTAGTGCCTTAGACCAACTGGTTTAGGAGTCACTGCTAAAGCCTTAGGTGTTACAAGACTAGGAATTACGCTTTAATGTGTAAACACATCTTGTAATTGGTCGTTTGTACCTCAAGAAGTATTAACGGTCGCATGAAGGACGTGTAAGCAAAATTCATCTAAAAATTCACCAATTAAAGAAGTGCTTTGGACGACGGACAAGAGTATGATTGCTTGATTTGAATTTCCAAGTGTAGGGGTGATATACACACACACGTAGGGGTATGTGATTGGGGTTTAGATAAGAGATAGGAATGAAGAATAGAACTTATATCTTTAATAGAGATGATAAAAATTCCTAAGTTGAGACGGAACCCTTGAAGGAAAACTTAAGAGATGCCAAAAGCTAAATAGGTCTACAGAACAAATATAATCTTAAGTTAAATGATAAAGAAGCGTGAAGAATATGGGTGGATAATTTATGAGTCGAAGATAATAGAGTTTCTTGTTAGAAAACCTGATTGGAGAATAAAAGTCGATAAGCCAAATTGATAGGATTTTGTGGGTAGTATCCGCTGAAAACCCTCAGGAGACAACACTCCTCCTACTTGGGACACCTAGAGGTTTAACGGCTTGTTGCACGAGCTCAGTGCAATTGTGTTTCCCTGCGAAAGTGAGGTTAGGATTTTGTCGAGAATAAAACTAGGTTTGCTCGAGGACGAGCAAAAGATAAGTTTGGGGGTATTTGTTCATATCATAATATTACATTATTACATTCCCCATTCTTATTCAGTTTACAAATAAACAGGTGCTTTTGACCCATGTCTGCTACAAAATTACAGGTTACAGGTTCTTGGAACAAAAACAGTGAAAAAGATTAAAAAAAAAAGACGATGCAAAAGTGAGATTACGACCGATAAATGGTGGAATCTTGATTAAGCCTATAGTTGGAGAATAAACGAAGATCAGTTCACAAAGAACAAAGTATCGTAAGGTTCAAGACTTTGACACGAAGCAACGGTAAAAGTCCACTGCAATTATTCACTGTGGAGATCTGGAGAGAACGAGAAGACATCCTAAAGAACCAACTGAAGAAACAGAAAGAAAAAGTCAACCAGAAGTAGAAGACCAAAAATCAACCACCAAGCCCTTCATTTGGCCGCGGAACCGCGGCCAAACCTGGCCTACGGCCGCGGTTCTGCGGCCGTGCTAAGCCCGTAGTGGCGAAATATTTTACCAAAACGTGTGGCGGCGCTGACTAGTCTTCCTAGGGGCACTTTTGTAAAAGCATACATGCGGTGACTGTAAACCTAGGGTTTTCTATATAGGTCATGCCTCCTTTCATTAACAAAATTCAGAATTCTTTTGAAGTTTGGAGAGCATCAATTTGTAAGTAGTTCTTTTTATTTGCCCTAGATAATTTTATTATCTGCCTTATGTAATTTCTTATCTGCCCTAGTTAGATCTTCAATTCCTTGCCCGAGATAGATAGTTTAGATATGTTCTTCAATTCCCTAATGAGCGAGTAGTCTCCTCGCTTGTTAGGGTTAGCTTTGGGGAAGGCTTGAGAGATGAAGATCTCTCACCCCTTTCTTGCCCACCACATATAATTAATAGGACTCCATGCATACATGCACACACCGCTCCCTACGGCACCCTATCCCACGAGGTAGTGGTGATACCGTAGTATAAAGTCCCGGTTGACCGTGTTTTCCATGGAGGTTAGGGTAAGGATTAAGAAAGGAAGGACAAGAACGTAGAGGAAGAAACACCGTTTCTTCCCGATGGTACTAATCCCTTTTATTAATAATTACCATAACTCCTAATTAGATCTTAATATGGGAATAGAAAGCAGTGAGATTTATTGACTTTCCAAACCTAACCTAAACCTAACCCTAGCAAGATTTAGATCTAGATTAATTTAGTTTTTAGATTTAATCAATCCGACACCCATCGGAATTAACTCGTAAGAACAATTAGGAAATTCACAAAATCCCTGTGGACCGACCCGTACTCACCGGCTAGCTACCAAGCGACGCCATTCTTGATTGCGGTTATAAATATTTTTGATTCATCTTTTGAAAGCGCATAAGCTAAATAAAATCTTTCAATCATGGGCCTTATCTTCATGACTCCGCTGGGAGGAATAATGCGTTTCGCCATTTCCTTAACAGAACCAATGACAGACAAAGAGGCTAAATATGAAGCTTTGATAGCGGATCTTGAGATTGCTGTTGACATGGGAATAGAAGATCTCCTCGTATATGAAGATTCCCAGCTGGTCGTTAGCCAAGTAAATAGCAACTATCAGACGTGTAAACCGGAATTGGTAAAATATGGCGAAAGAGTACAGCAACTGCTAACCCATACTACCTCCTACATCCTGGAAAGCATACCGCTGGCGGAAAATTGCAAGGCGGATGTGTTAGCCAAGCTCGCTAAAGATCTGGCCGACGAAAACCTCGATGACGTAAGGATCATTGTGCAAAGCCGCTATATTCTCGCGCCAGCAGAAATATCTCCAGATACGTCTGAAAGAAAGGAAGCGACCGAACAGGCAGCCTTCCAATTAGAGCATAAAGAAAAGGTGAAGGATTGGAGAGAAGTCTTCATAGACTACTTCAAATCCCATCGAACACCCGAAAGCGCATCTTCAAGACATCGGCTCATGAAACGAGCTCTGTCTTTTGCCTTCGTCAGTGATACTCTATATAAAAGATTGTTCGATAGTTTGTGGATAAGGTTCTTAGGACCAGAAGATGCAAGAAGGGTCGTCCAAGAGACTCACGACGGACTCTGCGGTTCCCATCAGGCCGGGCCAAAGATGAAGCTGAAGATCAAGAGAATGGGCTACTACTGGCCCACGATGATTCAGGATTGTCTCGAATATGCGAAGCAGTGTCACTCGTGCCAAATTCACGAGGACTTCATTCACCAACATCCAAATCCACAACACCCAACGGTGGCCAGCTGGTCGTTCGAAATATGGGGAACCGATATAATTGGGCCCATCGAATCAGTATCATCCAAAAGACATCGGTTTATATTGGCAACAACCGATTACTTCTCTAAGTGGGCAGAGGCAATACCACTAAGGGAAGTGAAGACGGAGAACATCCTCCATTTCTTCAGAACACATGTCATTTACCGATTCGGCACTCCGCGACGGATCATCTCAGATAATGGGCCGGCCTACAGAAGCCATAAGATCAGCCGCTTCGCACAGCAGTATAATATAGACTGGAGGTGCTCTTCAGTCTATAATCCCCGAGCTAACGGTCTAGCTGAGGCTTTCAATAAGACCTTGATGAAGATCATAAAGAAAACAATGTCCAGAAATAAAAGGGAAGGATACGAGAGACTGCATGAAGCTCTCTGGGCGTATCGAACCACGTTCAAAGCAGCTACGAATACAACACCATACGCGTTGGTATTCGGCACGGAAGCGGTACTTCCCTTGGAGATAGAACTACCCTCTCTATGAGTGGCAGTTCGACATGAGCTGACGGATGAAGAAAATGCCCATCTTCGGCTTGAGGAGCTCGATGCCCTCGATGAAACTCGTCTCATGGCGCAGCAAAACCTGGAAGCTTACAAAGAAAAGATGACGCGCTCATACGAAAGACTAACCAGACCGAGAACAATTCGCCAAGGCAAACTCGTGCTAGTCGTAAAAAGACCTATGATCCCCAACCGTGCAAAGCGGGAGAAATTTGAGCCGAACTACGAGGGTCCGTACATCATAGACAAGGTCTACCAAGGTGGGGCCTACTTGCTCATGGATATGCATGGAGAAAGACCCTTCCGGCCAATAAACGGTCGTTTCCTTAATAAATACTACGCTTGATAAGTGACAACTCAGGTTAATGATAGATGACGACACTCGTGTCCGATCGCTGTCTCCCTCAGTCAAGACTCTATAAGTAGTATACGGCAAAACTTTGCCACGAAGCTGGACCTGGACCGAGATGTTCCTAAACTAACAACGGACCGAGATGTCCCTAAACTAACAATGGACCGTAATGTACTTAAACTAAATACGTCGCATCAAACACGGTGATAGTGGAATTCAAGTCCACAAGTCCCAGCGGCGAGGACTGCAACTCGGGTCCCGCTGGCTGCACAGCTGCCCCGGTGGCGAAGTCCCCTATAAGTTCCAATGGCAAACAGGGGGATAAAAAAATGGTACGTCCACAAGTGAAATGGGCACAGATGAAAACTCGAAAGGGCACCGTGAGTAAAAACAGTGGGGCTACCGGCGAGCTTGTGAAAACCTGAAAGAGCGCAATCTCGTTGTTAAAAAACGGTACGTCTACAAACGAAATGGGCACGGATGAAAACCCGAAAAGGCACCGGGAGGAAAAATAGCAGGGCTACCGGCGACCTTATGAAAACCCGAAAGGGCGCAATCTCGTAAAATTTTCACTTACGAAATCCTCTCGACTCGTAAGAAGAACTCCCCCTATGAGACCCTCATGGCTCATAGGATTCAAAGCCTTAAGCTACAGAGACCACAACCTGTTCTTAAGCTGTCGTATCCCCCAAGTTTCCCTACAGGCGGTACAATACTGGCCCTTGTATACAATCCACGAGCACAAATAAACGTTCCCCCACCAAGTCCCACCAATGACGAGGAATGTCTTCATGTGGTGAATGGCACTTATAAGTCCTCTCGACTTGTAAGGAGAAAACACTCTTGTAAGATCCTTACGAACTGCAAGAGAAAATATCACTTAGGAGTCCTCACGACTTCTAGGGAGAACCTACTCCTACGGGATCCTCTCGACTCGTAGGGAGAAAACTCTTTATAAGACCCTTACGGCTCATAAAGTCAAAAGCCTTAGTCGAGAGGATCCTAACCCTGTCTACTAAGCCACCTTTATTCAAATCAGCAAAGGCAAATGATGATTCGCTCCTAGAAATATTCTAGTGGTAGCGATGCTGATACCTGAACAGGTGTCAATTTTTAAGTCCTTTCACGGCAAATGATGATTCGCTCCTGGCAATATTCCAGTCGCAGCGGTGCTGATGTCAAGATTGATATCAGATCTCAAGTTCCATACTCACGAAAAAATCAGCGAGCAAAAAAATGCATATGAAATAGCTGAAATGATGGGGCAACTCGCAATAAAAATCAGCGAGCAAAATATATGCATATAAAAACAGCCGAAATGTTTGGGCAATTCGTAATAAAAAACGGCGAGTAAAAAGAAAAGAATGGCCGAAATGAATGGGCACCGCGATAAAAAAGCCCAAATGATTGGGCAATTGCGACTTTCGCAATATAAAAAGCTGAAATGATAGAGCATCGCGGGAAGAAATAAAAAAAATGAATGAAACTTTTACTCTACAGGCGAGTCCACATCAACCCCTGTATACAATCCATGGGCACAAATGAAAAGGGAACCACATTTTCCCACCTGGCCTCGTCAAAGGGAGAGCCAAGTCTCGATGGTTCATGAACAACCTAGAGAACATCTCGACACTCATCTCGCTACAGCAAATGCAGTGTCACCAACGACCTTTCTTCTCACTCCAATAGGATGCAGATGCAACGTCAACAAAATAGAGCCATGGCAAAGTCCCTAGTTTCAAATCTAAACAGTTCACAGACGGCCTAGAGATCAATAACGGCGTTTCTTCTCACTCCAACAGGATAGAGATGCAACGTCAAAAAAACGGAGCCATGGAAAAGTCCCTAGTTCTAAATCTTGACAGTTCACAGACACCCTAGAGATCAACAATGGCGTTTCTTCTCACCCCAACAGGATGCAGACGCAACGTCAACAAAATGGAGCCATGGCAAAGTCCCTAGTTCCAAATCTCAACAGTTCACAGACAGCCTAGAGATCAACAACGGTGTTTCTTTTCACTCCAACAGGATGCAGACGCGACGTCAACAAGAGACCCCAAGGTCAACAAAACGGAGCCATAGCAAAGTCCCTAGTTCCAAATCTCGACGGTATACAGACAACCTAGACCACCTCGACATTCGTCTCGTTACAGCAGACGCAACTTCAACAAAGCGGAGCCACGGCAAAGTCCCTAGTTCCAAGCTTCGACGGTTCACAAACAACCTAGAGATCACCTTGACATTCATCTCATTACTGCAGACGCGTTGTCAGCAAAAGAAGCGAAGGCCAAATTCCTAGCTTCAGGGTCTTGACGGCAACTCAAATAAAACCCGAAAAACTATCGGAGATCATCCCATACCAGGGCGAAGTGGTTATGACTCATCGGGGCTCCCAAACTTAGCTTAACCTCAAGTAAAAACCGTTATGGAAAATTCCTAACGTTTGCTCTTCCGACGGTAATATGACCTAAGGAGATTACTTGAAGACATCTTGTCCAGCCCCCGAAAGGATCAAAGACACGACAGTCACGGGGCTACTCGAACAGCAGCGTAAAGTCTGCATATCGGAGACTGCATAAGACAACGCGACGGTATGACGAAC
Organism: Agapanthus africanus; assembly: GCA_030015575.1. NCBI lineage: Eukaryota > Viridiplantae > Streptophyta > Magnoliopsida > Asparagales > Amaryllidaceae > Agapanthus > Agapanthus africanus. The sequence goes on along the minus strand of JASDDO010000018.1, from coordinate 464,419,852 downwards.
AAAACCCTAGTACCACAGAACCTAACGGACCTCTGTCGTAAAGAGCAGGGGTTAACTGTGACGTTAGGACAGGTTTTCTTACGAGCCGAAGGGAGGTAAACTAAACAAACTCCGAAATGATTTCATAAACTAGAGACTCCGAAATGAGTTCATAAACTAGAGACTCCGCAATGAGTATATAAACTATTTTATGCCAAGTCAAGATAGCAAAAGAAATAAAAGCGCTAGTATGAAATGAAATATGTCTTTATTCATGAATCAAAATGAATACAAGATACTCTTATTTATGAATAAATACAAAAAAAGAAGAAAGGGAATATACAGTGACAAAAATATTTCAAGTCGGCGGACGATTCAACAGGCCAGCCAGTTCGTCGTTCTTCCGCTGGACTTCACCTTCAAGCTCCACCAGTGCTGCAAGACGAGTACCTTCCTGGGTCTGTTGTTTTTGGTATGAAGCGAACCGACTCTCAAGCTCCTTCTCGGCAACCTTATGGGCTTCAACCATCTCACGGGTAAAAATAACGGCTTTGTCAAGAGCCACCACCTATGTAATGGCTTCTTAAAGTACCTGCCAAATTTCGTACGCACGGGTGGTCTTGGCAGTAAGCTAAGCCTGAAGTTCCCCCAAAGCGTTTAAAGCCAACTCCCTCTCTGAAAACTTCCGGTTGAGGCTCTTTTCGCATGACTGAAGGTTGGCCGCACACCATTCGATCCATCCTCGGAGGCTCATTTTTACAGTTAAGATGTCGGAGGGAAGGCTTATGCACTCAATCCTATGTAGGCAGGCCTCCACTCGGCAACAGTACTCAACCCAGGCATGCACCAATACTTCGTCATGATAGGTGGCGATAACCGATAGTGAAGCGTTGGCCTCGGCAGCAAATTCTTCGGCCGTGACAGATGTACCAGTGCGAAGATCTTCGATGAGTTCCGCCAAGGAATAAATGCTCTGTTTCGCCATCCTTTCATACGCACGTCGGGCATTAGGTCCTAGTGGCATAGGGATCCGAGACTCTAATGGAGTAAGGGCTGGCAAAGCTGTAAAGATTCAGGAGCGGTCAGTTGTGTTTCCAAACATAGAGTAAACAGAATGATGCCAAAGATAAAACATCACTTACCTACAGTTATGCAAGATGGGTTTGAAAGATCCCCGGGTCCATCAAGAATCTCAACTTCGTCATCAGCCTCCAGAACTGTGGTTTGGAATGAAGGGCATATCAACATCATCATGGAAATATAAAACCAGAAGGGCAAAGCATACCAACCTTGGCCCGAGGAAAGAACTATTCTTTGTAGGGGTATTGCTTGTGGAGGGATTGCTTGTGGGGCAGCCATGTCGAGCAAGCGCTGGAAGGTTTTTCTCGGAGAGAGATCCACGATAGAAGCTGTCGATTCCCATAATTCTTAAGGAAAGAAAGGGTCGGATGACAGAAGGGTCATTAAAAAAATGTATATGTACATGAGATTACCTTCAATGCTTCGCCCGCCCTGAGCTGGGGGAATGACAGCCTCAGCGGTCTCCTCCACACCTTCAGGTGCATCACTGGAGATATTCATAAAACCTATGGCCGGCATGGTAGTCTCCAATAAGGGGACAAAAGCCGCCGCTGGAGGCTCCAAGGCAGGGATGGCGGCTTCAATAATCTCCTCTATACTCTTCGGTACATCGTGAGGGATGTCCATGGGATACATGGCTGATGATGTCAGCTTTGCTAAAAGAGTGGACATGGAGGAGACACCAGCCGCCACCGGAAGCTCCACAGTAAGGGTAGAAGCTTCAGTAATCCTCTCTACACCCGCCGGTGTGTCATGGGAGATATTCACGGAATCCGCAACCATGACCTGATCCGAACTCAAACCCTCTTCCGCTGCAGAAGCCCCTGCAAAGATCACGCAAAAATAAGAGGACATAAAAGTAATACAAATCACTAGCCAAAAGAAGAACGCGAAAAAAACGCATACCAATACGCCAAGGAGCTTGAAGTATGGATTTTTTGAGCCATCGTTCTTTTCTCATTAAATACGCTCGCCGGGCTTCAAGCGCAAATGAATGACTACCTGTTTTTAGTGCAAGCTCGCCCTCGGAAGCATCTAAGATGGGCTATTTAAGGGCCCGTTCTTCTTTCATTTACAGAGGACCCATGTGCACCCTCCGTAATGATGGTTCTACGTCATAGAATTCAACGGGGGGGCAAGCTTTTTTCGGAGCGCACACGTTCTCAGCCTCATCTTGAGAATGCCTTAAAGCCTCGGCCAATTGCGTGGCCTCCTCGGCAGACGAGCCAGGATAGATAAGACCGACATCTGACTCCTCCATAGCTATCGGTTCATCCTGAATAAATGGCTCGGACTCAAGCAGAGTGTCGAGTAGGCCGGCAACCGATTTCATCCTCTCCTTGGAACTTGTGCTTACACTAGCAGAAGAATGCTTCCTCCCCTTAGGCGCTTTGGCACGACGTTGCCCAACTTCATTTTCGGTATCCCCCTTTGGCGACACCACCTTTGGTGACACCGCCGCTGGTGACACTAGTACTGGTGCTTCATTGGAAGCCTTTGCTTCTAATCTAGTGCGCACAGGCATACCAGCAGTGCGAGGGGTCGATTCTATTTCTGCGGCTTTGGGGATAAGTACCAAACCGCTATCCCTCAATGGAAGGCGAACCACTGATCGCGGCCGCAATGGGGCATTGGTGGCCTGAGCTGGAATGGGAGCTCTACCTATGAAAAGCACATGTCTCTCCTCTGCAATGATGGGGCCGACCCGATGACGATACCAACCCTTGACCCTACGGGTCTCGGAAGGTAGTCGGACTCCGGGATCATGAAGCGGGAGCCGGTGTTTAGCCGCATGAAATGGTGGATGATGTCGTGAGTAACCTCCAAAGAAGGAGCAGGCTCGACTATGAATGCCTCGAGAGGGATGCCCTGGTCATTGCCCAACTGCTGAGCAAAGCGGTGCGAGCTATACCACATGAAAAGGATAGCATTATTTCGGCGGAACACCAGATACCCTTGCCTGATCGAGTATAGGTGCATGAACTCTTTTGGTTTCAATCCAGGACCCCACCCTTTGATAAATCAAACAATTGTTGAATGGGCCCCGCTGGAGCGGAAAGGACTCGATCGCTGAACACCATTCCGCCTTCATTTGAGTACGGGTTCAGCAGTACGCGGAGAGCCCCTACTTGGGTCGGATCGGGAGCGGAGGCATCAACCAACCTCATAATCCATGGGAAGGTGTACGAATCATAAAATTCCGGCCGCTGGTGCGCAGCGAACGCTCCTAGCACGTGCATCTCGACCCACGACGTGAAATAGCGGAGGGGGAAATTCACGATCTCCACACCTAGGTTTGAAGTATTAGCCGCGACGCTTAATCCGTGATATAGATGTGATAATCCCGCGACGCCAACAGCTAGCCATGCTCCCCCAGGTATGCGGTGAGCGGGATAAAAAATGGAGGCTCTCATAAAGCGGCGACGCATCAGCATGGCAAACCAGCTTAGCCAAAGACTGATAAAACCAACAAAAAAGGTCTCTTCGTCCATACCAGGGGCCGCAGTTGCGTCAACAGCTACGGTTGACGAGCTCGGAATATAGAAATGCGGCAAGTCTTCTTCCTTGACCGGCAAGTTCCTTAACCCTAATCCAAAAGGGTCTTCAATTTTTGCAAATTTCGGAGCCTTCTTAGATATGACGACCTCTCGAAGAAAGCAAGCAACGAAAGCGTCAAAGGTGACACCTTGCCTTTCCGATATCACGAACATCTTTTCAAAGATACCCAGGACCTTGATTAGACTTGGGTACTTATGACGTACAGCGTTCTCAGTTGACAGGGCATCGAGCATAGCAGGCACCGTATCAAACACATATTCGTCGGGAGGCAGTAATTCTTCATAATGCTCCCCCCTGATTGGCAACCCGGAGATCTCGCGAAACTCTTCCAGTGAAATTGAAACCTCTCGATCTCCTAGCAAGAATGTATTGGTAGGAAGGTTCTATTGATTCAAGAAAGCTTTATGTCACGACCCGAAATTTAGTTCGTGACCGGCACTTAACTCACGCCACGTCTAAAGGCGTAACGTAACTCAAGTAAGCCGAAGTCTAGAAATCTAAAACCTTTTAAAGAAAATAAAAGAGGTGATGTTTTGAAATAACGGTATGATGAAATCAAAAGTTTTCTTAAATGCATAAGTAATGGAACATGAAAATGCAAGTGAATTTTTCTAGTTGAAAAACATGTTTTGTCTTTTAAAAATTTGGGCAGCACCTCCCTTGTATATTTTGATCCAAAACCACATACACAAGATAATATAAAACACATCCCCACGCGGGAGCTAGCTCTTCGCCAATCAGCGGAATCACAACCACGCAATTCATAAAACATGTATACGACGCCCAACGGCGAAGATCAACACAAAGGATAATGAATAAAGCAAGACATCAACCCAATAAGCGAACATAAACCCTCGCTCTAAGTCTCGCAACCACAAGTCTCACTAAGTCTTACTACTTATACAAATACTAGTTTCTGATTGATGGAGTTAACTAGATACAACAGGAATAATAAATATAAGAGGGGTACGATCCAACATGTACCACCTACCAAAACAAATCACCCGAATGCAAGTTGTGTGCCAGCGATGCCGCTACTGATCCATGCGATCAACCTGCAAGAACTGTGGCACAACGGGGGTGAGTGGACAACTCGTGAGTAGAAAATATCATCAGGTAGAAATCGAATAAAACAACGATTTTCTAGGTCAATTATATCATGAAGGTAATACTATGATATCTAGGGTGTCCCTATATGCAAATATGTGCCAACAATATAATAATCAATACCTGTATGCATGTGGATAACATCCAACAATATAATCAATGCCTGTATGCATGTGGATCTCGTCCACTCGAAACATCATAAAAGCATATGCATGTAAATATATGAGGATATCAAAGAATGTGTGTCCATCAATGACACACCAAATCATAGAACCTGAGTGTCCAATACCGACACTCGAAATATCATGAAACCCGTGTCCAGCATCGACACGTAAACCCTCATATCTTAGGCGCCGCATCCTCAGATCGACCCTCAGGCGCCGCATACTCTGGTCGGCCCTCATATCCTTCTCATGACTTCGGTCAGTATCCTCCGGATAACCGCCAGGTCCAAATACTATCACCGGTAGGTAATGCTCCCCTGCCAGGCTCACCGCCTAACAATATGAGTCTTCTTGCCCCGGGATACCTTACCGGGTCCTCCATGTACCCGCAGACGATCCTACCGCTCCTCGAATCTGGTTTAACATGCCAATCTCAGAACCGAGAAAACACATGGTGGACGTCTCGAAATATCATATCAAGAGAAACCGGGTTTTTAAAACAGTACATACTTTCTTTTGAAATATAACCATGGTTCTCAAATCCAGAATCTCATGAAAACAGCATCTCAATGCATATAATCGAAAATCATGATATATGCAAACATATAACAGAAATGTGTGCATATTCTTATATCATGCAACATGGAACAGTGATGTGACAATAGCAAGTATATCGTGCAACATGGCATAATGATGTGAGCACAGCAATTTATATCATGGCATGATGTAGCAATTCTACCGTGTAAGTGACATAGCAATTATCGATGATGAAAGTGTGTGAGCCGACCAATCTGTGTAAGTGTAACATACGCATCATCAATAATAGTGTAGGTGTACTAGCACAGGTATATGTAATGCAATGAGAATGGCATGAACGTAGCATAAAGTACATCGTAGGCGAAATGCTATAAGCAAATGTATCTAATCTAACATCTACACATGAACCATACGATCAGTTTTTAAAAGATGTGAATCGTAGTTTTAAAAGTAGGGGATACAGTGTTTTTAAGGAAAAGACACCATTTGAAAATCCGTAACGTCTCTCAAGGTATCTATTTAAGAGATGCATACGATTCTTCAGTTTGGAAATATGTATGGTTCGGATGACACATTTACGTCGGCTATCCAGTCTTATAGTATCCGATACGACAACATCATCCCCAAATCACGAGCACGGATCATCCATCCGGTAACTCACGTCGCGTACAGTAATCCTTCGTACGGTGACATTTAACAAAACAGGGATCTATCGACCTAAACGACAATGAGGGTACGGATCTCAAGTCTCGTACGGCATATCACTCATTATTCTCATATCCTGTTATTTTGCATAAATGTCATATCTTATTGTATATAACGTTCTCATAACATACCACTAAATCTTATATCAATCGTGTCTGCTCGTATCATCTTATCTCATCATATTGATATCTCAAATCTCGTCATCACTTATTAATCATATCATATCACTTCTAACTATCCTTTTAACCATATCCCTAGTTTCCTAATATAGGTTTCCTTCAAAAATTGCGGGGGTGCTATACGCCATCCACCCGACTTCCCCCGTAGATTTAAATCTACTCACCTTGATCCTTGCTTTCCGAAGTCGATGACGCCATGCTCTGTCGTCTCGGAATCCACGTGAAGGTACCTACAATAAATACTTAGTCGCAAGCTATTAAAATCAAGTCCGGAAAACCAATACGGCACACGGTGCGCTCATACGTTAGAACCCATAGCCTACGCATGAAAAAACAACCAAACAACCCTCGTCGTTGACGTACAAACATCCAACGACCCAATACAATATCGAATACTAAAACCAAGAATTCCAAAATACGGAAAACATAACCAAAAACACCCCAATGTGCTCCTAGATTTTGGTTCAGGTCAATTGGAACAAAACTAGCAAGTATAGGGTGTTGTATATGGAGTATGTGAGCTACCGAACCAACCTAGACACCAAATACCCAAATTTGGCCGGCCACATTGCCTGAAAAACCGTCCTACTCGGCCCAATGAAGGAGTTGGGGTTTCGTCTTCTCAGGGTGGTCTCCTACTGTCTTAATTAGGTTAATGGAGTTGCTAGTTTTTCTCAGAAACTTTCCAGGTTGCTCCAGATTCCCTGTAGGCCACTAAAATGTCACAAAACCGATATGAGGAATTTTCTAAGTTCATATTTTGGTTTCTATACTCATTTTCAGGTCTTGAAATCATTCCCTAAGGTCTTAAAACACTCACTACACCTCATGATTCCACACAAACATCCAAACCATTCTCTTGAATTTTCCAAACATCACATACCCTAACCAAATAACCTTCTAAACTAAACTAGGGTGCAAGAAACTAAAACTAAACTAAATGAAAGAAGATATCCTCATTTGGGCAACTCAAGAAAAACCCTAACTTCCCAAAGTCTTCAAAATCCAACTTTGATTGGTCCAAAGTGTTGAGGATAAGGTGGAAATCAACTTTAATGAAAGGAGTTTAGGGTTTTGATGAAGATTTTGAGATGATATATGGAGGTGGAGGTAGAAGGAAGCTTGAGGATGAAGGAGGTGAAGAAAATAATAGGGTGAGGAAATGGTGGCTGCCCCTCCTTTCTCTCTTCTTATTCTCACCCTCTCACAACTCATTTCTCACTCTCTCTCTACAATAATTGTCTTTTTCTTTTCTCTTTTTCCTTTAAAGCCAAATATCAATAAAACAACACAATGAAACAACATGCAACCAAATGCAACATGACATGGTGCACTAGCCATGGAAAAATGTAGAAACAAGGATTTGGCTTAATCGCGATTAGTAGTGCACTAATCAATTTTTATTCAAACTGCATATAACTAATTATAAAAATGCCAAATCCAATAAATATATTTTTAAATGAATAAATCATTTTAATCTTCAATTATTTCACAATTATTGGTATATATTTATACCATTTTACGAAAACCCCAATTTCGCAAATCGGGTAGTTTTCGCGAAATATATTATTTTAATATTAATTTCCAAAAATAATATTTTATATTTTCTGAAATATTACACTTTAACCCACCAGATGTGAGGGGCGTGGTAATAAAACAACGAAGCGTACACTGCCTGGTACAGGCCGACCTTCTGCAGACGTCGTGTTGGGCAGAGAGAATGTATCGAGCCCATGGAAGGTAGCCTACTGGGTGGCGGGGATAACGCCTACCTTGTAAACTTGCCCCCAGGGTCGAGCTTCGCCCTGACATATTCGGCGCCCCAGAATGTCGATGTCCACCATGGGTTGGTTGGGTATCCCGGTCGTTGATGGCTCAAGTCGGCCCATGGGAGTCCAGTTAGTCGCCTCCACCGCATAAGCAGTCCGTGGGCGTTCCGTCAATGATATAGAGTGGATGGGTTCTGTCGGCTCTTCGCAGGTAAAACTACGGCGGCCCCCGATGATATGACCGTACCACTTTCCCCACAAGAGAAGACTAGTATGGTCCCTGTCATGCATCATGATCATCGCCATAACCTTCTCGTCCGATGGCGACTGCGGAAAAGTGGCTTCCGAGCGAGTGTAAGGGAAGTCGGGAAGCGAGGCCATCGTTCCTAAAATAAAAAAAAACCATTTAAAAATAATAATAATAAATAATGAGGTAACATAAAATAAAATAACAGAAAACCATGATGTGACGAGACCACTGCCTACAAAACCAATGGATCCCATAAAATATAAATAGCGGCTCACCAATGATGAGGCAGAGTAATCATTGGGGGAATAAAAAAGTATTCTCGTCAAGTAAACAGGAAAGTTTAAACAACTCTTAAAGCGAGTTCTATTAAAAAAACAAAATAAAAAAGCACAACAGATTCAAATCTGCATTAGGGGCATTAAAACCCTCAAATACCCGAGAGCATTAGGGAATAAATTCCCAAAAATATCTAAATCTCTCTCAGAGCCAAACTCTATGAACAAGGAATTAAATTCTTTTAATAAAGCGATTAAATCCCAGAAAACCCCCATGGCAAGGAGGCAAGGAAAATAGAATTAAATTCTAAGGATCTTAAAGATCGGTGACAGGGTAAAACCTTAATAGGAGGATCAACAATCTCCATTGATTCAAGATCTTAGAATCTACAAAAAATTGTGTGTGCTTTGGATCTTTAAGAAACCAATTTTAGAAAAGAGCAACACTCTGTCCCCGGATTTAAAATCCACAACGAAAAGAACAAAAAAAGGGTATTCCGTTCATGATCCTTACCAAAGAAAAGTTTTAACAGAGTTTAACTCTGAAATTCCAGCAGGAAGAGAACTAAGCTCTGAATAGGAGAATTGAATTCTCAAGGAAAATAAGTAGGGAAGAAGATGAAAGAACAGTGGTCTTCTAAGAGGAAAATAGCCCTGCATTTATAAGACATGATGGCGAGCGGTTCATCATTCTATTTCCCTAGGCAATCCAACGGCTGTGATGGCAGACAGCATTGCATTCACGTGCAAGCCACGTGAGAGCAACGCTGGGGGGCATTTGTTCCCTTATAAAAAAAGGATGAGGGGATGTTCCCCACTAAAAGAGCCCCCCACGAGTTTAACACGTGAGTGCCTATATGCAACGCATATGGGCACTGCAGTTAAAACAATTGCTAGGCAAAAACAGCCCCACGTGTTTAACACGTGAGTGCCTATATACAACGCATATAGGCACTGCAATTAAAACAATTGCTAGGCTAAAACAGCCCCACGTGTTTAACACGTCAGTGCCTATATGCAACGCATGTAGGCACTGTAGTTAAAACAATTGCTAGGCTAAAACAGCCCCACGTGTTTAACACGTGAGTGCCTATATGCAACGCATATAGGCACTGCAATTAAAACATTTGCTAGGCTAAAATAGCCCCACGTGTTTAACACGTGAGTACCTATATGCAACACATTTAGACACTGCAATTAAAACAATTGCTAGGCTAAGACAGCCCCACGTGTTTAACACGTGAGGGCACTTCCCTACGTAGAATTAAAATTCTATTCAACAAGGAACCGTTGGATCAAAGATCCAATGATGATTAAGCAAAGAATTAAATTGAAGTTTTAAATGAGAAATGATATTTTCTGTTAAACAGAAAGTTAACGGATCAAAGATCCTGTAAGTTGGAAAATATTTTTCATATCTTTCTAAACAAAGAAAGATTGTGCTCCGTTAAAGCAAACACCCTTGGATTAAAAATCCAAAGGTGATTAAAAAATCACCAATCTACAGAATAAATTCTGTATGGGAAAATATTTTCCTAATCTTGTTTAAGAAACAAGAAAATATGTTCTGTAAGACAGAAACCCTTGGATCAAAGATCCAACAGCGGGTAAAACCCCCAAATCAATTGGAGTCTCTCAATGAGAGATTTCCTAAAACTAATTAACAAAATTCTCTCCACTATATAAAGAACCCAAGACTTCAAGTTAAAGGAGGAGAAAGGAGGAAAAAAGAAAAAAAAAAAAAGAAAAGAGAGAGACGACCGCACAGAGAGATAGCTCCCCAGAGATTTAAAGAATATACAGTGAGAAAATTTAATTCTCAAACGAAAAAACCTGTTCCCTCGAAACACTTGGTAAAGAAAAAAACAAAAGACTGTTTTTTGCATATTTAAGGGTTTAACCCTTCGTAGAAGAACTTAGTTCTTCCTCTGGTTGAGATCTGCAGAGTCAGATCTCCCCACAAGTTGAGAATTTAATTCTCATCGGGGAGATTCTGTCATGCTGATTCAAAGCCTAGGGGAAAGAACTGAGTTCAAAAAGTTTAACTCTTACAAAAAAACACATATAGGAATTTGATTCCTCTAAAAAAAACTAGGGTTTAACCTTGTAAGAAGAATTTAATTCTTGCAAAGAATAAAGGGAGAACTTGATTCCTCAGAATCAAAGAAGAACAGCCTGGTGATTCGTTAGTGTTTAACGCTATAACAAGACCTCACGTTTTTTCCACGTGATTGTTTCTAATGAACAAGAGAAAATGGCTGAGACCACCTCACGTGTTTTCCACGCGGGTGTTTAAAAGAGGAGCAAGGAACACTTCTTAGGACAGTCACGTATTTTGCACGCTACCCTCAATCAAGTGCTTAGTACTTATGTGAAAGGAAGAGGAAATAAGACAAGAGGGCATTGCCCCCATTTGGGGCGTCTCACGTGTTTTACACGTGAGCGCTACGAGAAATAAGTGTTTAGCACTTACATAAAAGGAGAGGCAATAAAGCCAAGGGGTAGAACCCAACTTTGGGGCGCCTCACGGGTTTCACGCATGAACGCCACAAGAATCAAGTGCTCAAACCTTATATAAAAGAGAAAAATAATTGGGCAGTACCCATATTTGAACGCTTTACGTGTGTTACGTGAGCGTCACACAACCCTATTAACACTAATCAGGTGCCTCACGTGCACCACGTGAGTGCCACAGAAATTTAGTGTTTAACACTACTCCAGTGCCCACATAGAATGCACGTAAGCATTGTATGCCTCAGCATTTAGCACTGTTGGGTAATTATAAAGACCCAAATCTAACCCAAATTGACTAATTTCTTCCGAAGTCAAAACCCCTCTGTGTTCATCATTCCCCAAATTGATCTTAGTCCCAAACATAAATAATGATATGTCAAATGATGATATCCAAAATAAGGTTCATCCCACATCCTCTAAGTTAATCTTAGTCTCCAAAAATAACTAATGATTATTAGATGATCCACTACGATCTTTTCCCTCCGACACAGGAATTGGTTTAAGGGTACATCTCTCCACACCTCTGATACATGTCGTTGTAATTTTTCAATGTCTTCAGAGAGGTGGTGGGTCCCGACAACCAACTGCTCTTCGGTGCACTTCCCAAACTGACGTGCACACCCCAGATCAAACCATACCCCAAGCTAGGCGTCTCCCATATCATCGTTGCTCATCCCGACACGTAACAAATACAAGTGCGCGCAAGATGATCTACGGAGCCTAACGTCCTTAAACTAAACTCTACGAACCGAAACGTCCTTAAACTAAACCCTCACCTCAAAAATGGTAATCTACGGACCGAAATGTACTTAAACTAACAACGGACCGTAACGTCCTTAAACTAAAACAATGAAGCCCAAATGCTCTTTTGTTGGATCTAAATGATCCTAAAACCACGTTAAGTAGATCTTAGTCTCAAATTGGATTAACGTATCCTTAACTAAAATTTAAGTTGATCTTAATCTGAAACGAGATTAACGATCCTTAAATCAACCCAAACCCAAATCTAAGATATACGGATTTGAACTAATCCACGCCCTACGGGTGACAACATAAATTAGTCTGCGTATACAATCCTCGGGCAACAAAAAATAAAAGAAACACACACGACATGAAGTGAACCTCTGGAGCAGGAGAAAGTGGTTATCGCGATGCGGTAACGTAATTAACTGTAGGGGCTTGCGCCTGCAGGGAAGAGCGTCCCCACAATCAAAAACCCCTCGCAAACGAGGGGGAATCTGACGAAGTCTGCTACAACGGCCGCATCCGTCCAAACCTCTGATACACGGTGCCATAAATCAACTTGGAATTTTCGGAGAGGTTGACGGATAAATCCAAATAGCATCTGCTCCCAAAATTCAGGCCAGACGTCCTAACGTCCCGGTCGCGTCTTTCGGCGGTGAAAAGGGACCATTTCTCTTGAGCCTCAGGGAGCCGGAGAGTATGGGTGCTTGCCTATCTAAGGTAGACAAACTAAAAACGGTGTTATCGCTACGGTGATTGTCTTGAAAAAAGACACAAATCCTGTCGTTCATGTGCAGCAGTTACCGATAATACTAAAGCTAATTCAGGACTTCAATTCTGTTTAAAGTGTCTGATTCAGGCAGAGTCTCAGTCCAATCAATCTATCCTTGAATATGATTCAAGTATAACTCTAATTCAATATGAATCCATGAATACCAGAATAAAATCAATATCTCGATGGAACCGAACCATGGATATACTCTGATTACATGACTATCAATTTATATCCATTCTGTTACAAGATATTATGGTTTCGGCAAGTCGAATACAACCATTCTTTATATCAATACAATCAATAAAAAAGACATTACGGGGTATTAAAAGTGGTAGACTGGTATGGAATGTGTTAAAAGTTGCATGAGATGGTCACTAAAAGACGCAACTTTACATCCATGTTGTTGTTCCGTGGTTTTATCGACGGAGCCTTGTACTACGGGTTACCAAAGTCCACGGTGTAAGTTAGACTCTGTTCTCCGCCGAAAGACGCGACCGGGACGTTGGGACGTCCGGCATGAATTTTAGGGGCAGATGCTATTTGGTTTTATCCGTCCACCTCTCCGAAGATGCCAAGTTGATTTATGGAACCATGTATCGGAGGTTTAGACGGATGCGACCGTTGTAGCAGACTTTGTCAGATTCCCCCTTATTGTGAGGGGTTTTTGATTGTGGTGACGCTCTTCCCTGCAGGTGCAAGCCCCTGCAGTTAATTACGCTACCACATCGCGGTAACCACTTTCTCCTTCTCCAGATGGTCACTTCGTGTCGTGTGTGTTTGTTTTGTTTTTGGTTGCCCGTGGATTGTATATGGAGACTAATTTATGTTGTTGCCCGTAGGGCGTGGATTAGTCAAAATCCGTATTTTCTTAGATTTGGGTTGGGTTTAAGAATCGTTAATCTCATTGAGATCAAGATCAACTTAAATGTTTGTTAAGAATATGTTAGTTTAATTTTAGACTAAGATCTACTTAATAGGATCATTTAGATCCAACAAAAGAGCATTTGGGCTCTATTGTTTTAGTTTAGGGACATTGCGGTCCATAAGTTTAAGGACATCATAGTCCACGGAGTTTAAGGATATCATAGTCCATAAAGTTTAAGGACATCATAGTCCAGTTTAAAGACGTCATAGTCTATGTGGTTTTGGTTCAACCGTTTGAGAATGCGCCAAAAGTTATTGGTTATTGGGACCCTTTATCTCTCTGAAGACGTTGAAGAATTACAACGACAAATATCAGAGGGATGAAGAGATGTACCCTTGAACCAATGTTGGTTGGGAGTTCTGTAGTCAGGTTTAGGACTAAGACCAATTAGGGATATTATGAGCACATGGGCTCGGTTGGTCTGAGCTTGGGACTTATGGCCAACTTCGGCTCAGCCCACTCAGTTTAAATAAAATGTTGAACATTTATTTGGGCGTTGAATATTTGTTTAGGCTTAGCCTCTTTTGTTCAATAATGCTGAGCATTAATTTGAGTGTTGAGCAATCCTTATGGCTCTGGGGCTTTATAGAACACTTTGTGTTCCCTCAGCGCCCACGTGAGGAGCACGTGGCGTGCTTGGCGCTGAGCGCCAGTCAATGAGTGTCGAGTGCTTCTTATGAAATAGCGCACACGTGAGGAGCACGTGGCGCGCTTGGCGCTGAACGCCAGCCAATGAGTGCAGAGCGCTCTTTATTAAGTAGTGCCCACGTGAGGAGCACGTAGAGCGCTTGGCGCTGAACGTCAGCCCAAGAGTGCAGAGCACTTCTTATGAAATAGCGCACACGTGAGGAGCACGTGGCGTGCTTGGCGCTGAGCGGAAGCCAATGAGTGCAGAGCGCTCTTGATCAATTTTGTGCTTTGAGAATTAAGTTCTCGTTTATAAGAGGCTTTGTCTCGGGGCTCTAAGAACAAGGTTCTTATTTTAAGAGGAGATGTTACAATCTCTTATGTTTTTTGTGAAAGACTTTGTCTTTATCTTATAGATCTGTGATCTAAAGAGAACTAAGTTCTTCTCCCCCCTTTTTATGATGAGATACTATGATCTCTTTTTGTGAAAGACCTCTATCTTATAGATCTATGATCTAGAAAAAGAACTAAGTTCTTCTTCTTCTTTTAATGAGATGCTTCGATCTCTCTGTTTTATTTACCTTGAAGAAATTCTTCTTCCGAGAGCTTGCTCTTCTCTTTTGAAATTTCTCAAAGTTTATGAGGGGGGTTCCTCTCTATGAAACTTATGGGGAGTTTCTTCCATCCAAGACTTGAAGTCTTGGGGCCTTTATATAGTGGAGGCTGATTTGTTGAATCAACTAAGGAGATCTTTTCTCTAACTGATTTGGGGATCTTTCCCCACCATTGGATCTTTGATCCTAGAGCTTCTGTTTTACAGAAGACAATCTTCTTGTTTTTAACAAGATTGGAAAATATTTTCCCATACAGAACTTATTCTGTATCTTGGTGATTTTTAATCACCATTGGATCTTTGATCCTACGGTGCTCTGATTTACAAAGTACAATCTTTCCTGTTTGGAAAGATTTTGAGGAGTATTCCCTCAACAGAATTTAATTCTTTACTTTGGTGATTTTTAATCATCTCCGTTGGATCTTTGATCCACCAGTAAAGAACTTTTAGTTCTGGCGCCTCGTGCTTTGCATGTGAGGCGCTGCCTCAGAGTCTTTGAATCTTAGCGCTTAGCACTCTTGGCATGCTTTGCACGTGAGGCGCTGCCTCAGAGTCTTTGACTCTTAGCGCTGGCGCTGCTAGGGCTCTCGTGCTTTGCATGTGAGACGCTGCCTCAGAGTCTTTGACTCTTAGCGCTGGCGCTGCCAGCGCTCTCGTGCTTTGCTCGTGAGTCGCTGCCTCAGAATTTTTGACTCTTAGCACTGGCGCTGCTAGCGCTCTCGTGCTTTGCACGTGAGGCGCTGCCTCAGATTCTTTGACTCTTAGCGCTGGCGCTCTTGGCGCCAACGCTTTGATGAAGCGCTGCTTTATTTCAAATTTCAAAATTTGAACAGAGCCTTGCTCTGATTTGGGAAACAAATGCCCCCCACCGTTGCGCTTACGTGGCTTACATGTGAGTGCAGCGGTGGCAGCCTCTCCACCGTTAGATTGTCTTGGAAGTTGGATCGACTTCCAGCGCCTATAAATAGGGCCTTTGGCCCTTGAGGTGACCTCTGTTCATCTTCTCCCTTTCTTTTTTCTTAAGAATTTAATTCTCTTTCAGAGCCAAGCTCTCTGCCTTAAGAAATTTCTCAGAGTCAAAACTCTGCCCAAATTCGGTAAGAATTGAACTTATTAACAGAGCTTTGCTCTTCTCAGATCGTAAATCTTAAACAAAAAAAAATTTAGGGTTTTACCTATTAACAGAGCTGTGCTCATCTTTAGATCATAGATCTTCAAGATATAATCTTTCTAGGGTGATTTTAACCCATGAACTAGAACACTGTTCGTCTTCCGTGAAGAACTCTTAGAGTTTGTTCACAGATCTTGAAGATCTTGGAGTTTTTTACTCAGCAAAAGCTTTGCTTTTAGGGTTTTTGATGGATTGTTCTATCATCTTCGCAGAGCAAAGCTCTTTAGGATTCTTGGGAAATTTTTGTTCCCCACATAATGACAGATTTGATTTCTGTTGTAGAACGCTGCTCTCAAGGGAGATTAACTCCTTGGCCTGAGGGGGCTCTCATTAAATGAGAATCCTTTTAGGATTTCTCATTAATGAATGACTGTCTCATCAATGATGAGCCGTCATTTAGATTTTGTGGGTCCCTTTTGGTCCCCTTCCATTGCATTGCAGTGCAGTACAAATTTAAAGTACCAAATACCAAAACTTGAGCTGTAGCATTAACGGCTAACTTTTGCTCTTTTCCGCGCAGGTACTATGTCTTTCGACACTTCTTTCCCCTTTGTCCGTTCGGAAAGCGGATTCCCTGAAGCGCCTATGGATAGGAAAGTCTTCACGTTGATCAAAGCTCATGACCTGGAGCAAAAGAATCTTCATTTATGGGGAACATGGTACAATCAGATCATCAGGGGTCGGCGGAGCTTTTCTTGAGCAGCACCTTCGGAGCCCATTTCGGCGATCCATTATGCTGACGCACCTCCGGTGAACTATGCCGTGGAGGAGGTCAACTGGATCTCAGAGGGTTGCCTTCAACCCTCTATGGCCGTGATACCCGTACAGCCGCCGACGGCTTTGCATACTCTGGGGAGGCGTATAGGTCAGGGCAAGTCACGCCTTTGGGGACAGCCGTACATGATAGCCCTAACTCTTTTCCATCCAGCTGGGTATTTGCAGTGGGCCTGCTACATTTTGTCGGCCAAGAAATCGTTGCTGCTGAGGCTTGGGTTGTACAATGCCATTTACGTATCTCTCTTCCAATATTCTACGCCTCCTGTATGGTGGGTCAAGGCTTTTCTGGAGCAATGGAATATTCCGACCCACACATTCTTTCTGTCGGATCGAGAAGTCTCAATCTCTTTAGAGGAGTTTGCAGAGATCTTTGGCTTACCCGTTAGGGGAGAACACTACGAGGAGCTGCTTCCTCTGGACGAGTACATCTTTTCCACCAAATCAGTGGTAATGGGTCTTACCCCGGAGAACGCCATTCAACACCAAGTCCCGAGCTTGATCAAGGTGTTGAATATCTACGAAAGTCTATTTCTGGAGTCCGGGGGTCATGGAGTCAGCTACGCAGACTTCATCGCTCGCTTTCTTCATCCGGAAGCCTTATCGAAGCAAGCTGTGCTGTTCGCCAAGCTTGATGATCCGTTTGGTTTTGGTTTGGATAACCAACCGACGGTGGAGGAGGATTTAAAAAGTTTCTTTATTCCAGCTGCTCCTGGCGTTCCCTTCGCGGAGCTTGCTGCTCCGGACGTCGATGAAGAGACGTTTGTGCTAGGGTTCATTGGCTTATGGCTAAACTGGTTCGTGCTTCCAATGCACCCTCGTTATATGAGGCCATCAGTCTTTTACCCAGCCCATCGTATGGTTGTGGGAATGCAAGTGGCTATCGGGATTGCTGGGTTGGCACACTTGTACCATGGTCTCAGCTTAGCGGCGGACACCACTCAGTCGAGGGTACAACCCGTCACTTTCTCGCTGCATTATTTTACGTCATGGATAGAGCTGCACGTACTTAGCGCTTTTGGTGCCCATAAACGACCTCGTTTCTACGACAGTTACAACTTCCATCGGATTATGCGCCTAGTTGACGCGTCCGTTTTAAATCCGTCACAGCGGGAGGCTAGTGGTTTGATCCTTCGTCCGCGTATGGTTGGAAATGGCATGACCTTTGTCGATAAGGTTTTAACCATCGGCAAAGAATCCACAAAAACGGTGGAGCTTCTGCGCGACACTTTTAAAGATGGGGCATCTACCTTGAAAGCTCGGGAGATTCTTCATTTATATTTAATCAGACCAGGCTTTCTAGTGTTTAGGCAGAACGATTCGACGTTGTTCATGAGGTACAACCCATACCGCTTTGCCCAACAATCATGCTATAATCAGGGCGTCCCGCTCGAGGCCTTCCTAGCTGACCCAGTTGCCATAGAAGAAGGTATTCGCAACGCATTACACCATTTTATGCGGTTGAACACCGGCTCCAATTTCTTTATCAGTGAGCCGAGTTGTGTTCCGCGAATCTTGAACGCATATGTGACGTGGTATCAGCATTCGATGGGCGCCGTTATTAGGGAAGAAAAGCGATTATTGCTTGATCGCAAAGGCACCGCCCCCACTGGTAATCCAGCCGTTCCCTTGAAGAGACAGACCATCGTCTGTCCTCCCTTGAAAGAAGCTATTGCGGCTGTGGTACCACGTATTATGCCTGAGCTGCCCCTACCCCGTGCTCCTGTAGAAGTGGTAGCTGCAGCGTCTCCTGAGTCTGGCGTGGGTACTGAGATCGGGACTCGTCACCCCAATTTGCCTGCCAAGCGCTGGCTCGTGTTATCGGCTGCCGGCGTTAAGTCGCAGAAAAAGAAGAAGTCGCTATTTTCTGTGGACGTTGCATTTGGCCAGGAACCTCATGCCCCTTACAGCGAGGGTCTAAGTGAGTACGGGACCAATGAGGATTTATTTATGGCGCCGGATGATACCGATCTAGAGGCTGCCATCGCAGTTTCCGAGTAACTACCTCGCAACGAAGCAGGACTGATCACCCTCGCACAGTCAGGTAGACTTCAGTAGTATCTTTCCGCGGTTGTATATATAAATATGTATTTTTATTATTATACTTTGACTGACGCTTTCTTCTTCAACAGGTATCTCCGCCGAAGAGGCTCTCGCGGCTTCCCTTAAGACTTTTGAAGAGGAAGAGAGGCTTCACGCTTCTTTGGGCCTTGGTATACTTAGGGTTGTTTGAACCTTCCTTTTCATCTTATTACAGGGACTACCTCGACTCAGGTTATCCCAGGCGTAGCGCCGATCCCGAACGGTGATGCGGCGACGCTTTTAGAGCCGGCTATTGTGGCCCCAGCTCCCCCGTCAGTATCGCAGGAGGCTTTACTTAAGCAGATGATGACGGACGCTGTAACGGCTCCAGAGGCAGTTCCTGATTCGAATGATGACGTCTCTTTGACGGAGGTTTTGAGGAGAGCACTTCTCACTGTCAAGGCCGATAAGAAGTGTAGAAAGCGTACGGTGAGGGAGTGTGACGTCAGCTTGGCTGTGGGTGCAGGCTCAAGCACCGCTCCATCTATCGCTATTCCTCCAGAGGATGCTTCAGCTGCCCTGTCTACCGCTCATAGATAGGTCGTGCGCGCGGCTCGGGAGGCAACCGAAAATCCATTGCCAGGTAATGCAATGCCCGGTCTTTTCACTTTTACTCGATCCGCAAATTCCGATGTATCATATCTTGCAAGTCCAAGTATTGGCGATGAGGTGGCAGGTGAGAAGACGGCGACCACAGAGCCTGAAGTGGCTACTCTCTCTCGGGAATCTGGGACTGCCTAAACCGCCGTTCTTTCTCCTCGTAGTTCCCTGCTATCGGCGGGCATAGAGAGTATTATGATGGCCCTTGTCGAATCAGGGGACGAGGCCACGGGAGCAGAAACTATTCCAATAGAGGAGAGCGAAGAAGCCGCTGTGCCTAGTGATGCTCTTGTCGCGATTTCGGTTGGCGACCTGTCAGGTAGATCTTGGGTCACTACTTTCTTTTCATCTTTCGATCCCGTTCATCCCCATCTGATGACATTTTGTTCTTGGAGTATAGGTGCAGTAAATGCGGAGATTGCGCCATCTGAAGCGCCTCTGGTCACCGCCGTGACGGTTGTTGTTCCGTCCCCTTCTCCCATGTTGTCTGGAGTGCTAAAAGGTATATGTTTGCAGCTTATCGGTTTCATTGGGGGTAATATACTCGTTGTACTGACATCGTATTATTACAACCTTGCAGGAGTCCTCTTTGACCATCTGTATCAGGTGCTGAATCCATATTTCTCCTTCCGGTCAGAAGTCGTCCTGCCCGCCGGTGTCGGTGAGTATAGTTTTTAACTGACTTCCTTTCCTTTCTTCTATGGGTAACCATGTCGTTGTTAATAATTCTTTGAATTGATTGCAGCATTACAGATTGGAGGAGGGGACGAGAGAATAGTCGCGCCTCCGGTACTCCCAACTCTTCAACCGGTCGCAGCCGGTATAGTATACTCCATCGCTCATGCATTTTCTTTATCTCTTGAGCCGACGTTTGACTATGATTTGTTTTGCAGCAATCGCGCCAACTCCAGCTCCCTTCGAGTCTCGTATCTTAATGCCGACAGGGCCCTTTTCCAGACGTCCATCTTTCAAGGGCGCTGTGACCAGCCTACGCATGTTGAGTGAATCCATCGAGGAGCTTGACGCGGAGGCCCTTGTTCTCGCTGCTGATTTTGCTGCTGAGGTTAATCCGATGTTGGCGACGCTTGTGCACTTCCATAGCGAAGGCGTCGTCGAATCTTGGGTTAATTACTGCAGACAGATCGAGGCCTGTTTGCATGAGATTGAGCTCAAGTGTCCTTCTTCAGAAGTGTTGGCTTTGAACTCCCAACGGGCTGCATAGGATGAGCAGAGTGTTCCTTTCCTCCGCCATTTCGAGCAAGAGGTGACCCTGAAGCGGAAGAAACGCGAGGAGGTTTCAGGCGAATCTGCCCGGCTGCGCGCCCAGGTTGAAGCAAATGCTGTACAGCTGAAAGCTATCTTCGAGGGCCTCCTACGATGTATTTCTGACGGGCTAACGCTGAGGCAGAAGCTCGACCTAACTGAGCGGGATGCGCAGAGTCGTGAGGCAGCGCAGTGGGAAATCGATGACAAACTTTCATCTTGTTTGCAGCAACGGGCTCGAATCGAAGTGGAGCTGGCCGCAGCGGCTGATCATGAGAAGGAGCTGAGAGGAGTGCGCGAGCGGCTTGCCGATTTGCTAAAATCGCCTTCTTTTCAATAGTTATCTTTGTATCGATTTTAATTTATGAATAACATGTATTCATTTCATTTTTTATTTTATATGATGTATCTCGTATTCAATTGAATTCATGAATAATGGACACATTTTTTTATCTCCGACTATCGCTTTCTTTTCTCTGTTGTGTTGTTGGCATGTGATTTTAGCAAATGTGGCCTGTAGATAGTAGATAGCTGTCTATCTTGAACTCTTTATAGGGTAGCAATGGCTTAGGAAACAGGGTTAGGATCTGTTGCCTAAGACTTTCCAACTTTATGAGCCGTGAGGGTCTCATAAAGAATTTTCTCCCTACGAGTCGTGAGGATCTCGTAAGTGCGTTTTCTTCTTAAGAATCATGAGAATTCCTGAGTGCGTTTTCTTTTGAGAGTCATGAGGATCTCACAAGAGAATTTTTCCCCTTTACAAGTCGATAGGACCCGTAAGTGGTTCTTTTCCTCATTGTCGATATTTGACTTGGGAGAGTATGGCCTGTGGATAGTCCATCTTGACCTCCTTAAAGGGCAGTGATGGCTTAGAAGACAGCGTTAGGATCTGCCACCTAATACTTTTCAACTTTATAAGCCATGAGGGTCTCATAAAGACTTTTCTCCCTACAGGTCGAAAGGATCCCGTTGGTGTATTTTCTCCTTAGGGTTCATAAAGAATCCTAAGTGCGTTTTCTCTTGAGAATCGTAAGGATCTCACAAGAGAATTTTCTTTTGATGCGCGGGGACACTAATTTCCCAGAGGTTGAGATGAATCGAGTGATTCCTGCAAAGACACTGATTTCCTTGCGGGTCGACGCGAATCGAGAGGTTCTCGTCAAGGACGTTGATTTCCCTGAATCGAGATATTTGTGAGTTGACTTGGTTCCGGGACGGAGTCATTGGATGACGTATTTCCGCGACGGGGTCATTGGATGACGTATTTCCGCGACGGGGTCATTGACTGACGTATTTCCGCGACGGGGTCAATGGATGACGTATTTCCGAGACGGGGTCATTGGATGACTTATTTCCGCGACGGGGTCATTGGCTGACGTATTTCCGCGACGGGATCATTGGATGACGTATTTCCGTGACGGGGTCATTGGCTGACGTATTTCCGCGACGGGGTCATTGGATGACGTATTTCCGCGACGGGGTCATTGGATGACGTATTTCTGAGACGGGGTCATTGGATGACGTATTTCCGAGACGGGGTCATTGGCTGACGTGTTTCCGCTTTCTATGGTGTCATGGTTGACTTGCTCTGTTTTCTGCGGTGTCAGGGTTGACTCTTGGTTGTCCGTGAACCGTGGAGTCTTGGAACCGGGGACTTTTTCGTGGCTCCGATCGGCGGTGTCGCATCTGTATCCTGCTGGAGTGAGGAGGAACGCCGTTATTGGTCTTCTGGGATGCAGATGTTGCTGTCGAGATCTGACTTTCCCTTTGGCAGAGTTTGTTGGGACATGTGGTTCCCTTTTCGTTTATGCCCATGGATTGTATACAGCGGTCAGTATAGACTTACCTGCAGGGCAAAAGTTTCATTCATTCTTTTCTTTTCTTTCTTTTCGTGATGCTCTATCATTTCAGCTTTTTATATCGCGAAAGTCGCGATTGCCCAATCATTTCGGCTATTTTTTCGCGGTGCCCAATCGTTTCGGCTATTTTTCTGTTTACTTGCTGCTTTATATTGCGAGTTGCCCAATCATTTCGGCTATTTTTGTATGCATATCTTTTACTTGCTGATTTTGTTGCAAGTTGCCCTATCATTTCGGCTATTGCATATGCATTTATGACTCGTTGACTTTTCACCGCAAATTTGGGATTTGGGATCTGATACTGATTTAGGCATCAGCATCACTACAACTGGGATATGGCCAGGAGCGAATCATCATTTGCCTTTGTCGATTCGAACAAAGGTGGCTTAGCAAATAGGGTTAAGATCCTGTCTACTAAGGTTTTTGACTTCATGAGCCATAAGGGTCTCATAACGGTATTTCTCCCTGCGAGTCTTGAGGATCTCGTAGGTGTGTGTTCTCCTTAGAAGTCGTGAGGACTTCTAAGTGCGTGTTCTCTTGAGAGTCGTAAGGATCTCACAAGAGCATTTTCTCCTTGCAAGTCGAGAGGACCTACAAGTGTTGTTCACCAAATTGGGGAATTTCACACCATTGGTGGAACTGGGTGGAGGAGACGTTTATTTGTGCCCGTAGATTGTATACAAGGGTCAGTATTGAACCGCTTGTAGGGCAATCTGTGGAATGTGATGGCTTAAGAACAGGTTCAGATTCCTGTAGCTTAAGGCTTTTGAATCCTATGAGCCGTGAGAGTCTCATAATGACTTTTCTCCCTACGAGTCGTAAGGATCTTGTAGGTGTATTTTCTCCTTAGGAGTCATAGGGATCCGTAAGTGTGTTGCTCCTTTGTGAGTCGTAAGGATCTCACGCAGGTATTTTCTCCTTACAAGGTCGAGAGGGCCTTGCAAGTGTCTTTTAACGAGATTGCGCCCTTTTGGGTTTTCACAAACTCGCCGGTAGCCCTGCTGTTTTTACTCACGGAGCCCTTTCGGGTTTTCATCCGTGCCCATTTCACTTCTGGACGTACCTTTTTTTTGCGTCAGCCCTAGGATGCTGCGGTTTGTAGTAGTTTAATGACGTTTCGATCAGGCGCAATATTTTTTTAAGAACCGTCCATTTATTGGCCTGAAGGGTCTTTCACCATGCATATTCATGAGTAAGTAAGCCCCACCTTGGTATACCTTGTCTATGATGTACGGGCCCTCATAGTTTGGCTCGAATTTCCCCCGTTTGGCACGATTGGGGATCATAGGTCTCTTGACCATTAGCACGAGTTCACCTTGGCGAAATGTCCTCGGCCTAGTCAATCTCTCGTATGAGCGCGTCATTTTCGCTTTGTAAGCCTCCAAGTTTTGCTGCGCCATGAGTCGAGTTTCATCGAGGGCGTCGAGCTCCTCGAACCGAAGTTGAGCATTCTCTTCGCCTGTCAGTTCGTAATGAACTTCCACTCGTAGAGAGGGTAGCTCTATCTTCAAGGGGAGTACTGCTTCAGCGCCGAATACCAATGCATACGGCGTTGTGTTTGTGGCCGTTTTGAACGTAGTCCGATACGCCCAGAGAGTTTCATACAATCTCTCGTGCCAATCTCTTCTATTTCTGGACACCGTTTTTTTTATGATCTTCGTCAAGGTCTTGTTGAAAGCCTTAGCTAGACCATTAGCTCGGGGATTATAGACAGAAGAGTATCTCCAGTCTATATTATGTTACTGAGCGAAGTGGCTGATTCTATGACTTCTGTAGGCTAGTCCGTTATCGGAGATAATCCGTCGCGGAATGCCAAACCGATAAATGATGTGTGTATTGAAGAAATGGAGAATATTCTCCATCTTCACTTCTATTAGCGGTACTGCTTCTGCCCACTTAGAGAAGTAATCAGTTGTCGCCAATATGAACCGATGTCCTTTGGACGATGCTGGTTCGATGGGCCCAATTATGTCAGTTCCCCACATTTCGAACGCCCAGCTAGCCACCGTTGGGTGTAGCGGGTTTGGATGCTGGTGGATGAAATCCCTGTGAATCTGGCACGAGTGGCACTGCTTCGCATATTCGAGGCAATCCTGAATCATCGTGGGCTAGTAGTAGCCCATCCTTTTGATCTTCAGCTTCATCTTTGGCCCGGCTTGATGAGAACCGCAAAGTCCATCGTGAGTTTCTTGGACGACCTTCTTTGCTTCTTCCGGTCCTAGGCATCTTACCCATAGAGAGTCAAACGATCTCTTATACAGCATGTCATTGACGAAGGCGAAGGACAGAGCTCATTTCATGAACTGATGTCTTGAGGATGCATCTTCAGGTGTTCGACGAGATTTGAAGTAATCCATTAATATTTCCCTCCAATCCTTAGTCCTTTCTTGGTCCTCTATTTGTAGGGCTGTTGGCTTGGTCGCTTCCTTTTCTTCAGACGACTCCGGAGATATTTCCGCTGATGCAAGAACTCGACGGCTTTATACAACGATCCTTATGTCATCGAGGTTTTCGTCAGCCAGTTCTTTAGCGAGCTTGGCTAAAGCATCCGCCTTGCTATTTTCCGCACGCGGTATGCTTTCTAGAATGTAGGAGGGAATTTGCGCTAGTAGTTGCTGTACTCTCCCGTCGTACTTTACCAACTCTGGTTTGCATGTTTGATAGTTTCCGTTTACTTGGCTAACGACTAGCTGGGAGTCTCCGTATATGAGGAGGTTTTCGATTCCCATATCGACAGCGATCTCAAGACCTGCTATCAGAGCTTCATATTCTGCCTCGTTGTTCGTCCTCGGCTCTGTTTAGGAAAAGGCAAAGCACATTATCCCTCCTTGTGGAGTTACGAAGATAAGGCCTATCCCTAATTTGATTATAGGGGTGTTGTGTTGACGCTTCTTCATGGAAGATGCCTCATTGAAGTAGAGTTCCCATCGAGTATCACTCCCTCCTCTTTCTTCGTCAATCGTGTCAAACGTGTGCTCATCCGGCAACTTGCAATTTAGGGGTGAATTGGCAGGTATCGGATGCTCAGCGAGGAAGTCGGCGATAACCTGGCCTTTTACTGCCTTGAGGGGTCGGTATGTTATCGAGAACTCCATAAAGAGGAGGGCCCATTTAGCAAGCCGTCCCGTTAGTATGGCTCTTGACATCAAATACTTGAGAGGATCCACTTTTGACATAAGATGGACCTCATGCGCCAACACATAGTGTCTGAGCTTCGTTATCGTGAAGATTAACGCCATGCGGTGTTTTTCGATGGGGGAGTAGTTGTTTTCTGCCCCCAGAAGAACTCGACTCAAATAGTAGAAGTCTCTCTCCTTCCTTGGTCATTTTCCTGTGCCCATAGTGCGCCTCAGGAACCTTCAAGGGCAGTTGTATACAGGATGAAGGGTTTCCCCTTGACCGGAGCAGTTAGTACCGGCGGATTCTACAGGTATTGCTTGATTTCGTCGAGTGCACTCTGGCATTTGCGATCCCAGACGAACGGGTTCCCCTTCTTCATTAGGTGACTATAGGGGCGGCATTTGCTGGAGAGGTTAGCTATGAACCGTAGGATATACGCGAGCTTTCCTTGGAGAGACCGCAGTTGTTTTAGAGTCCTTGGCGGAGGCATTTCCATAATCGCCTTGATCTTTGATGGGTCTATTTCGATGCCCCGGTGTCGTAAGATGAATCCTAGGAATTTTCCCGAGGAAACTCCGAACGCGCATTTCAGAGAGTTCATCTTCAAGTTGTATTTCCGAAGGCATTGAAACACAATCTTCAGATGTTCCCAATGTTCCTCGTACGATTTGATTTTCACTACGAAGTCGTCGATATAGCATTCGAAGATTTCGTGTATGAGGTCATCGAAAATCTTCGTCATGGCCCTCTGATAGGTAGCGCCGACGTTCTTCAGACCGAACGGCATTACTTTATAGCAAAATATGCCCAGAGGAGTCCGAAAGGCGGTATGCTTCTGGTCTTCGGGATGCATCTTTATTTGATTGTACCCTGATGAGCTGTCCATGAAGGAGAAGACTTCGTGAGTGGACGTGTTGTCTATCATCATCTTGGTGACCGGTACGGGAAAGTCATCCTTCGGACATGCTTTGTTGAGGTCCCGAAAGTCTACGCAGATGCGCACCGTCCCATTCTTCTTCATCACTGGGATGGCGATCCAGTCAGGGTACTGAACTTCTCGGACGAATCCAGAATCGATTAGCTTTTTGACCTTGGCGTTGATGCTCATTTCAAGTTCGAGCCGCATCCTTCTTGGTGCTTGTTTTACTGGCTTGACGTCCGGAGATATCGCCAATTTATGCACATCTATTTCCGGATCTAGCCCTGGCATCTTGGAATAGTTCCATGCGAAACAGTCTTTATACTGCATGAGCACGTCTTTTAGCGTAGCCACCTGTTCTTTAGACAACAGCTCACTGACGAACGTCGGTCGCGGGTCACTTGCCGTCCCCAAGTCAATTTTCTTTAGATTGTCCGCAGTAGTATGTATTCCATCTTCCAACTCTTTTGGCGCAGGTAGAAATTCTGAGATCAACACATCTTCATCTTCATTTTCGAAGCACCGGGGGAGGTCAGCCATATCTTCGCGTACTCCTTCTCCTGACAGCGTTATCGCGTGACAGGTGCGAGATCGCTTCCAAGACCGATGTTGATCCGGTTCTACTTTCGCCGTATACGTGGCTTTCGGTTCATGCTTCTGTGGCGGGGTTACCCCCCAACTGCTGGATAGAGCAAACCTGCCTTGCTGATACTGGTCTTCAGCCCAGTCTTTAAAGGTGAAGCAGTCTTCGAGAGGATGTCCTATCGCTCAGTGATAGGAGAAATAATCCGACTGATGAACCTCGTTTGCTTGCTCGGGGTGCTTGGATTCCGGGAGTTTAATCATTTGATGTTTCCCGACGAGGTTGAATATCTTTCTTGTCTTGTCTTGAGGGAAAGAATATTCCCGATCCATATTCTTCATTAGGGATGGATTTTGGTTGACCTTTTCTCAATCGCGAGGCTTTTTGGATCCGTCTTGCCGCTGTCGAACGTTTTTTTCTGTTCTTTAACTTGTTTTTGCCTCCGCATCGGGCCTTTTTCTCATCTCGGGAATGCATGGCAGGCTGACGGCGAAGGGCATCATCATTCTCCGTAGTCTGCTGAAGGAGACGCTGCGTCCTGGCTTTCTCGTAAATGGACATTTCACGGTTGTGGTCATCCCGGACCTTTTGACCTGCTTCTCTTATTAGCTTGTCCATCTGTTCCTCAAACGATGGACTTGGCATTTTTACAGCAGGATTTTGTTTTGGTTCAATTGCAGTGTCTTCTAACAGAGCATCTCCTTCTTCATCGAAATCAAGTATAACGTAGTAGCCATGGAATCGCTCCCGCTTCTTGGATTGAACATATCCAAGCCTGATCATTTCCATTCTCCCGTTGGGCAATTTTCAGTGAGTTTCGGGGACGTTCCAGATCCTGTTGTAGAAATGAGCTTGTCGGGCAGTCTGTTTGAAGGGTATGACTTGGCGCCTCAACAGCCTTTTTAATCCTTCCGTGTAGTATCTGATAAGACGGATGGGCTGGAGCCTGTCAAGTATAGAATCGGCACCATGCTAGATTTCTTTCTCCACTTTGGTTTCCGTGGATCAATAAAAGAGGATCGCTTTTTCATCTCTTCTCCTGGGAGGGACGTAGAACGTCTGCAGTTCTTGCACACTATAGATATCAAGTGCGTAGAGCTCTTTGTAATGCTTTTGTGGAACTATGGCGATTTGCAAACTCCGTTCATCGCCAGTGAAGGCTCGTATTGATGGTCGAACAGAAAATACTGCATTGACCTCATCTTCAGAGTCACTGCCGAAGATCAACATAGGGGTATACGGTCCAGGCTTGTTGCATTAGGGCAGCCCTGAATAAACTTTCTCTTCTTCCTCCTCGGTATCACTCCCGAAGACTGGAATAGTGGTGATAGTTTTATGTTTAATCTCCGGTTTATGGCATCTTTCCATGTCTTCGAAGTCTGGCAAGAAGTACTTGGCGCCTTCATATTTGCGGACTTCATTTATGGAGAATGGGTTCAGTTCCCCTGTCACGGTATACTCGAGACCATCTTTGAAGTACTTCATACACTGATGTTGTGTAGAAGGGATGATGTTGTATTCGTGTAATCAAGGTCTTCCGAGTAAAGCGTTGTAACAGGTCTTGGCGTCAATGACATGAAATTTGATGTCAGTGATGAGCGACCCGAAGTGTAATGTCAGTATCACAGACCCGAGCGTCCGTGATGACTGGGAGTCGAATCCGGAGATGGTGATTTTATCCCGAGCAAGGTGCTGGACGCTCATGCAGAATCGCCGAAAGTGATGTCAGCCTTGTGTACTTCTTCCAGCTCATTCTTCATCTTTTTTCGGCAAGGAAAGCTTGGAACTACTCGGGCACTTGTAGTGCCTTGATCAAAGAATCTCTCGCCTCTTTAGATAGCAGAAGCGCATCGAGAATGCTTAGCCGCGAGGGTATCTTTCTCAGGTGTTCCAGAATGTTGTAATCCACCTTATTTTTCTTTGGCGGGTCCTTGGCTGCCAGCTCTTCGACGACTTTATCATCGAAGGCGATATCCTCAGGGAATTTTTCCTTCCTCTTATCTTTTTTGTGTGATCCCATGTTTGTAGGTCGAAGATCCTTTTCGGGTAACGTGCGATTACGTAGTTGAATGTTTTCGCAGGTCTTCATCTCTTCTGTTTCGGAGATGGATTCCTTGAAGAGAGGGCCGATGGCTATTTCTTCTTCGGAATCGCTCCCGAAGGTGAGAACTTGCGATCCCTTTCTATCAACCATGTGACAGTTGCCGGCAGTTCTTTTAAGCTCATCAGTCATGCTTTTTTACTCCCGACGAGTCTTACGCTTCAATCGCCTGACGTGTTGTCGGTGGGCAACATATCCCTACCACCAGTTTTTAAAGGCATTGCACTCTTCAGTAAGGTGTGTGGTCCTCCGATGGTACAAGTAGTAGTTTGGATGTCCATCCGTTTCGTCAAGGTTATGCTGCCAGAATATCTCCTTTAAAAGGTGGTAACTTCATTCCCGTCGACATGGCTTTAACGAACCGTTTCCTTGCCTTAAGCCTACTTTTATCCGCCGTAGGCATGCCTTGGTCTGGTTGGAGTTCTTCAACCCTTTTGTCCAGCCGCCGACGTTTGGCTTTTTCAAACATGGCCATTTCGCTCTCTCGATCAGCTTTGCTCTTTTGACAGGCCTCGTTCAGCAACATGTCAATCATCTCATCTGACGGTTCTAGGAGTTCCGGTTCAGGATCTGCCCCCAGTTTCTCTGCATCAGGAGCTTCTTTGCCATTTATCGAGTGAGAAATCATGTGGCAGCTCGCCACATAGTCCTCAGGCCCATTCTGAAGAATCGTCTCCTTCGTCAGCGTCATCATCTTCATTCTCAAGAACATGCTTAAAGAATTTGTCCAATGTGATTGGGGTCCGTGCCCTCTGGTTATATTCTTCCAGTGCATCGATATATTTCTGTAGATCTGCACGGCTATCGTCAGGTTGGACGGGCTTCTTGGCCTTCTTCTTTTTCTTTAAAGACTTTGGAGACTTGACTTGAATGTTTTGTCCACCATCACCAACTTTCAGCATTGGGCGCGGCTTCAGTATCCCCTCAATGACCTCGGGTTCCAGCGGACATTTCCGCCTGATCGCCGGGCATGTTTGGAGATCCTTCAGCATTCTTTTCGTTTTGGCTGAAAGAGCGACCTCCCATGGAGCTTCTTCTATGAAAGAGCACGATACCCCTGGTGTATCCACCTTTTTAAGAGCGTGCGGCTGGGGCGGGCTTACTTTCCAATTTTTGGACAGCGCGAATTTGCCATGTTGGTATTGGTCCTCAATCCAGCCTTTGAAGATGAAGCAATCTTTGATTGGATGGCCTACTACTCGGTGATAGGGGAAATAATTGGGATTGTTGACATCACCGGGCAGCAATGGACGTCTCGGATCCGGCAGATTGATGAGCATGTTGCGTATCGCCAGTTCGAACAGTCTTTTTGTTTTCTCCCGTGGAAATGAGTAAAGACGTCTTAACTTTTCGTTGAGGAATCGCTGTCTATCTGTTTGGCGATCAGCTAGTTTTGGACCAGTCGGCTGTTGCTGAGCATTGACGACGAAGGTCGCTTTCCCTTTCCCCTTTTCACTCCGCGGCTCCGACTTCGAAGAGGAAGGCATGTGGCCCATCTGGTCCATTTGGGCCAGCTTGTCAATCAAGGCCTGGAAAGTAGTCGGCTTGAAGAACATCATGAATTAAGATATGGTCGCCTGCGGATCGAGGGTTCCCACAAACATGCCCACTGCAGGAGCTTCCTCTATGCGTTGTTCACATTTTGACCATAGATTTCGCCATCGAATGGCGTATTGAACCCAGGTTTCTCCTGGCTTCACCCTGGCATTGATCAATGTCGTGATTTGGGTATGTTCGCTAGCGGTGGCGAAACGCTGGATGAATAGCAGTTCCATCTCCGTAAAAGTTTTGATGGAGTCGTTGGGAAGCTCTGAATACCATTCGAACGCTGTCTCCGACAAGCTGCCGACGAATTGGCGAAGCAGTAGCTTATCGTCACCTCTAGTGTTGCCGCACAGAGCCTTGAACTGAGCGACATGTTGAT
This sequence comes from Agapanthus africanus, assembly GCA_030015575.1. Classification (NCBI taxonomy): domain Eukaryota; kingdom Viridiplantae; phylum Streptophyta; class Magnoliopsida; order Asparagales; family Amaryllidaceae; genus Agapanthus; species Agapanthus africanus. The sequence goes on along the minus strand of JASDDO010000018.1, from coordinate 464,388,654 downwards.
GGGGATTGCCCGTCCCCTTGTACACGTGGAATTTAGGGATCGTATATCCCGGTGGGTACTTTATCTGATCGTACCATCCGGGATATGGTCGCCCAGTTCTGACGACTTGGCTAGTTGCTTCATTTGCCTGATGAGCTCATATCTGTTGAGCTATATAATCAGCGAGCGTAGCTTTCGAGATTGTTTCTTTCTTGGCCGCTGAAAAGGCCGGAGGAGGGTTCGATGACTCTCCTCTGTCGTCTTCAATTATTACTGGAGGATCCTCAGCTGGATCATCATGCCAACCATGTCTTGGAATAGTAGCGCCATTTGTTTTATGTTGGCTGCTTGTTCCGCGGTCTCTTTGTCTTTCCTCTCGAGCATTCTTTGGAGGAATTCGGCATAGTTTCCTGTCCTTGACGATGTTCCGATGATGTCTCCGGGCTTTCTTTTGGCCCAGTGAGTGCGGCCATCTTCGTTAGCATCTCTTGGAGCTTTTACTGTTGTTGCTCCTGAGCCTTTGTTACTGATCGGGTGAGCGGTCGATGACCCGTAGAAGTACGGATTTCCTCTTTTCCGGAAGCCATATAAACAGTATGCACTACCATGCCCCCAGACTTAGGGCGTTTGGATTCAATGCCCTTGCGATTCGTCGCAAACGCAGGTATCTTCTCCGGCCTTCTCCTTTTGTGGGCGGTCGAAGTTGATGGGGCCGATACAGCGGGAACCCAAGTAGATAACACCTTCTGTTGTACGACAGGGTGGTCCTTCTCTTACCGAACCTTCATTTTCTTTGGTTGGCGAGAGTAGTCTTGGTTAACCACGGAATCTTGGACCCTTCACCAGACCCTGTGAATTTTAGAGGACAGCCGCTGAGGGGGCTGCTCTGGCTTCACCTTTGTAACGTTCTCCATAGGTGGAGGAGATCTTTTTAGCACGGCCGTCGGAGAGTTCTTGCGCACCCTCCTAAGTGGTTCAAAACTGTTCCCAGTTAGAACAGCAGCATCGACTTCCACCGTTGGAGCTGGCGGAGTAAATCCAGAAGGGGAACTGCCCCCAGCTTTTCTCACTTGGCGCCAGTGGCGATGTCGAGCATGACTTGCAGATGGTATTGGCTCTGTTGTGGGGGTGGCTTCATCATGTCCCCTGCTCTGGTGAAGGGTTGCCGCCGGTGCCAGCCTCTTGAAAACTGACGTCCGCTGAGAAGAAGCGCCCAACCCGTCGAAGATTGACCCTTGGGCAGGGAAAGCAACTTTGGTGATCTCGCCCGAAACGGGAGTTGGATCGGACAGTCTAGCGAAGACCGATCCCTTAGCAGGAGAAGCCTCTTTGATGATTTCGTTTGTTGGAACAGGGATGGCTATCCCTTTCGGGATAACCCCCTGAGGTATCGTGGGCTTCTTCACGGGCCCATTAGAGTTTTGGCCCAGTCTGTTAAAGACTGAGGCGCTGGATTTGGGTGACCCGTTGAGAGGGGTCACGGTAGTTGCAAGCCGATCAAACACCGACTTCTTTGGAGCTTCTTGTGACGGCAGCAGGGCGTTGAAGCTCATCGATGGGAGCATGGTCCCAAAGAACAGCCCAGTGGTGGCTTGCGTCACCTGTTCTTCTGGCATCATGAAAACGGAGGCCGCTTGAGGCCCGTAGGTCACTCCTCCGGCAAGGACGGAGTGGGAGTTGTTGCAGTTGGGGCAGTTGAAAGTTATTGATCTTCTGTTTTCTGCACGGAGCAAGACACCAAATCTTAGTACCTCGAATCCAGGGGCAACCATAGCAAACCCCGATTCGTTCGTGAACATGACACACGAAGTGTGGAATGGAAAGAGGAAAAGGTCCCACCGGGCGTGCCAGAATCTGTTCTCTGCTGAAAGACGCGACCAGGACGTTGGGACATCTGGCCTGAATTTTGGGGGCAGATGCTATTTGGTTTTATCCGTCCACCTCTCCGAAGATGCCAAGTTGATTTATGGCACTATGTATCGGAGGTTTAGAAGGATGCGGCCGTTGTAGCAGATTTCGTTAAATTCCCCCTCATTGTGAGAGATTTTTGATTGTGGGGACGCTCTTCCCTGCAGGCGTAAGCCACTGCAGTTAAGTACGCTACCACATCGCGGTAACCACTTTCTCCTTCTTCAGATGGTCACTTTGTGTCGTGTGTGTTTGTTTTGTTTTTGGTTGCCCGTGGATTGTATAAGGAGACTAATTTATGTTGTTGCCCGTAGGGCGTGGATTAGTCCAAATCCGTATTTTCATAGATATGGTTTTGGGTTGGGTTTAAGGATCGTTAATCTCATTGAGATCAAGATCAACTTAAACATTTGTTAAGGATATGTTAGTCTAATTTTAGACTAAGATCTACTTAACATGATCATTTAGATCTAACAAAAGAGCATTTGGGCTCTATTGTTTTAGTTTAGAGACATTGCGGTCCATAAGTTTAAGGACGTCATAGTCCACGGAGTTTAAGGACATCATAGTCCATAAAGTTTAAGGACATCATAGTCCAGTTTAAAGACGTCATAGTCTATGTGGTTTTGGTTCAACCGTTTGAGGATGCGCCAAAAGTTATTGGTTATTGGGACCCTCCATCTCTCTGAAGACTTTGAAAAATTACAACGACATATATCAAAGGTATGAAGAGATGTACCCTTGAACCAATGTTGGTTGGGAGTTCTGTAGTCAGGTTTGGGACTAAGACCAATTAGGGAAATTATGAGCACATGGGCTCGGTTGGTCTGAGCTTGGGACTTGTGGCCTACTTGGGCTCAGCCCACTCAGTTTAAATAAAATGTTGAACATTTATTTGGGCGTTGAACGTTTGTTTGGGCTTAGCCTCTTTTTTTCAATAATGTTGAGCATTAATTTGAGTGTTAAGCACTCCTAATGGCTCTGGGGCTTTATAGAACACTTTGTGTTCCCTCAGCGTCCACGTGAGGAGCACGTGGCGTGCTTGGCGCTGAGCGCCAGTCAATGAGTGCCGACCGCTTCTTATGAAATAGCGCACACGTGAGGAGCACGTGGCGCGCTTAGCGCTGAGCGCCAGCCAATGAGTGCAGAGCGCTCTTTATTAAGTAGCGCCCACGTGAGGAGCACGTAGCGCGCTTGGCGCTGAACGCCAGCCCATGAGTGCAGAGCACTCCTTATGAAATAGCGCACACGTGAGGAGCACGTGACGCGCTTGGCGCTGAGCACCAGCCAATGAGTGCAGAGCGCTCTTGATCAATTTTGTGCTCTGAGAATTAAGTTCTCGTTTATAAGAGGCTCTGTCTCGGGGCTGTAAGAACAAGGTTCTTATTTTAAGAGGAGATGTTACAATCTCTTATGTTTTTTTGTGAAAGACTTTGTCTTTATCTTATAGATCTGTGATCTAAAGAGAACTAAGTTCTTCTCCCTCTCTTTTTATGATGAGATGCTATGATCTCTTTTTGTGAAAGACTTTTGTCTTATAGATCTCTGATCTAGAAAAAGAACTAAGTTCTTCTTCTTTTTTTGATGAGATACTTCAATCTCGCTGTTTTATTTACCTTGAAGAAATTCTTCTTCCGAGAGCTTGCTCTTCTCTTTGAAATTTCTCAAAGATTGTGTGGGGGGGAGGTTCCTCTCTATGAAACTTATGGGGAGTTTCTTCCATCCAAGACTTGAAGTCTTGGGGCCTTTATATAGTGGAGGCTGATTTGTTGAATCAGTTAAGAAGATCTTTTCTCTAATTGATTTGGGGATGTTTCCCCACCATTGGATTTTTGATCCTAGGGCTTCTGTTTTACAGAAGACAATCTTCTTGTTTTTAACAAGATTGAAAAATATTTTCCCATACAGAACTTATTCTATATCTTGGTGGTTTTTAATCACCATTGGATCTTTGATCCTACGGTACTCTGATTTACAGAGCACAATCATTCCTGTTTGGAAAGATTTTGAGGAGTATCCCCTCAACAGAATTTAATTCTTTACTTTGGTGATTTTTAACCATCTTCGTTGGATCTTTGAACCAACGGTAAAGAACTTTTAGTTCTGGTGCCTCGTGCTTTGCACGTGAGGCGCTGCCTCAGAGTCTTTGACTCTTAGCGCTTAGCGCTCTTGGCGTGCTTTGCACGTGAGGCGCTGCCTCAGAGTCTTTGACTCTTAGCGCTGGCGCTCTTAGCGCTGGCGCTCTTAGCGCTGGCGCTTTTATGAAACGCTGCTTTATTTCAAATTTCAAAATTTGAACAGAGCTTTGCTCTGATTGCGGAAACAGACTCCTCTCGTATACACTGGCATTTTCTGTACCAAGCTACAAACAACTGCGTTAACATAACAATCAAACATTATACAGTTATATTCTCTTTTCCGTCTATTCTACTTCTCTCTTTCTCTTGGACTTATCGAGCAATTATTCGTTGACGACATTCCTATTTCTCTTTTTTCTTTGGAATGTTGTCAGGAGGACCCGATGTTGAGGAGTTCGAGACCAGCCAGGAGCACTTAGAGCCGACCATTGAGTAGCAAGACCATTAGGCTTTACTTGTACATACTTTTCACTTCAGTTATGCCATTGTTTAGGCATTGCATTCCAGACTTGTATTTACTTTCCAGTATTGTATTGTAAAGAAATGCTAAATAAATAAAAGTTGTTGTTTCTTTACATCTCTTCTTATGTACTTTATTATATTGCTTAGTTACGCTTATCGTGTTTACTTCTGGGTAAATACGTAGCGGGCCAGTCGCGTCTCCTTACCCGTACTCTGGAAAGCAGAGCGTGACAGGTTTTGTTGGCGGCCCATGTAGGTCAGTTCTGCATGGACATGCAGGTCAGTTCTGCATGAAGTCCTAAGCAATATAACACAAGAATCAGCAACTAAAAACATTCTTTACATTGCATATTACTTGAATCTTACAATTTCATATTCTTTGAATCTATCATAACCTTATTTTTCTTTCAAGGTTATGGATTCACCAAACAATACCAGCACCAACGTCAACAACACACTGCCACCTCTCCCACTTACACCTACCATTGTAGCTCCGATCAACGAGCAAACGGTATTGCTTGAGACAATCCGAAGCCTCCTGTAAGGATAGCAGTAGCAGACCGCTATACTTTTGAACCGCCCAGAAGCAGAAGCACCCAGAGTGAAGCAATTTCGTGCATTACACCCAAAGCAATTTTCTAGGAAAGAGAGCCCACTGGAAGCTGAAGAATGGGCTCAGAGTATTGAGGACGATCTGGCGGCAGCACAAGTGCCAGAGATTGCTTGGGTACGGGTTACGAAGCTGCAACTTACAGACAACGTCCGAGTATGGTGGAAGGCAGAAGAAAGCTGTTTTGCCCAGCCTATCGAATGGAACACTTTTCGCGACATTTTTGACACGAAGAACTTTCCAGAGACTGCCCGATTCGACATGGAGCAGCAATTCATCCACCTACAACAAGGTTCGATGTGGACCAAGTCTGTGGATGAGTATGATGCTGAGTTTACCATGCTCAGTAGGTTCGCGACACACTTGATACCGACTGCTGAGATTAGGTCCAGACGATTTCAGCAAGGGTTAGATCCGGAGATCCAAGCTGCCTTAGCTACAAGAGATTTCCCAACCCACGACCAGGCTCTGAAAACTGCCCGCCGATATGAGGTAGTGGTGAAGAAGAAGGGCAGACCTCAATCTGCCGGTGTAAGCGTCCTGCCACTCAGATGGCAGGAGGAGCCTCTTCCAGGCCACCGTTTAAACCTAGGAGACCAGAAGAAACAATTAACCGGCCAATTCTAGATTTTTGCTTTTACTCCAAAAGAGATGGACACCTGTGAAAGGACTGTAGGCGCGCAAAAGGCCTGTGCTTAGTTTGTGGCGTATCCAATCATAGAATTGGAACATGTCATTATAGACGCAACCCAGCTCTAACACACAACACTTATCCGCAGCGGCTAGCTATCAAAGCTCCAGCACCTCGTCTTGCTCTCCCAACTTCAGCTCCACCTCCATGTGGATCTCCTGCACAGCCTCCACACCAATTCCATCAGGCAATGAGGATCATGCCTCGAGGGCAGAGAAATATGCCCCGAAGACAGAGGAATGTGCTTCCATCTAGGAGGATTGTACCCCGGCGTCAGGCCTACACCTTAGCGGCCGTAGAAGCCGAGACTGTAGACCAAGGTAACCCTGGTAATTCCTTCACATCTTTCCAAAACTTTTGCATTCTTTCGTTCTTCCAAATATTTTTCATGCACTATCAACAGTTCTATCACCAAACTCTCCTTGAATCTGTTACACTTTCCTTTTATAAATTTCGAGGACGAAATTTTTATAAGGAGGGTAGAATGTAACAACCCTAAACTTTTTGTACATAATTTTTTTCAAAAATACAGAAAGGAACACCTAAGCCTGAGCACAAGTTATAAATTTAATTTGCTTTAGAACAGCAAGAAAACACTTGTAGCTCATTGGTAAAGCCTTGCACTGCTGTGACATAGCCCCTGTGTTCAAATCCCCCCAGCCACATTATTTTTATTGTTTTTTCTTTTAAACTTTTAGAAGCTCAAAGGTTTACACGTGCACTGCACGTAAAATGAAAAGTCACAATAAAAACAAACATGTGGAAAATGCTATTTGAACAGCCTTGGACACGTGGCCCCAATCCAAGCCCCATCCCCTCCAAGATGACCGGCGAGATCTTGATTTGGGCCGGCACCATTGGTCCAAACCGTACCAAATACCCCCAAAATTTAACCCTAGCACCTCTTGGCCTACCCCACTACCCCCATGTTGTTTAAGTTCTCTGCAATTATCCAGAGAGTGACAATTCCTCTCTTTAATCCATTTTTAATGCACATTTTAAATTCTCAATTCATTACCCTAAACCCTAATTTTCCCTATAAATATAACCCTACATTTTACCCCTCCTCATTCAGAAATCCCATGCCAAAACTCTTTAAAAAATTCTAAGTCCAAAAAGTTGTACAAGTGGAGTTAGCAAAGGTCAAAGTTCCGACGATGTTTCGGGAAGAATCTGGCGTCGAAACGACTCCCTGATGATTCTAATAGCTTCCACTATCTCTACTCTTTATTTCCAATCATTAAGCCCCACTTTCCCTCTTCTACTCCTATTAAAACGAAGTTTATTTTCAAAACTAGTCGGAAGCGGAGTTAATCCGACGTCCGTTTCTAATTCAACTAAAAACACCATTTATCTTAACAACAAATTTACATTCTTTTTGTATCTTGGTTAGAAATCATAAATAAACACAATAGAACAAGTTTCATCTCAAAATAACATGTATTGCAACTTCTATTTCATTTTTACGGTAAAATACCTCCATGTTTACATATGACATTGTTTTTTCATTTTGATCATATTACCTTTATAAAACTCACGGGGTAATGCCCTACCTCATCACAACACTCATTCTTGACATAGAACAATGACTTTTGGAACATTGGTTTGTGGGATAAATACGAGTTTATATTTAAATACCATAAACATTCAAAAACCGTTTTTTTAAAGGTATTAATTAATTCCTTCCAAATACGCCTCTACAACCCACTTTAGAGACCCCGATCGGAATGGTGCGGGTTATCGCACATTCTCGGGCCTATTAGTGCAAGATGCAGACCTCCTCACGAAGCATCTGATCTCGATGGAATTTTTAATGCAATTTTTAAGAAAAATGTGATTTCTACTTAATAAATAAAATTTATTTTTATTCATTATATATATAAATATTATCAAAATATCTACTTTAAATATATTATATGTATATTCCATATTTTCTAAATCATAATAATCATAAATTCTATGAAACTACCATTACAAATCAATACAATTTCAATATTACACTAAAATACCATATACAATACAATCTAGGTTCTATTCACTAGAAAACTTTATTTTATAAAAGATACATCTATGAAAACCCTAAAGACGATAAATAAATACTTGAGGTGTATTTTTAAAATATATCAAAACTATTTTTCATAAAACCCCCTCAAGTTATATTAATTTACAATAAGGGCCCTAGTAAATATAGGTTTAAGCGGAACCAGTTCTCTTGAGCCTCAGGGAGCCGAAGAATATGGGTGTTTGCCTATTTAAGGTAGACAGACTAAAAACGGTGTTATCAATACGGTAATTGTCTTGGAAAAAGACACAAATCATGCCGTCCATGTGCAGCAGTTACCGATAACACTAAAACTAATTCAAGACTTCAATTCTGTTTAAAGTGTCTGACTCAGGCAGAGTATCAGTCAAATCAATCTATCCTTGAATATGATTCAAGTATAACTCCAATTCAACATAAATCCATGAATACCAGAATACAATCTATATCTCGACCGAACCGAACTATGGATATACTCTAATTACATGACTATCCATTTATATCCATTTTGTTACATGATATCATTGTTTCGGCAAGTCGAATACAACCATTCTTTATATCATACAATCAATACAAAATACATTACGGGGTATTAAAAGGGGTAGACTGGGAATGTGTTAAAAGTGGCACGAGATGGTCACTAAAAGACGTAACTTTACATCCATGCCGTTGTTCCGTGGTTTTATCGACGGAGCCTTGTACTACAACAACAATTGAGCCTTTTATCCCAAGCATATGGGGTAGGCTACATGAACCAACATGAGAATCACGCCGGGTCCAGCATATGAATCCTCTGTCTCCACTCACTTCTATCGAACAATATACTTTCATTGAGTCCTTTGGCAACCATATCGTTTCGTATCACCTCCATCCATGTTTTCTTCGGTCTCCCTTTTGCCCTTTTGCCATTGCCAAATTCCACGGTGTAAGTTAGACTCCTCTCGTATACACTGGCATATTCTGTACCAAGCTATAAACAACTGCTTTAATATAACAATCAAACATTATACAGTTATATTCTCTTTTCCGTCTATTCTACTTCTCTTTTTCTTTTGGACTTACCAAGCGATTGTTCGCTGACGACATTCCTATTTCTCTTCTTTCTTTGGAATGTTGTTAGGAGGGCCCGACGCTGATGAGTTCGAGACCATCCAGGAGCACTTAGAGCCGACCATTGAGTAGCACGACCATTAGGCTTTACTTGTACATACTTTTCATTTCAGTTATGCCATTGTTTAGGCATTGCATTCCAGACTTGTATTGTAAAGAAATGTTAAATAAATAAAAGTTGGTGTTCCTTTACATCTCTTCTTGTGTACTTTATTATATTGCTTAGTTACGCTTAGCGTGTTTACTTCTGGGTAAATACGTAGCGGGCCGGTCGCGTCTCCTTACCCGTACTCTGGGAAGCGGGGCGTGACACAAATAGTCCTATGCTGATACTTCTCGAGACATTTCCTGGCCAAGTAAGCCAGTCTTTCACAATGCCACATGTAGACGAAGTCAATCTCTAATCTCTGCATGCGTGCCAAGCAACTGACCCTGGGTCTAATCTCAATCATTATAGAATTGTGGAAAGAACCCATCATGTCTCCTGCCGATCTCATTTATCCAATCTTCCCGGAACTAGAACTCCTTAATGAATCCACTTCCGTTTTCGGAACAACTGCAATCTTATCAAGACTTTCCTCTGAAAGTGTAGTCATACACGCCTCTGCATACTCATTGAATCTCTAGAATCGACAGGGAAGAACAACTGTGCATGAAGACTTTGCACCAATCTCCTGTTCCATTACTCTCCAGTATCGGTCAAATAAGGAGCGTATCGCGATAGTTATGCGAATTGCAAGTCATACTCGGCCATGATCAAGCCCGGAGGCTTACACAAAAACTCGAAAATATGAATCCGGCATCTCTGACACTTTATGAAAGAATCTGGCTAACCCACCTTCGAGAACTTGTCCCAATTCGTTGGAGGAAAACTCACTACACGGTCTCTCTCGAGCGACTCATATCAGATATGAGCAAGACCCATAAAAAGAAGCTAGTCAACTTCACCGATCTAGTATTGGAGCGCCACAACGAATTCAATATCCTAGCCATCATACCTATGAATGACTACGAATCCTCTGGCCTATCTATATTTGTAAATATTGGCGACTTTTAACTTCATGAACTCTGGAGCAACACCTCGATAATCTCAGCAACGGTTGGTACAACTATCTGAATAGTAGGCAACACAACGATTTTCGGAGTAGGGTAAACATCATGCCTCCACGTCCGGCTGGTCTCCAGCAATGACCCGACCTTCTGGTGCGGATCCCGAAGAAAACTTGCTTCAAAATTAGAAATCCGATCATATAAGGATAACCAACATGTTCCTATATTACCGGAATATCACCCTGGTCAGTCCTCTTCCAAGACAAGTCTGACCTGACCGTGTCTCTAACCGCAGCCCTCTTGGGTTGCGTAGACATGGTGACTGGAACAACCAACATGTATCGATGATGATAGATCAACTGAACGAATAGAACAAAGATCTCAAGATATACATCCTAAGGTAACTTAGGTGAAATATCGTATCGTAAATATACCGCGGAACATATATACGGTACGTCACTCTACTTAGTACCTACTCCATCAACCAAGGTCAACCTATGTAATGAAAGTTTGGGTATAAAACCCCCAAATTCAAGTCTATGTTCCGTAAGGTCAAGCCTAGATAACGAAAGTGTATGCCTAAACTCCACATAGTCAAATCTAGACTCGAATAAAGGTTAAACCAAACGCTCTGATACCAACTTTGTCACAACCCGAAAGTGGCACGTGACCAGCACTTAAATCACGTGAAATCAAAAGACGTTGATGCGGTCCAAGAAAGCTGAAAACCCGGAATCTAAACCTTTTTACGAAAATATTGGAGGTGAACTTTAAAATAGTCATTAGATGGAATCAATTTGAAATAAACATTTAAGTCTAAATAAGTATGTTTGAAAAGCATCTTTGACGTTTTAAAAATCGACAACGTCTCCTTTGTAAATTTTGAATATAACCAGATACAAGCATAATAATATAAAAAGTATCATAACGGGAGCTAGCTTTCACGCCCAAACGGCGGAGCAACCAAACAGACAATATAAGACGCCCAATGGCAAAGAAAGGAAAAGCAAAACCAAAACAACAATAATAAAAAGGTCGACTCCAATTAGTGCGACGCTCACAAATACATAACTCTAAGTCTCGCTTATAAATCCATAATTTTACAAGTTCTGGGTTGATAGAGTTTTACTACATACAAAAGAATACATATATAAATAAGTGTGGGTATGATACAACAGTATCCCACCTACCAAAGCAATCACCGAAAGAAATGTATGCCGTAAGCCGCTGATGATCCAAGCGGTATATCCTGCAAGAAACTGGGGCACAACGGGGGTGAGTTGCCAACTCAGTGAATAAAAGTAAATCACAAGTTAGAAATCGAAATGCACAACGATATCCTAGGGCATAAGTATAGTACTATCATATACTGTACTAATATATATATATATATATATATATATATAGAGAGAGAGAGAGAGAGAGAGAGAAATGGAGGAAAGAGGCCATAGAAGAGGATTTCCACCTGTTCATATCAGATTTTTGCATTTTTATACCGCCCAATTTTTATCATATTGCTTATCGGCAGGTACTCTTGAGCCGTGTTTGCTAGTTTATTGCAGGATACAGCTTCTCAGCTCTAAATAGTGAAATTCATGGAAAAGCACGACAAATTCTGGATTACTGCCAACTACAGATAAAACACGGGTCTCCGCTCTCTATCCGTATGTTGCCGCACACCAGTTTAAGAGACAAAATGGAAAATCAATGTCATATTCATTCACAAAGCACAATGTCAACACAAGATCCAACATGTTTACGCAGAGCTCAAGAAAAATCATGGCAAAAGATCCACATCAAATCACCTTTTGATTTGCTGAAATTCTGGAAAATTTGTGAAGAGCTTCTGAGAAAAATCATATACCAGACTGAAGGACATAGAAAAAAAGGAAAAACCACAAAACACGAGGGGCTAATTCCACTTAATGGCCACGGTTCCGCGGCATAAGCGCGCTTAGGCTGCGGAACCGCAGCGGTATTGACTCTACATAAGGAGAATTTTCAGGGGCAGTTTTGGCATTTCATGTAGGGACAGATTGTTGCCCTAGATTTTCAGTTTCCTTCCTATAAATAGCCCAGAACAATGCCAAGTGAAGGGTGCTTATTCTTGTATTTAGATTTTAGAATACATGTTGTTGTTCTTCTTTCTCTTCTCATCTCTTCTCCATTAAAAACTTGTAGTGAGCTTTTGTGAGTAAAGGATGAATAAAGGAGTTCTTTTTGTTACCATGCTTGCCTTGTTATTTTGTTAATTATAATTGCTTGTATTTTTCATTTGTTAATTTAGTTGTTGTTATTTGTTGTTTGTTTCTTTCTTGTTCTCTTTTTCTTTATCCTTAAACAACAATGATGCTTAAGCTTGATCCTTGCCAAAGTGAGGTCTCAATTAGCTAGTTGTAATTTTCTAAACTCTTTTTTTCTATCTTCCTCCTTTGTTTTATTTTCCTTTTTCTTATAATGGGTGAGTAGTTTCCATACTTGTTAGGATAGGATAAGGAAAGTTTGAGAGAAGGAAATCTCTCTCACTCTTTCCTTGCCCAACATCTTAATTCGGACTCCCGTTAATTGAACCACAATCCGCTCCCTACGGCCCCCTATCCTACATGATAGCGGTGATTCCTTAGTGAGACCGGTTGTGGTTGAATTAACCGGAGGTTAAGGCTAAGAGCCAAGAACGGACGGACAAGCACCAAAAGGAAGAACTTAAGCGTTGGAAAGCCTAGCTTATACTCGCAAGTTCCTTCCTAGTCGTGCTAATCCCCGTTATTGCCGATTACCATAACACTGATATTAAGAGTGGCAACGAAAGAAGTGAGCGACTCCTAACTCAAACTAACCTAATCCTAATCCTAACAAGCTCTCTTTACATATCATTTTAGCACATAGTTAATCTAAAAACAAACCTGGACATTTGGACTTAACTCGTTAAAGCACATAGAAAAAGATTCCCATCTCCCTGTGGACGACCCGTACTCAACCGGCTAGCTACAAGCGAAACCTTCTTGATTGCGGTAATAAAATTGAACACGCAAAAACTCTATCAATCAAATGGCGCCGTTGCCGGGGAGACGGTAGTTTATTTCTTTTTGTAATTTCAGGTTAATATGTGAATATAAATCTAACCGAAAAACAAAACAAAAAAATATACATTGTAAAAAAACCATCTTGTTATTTTTAATTAGTTTTTGTGCAAGTGTGCAGGATAAAACGAAGTTCGAGTTCAGTGCCAAAGACGTGGGAAGTTAGACCCATATCTTTGCGGCTACACCGCGGGTGAACAAGACGGAAAAGACGGTCTATTGAAAGATTCTAGAGCAGATCCAGTAAGCAAATCAAGATTCAGGAGCTCCAGAAAAGAAGAGGACATCCAAGACAGCACACACCAGAATTCCAGAGCCCCAACTCTACTATCTTGCCGCGGAACTGTGGCATAAGCAAGCTTAGGCCACGGAACCGCGGCTGTGTGGTTCCTTCAAGGTGCCAAATTGTCTGTGAGTATCTCTCTCCTCTCCCCCACTCCTCTGAACTCCACTGGACTGTGTTTTCTGCAGCATTCTTTGCGCAAACTCTCTTCCCCTTCCAATAAATTGTTCTTGTGCAGGATTCTTTGCGCCGCGCTTAAAAATTAAAAATTGATTGCAGTTGATTGTTATTGCTTTGCATTTATTAATACGGACTTTAAGGGGCTTGAAACCAATCCAGATCGGGTGGGGATTTCATCACCCTTCCCAGGACCCCAGAAATCACAAAAAGCATATGCATTGACCATTGCTTAAATTAAAAAATACTAGACTCGGCCCTAAGGACTTCGCGCTCAATAGGACAGAGGACTAGTTGCAGGCATCGGCCGTTTATCCTATCCTGACTTTGCGGTGTCTAGGAAAGTGTGTCCAAGGCAAGTGGTTAATTAATTAGGACCACTACTTACGTAGTGGGGAGTCTCCCACTTACCTGGCACTTACCTGGCCGCAATTGGCGGAGAAGAGGCGGTTTGAGGTCCTATTTCTAGCCCTTTGGAACAGTTAGGAGCTGTCTAGCTGACCTAGGTGACCCTAGATCTAGGTGTGATTGTGCAATTCTTGTTTGTGATTGTTTGAAGACGTAAGTCCGTACATATTTCTGTAAATCTCTTTCTAAAAAAAAGAAAAAAAAACACAAAAAACCAAAAACTTTTATAAAAACTTGCCCTTTGTCGCCAAAATCCCATTTTTTCACCCACCACCCATCGTATTTCTCCATTGACGTTTTCTTACCCTCACCTTCTCCTCTTTGACTATATTAAACTCGTTTAGTATATGTCCGCTTGGACTCGGGACACTAGCGCCCGCCTAGTCCGCGTTACGTTAGTCGCTACCGACACGCGATCGACTCAGACGTCGAAACTCCGCCCATGCCTCTTTCACCCTTACCTTTGCCGGCCAACTCCGACGTTGACTGGAATTCTATTCATACATCCTCACCTTCACCATCACCAACCTCCTCTTCCGCGATGTCAGGATTTAATCCAAACATCCCTACAACTCCCCCGGGATTGATTCGACCTCCTATGGATGCGAATAACCCACCACCACTGCCTGTCGTAGCGCCACAGCGAATCGCGCTCCAGGATCGTTTCTATCCCACCCGCTCTGCACTTCCCACCCGTCTTTCCTTTCCACCGGCCAATGGGGATAATTTTGAAATTAAGCCCCACTTCATTAACATGCTTCCGAAATTTCATAGGCTTGAATCTGAAGATGCCTATATCTTCATCAACAAGTTTCAAAATGTTTGTGCCATGATGAAAACCACCCAGCTGTCAGACGATGCTATACGGCTACGGGTCATTCCGTTCACTTTGTACGATCTTGCTGAAAAATGGCTGTATAGCACCGCTTCCCACTCCATAACCAGTTGGGACGAGTTTGTGAAAGCGTTTTTCAAGAAATTCTATCCGAATCATAAAACCGTGAGGATCCGTAACGAAATCAACCAATTCTCCCAGCTTCCTACTGAACCCTTCTGAAAGTGCTTTGACCGGTATAAAGACCTTCTTGTTCAGTGCCCTCACCATGGTATTGAGAAATGACAACTTTGCCAAACCTTATACGAGGGCCTGAACCCAGCAACCAAGCAGTTGTTGGAAACCATTTGTCAGGGCCACTTCCTATCGAAATCTGACGAGGAAGCGTGGCAATTCTTCGACGACCTTGCGGAACAAACGCTTCAATGGGAGAGCACCAGACCAACTTCTTCTTGTTTTTCCTCCACTTCTACTGGTCAATCTAGGGTAGGCATTCACCAACTTGATGCCTTTATTGCGATGAAAGCTGAAATGGCTGCAATAACGAGAAAACTTGAAGCAATAGAGAGCAAATTTTCATCTCCTGCTCCTGCCCCTGTTCTTCCCCTTCATACCATTTGTGCTTGTTGTTCCGATCCTTCTCACTTAACCGAAGAGTGTCCTTACAATCCACCATCTCAAGGAAAGGATCAGGTTAATGCTGCATTTCAGCAAAGACCGAGAAATGATCTATACTCTTCCACCTACAATCCCGGTTGGAGGAACCACCCCAATTTCTCCTGGAATCAGAATCAACATCAATTCCAAGGCAACAATTTCCAGAGGCCCCCTCCTCCGCAACAACAAGCGCAACAACAAACTCAACATCAATTTCAGCAGCCCTTCCAACCCCAACCTTTTCAAAATCAAATGAACAACTTTGCACCCAACAATTCTTTTCCTCAAAACAACTTTGTTCCGTCAAACAACGATAAGGTTTCCTCGCTAGAACGAAGTCTGGAGGCGTTCATTAAACAATCGACACAATCCACCGCAAACATCCAGTCGTCTATTCAGTCTTTGGTGCAACACACTGCTGCACACGGGCAAAGCATCAAGACCATCGAGGCCCAGATTGCACAGCTGAATGCGGCGTTAAGCGAGCGAGAGAAGGGAAAGCTTCCATCTCAACCACTCCCAAATCCCGGTCACCCACATAATGTACATGTTGCTCTTGAACAACAGAACCATAATGTGAGTGCCGTGACTACGTTGAGATTGGGAAGGATGCTGCACAACAACATCGGCACAACAATTGAGGATAATGACACTCCGGCCGCTTCTTCTTCTTCTTCTTCTTCTTCTCCTTCCTCATCTTCTGAGCCTATTCTTCATTTTTCAAAAGGCTCTCCTTCTTCTTCTTCTGCTCTGAACGGACCCACTTCTCACTCCACGAAAACACAAGCTCTGGGATCCGTTCCAGCTCAACAATCTCCTCCACAAGTATTGGACTCAACCAATTTTAAAAACGTTCCATTTCCAAACCGGTTGAGGTCCAATAAACAAAATCCACAAATGGAGAAGATTCTGGAGTTGTTTAAGCAGGTTAATATCAACATTCCCCTTTTAGATGCTGTCCAACAAGTTCCGTCCTACGCGAAAATCTTAAAGGACTTATGCACGAAAAAGAGGAAATCTCAGGTACCTAAGAAAGTTTTCTTGGCTAGTGCTGTGAGTGATACTCTTACCCAATCTTTACCGCAAAAACGGAAGGAACCGTGACTACGTTGAGATTGGGAAGGATGCTGCACAACAACATCGGCACAACAATTGAGGATAATGACACTCCGGCCGCTTCTTCTTCTTCTCCTTCCTCATCTTCTGAGCCTATTCTTCATTTTTCAAAAGGCTCTCCTTCTTCTTCTTCTGCTCTGAACGGACCCACTTCTCACTCCACGAAAACACAAGCTCTGGGATCCGTTCCAGCTCAACAATCTCCTCCACAAGTATTGGACTCAACCAATTTTAAAAACGTTCCATTTCCAAACCGGTTGAGGTCCAATAAACAAAATCCACAAATGGAGAAGATTCTGGAGTTATTTAAGCAGGTTAATATCAACATTCCCCTTTTAGATGATGTCCAACAAGTTCCGTCCTACGCGAAAATCTTAAAGGACTTGTGCACGAAAAAGAGGAAATCTCAGGTACCCAAGAAAGTTTTCTTGGCTAGTGCTGTGAGTGATGCTCTTACCCAATCTTTACCGCAAAAACGGAAGGAACCTGGCTGTCCTACGATTTCTATTACCATTGGGGATAAGAACATCAACCACGCACTATTAGATCTTGGTGCCAGTGTTAACCTGCTTCCGTACTCAGTATATGAGCAATTAGGTGTAGGAGAGCTGAAACCCACACACTGTACTCTCCAAATAGCCGACCGATCAATCACCCATCCTAGGGGTGAGCTGGAGGATGTGTTAATTAAGGTTGGGGACTTCATATTCCCCGTTGACTTCATTGTATTAGACACACATCCTGTAGCTAACCCCCAGAATCAAATTCCGGTGATACTCGGTCGCCCATTCCTTGCAACCTCAAATGCTGTGATCAATTATCGCAATGGTTCGATGAACCTATCTTTTGGAAATATGACAATTGAACTCAACATTTTTAGGTTGGGGAATCAGCCCACCGAACCTAATGCTCATATACTAGACGTTTGCTCGATCCAGGAGATCACCCCAGAAGAGTGTGAAATCGAGGAGTTTTTGTTCGATCACGATAACCTTAACGCCACTAGTGCGTTCCTCTTCGAACCTACTGCTGTTTCTGCGCCCGATAATGACTTTGAGTGTTTCACTTTCTCGAACGATCTTAGCCACTCACCACCCGAGTTTGAATCCTTCGAATTTCCGGATGAGTTACCTGAACCATCCAACTCGGTCGCTTACACTCGTTTTGAACCTTTGCTGGAATCCTTTGAGTTCGAGACCTTTTCACCAATCTTGCCTTCAATCGTTTCACCTCCAACGCTTGAACTCAAGCCTTTGCCGTCTCACCTTAAGTACGCTTATTTGGGTGAGAACGAGACCCTCCCTGTTATCATCTCGACTTCTCTAGCTCCAGAGCAAGAGAGAGCCCTTCTTGCAGTCTTGCACAGCAATAGGCAAGCTTTTGGCTGGTCCATGGCGGACATCAAGGGGATTAGTCCCCTGATCGTTGAACATCACATTCATCTGATGGATGATGCCAAACCAGCCAGGGATCCACAAAGGCGTCTTAACCCAGTCATGAAGGAGGCTGTGAAAAAGGAGATCGTAAAATGTCTAGATAGTGGTATCATTTACCCTATCTCTGATATCTAGTGGGTTAGCCCCATTCACGTTGTTCCCAAGAAATCAGGCATAACGGTCATCACTAACGAGGCGAACGAGTTAATCCCTACTCGCACCCAAACTGGGTGGCGAGTATGCATCGATTACAGAAAACTCAACACCGCAACACGGAAGAACCACTTTCCGCTACCTTTCATTGACCAAATGCTTGAACGATTGGCCGGACACGAGTACTACTGCTTTCTTGATGGCTACTCCGGCTATAATCAGATTCCCATCGCTAAAAAAGACCAGGACAAGACCACATTCACTTGTCCTTTCGGCACGTTTGCATATCGTCGCATGCCCTTTGGGTTATGCAATGCGCCCGCTACCTTCCAGCGGTGTATGATGGGAATCTTTTCAGACATGGTGGAAAAATTCCTGGAGATCTTCATGGACGATTTCTCCATCTTCGGCGATTCCTTCAATGAGTGTTTGCTGCATCTCGACGCTGTCCTTACCCGATGTAAGGACAAGAACCTCACTTTGAATTGGGAGAAGTGCCACTTCATGGTGCGTGAAGGTATTGTCTTAGGACATATCATTTCGAAAAATGGCATAGAGATTGATAAAGCGAAGATTGAGGTCATTTCCAATCTCCCTCCTCCCAGATGCGTCAGAGACATCCGAGCCTTCCTTGGCCATGCCAGTTTCTATAGACGGTTCATCAAGGACTTTAGCAAGATTGCTAGACCCTTGACTCTTCTACTGGTCAAGGACACGCCATTCGACTTCAACTCGAGCTGTGTGACTGCGTTCGAGTCATTAAAAAGCTCACTCACTTCTGCTCCCGTTCTTTCTTCTCTTGACTGGACGCACCCATTTGAGATTATGTGCAATGCATCCGACTTTGCCATTGGTGCTGTCCTTGGACAACACATCAACAAGATGCCGCACGTAATCTATTATGCTAGCCGAACCCTGAACGACGCCCAACTGAATTATACAACAACTGAGAAGGAATTCTTGGCTGTTGTATTTGCTTTAGAAAAGTTCAGGCCTTACCTCATCGGCTTTCCAGTCATTGTCTACACAGACCATTCTACTCTGCGCCATCTTTTTGCGAAGAAAGATGCAAGATCTCGGCTGATACGTTGGATCCTCTTGCTTCAAGAGTTTGACCTTGTCATCAAGGACAAAAGAGGATGTGAAAACGTAGTCGCCGACCATCTCTCACGACTTCATTCTTCGCCTTCGCTTCATATTCTGATCAACGACGTTTTTCCGGATGAACAACTCTTGACAGTATCTTGCGAACCCTGGTTCGCAGATATTGTGAACTATTTGGCCACAGGATTACTACCGACTGAATGGTCACGTCAGGACAGACTTCGATTCTTATCCCAAGTAAAACACTTTTACTGGGACGAACCCTATCTGTTCAAGTACTGTCCCGACCAGATTATTCGTCGGTATGTCCCTGACGATGAATTCAAGAGTGTGCTGTCATTTTGCCACGATCAAGCATGTGGCGGGCATTTTGGCCCCAGAAAGATAGCTGAGAAGATCTTGCAGTGTGGTTTCTACTGGCCACAACTCTTCAAAGACGCTCATGACTACTGCAAGACTTGCTCCTGGTGCCAACACTTGGGCCGGATATCCAGGAGGAACGAGATGCCGCTCCAACCAATCTTGGTTGTGGAGATTTTCGACGTTTGGGGGATAGATTTCATAGGGCCGTTTCCCAGCTCTTTTGGGAACTTGTACATCCTTCTCGCTGTTGATTACGTCTCTAAGTGGGTCGAGGCTGTGCCCAGCCGGACTAACGACAACAAGGTTGTCGTTAGGTTTCTTAAAGAAAACATTTTCTCCCGGTTTGGGCATCCCCGAGCGATCATTAGCGACAATGGAACTCATTTCTGCAATAAAACTTTCGAGGCCTTGATGCGGAAATATTCCATTAATCATAAGCTATCTACGCCCTACCACCCCCAAACCTGTGGGCAAGCCGAAATTTCAAATCAGCAAATCAAGCAGATACTGGAGAAGACGATTTCCAAGAACCGTAAGGATTGGTCACTGAAACTCACTGATGCCCTTTGGGCATTTCGAACCGTTTATAAGACCGATCTTGGCATGTCTCCCTATCGGCTTGTGTACGGAAAGGCTTGCAACCTCCCTGTGGAAATAGAGTATCGCGCATTTTGGGCGATAAAAAAGCTGAATCTGTCTCTCGGAGATGCGGGCAGCCATCGGAAGCTGCAGTTGAACGAATTGAGCGAGTTTAGGGATGAGGCTTACGAAAACGCGATTGTCGTTAAGAACCGAACGAAGGTGTTTCACGATAAACACCTTTTGCGCAAAACTTTCGTACCTGGTCAACAGGTACTACTTTACGACACCCGGCTGCATTTCCATCCAGGTAAGCTCAGATCTCGCTGGAAAGGGCCATAGTTTGTGCGGAATGTGTATCCGCATGGCGCTGTGGATTTGGAGAATCCAAAGGACGGTTCATTTTTCAAAGTAAACGGACACCGACTTAAACCGTACCTTAGCGCTGAACCAACAGAGGAGCTCCTGGTCTTACAGGAGCTGGTTTACCCTGCATAATCTTCCTCTGCCTACCACCAGATTTCGGTTATCCAGCCAAGAACAGTGGACACTGTTCCAAATAAGTTTGTGGGTATGTATATACCTTTTTGTATATATTTGTGAATATTCTTTTCCATTTTTACTATTTTTCTTTTCTCTAAAAACAAAAAAAAATTTGTGTATATCTAACCGACAATTTTGACCCTTCAATGATCTCTTCATGCAATGACAGTGAGGACACTGTCCAGTTTAAGTTTGGGGGTACGCTCGGTACGCATTTCTAACCTTCGCATTCATATGTATATTTTGCATCTGCATACTAAAATCCATAAAATCCATAAAAATCAGAAAATTTTCTAAAAACATAAAAACTTTTCTGTCAAGTTAGCTAGTGGGAGAACTCTGATTCAACATTTCGATGGTTTTGTTTGATATGATAAGAATAACTGAATCTTATTTTTAGATTTTGAAAACCTGAAAGATAACTCTCCTTTGAAGTTAACTATAGCTGATATACGTCTTTACATCACACTACATATGTCGTGAGTTTTGGAAATTAGATGACAAGTCTTTTATGTCTAAAAACTTTTAAATGGATAAATGATTTTCTGAGGATCAAATAGGTTTGTTCTGAAATAAGTAATATCAAGAATAGTTTATGAAGTGAAGTGAATATGAAGGAATGTTATTGATGCCTTAATTGGAACTAAGTCTGAAAAATAACCCATCTGGAACTTGATTGGAATGATTACACACCGAACCCACTAAAACACGTCTTTTATCCAAAAGAATAATTGAACTGCCGGTTATATCTCCGTTCACATTAAATTATCATGATTTTCACGCTAAATTGTCTTTTGTTTTTGGGCCTAGGTAACTTGAGTAATTAAGTCCGCTGGGGTGTCTCTACACCGAATGCCCTAAAGCCAACTGGTTTGGGTGCATTAGCCCAAAGATCGTTAAGAAGCCTAGAAAGTCCAGATTAAAACAAAGTCAAGCAAGTGTTCTCTCCGAGTTAAAATTCCTAACGGTTCTTTATGTGAGAATAATCTTGACAAAAGACAGGTTTTTATAAAAAATATTTCTAGCGGAGATATGAAGGTTTTATTCTATGATAAAGACTATTGCACGTTCGCAGAGGTGTGTATGAAATGAAAACAAGAAAAAGATGGAGTGAAAAATAAGACCTAGTTTCCTGTTAGGGAAGATAGAAATTCTGAAGTTGAAACTTTACTGGAAAACGAAACTTGAAAAATGCTTAACTCTTTATAAAACTTATGTGATCCTTTTAAAAATTTTATCTGGGCTTTATTGTGTGACATGATGACTTTAATCGATCCTTCTGGAACTTAACGACACTATTTGTACTGCACGTAAAGCCATATAAAATCTTAAGTTAAAAAAGAAGCGAGGTATGAAAAATAAAGGTTCGATAGTCTAGACTTAGGATAATAGAATTATTATTTTCTGAAACAAAACCTTAGGGTTTGAATCATAGTTATTTTGCAAAGCTAGCTTGACCGGATTTTGTGGGTAGTATCTGCTGAAAACCCTCAGGAGACAACACTCCTCCTACTAGAGACACCTAAAGGTTTAACGGCTTGTTGCACATGCTCAGTGCAATCGCGTTCCCTGCGAAAGTGAGGTTAGGAATTTTTTGTGAATAAATTGGCTTTGCTCGGGACGAGCAAATGATAAGTTTGGGGGTATTTGTTCATATCAGATTTTTGCATTTTTATATCGCCCAATTTTTATCATATTGCCTATCGGTAGGTACTCTTGAGCCGTGTTTGCTAGTTAATTGCAGGATACAAGTTCTCAGCTCTAAACAGTGAAATTCATGGAAAAGCACGACAAATTCCGGATTACTGCCAACCACAGATAAAACACGGGTCTCCGCTCTCTATCCGTATGTTGCCGCACACCAGTTTAAGGGACAAAATGGCAAATCAATGTCATTTTCATGCACAAAGCACAATGTCAACACAAGATCCAACATGTCTACACGGAGCTCAAGAAAAATCATGGCAAAAGATCCACATCAAATCACCTTTTGATTTGCTGAAATTCTGGAAAAATTGTGAAGAGCTTCTGAGAAAAATCATATACCAGACTGAAGGACATAGAAAACCAGGAAAAACCACAAAACACGATGGGCTAATTCCACTTAATTGCAGCGGTTCCGCGGCATAAGCGCGCTTAGGCCACGGAACCGCAGCGGTATTGACTCGGCAGAAGAAGAATTTTCAGGGGCAGTTTTGGCATTTCATGTAGGGACAGATTGTTGCCCTAGATTTTCAGTTTCCTTCCTATAAATAGCCCAAAACAATGCCAAGTGAAGGGTGCTTATTCTTGTATTTAGATTTTAGAATACATGGTGTTCTTCTTCTTCTTCTTCTCGTCTCTTCTCCATTAAAAACTTGTAGTGAGCTTTTGTGAGTGAATGATGAATAAAGGAGTTCTTTTTGTTACCATGCTTGCCTTGTTATTTTGTTAATTATAATTGCTTGTATTTTTCATTTGTTAATTTAGTTGTTGTTATTTGTTGTTTGTTTCTTTCTTGTTCTCTTTTTTTTTATCCTTAAACAACAATGATGCTTAAGCTTGATCCTTGCCAAAGTGAGGTCTCAATTAGCTAGTTGTAATCTTCTAAGCTCTTTCTTTCTATCTTCCTCCTTTGTTTTATTTTCCTTTTTCTTATAATGGGTGAGTAGTTTCCATACTTGTTAGGGTAGGATAAGGAAAGTTTGAGAGAAGGAAATCTCTCTCACTCTTTCCTTGCCCAACATCTTAATTCGGACTCCCGTTAATTGAACCACAATCCACTCCCTACGGTACCCTATCCTACATGATAGCGGTGATTCCTTAGTGAGACCGGTTGTGGTTGAATTAACCGGAGGTTAAGGCTAAGAGCCAAGAACGGATGGACAAACACCAAAAGGAAGAACTTAAGCGTTGGAAAGCCTAGCTTATACTCGCAAGTTCCTTCCTAGTCGTACTAATCCCCGTTGTTGCCGATTACCGTAATACCGATATTAAGAGTGGCAACGAAAGAAGTGTGCGACTCCTAACTCAAACTAACCTAATCCTAACCCTAACAAGTTCTCTTTACATATCATTTTAGCATATAGTTAATCTAAAAACAAACCTGGACATTTGGACTTAACTCGTTAAAGCACATAGAAAAAGATTCCCATCTTCCTGTGGACGACCCGTACTCAACCGGCTAGTTACAAGCGAAACCGTCTTGATTGCGGTAATAAAATTGAACAGGCAAAAACTCTATCAATCGCCACCTATGGCGTCGAAAAAATACAACCTCCACCATATTTTTCCGACGATCAGCATCCATCATCATCATCGTTATCATCTAAGATATGCATATACCAAATTTCATGTGATTCCACCACTTTTTCACCGTTGAATTAGCAATGTAAAAAGTTCTATTGTCGGTAAACCATTAATTTTGCACCAACTAAATCAACGGTGAAAAATGGTATAATCACATGAAATTTGGTGTATCCACATCTTAGATGATAAAGATGGTAGTGATGTATACCGATCGTGGAAAAAAATCATGGAGGGTATATTTTTCCGACGCTATAGGAGGAAATTCCCTCTTATGGCACCTTTCCTCCATTAACCTCATATATATATATATATATAATGCATAAGTACCATAAATGCAACACTATCAATCACATGGACCTAAAATATAACATCTCATATGTATATGACTTGTATTCATGTATAAGCCCATAAGGTAGCCAAAAATACGTATGTAAAACCTCTTATTAATATAGCCGTGGAATACGTATGTCATGGCATAAAAGCAGACATAATAGTATAAAATATAATATGTTTCTTATTTAAGATATACGTCTTGCTGTTTAGTAAAGAGTTTTAAGAGGTTTACAGTTTTAAAGATCCCTGTATCATTTTAGACATGTCAAAATAATGAGACTATAGGTCGTTATAGAAATCCTTTTTATATGTATCCACCGGTAAAATAGTACTCAGGTATTGTCTCCCGGATCAGTTCTGGTCGGCTACAATAACGCATAAACTATAACGGTATACCTCGAATGATCGCAACACATCAATATATGGGTGTTCAGCATCGACACCCTAAATTATCAAATCTCTCATGTCCATCACCGAAACGCAAAATCCTCAAATCTCTCGTGTCCATCACTGACACGCAAATCCAGATATCGTCGACACCGTCTCAACAGATCGGTCGCCCGTAGATATCTCTAGCCCCGGCCAATATCCCCTGGATATCCGCCATGCTCATATCTATCTCCGATATCGAGTGTCCTCGCTAGGCTCTCCGCCTCTATCGTGGCTTTCCTGCCCCTCGGTCTCGACTCGGTTCTACCATGTATCCGACTATATATCGCCCCCTCACTCAGTCTGGACATGTAACATGTCTGTAACCGTATAGCCCCCACTCGGTTCGGAATAAAATCCAATCAGAAAACATAAAACTCATGGTGGACGTCAACTCATCATATCCAGAAATATCAAGTGAGAAAGAAGAATAATTGTATATATCACTCTGATTATATTATATATATATATAGCAGCGTCCCATACCACTGATATATATCATCGAAAGTAAAAACATCATAAAACACATAAGAATCGAATACGAATACCTATATTACTGATATTCACAATAACTCAACAGGTAATAAAGGCACAGTACATAAGTATAGTCAAGCATGCAAACAAATGTAACAGTTCTACTATGTCATGGCAATACTAACGATGTATAGTGTAGCATACGCGTCTGTGCTCGTGTAGCATGACAATCATTAGTATTTGTGCAAGTGTTCTATAAGTATTTAAAACAGAAAGTAATTCTACCCATATCCGTAGTATATAATTACAATCAAATTTCCGGATATTGGGAATTCATAATACCTCGTATTGGCATTTACATACACGTCGCATGGTATAGCGGTCCTACAGTGTCATGGAACTACCAATGAGGTGTAGTGTAACATATGTGTCTGTGCTCGTGCAACATAGTACGCATTGGTAATTATGCAGTGTTCTATCGGTATGTTCGTATAACAGATAACGTATACAATCGGTAAGCGTATCGTGAACATATAAAGAAAATCTAAGTGTATCGCGTAATTATTAACATAACTAATTACTATGAACTATACTATTATCCTTGAAAATGGAACGAAACGTTATTTTGAAATAAAGAAGCTGCATTAAGTTAAAAATAGATATTCGTTTTGGAAAATAGCACACATCCTTGTCATTTATCATTTAAAATGGAAAACGAATCGTTGGTATTTAAAACATTATAGCTCACTCAAACATAACGTCCCAAGTCGGAATAATTCATGACTCCACGAGTCCAAAAGAAACTTGGGCATATTCGGCACACTATCTGCATTATCACAAGTAAGGTATGATCTCTCGTACTATACCCATCCAATACCATATCCATATCGTACGGATCTATCGTCACGTACGTATGTTACCATAACCATATATTAAATATATGCACATGGATAACCTACTAGATGCGAAATAACATCAATGTCATTTGCTAAGTTATCTAACATATCATTAACAACTAACTAGATAGCATAACTATCCTAATTAAAAGGTTGCGGGGAGTTATACGCCATCCACCCGACTTCCCCCGTGGATATAAATATACTTACCAACTTGTCGAGCTCGTCGAAAACCATGATTGCTTTTTCCGTCCTTGTCGTCTCGGAAACCTTCGCGATCGTACCTACAATCGTAGTTATAACGTATTGGCGTAAATATCATATCAAAACCAAAATAAGGAGCTAAGCACTCATAAGTTAGAACCTATAGCTTACTTACTCCAAATACTACCACATACCCCTGATATTAATGTACGAACGTCAACATTTTAGTCGCGGTACAGAAATACAAAAAAACCGTATCAAAAATGTCAGAAACATTGCTAAAACCATACTAGAACACTCCCAGATTTCTCTATATAAAATTTGGGGCAAATCAAACAATACAGTAGCTTATCTTATTGCCAAAAACATCTACTGACCAAAACCCAAAACCCAACTCAATGGGAAAACCGGTGGCGCCGGCCAAAATGAGGAAACCGCCGGGTGAACATGGGAGTTAGGAACTTGGACTTTAAGTGTGGTCTCCTAGTGGTCTCACCATACCCTAGTCTTTTTAGTTTTTCTAGTGGATTATCCTAATAGTTCCAGATTCAAATTTAGCATCACAAATATCACAAAATTTTCAGTTTCTGATATTGCACACTAAAAACGGATATGTAACCAAAAGAAGCTTGTAAGGAGGGAGGAGATTTACCTATGGAGATGGTGCATAAGGAAATCCAGCTCAAGAAGTGCATGATGGAAGCTCTTAGGGACTGTAGTGGCTCTAGCTTGAGGATATGCTCAATTTTGATGAAGGGACCAAGGTTCTTCTCTTTTGGTTTGGTGAACACTTGGAATTTTTGTGTTGGAGCTTGAAAGACTTGTTGTTTCATTTTGAGAAAGAAAGAATGAATATGTGTAATTTGATGAGGAAGGTAGGTAGAAAAAGAATGAGATGGAGGGTTGTAAGGTGGAGGTGGAGAGAGGAGAGTGGGTGTGTTGGTGTGAGGGTTTAATCTAACATAATCATATACCATACCCTCATAAAAAGAAATAAAAATAAATCTTTTTAATTAGTGCCCTCATTTTAAAACCTAATATATTTTGCAAATAATTACCCTGCATATAAATACCTTTATGTTACTAAAAATATAAACTCTTTATTTTAAAAGAAATAAAACACTTATCATAATACTTAAATACCAAATCTTTTTAATAAAATCTCATATCATATTAAAATAATTTAAATATCATTTTTATGATATCATACATTTTTCTTCATTTTTACCAAAATAATTATATTTTTACGGATATTAATCCGATACCAAAATTCATATGCGATATCATTTTTGTAAACTCATTATATGCATATGCGATACCAAAATGTTGCATACTAACCCTTGTCCTTCCATTGATCTCTATTTATCTCAAGATCTTAACAAAACGATTATTAACGAACCTCAAATCGTGGTCGTGACTATCATGAATTGATAGCTCGCCCGATAAGAGGGTTAATATTCATTTTGCTAAAATTTATAAAAATTAAAACCTTAAAAGAATTTAAGTTATAGTTTTCTACCTTATCCTACAAGTCCTAGCAAGCAAGAATTTACTCGCCCAAAAATATTAGCATAGTAGAACAAACGTGGAAGAAAACATAACTCATAATTAAAATTAAAAATGCAGAAAGTAAATGCAGAATGTAATGCAGAAAGTAATTGCGGAAAGTAAATGCGGTAAAATTAAAAGAACGAACTACCTTTATTGATAAACTATTGCATTACAAAAGTAGCTTGTTGAAAAAGTAATTTAAAAAATCTTACATTGCTCGCTAGATCTTAATCGATCAATGGATAGATGAATAGATAAATGTATGAATGTATGATAGATAGATAGCTCTCGGTCCATTTATAGGCTCTGGAATGTGAAACCCTAGACGTCATGTTGAAATGTGTCAAATTACGATTAAGACCCTGAAGTTTCATATCCTACGGCTGCCAGACGACCGCGGAACCGCCGCCCAATACCCCTTTTGACCGCGGATCCGCCGCCCCTTTGTGGGTATGTGACCTCGGATTTCTCATGGCTTCTTCTCTCGATATTTGGAGATTCTCTTGATAAAAATGTTCTGAAAATATTGCTCTTAATCTCTGTCGTTGCGAGATTTTTCAATTTGCTCCTAATATTCGGCAGATTTGGTTTGGTGAATCGAATTGCTTTAGATCTCTTACTTGTATTTCATATCTAAGTTGATCTATTATAATACCTGCACAATATCTCAAATCATCTTATTAATAGCATTTGTTTAATTTGAGATATTATTCTAACCAATTAATTGATATGATATTTTAAGAATATTGGTTAGGATTATTTGATATGATATGCATATTTTAATAGTAAATAATTTCATGAATATTTTATTTAAATATGATATGCATATATTTTTCCTAATTATATTAATTATAAGTAAAGAAACATATAATAATCTTTTTATAAATAAACCCACATATGTTCTATATTTACAATTACCACCTTTTAGTAACTAATAATAGTAGGAAAAATATTCATATAAATGTGCAATATATTTGACTGATCAAAACCCCTTCGAGAAATGTAAACATGCAAAAACACATAATAAACAATTTGAATAAATATTTAAGGACCTTAGGTTAAACATGGGTTAAGCGGTATCAAATCTCTTGAGTCTCGGGGAGCCAGAGAAAGTGTGTGCTTGCCTATCCAGCTTAGATAATATTACAAATTAAAGGAATTATCAATAGCAATCGTCTTAGAAAAAGATACAAATCCTACCGTCCATGTGCAGCGGTTTCCCGATTATTCCCAAACTTAAGATCTTCAAAGGATAAATCTTTTAATAAGATATGATTAGCACTTGAACTCGAATTACAAATTGACTTGAATTCTAATCTGCCTTGAACTCAAACTCAAACTTAAATTCTAATTTGACTTAAACACAAAATTGAATATGAAGTATCTACTTGAAACCTTGACATGTATACATGAACTCAATAAGTATACCTGAAACCAACTTGAATCGAACTATGAATACAAATGACATAAATTACACTTGACATGACTACATGAACTCAATCTTGGTAATATATCACTTTTTGTAATCATGGACTCGATCAAGACTTGTAATCTTAATCATAATCTAATATACATGGGGTGTTTGGGTGGTTCAAATGTGAATCTAACGGAATCTCAAGAGTCCGCCTAGTTCATGAATCCATATCTACTAACAAAGAAATCTATCATGAGAGCACGTGTTTCCAAACCCCTGGGCCCTACTTTTGGGTTTGGAATACTTCAACACTATGTTGAAATTTCGTTACTAACACTCGATTCGAGCCCGTGATTCCTAACTCTTGTGGGCCTACCATTGAGTTCGAAAATACTCCTGAGATTGGTTATCACTCACATTTGGACTGACGTTAAACTAGAATACCTTATAGAGACATGTTAAGACATCTACTCATACTTATCCACACACACAACACCTGCTATATTATACATATCATTTTACGTCATTTTATACCTGCTAAATATTATATTTTTCCTTGTGGACTTACCGAGCGCAAGTTCGTTAGCGGGCATTCCACCCATTTTTGAATTTTTGGAATGTTCGTCAGATAATTTAGAGTCTGAGGAGGTGGATCTGGCTGCAGAGGACTATGACCAGATTACTGTAAGTCCACGGTAGCGCCCCGGCCGTCTAACAGACGCCAAATGCGGAACAAAAACTTTTTACAACTGGCGCTATCGCGTACTATAACACGGATCTGCCATTAAAGCTAAACTAACAAACTACAAAGTGGGTAGAAATGTTATACCGAACGATCCACATCCTTCGGTCTTCAACCATCATCCCACGCTTGTTGCGGCTGCTTCGATCTCCTGAATCTCCAGTTTTCTTGTCCAGGTGGCACCACGTCGACGGATCTTTAAATGGGCTCCCGCCTCTGAACCGAGGCAACTCGGTCGTCAAATTTGCTAAAAGAGACGACCAAGATGATGTAGAGAATGAGTAGAACACTTTGTCTCGTTACGTCCAAGGCTATGGACGAACGTTAATAAATTTGCATTTTGGATCGATATGAAATGAGAAATGAAGTATACTAATTTCCATGAACCAAAATCCTTAATCTTTTTCAAATGAAATCAATCATCTACCTTGCAATGAAGGGGGCCGGCCACTTATATGGAGGGGAGAGGTGAGTGTAGGAAGGGGGTGAGTGACCATAACATTAATGAAGAAATGAGTCATCTAAACACCTAGTATGAACACATTTAATGAAACAATGATTCATAACATATAGTCATCAACACATAAATTCTCCATTAATGCAATAAGCCACCTCACCATCCTAGTCACCTACTAGAAGCATCCACACACATGACTCACCCTCTGACTCACCCTCAAGAAGAAAAGATAAATCCGTATTTAACCGAATATTAAAGATGGGCGATAGAAAACTGGAAACTGGAAACTTCCAAAAGTGATCCTGAAACGAATTTCAGGATAACCCCGTATCAGTATAAACATACCCGCATTTGTATTACGACCGAATACAAATGCAACTGAGACAAAGATATTATATCTACACAGTATAATACTTGGATCCAGCTTAAACCAAAGCCGACCAGTATTATCTGCCCGAAAAATGACACATGCGAAAACGCACGTGCGTTTTCCGAACCTTTCCATAAAACCATACGGCCTCTACAACGTTTCGCCCGAACTTGGGAAAGTGTCTGTGGGGGACTCGAATGACTCATCAACACACTGGCACTGGGTATAACCACTAGCCCGTCAGAGCTACAAACTGTATGTAACGGTTGCCTATGTATTGATTGGAAGGGAAGCTGACGAGCGAACTCATCCATAAACCCTACTGAGCCTAACAGTGACAATATACATACAGTCCGGTCCGTTTGTCTATGAGTATCGCATATCTTCCTAGGGGTCTAGTAATGTCAGACCCCCAATAGCGGTATAAGTCGTGTCAGAGAGTAGCCTAGAACACCCTGAGATACTACTGGAGTACCTACCAGTAAATCTCCTGCCTCGACCGAGGGCTTTGTGTAATGGCTCTCTTAGACACAGCGCGATCTCACCCCCAATACCGGGAGAGACGAATCCCCTGCTGATCCGCTCACTTGCCTCCATGTGGCTCGGGACTGTACCCAAAAAAGACCTGCTTGCACGACTCCTTTGAGCCGTGGTAGGGTAGAAATCAAAGCACAGTGGGAACTCACACGAGACAAATGAAGACCTCAGGTCGATGAACTAACCTGTACACATGTCACCGAGGAACTGCTATCTGACGATGTGTATAATACCAACTAGCATGTTCCCGGCGAGTCATGTCCGGTGTACTCATAACCCAATGAGCACCTGTATACATCTTAGGTGAACCAACTGACAGCAATGGCTTGTAAGACCGGCCATCGCCCCTCGTCGGGGTCTCGACTGTATACACTAGTCTACTCTGGAGTATCGATGCCCTGTCTCGAAACTCCTACGACTAGGGACACTTTAAGGATGCGCTCAGAGACCCTAGCTCCCACGTATATGATCGCCATCAAACTGCTGGTAGTCAAGCAAGAATCCTATGGGCTCTATCATCATGCAATAGTGAACTAAAGCATGTATACGATGATAAAGACAAACCAGATAGCATACTATCATCTCGAGCAAGACTGTCATATCGGTATAGGTCCTGCCTCAATCATTGCAATCACGTACCTGCGATCCAATAATTGACTTTGAGGGCACTATCCCCAACAATCTCCCACTTGCACTCAAGGCTAATTATTGCGATGTCGCATACTCACAACCCGTGTGATACCGAACATCCAACTCCTCTACTAATCAGTTTCACAAAGCTAGTTTGTTAAACTCTTGTTTTCGAGAAATAGCCTCAGTGAGTGGATCCGCCCTGATGTTTCTTTCTATGTCTCTCTTAATCTCAAGTTCACGGAGAAAACCATCTCCCGAATCGAGTAATACCTGTCTTAGAATATGTCTGAATATCTGATGGGACCTAGTTCATAAATGAACTCCAAATCCAAACTTCTTAGACTTTATTGATAACTGAACCTAATCAGTATCCAGCACCATGCCTCCCACAGTATCCTCTTGGACCACCTGTCCATAATACTGTCCCTCGTCAGAGGGAAAAACTATAACTCTGACAATCACACTGTCGTCCATGTCACCTTGGAAGCCTGGAACGACAACCGTCTCCCGAAGGAGGCTACCGTCATCAAATCCGTAGAACATACACTTATGTTCTAAAACTGCTTCCTAATGATTCTCCAGGATTGGATTAATATAAACTTATCGCATCTAGTGCAAAAAACAACATCTGGTGTGGTACTTAACATCTCATGATTGACTTAATTGCCTAAGCAAGTGATCTACCAATCATGCACATTCCTCTCTCCTTTAGTCTCTAAGACACCTTTAGAGAGGGTGACTCCATCACCTGCAAGCACTCTACCATGCCAAGAGTCATCTATTCTAAAATACTATTAGAATACAGTCAAAGTACCCACATTGGAAAACTATCCAAATCTTGATCTAAAACCATAGATCTAGAAACCAGAATGTCTACTATTATATTCATATCCTTTGTGGAGAAACAACTGTGTGACTACCAAAGTACAACCGATCGTAGTATAGGAATTTTACTTCCTACTCTGTGTATGTCATCCAAATACCAGGACATCATACCCTACTACCTTCTTAACAGATCCATCCCCTATTCTGATGAAGTCAAAGCCATGACTTTTACATCAAAATTAGATGATCTTATCTCCGCTATATTTGCTCAAGCCTATAAATAGACATAAGCTACTTGCTCACTATGCTTCCTCTGCTCCCACTGATTATGACAACCCTCTGGCAGAATAATTTATATGTGCACTTCTAAAACTAGTTTAGAACGACACTATACTTATCCTTCTGCCGGGTCTCATAGTCTGGAACAACTGTAGTGTCAAGTCTAGGTAATCAAGAACCTCCCTGTCACCGTCCTTGAGGCTACCGGAGTACCTCTCGGGTGTCTAAGGTTATCCACCATGTCTGCGGAGTGGCTATTGGAATGTCAAACTTGATTGAATATATAGGTCCTATTAAATTTTCCGTAATCGTTTGCGGTTCTGGAATCACTTCCAGTTCTACCATACTCCCACTACTATTTTCTGAAAAAATCCATTTTACTAAAACTGTGGCGAGTTAAGAACAATATCACTATTGATCTTCCAGATGGTAGAAAATCAACCCTCGTCAAAGCCATGGTCAACCCACAAACTGCCATTACAGAAACGTGCCTTGAGTTATCCAGTGTCTGGTTTTAAGCATAAGCTGGACAACTCCCCTTATCTTAACATCGTTAAGATATGAACCATTCTATATACAATATAGAAATAGAGGCACTAATTTAATTGGAAGCAGATTCAAATCATGCAGCTGTCTCCAGTGCATATCAACTTAATGGAGAGAGGCTAATCAGCATTACTCAACTTAGGAATACATCTAATTATGAGTAACCCGAAGGAGAAACAAGTTTCTCAAAATCATTACTTCCAACTGAATACCAATCACAAGAATCTACATCTTCGATTTCTTTGAAGAATTCCGATACTTGCGATACCTGGTTCTCTACTTTATTCTTATACCCACAACTTCTCAAAACTTAGACATTGTATTTCTACGAAACACTTATCTAAAACTAGAGAAGTCACAAATAAACAGAACATAGTACGAGAACCTACCCCTTTGTCCTGACGGACACTGGACAACATACAATACTCTGTATAAGTCCGTTGAGTTGAATAACTCAAAACCTGTGCATCGTAGGTTGAAAACTGTACCCAGGCGATTTCCTCAAATATCACCAATTACAACGAATTCCGATATAATGAGGATGATCTCCTAATTCCCAATAACTTACTCCCACTCATCATCTATAAAACCATACAGATATGAGAATGAAACCTGGTAAATACATACCCTGGAGTAAGTATATAATCGGGAAATCAGTTTTCCTTTAACAATGCACTGAAATATGAAAATGTTTCGTAGGGGTATTCTGGTATTCCTAGTAATGCCTCTTCCATAATCCAATTCATGAGTTTAACCGTATATTTCTTTGCCATCTCTCCAAATCCCTTTATTTGTCTTTATTCATTACCTTCTGTACACCAACGTTAGGCTAAATGGTTTTCTTCCTTCCCTACCGTTCGGCACCAGCCTATGGTTTGGAAGAAGACTATCCAGTAAGCATAATAGGTGTACCCTCCTAAACCAAGGAGTACTCGTAACTTGAGAGAAGGTAATGATAAAAGACAACTGAATAATAGCTTATTCTATTTCTCCCGAACTGGGGAAAAAAGCAAAGGTGAAAATAGGAGAGGCGATGAAGTACGCGGTTTGGTCGTGAATGATAGCAGTCACAATTTACTTTGCCTTCTCTTTCTAATCCCTTTATCTTGTCTTTACATATTACCTTCTGTACACCCTACTTAGGCTAATTAGTTTTCTTCATTCCCTACCTTTCGGCACCTGCCTATGGTTTGGAAGAAGACTATCCAAAAAGCGTAATAGGTGTACTCTCCTAAACTAAGGAGCCCTCGCAACCTGAGAAGGTGATAATAAAAGACAACTGAATAAACCAATTCTTTTTCTCCTGAACCTGGATCCATCCTCGAAGAAGTTCTTTCAAGTTCGTATATAACCATACGATGGATTTATCCAATGGAAGTGGATGTCCGTAGTAATACGGGGTGTTCTGAGAAACGCAAAGGGTAAAAGAAGGAGCGGCAAATGACTTATGCAACTAAGACAATCCAAAAGCCAGTATTTTAAGAAGGTTCGGTCAACTTGGCCACTGAGTCATAGTCTAGGGTCGGTCAAAGGTCGCTGCCAAAGAGAGAGAAAAGAAACACTCTGCGTGCACTTTAACCTAGATCAGAATGGTTATCAATTTATCTAATCAGGAAACTTCCCACCGTAATCTCAAATTCTCCTCCAAACCTGAAAGAAGAATAAGTCAGGATCACCCGAAAAGTAAACCAATTCATCAGTGAGAATCGGGATCCAACTATCATCGCATGATAACTTGATGGAAGCCACTCAAGTTATCACACTCCAGAAGGTATGCGCATGCCTGGCAAGTTTGCTTTATGTTTGAAACTCCCGATATTATTTTTACCCCATGCTCTTATGACCTTGACTAAGGGCCAAAATATCATAAGTCACATGTCAAGTTCTTCTCATCATTATCCAGGTTGATTTGAACCCCCCGCACAAGCCCTTGACTAAGGGCCAAAATGGCAGAAAGACTGTCCCAAACCAACTCATCTATATATGCAACAAATGAATACCCAGCAGCTACCAAACACTATGCCTTGACTAAGGGCCAAAATACATAGCTTGAATACTACTGAATACCCAAAAGAAATGACGGAGGGCTACGGCTGGTTTTTGGCGAAAAACCTTTAACGTAATGAACTTGATCTTCTTGAAGGAACCTGATAGCTTTTTATAAAAATATAGTGGCGAAAACCTTTTGCTAAAGAGGTCACTCCCGGTGAAGGGATGTCGGCTCTTTCCTCGTGGAATGAGGTGCAGGATATTCTAACTGAATACCACGATGCAAAGCAACTTCTAATCGACTATAGTGAAGTTATTACCCTGACGCAAACTTCTGCCCAAGGGGTCACTCCCGGTGAAGGGATCTCGGCCCTTGCCTCGTCGAATGAGGTGCTGGATATTCATAACCGAATATCACTATGCAAAACAAAGGAAAGGTCTTTGTAATAACACTTTTAAAAATTGTTCCAACAACATCAAATATAGGTTTGTTTTATCCTTGCATTGATAAGAATCAATGCAGTCCCATCAATCAATCACACCAGAAAAGAACGAAAATATAATGTACGTATATGCAATCCGCATTCGCCACTGGGTCCCATCATCACCCGTTAGGTTACTTAACTAACGACAGAGCGGGGGCTGGACTAGCGCGGGTGTAAAACATATACAACATCTAATAGTATATATACCAATATATAGTAATCGCTCCAGGCGTGATAATATGCAACATTACAGAAAAGTAATAAGTATCACAGAACAATACAAATAATCTGGGATCCCCGAGTTTCACAGAGCCGCTGCTGAAACCTGACGTTCCCCTGGTCGTGTGGATAGCCTGTGCAATGAAAGCTAGACCCCTACGGGTGCGGCAAGTTACCCGCCAAAACCTGAAGCGAGGTAGTCCCCACAATATAGTGAATGGAACACCCGGCACTTCACAAAATCCGATAAATTGAGCACCCCTCCTTGGGTCAACTTGTACCCCCTATGAGTGCGGCGAATAGTCTGCCAATTCTAGAGTGAGGTCCCTTTGCCTCTCAAAGTCATGTGATACGGACCCGTTGCCCTCCAGAACCCGGCTATCCGTGCACTCCGTCGCGGGATAAACCTAGTACAGAAATAAAAATATGTACAACGGGTACATCGACCTCAACCCGGTCGTGCCCCAAAAAGAATTTTATACAACAGGCAGTGACGGCAGTCCACATGTTGGACGCTCGCCCCGCAATATCAAATGTACAAATAAATCCAAACAGCACTATCATTACACCCTGCTATCCACCACGACATATCCGCAACATTACAGCACAACACAGAACATCAACGCAAATGTCACGTTCACAAACCCGTCTAAAAGAACTATAGCAATTAGACGCGGTTTACCGATCAAATGACATTCCCGGTCAGAGATATAATATAAATACTGCATACTAACAAATTTAAAATTTCGATCGACCAAATTTCCCGAAGTGGGCCCCACGTACATCTGCTGTACAGTAACAAAATCTGGGCCTAAAAGAACTATACCAAAAACCACAATTTCTAAAATGAAGCTCTCTGGAAAAAGTTGGTGCACTGTTCCCACTAAAGCGCCGCGGTTCCGTGGTCAAACCCTAGGTTTGACCACGGATCCGCGGTTCCCTTGTGGGATCACGTGCCCAAATTTTTCCAGTATGCTTAGAAAACCCTGCATGCTTTTCTGTGATATGCAAAATTATTTTTAGGCCCTTTAAAAAATCGACAGAAACTTGTTTGCTAAAAATTGTGATTTCGGAAATTCCGTTCGATCGATCTTTTAAACACGTTAGCACAAGTTAGTAAAGCTTAATGGTGAGGCTCTGATACCACTGTAAGTCCACAGTAGCGTCCCGGCCGTCTAACAGACGCCAAATGCGGAACAAAATTTTTTTACAACTGGCGCTATCGCGTACTATAACCCGGATCTGCCATTAAAGCTAAACTAACAAACTACAAAGTGGGTAGAAATGTTATATCGAACGATCCGAGTCCTTCGGTCTTCAGCCATCATCCCACGCTTGTTGCGGCTGTTTCGATCTCCTGAATCTCCAGTCTTCTCTTCCAGGTGGCACCACGTCGACGGATCTTTAAACGGGCTCCCGCCTCTGAACCGAGGCAACTCGGTCGTCAAGTTTGCTAAAAGAGACGACCAAGATGATGTAGAGAATGAGTAGAACACTTTGTCTCGTTATGTCCAAGGCTATGGATGAACGGTTAATGAAGTTACCTTTTGGATCGATATAAAATGAGAAATGGAGTATACTAATTTCCATGAACCAAAATCCTTAATCTTTTTCAAATGAAATCAATCATATACCTTGCAATGAAGGGGGTCGGCCACTTATATGGAGGGGAGAGGTGAGTGTAGGAAGGGGGGAGAGTGACCATAACATTAATGAAGAAATGAGTCATCCAAACACCTAGTATGAACACATTTAATGAAACAATGATTCATAACACATAGTCATCAACATATAAATGCTCCATTAATGTAATAAGCCACCTCACCATCCTAGTCACCTGCTAGAAGCATCCATACACATGACTCACCCTATGACTCACCCTCAAGAAGAAAAGATAAATCCGTATTTAACCGAATGTTAAAGACGGGCGATAGAAAACTGGAAACTGGCAACTTCCAAAAGTGACCCTGAAACAAATTTCAGGATAACCCCGTATCAGTATAAACATACCCGCATTTGTATTACGACCGAATACAAATGCAACTGAGACAAAGATATTATATCTACACAGCATAATACTTGGATCCAGCTTAAACCAAAGCCGAACAGTATTATCTGCCCGAAAAATGACACGTGCGAAAACGCACGTGCGTTTTCCGAACCTTGCCATAAAACCATACGGCCTCTACAACGTTTCGCCCGAACTTGGGAAAGTGTCTGTGGGGGATTCTAAAACCTCATCAACACACTGGCACTAGGTATAACCACTAGCACGTCAGAGATACAAACTGTACGTAACGGTTGTCTATGTATTGATTAGAAGGGAAGCTGACGAGCGAACTCATCCATAAACCCTACTGAGCCTAACAGTGACAATATCATACAGTCCGGTCCGTTTGTCTATGAGTATCGCATATCTGCTTAGGAGGCTAGTAACGTCAGACCCCCAATAGCGGTATAAGTCGTGTCAGAGAGTAGCCTAGAACACCCTGAAATACTACTGGAGTACCTACCAGTAAATCTTCTACCTCGGCCGAGGGCTTTGTGTAATGGCTCTCCTAGACACAGCGCGATCTCTCCCCCAATACCGGGAGAGACGAATCCCCTACTGATCCGCTCACTTGCCTCCATGTGGCTCGGGACTGTACCCAAAAAAGACCTGCTTGCACGACTCCTTTGAGCCGTGGTAGGGTAGAAATCAAAGCACAGTGGGAACTCACACGAGACAAATGACGACCTCAGGTCGATGAACTAACCTGTACACATGTCACCAGGGAACTGCTATCTGACGATATGTATAATACCAACTAGCATGTTTCCGGCGAGTCATGTCCGGTGTACTCATAACCCAATGAGCACCTGTATACATCTCAGTTGAACCAACTGACAGCAATGGCTTGTGAGACCAGCCATCGCCCCTCGTCGGAGTCTCGACTGTATACACTAGTCTACTCTGGAGTATCGATGCCCTGTCTCGAAACTCCTATGACTAGGGACACTTTAAGGATGCGCTTAGAGACCCCAGCTCCCACGTATATGATCGCCATCATACTGCTGGTAGTCACTCAAGAATCGTATGGGCTCTATCATCATGCAATAGTGAACTAAAGCATGTATACGATGATAAAGACAAACCAGATAGCATACTATTATCTCGAGCAAGACTGTCATATCGGTATAGGTCCTGCCTCAATCATTGCAATCACGTACCTACAATCCAATAATTGAATTTGAGGGCACTATCTCCAACAATTACCGCCCAAGCCGACCTATATATTTCCTGTTCAGTTTATTTTTCAGTACAAGTATGCCGCTTGTTTCGGCTTTTCTTGTTATTTATATTTGTTTTCTTTTTCAGAACATCTATCTATATAATTTAAGTTTGTGGAATGAATATGAATGAAGTAGTAGTTGAAAAATTTAAGTTTTTATTATTCTTGCTCTGTGTATAATTGCTTATTTATGCTTAGCATATTTATTTTAAGAAATGACCTTCTTAACATAAATATGTTGCGGGCTTATCACGTGAATGTTACCGTCCATTTGGAAGCAGGGCGTTACACCATCTCTCCTTAATATTCTCATCCCGAATTAAAACCTTCTGATTTTTATCTTTGACACAATTCACCGCATACAAGTCTCTGGTTTTCCTCTCCCTCATTCGAGCAATACTGTATATATCATTTTCAGCTTCCTTGGTGTCCAACTTCTCGTACACCTCTTTGTAGACCTTAGTGTTGGCACCCCGAACAGTTTTCTTAAGCTCCTTTTTAACTACCTTATACTTCTCAAATCTCTCTACATTTTTACTTTTCTTCAAATCTCTATAAGAATCCATCTTGATTTTAATAGCAGCCTTTACTTCTTCATTCCACCATGATGTGTTCTTAAATGGTGGAGCACCACCCTCGACTAATCAAGTAGATCTCTAGCTACACTCTTAACGTAACTAGCCATTTTGTTTCATATTGTGTCTGAATCTTATTCGGACTTCCAATCAACTCCTTGAAGTACACGATATACAAAGGCTTCTTTGTTACCTTCCTTCAGTGGCCACAACTTAATTCTAAGCTCTACCTTACGTATGATCTTCCTAGACCCTCTTCTAAACCGAACATCTATAACTAAAAGTCTATATTGACTGATTACACTCTCACTTGGCACTACCTTACAATCGATATAACAATCTCTATCTATCTTTCTAGTTAAAAAATATTCTATTTGACTAGCACTCGATCCACTTTTAGAGGTGATCAAGTGAGACTCTCTTTTCCTGAACCAAGTATTTACCAAGATCAAGTCTTAAGACAGGGAAAAATCTTCGCGTCAGCATTAAGCAATAACCCATTTGATGTGGCACTTCAATCTCTGGGGAGGGCAGGTGTTCGATCCCTCCATTGGAAGTGGCCACAATTTAACGCTTTCGAGGCAAATTCGTGGGCCCTCTACGCACGTGCACGCTTGTGTGATGTGTGCTTGTGTGTGATTTGTGCGTGAATGAGTTGTGTGTATTGTATGCATAGGTTAGGACCTATGGGCCAGCACAA
Source organism: Agapanthus africanus (assembly GCA_030015575.1). Lineage (NCBI taxonomy): Eukaryota > Viridiplantae > Streptophyta > Magnoliopsida > Asparagales > Amaryllidaceae > Agapanthus > Agapanthus africanus. Next base: position 464,347,713 of record JASDDO010000018.1, on the reverse strand, counting down.
AAAATGCCCCAATTAATTTCATTAATTTCTCTTATGTCTTCAATAAGCACTTGCATGTCCATCATTAATCATTAATATACTGAGTTTTTTGAAGAATATTCCACCTAAGAGAATATTCTTTCAAAACATTATTTTTTGAACTCCCTAAAGTACCCTTATGTTTAAAACATTCTACAATTTGGTCATTTATTTGGATTTTTTATTTAGTGTTGAGCTAAGATGATTTTTGTAACTCTATGGATTCTAATAGCAATATACAAATATATTGATAGTATTGTATATGACCTTTAATTCTTCTATTTTCGATTAAACATCTTAAAGAAAATAAATTGACTACGAGCACAATAAAAAATTCGTATGCTTTTTCATTTTCGAAGTTATTCAAAAAAAAAAAATTTAGCCCCTTTCCTTAATCAAGGCAAGAAGTTCATATTTTTGGTTTAAAAATGTGAAATTATTGATGAATTTAATTTTTCTTATATATAACATGTTATAATCAACGATACTTAAAGTCCTTTTTACTAAAGATGCAGTAAAAATAACCGTCTTTAGCCACTCCTCCCTCCCTCCATGATGGAGGTCCTTTTCGGGTCTCCGTCAGATGTTGTCTTCCGTCGATCTCCCGGTGGATATTGGAGGTGATCTCCTGTTGCGTGTGGGTCTCAATGGGTTTGAGGAGATTGGTGATTTTAGGAGATTGGTGATTTGACGAGTTTAGCGCCGAGTACCTGCAAAGAAGTCCCGGGGTGGTTTGGTACCACCGAGGACCCTCCGACGATCAAGTTAGCACTAGATCCGAGCAGAGTAACGGCTAAGTAGAATAAAAATGGCTTACTTGACCCCTCTGTGATGTGGGTTTATATAATGGCGGCGGCACGCAGCAGCAGGCACGAAGATCTCGCCGGCAGTTACGCTCCCGACGTCACGCCTACGTAAAGAGCGGATCGTCCATTAATGGGGATCGTGATGGCGTGGAACGAGGGATGTTGCTGGAGGAGAATCTACGCATGGAGAGATTCACGGAGCGGTGGTTACGCCTGCGAGTGGTGGAGTTGGTCGGTCAGAGGGACCGAGGAAGATAGCCTCGGCTAGGGAGCTCGGAGGCGAGCAAGAAAGCCGAGGAGTCTTGGACCAGCGGCAGCTCGGGGCGAGCTGAGAGGCCGAGGAGGCCAGTTTCAAGGGGGCTCTGAAGAGAGCGAGCTAGAGCTTGCGGGTCGGGTACACGGATGGCCTGGTTGGCTCCTGTGTGCTATTTCTTCTGAGTTCTGGGACACGTCATCTGCCACGTGTTGTGATATTGGAGGTTTCCAATATCGAGCACCATCATTAGCCCCCTACTCTTGTCCCGACCAGCTAGCGGGTCGGGTCAGGAGTGGACTGCCGGGCCTCTCGGGGTGAGTTCCCTCCTAAGGTTTCGTCGGGACGAATCCCCGGGCTGTCAGCTGTCTTTTCTGCTAGCGAATCCGGGTGAGATCTCCGCATTTAAGGAAGGTGCGCCGGTTCATGCATCCTGCCACTGAAGCGACGGTTCACGTGTCAAGCGTCGGTTGGTCGACGCGACGTATAAAGGCCTGCGACGTCTGATGGGATGCGGCCCACTGCGGGGACGACACGTGAAGCGATCGGAGCCGCTGGACACGAGGAGGCGTTTTGGCGGGAGATGACGGGCGCCATGGGATAATGTTGCTTGCAGTGATAAATAGGGGTGGGGCCCGTCCCTGGGCCCCTACTCCCTCATATTTCCCACTTCTAAATCCTGGTTGCTCGACGCTCTTCTCCTTCCGGATACATGGTTCGTTCCCACTCTTTGGGTCGCTCGTTCCAGAGAGAGGCCAGTGGTGCGGCCGTGCCCCTGGCTGGCTCATGCCCTGCGCCGAACGTTCTGCCGGCGACAGAGCCGCCCGCTTCGTTGACGGCGTTTGGTGATGGTTCCGGCGGAGGCCAGAGACGTCCACGGTCATCCGAGCCCCAGACGGGAGAAGGAGGGGAGGGCGAGGACGGGGCTCCCCTTAAGAGAAAAAGGAAAATTTCTCGCGCGTCGTCGTCGAGGGTTCCTGAGGGGATTTCCGTGCAGGAGGGCGACGCCGTCTTCATGGTTCCGTCTGGGCTTTCCGTTGCTGCCGGCCTGCTCGCCAAGATGGAAAAGTCGACCGGGCGAAAGCTTCCGCATGGCACCCTGAGGGCCCAACTGGAGGCCATGGCCCAAGGGGCGGTCCAGGTACGAACTCCTCTACGCGTAGTTTTTTGGTATTCCTTTCTTTAGCTCGAGCGCCTCCCAGTTTCTCATCCGCTTCCCGTCAGGTCCTTCAACACTGCGCCCTTACTACTCGTATGGAGGCCGAGGGGGCGTTCCACGCACCGAGGCCAGTATAAGCGTTCCCCACGGAGGTCGAGGTATTGCGGCGTGGCCTGCGTCTGGAGAGGGCAAGGGACGACGTCCTGGCAGCCCGTGCGGAGGCTGCGGAACTTGCCAATTCAGCGAATCGGGGTGTCCATCGTCGCCTGAGTGAATCCCTCTGGGTCGCCAAGAGGAAGCTGGCAGATCTAGCCGAACGCTTCGCGGCCATGGAGAAGGAGAGGGACGCCAGCAGGGGGGATGCTGAGGTGGCGCTTCTGGAGGCCCAGACCGCCGAGGTTTGGGCTAGGAAAGCTGTGGACGATTATAAGGTGTCAGAGCAGTTTTACGCCGAGCTTGGGCAGTATTCTGCCGTCGCGTGGAATAAGGCTCTAGACGTTGTGAAGGAGCAGCTTCCCGAGTTCGCTGATGGCGAGCTCCATGCTCGCGTCCCGCTCCCGGTGGCGAAGCCTCCGGCAGACAATGGCGAGGGAAGCGAGGCGCGCCCCTGGTGGCAAAACCTCCAATGGTGAAGCCCCCGGCAGGCCGTGGTGCCAGCGATGAGGGGACCGAAGCGCATGGGAGGGTTTGCGACTTAAGCCTTTTTTGATATTTCCTCGTCCCTCTTTGTAAGCCTCCGGGTAGTTTGTAAGGCTGGGGAGCCCAGAATACCCTTTGTAAAAACTTTGCCTTTGGTAATAAATTTTTTTTATTTCATCGGTTTGCATTTTATCTTCTGTTTGTGAAGAATGCTTGTAAATTATCTCTACTTGCACTGTTGGGCTTCTATGTCGGGTCAGCTATCTGTCTAGCGATCGTTCGTCGAATTGATTTCGATCACTTGCCAAGCGTTGCCGAGGAGGCACTTGCCAAGACTGCCGAGGAAGCATCTCCATGGCCCCGAAGTCGAGGGGGGATCTCTTAGACTTGGATAGACTTGTTGCCCCTTTTTAGGGCCTCGGATCCTCTGCGTTGGAGGGTCTGTAAGAAGCCTACTAAAGATGACCGGGCAGTGAAGCTGCGCGGCCGCCTCTTGGCGAGGGCTTTGATCTCTGGCATCACGGGTAGGCAACTACCATCCTGGGATGACCGAGCGGGGCAGCTACTCGGATGCTTCTTGCGAGGTCTTAGATCCCTGGCATCATGGGTAGGGAGCTACCGGTCGGAGATGGCCGAGCAGGGCACCTGCTCGGTTGCTTCTTGCGAGGGCTTTGATCCTTAGCGTTGAAGGGGCTGTAAGAAGCCCACTAAGGATGACCGGGCAGTGAAGCTGCGCGGTCGCCTCTTGGCGAGGGCTTTGATCTCTGGCATCGCGGGTAGGCAACTACCAGCCTGGGATGACCGAGCGGGGCAGCCGCTCGGATGCCTCTTGCGAGGGCTTCGATCCCTGACGTCATGGGTAGGGAGCTACCAGCCGGAGATGACCGAGCAGGGTAGCTGCTCGGTTGCCTCTTGCGAGGGCTTTGATCCTTCAGGACGGGGACCGAGCAGGGTTACTGTCCAGTGCCTCTTGGCGAAGACTTTGATCCCTGTCGGTTGTGGTAGGAAGCTACCAGCCGGGGATAGCCGAGCAAGGACTCGACTGCCTCTGGGAGGACTTTGGTCCTTAGCGTGAGAGGGGCTGTAAGAAGCCTACCAAGGACCCTTGGCCGGGCAGGGTTACTTCCCGGTGCCTCTTGGCGAGGGCTTTTGTCCTGAAGGATAGCCGAGCGAGGGATCCTTGGGCTCGACTGCCTCTGGGAGGGCTTCGTGATCCCTATCGGTCGTGGTAGGAAGCTACCTGCCCAGGATAGCCGAGCAGGGTAGCTGCTGAGCTGCCTCTAAGGAGGGCTTTGATCCTCAGCGTTGGGGGGTCGCAGGAGGCCTGCTGAGTATAACCGGCAGTGAAGCCACGTGGTTTCTTATTGGCGAGGGCTTTGATTCCTGGCGTTGCATGCAGGGAAGCTGCCGGCCAGGGATAGCCGAGTAGGGTAGCCGTCCGGCTGCCTCGAAGGAAGGCTTCTCTTTGGTGAGGCCTTTGGATCGTAAAGACAGAACTTTATTTGCAATGTTTCGACGTTTCTTTATTCGAGTGGAAAGGATTTTCGGAAAGCGTTTACATCGTCTTTGTGAAAGGAGGGGTACACACTTGTTAGCCTTGGCCTCATTGGTATAGCTTGAGCTTCTCGGCGTTGTAAGGCCGCGGGAGCTTGCGCCCGTCCGCATCTTGCAGGCGATAGGCCCCACCGGGGAGCACCTCAGAGACGAGGAAGGGACCGTCCCACCTCGGGGAGAACTTGTGTAGCTTGCCTTGATCAACGAACTCGTTTCGCCATAGGACCAGATCCCCGGTCTGGAAGGAGCGGTGCTTGAACCGAGCGTTGTAGTATCGGGCCGTTTGCTATTGATAAGCGGCAGCTCTGATCTGGGCCCGGTCTCTCTTCTCCAACAAGATGTCCAGGTTGGTCCGTAGCGCCGAGGTATTTGCATCGTCGTTGAAGTGCTCGACCCGATGACTGGATAGCCCAATCTCCCCTGGGACCATTGCCTCGGTCCCGTAGCAGAGACTGAAGGGGGTTTCCCCGGTGGGGGTCTTCTTTGACGTGCGCAGGGCTCATAAGACCCGGGGCAATTCTTCGACCCAACTGCCTTGTCGCCCTTCTAGGCGGGTTCGGAGACCCCGGAGGACGTCTCAGTTAGCAACTTCGGCCTGCCCATTGCATTGGGGATGCGTGACCGCGGGTAACTTCATGAAGATATGATATTCTTTGCAGAAGTCCTTCACTTTCTCGTTCTCGAAGTTCGTCCCGTGGTCGGTGATGATACATCTCGGGATGCCGAACCGGAGTATCAGATTGTTTTGCAAGAAATTGATGGTAGTGGTGGCGTTTGGTTTCCTGATGGGGACGGCCTCGATCCACTTGGTGAAGTAGTCTACTGCGACGGGGACGTATTTGTGCCCGCCTGTACCGGTAGGGAACTGGCCGATCATGTCCAATCCCCACTGGGCGAATGGCCATGGGGATGTTAGGGCGGTTAGCTCGGTAGCAGGGAGGCGAGGGATGCTGCCGTGGAGCTGGAAACTCTTGCATCTTCTGACTAGCTTCTGGGCATCCTCATGAATAGTGGGCCAGTAGTAACCCTGGAGCAACGCCTTTTGGATCAAGGTTCGGGCCCCTTGGTGCGCACCGCCAACCTCTTCATGAATAGTCGGCTTGGGCATTCAGCTGCCTGGGTATTTGTTCTACTTAGACTTCGTCAAAGTTCCTCCGGAGCTTCCTCACCTCGTCCAGGTACTTCACCATCAGAGGCTCCCGAGCTTCAAAGCGGTCAGTCACTTATCTGACAACAAGGGCCGAGTCTCTGCGGATTCGAATTATCTTCAGCCCCAGCCCGGCGACCATGCGCAGTCCAGCCAGGAGGGCCTCATACTCTGCCGCGTTGTTCGAGGCCTTGAAATCGAGCTTCAGAGAGTACTCCATTTCTACTTCGTTCGACCCTGGATAATGAGGCCGGCACCACAGCCTTCTTCGGTTGAAGACCCGTCGACGTAGATGACCCACTCAGGAACCGATCCAGGCCTCTCCGCGATGGGACACTGAGTTGCGAAGGGCGGCGTGGACTCCGATTTCCTGCTAGGGATGGTGCATTCAACGATGAAGTTGGCCAGGGCCTGCGCTTTGATGGCCTGCCTCGGGCAGTATTTCACATCAAACTAAGATAGCTCCCACCTCCACTTTTCTAAGCGGCCCGAAGATTCTGGTGACGCAAGGATAGCCCCCAACGGGCGCTCGGTGAGGACGATGATGGTGTGTGCTTGGAAGTAGTGCCGCAGCTTCCTTGAGGCCACCACGAGGGCTAAGACAATCTTCTCTATGGCTGGGTACCTCGTTTCCGCGCCTTAAATACATGGCTCACATAGTACACCGGCTTCTGCGCTCCGTCGACCTCCCGGACGAGCACCGAGCCTGCTGCTTGATCCGATGCTGCCAGATACAACGACAGCTCGTCTCCTTCAACTGGTCGGGTGAGCAGTGGTGGCGTCGCGAGGTGCTTCTTCAATTGGTCGAAGGCGACTTGGCACTCCTGTTCCCCTCCGAAAGACGGCCGAGACATGGCGTCTCGCCTGAGATTCGGGGCAGATGCTAATTGGTGCTATCCGTCCACCTCTCCGAAGATGCCAAGTTGATTTATGGCACCATGTATCGAAGGTTTAAACGGATGCGTCCGATGTAGCAGACTTCGTCAGATTCCCCCTCGTTTGAGGGGTTTTTGATTGTGGGGACGCTCTTCCCTGCAGGCGCAAGTCCCTGCAGTTAATTACGCTACCGCGCTGCGGTAACAACTTTCTCCTTCTCCGGATGGTCACTTCGTGTCGTGGGTGTTTGTTTTGTATTTTGTTGCCCGTGGATTGTTTACGGAGACTGAGTGATGTCGTCGTCCGTAGGGCGTGGACTAGTCCAAATCCGTATTATCTTAGATTTGGGTTTGGGGGTTTGGTTTGAGGATACGTTAGCCATATTTGAGGCTAAGATCAACTCAAACGTTTGTTAAGGATACGTTAGTCCAGTTTGAGACTAAGATCAACTTAACGGGATCGTTTAGATCCGACAAAAGAGCGTTTGGGCTCTAATGTTCCAGTTTAGGGACATAGTGGTCCATCGTATGTATAGCCGTCGGGACCCATCACCTCTCTGATGACGTTGAAGGATTACAACGACGGATGTCAGAGGAGTTCAGAGATGTACCCTCGAGCCAGAGTTAATTGGGGGGATTCATAGTCCAGTCTGTTTGAAGGTTTAAGGATACGTTAGCCATCTTTGAGGCTAAGATCAACTTAAACGGGACCGTTTAGATCCAACAAAAGAGCATACGGGCTCTATTGTTCTAGTTTAAGGACATTGCGGTCCATGGGTAGTTTAAGGACATTGCGGTCCATGGGTAGTTTAAGGACATTGCGGTCCATTGTTAGTTTTAAGACATCTCGGTCAAGGTTAAGGACGTCGTAGTCCATGGGTTTAAGGACCCCACAGTCCATTGTTAGTTTTAAGACATCTCGGTCAAGGTTAAGGACGTCGTAGTCCATGGGTTTAAGGACCCCACAGTCCATTGTTAGTTTTAAGACATCTCGGTCAAGGTTAAGGACGTCGTAGTCCATGGGTTTAAGGACCCCACAGTCCATTGTTAGTTTTAAGACATCTCGGTCAAGGTTAAGGACGTCGTAGTCCATGGGTTTAAGGACCCCACAGTCCGGTATGTGCTCTGGATGCTTCACACGGGTTCACTGCCGTGCTCTGCGAGGACCAGGCTCCGCTCTGGACGTTTTCCACGGGGTCAAAGAGTGACATTATCCGCGTTCCACGTAACCAGGAATTTTGCATTAAACACGGGTTTAAGGACCCCGCAGTCCGTATCAATGTGTGGTCGTCGGGACCCGTCACCTCTTTGAAGACATTGAGGGATTACAATGCCAAGTATCAAAGGAGTGAAGAGATGTACCCTAGAACCGGAATGGATTAAATAGTCCTTGGCCCAATTTGGGATCAAGACGAATTAATTATGTTATGAGTCCATTGGCCTAGTTAATCACAGATTGAGGACTTATGGCCATCTTGGGCTAAGTCCAATCAGGAGAGGCTTTGCCTCTATCCATTTAGGCCAATTAGGCCAGAGCCTAGTGTTAAACACTACAGAGCAGTCAGTGTTGAACACTGGGAATGAGGTTGACAAGTTAGTGTTTAACACTAAGAGATAATTGGTGTTAAACAAGGCTTTTCAAATTAGTGTTAAACACTAAAACAGATCAGTGTTGAACACTGCAGATAAAGCTTTTTAATTAGTGTTGAACACTAAGGCCCAACAGTGTTTTAACACTGGGTTCGAGAGTTTTAACTTAGTGTTAAACACTAAGGCAAGAGGGGTCACGTGGCAACACGTGAGAGCGCCCTCCCTTCATGTACTCTGCTGAGATTATCGCGTCTTTCAGAGCGTCACGTGCCATCACGTGACGGGCATTCAAATGCCTATGTATTAGAGCTTCTGCCGAAGGTCACGTGGGTCACATGGGGTGCTTCCTCAAAGGGGCTTTCTGTAGATCTCTTGGGGGGGTCACGTGGTGACACGTGACCCTGCCTCTATGTATGTTGTTTTAGAGGATCTGTTAATCTTTTCCAGGAATCAAGTTCCTCGTAGGGTTAAACCCTGACAGTAATTTCAGAGGAATTAAATTCCTACTTCCTTTCGAAGGTTTATATTCTGAAATAGAGTTGAACTATGAATTTTCTGTAGGAATTAAATTCCTTGTTCATGTGAAGAATCAAATAGGGTTAAACCCTAACAAAGGCTTTTTAGGGAATTTGAACTTCCATCCTCTGTTAAATTATGATTAAAGGAATTAAATTCCCGTTGTTTCAACAGAACTATGTTCTTAATTAGGGTTAAACTCTGTTTCTTTTTGTTCTGAAGGAATTAAATTCCCATGATACAGGGTCAAGCCCTAATTTTATTTTAAAGGAATTAAATTCCTATAGTTCTGTGAGAATTAAATTCTCGTGCTTGCATTCCCTCTCTATGTTTTGGATCTGCATGGCAGGATCTCAACCCATTGAGAATTAAATTCTCAACCTCAAGGGGAGATGTGCACTTTGCAGATCCTCTATCAAAGAGAGAAGAAATATGTTCTTCTGTTTTATGTATCAGAGTTAAACTCTGTTGAGAATTAAATTCTCTTTTTCTTTCAAGGAGCTTTTCCCTTTCTTACCTAGGGTTTTTTGCAGAAGATCCAAGTTTCTCCAAGTATCGAAGCTCTCTTCCTTTTCTTTTTCTCTCCTTATCTCTGTATATATATATATATATATATATCCTTCTCTGTGTCTCTTGGCTCCTATTTATAGGAGAAGCAGCCGAATCAATCAGTTTTTGACGAATCTTCATGAGAGATTTGATTTGCATCCATCATTCGTTTTGGACCTTTGGATTATTAGGTGAATTTTATTCACCATTGGATTTCAAATCCAAGGATTTTTCCTTTGTTGTTTCGATTAGATTTAAAGGGGAAATCTTTCCAAACCCGAGATTTTCCCATAGATAGATGATATTTCATCACCTCTGAATCCTTAATTTGATTGGTTCCAGATAGCCGCTTTCCTTTGGAAAGATTTGAATTTCTTTCAGAATTTAATTCTGTTGACAAAATGGGCTTTGAAAGCCGGTCACGTGTGACCACGTGACCCATGGTCACGTGTGAGCACGTGACCCCCTTTGGAATGAGCCTTTTCCTTTCTTTTGCGCTCTTTCTTCTGATCGTTGCTTAAACGTCATGTGCCACCACGTGACTCCTGGTCACGTGTGAGCACGTGACCCTTGTTTGAACTCTCTTTCCTTGGTTCATCTGGAGAACGAGTCTGCTGCTTTGAACGTCACGTGCCAACACGTGACCCTGGTCACGTGGGAGCACGTGACCTCTTCTGAAGCTTTTTTGTTGACTTGATCAGGGAACCGGTGTGCCTTTGACGCTTGCATTTAAATGTCACGTGCCGACACGTGACCCTTTCTGAAGCCCTTTCTTTGATGTAGTTGGAAAACTGAACTTGACTTGATGATGCTTTTAGGTGTCACGTGCCAACACGTGACCGCTAGTCACGAGTAAGCACGTGACCCTCTTCTGAAGCTTTTCCCAGAAGCTTTCCTGATTTTAAATCAGGAAACAAATGCCCCTACAGCGTTGTTCTCACGTGTCTGCACGTGAGTGCAACGCTGTCACCCCTTGTGACCGTTGGATTCCTCTAGGGATCTGGGGAGATGAAACGTTTCCATTGCCTTCTATAAATACCTCTGTCTCTTCATAGGGGCCTTCACTTTGCTCATCTTCTTCTTTTGAGAATTCTTTCCTTGAGAATTTAATTCTCGCTTCTTCCAGAGCTTAGTTCTCTGTCTTAAAATATTTTTAGAGTTTAACTCTGTTTTAAAGGGATCCTTCCTCCTCAGGTAATGGTAGTCGAAGCACCTTCGTTTTGACAAAACTCTCTGGATTTTAAATCCAGATCAAGGGTTTCACAAAGAACCCATTTTTCTTCAAGTACTTTAACCAAAATACGAGACCATTTAACTTCCTACAGTAGATCGCTTAGGGTTCAGATGATCCCTTAGGGAGATGATGATGGCGGTTCAAACCCATGGAATCTAATTTCATTCAAAAATGTTTCTGGGAATTTAGTTCCCTTTTCTTAATAAGGAATTTTAATTCCAATGAAGAACTTGATTTCTTCACGCCGAGGCTTCCTGGGGTCTCTTGGCCCGAGGTTGTTCTTCTGCAATTAATGAAATGGTAGTTTTCTAATGAATCTCATGACCTTTATTTCAGGTATCATGGATGCCCATCTGTATGGTCTTGACGAGATCATTTCCTATGGGAATATTCGTGCACTGGGCCGCAGTCAGAACCAGGAGTTCACCGATGCTCAATGTGCTGAGATCATGAGCCGCTTTGATGAGTACGACCATCGGCTACTCCCCCGTCACTCTTCTCTTCTGAGGCTGATCGTGCTGGCGATCAGGGAGGCTCTCCCTCTATTCTGTGCTGGTGTGCCGCTTGGGGCATTGGACGCCGCCGAGGATAAAGTACACTCGGTGTATCTGATGCACTTGATCTCAAAGAGAAGGCGGGATAATCTCATTGATCTCCTGTATCAGATGTTCCAGCAGTCGGCCATACTTGCCGCCTATCGGAGGGTGGAGGACATTCGTGAGGACCCCGATGCTTGTGATCGTGAGAGGAAGCATACTCGGGAGGTTCGAAATGCTTGGAAGATTTTGAATAAAGTTAATTTTGAGTTTCTCAACCCATGCCCCGCATCTGAGGTTTTACCATTGTAAATGTGTCCTGTGTGTTTTGTATGAACCTCTTGAAGTATGAGTGACAATTGTTATTATGTCTTTCTATGTTTGCATGCCTTTGCTCTGGGATTTTATCACTTTGCTACTGTTGTTGTTGGTGCTTTCAATATGCAGGGTGCTACTCCATTTCTTTAGTGTACATCAGGTTTAGTCCTCACGTAGTCTGCACGTGGGGTCCCTTGATGTGGCTGTTCACAAAATCTTCTCATGCCCTATTTTCGGCGCACAATATTGGTCGCAGAAAAAAGGGCCTTGGAAATAGTTTCATCTCCTCGATTTTCGATGCCTTTCCTTTTTTGGGCCTTGGAAATAGTTTCACCATGCAAGATTTTCCGCGCACAGCACTTAATGCATTTCCTTATATATGAGGCTATAGCTTCCCTTTTCCTCTCACCAAGAGATTTATATTATTATTATTATATTTTTTTTATCTTGGAGTAACAAACGAGCGCCATGGCCTGCAATCGCCCTCATGCTCGTCGACAGCCATGGGAAGTTCCTATTGAGGAAATGGTCCCCCGCTTTGCTGCTCGGTTGGTGGATCCCCTCCGTACCGACAATGAATGCGACTCAGCCATGCATGAACTCTCGATCTGTAGGGGGTCCCCCCTCGCGATGGGTTCTCTCTGGCTCCGGATGATTCTCAAGGCCGTGCTTGCCGACATCCCTCCTCACCCGGCGGAGATGACTCTGGCGATGCTCGACGCGGCAGAAGAAAAGCTCGAGGGTTTTCATGAGGCGTGCCTGATTACTCAGGCTTTGAAGGACTGCTCAATTCATCTGCTGAGCGAGATAAGAGCCCGACGGGCTGTTATGTCTGCTTTTGCAGATGGCCATGGTGCCAATCGATGGGAAGCGACTTCTCGTGAGAACCATCGCTTTGATGTGTTGGAGAGAGCAGAGAGGGAGATGGAGAACCTTGTTCTTTTTTTTGTTAACCCTTGTATTTCTGATCCCTTGTTTGGTGATCTTTTCCCACCAATGTAGTGTGTTTGAATCAATGTACTCCTTTAATCATTGGTGGTTTGTATGCTTTCTGTTGAATTTTCATGCTTGTCAGATAGTCGCATGTGTGTCTTGCTTGCGTAAATGAGCCGTTTGTTTTTCTTTAATTACGAGCACCATCGTTACGTTGCATGCACATCAGTGCCTCAGGCAACATTTCCTTTTAAACATTCGTACAGTTGCAAATGCGTGCCTGATAGGATACAGATCAGAAACTTGCCACGTTATCTCCCGTATCGGGTGGTTTGCGCTGGCTTTAGATCGAGTATTGTTTGTTGAAGGGAGGTTTATAAATGAAGACATATTCTTCTCTTCAATGGTGTGTCCCCTTTTTATTGAATGTATTCTGCGGATATTCTATCTTGATCTCCTTGCAGGACAGCAATGGCTTAGGATTCAGGGTTAAGATCTGCTTCCTAAGACTTTTGCATTTTACGAGCCACGAGGGTCTCATAAAAGGTTTTTCTCCCTACAGGTCGAGAGGATCCCATAGGTGTAAGTTCTTCTTAGAGATCGTGAGGATCTTTAAGCGGGTTTTCCCTTGAGAGTCGTAATGATCTCGCAAGAGAGTTTTTCTTCCTTACAGGTCGTGAGGGCCTGCAAGTGTTGGATGCGGTCACCCTTGTCCGTGTTTTACGGAGTCAGGGGTTTCTCAAGGTATCATAGTTTAAAGACGTCACGGTCAAGGTTAAGGACCTCATAGTCCGTGGATTTAAGGACTCCACAGTCCGCTGTTAGTTTTAAGACATCACGGTCAAGGTTAAGGACCTCATAGTCCGTGGATTTAGGGACTCCACAGTCCGCTGTTAGTTTTAAGACATCACGGTCAAGGTTAAGGACCTCATAGTCCGTGGATTTAGGGACTCCACAGTCCGGTGTTTGGTTGCAGGGACCCGTCACCTCTTTGAAGACGTTGAGGAATTACAACGCTGGGCATCAAAGGAGTGAAGAGATGTACCCTTAAACCAAGGCAAGACCTGTAGGGAATCGGGGTGGTTGATCGTTAGTTTTAAGACATCACGGTCGAGGTTAAGGACGTCATAGTCCGTGGAATTTAAGGACTCCACAGTCCGGTATTTGCTCTGGATGCTTCACACGGGTTCACTGCCGTGCTTGGCGAGGACCAGGCTCCGCTCTGGATGCTTCACACGGGTTCACTGCCGTGCTCTGCGAGGACCAGGATCCGTACTGGACGTTTTCCATAGGGTCAAAGAGTGACATTATCCGCGTTCCACGTGACCAGGAATTTTGCACTAGATGCTTCACACGGGTTCACTGCCGCGTTAAGCGAGGACTAGGCTCCGCTCTGGATGCTTCGCACGGGTTCACTGCCATGCTCTGCGAGGACCAGGATCCGCTCTGGATGCTTCGCACGGGTTCACTGCCATGCTCTGCGAGGACCAGGATCCGCTCTGGACGTTTTCCACGGGGTCAAAGAGTGACATTATCCGCGTTCCCCGTGACCAGGAATTTTGCACTAGATGCTTCACACGGGTTCACTGCCGCGTTAGGCGAGGACTAGGCTCCGCTCTGGATGTTTCGCACGGGTTCACTGCCATGCTCTGCGAGGACCAGGATACGCTCTGGACGTTTTCCACGGGGTCAAAGAGTGACATTATCCGCGTTCCACGTGACCAGGAATTTTGCACTAGATGCTTCACACGGGTTCACTGCCGCGTTAGGCGAGGACTAAGCTCCGCTCTGGATGCTTCGCATGGGTTCACTGCCATGCTCTGCGAGGACCAGGATCCGCTCTGGACGTTTTCCACGGCGTTAAAGAGTGACATTATCCGCGTTCCACGTAACCAGGAATTTTGCACTAGATGCTTCACACGGGTTCACTGCCGCGTTAGGCGAGGACTAGGCTCCGCTCTAGATGCTTCGCACGGGTTCACTGCCATGCTCTGCGAGGACCAGGATCCGCTCTGGATGCTTCGCACGGGTTCACTGCCATGCTCTGCGAGGACCAGGATCCGCTCTGGACGTTTTCCACGGGGTCAAAGAGTGACATTATCCGCGTTCCACGTGACCAGGAATTTTGCACTAGATGCTTCACACGGGTTCACTGCCGCGTTAGGCGAGGACTAGGCTCCGCTCTGGATGCTTCGCACGGGTTCACTGCCATGCTCTGCGAGAACCAGGATCCGCTCTGGACGTTTTCCACGGCGTTAAAGAGTGACATTATCCGCGTTCCACGTAACCAGGAATTTTGCACTAGATGCTTCACACGGGTTCACTGTCGCGTTAGGCGAGGACTAGGCTCCGCTCTGGATGCTTCGCACGGGTTCACTGCCATGCTCTGCGAGGACCAGGATCCGCTCTGGACGTTTCCCACGGGGTCAAAGAGTGACATTATCCGCGTTCCACGTAACCAGGAATTTTGCTAAATATATCCGCATTTCACGGGGTGAAGGTTTGACTGTTGGCGATATGTATACCACCGAGCCATGGAACTGGGAGTTGCCGCTGTTCCGCTTCGCTTGATGTTGTGTCTGCTGCGTCGAGATGATCTCCAGGCTATTTGTGAACCGTCGAGATTTGGCTTCCTCTCATGATGAGACCTGGGGGAGGAGTACGACTCCTTCTTTGTTTGCGCCCCTGGATTGTATACAGGGATTGATGTAGCATCACCTGTAGGGCATACATTTTATTTTTATTTTATTTCTTTTTCCGCGATGCTCTATCATTTCAGCTTTTTATATCGCGAAAATCGCGATTGCCCAATCATTTCGGCTATTTTTCGCGGTGCCCAATCATTTCGGCTGTTTTTTTTTCTTTTTACTCGCTGCTTTTTATTGCGAGTTGCCCCATCATTTCGGCTATTTTTTATGCCTTCATTCTTACTTGCTGCTTTTTATTGCAAGTTGCCCCATCATTTCGGCTATTTTGTAGGCATGTGTGGCTTGCTAGCTTTTTCGCCGCAAGCTCGGATTTTGGACACCGATTTCGGCATCAGCATCGCTGCAACTGGCATGTTGCCAGGAGCGAATCATCATTTGCCTTGAAAGAACTTGGGATTTGATACCAGTTCAGGCATCAGCATCGCTGCAACTGGAATATTGCCAGGAGCGAATCATCATTTTCCTCTGTCGATGTTGAACAAAGGTGGCTTAGCAAACAGGGTTAAGGTCCTGTCGACTAAGGCTTTTGACTTCATGAGCCGTAAGGGTCTCACAAAGGTATTTCTCCCTACAAGTCGTGAGGATCTTGCAGGTGTATTTTCCCCTTAGGGATCGTGAGGATTCCTAAGTGTATGTTCCTCTGTAAGTCGTTAGGATCCTACAAGAGGGTTTTCTCCTTATAGGTCGAGAGGACCTACGAGGGTTGGACTTTGCTAAGGAAATGTTTATTTGCGCCCGTGAATTGTATACAAGGGTCAGTATTGAGCCTCTTGTAGGGCAATATCGAAGGTTGTGGAGGATTTGCTTAAGAACAGGTTCAGGCTTCTGTAGCTTAAGACTTTCAAATCTCATGAGCCGTGAGGGTCCCATAAGAGAATTCTCCTTACGGGTCGTGAGGATCTCGTAAGTGTATTTTCTCCTTAGGAAAAGTGAGGATCCCTAAGTGTGCTGCTCCTTTGTGAGTCGTAAGGATCTCATGCAGGTGGTTTCTCCTTACAAGGTCGAGAGGACTCTGTAAGTGTCCTTTAACGAGGTTGCGCCCTTTCGGGTTTTCACAAACTCTCGCCGGTAGTCCTGCTGTTTTTGCTCACGGAGCCCTTTCGGGTTTTCATCCGTGCCCATTTTGCTTATGGACATACCGTTTTTTTTTTTTTATTCTTTTTCACTTTTTTTTTTACAAGGTCGCGCCCTTTCGGGTTTTCACGAACACTTGCCGGCAGCCCTGCTGTTTTTACTCACGGAGCCCTTTCGGGTTTTCATCCGTGCCCATTTTGCTTATGGACGTACCGTTTTTTTTTAATTCTTTTTCATATATTTTTTTTTTATTTTTTTCTTTCTCTCTCTTTTTTTTTATCTCGTCAGCCTAAAGATGCTGCGGTAGTAGTTTTAAGGACGTTTCGGTCCGTCGATAGTTTAAGGACGTTTCGGTCCGTCGTTAGTTTAAGGACATTTCGGTCCGTGATTAGTTTAAGGACATTTCGGTCCGTCGATAGTTTAAGGACGTTTCGGTCCGCCGTTAGTTTAAGGACGTTTCGGTCCGTTATTAGTTTAAGGACATTTCGGTCCGTCGATAGTTTAAGGACGTTTCGGTCCGCCGTTAGTTTAAGGACGTTTCGGTCCGTCGATATGGGAAGGCTGGCTGCTGCTTGTAAAGTCTGAGCCTAGGAAGATAGTGAGCGGACATAGTCGTCGTCATCTATCATTGACCCAGGCTGTGGCTTATTAAGCATAGTATTTCTTTAAAAAGCGGCCATTTATCGGCCTGAAAGGCCTTTCACCGTGCATGTCCATGAGTAGGTAGGCTCCACCCTGGTAGACCTTGTCTATGATGTACGGGCCTTCATAGTTTGGCTCAAATTTTCCTCGCTTGGCACGATTGGGGATCATAGGTCTTTTGACCACTAGTACGAGTTCGCCTTGGCGGAATGTCCTCGGCCTGGTCAATCTTTCGTACGAGCGCGTCATCTTTGCTTTGTAGGCCTCTAGATGTTGTTGCGCTATGAGCCGGGTTTCGTCGAGGGCATCAAGCTCCTCAAGCCGAAGGTGAGCATTTTCTTCGTTCGTCAGCTCGTGGTGGACTGCTACTCGTAGAGAGGGTAACTCTATCTCAAGGGGGAGCACTGCTTCCGTCCCAAATACCAACGCGTACGGCGTTGTGTTCGTGGCCGTCTTGAATGTAGTTCGATAAGCCCAAAGGGCTTCTTGCAGCCTTTCGTGCCAGTCTCTCCTATTCCTGGAAACGGTCTTTTTTATGATCTTCGTCAAGGTCTTATTGAAGGCCTCGGCCAGACCGTTAGCTCGTGGATTGTAAACCGAAGAATATCTCCAGTCTATATTGTGCTGCTGTGCGAAGCGGCTAATCTTATGGCTTCGGTAGGCCGGCCCGTTATCGGAGATAATCCGCCGTGGAGTTCCGAACCGATAGATGACGTGCGTCTTGAAGAAATGGAGGATATTCTCCGTCTTCACTTCCCTCAGTGGTACTGCTTCTGCCCATTTGGAGAAGTAATCAGTTGTCGCCAGGATAAAACGGTGTCCCCGGGATGATGCTGGCTCAATGGGGCCGACTATGTCAGTCCCCCACATTTCGAATGGCCAACTAGCCACCGTTGGGTGCAGTGGATTCGGATGTTGGTGGATGAAGTCTCCATGAATCTGGCATGAGTGGCATTGCTTCGCGTACTCAAGGCAGTCCTGGATCATCGTGGGCCAGTAGTAACCCATCCGTTTAATTTTTAACTTCATCTTTGGGCCTGCTTGGTGAGAACCGCAAAGCCCGTCATGAACTTCCTGAATGACTCTTTCTGCTTCGTCAGGTCCTAAGCATCTCGGCCATAGAGAATCAAATGATCTTTTGTATAGAATATCGTTGACGAAAGCGAAAGATAGAGCTCGTTTCATGAGCTGATGTCTTGAGGACGCTTCTTTGGGCATTCGGTGGGATTTAAAGTAGTCTATGAAGACTTCCCTCCAGTCCTCGGCCTTCTCATGGTCTTTTATTTGTAGGGTCGTCTGCTCAGTCGCTCCCTTTTCTTCGCATGATTCCGGAGATATTTCTGCCGGGGCGAGCACTCGACGGCTTTGTATCACGATTCTGACGTCATCGAGGTTCTCGTCAGCCAGTTCTTTAGCAAGTTTAGCCAACGCGTCTGCTTTGCTGTTTTCCGCGCGCGGTATGTTCTCCAAAGTATAGGAGGGAATTCGGGTCAATAGTTGTTGCACCCTTTCGCCGTACTTCACCAACTCCGGCTTGCACGTTTGGTAGTCACCATTTACTTGACTAACGACCAGCTGAGAATCCCCGTATATAAGGAGGTCTTCAATTCCCATGTCGATGGCGATCTCGAGGCCTGCTATCAGAGCTTCGTATTTGGCTTCATTGTTTGTCCTCGGCTCTGTTAAGGAGAAGGCGAAGCGCATTATCCCTCCTTGTGGAGTTGCAAAGATGAGGCCTATCCCTGATTTGATCATTGGGATGCCTTGTTTCTGTTTCTTTATGGAGGATGCTCCATCGAAATAGAGTTCCCATCGGGTGCTTCCGCCGCCAATCGCATTAAATGCATGCTCGTCCGGCAACTCACAGTTCAGAGGAGAATCGGCCGGTATCGGGTGCTCGGCGAGGAAGTCGGCAATGGCCTGGCCTTTCACTGCCTTGAGAGGTTGATACGTTATCGAGAACTCCATCAATAGCAGGGCCCACTTAGCGAGTCGTCCCGTCAATATGGCTTTCGACATCAAATATTTGAGAGGGTCCACCTTCGAAATAAGACGGACTTCATGTGCTAATGCGTAATGTCTAAGCTTTGTAATTGCGAAGATCAACGCCAGACAGTGCTTTTCAATGGGGGAATAGTTGCTTTCTGCCCCCAGCAGCACTCGACTTAAGTAGGAGAGTGCCCTCTCTTTCCCCTGATCGTTCTCTTGTGCCCATAACGCGCCCAAGGAACCTTCGAGGGCGGTCGTATAAAGAATGAGGGGTTTTCCCTTGACCGGCGTGGCCAACACCGGAGGGTTCTGCAGGTACTGCTTGATCTCATCTAGTGCACCTTGACATTTGTGATCCCAAACGAATGGAGTTCCCTTTTTCATCAGGTGGCTGTAAGGACGGCATTTGCCCGAAAGATTAGCGATAAACCGCCGGATGTATGCGAGCTTCCCTTGGAGAGATCGCAACTGCTTGAGGGTTCTTGGCGGAGGCATTTCCATGATCACCTTAATCTTTGACGGATCTATTTCAATACCTCGGTGTCGAACGATGAATCCCAGGAATTTGCCCGAGGAGACTCCAAACGCGCATTTGAGGGGATTCATTTTCAAATTATATTGCCGAAGGCGTCGAAATACAGTCTCCAGATGCTTTAAATGATCTTCGTATGACATGCTCTTTACTACAAGGTCATCGATATAGCACTCGACGATGTCATGTATGAGGTCGTCGAAGATTTTTGTCATAGCCCTTTGATAGGTAGCGCCGGCGTTCTTTAGACCAAAGGGCATAACCCTATAGCAGAATATACCCAAAGGGGTTCGGAAAGCGGTATGCTTCTGGTCTTCGGGATGCATCTTTATCTGATTGTATCCTGACGAGCCGTCCATAAAGGAGAAAACCTCGTGAGTGGACGTGTTATCTATCATTAGCTCGGTTACTGGTACTGGGAAATCGTCCTTTGGACAGGCTTTATTGAGATCCCTGAAATCCACGCATATGCGTACCGTCCCATTCTTCTTCATTACCGGGACGATATTGGCGATCCAGTCGGGGTACTGGACTTCTTGGATAAATCCAGAATCGATCAGCTTCTTGACTTCGGCGTTGATGCTCATTTCAAGCTCGAGTCGCATCCTTCTTGGCGCCTGCTTGACTGGCTTGATATCTGGGGATATCGCTAATTTATGCACAGCAATCTCCGGATCTAATCCTGGCATCTCGGAATAGTTCCACGCGAAGCAGTCTTTATGCTGTAGAAGCACGTTCTTTAACGCAGCCACCCTCTCTTCGGATAACAGCTCGCTGACGAATGTCGGTCGCGGGTCGTCTGCCGATCCCAACTCAACCTTCTTGAGGTTATCTGCAGTAGTATGTATGCCATCTTCCAGTTCTTTCGGAGTGGGCGGAAATTCTGAGATCACCTCATCATCGCTGTTCTCAAAACACCGGGGAAGGTCATCTACGTTCTCGGGCTCTTCTCCTAATATCGTAATCGTATAGCAAGTGCGAACCCGCTCCCCGGACTGAGGTGGACCCGGTTCTGCTCTTGCGGCTTTGGGCTCATGCTTCTGTGGCGGCGTTACCTTCCAGCCGTCGGATAAAGCGAATCTGCCCCGTCGGTACTGGTCCTCGACCCAGTTCTTGAAGGTGAAGCAGTCTTCGGTAGGATGTCCTATGGCTTGGTGATAAGAGCAATAACTCGGATGAGAAGCCTTGCTAGCTTGCTCAGGATGTCTAGACTCTGGAAGCGTGATCATTTGATGTTTTATAGCGAGGTTGAGTAACCTCTCCGTCTTGTCTCGGGGGAAGGAGTACGCTCGACTCATCTTCTTCATGAGGGACAAACCCGAGCCGCTTCTTGATTTATTTCCGTCTTTGCGTCGGGCTTTTCGTACAACGGATTGACGAGGATAAGCGTCTTTGTCTTTTGCAGCACGTTGAGATAGACGTTGCGTCCTGGCCTTCTTGTAGATGGCCATTTCGCGGTTGTGGTCTTCCCGAGCTTTCTGACCCATTTTCCTGATAGGCTTGCCTATTCGTTCTTCAAACGACGGACTCGGCGCTTTAATCGCGGGGTCTAGTTTTGATGGGGGGTTGGCATCTCCTGACAGGGCGTCCTCCTCTTCGTCAAAGGTATATATAGCGTAGCTACTGTGAGCCCGTTCCCATTTTCCGGCTCTTGCGTATCCAAGCCCGAGTGTTTCCATCTTCCCGTTGGGCAATTTGCGTTGAGTCCCGGGGACATCCCAAATCCTGTTGTAGAACCGCGCCTGCCGAACGGTCTGTTCTAAAGGTACTCCTTGGCGCTTCAATAGCTTCTTTAATCCATTTGTATAGTATCTGGGCAGACGGATGGGTTGGAGCCTGTCAAGTGTAGCATCCGCGCCATGCCAGATCTCTTTCTCTATTTTCGACTCTGAGGATCGGTAGAATATGATCACCTTCTCGCCCCTTCGCCTGGGAGGGACGTAAAATGTTTGCAGGTCCTGCACATCGTGAGCCTGAAGCGCGTCGAGATCCTTGTAGTGTTCTCGCGGTACCATGGTGATTTGCAAACTATGGTCATCGCCAGGGGGTGCTTGTATTGACAGCCGATTGGAGAACACAGCATTAACTTCATCTTCTGAATCACTTCCGAAGACCAACACGGGGGCGGGCGTCCCCAGGTTGTTGCGTTGAGATGGCCCTGCATAAACTATCTCTTCCTCTTCTTCGGTGTCGCTTCCGAAAACGGGAATGGTGGCGACGGTTTTCTTCTCCGGGTTGCGACACTTTTCCGTATCCTCGAAATCTGGCAAAAAGTACTTCGCATCTTCGTATTTGCGGACTTCGTTCACGGAAAATGGGTTTAACTCACCTGTTACGGTATACTCGAAACCATCCTTAAAGTACTTCATACACTGATGTTGTGTAGAAGGGATGATATTGTACTCGTGTAGCCAAGGACGGCCGAGCAAGGCGTTGTAGCAGGTCTTGGCGTCAATGACATGGAATTTGATGTCTGTGACGAGAAGTCCAAAGCGTAATGTTAGTATCACAGATCCGAGAGTCCGTGACGATTGTGAATCGAAACCGGAGATAGTAATTTTGTCACGAGCGAGGTGTTGCACGCTCATGCAGATTTCCTTCAACACCCGAACATTAAGGAGATTGACGGAGGATCCATTATCCACCAGAATCTTTCCTATCTTGATATCATGGCAGTATCCGGAGACATATAGGGGACGGTTGTGGTCGCACGTCCCGAGAAGGAGGTCTTCATCACCGAAAGTGATGTCGGTTGTATGCACTTCCTCCCGTTCATCCTTCATCTTTTCAGTGGCGAGGAAGGCTTGGAATTGCTCAGGTTCTTGTAACGCCTTAATTAGTGAGTCTCGCGCTTCTTTTGATAATAGGAGGGCATCGAGAATGCTAAGCTGAGAAGGTAGCTTCCTTAGGTGCGCGAGGATGTTATAGTCCACTTTACTCTTCCTAGGAGGGTCTTTGGCAGCCAGCTCTCTCATGACTTGGTCATCTAAAGTGATATCTTCAGTGACCTTTTCCTTTCCCTTATCCCTTCTATTCCCGGGCCCGAGATTCTTCTCCGGGAGTGTGCGATTGCGCAGCTGAATGTTCTCGCAGGCCTCCGATTCTTCCTCTTTCCCCAAAACGGATTCTTTAAAGAGAGGGCCCAGAGCCATTTCTTCATCAGAGTCACTCCCAAAGGTGAGAACTTGTGACCCCCTGGCGTTAACCATGTAACATTTGCCAGTCGTTCTGTTGTGCCCATCGACAGTACTTCTTCGCTCCCGACGGATCTTGCGTTTCATGCGCTTAACATGTTGCCGACGAGCAACATATCCTTACCACCATATCTTAAAGGCGTCGCACTCCTCCGTGGGGTGTGAGATTTTCCGGTGATATGCGCAATAGTCAGGGTGTCTCTCCACCCCATCATGTGTGTTTCCTTCCGAGGGCGGTAGCTTCATCCCCATTGACATGGCTTTGGCAAACCTTTTTCTCGTCTTGAATATCTTCTTGTCTACTTTGGATGTCTTTTGCTCTGGCAGTGGTAGGTCAACTCTTTCGTTCAGTTGCCCGCATTTGGCTCCTTCCGATGTGGCCATTTCACGCTCCCGGTCCGCTTTACATTTTAGACGAATCTCGTCTAGAAAAGCGTCGATCATTTCATCTATTGGCCATGCACGCTCTGGTACAGGCTCTGTCTCCATCTCTTCAATGCCAGGAGTTTTCCCATCATCGGTAAACGAGTGGGAGATTACGTTACAACTCGCCACATATCCTTCGGATTCATCCGACGAGCTTTCTCCATCATCTTCTTCTTGAAAGATGTGGTTGAGGAACTCTTGCAGTGTGACAGGAGTTCGCGCCTTTTGATTGTATTCTTCCAGCGCGTCGATTTGCTTCTGCAAGTTCGTGTGTTCGTTTTCAAGCTTCACGGGCTTCTTGGATTTCTTCTTCTTTTTCTTCGAAGATTTTGACGGTTGGGCGTGAGTATTTGGGCCATTATCACGAGTCTTCGTAGTTGGGCGGGGCTTCAACATCCCTTTGATAATTTGAGGTTCAAGAGGGTCCTTCCATTCGATCGCAGGGCACGCATGAAGGTCTCTCAGCATTCTTTTGGTTTTAGTTGATAGCACGACCTCCCATGGAGCTTCTTCAATAAAAGAACATGTTGCCCCCGGTGTATCCGCTTTCCTAGGAGCATGCGGCTGTGGTGGGTTCACCTTCCACTTTTCGGACAGTACAAACTTCCCCTGGAGGTACTGGTCTTCAATCCATCCTTTGAAGACGAAGCAATCTTCAATCGGATGGCCTACCGTTTGATGGTAAGGGCAATAGTTAGGGTTATTCACTTCGGTGGGTTGCGGCGGTCGCCTTGGATTTGGCAGGTTTATAAGTCTGTTGCGTATTGCCAGCTCGAATAGCCGTTTCGTCTTGTCCCGTGGGAACGAGTAGGGACGCTTCATCTTCTCATTATAATACCGACGTCTTTCCTCCAGTTGATCTGCCGGTTTCGGGGCGTTAGGTTGCTGTTGGGCATTCGCAACAAAGATTGCTCTTCCTTTACCCTTGTCATTCCGAGGTTCCGACTTCGGGGTAGGTGGTCTATGACCCATCTGGTCCATCAGAGCCAACTTGTCGATCAAAGCCTGGAATGTGGTTGGCTTAAAGAACATCATAAACTGGGAAATAGTTGCGTGAGGGTCTAGAGTTCCCACGAACATGCCCACCGCAGGTGCTTCCTCAATGCGTTGCTCACATCTCGACCACAAGTTCCGCCAGCGTATAGCGTACTGGACCCAGGTTTCGCCCGGTTTTACCCTGGCGTTAATAAGTGCAGTTATTGGAGTGCGTTCGCTGGCACTTGCAAATTGCTGAGTGAACAACAACTCGATTTCAGCGAACGTTTTGATAGAATCGTTCGGGAGTTCCGAATACCATTCGAACGCTGTTTCTGATAAGCTGCCCACGAACTGGCGGAGCAACAATTTATCATCACCGCCGGTGTTACCGCAGAGGGCCCGGAACTGGGCGACATGTTGATGGGGATTGCCGGTCCCCTTATACACGTGGAATTTTGGTATCGTATAGCCTTGCGGGTATTTGATTTGGTCGTACCAGCTCGGATACGGCCGCCCCGTTTTCACGACTTGACCAGCTGCCTCAGTCGCGTGATGAACCCGGATTTGCTGGGCTATGTAGTCAGCCAAGTCAGCCTTAGAGATTGCCTCTTCCTTGGCCGTTGAGAGGGCTGGTGGTGGATTTGACGTTTCTCCTCGGTCGTCTTCAAGAACGATTGGGGGATCCTCGGCGGGTAAGTCCTGCTGGATCATCATTCCTATCACATCTTGGAAGAGAAGGCCCATCCGTTGTATATTGGCTGCTTGTTCAGCAGCCTCTTTATCCCTTTTCTCCAGTGTCCGGCGAAGGAATTCAGCATCGGTTTCTTCCTCCCGGCGTGCGTCTGAGGACGTTTCTGGGTTTTCCTTTGGCCCGGTGAGCGCGGCCATAGCATTCATCATTTCTTGAAGCTTTTGTTGCTGCTCCTGAGCCTTCGTCACGGATCGGGTTAGCGGTCGGTGGCCCGTAGAAGTGCGGCTTTCCTCCTTTCCAGAGGCCATGTAAACAGTGTGCACCACCATGCCCCCAGACTTGGGGCGTCTGGGCTCAGTGTTTTTAGCCGTCGTTGCATGCTGGGGGGTCTTCTCTGGCCTCCTCCTTTTATGAGCCAGTTGATCAACAGCCTTTTGGGGTTTAGCCTGGTGACCAGCTTCCGGTTGGATTTTCAGCTTCTTGTGCTGGCGGGAGAAGTTTGGATCGATGATCGAGTCTCGGGCCTGCCGCCAAACTTTATAGATTTTGGAAGACAACCGCTGAGGAGATCGGGGCTGTTCGGGTTTTATTTCCACAACCTTTTTTAATGGGGGAGGAGACCTTTTCAGCACTGCAGTAGCAGAATTCCTTCGCACCTTATTTAGCATTTCGAAGCTGTTCCCAGTTGGAACAGCAGCATTAACTTCTACCACCAGGGCCGGTGGAGTCAACCCGGAGGGGAAGTTGCCCCCAGCCTTCCTTACTCGGCGCCAATGGCGACGTCGAGCGTGTCGAGCGGACGGTGTAGGGTCAGCGGTAAGAATGGTTTCGTCTTGCCCCCTGTCTGGGTGGGGGGTCGCAGTTGGTATTAGCCTGTCAAAGACCGATGTCCTTTGGGCAGCAGGAGCGGGAGCTGAAGCCGTTAATCTTGTAAAGACCGACCTTTTGGCCGGAGAGGCTGCCTTGACGACTTTGGGGGCAGGAGCGGCCACCTTCTTAGAAGCAGCCTTCTCTGAGATTGTAGGTCCCATGATGGGTTCGCAGGATTTCTGGCCCAATCTAGAGAAGACCGAGGCGTTGACGTTGGGCGACTCGTTGAGAGGAGCCGCGGCAGGGGTAAGACGATCAAAGACCGACTTCTTGAGAGCTTCCGTTGTCAGCACTGGAGTGGTGAAGTTTGTCGGCGGGAGCATGGTCCCAAAGAACAATCCTGTGGTGGTGCGAGTGACCTGTTCCACGGGCATTGTGAATAGCGAAGCAGCTTGGGGTCCGTAGGCTATACCTCCTGGCGAGGCAGAGCGTTGGTTGCAATTGCAGTCTGAGCAGTTGGAGAATTTCACGGGAATAGAAGCCATCAATCCTTTTCTTTCTGCAATAAGCAAGACGCCAATTCTTAGTATCTTGAAACCCAAGGGCAACCATTAGCGAACCGCGATTGGTTCGCGAGTCACGACACACGAAGTGTGGAGTGGAAAGAGGAAAAGGTCCCACCGGGCGTGCCAGAATCTGTTCCCCTCCGAAAGACGGCCGAGACATGGCGTCTCGCCTGAGATTCGGGGCAGATGCTAATTGGTGCTATCCGTCCACCTCTCCGAAGATGCCAAGTTGATTTATGGCACCATGTATCGAAGGTTTAAACGGATGCGTCCGATGTAGCAGACTTCGTCAGATTCCCCCTCGTTTGAGGGGTTTTTGATTGTAGGGACGCTCTTCCCTGCAGGCGCAAGCCCCTGCAGTTAATTACGCTACCGCACTGCGGTAACAACTTTCTCCTTCTCCGGATGGTCACTTCGTGTCGTGGGTGTTTGTTTTGTATTTTGTTGCCCGTGGATTGTTTACGGAGACTGAGTGATGTCGTCGCCCGTAGGGCGTGGACTAGTCCAAATCCGTATTATCTTAGATTTGGGTTTGGGGGTTTGGTTTGAGGATACGTTAGCCATATTTGAGGCTAAGATCAACTCAAACGTTTGTTAAGGATACGTTAGTCCAGTTTGAGACTAAGATCAACTTAACGGGATCGTTTAGATCCGACAAAAGAGCGTTTGGGCTCTAATGTTCCAGTTTAGGGACATAGTGGTCCATCGTATGTATAGCCGTCGGGACCCATCACCTCTCTGACGACGTTGAAGGATTACAACGACGGATGTCAGAGGAGTTCAGAGATGTACCCTCGAGCCAGAGTTAATTGGGGGGATTCATAGTCCAGTCTGTTTGAAGGTTTAAGGATACGTTAGCCATCTTTGAGGCTAAGATCAACTTAAACGGGACCGTTTAGATCCAACAAAAGAGCATACGGGGCTCTATTGTTCTAGTTTAAGGACATTGCGGTCCATGGGTAGTTTGAGGACATTGCGGTCCATGGGTAGTTTAAGGACATTGCGGTCCATTGTTAGTTTTAAGACATCTCGGTCAAGGTTAAGGACGTCGTAGTCCATGGGTTTAAGGACCCCGCAGTCCATTGTTAGTTTTAAGACATCTCGGTCAAGGTTAAGGACGTCGTAGTCCATGGGTTTAAGGACCCCACAGTCCATTGTTAGTTGTAAGACATCTCGGTCAAGGTTAAGGACGTCGTAGTCCATGGGTTTAAGGACCCCACAGTCCATTGTTAGTTTTAAGACATCTCGGTCAAGGTTAAGGACGTCGTAGTCCATGGGTTTAAGGACCCCACAGTCCGGTATGTGCTCTGGATGCTTCACACGGGTTCACTGCCGTGCTCTGCGAGGACCAGGCTCCGCTCTGGACGTTTTCCACGGGGTCAAAGAGTGACATTATCCGCGTTCCACGTAACCAGGAATTTTGCATTAAACACGGGTTTAAGGACCCCGCAGTCCGTATCAATGTGTGGTCGTCGGGACCCGTCACCTCTTTGAAGACATTGAGGGATTACAATGCCAAGTATCAAAGGAGTGAAGAGATGTACCCTAGAACCGGAATGGATTAAATAGTCCTTGGCCCAATTTGGGATCAAGACGAATTAATTATGTTATGAGTCCACTGGCCTAGTTAATCACAGATTGAGGACTTATGGCCATCTTGGGCTAAGTCCAATCAGGAGAGGCTTTGCCTCTATCCATTTAGGCCAATTAGGCCAGAGCCTAGTGTTAAACACTACAGAGCAGTCAGTGTTGAACACTGGGAATGAGGTTGACAAGTTAGTGTTTAACACTAAGAGATAATTGGTGTTAAACAAGGCTTTTCAAATTAGTGTTAAACACTAAAACAGATCAGTGTTGAACACTGCAGATAAAGCTTTTTAATTAGTGTTGAACACTAAGGCCCAACAGTGTTTTAACACTGGGTTCGAGAGTTTTAACTTAGTGTTAAACACTAAGGCAAGAGGGGTCACGTGGCAACACGTGAGAGCGCCCTCCCTTCATGTACTCTGCTGAGATTATCGCGTCTTTCAGAGCGTCACGTGCCATCACGTGACGGGCATTCAAATGCCTATGTATTAGAGCTTCTGCCGAAGGTCACGTGGGTCACGTGGGGTGCTGCCTCAAAGGGGCTTTCTGTAGATCTCTTGGGGGGGTCACGTGGTGACACGTGACCCTGCCTCTATGTATGTTGTTTTAGAGGATCTGTTAATCTTTTCCAGGAATCAAGTTCCTCGTAGGGTTAAACCCTGACAGTAATTTCAGAGGAATTAAATTCCTACTTCCTTTCGAAGGTTTATATTCTGAAATAGAGTTGAACTATGAATTTTCTGTAGGAATTAAATTCCTTGTTCATGTGAAGAATCAAATAGGGTTAAACCCTAACAAAGGCTTTTTAGGGAATTTGAACTTCCATCCTCTGTTAAATTATGATTAAAGGAATTAAATTCCCGTTGTTTCAACAGAACTATGTTCTTAATTAGGGTTAAACCCTGTTTCTTTTTGTTCTGAAGGAATTAAATTCCCATGATACAGGGTCAAGCCCTAATTTTATTTTAAAGGAATTAAATTCTTATAGTTCTGTGAGAATTAAATTCTCGTGCTTGCATTCCCTCTCTATGTTTTGGATCTGCATGGCAGGATCTCAACCCATTGAGAATTAAATTCTCAACCTCAAGGGGAGATGTGCACTTTGCAGATCCTCTATCAAAGAGAGAAGAAATATGTTCTTCTGTTTTATGTATCAGAGTTAAACTCTGTTGAGAATTAAATTCTCTTTTTCTTTCAAGGAGATTTTCCCTTTCTTACCTAGGGTTTTTTGCAGAAGATCCAAGTTTCTCCAAGTATCGAAGCTCTCTTCCTTTTCTTTTTCTCTCCTTGTCTCTGTATATATATATATATCCTTCTCTGTGTCTCTTGGCTCCTATTTATAGGAGAAGCAGCCGAATCAATCAGTTTTTGACGAATCTTCATGAGAGATTTGATTTGCATCCATCTTTCGTTTTGGACCTTTGGATTATTAGGTGAATTTTATTCACTATTGGATTTCAAATCCAGGGGTTTTTCTTTGTTGTTTCGATTAGATTTAAAGGGGAAATCTTTCCAAACCCGAGATTTTTCCATAGATAGATGATATTTCATCACCTCTGAATCCTTAATTTGATTGGTTCCAGATAGCCGCTTTCCTTTGGAAAGATTTGAATTTCTTTCAGAATTTAATTCTGTTGACAAAATGGGCTTTGAAAGCCGGTCACGTGTGACCACGTGACCCATGGTCACGTGTGAGCACGTGACCCCCTTTGGAATGAGCCTTTTCCTTTCTTTTGCGCTCTGTCTTCTGATCGTTGCTTAAACGTCACGTGCCACCACGTGACTCCTGGTCACGTGTGAGCACGTGACCCTTGTTTGAACTCTCTTTCCTTGGTTCATCTGGAGAACGAGTCTGCTGCTTTGAACGTCACGTGCCAACACGTGACCCTGGTCACGTGGGAGCACGTGACCTCTTCTGAAGCTTTTTCCTTGACTTGATCAGGGAACCGGTGTTCCTTTGACGCTTGCATTTAAATGTCACGTGCCGACACGTGACCCTTTCTGAAGCCCTTTCTTTGATGTAGTTGGAAAACTGAACTTGACTTGATGATGCTTTTAGGTGTCACGTGCCAACACGTGACCGTTAGTCACGTGTAAGCACGTGACCCTCTTCTGAAGCTTTTCCCAGAAGCTTTCCTGATTTTAAATCAGGAAACAACTCCTCCGACCACTCGAACCTTAGGATCTTTCTCAGAGCCTTAAAGAACGGGAGGCATTTCTCCCCTGACCTGGACATGAAGCGGCTCAGAGCGGCGACTCGTCCCGTGAGCCGCATGATCTCGACGTTAGTTTTAGGCGCGGCCATGTTGAGGATAGCGTCGATTTTTTCTGGGTTGGTTTCGATTCCACGGTGAGTGACCATGAACCAGAGGAACTTTCCCCCGGTGACTCCGAATGCGCACTTCGCGGGGTTTAGCTTTATTTTGAACTTGCGGAACACTTCGAAAGCCTCGCCCAGATCCCTGGCATGGTCGGCCGTCGAGACGGATTTGACGAGCATGTCGTCAACGTAGACCTCCATATTCCTGCCAATCTGTGGCTTGAACATGCGAATGACCAACCGTTGGTACGTGGCCCCGGCGTTTTTGAGGCCGAAGGGCATCCCCTTATAGCAATATACCCCCCCCGGTCCGTAGTGAATGCGGTGAGATCTTCATCTTCTGGATTCATACGGATCTGGTTGTAGCCGGAGAAAGAATCCATGAAGCTCAACAGCTCATGGCCGGCTGAGCTGTCGACGAGCTGATCTATCCGCGGGAGCAGATAGTTGTCCTTAGGGCAGGCGTTATTGAGGTCGGTGAAGTCGACGCACAAGCGCTACTTCCCGCTTGACTTCTTGACCAGAACTACGTTCGCCAGCCACTCCGAGTAGGGTACATTCCTGATGAAGTTGGCGGAGAGAAGCCGATCAAGCTCCACTTCCATAGCCTTCTGTTTGACCGGGGCGAAGCTCCGCTTCTTCTGTCTGACAGGCCGGGCCACAGGATCAACCCCAAGCTTGTGGGAGATGATTTTGGGGTCAATCCAAGGCATGTCAGCAGGCGCCCAGGCGAAGACGTCGGAGTTATTTCTGAGGAATCTGACCAGGTCATCTCGCTGAGTCCCTGTCAGGAGTGATCCGACCTGGACGGTCTTTTTCTCGTCCCCTTCCGTCAGGGACACCTCGGTCGGTGGTTTGACCGACGTCCCCCGGACCTCCTTCCGCTTGTATCGGGTGTCTAGAGAACCCTTGATGTCGTTATTTACCTCAGCGTCGTCGGCCGACTGCTCGGATGAAGACGCTTCGGTAAGGCATATCTTCGCGACCCGCTAGTTCCCGTAGACCCGACCTATCACGCCCTGATCGAGAGGGAACTTCATCGATAGGTGGTAGGTCGATATTTGGGCCTGGAGGGAGTTTAGCGTCGGGCGGCCGAGGAGGACGTTGTAGGCCGATGGGACCTTCGCCACGATGAAGTCCACAGGTAACGTACGGATGCGGCCGGGCTCCCCGACGTTGAACTGGAGGGTGACCACCCCTTGCGCTGGGATGGAGTGGTTGGTGAACCCCGAAAGGACATGGAATGTCGGTTTCAAGTCTGCTGGGGTGAGCCACATGCGCAGAAAGCAGTCGTGGAAGAGGATGTCTGCCGAGCTGCCCGAGTCGATAAGTATCCGGTGGACCTCGTATCGGTGGATTCTTATCGTGATCACCATAGGGTCGTTGTGGGGCATGGATATGCCGTGGAGGTCCCCATCGCCAAAGGTGATAGGCTCGTTGATCCAGGCCTTCTTGCTCGGGCGGCCGTTGGCGTTTGCTGCCGGCGTGGGGTGCCGGGTCTCGCATGGGCTCGATCGGTCCCCTGTCGTCATGACCACTGTTCTCGATGGGCTCCGGTTCTTTTCGGCGAGGTCCTTTGGTCCCTGCGGTAGGGTGGTCCTCGGGCTGCCATGATGGGCCTCACGGGAGTGACCCCGTTGGGGGAGGGGATGCTGGTCATGCCTGGAAGCAGGCGAGCTGACCGCCACCGCCTCGGATGGAACGGGGATGCGGCAAGGCTCGAGGCGAGGTCTCCCGACGCGGGACTTTGGGATTGAATGAGACGGATCGAGGGGCCTGCGGCTGCCGGAGTCTGTGAAACTGCAGCCGGCGGGGGAGCCGATGACATTCAGTGAAGGTTCGCTCGCGCCCCCGTTGAGGGGGAGGCGACAGCAGGTGTTTGGATCTTCAGGGGGATCGGTTGCCATGTGGATGGAGATCGGAAGGCCAACTTTGTTTATGTGGAGTTTTCGTTTCCCACATACGGCGCCAACTGATGGAGGTCCTTTTCGGGTCTCTGTCAGATGTTGTCTTCCGTCGATCTACCGATGGATATTGGAGGTGATCTACTGTTGCGTGTGAGTCTCAATGGGTTTGAGGAGATTGGTGATTTGAGGAGTTTAGCGTCGAGTACCTGCAAAGAAGTCCCGGGGTGGTTTGGTACCACCGAGAACCCTCCGACGATCAAGTTAGCACTAGATCCGAGCAGAGTAACGGCTAAGTGGAATAAAAATGGCTTACTTGACCCCTCTGTGATGTGGGTTTATATAGTGACGGCAACACACAGCAGCAGGCGCGAAGATCTCGCCAGCAGTTACGCTCCCGACGTCACGCCTGCGTAAAGAGCAGATCGCCCATTAATGGGGATCGTGATGGCATGGAACGAGGGATGTTGCTGGCGGAGAATATGCGCATGGAGAGATTCGCGGAGCGGTGGTTACGCCTGCGAGTGGTGGAGTTGGTCGGTCAGAGGGACCGAGGAAGATAGCCTCGGCTGGGGAGCTCGGAGGCGAGCAAGAGGGCCGAGGAGTCTTGGACCAGCGGCAGCTCGGGGTGAGCTGAGAGGCCGAGGAGGCCAGTTTCAAGGGGGCTCTGAAGAGAGCCAGCTAGAGCTTGCGAGTCGGGTACACGGATGGCCTGATCGGCCCCTGTGAGCCCTTTCTTCTGAGTTCTGGGACACGTCATCTGTCATGTGTTGTGATCTTGGAGGTTGCCAATATCGAGCACCATCACTCCACCTCTCAACTTGCTCTTGACCTCCCCCTTAAATCCCCTCGACCCCCGCTCCTCAAGTCTGCCCCGTCCCCCTATCCCGACTCCTCCCCTCCCTCCACCTCCTCCTCGACCCCGACTCTCTCATTTCCACCTCTTTTTCTCCCTCCACAAGACCGTCTAATAAAATTCATTGCAAGTAATTCAGTGGTGTATGTCAGGATATACAACAACATAAACAACAACATCATCAATAATCTATCCTCCCAAACTTTTGGATTCGGTTATATAAATCCTTCCTTTTCATTCTGCTCCGTCAAGGACCATTTCGATACGTATATATATACTCAAAATAATTTCAATGCGTCCGATATCAATGAAAAATGTTAATAACAAAAAGAATGACATAATAGCCCCATAACAATCCCATATAAATCCTTACTTCTGACAAGCAACAAACCACAGCTTACTTCTGACAAGCAACAAACCAATACAATACCGAAAAGTAATCCTGCTTCACAGAACACAGGTTTATTCCAAAAGCCAAAGAACAAAAATTTTAAAACTAAAAGAGAGAGAAGCCAAGCAACCATAAGTAATTTATTTTTATTCGACCATTGGAATATTGAACCAATGACCTCACACTTCAGAGAGGAAAGCTTTTTTATTGCCGGAGCTAAGGAGAAATGCTTCAGCTAAATATAGGTTGAACCAGGAGCAAAGTGATATTATCTTTCATAGTCGTGTCGGAGTGAGTGTACGAATCATAATCCTTGTATACTGTTTCCATCACTCGAGCAAGATTCACGACTCTCATGACAAGATGCGTCGAGATTCCATTCTCATCAAGGCATCCTTGGTTCAGTTCTTTCCATGCATTTTCGTTCATCTCCCGGAGTTTCTGGCATGCTTCGATGGGAGACACGTCATGCTCTTTCATATAGCACTGGACTGATGAGGCAACATGCTCTCTCTTTTGTTCAAGCTTCAAAATTCAAAGTAAATGTAAATTAACGGCTTAAGTTTCACTAAAATACCATGTATTTTTAAATCGATAATAAAAGCATTAAAATTAAGTCAATTGAAAATACATATAATATAGATTTCAACAATTTTTAATTTAACACCATAAGTCGTTGCCCCTTACTATGTGAAGAATTGTGAATTGAAAATTGGCATTTTACAGTAATTTGAAAGACTTCAGAATTTCTTGGACCGCTATACATTGCATCTAAGTGTCGCGATATTTGTTTGCAATTTATAAAGCGAGATTTATCTGGAAAGTGATGGAATTTCTTGGTATTTTGGTGAAATTTAATCTAAAATTAAATAGAAACTTCCGGGTTACAAATTAATGTATTTTACCTCATTAGATACAACATCATCCATGAGCCTACATAATATAGTTGCAGCTTCCAAAACTTTTGGGTAACCAAGGATCCACTCGAACGCTTGCTTGGTCGCAACTTCGCCCATACCAAGAAAAGAAGTACAAGCCAGCGTAGGGTAGGTGGTGGTATGGAGAGCAACCGATAGATACTCTTCTAATGGAGGAACATACTTTGCGTCTCTCCATTCCACCTCCTTAAACCAAGCTTTCGCCGTGCTTTTAATCTGTTATGTGATTTTAAATAAAAAATTTAAGTATCATTTTAAGTGCTCATATATTTTATTTTTTTTAAAAAAAACTTTATGATATTTAATATTAAGTTTGGATGGATATTAGAGCTTACTGCTTCTTTAAAGTAGCAGACGCGATAAGATACTTGGTCCGCTGCCAACTCGTTCTCCAAGTCCTTGACCATATCATAGAAATGAAGATATTGGAGCTTTAGGCACTCATTCATTTGATCAACCCCAGCTAAATCCCACCTGCATATGAGATGAAAATAACAAAAATGACTAAATATTCTTTTTCCCTTGAAGAAACTCAAAATTTTTAACTCGATACAACTCAGACTGTTTTGTAAATTCACTCGAGCCTTATTTAACCATACCCTAAAAAACAATCTTAAAGTTAAATCTAAACTTTAAATTATTAGAGCTACCCACAAATTATCATACCTTTGGAGCGATTCCGTGTGAACTCGTAGCTCCTCCAGTGTACCATACACGTCATATATATCGTCGATGAGAGACAATTGGAAAATCACCTTCGTCATCATAATTCTAGCTCTCGAGAAATGAGGCTCAAAATATACACCAAGTACCCAAAAGTAACATTCCACCACTCGATCCCTTGCGAAGGTAAGCTTTTCTGCAAGCCCTGATTCTATCCACCATCTAAGACGCAAAAACGGTCATAATATCAAATCTTAGTTTCGTAACCTAAATTAATAATGGATGAATCACACGAAACGACACTTAACTATCATTGTTTCTCACTAAACTAACTTAAAGTTTTTATTACAATAAACGCTCTCAACCTTTGGTTGTAAGGGGATTTTTTCACTAAAATACCTTTTTATTACAGTATTGATTTTTTTTTCCTTAATGGCTGTTAACTGGGAAAACGATCATAGTCAAGGGTGATATAATGTAATTTAGGCGAAAATAAATTATAGGCAAAGGTGAATATTATAGCTTACTTGGAGATAATCTTAACCTCTTCTCGGTGAAGCATTTGAAGCAGATGGAAGTCCAGCTTCGCGAGTTCTAATACCACATCATTTCTAATATCTTCATCTTCTTGGTAAATATCGATATATAACCTCGCCTCAAGTCTCTCTATTCGCCTACGTAAAGGCGAGTGCAGCGCCTGAGATATCCGTGTTGCAAGAATTGGTTTCAAATTACAGCTTTCCTTTGATTGCAGATGTTTTCTAGCGAATTCTGTAGCATCGTCTAATATGGATTCGCCAGGGATGCTGAGATATGAAGCTTCATAAAGGCTTAACAATCCCCTAACATCTTCGCTCAATACGGCTTTGAAATTTCCTTCGGCGTCTTTAAACTTTCCAAAAATATCTGCTTAGATATCGGAAAGGTTAACGGTATGAGGGGGACAGGAAAGGCGATATCAACAGGGACAACAAAATGTAGTTACCAGAAGGGACATGATAACCATGTTGTCTTAGTAATCGAAATCGAAGGGCAGCAAAATGCAAATCATCGGCATCAGTTTGGTCGTTGTGAATTCGTCTTAACGCCTCGTCAATTTCCTTTTCAAAGTGATAAAAAATCCCAAGACGCTGAAGTGCATCGACCAATTCCATCTCTTGCAACCGGTCATCACAATTTTTCATCAGCAGTTTCACCTGTGTTACTAATTCGCCAACTCTCCCTTTGATCCACTCCTCTGACTTCTGCAAGAGCACAAAACCGGCATTTGTATCATATCGATACATGCCCAACCACCCACCATCCCAACCACCACCACACACACCAGAAAACAAACAAAATTTATAGACACAAGTACTTTTATCAACGAAACCTTCGATCCAAACGTTATCGACAAATCCCGCAATTCTCACGTCTCAATTCTTGGACGAAGGTTAGACTATCTTGGAGATTTTGTTTTCTCAATAAATCAAGTAAATTTAAGGTTTTTCTTAAAGGATTTTTCTGATTTGGTTCAGCTATGCTTGTTATTTAGGCAACTATCATTGGGAATACTTAAAAAAAAAAATCTTTATAATAAGTTATAACAATAATATTTATTTAGTGAATGTCAACAGCGTTAAAATCTAAATTATAACACTCAAAATTTTATGATCCAACATTAAGAAAATGTTGCGACAGTTGTTATCACACATGAATACAATCACACTGACACGATGCCGGCAGCCAATATTTAAAAAATTGACACGATGCCCGGCATCCAATATATATATATATATATATATATATATATATATATATATATATATATATAAACCTCTTTAAAAGGAGGAAGATGACCGTAATTATTACATTTTTTCTCTTTTGCTCATCTGTAATATTTATGCTCCTGATTATCATCATACCCTATTTGATCATTTAATTTATACTCTTAACCGATGGTCATCTAAGAATTGAATTCAATATGCAGCTGGATACTATGTAAAATATCCATAATTTTTTAGACTCTTTATTGATCAGACATTAATCCTCTTTAAATATCAGATATCAACCCTCTTCAAATGACATACCAAAATATATTTGAGGAAATTAAGATATCAACTAAGAAACTTTTAACAAATTTATGATTACGTGGAATTATAATTGAGTTAGGTTAGTGGTTTGAGGCTCAAGACCAAGCGCTAGTTGGAAGTTAGTTTCTTAACATTTTGTTTTTAAATTACAAAGAAAATTCATTAATTATCCTACTTTCATCATATTCAAATAGGAACCCTCAACTCACTAACTACAAATAAATACACATGTTTCAACAAACTCTTTTTATTTTTTATTTCACAAAAAGCAAAGTTATTCAGTAAGTATGTTTGTAGGAAAATGTGTCTAAGGTAAATTTTTACCGAATTCAGCCCTTAATCACCAACCCTCCTTCCCCAACCCCATATTTCGTATTTACTTAAAAAATCCTCCATACATATAAATTGTGCACTAGACACCTTCTCTCACTAGTTTTCCGTCCAAAATTAGACTTCCATTAAGAAGATGGAGTTTGAGCTGCTCTCTTACTTTCTAAGTATCTAGGTAGATCTTTCCTCCACAAAAATAAGCCACATTCTCGCTTAGCTGAAAGTTGAGATTTAGCGGAACTAAAGAACATTTTCCTTTCGGTCGTCTGCTAACTCAAAACTTGTAATTGAAGGGTCAACAGCAACGACATTCGCTAAGCTCATTGTTGTAGAAGGTTGAGAAAAATAAGCTGGTTTCTATTATCATTTTGAGTGATCTATGATCGAAACCCAAGCCTAAAACCAAATTGAGGGAAATGTTAGGAATTTTGAAAGAAAAAAAAGAGGCTGGAGGTTTTAAAACCCTACGCCGATACTCCGCAACCCTTTAACGAAGTAATGAAAGATGAAAATAAAAATCTCCTTTTGGCCTATTAATGGGTTTTTTAGTGCAACTTATATGAACGAGGGGTCTTTTAAGCAATACAAAATATGGAAAGGTGTTTTAGCAGTCCGCGGAGCATGAGGTTTTTTAATAAAAAAAAAACCGTCAATTAAATAGTAGTACGGTACAAACGTAAAACATGTAATTTGCATGAAATGAAACAAACGGGTTCATTTCCCAGAAGGGCCACCTCCCCCAAAAAAACCTGACATGAAAAAGAAGAACATTGAGAAGGCGCTAAACCTGAAAGTTTGAAGGCGGAAATTGTTGACGAACGAAGTAATCTCCCCAAACAGAAGGGTGATAATTTGCAGATTCTGGACGGCGAATATCATTTTCTAAAGGCAACATATGATTGTTGATTTTGAACTCAAGATCACCACTCACAGCTGTCATCTGTCTCTTTGTTACTTAAATAAATTGAATTGATATTAATTTTATCAATGTTAGGAGCAGAGATTTGAATTGAGTTGATTTGAGCCTTCTTCATGTTGGTTTGGTATTTATAGCGGATTTTGATTTGATTACATGCATCAGATTAAAATGAAAAGGACTTGCAGTAGGACTTGGAGTAGCCAATTAGGAAGACCTAGGATCGAGCCGGAGTCTCTCATTTTTTTTAGGGATGACTAATTTATTCCAACTCATATCTCAAAAAAAAATCATATTGAAATGACTTGAACATTATTTATCCTCCTTGACAAGACCTTAATCAACCCAGTAATTAGGGTCTGTTTGTTTTGGAGCAGCAATGTGAAAAGCATCACCTTTCTCTTTTTTTTCCATCACTTTTGTCAGTTTCCTTATGTTGTTGGGTTCTGTACATGCATGCGATGCATTTGTACATAACTAATTGTATTTTGTTAAAAAAAATTGAGTATATAGTTTAAACATTTAAAATGATAGATAGTATTCAAATAGTTGAATTTTCTTACCAAAAAAAGAAAAAATTGGGAAGAGAGTAGCTGGTATTTCTTAACTTTTTCCATATTTATATATTTTATGCCGTTTTCATATTTATTATAAGCCATGTAAACTCATGTTGTGTGAAATGTTTATTTTGTAGCCTTTATCAAAAATTTAATTAGTGTATCAATTGCTAAATTATTTTTTGTCATCAAAATTAAGAAACAAAATCATGTTATTTTTCTTTGCATATTCTCCTTCTTTTTAGAGATATAAATATATAAGATTTAGAACTTTTCTTTATTTTCTCTGTTCTGCGCAGCTGATGCTAAAATAACTTTTGAAAATAATTTAAATAATCATTTTTAAATAATTTAAATAACTTTTTGAGAATAACCTATATATAAAACAAAGCATGCACATAAATATAAGGGAATTCAAGACATGGATAAAAAAGGGTTAACATTTACACAGCCTATTTATAGGCTCTCCACGTTAAAAGAAAAAGAGGAAAATTACAGAGAGAGAGAGAGACAACCATAATACAAAAGGAGAAGAACTTCTATACAAGGGCATGCATGGTGCAAGCCCTTGCATTGCCCTTGGATGGGCTCCCTCCACATGCAAGGGGAGCCCATCCAAGGATCCTGGAGAGGCTTGCACCATGCAAGCCCTTCTACGGTACAAAAGTATCATTGAAGCGAGAGACTCGAACTTTAGAGCTGCTTTTTTTTTGTGCAGAAGACTTGTGCATGTCTTCTATTGGATTATATCAAATGCAAAATGTCCCCCATTTTTTGAGTGAATCTGCACATATTAGACGAATATAGTGGTACAAAGTATGTGTATATAATGATGAGTGTGTGTGTGTGTGTACACACACACACACAGAAAGGAACTAATTCATGGTCAGAGATAGAAAAAGTCATATAAAGCTCATTCTTGTCAAAAGGCCTACAAAGATTTTCAGTAACAATTTTGGTCCGGCACACATAAAATAGGGCAGATAAAAACTAAACTCCTTGTCAAGACACTACAATAATTTCAGTGACAATTTTGGCCATGCACACATAAAATAGGGAAGATAATAGAGGATATAATATTTGAAAGAAGAATAACATTCGAGTAACTTTATAAAAAGAAATTTACTCGGACAATGCAAAGTTCAGTAATATATATAAGTTTGTTGTGCATGATTGATATGCTCTCAAGTTCCAGCCTTCTTTTAAACAATTTTTTATTTTTGAGATGGCACTAGAATTACAGCTTTATTTTTAATATTCAATAAAATCTTTGTCATTATACACACAAAAAATGAAGATCCTCCTGCTCCTCGCCAAATTCAATCGATTCTAACCGATTAAAAATATGCAAAAAAACATTTACTTCTCTCACAATAACTTGCCACAAACAATAACCATCTAATATTACTTGCGCATGCGCTGCACGTATTTAATTAATTAGATAATTTAGAGACATGGATTCGTGTGAGGAGTTTTATTAGAAGAAAGAAAAAAAAGAAAATAAATTTCATCCAATAAATATAAATTTGAGAGTTAGGGATATGAAATTTGATTTGATTTTTTAGATATTTTTAATTGGTTTCTCCTGTAAATAAAAATGTCACATTACTAAATTGATTTGAAAATGAGAGACCCGTTTCCTTTTGTTCTATAATAGTAGATATATAGGCTATGAGTAAAAAAGCATGTGTCCCATAAGACCTGCAGTCTACAGTTATGGACCTGCAATATCACTGAAGTCTCTTTTTCCCTCTATTATATAATCTCTCATGCATTGCATATTCAATATACTAGTTTACTTATAATCAAATGCAGCCGCATTTCTCAATGAACATGTCCGCGATGTCTCTCTAGATGCCGTTATCCCCTATTATATTATTATATAATCTCATGTGCATTGCATATTCAATATAGTAGATTAAATATAATCAAATGCAGCCACATTTCTCAATGATGATCATAATGATCATGTCCCTACCATAAGCAAGGAGCAACTAATGGCCATGAATATGATAAAATCTAGCAGATTAAAATGAAAAGGACTTAGAGTAGGGCTTGTAGTAGCCCATGGAGAAAATCCAGGACCGAGCCAGAGTCTCTCGTTTATGAAGGGATGACTAATTTATATACACCAACTCTTCTCCCCCAAAAAATATCAGATTGATTTAGGGTCTGTTTGTTTTGGAGTAACAATGTGAAAAACTAGTTAATGGTTCCTGTTTGGTAGGTAAAGCATCACCTTTCTCTTTTTTTCCCTTACTTTTGTGAAAAACAAGTTAATGGTTCCTGTTTGGTCGGTAAAGCATCACCTTTACTTTTGTCAGTTTCCTTGTTTGGTTGGGTTTTGTACATGCATGCGATGCATTAATTGAACACAACAAATTGTATTTTGTTAAAAAAAATTGACTATATAGTGTAAACATTTAAAATGATAGACATTATTCAAATAGTTGAATTTTCTTACCAAAAAAAACATAGGGAAGAGAGTAGCTGATATTTCTTAATTAATGCGATGCATTAATTAGAGCATATAAATATATAAAATTTAGAATTTTTTATTTTTTTTTCTCTGTTCTGCACAGCTAATGCTAAAATGACTTTTGAAAATAATTTAAATAATCATTTAAAAATAATTTAAATAACTTTTTGAGATGAACCTCTCTCTATATATATAAAAGAAAATGATACATAGAAATATAAGGGAATTCAAGACATGGATAAAAAAGAGTTAACAAGTATTAGTGTTTTGCAAGTGCGCTCTACGTATTTAATGGCTTCAAATTGTAGAGATCAAATTAGTTGATTTAGATAATGGTAATGCTTAATTTAAAGAGAGGGGTTAGGGCTGTTTGGTTGAGGAATTTGAGTTGGGATTGTGAGTTTTAGAGTTCAAATCCATATGGATTTGCTAATGTTTTGTTTAGTTGGTGGATTTAGGTTCTGATAGACTTGTTGCCACATCACCCAAAACATGGATTCATGACTCTAATATAAAGTATTTGGGAGAAGGCCCCCACCCCGGCATTAGCATTTTAGGAATATAAAAGAAGCACTCTCATTATTTTAATTGTGTTGGAAGTAAGAGATTTTGTTTTATTTGGAGGTAACAAAAGTTGATCACATCATTTTAATGTTACCATCAAATCCAGGTTTTAGGATCCGTATTGGTTGGGACAACCAAATGAAGAATTGAGAACTTTTTTTTTTTACTCATAATCATTAACTTGCTACAGACCAAACAAAAAATTACAAAATCCATGTTTTTTCTATTGCCAGGATCCATGAGTCCATTTTTGTGAATCCAAGAACCATACAAATATGTTTAGTATCCCCGAACCAAATGAAGGTGTTTATTGCCATTTTTGGGAAGCAATTATTTTTAGTATCTCATATGATTGTGTGGCTGTACTGTAGCAGCCATACACTCAAATTTGTGTCTGTATATTTTTAAGGAAGAAGCGTATACTTGTCCTTTTGTATGTCGTGTGAATGCGATCATCCACTCAGATATCACGTGAAATTCTTTACAAAATAATATCATTGAGGGAAGGAGAAAAAAATCTGTTTCTTTTCGGTACAAATACAAGCCTATCAAATTTTATGAATTTGCAATCAACATATTCTTTAATTTGCACATGAATTTCTAAACTTACAGTTGCTCTAGGAATAATTAATTAGAGCCTTTTATTAAGCTTGCAGAACACATGTAAAAAAAACTACTCATCTTCACTGTTATAAGTAAAAACATACTTGTCATGCACATAACCCAATGGTTTTATGCTGTTTGACTATAGAAATAAACACCTTGGCCGACTTTTTGGCGAGCATAACTCATGCCAAACTATTTTTTTTCTCCATGTACCTCATCTCATACAACAACAACAAAAACAGCCGAGCCTTTTATCCAAGCATATGGGGGTAGACGACATGAACCAACATGAGAATCATGCCTAAATCAAGAATATCCATATCTTTTCGTATCGCCTCCATCCACGTTTTCTTCGGTCATCCTATCGCTCTTTTGATCCGGCCTAAATCGAGAATATTCATTCGTCGAACCGGTGCTTTCGTAGGTCTGCGTCATACATGTCCAAACCATCAGACGGTTTTCCCGTATCTTCTCCTCCACGGGTGCTCTACCAACCTTTGCATGAATATTCTCATTTCGCACCTTATTATTTCTAGTGTTTGTTCCCGCCAAAAATTTTGGTTCAAAATTTTCTGTTCCTTTTATAAAAGTTGAGGACAACCCCCATGTGCAAAGCACGTGAGCACTCGCATGCAAAACATGTAAGTATCGGCTTCAGATATGATTAAATCCTATGATAGCCTCCACGTGTTAAACACGTGCGCACCCACATGCAAAGTATTCAAGTGCTGCTTCAGTTAGAATCAAATCCTATATTGGTTCCTTTGTGTCAAACACGTGAGCGTCTCACATGATATCCGCTTGAGCGCTAGTGCTAGCATCTTGGTAGCGCCTTACATAATATCTATGTGAGTGCACCTGCCAGTGCCACGCCCCTCTTTCCAGTGTACGGAGAAGGAGGCGAGACTGTGCCCGCTACGTATTTACTCAGAAGTAAACACGCTAAGCGTAACTAAGCAATATAATGTAAAATATACACAAGAAGACATGAATGTAAATGAATAACAACTTTTATTTATTTAACATTTCTTTACAAGTACAACTGAAAATGTAAATACAGGAATAGAAAGCAATACCTAAACAATGACATAACTGAAATGAAAAGTATATATAAGTGCCTACAGCTCTAAGGCTTCTTCAAACTGCTCCAAGTCTTCGATACCGGGCTCGATCTCAAGAGAGTCAGATCCACCTGACAACATTCCAAAGAATGAAGAGAAGAAATATCGTCAGCGAACAATCGCTCGGTAAGTCCCAAAGAAAGTTAAGAATAGACAGATGAGAATATAACTGGTATATCGTAATTTTGTTCTGTTAACGCAGTTGTTTATAGTTTGGTACAAAATATACTGGTGTATACGAGAGGAGTCCCACTATTCCGGAGACTAAGGTATACGGAGCACAAGGAACCGTTAAGTCACGGTACAACATCAATGGATATTCAGGTTAGGTGTATTAAACTGACCGTCTCGTGCCACTTCTAACACATTCCGTACCAGTCTATCCCTTTAAAACCCCGTAATGCCTTTTATATTGATTGTATTGCGTTTTTGTAAATGGAAAACTTGCCGAAACCATGATATCATGTAAACGGAATAGATATAAATGGATAATCATGTAATCAGAGTATATCCATGGTTCGGTTCAAGTCATGTTCATGTTGATATGGATTGTATTCTGGTATTCATGGATTCATGTTGTATTGTAAGTATACTTGAATTGAATTCAAGTCAGATTAATTTCATATTTGACCGTGACTCGAACTGAGTCAGACCTTTAAACAGAATTGGAGTCCTGATTTATATTTTGGAGTTATCAGTAACTGCTGCATATGGACGGCAGGATTTATGTCTTTTTTCAAGACAATTACCGTATGATAACCCCGTTTTAGTTGTCTACGTTAAATAAGTAAGCACCCACTTTCTCCGACTCCGTGAGGCTCAAGAGAATTGGTTCCGCTTAAACCTATATTTACTA
This sequence comes from Agapanthus africanus, assembly GCA_030015575.1. Classification (NCBI taxonomy): domain Eukaryota; kingdom Viridiplantae; phylum Streptophyta; class Magnoliopsida; order Asparagales; family Amaryllidaceae; genus Agapanthus; species Agapanthus africanus. Next base: position 464,303,816 of record JASDDO010000018.1, on the reverse strand, counting down.
GGGTCCGTATTGTAAATTAATATAACTTGAGGGGGTTTTATGAAAAATAGTTTTTGATATATTTTCAAAATAAATCTCAAGTATTTATTTACCGTATTTAGAGTTTTCATGGATGTATATTTTAAATATAATGTTTTCTAATGGATAGAACCTAGATTGCATAATATATGGTATTTTAGTGTAATATTGGAATTGTATTGAGTTGTTAATGGTAGTTTCATGAAATTTGTTATTCTTTTGATTTAGGAAAACATGGAATATATGTAATATATTTAAAGTAGATGTTTTGATAATATATATATATATATATATATTAAAAATAGAATTTATCTATTAAATAAAAATCATATTTTTCTTAAAATTATAATACAAATTCCATCGAGACCGAATGCTCCTTGCGGAGGTCTGAATCTCGCCTTACTAGTCCGATATATGTGCGATAATCCGCACCAACCAAGTCGGATTCCCCACGAATGGGTTGTAAGGACTTAATCGTATGGAATTAAGTAATATATTTTCAAAGATAACGGTTTTGTAATAGTTTAAGGTATTTTATTGTAAATTGTATTTTCCCCACAACTATTGTTTCAAAAGTTATCGTGTTATGTCAATGATGAGTGTTGTGATGAGGTAGGTCATTATCTCGTGCGTTTTCTAAAGGTAATATGAGTAAAATGAATAAGCAAAGTCGTACGTAAACATGATGGTATTTTACCGTAAAAGTGAAATAGAAGTTGGAATACATATTATTTTGAGATGAAACTTATTCTAATGTGTTTTTTTATGATTTCTACATAATATACAAAAAGAATGTAAATTTGTTATTAAGATAAAGAGTGTTTTTAGTTAAATTAGAAACGGAAGTCGGATTAACTCCGCTTCCGACTGGTTTTGAAAATGAGATTGGTTTTAATATAAAGAGAAGAGGAAAAGTGGGACTTATAGATTAGAAAGAAAGGGGAGAGGTAGGAGGAGATTTTGGGATCGTCGAGAAGTCGAGTCGTCGCCGGATTCTTCCCGATATGTCGTCGGAACTTTGCCCTTTGCTAACTCCACTTGTACAACTTTTAGGACTTGAAATTTCTAGAGAGTTTTTGTACTATATTTCTAACACATTCCGTACCAATCTACCCCTTTATACCCCGCAATGTCTTTGTATTGATTGTATTGTTTGGTTATATAGATGGATGACTTGCCGAAACCATGATATCAGTAAATGGAATGGATATAAATGGATAGTCATGTAGACGGAGTATATCCATGGTTCGGTTCAGTCAATATAGATTGATATAGATTGAATAGACAGATTCATGTTGAATTGTAGTTTATACTTGAATTATATTCAAGTCAGATTGAGACTCAGTCTGAGTCAGACTCTTTGAAAAGAAATTGAAGTCCTGAATTAGTTTTGATGTTTTCGGTAACTGTTGCACATGGACGGCAGGATTTGTGTCTTTTTCCAAGACAATTACCGTGTTGATAATACCGTTTATTAGATTGTCTACCTTAGATAGGCAAGCACCCACATTCTCCGGCTCCCTGAGGCTTGTTGGGGTCAAAATTTACACCCCGGTTGACCAAGTAAAAATCAAAGTCAACCCCAAGCCAAGTGGGCCCAAACCAGGTCAAGTGGGCACATACCCGAGTCGAGCCGGAACATGAAACGGCCAGCCCCCCTGCCAAAATAAATTTTTTGTAATAAATAATTTTGGTGTATTTTTTTATGAATAAATGTAAGAAAAATGGGCATAAAGCCAAATTTTTGTAAAACTCATGGCTTATCAGCAAACGAAATGAGCACATGAGGTATGGGATGGGCAAAATGCCATTCTGTAAAGCCCAATGGGCTATATGTAAAGTTTGTAGCCTATAAAGGCAAAAATGATGAAAATATCAAAATAACTTTTTCTCTCTCAAAAATTAGGATTTGTGCCTCCTTCTCCTTCCTCAAGATTCTAAAACCTTCTTTCTCTTTTGAATTAAATCAAGAGTTTAACTCTTCCTGTTCTGAAAATAGACAGTTTTTCACCATCAAACCCTTGAAGGGGAACTCAGATCTTTCATCAGATCTCAAAAAGGGAAGATTTTTAAATCTCACCACCCCTTTTCTCCAAGATCCGACCAACAGAAGAAGAGGAAGAATGAGACCCATCTCCAAAAATCCCACCTTGGGAAGATCCAAGGTCTAAAAGAAGATCCAGGGCCAAGGGGGAGAAGAAAGGGGCCCCCTTTGATCATTTCCAAAGATTTCTAGGAGTTAACTCCATTCAAGTTCTATTGGAGTTTAACTCCATAAACCAAACCATTTTATATATAGGAGTCTAACTCCATTAAAAAAAAAGGAATCCTCTTTCGGAGTTTAACTCTTTTTTCAGGGGCTAAAGGCCCTTTCTTTCCGCCGGCGCCGAGCATCCACGTGTCGGGCACGTGAGGCGCCCGGGGCCCAAGTGCCTAGCACGTGAGGCGCTCGCGCCCAAGCGTCCAGCGCTAGCGCCAGTGCCCAAGAGCCCAGCGCCCAAACGCCCAGCGCCCGCGTGCTAGGCATGTGAGGCGTTGACGCTCATGCGTCCTTTAGACGCCATTTTCCCCTTCATTTTATATACACTCCACACTAAAAATACCTTCCCCGTTAGAAAAAAATTCTAATGGGGCGCTGCCCCGCACCCCTCAAGGAGGCTACTAGCCCCCCTGACCTCAGCCCACTATCCGGGTAGCGGGACCCCCGTAAACTCTGTGAGGCCCTCGATATATCTGAAACCCCTTTCAAAACATACGTACACTGCATATTGAGTTCACATGACCAGTTTGACCAGTCAATCGGAGTTTCTCTAGCTCCAAAGAGGAGGGGTAATTAACGGCAGCTTAGTCCGCGGCTGCCGGAGATTCGGATCCCCACAATCATAAACCCCCGCCTATCCTAGGCAGGAGGAATCTGTAGTACGCCTGATAAGCGCGTGCGTATTCCCATCTCAATGGGGTGACAAAAAATACCCTACAGATTCTGGCATGCCCGCTGGGACCCTTCTCTCCTCCCATTTCTCGGGTCAAGTGTTCATGCGAACTCATTTAACATATATGCCGATGTTTGTACCGAAATAATGTTTTTTCCGTGCAGCAATCAACTTTCAACGAAGATATCTTCTAAGATGAATTCAGCTTCCAACGTGACCCCGATCTCGTACGTGATCAAGATCAATGCCCGTGTGGTTCTCCCTGCCAGTCTCAGCCGGCAATAGGAGGAGCCATCCCGTCAATTTGGTTCCGTCATCATCTACCCTGCTGGAAGCGCTCATCTGGCGAAGGTCACAGCAAACCAAGCGGCCAAACCGACCTCAAGGGGCAGGAAGCCGAACGTTGTGGTAGCCAAAGCATCCCACCCCAAATGCAAATCTGTATTCGAATGGCTCTCCACTGTTCCAACTAGGAGAAAGGTCGTTAACACCAATGGGGCCACAAAGCAGCTCCAGCAAGCTCAGATGGTGCCCTTGACAATCGCGCGAACGGGCATCTTCTCTGGTCTCTCTGTCAATCGGTCTACGTCGTCTTTCCGAAGAGCCGAAGTCTGCCAAGTGCTTGAAACAGAAAAGTTAAAGCAGAAGTAGCTCAGGTATCGAGCCAACAAGAGGGCCATGACTTCGGCCATGTAGGTGTTTACAGCCAAAAACGGGGAAGACAAACGTCTTTCTTGAATTTGGGGGAAGATACTATTTGGATTTATCCGCCCACCTCTCCGAAGATGCCAAGTTGATTTATAGCACCGTGTATCGGAGGTTTGGACGGATGCGGCCGTTGTAGCAAACTTCGTTAGATTCCTCCTCGTTGTGAGGGGTTTTTTATTGTGGGGACACTCTTCCCTGTTAATTACGTTACTGCATCGCGGTAACCACTTTCTCCTGCTCCAGAAGGTCATTTCGTGTCGTGTGTGTTTGTTTTATTTTTGGTTGCCCGTGGATTGTATACGAGACTAATTTATGTTGTCGCCCGTAGGGCGTGGATTAGTACAAATCCGTATATTCTTAAATTTGGGTTTGGGTTGATTTATGGATCGTTAATCTCGTTTGAGATTAAGATCAATTTAAATGTTTATTGAGGATACGTTAGTCTAATTTTAGACTAAGATCTACTCAACAGGATTTTTGGATCATTCAGACCCAACAAAAGAGCATTTGGGCTCCATTGTGTTAGTTTAAGGAAGTTACGGTCCGTTGTTAGTTTAAGGACATTACGGTCCATAGCTAGTTTAAGGACGTTGCGGTCCGTTGCTAGTTTAAGGACGTTGCGGTTCGCAATGGGATGTGCCCGTCAATTTGGGAGTGCACCAAAAAGTTGTTGGTTATCGGGACCCACCACCTCTCTAAAGACGCTGAAGAATTACAACGACATGTATCAGAGGTGTGATGAGATGTACCCTTGAATCAATGTCCGTTGGGAGATCTGTAGTCGTGTTTGGGATTAAGACCAATTTGGGAAAATGATGAGCACATGGACTCGGTTGATCTGAATTTGGGATTTGGTCAACTTAGACTCAACCCACGCAGTCTTTCAATAAAGTGTTAAACACTTGCTTGGGCTCAATCGCTTTTCTGTGCAAATAATGCTGAGCATTCATATGGGTTCTGCCATTCATACTTTGCATTACTTTCCCCTTCCCCTTTTTTTGTTCTTTTATTTTTATGGAGTGTTAAACACTCTTTATGGCGTCTACGTGCGGAGTACGTGAGGCTCTTGGCGCTGAGCGGCAACTACTGAGTGCTAGGCACTTCTTATTGAGCAGCGTCCACGTGGGGGACACGTGAGACACTTGGCGCTGAGCGCCAACTATTGAGTGCTAAGCACTCTTTATTGAGCAGCGCCCACGTGAGGGACACGTGAGGCGCTTGGCGCTGAGCGCTAACCATTAAGTTCTAAGTACTCTTTATTGAGCAGCGCCCACGTGAGAGACACGTGAGGCGCTTGGCGCTAGGTTTTCTTTATGTATTCTGTTCTGAAGAGTTCAATTCTCTGTTCTATTCTGGATTTTTGATCCCCAAGAACAAGTTCATCCCCATGAGAATTAAATTCTCATTTGTGGAAGACTTGTCTCATGGATCTCAGATCCAGTGAAAGAACTAAATTCTTTTATGAGGGTTAAACTCTTTGATATGTAGATGAGGTGCTCTGATCTCTATTATTATTTTTATTTATTTCGAAGAGAGGTATTCTTCTTTCTTCCCTCTTAAAACTTTCTTCTTGCTTGCTCTAAAGCTTATGGTTTTTTTTTTCTCTATCTAAGACTTGAAGTCTTGGGTCCTTTATATAGTAGAGGCACATCTGTTGATTTAGTTAAAGAAATCTCTCATTGAGAGATCCTGATTGATTTGGGGATTTTATCCACCATTGGATCTTTGATCCAAGTACTTCTGTTTTACAGAAGATATTTATCTTATTTTTAACAATATTAGGAAAATATTTCCCCATACAGAATCTTTCTGTATATAGGTGATTTTTAATCACCATTGGATTTTTTAATCCAACGGTACTCTGTTTTACAGAGAGTAATCTTTCTTGTTTAGAAAGATTTGAGAAATATTTCCTCGACAGAATTTAATTCTGTATTTTGGTGATTTATCATCTCCGTTGGATCTTTGATCCAACGGCTCTGTCTAATCACAAAGCTTTTAGTTCTGGTGCTGGCGCCCTCATACGAGGTACGTGAGGCGCTGCCTCAGAGTTTTTAACTCTTGGCGCTGGCGCCCTCGTGCAAGGCACGTGACGCGCTGCCTCAGAGTTTTTAACTCTTGGTGTTGTCTTTCAAATTTTGAACAGAGCTTTACTATTTTATTGGGGAAACAGTGGGATCTTGTGAGGTTCCAAGAGCAAGGTTACTCCGCGACGACGGCTGAGTCGTCCGTAAAATTCAGCAATTCCTTCGAAGCTTTGAAGTGGGTTCAGAAAAATGCAATGACCGCCATAATCAAGAAGACAACGGTCCGAACGTTACTACAAAGAGACGTGTCCTAGCCCCAACAGAGAAAGTACGACATTGTCTCTTCAAGAGTCTATCAGGCGCTCTGTGCCGCGCGAAAACAGCGGGGAAAAACCAAAAAGGAAGCGTCAGCACCATTCAAGAATCTGGCCAGGCCAGCCGCCTTCAGTCGACTGCTCATTATCGAAACCGGAGGGTCAAGACAACGATCCGTGAAATCAGCCGCCGATAATAAAAAGACGGACGTATATGTTATCCATACGGTCTATATGGCGGGCGGGCGTCCCAGCGACAACCTTCGCAGGAAAAGCAAGGATGGGGCCACCATATCCCAAGCCCAATCCCACTTGATCGTGGTTGCCGCTTCCCAAGAACAGCCGTCCGCTGAATGATGATCCTACACCATAAGCAAGTAGCAACAAATGGCCATGAATATGACAATATCCAGCAGAAAACATTTTGATATCAGCGGTTGAGGGGTCAGAATCAAACACAGATACCATGCCTGTTAGCCCCCTGCGCTAATATGATCAAATTTACAACCGTGTATTAAAAAGAGTTCAGATTTTACTGAACCCCATCCATCTTTTCACTTTGAGATTGTTAAGATAAAGTTGTTGCACTTTAAAAATGCTATAAAACTCTTTGGAAGGTTATTTTTATTTTAAAAAAATTGAAATTAGATAATTATGACAATAAACTAGCAGTCCATCCCTTAAAATTTACCGTTTTTGAGATTGTTGAGATAATCTTGTCACCACTTTAGATTCCATGTCTTGGACAATTATCTAATCAATTATTAAAACGTGTTTGTAATGCGGACCACTCACTGACCTTATCATCCTGGCTTGGTCCTAAAATGACCTTGCTCGTTCAAGCAATTATGTTTAGTATCTCATATGATTGTGTGGCTGTACTGTAACAGCCATACACTCAAATTTGTGTCTGTATATTTTTAAGGAAGAAGCGTGTACTTATCCTTTTGTATGTCGTGTGAATGTGATCATCCACTCGGATATCATGTGAAATTCTGTACAAAATAATATCATTGACGAAAGAAGAAAAAAATCTGTTTCTTTTCCGTACAAATACAGGCCTATCAAATTTTTATAAATTTGCACTTAACATATTCTTTAATTTGCACATGAATTTCTAAACTTACAGTTGCTCTAGGAATAATTAATTAAAGCCCTTTATTAAGCTTGCAGAACACATGTTAAAAAAACTACTCATCTTCACTGTTATAAGTAAAAACATACTTGTCATGCACATAACCCAATGGTTTTATGCTGTTTGACTATAGAAATAAACACCTTGGCCAACTTTTTGGCGAGCATAACTCATGCCAAACTATTTTTTTCTCCGTGTACCTCATCTCATACAACAACAACAAAAACAGCCGAGTCTTTTATCCAAGCATATGGGGGTAGACGACATGAACCAACATGAGAATCACGCCTAAATCAAGAATATCCATATCTTTTCGTATCGCCTCCATCCACGTTTTCTTCGGTCTTCCTATCGCTCTTTTGATCCGGCCTAAATCGAGAATATTCATTCGTCAAACCGGTGCTTCCGTAGGTCTGCGTCATACATGTCCAAACCATCTTAGACGGTTTTCCCGCATCTTCTCCTCCACGGGTGCTCTACCAACTTTTGTACGAATATCCTCATTTCACACCTTATCCTTTCTACTGTTACCACATATCCAACGAAGCATACGGATCTCCGCTACATGGATCTTATGTGCATGGTATTTCTTAGAAGCCCAGTATTCCGTACCGTATAACAAGGCAGGTCGAATAGCGTTTCGATAAAACTTCTCTTTCAACTTTAACGAAAAGTTATGATCGTACAAAATCACCATTGCACTTCTCCATTTCAACCAGCCAGCCTGAATTGTTTGGTTGATATCGCTATCGATCTTCCCATCTTTTTGGATGATTGAACCTGATATCTAAATTGATCGCTCGGTGCTATCTCTTACCCATCCAGTGTTATACCATTGTGATCTCGGCTTCTCTGTTTACTAAATTTGCATTGCATATATAATGTCTTGGACCTACTTAATCTAAACCCTCAAGATTCCAATATTTTCCTCCACAACTTCAATTTAGCATTAACTCCTGCTTTTGTCTCATTTACCAGAATAATAACATCAGCGAATAACATATACCAAGGTATCTCATCCTGGATAGGTCTAGTAAGCCCATCCATCACTATGGCAAACAAGAATGGGCTTAATACGGATCCTTGAAGCAAACCAATTATGATCGGAAAATCTCTTTTTAGGACGCCGCAAGTCCTTACATTTTCCACTGCTCCATCAAACCTGTCACGCCCCGCTTTCCGGTGTACGGGGAGGGGGCGCGGCGAGGCCCGTTACGTATTTACTTGGAAGTAAATACGCTAAGCATATTTAAGCAATATAAATTAAATGTATACAAGAGACAGGAATATAAATGAACAACAAATTTATTTATTAAATATTCTTTTACAGGTACAACTGGAATGTAAATACATGAATAGAAAAGAATACCTAAACAATGGCATAACTGAAATGAAAAGTATGTACAAGTGCCTACAGCTCTGGGTCGATAGCAAACTGCTCCAAGTGCTCAGTACGGGGCTCGGTCCAAATCACCTGACAACATTCCAAAGAAAGAAGAAAAAGAATGTCGTCAGCGAACAATCGCTCGGTAAGTCCCAAAAATGAGTAGAGATAGAATAGACAGAAAGAGAGTATAACTAGTAATGTTTGATTATAATATTAACGCAGTTGTTTGTAGCTTGGTACAGAATATACCAGTGTATACGAGAGGAGTCCCACTATCCGGAGACTAAGGTATACGGAGCATAAGGAACCATTCAGCCACGATACAACGGCAATAGATATTCAGGTTAGGTGTATTATTGTTACAATCTCGTGTCATTTCTAACACATTTCGTACTAATCTACCCCTTTATACCCCGCAATGTCTTTGTATTGATTGTATTGTTTGGTTATATAGATGGATGACTTGCCGAAACTATGATATCAGTATATGGAATGGATATAAATGGATAGTCATGTAGACGGAGTATATCCATGGTTCGGTTTAGTCAATATAGATTGATATAGATTGAATAGACAGATTCATGTTGAATTGTAGTTTATACTTGAATTATATTCAAGTCAGATTGAGACTCAGTCTGAGTCAGACTCTTTGAAAAGAAATTAAAGTCCTGAATTTGTTTTGATATTATCCGTAACTGCTGCACATGGACGGCAGGATTTGTGTCTTTTTCCAAGACAATTACCATGTTAATAAAACCGTTTATTAGATTGTCTACCTTAGATAGGCAAGCACCCATATTCTCCGGCTCCCTGAGGCTTGTTAGGGTCAAAATTTACACCCCGGTTGACCAAGTAAAAATCAAAGTCAACCCCAAGCCAAGTGGGCCCAAGCCCAGGTTAAGTGGGCCTATGCCCGAGTCGAGCCCGAACATGAAGCGGGCGGCCCCCCTGCCAGAATAAAAATTTTGTAAGAAATAATTTTGATATATTTTTTTATGAATAAATGCAAGAAAAATGGGCATAAAGCCAAATTTTTGTAAAACCCATGGCTCATCTGTAAAATAAATGAGCACATGAGGTATGGGACGGACAAAATGCCATTCTGTAAAGCCCAATGGGTTATATGTAAAGTTTGTAGCCTATAAAGACAAAAATAATGAAAATATCTCAATAACTTTTTCTCTCTCAAAAATTAGGGTCTATGCCTCCTTCTCCTTCCTCAAGGTTCTAAAATCTTCTTCCCCTTTTGAATTAAATCAAGAGTTTAACTCTTTCTTTTCTAAAAATAGACAGTTTTCACCATCAAACCTCTGAAGGGGAACTCAGAGCTTCCATCAGATCTCAAAAAGGGAAGATTTTTAAATCTCATCCTCCTTTTTCTCCAAGATCCGGCCAACAGAAGAGGAGGAAGAAGGAGACACATCTCCAAAAATCCCACCTTGGGAAGATCCAAGGTCTAAAAGAAGATCCAAGGCTAATGTAACAACTCCATTTTTAAAGTACAAAGAATTGATCTAAATTCAATGTATACTTGGAGTATTTATTGCAGCTGATATCTCTTTAAGTATTTATTTCACTCCACAATTACAAGAAGGAGCTTGTAGCTTACTGGCAATATCTTGCACTGCTGAACCAAGCCACCAGAGTTCAAACCCCCTGCCCCACATTATTTTTTTATTTATTTTGTTTTAAATTTTTAGAAAGTCAACAGTCAAAAGGCCATAACTCCCAAAATATGTACTGGACATGAAAAAGTAAATATACCAAATTGTACCCCCGAAATTTCCCTGGCCGCTGGAAGCCTGACTCGACCCGACTCAGCGCCGCCGGCCGGCTACTCGGCCAACTCGGTCCGGCGCCGCCGGCCGGACTTGGCCGGACGACCGAGTCACCAACAGAGAAAAGTTGGCCCTTGACCTGGTCCACCCTCATGCACATTCTAAATGCTTGGATCAGTTATCATTTGGCCAATAAATCCCTTTTAATCCTAGGTTTAATGAGTTTTTAATGATTTTTATATATTTATATATTTTTTTTAATTGAAAACCCTAACTCTAGCCTAACCCTATATAAACACCCCTACCCTCTACCCTCTCATCACTTTTTTTAAGTCCACTCTCTCAAAATTCCAAGAGAACCTTGGTACGTCGGAAAACGAGCGAAAGGCGAAGCGCTGACGAAATCGACGGCGACTTTCCGGTGATCGTGCTAGGAGCTCTCGACGACGTTTTGACACGCCGGCAAACCCTCTATCTCCCTTTCACTCTCTAGCGTTGTCAAAACCCGTAAGTCCCCCTTTTCTACCTTTCTTTTCTTCCATTAAAATACGACTTTTCAAACCCGACGGAAATCGGAACAAACCAATTTCCGATTCGGTTTTCTATCAAAACTCACTTATCACTAATTCCATAATGCTTAAACATATTCATGTTGACTACTAATCACTTAAAAATCAATTTGAACAAGTTTTCACACATGAAATGATAGCTTTTGCAATATATCGTATTCTTTCATTTAAATACCACCATATTTGGTTTATCACATTTAACCCTTTAACATTGCTATACCTTAAAGTAGATCACGCGGTAATGACCTACCTCCACACACACTCATATGTAATCATAACACGCTACCTTGAAAACTTAGAATACGATAAAACAAGATTTTACAATTCTCTTTAGAAAATACTCTTATTCTGTCTTTTCTAATTCTTCTTTATCTTTGGGACTTACCGAGCGACCTGTTCGCTGACGACATTCTATTTATTTCTTCTTTGAATGTCGTCAGGTGCTTTGGACCCAGCAGAGATCGAGCCCACTAGGGAAGACTTGGATCAGTTTCACGAAGACCCCGAGCTCTAGATATTGTACCTTGTTCTATTTAGTATTTTCATTTCCTGTTATGCCATTGTTTAGGCATCGTTTTTCATTTCAGTTGTATTTACTTTTCATGCATTGTACAAAAGAATATTATTAATAAAGTTGCTGTTAATTCTATATCTCTTGTCTCTTGTGATTTACTTTATATTGCTTAGATACGCTTAGCGTATGTACTTCTAAATATATACGTAGCGGACCTCGTCGAGTCCACTTCACCGTATACCGGGAAGCGGGGCGTGACAGTTAAGGGGGAGAAGAAAGGGGTCACCTTTGATCATTTCCAAAGATTTCTAGGAGTTTAACTCCATTCAAGATCTATTGGAGTTTAACTCCATAAACCAAACCTTTTTATATATAGGAGTCTAACTCCATTAAAAAAGGAATTCTCTTTCGGAGTTTAACTCCTTTTTCCGGGGCTAAAAGCCCCTTCTTTCCGCCGGCGCCCAGCGTCCACGTGCCGGACACGTGAAGCGCCCAGCGCCTAAGTGCCGGGCACATGAGGCGCTCGCGCCTAAGCATCCAGCGCTAGCGCCAGTGCCCAAACGCCCAGCGCCTAAACGCCTAGCGCACCGCGCCCAGCGCCAGCGTGCTAGGCATGTGAGGCGCTGGCACTCACGCGTCCTTTGGACGCCATTTCCCCCCTCATTTTATATACACTCCACACTAAAAATACCTCCCCCGTTAGAAAAAATTTCTAACGAGGCGCTGTCCCGCACCGTGCAAGGGGGATGCTAGCCCCCTGACCCCAACACGCTATCCGGGTAGCGGGACCCCCGTAAACTCTGTGAAGCCCCCGATATATCCGAAACCACTTTCAAAACATACGTACACTGCACATTGAGTTCGCATGACCAGTTTGACCAGTCATTCGAAGGTTCTCTAGCTCCAAAGGCGAGGGATAATTAACGACAGCTTAGTCCGCGGCTGCCGGAGATTCGGATCCCCACAATCAATAAAACCCCGCCTACCCTAGGCAGGAGGAATCTGTAGTACGCCTGACAAGCGCGCGCGTATTCCCATCTCAATGGAGTGACAAAAAACACCCTATAGATTCTGGCACGCCCGGTGGGACCCTTCTCTCCTCCCATTTCTCGGGTCAAGTGTTCATGCAAACTCATTTAACATATATGCCGATGTTTGTACTGAAATAATATTTTTTCCGTGCAGCAATCAACTTTCAATGACGATGTCTTCTAAGATGAATTCAGCTTCCAACGTGACCCTGATCTCGTACGTGGTCAAGATCAATGCCCGCGTGGTTCTCCCTGCCAGTCTCAGCCGGCAACGGGAGGAGTCATCCCGTCAATTTGGTTCCGCCATCATCTACCCTGCTGGAAGCGCTCATCTGGCGGAGGTCACAGCAAATCAAGCGGCCAAACCGACCTCAAGGGGCAGGAGGCCGAACGTTGTAGTCGCCAAAGCATCTTACCCCAAATGCAAATCTGTATTCGAACGGCTCTCCACTGTTCCAACCGGGAGAAAAGCCGTCAATACCAATGGGGCCACAAAGCAGCTCCAGCAAGCTCAGATGGTGCCCTTGACAATCGCTGGAGGAAAACTAACTACACGGTGTCTCTCGAGCGACTCATATCAGATATGAGCAAGACCCATAAAAAGAAGCTAGTCAACTTCACCGATCTCGTATTGGAGCGCCACAACGAATTCAATATCCTAGCCATCATACCTATGAATGACTACGAATCCTCTGGCCCATCTATATTTGTAAATATCAGCGACTTTTAACTTCATGAACTCTGGAGCAACACCTCGATAATCTCAGCAACGGTTTGTACAACTATCTGAACAGTAGACAACACAACGATTTTCGGAGTAAGGTAAACATCATGCCTCCACGTCCGGCTGGTCTCCAGCAATGACTCGACCTTCTGGTACGGATCCCGAAGAAAACTTGCTTCAAAATTAGAAATCCGATCATATAAGGATAACCAACATGTTCCTATATCACCGGAATATCACCCTGGTCAGTCCTCTTCCAAGACAAGTCGGACCTGACCGTGTCTCTAACCGCAGCCCTCTCGGCTTACGTAGACATGGTGACTGGAATAACCAACATGTATCGATGATGATAGATCAACTGAACGAATAGAACAAAGATCTCAAGATATACATCTTAAGGTAACTTAGGCGAAGTATCGTATCGTAAATATAACGCGGAACATATGTTCGGTACGTCACTCTACTTAATACCTACTCTATCAACCAAGGTCAACCTATGTAATGGAAGTTTGGGTATAAGACCCCTAAATTCAAGTCTATGTTCCGTAAGGTCAAGCCTAGGTAACGAAAGTGTATGCCTAGACTCCATATAGTCAAATCTAGACTCGAATAAAGGTTAAACCAAACGCTTTGATACCAACTTTGTCACGACCCGAAAGTGGCACGTGACCGGCACTTAAATCACGTGACATCAAAAGACGTCGACGTGGTCCAAGAAAGTCGAAAACCCGGAATCTAAAACTTTTTACGAAAATATTGGAGGTGAAGTTTAAAATAGTCATTAGATGGAATCAATTTAAAATAAACATTTAAGTCTAAATAAGTATGTTTGAAAATCATCTATGACGTTTTAAAAATCGACAGCATCTCCTTTGTAAATTTTGAATATAACCAGATACAAGCATAATAATATAAAAAGTATCGCAATGGGAGGTAGCTTCCACGCCCAAACGGCGGAGCAACCAAACAGATAATATAAGACGCCCAATGGCGAAGAAAGGAAAAGCAAAACCAAAACAACAATAATAAAAATGTCGACTCCAATTAGTGCGACGCCCACAAATACATAACTCTAAATATCTCTTATAAGTCCACAATTTTACAAGTTCTGGGTTGATAGAGTTTTACTAGATACAAAAGAATACATATATAAACAAGTATGAGTATGATACAACAATATCCCACCTACCAAAGCAATCACCGAAAGAAATGTGTGCCGTAAGCCGCTGATGATCCAGGCGGTATATCCTGCAAGAAACTGGAGCACAACGGGGGTGAGTTGCCAACTTAGTGAATAAAAGTAAATCACAAGTTAGAAATCGAAATGCACAACGATATCCTAGGGTATAAGTATAGTACTATTATATATATATATATATATATATATATATATATATATAGAGAGAGAGAGAGAGAGAGAGAGATGGAGGAAAGAGGCCATAGGAGAGGATTTCCTCCTATGGCGTCGAAAAAATACAACCTCCACCATTTTTTCCGACGATCAGCATCCATCATCATCATTGTTATCATCTAAGATGTGCATATACCAAATTTCATGTGATTCTACCACTTTTTCACCGTTGAATTAGCAATGTAAAAAGTTCTATTGTCGGTAAACCATTAATTTTGCACCAACTAAATCAACGGTGAAAAAAATGGTATAATCACATGAAATTTGGTATATCCACATCTTAGATGATAAAAATGGTGGTGATGTATACCGATCGTGGAAAAAAATCATGGAGGGTATATTTTTCCGACGCTATAGGAGGAAATTCCCTCCTATGGCACCTTTCCTCCATTAACCTCATATATATATATATATATAATGCATAAGTACCATAAATGCAACACTATCAATCACGTGAATCTAAAATATAACATCTCATATGTATATGACTTGTATCCATGTATAAGCCCATAAGGTAGCCGAAAATACGTATGTAAAATCTCTTATTAAAATAGCCGTGGAATACGTATGTCACGGCATAAAAGCAGACGTAATAGTATGAAATATAATAGGTTTCTTATTTAAGATATACGTCTTACTGTTTAGTAAAGAGTTTTAAGAGGTTTACAGTTTTAAAGATCCCTGTGTCATTCTAGACATGTCAAAATAGTGAGACTATATCTCGTTATAGAAATCCGTTTTATATGTATCCACTGGTAAAATAGTACTCAGGTATTGTCTCCCGGATCAGTCCTGGTCGGCTACAATAACGCATAAACTATAACGGTATATCTCGAATGATCGCAACACATCAATATATGGGTGTTTAGCATCGACACCCTAAATCATCAAATCTCTCGTGTCCATCACCGAAACGCAAAATCCTCAAATCTCTCGTGTCCATCACCGACACACAAATCCAGATATCATCGACACTGTATCAACAGATCGGTCGCCCCTCGATATCCCTAGCCCCAGTCATATCCCCTGGATATCCGCCGTGCTCATATCTATCTCCGATATCGAGTGTCCTCGCTAGGCTCCCCGCCTCTATCGTGGCTTTCCTGCCTCTCGGTCTCGACCGGATCCACCATGTATCCGAATGTATATCCCCCCTCACTCAGTCTGGATATGTAACATGTCTATAACCGTATAGCCCCCCACTCGGTTCGGAATAAAATCCAATCAGAAAACATAAAACTCATGGTGGACGTCAACTCATCATATCTAGAAATATCAAGTGAGGAAGAAGAATAATTGCATATATCACTATGATGATATTATATATATATAGCAGCGTCTCATACCACTGATATATATCATCGAAAGTAAAAACATCATAAAACTCATAAGAATCGAATACGAATACCTATGTTACTGATATTCGCAATAACTCAACAGGTAATAAAGGCACAGTACGTAAGTATAGTCAAGCATGCAAACAAATGTAACAGTTCTACTATGTCATGGCAATACTAATGATGTATAGTGTAGCATACGCGTCTGTGCTCGTGTAGCATGACAATCATTAGTATCTGTGCAAGTATTCTATAAGTGTTTAAAACAGAAAGTAATTCTACCCATATCCGTAGCATATAATTACAATCAAATTTCCGGATATAGGGAATTTATAATACCTCGTATTGGCATTTACATACACGTCGCATGGTATAGCGGTCCTACAGTGTCATGGAAGTACCAATGAGGTGTAGTGTAACATATGTGTCTGTGCTCGTGCAACATAGTACGCATTGGTAATTATGCAGTGTTCTATCGGTATGTTTGTATAACAGATAACGTATACAATCGGTAAGCGTATGGCAAACATATAAAGAAAATCTAAGCGTATCGCGTAATTATTAACGTAACTAATTACTATGAACTATACTATTATCCTTTAAAATGGAACGAAATGTTATTTTTAAATAAGGAAGCCGCATTAAGTTAAAAATAGATATTCGTTTTGGAAAATAGCACACATCCTTGTTATTTATCATTTAAAATGGAAAACGAACCATTGGTGTTTAAAATATTATAGCTCACTCAAACATAACGTCCCAAGTCGGAATAATTCATGACTCCATGAGTCCAAAAGAAACTTGGCCGTATTCGGCACACCATCTGCATTATCACAAGTATGGTATGATCCCTCGTATTATACCCATCCAATACCATATCTATATCGTACGGATCTATCGTCACGTACGTATGTTACCATAACCATATATTAAATATATGCACATGGATAACCCACTAGATGCGAAATAACATCAATACCATTTGCTAAGTTATCTAACATATCATTAACAACTAACTAGATAGCATAACTATCCTAGTTAAAAGGTTGCGGGGGGCTATACGCCATCCACCCGACTTCCCCCGTAGATATAAATATACTTACTAACTTGTCGAGCTCGTCGAAAACCATGATTGCTTTTTCCGTCCTTGTCGTCTCGGAAACCTTCGCGATTGTACCTACAATCGTAGTTATAATGTATCGGCGTAAATATCATATCAAAACCAAAATAAGGAGCTAAGAACCTATAAGTTAGAACCTATAGCTTACTTACTCCAAATACTACCACATACCTCTGATATTAACGTATAAACGTCAACATTTCAGTCGTGGTACAGAAATACAAAAAACCGTATCAAAAATGTCAGAAACATTGCTAAAACCATACTAGAACACTCCCAGATTTCTCTCTATAAAATTTGGGGCAATTCAAACAATACATTAGCTTATCTTATTGCCAAAAACATCTACTGACCAAAACCCAAAACCCAACTCAATGGAAAAACCGGCGCCGCCGGCCAAAATGAGGAAACCGCCGGATGAACATGGGAGTCAGGGGCTCAGACTTTAGGTGTGCTCTCCTAGTGGTCTCACCATACCCTAGTCTTGTTAGTTTTTCTAGTGGATTATCCTAATAGTTCCAGATTCAAATTTAGCATCACAAATATCACAAAATTTTCAGTTTCTGATATTGCACACTAAAAAAAGATATGTAACCAAAAGAAGCTTATAAGGAGGGAGGAGATTTACCTATGGAGATGGTACAGAAGGAAATCCAGCTCAAGAAGTGCATGATGGAAGCTCCTAGGGGTTATAGTGGCTCTAACTTGAGGATATGCTCAATTTTGCTGAAGGGACCAAGGTTATTCTCTTTTGGTTTGGTGAACACTTGGAATTTTTGTGTTGGAGCATGAAGGACTTGTTGTTTCAGTTTGAGAAAGAAAGAAAGAATGAGTATGTGTAATTTGATGAGGAAGGTAGGTAGAAAAAGAATGAGATGGAAGGTTGTAAAGTGGAGGTGTAAAGTTATAAAGTGGAGGTGGAGAGAGGAGAGTGGGTGTGTGGATGTGTTGGTGTGAGGGTTTAATCTAACATAATCATATACCATACCCTCATAAAAAGAAATAAAAATAAATCTTTTTAATTAGTGCCCTCATTTTAAAACCTAATATATTTTGCAAATAATTACCCTACATATAAATACTTTTATGTTACTAAAAATCTAAACTCTTTATTTTAAACGAAATAAAACACTTATCATAATACTTAAATACCAAATCTTTTTAATAAAATCTCATATCATATTAAAATAATTTAAATATCATTTTTATGATATCATACATGTTTCCTGATTAAAAAATCAGGAATTATCTCAAATGAGGTATCACGTGTTCACACGTGACCAATGATCACGTGATGGTTAAAATCTCACTAAACAGAAACGGAAAACAAAAGGCTGAGAGATGACCCAATTTGAGGCCACGTGCTCATACGTGACCAAGGGTCACGTGCCAGCACGTGACAGGCTTTGAAAGCCTCACGGTTTAATAGAATTTAATTCTTAAAATTAGGAAATACCTCAACGAGGTATCACGTGCTCACACGTGACCAATGGTCACATGTTGACACATGATAATCAAAACAGAAATAAAATAACAAACGGCTGAAGGAAATACCTCAATGAGGTGTCACGTGCTCACACATGACCAATGGTCACGTGTTGACACGTGATGGTTACAACTGAAGCGTAAGTAAACGCTGAGAAAAGGACTCAATTGGTGGTCACGTGCTCACACGTGACTGGCTTCGAAAGCCTTACAGTTAATAGAATTAATTTCTAAAAGTTTCTAAATCTTTCCAAATGGAAAAGGATTATGGGGACCGTTGGATTAAAAATCCAAAGGTGATTAAAAATCACCAATTTATGGAAAAATCTTAAACAAGGAAAGATTTACATAAATCTCACTAGAAATAATAAACAGAATATCTTTGAATTGAAAATCCAACAGCGAATAAAATTCACTTAATAATCTAAAGGCTCATATTAATTATGAAAACAAACAAAATCTTTCAATGAAAAATTTGCTAAACAAATGATTTTTCTCCTTCTCCTATAAATAGGAGCCAAGAGAAGAGAAGGATATAGAATTTTTGATATAGAGTTTTGGAATCTTGAAATTTTAGAAAGAAAAGAAAGGAGAATTTAATTCTCAACAAAGAAAACCCTAGGTGAGAAAGGGGAAAAGTATCAAAACTTCAAAAAAAAGAGAATTTAATTCTCAATCTAAGAGTTTAACTCTTCTGCAAAAAGAACTTAGTTCTTTCTCTGGTTGAAGATCTGCAAAGAGCACATCTCCCCATAAGTTGAGAATTTAATTCTCATCGGGTCGAGATCCTGCCATGCAGATCCAAAACTTAGAGGGGGAATTGAGTATAGAGAATTTAATTCTTTCAAAACAAAATTAGGGTTTAACCCTATATGAGAATTTAATTCTCCTAAACTCACAGAAATTTAATTCCTCCAAGATATGAAATTAGGGTTTGAACCCTATCTGAGAATTTAATTCTCCTAAAATTATAGGAATTTAATTTAAATCTTTCAAGATGGACAAAACTAGGGTTTAACCCTAATTGAGAATTTAATTCTCTCAGATTAACAGGAATTTAATTCCTCCAAGACAGAATCAGGGTTTCACCCTATACAAGAATTTAATTCTTTTACATATATGGGAATTTAATTCCTCTAAAAGAAATTAGGGTTTAACCCTACATAAGAATTTAATTCTTTCATCATAGGGATTTAATTCCTCCAAAATCATAATTAGGGTTTAACCCTACAGAGAATTTAATCCTCAAAATAAAATAGGGAGACTTAAAAGATCTCTGTGCATGAAAAGAACTAAGATCACGTGGCCCCACGTGACCCCTGAAGAGATCCTCAGAAATGAGAAAGAACAAGTCTGGAGGCAACGCCTCACGTGCTCCCACGTGACTTACAAAACACAGAAAGAAAAAAGCAGAGGAAATGAAGGCTTTGGGCGCTCTCACGTGTTGCCACATGACCCCTTGGCAAACGTTTTAACAATCAGCGCATCACGTGTCAACACGTGATACTCAAAATAAAAATATAAAAGTGTTTAACACTTAATTGCAGAACAAAGAAAGGAATCTAGTCCCACCTTTGAGCGCCCTCACGTGTCCACACGTGACCCCTTTTATTTTAGTGTTTAACACTAATTCGAGGGCGTTATTTCCAGTGTTTAACACTGTTGTTTCCTAGTGTTTAAACACTAATTTGGGAGCTTTATTTCTAGTGTTTAATACTACTGTTCTCTAGTGCTTAACACTACTTTTAGCCAAATTAGCTAATTTTCCAGAGGCAAAAGTCCCTCCTTCAAATGAATCTCAAAATTGAAGAAATCAAAGATGAAAATGTTTAGCATTGCTGAATAATATGGGCTGGAGCTCAGACAAATGTATAATGGACCAACAGAGGGCCAACATTTCAAACTTAATTGGACTTGGCCCAAGAAGGCCATAAGTCCTCAATTCAGACTTAACTGAGCCAATGTGCTCATAATATAATTAATTGGTTTTAGTTCCAAACTGGGCTATAGATCATTTAATCCACCTTGGTTCAAGGGTACATCTCTTCACTCCTTTGATATTTGTCGTTGTAATTCCTCAACGTCTTCAAAGAGGTGACGGGTCCCGACAACCATACATAACAATAGACTGTGGTGTCCTTAAACTTATGGACCATGATGTCCTTAACCTTGACCGCGATGTCTTTAAACTAACAACGGACTATGGGGTCCTTAAACTCATGGACTATGATGTCCTTAATCTCGACCGCGATGTCTTAAAACTAACAACGGACTGTGGGGTCCTTAAACTCATGGACTATGATGTCCTTAACCTCGATCGTGATGTCTTAAAACTAACAACGGACTGTGGAGTCCTTAAATCCACGGACTATGATGTCCTTAATCTCGACCGTGATGTCTTTAAACTAACAATGAACCACTATATCTTTAAACTGGTATTGGATCACCATGTCCTTAAACTGGCAATTGACCGCAAAGTCCCTAAACTAAACAATAGAGTTCAAATGCTCTTTTGTTGGATCTAAATAATCCTGTTAAGTTGGCCTTAGTCTAAAATTAGACTAACGTGTCCTTAACAAACATTTAAGTTGATCTTAGTTTCAAATGAGACTAACGTATCCTTAAACCCAAACCCCCAAACCCAAATCTAAAAAAATACGGATTTGGACTAATCCACGTCCTACGGGCGACAACATAAATTAGTCTCCGTATACAATCCACGGGCAACCAAACACAAAACAAACACCCACGACACGAAGTGCCTATCTGGAGAAGGAGAAAGATATTACCGCGACGCGGTAGCGTAATTAACTGCAGGGGCTTGCGCCTGCAGGGAAGAGCGTCCTCACAATCAAAAACCCGTCAGACGAGGGGGAATCTGACGAAGTCTGCTACATCGGCCGTATCCGTTTAAACCTTTGATACATGGTGCCATAAATCAATTTAGCATCTTCGGAGAGGTGGATGGATAGCACCAATTAGCATCTGCCCCGAATTTCAGGCAAGACGCCAGTCTTGCGCCGTCTTTCGGAGGGGAACAATACATTTTTCTTCATTTTTAGCAAAATAATTACATTTTTACGGATATTAATCCGATACCAAAATTCATATGCGATATCATTTTTGTAAACTCATTATATGCATATGCGATACCAAAATGTTGCATACTAACCCTTGTCCTTCCATTGATCTCTATTTATCTCAAGATCTTAACAAAACGATTATTAACGAAGCTCAAATTGTGGTCGTGACTATCATGAATTGATAGCTCGCCTGATAAGAAGGTTAATATTTATTTTGCTAAAATTTATAAAAATTAAAACCTTAAAATAATTTAAGTTATAATTTTCTACCTTATCCTACAAGTCCTAACAAGCAAGAATTTACTCGCCCAAAAATATTAGAGTAGTAGAACAAACGTGGAAGAAAACATAACTCATAATTAAAATTAAAAATGCAGAAAGTAAATGCAGAATGTAATGCAGAAAGTAATTGCGGAAAATAAATGCAGAAAGTAAATGAGGTAAAATTAAAAGAACGAACTACCTTTATTGATAAACTATTGCATTACAAAAGTAGCTTGTTGAAAAAGTAATTTAAAAAATCCTACATTGCTCGGTAGATCTTAATTGATCAATGGATAGATGAATAGATAAATGTATGAATGTATGATAGATAGATAGCTCTCGGTCCATTTATACGCTCTGGAATGTGAAACCCTAGACGTCATGTTGAAGTGTGTCAAATTACGATTAAGACCCTGAAGTTTCATATCCTACGACTGCCAGACGACCGCGGAACCGCCGCCCAATACCCCTTTTGACTGCGGATCCGCCGCCCCTTTGTGTGTTTGTGACCTCGGATTTCTCATGGTTTCTTCTCTCGATATTTGGAGATTCTCTTGATAAAAATGTTCTGAAAATATTGCTCTTAGTCTCTGTCGTTGCGAGATTCTTCAATTTGCTGCTAATATTCGGCAGATTTGGTTTAGTGAATCGAATTGCTTTAGATCTCCTACTTGTATTTCATATCTGAGTTGATCTATTATAATACCTGCACAATTTCTCAAATCATCTTATTAATAGCATTTGTTTAATTTGGGATATTATTCTAACCAATTAATTGATATGATATCTTAAGAATATTGGTTAGGATTATTTGATATGATATGCATATTTTAATAGTAAATAATCTCATGAATATTTTATTTAAATATGATATGCATATATTTTTCCTAATTATATTAATTATAAATAAAGAAACATATAATAATCTTTTTATAAATAAACTCACATATGTTCTTTATTTACAATTAACACCTTTTAGTAACTAATAATAGTAGGGAAAATGTTCAAACAAATGTGGAATATATTTGACTGATCAAAACCCCTTCGAGAAATGTAAACATGCAAAAACACATAATAAACAATTTGAATAAATATTTAAGGACCTTAGGTTAAACATGGGTTAAGCGGTATCAAATCTCTTGAGTCTAGGAGAGCCGGAGAAAGTGTGTGCTTGCCTATCCAGCTTAGATAATATTACAAATTAAAGGAATTATCAATAGCAATCGTCTTAGAAAAAGACACAAATCCTACCGTTCATGTGCAGCGGTTGCCCGATTATTTCCAAACTTAAGATCTTCAAAGGATAAATCTTTTAATATGATATGATTAGAACTTGAACTCGAATTACAAATTGACTTGAATTCGCCTTGAACTCAAACTCAAACTTAAGTTCTAATTTGACTTAAACACAAAATTGAATATGAAGTATCTACTTGAAAACTTGACATGTATACATGAACTCAACAAGTATACCTGAAACCAACTTGAATCGAACTATGAATACAAATGACATGAATTACACTTGACATGACAACATGAACTCAATCTTGGTATTATATCACTTTTTGTATTCATGGACTCGATCAAGACTTGTAATCTTAATCATAATCTAATTTACATGGGATGTTTGGGTGGTTCAAATGCGAATCTAACGGAATCTCAAGAGTCCGCCTACTTCATGAATCCATATCTACTAACAAAAGAAATCTATCATGAGGGCACGTGTTTCCAAACCCCTGGGCGCTACTTTTGGGTTTGGAATACTTCAACACTATATTGAAATTTCGTTACTAACACTTGATTCGGGCATGTGATTCCTTACTCTTGTGGGCCTACCATTGAGTTCGAAAATACTCCTGAGATTGGTTGTCACTCACATTTGGACTGACGTTAAACTAGAATACCTTATAGAGACATGTTAAGACATCTACTCATATTTATCCACACACACACAACACCTGCTATATTATACATATCATTTTACGTCATTTTATACCTGTTAAATATTATATTTTTCCTTAGGGAATTATCGAGTGCAAGTTCGTTAGCGGGCATTCCACCCATTTTTGAATTTTTGGAATGTTCGTCAGATAATTTAGAGTCTGAAGAGGTGGATCCGGCTGCAGAGGACTACGACCAGATTACCGCCCAAGCCGACCTGTAGATTTCCTGTTCAGTTTATTTTTCATTACAAGTATGCCACTTGTTTCAGCTTTTCTTGTTATTTATATTTGTTTTCATTTTCAGAACATCTATCTATGTAATTAAAGTTTGTGGAATGAATATGAATGAAGTAGTAGTTGAAAAATTCAAGTTTTTATTGTTCTTGCTCTGTGTATAATTGCTTATTTACGCTTAGCATATTTATTTTAAGAAATGACCTTAACATAAATATGTTGCGGGCTTATCACGTGAATGTTACCGTCCATTGGAAAGCAGGGCGTTACACCATTTCTCCTTAATATTCTCATCCTGAATTAAAACCTTCTGATTTTTATCTTTGACAGAATTCACCGCATACAAGTCTCTGGTTTTCCTCTCCCTCATTCGAGCAATACTGTATATATCATTTTCAGCCTTCTTGGTGTCCAACTTCTCGTACACCTCTTTGTAGACCTTAGTGTTGGCACCCCAAACAGTTTTCTTAAGCTCCTTTTTAACTACCTTATACTTCTCAAATCTCTCTACATTTTTACTTTTCTTCAAATTTCTATAAGAATCCATCTTGATTTTAATAGCAGTCTTTACTTCTTTATTCCACCATGATGTGTTCTTAAATGGTGGAGCATCACCCCTCGACTAATCAAGTAGATCTCTAGCTACACTCTTAACGTAACTAGCCATTTTGTTTCATATTGTGTCTGAATCTTATTCGGACTTCTAATCAACCCCTTGAAGTACACGATATATAAAGGCTTCTTTGTTACCTTCCTTCAGTTGCCATAACTTAATTCTAAGCTCTACCTTACGTATGATCTTCCTAGACCCTCTTCTAAACCGAACATCTAGAACTAAAAGTCTATATTGACTGATTACACTCTCACTTGGCACTACCTTACAATCGATATAACAATCTCTATCTATCTTTCTAGTCAAAAAATATTCCATTTGACTAGCACTCGATCCACTTTTAGAGGTGATCAAGTGAGACTCTCTTTTCCTGAACCAAGTATTTACCAAGATCAAGTCATAAGACAGGGCAAAATCTTCGCGTCAGCATTAAGCAATAGCCCAGTTGATGTGGCACTTCAATCTCTGGGGAGGGCAGGTGTCCGATCCCTCCATTGGAAGTGGCCACAATTTAACGCCTTCGAAGCAAATTCGTGGGTCCTCTATGCACGTGCGCGCTTGTGTGATGTGTGCTTGTGTGTGATTTGTGCGTGGATGAGTTGTGTGTATTGTATGCATAGGTTAGGACCTAATGGCCAGCACAAAAAAAGCCCCAATTAATTTCATTAATTTTCTCTTATGTCTTCAATAAGCACTTGCATGTCCATCATTAATCATTAATATACTGGGGTTTTTGAAGAATATTCCACCTAAGAGAATATTCTTTCAAAACATTATTTTTT
The DNA here is from genome assembly GCA_030015575.1 of Agapanthus africanus. Classification (NCBI taxonomy): domain Eukaryota; kingdom Viridiplantae; phylum Streptophyta; class Magnoliopsida; order Asparagales; family Amaryllidaceae; genus Agapanthus; species Agapanthus africanus. Next base: position 464,278,406 of record JASDDO010000018.1, on the reverse strand, counting down.
GAACTCCCTAAAGTACCCTTATACAATTTGGTCATTTATTTGGATTTTTTATTTAGTGTTGAGCTAAGATGATTTTTGTAATTCTATGGATTCTAATAGCAAGATACAAATATATTGATAGTATTGTATATGACCTTTAATTCTTCTATTTTCATTTAAATATCTTAAAGAAAATAAATTGACCCCGAGCACAATAAAAAATTCGTATGCTTTTTCATTTTCGAAGTTATTCAAAATTTTTTTTGGCCCCTTTCCTTAATCAAGGCAAGAAGTTCATATTTTTGGTTTAAAAAATGTGAAATTATTGATGAATTTAATTTTTCTTCAGATATATAACATGTTATAATCAACGATACTAAAAGTCCTTTTTACTAAAGATGCAGTAAAAATAACCGTCTTTAGCCACTCCCTCCCTCCACCTCTCAACTTGCTCTTGACCTCCCCCTTAAATACCCTCGACCCCGCTCCTCAAGTCTGCCCCGTCCCCTATCCTGACTCCTCTCCTCCCTCCACCTCCTCGATCCCGACTCTCTCATTTCCACCTCTTTTTCTTCCTCCACCACAAGACCATCTAATAAAATTCACTGCAAGTAATTCAATTCAATGGTGTATGTCAGGATATACAACAACATAAACAACAACAACATCAATAATCTATCCTTCCAAACTTTTGGGGTCGGTTATATAAATTCTTCCTTTTCATTCTCCTCCGTCAAGGATCATTTCGATGCCCGTACAGTATATATACTCAAAATAATTTCAATGCCTCCTTATATCAATGAAAAATGTTAATAACAAAAAGAATGACATAATTGCCCCATAACAATCCCAATAAGCTAGATATATATCTTAAACTGCAGCTTACTTCTGACAAGCAACAAACCAATACAATACCAAAAAGTAGTCCTGCTTCACAGAACACAGGTTTATCCAAAAGCCAAAGAACAAAAATTTTGGAACTAAAAGAGAGAAAAACCAAGCAACCATAAGTAATTTAATTTTATTAGACCATTGGAATATTGAACCAATGATCTCACACATCAGAGAGGAAAGCTTTTTTATTGCCAGAGCTAAGGAGAAGTGCTTCAGCTAAATATCGGTTGAACCAGGAGCAAAGTGATATTATCTTTCATAGTCGCGTCGGAGTGAGTGTACGAATCATAATCCTTGTATACTGTTTCCATCACTCGAGCAAGATTCACGACTCTCATGACAAGATGCGTCGAGATTCCATTCTCATCAAGGCATCCTTGGTTCAGTTCTTTACATGCATTTTCGTTCATCTCCCGGAGTTTCTGGCATGCTTCGATCGGAGACACGTCATGCTCTTTCATATAACACTGGATTGATGAGGCAACATGCTCTCTCTTTTGTTCATGCTTCAAAATTCAAAGTAAATGTAAATTAACGGCTTAAGTTTCACTAAAATACCATGGATTTTTAAAACGATAATAAAAGCATTAAAATTAAGTCAATTGAAAATACATATAATATAGATTTCAACAATTTTTAATTTAACACCATAACTTGTTGTCCCTAACAATGTAAAGACATATAATATAGATTTCACCAATTTTTAATTTAACACCATAAGTTGTTGTCCCTAACTATGTAAAGAATTGTGAATTGAAAATTGGCATTATACAGTAATTCAAAAGACTTCAGAAATTCACGGACCACTATACATTACAACTAAGTGTCGCGATATTTGTTTGCAATTTATAATGCTAGACGGATTTAAACTTATCTGGAAAATGATGGAATTTGTTGGTATTTTAGTGAAATTTAATCTAAAATTAAATAGAAACCTCCTGGTTACAAATGTATATTACCTCGTTAGATGCAACATCATCCATGCGCCTAGATAATATAGTTGCAGCTTCCAAAACTTTTGGGTAACCAAGGATCCACTCGAACGCTTGCTTGCTCGCAACTTCGCCCATACCTAGAAAAGAAGTACAAGCCAGCGTAGGATAGGTGGTGCTAATACTTGACGGTGCTTATTTGCACTTCAATAAGCGTGGAATCTCTCAATGAGAGATTTTCTCAAATCTGATTAACGACTTGCCTTCACTATATAAAGGACCCGAGACTTCAAATCTCAAAAGAGGGGAAAAAAGAAAAAAAAAAAGGGCACAAACAGCACACACACAGAGAGGGAGAGACACAGAGGGAAGCACAGAAGCTTCTGCAAAAAAATTTACAGTGAGCTCTAAAGGGAACATAGAATTTAATTCTCAAGGAAGAAGACTCTCTTCATTAAAACCCTAGATAAAGAAAACACAGAGATCATATCGTCTCTCTTTTACCTATCTAAGGATTTAACCCTTCACATAAGAAAACTTGCTTCAAAATTAGAAATCCGATCATATAAGGATAACCAACATATTCCTATATTATCGGAATATCACCCTGGTCATTCCTCTTCCCAGATAAGTCTGTCCTGACCGTGTCTCTAACCGCAGCTCTCTCGTCTTGTGTAGACATAAAGACCGAAACAACCAACATGTATCGATGAGGATAGATCAACTGAACGAATAGAACAAAGATCTCAATATATACATCCTAAGGTAACTTAGGCGGAGTATCGTATTGTAAATATGCCGCAGAACATATATACGGTATGTCACTCTAGTTAGTACCTACTCCATCAACCAAGGTCAACCTACGTAACGAAAGTTTGGGTATAAGACCCCCAAAATCAAGTCTAAGTTCCATAAGGTCAAGCCTAGGTAACGAAAGTGTATACCTAGACTCCACATGGTCAAATCTAGGCCCGAAAAAAGGTTAAACCAAACGCTTTGATACCAACTTTGTCACGACCCGAAAGTGGCACGTGACCGGCACTTAAATCACGTGATATCAAAAGACATCGACGTGGTCCAAGTAAGACGAAAACCCGGAATCTAAATATTTTTACGAAAATATTGGAGGTGAAGTTTAAAATAGTCATTAGATAGAATCAGTTTAAAATAAACATTTAAATTTAAATAAGTTTGTTTGAAAAGCATCTATGACAGTTTAAAAATCAGTAGCATCTCCTTTGTAAATTTTGAATAAACCCCGATATAAGTATAATAATATAAAAATTATCGCAATGGGAGCTAGGTTCCACGCCTAAACGGCGGAGCAATTAAACAGATAATATACGACGCCCAATGGCGAAGAAAAGAAAAGCAAAACCAAAACAACAAGAATAAAAAGGTCGACTCCAATGAGTGCGACGCCCACAAATATATAACTCTAAGTCTCGCTTATATATATATATATATATATATATATATATATAGAGAGAGAGAGAGAGAGAGAGAGATGGAGAGATGGAGGAAAGAGGCCATAGGAGGGGATTTTCTCCTATGGCGTCGAAAAAATACAACCTCCACCTTTTTTTTTTGACGATCAGCTTTCATCATCATTATCGTTATCATCTAAAATATGCATATACCAAATTTCATGTGATTCCACCACTTTTTCACCGTTGAATTAGCAATGTAAAAAGCTCTATTGTCGGTAAATCATTAATTTTACACCAACTAAATTAACGGTGAAAAATTGTATAATCACATGAAATTTGGTGTATCCACATCTTAGATGATAAATATGGTGGTGAAGTATGCCGATCGTTGAAAAAAATCATAGAGGGTGTATTTTTCCGACGCTATAAGAGGAAATTCCCTCCTATGGCACCTGTCCTCCATTAACATCATATATATATATATATATATATATATATATATATATATATATATATATAAGTACCATAAATTTAACACAATCCATCACGTGAACCTAAAATATAACATCTCATATGTATATGACCTGTATCCATGTATAAGCCCATAAGGTAGCCGAAAATATCTATGTAAAATCTCTTATTAAAATAGCCGCGGAATACGTATGTCACGGCATAAAAGAAGATGTAATAGTATGAAGTATAATAGATTTCTTATTTAAAATATACGTCTTGCTGTTTAGTAAAGAGTTTTAAGAGCTTTACAATTTTAATGATCCCTGTGTGATTCTAGACATTTCAAAATAATAAGACTATAGCTCGTTATAGAAATCCTTTTTATATGCGTCCACCGGTAAAATAGTACTCAGGTATTGTCTCTCGGATCAGTCCTGGTCAGCTACAATAATGTATAAACTATAACGGTATATCTCAAATGATCGCAACACATCAATATATGGGTATTCAGTATCGACACCCTAAATCATCAAATCTCTCGTGTCCATCACCGAAACGCAAAATCCTCAAATCTCTCGTGTCCATCACCGACATGCAAATCCAGATATCATCAACACCGTCTCAAAAGATCGGTCTGCCATGACCCGAAGGTACGGAACGTGACTGGCACTTAAATTACGAAACGTCTAAAGGCGTATCGTAATCTAAGTAAGCCAAAACCCAGAAATCTAAACCGTCTAAAAGCAATAGAGTGAAAAAAAAACTTAGCTTAAATGGGTGGTTTTAGTAAAATGAAGTCACATTAAAACACTTTAAAACATCAATTTTTCCTGAAAATTTCGGCAGAGTCTCCTTTGTAAATACTGGTCCCAAACGGGTACAAAACAAGAAAACATATAAGTAATGAATAAAGGCATCCTCAAGCGAGAGCTAGCTCCTCGCCAATAGCGGAATCACAACCACATGCAATATATATCATCATAATATGAAATCAATATTTAAAAGCAAGAATAAAAACCAAGTATAAAGTCGGCTCACACGAGCTTGACACCAGAAATCAGAATATATATATATACCAACGAACCTCACAAGCTCACAGTCTAGGTCCAATATACGAAGGGTAGATGAAGTATACTAGATACAAAACAATATACATGGTGGGAGCAAAAGAATATCCACAAAACCCACCTATGAGCAAGCTGCAAGTCGATGCAAATGAAGCAGAAGAGAAAGTACGCCCGCCGCTACTGTGCTGACGGGTCGGACCTGCAAGATACTGTGGTACAACGGGGGTGAGTTGCCAACTCATGAGTAGTAAGTAACATCTAATAAGGCTATCGTAAGCATGCACGCAAATGCGTCACAACCTACATATACCAATATGATGCGATGCACTAGTATGTATGCAATATGAATGCATAATCAACACGAAACCTGAATATGTCTGGTATGAGAAAATCTGTATTATTATCTTAGTAAAACTCTTGTGAAATAAACTGAAGTATCATCAATGCGATCAACAGAAAATTCGTGTCAAGTGTCGATACAATATAGATATATCTCAATATCTCAATGTCTCAATATCTCAATATCTTGGGCTTCGTCAGTTCTGATCGGCCCATAAAATCAAATCTCACGACTACGGTCGGTATCCTTCGGATATCCGCCGCGCCAGACATCACCGGTAGGTAGTCCTCCCCAGCCAGGCTCATCGTTATCCCCACAAAAACACTCCTTCCCCGGGATACCATACCGGGCCCACCATGTACCCGAGACGGTTCATCCTACTCCTCGAATCGGATCTCGAAAACCAACAGAAATCAGGAAAACTCATGGTGGATGACACATATATCATATCACGAGAAAACCGCAAATTTCTATTTTTAAAATGATAATAGGTTTATAAATTCTTGCGGTTTCCCCCCAAAATCCAGAAATCTCATAAATACTGAAATCTCCAAGAAAATCACAATATATGAACATGTCGGGGATGATGAATCCTATGGTATCAATAATATGAATTATGATGTGTGACTAGAAAACTATGCATGAATGATGATGCAATGAAGTATATGACTAGTAAACCTACGTATCCAATCTTGATGAGAAGAATATACAACTACAAGTCTACATATCATATATGATGCAAATGCACAGATACCGATTCTGAGCAAGTTCTATAGTGTTTGTGACATAGCAATTACCAATAGCATATTTGTTTGTATGAAATAGTGCACGTGCGACATGGACAAATGTTAATGGTGCAAGTGTCTTATGAGATGATATCATATATATATATAAGATGATGCAATGCAATAAAATGAATGACTAGGAGACTACACATATAAATACAAGCACTACTAATAATTCCTAACTATCGGACGCCTCACGCCATCCAGAAGATCCCCCCATAGATGTGTACATCTACTCACCGGGACGCCTCAGCTAATTTGATCCGATCACAGCCTTGCCATTCCGCGCCGCGTCCGACGTCTTTGCACCCGATTCTAGAATTGCACACAAGTAAATAAGAGGATAGATATATAAATAGTCGCGGACACAAACGATACAAGACAACCAACGCGCACTAACTAGACGCGCACGCACTTGGTGCACCAAACGCGCTCGCGACAACGCCACAAATCACAACTAAGAGTCGCTATTCGTGACAACCACCAAGTCTAGAACCCGATCGTACCGATCGCGCATTCACAACACTCTAAATATCATAAGAAATAGGTTGTAGATCATCAAAATCTCAAACTAGATTGAAATCTATTTATTCTAAAAACCCAGTAAGTAATACTTGACCATTTTAGTGAAAAAACTATATGTTTTAGCAAATCTAGTGGCCACAAATTTCATTTAATATCTTAATTAAGTCACACAATTATTAACTAAATTTTAATTTCACCTATTTACATACTAATCATGAATTAGTTTGCTAGAACATTTAATTAGGACAATTAGAAGCAACGATTATCAAATTAATAACTAGATTAGATTTTTTAAAGCCACTAGATATTAATCTACACTTAGTTAACTTATTTAGTGATAAAAACCCTAATATGAACCCAAACCCTTCTCTTTAAAATTTCAAACTTGCACATAGAACCATATTAATACCTAAATAAGTTAGATTAAAGTAATTAACTAACAAATTAACCATAGAGTTAAGGTTTATATCTCAAAAATTTTGAGATCTAGCTTGCAAACTTAGCCTCCCAAATACTTTATTACTTCAAGATCCAAGTTAGTTTAGGTCAAGAACTTTTGGGTGAAGGTTTAACTATGAATTAGTGAGATTTTTGTGTGGATTTTTTTATGAAAATTGAGGATTTTTGAAGTGGAAATGAGATGGGGAAATGGGGGAAGGGCTGCAGGTTTGGGCTCGGTCAAGAGGGAGGGGGAAATGAGTGAGTATGTGTGTGTTGTGTCAAGTCAAGAAAACCCCCTATTAACTCATCTATTAACTCATTTCCTAATTATTTTATTTTTTCTAATTAAACATTTTTCCTAGAATAGTCTAAAACCATGGAGACAATGAGAAAGAGAGAACATGTTATAAACTAGGTTTTTAAGTTGTCATGGTGCACTAATGTGTACTTAACCCATTTCAATTTGTAACTAACACTAATTAAATGTATAAGTGAAAGATTAAAATAATATTTAAAAATAATTAATTAAGAAAAATATTTAAATAAACTAGCAATTTATAATTGGCTAATTAAATACTAATTACTAGCAATTATATAGATAAAATAGGTATATTTAAGTCTATGTGGAAAAATAATTATATCTTGATTTTTACGGAAAACACGTATTATCAATAATTAATACAAAATTAACCTAAACGAATTTTCAGAACGTTACAATCTTCCTCCTTAAAGAAATTCGGTCGCGGAATTTAAAAATCTAACTATGCGTACCTCCGAAGAGATGAGGAAATTTCTTCCTCATCTCATCCTCGGCTTCCCACGTGACCTCTTCGCTATTCGGGCCACGACAAAGAACCTTTACTGACGGTATGACCTTAGATCTTAATTTCTTCACCTGCCGATCCAGAATGACCACCGGCTGCTCAGTGAAGGAAAGGTCGTGCTCCAGCTGGATCGTCTGGTGCTGAATCGCATGAGAGTGGTCATGAAGGTACTTGCGGAGCATCGATACATAGAACACGGGGTGACATTTGGGAAGTTGGGCGGAAGAGCCAAACGATAAACAACTGTGCCGATACGCTCAAGAATCTCAAAGGGACCCACATATCTCGGACTAAGCTTCCCTTTCTTTCCGAATCTTATCACACCCTTCATTGGAGAATCCTCAAGAAAACATGATTGCCAACGGCGAACTCGAGTCTGCGACGGCGTCTGTCAGCATAAGATTTCTTCCTGCTCTTAGCCGCTCTCATCCTATCCCAAATCAACTGGATCTTTTCGGTCATCTCCTGCACAATCTGTGGCCCCAAAATACTGCTCTCACTGAGCTCTGTCCAACAAACCGGTGATCGATATCTCCTTCCATTTAGGGCCTCGAAGGGTGCCTTATGAATCATCTCCTGAAAGCTGATATTGTAGGAGAACTATATCAAGGGTAAGTAACAATCTCAACTGCCACCAAAATCTAGAATGCAAGCTCGGAGCATGTCCTCAAGAGTCTGTATGGTCCTCTCTGTTTGTCCGTCGGTCTGCGGGTAGAAAACTGCACTGAATCCAATTGGTGCCCAAAGTCTCTTGAAGTTTCTACAATAGTCGGCTGGTAAACGGGGTGCCTCTGTCGGAAGCAACGCAAGTCGGAACGCCATGTAGTCGCACAATCTCATCAACATATATCTGAGTATACTGAACGAATCCGAAAATGGCCCTTACTGGTAGAAAGTGAGCCGCTTTCGTCAATCGGTCTACTATCCCCCAAATAGAGTTATACTCTCGACTGGTCCTAGATAGACCCACGATAAAATCCCTAGAGATCTACTCCCATTTCCACTCCGGAATGGGCAAAAGTTGTAACTCTCCTGCTGGCCTTTGATACTCGGCCTTGACTTGCTGACAAGTCAAGCATCCAGAAACAAAATCTGTGACATCTTTCTTCATCCCTTCACACCAGTAGACTTCTCTCAAATCATAATACATATTGGTGGATCCCGGATGAACACTATATACTGACTGATACGCCCCTATAAGATCTCGCGTCTCAGTCCGTCGGAATCTGGCATACACAGTCGAGTCCCAAACCGTAGTACTCCCTGATCATCAATCACGAACTGTGAATCTCTGCCCTGTCGAACTTGCTCCATGATCTCTGACAAACGGGCATCGCTGGGCTGTGCCTCGCGAATACGGTCAATTAATTGTGGACGTGCACGGACATGGGCAAGTTGTCCCTCGGTCGACGTAAATTCAAGTTGTACTCGGCTGTCACAAAGAATCTGCCAATTTGTCATCGAATGCCTCTGAACTGCGCTCAAACAAGATAAGCTACCTCCGGTCCTCCGACTCAAAGCATCTACCACAATATTCGCCTTGCCCAGATGATAAAGAATCTCGCAGTCATAGTCTCTCACTAGCTCCATCCAACGGTGTTGTCTTAGATTTAGATCTCGCTGCTAAAAATGTACTTTATCCTCTTGTGGTCCGTGAATATCTGGCACGACTTGCCGTATAAGTAGTGTCTCCAGATCTTGAGTGCAAAAATCACCGCAGCCATCTCTTAGTCATGAGTGGGATAATTCTGCTCATGCTTCTTCAACTGTCGAGAAGCATAAGCGACGACCCTGCCATGCTGCATCAACACACAGCCTAGCCCCACTCGAGAAGCATCACAATAAACCACAAAACGTCCTGGACCTGAAGGCAAGGATATAATTTATACAGTCGTCAAACGCGTCTTCAACTGCTGAAAACTCTGCTCATAAGCCTTGGTACAAAGAAAAAGGAACTCCCTTCTGGGTCAATCTGGTCAACGGTGCAGCGATATGGGAAAAATCCTGAACAAAGCGTCGATAATATCCAGCCAAACCTAAAAAGCTGCGGACCTCAGAAACTGATACCGGTCTGGGCCAATGCTGAACGGCCACAATCTTCTTCGGGTCTACACGTATACCATCTCTCGTAACCACATGACCAAGAAATCGACACTGTCAAGCCAGAAGGCACACTCGGAGAATTCTGCGAACAGCTGATGCTCTCTCAAAGTCTGTAATGTGGTCCTCGGATGCTGCTCATGCTCCTCTCGGCTGTGGGAGTATACTAAGTGTTGGGGTAAAAATTTACACCCCGGTTGACCAAGTCAAAATCAAAGTCAACCCCAAGCCAAGTGGGCCCAAGCCCAGATCCAGTGGGCCCATGCCCGGGTCGAGCCCGAACATGAAGCGGCCGTCCTCCCCCCATGCCAAGATAAAAATTTTGTTGCATTTCTTTTATTTTATTTTATGGATAAATGTAAGAAAAATAGGTATAAAGCCAAATTTTTGTAAAGCCCATGGCTTATGTGCAAAAAGAAATGGCACATGAGCCATGGGATAGGCAAAATGCTATTTTGTGAAGCCCAAGGGGCTATGTGTAAAGTGTATAGCCTATAAAGGCAAGGATAATGAAAATATCTCACAACTTTTCTCTCTCCAAAAAAATTTAGATCTGAGATTTTTTCTCGTTCTTTAAAGTTCCAAAATCTTCTTTTTTCTTTTGAATTAAATCAAGAGTTTTACTCTTTATTTTATAAAACAAAATAGTTTTTCACCACCAAACCCATAAAGGGGAACTTGGATCTGTCACTAGATCTCAAAAAGGAGAGATTTCAAATAAAATCCCATATCTCTTGATCTTCAAGATCCAGCCAACAGAAGAGGAAGAAGAAGAACGCCCTTCATTAACCCAAAGCATCTTAGGAGTTTAAACTCCACCCTATTTTCTCTTTAGAGAATTCCCGGGGCTAAAAGCCCCCTTTTCCTCGCCGGCGCGCTAGCGCTCGAGCGCAAAGCGCCCACGTGCCAACACGTGGCGCGCTTGTGCTCCATCGTCCTGCGTTCGAGCGCAAAGCGTCCACGTGCCGACACGTGGCGCGCTTGCGCTCAAGCGCCCAGCGCCCGAGCGCAAAGCGCCCACGTGCCGACACGTGGCGCACTTGCGCTCCAGCACTCTGCGTTCGAGCGCAAAGCGCCCACGTGCCGACACGTGGTGCGCTTGCGCTCAAGCGCCCAGCGCCCGAGCGCAAAGCACCCACGTGCCGACACATGACGCGCTTGCGCTCCAGCACTCTGCTCTCGAGCGCAAAGCGCCCACTTGCCGACACGTGGCGCGCTTGCGCTCAAGCGCCTAGGCGCTGGCCTCACGCATCCTTTGGATGTCTTTTTCCCCCTTTATTTATATATACATGTATATATATACATATGTATACATATGTACACATACAAATACTTCACGACACTGTCCCTGTTAGAAAAAATTTCTAACGGGGTGTGCCCCGCACCCCACAAGGGGGCTGCTAGCCCCCTTGACCCCCAGCCCGCTATCCGGGTAGCGGGACCCCCCGTAAAAACTCTGCGTGGCTCCCGATATATCCAAACCCCCCCAAAACAAAACACACGTACACTGCACATCGAGTTCGCATGACCAGTTTAACCCGTCAATCAGAGGTTCCCTAGCTCCAAAGGCGAGGGGTAATTAACGGCAGTTTAGTCCGCGGCTGCCGGAGATTCGGATCCCCACGATCATTAAACCCCGGGCTACCCTAGGCAGGGGGAATCTGTAGTACGCCTGACAAGCGTGCGCGTATTCCCATCTCAATGGGGCGACGAAAAACACCCTACAGATTCTGGTGTTTCCCCCAATCGGAGCAAGGCTCTACTGAATTTTGAAAATTCAAAATTTGAAGCAACGCTTCGGTTTCCGTGCGCAACGCGCAATTTGCCACGTGGCAGAAGGTGATTCGGCGGCGTAACGCCCGAGACAGTGCGTCCCATCAGAGCAAGGCTCTTCAGAAAACAAAATTAAGGCTTAAACTGCGCAAATACATGGCAGCGCGACACGTGGCTGCGCAAGCGCACAGATGCGTGACACGTGTCTGCGCAGTTGCGCAATCGCAACTGCGCAAGCGCACAGATGCGTGACACGTGTCTGCGCAAGCGCACAGATGCGTGACACGTGTCTGCGCAGTTGCGCAATCGCAACGGCGCAAGCGCACAGATACATGACACGTGTCTGCGCAAGCGCACAGATGCGTGCACGTGTCTGCGCAGTTGCGCAATCGCAACTGCGCAAGCGCACCGATGCGTGACACGTGTCTGCGCAGTTGCGCAATCTCAACCGCGCAAGCGCTCGGATGCACGACACGTGTCTGCGCAGTTGCGCAACCGCAACTGCGCAAGTGCACAGATGCGTGACACGTGTCACGCACTGGTGAGTTGCGCAGCAACTAAATGAAAATTTATGTGGATCTTTTCTGTTCTCCTGTAAAACAGGGACCCTTGGATCTCTGATCCAATGGTGGGAAAATTCCCAAAATAATTCAGGAAAGATTTTGTTAACAAATCCAACAAACTTGGGAGCACTATAAATAAGACCCCAGGCCTCATTCAAAAGGAGGATCTGGGAGAAAAAGAAAAGAGAGAGCTCTTGAAAATTACTCAAGAAGAAGAAAAAAAAAAAAAAAAAAAAGGTAAAATTTCTGAAGAACAGAAAATAAATAGTGCCTTGCACTTGATATGAACCCTTGGTTCTAAAAAAATAATAAATAGTGCCTTGCACTTGATATGAACCCTCGGTGTGCCTTGCACTTGATATGAACCCTCGGTTCTGTATGATCAGGAAAAAACAAGAACTTGTTTTTCCTTTGATCCAAATTTAAATCAAAAGTGCCATGCACTTGTGTTCTTCAATCTGAAGATTTCTAGGGTTTCTGCAACCCCTTGTTTTGGGCCAGGCCCAAATTAAATTGAAATAATAAAAGGGCAAGGCCCTGTTTGGAAAAATTCCTGAGCTTCTGCAAACTCGTTATTCAAATGGGCCTGGCCCAAACTAAATTGCAGAGCAATAAAAGGGCAAAGCCCTGTTTGTAAAAACCTCTTGAGTTCCTGCAACTCATTATCTAAAAGGGCCTAGCCCAATTGCAAAAAAAAAAAATATAAAAAAAAAGGCAAGGCCCTGTTTGGAGAATTCCTGAGTTCTTGTAACTCATTAATTAGAAGGGCCTGGCCCAAATCAGACTTGCAAAATAACGGAAGGGGCAAAGCCCTGTTTAGACTGATTCTTCTAATCAGGCAAAGCAAAAAAAAAAAAAGTTGGACTTAACCCAATCCTGGCTGTAAGTCCTTAAATTAAATGCCTCTCATAAACCAAGCCATGATCGGTTTGAGGGTACATCTCCGAACTCCTTTGACATCAGTCGTTGTAATTTCTCAGCGACGTCAAAGAGGCGACGAGTCCCGACGACCACTCATCTAATATTGGACCGAAACGTCCCTAAACTAACATCGGACCACCACGTCCCTAAACTGGCGATGGACCACCACGTCCCTAAACTGGAATATGGACCACTACGTCTTTAAACTGGCGACGGACCGAAACGTCCCTAAACTAATAATGGACCACCACGTCCCTAAAACTGGCAATGGATCGCCACGTCCTTAAACTGACGCAATAGAGCCCAAACGTTCTTTTGCCGGATCTAAACGGTCCCGTCTAAGTTGATCTTAGCCCCAAATACGGCTAACGCGTCCTTAGATATTTAAATAAATAATAAAACTCCCAAATCAACTTTGGTTCAAGGGTACATCTCTGAACTCCTCTGACGCCTGTCGTTGTAATCCCTCAACGACGTCAGAGAGGTGACGAGTCCCGACGGCCAGATAATTAAATCAATCATTGCGTCGAGTCGATCTTAGTTCAAAACAGGACTAACGTATCCTTGACAAACGTTTAAGCTGGTCTTAGCCGCAACGCGACTAATGCATCCTTAAACTAAAAAACACCAAACCCAAATCTAAGCAAATACGGATTTGGACTAATCCACGTCCTACGGGCGACGACATTACTCAGTCTCCGTATACAATCCACGGGCAACCACAAATAAAACAAACACACACGACACGAAGTGAAATTCTGGAGAAGGAGAAAGTTGTTACCGCAAAGCGGTAGCGTAATTAACTGCAGGGGCTTGCGCCTGCAGGGAAGAGCGTCCCCACAATCAAAAACCCCTCAAGCGAGGGGGAATCTGACAAAGTCTGCTACATCGGCCGCATCCGTCTAAACCTTCGATACACGGTGCCATAAATCAACTTGGCATCTTCGAAGAGATGGACGGATAAAAACCAAATAGCATCTGCCCCGAACCTCAGGTTACGTGACGTCCTGACGTCCCGGCCGCCGTTCGGAGGGGAACAGATTCTGGCACGCCCGGTGGGACCTTTTCCTCTTTCCACTCCACACTTCGTGTGTCGTCTTCGCGAATCAATCGCGGTTTGTTAAATGGTTGTCTTCGGATTTCAAGTTGCTAAGATTTGGTCTTTTATCTGGCGCAGAATTCGAGATTCAATGGCCTCCAATTGCACCAGCTGCTCGAAATGCCACTGCAGCAAACGCTCCACTTCACCAGGAGGGGTAACGTATGGGCCCCAAGCGGCTTCTTTCCTTACTCTGCCGGTAGGCCAGGTGACCCAGGCCACCACCGGCCTGTTTTTCGGGACCATGGTACCCCCTGCAAGCTTCTCTATGCCGATATCCGCACCAGAAGTGAACAAGAAGTCGGTATTTGACCGGCTCACTGCTACCACGACCCCTGGCAACGGGTCGCCCGCTACTAAGCTGACAGCCTCTGTTTTCACCAGGCTAGGTCAGGATTATAAAGTGGTTGTCCCAAAGAGGGCAACGGCCACTACTTCGGAAGTCGTTGAAGCGGCTTCTCCTATCAGAAAGTCGGTCTTCACAAGATTGACGGTTCCTACTCCTCCTCCAGCTGGTCATAAAGCATCAGTCTTTGATAGGCTGACATCGGCAGTTACCCCACACCCAAACAGGGGGCAACAAGAAACTATCTCGATTTCTGAGCCAGTCCCAACGGCTCGTCGTGCGCGACGCCGCCATTGGCAGCGAGTAAAGAAAGCAGGGGGCAACTCCCCCTCAGGGTTAACCCCGCCTGCTCCAGTGGCGGAGGTCAATGCTGCTGTTCCAACTGAGAACAGCTTTGAATTGCTAAGGAAGGTGAGAAAGAACTCCCCAGTTGCTACATTGAAAAGGTCTCCTCCACCCATGGAAAAAACTCCGGAGACGAAACAGGAACAGCCCCCTCAACGGCTGTCATCAAAAGTTTATAAAGTGTGGCGCAGGGTTCAAAACTCTGTGATCGATCCGGACCACTTGCGTCACCAGAAGAAGGCGAAAGTGGAGAGTAACAAAAACTGCCCCATTAAACAGCAGGGGGCAACGAATGCTAGAATGCCCGCTTCGACGGCTCCTTCAACCTCAAAGGTCTACAAAAGAAGGAGGCCAGAGAAAGCTTCCGCAACAGCAGCAAGAGTTAACAATGGTGAACCTAAACGCCCCAAGTCAGGGGGCATAACAGTTCATACAATCTATATGGCTTCAGGAAAAGAAGAAAGTCGTACTTCTACGGGTCACCGACCGCTTACCCGGTCAGTGACCAGGTCTCAGGAGCAGCAACAAAAGCTCCAGGAGATGATGACTACAATGGCTGCACTCACGGGGCCGAAAGAGAATCCTGAGACGTCCTTAGATGAACGCCAAGAGGAGGAGACCGACGCTGAATTCCTCCGCCGAATACTGGAAAAGAGAGACAAAGAGGCTGCGGAACAGGCGGCCAACATAAAGAAAATGGCCCTCCTGTTCCAGGATGTGGTGGGTATGATGATTCAACCAGATCCACCTGCTGGAGATCCCCCGATCATTCTTGAAGATGATAGAGGAGAGACATCGAATCCTCCACCGGCTCTATCCGCAGCTAAAGAGGATACCATATCAAAAGCTGATTTGGATGAATATATTGCTCAACAAATACGGGTGCATCAGGCGGTTGAAGCAGCCGGTCAGATCGTGAAAACGGGGCGGCCATATCCGGGCTGGTACGACCAAATCAAGTACCCGCCAGGTTACACAATTCCTAAGTTTCATGTCTACAAGGGGACCGGCAATCCCCATCAACATGTTTCCCAGTTCAGGGCGCTTTGTGGTAACACTGGAGGCGACGACAAACTCTTGCTGCGCCAATTCGTTGGAAGCTTATCAGACACGGCTTTCGAGTGGTATTCCGAGCTCCCCAACGACTCTATTAAAACCTTTGCGGAGATGGAGCTGCTCTTCACCCAACGCTTTGCGAGCGCCAGCGAGCGTACTCCGATGACGGCGCTGATTAACGCCAGGGTAAAGCCCGGCGAGACGTGGGTCCAGTACGCTATACGGTGGCGTAATTTATGGTCTAAATGTGAACAGCGTATAGAAGAAGCCCCTGCGGTGGGAATGTTTGTTGGAACCCTCGATCCACAAGCAACCATTTCGCAGTTTATGATGTTCTTCAAGCCGACTTCTTTCCAGGCTTTGATCGACAAGTTGGCGCAGATGGACCAGATGGGCCATAAACCCCCTCTTCCGAAGCCGGATTCTCGAAACGATAAAGGAAAGGGAAAAGCGATTATCGTCGCTAATACCCAACAACAGCCTAATGACTCGAAGCCGGTTGCTCGTCCAAGTAATACGCGCCCATACGTACCCCTTGAAGACAGGATGGGACGTGCTTACTCCTTCCCCCGTGATAAAACAAGGAGGCTATTCGAGCTGGCATTGCGCAATAGGCTCATAAACCTGCCGGATCCAAAACGTCCATCGCAACCAAGTGACGCCAACGATCCTAATTACTGTCCTTATCATAGAGTGTTGGGACATCCAATCGAAGACTGTTACGTCTTCAAAAACTGGCTTGAAAACCAGTACCGTCAGGGCAAGTTTGCGCTGTCTGACAAATGGAAGGTGAACCCTCCACAGCCCCACACCTATAAGGGGACGAATACGCCGGGGGCAACATGCTCCGTTATTGAAGAGGCTCCCTGGGAGGTTGTATTATCGGCCAAAACGAAAAGAATGCTAAATGATCTTCAAACCTGCCCAGCGGTCAAGTGGAAGAACCTCTTGGAACCGCAGGTTATTGAGGGAATGTTGAAGCCACGACCGACTCCGAAGACCGATGGTGGTAGTTCAAGCGTTCATAGCCAGCCGTCAAAATCTTCGAAAAAGAAGAAGAAGAAATCTAAGAAGCCCGTGAAGCCTGGCAACAAGCGCACGGACTTACAAAAGCAAATCGACGCGCTGGATGAATACAACCAAAAGGCGCGGACTCCCATTACGCTCCAAGATTTCCTTGATCACGTCTTTCAAAAAGAAGACGAGGGAGAAAGTTCATCGGATGAATCCGAGGAATATGTGGCGAGCTGTCATATGATCTCCCATTCGACCATGAACGATGAAGGAACTTCTGGCACTGAAACGCTGGGGGCAAAAGCCGAATCAGGAACCCCAGGGTTACCGGTTGAAATGATTAGCGCGTTTCTTAATGAAGCTCGGTTGAAAAGCAAGGCTGATCGAGAGCGCGAGACGGCTATATTCGAAAGGGCCAAGCGTCAGCGACTTGAGGAAGGAGCCGAAATGATCCCGTTGGAGCAAAATGCCTCCACCACTGACAAAAGCCAATTCAAGATAAAAAAGAAATTTGCTAAGGCCGTATCGATGGGCATGAAGCTGCCACCCTCTGAGGAAAAAGCTACTGGCATGGTAGAAATGCACCCCTCTTATTGCTTATATCATCAGAAGGTCTCGCATTCCACCCAAGATTGCAAAGCTTTTAATGGATGGTGGCGAGGATACGTCGCCAATCGGCAACGCTTTAAACGGGAAAAGCGTAAGATCCGTCGGGAGCAAAGAAACACGACTAAAGAACTTGAAAGAACTGCCGGCAATTGTCACATGGTTAACACTACCGGGTCACAAGTGCCTACATTTGGGAGCGACTCCGATGAAGAGCTAGAGCTTGGCCCTCTCTTCGAAGAATCCACTTCGGAAAAAGAAAAAGAACCGAAGGCCTGCAAGAATATACAGCTGCGCAATCGAACATTACCCGAAAAGAACCTCGGACCCTTGAATAAGAAAAACAAAGGGAAAGAGAAGGTCTCTGAAGACATCGCTTTGGATGACCAAGTTGCGGAAGAGTTAACCGCCAAAAACCTCCCAAGAAGGAATAAAGTAGATTACAATGTCTTGGCGCATCTGAGAAAGCTACCCTCACAACTCAGCATTCTCGATGCCCTATTGCTATCGAAAGAAGCGAGGGATTCTTTGATTAAGGCCCTACAAAATCCGGACCAGTTCCAGGCTTTCCTAGCCGAACAAAAGATGAAGGATGAATTGGAAGAGGTGCACACAGCCGACGTTGCTTTTGGTGATGAAGACCTTCTCCTTGGAACGTGTGAGCACAATCGCCCACTTTATGTTTCAGGATACTGCCATGACATAAAGATAGGAAAAATCTTGGTCGATAACGGATCGTCTGTCAATTTACTCAATGTGCGAGTGTTAAAGGAGATTTGCATGAGTGTCCAACACCTCGCCCGGGACAAAATCACCATCTCCGGTTTCGACTCTCAATCCTCAAAGACTCTTGGATCTGTGATATTGACGCTACGCTTCGGGGTGCTCGTCACAGACATCAAGTTCCATGTTATAGACGCCAAGACGTGCTACAATGCCCTGCTCGGCCGACCATGGCTACACGAATACAACATTATCCCTTCTACACAGCATCAGTGCATGAAGTATTCTAGGGACGGCCTCGAGTACACAGTGGCAGGAGAGTTGAATCCGTTTTCCGTGAACGAAGTTCGCAAGTATGAAGATGCCAAATACTTCTTACCGAATTTCGAAGACGCGGAAAGGTGTCACAAACCGGAGAACAAAACTAACGCAACCATCCCTATCTTCGGCAGTGACACCGAGGAGGAGGAGGATATAATTTATTCAGGTCCGTCCCGGTCCACTAGGCCAGGACCATCTGTTCCTTCATTGATCTTCGGTAGTGACTCAGAGGATGAAGTTCATGCTGTATTCCCTGCTCGGCCTTCGATACGAGCTTCTGCCGATGAAGAGCGAAGTCTACAGATAACCTTGGTGCCGCTCGAGCATTACAAAGAACTGGATGCACTCGACACCAACAGCATAGAAGAATTGCAGACATTCTATATCCCTCCTGGACGAAAAGGCGAGAAAGCAATCCTATTCTACCGTTCTGAAGAAAACAAGGTGGAAAAGGAAATTTGGCACGGCGCGGATCCCACGCTCGACAGGCTCCAGCCTATCCGTCTTCCCAGGTATTATACCGAAGGTTTGAAGAAGCTGCTGAAACGCCAAGGGATGTCCTTCACACAGACCGTCAGAAAGGCCAAATTCTATGACAAGGTCTGGAACGTTCCCGGAACTCAATGCAAACTGCCTAACGGGAGAACGGAAACGAAAGGGCTCGGGTATATTCGCGCAAAGAAACGTGAGCTAATAAACAGCTGTTATGCCATGTATGACTTTGATGAAGAAGCGGACGCTCAATGGGAGGACGCTAATCCCGAATCAGCAAAAGTTCCTGACACAAAGCCGCCCAGTCCATCGTCTAAAGACCCGGTGAGCAAATTTATAAAGGATGCGAGTCAAAAAGCCCGAGATGATCACGATCGTGAAATGGCAATCTATGAGAAAGCCAAGACACAGCGTCTCCTTCGACAGGCAGTAAAGAACGAAGATGTTACCCCACGTCAGCCTGCTACAAAAAGGGTTCGACGCGAAAGCAAAAACAAGTCGAGGGGCCGAAAAGGTGCTCGACAACCCCAAGACAGAGCTAAGAAGCCACGCATACGAGAGGCGAGCGTTATTGACCTAGCCCTTATGAAGAAAATGGGTCGAGCATACTCGTTTCCTCGGAACAAAACGAGGAAAATACTTGATCTTGCTCTGAAACATCAAATGCTTACTCTGCCAGAGTCTAAACACCCTGAGCAAGCAGGCGAAGTCTCCAACCCAAATTATTGCTCTTACCATCGAGTAGTAGGGCATCCGCTTGAAGATTGTTTCACCTTTAAGAATTGGGTTGAGGACCAATATCAGTTAGGCAAATTCGCGCTTTCTGACAACTGGAGGGTAGCACCACCACAGAAGCACGAACCCGAGGCTGCAAAAGAAAAACCAACTCCGCATTGGGATTGGCAGAAAATTCGCACTTGCCACGTGGTAACAATATTAAAAGAAGAATCCGAGGACATGAACGACTTCCCTTGGTGCTTTGAAAACAGCAGCGATGAGGTAATCTCAGAATTTCCCCCAGCTCCGAAAGAACTGGAGGATGGAATCCACACCACTGCAGATAATCTCAAGAAAATTGAGTTGGGGACGGAAAATGACCCGCGACCAACATTCATCAGCGAGCTGTTATCTGAAAAAAGGGTGACTGTGTTGAAGGATGTGCTTCTACAACACAAAGATTGCTTCGCCTGGAACTATTCCGAAATGCCGGGACTAGATCCAGAAATTGCTGTACATAAATTGGCGATATCTCCGGACATCAAGCCCGTCAAACAAGCGCCGAGGAGAATGCGACTCGAGCTTGAGATGAGCATCAACGCCGAAGTCAAAAAGCTTATAGACTCTGGCTTCATCCAGGAAGTTCAATACCCTGAATGGATCGCTAACATCGTCCCGGTGATGAAGAAAAATGGGACAGTGCGCATATGCGTAGACTTTCGGGATCTTAATAAAGCCTGCCCAAAAGATGATTTCCCAGTGCCAGTTACTGAACTTATGATAGACAATACATCCACTCATGAGGTTTTCTCCTTCATGGACGGCTCGTCGGGGTATAACCAGATAAAAATGCATCCCGAAGACCAGAAGCACACAGCCTTCAGGACTCCTCTTGGTATATTTTGTTATAAAGTGATGCCCTTTGGTTTGAAGAACGCCGGTGCTACTTATCAGAGGGCCATGACAAAGATTTTCGACGACCTTATACACGAAATCGTCGAATGCTACATCGACGATCTCGTGGTCAAGAGCAAATCATACGACGAACATCTTGAGCATCTGAAGACCGTGTTTCAACGTCTTCGGCAGTACAACTTGAAGATGAATCCTCTTAAATGTGCGTTCGGGGTTTCCTCGGGCAAATTCCTGGGATTCGTTGTTCGGCATCGAGGTATTGAAATAGATCCTTCAAAGATTAAAGCGATCATGGAAATGCCTCCGCCGAGAACTCTCAAGCAACTTCGGTCTCTCCAAGGGAAACTCGCATACATACGGCGATTTATAGCCAACCTTTCAGGAAAGTGCCGTCCCTATAGTCACCTGATGAAGAAAGGAACCCCATTCGTTTGGGATCAAAAATGTCAAGGCGCACTGGATGAGATCAAGCAATACTTGCAGAACCCACCCGTGCTGGCTGCCCCGGTTAAAGGGAAGCCTCTCATTCTTTATACAACCGCCCTCGAAGGTTCCTTAGGCGCATTATGGGCACAAGAGAACGACCAAGGGAAAGAAAGAGCACTCTACTACCTAAGTCGAGTTCTGCTGGGGGCAGAAAGCAATTACTCTCCCATTGAAAAACACTGCCTGGCGTTGATCTTCGCACTAACAAAGCTTAGGCACTATGCGTTGGCGCACGAGGTCCGTCTGATTTCAAAAGTGGACCCTCTCAAATATTTAATGTCAAAAGCCATATTGACAGGGCGACTCGCTAAATGGGCCCTGCTCTTGATGGAATTTTCGATAACATATCAACCTCTCAAGGCAGTAAAAGGCCAGGCCATCGCCGACTTCCTTGCTGAGCATCCCATACCTGCCGACTCTCCTTTAAATTGCGATTTGCCAGACAAATATGCGTTTGACACAATCGACAGTGGTGATAGCCGTTGGGAGCTGTATTTCGATGGAGCGTCTTCCATGAAAAAGCACAAACAAAGTACACCAATGATCAAATCGGGGGTGGGACTCATCTTCGTGACTCCACAAGGAGGGATAATGCGCTTCGCCTTCTCCTTGACAGAACCGAGAACGAATAATGAAGCCGAATATGAGGCTCTGATAGCAGGCCTCGAGATCGCCATCGATATGGGAATTGAGAGCCTCCTCATATATGGGGACTCCCAATTGGTCGTCAGTCAAGTGAACGGCGATTACCAAACATGTAAACCGGAATTAATAAAATACGGTGAAAAAGTGCAGCAACTGCTAACCCAAATTCCCTCCTACACGTTGGAAAGCATACCGCGTGCGGAAAACAGCAAAGCAGACGCACTAGCCAAACTTGCTAAAGAACTGGCTGACGAGAACCTCGACGACGTTAAAATCATAGTACAAAGCCGTCGAGTGCTCGCCCCAACAGAAATATCTCCAAAATCGTCTGAAGAAAAAGAAGCGGAAGAGGAGACAACCCTGCAAACAAAAGACAGGGAAAATACCGAGGACTGGAGAGAAGTCTTCATAGATTACTTCAAGTTCCACCGAATACCTGAAGAAGCGTCCACAAGACATCAGCTCACGAAACGGGCTCTGTCTTTCGCCTTCGTCAATGATACTTTGTATAAAAGGTCATTCGACTCTCTGTGGCTAAGATGCTTAGGACCTGACGAGGCGAGAAGGGTCGTCCAAGAGGTTCACGACGGACTCTGTGGTTCCCACCAAGCAGGCCCTAAAATGAAATTAAAGATAAAGCGGATGGGCTACTACTGGCCTACGATGATGCAGGATTGCCTGGAATACGCCAGACAATGTCACTCATGCCAAATTCATGGGGACTTTATCCATCAGCATCCTAATCCACTGCACCCAACAGTGGCTAGTTGGCCGTTCGAAATGTGGGGAACTGACATAGTCGGTCCCATCGAACCAGCATCGTCAAAAGGACATCGTTTCATCTTGGCGACGACCGATTACTTCTCCAAATGGGCGGAGGCGGTACCGTTGAGGGAAGTGAAGACGGAGAACATTCTCCATTTCTTCAAAACGCACGTCATATACCGGTTCGGAACCCCGAGAAGGATCATCTCTGACAATGGGCCAGCCTACCGAAGTCATAAGATTAGCCGTTTCGCACAGCAGCACAATATAGACTGGAGATATTCATCAGTTTATAATCCGCGAGCTAACGGTCTAGCCGAGGCCTTCAACAAGACCTTGACAAAGATCATAAAGAAAACAGTATCCCGAAATAAAAAAGACTGGCACGAGAGGCTGCAAGAAGCTCTTTGGGCGTATCGAACTACGTTCAAGACAGCCACAAAAACAACGCCATACGCGTTGGTGTTTGGGACGGAAGCAATACTCCCTCTCGAAATAGAATTACCCTCTTTGCGAGTGGCAGTTCACTACGAGCTGACGGATGGAGAAAACGCACACCTCCGGCTTGAGGAGCTTAACGCCCTTGAAGGAACACGGCTCATAGCGCAACAAAACCTAGAGGCTTATAAAGCAAAGATGACGCGATCATACGAAAAGTTAACCCGACCGAGGACGTTCCATCAAGGCGAACTCGTGCTAGTGGTCAAAAGGCCCATGATCCCCAATCGCGCCAAGCGGGGAAAGTTTGAGCCAAACTATGAAGGACCGTACATCATCGATAAGGTCTACCAGGGCGGGGCTTATCTACTCATGGACATGCACGGTGAAAGACCCTTCAGGCCAGTAAACGGTCGCTTCTTAAAGAAATACTACGCTTAATGGGTCACAGCCTAGGTCAATGGCAGATGACGACGACTATGCCCGCTCGCTGTCTTCCTAAGCCCGAGCTTATAAGCAGTAGCCAGCCCTTTAACGTTGGACCGAAATGTCCTTAAACTAATAACAGACCGAAACGTCTTTAAACTACTACCACAGAAGATTAAAAAAAAAAAAAAAAAAAAAAAAAAAAAAAAAAAAAAACGGTATGTCCATAAGCAAAATGGGCACGGATGAAAACCCGAAAGGGCTCCGTGAGTAAAAACAGCAGGGCTACCGGCGAGTGTTTGTGAAAACCCGAAAGGGCGCAACCTCGTTAAAAGACACTTATGGGGTCCTCTCGACCCTGTAAGGAGAAACTACCCGCGTGAGATCCTTACGACTCACAAGGGAGCAACACACTTAGGGATCCCCATGATTCCTAAGGAGAAAATACGCTTGCGAGATCCTCACGACTCGTAGGGAGAACTCTCTTATGGGACCCTCACGGCTCATGAGATTTGAAAGTCTTAAGTTACAGAAACCTAAACCTGTGCTTAAGCAAGCCCCCACAAACTTCCAATATGGCCCTACAAGTGGCTCAATATTGACCCTTGTATACAATCCACGGGCGCGAATAAACATTTCCCTAATCAAGTCTCATCCGAGACTGGGGATATGTTCGCATGATGAACAACCCTTATAAGTCCTCTCGACTTACAAGGAGAAAACCCTCCTGTAGGATCCTTACGACTTACAGAGGAAACGAACACTTAGGAATCCTCACGAGTCCTAAGAAGAAAATACACCTACAAGATCCTCACGACTTGTAGGGAGAAATAACTTCGTGAAACCCTTACGGCTCATGAAGTCAAAAGCCTTAGCCGACAGGACCCTAACCCTGGTCGCTAAGCCTCCTTTAATTCGACAACGACGGAGGCAAATGATGATTCGCTCCTGGCAATATCCCAGTTGCAGCGGTGCTGATGCCAAAATCGGTGTCTAATTTCAGGCTTACGGCAAAAAGCCAGTAGGCCGCTCATGCATACGAAATAGCCGAAATGATAGGGCAACTTGCAATAAAAGCAGCAAGTAAAATATATGCATGCAAAACAGCCGAAATGATTGGGCAACTCGTAATAAAAAGCAACGAGTAAAAATAAAATAAAAAGCCGAAATGATTGGGCACCGCGAAAAATAGCCGAAATGATTGGGCAATCGCGACCTTCGCGATATAAAAGCTGAAATGATAGAGCATCGCGGAAATAAAATAAAATAAAAAGAAGAAATGATAAAACTTTGGCCCTACAGTTAAGATCACATCGATCCCTGTATACAGCCCAAGGGCATAAACAAAGAGGGAACCATACTTCCCCAGCAAATCCCGTCAAATGACGAAGCCAAACCTCAAAGACTCGTTTCGACCGAAGAAGTTAGTGATTTCAATGAAAACTTCTCAACTCACGGATACAAACACTCCTTGACGAGAGCTTCCTGATCCGCGTCGACCCGCAGAGCCACCAGTGCCTCAGTAGGAACCATCGACTCGTTTCAAACCCCAAGGACACAAATAATCCTTGGCGCTTGGGAAACAAATAATCCCTCGCAAAACTTCTCAACTCACGGATACAAACACTCCTTGACGAGAGCTTCCTGATCCGCGTCGACCCGCAGAGCCACCAGTGCCTCAGTAGGAACCATCGACTCGTTTCAAACCCCAAGGACACAAATAATTCTTGGCGCTTGGGAAACAAATAATCCCTCGCAAAACTTCTCAACTCACGGATACAAACACTCCTTGACGAGAGCTTCCTGATCCGCGTCGACCCGCAGAGCCACCAGTGCCTCAGTAGGAACCATCGACTCGTTTCAAACCCCAAGGACACAAATAATCCTTGGTGCTTGGGAAACAAATAATCCCTCGCAAAACTTCTCAACTCATGGATACAAACACTCCTTGACGAGAGCTTCCTGATCCGCGTCGACCCGCAGAGCCACCAGTGCCTCAGTAGGAACCATCGACTCGTTTCAAACCCCAAGGACACAAATAATCCTTGGTGCTTGGGAAACAAATAATCCCTCGCAAAACTTCTCAACTCACGGATACAAACACTCCGTGACGAGAGCTTCTCTGACTCATATCTCGGGCAGTAAGGATTCAAAAACTTGCTTCCTGAACAATGGGATCCTGCAAGTCAATCCTAAATGGTCTCTTGCATACTATCCACGGATCTCACTCTCTGAAGTCGATTCTCGACAAAGAGGGAAACAACCGCTTACGAGCCTTTTCGACTCGTAAGAGGGGCAATGGGATCCTGCAAGTCAATCCTAAATGGTCTCTTGCATACTATCCACGGATCTCACTCTCTGAAATCGATTCTCGGCAAAGAGGGAAACAACCGCTTGCGAGCCCTCTCGACTCGCAAGAGGGAGAAATTCTCTTATAGGATCCTTTCGACTTATGAGAGAAAACCACACTTGGGAATCCTCACGATTCCTAAGGAGAAAATTCACCTGCGAGATCCTCTCGATCCGTAGGGAGAAAAGTCTCTATGAGACCCTCACGGCTTATAGAGTTGAAAAGTCTTAGATAGCAGACCTGAACCTGCGGCCTAAGCCATCGCTATCTCTTGGAAAAAACTAAGTTATCTGCCAATTATGTTTATCAAAGACAACATGCTGATAATAAGAGAACGCAGAAAGAAAAAGTGCATACAAGACATTGAAAAAGAAAATGTGTATCTTTATTCATTGACTTCAATCAAATACAAGACGAATCGTACAAAAGAATAAAGAATAGATACATATTATTTTAAAGAAAAATTTTACAAATACATTGATACAAAAACAGCTACTGGGAAGGAAGCGTCTTAAGTAGCTTTATCAGTTGCTCGCATACCTCCTTCCACGCCCTCTCCTGCTCGGCTACCGCCGTCAACTCTGCCTCCACTTGGGCCCGCTGCCGCAAGACCACTGCAAGCTGCTCCCTCACGCCCTCATAAGCAGCCTCTCGACTTGGGATATGGCGCTCAGCCACGTCAAGCTTCCTCTTTAAATTTAGCCCATGGGAGATGCGCTCCAAGAGACCCTCAAAGATAGTCTTCACTTGGGCGGCATTTGCCTCAACCTCAGCGCGCAGATGGGCCATTTCGTTTGAGGTCTTTTGGCATTCCTTTAGTCTCCGAGCTGCTTCTTGCTCCAAGTGGCGGGAGTGCGAAGTGCTTTGCTCGAGCCAAGTTGTGCGTTGAGCGCTCAGAGCTAAAACTTCGGGAACGGGTCGCGTCAACTCCAGCCGGTACAAGCAGGCCTCGATCTCCCTGCAGTGGTTAACCCAAGATTCGACGACGCCTTCGCTGTGAAAAGTTACGAGCGCCGCTAACATGGGGTTAACATCCACAGCGAAATCTGCAGCGGAAGGGAGAGCGTCCATGCTGAGCTCTTCGATATATCCGCTCAGCATGCCTAGACTCATCGCAGCACCCTTTGAAGACGGACGTCTCAAAAAGGGGCCTGCCGGTGAAAAGACGCGAGCTTCAAAGGGAACGGGAGCCGGAACAATAGCTGCGAAACAAAACAGGTTAGACGATGGTTCAAAAGATGTTAAAGGGTTACCAAAAAGGGAATCTACTATACCAGCAGCAACGGACGGCGGAGCCGGAAGGGCCGGTAACGCGGCAGGCCTTGCATCCCCTCCTTCGATTTGTGGCACTGTAATAAGGAAAAGGAAAGATCAGAAATTATCCCACTGCTAAAAAAAGGGGGGGTAAGTAAAGACATTATGGTGAAAGTATACTCACCGGCGCCACTGGAGGGGGAAGTGAGGTCGGATGGGAAAGAGAAGTGTGGGAGCAACACTTGATATAAATGGTCGAAAAGCACTCCTGCAAAAGCACAATAGTATAACGTTAGTACAAAAGCCACATCTTTGAAAAATTAATGCATAAGTCGTAAATCCATACCTTCCAACATCCGTGACGGTATAAGAGAAGACGGGGAGGTAACTACTGCCAAAGTAGTAATGGACGGTACTCCCTCGAGCAATGGAGCATCAGTACTGGCCGCACCTGCAAGAACAAGCTTGTTAAAAGAGATCACAATATATATACAAAAAAAAGGGGAAAACGCTGGTGACTTAAAAATTTTACCTGACGAACTGCCCGCAGAAACGGAAGCAGTCCCCTCCTCCACTGACGGAAGACCACCGCCTGTAGCTTCATCACCCGATTCAAGGGGAACCGTTGTTACGCTCTCAAGCTCCGCAGGCGGCGGGGAACCGTAGGCAGGGAGGGCCAAGACAGGAACATTGCCAGATTCCTGAGAAGGAGCGCCTAGCTCGTCCTCAGGAATCATGGCCGCCTCACCTGCTGCTCCCTCAGGATCAGCGATTACAGCTGCCCCGTCCACCGGCACCATGAGGTCCCCAGCCTCAAGTACCTCGCCCTCTACCGCCTGCGGCTCGGTCGAGACAATCATATCATCTGCCACCGCTTCGGGTACGGCATCAATGATTTTCTCCGCGGTAGGTTCCTTAATCTCGGCTCCAGTCCCCACGGCCCCGATAAAGTTGTCCACTGTCGGTTCGGGTTCGGCGAGTACCGCTTCTTCCGCTCCCTTGGGTTCGACGGTCGTCTCCGCCTCCCCCTCAGTTGGACTTGACCCTGCAAGATGAGATATGTATAAGCCAATAGTTTTACAAGTCATACAACAAGGCTCTGAAAGGAGTACTACCTGAAGCGGATTTATCATTGGCGTTCCGAACCGCGCGCGCAACTTGCCGACGAGCGGTAGACAGGGCCACAGGAGGCTCTTCAGAAGGAGTACTAGCGCGAGGAACAGTGCTGGGGCCCGCTCCTGCGGCCAGAGCAGCTCTGCGCGCCTTAGCTTCGCGTCTGGACCGCTTCCGTTCCTCTTGAGCCGATGAGACAGATGCCATCAAAGCTTCCTTAAGCGAAGCCTCCTCATCCGTATAGAGGGATGCCTCCAGATTTTTCAGAGCATCCCTCGTCGTTGCATCGAGCTGAGGCTCCCGCGGCAACTTCGCCGGAGCTGGGACTTCGATGACGGGCTTAGGAAGGGCTCTTGCGCCGATTAATACAACCCCTGTAAAGAAACGAGAGAAGGTCAGGTCGATTATCATAAAAAGACAACAAACTCTCCTTATAAAAGAGAACGGGGTAAAACATACCGACGCTTTCTAGGGCGCGCTTCTTCTCCTCCGCCTGGAAGGTCTTCAGAGAGGCATCGATGGCCTTTTCAGTAGATTCACCTGCAGGAAATGAGGCAAATATTAGCTAAAGGCAGTAATAAAAAGTGGGATAAAATGACAAATAAGGAGGCTGATGATTACCTGACTCGGCGAGCCTGCTTAACATTGCCTCGAGCCTCGCTGATCGCTCCGAAGCGGCGATGGCAGCGGCCAGATCGGTGTCCTCAGGGTCCACCACGAAACCCTCGTTGCTGCCGTATTCACATATAGTCTCGACGGGATGAGCCGCGGGCTCTAAGTTAAGAATTGCGTCGAGAGACAAGGTGGACTTCTTCTTCTTCTTTTCACCAGCCTTGGATCCACCCGGAGCATCTTTGCGCTTGCCAGTTTTGGCAATCACTTTCGGGCGGCGAGTCCCGACATCCACTCCTACACCCGACTCCGGCGATGCCGCTTTAGCCGTCTTTGTCGAAGCACGGGGTGCCGTTGGGGCATCCACCGTAGTAGGCAGTGGCAGCCCACGCGGAAGGGCCAACACGCGTGGCCGATCAGCTCCGGCCTCTTTCGTCGGAGGGATGACCTGAGCCCTAGGCTGCAATGGAGCCTTGCGATTGCCGCCGGGAGGCGCAGCTCTACGATCGACCAGTAGGCGTTTCTCCATCAAGATGATCGGGCCCATCGCGTGCGCGTACCAGGCTACATACGGATTAAGTATCTTAGGGGTACAGCTGGGCTCACTGATGAAAAAGTAGGAGCCCGTATTCAGTCGGATGAAGTGATGCATCGCATTTCGTACCCCCTCTAGGCCGACTGCAGGTGTCCCCAAGAAGGCTTCCAACGGGACCCCTTGGTTGTAACTCGATTGCCGGGCAAATCGATGCGGGTTATACCTCATGAAGAGGGCCGTTTCATTTTGCCTGAATACCAAGTAGCCCGGCCGAATGGAATAGAGGTGGAGGATTTCTCGAGCCTTCAACACGGAAACACCGCCTTTAAAGTCATCGCGCAGCGACACCACCGACTTAGTGGTCTCGGAACCTATAGTGATGACCTTATCCACAAAAGAGGTCTTCGCCCCGACTAAATGCGAACGCAGAAGCAGTCCCCTGGACTCCCGCGGAGGTGCAAACACGATGGAGGCCCCGACCAATCGCATGATTCTTGGAAGTTTGAATCTCTCAAAGAACTGAGGAGTTTTATGGGCACCAAACACTCCCCGAACATGCAGCTCCATCCAAGAAGTGAAGTAGTGCATCGGAAAGTTGGCAGGCTGTACCCCAGGTTCGTTAGCGTCCGCCGCTATGCTAAGTCCGTTGTAGAGGTAAGCCAACCCGGCGATCCCCACTGATAACTGCAGACCGGCCACCATTCGATGCGCCGGGTAAAATACAGAAGGCCGCATGAGGCGTGGGTGCATGGGAAGCGCAAAGCTGCATAGCCACAGACCTAAGAACCCTATGAAGAAGGTCTCCTCATCCATGCCAGGAACGGCAATCTCTGAGAAAGGGACGATAGCAGTGCCGGGAAGGTAGAAATTCTGCTGATCGATTTCTGATGAAGGCCGGCGGTCCAAGCCGAGACCAAAAGGGTCAGCGAGTTGGGCAAACTTATCACCTCGCTCTGATAAAAGTTCCGGGCGAATAAAGCGAGCAATGAAGTCCGCAAAACTAACGCCTCGGTCGCCCAATTCCAAATGAAGCTCCTCGTAAATCTCCAATACCCTCACCAGGCCCGGATGCTGATGCTGGATAGCATTTTCCGGAGTTAAGTCGAGTACCACCTGCTTGGTGGCAAAGACGTATTCATCAGGAGGAAGCAGCTCCTCATAATGCTCCCCCCTTGCCGGTAGACCCGAAAGCTCAACGAACTCCTCTAGAGAGATAGAAACTTCCCTATCCGCCGTCAGGAAAGTATGCGTGGGGATATTCCATTGTTCAATGAAAGCCCTTGTCCACCACGTTGGAGGAGTAGGATATTCGAAAAGCGAGACATAGACGGCGGAGTATAAACCGATCTTCGTCAGATGAGCTCTTTTCGCCGCTAAGATGTACCGGGCCCATGGCAGGTATCCAGCAAGCGGCCGCGGATTCAATCCAATATTATAGGCCTGTCCCCAAGGGCGTGCTTCACCCTGACAGATTCGCCTTCCCAATATATCTATGGCTGGCGGCGGCTGCACTGGAATAGCACCGATCGCGGGCTGGAGGAGGTCGTCGGAATTCCAATTTTTAACCTCCACGGCATACTCCACCGGGGGTTTGTCCGCATAGGAAAGCGTGACTATGGGCTCAGAAGGCACGGCGGAACTAAAACTGCGACGGCCTTGAATAATCTGGTTATACCACCTTCCCCATAGGTGGAGATGTTTGCACTCAGGATCACGATCTTTAATCAGAGCGAACACTACCCGGTCCACTGGTGCATGGGGGAACCCTCCTTCCGAGCGAACGAAGGGAAAAGACAAGTCGTCAGACATATTCTGTGGAAAGACAAAGAAAGATACGTCATTAGTGGCTTAACGCTTGGCATATAAAAGAAAGATATGTCTCGATTCACACTGTGGTGCAGTGGGTAGGGGACCAAAGGGGGACCACAAAATCTGAATGATGTGCATCATTTGATAAGACAATCCCATCATTAGATGTGACTGTCAATTCATAAAAAAATTCCCAATGGGATACACCCATTGGTTGGGGATCCCCAAGGAAAAGGAGAAAATCTCCTCTTTTCAGAGCAAAGCTCTGTCACAGAGTGACATTTGTCAAACTCCTGTTTCAGAAGAATAAAACTTCCAAAAAAAAAAGAGCCTAGCTCTATAGCAATAATAAAAATTTATAACTCCTAAGAATTAAAATTTTGGGGTCTTAAAGATCCATGGAAACCTTTAAAAAGTTTTCTAGTTGATCTGTGAGCAGGGCTCTGTTCATGGGTTAAAACCTAAGAACAGAGTCTCTGCAAATTTTTGAGAGCAAGGCTCTGTGAATAGAAACCCCAAAGGGGTTTCCTTTATATCAAAGATCTATAAGAGCAAGGCTCTGTTGAAGAAACCCCAAAGGGGTTTCCTTTAGATCAGAGATCTATAAGAGCAAGGCTCTGATTATTTAAATTTGATTTAAATTAAGTTAATTTACCTAAAATGGTTCTGAAATTAGAACTTAGAAGTTCTTAAGGAAATCACAGGAGCAAGGCTCTAAAGTTTTAAACAAGAGCAAGGCTCTGGGTAAAAATTCTTGAGAATGGTAAAAATTACCAAGGACCAAGGGTCCTATTTATAGGCGCCTGCGCCTGTTCACCTGACCCGTCGATCCGATGGTCAGGATCTTGCCACCGCTGCACTCACGTGCGCGCCACGTGAGCGCAACGGTGGGGGGGCATCTGTTTCCCCCAATCGGAGCAAGGCTCTACTGAATTTTGAAAATTCAAAATTTGAAGCAACGCTTCGGTTTCCGTGCGCAACGCGCAATTTGCCACGTGGCAGAAGGTGATTCGGCGGCGTAACGCCCGAGACAGTGCGTCCCATCAGAGCAAGGCTCTTCAGAAAACAAAATTAAGGCTTAAACTGCGCAAATACATGGCAGCGCGACACGTGGCTGCGCAAGCGCACAGATGCGTGACACGTGTCTGCGCAGTTGCGCAATCGCAACTGCGCAAGCGCACAGATGCGTGACACGTGTCTGCGCAAGCGCACAGATGCGTGACACGTGTCTGCGCAGTTGCGCAATCGCAACGGCGCAAGCGCACAGATACATGACACGTGTCTGCGCAAGCGCACAGATGCGTGCACGTGTCTGCGCAGTTGCGCAATCGCAACTGCGCAAGCGCACCGATGCGTGACACGTGTCTGCGCAGTTGCGCAATCTCAACCGCGCAAGCGCTCGGATGCACGACACGTGTCTGCGCAGTTGCGCAACCGCAACTGCGCAAGTGCACAGATGCGTGACACGTGTCACGCACTGGTGAGTTGCGCAGCAACTAAATGAAAATTTATGTGGATCTTTTCTGTTCTCCTGTAAAACAGGGACCCTTGGATCTCTGATCCAATGGTGGGAAAATTCCCAAAATAATTCAGGAAAGATTTTGTTAACAAATCCAACAAACTTGGGAGCACTATAAATAAGACCCCAGGCCTCATTCAAAAGGAGGATCTGGGAGAAAAAGAAAAGAGAGAGCTCTTGAAAATTACTCAAGAAGAAGAAAAAAAAAAAAAAAAAAGGTAAAATTTCTGAAGAACAGAAAATAAATAGTGCCTTGCACTTGATATGAACCCTTGGTTCTAAAAAAATAATAAATAGTGCCTTGCACTTGATATGAACCCTCGGTTCTGTATGATCAGGAAAAAACAAGAACTTGTTTTTCCTTTGATCCAAATTTAAATCAAAAGTGCCATGCACTTGTGTTCTTCAATCTGAAGATTTCTAGGGTTTCTGCAACCCCTTGTTTTGGGCCAGGCCCAAATTAAATTGAAATAATAAAAGGGCAAGGCCCTGTTTGGAAAAATTCCTGAGCTTCTGCAAACTCGTTATTCAAATGGGCCTGGCCCAAACTAAATTGCAGAGCAATAAAAGGGCAAAGCCCTGTTTGTAAAAACCTCTTGAGTTCCTGCAACTCATTATCTAAAAGGGCCTAGCCCAATTGCAAAAAAAAAAAATATAAAAAAAAAGGCAAGGCCCTGTTTGGAGAATTCCTGAGTTCTTGTAACTCATTAATTAGAAGGGCCTGGCCCAAATCAGACTTGCAAAATAACGGAAGGGGCAAAGCCCTGTTTAGACTGATTCTTCTAATCAGGCAAAGCAAAAAAAAAAAAAGTTGGACTTAACCCAATCCTGGCTGTAAGTCCTTAAATTAAATGCCTCTCATAAACCAAGCCATGATCGGTTTGAGGGTACATCTCCGAACTCCTTTGACATCAGTCGTTGTAATTTCTCAGCGACGTCAAAGAGGCGACGAGTCCCGACGACCACTCATCTAATATTGGACCGAAACGTCCCTAAACTAACATCGGACCACCACGTCCCTAAACTGGCGATGGACCACCACGTCCCTAAACTGGAATATGGACCACTACGTCTTTAAACTGGCGACGGACCGAAACGTCCCTAAACTAATAATGGACCACCACGTCCCTAAAACTGGCAATGGATCGCCACGTCCTTAAACTGACGCAATAGAGCCCAAACGTTCTTTTGCCGGATCTAAACGGTCCCGTCTAAGTTGATCTTAGCCCCAAATACGGCTAACGCGTCCTTAGATATTTAAATAAATAATAAAACTCCCAAATCAACTTTGGTTCAAGGGTACATCTCTGAACTCCTCTGACGCCTGTCGTTGTAATCCCTCAACGACGTCAGAGAGGTGACGAGTCCCGACGGCCAGATAATTAAATCAATCATTGCGTCGAGTCGATCTTAGTTCAAAACAGGACTAACGTATCCTTGACAAACGTTTAAGCTGGTCTTAGCCGCAACGCGACTAATGCATCCTTAAACTAAAAAACACCAAACCCAAATCTAAGCAAATACGGATTTGGACTAATCCACGTCCTACGGGCGACGACATTACTCAGTCTCCGTATACAATCCACGGGCAACCACAAATAAAACAAACACACACGACACGAAGTGAAATTCTGGAGAAGGAGAAAGTTGTTACCGCAAAGCGGTAGCGTAATTAACTGCAGGGGCTTGCGCCTGCAGGGAAGAGCGTCCCCACAATCAAAAACCCCTCAAGCGAGGGGGAATCTGACAAAGTCTGCTACATCGGCCGCATCCGTCTAAACCTTCGATACACGGTGCCATAAATCAACTTGGCATCTTCGAAGAGATGGACGGATAAAAACCAAATAGCATCTGCCCCGAACCTCAGGTTACGTGACGTCCTGACGTCCCGGCCGCCGTTCGGAGGGGAACATCTGGCACACCCGGTAGGACCTGTCTCTCCTCCCATATTTCGTGTTAAACGTTCATGCGAACTCAATCAATATACATATCGATTGCCTATACTGAAATGATGTTTTTTTTTCCGTGCATCAATCAACTTTTGACGAGAATGTCTCCTAAGTTGAATTCGGCTTCCAACGCGACCCCGATCCCGTACGTAGTCAAGGTCAATGCTCGTGTGGTTCTCCCCGCAAGCCTCAGTCGACAGTGGGAGGAACCGCCCCGCCAGTTTGGCTCCGTCATCATCTACCCTGCCGAAAGCGTTCATCTGGCAGAAATCCCAGCAAAGCAGGCAGCCTAGCCGGTCTCAAGGGGCAAGAGGCCGAATGTCGTGATCGCCAAGGCACCACAACCGAAACTTAAGACGGTGTCTGAACGATTCTCTGGTGCTCCAGCAGGGGGAAAGAACTCCGGTACAAAGGGCAACATCATATGTTGCGGACGAGCTCAGGCGATGACTACAACAAATGCACAATTGAGCGTATCTCCAAAGCCCTCCATTGCCCGGTCTGCGGCGTCTTCCCAAAGAGCCGAAGTCTGCCAGGTGCTTAGAACAGAAAAGTTAAGGCAGAAGCGGCTCAGGTATCGAGCCAACAAGAGGGCCAGGACTTCAGCCAAATGGAATTTTGTGAAGTTCCAAGTGCAGGGTCGCCCCGCGACGACGGCTGAGTCGGACGTGAGAATCAGCAATTCCTTCAAGCCTCTGAAGTGGGTTCAGAAAAATGCCATGACCGCCAGAATCAAGAAGACAGCGGTCCGCACAATGCTACAAAGAGACGTGTCCCGGCCCCAACAGAAAATGTATGACACTGTCTCTTCAAGAGTCTATCAGGCGCTCTGTGCCGCATGAAAGCAGCGGGGCAAACCCAGAAAAGAAGCGTTAGCACCATTCAAGAACCTGGTTAGGCCAGCCGCCTTCAATCGACTGCCAGCTACCGAAACAAGGGGGTCAAGACAACGACCTGTGAAATCAGCCGCCGATGATAAAAAGACGGCCGGATATATTATCCATACGGTCTACATGGCGAGCGGGCGCCCCAGCGACAACCTTCGCAGCAAAAGCAAGGATGGGGCCACCACATCCTAAACCCAATCTGGCTTGAATGTGGTTGCCGCTGCCCAAGAACAGTCACCTCCGCTGGATGAAGAAAACCCTCTCGATGAGGATGATAGGCAGAAAGACCCCTCGGTCCATGCAGAATCAAGCTCGGACAGCGAGGAAGAGCCGACTTTCCGCCCCAGGACTGCGGAGCAAGTGCTGCTTCAAGAGCTTCGAAAACAGCTCAGGAGCAAAGATAAAGAGATGGCCAAGCTCTATTCGAAAATTGACGACTTAACGAACATTGTGATGCAGCTTACGGCTCAAATTGCTCGAGCGCCTCCCAATCAAGCATAAGTCGCTTATCATCTGCCGGGTGATGACAATCCGAAGCAGCCAATGCCTGTTCCTTTGGGTCCAAGACTGGTCGAGCCGCACGAAAGCCGGCCACATTCCGCTTCTGTGGACGCGTTGGCCCCAGATAGCACCATCCTGCTAACACAAGATCGGATAATGGATTTGGTCACCAGCAAAGTTAAAACATTGGTGGCCGAAGCTGAAGCTCAGAAAGAGATTGGCAGTAGTGGGCGGCCATATCCCGCACAGTACGATTTGATCGAGTTCCCGAGCGGCTACATCGTTCCTAAGTTCGGAAGATTTGACGGAACGGGAAATGCAAATCAGCACGTCTCCCACTTCAAAGCATCGTGCAAAAATACAGGGGGCAATGACGCGCTCCTTCTTCGTCAGTTTGTCAACAGCCTGACCGGTGTCGCCTTCGACTGGTACACGAGTATACCAGACGGGTCCGTCATCACCTTTGTCCAAATGAAGTCTCTGTTTCGGCAAAGGTTCATGAGTGTCAGTGATAAAATCTCCATTGCCGACCTTGTGAGGACCAAGCCGGGGAAGAATGAAAGCAACACCGACTTTATCGCCCGATGGCGTAATCTCACGGTCAAGTGCGAACCGCCGCTGGAGCAGGACCAGTCCGTCAGCCTTCTCATTGGGAACCTCAGCAATTGGATGGTCCCATTCTTGTGTACAGCAGGCCTCAAGACGTTTCAAGAGCTAACCAAGAAAGTCCAAATGCTAGAACGCTCGAAGCAAGAGTCTCCGCCGGACTCTCAGAGAGACAAAACTTGGAAAAGCAAGCGGGATGACATCCGTAGAAGCGGGAGTTCCAGCAGTACCAATGTCTTCAATGCGTCTGACAATGAAGAAAAGCGAAGGGCGAGCGAATCCAAAACCAACCGGTCTCGAAAGCCATTGCTGGGAGGAGATGGGCCTTCCCTAGAGGAGAAGAAGAACAAGGTTTACTCTTTCAGAAGGGACAAGGTCCGTAAGATATTTAAAGATGCCTTGAACAACGGCCTACAATTGCCGGAGTCGAAAAGACCCCAAGAAGCAAAAATGACCGACAATCACCTGTTTTGCCCGTACCACCGAGTAGTGAGCCATGCGATCGAGGATTGCTATATCTTCAAGGACTGGGTCGAGAAGCAGTACAAGGCTGGAGAGATCGAGCTGTCCAAAAGCGTGTTGGTGAACAATCAAGTTGCAACTGCCAACTTTATACAGACAGAAGTTGAAGCCTTCTGGGAGCAGACAGCTGAACCCGCTGTCCTGACAAACGAAACTGACTTATCGCGGCCTCTGTGGAGTACGCACATATCTAATAAGATGAAGAAGATGCTAAAGCTGCTTCAGAAAGAGCCTAGGATGGAATGGGAAGGACAGGAGAAGCCTACCAGTCCCGTTGCCAACGCGGCTCCATCAGGCTCAAAATCTAAGAAGCTCAAGAAGAAGAAAAGTGCAGCTCGGCGCGAAAAAGTGTCTGTAGGGAGATCGACCATTCAAAAATATATCGATTCCCTCAAAGAATATGAACAAAAGGAAAGAACATTGATTCAATTGAAGGAGTTCTTCTCTATACAAGCGGCTGAAATTCTGGAGGAGTTAGAAGAAGACTCCAATGAAGAGATCCCAATAGTGATTTGCTACGCCATCCATCTTGGTAGCGACTCAGAGGAGGAGCTCTGTTTTCCCGAAGAGGATGAAGAGCTCGCCACAAAGGCCAATCAAATCCAGCTCAGAAGCGGCAGGGCTCTACTGCCAAATCAGGGCAACGCCCCAAAAGGGAAGGAAAAACAGGTGGCTAATGATGAAGGTGGCAAAGAACTGGCTGATGAAAACTAAAGTCCTTCCCCAGTAGACTATAATGTTTTGGCACATCTCCGGAAGCTTCCGTCTCTCCTGAGCATTTACGACGCCTTGGTCCTATCTAAGGAGATTAGAGATGTTCTCATTCACACTCTACAAAACCCCGAGCGGTATCAGGCTCACTTTGCGGAAATTAATATGAAAGAAGCCCAGCACGCTTTGCATGCCGCCGCAGTCACATTTAAGGATGAAGACTTGCTACTGGGAACGGCTGAGCATAATCGGCCGCTTTACGTGACTGGGTACAGTGACGGAGGATTAATCGCATATTGATTGATCCGGGGTCTTCAGTGAACATCATGAACTTGCGGACGCTGAAGAGTTTGTCAATGGACGTCTGACACCTATCAAGGGAAAGGATTGCCATTCAAGGCTTCAACCAAAATTGCCAGCAAGTTCTGGGGTCCATAGCTCTGCCAATCAAATTCGGGGATCTGCAAACTGAAGCTAAGATATATGTGATCGACGCCGACACGTCTTATAAGATTCTCTTGGGGCGGCCATCGCTCCACGATTACGGCATCATTCCGTCAACTCTCTATCAATGCATGAAGTATACTAAAAATGGCGAAGAAAGACGCATTGACGGAGACATCCAACCGTTCGGTGTGCATGAAGTCCGATATGAAGATTCTCGGTACTTTATGAACCACAAAAATGCTAAGCCACAACTGACTGAGGATAGACCGGCCCCAAGACTCAAAAGCAAATTTGCGCCGGCTGTCACTTTCAAAAGAAAAAATGCCCAAGTGCGCCCGCATTTCGGTAGCGACACTGATGAGTCCGACGCTGGAAGTCCGTCCTTCCGTAAAACTCGCCCTCATTTCGGTAGCGATACGGATGAATCTGTTACTGAAGCCCCATCTAGCTGTAAAGTCCGCCCTCATCTTGGCAGCGACACTGAAGAGTCAGACGAAGAGGACCTGTCGTGCAACAGCGGTGCAGATTGGACCCGCATGCAAAAAGCGAAACTACGAGAGACCCTCGAAATTGCAGAAGGGTCCTTAGCCGTCACAAAGGTGCCGGAGCATATGTGCAAAGAGCTCGATGCGTTGTCAGTCTCCACCGTGGACCAGCTGAAAACTTTTACGTCCCCGGGAGGAAAAATGGACAGAAGGGCATCCTGTTTTACGGGTCAACCCCCGTTGTGCACCCGGACGATCTTTCTATCGCATGCCTTCCCTATGAGAGAGGCATAAGAGCCGTCCTCAATCCCAGATACTATGCGCCCGAGATGCGGAAATAGTTTAAAAAGTGCGGATGCCGGTTATATCAAACGGAGTCCAAAGCAAAGTTTTACGAAGGGTTATGGCATCCACCCCAGGTCCGAGCACTCATCGATGGACGAATTCCAGATAAACGGGGCATAGGCTACGTTCAACCTGATTCCAAAGCGTGCTACATGATCCATGTTAGTGAGGCCAGCGAAAGATCAAGTGATGATGACGAAATAGCCGAGCCAGAAGAAGCTCCTCAAGAGCTCGAAGATGGAGGACAAGCAACCTTTGATGAGCTAACCGAGATTGACTTAGGAACGCCCGATAATCTAAGGCCGGCCGACATCAGCTCACTCTTGTTGGAGGAAATGAAAGAGCAGATAATTGCCCTGCTGCATGAGTTCGTCGACTGCTTCACGTGGACGTACAAAGAAATGCCTGGCCTTTCCCCTAAAGTAGCTGTGCATAAGCTGGCTATATCTCCTGATGCTAAGCCAGTTAAACAAGCTCCTCGAAGAATGAGAAGGGAGTTAGAAGAAAAGGTCATCGAGGAAACCAAGAAACTCATCGATGCTGGCTTCATCAGGGAAGAGAAATATGCGGACTGGATCGCATGCATAGTCCCAGTGAAGAAGAAAAATGGGCAGATCCGAGTTTGTATCGATTTCAGGGACCTCAACAAGCCATGTCCTAAAGACGACTTCCTGCTACCGGGCATGGAAATGATGGTCGATGACACCTCAAATTATGAACTGTTCACCTTTGTGGATGGCTCTTCTGGATATAATCAGATCAAGATGTCGCCTGAGGATGAGAAACACACAGCATTTCGAACCCCGATCGGAATATATTGCTACAAGGTAATGCCGTTCGGACTGAAGAACGCAGATGCTACATATCAAAGGGCAATGACCAATATCTTTTATGACCTAATCCATAAAGTCGTCGAATGTTATGTTGATGATCTGGTCGTCAAGACTAAAACCAAGGCCGATCATATCCAAGATCTTATGACCGTTCTCACCAGACTGAGGGAATACGATCTGAAGATGAATCCTCTGAAGTGCGCTTTTGGTGTGTCATCGGGAAAATTCTTGGGCTTCATAGTCCGACATCGAGGGATCGAAGTTAACCCATCAAAGATAAAGGCCATCATGGAGATGCCCCCTGCGAAGAGTCTGACGCAGCTAAGATCTTTTCAAGGCAAGCTTGCTTATATACGGAGGTTTATCTCAAATTTATCGGGAAGGTGTAGGCCCTTCTCAAAGCTCATGAAGAAAGGAGCTCCTTTTATCTGGGATGCCGAATGTCAAGCAGCGTTCGAAAGCATCAAACAATACTTGTTGCGCCCTCCAGTGCTGGCCGCTCCCATTCCAAATAAACTGCTGATTCTCTACACTGCCGCGCTGGATGAGTCACTCGGTGCGCTCCTTGCCCAGAATAACGAGGAGGGAAAAGAATATGCCCTCTACTACCTCAGTCGAACTCTAGTCGGGGCGGAACACAACTACTCCCCAATCGAAAAGCAATGCCTGGCTCTAATATTTGCCGTGAAGAAGCTGAGGCACTATTTGCTCACTCATCGGGTTATGCTGATCTCCAAGGTCGACCCGCTCAAACACTTGATGACCAAAGCAAGCCTAGCCGACAGAATGGCAAGATGGGCTGTCATGCTACTTGAGTTTGACATAGTTTATACCCCTTAGAAAGCAGTAAAAGGGCAAGCTCTTGCAGACTTTCTCGCTGCTCATCCCATACCAGAAGGCTCACCGCTAAATTGTGAGTTACCCGACGAACAAGTGCTGCACCTCGAGGAAGATGAGCCATGTTGGGAGCTTTACTTCGATGGGGCCTCATCAATAAGGAGCTCCGGCAGATCAAGCGTCCCGGAGGTAAAACCGGGGATAGGATTGGTGTTCATCACGCCATCAATGGGAACCCTACGGCGTTCTTTTGCTCTTACCGAGCCTCGGAAAAACAATGAAGCTGAGTATGAACCTCTGATAGCTGGTTTGGAACTCGCCATAGAAATGGAAATCCTTCGGCTACGGGTTTACGGTGACTCCCAGCTTGTCGTCAACCAAGTAAGCGGCGACTATAAGATATACAAACCCGAGTTAGCTCGGTACAGAGGCCGGGTGGTGGAACTCATGAAACGGTTCACTCACATTGAACAAATGAGAATCCCCAGAGCGGTGAATGGAAAAGCCGACATACTCGCTCGCTTAGCCAAGGAGCTGGCTGATCCTGACATGGACGAAATTCTGATCACAGTCAGGAACCGGCAAATTCTACCCCCAGTCTCTCTACGAGAAGAGGAAAGCGCGGAACAGAAGAGCAGTCCCGCCGAAGAAGCTTCGATCATCCAAGACGAGCCCGATTGGAGAGAACCCTTCATAGAGTACCTCCAATACGACAAGCTGCCCGAAGAAAAATCTGTGAGGATTCAGCTGAAGAAAAGAGCTCTCCGATACGTGTTTGTAAATGACACGTTATACCGCAGGTCATATGACCAACTTTGGCTCAGGTGTCTGTCATTGGCCGAAGCCCAAAAGGTCATGAAAGATGTTCACTCGGGCGTTTGCGGTGCTCACCAATCTGGTCCCAAGATGTGACATCAAATCAAACGGCTTGGGTATTACTGGCCCACCATGATACGGGATTGCGGAGAGCATGCAAAGAAATGTCAGATCTGCCAAATCCATGGTGATTTCATTCACAAGCATCCCAATCCGTTGCATCCTACGGTGGCGTCGTGGCCCTTCGAAGTCTGGGGCACCGACATTGTTGGCCCAATTGATCCTCCGTCATCCAAAGGCCACCGGTTCATACTGGCCGCGACAGACTACTTCACCAAATGGGCTGAAGCTGTCTCGCTAAAAGAAGTCAAGACAAAAGATATTCTGACATTCTTCCAGCATAATATTCTATACCGCTTCGGTACACCAAGAAGAATCATTTCTGACAACGGGCCTTCTTTCAAGAGCTTCAATGTCTCAAGGTTCGATACTCAGCACAAGATAGACTGAAGATATTCCTCCATCTATAATCCAAGAGCCAATGGGCTAGCCGAAGCCTTCAATAAGACTCTATGCAAGCTCCTGAGGAAAAACGCTTTAGCCAACAAGAGAGACTGGAATCTCAAGCTTCACGAGGCGTTGTGGGCATATCGTACCACGCACCGTACTCCAACTCAGTCCACTCCATACTCATTGCTTTTCGGAGTGGAGGCGATCCTCCCCCTCGAAATTGAGGTTCCAAGTTTAAGAATGGCCATCCAACACGAGTTGACGGAAGAGGAAAATGTGCTCCTTCGGCTTGAAGAGCTCGACGAGCTCGAAGAAAAGAAGCTCGCGGTGCAGCAAAACCTGGAGCTATACCGAGCCCAAATGTCACGGGCCTATGACAAGATAACCCGTCTCCGCGCTTTCAAGAAAGGTGAATTGGTGTTGGTCCTCAAAAGACAGATTATCCCCAATCGACATGCCAAGGGAAAATTCGAGCCAAACTGGGAAGGACCATACGTCATCGAGAAAGTGTTCGACGGAGGATCCTACCAACTAATAAGTGTCGAGGGAGAAAGGCCCATGCCACCCATCAATGACCGATATCTCAAGAAATACTACATGTGAATGCTCCAAGTCGCAGGCGAATTGAGCATATCAGCCCTATGGTCTGGATCATACATCTTGCAAAACCGTATACAATCCACGGGTGTAAATGACCCCTATCTCTCCCAAATCCTGCCGGTGAGACTACTTTTAAAGTCCTACCAGCGGTAAAAAAAAGAAAAAAAAAGAAACGAAAAAAAAGAAGAAAAAAGAAAAAGAAAAAAAAAGGTATGTCCACAAGCAAAACAGGCACGGATGAAAACCCAAAAGGGCTCCGTGAGTAAAAACAGCAGGACTACCGGCGAGTTTGTGAAAACCCGAAAGGGCGCAAACTCGTGAAAAGAGATGAATACACTCGCAAAGTCCTCTCGACCTTGTGAGGAGAAAACCCCTGCGTGAGATCCTTACGACTCACAAAGGAGCAACACACTTAGGAATCCTCACGATTCCTAAGGAGAACATACACCTGCGAGATCCTCTCGACTCGTAGGGAGAAAATGGTTTTATGAGACCCTCACGGCTCATAAAATTGAAAAGCCTTAGGGGATAGGGACCTAAACCTGTCTCCTAAGCCATCGTTCCCCAACGGAAAACGGCAAATGATGAGTCGCTCCTGGCATTTCGCTTCAGTGTTAGCGGTGCTGATGCCGACCAAAAACCCAAATCCCAAGTCCTCTTAAGGCAAATGATGAGTTGCTCCTGGCATTATTCCAGTGCAGCAATGCTGATGCCAAACAAGATCCAAATTCCAAGTCCCCAAACGACGAATGATGAGTCGCTCCTGGTACCATATTCCTGTGTAGCGATGCAGACGCCAACCAAAATCCAATTTCTCAAAATTCTCCAGCCCTACGGTTAGTCCCCAAATTTACTGCCGTTTACAATCCACGGGCTCAAATAATTCTCGTCATACCCATGCTCCACCACAATCACCAGTTACGTGGCTGGTCTCCGCCTTTGGAATTATGCTCCATTGAGAAGACCCAATCATGTGTCCTCACGATACATGAGGAGAACAAACCTTTATGGGATCCTTACGACTCATAAAGAAAAAACACATTTAAGAGTCCTTACGACTCCTAAGGAGAAAATACACCCGTGGGATCCTTACGACTCGTAGGGAGAAAATGCTTTTATGGGAACCTCACGGCCCATAAAATTGAAAAGCCTTAGGTAATAGGTGTTAGATATATGTATGCCTTAGAGGCCATTACTGTACATAGGATGTATATTGTAGTGGATGCTGGGACATATATAGGGAGGACTTTCTTGCTCGACATGATAGTATGCTATCTGGTTACTCTTTGCCTTAACGTGTGTACTGATTGTCTCTCTGTTACATGTTGGTAAAGCCCTTAGGATGTGTACTTGACTACCTGGACTATGATGCGGATCATACTAGTGGGGACATGATAGTCTATAAGTACATCCTTCAAGGTCCCTAGTCGTGGGTGTATCGAGACGGGGCATCGATATACCAGAGTAGACTAGCGTATACCTTCTCGACCCATACAGATGGGCGATGGATGATCCCATATCCATTGGTGTTTGACATCAGAGATGATATACGGGTGCTCAGTGGAGACTGGGTACACTGGACGGACTCGCCGAGAACTCCCAGATGGTATTATACCTTACGTCAGATGGCAGTTCTCTGGTGACACTGGTACAGAGTAGTCTGTTGACCCGAGATCGTCATAGAGTCTTGTGTGATTCCCACTGTGCTTTGATTTCCACCTTACCACGTCCAAGAGGGCGTGCAAAACGGTGGCTTTTGGGTACAGTCCCGAATCACATGGAGGCAATGAGCGATAGGAGGGGATTCGTCTCTCCCGGTATAGGGAGTTGATGTTGCGCTGTGTTCGATTGGCTATAACCGGAAATCCCTGGCCAGGGTTGCTGAGATTTACTGGTAAGTGTTACCAGTAGTTTCTCGAACTGTTATAGACCTCATATCGACACGACTTATCAAGCTATTGGGGTCTGACGTTTACCACCCCTAGGGGAGATATGCGACATATCAGACGATCAGACCGGACTGTACGGTAAGTGTTACTGGTTGGATTCACAGGAGTGTGAGCGGGCTTGCTCGTCGATCTTCTGATCGCTCAATACCCGGGTGGCCGTTACGTTTAGCAGACCGCTTGCGGCTTGTGGGTGTTTGATATGATCATCACCTGCTATCGGCGTATTGACGAGTCTTTAGAGTCCTACACAGAGATTTCCTGGCTCAAGCGAAAC
This sequence comes from Agapanthus africanus, assembly GCA_030015575.1. Classification (NCBI taxonomy): domain Eukaryota; kingdom Viridiplantae; phylum Streptophyta; class Magnoliopsida; order Asparagales; family Amaryllidaceae; genus Agapanthus; species Agapanthus africanus. The sequence continues at coordinate 464,233,521 of JASDDO010000018.1, read as the reverse complement.
GAAATAGGAGCACATATGAGATATGTGCGGGACCGAGAATAATGCGTGTATGTGATACCGTATTCTATTCTCGCGATGAATGTATCGATTGAAATGTTATGGTTGTTTTTGAACTTATTTCAAGAGTAGAGCTGTTATCGGGAAAACTTGGGTGTTTGGATGTTCGATCGGAAATTTTAACATTTTCTATTTATCTGGAATGGGATACAATACTTGGAATCCACAAGTAGTTATGAGATAACTGATATGAATGTTATAAGCATAGCACTTTAGTCTCACTTGATCGGTTGCCACGGAATTTTGATGCGATCAAAAGTCCGTCGCAATCACGTAGCGTACGCGGATACTCGCCGGTAAACTTAATAGACAGCCTCACCCCATAGCCCCAACCAAGTGACTGTAGGAGAACCCCATCGCCGAAAGCATCCGTTCGGGTGCTCGCGGCAGCGGTGTTCCGCCTTGGTGCACTTCGTTGACGGCATTGGGGGTGCGGCCGCCTAATAAAGTTTGCGACAGCATTCGATCAAAATGTCGGGAATCTTGTTGAATTGCCCGACTTAACATTGAAAAGAATTTTCCATAATGAGACTAAATGCGGGGTTTATAATTGTTGATATACCATCGTGCTATGGTGTATATGGAGGAGTAATACTGAGAGAGAATCCCATTCTCCTTTAGAAAAGTCCAAGAATTCCGTGCTCAAGTATTCTCCTTCTTGATCACATCAAAGGACATAATACTTATACCCATATTGGTTCTCTACTTCTAACTTATATTCTGTGAATACCTCAAAAGGTTCTGACTTGTGTTTCAACAGGAATATATGTCTGAATCTTGAGAGATCATCAGAGAATGTAATGAAGTACAAAGAACTGGTCTTGGCATGTGTAGACAGGGGACCTTTATACATCAACATGTATCATCCCAAGAGTTCACTAACTCTTTCTCTGTTTCCAATAAACAGAGCTGGTGTCATTATATCTTTGTGACATGACTGGCAAGTTTCACAAGATGTAAATTCAAACTGATTTAAATATGCATTTACATGTAACTTCAGCTAGTCGGGTCGCATTGATATGACCTAGTCTATAATGCCTCAAGAAGGATTCGTTCATTTTTGAACTCTTCCTCTTGTGTGTGTTCTGTATACTAAAAACTGTAGTTTGATTTAGAACATCAATGCTTTTAGATAACGTGCCTGAACCGATCAACTTTTGAAATAGGAAATTTTCAAAACATTATCCAGCAATACAAAATTATATCCTTTCTTTACTAGTAAAGAGACTGATATGATTTTGTATTATCAGGTTCGGTATCTAATAGATTTGTTCAGGATCAATGTATTTGGAATACAAGGTGACAGTGACCAACAGACTTGGCTGCAACACTTGCACCGTTTTCTGCCTCATGAAACTTATCACCCGTTCTCAGTTCTTTACCTATCTGTAGCCCATGTAACAGATTACATATGCGGGATCCTGATCCGGTATCATATACCCAGGATGTAAAGGATATTGAGAAACTTTTCTCTGTAATGAACACACCCTAAGATGATGCATCAGCATGCACTCTCTTTGGTTTGGGCGGCACGGGAATTCTGGTAATCCCTAATTTCCTGCTCTGTCTTGTAACAATTATAAGTTGGAGCGGGACCAACGTTCCCCAGCTCAATATAACAAGCGGGTTCGGTCAATATCCGTATTATTATCTTGATTAAGGCGTGATATGGTCGCTACCTGGAGAGAGAGAGAAGAAAACACTCAGCGTGCCCTCTTGCAAGAATAGATTGGTTATTATTTTATCTAATCAGGATGGCTCCCACTATTTTTTATCAAATCTTCCTTCAAACCCTAAAAGGAAAGACCAGCCGGGATTAATTACACACTACAAGTTCGCCAATCATTCAGTCAGGCCAGTGTCGGTACTTTGAGGGAGGTCCCCCGTGCTTTCGCACGAACCTAATTAATGTAAACCTAGTTTTCCCAGAGGCGTAATCTCGTTAACACCTTTCTAGACACCTACTTGATCGGCTAATTGTAATGTGTAAAACTCTCCCAGGAGTAACTCTTACTCGCAGCGGGTATCGGGATCCAACTATCTCATAGAAGGTATGCAATCTCATTGCAAATTTCAACACTTGAAATTCCCGATAATATTTTGGCCCTAACGTCCTATGACCTTGACGGAGGTCAACAAACCATAGGTTACTAGTCAAGTTCAACCCGTCATTTCTTGATCGAATTAAACCCACCCGCACGACCCTTGACGGAGGTCAACAAGGCCGCACGACTACCCTAATCCAATCTGCATCATATGCATAAGCAGATAAATACTAGTTAGCTACCGCACACTACGCCTTGACGGAGGTCAACAAACGTAGCACGAATACTAAGTAGGACTTATCTGAAATGACGGAGGGCAACGACAGGTTTTTCTGAAAACCTATTGCGTAATGAACTTGATATCGTTGTAGAATCAAATGATTTTAAAATTGAGCGTTTTTTAGGCTTTTCTAGTTTTGCTAAAGGGGTCACTCCCGGTGAAGGGATCGTCGGCCCTTTCCTCATCGAATAAGGTGCAGGATATATCATATATGCCGCTGTGCAAAGCAAGAACTGTAGCTATCTATTTTATTTTTGAAGGTTATGCACTTGAGAAGCTGCATACCTATTGAATTAGGTTCGAATCAGATCACAGCCTACCACTCCATATAAGATATGGTATGGGAAGAGCCCATCTCTTAAGCTAGTTAAGATTTGGGGTTGTCCAGCCTATGTCTAAAAGGCAAAATCCGGATAAGCTCGAGGCAAGGTCTATAGAACTGGAAAGGTTCCAGCTATACAAACTACAGCAGATGATTTGATAAAACCAAAGGATTCAATAGTTACCAACGAACCTCAGCCTCTCCGCCGATCTAGTAGGGTTCCTCACCCACCTGAGAGATACTTCGGTTTCTCTATGACAGTGGGAGCGAGGATTGCATCATGAGATGATGACCCAACTAGTTTCGAGCTGGTCATCAGGAGTGGGACTCTGTAAGAATGGCTGGATGCTTTGTGATCTGAGATGGCATCCATGTACACCAACAAAGTATGGACTTTGGTTGCTATATCTGAAGGGTTAAATCCCCATCAGGAGCAAGTATATCTTGAGAAGATTACTTGGTGTACTTGGAAAAGTTGAGACTTTAAAAGCTAGACTTGTTAAAGGTTTGCATCATTGACCAGGTATGGATTTTGTTGAAACCTTTTCTAAGTAGCTATGCTTAAGTCCATCCAGATCCTACTTACCACAGCTACATACCATGACTACGATATCTGGTGGTTGGGTGTCATGACAGCTTTTCTAAATGATGTTTTAGAAGAGGGCGTCTATAAGTACACAGCCAGAGGGCTTCGTAAAAAGTGGGAGCAGCGGAAACGTATACAAGATACTTTATAGGATAAAGCAGGCATCGCGGAGTTGGAAAATCCGTTTTGATGTGTTAGTCAAAGAGTTTGACATCATCAAAATGGTAGATGAACCTTGTATATACAAAAAGATAGTAGGGAGTATGGTGGTGATCCTCGTAGAGTACGTGGATGACATACTCTTGATAGGGAAGGAGTTTTCTATGCTACGCTCGGTCAATCTCCGCTTATCAGTAGGATTCTCCATATAGGATCAAAGTGATACCTACTAAATCCTGGATTTTGGATCTATGAGATAGATCTAATTGAATGTTAGGATACTCACTAGTTGTAGTGAGATGGTATCAATCGATCCTGAGGAGAATCACTGGAAGGGTTCCACGGTGATAAGGACGACTGAAAGTCAGTCACAGGCATTGTCTTTACCCTCAGTAAAGGGACGGTATGTTGGAAGAGTTCCAAGCTAGATACCGTGACATACTAGATGATTAAAGGCAAGATACATCGCTACTTATGATGCTACCAAAGAGGCTGTTTGGGTGTATATTGGTTCATGAGATGAACTAGGTCCCTACCATTGTGTGACAATGGAAGTGTGGCTTTGTCCCGGGAACCACGGTCCCATCAATGACCCAGACATAATCTAAGGCAGTATCACCTGATCATGGAGATGGTTGATCTCCAGGGTCATCGAGGTTAGGAGAACAGACTCAGAGGACAACACGGCGGATCCACTCACAAAGGCTTTTTCCCAAAGAGAGACTTTTATGGGATGGTTGAGTATGGGATACTACAACCACTGCTACAGATGGCCCTAGTGCAAGTGGGAGATTGTTAGTTATATGTATGCCCTAGAGGCCATTACTGTACATAGGATGTATATTGTAGTGGATGCTGGGACATATATAGGGAGGACTTTCTTGCTCGACATGATAGTATGCTATCTGGTTACTCTTTGCCTTAATGTGTGTACTGATTGTCTCTCTGTTACATGTTGGTAAAGCCCTTAGGATGTGTACTTGACTACCTGGACTATGATGCGGATCATACTAGTGGGGACATGATAGTCTATAAGTACATCCTTCAAGGTCCCTAGTCGTGGGTGTATCGAGACGGGGCATCGATATACCAGAGTAGACTAGCGTATACCTTCTCGACCCATACAGATGGGCGATGGATGATCCCATATCCATTGGTATTTGACATCAGAGATGATATACGGGTGCTCAGTGGAGACTGGGTACACTGGACGGACTCGCCGAGAACTCCCAGATGGTATTATACCTTACGTCAGATGGCAGTTCTCTGGTGACACTGGTACAGAGTAGTCTGTTGACCCGAGATCGCCATAGAGTCTTGTGTGATTCCCACTGTGCTTTGATTTCCACCTTACCACGTCTAAGAGGGCGTGCAAAACGGTGGCTTTTGGGTACAGTCCCGAATCACATGGAGGCAATGAGCGATAGGAGGGGATTCGTCTCTCCCGGTATAGGGAGTTGATGTTGCGCTGTGTTCGATTGGCTATAACCGGAAATCCCTGGCTAGGGTTGCTGAGATTTACTGGTAAGTGTTACCAGTAGTTTCTCGAACTGTTATAGACCTCATATCGACACGACTTATCAAGCTATTGGGGTCTGACGTTTACCACCCCTAGGTGAGATATGCGACATATCAGACGATCAGACCGGACTGTACGGTAAGTGTTACTGGTTGGATTCACAGGAGTGTGAGCGGGCTTGCTCGTCGATCTTCTGATCGCTCAATACCCGGATGGCCGTTACGTTTAGCAGACCGCTTGCGGCTTGTGGGTGTTTGATATGATCATCACCTGCTACCGGCGTATTGACGAGTCTTTAGAGTCCTACACAGAGGTTTCCTGGCTCAAGCGAAACGAAATAGGAGCACATATGAGATATGTGCGGGACCGAGAATAATGCGTATATGTGATACCGTATTCTATTCTCGCGATGAATGTATCGATTGAAATGTTATGGTTGTTTTTGAACTTATTTCAAGAGTAGAGCTGTTATCGGGAAAACTTGGGTGTTTGGATGTTCGATCGGAAAGTTTACCATTTTCTATTTATCTGGAATGGGATACAATACTTGGAATCCACAAGTAGTTATGAGATAACTGATATGAATGTTATAAGCATAGCACTTTAGTCTCACTTGATCGGTTGCCACGGAATTTTGATGCGATCAAAAGTCCGTCGCAATCACGTAGCGTACGCGGATACTCACCGGTAAACTTAATAGACAACCTCACCCCATAGCCCCAACCAAGTGACTGTAGGAGAACCCCGTCGCCGAAAGCATCCGTTCGGGTGCTCGCGGCAGCGGTGTTCCGCCTTGGTGCACTTCGTTGACGGCATTGGGGGTGCGGCCGCCTAATAAAGTTTGCGACGAGCATTCGATCAAAATATCGGGAATCTTGTTGAATTGCCCGACTTAACATTGAAAAGAGTTTTCCATAATGAGACTAAATGCGGGGTTTATAATTGTTGATATACCATCGTGCTATGGTGTATATGGAGGAGTAATGCTGAGAGAGAATCCCATTCTCCTTTAGAAAAGTCCAAGAATTCCGTGCTCAAGTATTCTCCTCCTTGATCACATCAAAGGACATAATACTTATACCCGTATTGGTTCTCTACTTCTAACTTATATTCTGTGAATATCTCAAAAGGTTCTGACTTGTGTTTCAACAGGAATATATGTCTGAATCTTGAGAGATCATCAGAGAATGTAATGAAGTACAAAGAACTGGTCTTGGCATGTGTAGACAGGGGACCTTTATACATCAACATGTATCATCCCAAGAGTTCACTAACTCTTTCTCTGTTTCCAATAAACAGAGCTGGTGTCATTATATCTTTGTGACATGACTGGCAAGTTTCACAAGATGTAAATTCAAACTGATTTAAATATGCATTTACATGTAACTTCAGCTAGTCGGGTCGCATTGATATGACCTAGTCTACAATGCCTCAAGAAGGATTCGTTCATTTTTGAACTCTTCCTCTTGTGTGTGTTCTGTATACTAAAAACTGTAGTTTGATTTAGAACATCAATGCTTTTAGATAACGTGCCTGAACCGATCAACTTTTGAAATAGGAAATTTTCAAAACATTATCCAGCAATACAAAATTATATCCTTTCTTTACTAGTAAAGAGACTGATATGATTTTGTATTATCAGGTTCGGTATCTAATAGATTTGTTCAGGATCCATGTATTTGGAATACAGGGTGACAGTGACCAACAGACTTGGCTGCAACACTTGCACCGTTTTCTGCCTCATGAAACTTATCACCCGTTCTCAGTTCTTTACCTATCTGTAGCCCATGTAACAGATTACATATGCGGGATCCTGATCCGGTATCATATACCCAGGATGTAAAGGATATTGAGAAACTGTTCTCTGTAATGAACACACCCTAAGATGATGCATCAGCATGCACTCTCTTTGGTTTGGGCGGCACGGGAATTCTGGTAATCCCTAATTTCCTGCTCTGTCTTGTAACAATTATAAGTTGGAGCGGGACCAACGTTCCCCAGCTCAATATAACAAGCGGGTTCGGTCAATATCCGTATTATTATCTTGATTAAGGCGTGATATGGTCGCTACCTGGAGAGAGAGAGAAGAAAACACTCAGCGTGCCCTCTTGCAAGAATAGATTGGTTATTATTTTATCTAATCAGGATGGCTCCCACTATTTTTATCAAATCTTCCTTCAAACCCTAAAAGGAAAGACCAGCCGGGATTAATTACACACTACAAGTTTGCCAATCTTTCAGTCAGGCCAGTGTCGGTACTTTGAGGGAGGTCCCCCGTGCTTTCGCACGAACCTAATTAATGTAAACCTAGTTTTCCCAGAGGCGTAATCTCGTTAACACCTTTCTAGACACCTACTTGATCGGCTAATTGTAATGTGTAAAACTCTCCCAGGAGTAACTCTTACTCGCAGCGGGTATCGGGATCCAACTATCTCATAGAAGGTATGCAATCTCATTGCAAATTTCAACACTTGAAATTCCCGATAATATTTTGCCCCTAATGTCCTATGACCTTGACGGAGGTCAACAAACCATAGGTTACTAGTCAAGTTCAACCCGTCATTTCTTGATCGAATTAAACCCACCCGCACGACCCTTGACGGAGGTCAACAAGGCCGCACGACTACCCTAATCCAATCTGCATCATATGCATAAGCAGATAAATACTAGTTAGCTACCGCACACTACGCCTTGACGGAGGTCAAAAAACGTAGCACGAATACTAAGTAGGACTTATCTGAAATGACGGAGGGCAACGATAGGTTTTTCTGAAAACCTATTGCGTAATGAACTTGATATCGTTGTAGAATCAAATGATTTTAAAATGGAGCGTTTTTTAGGCTTTTCTAGTTTTGCTAAAGGGGTCACTCCCGGTGAAGGGATCGTCGGCCCTTTCCTCATCGAATAAGGTGCAGGATATATCATATATGCCGCTGTGCAAAGCAAGAACTGTAGCTACCTGTTTTATTTTTGAAGGTTATGCACTTGAGAAGCTGCATACCTATTGAATTAGGTTCGAATCAGATCACAGCCTACCACTCCATATAAGATATGGTATGGGAAGAGCCCATCTCTTAAGCTAGTTAAGATTTGGGGTTGTCCAGCCTATGTCTAAAAGGCAAAATCCGGACAAGCTCGAGGCAAGGTCTATAGAACTGGAAAGGTTCCAGCTATACAAACTACAGCAGATGATTTGATAAAACCAAAGGATTCAATAGTTACCAACGAACCTCAGCCTCTCCGCCGATCTAGTAGGGTTCCTCACCCACCTGAGAGATACTTCGGTTTCTCTATGACAGTGGGAGCGAGGATTGCATCATGAGATGATGACCCAACTAGTTTCGAGCTGGCCATCAGGAGTGGGACTCTGTAAGAATGGCTGGATGCTTTGTGATCTGAGATGGCATCCATGTACACCAACAAAGTATGGACTTTGGTTGCTATATCTGAAGGGTTAAATCCCCATCAGGAGCAAGTATATCTTGAGAAGATTACTTGGTGTACTTGGAAAAGTTGAGACTTTAAAAGCTAGACTTGTTAAAGGTTTGCATCATTGACCAGGTATGGATTTTGTTGAAACCTTTTCTAAGTAGCTATGCTTAAGTCCATCCAGATCCTACTTGCCACAGCTACATACCATGACTACGATATCTGGTGGTTGGGTGTCATGACAGCTTTTCTAAATGATGTTTTAGAAGAGGGCGTCTATAAGTACACAGCCAGAGGGCTTTGTAAAAAGTGGGAGCAGCGGAAACGTATACAAGATACTTTATAGGATAAAGCAGGCATCGCGGAGTTGGAACATCCGTTTTGATGTGTTAGTCAAAGAGTTTGACATCATCAAAATGGTAGATGAACCTTGTATATACAAAAAGGTAGTAGGGAGTATGGTGGTGATCCTCGTAGAGTACGTGGATGACATACTCTTGATAGGGAAGGAGTTTCCTATGCTACGCTCGGTCAATCTCCGCTTATCAGTAGGATTCTCCATATAGGATCAAAGTGATACCTACTAAATCCTGGATTTTGGATCTATGAGATAGATCTAATTGAATGTTAGGATACTCACTAGTTGTAGTGAGATGGTATCAATCAATCCTGGGGAGAATCACTGGAAGGGTTCCAGGGTGATAAGGACGACTGAAAGTCAGTCACAGGCATTGTCTTTACCCTCAGTAAAGGGATGGTATGTTGGAAGAGTTCCAAGCTAGATACCGTGACATACTAGATGATTAAAGGCAAGATACATCGCTACTTATGATGCTACCAAAGAGGCTGTTTGGGTGTATATTGGTTCATGAGATGAACTAGGTCCCTACCATTGTGTCTCAATGCCATGAGATGCGGGCTTGTTGCCCTCCAGAACCCGGCTATCCGTGCACCCCTCCGCGGGGTAACCCTAGTACAGAAAGTAAAATATACATACACCGGGTACATCGACCGCAACCAGGTCGTGCCCCAAAAGAATAATACAATCAGGCAGTGACGGCAGTCCACATGTCGGACGCTCGCCCCGCAATATCAAATGTACATAATACAACAGCACTGTACTAGCATTGCATCCAGGCTATCCCCCACGACCGATCCGCAGCAACACAGCAAATACATAGAACATCAACGTGAAGGTCACGTTCGCAAATCCGTCTAACCGGGCTATAGCAGTTAGACCGGATTTACCGATCGAGTGACATTCACGGTCGCAGATATAATGTAAATACTGTGAAAAATGTGTTTAAAATATCCGATCAATCAAATTTTAACAAGTGGGCCCCAAAGCAATACTGTAGCAGTTAAAGAAATTCTGGGCCCAATGTTAATGTTCCAGAAACCCTAAAATCTCTCCAGAAGCCCACTGTAAAAACCCAACCCACTGATTCCTTCATGCTGCCGCGGAAGCGCGGCCACAAGTGGGTTTTGGCCGCCCTTCCGCGCTCTGGTCAGAAGATCAGTGCATCGAATTTGAACAGTGGTCTTATAATTTTTAGTACATCAATATTTTACAACCTGAAAAATTTTTCGACACTAAAAATTTCCAACAGAAAACTGATGCGACAAAATACGGGTTTTTGGACTTTTTGATCGATCGGAAATGCAAACACATTACACAAAGCTAGACTAAGTTAATGGCGAGGCTCTGATACCACTGTAAGTGCACGGCGGCGCCCCGGCCGTCAATCCGACGCCGGAATGCGGAAGCGGTGATAAACTTTAATTTTGCGGACTTTGCAAACCGGCACCACCGCGCACTAAACACCGGATCGTAACCATTAACAAGTCTAAGCTACAAACAAGAAAGGGAAGAGATGTACCGACTGATCCAAGTCCTCCGGTCTTCATCTCCACTCCGATCTCCTCGCGGGATCTCCGTCCGTCTCCTCCTCATCGGAAAGGGCACCACATCGCCTGCAGCTTTTACGGGCTCCCACCTCAATACCGAGGCAACTCGGGCGCGAAGCTGGCGAATCGACGCGTCCAAAATTTGCTGTAGGAACTGTAGTGTAGATCTATGTGTCTCATTTGGGGTTTTGGAGTTGCCTTTAGATGGAGGGAAGAATGAAACTTTGGAGGCAAATGATGCTATCAATTTTTGCAAAGAAAAAGAGATGAACCAATGATACACAAAAATGAACCTCTCATTTTCTCTCCTCACCAAATTGTGGCCGGCCCAATCAAATATGAGAATGGTGGAGGAATGAATCATTATCAAGGAGGGAGGTTATTGTAGGAGATACAAAAGGGGTGACCACATACAAACATACACCATGCTTCACCTTTTTCAAACCATACCCTTTCATGTCACAATAAAAACAAAAGCATGGTGGAAAAGATAATGATGCTATCATAATCAATCTTTTACAAGAAACCCCCTCCACAAATGTTATTTGCACAATTGCAAATAACCCCCTCCATCGGAAAAGTCCGGCCGGGAAAGAACAAAGGAAAACCGGCCGGAACGGAATGCAAACTGGCAACTCCAGAAAACTGGTCCCGTAATAAATTACAGGAAAACCCCGATACTGTGCATACACACCCGCATCTGTATTCCGCCCGGATACAAATGCAAAGAGACAAAATCTACACTGTACTAAACTAGGACCGGCTTAAACCAAAGCCGGCTAGTAATATCCGTTCGATCCTGATCCGTGCAATACCGCACGTATCTGATCGAACCCTGCCATATACCTATACGGCTACTAGTACAAACCGTCCGATCCTGATCCGTGTAATACCGCACGTATCTGATCGGACCCTGCCATATCTCCATACGGCCTCTACAGCGTTTCGCCCGAAAGCTGAGTAACTGAAAGCGTGGGGGACTCTAAAGACTCGTCAATACTATGGCTGTGGATTTAACCACTAGCACGTCAGAGGTATAAGCCAATACGTGACGGGCCACCAGCTATTGACTAAAAGGGACGTCGATGAGCGAACTCATCCTGACACCCTACTGAGCCTGTCAGTGACAATATCCGTACAGTCCGGTCCGTTCGTCTACGAGCATCGCATGTCGGGCCTAGGGGGTGGGTAAAAGTCAGACCCCCAAAAGCGGTACAAGTCGTGTCGGAGTGTAGCCCAGAACACCCTGAGATACTACTGGAATACCTACCAGTAAATCTCCTGCCTTGGCCAAGGACTTCGTGTAATGGCTCTCCTAGACACAGCGCGACCTCACCCCCAATACCGGGAGAGACGAACCCCCGAAGATCCGCTCACTGCCTCCATGTGGCTCGGGACTGTACCCAACTAAAACCTGTTTGCACGACTCCTTTGAGCCGTGGTAGGGTAGTAATCAAAGCACAGTGGGAACTCACACGAGACAAATGACGATCCCCAGGTCGATGAACTAACCTGTACACATGTCACCAGGGAACTGCTATCTGACGTCAGGTATAAGACCAACTAGCATGTTCCCGGCGAGTCCTGTCCGGTGTACTCATAACCCAATGAGCACCTGTATACATCTTAGGTGAACCAACTGACACCAGTGGCTTGTGAGACCGGCCACCGCCCCTCGTCGGGGTCTCGACTGTATACACTAGTCTACTCTGGAGTATCGATGCCCTGTCTCGAAACTCCCACGACTAGGGACCTTTTAAGGATGTGCTAATAGACTCCAGCTCTCACTTATATGATCGCCCTCATACTGCCGGCAGTCAAGCAAGAATCCTAGGGGCTCTATCAACGTGCAATAGCGACCTGTCAGGTCACCTAAAGCAGTACACGATGATAAAGGTAAACCAGATAGTAAACTATCATCTCGAGTAAGACTGTCGTCCCGGGATAGGTCCTCCCTCAATCATTGCAATCACGTGCCTGTGATCCAATAATTGACTCTGAGGGCACTATCTCCAACAAGTTCTCTGGTGACACTGGTACAGAGTAGTCTGTTGACCCGAGATCGTCATAGAGTCTTGTGTGATTCCCACTGTGCTTTGATTTCCATCTTACCACGTCCAAGAGGGCGTGTAAAATGGTGGCTTTTGGGTACAGTTCCGAATCACATAGAGGCAATGAGCGATAGGAGGGGATTCGTCTCTCCCGGTATAGGTTGTTGATGTTGCGCTGTGTTCGATTGGCTATAACCGGAAATTCCTGGCCAGGGTTGCTGAGATTTACTGGTAAGTGTTACCAGTAGTTTCTCGAACTGTTACAGACCTCATATCGACACGACTTATCAAGCTATTGGGGTCTGACGTTTACCACCCCTAGGCGAGATATGCGACATATCAGACGATCAGACCGGACTGTACGGTAAGTGTTACTGGTTGGATTCACAGGAGTGTGAGCGGGCTTGCTCGTCGATCTTCTGATCGCTCAATACCCAGATGGCCGTTACGTTTAGCAGACCGCTTGCGGCTTGTGGGTGTTTGATATGATCATCACCTGCTGCCGGCGTATTGACAAGTCTTTAGAGTCCTACACAGAGATTTCCTGGCTCAAGCGAAACGAAATAGGAGCACATATGAGATATGTGCGGGACCGAGAATAATGCGTGTATGTGATACCGTATTCTATTCTCGCGATGAATGTATCGATTGGTTGTATGCGATATAACCTAGTTATCGAATCAAGGATTGATTCGATAAGTCGATACATTGGATATTAGTCGGTCATATGCGATATGACCGGATCGTTAAATCAAGCATTGATTTAATGATTTAATGCATAATTATATATTTGATATATTACTTTGCATTAACTAGTATTGGTTCACTTTAAAAGGATTTTCTCACTTGATGTGCACATTGTATATGTGATATACTTTTGTGCATTTGATTGTATCATGTTTGATGATACATGATAGTTTGTGTGTTTGGTTTAAACCATGATTGGTCAATGGTTAGGGTTTCTTTTGCTTCATTTACTTATTTATTTATTTATTTATTCATTTTAGAAAGAAATAAAATGGTGGCTAACTTTGGATTATCTTTGAAGCTTCATGAAGCTTTAAAATGGCTGACCATTTTGTTTCTTTCCCTAACCCTAACCATTCACCTTAACTTGGTTCATTCTCTACACCTAACTATGGTTGCAAATATGATAAGTATCATATTATTTCCTATTTTTAAAAGACTTATCATATTCTTTTCTTCTTCTTCTTCTTCTTCAAGAAGAAGAGAGCTTGCAACCTTCAATGGTGATTTCATGAAAAGAGTGAGAAATCCAATTCTAAAGTGAACCGACTTCCTATTTCTTCATCCTCTACCACTTGCCAAGTAGTATAGGGTGTTTTCTTCACAAGTTTCATGGCTTAGTAAAGTTGGAGCTTGATCTTGTGTTGCCTCGACGTAGATTATCTTCGGCATCGAAGTCGACGACCTAGCCCGCACATTTCTCCGATGAAGCCGACGCTTGAGCCCGGGATCCGATGATCGCAGCGAGGGGACTTCATCATGGAGCTATGGAGGTGGAGGACCGGATCTACAAAGGTTGTATTTCCGTTCACTCATAGTTAAGATGTTAACTAGTTGCATGTTTCGCTTAAACTCTAGTCAACGATCCGTATTAGGGTTTCTCGGCACTTGTAAAATTTGAATTTGGCATGGTTGATGCCTTGTGAGACCTCCTTAGAGTGCCTAGGAACCCTACAATAGGGACCTAAACCTGTCTCCTAAGCCATCGATCCCCCAACAGGAATAGGCAAATGATGAATTGCTCCTGACACGTGTGCTTCAGTGTTAGCAATGCTGATGCCTACCCTAACCCCAAAATCCCAAACTCCAATCCAATAGACCCCTAAGTCTATAAACTAGGGACAGATGACCCCTAAGTCGTTAAACTAGGAACAGATGACCCCTAAGTTGTTAAACTGGGAACGAGGGAAATCTCCTCATGGAAGATGATGATTCGCTCCTGGTACCATATTCCAGTGCAGCGATGCTGATGCCAAACCAAAACCAAAATCCCCAAATCCTGTCATGACAAATGATGATTCGCTCCTGGTACCATATTCCAGCGTAGCGATGCTGATGTCAACCAAAATCACATCAAGTCAGCAAAACAACCAATGACCTCACTGGCAGAATCAAATTCCACCTCGGAAACAAGTCAACTTCATCCCTGACACCGCAAGAAGCGGAGCAAGTCAAATCCAGCACCGACCGTCCAAGTCGCAAAAAGGGCAGAACCGACCGTTCACGTCGTTAAAAGGGCAGCACCGACCGTCCAAGTCGCAAAAAGGGCAGAACCGACCGTCCACGTCGCTAAAAGGGTAGCACCGACCGTCCATGTCGTAAAAAGGGCAGTATCGACCGTCCAAGTCGCAAAAAGGGCAGTACCGACCGTCCACGTCGCTAAAAGGGCAGTATCGACCGTCCACGTCATAAAAAGGGCAGAACCGACCGTCCAAGTCACAAAAAGGGCAGCATCGACCGTCCACGTCACTAAAAGGGCAGCATCGACCGTCCAAGTCGCAAAAAGGGCAGAACCGACCGTCCACGTCGCTAAAAGGGCAGCACCGACCGTCCAAGTCGCAAAAAGGGCAGCATTGACCGTCCACGTCGCTAAAAGGGCAGCATCGACCGACCAGGTCGTAAAAAGGGCAGAACCGACCGTCCACGTCGCTAAAAGGGAAACACCGACCGTCCAAGTCGCAAAAAGGGTAGAACAGACCGTCCATGTCGCTAAAAGGGTAGCACCGACCGTCCAAGTCGCAAAAAGGGCAGCACCGACCGTCCAAGTCGCAAAAAGGGCAGAACCGATCGTCCAAGTCGCAAAAAGGGCCGCATCGACCGTCCATGTCGTAAAAAGGGCAGTGCCAGCTTCCCAAAAGGTGGGAACCGAATCAAGTTGCCTCTACGTGAAAGAAGATCCATCAATTTCATGCACACGACCCACATAAGTGATGTGCATTTATTGATGGGGGGCAATTTGTTGGGGTAAAAATTTACACCCCGGTTGACCAAGTCAAAATCAAAGTCAACCCCAAGCCAAGTGGGCCCAAGCCCAGATCCAGTGGGCCCATGCCCGGGTCGAGCCCGAACATGAAGCGGCCGGCCTCCTCCCATGCCAAGATAAAATTTTTGTAATAAATAATTTTGTTGCATTTATTTTATTTTATTTTATAGATAAATGTAAGAAAAATAGGCATAAAGCCAAATTTTTGTAAAGCCCATGGTTTATGTGCAAAAAGAAATGGCACATGAGCCATGAGATAGGCAAAATGCCATTTTGTGAAGCCCAAGGGGCTATGTGTAAAGTGTATAGTCTATAAAGGCAAGGATAATGAAAATATCTCACAACTTTTCTCTCTCCAAAAAAATTTAGATCTGAGATCTTTTCTCCTTCTTCAAGGTTCCAAAATCTTCTTCTTTCTTTTGAATTAAATCAAGAGTTTTACTCTTCATTTTATAAAACAAAATAGTTTTTCACCACCAAACCCATAAAGGGGAACTTGGATCTGTCACTAGATCTCAAAAAGGAGAGATTTCAAAAAAAATTCCATATCTCTTGATCTTCAAGATCCAGCCAACAGAAGAGGAAGAAGAAGAACCCCCTTCATTAACCCAAAGCATCTTAGGAGTTTAAACTCCACCCTATTTTCTCTTTAGAGAATTCCCGGGGCTAAAAGCCCCATTTTCCTTGCCGGCGCGCTAGCGCCCGAGCGTAAAGCGCCCACGTGCCGACACGTGGCGCGCTTGCGCTCCAGCGCCCAGCGCCCGAGTGCAAAGCGCCCACGTTCCGACACGTGGCGTGCTTGCGCTCAAGCGCCCAGCGTCTGAGAGCAAAGTGCCCACGTGCCAACACGTGGCGCACTTGTGCTCCAGCACTCTGTGTTCGAGCGCAAAGCGCCCACGTGCCGACACGTGGCGCGCTTGCGCTCAAGCGCCTAGCGCCCGAGCGCAAAGCGCCCACGTGCCGACACATGGCACGCTTGCGCTCCAGCACTCTGCGCTCGAGCGCAAAGCGCCCACGTGCCGACACGTGGCGCGCTTGCGCTCAAGCGCCTAGGCGCTGGCCTCACGCATCCTTTGGATGTCTTTCCCCTCTTTATTTATATATACATGTATATATATATATACATATGTATACATATGTACACGTACATAAACTCCACGACACTGTCCCTGTTAGAAAAAATTTATAACGGGGCGCTGCCCCGCACCCCGCAAGGGGGCTACTAGCCCTCTTGACCCCCAGCCCGCTATCTGGGTAGCGGGACCCCCGTAAAAACTTTGCGTGGCTCCCGATATATCCAAACCCCCCCAAAACAAAACACACGTACACTGCACATCGAGTTCGCATGACCAGTTTAACCCGTCAATCGGAGATTCTCTCGCTCCAAAGGCGAGGGGTAATTAACGGCAGTTTAGTCCGCGGCTGCCGGAGATTCGGATCCCTACGATCATTAAACCCCGGGCTACCCTAGGCAGGGGGAATCTGTAGTATGCCTGGAAAGCGTGCGCATATTCCCATCTCAATGGGGCGACGAAAAACACCCTACACTAAGATGTCATCAATGAACATGATGATAAACTGATCAAGAAACAGCCTAAATACGCGGTTCATCAAATCCATAAACGCTGCTGGGGTATTGGTGAGACCGAACGACATTACCAAAAACTTATAATGCCCGTAGCGCGTGCGTAAAGCGATCTTCGGAATATCATCCTTCCAAACCCGCAACTGATGGTAATCCGACCACAAACAAATGTAATAGTTCTACTATGTCATGGCAATACTAATGATGTGTAGTGTAGTTTACACGTCTGTGCTCATACAGTATTTGTGCAAGTGTTCTATAAGTGTTTAAAACAGAAAGTAATTCTACCCATATCCGTAGCATATAATTACAATCAAATTTTCGGATATAGGTAATTCATAATACCTCGTATTGGCATTTACATACACGTTGCGTGGTATAGCGGTCCTACAATGTCATGACAGTACCAATGAGGTATAGTGTAATATATGTGTCTGTGCTCGTGTAACATAGTACGCATTGGTAATTGTGTAGTGTTCTATCAGTATGTTCGTATAACAGATAACGTATACAATCGGTAAGCGTATCGTGAACATATAAAGAAAATCTAAGCGTATCGCGTAATTATTAACGTAACTAATTACTATGAGCTATACCATTATCCTTGAAAATGGAACGAAATGTTATTTTGAAATAAGGAAGCTGCATTAAGTTAAAAATAGATATTCGTTTTGGAAACTAGCATGCATCCTTGTTATTTATCATTTAAAATGGAAAACGAATTGTTGGTGTTTAAAAGAGTATAGCTCACTCAAACATAACGTCCCAATTCAGAATAATTCATGACTCCACGAGTCTAAAAGAAACTTGGCCGTATTCGGTACACTATCCACATTATCACAAGTACGGTATAATCTCTCGTACTATACCCATCCAATACCATATCCATATCGTACGGATCTATCGTCACATACGTATATTACCATAACCATATATTAAATATATGCACATGGATAACCTACTAGATGTGAAATAACATCAATACCATTAGTTAAGTTATCTAACATATCATTAACAACTAACTAGATAGTATAACTATCCTAGTTAAAAGGTTGGGGGGGGTTATACGCCATCCACCCGACTTCCCCTGTAGATATAAATCTACTCACCAACTTGTCAAGCTCGTCGAAATTCACGATTGCTTTGTCCGTCCTTATCGTCTTGGAAACCTTCACGATCGTACCTACAATCGTAGTTATAACGTATCGGCGTAAATATCATATCAAACCCAAAATAAGGAGCTAAGCACCCATAAGTTAGAACCTATAGCTTACTTACTCCAAATACGACCATATACCCCTGATATTAACGTACGAACGTCAACATTTCAGTCGCGGTACAGAAATACGAAAAACCGTATCAAAAATGTTGGAAACATTGCTAAAACCATACTAGAACACTCCCATATTTCTCTATATAAAATCTGGGGCAAATCAAACAATACAGTAGCTTATCTTATTGCCAGAAATATCTACTGATCAAAACCCAAAACCCAACTCAATGGGAAAATCGGCGGCACCGGCCAAAATGAGGAAACCGTGGAGTTAGGGGCTCGAACTTTAGGTGTGGTCTCCTAGTGGTCTCACCATACCCTAGTCTTGTTAGTTTTTCTAGTGGATTATCCTAAATAGTTCCAGATTCAAATTTAGCATCACAAATATCATAAAATTTTCAGTTTCTGATATTGCACACTAAAAACAGATATGTAACCAAAAGAAGCTTGTAAGAAGAGAGGAGATTTACCTATGGAGATGGTGCACAAAGAAATCCAGCTCAAGAAGTGCATGATGGAAGCTCCTAGGGATTGTAGTGGTTCTAGCTTGAGAATATGCTCAATTTTGATGAAGGGACCAAGGTTCTTCTCTTTTGGTTTGGTGAACACTTGGAATTTTTGTGTTGGAGCTTGAAGGACTTGTTGTTTCAGTTTGAGAAAGAAAGAATAAGTATATGTAATTTGATGAGGAAGGTAGGTAGAGAAAGAATGAGGTGGAGGGTTGTAAGGTGGAGGTGTAAAGTTATAAGGAGGAGGTGAAGGGAGGAGAGTGAGTGCGTGGGTGTGTTGGTGTGAGGGTTTAATCTAACATAATCATATACCATACCCTCATAAAAAGAAATAAAAACAAATCCTTTTAATTAGCGCCCTCATTTTAAAACCTAATACATTTTGCAAATAATTACCCTACATATAAATACCTTTATGTTACTAAAAATCTAAACTTTTTATCTTAAAAGAAATAAAACACTTATTATAATACTTAAATACCAAATCTTTTTAATAAAATATCATATCATACTAAAATAATTTAAATATCATGTTTATGATATCACACATTTTTCTTCATTTTTACCAAAATAATTATATTTTTGCCGATATTAGTCCAATACCAAAATTCATATGCGATATCATTTTTGTAAACTCATTATATTCATATCCGATACCAAAATGTTGCATACTAACTCTTGTCCTTCCATTGATCTCTATTTATCTCAAGATCTTAACAAAACGATTATAACGAATCTCAAAATGTGGTCGTGACTATCATGAATTGATAGCGCGCCCGATAAGAGGGTTAATATTCATTTTACTAAAATTTATAAAAATTAAAACCTTAAAAGAATTTAAGTTATAGTTTTCTACCCTATCCTACAAGCCTAAGTAAGCAAAAATTTACTCGCCCATAAATATTAGCGTAGTAGAACAAATGTTGAAGAAAATATAACTCATAATTAAAATTAAAAATGCAGAAAGTAAATGCAGAATGTATTGCAGAAAGTAATTGCGGAAAGTAAATGCGGTAAAATTAAAAGAAAGAACTATCTTTATTGATAAACTATTGCACTACAAAAGTAGCTTGTTGAAAAAGTAATTTAAAAAACCATACATTGCTCGCTAGATCTTAATCGATCAATGGATAGATGAATAGATGAATGTATGAATGTATGATAGATAGATAGCTCTCGATCTTTTTTTAGGCTCTGCAATGCGAAACCCTAGACGTCATGTTGAAATGTGTCAGATTACGTTCAAGACCTTGAAGTTTCACATCCTACGGCTGCCAGACGATCGCGGAACCGCCGCCTAATACCCCCTTTAACCGCGGATCCGCCGTCCTTTTATGGGTTTGAGACATCAAATTTCCCATGGCTTCTTCTCTCAATATTTGGAGATCCTCTTGATAAAAATATTCTAAAAATATTGCTCTTAGTCTCTGCCATTGCGAGATTATTCAATTTGCTCCTAATATTCGGCAGATTTGGTTTGGTGAATCGAATTGCTTTAGATCTCCTACTTGTATTTCAGATCCGAGTTGATCTATTATAATACCTGCACGATATCTCAAATCATTTTGTTAGTAGCATTTGTTTAATTTGAGATATTATTCTAACCAATTAATTGATATGATAACTTAAGAATATTGGTTAGGATTATTTGATATGATATGCATATTTTAATAGTAAATAATCTAATGAATATTTTATTTAAATATGATATGCATATATTTTTCCTAAATATATTAATTATAAATAAAGAAACATATGATAATAATCTTTTTATAAATAAACCCACATATGTTCTTTATTTACAATTAACACATTTTAGTAACTAATAATAGTAGGGAAAATGTTCATACAAATGTGCAATATATTTGACTGATCAAAACCCCTTCGAGAAATGTAAATATGTAAAAACACATAATAAACAATTTGAATAAATATTTAAGGACCTTAGGTTAAACATGGGTTAAGCGGTATCAAATCTCTTGAGTCTCGGAGAGCCGGAGAAAGTGTGTGCTTGCCTATTCAGCTTAGATAACATTACAAGTTAAAGGAATTATCAATAACAATAGTCTTAGAAAAAGACAAAAATCTTACCGTCCATATGCAGCGGTTGCCCGATTATTCCTAAACTTAAGATCTTCAAAAGATAAATCTCTTAATAAGATATGATTAGAACTTGAACTCGAATCACAAATTGACTTGAATTCTAATCTGCCTTGAACTCAAACTTAAACTTAAATTCTAATTTGACTTAAACACGAAATTGAATATGAACTATCTACTTGAAAACTTGACATGTATACATGAACTCAACAAGTATATCTGAAACCAACTTGAATCGAACTATGAATACAAATGACATGAATTACACTTGACATGACTATATGAGTTCAATCTTGGTATTATATCACCTTTTATATTCATGGACTCGATCAAGACTTATAATCTTAATCATAATCTAATATACACGGGGTGTTGGGTGTTTCAAGTGTGAATCTAACGGAATCTCAAGAGTCCGCCTAGTTCATGAATCCATATCTACTAACAAAAGAAATTTATCATGAGAGCTCATGTTTTTAAGCCCTACTTTTGGGTTTGGAATACTTCAACGCCATGGTAAAATTTCGTTACTAACACTTAATTCGGGCCCGTGATTCTTTACAATTGAGGGCCTACCATTGAGTTCGAAAATACTCCTGAGATTGGTTGTTACTCACATTTGGACTGACGTTAAACTAGAATACCTTATAGAGACCTGTTAAAACATATACTCATACTTATCCACATACACAAAACACCTGCTATATTATACATATCATTTTACGTAATTTTATACCTTTTAAATATTATATCTTTTCTTGGAGACTTACCGAGCGTAAGTTCGCTGGCGTGCATTCCACCCATTTTTGAATTTTTGGAATGTTCATCAGATAATTTAGAGTCTGGGGAGGTAGATCCAGCTGCAGAGGTCTACGACCAGATTGCCACCCAAGCCGACCTGTACATTTCCTGTTCAGTTTATTTTTCAGTACCGGTATGCCACTTGTTTCAGCTTTTCTTGTTATTTATATTTGTTTTCTTTTTCAGAACATCTATTTATGTAATTAAAGTTTGTGGAATGAATATGAATGAAGCAGTTGTTGAAAAATTCAAGTTTTTATTATTCTTGCTCTGTATATAATTGCTTATTTACGCTTAATATATTTATTTTAAAAAATGATCTTCTTAACATAAATATGTTGCAGGCTTATCACGTGACCGTTACCGTCCATTGGGAAGCAAGGCGTTACACTATCTCTCCTTGATATTCTCATCCCGAACTAAAACCTTCTGATTTTTATCTTTGACACAATCCACCGTACACAAGTCTCTGGTTTTCCTCTCCCTCATTCGAGCTGTATATATCATTTTCAGTCTCCTTGGTGTCCAACTTCTCGTACACCTCTTTGTAGACCTCAGTATTGGCTCCCCGAACAGTTTTCTTAGGCTCCTTTTTAACTATCTTATACTTCTCAAATCTCTCTACATTTTTACTTTTCTTCAAATCTCTATAAGAATCCATCTTGATTTTAATAGCAGGTTTTATTTGTTCATTCCACTATGGTGTGTTCTTAAATGGTGGAGGACCACCCCTTGACTAATCAAGTAGATCTCTAACTACACTCTTAAATGGTGGAGGCCATTTTATTTCATATTGTGTCTGAATCTTATTCGGACTTCCAATCAACCCCTTGAATTACATGATATACAAAAGCTTCTTTGTTACCTTCCTTCAGTTGCCACAACTTAATTCTAAGCTCTACCTTACGTATGATCTTCATAGACCCTCTTCTAAACCGAACATCTAGAACTAAAAGTTTATATTGAATAATTACACTTTCACTTGGTACTACCTTACAATCGATATACTAGTCAAAAAATATTCTATTTGACTAGCACTCGATCCACTTTTAGAGGTGATCAAG
Source organism: Agapanthus africanus (assembly GCA_030015575.1). Classification (NCBI taxonomy): domain Eukaryota; kingdom Viridiplantae; phylum Streptophyta; class Magnoliopsida; order Asparagales; family Amaryllidaceae; genus Agapanthus; species Agapanthus africanus. The sequence continues at coordinate 464,210,826 of JASDDO010000018.1, read as the reverse complement.
TGAGACTCTGTTTTTCCGAACAAAGTATTTACCAAAATCAAGTCATAACAGGGCAAAATCTTCACGTCAGCATTGAGCAATAGCACAGTAGATGTGGCACTTCAATCTCAGGGGAGGGCAGGTGTTCGATCCCTCCATTGGAAGTGGCCATATTTTATTGCTTCCGAGGAAAATCCATGGGTCCTCTACGCACGTGCGCGCTTGTGTGATGTGTGTTTGTGTGTGATTTGTGTGTGGATGAGTTGTGTGTATTGTATTCATAGGTTAGGACCTACGGGCCAGCTCCTGAAAAGCCCCAATTAATTTCATAATTTCCTCTTATGTCTTCATTAAGCACTTGCATGTCCATCATTAATCATTAATAAACTGGGGTTTTTGAAGAAGTTTCCGCCTAAAAAGAGAATATTCTTTCAAAACATTATTTTTTGAACTTCCTAAAGTACCCTTAATTTTAAAACATTCTACAATTTGGTCATTTATTTGGATTTTTTATTTAGTGTTGGGCTAAGATGATTTTTGTAATTCTATGGATTCTTATAGCAAGATACAAATATATTGATAGTATTGTATATGACCTTTAATTCTTCTATTTTCATTTAAATATTTTAAAGAAAATAAATTGACTCCGAGCACAATAAAAAATTCGTATGCTTTTTCATTTTCGAAGTTATTCAAAAAAATTTTTGTCCCCTTTCCTTAATCAAGGCAAGAAGTTCATATTTTTGATTAAAAAAATGTGAAATTATTGATGAATTTAATTTTTCTTCAGAATTTGATTATATAGTATGTTATAATCAACGATGCTTAAAGTCCTTTTTACTAAAGATGCAGTAAAAATAACCATCTTTAGCCACTCCGCCCTCTCTCCCTCCACCTCTCAACTTGCCCTTGACCTCCCCCCTAAATCCCCTTGATCCCGCCACTCAAGTCCTCCCCGTCCCCCTATGCCGACTCCTCCCCTCCCTCCACCTCCTCCTCTACCCCGACTCTCTCATTCCCACGTCTCTTTCTCCCTCCACCACAAGACCGCTAATAAAGTTCATTGCAAGTAATTCAGTGGTGCATGTAACAACATAAAAAACAACATCATTAATAATCTATCATCCCAAACTTTTGAGGTCGGTTATATAAATCCTTCCTTTTCATTCTGCTCTGTCAAGGACCATTTCGATGCATGTACAGTATATATATACTCAAAATAATTTCAATTCGTCAGTTATATCAATGAAAAATGTTAATAACAAAAAGAATGACATAATAGCCCCATAACAATCCCAATTAGCTAGATATATATCTTAAACTGCAGCTTACTTCTGACAAGCAACAAACCAATACAATGCCAAAAGGTAATCCTGCTTCACAGAACACAGGTTTATACCAAAAGCCAAAGAACAAAAATTTTAAAACTAAAAGAGAGAAAAACCAAGCAACGGTAAGTAATTTATCTTTATTCGACCATTGGAATATTGAACCAATGACCTCACACTTCAGAGAGGAAAGCTTTTTTATTGCCAGAGCTAAGGAGAAGTGCTTCAGCTAAATATCGGTTGAACCAGGAGCAAAGTGATGTTATCTTTCATAGTTGTGTCGGAGTGAGTGTATGAATCATAATCCTTGTATATTGTTTCCAACACTCGAGCAAGATTCACGACTCTCATGACAAGATGCGTCGAGATTCCATTCCCATCAAGGCATCCTTGGTTTAGTTCTTTCCATGCATTTTCGTTCATCTCCCGGAGTTTCCGGCATGCTTCGACCAGAGACACGTCATGCTCTTTCATATAGCACTGGATTGATGAGGCAACATGCTCTCTCTTTTTGTTCAAGCTTCAAAATTCAAAGTAAATTAATGTAAATTAACAGCTTAAGTTTCATTAAAATACCATGGATTTTTAAACCAATAATAAAAGCATTAAAATCAAGTCAATTGAAAATATATATTATATATAATATAGATTTCAACAATTCTTAATTTAACACCATAAGTTGTTGTCCCTAACTATGTAAAGAACTGTGAATTGAAAATTGGCATTTTACAGTAATTTGAAAGACTTCAGAAATTCACAGACCTTGCAACCAAGTGTCACGAAATTTGTTTGCAATTTATAAAGCTTGACGCATTTAAATTTATCTGGAAAATGATGGAATTTCTTGGTATTTTAGTGAAATTTAATCTAAAATTAAATAGAAACTAGCGGGCTACAAATGTATATTACCTCATTAGATACAACATCATCCATGAGCCTACATAATATAGTTGCAGCTTCCAAAACTTTTGGGTAACTAAGGATCCACTCGAACGCTTGCTTGGTCGCAACTTTGCCCATACCGAGAAAAGAAGTACAAGCCAACGTAGGGTAGGCAGTGGTATGGCGAGCAACCGATAGATACTCTTCTAATGGAGGAACATACTTTGCATCTCTCCATTCCGCCTCCTTAAACCAAGCTTTCGCCGTGCTTTTAATCTGTTATGTGATTTTAAATAAAAAATTTAAGTATCATTTTAAGTGCTCATATATTTTATTTTATTTTTTTAAAACTTTATGATATTTAATATTAAGTTTCGATAGTTAGAGCTTACTGCTTCTTTAAAGTAGCGGACACGATAAGATACTTGGTCCGCTGCCAACTCGTTCTCCAAGTCCTTGACCATATCATAGAAATGAAGATATTGGAGCTTTAGGCACTCATTCATTTGATCAACCCCAGCTAAATCCCACCTGCATATGAGATGAAAATAACAAAAATGACTAAATATTCTTTTTCCCTTGAAGAAACTCAAATCTTTTAACTCTATACAACTCAGACTGTTTTGTAAATTCACTTGGTATATTTATGATTTTCCGCACAGAGTGCGGGGTGGGTGTTTTGGCAAATTACAAATTACTTGAGGGGGGATAATTGTTAGAGGGGTAAACTAATGGGGAGATTTGTGCAGTTAATTAACCATACCCTAAAAACAAATCTTAAAGTTAAATCTAAACTTAAAATTCTTAGAGCTAGCCACAAATTATCATACCTTTGGAGCGATTCCGTGTGAACTCGTACCTCCTCCTGTGTACCATACACATCATATATATCGTCGATGAGAGAGAATTGGAAAGTCACCTTCGTCATCATAATTCTAGCTCTCGAGAAATGAGGCTCAAAATATACACCAAGTATCCAAAAGTAACATTCCACCACTCGATCCCTTGCGAAGATGAGCTTTTCTGCAAGCCCTGATTCTATCCACCACCTAAGCGGCAAAATCGATCATAATATCAAATATTAGTTTCTTAACTTAAATTAATAATGGATGAATCACACGGAACCTGATGATGCTCAATATTGGCGACCTTTCAGATCAGGACACGTGGCAGAAGACGTGTCCCAGAACTCAGAAGAGAGGGCCCACAGGAGCCGATCAGGCCCGACCTACAAGCACAAAGCTGGCTCACCTCAGGGCCCTTGCAAATTGGCGTCCTCGGTCTCTCAGCTCGCCTCCGAGCTACCGCAGGACCAAGATACCTCGGCCCTCTCGCTCGTTCCCGAGCTCTCCCAGCGAGACCATCTTTCTCGGTCCCTCCGACCGACCAACTCCACCACTCACAGGCGTAACCGCCGCTCCGCGAATCTCGCCACGCGCGGATTTTACACCAGCAACGTCCCACGTTCCATACCATCACGATCCCATTAATGGGCGATCCGCTCTCTACACGGGCGTGACGTCGGGAGCGTAACTGTTTGCGAGATCCTCGCGCCTACTGCTGAATGCCACCACCGCTATATAAACCCCCATCACAAAGGGGTCAAGTAAGCAATTTTTTACACTTTTATGCCGTTACTCTGCTCGGATCTCATCACTAACTTGAGCGTCGGAGGGTCCTTGGTGGTACCAAACCATCCCGGGACTTCTTTGCAGGTACTCGGCAACACCTCCCTCACCTCACCTTTTCCTCCAAAGACCCATTGAGACTCGCACGCGAAGGAAGATAACCAACTAAGTCCACTGCGAGATCAGCGGAAGACAACATCTGACGGAGGCCCGAAAAGGAGCTCTATCAGTTGGCGCCGTCTGTAGGAAACAAAACTCCACAAAAAAACAAAGTTGACATTCCGATCTCCATCCCCATGGCAAACGATCACCCTGAAAATCCAGATACCAGTCGCCGTCTCCCCCTCACCAGAGGCGCGGGTGAACCTCCTCCGGCGACCGTCATCAACGCCCTCGCCGGCCGAATAGACCGACACCCCCTTTCTTGACGGGGTCGCACAGAGGGGGCTCGCCACGGCGGCTCGAGGGCCACCTCGCCTAAGGATCTAAGCCCTCACTAAGAGGCAGCCCAGCAGCTACCCTACTCGGCTATCCCTGGCGGGTAGCTTCCCTACCGCAACGCCAGGGATCAGAAAGTCCTCCCAGAGGCAGTCGAGCCCGAGGATCCCTCGCTCGGCTATCCATGGCGGATAGCTTCCCTACTGCAACGCCGGGGATCAGGAAGTCCTCCCAGAGGCAGTCGAGCCCGAGGATCCCTTGCCCGGCTATCCTTGGCACGTAGTTTCCCTACCGCAACGCCAGGGATCAGAAAGTCCTCCCAGAGGCAGTCGAGCCCGAGGATCCCTCGCTCGGCTATCCCTGGCGGGTAGCTTCCCTACCGCAACGCCAGGGATCAGAAAGTCCTCCCAGAAGCAGTCGAGCCCGAGGATCCCTCGCTCGGCTATCCCCCGGGGGTAGCTTCCCTACCACAACGCCAGGGATCAGAAAGTCCTCCCAAAGGCAGTCGAGCCCGAGGATCCCTCGCTCGGCTATCCTTGGCGGGTAGCTTCTCTACCGCAACGCCAGAGATCAGAAAGTCCTCCTAGAGGCAGTCGAGCCCAAGAATCTCTCGCTCGGCTATCCCTGGCGGGTAGCTTCCCTACCGCAACGCCAGGGATCAGAAAGCCCTCCCAGAGGCAGTCGAGCCCAAGGATCCCTCGCTCGGCTATCCTTCAGGACAAAAACCCTCGCCAAGAGGCACCGGGCAGTAACCCTGCCCGGCCAAAGGTCCTTGGTAGGCTTCTTACAGCCCTATAGCACTTCCCGTGCCAAGAACCAAAGTCCTCCCAGAGGCAGTCGGGTCCTTGCTCGGCTATCCCCGGCTGGTAGCTTCTTACCACAACCGACAGGGATCAAAGTCCTCGCCAAGAGGCACTGGGCAGAAACCCTTCTCGGTCCCCGTCCTGAAGGATCAAAAGCCCTTGCAAGAGGCAACCGAGCAGCTGCCCTGCTCGGTCATCTCCGGCTGGTAGCTTCCCTACCGCAACGCCAGGGAGCAGAAAGTCCTCCCAGAGGCAGTCGAGCCCGAGGATCCCTGGCTCAACTAGCCCTGGCGGGTAGCTTCCCTACCGCAACGCCAGGGATCAGAAAGTCCTCCCAGAGGAAGTCGAGCCCGAGGATCCCTCGCTCGGCTATCCCTGGCGGGTAGCTTCCCTACCGCAACGCCAGGGATCAGAAAGTCCCCCCAGAGGCAGTCGAGCCCGAGAATCCCTCGCTCGGCTATCCTTGGCGGGTAGCTTCCCTACCGCAATGCCAGGGATCAGAAAGTCCTCCCAGAGGTAGTCAAGCCCGAGGATCCCTCGCTCGGCTATCCATGGCGGGTAGCTTCCCTACCGCAACGCCAGGGATCAGAAAGCCCTCCCAGAGGCAGTCGAGCCCGAGGATCCCTCGCTCGGCTATCCTTCAAGACAAAAGCCCTCGCCAAGAGGCACCGGGCAGTAACCCTACCCGGCTAAGGGTCCTTGGTAGGCTTCTTACAGCCCTATAGCACTTCCCGCGCCAAGAACCAAATCCTCCCAGAGGCAGTCGGGTCCTTGCTCGGCTATCCCCGGCTGGTAGCTTCCTACCACAACCGACAGGGATCAAAGTCCTCGCCAAGAGGCACTGGGCAGCAACCCTGCTCGGTCCCTGTCCTGAAGGATCAAAAGCCCTCGCAAGAGAGAACCGAGCAGCTGCCCTGCTCGGTCATCTTCGGCTGGTAGCTTCCCTACCGCAACACCAGGGATCAGAAAGTCCTCCCAGAGGCTGTCGAGCCCAAGGATCCCTCGCTCGGCTATCCGTGGCGGGTAGCTTCCCTACCGCAATGCCAGGGATCAGAAAGCCCTCGCCAAGAGGCGCCGCGCAGCTACCCTGCTCGGCCATCCTTCGCAGGCCTCCCACGTCCCCTTCGACGCTGATGGTCTGAAGCCCTCATCGCGAGGCCGTCGAGTTCCTTCTGCTCGGTGCATCCCCAGCGGACATCCTCCTGCCCATCAGACGCTGAGGATCTCAAGCCCTCACCGCGAGGCCACCGAGTTCCTTCTGCTCGGCGCATCCCCAGTGGACATCCTCCTGCCCATCAGATGCTGAGGATCTCAAGCCCTCACCGCGAGGCCCCCGAGTTCCTTCTGCTCGGCGCATCCCCAGCGGGCATCCTCCTGCCCATCAGATGCTGAGGATCTCAAGCCCTCACCGTGAGGCCGCCGAGTTCCTTCCTGCTCGGCGCATCCCCAGCGGGCATCCTCCTGCCCATCAGATGCCGAGGATCTCAAGCCCTCATCGTGAGGCCGCCGAGTTCCTTCCTGCTCAGCGCATCCCAGCGGGCATCCTCCTGCCCATCAGACGCTGATGGTCTGAAGCCCTCATCGCGAGGCCATCGAGTTCCTTCCTGCTCGGCGCATCCCCAGCGGGCATCCTCCTGCCCAACAGACGCTGATGGTCTGAAGCCTTCATCGCGAGGCCGCCGAGTTCCTTCCTGCTCGGCGCATCCCCAGCGGGCATCCTCCTGCCCATCAGACGCTGATGGTATGAAGCCCTCATTGTGATGCCGTCGAGTTTCTTCCTGCTCAGCGCATCCCCAGCGGGCATCCTCCTGCCTAACAGACGCTGATGGTCTGAAGCCCTCATCGTGAGGCCACCGAGTTCCTTCCTGCTCGGCGCATCCCCAGCGGGCATCCTCCTGCCCATCAGATGCTGAGGATCTCAAGCCCTCATCGTGAGGCCGCCGAGTTCCTTCCTGCTCGGCGCATCCCAGCGGGCATCCTCCTGCCCATCAGACGCTGATGGTCTGAAACCCTCATCGCAAGGCCACCGAGTTCCTTCCTGCTCGGCGCATCCCCAGCGGGCGTCCTCCTGCCCATCAAACGCTGAGGATCTGAAGCCCTCTTCACGAGGCCGCCGAGCCCTTTCCTACTCGGCGCATCCCGGCGGGTAGCTTCCTACCCAACAAAGACAAGGATCAAAGTCCTTCCAGACTCGACTATCCCTGGCCGGTAGGTTCCCTACTCGCAATGCCAGGGGTCAAGACCCTCGCCAAGATCAACCGAGCAGCTTCCCTATTCGGTCATCCCCAGCAGGCATCCTCCTGCCCAACAGACGCTGCGGGTTTGTAGCCCTCATAACGAGGCCACTGAGCCCATCACATGCAGCGGATCCGAAGCCCCAACAAGAGACATCAGGTCTATCCAAGTCTGAGTAATCCCCTCTCGACTTCGGGGCCATGGAGATGCCTCCTCCTCAGCAGCGCTTGTCACACTCGGCAAGTGATCGAAATCAACTCGACGACCGATCGCTCCAAACTGGGATGTGCCCCATCAGTCCACAGGTCTTCACACGTCGCGTCGGCCAACCGGCACTCGACACGTGGACCGTCACTTCAGTGGCAGGACGCTCGAACCGGCGCACTTTCCCTAAATGCAGAGATCTACCCCCGATAAGCTGGCAGAAAAGACACCTGACAGCCCGGGGACGCGTCCCGACGAAACCTTAGGAAGGAGCTTACCCCAGACGGCCCGGCAGTCCGCTCTTGACCCGACCCACTAGATGGTCGGGACAAGAGTGGGGGACTAATGATGATGCTCAATATTGGAGACCTTTCAGATCAGGACACGTGGCAGATGACATGTCCCAGAACTCAGAAGAGAGGGCCCACAGGGGCTGATCAGGCCCGACCTACAAGAACAAAGCTGGCTCACCTCAGGGCCCTTGCAAATTGGCCTCCTCGGTCTTTCAGCTCGCCTCCGAGCTACCGCAGGACCAAGATACCTCAGCCATGTTTACCCCAATCAGAGCAAAGCTCTGTTCAAATTCCAAGGCGGGAAACGAAGCAAAGCTTCTGTTTCCCCCAATCAGAGCAAAGCTCTGCTTTGAAAATTAAAGTGAAAGTTAAAAGTTAAAATAAATGAAGCAACGTTTCAGCTGACTTGCGCTCTGCGCTGCGCGATACGTGGCGGCGCAGTTGCGCTGCGCTCTGCGCTGCGCGACACGTGGCGGCGCAGTTGCGCTGCGTTGTGCGCTGCGCGACACGTGTCAAGCGCTGGGGCATCTACGCCAAACAGAATTAAAAATTTTAGAAAAAAAAATCTTTTTGTTCTTGTTAAAACAAGAAGATTGTCTTCTGTAAAACAGAAGCCCTTGGATCAAAGATCCAATGGTGGGGAAAATTCCCCAAATCACTCAGAGAATGCTCTCGTTAACAAATTTAACAAACTTATGGGCACTATATAAAGGCCCCTAGACCCCAATTCAAAAAAAAAAGATGATCAACATCGACATCATCATCAATATTGTGAGAGATCAAGAACTTCAAAAACAAAGAGAACTCTGAAGAAAATTCAAGAAAAAAGGTAAAAACCTTTATAAAAAAAGAAGAATTTCTTCTAATAGATCATTGATCTAAGAACAAGATCAATGATCTTCAATAAAAAACGAATAATAATAGTGCCTTGCACTTTTTATGAGCCACTGGTTCTCTGAAAACAAGAAAAAACAAGAAAAACTTGTTTTCTCTGATCTAAATTGGATCAAGAAATTAAACAGTGCCCTGCACTTGTAAAAATTGCACTGTTGCGCTCTTGGGTTGGCGCAAGCCACCAGAGAGCGCCACGTGTCAGCACCTGAACCACTTGCGCTATGCGTTTGGCGCAACTCACCAGAGCGCGCCACGTGTCAGCAGCGCAACAGCACAGCGCACTGGCGCAGCGCACTGCGCTTGCGTGACACGTGTCATCACCACAAGCGCTTGCGCTCAGTGATTGGTGAAAAGCGCCTGACAAATGCACTGCATTGTTTACTGAAGGGCCAGGCCCAAATCAAAAAGGCATAATAGGCCAAAATAAATTGCAATGCAATAAAAGGGCAGGGCCCAAACAAAATTGATGCTCTGCATCATTTATAAAAGAGCAGAGCCCAAACAAAATAAGAAATGCAGTGCATTATTAAACAGGGGCAAAGCCGTAGCACAGGCCTAATAGGCCAAAAATAAAAACGTTGAATATTTTCAACTGGACTTAGCCCAATCATGGCCGTAAGTCCTCAAATTAAATTGACTGGGCAAGACTGCTCTCTTAAATCAATATACAGTTGGTTCAAGGGTACATCTCTGAACTCCTCTGACACCTATCGTTGTAATCCTTCAACGACGTTAAGGAGGTGACGGGTCCCGACAACCACACATCGATACGGACTGCGAGGTCCCTAAACTCGTGGACCGAAACGTCCTTAAACTAATATTCGTCCCAAAATGGGAATGTTGGACCGAAATGTCCTTAAACTAATGTTCGTCCCCAAATGGGAATGATGGACCACCATGTCCCTAAACTGGAAATCGACCACAACGTCATTAAACTAAACAATAGAGCCAATTGCTCTCTTGTCGGATCTAAATGATCCCGTTAAGTTGATCTTAGTCTGGAGATTAGGCTAACGTATCCTTAACAAAAGTTTAAGTTGATCTTAGCCTCAATATGGCTAACGTATCCTTAAACTAAAACACCAAACCCAAATTTAAGTAAATATGAATTTGGACTAATCCACGTCCTACGGGAGACGGCATCACTTAGTCTCCGTATACAATCCTCGGGCAACCACAAATAAAACAAACACCCACGACACGAAGTGAACATCTGGAGAAGGAGAAAGTGGCTACCGCGATGCGGTAGTGTAATTAACTGCAGGGGCTTGCGCCTGCAGGGAAGAGCATCCCCACAATCAAAAACCCCTCAAGCGAGGGGGAATCTGACGAAGTCTGCTACATCGGCCGCATCCGTCTAAACCTCCGATACACGGTGCCATAAATCAACTTGGCATCTTCGGAGTGGTGGACGGATAAAACCAAATAGCATCTGCCCCGAATTTCAGGCAAGACGTTCACCGCGTCTCCGCCGCATCATTCGGAGGGGAACAGATTCTGGCACGTCCGGTGGGACCTTTTCCTCTTTCTACTCCACACTTCGTGTGTCGTCTTCGCGAACGAATCGCGGTTTGTTAATGGTTGCCTTTGGATTTCAAGTTACTAAGATTTGGTCTTTTTCCTGGCGCAGAAATCAAGTATCAATGGCCTCAAATTGCTCGAACTGCTCAAAGTGCCAATACAACCGATGCTCCGCCTCACCTGGAGGCGTAGCATATGGGCCTCAAGCGGCCTCCGTCCTTACTATGCCTATGGAGCAAGTGACTCAGGCTACCACGGGCCTGTTCTTCGGAACCATGATCCCTCCGGCAAGCTTCACCATCCCTGGGCCCGCACCGGAAGCTTCAAGAAAGTCGGTCTTCAATCGACTTGCTACTCCCACGGCCCCTCTCAACGGGTCGTCCAATTCTTCAGTCTTCACCAGGCTGAGCTCGAGCACCAAAGGGCCTATTAAGAAGCCCATAACACCTGAGGCGGTCATCCCAAAGAAAACGGCTGCTCCCAAAGTCGCCAAGGCGGTTTCTCCTGTCAAAGAGTCAGTCTTTATAAGACTGACTATTTCCACTCCCGCTCAGAAATCTACTTTTGACCGCTTGGATACAACTCCTCAACGGACGTCAGTCTTCAAGAGGCTGACACCGGCAACAGTCCCTCGCCTGAACAGGGGGCAAGAAGAAGCCGTCTCTGAACCAATACCGACAACTCGTCGCGCCCGACGACGCCACTGGCACCGGATAAGGAAGACCGGGGGCAACTCCCCCTCTGGGATAACTCCACCAGCTCCAACGGTGGAAATTAATGCTGTTGTACCAACTGGGAACAGCTTTGAGCTGCTGAATTGGGTACGCAGAAACTCGCCAACTGCGGTGCTCAAAAGTCTCCTCCACAGGTAGAGATCGCCATGGAAGCAGAAAAGCCGAAGCAGTCTCCTCAATCGCTGTCCTCCAGGATCTACAAGACATGGCGACGGGTCCGAGAATCTGTGATTGATCCTAATTTCTCTCGCCAACATAAGAAGTCGAAAGGTCGGCAAGAAGAAAATCCCCCGGTCAAGCAACGAAAGGTGACGACCACTTGGGTGCCCAAAGCAACGGCCCCCTCAACTTCAACGGCCCATAAGAGAAGAAGGCCGGAGAAAGTCCTTATGCCGACGGCGAATATCAAAGGTGGTGAACCCAAACGCCCTAAGTCCAGGGCATCATAGTTCATACCGTCTACATGGCGTCCGGTAAGGAGGACAGTCGCATATCCACAGGTCATAGACCGCTTACGCGATCGGTGACCAAAGCGCAGCAGCAGCAGAAGCTCCAAGAGATGATGAACGCGATGGACGCACTTACTGGGCCAAAAGAAAACCCTGAAACGCCCTCGGATGAACGCTAGGAGCAAGAAACTGACGCTGAATTCCTTCGTCGGATATTGGAGAAGAAGGATAAAGAGGCTGCTGAACAAGCAGCCAACATAAAGCGTATGGGCCTCCTGTTCCAAGACATGGTGGGGATGATGATCCAACAAGATCCTCCGGCCGAAGATCCCCCGATCATCCTTGAAGACGATGGGGGAGAAACGTCAAATCCTCCGCCAGCTCTGTCAACAGCCAAGGAGGAGACAATCTCCAAAGCTGACTTGGACGAGTACATAGCCCAACAAATATGGCTTCATCATGCGACTGAAGCAGCCGGTCGGGCCGTAAAAACAGGACGACCATATCCGAGTTGGTACGATCAAATCAAGTATCCGCCAGGCTATACCATACCCAAATTCCATGTCTACAAGGGGACAGGCAATCCCCACCAGCATGTTGCCCAGTTCAGGGCACTCTGCGGCAACACCGGCGGTGATGACAAACTGTTGCTTTGCCAGTTCGTCGGCAGCTTGCCAGATACAGCGTTCGAGTGGTATTCTGAGCTCCCGAACGACTCTATCAAGTCCTTCGCGGAGATGGAACTGTTGTTTACCCAGCGTTTTGCAAGCGCCAGTGAACGCACCCCGATGACAGCACTGATTAACGCCAGGGTGAAGCCAGGCGAGACATGGGTCCAATATGCTATACGGTGGCGAAACTTATGGTCAAAATGCGAGCAACGCATTGAAGAAGCTCCTGCAGTGGGTATGTTTGTGGGAACCCTTGATCCGCAAGCAACCATCTCGTAATTTATGATGTTCTTCAAGCCGACTACCTTCCAGGCCCTGATCGACAAGCTAGCGCAAATGGATCAGATGGGCCATAGACCCCCTCTTCCAAAGCCCGACTCCCGAAATGAAAAGGGGAAGGGGAAAGCGATCGTTATCGCTAATGCTCAACAACAGCCGAGCAACTCGAAGCCGGTCGTTCGTCAAAATAATATGCGTCCGCAAGTACCCCTTGAGGAGAGGCTAGGACGTCCTTACTCATTTCCCCGAGATAAAACGAGAAGATTATTCGAGCTGGTGTTGCGCAATCGACTCATAAATCTGCCGGAGCCAAAACGTCCGTCGCAACCAAATGATGTCAATGAGCCCAACTACTGTCCTTATCACCGAGTACTGGGTCATCCGATCGAAGATTGCTACGTCTTCAAAAATTGGCTTGAAGACCAGTACTAACATGGCAAATTCGCGTTATCCGATAGATGGAAGGTGAATCCGCCGCAACCTCACGCCTCTAAAAGGATGAATATGCCGGGGGCAACGTGCTCTCTCGTCGAAGAAGCCCCATGGGAGGTTGTGCTGTCAGCCAAGACAAAGAGGATGTTGAACGATCTTCGAACATGCCCAGCGATCGAGTGGAAGAACCCGTTGGAACCTCAGATCATTGAAGGGATGTTGAAGTCGCGTCCAACCCCAAAGACCAATGGTGGTGGCCCAAGCGCTCACAACCAGCCGTCAAAATCTTCAAAGAAGAAGAAGAAGAAATCCAAGAAGCCCGTGAAGCCTGCGACAAGCTCACGGACTTACAAAATCAAATTGACGCGCTGGAGGAATACAACCAGAAAGCACGGACTCCCATCACGCTCCAGGAGTTCCTCAACCACGTCTTTCAAGAGGAAGATGAAGGAGAGAGTTCGTCGGATGAATCCGAGGAAAACGTGGCGAGCTGTCATATGGTTTCCCATTCGTTTACAGACGATGAGGAAATTCCTTGCGCTGAGAAGCTGGGGGCGGACCCTGAACCAGAAATTCTACGGCCGTCAGATGAGATGATCGATGCCTTCCTGAATGAGATTCGTCTGGAAGTTAAAGCCAATCAAGAGCGTGAGATGGCCATACTGGAAGGAGACAAACACCGCCGATTGGACGAAAGAGTCGAGGCATTCCCATCAAATCAAAAGTCATCCGCTGCCGATGAAAACAAATTCAAGATGAGGAAAAGGTTTTCTAAAGCCATATCAATGGGAATGAAGCTACCACCCTCTGAAGAAAACACTCTCGGTGGAATAGAGATGTATCCTAATTATTGCCTATATCATCAGAAGATCGCACACGCTACTGAAGACTGCGACTCCTTTAAGTGTTGGTGGCAAGGGTATGTCACTCACAGGCATTACGTCAACAGAACAAAGCGGGAAGCTCGTAGACAACGAAAAAATACGATAGATGCGCATAAAAGAGTCGCCAGCAATTGCCACAGGGACGAGCCCGGGGGATCACGAGTTCTCACCTTTGGGAACGACCCCGATGAAGAAACAACCTTCAACTCTCTCTTCAAGGAATCCATCTCTGAAGCATTGAAGAATTATGAGAACGTTCATCCGTGCAAGGGCATATTACCCAGAAAGAATCTCGGACCCGCGAACGACGGAGCGAACAAAAAGGATAAAGGAAAGGGAAAAATGACCTTCATCGCCAACACTCAACAACAGCCGAGCAACTCAAAATCGATTGTTCGCCAAAACAACATGCGTCCACGCCCATCACTCTAGGAAAGACTGGGACGTCCTTACTCGTTTCCCCAGGATAAAAGGAGGAAACTGTTTGAACTGGCAGTGCACAACAGATTCATCAATCTGCCGAATCCGAAACGTCTGCTACAGCCAGGAGATGTCAACAATCCTAATTACTGCCCCTACCATTGAGAAGTAAGTCATCCGATTGAAAATTGCTTCGTCTTCAAAAACTGGGTTGAAGACCAATACCAACAAGGCAAACTCGCGCTGTCCGAAAAATGGAAGGTGAGCCCGCCACAACCACATGCTCCAAAAAAGATGGATATGCCGGGGGCATCATGCTCAGTCATAGAGAAAGCCCCATAGACCGAAAAGTCAATAAACTAGATATTCGCCTCAAATACGGCGACATCGAACCGAAACGTCCTTCAACTAATGATGGACCGCAATGTCCTAAGACTTTCAAACGACCGAAACGTCTTTAAACTACTACCGTAGCATTCTCAGGCGAACGAGATAAAAAAATATAAAGAATAAAAAAATAATTAAAAAAAACGGTATGTCCATAAGCGAAATGGGCACGGATGAAAACCCGAAAGGGCTCCGTGAGTAAAAACAGCAGAGCTACTGGCGAGTGTTCGTGAAAACTCGAAAGGGCGGGACCTTGTTAAAAAAAAACAAAAAAAAACGGTATTGTTCCCCTCCGAATGGCGGCGTGCAGGACTGCGAAGCCCTGGCGCTGAGATTCGGGGCAGATGCTATATGGTTTTACCCGTCTACCTCTCCGAAGATGCCAAATTGATTTATGGCGCCGTGTATCGAAGGTTTAGACGGATGCGGCCGATGTAGCAGACTTTGTCAGATTCCCCCTAGCTTGAGAGGTTTTTGATTGTGGGGACGCTCTTCCCTGCAGGCGCAAGCCCCTGCAGTTAATTACGCTACCGCCTCACGGTAGCCACTTTCTCCTTCTCCAGAATTTCACTTCGTGTCGTATGTGTTTGTTTCGTTTGTGGTTGCCCGAGGATTGTATACGGAGACTGAGTAATGCCGTCGCCCGTAGGACGTGGATTAGTCCAAATCCGTATTTATTTAGATTTGGGTTTGGTGTTTTAGTTTAAGGATGCGTTAGTCGCGTTGCGGCTAAGATCAACTTAAACGTGATTCGTTTAATATATGGTCGTCGAGACTCGTCACCTCTCTGACGTCGTTGAAGGATTACAACGATAAGTGTCAGAGGAGTTCAGAGGTGTACCCTCGAACCGAAGTTGATTTAGGATTTTGTATTCCATTTGAATGTTTAAGGATACGTTAGTCATGTTTGGGGCTAAGATCAACTTAAACGGGACCGTTTAGACCCGGCAAAAGAGCATTTGGAAGCTCTATTGTTCCAGTTTTAAGGACGTAGTGGTCCATAGGTAGTTTAAGGACGTTGCGATCAATATTCCAGTTTAGAGACGTGGTGGTCCATTATTAGTTTAAGGACGTTTCGGTCCAACGCCAGTTTAGGGACGTAGTGGTCCGTTATTAGTTTAGGGACGTTTCGGTCCGATATTAGTTTAGGGACGTTTCGGTCCAATATTCCCATTTAGGGACGAATATTAGTTTAAGGACGTCTCGGTCCACGAGTTTAAAGACCCCGCAGTCCATATCGATGTGTGGTCATTGGGACCCGTCACCTCTTTGACGTCGTTGAGGAATTACAACGATGGATGTCAAAGGAGTTCGGAGATGTACCCTCAAACCGGACGTGAATTGATTTAGGAGGAGCAATCTTTCTTAGTCAATTTAATTTAAGGACTTACGGCCAAAATTGGGCTAAGTCCAGTTGAGAATATTCAACGTTCCGTTTACATTTGGCCTGTTAGGCCTTTTACTAGGGCTGCTCATTTATTTTGGGCTTTGCTCAAATAAAGTATCAATTTAAATGGGGACCTGCCTTTTTATTGCTTTGCAATTTATTTAGACCTGTTAGGTCTTTTTGACTTGGGCCTGGCCCTTCAAGTAATGCATTGCATTTGTACAAAGCACTGAGAATCTTTGTAGATTCAAGAAGTGCAAAGCACTTTTTATCCCTTGATCTAAATTTGGATCAAAGAAAAACAAGTTTTTTCTTGTTTCAGAGAACCAAAGGTTCATAGCAAGTGCAAGGCGCTATTTTTATTATTTTTATTTTGTTTATTTATTTATTTATTTATTGAAGATCACTGATTTTGTTCTTAGATCAATGATCTATTCCTAAGAGAATTTTCTCTTATTTTAAAGGTTTTTTACCTTTTTTTTTGTATTCTCAAGGAGTTCTCCAGAGTTCTCTTCTCTTCTTTTTTTTTTAGTCTGATCTCCCTCCTTTTGAAATGAGGCCTGGGGTCCTTTTTATAGTGCTCATAAATTAGTTAGATTTGTTACATAAATCTTTTTCTGAGTGATTTGGGGAATTTTCCCCACCGTTGGATCTTTGATCCAAAGGCTCCTGCCTTATACAAGAAAATCTTCTTATTTCAACAAGATTTATTCTGTTTTGCGCAACTCCCCCAGTGAGTGACACGTGTCGCACAATGCAGCGCTTGCGAAACTGCGCTTGCGCAACTGCGCAGACACGTGTCACGCAGCGGTGCACTTGCGCAACAGTGTGCGCTTGCGCAACAGTGCTCGCGCAACCGCGTAGACACGTGTCGCGCAGCGGTGCGCTTGCGCAACAGTGCTCGCGCAACCGCGCAGACACGTGTCGCGCAGCGGTGCGCTTGCGCAACTGAGCGTTGCTTTTGTTTTTTAAAGAGCCTTGCTCTGATTGGAGAAAAACAGAAGCATTGCTTCTTTTCCCACCATGGAATTTGAACAGAGCTTTGCTCTGATTAGGGTAAACAGATGCCCCCCCACCGTTGCGCTTACGTGGCCTCCTAACGTGAGCGCAGCGGTGGCAGACTCCGAACCGTCGCGCCATCTCTTGGAAGCTGAAAAGGGCACTTGATGCCTATAAATAGGACCTTTGGTCTCTTAGATGATTCTCATTTCTAAAATTTTACTTTCAGAACTCGGAGCCCTGCTCTTTATTTTCAAGAACTTTAAGAGTTAAATTCTTAAAACTTTTAGATGAAAATTTTAATTTGGATTAAATTAAATTAAATTAATTTTTATTGATAGAGCCTCGCTCTCAATAGATCCCTGATCCAAAGGAAACCTATTTAGGCTTTCACTTAGAAGAGCTTTGCTCTACAGGTCTTAAAGGGATCTAAAGAGAACTAAAGGGGACCCTACTAGGGTTCCATAGAGCTCTGCTCTCTGAAAGATTTTCCTTGGATTTTCTTAATTCATTAATGGAGCTTTACTCCTACTAAATCATATAGAAGAACTCTTAAGAATTCTTCATGGATCTTGGAACTTAAAGATGGCATTTTATTTCTCAGTGCATTATATCGTTTTGCTTAATCAGTCTTCCCGATAATTCTGTTGATCCTCTTTCACAGGAACAATGAACGCCCACATGTATGCTCTTAACGAGATCATCTCTCATGAGGACATCCGCCGACTTGGCCGCTCTCAAAATCGGGAGTTCACAAACGAGGAGTGTGTTGAAATAATGAGTCGCTTCGACGCATACAATGGTCCACTGCTTCCCCGACGTTCCTCTCTTCTTAAACTTATCGTGGGAGCTATCTGGGAAGCGCTTCCCCTATTTTGTTCCGGCGTGCCGCTTAGGGCATTGGATGCCGCTGAGGACAAGGTGCACTCTGTGTACCTATTGAACTTTATCTCGAAGAAATGGCGGGACAGTCTTATCGACCTCTTGCACGAGGTCTTTCAGCAGTCTGCCATACTCGCTGCTTATCGGAGGGTGGAAGACATCGGAAGGGACCCTGACGCTTGTGCTCGCGAAAGGAAGCACACTAGGATGGTCCGTGAGGCTTGGAAAGTCATAGATAGGGTCGCTTTTGAATTCCTCAATCCATGCCCTGGATCTGAGGTTATTCCATTGTAACTTTCGTTTATTGTTTTTATGACTGTAAGAACTTCGGGCAATATTAATGGAATTTTTTTTTTATCCCAGCTTGTTTTTATTATATATCTTTTGTCCTGAGTCTTTTTGCCCATGCATAAATGAATGTGTCTTGAACGCTTGATCAAATGTAAATCGGATGCTCTTTCTATTGCTTTTCCTCTTTCTCAGCATGTCGTCACAATTAGCAGGTAATAGAGTAAGCTTCTTTATTTCTTCACGACATAGCGAGGGCTTAGGCCGCAGGTTCAGATCTGCTGCCTAAGACTTTTCAACTCTATGAGCCGTGAGGGTCTCATAGAGACTTTTCTCCCTACGGATCGAGAGGATCTCGTAGATGGGTTTTTCTCCTTAGGAATCGTGAGGATTCCTAAGTGTGGTTTTTTCTTGTAAGTCGTAAGGATCCTACAAGAGAATTTTTCCCTCTTACGAGTCGAGAGGACTTGTAAGCGGTTGTTTCCCTCCTTGTCGAAGTTCGACGTTGGAGAGTGAGACCCGTGGATGGTATGCAAGAGACCGTTTTGGGCCAACTTGCGGGGTCCCAATGCTTAGGAAACAGGCTTCTTTTATGCCCACTGCCTAAGGCTTTATCTCACGAGTCGAGCCGCCTCGACAATTTTTCACAAGTCGAGACGAATCGAACGTTTCTCGCAAGAACATCTTAACGTCGCATTTAACCTCTGCTCTTTACGACAGAAGCCCGTTAAGGTTGGTGGTACTTAGGGTTTTGGCCATCGTACCGTCGCATAAGCTGATATAGTCCTCGATAGGCAATCGTGCTGTTCGAGTAGCCCTGCGACTGCCGTGTCTCTGATCCCTTCGGGGGCTGGACAAGACGTCTTCAAGCAATCTTCCTTGGCAGTTTGACCGTCGGAAGAGCAAGCGTTAGGAATTTGCCATGTCGCTTTTTACTTGAGGTTAGGCTTATTTTGGTGAGCCCCGATGAGTCATAACCACTCCGCGTTGGTGTGGGGATGATCTCCGATAGTCTTTCGGGCTTTATATGAGTTGCCGTCAAGACCCTGAAGCTAGGAATTTGGCCTTTGCTTCGTTCGCTGGCATTGCGTCTGCTGTATCGAGACGAATGTTGCGGTGGGAACTAGGGATTTTGCCGTGGCTCCGTTTGTTTGATGACGTTGCGTCTGCTGTGTCGAGACGAACGTTGGGGTGACATCTCGTCTGCTGTATCGAGACGGACGTCGAGGTTGTCTCTAGGTTACTGGTGAACCGCCGAGGTTTGGAACTAGGGATTTTGTCGTGGCTCCATTCGTTTGATGACGTTGCGTCTGCTGTGTCGAGACGAACATTGGGGTGACATCTCGTCTGCTGTATTGAGACGGACGTCGAGGTGGTAACCATTCTGTGCTGGTGCGAGATGATCTCCGATTGTCTTTCCGGTTTTATATGAGTTACCGTCAAGACGCCGAAGCTAGGAATGTGGCCTTCGCTTCGTTTGCTTTGGTGTGTCCCAATCCTGTTGGAGGAAGAATGCTGGGATTGACATTTCGTCTGCTGTATCGAGACGAACGTCAAGGTGGTGACCACTCTGTGCTGGTGCGAGATGATCTCCGATTGTCTTTCCGGTTTTATGTGAGTTACCGTAAAGACGTTGAAGCTAGGAATGTGGCCTTCGCTTCGTTTGCTTTGTCACGTCCGAATCCCTGTTGGAGGAAGAATGCTAGGGTTGACATTTCGTCTGCTGTATCGAGACGAACGTCAAGGTGGTGACCACTCTGTGCTGGTGCGAGATGATCTCCGATTGTCTTTCCGGTTTTATGTGAGTTACCGTAAAGACGTTGAAGCTAGGAATGTGGCCTTCGCTTCGTTTGCTTTGTCATGTCTGAATCCCTGCTGGAGGAAGAACGCTGGGGTGACAACTCGTTTGCTGTATCGAAACGAACGTCGAGGAGGTGACCACTTCATGTGAGATGATCTCCGGTGGTCTTTCAGGCCTTATATGACTTGCTGTTAAGACTTTGAAGCTAGGAATTTGGCTTTCGCTTCATTTGCTCACACTGTGTCTGGTGTATTGAGACGAATGCTGAGGTGGAGCTGGGATTTTGCCATCACTCCGCTTTGTTTCGACCATGGGGTCTTTTGTTAACTTTGCATGTATACCCTGCTGGGCTGCAAAGGAACGCCGTTGTTGACATTGCGTCTACTGTATCGAGACGAATGCTAAGGTGGAGTTGGGATTTTGCCGTTACTCCGCTTTGTTTCGACCGTGAGGTCTTTTGTTGACGTTGCATTTGCCTCCAGCTGGACTGCGGAGGAACGCTGTTGTTGACATGGCGTCTACTGTATCGAGACGAATGCTGAGGACATGGCGTCTACTGTATCGAGACGAATGCTGAGGTGAAGCTGGGATTTTGCCATCGCTCCGCTTGATGGTGTAATATCTGTGTCCTGCTGGAATGGGGAGGCACACTGTTGGTGATCTCTAAGTTGTCGATGTTGACGTCGAGACCCTGAAGCTCGAGATCTTCGTTTGCTTCATTTGTTGACATCGTGTCTGTAATATTGCGACAAATGTTGAGATGGTCTCTAGGTTGTCTATGAACCGTCGAGATTTGGCTTTGCTTTCTGATGGAGCCTGTTGGGAAGGTATGGTTCCCTCTTTATCTGTGCCCCTGAATTGTATACAGGGACCGATGTGATTTCACCTGTAGGGCAAAAAGTTTCATTCTTTCATTTTTTTTAATTCTTTCCGCGATGCTCTATCATTTCAGCTTTTATATCGCGAAGGTCGCGATTGCCCAATCATTTCGGCTATTTTTCGCGGTGCCCAATCATTTCGGCTATTTATTTTATTTTTACTCGCTGCTTTTTTTTTCTTTTGCGAGTTGCCCCATCATTTCGGCTATTTCGCATGCATACATTTTACTTACTGCTTTTTTTTATTGCAAGTTGCCCCATCATTTCGGCTATTTCGTATGCATGTGCGGCTTACTGGCTTTTCGCCGTAAACCTGAAATTGAACACCGATTTTGGCATCAGCACCGCTACAACTGGGATATTGCCAGGAGCGAATCATCATTTGCCTCTGTCGTTGTCGAACAAAGGAGGCTTAGCGACCAGGGTTAAGGTCCTGTCGACTAAGGCTTTTGACTTTATGAGCCGTAAGGGTCTCACAAAGCTATTTCTCCCCACAAGTCGTGAGGATCTTATAGGTGTATTTTCTCCTTAGGAATCGTGAGGGTTCCTAAGTGTATTGTTCCTCTGTAAGTCGTAACGATCCTATAGGAGGGTTTTCTCCTTGTAAGTCGAGAGGATTTACAAGGGTTGTTTACCATGCAAACATATCCCTAGTCTCGGATGGGACTTAGTTAGGGAAATGTTTATTCGCGCCCGTGGATTGTATACAAGGGCCAATATCGGACCACTTGTAGGGCAATGTCGAAAGTTGTGGGGGTTGCTTAAGCACAGGTTTAGGCCTCTGTAACTTAAGACTTTCAAATCCTATGAGCCGTAAGGGTCCCACAAGAGAGTTCTCCTTACGAGTCGTGAGGATTTCGCAAGTGCATTTTCTCCTTAGGAATCGTGGGGATCCCTAAGTGTGTTGTTCCCTTGTGAGTCGTAAGGATCTCACGCAGGTGGTTTCTCCTTACAGGGTCGAGAGGACCCTATAAGTGTTTCTTAACGAGGTTGCGCCCTTTCGGGTTTTCACGAACACTCGCCGGTAGCCCTGCTGTTTTTACTCACGAAGCCCTTTCGGGTTTTCATCCGTGCCCATTTTGCTTCTGGACATACCGTCTTTTATTTTATTTATTTTTTCTTTTTATTCTTTTTTTTAACGAGGTCGCGCCCTTTCGGGTTTTCACGAACACTCGCCGGTAGCCCTGCTGTTTTTACTCACGGAGCCTTTTTGGGTTTTCATCCGTGCCCATTTTGCTTATGGACGTACCGTATTTTTTTTTTACCACGTCAGCCTGAAGATACTGCGGGTTGGGAGTAGTTTAACGACGTTTCGGTCATTTGCAAGTTTTAGGACATTGCGGTCCGCCGTTAGTTTAAGGACGTTTCGGTCCGCCGTTGCCGTATTTGAGGCGAATATCTAGTTTATTGACTTTTCGGTCTATGAGTCCTTCTCCATGAATGAACATGATGCCCCCGGCGTATCCATCTTTTTCGGAGCGTGCGGTTGTGGCGGACTCACCTTCCAGTTCTCAGACAGCGCAAACTTGCCCTGTTGGTATTGGTCTTCATCCCAGTTTTTGAAGACGTAGCAGTCTTCGATCAGGTGACCTACTGTTTGGTGGTAAGGGCAATAATTAGGATTATTAACATCGCCTGGCCGCAACGGACGTTTTGGACCCGGCAGATTGATGAGTCTGTCGCACACTGCCAGCTCGAACAGTCCCCTTGTTTTATCTTGTGGAAACGAGTAAGGACTTTTCAACTTTTCCTGGAGGGGTTGCCGCTTGTTGCTTTGGCAAGCAACCGGTCTAGGGTCATCTGATTGTTGTTGAGCGCTGGCGGCGAGGGCCTTTTTTCCTTTTCTTTTATCCTTTTTGTTCGCTCCGTTGTTTGCGGGGTCGGGATTTTTTCCGAGTAGCATGCGATTGCATGGCTGAATGTTCTCGCAGCTTCTCAATTCCTTTATTTTTGAAATAGATTCCCCGAGGGAAGAGTTGGGGATAGCTTCTTCGTCAGAGTCGCTTCCAAAGGTGATAATTTGTGATCCCTTGAAGTCGGCTATATGACAGTTTGCGGCGGCTCCTTTGCGCTCATATATCGCATTTTTCCGATGTCCACAAGCTTCACACTTTGTCCTGTCGAAGTGTTGCTTTTGAGCGACATACCCTTGCCACCAACAGTTAAAGGACTCGCAGTCTTCGGTAGGATGTATGATCTTCTGATGATATAAACAGAAGTTAGGGTGCGTCTCTACCTCAGAGAAAGAATTTTCTTCAGAGGGCGGTAGCTTCATTCCTACTGATAGAGCTTTGGCGAACCGTTTCCTCGTCTTGAATTTGTTTTTACCCACCGTGTATGGCTTTTGATTTGACGGGAATACCTTGGCTCTTTCCAGTATGGCCATTTCATGCTCTTGATTGGCTTTTGCTTTCAGACGAATTTCATTTAGGAAGGCATCGATCAACTCGTCTGACGGCCGCGGAATTTCTGTTTCAGGGTCCGCCCTCGTTTTCTCGGCGCAAGGAGCCTCTTTATTATCTGCCAATGAGTGAGAGATCACATGACAAGTTGCCCCCGGCGTGTTTGTCTTCTTTGGAGTATGCGGCTGTGGTGGGTTCACCTTCCAGCTTTCAGACAGCGCGAACTTGCCTTGTAGGTATTGATCCTCGATCCATCCCTTAAAGACGAAACAATCCTCAATTGGGTGACTTACCGTTTGGTGGTAAGGGCAATAATTGGGATTATTAAGATCGCCTGGCTGCGACAGACGCTTTAGACTCGGCAGATTAATGAGTCTGTTGCGCACTGCCAGCTCGAACAGTCTTCCCATTTTATTCTGAGGAAACGAGTAAGAACGTCCTAGCCTCTCTTCGAGGGATGGGCGTGGATGCGCGTTGTTTGGGCGAACGACCGGCTTTGAGTTGCTCGACTGTTGTTGAGCATTGGCGACGACGATCGCTTTCCCTTTTTCTTTCCCATCTCGGGAATCTGATTTTGGAGGAGACGGTCTATGGCCCATCTGGTCCATTTGGGCTAATTTGTCAATCAAGGCCTGGAAGGTGGTCGGCCTGAAGAACATCATGAATTGTGAGATGGTCGCCTGCGGATCGAGAGTGCCCACAAACATGCCTACCGCAGGTGCCTCTTCTATGCGTTGTTCGCATTTCAACCATAGGTTCCGCCATCGTGATGCGTATTGAACCCACGTTTCGCTTGGCCTTATCCTGGCATTTATTAGTGCTGTTATCGGGGTGCGTTCACTAGCACTCGCGAATCTTTGTGTAAACAGCAGTTCCATCTCTGCAAATGTTTTGACAGAGTCGTTAGGTAGCTCCGAATACCATTCAAAAGCTGTTTCTGCTAAGCTGCCGACGAATTGACGTAGCAACAATTTGTCATCGCCTCCAGTATTGCCGCATAAGGTCCTGAATTGAGCGACATGCTGATGCGGATTCCCTGTCCCTTTATATACGTGGAATTTAGGGATCATATATCCTGGCGGGTAACTGATTTGGTCATACCAGCTCGGATACGGTCGTCCGGTTCTAACAATTTGCCCGGCCGCTTCATTCGCCTGATGAACCCGGATCTGCTGAGCTATATGTTCGTCTAGGTCAACTTTGGAGATTGCCTCCTCCTTGGCTGTTGACAGAGCCGGCGGAGGATTTGACGTTTCTCCCCTGTCGTCTTCAAGGATGATCGGAGGATCATCAGCAGGAGGGTCCGGCTGTAACATCATCCCTACCATATCTTGGAAGAGGAGCGCCATCTGTTTTATGTTAGCCGCTTGCTCTGCAGCTTCTTTGTCCCTCTTTTCGAGGACTCTGCGTAAAAAGTCAGCGTCGGTTTCTTGTTCTTGACACTCATCCGAAGACGTTTCAGAGCTTTCTTTTGGCTCAGTGAGTGCAGCCATTGTAGTCATCATTTCCTGAAGCTTTTGTTGTTGCTCCTGGGCTTTCGTCACGGATCGGGTGAGCGGTCGGTGGCCCGTAGAAGTGCGGCTTTCCTCCTTTCCAGAAGCCATATAAACAGTGTGCACCACCATACCCCCAGATTTGGGGCGTTTGTGTTCAGCGCTTTTATGCTTCGCCATGTTCACAGGGGCTTTTTGTGGCCTCCTTTTTTGAGTGAATGGAGTTAAGGGAGCCGTTGTAGTGGGCATCCAAGTAGCTTTTGTTTTTTGTGGCTTGACGGAGTAATCCTTCTCTTGCCGAACCTTCATCTTTTTCCGTCGTCGGAGGCAGTCTTGATCGATCAGCGACTCTTGGACCTGTCGCCAGACTTTGTAAATTTTAGAGGACAGCCGTTGAGGGGGCTGCTCTAGCTTCTTCTCTGGAGTATTCTCCACAGGTGAAGGAGTTCGTTTCAACATCGCAGTAGGAGAGTTTCTGCGCACCTTGTTGAGCAGTTCAAAGTTATTCTTGGTTGGAACAGCAGCATCGATCCTCACCATCGGAGCTGACGGAGTTATCCCAGAAGGGGAGTTGCCCCCAGCCTTCCTTACTCGACGCCAGTGGCGACGTCGAGCGTGTCTTGCGGATGGAGTTGTTTCAGCTACAAGGGTGACTTCGTCGTGCCCCCTGCTTTGAGGAGAGACTGTTATTGGTGCTAGCCTATCGAAGGCTGACACCCGTTGAGAAGTAATGTCTAATCTGTCAAAGACAGGCCTCTGGGCAGGGGAAGCAGCTTTGAGGATCTCGCCTGGAGCAGCAACTGGAATGGCCAGCCTTGTAAAAACTGACTTCTTGGAAGGAGGGGCCTTTCCAATGATTTCGTCCGCTTGAGCCGGGATGGCTATCCGCTTTGGGATGGCAACTTCGGGTATCGCGGGCTTTTGCATGGGCCCGTTGGAGCTCTGACCTAGCCTATTAAAAACCGAGGCAGTGGAGTTGGGCGACCCGTTGATAGGGGTCGCAGTAGTAGCAAGCCGATCGAATGCCGACTTCTTGGGAGCTTCTTGCGATGTCATTGGGGCATTGACGCTCATCGGTGGGATCATGGTCCTAAAGAACAGCCCAGTGGTGGCCTGAGTTACCTGTTCCACCGACATAGCGAAGATGGAGGCCGCCTGAGGCCCATAAGTCACTCCTCCGGACGGGATGGAGCGAGAGTTGCAGTTGCAGGTAGTGCAGCTTGAAGCCATTGATCTTCTGTTTCCTGCACGGAGAAAGATACCAAATCTAAGTACCTCGAATCCACAGGCAACCACAGCAAACCGCGATTTATTCGCGAACACGACACACGAAGTGTGGAGTGGAAAGAGGAAGAGGTCCCACCGGGCGTGCCAGAATCTGTTCCCCTCCGAATGGCGGCGCGCAGGACTGCGAAGCCCTGGCGCTGAGATTCGGGGCAGATGCTATATGGTTTAACCCGTCTACCTCTCCGAAGATGCCAAATTGATTTATGGCGCCGTGTATCGAAGGTTTAGACGGATGCGGCCGATGTAGCAGACTTTGTCAGATTCCCCCTCGCTTGAGAGGTTTTTGATTGTGGGGACGCTCTTCCCTGCAGGCGCAAGCCCCTGCAGTTAATTACGCTACCGCCTCACGGTAGCCACTTTCTCCTTCTCCAGAATTTCACTTCGTGTCGTATGTGTTTGTTTCGTTTGTGGTTGCCCGTGGATTGTATACGGAGACTGAGTAATGCCGTCGCCCGTAGGACGTGGATTAGTCCAAATCCGTATTTATTTAGATTTGGGTTTGGTGTTTTAGTTTAAGGATGCGTTAGTCGCGTTGCGGCTAAGATCAACTTAAACGTGATTCGTTTAATATATGGTCGTCGAGACTCGTCACCTCTCTGACGTCGTTGAAGGATTACAACGATAAGTGTCAGAGGAGTTCAGAGGTGTACCCTCGAACCGAAGTTGATTTAGGGTTTTGTATTCCATTTGAATGTTTAAGGATACGTTAGCCATGTTTGGGGCTAAGATCAACTTAAACGGGACCGTTTAGACCCGGCAAAAGAGCATTTGGAAGCTCTATTGTTCCAGTTTTAAAGACGTAGTGGTCCATAGGTAGTTTAAGAACGTTGCGATCAATATTCCAGTTTAGAGACGTGGTGGTCCATTATTAGTTTAAGGACGTTTCGGTCCAACGCCAGTTTAGGGACGTAGTGGTCCGTTATTAGTTTAGGGACGTTTCGGTCCGATATTAGTTTAGGGACGTTTCGGTCCAATATTCCCATTTAGGGACGAATATTAGTTTAAGGACGTCTCGGTCCACGAGTTTAAAGACCCCGCAGTCCATATCGATGTGTGGTCATTGGGACCCGTCACCTCTTTGACGTCGTTGAGGAATTACAACGATGGATGTCAAAGGAGTTCGGAGATGTACCCTCAAACCGGACGTGAATTGATTTAGGAGGAGCAATCTCGCTCAGTCAATTTAATTTAAGGACTTACGGCCAAAATTGGGCTAAGTCCAGTTGAGAATATTCAACGTTCCGTTTACATTTGACCTGTTAGGCCTTTTACTAGGGCTGCTCATTTATTTTGGGCTTTGCTCAAACAAAGTATCAATTTAAATGGGGACCTGCCTTTTTATTGCTTTGCAATTTATTTAGACCTGTTAGGTCTTTTTGACTTGGGCCTGGCCCTTTAAATAATGCATTGCATTTGTACAAAGCACTGAGAATCTTTGTAGATTCAAGAAGTGCAAAGCACTTTTTATCCCTTGATCTAAATTTGGATCAAAGAAAAACAAGTTTTTTCTTGTTTCAGAGAACCAAAGGTTCATAGCAAGTGCAAGGCACTATTTTTATTATTTTTATTATTTTTATTTATTTATTTATTTATTGAAGATCACTGATCTTGTTCTTAGATCAATGATCTATTCCTAAGAGAATTTTCTCTTATTTTAAAGGTTTTTTACCTTTTTTTTGTATTCTCAAGGAGTTCTCCAGAGTTCTCTTCTCTTCTTTTTTTTTTAGTCTGATCTCCCTCCTTTTGAAATGAGGCCTGGGGTCATTTTTATAGTGCTCATAAATTAGTTAGATTTGTTACATAAATCTTTTTCTGAGTGATTTGGGGAATTTTCCCCACCGTTGGATCTTTGATCCAAAGGCTCCTGCCTTATACAAGAAAATCTTCTTGTTTCAACAAGATTTATTCTGTTTTGCGCAACTCCCCCAGTGAGTGACACGTGTCGCACAATGAAGCGCTTGCGCAACTGCGCAGACACGTGTCGCGCAGCGGTGCGCTTGCGCAGTCGTGCTTGCGCAACTGCGCAGACACGTGTCGCGCAGCGGTGCGCTTGCGCAACAGTGTACGCGCAACTGCGCAGACACGTGTCGCGCAGCGGTGCGCTTGCGCAGTCGTGCTTGCGCAACTGCGCAGACACGTGTCGCACAGCGGTGCGCTTGCGCAACAGTGTTCGCGCAACCGCGCAGACACGTGTCGCGCACTGGTGCGCTTGCGCAACCGAGCGTTGCTTTTGTTTTTTAAAGAGCCTTGCTCTGATTGGAGAAAAACAGAAGCATTGCTTCTTTTCCCACCATGGAATTTGAACAGAGCTTTGCTCTGATTAGGGTAAACAGGTATGTCCATAAGCAAAATGGGCACGGATGAAAACCTGAAATGGCTCCGTGAGTAAAAACAGCAGGACTACCGGCGAGTGTTTGTGAAAACCCGAAAGGGCGCAACCTCGTTAAAGGACACTTACAGAGTCCTCTCGACCTTGTAAGGAGAAACCACCCGCGTGAGATCCTTACGACTCACAAGGGAGCAACACACTTAGGGATCCCCATGATTCTTAAAGAGAAAATACACTTGCGAGATTCTCACGACTCGTAAGGAGAACTCTCTTATGGGACCCTCACGGCTCATAAGATTTGAAAGTCTTGGGTTACAGAGACCTTAACCTGTTCCTAAGCAACCTCCTCAACCTTCGATATTGCCCTACAAGTGGCTCAGCATATACCCTTGTATACAATCCACGGGCGTGAATAAACATTTCCCTAACCAAGTCCCATCCGTGACTGTGGATATGTACGCATGATAAACAACTCTTATAAGTCCTCTCGACTTACAAGGAGAAAACCCTCTTGTAAGATCCTTACGACTTACAGAGGAACATACACTTAGGAATCCTCACGATTCCTAAAGAGAAAACACACCTACAAGATCCTCACGACTTGTAGGGAGAAATACCTTTGTGAGACCCTTACGGTTCATGAAGTTAAAAGCCTTAGTCGACAGGACCTTAACCCTGTTCGCTAAGCCACCTTTGTTCGACATCGACAGAGGCAAATGATGATTCGCTCCTGGCAATATTCCAGTTGTAGCGGTGCTGATGCCGAAACCGGTGTCTAATTTCAGGTTTATGGTGAAAAGCCGGTAGGCCGCACATGCATACGAAATAGCCGAAATGATGGGGCAACTTGCAATAAAAAGCAGCAAGTAGAAACGTATGCATATAAAATAGCCGAAATGATTGGGCAACTCGCAATAAAAAGCAGCAAGTAAAAATAAAATAAATAGCCGAAATGATTGGGCACCGCGAAAAATAGCCGAAATGATTGGGCAATCGCGACTTTCGCGATGTAAAAAGCTGAAATGATAGAGCATCGCAGAAAGAAATAAAAAAATTGAAAGAATGAAACTTTTGCCCTGCAGGTAAGTCCATAGTGACCCCTATATACAATCCATGGGCATAAACAAGAAAAAAAGAAAGAAAGGGGACTACATTTCCCCACCAGGCTGCGTCAAAGGGAAGTCAGAACTCGACGACCACATCTACAGCCTGAAGACCAACGGCGGCGTTCCTCCTCATTCCAGAAGGACACGGACGTGACATCACCAATCGGAGCCACGACAAAGTCCCCAGTTCTAAGACTCTACGGTTCACAGACAACGTAGAGTCAGCAAATGACCTCCGTTGCGGAAACAAGTCAGCAAATGACCTCCGTCGTGGAAACAAGTCGGCCAAAGACCTCCGTCGTGGAAACAAGTCGGCCAATGACCTCCGTCGTGGAAACAAGTCGGCCAACGACCTCCGTCTCGGAAACAAGTCAGCCAACGACCTCCGTCTCGTAAACAAGTCACCCAATGACCTCCGTCTCGGAAACAAGTCAGCCAACGACCTCCGTTGCGGAAACAAGTCAGCCAACGACCTCCGTTGCGGAAACAAGTCAGCCAACGACCTCCATCGCCGAAACAAGTCAGCTAACGACCTCCGTCTCGGAAACAAGTCAGCCAATGACCTTCGTCGTGGAAACAAGTCAGCCAATGACCTCCGTCGTGGAAACAAGTCAGCCAATGACCTCCGTCGTGGAAACAAGTCAGCCAACGACCTTCGTCTCGAAAACAAGTCAACCAATAACCTCCGTCTCGGAAACAAGTCAGCCAATGACCTCCGTTGCGGAAACGAGTCAGCCAACGACCTCCGTCGTGGAAACAAGTCAGCCAACGACCTCCGTCTCGGAAACAAGTCAGCCAATGACCTCCGTCTTGGAAACAAGTCAGCCAATGACCTCCGTTGTGGAAACAAGTCAGCCAATGACCTCCGTCGTGGAAACAAGTCAGCAAATGATCTCCGTCGCGGAAACAAGTCAGCCAAGGACCTCCGTCTCGGAAACAAGTCAGCCAATGACCTCCATTTCGGAAACAAGTCAACCAATGACCTCCGTCTCGGAAACAAGTCAGCCAATGACCTCCGTTGCGGAAACAAGTCAGCCAATGACCTCCGTCTCGGAAACAAGTCGACCAACGACCTCCGTCTCGGAAATAAGTCAGCCAACAACCTCTGTCTCGGAAACAAGTCAGCCAATGACCTCCGTCGCGGAAAAAAATCAGCCAATGACCTCCTCGTCGGAACAACGCTCCGACCCGGAAACAAGTCAGCCAATGACCTCTGTCGCGGAAACAAATCAGCCAATGACCTCCTCGTCGGAACAACGCTCCGACCCGGAAACAAGTCAACTCACCAACCACTTATGAGTCCTCTCGACTTGTAAGAGGGAAAATTCTCTTATAGGATCCTTACGACTTATAAGAGAAAACACACTTAGGAATCCTTACGATTCCTAAGGAGAAAATCCACCTACGAGATCCTCTCGATCCGTAGGGAGAAAAGTCTCTATGAGACCCTCACGGCTCATAGAGTTGAAAAGTCTTAGGCAGCAGATCTGAACCTGCGGCCTAAGCCATCGCTATCTCTTGAAGAAACCACGATGCTTACTCTATTATCTGTCAACCATGTTTACTAAGACAGCATGCTGATAATAAGAGAAAGACGAAAGCGACAGAAAGAACATCCAATGTGCATTTGATTAAGCGTTCGAGACACACTTATTCGTGCATGGGCAGAAGACTCAGGACGAGAAATAAGACAAACTGAAATAAAAAGTTTACATTCATATTGAAAAGGGTCCTTACAATATAAAGAAATGAAATAAAAACATTCTTCAAATTATTACAATGGTATAACCTCAGATCCGGGGTATGGATTGAGGAATTCAAAGGTAAGGCCATCTAGAGTTCTTCTGGCCTTTCTGATTATTCTCGTGCGCAGCCTCTCGCGCTCACGGGTGTCAAGGTCTTCGGCAAGGCCCCCTATCCTTTGATAAGCAGCGATTATCGTCGTCTGCTGAAAAACTTGATGCAGAATGTCGATGAGGCTATCTCGCCGTTTCTTCGAGATCAGCCCCGATAGGTACACTGAATGCACCTTATCTTCGGCATCATCCAACACATTAAGCGGCATGGCCTCGTGGAACCCCGGGAGTGCCCTCCAGATTGCTCCCAGCACGACTTTCAAGAGAGCAGAACGGCGAGGGACCAGCCAACCAACACGTGCATTCAAGCGACCCATGACCTCCGCACACTGGGCATCTGTAAACTCCTGGTCTTGATGACGACCCTGTACGCGGATATCCTCGTAGGTGATGAATTCGTGCAGACTGTATAGATGCACCGCCATAATGCCTGAAGGAAATATTATTGGAAAATTAGCAATAAAAAAAAGAGACAGGGAGTTAAAACTCCTCGAGAGCAATACTCTGCAGACAGGAGTGACACCTGTCAAAATCAGTTATGAGGAGAATTTGAAGAAAATCCTCTAAGAGCATTGAGAGCTTTGCTCTGAAAAGGTGATATAATAATAATAGTAATATAAAATGCCATCTTTAACTTCCAAGATCCATGAAGAACTCTTAAGGGTTCTTCTATATGATTTGGAAGGAGCAAAGCTCCATTAAGGAATTAAGAAAATACAAGGTGATTCTTTTAGAGAACAGAGCTCTATTAATGGAACCCTAATAGGGTCCCCTTTAGTTCTCTTTAGATCCTTTTAGACCTATAGAGCAAAGCTCTGCTAAGTAAAACCCTAAATGGGTTTTCTTTAGATCAGGGATCTATTGAGAGCAAGCCTCTGTTAATTAAAATTAACTTAATTTAATTCAATTTAAATTAAAATTTTTACCTTAAAAGTATTAAGAAATTCTAACTCTTGGAGTTCTTGAAGAGCAAGGCTCTGAAGTTTTGAAAGTAAAAATTTTAAAAGATGATGATCATCTGTGGAGGACCAAAGGTCCTATTTATAGGCATCAAATGCCCTTTCAACTCCCAAGAGTTGCCGCGACGATTGGAATTCTGCCACCGCCGCGCTCACGTTTGGAGGCCACGTAAGCGCAACGGTGGGGGGGGGGAAGGGGCATTTGTTTACCCCAATCAGAGCAAAGCTCTGTTCAAATTCCAAGGCGGGAAACGAAGCAAAGCTTCTGTTTTCCCCAATCAGAGCAAAGCTCTGTTTTGAAAATTAAAGTGAAAGTTAAAAGTTAAAATAAATGAAGCAACGCTTTAGCTGACTTGCGCTCTGTGCTGCGCGACACGTGGCAGCGCAGTTGCGCTGCGCTCTGGACTTAGCCCAATCATGGCCGTAAGTCCTCAAATTAAATTGACTGAGCAAGACTGCTCTCTTAAATCAATTTACAGTTGGTTCAAGGATACATCTCTGAACTCCTCTAACACCTATCGTTGTAATCCTTCAACGACGTCAAGGAGGTGACGGGTCCCGACAACCACACATCGATACGGACTGCGAGGTCTCTAAACTCGTGGACCGAAACGTTCTTAAACTAATATTCGTCCCAAAATGGGAATGTTGGACCGAAATGTCCTTAAACTAATGTTCGTCCCCAAATGGGAATGATGGACCACCATGTCCTTAAACTGGAAATCGACCGCAACGTCATTAAACTAAACAATAGAGCCAATTGCTCTTTTGTCGGATCTAAACGATCCCGTTAAGTTGATCTTAGTCTGGAGATTAGGCTAACGTATCCTTAACAAAAGTTTAAGTTGATCTTAGCCTCAATATGGCTAACGTATTCTTAAACTAAAACACCAAACCCAAATCTAAGTAAATACGGATTTGGACTAATCCACGTCCTACAGGCGACGGCATCACTTAGTCTCCATATATAATCCACGGGCAACCACAAACAAAACAAACACCCACGACACGAAGTGAACATCTGGAGAAGGAGAAAGTGGCTACCGCGATGCGGTAGTGTAATTAACTGCAGGGGCTTGCGCCTGCAGGGAAGAGCGTCCCCATAATCAAAAACCCCTCAAGCGAGGGGGAATCTGACGAAGTCTGCTATATCGGCCGCATCCGTCTAAGCCTCCGATACACGGTGCCATAAATCAACTTGGCCTCTTCGGAAAGGTGGACGGATAAAACCAAATAGTATCTGTCCCAAATTTCAGGCAAGACGTTCACTGCCTCTCCGCCGCGTCATTCGGAGGGGAACAGGCCCTCTCGCTCGTTTCCGAGCTCTCCCGCCGAGACCATCCTCCTCGGTCCCTCTGACCGACCAACTCCACCACTCACAGGCGTAACCGCCGCTCCGCGAATCTCGCCACGCGCGGATTTTACGCCTGCAACGTGCCACGTTCCACGCCATCACGATCCCCATTAACGGGCGATCCGCTCTCTACGCGGGCGTGACGTCGGGAGCGTAACTGCCGGCGAGATTCTCGCGCCTACTGCTGCATGCCACCACCGCTATATAAACCCCCATCACAGAGGGGTCAAGTAAGCCATTTTTACACTTTTATGCCGTTACTCTGCTCGGATCTCATCACTAAGTTGAGCGTCGGAGGGTCCTTGGTGGTACCAAACCACCCCGGGACTTCTTTGCAGGTACTCGGCAACACCTCTCTCATTTCACCTCTTCCTCCGAAGACCCATTAAGACTCGCACGCGAAGAAAGATAACCAACTAAGTCCACCGCGAGATCAACGGAAGACAACATCTGACGGAGGCCCGAAAAGGAGCTCCATCAGAACCACACTTAACTATCATTGTTTTTCACTAAACTAACTTAAAGTTTTTATTACAATAAATGCTCTCAACCTTTGGTTGTAAGGGGATTTTTTTCACTAAAATACCTTTCTATTACAGTATTGATTTTTTTTCCTTAATGGCTGTTAACTGGGAAAACGATCATAGTCAAGGGTGATATAATGTAATTTAGGCGAAAATAATTTATAGGCACAGGTGAATATTATGGCTTACTTGGAGATAATCTTAACCTCTTCTCGGTGAAGTATTTGAAGCAGATGGAAGTCCAGCTTCGCGAGTTCTAATACCACATCATTTCTAATATCTTCATCTTCTTGGTAAATATCGATATATAACCTTGCCTCAAGTCTCTCTATTCGCCTACGTAAAGGCGAGTGCAGCGCCTGAGATATCTGTGTTGTGTTGCAAGAATTGGTTTCAAATTACGGCTTTCCTTTGATTGCAGATGTTTTCTAGCGAATTCTGTAGCGTCGTCTAATATGGATTCGCCAGGGATGCTAAGATATGAAGCTTCATAAAGGCTTAACAATCCCTAACATCTTTGCTCAATACAGCTTTGAAATTTCCTTCGGCGTCTTTAAACTTTCCAAAAACATCTGCTTAAATATCGAAAAGGTTAACGGTTTGAGGGGGACAGGAAAGGCGATATCAACGGTGACAACAAAATGTAGTTACCAGAAGGGACATGATAACCATGTTGTCTTAGTAATCGAAATCGAAGGGCGGCAAAATGCAAATCATCGGCATCAGTTTGGTCGTTGTGAATTCGGCTTAACGCCTCGTCAATTTCCTTTTCAAAGTGATAAAAAATTCCAAGACGCTGAAGTGCATCGACCAATTCCATCTCTTGCAACCGGTCATCACAATTTTTCATCAGCAGTTTCAGCTGTGTTACTAATTCGCCAACTCTCCCTTTGATCCACTCCTCTGACCGGCATTTGTATCATATCTATACATGCCCAACCACCCACCACCCCAACCACCGCCACACACACACCAGAAAACAAACAAAATTTATAGACACAAGCACTTTTATCTACGAAACCTTCGATCCAAACGTTATCGACAAATCCCGTAATTCTCACGTCTCAATTCTTCGACGAAGGTTAGACTATCTTGGAGATTTTGTCATTTTTCAATAGATCGAGTAAATATAAGGTTTTTCTTAAAGGATTTTTCTGATTTGGTTCAGCTATGCTTGTTATTTAGGCAACCATCTTTGGGAATACTTTTAAAAAAATCTTTATAATAAGTTATAAATATTTATTTAGTGAATGTCTACTGTGTTAAAATCTAAATTATAACACCCTTTATTGATCAGACATCAACCTCTTCAAATGGCATACCAAAATATATTTGAGGAAATTAAGATATTATCAACTAAGAAACTTTTAACAAATTTATGATTACGTGGAATTATAATTGAGTTAGGTTAGTTTCTTAACATTTTGTTTTTAAATTACAAAGAAAATTCATTAATTATCCTACTTTCATCATATTCAAATAGGAACCCTCAACTCACTAACTATAAATAAATACAGATGTTTCAACAAACACTTTTTATTTTTTATTTCACAAAAAGCAAAGTTAAAATATATTAAATTGTGAAAGGAAAAAACACGCAAAAACCTGATACTCCGCGTTAACCCTTTAATGAAGTAATGAAAGACGCCAAAGAAAAAAATTTCTCTTTTTGGCCTGTTAATGGGTGGTTTAGTGCAACTTATATGAACGAGGGGTCTTTTAAGCAATACAAAATATGGGAAGGTGTTTTAGCAGTTCGTGAAGCATGAGGTTTTTTAATAAAAAAAACCTTCAATTAAATAGTAGTACATTACAAACATAAAACATGTAATTTACATGAAATGAAACTAAAGGGTTCATCTCCCAGAAGGGCCACCTCCCCAAAAAAAACCTGACATGAAATAGAAGAACATGATTGGGAAGGCGCTAAACCTGAAAGTTTGAAGGCGGAAATTGTTGACGAACGAAGTAATCTCCCCAAACAGAAGGGTGATAATTTGCAGGTTCTGGACGGCGAATATCATTTTCTAAAGGCAGCATATGATTGTTGATTTTGAACTCAAGATCACCGCTCACAGCTGCCATCTGTCGCTTTATTACTTAAATAAATTGAATTGATATTAATTTTATCAATGTCATAGGTAGAGATTTGAATTGAGTTGATTTGAGCCTTCTTCATGTCGGTTTGGTATTTATAGCAGATTTTGATATAATTACATGCATCAGATTAAAATGAAAAGGACTTGGAGTAGGGCCTGGGGCAGCCCATTGGAAAGACTCAGGATCAAGCCGGAGTCTCTCGTTTACGAGGGGATGACTAAATCAACAATCATATGCTTATAGTTTAAACCTTTAAAATGATAGACATTATTCAAATAGTTGAATTTTCTTACCAAAAAAAAACGTAGGGAAGAGAGTAGCTGATATTTCTTAACTTTTTCCATATTTATATATTTTATGCAGTTTTCATATTTATTATGAGCCATGTAAACTCAAGTTGTGTGAAATGTTTATTTTGTTGCCTTTATCTAAAATTTAATTAGTGTATCAATTGCTAAATTATTTTTTGTTGTCAAAATTAAGAAACAAAATCATGTTATTTTTCTTTGCATATTCTCCTTCTTTTTAGAGCATATAAATA
The DNA here is from genome assembly GCA_030015575.1 of Agapanthus africanus. Taxonomy (NCBI): domain Eukaryota; kingdom Viridiplantae; phylum Streptophyta; class Magnoliopsida; order Asparagales; family Amaryllidaceae; genus Agapanthus; species Agapanthus africanus. Next base: position 464,174,179 of record JASDDO010000018.1, on the reverse strand, counting down.
TATAAAATTTACAATTTTTTTTTATTTTCTCTGTTCTGCGCAGCTAATGCTAAAATGACTTTTGAAAATAATTTAAATAATCATTTAAAAATAATTTAAATAACTTTTTGAGATGAACCTCTCTCTCTCTCTCTCTATATATATATATATAAGAAAATGATGCATAGAAATATAAGGGAATTCAAGACATGGATAAAAAAGGGTTAACAAGTATCAGTGTTTTGCAAGTGCGCTCCACGTATTTAATGGCTTCAAATTTGTAGAGATCAAATTAGTTGATTTAGACAGTGGTAACGCTTAATTTAAAGAGAGGGATTAGGGCTGTTTGGTTGAGGGATTTGAGTTGGGATTGTGAGTTTTAGGGTTCAAATCCATATGGATTTGCTAATGTTTTGTTTGGTTGGTGGATTTGGGTTCGGATAGACTTGTTGCCACATCATCCAAAACATGGATTCACGACTCTAAAATAAAGGATTTGGGAGAAGCTTTCTCCCCGTTAGCTTTTTAGGAATAAAAAAAAGCACTCTCATTATTTTAATTGTGTTGGAAGTGAGAGATTTTGTTTTATTTGTAGGTAACAAAAGTTGTTCTCGTTATTTTAATGTTACCATCAAATCTAGGTTTTAGGATCCATATCGGTTGGGATAACCAAACGAAGAATTGAAAACTGTTTTTTTTACTCATAATCATTAACCTTGTTTTTGTTTGCTGCAAACCAAACAAAAAATTACTATGTACATGTTTTTTCTATTGCCAGGATTTGTGAATCCCCGAACCAAACAAGCCTAGTGAGAAGAGTTTTTTTTTAACTCAGAGAAGAGCGGGGTTCCAAAAGTGGATCTCATCCCATAAGAACTTTATTAAGAAAACAACCAATACAAAAATACAAAAAGTCTTGCCATTTACACAGCCTATTTATAGACTCTCCACGGTGAAAGAAAAAGAAGAAAATTACAAAGAGAGGCAACCATAATACAAAAGGATCATTGAAGCGAGAGATTTGAACTCTACGGCTGCTTTTTTTTTTTGTTGCAGAAGACTTGTGCATATCCTCTATCTGATTATATAAATGCAAAAAGTCCCCCATTTTTTGAGTGAATCTGCACATATTAAAAGAATATAGTGGTACAAAGTATGTGTATATAATGATGTGTGTACATGATATATATAATATAAAGTTCAGTAATATAAGTTTGTTGTGCATGATTGATATGCTCTCAAGTTCGAGCCTTCTTTTAAACAATTTTTTATTTTTGAGATGGCACTAGAATTACATATTATCCCCACAGAAAATGAAGATCCTCCTGCTCCTCGCCAAATTCAATCGATTCTAACCGATTAAAAATATGCAAAAAAACATATACTTCTCTCACAATAACTTGCCACAAACAATAACCATCTAATATTACTTGCGCGTGCGCTGCACGTATTTAATTAATTAGATAATTTAGAGACAGAGATTCATGAGAGGAGTTTTATTAGAAGAAAGAAAAAAGAAAATAAATTTCATCCAATAAATTTGAGAGCTAGGTTTATGAAATTTGATTTGATTTTTTAGAGTTTTTAATTGGTTTCTCCTGTAAATAAAAATGTCACATTACTAAATTGATTTTAAAATGAGAGATCCACTTCCTATATAATAATAGATATATAGGCTATGAGTAAAAAAGCATGTGTCCCATAAGGACTGCAGTCTAAACAGTTAGGGACCTGCAATTTCTCCCTCTATTATATAATCTCCCATGCATTGCATATTCAATATACTAATTTACTTATAATCAAATGCAGCCGCATTCCTCAACGAATATGTCCTCCGTGTCTCTCCAGATGATGTTATCCTCTGTTATATTATTATATAATCTCCGTGGGTTGCATATTCAATATAGTAGATTAAATATAATATAATCAAATGCAGCCACGTTACTCAATGATGATCATACAATGATAATGCCCCTACACCATAAGCAAGTAGCAACAAATGGCCATGAATATGACAAAATCCAGCAGAAAACATATTGATATCAGCGGTTGAGGGGTCAGAATCAAACACAGATCCCATGCGCGTTAGCCCCCTGCGCTAATATGATCAAATTTACAACCCTGTATTAAAAAAAGTTCAGATTTTATTCAACCCCATCCATCTTTTCACATTGAGATTGTTGAGATAAAGTTATTGAACTTTTAAAATGCTATAAAATTCTATTGAAGGTTATTTTCATTAAAAAAAAATTGAAAGGTATTTTTGCCAAAAAATATCATATTCCGTTTTTGAGTCTATTCAATCTATCCGTAAAACATTTTGGGATCATCCAATCCAATTGTAGCTTGCACGATTTGATCAAACTAACGATTTCATACAATATTGATAGTTCGGTGGGGTTTTATAGAATTTTTAAAGTTTAAAGGGGTTATCTCAAAAACCTTATTAAAATTTACCCTTAAAATGATGGTAACAAATAGTCTAGTTGGTGAATTAGATAATAGCTGCATGCAGCAATATTATAACCATATTTTGGCAAAAAAAAATATTATAACAATAAACTAGCAGCCTATCCCATGTGTGACGCACGTGCTAAGGTTTTATGCTGTTAACTAAATTCACTCCGTCAAGAAGCCCACTTTAACTTGTAAAAAAATATTAAGAAAATCATTGGAAACTATTTCATCTTAAAATCCAATAGTTCATTTTTTTTTTCATATCCAAATAAATAATTCCATCAAATCAAAACTTTTGGCAATAAACCCCTTGGCCGACTTTTTGGTGAGCTTAACTCATGCCAAACTATTTTTTTCTCCATGTACCTCATCCCATAATACAACAACAACCGAGCCTTTTATCCAAGCATATGGGGCTAGGCTATGAACCAACATGAGAATCACGTCTAAATCAAGAATATCCATATATTTCCGTATCGTCTCCATCCACGTTTTCTTCGGTCTTCCTATTGCTCTTTTGATCCGGCCTAAATCGAGAATATCCATTCGTCGAACCGGTGCTTCCGTAGGTCTGCGTCGCACATGAACAAATCATCTTAAACGGTTTTCCTGCATCTTCTCCTCCACGGGTGCTACACCAACTTTTGCACGAATATCCTCATTTCACACCTTATCTTTTCTACTGTTACCGCATATCCAACGAAGCATGCGGATCTCCGCTACATGGATCTTCTGTACATGATATTTCTTAGGAGTTCAGCATTCCGTACCATATAACAAGACAGGTCAAATAGCGTTTCAATAAAACTTCTTTTTCAACTTTAACGAAAAGTTATGATCGTACAAAATCCCTATTGCACTTCTCCATTTCAACCAGCCAGCCTGAATTCTTTGGTTGATATCGCTATCGATCTCCCCATCTTTTTGGATGATTGAACCTAGATATCTAAATTGATCGCTCGGTGCTATCTCTTACCCATCCAGTGTTATACCATTGTGATCTCGGCCTCTCTGTTTACTAAATTTGCATTGCATATATATTGCTTTGGGCCTACTCAATCTAAATCCTCAAGATTCCAATATTTTCCTCCACAACTCCAATTTAGCATTAACTCTTGCTTTTGTCTTATTTACCAGAATAATAATATCAGCGAATAATATATATCAAGGTACCTCATTCTGGATAGTTCTAATAAGCCCATCTATCAGTATAGCAAAAAAGAATGGATTTAATACGGATCCTTGATGCAAACCAATTGTGATCGGAAAATCTCTTGTTAGGACGCCGTAAGTCCTTACATTTTCCACTGCTCCATCAAACATATCCTTGATTATGTTAATGTACGTGATTGTGAGTCCCTTCTTTATCATTGCCAGCCATAATACTTCTCTAGGTATCTTATCGTAAGTTTTCTCTAAGTCAATAAACACCATATGCAAATCTCTTCCCCTTTATCAAAAACGGTGAACTGATTTTCTTGTTTTAGATGAGTTGATAGAAAAAAGATGCAATTGTTATCGTTTATTTCTAAGAAAGTTTGAAAAGTTTATAATAGAAGGGTTTGTAGGGTTTATAGAATTTAATAGTTAATGGATAGATTTTTAAGATTAATTCTTTTTATCTTTTAATTATTTAATATTAGAGAGATAGCGATGACTGTGGATTATGGTTCTTGAGGGAATTAGGGTTTCCCTCTACCATGTCACGACCCGAAAGTGGCACGTGACCATCACTTAAATCACATGACATCAAAAGACGTCGACGCAGTCCAAATAATCTGAAAACCCGGAATCTAAACATTTTTACGAAAATATTGGAGGTGAAGTTTAAAATAATCATTAGATGGAATCGGTTTAAAATAAACATTCAAGTCTAAATAATTATGTTTGAAAAGAATCTATGATGTTTTAAAAATCGGCTGTACCTCTTTTGTAAAATTTAAATAAAACACGATACAAGCATAATAATATAAAAAGAATCCCAACGGAAGCTACCTTCCACGCCCAAACGACGGAGTAACCAAGTAGACAATATACGGCTGTAGGGTGTTTTTCTTCACCCCATTGAGATAGGAATACGCGTCGTTTGTCAGGCATATACAGATCCTTCTACCTAGGGTTGGCCGGGGTTTATTGATTGTGGGGATCCGAATCTCCGGCAGCCGTGGACTAAACCGCCGTTAATTACCCCTCGTCTTTGGAGTGAAGGAATCGCCGATTGATGGGTCAACTGGTCATGCGAACTCAATGTGCAGTGTGCGTACGTGTGTATCTTGAAGGATTTTGGGCATATCGGGAGCCTCGCAGAGTTTTCTAACGGGGGGAAAGTGTTGTGGAGTGTGTATATATAAAAAAAACAAGGGAAAATAGCGTTCAAAGGACGCGTGGGTACCAGCGCCCTACGAGCTTGGCACGCGGGTGCTGGACGCCAGCGTCTCAAAGGGGCTTAGCCTCAATACTGGTACTCCGTATTGACTTTTGGAGGTAAACTCCTAAAAAGTGACAAATGGGTTTAGCTCATGCACTGGGAGTTGTACTCCCAATTGATTTTTGGAGTTGAACTCCTAAAAAGAAAAACTTTTTTTCCCGGAGTTAAACTTCCAAGAGATTTTCGGAGATGATGAAAGGGGCCCCCTTTTCTCTCCCTTGAGCCCTAAATCTTCTCTTGAGCCTTAGATCTTCCTAAAGTGGGGGGTTTTTGGAGACGGGTTTCCTTCTTCCTTCTTTCTGTTGGCTGAATTTTAGAGAAAAAAGGGGGTGAGAGTTAAAAATCTCCGCTTCTAGAGATTTGATGGGAGATCTGGGTTTCCCTTCAAGGGTTTTATGGTGAAAAACTATTTCTTTTTTGAAAAAAGAAAAGTTAAATTTTTGATTTAATTCAAAAAAGAGGAAGAGGCTGGCCGTGGGGCTCGACTTGGGCATGGGCTCATTTGACCTGGGCTTGGACACGCTTACTTGAGGTTGATTTTGACTTTGACTTTGACTTGGTCAACCGGAGTGTAATTTTTGACCTCCAACAATGACGCCTAATGGCGAAGAAAAGAAAAGTAAACCAAAACAACAACAGTAAAAAGGTCGACTCCAATGAGTGTGACGTCCATAAATACATAACTCTAAGTCTCACTTCTAAATCCACAATTTTACAAGTTCTGGGTTGATGGAGTTTTGCTAGATACAAAAAATATATATATATAAACAAGTGTGGGTACGATATAACGGTAGCTCACCTACCAAAGCAATCACCGAAAGAAATGTATGCCGTAAGCCGCTGATGATCCGAGCGGTATATCCTGCAAGAAAGTGGGGCAAAACGGGGGTGAGTTGTTAACTCAGTGAATAAAATTATATTAAAATGTAGAAATCGAAATGCACAACGATATCGTAGGTCATAAATATAGTACTATCATATCCTATATATATATAGAGAGAGAGAGAATAATAGAGGAAAGAGGCCATAGAAGGGAATTTCCTCCTATGGTGTCGAAAAAATACAACATCCACCGTTTTTTCCGACGATCGGCACCCATCATCATCATCGTTATCATCTAAGATGTACATACACCAAATTTCATGTAAATTCACCACCTTTTCATCGTTGAATTAGCAATGTAAAAAGTTCTATTGTCGGTAAACCGTTAATTTTGCATCAACTAAATTAACGATGAAAAAATAGTATAATCACATGAAATTTAGTGTATTCACATCTTTTATGATAAAGATGGAAGTGATGTATACCGACCGTCAAAAAAAATTATGGAGCATGTGTTTTTCCGACGCCATAGGAGGAAATTCCCTCCTATAGCACCTTTCCTCCGTAAAACTCATATATATATATATATATATATAATGCATAAGTACCATAAATGCAATACTATCCATCATGTGAACCTAAAATATAACATCTCATATGTATATGATCTGTATCCATGTACAAGCCCATAAGGTAGCCGAAAATATGTATGTAAAATCTCTTATTAAAATAGCCGTGGAATACGTATGTCACGCCATAAAAGCAGACGTAATAGTATGAAGTATAATAGGTATCTTATTTAAGATATACGTCTTGCTGTTTAATAAAGTGTTTTAAGAGATTTACAGTTTTAAAAATCCCTGTGTCATTCTAAACATGTTAAAATAATGAGACTATATCTCGTTTTAGAAACTCTTTTTATATTTATCCACCGGTAAAATAGTACTCAGGTACTGTCTCTCGGATCAATCCTGATCGGTTACAGTAACGCATAAATTATAACGGTATATCTCGAATGATCGCAACACATCAATATATGAGTGTCCAGTATCGACACCTAAATCATAAAATCTCTCGTGTCCATCACCGATACGCAAAATTCTCAAATCTCTCGTCTCCATCACCGACACACAAATTCAGATATCGTCGACACCGTTTCAATAGATCGGTCGCCCTTCGATATCCCTACCCTCGGTCAGTATCTCTGGAAATCCGCCGTGCTCATATCTATCTCTGGTATCGAGTGTCCTCGTTAGGCTCCCCACCTCTATCGTGGCTTTCCGCCCCTCAGTCTCGACCGGGTCCACTATGTATCCGACTGTATACCCCTCACTAAGTCCGAATATTTAACACGTCCGTAACCGTATAGCCCCCCATTCGGTCGGAATAAAATCCAATCAGAAAATATAAAACTTGTTCCCGCAAAAAATTTCTGCGCAAAAGAGCCCAAGGTATCAAATGGCGGCGATACGCTTAAGAAAATGGGAACCAGTATCTTCCGGGCTGTTTTTTTGACAAACTCCCGAATGAGAAATAGATAAATTCTGATGGTATCGAAAGCGGCTCGAAAAACCCTTCGATTTGATATATTATGGGCCTCGTAATTCACCCGGGATCAAAAGTTATGAGGCATTACGTGTCCGCACGTGATGGGCCTTTAAGAACCCGCTGGAGGAGTCAAAAGATATAATAAAAACTCAGAAAAGACCCCAATGGGGCATCACGTGCTCACACGTGACCATGGGTCACGTGCAGACACGTGATGGGCTTTTAAAGCCTCTAAAATAATGAATGGAATTTAATTCTAAAAGTCAGAAAATACCTCAACGAGGTATCACGTGCTTACACGTGACCAATGGTCACGTGTTGACACGTGATGGTTAAAACTGAAACATAAATAAGCGGCTGAGAAAGGAACCCAATTGGGGGCCACGTGCTCACACGTGACCAAAGGTCACGTGCCAGCACGTGACTGGCTTTAAAAGCATTATAATTTAATAGAATTAAATTCTAAAAGTTTCTGAATCTTTCCAAATGGAAAAGGGTCATGGGGAACCGTTGGATTAAAAATCCAAGGGTGATTAAAAATCACCAATTTATGGAAAAACCTTGGACAAGGAAAGATTTCCCTGAAAATCTCACCAGGATAACAAATAGAATATCTTTTGGATTTAAAATCCACGGTGAATAAAATTCACTGAATGATCTAAAGGCCCAGATTAATGATAAATATAAATCAAATCTCTCAACATACAAATCAAATCTCTCAATGAGAGATTTGCTAAACAAATTGATTCTCTTCCTTCTCCTATAAATAGGAGCCAAGAAGAGAAGAGAGGGGGATCTACTTTTTTGAGAGAAAAACAGAGAGAGGAGAATTTAATTCTCAAGAGGGAAGAAAAGAAAGGAGAATTTAATTCTCAACAAAGAAAACCCTAGGTAAGAAAAGGGAAAAAGATAAAATTCAAGCAGAGAATTTAATTCTCAAAATCCAAGAGTTTAACTCTTATACAAAAAGAACTTAGTTCTTCTTCTGGTTGAAGATCTGCATAGAGCACATCTCCCCATAACTTGAGAATTTAATTCTCATCGGGTCGAGATCCTGCCATGCAGATCCTAAACTTAGAAAGGGAATTGAGTTTTGAGAATTAATTCTCCTAAAACAAAACTAGGGTTTAACCCTAATCAAGAATTTAATTCTTTTACATATCTGGGAATTTAATTCCTTTGAAAAGAAATCAGGGTTTATCCTAAATAAGGATTTAATTCTTTCACGATAGGAATTCAATTCCTTCAAAATCATAATTAGGGTTTAACCCTACAAAGAATTCAATTCTTAAAAAAATCTCTGTTCATGAAAAGAACTAGGGTCACGTGCCCCCACGTGACCCTTGAAAAGATCCCCTGCAAAGAACTTTGAAGCATCACCCCACGTGCTCCCACGTGACTCCCAGAACGCAGAAATAAAAAGCAAAGGGAATGAAAGCTTTGGGCGCTCTCACGTGTTATCACGTGACCCCTCAGCAAATGCTTTAACAATTGGCGCACAGATCCCCATCACGTGCCAACACGTGATGCTCTAAAATAAAAATGAAAGTGTTTAACACTTAATGGCAAAACAAAAGAAAAGAAGCTTTGGGCGCTCTCACGTGTCCCCACGTGACCCCTCAGCAAGTGCTGTAATATTCGATGCATAAACCCCCATCACGTGCCAACACGTGATGCTTTAAAATAAAGATGAAAAGTGTTTAACACTTATTCGTAGATTTGAGGATAAAACAAAGGAGATGTGGCTCCGCATTTAGGGCGCCCTCACGTGTCACCACGTGACCCTAATGAGCGTTCCAACAGACCAGAGCGGGGGCCTCCATCACGTGCTCACACGTGATGGCCGTCAGAATTAAAAGAGTTAAAACACTGATTTGCAGAATAAGATAAGGGAAATTAGGGCGCTCTCACGTGTCCACACGTGACCCCTCTCCCCTTAGTGTTTAACACTAATTTGGAAAACTCTGTTTGCAGTGTTTAACACTGATTTGCTTGGTGTTTATCACTAATTTGAAAACACTGTTCCCAGTGTTTAACACTGATTATCTTTTAGTGTCTAACACTAACTTGCTATCTTATTCCCAGTGTTCAACACTGTTGGTTTCTAGTGTTTAACACTAGCTTCAGCCCAATTGGCTAAGTTTCAGAGGCAAAGCCTCTCCTTCAATGGACCAACAGAGGGCCAATATTTCAAACATAACTGGACTTAGCCCAAACTGGCCATAAGTCCTCAAATCATCTTGATCTGAGCACATATGCTCTTTCAACCAACTCATTGGTTCAAGGGTACATCTCGGAACTCCTCTGATATTTGTCGTTGTAATCCTTCAACGTCTTCAGAGAGGTGACGGGTCCCGACAACTACACATCAACACGGACTGTGGGGTCCTTACACTCATGGACTTATGCGTCCTTAAACCAAGATACGGACTGTGGGGTCCTTAAACCCGCGGACTTATGCGTCCTTAAACTAACGGACTAATGCGTCCTTAAACACACCCATATGGACTGTGGGGTCCTTAAACCCATGGACTTATGCGTCCTTAAACTACCAATGGACCACCATGTCCCTAAACTGGTATTGGACCACTATGTCCCTAAACTGGAACAATAGAGCCCCAAAATGCTCTTTTGTCGGATCTAAACGATCCCGTTAAGTTGATCTTAGTCCCAAACTGGACTAACGTATCCTTAACAACCGTTTAAGTTGATCTTAGCCTCAAAGATGGCTAACGTATCCTTAAACCTTCAAACAGACTGGACTATGAATCCCCCCAATTAACTCTGGCTCGAGGATACATCTCTGAACTCCTCTGACATCCGTCGTTGTAATCCTTCAACGTCGTCAGAGAGGTGACGGGTCCCGACGGCCATACGTACAATGGACCCCTATGTCCCTAAACTGGAACAATAGAGCCAATTGCTCTTTTGTCGGATCTAAACGATCCCGTTAAGTTAATCTTAGTCTCAAACTGGACTAACGTATCCTTAACAAACGTTTGAGTTGATCTTAGCCTCAAATATGGCTAACGTATCCTCAAACCAAAACCCCAAACCCAAATCTAAGAAAACACGGATTTGGACTAATCCACGTCCTACGGGCGACGACATAAATTGGTCTCCGTATACAATCCACGGGCAACCACAAACAAAACAAACACCCACGACACGAAGTGACCAGCTGGAGAAGGAGAAAGTTGTTACCGTGATGCGGTAGCGTAATTAACTGCAGGAGCTTGCGCCTGCAGGGAAGAGCGTCCCCACAATCAAAAACCCCTCAAGCGAGGGGGAATCTAACGAAGTCTGCTACATCGGACGCATCCGTCTAAACCTCCGATACACGGTGCCATAAATCAACTTAGAATCTTCGGAGAGGTGGACGGATAGCACCAATTAGCATCTGCCCCGAACCTCAGGCGAGACAGCCCATGTCCCGGCCGCCGTTCGGAGGGGAACAGATTCTGGCACGCCCGGTGGGACCTCTTCCTCTTTCCACTCCACACTTCGTGTGTCGCGTTCGCGAATGAATCGCGGTTTGCTGTGGTTGCCTGTGGATTTGAGGTACTAAGATTTGGTGTCTTACTCCGTGCAGAAAACAGAAGATCAATGGCTTCAAACTGCACTACCTGCAACTGCAACTCTCGCTCCGTCCTTGCTGGAGGAGTAACTTATGGGCCCCAAGCGGCCTCCCTTTTCAAGATGCCAGTGGAGCAGGTAACCCAGGCCACCGCTGGATTATTCTTCGGGACCATGCTCCCACCGATGAGCTTCAATGCCCCAATGACATCGCAAGAAGCTCCAAAGAAGTCGGTCTTCGATTGGCTTGCTACTGCCGCGGCCCCTCTCAATGGGTCGCCCAACTTCAATACCTCAGTTTTCAACAGACTGGGCCAGAACGTCTATAAGCCCGTGGTACCCGAAACTGCCATCCCAAAGCGGATAGCAATCCCGGCTCAAGCGGACAAAATTATCGGAAAGGCTCCTCCTTCCAAGAAGTCAATTTTCACAAGGCTGGCCATTCCTGTTACTGCTCCAGGCGAGGTCCTCAAAGCTGCTTCCCCTGCCCAGAGGTCTGTCTTTGACAGATTAGACATTGCTTCTCAACAGGTGTCAGTCTTCGACAGGCTAGCACCAATAACGGTCTCTCCTCAAAGCAGGGGGCATGACGAAGTCGCCCCTACGGCCGAAACAACTCCATCCGCACGACACGCTCGACGTCGCCACTGGCGCCGAGTAAGGAAGGCTGGGGGCAACTCCCCCTCTGGATTTACTCCACCAGCTCCAACGGTGGGGATCGATGCTGCTGTTCCAACCGGGAACAGCTTTGAATTGCTGAACACGGTGTGCAGAAACTCTCCTACTGCGGTGCTGAAGCGAACTCCTTCACCTGTGAAGAATACTCCAGAGAAGAAGCTAGAGCAGCCCCCTCAACGGCTGTCCTCTAAAATTTACAAGGTCTGGCGACAGGTCCAGGTGTCGGTGATTGATCAAGACTATCTCCGCCGACAGAAAAAGATGAAGGTTCGGCAGAAGAAGAATTACTCTGTCAAGCCGGAAAAAGCAACAGCTGGATGGGTGCCCACTACAACGGCTCCCTCAATGTCAATCACTCAAAAGAAAAGGAGGCCGCAAAAAGCCCCTGTGAACATGGCGAATCGTAAAAAAGCTGAATCTAAACGCCCCAAGTCTGGGGGCGTGGTGGTGCACACTGTTTATATGGCTTCTGGAAAGGAGGAAAGTCGTGTTTCGACGGGTCACCGACCGCTCACCCGATCCGTGACGAAAGCCCAGGAGCAGCAACAGAAGCTTCAGGAGATGATGACTGCAATGGCCGCACTTACCGGGCCAAAAGAAAGCTCGGAGGCATCATCAGAGCAGCGTCATGAACAAGAAACTGACGCTGACTACCTACGCAGAGTCCTCGAAAAGAAGGACAAAGAAGCCGCAGAGCAAGCGGCTAACATAAAACAAATGGCGCTTCTCTTCCAAGATATGGTAGGGATGATGATCCAGCAAGATCCTCCTGCTGAAGATCCTTCGATTGTCCTTGAAGATGACAAAGGAGATACATCGAATCCTCCACCGGCTCTGTCAACAGCCAAGGAGGAGACAATTTCCAAAGCTGCCCTAAAGGAATATATAGCTCAGCAAATACGAGCTCATCAAGCCAGTGAAGCGGCTGACCAAATTGTTAGAACCGGACGGCCCTATCCGGGCTGGTATGACCAAATCAGTTACCCGCCGGGATATACGATCCCTAAGTTTCACGTATATAAAGGGACAGGGAATCCCCATCAGCATGTCGCTCAATTCAGGGCCTTATGCGGCAACACGGGAGGCGACGACAAACTGTTGCTTCGCCAATTCGTCGGCAGCTTAACAGAAACAGCCTTTGAATGGTATTCGGAGCTACCTAACGACTCTGTTAAAACATTTGCGAAGATGGAGCTGGTGTTTACACAAAGATTCGCGAGCGCTAGTGAACGCACCCCAATAACAGCACTGATTAATGCCAGGATAAGGCCGGGCGAAACGTGGGTCCAATACGCAACACGATGGCGGAACCTATGGTCGAAATGCGAACAACGCATAGAAGAGGCTCCTGCAGTAGGCATGTTTGTGGGTACCCTGGATCCACAAGCGACCATCTCACAGTTCATGATGTTCTTCAAACCGACCACGTTCCAGGCTTTAATTGATAAGTTGGCCCAAATGGATCAGATGAGTCACAGACCATCTCCTTCAAAGACAGAGCCTTGGAATGAAAAGGACAAAGGGAAAGCAACCGTCGTCGCCAATACTCAACAACGGCCGAGGCACTTAAATCCGGTTGTTCGCCAAAGCAACGTGCGTCCACGCCCATCCCTTGAGGAGAGACTGGGACGTCCTTACTCGTTTCCTCAGGACAAAACGAGAAGACTCTTCGAGCTGGCAGTGCGCAACAGACTCATCAATTTGCCGAGTCCAAAGCGTCCATTGCAACCAGGCGATGTCAACGATCCCAATTATTGCCCTTACCACCAAACGGTAAGCCATCCAATCGAAGATTGTTTCGTCTTTAAGGGGTGGATCGAGGATCAGTACCTACAAGGAAAGTTCGCGCTGTCTGAAAAGTGGAAAGTAAACCCACCACAGCCGCACACTCCAAAGAAGACGGACGCACCGGGGGCAACTTGTCATGTGATCTCCCACTCATTTACGGACGATGAAAAAACTCCTTGCACTGAGAAACTGGGGGCAGATCCTGAGCCGGAATTCGTGTGGCCGTCAGACGAAATGATCGACACTTTTCTAGATGAGATTCGTCTAAAAAGTAAAGCTGATCGGGAGCGCGAGATGGCCATATTTGAAAAGGCCAAACGCCGGCAACTGGACAAAAGGGTCGAAACACTCCCACCAGATTAAAGTACATCCGCCGCAAATAAAAACAGGATCAAGATAAGGAAACGATTCGCCAAAGCCATATCAATGGGGATGAGGCCGCCCTCTTTCAGAGAAAATTCTCCTGGTGGTATACATTTTGATGAAACGGACGTACACCCTAACTTCTGCTTATATCATCAGAGGATCGCACATCCTACTGAAGACTGCAACTCCTTTAAGTGTTGGTGGCAAGGATATGTCGCTCATAGACAACACGTCAATAGAATAAAGCGGGAAGCTCGTAGACAGCGAAAAAATACGACAGATGAGCATAAAAGAGTTGCCGGCAACTGCCATAGGGACGAGCCCGGGGGATCACGAGTTTTCACCTTTGGAAGCGATTCTGACGAAGAAGCCGCCCTCAACCCTCTCTTCAAGGAATTCATTTCTAAAACAAAAGAATTGGAGAGTTGTGAGAATGTTCAGCCTTACAATCTCACGCTACCCGGAAAGAATCTCGGACCCGCAAACGACGGAGCAAACGAAATGAGAAAGGAAAAGGAAAAAACGGCCTTTGTTGCCGACACTCAACAACAGCCGAGTAACCCGAGACCATTTTGTCGTCAAAACAACAAGCCGCGATACCTCAATGGGAAGTTGAAACGTCCTTACTCGTTTCCCAAAGATAAAACAAAGAGATTGTTCGAGCTAGCAGTGCGCAGCGGGCTCATCACTCTGCCAGATCCAAAACGTCCATTGCAACCAGGTGACGTTAACAATTCTAACTATTGTCCCTACCACAGAGTAATGGGTCACCCACTCGAAAATTGCTACGTCTTCAAAAACTGGGTTGAAGACCAATACCAACAGGGCAAGTTCGCGCTGCCCGGAAAATGGAAGATGAACCCACCACAACCACATGCTCCGAAAAAGATGGACATGACGGGGGCATCGTGCTCTTTCATAGAGAAAGTCCCATGGACCAAAAAGTATGTAAACTAGAAACTCGCCTCAAATATGGCAACGACGGACCGAAACGTCCTTAAACTAACGGCGGACCGCAATGTCCTAAAACTTGCAAATGACCAAAACGTCGTTAAACTACTATCAACCCGCGGCATTCTCAGGCCGACGTGGTTAGAAAAAAAAAACGGTATGTCCACAAGCAAAATGGGCACGGATGAAAACCCGAAAGGGCTCCGTGAGTAAAAACAGCAGGGCTACCGGCGAGTCTTGTGAAAACCCGAAAGGGCGCAACCTCGTTAAAAAAAAAAAGAATAAAAGAAAAAAAAAAGACGGTATGTCCAGAAGCAAAATGGGCACGGATGAAAACCCGAAAGGGCTCCGTGAGTAAAAACAGCAGGGCTACCGGCGAGTCTTGTGAAAACCCGAAAGGGCGCAACCTCGTTAAAAAAAAAAAAGAATAAAAGAATAAAAAAAAAAAAAGACGGTATGTCCAGAAGCAAAATGGGCACGGATGAAAACCCGAAAGGGCTCCGTGAGTAAAAACAGCAGGGCTACCGGCGAGTGTTTGTGAAAACTTGAAAGGGCGCAACCTCGTTAAAAGACACTTACAGGATCCTCTCGACCTTGTAAGGAGAAACCACCCGCGTGAGATCCTTACGACTCACAAGGGAGCAACACACTTAGGAGTCCTTACGATTCCTAAGGAGAAATTACACTTACGAGATCCTCACGACTCGTAAGGAGAACTCTCTTATGGGACCCTCACGGCTCATAAGATTTGAGAGTCTTAAGTTACAGAAACCTTAACCTGTTCTTAAGCAACCCCCACAACCTTCGATACTGCCCTACAAGTGGCTCAATACTGACCCTTGTATACAATTCATGGGCGCGAATAAACATTTCCCCAGCAAAGTCCCACACGTGATTAGGGATATGTCCATATGGTGAACAACCCTTATAAGTCCTCTCGACTTATAAGGAGAAAACCCTTTTGTAAGATCCTTACGACTTACACGGGAATATACACTTAGGAATCCTCACGATTCCCAAGGAGAAAACACACCTACGAGATCCTCACGACTCGTGGGGAGAAATACCTTTGTGAGACCCTTACGGCTCATGAAGTCAAAAGCCTTAGTCGACAAGATCCTAACCCTGTTTGCTAAGCCACCTTTGTTCAACATCGACAGAGGCAAATGATGATTCGCTCCTGGCAATATCTCAGTTGTAGCGATGCTGATGTCTAAATCGGTATCAAATTCCAAGTCCTTTCATGGCAAATGATGATTCGCTCCTGGCAATATTCCAGTCGCAGCGATGCTGATGCCAAGATTGGTATCATATCCCAAATCCCCTACTCGTAAAAAAAAAAATCAGCGAGCCAAAAAAAAAATGCATACGAAATAGTCGAAATGATGGGGCAACTTGCAAACAAAATCAGCAAGTAAAAATGTATGCATGCAAAATAGCCGAAATGATTGGGCAACTCGCAAAAAAAAGCAGCGGGTAACCGCGAAAAATAGCCGAAATGATTGGGCAATCGCGATTTTCGCGATATAAAAAGCTGAAATAATAGAGCATCGCGGAAAGAATAAAAAAAAAAAGAATGAAACTTTTTGCCCTACAGGTGAAATCACATTGATCCCTGTATACAATCCAGGGGCACAGATAAAGAGGGAACCATACCTTCCCAACAGGCTCCATCAGAAAGCGAAGCCAAATCTCGACGGTTCATGGACAACCTAGAGACAATCTCGACATTTTTCGCAATATTACAGACACGATGTCAACAAATGAAGCAAACGAAGATCCCGAGCTTCAGGGTCTCGACGTCAACATTGACAACTTAGAGATCACCAACGGCGTTTCTCCTCACTCCAGCTAGATGCAGACATGACGTCAACAACCGAGCTCAGAATCGCAACGAAACGGAACCATGGCAAAGTCTCTAGTTCCAAATCTCAATGGCCACATCTACAGCCTGGAGACCAACAACGGTGTGTCTCCTCATTCTAACAGGACACAGATGTTACACCATCAAGCGGAGCAATGGCAAAATCCCAGCTCCATCTCAGCATTCGTTTCGTTACAGCAGACGAGATGTCAACGACGACATTCCTCCGCAGTCCAGCAGGATGCAGATGCAACGTCAACGAAAGACCCGATGGTTGAAACAAAGCGGAGTGACGGCAAAATCCCAGCTCCACCTCAGCATTCGTCTCGATACAGCAGACGCAATGTCAACAATGGCGTTCCTTCATGGTTCATCAGGATGCAGATGCAACGTCAACAGAAGACCTCACGGTCAAAACAAAGCAGAGCGGCGGCAAAATCCCAGCTCCACCTTGACATTCATCTCGATACAGAAGATGAAATGTCACCCCAGCGTTCTTCCCCAGCAGGATTCGGACGCGCCAAAGCAAACGAAGCGAAGGCCAAATTCCTAGCTTCATACGTCTTGACGGCAAGTCATATAAAGCCTGAAAGACAATCGAAGATCATCTCACACCAGCATAGAGTGAGCTCCACCTCAGCATTC
Source organism: Agapanthus africanus (assembly GCA_030015575.1). Classification (NCBI taxonomy): domain Eukaryota; kingdom Viridiplantae; phylum Streptophyta; class Magnoliopsida; order Asparagales; family Amaryllidaceae; genus Agapanthus; species Agapanthus africanus. The sequence continues at coordinate 464,157,077 of JASDDO010000018.1, read as the reverse complement.
GTCTCGATACAGCAGACGCAATGTCAACAATGGCGTTCCTTCGTGGTTCATCAGGATGCAGATGCAACGTCAACAGAAGACCTCACGGTTAAAACAAAGCAGAGCGGCGGCAAAATCCCAGCTCCACCTTGACGTTCATCTCGAAGACAGCAGATGAAATGTCACCCCAGCGTTCTTCCCCAGCAGGATTCGGACGCGCCAAAGCAAACGAAGCGAAGGCCAAATTCCTAGCTTCATACGTCTTGACGGCAAGTCATATAAAGCCAGAAAGACTACCGGAGATCATCCCACATGGAGTGGTCACCACCTCGACGTTCGTCTCGATACAGCAGACGAGATGTCACCCCAGCGTACTTCCTCCAGCAGGGTTCAGACGCGACACTCAAACAAAAGGAGTCACGGCAAAATCCCTGGTTCCAAACCTCGACGGTTCACTAACAACCAAGAGACAACCATGACATTCGTCTCGATACAGAGGACGCAATGCCAACAAACGAAGCGAAGGCCAAATTCCTAGCTTTAAGGTCTTAACGGCAAGTCATATAAAGCCTGAAAGACCACCGGGAATCATCCCACATGGAGTGTCACCACCATGACATTCGTCTCGATACAGCAGATGAGATGTCAACAACAACGTTCTTCCTCCAACAGGATTAGGACACACCAAGCAAACGAAGCGAAGGCTAAATTCCTAGCTTCAGGGTCTTAACGGCAAGTCATATAAAACCGGAAAGACAATCGGAGATCATCTCGCACCAGTGTGGAGTGGTCACCATCTCGACGTTCGTCTCGATACAGCAGACGCAACATCACCAAAAGGAGTCACGGCAAAATCCCTTGTTCCAAACCTCAACGGTTCACCAGCAACCTAGAAACAACCATGACATTCGTCTCGAAACAGAGGACGCAATGCCAGCGTTCGAAGCGAAGGCTAAATTCCTAGCTTCAGGGTCTTAACGGCAAGTCATATAAAACCGGAAAGACAATCGGAGATCATCTCGCACCAGCATGGAGTGGTCACCACCTCGACGTTCGTCTCGATACAGCAGACGCAACATCACCAAAAGGAGCCACGACAAAATCCCTAGTTCCAAATCTCGACGGTTCATCAGCAACCTCGAGACAACCACGACATTCGTCTCGATACAGAGGACGCAATGCCATCAAACGAAAGCAAAGGCCAAATTCCTAGCTTCAGGGTCCTAACGGCAAGTCATATAAAGCCTGAAAGACTATCGGAGATCATCCCACACCAGCGCGGAGTGGTTATGACTCATCGGGGCTCTCCAAAATGAGCCTAACCTCAAGTAAAAAGCGGCATGGCAAATTCCTAGCGCTTGCTCTTCCGACGGTCAAACTGCCAAGGAGGATTGCTTGAAGACGTATTGTCCAGCCCCCGAAGGGATCAGAGACACGGCAGTCGCAGGGCTACTCGAACAGCACGATTGCCTATCGAGGAATATATCAGCTCATGCGACGGTACGACGGCCAAAACCCTAAGTACCACAGACCCTAACGGACTTCTGTCGTAAAGAGCAGAGGTTAACTGTGACGTTAGGATATTCTTGCGAGATCTGCTCGATTCGTTTCGACTCGTGAGGAAATTGATGTCTTTGCGAGAACTTCTCGATTCGTCTTGACTCGTGAGATAAAGCCTTAGGCAGTAGGGATTAAAAAACCTGTTTCCTAAGCACTGGGGCCCTGCAAGTCGGCCCAAAATGGTCTCTTGCATACTATCCATGGGTCTCACTCTCCGAAGTCGAATTTCGACAAGGAGGGGAACAACCGCTTACGGGTCCTCTCGACTCGTAAGAGGGAAAAATTCTCTTACAAGATCCTTACGACTTATAAGAGAGACACACTTAGGAATCCTCACGACTCCTAAGGAGAAAATACACCTACGAGATCCTCTCGATCCGTAGGGAGAAAAGTCTTTATGAGACCCTCACGGCTCATAAAGTTGAAAAGTCTTAGGTGGTAGATCCTAACCCTGTCTCCTAAGCCATCACTTCCCTGCAAAGAAGTCAAGATGGACTATCTATGAGCCACACTCGCCAAAGCTATATGCCACTGAAATGGAAAAGCTACGCATGAGCATATAAACTACTTCACTCTAGAGTAAGATATAAAGAGATAGAAGGGTGTGGCTCATGGAGTAAAGGGTTTGGAACTATATCTCTTAAGAGTCGAGATTTGAGTCAATGATAAATGACGACGCTTGTGTCCGCTCGTTATCTTCTCAGATCAAGATTCTGAAAGTAATATACCAACCCGAAACTGGTCATACGCTATGCATTACTTTGCACTACTTCACCCACGTAAATACTTACGTGGGCAAAGTAGTGGGGGGCATTTGTTCCCGCCAAAAATTTCTGCGCAAAAGAGCCCAAGGTATCAAATGGCGGCGATACGCTTAAGAAAATGGGAACCGGTATCTTCCGGGCTGTTTTTTTGACAAACTCCCGAATGAGAAATAGATAAATTCTGATGGTATCGAAAGCGGCTCGAAAAACCCTTCGATTTGATATATTATGAGCCTCGTAATTCATCCGGGATCAAAAGTTATGAGGCATTACGTGTCCGCACGTGATGGGCCTTTAAGAACCCGCTGGAGGAGTCAAAAGATATAATAAAAACTCAGAAAAGACCCCAATGGGGCATCACGTGCTCACACGTGACCATGGGTCACGTGCAGACACGTGATGGGCTTTTAAAGCCTCTAAAATAATGAATGGAATTTAATTCTAAAAGTCAGAAAATACCTCAACGAGGTATCACGTGCTTACACGTGAGCAATGGTCACGTGTTGACACGTGATGGTTAAAACTGAAACATAAATAAGCGGCTGAGAAAGGAACCCAATTGGGGGCCACGTGCTCACACGTGACCAAAGGTCACGTGCCAGCACGTGACTGGCTGTAAAAGCATTATAATTTAATAGAATTAAATTCTAAAAGTTTCTGAATCTTTCCAAAAGGAAAAGGGTCATGGGGAACCGTTGGATTAAAAATCCAAGGGTGATTAAAAATCACCAATTTATGGAAAAACCTTGGACAAGGAAAGATTTCCCTGAAAATCTCACCAGGATAACAAATAGAATATCTTTTGGATTTAAAATCCACGGTGAATAAAATTCACTGAATGATCTAAAGGCCCAGATTAATGATAAATATAAATCAAATCTCTCAACATACAAATCAAATCTCTCAATGAGAGATTTGCTAAACAAATTGATTCTCTTCCTTCTCCTATAAATAGGAGCTAAGAAGAGAAGAGAGGGGGATCTACTTTTTTGAGAGAAAAACAGAGAGAGGAGAATTTAATTCTCAAGAGGGAAGAAAAGAAAGGAGAATTTAATTCTCAACAAAGAAAACCCTAGGTAAGAAAAAGGAAAAAGATAAAATTCAAGCAGAGAATTTAATTCTCAAAATCCAAGAGTTTAACTCTTATACAAAAAGAACTTAGTTCTTCTTCTGGTTGAAGATCTGCACAGAGCACATCTCCCCATAACTTGAGAATTTAATTCTCATCGGGTCGAGATCCTGCCATGCAGATCCTAAACTTAGAAAGGGAATTGAGTTTTGAGAATTAATTCTCCTAAAACAAAACTAGGGTTTAACCCTAATCAAGAATTTAATTCTTTTACATATCTGGGAATTTAATTCCTTTGAAAAGAAATCAGGGTTTATCCTAAATAAGGATTTAATTCTTTCACGATAGGAATTCAATTCCTTCAAAATCATAATTAGGGTTTAACCCTACAAAGAATTCAATTCTTAAAAAAATCTCTGTTCATGAAAAGAACTAGGGTCACGTGCCCCCACGTGACCCTTGAAAAGATCCCCTGCAAAGAACTTTGAAGCATCACCCCACGTGCTCCCACGTGACTCCCAGAACGCAGAAATAAAAAGCAAAGGGAATGAAAGCTTTGGGCGCTCTCACGTGTTATCACGTGACCCCTCAGCAAATGCTTTAACAATTGGCGCACAGATCCCCATCACGTGCCAACACGTGATGCTCTAAAATAAAAATGAAAGTGTTTAATACTTAATGGCAAAACAAAAGAAAAGAAGCTTTGGGCGCTCTCACGTGTCCCCACGTGACCCCTCAGCAAGTGCTGTAATATTCGATGCATAAACCCCCATCACGTGCCAACACGTGATGCTTTAAAATAAAGATGAAAAGTGTTTAACACTTATTCGTAGATTTGAGGATAAAACAAAGGAGATGTGGCTCCGCATTTAGGGCGCCCTCACGTGTCACCACGTGACCCCTAATGAGCGTTCCAACAGACCAGAGCGGGGGCCTCCATCACGTGCTCACACGTGATGGCCGTCAGAATTAAAAGAGTTAAAACACTGATTTGCAGAATAAGATAAGGGAAATTAGGGCGCTCTCACGTGTCCACACGTGACCCCTCTCCCCTTAGTGTTTAACACTAATTTGGAAAACTCTGTTTGCAGTGTTTAACACTGATTTGCTTGGTGTTTAACACTAATTTGAAAACACTGTTCCCAGTGTTTAACACTGATTATCTTTTAGTGTCTAACACTAACTTGCTATCTTATTCCCAGTGTTCAACACTGTTGGTTTCTAGTGTTTAACACTAGCTTCAGCCCAATTGGCTAAGTTTCAGAGGCAAAGCCTCTCCTTCAATGGACCAACAGAGGGCCAATATTTCAAACATAACTGGACTTAGCCCAAACTGGCCATAAGTCCTCAAATCATCTTGATCTGAGCACATCTGCTCTTTCAACCAACTCATTGGTTCAAGGGTACATCTCGGAACTCCTCTGATATTTGTCGTTGTAATCCTTCAACGTCTTCAGAGAGGTGACGGGTCCCGACAACCACACATCAACACGGACTGTGGGGTCCTTAAACTCATGGACTTATGCGTCCTTAAACCAAGATACGGACTGTGGGGTCCTTAAACCCGCGGACTTATGCGTCCTTAAACTAACGGACTAATGCGTCCTTAAACACACCCATATGGACTGTGGGGTCCTTAAACCCATGGACTTATGCGTCCTTAAACTACCAATGGACCACCATGTCCCTAAACTGGTATTGGACCACTATGTCCCTAAACTGGAACAATAGAGCACCAAAATGCTCTTTTGTCGGATCTAAACGATCCCGTTAAGTTGATCTTAGTCCCAAACTGGACTAACGTATCCTTAACAACCGTTTAAGTTGATCTTAGCCTCAAAGATGGCTAACGTATCCTTAAACCTTCAAACAGACTGGACTATAAATCCCCCCAATTAACTCTGGCTCGAGGATACATCTCTGAACTCCTCTGACATCCGTCGTTGTAATCCTTCAACGTCGTCAGAGAGGTGACGGGTCCCGACGGCCATACGTACAATGGACCCCTATGTCCCTAAACTGGAACAATAGAGCCAATTGCTCTTTTGTCGGATCTAAACGATCCCGTTAAGTTGATTTTAGTCTCAAACTGGACTAACGTATCCTTAACAAATGTTTGAGTTGATCTTAGCCTCAAATATGGCTAACGTATCCTCAAACCAAAACCCCAAACCCAAATCTAAGAAAACACGGATTTGGACTAATCCACGTCCTACGGGCGACGACATAAATTGGTCTCCGTATACAATCCACGGGCAACCACAAACAAAACAAACACCCACGACACGAAGTGACCAGCTGAAGAAGGAGAAAGTTGTTACCGCGATGCGGTAGCGTAATTAACTGCAGGGGCTTGCGCCTGCAGGGAAGAGCGTCCCCACAATCAAAAACCCCTCAAGCGAGGGGGAATCTGACGAAGTCTGCTACATCGGACGCATCCGTCTAAACCTCCGATACACGGTGCCATAAATCAACTTAGCATCTTCGGAGAGGTGGACGGATAGCACCAATTAGCATCTGCCCCGAACCTTAGGCGAGACAGCCCATGTCCCGGCCGCCGTTCGGAGGGGAACAAAACTCATGGTGGACGTCAACTCATCATATCCAGAAATATCATGTAAGGAAGAAGAATAATTCTGCTATATATATATATATATAGCAGAGTCCCATACCACTGATATATATCATCGAAAGTAAAAACATCATAAAACTGATAAGAATCGAATATGAATACCCATGTTACTGGTATTCGCAATAACTCAGCAGGTAATAAAGGTACAGTACGTAAGTATAGTCAGGCATGCAATCAAATGTAACAGTTCTACTATGTCATGGCAATAATAATGATTTGTAGTGTAGCATACGCGTTTGTACACATGCAGCATGGCAATCATTAGTATTTGTGCAGCTGTTCTATAAGTGTTTAAAACAGAAAGTTCTTCTACCCATATCCGTAGCATGTAATTACAATCAAATTTCTGGATATAGAGAATTCATAATGCCTCGTATCGACATTTACATACACGTCGCATGGTATAACAGTCCTAAAGTGTCATGGCAGTACCAATGAGGTGTATTGTAACATATGCGTCCGTACTCGTGCAACATAGTACTCATTGGTAATTGTGCAGTGTTCTATCAGTGTGTTCGTATAACAAATAACGTATATAATCGGTAAGCGTATCGCGAACATATACAGAAAATCTAAGCATATCGCGTAATTATTAACGTAACTAATTATTATGAGCTATACCATTATCCTTGAAAATGGAACGAAACGTTATTTTGAAATAAGGAAGCTGCATTAAGTTAAAAATAGATATTCGTTTTGGAAAATAGCATGCATCCTTGTCATTTATCATTAAAAATGGACAACGAATCGTTGGTGTTTAGAAGAGTATAGCTCACTCAAACATAACGTCCCAAGTCGGAATGATTCACGACTCCACGAGTCCAAAAGAAACTTGGTCATATTCGGCACATTATCTACATTATCACAAGCACAGCATAATCCCTCATACTATACCCATCCAATACTATATCCATATCATACGGATCTATCATCACGTACGTATGTCACCATAACCATATATTAAATATATGCACAGGGATAAGCTACTAGATGCGAAATAATATCAATACCATTAGCTAAGTTATTTAACATATCATTAACATCTAGCTAGATAGCATAACTATCCTAATTAAAAAGTTGCGGGGGTGCTATACTCCATCCACCTGACTTCCTCCGAAAATATAAATTTACTCACCAACTTGTCGAGTTCGTTGAAATCTCCACGATTGCTTTGTCCGTCTTTATCGTCTCGAAAACCTTCGCGATCGTAGCTATAATCGTACTTATAACGTCTCAGCGTAGATATCATATCAAAACTAAAATAAGGAGCTAAGCATCTATAAATTAGAACCTATACTTTACTTACTCCAAATACGACCACATACCCCTGATATTAATGTACGACCGTCAACATTTCAGTCGCTGTACAGAAATACGAAAAACCGTATCAAAAATGTCAGAAACATTGCTAAAACCATATTAGAACACTCTCAGATTTCTCTATATGAAATCTGGGGCAAATCAAACAATACAGTAGCTTATCTTATTACCAAAAACATCTACTGACTAAAACCCAACTCAATAGGAAAACCAGCGACGCCGGCCAAAATGAGAAAACCGCCGGGTGAACGTGGGACTTAGGGGCTCGGATTTTAGGTGTGGTCTCCTAGTGGTCTCACCATACCGTAGTCTTATTAGTTTTTCTAGTGGATTATTCTAATAGTTCCAGATTCAAATTTAGCATCATAAATATCATAAAATTTTCAGTTTCCGATATTACACACTAAAAATAGATATATAACCAAAAGAAACTTGTAAGGAGGGAGGAGATTTACCTATGGAGATGGTGCACAAGGAAATCTAGCTCAAGAAGTGCATGGTGGAAGCTCCTAGGGATTGTAGTGGCTCTAACTTGAGGATATGCTCAATTTTGATGAAGGGACCAAGGTTCTTCTCTTTTGGTTTGGAGAACACTTGGAAATTTTGTGTTGGAACTTCGGTTTGAGAAAGAAAGAATGAGTATATGTAATTTGATGAGAGAGGTAGGTAGAGAAAGAATGAGGTTGAGGGTTGTAAGGTGGAGGTGTAAAACTATAAGGAGGGGATGGAGAAAGGAGAATGAGTGTGTGGGTGTGTTGATGTGAGGGTTTAATCTAACATAATCATATACCATACCCTCAAAAAAAGAAGTAAAAATCTTTTTAATTAGTGCCCTCATTTTAAAACCTAATACATTTTGCAAAAAATTACCCCTTACAAATAAATACCTTTATATTACTAAAAATCTAAACTCTTTATTTTAAAAGAAATAAAACACTCATCACAATACTTAAATACCAAATCCTTTTAATAAAATCTTATATCATATTAAAATAATTAAAATATCATTTTTATGATATCACACATTTTTCTTCATTTTTACCAAAATAATTACATTTTTGCGGATACTAATCTGATACTAAAATTCATATGCGATATCATTTTTGTAAACTCATTATATTCATATTTAAAATTATAAATTAATATTTATAATTTTCCAAAATGTTATAATATCCCCTCTTTAAAGAAATTCAGTCTCCGAATTTAAATTTAACTCCCATCTTAAAATATTTTTCTCAGTCAATTCAAATCAAATTGCCGAGGTCCAAATTTTAAAACATATAGTTCGCTCAAATTAATGGAACGCCGAAATCCTACATGAGCTAAGACGTAAAAAAATGCAACCGGGCACGTGAAAACTCAAAAAGATATAAAACTCACATAGCTGTAATTCTAGCGGTTGCTATGAGAATTACACCAGTTATGATACAAAATTCCAAATATGAAAACTATTATGTATATCAAGTATACGGTCCTTTTCATAGTCTTAGTGCAATATCGGTAGCACATGACCATGTTCCCTCATAAAAAGAGAGAAAGGGAGAGAAAATTTCCTACTTCTCAAGCCTCACGTGTTAAATATGTGAGCGCTTATATGCAAAATATATAGGCGCTGCAACCAAACAACTAATGAGCTAAATGAGCCTCACATGTTAAACACGTGAGCGCATATATGCAAAGCATATAGGCGCAACAACTAAACAGCTAATGGGCTAAATGAGGCTTACGTGTTAAACACGTGAGCGCCTATATGTAAAGCATATAGGCGCCGCAACCAAACAACTAATGGGCTAAATGAGCTTCACTTGTTAAACACGCGAGCGTCTGTATGCAAACCATATAGGTGCCAGGTCAGAAAAGCTAAATAAGTCCCACGTGTTAAAGACGTGAGGGCACCTCCTTACGTAGAATTAAATTCTACTTAATAAACCGTTGGATCAAAAATCCAATGGTGGGCGAAATTCCTGAATCAATTTTGAGACAAATTAAATCAATTAGAATCTCTCAATAAAAGAGTTTCTCAAATCTGATTAACGACTTGCCTCACTATATAAAGGACCCGAGACTTCAAGTCTCAAAAGAGGGGGAAAAAAGAAAAAAATGGCACATACACCACACACACACACACACACAGAGACACAGAGGGAAGAACAAAAGCTTTTGCAAAAAAAATATACAGTGAGCTCTTGAGGGAACAGAGAATTTAATTCTCAAGGAAGAAGACTCTCTTCATTAAAACCCTAGGTAAAGAAAACACAGAGATCATATCATCTCTCTATTACCTATCTAAAGGTTTAACCCTTCATATAAGAACTTAGTTCTTTCTCTGGTTGAGATTTGCATAAGCAAATCTCCCTACAAGTTGAAAATTTAATTCTCATCAGGGAGTTTTTGTCCTGTAGATTCAAAACTTAGGGGAAAAGAACTAGGTTAAAAAAAGAGAAAGAATAGAAACATATGGGAATTTAATTCCACCAAAATTAGGGTTTAACCCTACATAAAGAACTTGGTTCTTATAAAAGTGAAAAAAAACTTAGTTCTCCAATAAAAACAATGATGATGATCCAAGATCTTCAAAACAGAAATCTTGACAATCATCAATGACTAAAATATCATTAACAGAGATCAATATCTCTAAAAATAAGAAGAACTTAGCGTCTTACGTGAAATGTACATGAGTAAAATTAGTGCATAGCACTATTATGGGGCTTCACGTGTTTTCCATATGAGTGCCATGCAAAGTGCTTAGCACTCTATATTCAATCAAAAAGACTAAAGTGCTTAGCACTGATTGGGCAGTGCACATATCTGAGCGCCTCACATGTTTCATACGTGAGCGCCACAGAGAATTAGTGCTTAGCACTATGGCAATGCCTCACATGAAAACACGCGAGCGTCAGAAAATATTTGTGCTTAGCACTATTCTAGTATCTCATGTGAAACTCACGTGAGCGTTGTATACCTAAGTGCTTAGCACTGCTGGGTAGTATAAAAACCCAATTTCAGCCCAAATTGGCTATGTTTCCGGAGGTTAAACCTTTTTGGTTTCAAATCAACCGAGCCCATATGCTCATAATTTCCAAACTGATCTCAGTCTCAAACATGACTAATGATCCCTCAATTGATGATATCCAAAATGGTATTCATCCCATATCTCCTAAGACAATCTTAGTCTTAAATGAGGCTAATAATTCTTAGATGATCCACCATAATCTTTTCCCACAAATATGGGATTTGGTTTAAGGGTACATCTCTCCACACCTCTGATATATGTCGTTATAATTCCTCAATGTCTTTGGAGAGATGGCGGGTCTTGACAACCAGCAAATCTTTGATACACTTCCAAATTGACGTGCACGCTTCAAATCGATTGCACCCAAAATTGGGCACATCCCATATTACCCTCGTTCACTCCACCACGTAACAAATACACGTGTGCGCAAGATGAATGATGGACCGAAATGTCCTTAAACTAACATTCGCCTCAAAATTGGCGATATGAGACCGAAATGTCCTTAAACTAACATTCTTCCCTAAAACGGGAATGTTGGACCGAAATGTCGTTAAGCTAATATTCACCTCAAACATGGCGATAATGGACCTTGATGTCCCTAAATTAAAATAATTGGGCCCAAATGCTCATATTTCGATCTTAATCTCAAATTAGATTAACGGTCCTTAAATAAACCAAACCCAAATCTAAAATATACGGATTTGGACTGATCTGTACCCTATGGGCAACGACATAAACTAGTCTCTGTATACAATCCACGGGCAATCAAAACAAACAAAAACACAAATGACACGATGTGAACTGCTGGAGAAGGAGAAAGTGGTTATCGCAATGCGGTAATATAATTAATTGAAGGGGATTGCGCTTGCAGGAAAGAGCGTCCCAACAATCAAAAACCCCTCATAAAATGAGGGGGAATCTGATAAAGTCTGCTGCAATGGTCGCATCTGTCCAAACCTTTGATATATGGTGCCATAAATCAACTTGGTATTTTCGGAGAGGTGGATGGATAAATCCAAATAGCATCTTTCCCCAAATTCAGGCAAGACAATCTATCCCATTTCGTCTATGTTTTCGGCGGTGAATAGATTCTGGCACGTCCGGTGGGACCTTTTTTTTTTCCACTCCACACTTCGTATGTCGTGTTTCGCGAACAAATCGCGATTCGCTTTGGTCGCCCTTGGATTCGGGATACTAAGATTTGGTGTCTTTCTCTTGTGCAGAAAAAATCGATGGTTTTCAACTGCACAACATGCAACAACAACACTAGCTCCACCCCAACTGGAGGAGTAACTTATGGGCCCAATGCGGCCTCCATTTTCTCAATGCCGGTGGGGAAAGTTATGTAAGCCACTACTTGTAACATTTCAGAAATATAAAAATATTATTTTTAGAATTTAATATTAAAATAATATATTTCGTGAAAACTATTCGATTGGCGAATAGGGGTTTTTCGAAAAATGGTATAAGTATAAACCAATATTTGGAAATTAAAATGATTTAATTATTATAATGATGTTTATCGGATTTTGGCATTTTAATAATTAATAATATGCAAATTTCAAATTAAATTGATTAGTGCACTACTAATCGCGATTAAGCTAAATCCGTATTTTTTTACATTTTTTCCATGGCTAGTGCACCATATCATGTGCATGTTATTCATTGTTATTGTGTTTGTGAATTTATGAGTTTTAAGAAAGAAATAAAGAGAAAAGAAAAGAAAACAAAGAAAAGAAAAGAAAAGGGAAAGAGAGTCAAGAGAGTTAAAGAGTGTGAAACAAAAGTGAGAAGAAAAGAAGCAGATATTTTAATTGAGAGGTGAGTGTAGGAGATATTTGTGAGTGACAGAGTAAGCATAAGAAGAGAGAGGGTTTGACTTGGCTACTCCTTTCCTTCATCCTCATCCCTGTTGTTTTCTTCTCTTCTTCAACTCAATTGCTTCATGCTTCTTCACCTCACTACCTCCATACATCATCTTAAATTCCTTCTCAAAACCTCATGCCACCTTCACACAAAATATGCACAAACTAAACTCTTTAAACTATCTAAGTTTGGATTTTGAAGATTTTGGGAAACTCAAGAATTTTCCTAAGTTGCCAAATGAGATAATCCTTCCACTTTTAGATTAGTAATTGTGTTTATATATCCTAGTTTAGTTAGAAATTGATTTAGTTAGGTTTGTGATCTTGGAAATTTCCAAGTTGCTGTTAAGTGACAATTTGAGGTGTAATGAGTGTTTGCAAGATCTTAGAGATTGTTTTATTGGCCAAGACCAGATACACGAAACCAAAACACGAACTTTGAAATTGGCCGATATCGTATTTTTGTGGATTTGTGATAGGATACTGAGATCTGCTATGACTCGAGACCACCATAAAATAAGATCCCATAATAGAGAGATGAGTAGGTGACCTAGAAGCTAACCCCAAGACTCGAGGCCCTAACCCTTTATTCAGGCCGCAGATAAATTCTTTGTGGCCGCAAATTGCGGCCACATCAGGGTGGAAAGTGATGATTTTTGGTTAGTGGCATTGTTATCTGATATCTAGAGCAACCCCATGTGCAAAATTGGCTAATTTTACCTGAGTTGAAATCTGGGAGTGATTTCTCATGTTGCTGAATTTCGTTTTCCGATTATGAAAACTTGGTTTTGATATTTGATTTGGATTCCATCGTTGGGCGTTTGTACGTCAACGGACGAGGGTTATTTGGTAGATTTTGCATGCGTAACTACAGGTTTTAACCTATGAGCGAACCGTGTGCCTTATCGGTTTTCGGATATTGGTTTTAATTGCTTTTCGATGTGTATTGATTATAGGTATCTTCGCGTGGACTTCCATGACGACGAAGCACATCGAATTCGGCTAAGCAAGGAGTTTAGCAGGTGGGTAGATTTATATCTACGGGAGAAGTCGGGTGGATGGCGTATAGCACCCCCGCAATTATAAATGAAAACCGATATACATATTATAATCGGAGAAAACCTATGTTGAATTCATGGATATGACAGCTAAGGATGATTTGGATAAAAATAGTATGATTGATGTAAGAAAGTGATGTTTAATATATTTAGAATCGAAAGAGAATAAGTATGAGTTGATAATGGTATGATATGAGATCGAGATCGATACGACTTGAGATTTATAAGATATGACGTATATGCAAGATATCATTATATGAGATTGATACAAATGTAATTTGAGATATATGTGTATATTATATACTTATGAGAATAATGAGTGATATGTCGTACGAGACGTTAGATCCGTACCTTTATTGATGAATAGGAGAAGAGAATCCTTATTCTGTTTGATATTACCGTACGATGGATTACCGTATGTGATGTGTTTTACCGGATGATTGATCCGTGATTGTGAATTGAGAATGATGATCGAGGATTATTGTCATATCGGATGTTGTGAGGCGTGATCGCCGATGTAAAGATACCACATGAACCATACCTATTTCCAAAACTGACGAATCGTATGCATCTTTTAAATATAAACCTCAAGGGACGCTACGGATTTTCAAATGATGTCTTTTTCTTAAAATACCGCAGCCTCCACTTTCAAAACTACGATTCGTATCTTTAAAAGTGACCGTATAGTTCAAATCTAGATGGATATACCCATTGATTGTTCATATTATGTAGGATATTACCCCTAGTGATTTATATACCATGTTCCAGTATTTAATGCTATATGATATCATTTGCTAGTACACCTGCATCATTACCGTTGATGCGCATGTTACATTTACACAGATTTGCCGGCTCACACACATTCTTCATCGGTAATTGCCATGTCACTTACACAGTAGAACTGCTATATCATGATATTATTCTTAACTGTACCGTACATTTATTATTCAGTACTATCACTTGACATGCTTGCATGATATACTCGATATGCTCATATTACTACTCTATGTTGCATACATCGTACTTATGGTTATATGCATTGAGATACAGTTTTCATGATAATTCTGGATTTGAGAACCGTGGTTATATTTCAAAGGAAATTATGTATTGTTTTAAAAACCCGGTTTTTTTGATATGATATTTCAAGATGTCCACCATGAGTTTTCTCAGTTTTGAGCTATGAGTATACCCGATTTGAGGAGTGGAAGGCACCGTCTGCGGATACATGGTGGATCCGGTGAGGTACCCCGGGGCAAGATGCTCGAGATGTAGACGATGAGCCTGGCAGGGGAACACTACCTACCGGTGATAGTTTTGGGCTCGGCGGATATCTGGAGGATACCGACCGGAGTCGTGAGATGATATGGGCGCGGTGGATATCTAGAGGACCGTGGTCGTGATATGGGCTGATCCGGACTGACGGAGCCTGAGATATGAGGATTTACGTGTCGATGCTGGACACGGGTTTCATAATGTTTCGAGTGTCGGTGTTGGACACTCAGGTTCCATGATTTTGATGTGTCGTTGATGGACACACGTGGTTGATATCCTCATATATATACATACAGGCACATGTTTTCATGATGTTTCGAGTGTCGGTGTTGGACACTCAGGTTCCATGATATTGATTTTTGTCGTTGATGGACACGTGGATGATATCTACATGTATACAGACATATGATGTCGGATGTTTATTTATTTATCTATTGGCATTGACTCGATTGTTGACATATGTGCATATGTGGTCACCCTAGATATCATAGTATTACCTTCAGGATACAGTGATCTAGGAAATCGTTGTTTTATTCGATTTCTACTCACGAGTTGGCAACTCACCCCCGTTGTGCCACAGTTCTTGCAGGTTTGACCGCTTGGGATCAGTAGCGGCATTGCTGGCACACAGCTTCTTCCGGGTGTTTTACTTTGGTAGGTGGGACACATATTGGATCGTGCCCACTCTTATACTGTTATTGTTCTGTTGTATCTAGATAAACTCCATCAGATCAGAACTAGATATTGTATATTGGTAGACTAGTCAGACTTGTTTTTACGAGACTTATAGCGATGGGTTTATGTTCGCTTCTTGAGTTTGATGTCTTGCTTCTATATTTTATTCTTTCTGGGTTGTTTCTTCGCCGTTGGGCGTCGTATATATGTTGTTGCGTGGTTGTGTTTCCGCCAGTTGGCGAAGAGCTAGCTCCCGCTTGGGGATGCCTATATATTGTTGTATATATGTTTTTGGATCAAAATATACAAGGGAAGTGCTGCCCAAATTTTTAAAGACGAAACATGATTCATTAAATCTTTATTTCAAAACTGCACCCCCACTATTTTCCGTAAAAATGTTTAGATTTTCTGGGCTTCGGCTTACTTGATTTACGTTACGCCTTTAGACGTTGCGTGATTTAAGTGCCGGTCACGTGCTAATTTCGGCTCGTGACAAAGTTGATATCAGAGTGTTATGTTTAACCTTGATTTGAGTCTGGGTTTGACTATGCGGAGTCTAGGACGTATATATTTCGGAACCTAGGCTTGACCTTATGGAACTTAGACTTGACGGGAGGGTATTAGACCCGAACTTTCGTTTTATAGTTTGACCTTGATTGATGGAGTTGGTAGTTTGAGTAGAGTGACGTACCATGCGTATGTTCCGCGGCATACTTTCGATACGATACTCCACTTAAATAACCTTAGGATGTACATATCTTGAGATCTATGATTTTATTCGTTCCTATGATCATATATCCATTTGGGATATGATGATTTCTTTTATTCATGTGATTTATCTTCATCGATACCTGCTTGAGGTTCCTGTCACCATGGTTTGAGCGTAGAGAGAGCTGCTGCTAGGGATGCGGTCAGGGCGAGCTTGTCATGGATGAGGACTGACCATGACGTTTTCTGGTGACATGGGGACGTGTGGTTATAGTGTTGGTGTTGTGATCTCTCATTTGAGGCGAGTGTTCAATTTTGCACTGGATGATTGGGCTATTGATAAAGGCTACCGAATTGAATGGACTGTTGATGTACAACCTACTCTTGAGATACCGTTCAGACAGATGACCCGGGTATTGCTGAGATTGATGTGATATCGCTTCCAGAGTTATGAGCTGAAACCGCTGGAGCTTTCAGGCAGTAATATGAAAGGAGATAGCTAGTCTATCTCGAGTTGAGCGACTAATATGATTCATCTGATTTGAGGTGCCGGCACAGGCTCAGTTGAGTCGAATAATTCCAGTTGAAGGATCTTACTTGGATTTAGAGTAGATCGAGAAAGAGAGGACGTGGTTCGTCGGATGCTCCGATGTGAGATCGGTAAGTTGACCAGTTTCAGATAGAATGAGCCCACCCAGATGCGTTGTGAGTTGATCGAGAACGGACGAATAAAGTGTATTCCTCCGATGATTTGGACGAGTTTCCGAGGACGTGTTCGGCTAGATATCTTCTACGGAGTGGTGAAGATATCGAGTTCGTATTTCGAGTTCGTGTGAGAGACTCCGGATTGACCGTAGCCGAGAATGAATTACAATATGCAGATAGCAAGAGATGACGTCGAAGTGGATGATAATAAAGACGAGTGGAACAAGAGGTTCGTGCGAGATGTTAACGAGCAGTTGTTACTCTCCGTTGATGCCAGAGGATTGTTATGTGTACTGAGGCGTTAGATACTGCTAAATTCCAGAGGAAAGCCGTGCTGAGAACACAGCTGTCCGATTATGAGAAAGGAGTTACGCAAGAGTGCCAACCTTCATATAGTTTGGCATATGTAACATAGGAAGAGACCTTGAGCAGATTCTTTCCAGGACACCGCAGCGATAAGGATTTGCACTCAGGATCTGTTATATCGTGTGTATTCAGAGGGCCAGATGCCGCCGTCAGTAATGTGCCGTTGTGAGTGGTCATAACGATTGGCCAAACGGTGATCAGAGGAGTTCCAGAGCGGAACTGTTCCGTTAGTACACCTGACTGGGCTGACGAGTGGAAGGATCGTGAGATTTGTAATCCAGAGAGAAACAGGGAACCCAGTGACCGAAGACGCCAGACCGTGAGCAGGAGGTAAGTAGATGATCTTGCTCTGCCGAATTTGGACGGACTGGCTTATTTTTCGATATTGTAGGAGGTGTATCTCAATATCATTTATTGCGATTTGTGTTTTGTGATCCGAGTATCACACTTTTATCGATTGGATTTGAGTTTCGATGATTGGGTTTCATGATTTATATTTTTGTGTGCCATGGCTG
The DNA here is from genome assembly GCA_030015575.1 of Agapanthus africanus. Lineage (NCBI taxonomy): Eukaryota > Viridiplantae > Streptophyta > Magnoliopsida > Asparagales > Amaryllidaceae > Agapanthus > Agapanthus africanus. Next base: position 464,139,576 of record JASDDO010000018.1, on the reverse strand, counting down.
CACCTACTGGATATTTATATTTGTGCACAGTTATTGCACTTAACATATGTTTTATACACCATTGTGTTGTTTTACGATTTGTGCATATCTATTGCACTTGAGATGTATTTTGTGCCTTGGTTGCACGTACTGATGATTTTGTGGATTTAGATACTGTCGATTTGATTTTTGTGCGTAAGGCATGCACTCGATTTGATTTTTGCACTCGGTATAGCTCACATGTGCTTGCAGTGCATTGATATAGTTTTGTGCACGTAGTTGCACAAGTTTATGATTTTATACACCTTGGCATGCTCGGTGTTATTTTTGTGATCATTGAGATATTGATGAGTTTTCGTGCATTATTGCACCAGATTTTTATTCGTGCATTTGTTGCACCAGATTGGTATTTTGTGCCTTTGTTGCACCAGCTTGATGTTTTTGTGCGTGTCTGCACTTGACGTTCGTTATCGTGCACACTACTGCATAAGTTACTTTATACAGACCTGACTCATTTGATTTAGAATTTTGCACACACTGAACGCATGAGATATGGTTTGTGCACATAGGATACACCTGATTGCGATTTTTATTTGCGCATGTTAGATGCACTTGATGGAGACTTCATTTGTGCATGGTTGTTGCGCTTGATTAAGATTTTCATGCACTCTAGATGCACTTGATATTGTTGTCGTGCACATCCGTTGTATTGGACAGATGCTTTTGTGCACACCCGTTGCACTTAGTTTTGCTTTTGTGCACATTTGTGGCACTTGTATTGGATTTGGTTTTTCGTGTGCACCAGATCTACGTGAGGTTGGATACGCCTTTTGAGGCTGATTTTATTTATGAGTATCGCGTTTTAATGATGGATACTATATTTATAGTAACCGAGTAGGGCTGGTCTGAGGACAGTACCTGAGTACTTTTGCATGCATATAAGTCTATCAAGAGGTTTTCAAAAATGAGCTATAGTCTCGCTATTTCTTATGTGTCTGTGGGTGACACGAAATTTTATAGGGAAAACCTTCAGGGATATTTCAAAAAGGCGAGACGTATAAATTGAGCAAAACATATATAAGTATATATTTACTACTTTACAAATGATCGTCCGCCACTTGTGCCGTGAGCTACGCATCGCACGGTGATTCGGAAAAGATTTTGCATGTGTTTTATCCAGTGTTTAAAGGAATTTAAAGGGATGCGTACTATATACATATTATGATTTTGACAATAGTATATTGGATTTCAGTAGTGGATTTCGAGATATGTATCTCTATTGTAACTCCGATGATTGCGTGACGCTTGACGGAGTTCGATTTTTGAGTTTCTTACTCGTTTTTATGCGCACAAGATGCGCTGTGGCATTTCTGTGTATTCCGTGATTTCGGATCCCCGTTGATTTGAGCTGATTATTGAAATGTTTTAATATTTAGGGGTTTAAATTTTAAATTCGGAGACCGAATTTATTTAACGGGGGAAGATTGCAACATTTCAGAAATATAAAAATATTATTTTTGGAATTTAATATTAAAATAATATATTTCGTGAAAACTATTCGATTGGCGAATAGGGGTTTTTCGCAAAATGGTATAAGTATATACCAATATTTGGAAATTAAAATGATTTAATTATTATAATGATATTTATCGGATTTTGGCATTTTTATAATTAATAATATGCAAATTTCAAATTAAATTGATTAGTGCACTATTAATCGCGATTAAGCCAAATCCGTATTTTTTAACATTTTTTCCATGGCTAGTACACTATGTTATGTGTATGTTATTTATTGTTATTATGTTTATGAATTTGTGAGTTTTGTGAAAGAAATAAAGAGAAAGGAAAAGAAAACAAAGAAAAGAAAAGAAAATAAAAAGGAAAGAGAGTCAAAAGAGTTAAAGAGTGTGAAACAAAAATGAGAAAAAAAGAAGCAGATATTTTTATTGAAAGGTGAGTGTAGGAGATATTTTTGAGTGAGAGAGTGAGCATAAGAAGAGAGAGGATTTGACTTGGCTACTCCATTCCTTCATCCTCATCCCCATTGTTTTTTTCTCTTCTTCCACTCAATTGCTTCATGCTTCTTCACCTCACTACCTCCATGCATCATCTTAAATTCCTTCTCAAAATCTCATGCCATCTTCACACAAAATATGCTCAAACCTTTTCTAAACCCTTTAAACCATCCAATTTTGGATTTTGAAGACTTTGGGCAACTCAAGAATTTTCCTAAGTTGCCAAATAAGATAATCCCTTCAATTTTACATTAGTAATTGTGTTTATATATCCTAGTTTAGTTAGAAATTGATTTAGTTAGGTTTTGTGATCTTGGAAATTTCCAAGTTGCTGTTAAGTGACAATTTGAGGTGTAATGAGTGTTTGCAAGACCTTAGAGATTGTTTTATTGGCCAAGACAAGATACACGAAAAAAAAACACGAACTTTGAAATTGGCCGATATCGTATTTTTATGGATTTGTGATGGGATACTGAGATCTGCTATGATCCGAGACCACCATAAAATAAGTTCCCATAACAGAGAGATGAGCATGTGACCTAGAAGCTAACCCCAAGACTCGAAGCCCCAACCCTTTATCCAGGCCGCAGATAAATTCTTTATGGCCGCAAATTGTGGCCACATCAGGGTGGAAAGTGTTGATTTTTCATTAGTGGCATTGTTATCTGATATCTAGAGCAACCCCATGTGCAAAATTGGCTAATTTTACCTGAGTTGAAATCTGGGAGTGATTTCTCATGTTGCTGAATTTCGTTTCCCTACTCTGAAAACTTGGTTTTGATATTTGATTTGGATTCCATTGTTGGGCGTTTGTACATCAACGGACGAGGGTTATTTAGTAGATTTTGCATGCGAAGCTATAGGTTTTAACCTATGAGCGAACCGTGTGCAGTATCGGTTTTCGGATATTGGTTTTAATTGCTTTTCGATGTGTATTGATTATAGGTACCTTCGCGTGGACTTTCGAGACGACGAAGCACATCGACTTCGGTTAAGTGAGGAGTTTAGCAGGTGAGTAGATTTATATCTACGGGGGAATTCGGGTGGATGGCGTATAGCACCCCCGCAATTATAAATGGAAACCGATATACATATTATGTTCGGAGAAAACCTATGTAGAATTCACGGATATGATAGCTAAGGATGATTTGGATAAAAATAGGATGATTGATGTGAGAAAGTGATGTTTGATATATATAAAATCAAAAGAGAATAAGTATGAGTTGATAATGGTATGATATGAGATCGTGATCGATACGACTTGAGATTTATAATATATGACGTATATGCAAGATATCATTATATGAGATTGATACAAATGTGATTTGAGATATATATGTATATTATATACTTATGAGAATAATGAGTGATATGCCGTACGAGACTTTAGATTCGTGCCTTTATTGATGAATAGGAGGATATATTCCCTAATCTGTTTGATGTTACCGTATGATGGATTACCGTACGCGATGTGTTTTACCGGATGATTGATCCATGCTTGTGAATTGAGAATGATGATCGAGGATTATTGTCATATCAGATGTTGTGAGGCGTGATCGCCGATATAAATATACCACCTGGACCATACCTATTTCCAAAACTGACGAATCGTATGTATCTTTTAAATGGAAACCTCAAGGGACGCTATGGATTTTCAAATGATATCTTTTTGTTAAAACACCATAGCCCCCATTTTCAAAACTACGATTCGTATTTTTAAAAGTGACAATATAGTTCATAAGTAAATAGATATACCCATTGATTGTTCATGTTATGTAGGATATTACCCCTATTGATGTATATACCATGTTCCAGTATTTAATGCTATATGATATCATTTGCTAGTACACCTGCACCATTACCGTTGATGCGCATGTTACACTTACACAGATTTGCCGGCTCACACACATTCTTCATCGGTAATTGCCATGTCACTTACACAGTAGAACTGCCATATCATGATATTATTCTTAACTGTACCGTACATTCATTATTCAGTACTATCACTTGACATGCTTGCATGATATACTCGATATACTCATATTACTACTCTATATTGCATACATCGTACTTATGGTTATATGCATTGAGATACAGTTTTCATGAGATTTCTGGATTTGAGAATTAAAACCTTAAAAAAATTTAATTTATAGTTTTCTACCCTATCCTACAAGCCCTACCAAGTAAGAATTTACTCGCCCATAAATATTAGCGTAGTAGAACAAATGTGGAAGAAAACATAACTCATAATTAAATTTAAAATGCAGAATATAATGTAGAAAGTAATTGCGGAAAGTAAATGCGGTAAAATTAAAAGAAAGAACTACCTTTATTGATAAATTATTGCATTACAAAAGTAGCTTGTTGAAAAAGTAATTTAAAAAACCCTACATTGCTCGCTAGATCTTAATCGATGATGAATGTATGATAGATAGATAGCTCTCGATCCTTTTATAGGCTCTGGAATGTGAAACCCTAGACGTCATGTTGAAATGTCTCAAATTACAATCAAGACCCTGAAGTTTCATATCCTACGGCTGCCAAACGACCGCGGAACCGCCGCCTAATACCCCTTTTAACCGCGGATCCGCCATCCCATTGTGGGTTTGTGATCTCGGATTTCTCATGGCTTCTTCTCTCGGTATTTGGAGATCCTCTTGATAAAAATATTCTGAAAATATTGCTCTTAGTCTCTACCGTTGCGAGATTATTCAATTTGCTCATAATATTCGGCAGATTTGGTTTGGTGAATCGAATTGCTTTAGATCTCCTACTTGTATTTCGGATCTGAGTTGATCTATTATAATACCTGCACAATATCTCAAATCATCTTGTTAATATCATTTGTTTAATTTGAGATATTATTCTAACCAATTAATTGATATGATATCTTAAGAATATAATGCAGAAAGTAATTGCGGAAAGTAAATGCAGAAAGTAAATGCGGTAAAATTAAAAGAAAGAGCAACCTTTATTGATAAACTATTGCATTACAAAAGTAGCTTGTTGAAAAAGTAATTTAAAAAATCCTACATTGCTCGCTAGATCTTAATCGATCGATGAATAGATGAATGTATGAATGTATGATAGATAGATAGCTCTCGGTCCTTTTATAGGCTCTGGAATGTGAAACCCTAGATGTCATGTTGAAGTATGTCAAATTACGATCAAGACCCTAAAGTTTCACATCCTACGGCTGTCAAACGACTGTGGAACCGTCGCCCAATACTCCTTTTTACCGCTGATCCGCCGTCCCTTTGTGGGTTTGTGATCTCGGATTTCTCATGGCTTCTTCTCTCGATATTTGGAGATCCTCTTGATAAAAATATTCTGAAAATATTGCTCTTAGTCTTTACCATTGCGAGACTTTCAATTTGCTCCTAATATTCGGCAGATTTGGTTTAGTGAATCTAATTACTTTAGATCTCCTACTTGTATTTCGGATTTGAGTTGATCTATTATAATACCTGCACAATATCTCAAATTATCTTGTTAGTAGCATTTGTTTAATTTGAGATATTATTCCAACCAATTAATTGATATGATATCTTAAGAATATTGGTTAGGATTATTTGATATGATATGCATATTTTAATAGTAAATAATCTCCTGAATATTTTATTTAAATATGATATGCATATATTTTTCCTAATTATATTAATTTTAAATAAAGAAACAGATGATAATAATATTTTTATAAATAAACCTACATATGTTCTTTATTTACAATTAACACATTTTAATAACTAATAATAGTAGGGAAAATGTCTATACAAATGTGCAATATGTTTGACTGATCAAAACCCCTTCGAGAAATGTAAACATGTAAAAACACATAATAAACAATTTGAATAAATATTTAAGGACCTTAGATTAAACATGGGTTAAGCGGTATCCAATCTATCGGGTCTCGGGAAGCCGGAGAAAGTGTGTGCTTGCCTATCCAGCTTAGATAACATTACAAATTAAAGGAATTATCAATAGCAATTGTTTTAGAAAAAAACACAAATTCTACCGTCCATGTGCAGCGGTTGCTCGATTATTCCCAAACTTAAGATCTTCAAAGGATAAATCTTTTAATAAGATATGGTTAGAACTTGAACTCGAATCACAAATTGACTTGAAGTCTAATCTGCCTTGAACTCAAACTTAAACTTAAATTCTAATTTGACTTAAACACGAAATTGAATATGAACTATCTATTTGAAAACTTGATATGTATACATGAGCTCAACAAGTATACCTGAAACCAACTTTAATCGAACTATGAATACAAATGACATGAATTACACTTGATATGACTATATGAACTCAATCTTGATATTATATCACCTTTTGTATTCATGGACTTGATCAAGACCTGTAATCTTAATCATAATCTAATATAGGCGGGGTGTTGGGGTGGTTGAAGTGTGAATCTAATGGAATCTTAAGAGTCCGCCTAGTTCATGAATTCATATATATTGACAAAACAAATCTATCATGAGGGCCCGTGATTCCAAGCCCCTGGACCCTACTTTTAGGTTTGGAATACTTCAATGCTATGTTGAAATTTCGTTACTAACACTTGATTCGGACCCGTAATTCCTTACTCCTGATGGCCTACCATTGAGTTCGAAAATACTCCTGAGTTTGGTTGTCACTCACATTTGGACTGACGTTAAACTAGAATACCTTATAGAGACCTGTTAAGACACATACTCATACTTATCCACACACACAAAACACCTGCTATATTATACATATCATTTTACGTCATTTTATACCTGTTAAATATTATATCTTTTCTTGGGGACTTACAGAGCGCAAGTTCGCTGGCGGGCATTCCACCCATTTTTGAATTTTTGGAATGTTCGTCAGATAATTTAGAGTCTGAGGAGGTAGATCTGGCTGCAGAGGACAACGACCAGATTACCATCCAAGCCGACCTGTAGATTTCCTGTTTAGTTTATTTTTTAGTACTAGTATGCCACTTTTTTCGGCTTTTCTTGTTATTTATGTTTGTTTTCTTTTTCAGAATATCTATCTATGTAATTAAAGTTTGTGGAATGAATATGAATGAAGTAGTTGTTGAAAAATTCATGTTTTTATTATTCTTACTCTGTGTATAATTGCTTATTTACGCTTAGTATATTTATTTTAAGAAATGACTTTCTTAACATAAATATATTGCGGGCTTATCACGTGACCGTTACCGTCCATTGAGAAGCAGGGCGTTACACCATCTCTCCTTGATATTCTCATCCCCAACTAAAACCTTATGATTTTTATCTTTGACACAATTCATCGCACACAAGTCTCTGGTTTTCCTCTCCCTCATTCGAGCAATACTGTATATATCATTTTTAGTCTCCTTGGTGTCCAACTTCTCGTACACCTCTTTATAGACCTTAGTATTGGCTCCCCGAACAGTTTTCTTAAGCTCCTTTTTAACTATCTTATACTTTTCAAATCTCTCTACATTTTTACTTTTCTTCAAATCTCTATAAGAATCCATCTTGATTTTAATAGCAGTTTTTATTTCTTCATTCCACTATGGTGTGTTCTTAAATGGTGGAGTACCACCCCTTAACTAATCAAGTAGATCTCTAACTACACTCTTAACGTAACTAGCCATTTTATTTCATATTGTGTCTGAATCTTATTTGGACTTCCAATCAACTCCTTGAATTACACGATATACAAAAGTTTCTTTGTTACCTTCCTTCAGTCGCCACAACTTAATTCTAAGCTCTACCTTACGTATGATCTTCCTAGACCCTCTTCTAAACAGAACATCTAGAACTAAAAGTTTATATTGAGTAATTACACTCTCACTTGGCACTACCTTACAATCGATATAACAAGCTCTATCTATCTTTCTAGTCAAAAATATTCTATTTGACTAGCACTCGATCCACTTTTTGAGGTGATCAAGTGAGACTATGTTTTCCTGAACCAAGTATTTACCAAGATCAAGTCATAAGACAGGGAAAAATCTTCGTGTCAGCATTGAGCAATAGCCCAGTTGATGTGGCACTTCAATCTCTAGGGAGGGCAGGTGTTCGATCCCTCTATTGGAAGTGGCCACAATTTTTACGCTATCGAGGCAAATTCGTGGGTCCTCTACGTACGTGTGCGCTTGTGTGATGTTTGCTTGTGTGTGATTTGTACGTGGATGAGTTGCGTGTATTGTATGTATAGGTTAGGACCTACGGGCTAGCTCCAGAAAAGCCCCAATTAATTTCATAATTTCCTCTTATGTCTTCATTAAGCACTTGCATGTCCATCATTAATCATTAATATACCGGGTTTTTTTTAAGAATATTCCGTCTAAAAGAGAATATTCTTTCAAAACATTATTTTTTGAACTTCCTAAAGTACCCTTATGCTTAAAACATTCTACAATTTGGTCATTTATTTGGATATTTTATTCAGTGTTGGGCTAAGATGATTTTTGTAATTGTCACGCTCCGCTTCCCAAAATACGGAATACGGGGGGTTGACAAGGCCAGCCATGCTCCTACGGTCAAGGAAATATCCTGCCGTAGTCACATTTCGGCTTTTAGCTTCGCGTGGTAACCAGTAATACAACGCACAGGTAATGAGAAATGCAGTATATAAATCAAAACCAATACAAAGAACTAACCAGATGGGGATCAAGAGAGTATGGTTCTGGGTAGCTGATCAAAATGTCCGCGATATCCTCGAGGTACGTCTGGTCCTGGTCCAAGCTAAATCCACTTCTCACTCTGAGCATGCATACTCAGGTCGTCAGAGCGATACGATAGCAATATATACATAGGTGCAAGTGGTAACTCGTACAGAAATAATGGATACATAATAGTAAATAAAGATAGTAGAGATATAAATATGAAGTAGCCAATGCGGGTGTTTAAAGGAACATGTGAACAGTAAAGCAGTAAAATAGTATGTCAGGTGTGTTAATACAGTAAGTAATGCATGTCAATGTCACTATCCCTATCAGTCTCTAAGTCTCACTGTATAGATCACTAAGCCTATCGTCAGTCCAAGTGTGAGAGTCAACCATTCGTGAGTGTCCTCCACCCAAGGGTAGGACCCAAGGGTAAGGGACCACGGGCCCAAAGTATAACTCACGGTAATAATCATGTAATATCCCTGTAAATCTCCATATATCTCCATATATATATGCCGGCATGGGACTCCCGAGATTCTGTTGAACTCACACTCAAACTACCCCACACCCCATGGTCTACATCAAACGCCAACCATAATCTCAAATACCGGTCGGTCCATGACAAGTCTGCGCGAGAACTGGAGACAGGATCTCCATCAAGCACGTCGCGACTGATACCCAAGATAAATGGGCAGTGTCTGGTGCCTTACCTGTGACACCCATACAAGTGCTTCCATACCACTTATAGTCACACTTATACGCGCTCCACAGACGTCGACAATGCAAAACATCAATAGGGTTCACTGATTGTGTACAAGTACGTGTCACTTTCACTTATCCATTCATGCACGAACACTAACGTACTTGCCACAATCACCACTAATACCTAACACTGGGTAATGCACATGATCACTAGGTTACCAATGCAATGACATATATATATGATGTGATGAGAAAACGGTATGTAAGGCATGATTAAGATGTCATATGTCGGTATCCTACCACTTGCGTAATTTATCATAAAACATACATGCCATATTTAGCGAAATAATGAACAGGGGATAAGTAGTATATTTGATTATCTAACCATCAAAATTGGTTTCACATCAATCGGGCTTCGGGATCGCTAGATATGGCCATTTCCTTTCAAGCGTTCACTGCTGGAAATCCGGTTTCAGAATCGGAAGTCCGTTTCGTAACGCATTTTAATCCCGGTTGGGACCAGAATTTAGTGACGCTATAGTTGAATGAAATCTAGGGTTTTTAATGAGGTTTTTAACGCATCAGACGGATTCTCAATAGCATCTTCATGTCAGGAGTTATGCACCATTCAACACTAGGGTATCAGTTCTGGTTCTGTTTGGGACTGCTATACGTCCCGATCTTTTAAATTGCAGTTAAAATAGTAAACGACGATGATATTCAATAAAATGCAGGGTTTCGCAACATACGAGTCCAGGAAACAAGGTAGTAAATATTACGGGGCAGAAACCAAAAACCAGAGTTGCTCTGGACTGCAGTTCAGAGCCGCTCTCCGAGCCGATTCTCGTCATAATATTAGTACAGAAACAATTAAGAACTTATACAGGGTTACAGATCGTCGAGTCAAATTCGATTTGAGCCATCGAACGCATCATTCCAATATGTATACAATAAATGGTGATTTAAGCAAGTTTCAGGTGCGGGAAATTCCCAGTTTTCACGGGTGTATTAGGGGGTGTTCGTTTAAGTGGCTAACAATCATATTATTCAGTGAAATTTCTACACCAGGTTCATTGCTAGACGGGCCACAATATGCAAACAAGTTCCGTCAAATTAAGGAAAGGTTTTCATTCAGATCTTGCGTCGAACACTTGTGTTATATAAGGTTTTCATGAATCGCAAAAAGGGAATTAATGCGGTTTGAATTATAACGGGAATAATATAACATGTAGCAAGTAGGGTACTTGCCTGAAGATGTTCTGGCGATGCACGGCAGCGGCAACGGCACGGACGTGCGACGAATGACGCGGCTAGGGTTCCCGGTCTCGGCTCGAGCTTGGGCTCTTGGACTCGATGTCTTGGTGGATGCGACGGACGTGCGCTGGCGTTGCGACGGTTACAACCTTGCTGATGATGACGGACGCAGAAACTGAAACCACGGCTTTTTCGGCGACGATGACGACTGGAATAGCGGGGATCGATGATTGGGGCAAGTGCTCGATGAATTGGCTAATGCTGGGTTTGAGGCTTGGGCTAGCCTCGAGGCTCGGTCTCGGCTCGAGGTGGTGGCGACGGGTACTATAGCTCCAGCAGGGAGGAGAGGTGCTGAGAGAGAGAGAGAGAGAGAGAGAGAGAGATCTTTAGAGAGAGAGAGAAAAACAGAGAGAGAGGGAGGGAGGGAGAGTTAGAGAGAGAGATTAGAGAACAGAGAGAGAGACTGAGAGAGAGACAGAGAGATTGAGAGAGAGAGAGATTTTAGAGAGAGAGGGAGAGAGAGTTAGAGAGAGAGAGATTAGAGAACAGAGAGAGACTGAGAGAGAGACAGAAAGATTGAGAGAGAGAGAGAGACTTTACCTGGTGATGACTGGGTCGACGGAGGCGCCGGCGGGGGCTCGGTGTCAGGAGCCGGAGAGGAGAGAGGCGATGATGAGGAGCGAGACGGGCGCGGATGATAGGTGCGGCGTGGGTTTGGTATGCCGGGGATCTTGGTGGCGGCTGAAAGATGAAGGGGAGGCTCGATGATGGGGCACAGTCGTCGTCGTCGAGGCTCAGAAGGGCGGTCGTCGGTGATCGTGCTGGGGCGTCGACGGTGGATGAGCTTGGTCGATGGAGGAGGAGTGGGGCTTGGCTGCAATGCAGGGGCTTAGAAGAACTCGGTGGTGGGTTGATGCAGAGATGGTGTGGCGAGGAGTTAGGCAAGGGGATTGAGCTCGGGGGTGTTTGAGTTTTGGAGAGAGGAGAGGGAGGAGCTTGAGGTCGAGAGTGTGAGGGAGAGAGGAGTGAGCCGTTGGGGGAGCGGGTCGTAGGGGTGCGCGCGTCGTGGACGCGAGGAGCGGGGCGTTGGCGTGGCAGGCGGTGACGTGGGGAACGTGGGTTCACGTGAAAGAGGCGGGGAGGAGAACGAAGAGGTAAACGGGTCGGGAAGTAAGGGAACGGGCCGGGCTGGGCCAGAAAAGCTTGGGCCAGGGAAAATAATTAAGGATTTTACTAGTTGGGCTTTGATTGGATGATTTTCCGATTGTGTAGTTGGTTTTTAGAAAATAGATTTTAGAAATCACAATCAAAAATTATTTGACCGCAATCAATAACGGTGTCGGATGTAGCGCGTTAGTAAGTGCGGATCGTCCACAGGGAAAGTGAGTTCCGTTCAATTTCCGAATTAGATGAGTTGAAAATTTAGGGCAAAGAAAAGAAAACAATTCATGATTTGCATTTGAAGATCAAGAAATAAGAAAAAAATCTAGATCTAGAAAAGACATTAAAAGCAAGAATTGAGATGTGTGATAATTTCCAACCAACAATCAAGATTATAAGGATAGCTCGTAGGAGTAGATCGGATCTTTAGATGTGATGAGATCTAAAGATTACTAATTCTTATCCATTAATGAATTGATACTAGATCGATACAAATTCATCGAGGTTTAAGGATCTTTGCGAGAAAATTAGGGATTCCGCAACTCATCCTTTGCCCTTTCGATGGATCGCATTCAAATTCTAGCTTCTAGTTAATCAAATGTTTAATAGTTGTTCCCTAGTTTCGAGTGAACACGATCAAGAAAGCATCATCTCGAAACTAGGTTATTAATCATTTGATTAACTAGAATTTCCAAACATTATAGGATTTAAGAATTGTAAAAATATCTAAATCATCATTATCTAAAGATCGTCACAACTCCTACACGAGCGGAGATTACTCAAACATCATGATCACAAACACAATCACAAATTGAATTCTAATCATTATGCTTGAATTAAAAGATAAGCAAGAGTATAGAAAATTCACCTTTATTTATCGACAAATTTTGTTACAACTCTCTTGAATTTACAAAAGGAAGGAACTAGATCGTCGATTTCGGCTTCGCTCGGCTCCTTGAGTCGCGGATCGGCGTTGATCTCTTGCTCTGTTGGAAATCCGGCGTCGCTTCTAAAGGTTGAAGGCTCTCTTGCTCAAATTGATCTCGGGATCTTGATCTTGATTTTGAATTGGGGATGGAGATTGAATTTGGCACAAGCTTTTGTCACTAAACTTGTGGGTTGAAGATGGTGGTGATTCTTGAACCCATTTCCCCTCTAGATCTAGGCTCCTTTTTATAGACTTTCCAAATCTTAGATCTAGAATTGAAATTTGAATTCCCCCCACAAGTTAGTTATCCAAATGATTTAAATTTCCCTCCAAAAAGTTAGTTAGGCTTAAATTTTGAATTTCCCTCCAAGAATTTGTTAAGCCGAGCCTTCTAGAAATGCCACGTGGAGCTTCTGGAAGGTTTGGCCGTTACAATTAAGCATGTGATGAAATTTGAAGAAATGATCTCCTCAAATGGCCGCGGATCCGCCGCGCCAAGGGGGCTTGGGCCGCGGATCCGCGGCCCTTTGGTGGCCTTACTGCTTGTATTTTCTTCTGTGGGCTTGGGATATTATATGGGCCTTATTTTGATGTGTTGAATTTTATTTGGCCTTCTAAATTACTACCAGATCTTCTGCCTTTGAGTTGGTGCATCTTTTATCAGATCTTTTCCCAATTTTGGGCTCTGCTTCCGGAATTTCCTACATAGACTCCAAGACAAGAGTTGCGCAATACAAGGATAATGCGATGCCATGAAAAACACACAATTTCCCTAAAAATGCTGGTTTTAGCACACAGTACAAGTAATCCCGTATTTTATATGTGTTTTGCAAATATGTGTGATATGAATACCGGATACCTCTACTTGACTGCAAAAGGTAGGGAAATTGCTGTGTTAGAAATGCAGTATTTTCGACTGATCAAATTCCCCCAAACTTATTTTCGATCGTCTCGATCGAACAGTTTTATTAAAAAGAGAAGGAGAAAACAAAGAAAGAGAAAAGCACACTTTCGTAGGCAACACGATTGCACTGAGCACGTGCAACAAGCCTTTAAACCTCTAGGTGTCCCTAGTAGGAGGAGTGTTGTCTCCTGAGGGTTTTCAGCGGATTGCACCCACAAAATCCAATAATAAAAGGAAGATCATGAATATTACATTTAAAGACAAGAGTCGTAAAAGAAAAGCCTTGAAAATTAAGGTTTCCAACTAAGCTAGCTTTTCGGTTGTCATGAGCCCTATCTTAATGGTTATGAAAAGATGTCAGAAATCACGTCCTCCCTCAATAAAACATCGTCTTATTCTTCATTCCTATCTTTATTCCAAACATCGATCATATCACCCTGCGTGTGTGTAAAGAACATCCCTACACCCGGAGAATTCAATTCAAGCTATCATACTCTTGCCTATCAGCCTCAGTACTTTTTAATGAATATCTAGATGTGCTCACACACTTTCATGCGATCGTTAATACTTCTTGAGGTACTAACCGACCGATTACTCCTGTGCTTGCTTACTTGGTGTATTTTCCTCGTCTTGCACCACGTCGGGTATAGCAGTGACTCCCAGACCAGTTGGCCTTAGGGCACTAGGTGAAAAAGCACCCTCGCTAAAATTTTTTTTATTGCCCTCGGCGATAACAAAATCAGTGTCCATTTTTCTCACCACTTTATATTTTATTCATTTTTTTGTCTATTTCCTTCATACTTTTGGCTTTAAGACAAGAGCATTTCAAGGTATCCTCTACTATCCCGGGCTTTAAGACGTGTGTAAGTACGAATAGCAGGGTATCAACGTTCAAAATGTTTGGCTTCCAGAATAGAAACTATTTTTCAGACTTATTTTTATCCTCAGATTAGTGACGTCCTTCATCTTACTTACCCTTGGGACAACAGCTCATAACTACTTATTACTAGTTCGTATAAGAAAACTTCTAATTTTCTTAGTTTTCTTAAATTTTTCTAATCTCATGGATGTAATTGTTCACTCTCTAATCTTTTATTATCATAAATATTAAATATTTTTATATTTAAAATTTTTTAAAGTTTTTATGAGTTTTGAAAAACTATTTACAAAAATTGATGAGCCAAAAGAAAAAATATTTACACAAAATTTTTATGGGTTTTGAAATTTTTTGAATTTTTATGGTTTTTAAAGAAATGTTTTGTGCTTATGCAAATGATATGCACATGATGCAAAACTAAGCACAAACCTCCCCCAAACTTGTTTTCAACAGTGTCCTCACTGTTGCCATCTGCTAAATTTCGAAAACCTGTAAGCCTGGGAGGAATTTATTAGCGGGGGCAAAATATATAAGTGAAGATCCTCCCCCAAACTTATTTTTAGCTCGCAATTTTTTGTAAAAATTTTCATTTCAAGAGCCAGAAAAATTGTTCCCCCCCCCAAACTTGAGTTATGCAATGTTAAACTTTGAAAATCACATGAGGGGGTCAAGAATCATTGGTCGATGCCAAGCTTTGCAAAGACCAAAGATCAACACCAACCATTCGAAGATTTTATCAATGCAGTGCTCGGGTTGGTGGAAGAAGAAGTGGGGAAAGGGTAAGGGGTGGAAGAGAGTGTGTGTGCGTCTCATTTTGGAGAGACGAAGCAGTGAATGTGATGGATTACTCGCATTCTTTTTACAGTTCAGAGGAAGGGGTGGAGGTTCAATTTCAGTGATTGGGACATGATTCATCTCAACACCCGTGTTATTCAGAAATGCGAGTTCATCAGCGAAGATCTCCTCAAAAGTTTCATCAATACCCCGAAGAATAATGTCATCACAAAGTGCGGGGTGATCTTCAGACTCTAAAAGCAGTTCATAATCGGTGTCAGTTGTTGACCCGGACATCTCGGTGGAAGAGTCCGTATGTGTATGATACATAGTTGGGTCAAACAACAACGTATGAAAAGAGTCAAGATCGGTATCAGGAGGATCATCAAATTCGCTGCTGTCGACATCCATTAAGTCGACAGAACAGACATGAGCAGTAGGTTCGGAGGGTACACTTCCAATCTTGTAAATGTTCAGCTCTATTGACCTATTCCCGAAAGATAGGGTCATAGAACCATTTCGTCAGTTGATTATTGCATTGGAAGTGGCCAAAAAGGGGCGACCTAAAATCACCGGAATTTGATTCCGTGGGTTCGCTACAGGCTGTGTATCAAGTACAATAAAATCCACAGGGAATACAAATTCCCCGATTTTTATTAACACATCCTCCAGTTCACCCCTAGGTTTGGTGATTGATCGGTCAGCCATCTGGAGAGTGCAATGGGCTGGTTTCAACTCTCCGATTCCTAGTTGCTCATAGACTGAGAAAGGAAGCAGGTTAACACTGGCGCCAAGGTCTAAAAGAGCACGATTGATATGTTTATCCCCAATAGAAATCGATATCGTAGGACATCCTGGGTCCTTACGTTTCTTTGGTAGCGGAGGGATAAAAGCAGTGCTAATGCTATTAGACATGAAGACCTTCTTTGGCACTTGAGTCTTCTTCTTCCTAGTGCACAAGTCCTTAAGAACTTTTGCATAAGCGGGGACTTGTTGAATCGCATCTAGGAGAGGGATGTTGATGTTAACTTGCTTGAACATGTCCATAATCTTCTCCATATGTGGACTCGATGTGTTAGCCCTTAACCGGGTTGGATAAGGTGCTTTAGCAATAAGCGCTGGGTCCATCATAGGAGAAGGAAGTGTGTGTGGCCCCGATCCCAAAATAGAAGTGGGGATCGTCTGTGGAGGAGTAAAAGAGGTGGGCTGAGGTGTCGAGCCTAGAGGGAAATGGAGAATAGGCTCGCGAGAAGGTGGTGGGGTAGGAGAACAAGAGTCAGACGTAGAAGTGTGTGTGTGAGGAAAGATCTCAGCCGGGGCGTTGATAGGATTTTCAGTATCATCAACTTCTTCCCCAACATGGTTATCCAGCACTCTCCCAGATCTCAACGTGGTGATTGCATTCACATGATGTGAATAGCCAGGATTGGGTACAGGTTGAGCTGGGAGTTTCCCTTTCTCTCTTGCACTCATTTCGGCCTTAAGTCGTGCAATTTCAGCTTCCATCGTTTTGATACTCTCAGCTTGGGACGCTGAGTTTTTCTTTATCTCACCAACGGAAGACTTAACCTCGGCCGACACTTCCATGAAATTTGACATGAGTGATTTCATGGTTTGAGCGAATTGAGAGAATTCGTCAGAACAGGTCGACTGCATAGGATTAGAAGGTGCAGGAGTGTTGACCTGGTTTTGGAAGTTTTGTGACTGGTAGGGGTGCTGGGTGAGTTGAAGTGGTTGCTGTTGTTGTGGAGGGACCCGTTGGAATTGATTCGGATTTGGAACCGTGTTTTGGGATTGGTTCCAAGCAAAATTCGGGTGATTCCTCCAACCCTGATTGTATGTGGAAGAAAAAGGGCCGTTTCCATGTCTTTGGAATGCGGCATTAGTATGCTCGAGACCTCGAAACTGAGAGTTTAATGGACATTCTTCCGTCAAGTGAGAAGGGTCAGAACAGCACCCACAAACGGTTTTGGGGAGCGACATTGGGTTCAGGGAGGCTGCTAAAAATTTGTGTTCCATAGCGTCGAGCTTCTTTTGCATTGCTGCCATCTCAGCTCGAACACCTATGGACACGTCTATTTGGTGTATGCCACCCCTACTCGATGGCTGGGTTCCAGTCTCTCACTGAAGTGATTTTTCAGCGAACTCTTCTAAAAATTTCCATGCTTCCCCATCATCCTTAGTCATAAAGGTGCCTTGACACATGTTTTCAAGGTTTTGTTTAGTGGTAGGGTTACTGCCCTCATATATGATTCGGCAAAGTTCCCATCTCGGGATGCCGTGATGTGGGCATTGAACCAAAAGATCCTTGAATCGGTCAAAGTATTTTGAAAATGGTTCAGCCGGAAGCTGGGAGAATTGATAGAGTTCGCTACGGACTCGAGCTGTTTTTGCATAGGGTAGAATTTCTTAAGGAATGCCGCAACGAATTCTTCCCAATTCATGATGGAATGTGCGGTGGTGTTATACAGCCACTTCTTGGCTATATCGCACAAGGTAAATGGAAGAAGTCGTAGACGCATGGCATCCACAGAAAGTTGTGATGTACCCATCATTGCGCATACGTTTTCAAATTTGGTAATAAAAACGTACGCGTCTTCAGTCTCGAGACCGTGGAATTTGGGTAGAAGGTTGATGTACTGGGGCTTAATCTCAAAGTTATCCCCGTTGGCTGGTGGAATGGATAAGCAGGTCGAGAGAGGACCTCGCAAAGGGTAACACCTCTCTTGGAGAGAGATGCGGGGAGGAATCTGCGCACCAACGAACGGCGGCAGAGTAGCAGCAAAGAGGTTTGATGGAGACTGATCCATCGGTATAGGTGTGGTGGGGGGTAAAAGAAAGGTAAATGGAGAAATACCGACTTCGGAGTCGATCGAGGGGACGCGGACAAGACGGGCACTAGAATCCCGTGTCCAGCCTATCTTGCACTAAAAGGGGTTAGTACAAGTGGCAGCGTGATTTATAATTAGGGGAATGAAGTGAGTGCGGTGTTTGTTTTGAAAAAATGATACGGATTTTGAAAATATGATGCAACAAGCAATACCCTAAAATTTATGGTCACCTAGGTCCAATCTCTAGACCGCTCCTAACTGCCAGAAGACAAGACGCAGGATAGAATCCTCCACTGCCTCTTTGTCCCTCCTGTGGCCAGGTAAGTGCCAGGTAAGTGGGAGGTTCTCCACTACGTAAGTAGTGGGCCTAATTAAGTAACCACTAGCCTTCGACACACTTGCCTAGGCACCATAAGAGAAACGCGGATAAGCAATGAATTACCCACGGCCTTCTTCTGTCCTAAGTGAGCGCGACGGTCCTTAGAGTCATCTCTAGATATTTTTTAATTAATGAGGGTAATGCGGATGCAGGTTTGTGATTTTTGGGGCCTAGGAAGGGTAATGAACTCCCCACCTAATCTGGATTTGGCCGTGCCCCTTAATGTCCGTATTAATTATGCAAACAACCACAAAAATCAAAAACAAGCACAAATTTTAATTTTGCTTTTGCGGCGCTGCGATTATTTGCAAAGAAACCTGCATGAAATGTTAATTGGAGCAGATTTTAGGAAGGAGATAAGAAAGTTAGAGATTACCAGATAAAAATTGTTCAGAGATCCCCTAGAACTGCCGCGCTTCCGCCGCACAAGTCGCCAATCGCCGCGGTTCCGCCGCGCCTTGAGCTCCTCTCTGCACTGAAAAATTTGGTAATGCTCCTGTTCAGCTCCTGAGCTCTCTCTGGAATTCTCCAAATAATTTTCCAATTTCACAGTAAGCTCCAGATCTCCTTGCAATTAACCACAACAACACGTATTAGTGTTTGCGCGAGTTTTGATCTTTAAAATTTTTAGATGGAATAAACTTTTCAACTCAAATTTCAAAAAATGAACAAATAGCACACGATCCCCGGCAACGGCGCCATTTTGATTGGATGATTTTCCGATTGTGTAGTTGGTTTTTAGAAAATAGATTTTAGAAATCACAATCAAAAATTATTTGACCGCAATCAATAACGGTGTCGGATGTAGCGCGTTAGTAAGTGCGGATCGTCCACAGGGAAAGTGAGTTCCGTTCAATTTCCGAATTAGATGAGTTGAAAATTTAGGGCAAAGAAAAGAAAACAATTCATGATTTGCATTTGAAGATCAAGAAATAAGAAAAAAATCTAGATCTAGAAAAGACATTAAAAGCAAGAATTGAGATGTGTGATAATTTCCAACCAATAATCAAGATTATAAGGATAGCTCGTAGGAGTAGATCGGATCTTTAGATGTGATGAGATTTAAAGATTACTAATTCTTATCCATTAATGAATTGATACTAGATCGATACAAATTCATCGAGGTTTAAGGATCTTTGCGAGAAAATTAGGGATTCCGCAACTCATCCTTTGTCCTTTCGATGGATCGCATTCAAATTCTAGTTTCTAGTTAATCAAATGTTTAATAGTTGTTCCCTAGTTTCGAGTGAACACGATCAAGAAAGCATCATCTCGAAACTAGGTTATTAATCATTTGATTAACTAGAATTTCCAAACATTATAGGATTTAAGAATTGTAAAAATATCTAAATCATCATTATCTAAAGATCGTCACAACTCCTACACGAGCGGAGATTACTCAAACATCATGATCACAAACACAATCACAAATTGAATTCTAATCATTATGCTTGAATTAAAAGATAAGCAAGAGTATAGAAAATTCACCTTTATTTATCGATAAATTTTGTTACAACTCTCTTGAATTTACAAAAGGAAGGCACTAGATCGTCGATTTCGGCTTCGCTCGGCTCCTTGAGTCGCGGATCGGCGTTGATCTCTTGCTCTGTTGGAAATCCGGCGTCGCTTCTAAAGGTTGAAGGCTCTCTTGCTCAAATTGATCTCGGGATCTTGATCTTGATTTTGAATTGGGGATGGAGATTGAATTTGGCACAAGCTTTTGTCACTAAACTTGTGGGTTGAAGATGGTGGTGATTCTTGAACCCATTTCCCCTCTAGATCTAGGCTCCTTTTTATAGACTTTCCAAATCTTAGATCTAGAATTGAAATTTGAATTCCCCCCACAAGTTAGTTATCCAAATGATTTAAATTTCCCTCCAAAAAGTTAGCTAGGCTTAAATTTTGAATTTCCCTCCAAGAATTTGTTAAGCCGAGCCTTCTAGAAATGCCACGTGGAGCTTCTGGGGTCTTCTGGAAGCTTTGGCCGTTACAATTGAGCATGTGATGAAATTTGAAGAAATGATCTCCTCAAATGGCCGCGGATCCGCCGCTCCAAGGGGGCTTGGGCCGCGGATCCGCGGCCCTTTGGTGGCCTTACTGCTTGTATTTTCTTCTGTGGGCTTGGGATATTATATGGGCCTTATTTTGATGTGTTGAATTTTATTTGGCCTTCTAAATTACTACCAGATCTTCAGCCTTTGAGTTGGTGCATCTTTTATCAGATCTTTTCCCAATTTTGGGCTCTGCTTCCGGAATTTCCTACATAGACTCCAAGACAAGAGTTGCGCAATACAAGGATAATGTGATGCCATGAAAAACACACAATTTCCCTAAAAATGCTGGTTTTAGCACACAGTACAAGTAATCCCGTATTTTATATGTGTTTTGCAAATATGTGTGATATGAATACCGGATACCTCTACTTGACTGCAAAAGGTAGGGAAATTGCTGTGTTAGAAATGCAGTATTTTCGACTGATCAGGCTTGGAGGAACTGTGGGCTGGCTAGTCTTGGGCACGGCTGAGTGGGGTTTTAATGTTGGGCCGGGGAAAATAAATGAATGGAAAATTGGAGTGGGCTGAGGATGGGATTTTAATGTTAATAAAATTTAATTTGGATTGGGCTGTGGGATTTGGGTTAAGGGAGAGGGAAAATATATATATGGAAAATAAGAAAGGGTTGGGAATTTAAAATACTACAAATAATTTGTAATTATAAATAAATAGATTTGTAAGTAACCCATTTTATAAAACTCGGATATTGGTGTATATAAAAGAACCGGGTATTACATCATACCACCCTTACAAAAATTTCGTCCTCGAAATTTAAAATAATCAATAAGCTATAAAAATCATAAGCGAAAAGCTACTACATCGAACACTAACACATAGTGATTTACTTAAAATAGGTAGAGATTGAAGGTCTATGAGTGTATAAAACTAACGTAACAAAGGGCAGGTCTAAATAAGTACGAGGCAGACTCAATCATAAGGGCAACTACATGTATAAGAGAATAAAAATAACAATAACAAATAATAATGTTCGAGGCGTGCTCGATGAAATCGAAACCCAAAATATATGTATACATATTTATATCGAACCAGCACAGCTAAGATAGTAGCATCAGACATAACCATCTATAATAGCAACCTATAAGTATAATATCTGAGGAAACTAAAGCAACAATATTAAAATATGAAGGATTTGTCGATAGGTTAAAACACCCTAGTATAATGTATCAGTCAAAAGAAAAATAAATCTTAAAGTAACTTAGAAATCCACATGGTACAAAATAAGAAACATAGCATAAAATAATATGTGCAACATATGGTTGCGTTATCGAAAAATGGGAAGAATAGTAGTGTACTTAAAATGCATAAAACGGAAGTAGTCAATAACACACACTTTTCAATAAATACAAAATAATGAAAACTAAATTTTCGAATAACGATGTCCCTAAATGTAATTAGGGTAACAGGAAAAAGCACAAAAAGTATAGGGGCTAGCTAGGGTAAGGATTACGATGGAGTATGGCCCACTCAAAAGGTCGGAGTGCGGTACTTTTTAATCTAAGCGAGGGTCAAAACAGTATAAGGTGCAGAGGTGGACAGTCAGGGATCCCAGGAGTAAAAGGTATAAAGGAAACAGTCAAGCATCATGTGAACCAAAAGATGAAAAGATTAGTGAACTCAACAAATTTATTTCATTCTAGAAAGATCCGAACAAGGCATCCCCGACGAGAAAAAGATAGTCCTAAACTATACAAAGATTTGTTTGGTCAGAGGGGCCAAAGCTAAATCACGCTAGTCGCGGTTGTGGAGGTTCAGCAGGTTACGGTAAGCTCGCGCGCTTAGATAAGGGCGTCCATTCCCATATCTCCTCCCAGGGATCGCCACTGGAAGTTCTTCTGCCATGGTGTCTTCTTCTTCTGGCCCTTCTTCCTCGGCTGAAGCTTCTTCATCGAGGTCTAATTTCTACGTAATCTTCTTCTGCTGGATCCTCTTCCATAGGATTTTCTTCCATTGGATTCTCCTCAAGGTTTTCCTCTCCAGGATTTTCTTCAATCGGGTCCCCCTCGGAATCTTCCCCCATTGGGTTTTCTTCGAGGTCCTCTTCTTTGTCGTCAGAGTCGCGGATCATGTTAACTTCTGGGGCTGTGAATCCCCCGCCCTCGGAGTCGCTGTTCCCGAAAATAATCTGTGGGCCGTTGATCTCGTCACCTGATCTTACCAACGTGTAGTCCGAGGAAATGCACGACCGTGTGTTCTCATCTAGAGGCGGCGCTTCTCCCAAGTGGGCCATGATCTGAAAAGGGGGAGTCATGATTAGGCAGTGGGACACATTAAGAAAATATCCAAGGATATGGTGGCACAGGGAGGATATGCTGGAGGTAAGGATGGAAACGAATTAAAATGTAAAAATGCTGATGCAATGAATAGTATAAAGAAAGTGAGAAGCAAGAGGACGATACATACATCACAACTCAGAGTTTTATTGCATTCAGCTATAAGTTCGACGGATACAAGATTCAAACGAAAGGAAATATGTACAAAAGAGTGACAACATCTTTATTGAAAGTAGAAAACGTGATAATTCTTCTTTGATTTCTGGACTGCTGCATCCCTGTCTCGTGAGTTGAATCCTGCGCGGGGTCCGCACTACCTTCGAAGCTCGAACTACGAAATAACCATCACTTCGCCGAAGTGGGGAGTGTGGACGAACCATCTCCTTGTAGCTCTTTCCTATTAGGGCAGCCATTGATAGGATGTTCGCTGGATCCGCAAATTAGGCATTGCCCTTTGGCGCGGCGACAATCCCTCTGAAGGTGTCCTGTCCTCTTGCAGTACCCACAACGTTGGGTCTTCTGTTGCTTCTGTTGCTGGGGAACAAGTGAGCGCTTCATCTTCACCTCTTTTCCTCACCTAACAGGGATCCCTTTATGATTGGAGACTTCCGCTGGTGCCTGAGTCATCTGCCTTCCTAGTCCTTCAGCTAACAGGTCGTTTGCTCGCTCCTGGGCTTCCTTCCGACTTTGCAGTGCATTCGGAATCTCTACGGTCTGATCCTGGGGAGTGGGGGTAGGGGGAGATTCGTTGGAAGACATGGTCCTGAAACAACAATTTTAAGGACGATATAAGGTACAAGCTATAAGAATTAAAATATAGTATGGAATGGGCAAGGAATCAAGAATATCGGGTGTGATGAAATTTATTACAAGTGGAAATCAACTGTAGGACTCTAAGTCACTTAAACAGAGTACAGTATTGTAATTATGATGTAGTTCACAATTACAACCACGTAACTCTGCCAAGTCACCCGAAACCCTAGCGGATGGATAGCAGAACACACAATGTGAATAAGGATTAAGAATAACAAGTTTACAATCTAGTCCGAGGGATGTCTTAGATTGTCAAGCTCTACATGGAAAACTGCAATTCCAATCGAAGCAAAACCTGGCCCTGATACCAACAAAACCATGTCACGCCCCTCTTCCCAAAATACGGAATATGGGGGGTGTAGGGTTCCTACGCACACTAATGAAGTCTCACAAGCGATCGAACATGGCCAAATCAAATTTTACGGGTGCCTACAAACCCTAATACGGATCGTCAACTAGATATATAGGCGATGCAAGCAAGTAAACGGAAATATAGCTAAAGGGAAGGGGCTACAACCTTTGTAGATCCGGTCCTCCACCTCCTAGGCTCCGTGATGAAGTCCTCTCCGCTGTCCAAATCGAACCATGACTCTCACGGTGGTTTCATCGGAGAAAAAGGCGGGCTAGGTCGTCGACAACGTGCCGAAGATGATCTACGTCGAGGCATCACTAGATCAAGCTCCACCTTCACCAAGCCATGAAAACTTGTGAAGGAAACACCCTATACTACTTGGCAAGAGGTAGAGGATGAAGAAATAGGAAGTGGGTTCACTTTAGAATTGGATTTCTCACACTTTTTCATCACTTGCCATTGATGTAGCAAGCTTTCTTCATGGAAGAAGAAGATGAAGAAGAAGAAGATATGATAAGTGTTGAATAAATATGAAAAAGAATTAATTCTTATCATCTTCTAACCTTAGTTAAGTGTAGAGAATGAATTAGGGTTAGTTTAAATGGTTAGGGTTAAGTATAAGACAAGAATGGAGACTAAGTCAAAACTTCAAGAATGTTCAACTAAAAACAAAACAAGTAACCATTCATTTATCCTTTCATTTTCCAAAATGAATAAATAAATAAGATAAATGAATAAGTAATTAAGTAAACAAAACCCTAATCATTAACTTAATCATAGTTTAATTCTTTACACTTAACCAAATATGCATGTATCATCAAACATGATACAATCATGTGCACAAAAGTATATCACATATACAACTTGCATAATTCAAGTGAGAAAATCCTTTTAAAGTGAACCAATACTAGTTAATGCAAAGTAATATATCAAATATATAATTATACATTAAATCATTAAATCAACACTTGATTCAATGATCCGGTCATGTCTCATATAACCGGCTAGTATCCAATGTATCGGCTTATCGAATCAATCCTTGATTCGATAACTAGGTTATATCGCATACAACCATTCGACACATTCATCGCGAGAATGAAATACGGTATCACATACACGAATTATTCTCGGTCCCGCACATATCTCATATGCGCTCCTATTTCGTTTCGCTTGAACCAGGAAACCTCTGTGTAGGACTCTAAAGACTCGTCAATACGCCGGCAGCAGATGATGATCATATCAAGCACCCACAAGCCGCAAGCGGTCTACTAAACGTAACGGCCACCCGGGTATTGAGCGATCAGAAGATCGACGAGCAAGCCCGCTCACACTCCTGTGAATCCAACCAGTAACACTTACCGTACAGTCCGGTCTGTTCGTCTGATATGTCGCATATCTCGCCTAGGGGTGGTAAACGTCAGACCCCAGTAGCTCGATAATTCATGCCGACGTGAAGTCCATGACATGTGTGAAACTACTGATAACACTTACCAGTAGGTCACTGCAACCCTGGCCAGGGATTTCCTGTTATGGCCAGTCGAGCATAGCGCAACATCAACCCCCAATACCGGGAGAGACGAATTCCCTCCTATCGCTCATTGCCTCCATGTGAATCGGGACTGTACCCAAAAACCACTTGTTTGCACGACTCAGTAGAGCCGTGGTAGGGTGGAAATCAAAGCACAGTGGGAGACACACAAGACTCTATAACGATCTCGGGTCAACAGACTAAGCTGTACCAGTGTCACCAGAGAACTGCCATCTGACGTGAGGTATAATACCATCTGGGAGTTCTCGGCGAGTCCGTTCAGTGTACCCAGTCTCCACTGAGCACCCGTATACCATCTCCGATGTCAAACACCAATGGATATGGGATCATCCATCGCCCATCACATGGGTCGAGAAGATATACGCTAGTCTACTCTGGAATATCGATGCCCCGTCTCGATATTCCCACGACTAGGAACATTGAAGGATGTACTCATGGACTACCCAGGCCCCACTAGTATGATCCGCATCATAGTCCTGGAAGTCGAGTACACATCCTAAGGGCTTTATCAACATGTAACAGAGAGACAGAAAGTATACATGTTAAGATAAAGAGCAACCAGATAGCGTACTATCATGTCGAGCAAGAAAGTCCTACCTATATATGTCCCAGCATCCACTACAATATACATCCAATGTACAGTAATGGCCTCTAGGGCATACATATAACTAACAATCTCCCACTTGCACTAGGGCCATCTGTAGCAGTAGTTGTAGTATCTAATACTCAACCATCCCCTAAAAGTCTCTCTTTATGAAAAGGCCTTCGTGAGTGGATCCGCCGTGTTGTCCTCTGAGTCTACTCTCCTAACCTCGATCACCCTGGAGATCAACTATCTCCATGATCAGGTGATGCTGCCTCAGATTTTGTCTGGGTCACTGATGGGACCAGGGTTCCTAGGCCAAAGCCACAGTTCCATTGTCATACAATGGTAGGAACAGTTCCATTGTCATACAATGGTAGGAACCTAGTTCATCTTATGAACCAATATATACCCAAACTTTCTCTTTGGTAGTATCTTTAATAGCGATGTTACCAGCCTTTATCGTCTAGTTTGCCACGGTATCTAGCTTGGAACTCTTCCAACATACCGTCCCTTTACTGAGGGTAAAGACAATGCCTGTGACTGACATTCAGTCGTCTTTATCACCCTGGAACCCTTCCAGTGTTTTTCCCCAGGATCGATTGATACCATCTCACTTCATCTAGTGAGAATCCTAGCATCCAATTACATCTATCTCATAGATGAAAACTCAGGATTTAGGAGGTATCACTTTGATCCTATACGGAGAATCCATGTGATAAGAGGAGATCGACCGATCGTAGTATAGGAAACTCTTTTCCTATCAAGAGTATGTTGTCCACGTACAATACGAGAATGACCACCTTACTCTCTACTACCGTTTTGTATATACAAGGTTCATCTACCATTTTGATGATGTCAAACTGTTTGACTTACTCATCAAAACAGATGTTCCAACTCCGCGATGCCTGCTTCATTACATAAAACATCTTGCTCACGTTTCCGCTGCTCCCACTGTCTACGAGGCCCTCTGGCTGTGTACTTATAGACGCACTCTTCTAAAACATCATTTAGAAAAGCAGTCATGACACCCAACCACCAGATATCGTAGTCATGGTATGTAGCCATGACAAGTAGGATCTGGATGGACTTAAGCATAGGTACTGGAAAAGGTTTCATCATTATCCACGCCTGGTTGATGACGAAAACCTTTAACAAGTCTAGCTTTGAAAGCCTCAACCTTTCCATCTACACCAAGTAATCTTCTCAAGATATACTTGCTCCTGATGGGGATTTAACCCTTCAGATATAGCAACCAAAGTCCATACTTTGTTGGTGTATATGGATTCCATCTCAGACCGCCAAGCATCCAGCCATTCTTACAGAATCCCTACTCTTGATGGCCTGCTCGAATCTAGTTGGGTCATCATCTCATGATGCATTCCATGCTCCCACTGTCATCGAGAAACCAAGGTATCTCTCAGGTGGGTGAGGAACCCTACTAGATCGGCGGAGAGGCTGAGGTTCGTTGGAATCTACTGAATCCTTTGGTTCTACCAAATTATCTGCTGTAGTTTGTATAGCTGGAACCTTTCCAGTTCTACATTACAGACCTTGCCTTGAGCCTGTCCGGATTTTGCTTTTAGACATAGACCGGACAATCCCAAATCTTAACTAACTTAAGATATGGGCTCTTCCCTTTCCATATCACATATGAAGTGGTAGGCAGTGATTTGATTCGAACCTAATTCAATAGGTACGCAGCTTCTTAAGCGCATAACATCTAAAAGGAAATAGGTAACTCAGTAATACTCATCATAGAGCACACGATATCTAATATTGTGTGATTGCTCCGCCCCGATACACCGTTGTGCTGTGGTGTATTCAGAGGAGTAATGCTGAGAGAGAATCTCATTCTCCTTTAGAATGGACCAGGATTTCCGTGCTCAAGTATTCTCCTCCTTGATCACATCAAAGGACATAATACTTATACCCGTATTTTGGTTCTCTACTTCCAACTTATATTCTGTGAATACCTCAAAAGCTTCGGACTTATGTTTCAACAGGAACATACGACGGAATCTTGAGAGATTATCAGAGAATATAATGAAGTATAAAGAACCAGTCATGGCATGTGTAGACAGGAGACCTTACATACATCATAATGTATCAGTCCCAAGAGTTTACTAACTCTTTCTCTGTTTCGAATAAACAGAGCTATGGTCATCTTATCTTTGTGACATGACTGGCAAGTTTCACAAGATATAAATTCAAACCGATTTAAATATGCATCTAAAATGTAACTTCAGCCAGTCGGGTCGCATTGATATGACCTAGTCTACAATGCCTCAAGAATGATTCGTTCATTTCTGAACTTTTCCTCTTGTGTGTGTTCAGTATACTAGGAACTGTAGTTTGATTTAGAACGTCAATGCTTTTAGATAACGTGCCTGAACCGATCAACTTTTGATATAGGAAGTGTTCAAAACATTATCCATCAATACAAAATTATATCCTTTCTTTACTAATAAAGAGACTGATATGATTTTGTATATCAGGTTCGGTATCTAATAGCATTTGTTCAGAATCAATGTATTCGTAATACAGGATGACAGTGACCAACAGACTTGGCTGCAACACTTGCCCCGTTTTCTGTCTCATGAAACTTATCACCCTTTCTCAGTTTTTCTACCCTTTTGTAGCCCTATGTAACAGATTACATATCTGGGATCCTGATCCGGTATCGAATACCCAGGATTCAGAGGATACTGAGAAACAGTTCTTTATAATGAACACACCCGAAGGAGATGCATCATATGCACTTTCTTCGTTTGGGCGGCATAGGGATTCTGGTATTCCTCTTATTTCCTGCTCTGTCTTATAACAATTATAAGTTGGAGCGGGACCAACGTTCCCCAGCTCAGTATAACAAGCGGGTTCGGTCAATACATCCATTTTATTATCTTGATTAAGGTGTGATATGGTCGCTACCAGGAGAGAGAGAGAGAAGAAAACACTCAGCGTGCGCTCTTGCAAGATTAGATTGGTTATATACTTTATCTAATCAGGATGGCTCCCACTGTTTTTATCAAATCTTCCTTCAAACCCTAAAAGGAAAGACCAGCCGGGATTAATTACACTCTACAAGTTCGCCAATCTTTCAGCCAGGCCAGTGTCGGTACTTTGAGGGAGGTTCCCCGTGCTTTCGCACGGACCTTATTACAGTTAACCTCGTTTTCCCAGAGGCGTAACCCCGTTGACACCTTTCTAGACCCCTACTTGATCGGCTAATTGTAAAGTGCAAAACTCTCCCAGGAGTAACAATTACTCGCAGTGGGTATCGGGATCCAACTATCATATAGAAGGTATGCAATCTCATTGCAAATTTCAACACTTGAAACTCCCGATAAAGGTTTTTACCCCTAGCACCTATGACCTTAACTATGGTCAACAAATCATAAGTACTAGTCAAGTTCTACCCGTCATTTCGTGATTAATTAGACCCACCCACATGACCCTTAACTAAGGTCAACAAAGTCACGCGACTGTCCTAACTAATCGCATCATATGCGGTGTAGGAAGACATCACTTAGCTACCGTACACTGTGCCTTGACTATGGTCAACAAACACAGCACGAATAATAAGTACTCTACTTCCTAAAATGACGGAGGGTTGCGAATGGTTTTTGTGAAAACCTTTAACGCTTTGAACTTGATCTCGTTGCGGAATCAAATGGTTTTTAAATGGAATGTTTTCGAGGCTTTTCTAGTTTTGCTAAAGGGGTCACTCCCGGTGAAGGGATCGTCGGCCCTTTCCTCGTCGAATGAGGTGCGGGTTATATCATATATATCACTGTGCAAAGCGAAAACTATAGAAGCGATCAAAGACAAACCGAGGGTTGTAGCATCTGCCAGTTATTGCTAAAGGAGTCACTCCCGGTGAAGGGATCTCGGTCCTTTCCTCATCGAATAAGGTGCAGGATGTTCTATAATGAACACCGCGATGCAAAGCAATAACTGTAGCTACCTGTTTTTATTTTGAAATTCGATTCCACAACATCAATTAGGTTTATTTTCTTTCATTAATCTCATTAATGAATATCCCATCATTTAAGTCCACCTAAACATCACAGATAAATATAACGTATGCTTATGCCATCCGCATTCGCCTCGATGTCCCGTCTGCACCGTTAGGTTAGGTAACTAACGGCAGAGCGGGGCAGGGCTAGCGCGGGTGTAAAACATAAGCAAAGTCTATATAATATATCATATATACTATATATAATATCTGTCACAGAACATCACATGATCATATCACAGATAAATCACAGCAGAAGAAACATATGAAATATTGGATATACTAGGACGTCCGTGTTTTCAATACGAGCCAGTATAAAACACGGATTCCACGGTCGTGATGAATAGCCTATCCCACACCCCTAGACCCCTACGAGAGCGGCAAGCAACCCTACCAATTCTAGGGTTAGGAGACCCGGACTCGACTCCTCGAGATGGTCTCCCACTGGACCCTAGAACCCAGTTACTTGTGCTCCCCTCCTTGGGTCTATCCTAGTGCAGAAAAGTAAATAATATACATCAACGGTGACAACTTCCGCAACCTGGAAGTGCCCCAATAAAAGAATATTACATACAAGTTTTTACATGAATGAAAATGAAAAACACTCATCTCACATAAAAAAAAAACCCCGGCTATTCAAACACGACGATCCAATATAACATATCCAGCAACACATAATATCACATGTCATCAACGTAAGTAAATATGCGCATCCCAATTGTCGTTGACATATAGCAACGAAACCGGCGATATCACATATTACACTTACGGTCACAGAAAAGAAAGTGTAAAACTACAACAGTTGGAATCCGCAACCTCTTTAGACATCGCATGCCTAATCAAATGAATTCCTTAGACATTGCATGCCTAACAATTATAAACCCCGCATTTTAGTCTCATTATCGAAAACACTTTTCAATATCAAGTCAGGCAATTCAACAAGATTCCCGACATTTTGATCGAATGCTCGTCGCAAAGTTTAGTAGAAGGTCGCACCCCCGATACCGTCGACGAAGTGCACCAAGGCGGAACACCGCTACCGCGAGCACCCGAACGGATGCTTTCGGCGACGGGGTTCTCCTACAGTCACTTGGTCGGGGCTATGGAGTGAGGCTGTCTATTAAGTTTACCCGGCGAGTATCCGCGTACGCTACGTGATTGCGACGGACTTTTGATCACATCAAAATTCCGTGGCAACCGATCAAGTGAGACTAAAGTGCTATGTTTATAACATTCATTCAGTTATCATATAACTTTTGTGAATTCCAATTGTTGTATCACATTCCGGATAAACAGAAAATGTTAAACTTTCCGATTGAACATTCGAACACCCAAGTTTTCCCAAAACAGCTCAACACATGAAATAAGTCTAACAACATTCAGTTCGTGCCTCAGTACCAACGGTCCAGCCGTAGAAGGGTCAAGCCAACGCCTCACATGTGGCACGCCGTACTGCCCCAAACCCGAAGGTTCAAAGGGCAGTTCAAGACGGTCACATAATCGAGTTAAGGTTTGTTGTCTTCTAGAGGGTCCATCGCGTTACTTGCACTACTTAGAACGTCGTTAAACTACGGAAAAATCCAACAATTGGAAATTTCCCGGCAGGGGAAAAAGTGGGTATTTATATCCGGTCGAACTTTTTAACATATTCTAAAAATACCCGGAAAAACACACTGACAAAATTAGACAATCCGATCGATACACCGAGTCCCCAATACAACCCAGAAAATTCAACTCTTGAAAAATTATTAAAAATTCCCAGGAAAACCAGCACTGCAAACTAGGAATTACTGTGCAAAATTTATTGCAAGAGGAGACAAAAGGGCCGCGGAACCGCCGCATTAGCATGCTAATGCCGCGGTTCCGCCGCGCTTTAATGGATTCAGGGGCCCCGTTTTATACAGTAATTCTTAGAATCTTCCACTGAGTTTTCTGAATATTTTTAATCTGGAAAAAACCACGTTTTTCAAAAATGTCCAGAGAGCAAAATGCGATTGGGGTTTCGGTTCAATCGGACTTCTAATTCCGTCTACGCATCGCCTAAGGCTCTAGCTAGGCTCTGATACCACTGTAGGGTTCCTAGGCACACTAATGAAGTCTCACAAGCGATCGAACATGGCCAAATCAAATTTTACGGGTGCCTACAAACCCTAATACGGATCGTCAACTAGATATATAGGCGATGCAAGCAAGTAAACGGAAATATAGCTAAAGGGAAGGGGCTACAACCTTTGTAGATCCGGTCCTCCACCTCCTAGGCTCCGTGATGAAGTCCTCTCCGCTGTCCAAATCGAACCATGACTCTCACGGTGGTTTCATCGGAGAAAAAGGCGGGCTAGGTCGTCGACAACGTGCCGAAGATGATCTACGTCGAGGCATCACTAGATCAAGCTCCACCTTCACCAAGCCATGAAAACTTGTGAAGGAAACACCCTATACTACTTGGCAAGAGGTAGAGGATGAAGAAATAGGAAGTGGGTTCACTTTAGAATTGGATTTCTCACACTTTTTCATCACTTGCCATTGATGTAGCAAGCTTTCTTCATGGAAGAAGAAGATGAAGAAGAAGAAGAAGATATGATAAGTGTTGAATAAATATGAAAAAGAATTAATTCTTATCATCTTCTAACCTTAGTTAAGTGTAGAGAATGAATTAGGGTTAGTTTAAATGGTTAGGGTTAAGTATAAGACAAGAATGGAGACTAAGTCAAAACTTCAAGAATGTTCAACTAAAAACAAAACAAGTAACCATTCATTTATCCTTTTCATTTTCCAAAATGAATAAATAAATAAGATAAATGAATAAGTAATTAAGTAAACAAAACCCTAATCATTAACTTAACCATAGTTTAATTCTTTACACTTAACCAAATATGCATGTATCATCAAACATGATACAATCATGTGCACAAAAGTATATCACATATACAACTTGCATAATTCAAGTGAGAAAATCCTTTTAAAGTGAACCAATACTAGTTAATGCAAAGTAATATATCAAATATATAATTATACATTAAATCATTAAATCAACACATGATTTAATGATCCGGTCATGTCTCATATAACCGGCTAGTATCCAATGTATCGGCTTATCGAATCAATCCTTGATTCGATAACTAGGTTATATCGCATACAACCATTCGACACATTCATCGCGAGAATGAAATACGGTATCACATACACGAATTATTCTCGGTCCCGGACATATCTCATATGCGC
Organism: Agapanthus africanus; assembly: GCA_030015575.1. NCBI lineage: Eukaryota > Viridiplantae > Streptophyta > Magnoliopsida > Asparagales > Amaryllidaceae > Agapanthus > Agapanthus africanus. The sequence goes on along the minus strand of JASDDO010000018.1, from coordinate 464,106,253 downwards.
TCCTATTTCGTTTCGCTTGAACCAGGAAACCTCTGTGTAGGACTCTAAAGACTCGTCAATACGCCGGCAGCAGATGATGATCATATCAAGCACCCACAAGCTGCAAGCGGTCTGCTAAACGTAACGGCCATCCGGGTATTGAGCGATCAGAAGATCGACGAGCAAGCCCGCTCACACTCCTGTGAATCCAACCAGTAACACTTACCGTACAGTCCGGTCTGTTCGTCTGATATGTCGCATATCTCGCCTAGGGGTGGTAAACGTCAGACCCCAGTAGCTCGATAATTCATGCCGACGTGAAGTCCATGACATGTGTGAAACTACTGATAACACTTACCAGTAGGTCACTGCAACCCTGGCCAGGGATTTCCTATTATGGCCAGTCGAGCATAGCGCAACATCAACCCCCAATACCGGGAGAGACGAATTCCCTCCTATCGCTCATTGCCTCCATGTGAATCGGGACTGTACCCAAAAACCACCTATTTGCACGACTCAGTAGAGCCGTGGTAGGGTAGAAATCAAAGCACAGTGGGAGACACACAAGACTCTATGATGATCTCGGGTCAACAGACTAAGCTGTACCAGTGTCACCAGAGAACTGCCATCTGACGTGAGGTATAATACCATCTGGGAGTTCTCGGCGAGTCCGTTCAGTGTACCCAGTCTCCACTGAGCACCCGTATACCATCTCCGATGTCAAACACCAATGGATATGGGATCATCCATCGCCCATCACATGGGTCGAGAAGATATACGCTAGTCTACTCTGGAATATCGATGCCCCGTCTCGATATTCCCACAACTAGGAACATTGAAGGATGTACTCATGGACTACCCAGGCCCCACTAGTATGATCCGCATCATAGTCCTGGAAGTCGAGTACACATCCTAAGGGCTTTATCAACATGTAACAGAGAGACAGAAAGTATACATGTTAAGATAAAGAGCAACTAGATAGCGTACTATCATGTCGAGCAAGAAAGTCCTACCTATATATGTCCCAGCATCCACTACAATATACATCCAATGTACAGTAATGGCCTCTAGGGCATACATATAACTAACATGGGGTTGACAAGACCAGCCATGCTCCTACGGTCAAGGAAATATCCTGCCATAGTCACACTTCGGCTTCTAGCTTCGCGTGGTAACCAGTAATACAACGCACAGGTAATGAGAAATGCAGTATATAAATCAAAACAAATACAAAGAACTAACCAGATGGGGATCAAGAGAGTGTGGATCTGGGTAGCTGATCAAAATGTCCGCGATGTCCTCGAGGTACGTCTGGTCCTGGTCCAAGCTAAGTCCACTTCTCACTCTGAGCATGCATACTCAGGTCGTCAGAGCGACACGATAGCAATATATACATAGGTGCAAGTGGTAACTCATACAGTAATAATGGATACATAACAGTAAATCAAGATAGTATAGATATGAACATGAAGTAGCGAATGCGGGTGTTTAAAAGAGCAGGTGAACAGTAAAGCAGTAAAATAGTATGTCAGGTGTGTCAATACAGTAAGTAATGCATGTCAATGTCACTATCCCTATCAGTCTCTAAGTCTCACTGTACAGGTCACTAAGCCTATCGTCAGTCCAAGTGTGAGAGTCAACCACTCGTGAGTGTCCTCCACCCAAGGGTAGGACCTAAGGGCAAGGGACTACGGGCCCAAAGTATAACTCACGGTAATAATCATGTAATATCCCTGTAAATCTCCATATATCTCCATATATATATGCCGGCATGGGACTCCCGAGATTCTGTTGAACTCACACTCAAACTATCCCATACCCCGTGGTCTACATCAAATGCCAACCATAATCTCAAGTACCGATCGTCCATGACAAGTCTGCGCGAGAACTGGAGACAGGATCTCCATCAAGCACGTCCCGACTGATACCCAAGATAAATGGGCAGTGTCTGGTGCCTTACCTGCGACACCCATACAAGTGCTTCCATAAGTGTCCCATACCACTTATAGTTACACTTATACGCGCCCCACAGACGCCGACAATGCAAAACATCAATAGGGTTCACTGATTGTGTACAAGTACGTGTCACTTTCACTTATCCATTCATGCACGAACACTAACGTACTTGCCACAATCACCACTAATACCTAACACTGGGTAATGCACATGATCACTAGGTTACCAATGCAATGACATATATATATGATGTGATGAGAAAACAATATGTAAGGCATGATTAAGATGACATATGTCGGTATCCTACCACTTGCGTAATTTATCATAAAACATACATGCCAGATTTAGCGAAATAATGAACAGGGAATAAGTAGTATATTTGATTATCTAACCATCAAAATTGGTTTCACGTCAATCGGGCTTCGGGATCGCTGGATATTGTCTATTTCCTTTCAAGCGTTCACTGCTGGAAATCCGGTTTCAGAATTGGAAGTCCGTTTCGTAACGCATTTTAATCCTAGTTGGGACCATAATTTAGCGATGCTATAGTTGAATGAAATCTAGGGTTTTCAACTCATCAGACAGATTCTCAATCGCATCTTCACGTCAGGAGTTATGCACCATTCAACACTAGGGTATCAGTTCTGGTTCTGTTTGGGACTGCTATACGTCCCGATCTTTTAAATTGCAGTTAAAATAGTAAACGACGATAAAATGGAGTGAAATCCCTTGATTTATTTGTCTAACAGATTGATATTCAATAACATGCAGGGTTTCGCAACATACAAGTCCAGGAAACAAGGTAGTAAACATTACGGGGCAGAAACCAAAAACCAGAGTTGCTCTGGACTGCAGTTCAGAGCCGCTCTCCGAGCCGATTCTCGTCATAATATTAGTACAGAAACAATTAAGAACTTATACAGGGTTGTAGATCGTCGAGTCGGCTTCGATTTGAGCCCTCGAACGCATCATTCAAATATGTATACAATAAATGGTGATTTAAGCAAGTTTCAAGTGTGGGAAATTCCCAGTTTTCACGGGTGTATTAGGGGGTGTTCGTTTAAGTGGCTAACAATCATATTATTCAGTGAAATTTCTACACCAGGTTCATTTCCAGACGGGCCACAATATGCAAACAAGTTCCTTCAAATTAAGGAAAGGTTTTCATTCAGATCTTGCGTCAAACACTTGTGTTATATAAGGTTTTCATGAATCGCAAACAGGGAATTAATGCGGTTTGAATTATAACAGGAATAATATAGCATGTAGCAAGTAGGGTACTTGCCTGGAGACGTTCTGGCGATGCACGGCAGCGGCAACGGCACGGACGCACGACGAACGGCGCGGCTAGGGTTCGCGGTCTCGGCTCGAGCTTGGGCTCTTGGACTCGATGTCTCGGTGGGTGCGACGGACGTGCGCTGGCGTTGCGACGGTTACAACTTTGCTGATGATTACGGACGCAGAGACTGAAGCCACGGCTTTTTCGGCGACGATGACAGCTGGAATAACGGCGATCGACGATAGGGGCAAGTGCTCGATGAATTGGCTAATGCTGGGTTTGAGGCTTGGGCTAGCCTCGAGGCTCGGTCTCGGCTGGAGGTGGTGGCGACGGGTACTGTAGCTCCAGCAGGGAGGAGAGGTGCTGAGAGAGAGAGAGAGATCTTTAGAGAGAGAGAGAAAAACACAGAGAGAGAGAGAGAGGGAGAGAGAGTTAGAGAGAGAGAGAGATTAGAGAACAGTGAGAGAGACTGAGAGAGAGACAGAGAGATTGAGAGAGAGAGGGAGAAAGAGTTAGAGAGAGAGAGAGAGATTAGAGAACAGAGAGAGAGAGACTGAGAGAGAGATTGAGAGAGAGAGAGAGAATTTACCTGGTGACGATTGGGTCGACGGAGGCGCCGGTGGGGGCTTGGCGTCGGGTGCCGGAGAGGAGAGAGGCGATGATGAGGAGCGAGACGGGCACAGATGATGGGTGCGGCATGGGTTCGGTATGCCGGGGATCTTGGTGGCGGCTGAAGATGGAGGGGAGTCTTGATGAGGCGGCACAGTCGTTGTCGTCGTCGAGGCTTAGAAGGGCGGTCGTCGGTGGTCGTGCTGGGGCGTCGACGGTGGATGAGCTTGGTCGATGGAGGAGGAGTGGGGCTTGGTTGCAATGCAGTGGCTTGGAAGAACTCGGCGGTGGGTTGATGCAGAGATGGTGTGGCGAGGAGTTAGGCGAGGGGATTGAGCTCGGGAGGGGGTTGAGTTTTGGAGAGAGGAGAGGGAGGAGTTTGAGGTCGAGAGTGTGAGGGAGAGAGGAGTGAGCCGTTGGGGGAGCGGGTCGTAGGGGTGCGCGCGTCGTGGGCGTGAGGAGCGGGGCGTTGGCGTGGCAGGCGGCGACGTGGGGAACGTGGGTTCACACGAAAGAGGCGGGGTGGAGAACGAAGAGGTTAACGGGTCGGGAAGTAAGGGAACGGGCCGGGCTGGGCCGGAAAAGCTTGGGCCAGAGAAAATAATTAAGGATTTTACTAGTTGGGCTTGGAGGAACTGTGGGCTGGCTGGTCTTGGGCACGGCTGAGTGGGGTTTTAATGTTGGGCCGGGGAAAATAAATGAATGGAAAATTAGAATGGGCTGAGGGGGGGATTTTAATGTTAATAAAAATTAATTTGGATTGGGCTGTGGGATTTGGGTTAAGGGAGAAGGAAAATATATATATGGAAAATAAGAAAGGGTTGGGAATTTAAAATACTACAAATAATTTGTAATTATAAATAAATAGATTTGTAAGTAACCCATTTTATAAAACACGGATATTGGTGTATATAAAAGAACCGGAAGGATTCGTTCATTACTGAACTCTTCCTCTTGTGTGTGTTCTGTATACTAGGAACTGTAGTTTGATTTAGAATGTCAATGCTTTTATATAACGTGCCTGAACCGATCAACTTTTGAAATAGGAAATGTTCAAAATATTATCCAACAATACAAAATTTTATCCTTTCTTTAATAAATAAAGAGATTGATATGATTTTGTATATCAGGTTCGGTATCTAATAGCATTTCTTCAGAATCAATGTATTTGGAAATACATGGTGATAGTGACCAACAGACTTGGCTGCAACATTTGCACCGTTTTCTGTCTCATGAAACTTGTCACCCGTTCTCAGTTCTCTACCTTTCTGTAGCCCTATGTAACAGATTAGATATCTGGGATCCTGATCCGGTATCAAATACCCAGGATGCAGAGGATACTGAGAAACAGTTCTTTATAATGAACACACCAGAAGGAGATGCATCACATGTACTTTCTTCGTTTGGGCGGTATGGGAATCCTGGTATTCCCCTATTTCCTACTCTGTCTTATAACAATTATAAGTTGGAGCGGACCAACGTTCCCCAGCTCAGTATAACAAGCGGATTCGGTCAATACATCCATATTATTATCTTGATTAAGGCGTGATATGGTCGCTACCTGGAGAGAGAGAAGAAAACACTCTGCGTGCGCTCTTGCAAGATTAGATTGGTTACATATTTTATCTAATCAGGATAGCTCCCACTGTTTTTATCAAATCTTCCTTCAAACCCTAAAAGGAAAGACTAGCCGGGATTAATTACATTCTACAAGTTCGTCAATCTTTCAGCCAGGCCAGTGTCGGTACTTTGAGGGAGATTTCCCGTGCTTTCGCACGGACCTAATTAAAGTAAATCTCGTTTTCCCAGGGGCGTAACCCCTTTGACACCTTTCTAGACACCTACTTAATCGGCTAATTGTAAAGTGCAAAACTCTCCCAGGAGTAACAATTACTCGCAGTGGGTATCGGGATCCAACTATTATATAGAAGGTATGCAATCTCATTGCAAATTTCAACACTTGAAATTCCCGATAAAGGTTTTTACCCCTAGCACCTATGACCTTAACTATGGTCAACAAATCATAAGCACTAGTCAAGTTCTACCCGTCATTTCGTGATTAATTAGACCCACCCACATGACCGTTAACTAAGGTCAACAAAGTCACGCGACTGTCCTAACTAATCGCATCATATGTGGTGTAGGAAGACATCACTTAGCTACCGTACACTGTGCATTGACTATGGTCAACAAACACAGCATGAATACTAAGTACTCTACTTCCTAAAATGACGGAGAGCTGCGAATGGTTTTTAATAAAACCTTTAACGCTTTGAACTTGATCTCGTTGCGGAATCAAATGGGTTTTAAAATGGAGTGTTTTTTATGCTTTTCTAGTTTTGCTAAAGGGGTCACTCCCGGTGAAGGGATCGTCGGCCCTTTCCTCATCGAATAAGGTGCAGGATATATCATATATACCACTGTGCAAAGCAAAAACTATAGAAGCAATCAAAAGACAAACCGAGGGTTGTAGCATCTGCCAGTTATTGCTAAAGGAGTCACTCCCGGTGAAGGGATCTCGGTCCTTTCCTTATCGAATAAGGTGCAGGATGTTCTACAAGGAACACCGCGATGCAATGCAAGAATTGTAGCTACCTGTTTTTATTTTGAAATTCGATTCCACAACATCTTTTAGGTTTATTTTCTTTCATTAATCTCATTAATGAATGTCCCATCATTTAAGTCCGCCTAAACATCACAGATAAATATAACGTACACTTATGCCATCCGCATTCGCCTCGATGTCCCGTCTGCACCGTTAGGTTAGGTAACTAACGCCAGAGCGAGGCAGGGCTAGCGCGGGTGTAAAACATAAGCAACGTCTATATAATATATCATATATACTATATACAATATCTATCTGAACATATCACATGATCACATCACAGATAACGCAGCAGAAAATATCATATGAAATATTGGATATACTAGGACGTCCGTGTTTTCAATACGAGCCAGTATAAAACACGGATTCCACGGTCGCGATGAATAGCTAATCCCACACCCCTAGACCCCTACGAGAGCGGCAAGAAACCCTACCAATTCTAGGGTTAGGAGACCCGGACTCGACTCCTCGAGATGGTCTCCCACTGGACCCTAAAACCCGGTTACCTATGGTCCCCTCCTTGGGTCTATCCTAATGCGGAAAAGTTAACAATATACATCAACGGTGACATCTTCCGCAACCTGGAAGTGCCCCAATAAAAGAATATTACATACAAGGATTTTTTATATGAATGAAAATGAAAAACACTCATCTCACATAAAAACCCCCGGCTATTCAAACACGACGATCCAATATAACATATCCAGCAACACATAACATCACATGTCATCAACGTAAGTAAATATGCGCATCCCAATTGTCGTTGACATATAGCAACGAAACCGGCGATATCACATATTACACTTACGGTCACAGAAAAGAAAGTATAAAACTACAACAGTTGGAATCCGCAAACTCTTTAGACATCGCATGCCTAATCAAATGAATCCCTTAGACATCGCATGCCTAACAATTATAAACCCCGCATTTTAGTCTCATTATCGAAAACACTTTTCAATATAAAGTCGGGCAATTCAACAGGATTCCCGGCATCCAGAACGAATGTTCGTCACAAACTTCAGTAGACGGCCGCACCCCTCGATACCGTCGACGAAGTGCACTAAGGCGGAACACCGCTGCCGCGAGCACCCGAACAGATGCTTTTTGGCGACGGGGTTCTCCTACAGTCACTTGGTCGGGGCTATGGGGTGTAGCTGTCTATAAGTTTACCGGCGAGTATCCGCGTACGCTACGTGATTGCGACGAACTTTTGATCACATCAAAATCCCATGGCAACCAATCAAGTGAGACTAAAATGCTGTGTTTATAACATCCAAATCAGTTATCTCATAACTACTTGTGGATTCCAAATATTTTATCACATTCCAGATAAATAGAAAATGTTAAACTTTCCGATCGAACAATCAAACACCCAAGTTTTCCCGAAACACCTCAACACATGAAATAAGTTTAAAAACATTCACTTCATGCCTCAGTACCAACGGTCCAGCCGTAGAAGGGTCAAGCCAACGCCTCACATGTGGCACGCCGTACTGCCCCAAACCCTAAGGTTCAAAGGGCAGTTCAAGACGGTCACATAATCGAGTTAAGGTTTGTTTTCTTCTAGAGGGACCATCGCGTTACTTGCACTACTTAGAACGTCATTAAACTACGGAAAAATCCAACAATTGGAAATTTCCCGGAGGGGAAAAAGTGGGTATTTATATCCGGTCGAACAATCTAACATGTTCTAAAATAATCCGGATAAACACATAGACAAAGTTAGACAATCCGATCAAATCTACGAACTCCCAAAACAACCCAGAAAACTCAACTCTTGAGTACAGATTAAAAATTCCCAGAAAAAACAGCACTACAATATAGGAATTACTGTGCAAAATTCAATGAAGGATGCTGCCGTACGGCCGCGGAACCGCCGCACGAGCCATGCTCGTGCCGCGGTTCCGCGGCGGTTTGATTGACTTGGGCTCTCATTTTGCATAGTAACTCCTAGAAAACCCTGCTGATTTTTCTGCATACACAAAAATCCCAGATTTGAAAAAATGTACAGAGAAAGGTTTTGGATTAGGGTTTCGGGTTCGATCGGGTTTCTAACTTCGTCTACTCATCGCCTAAGGCTCTAACTAGGCTCTGATACCACTGTAGGGTTCCTAGGCACACTGATAAGGTTCTACAACTGATCAACCATGCCAAAATCAAATTTTTTCATGTGCCAAAGGACCCTATACTAGATCGTTAACTAGAGGTAAGGCGAAACAAGCAAGTAAACTACTTTAGCTACAAGTGAAAGTGACTACAACCTTTGTAGATCCGGTCCTCCACTTCTCTAGCTCCGTGTTGACGTCCCACCACTGCGATCATCGGAATCCCGGACTCTAGCGTCGGTTTCATCGGAAAAATGGGCGGGCTAGGTCGTTGACTTCGATGCCGAAGATGATCTACGTCGAGGCGACTCAAACTCAAGCTCCATATTCACTTGGTCATAAAACTTGTAAAGATAACACACTCTACTACATGGAAAGTGGTAGAGGATGAAGAAATAGGAAGTGGGTTCACTTTGGAATTGGATTTCTCACTTGGAATCATCACTTGGAAATTTCTAGCAATGGTTTCTTCTCTTCATGAAGAAGAAGAAGAAGGAAAAGAATATGATGAGAATAATAAAATCAATTGATCTTATCATAATGCAACCATGGATTAGTGTAACTAGTGTAGAGACTAAACTAGGGTTTAGGTGAATGGTTAGGTTAAGGAAAGAAACAAAATGGTCAAAACTTTTCAAAGCTTCATGAAGCTTCAACTAAAAACCAAAAGAAGCCACCATTTTATTTCTTGCCCAAAAATAAATAAAATGAATAAGTAATTAAGAAAAGATAACAAAACCCTAATCATTAACCTAAACAAGGTTTAAAGCATACACACACCCAAGTTTGCATGTATCATCAAACAAGATACAATCTTGTGCACAAAAATATATCACATATACTACTTGTGCACATCAAGTGAGAAAATCCATCTTAAGTGAACAAATACTAGTTAATGTAAAGTAATATATCAAATATATAATTATACATCAAATCATTAAATAAACACTTGATTTAATGATCCGGTCATATCGCATATAACCGACTAATATCAAGTGTATCAATGTATCGAATCAACACTTGATTCGGTAACCCGGCTATATCATATATAACCATCCAATGATACAAATCGCAAGAATAGAATACAGTATCACATACTGGTATTATTTTCGGTCCCGCACATATCTCATACGCGCTCCTATTTCGTTTCGCTTGAGCCAGGAAACCTCTGTGTAGGACTCTAAAGACTCGTCAATACGCCGGCAGCAGGTGATGATCATATCAAACACCCATAAGCCGCAAGCGGTCTGCTAAACGTAACGGCCACCCGGGTATTGAGCGATCAGAAGATCAATGAGCAAGCCCACTCACACTCCTGTGAATCCAACCAGTAACACTTACCGTACAGTCCGGTCTGTTCGTCTGATATGTCGCATATCTCGCCTAGGGGTGGTAAACGTCAGACCCCAATAGCTTGATAAGTCATGCCGATGTAAGGTCCATAACAAGCGTGAAACTACTGATAACTCTTACCAGTATATCACAGCAACCCTGGCCAGGGATTTCTAGTTATGGCCAGTCGAGCATAGCGCAACATCAACCCCCAATACCGGGAGAGACGAATCCCCTCCTATCGCTCATTGCCTCCATGTGAATCGGGATTGTACCCAAAAACCACCTGTTTGCACGACTCAGTAGAGCCGTGGTAGGGTGGAAATCAAAGCACAGTGGGAGACACACAAGACTCTATGACGATCTCGGGTCAACAGACTAAGCTGTACCAGTGTCACCAGAGAACTGCCATCTGACGTGAGGTATAATACCATCTGGGAGTTCTCGGCGAGTCCGTTCAGTGTACCCAGTCATCACTGAGCACCCGCATACCATCTCTGATATCAAACACCAATGGATATGGGATCATCCATCGCCCATCACATGGATCGAGAAGATATACACTAGTCTACTCTGGAATATCGATGCCCCGTCTTGACATTCCCACGACTAGGAACAATGAAGGATGTACTCATTGACTACCCAGGCCCCACTAGTACGATCTGCATCATAGTCCTGGAAGTCGAGCACACATCCTAGGGGCTTTATCAACATGCAATAGAGAGACAGAAAGTATACATGTTAAGATAAAGAGCAACCAGATAGCGTACTATCATGTCGAGCAAGAAAGTCCTACCTATATATGTCCCAGCATCCACTACAATATACATCCAATGTACATTAATGGCCTCTAGGGCATACATATAACTAACACTTTGGCCCAATTTGGAATTAAGACCAATTAATTATATTATGAGCCCATTAGCCCAGTTAAGTTTGAATTGAGGACTTATGGCCAGTTTGGGCTAAGTCCAATCATGTTTAGAATATTGGCCCTCTGTTGGTTCATTGAAGGAGAGGCTTTGCCTCTAGAAACTTAGCTAATTGGGCTAAGCTAGTGTTAAACACTAAAGACCAACAGTGTCGAACACTGGGAATAAGATTAGCAAGTTAGTGTTAAACACTAAAAAAATAGACAGTGTTAAACACTAGCAACAGGGTTTTCAAATTAGTGTTAAACACTAAAGCTAATCAGTGTTAAACACTGGAAACAGAGATTTCAAATTAGTGTTAAACACTAAAGCAAATCAGTGTTAAACAGTGGAAACAGAGATTTCAAATTAGTGTTAAACACTAAGAAAATCAGTGTTAAAACACTGGGAACAAAGTCTTCAAATTAGTGTTAAACACTAAGGAGAGAGGGGTCACGTGTGGACACGTGAGAGCACCCTGATTCCCCTTATTTTATTCTGCCAAAAGTATTGAATATTTTATATAATTTCTTTTAGAGCATCACATGCTGTCATATGGGAATTTGGGTATCTGACTGTTAAAGCTTTTGCCAAGGGGTCACGTGGTAGCACGTGAGGGCGCCCATAGCTTCTGTTTCTTTTGCTTTTTCTTTGTGTGCTTCAAGGGTCACGTGGGGCACGTGAGGCGTTGCCTCAAAGTTCTTTTACTATGGATCTTTGCAGGGGTCACGTGGTAGCACGTGACTCTGGTTCTTTGCATGTTTTAAAGATTTGCTCATCTTTTAAGAATTAAATTCTTCATAGGGTTAAACCCTAGCAATAAACTTTAGAGGAATTAAATTCCTAATTTCTTCTGAAGAATTATATTCTTAGATAGGGTTAAACCCTAATTTCTTTTCTGTAGGAATTAAATTCCCCATATATGTAAAGAATTAAATTCTGGCGTAGGGTGAAACCCTAATTTCTTTTTTAAGGAAATTAAATTCCCGTGAGTTTGAGAGAATTAAGTTCTCAATTAGGGTTAAACCCTAGTTCTGTCCATTCTGAAGGAATTAAATTCCTAAGGTTAAACCCTAATTTTATCTTAAAGGAATTAAATTCCTATAATTCTGTGAGAATTAAATTCTCAAAACTCAATTCCTCCCCTATGTTTTAGATCTGCATGGCAAGATCTCAACCCAATGAGAATTAAATTCTCAATTCATGGGGAGATGTGCACTTTGCAGATTCTCAACCAGAGAAAGAACTAAGTTCTTTTCTTTATATAAGAGTTAAACTCTTTTGAGAATTAAATTCTCTTTTTGACGCCTCTCTTTTCTTATCTAGGGTTTTTCTTTTATAGAGAATCAAATTCTTCCTTCTGAATTTTCAGGAAAAGAATCAATCTGTTTAGTGAATCTTTCATTGAAAGATTTGATTTGTTTACTGAGAGATTTGATTTATTTTCATCATTGATCCGGGCCTTTAAATTATTAGGTGAATTTTATTCACCATTGGATTTTAAATCCAAAGATATCTCTTTGTTATTTCGGTTAGATTTAGGGGAAATCTTTCCATGTCCAAGATTTTTCCATAAATTGGTGATGTTTAATCACCTTTAGGTTCTTGATCCAACGGTTTCAGATAATTCTTCTCTATTTTGGAAAGATTTGAAATATCTTTCCTCAGAATTTAATTCTGTTAAAGAATAAGGCTTTTAAAGCCGGTCACGTGTGGCCACGTGACCGTTGGTCACGTGTGAGCACGTCACCCCTGGTCACGTGTAAGCACGTGGCCCCTGGAATGGGCTTCTCTCCTTCTGTGCTCTGTTCTCTGCCGCTGCTTAAACCATCATGTGCCAACACGTGACCACTGGTCACGTGTGGGCACGTGATGCCTCAACTGAAGCTTTTTCCTGATTTTTAATCAGGGAATAAATGCCCCCACAGCGTTGTTCTCACGTGTCAGCACGTGAGTGCAACGCTGTCACTTTTATGACCGTTGGATCCATCTAGGGAATCGGGAAGATGAAGCGTCTCCATCACATCCTATAAATATAGGGGTCTCTTCAGAAGCGCCTCTACTCTTGCTTATCTTCTTCCTTGCAACTTTTTTCTTGGGAATTTAATTCTCGTTTCCAGAGCTTAGTTCTCTGCCTCAAACCTTTTCCAGAGTTTAACTCTGTTCTAAGAAGACCCTTTCTTCAGGTAAAGATCTTTGAACGATCGGAGAACTTTCCCAGCAACCACCACGGGATTTTAAATCCAGATCAAGGGTTTTTCCCCTTGACAAGAACACACATTTCTTTTTGTTTTAAGTTCTTCCACAAGAACAGAAACCCATCTAATTTTCAAAATGTAGATCTCTTAGGGTCTCTTTAACCTTTAGGGAGATGATGGTGTCGGTTGTCCCTTCCATGAAATTTAAATCTATCCTCAAGGAGCTCTGGCTCTGGAACAACAAACTTCTGGGAATTTAATTCCCTTTTTCAAGAAGGAATTTAATTCCTATGAGGAACTAAGTTCTTCCCATGGGGACTTCATGGGTTTTCTTTGCCCTGAGTTCTCTTTCTCAACCGGGAGGAAGAAGTTTGTAATGAATTTCCATGATCGTTATTTCAGGTATCATGGATGCCCATTTGTATGATCTTGATGAGATCATTTCTTACGGGAATATCCATGCACTGGGCCACAGCCAGAACCAGGAGTTCACCAACGCTCAATGTGCTGAGATCATGAGCCGCTTCGACGAGTACAATGGTCGGCTACTCCCTCGCCGCTCTTCTCTTCTGAGACTGATCATGCTAGCGATCTGGGAGGCGCTCCCTCTCTTCTGCACCGGCGTGCCGCTTAGGGCATTGGACGCCGCCGAGGACAAGGTACATTCGGTGTACCTGATGAGCCTAATCTCGAATAGGAGGCGAGACAACCTCATTGATCTCTTGCACCAGGCTTTTCAGCAGTCGGCCATACTTACTGCTTATCGGAGGGTAGAAGACATTCATGAGGACCCCGACGCTTGTGACCGCGAGAGAAAACATACTCGGATGGTTAGAAATGCTGGAAGGATCTTGGACAAAGCCACATTTGAGTTTCTCAATCCGTGCCCCGCGTCCGAGGTCTTGCCGTTGTAATCGTTTCCCCCCTTTTTTTTATTTTGTATGAACTTTTTAAAGTATGAATGATAAGTTTTATCGTGCCCTTCTGTGGTTGCATGCCTTTTTTGCGGATTTTATCATTTTTGCTATTGTTGTTGCTGATGTGTTTAGTGTGTAAAGCACTGTTTCATTTTTCAGTACATGTCAAGTTTGGTGCTCACGCGCTCCGCACGTGGGGTCCCTTTGATGGGGCTGTTTAGTTTTTCATGCCATATTCTCTGTGTACATCATTTAATGCTAAAAAGGGGCCTTGAAAATAGTCCCATCTCCTTGATTTCCAATGCTTTCCCTTTTTTTAGGTCTCGGAAATAGTCCCGCCATGCAGGATTCTCCGTGCGCATCATTTAATGCCCATCTTTATAACCTGAGGCCATGGCCTTCTTTTTCTCTTCACGGAGAAATTTATTCTCAATTTAGTGCGATTTATCTTGAGGAAACGACTGGATGCCGTGGCCTGCAACCGCCCTCATGCTCGTCGACAGCCATGGGAAGTTCCTATCGAGGAGATGATCCCCCGCTTTGCCGCACGATTGGTGGATCCCCTCTTTACCGACGACGAGTGCGACTCAGTAGCATATGAACTCTCGATCCGCAGGGGGTCTCCCCTCCCAATGGGCTCCCTCTGGCTCCGGATGATTCTTGCTGTCGTGCTTGCCGACATCCCTCCTCACCCGGCGAAGATGACCCTGGTGATGCTTGATGCGGCTGAAGAAAAGCTCGTGTGTTTTCACGAAGCGTGCCCGATTACTCAGGCTTTGAAAGATTGCTCAGTTCAACTGCTGGGCCAAATAAGAGCCCGATGGGCTATTATGTCTGATTTTATGGACGAACATGGCACCAATCGGTGGGGAGCGACTCCTCGCGAGAACCGTCGCTTGATGTGCTGGAGAAAGCAGAGAGAGAGATGGAGAATTTTGTTCTTTGTTTTGTTAACCCTTGTGCTACCGATCCCTTATTTGGTGACCTTTTCCCGCTAGCGTAGTATATTCAAATTAGTTTTCGCATGCTTTTATGTTGAATTTTCATGTATGCTGGGTACTCGTATGTATGTTTTTTCTTGCATAAATGAGCTTTATGTTCTTCCCATGAGAACATTCTTTAATTGCGAACACTATCATCATGTTGCATGCACATTAGAGCTTTGGGTATTATTTCTTTTCGGATATTCATTTAGTTGCGAATGCATGCTTGATAGGATATACAGCGGAAATTTTTCTTGTTGCTTCCCATACCAGATGATGTGCGCGTGTTTGAGATTGACTATTGCTATCGACCGGGGGCTTGTTTATACAGTCTCGAGCGCACACATCCTGTTTCAAAGGCTGCGGTCGTGAAAGCGGGCTTGCGTGGTCTGATAAAGCGATGTGTGGCGAACATGGTGTCGTGCGAGAAGAGGCTTGGCCGCAAATTCTCGGAGAGGGAGATGGCCTCTAAGATGCTGACCGAGCTCCAGATCAACCTTACAGCCAAAACCAACAAAGCGTACGAACTCTGGCGAGTGCTTTAAGAGTCTATCAAAGAGGTGGTGGCCCTCAATAAAGCTTCCTTGTTCACTCGCGAAAGGGTTGAGGCTCACAAGGCTACCGAGAAAGAGCTCGAAGGTCGGCTTGCCTCATATTAGGCCTAGCAGGCTCAGGCGGAGGCCCGTCTTCTGGCGATCCTGAATCATGAAGCTGTGGCCCAGCAAAAGAAGGATGAGCTAGCAAAATTGCTAAATCGCCCGTCGGCTTGAAAACTTGTATCTTTTCCTTTCTTTTGTATATACTCCTGAGTGAGAGTATTTTCTTTTTGTTCTTTCATGAATTGTACTTTGTATTCATTTTGGTTTATGAATAAAGACATATTTTTCTTCTCAATGGTGTGTCTCCTTTTTATTGAATGTGTTCTGCGGACAATATATCTTAGTCTCTTTGCAGGGCAGCGATGGCTTAGGATTCAGGGTTAAGATCTACCTCCTAAGACTTTTGAGCTTTACGAGCCGTGAGGGTCTTATAAAGAGTTTTTCTCTCTACAGGTCAAGAGGATCCCGTAGGTATAAGTTCTTCTTAAGAATCGTGAGGATTCTTAAGCGGGTTTTCCTTTGAGAGTCGTAAGGATCTCACAAGAAAGTTTTCTTCCTTACAGGTCGTGAGGACCCTCAAGTGCTGGGTGCGGTCGCCCTTATCCGTATTTCACGGGGTCAGGGGTTGGTTTGGGATGGTTTCCAGGGTATCGTAGTTTAAAGACATTGCGGTCAAGATTAAGGACCTCATAGTCCGTGGGTTTGAGGACTCCACAGTCCAATGTTAGTTTTAAGACATCACGGTCAAGGTTAAGGACATCATAGTCTATGGATTTAAGGACTCCACAGTCCAATGTTAGTTTTAAGACATCACGGTCAAGGTTAAGGACATCAAAGTCCGTGGATTTAAGAACTCCATAGTCCGATGTTAGTTTTAAGACATCCCGGTCAAAGTTAAGGACATCATAGTCCGTGGGTTTATGGACTCCACAGTCCGATGTTAGTTTTAAGACATCCCGGTCAAGGTTAAGGACATCATAGTCCGTGGGTTTAAGGACTCCACAGTCCAATGTTGGTTTTAAGACATCACGGTCAAGGTTAAGGATATCATAGTCCATGGATTTAAGGACTCCACAGTCTAATGTGTGGTTACCGGGACCCGTCACCTCTTTGAAGACGTTGAGGAATTACAACGAAAAATATCAAATGATTGAAAAGATGTACCCTTGAACCAAGGTAAAATCAGTCTAGAATCATGGTGGTTGATCGTTAGTTTTAAGACATTACGGTCGAGGTTAAGGACATCATAGTCCATGGATTTAAGGACTCCACAGTCCGATGTTTGCTCTGGATGCTTCACACGGGTTCACTGCCGTGTTCGGCGAGGACCAGGCTCCGCTCTGGATGCTTCACACGGGTTCACTGCCGTGCTCTGCGAGGACCAAGATCCGCTCTGGACGTTTTCCACGGGATCACAGAGTGACGTTATCCGCGTTCCACGTGACCAGAAATTTTGCTCTGGATGCTTCCCACGGGTTCACTGCCGTGTTCTGTGAGGACCAGGCTCTGCTCTGGATGTTTTCCACGGGATCAAAGAGTGACGTTATCCGCGTTCCACGTGACCAGGAATTTTGCACTAGATGCTTCACACGGGTTCACTGCCGTGCTTGGCGAGGACTAGGCTCCACTCTGGACGTTTTCCACGGGGTCAAAGAGTGACGTTATCCGCGTTCCACATGACCAGGAATTTTGCCCTGGATACTTCCCACGGGTTCACTGCCGTGTTCTGCGAGGACCAGGCTCCGCTCTGGACGTTTTCCACGGGGTCAAAGAGTGATGTTATCCGCGTACCACGTGACCAGGAATTTTGCTCTAGATGCTTCCCACGGGTTCGCTGCCGTGTTTTGCGAGGACCAGGCTCCACTCTGGTTGCTTCACACGGGTTCACTGCCGTGCTCTGCGAGGACCAGGATCCGCTCTGGACGTTTTCCACGGGGTCAAAGAGTGACGTTATCAGTGTTTCACGTGACCAGGAATTTTGCGCTGGATGCTTCCCACGGGTTCACTGCCGTGTTCTGCGAGGACCAGGCTCCGCTCTGGACGTTTTCTACGGGGTCAAAGAGTGACGTTATCCGCGTTCCAAGTGACTAGGAATTTTGCACTAGATGCTTCACACGGGTTCACTGCCGTGCTTGGCGAGGACTAGGCTCCGCTCTGGACGTTTTCCACGGGGTCAAAGAGTGACGTTATCCGCGTTCCACGTGACCAAGAATTTTGCTCTGGATGCTTTCCACGGGTTCACTGCCGTGTTCTGCGAGGACCAGGCTCCGTTCTGGATATTTTCCACGGGGTCAAAGAGTGACGTTATCCGCGTTCCACGTGACCAGGAATTTTGTTGATTGTATCCGTATTTTACGGAGTTGGGATTTGGCTCTCGGTCATTTGTATATCGCCGGGCCATGGAACTGGGAGTTGCCGCTGTTCCACTTCGCTCGAGATCGTATTTGCCGCAACGAGACAGATGTTGAGACGATCTCTAGGTCACTTGTGGCCCGTCGAGATTTGGCTTCTTCTTTTGATGAAACCTGAGGGGGAGGAGTATGATCCCTTCTTTGTTTGCGCCCCTGGATTGTATACAGGGATTGATGTAACATCACCTGTAGGGCATAAATTTCATTTTTATTTTATTTCTTTTTCCGCGATGCTCTATCATTTCAGCTTTTATATCGCGAAGGTCGCGATTGTCCCATCATTTCGGCTATTTTTCGCGGTGCCCAATCATTTCGGCTATTTATTTTTATTTTTTACTCGCTGCTTTTTATTGCGGGTTGCCCAATCATTTCGGCTATTTTTCATGCATACATTTTTACTTGCTGATTTTGTCACAAGTTGCCCTATCATTTCGGCTATTTCGTATGCATGTATGGCCATAGTCACATAATTCGCGAATTATTCGCCGAATTCGCGAATAATTCGCGAATTTTTGATCAAACGAATTATTCGCCGAATTATTCGCCATTGCCGAACTGGCCGAATAATTCGCGAATTATTCCCGAATTATGTGAAAAAACAGCGAATAATTCAAAAAACTGCAAATAATTCACAAAATCAAAACCTAGCGTCTCATATATTAATTTATTGCTCGAAATCCTTCCCGAACATTTCCCGAACACTTACCGAATCTTTCCCGAATACCTGCCGATTTTTTCCGAATAGTTCTCCGAATCCGAATTTTCGACCTCGCCGAATTATTCCCGAACGGCGAATTTGTGACTATGTGTATGGCTTGTTGGCTTTTTGCTGCAAGCTTGAATTTACACACCGATTTCGGCATCAACACCGCTACAACTGGGATATTGCCAGGAGCGAATCATCATTTGCTTCTGTCGATATCGAACAAAGGTAGCTTAGCGAACAGGGTTAAGATCCTGTCGACTAAGGCTTTTGACTTCATGAGCCGTAAGGGTCTCACAAAGGTATTTCTCCCTACAAGTCGTGAGGATCTTGTAGGTGTGTTTTCTCCTTGGGAATCATGAGCATTCCTAAGTGCATGTTCTCTTGCAAGTCGTAAGTATCTTACAAAAGGGTTTTCTCCTTATAAGTCGAGAGGACTTACAAGGGTTGTTCACCATATGAACATATCCCTAGTCACGGATAGGACTTGGTTAGGGGAATGTTTATTCGCGCCCGTGGATTGTATACAAGGGTCAGTATAAGCCGCTTGTAGGGCAATGTCGAAGGTTGGGGGGGGGGGTTTGCTTAAGAACAGGTTCAGGTTTCTGTAACTTAAGACTTTCAAATCTTATGAGCCGTGAGGGTCCCATAAGAGAGTTCTCCTTACGAGTCGTGAGGATCTCGCAAGTGCAATTTCTCCTTAGGAATCGTGAGGACTCCTAAGTGTGTTGCTCCCTTGTGAGTCGTAAGGATCTCACGCGGGTGGTTTCTCCTTACAAGGTCGTGAGGATCCTGCAAGTGTCCTTTAACGAGGTTGCGCCCTCTCGGGTTTTCACAAACACTCGCCGGTAGCCCTGCTGATTTTACTCACGGAGCCCTTTCGGGTTTTCATCCATGCCCATTTCTCTTATGGACATACCGTTTTTATTTTTATTATTATATTTTATTTTATTTTTTATCGGCTTTGAGATGCTGCAATCCACCGTAGTTTATCGACATCTCGGTCAACAGCTATTTTTAGGACATAGTGGTCCATTGCTAGTTTAAGGACGTTTCGGTCCGTCGTTAGTTTAAGGTCATTTCGGTCCGTCGTTGAAGAAGGCCGGTTACTACTTATAGAGTTCGGGCTTAGGAAGATAGCGAGCGGACATGGTCGTCGTCATCTATCATTGACCTAGGCCTTGACCCGTTAAGTGCAGTATTTCTTCAGGAAGCGACCGTTTATTGGCCTGAAAGGTTTTTCACCGTGCATATCCATGAGTAGATATGCTCTACCCTGGTAGACCTTGTCTATAATGTACGGGCCTTCATAGTTCAGCTCGAATTTTCTCCGCTTGGCGCGATTGGGAATCATAGGTCTTTTGACCACTAGCACGAGTTCGCCTTGGCGGAATGTCCTCGGCCTAGTCAATCTTTCGTATGAGCGTGTCATCTTTGCTTTGTAAGCCTCCATATTTTGTTGCGCTATGAGCCGGGTTTCATCAAGGGCATCAAGCTCCTCAAGACGAAGGTGAGCGTTTTCTTCGTCTGTCAGCTTGTAATGGACTGCCACTCGTAGAGAAGGTAACTCTATCTCAAGGGGGAGTACTATTTCTATACCGAATACCAGCGCGTACGGCGTTGTGTTCGTGTCCGTCTTGAACGTAGTTCGATACGCCCAAAGAGCTTCTTGCAGTCTCTCGTGCCAGTCCTTTTTGTTTCGGGACACCGTCTTCTTCACGATCTTTGTCAAGGTTTTTTTGAAAGCCTCAGCTAGACCGTTAGCTCGGGGATTATAAACCGAGGAGTATCTCCAATCTATGTTGTGTTGTTTTGTGAAGCGGCTAATCTTGTGGCTTCTGTAGGCTGGCCCATTAACGGAGATGATCCGTCGTGGAGTTCCAAACCGATAAATGACGTGCGTTTTGAAGAAATGGAGGATATTCTCCGTCTTCACTTCCCTCAGCGGTACTGCTTCTACCCATTTGGAGAAGTAATCAGTTGTTGCCAAAATGAATCGATGTCCTCTGGACGATACTGGTTCGATAGGGCCGATTATGTTAGTCCCCCACATTTCGAACGGCCAGCTAGCCACCATTGGATGTAGTGGATTTAGGTGCTGATGGATAAAGTCTCCATGAATCTGGCACTCATAGCATTGCTTCGCATATTCGAGGCAGTCATGAATCAACGTGGGCTAATAGTAGCTCATTCGTTTAATCTTCAACTTCATCTTCGGGCCCGCTTGGTAAGAACCGCAGAGCCCATCGTGAACTTCCTGAACGACTCTTTTCGCTTCGTCAGGTCCCAGGAATCTCAACCACAGAGAATCAAACGACCTCTTGTATAGGGTATCATTGACGAAGGCGAAAGACAAAGCTCGTTTCGTAAGCTGATGTCTTGAGGACGCATCTTCAGGCGTTCGACGGGATTTGAAGTAGCCTATGAAGACTTCTCTCCAATCTTCAACCTTCTCTTGGTCCTTTATTTGCATAGCCATTTGCTCGGTTGATTCCTTTTCCTCAGATGATTCCGGAGATATTTCTGCCGGTGTGAGGACCCGACGGCTTTGTACCACGATTCTGACGTCATCGAGATTTTCATCAGCCAGTTCTTTAGCGAGCTTGGCTAACGCATCCGCCTTACTATTTTCCGCACGCGGTATGCTTTCCAGCATGTAGTAGGGAATTTGGGTCAATAGTTGCTGCACCTTTTCATCGTACTTTACCAACTCTTGTTTGCATGTTTGGTAGTCGCCGTTTACTTGAGTAACGACCAGTTGGGAGTCTCCGTATATGAGGAGGTTCTCAATCCCCATGTCGATGGCGATCTCAAGGCCTGCTATCAAAGCTTCGTATTCGGTTTCATTGTTAGTCCTCGGCTCTGTCAAGGAGAAAGCAAAGCGCATTATCCCTCCTTGTGGGATTACGAAGATGAGGCCTACCCCTTATTTGATTATAGGGGTGTTTTGTTTGCGCTTCTTCATGGAAAACGCTCCGTCAAAATAGAGTTCCCATCGGGTACCACTTCCGTTGATCGTGTTAAACGCATGTTCGTCTGGCAGCTCGCAATTCAAGGGAGAGTCGGTAGGTATTGGATGCTCAGCGAGAAAGTCGGCGATGGCCTGGCCTTTCACTGCTTTGAGAGGCTGATAGGTTATCGAGAACTCCATCAAGAGTAGGGCCCATTTAGCGAGTCGCCCAGTCAATATGGCCTTCGACATCAAATATTTAAGGGGGTCCACCTTCGAAATGAGACGGACTTCATGCCCCAACGCATAGTGCCGGAGTTTTGTTATCGCGAAGATCAATGCCAAGCAGTGTTTTTCGATGGGAGAGTAGTTGCTTTCTTCCCCCAGAAGAACTCGACTTAAATAGTAGAGCGCTCTCTCCTTCCCTTGGTCGTTCTCTTGTGCCCACAGCGCGCCTAAAGAGCCTTCGAGGGCGGTTGTATGAAGAACGAGAGGCTTTCCCTTGACCGGAGCAGCCAGCACTGGCGGGTTCTGCAGGTACTGCTTGATCTCGTCCAGTGCGCCTTGGCATTTGTGATCCCAGACGAACGGGGTCTCCTTCTTCATCAGGTGACTGTAAGGGTGGCACTTGTCTGAAAGGTTGGCTATAAATCGCCAGATGTACATGAGCTTCCCTTGGAGAGACCGCAATTGTTTGAGAGTCCTTGGCGGTGGCATTTCCATGATCGCCTTGATCTTCGACGGATCTATCTCGATACCCCGGTGCCGGACAATGAACCCTAGGAACTTGCCTGAGGATACCCCGAACGCGCATTTGAGGGGGTTCATCTTCAAGTTGTATTGCCGAAGGCGTTGAAATACGGTTTTCAGATGCTCTAAATGCTCCTCGTACGATTTGCCTTTCACCATGAGATCGTCGATATAACATTCGACGATTTCATGTATGAGGTCATCGAAGATCTTCGTCATGGCCCTCTGATAGGTGGCACCGGCGTTCTTTAGACTGAAGGGCATAACTTTATAGCAGAATATTCCCAGAGGGGTCCGGAAAGCGGTGTGCTTCTGGTTTTCGGGATGCATCTTTATCTGGTTAGATCCTGATGAGCCGTCCATGAAGGAGAAAACCTCATGAGTGGACGTGTTATCTATCATCAGCTCAGTGACTGGCACTGGAAAATCATCCTTCGGGCAGGCTTTATTGAGATCCCGGAAGTCCACACATATGCGCACTGTCCTATTTTTCTTCATTACCGGGACGATGTTGGCGATCCAATCAGGGTACTGAACCTCCTGGATAAACCCAGAGTCGATCGGCTTCTTGACTTCGGCGTTGATGCTCATCTCAAGCTCGAGCAGCATTCTTCTCAGCGCTTGTTTGACTGGCTTGACGTCCGGGGATATTGCCAATTTATGGACAGCTATTTCTGGATCTAGTCCTGGTATTTCGGAATAGTTCCATGCGAAGCAATCTCTATGCCGCATAAGCACGTCTTTTAACGCAGCCATCCTTTCTTCAGATAGCAATTCACTGAAAAATGTCGAT
This sequence comes from Agapanthus africanus, assembly GCA_030015575.1. NCBI lineage: Eukaryota > Viridiplantae > Streptophyta > Magnoliopsida > Asparagales > Amaryllidaceae > Agapanthus > Agapanthus africanus. The sequence goes on along the minus strand of JASDDO010000018.1, from coordinate 464,083,173 downwards.
CGCGGGTCATTTGTTGTCCCCAACTCAATCTTCTTGAGGTTATGTGCAGTAGTATGTATGCCGTCTTCCAGCTCTTTCGGCGCTGGTGGAAATTCTGAGATTACCTTGTCATCGCTGTTTTCGAAGCACCGAGGAAGGTCATCCATATTCTCAGGCTCTCCTGTTGATATTGTTATCATATGACAAGTTCGGACTCGCTTCCAAGACCGATGTGGATATGGTTCTGCTCTTGTGGCTTTGGGTTCGTGTTTTTGTGGTGGCGTTACCCTCCAGCTGCTGGACAGAGCAAACCTGCCTTGCTGATATTGATCTTCGACCCAGTTCTTGAAGGTGAAGCAGTCTTCGAGGGGGTGTCCTATGGCACGGTGATAAGAGCAATAACCCGAATGAGAGACCTTGTTAGCTTGTTCAGGATGGTTAGACTCCGGAAGTGTAATCATTCGATGTTTTAAAGCGAGGTCAAGTATCTTCTTCGTCTTGTCTTGAGGGAAAGAATACGCTCGACTCATCTTCTTCATGAGGGACAAATCCGGACCGCGCAGTTCCCGATCACCTGACTCTTTGATCCCGTGTTGTCGTTGTTGAATCCCTTTCCCGCTCTTTGACATATTTTTGCCTCTGCGTCGGGCCTTTTGCTCAGCAGGTTGACAGGGAGGAGCATTTTCGTATTTTGCAGCCTGTTGAAGAAGATGTTGCGTCCTGGCTTTCTCGTAGATGACTATTTCGCGGTTATGGTCGTCCTGAGCTTTCTGACCCGCTTTCCTGATAAGCTTGTTCATTCGTTCTTCAAATGACGGACTCGACATTTTGATCGCGGGATCAAGTTTTGATAAGGGGTCAGCATTTCCCGAAAGGGCGTCCTCTTCTTCATCGGAGTTATATATGGCGTAGCTATCGTGGACTCGTTCCCGTTTCCCGGATCTCACATATCCAAGCCCAAGCGTCTCCATTCTCCCGTTGGGCAATTTGCGCTGAGTCCCTGTAAGTCTATGTCACGCACCCCACGAACTTGCGAGGAGGCGGAATATATGAAAAACGATTATCAAAACTTCGTAACACGGACTTGAGCGCATGAATCGTATCTAAACCATTGCTAACTAACTACTAGAGGTTTAACTACTCGGATACGAAGTTATACCTCACGTTACTTGTCCTTCGGGTCTTCATCGCGGTCCTCCACTCCTCATAGGCTCCTTGGAACATCGGCACCTCAACGGCCTCCTCGAATCAAAGATGATCCACCCGAGAGCTCCTACGCCAAGCTTTATCTCTAACTTGAGATAACTAGATTGCTCAAATTGCTAATCTAAGCTATCTAGGGGATATAGAGTAAGCTTATGGATGTATTAGTCTATCTAATCCTTGATCTCAACACATGAGAGGGGAGGATTAGGGTTTCAAGAGAGGATGAGCTTGAGGAGAGAGAAGGTGAGCATTAAGAATGAAATGAGATAATGATCTATCATAATATATATGAAGCATTATTTATTTATCCAAAAAAGAAATAATAGATTTTACAACCATGCTTCATAAATATCTATGAGTGATTCATCTCCATGAGTCATTAAGCATTTATGATGCATTAATGACATGGATGAATCATACAAATGAGTCACTAATCTCATTTAATGCAATGCCACCTTACCCCCCCAAGTCACCATGCTTCTAGAAGCTTCCCGACAAATTACGAGAACGCCCCTCCAATCCGTGAAAACACGGAAAAACTTTAGACTGTATAAATCCAATAACCCGATATTAGAATCTGGCTTAAACCAAAGCCGGCTAGTAAAAACTGTCCGAAAAGTCGTACGTGCGTAAACACACGTACGCGTCCGAACCCTTGTCGTAAAACCATACGACCTCTATATCGTTTCGCCTGGAGCAGGGAAACTCTCTGTGTGGGACTCTAAAAACTCGACACTACGCTGGCAGTGGGTTTAACCACAGACCGCAAGCGGCACTAGCTGTACGTAACGGTCTCCAGGTAGATGTCGATAAGAAAGCCGATGAGGAAACCTATCCAAACTCCTATTGAGCCTGATGTGACAATCTCTGTACAGTCCGGTCTGTTCGTCTAAGACTATCGCATATCGAGCCTAGTGGGCGGCAAGCGTCTGTCCCCTAATAGCTGTATAAGTCATGTCGGAGCGTAGCCTATTACACCCTGAGAAAACTACTGGAACCTACCAGTAAATCTCACTTGCCCTGGCCAGAGACTTTGCATAATGGCTCTCTGACACAGCACGATATCGACTCCCAATACCGGGAGAGACGAATCCTGTCTAACCGCCACTGCCTCCAAGTGCTCGGGACTGCACCCAACTGCTACCTGTTTGCATGACTCCTTTGAGCCGTGGTAGGGTAGCAATCTAAGAACAGTGGGACACACTCGAGGCAAAGTAGCAGTGTCAAGTCTGCGGACTATGCTGTACTCATGTCACCTGGGAACTGTTAACTGACGATGGATATAATACCAACCAATTAGTTCCCCTGCGAGTCCTGTCCGGTATACCCGTAACCTAACGAGCACCTGTATACTATCTCCAGTACGACGTACTGATGGCTGTGGGACAGACCATCTCCCCAACTGGGATGAGAAGCGTACACACTTAGTCTACTCCGGAATATCGATGCCCTGTCTCGATAATCCTATGACTAGGGACAAGTATAGGATGTTGCTTACAGACTACCCAGCCTCCACTAGTGTGACTGCCATCACAACACTGGTAATCAAGCAAAGATCCTATGGGCTCTACTAATATATATAAGTGATATGTTACAAGAAACATATGCACATATTAAAGTAGACACAAACTAAGTAGCATACTACCATGTTTAGCAAGATTGTATATACAACTGTGAATATCCCAAGCTGCCATTAGGTAATATACATACAAGTATGATACAATAATGGCCCCTAGGGCATATACACTAACAATCTCCCACTTGCACTGGGGCCATGAGCTGGCATATCGTAGACCTATCATCTCGAATAGCCTCTCGAACTGCGTCTGAGGAAGGGCCTTTGTGAATGGATCAGCAATATTATTCTCCGTCTCTACTCTCTTCACCTCGATCTCCCGGCGATCGACGATCTCCCTGATCAAGTGATATCGCCTTAAGATGTGTCTGGACTTCTGATGGGACCTGGGTTCCTTCGCTAAAGCTATAGCGCCGTTGTTGTCACAATACAGAGGTATTGGACCAACACTGGTAGGAACTACCTGAAGTTCTGTGAGGAACTTCTTCATCCAGACAGCTTCTTTTGCGGCATCGCAAGCAGCTATGTACTCTGCTTCCATCGTTGAGTCAGCAACGGTCTCCTGTTTGGAACTTTTCCAACAGACCGCCCCTCCATTGAGGGTAAAGACATAACCCGACATGGACTTGGAGTCATCTTTGTCACTCTGGAAGCCGGAGTCGGCAAAGGCCTCCATCTGGAGGTCTTTTCCGCCATACACCAAGAACATCTCCTTAGTCCTCCTCAGGTACTTGAGAATGTTCTTTATTGCTATCCAATGATTCTCCCCTGGGTTTGCTTGATACCGGCTTACTACGCTTAATGCGTATGCTACATCTGGTCTGGTACATAACATCGCATACATTATAGAGCCTACCGCTGAAGCGTAGGGTATAATCGACATGCGATCCCTTTCCAAATCAGTCTTGGGAGACATATCTTTGGAGAGGGTGATTCCATGACAAGCCGGTAGGTTACCGCATTTAGAATCTTCCATACTGAATCTTTTCAATATGGTGTCTATGTATTTGGACTGCGAAAGTTCCAACATCCTTTTTGATCTATCACGATATATCCGGATCCCCAGAATGTAGGTGGCATCACCTAGGTCTTTCATGGAGAATTTATGTGACAAGAATCTTTTGACTGACTGTAACATAAGAATATCATTTCCTATTAGGAGAAAGTCATCCACGTACAAGACGAGGAGTACTACAGCTCTCCCTACAATCTTACTGTATATGCATGGTTCATCTGGATTTTTGATAAAGTCAAATTCTTTGACAGCATCATCAAAACAGATGTTCCAACTCCGCAATGCCTGCTTTAGTCCATTAATGGACTTAAGCAGCTTGCATACTTTACCGCTGCTCCCACTTTGAATGAATCCCTCTGGCTGATCCATATAGACGCTCTCTTCCAAATTTCCATTTAGAAAAGCCGTCTTTACGTCCATCTGCCAGATCTCATAATCGTGGAAGGCAGCAATAGCAAGAAGGACCCTGATGGATTTTAGCATAGCTACTGGAGAAAAGGTTTCGTCATAGTCCAAACCAGGTCTTTGACGGAAACCCTTTGCAACAAGTCTAGCTTTATAGGTTTCAACCTGTCCATCTACACCAATCTTCTTTCTGAAGATCCATTTGCATCCTACGGGTTTTTCCCCATCTGGAGAAAAGTCCAAAGTCCATACTTTGTTAGTGTACATGGACTCCATTTCGGTCCGCATTGCATCCAGCCATTTTACTGAGTCACCGCTCTGAATGGCTTGCTAGAAGCTAGTAGGCTCATCATAGTCAATAGTGCAATCCTCTCTATCCCCGTCTATGAGAAAACCGTAGTATTTCTCGGGCGGATGAGATTGCCTACTACTCCTACAGAGTGGCGTCGGGATGTCCCGTTCTCCTGAACCTTCTGGTTCTTCCAAGTTTTCAGTAATAGCTTGTGGTTCTGGAATTTCTTCCAGTTCTACTATTCTCCCACTTGTTCCTTTTTTTAAAAACTGATATTCCAGAAAGTGGGCATGACGAGAAACAAAAACCTTTTGTTCCTCTGCGTAATAGAAATAATATCCTTTGGAATTCTTCGGATATCCAACAAACTTACATTGTACTGATCGTGTCTCGAGCTTGTCCACATGCTGCTTTTTTACAAAAGCTGGACATCCTCATGTCTTAAAATGATTTAGACAGGGTTTAGTCCCACTCCACATCTGATATGGTGTGGTAGGCACAGTCTTGGTGGAAACCTGGTTCAAAAGATATGCAGCTGATTCTAGTGCATATCCCCAGAATGATAGCGGTAACTCAGCGTTACTCATCATGGAACAAACCATATCTAATAGGGTTCGATTCCTCCTTTCCGATACACCATTGTGTTGTGGTGTATATGGAGGAGTAAGCTGAGAGAGAATTCCATTCTCTTTTAAGTAACCCAGGAATTCGGTACTTAAGTATTCACCAGCTCGATCAGATCTCGGTGTCTTTATACTCTTGCCTGTTTGTTTTTCTACTTCATTCTTGTATTCTTGGAATTTCTCAAAGGCCTCGGATTTATGCTTCATTAAGAAGACATATCCATACCTAGAGAAATCATCCGTAAAAGTAATGAAATAGGAATAACCTCCTCGCGCATGTGTAGACATTGGACCGCACACGTCACTGTGTACGAGTCCCAAGAGCTCGCTTGCTCTTACTCCGTGTCCAGTAAACAGAGTTTTTGTCATCTTTCCTTTGAGACAAGATTCACAAGTAGCATAAGATTGATATTCGAACGGATTCAAATATCCTTCTCTATGTAACTTAGTCAACCTTCTCTCATTGATGTGTCCAAGTCTACAATGCCATAAGAAAGCCTGATTTATTTCTGGAGACTTTCTTTTAAGTGTGTTCTGGACACTGAAAATCTGAGCTTGATTTAATACGTATATCCCGTTTTTTAATGTACCTGACCCAATCATAACTTGATTTAGGTGGATGTGAACCACATCGCTTATGAAAGTAAAATCATATCCTTCTTTAGAAAGTAAGGATACAGATATGATATTACAAGTCGTACCTGGTACATAAAAACAGTTACGCAGAATCAATATCTGCCTAGTTGTCAGTCCAAGATGATATTCCCCTACGGATTCAGCATTCATGCTCATTCCGTTAGCAACCGTGAGGGTCATGTCACCTATCCTGATAACCCTACGGTTTCTCAGAGCCTGTAGAGAATTACAGATGTGAGTTCCTGACCCGGTATCCAATACCCAGGAAGTAGGGTTAACTGACATACAGTTCTCTATTACAAACACACCCGAAGTTGAAGCCACAACATGCTTTGTATCCTGGTTACTGGCTTTGCTAGCCCTGCAATCATTTTGCCAATGTTCATTCCTGTAACAATAGGAATGTCTCTCTTTTACTACATTCAGTTCCGAAACATTTGCCCTTTTCTTTCCTTCTACTTCCCTGGTTTTCTTCAGGGTAGAAGGCAGAGACTGTAGAATCAAGTCAATATCTGACTCGTTTCCTAACGTGGTTTCCAGGTCCTGGAGCTCATCAATATAGCTAGTCATTGTAAGGACGTTGTCCCCTACAGATGACCCGAAATCCAACCTCGCTTGAATTAATTCGTTCGAGGTCTCATATCTTGCGATATGAGATTGCTCTCCATATAAATCTTTGTTATGGAGAAAGATGGAAACTGAGTCCATCTTCTCGTGCTGCTTCTGGTATACACCATCAACTGAAGCTAACACGAAGCACTTGGGTTTCGCTTTATCCTTTTCCCTTGTCTGACGGATATTCATATCCGCGACAATGGAAACTGGACCTGGGACGGTGGGATCTTGAGTAGTAATAGGGTGGTCCAGCTTGTTATAGGCAATGGACATCTGGACAAACTTTTTCCAGTCATATAAGTCAGATTCAGTCAAATTGTTATCTAGATGTAACCTATGTGTGGTCACAAGGTCGCTGCAATTAAGAGAGAGAGAAGAAAACATTTTAGCATGATACTGTTGCAAGTTTAGATTGGTTTTAAGTTTATCTAAACAGGATGGCTCCCACTGTTTCTCGAATCCCTCCTCAAACCATAAAAGAAGAATTAGCCAGGACTAATCTCACCGTACAATTCTTGCTTAACCGTTCAGCCAGGTCAGTGTCGATACTTCGAGGGAGGTTTTCCAACGCTTTCGCGAAGTTCCTTAATTAAACAACCTCTTTTCTCTTGGGGCGTAACCCCGCTGACACCTTTCTAGGCACCTACTTGGTTTTATAGCATTGATCGTTAAGTGACGAATCTCCTGATAAGTAGTATATACTCACAGTAGGATCGGGATCCAAAATATCATCGTATGATAATGTTGAAGGAATCCTACCAACATTCATCAAACTCCAAAATGGTATGCTCTCTCTGCAAATTTCAGTTTCTTTAGAAATTCCCGATACAGATTTTTGCCCCATGCTCTTATAACCTTGACTAAGGGCCAAAATGTCATAAGTCACATGTCAAGTTCTACCTGTCATTATCCAGGTTAATTTGAACCCACCCGTATATACTCTTGACTAAGGGCCAAGAAAAGTAATACGACTGTCCCAAACCAACGCATCTATCTATGCAACAAATGAATACCCCAGCTGCTACCAAACACTATGCCTTGACTAAGGGCCAAAATACATAGCTTGAATACTACTGAATACCCAAATGAAATGACGGAGGGCTACGAATGGTTTTGGCAAAACCGTGAACGTAGTGAACTTGATATAATCCAAGGAACCTGATACTTTTTAAAAGGAGTGGTTAAAGCTCCGCAATTAAAAAATCTGATCTTTTAAAATAACTGAGTGGTTTCTTTTAAATTTGTTCCAACGATTGAACTTTGGTTTATTTTCTTTGCATTTATAATAATGCGTTCCATCATTTATCCTATCATTGCAGAAAACAACGAAAATACCACGTCCTCTTATGCCATCCGCATTCGCCACGGGGTCCCGTCATCATCCGTTAGGTTACTTAACTAACGACAGAGCGGGGGCTGGGCTAGCGCGGGTGTAAAATATAAGTAACGTCTAATACCTATCATATATAGATATTGTACATTCGTCAGACGCAATAATAAGCATTCCAGATCACAGATGAACTTTATGGGATTTATTAGCAATCCGCATTTGCTTTGAGCCTGCAATAAAAGACGGATTACACAGTTGTGATGAATAGCCATTACCCCACCCTAGACCCCTACGGGTACGACAAACTACCCGCCAAGTACCCGAAGTGAAGCGGTCTCCCTTAACAAAGTGAGTATGCCACTAAACACTTCAAAGTACCCGGTAGTTTGTGTACCCCGCCTTGGGTCTATCCTAGGAGCAAAAACAGTAAAAATAAATAATACAACGGTGGCTACAACCGCAACCTGGAGGTGCCCCGCAAAAGAATATTACATCAAATTACATTTACATTGAATGAATGAATATTAAACACATCTCAAACCCCGGCTAATCATCACAACAGTCCAACATAGTTCATATACACAAACAGTAAACATTTCAGAAATGTACAACCCCTTCCCAACCGACATACTAGAAGTTAGGGGAGGTTTACGAACACATTAAACATTACAGATAAAAACCCAATTAGCAAATATCTTAGAACATCGATCGAATACCATATTCCGTGTCTACCCCAAAAGCAAACCTGTACTGAAGAAACCTGGGTAGAAACAAAACATACTAGAAAACAAAAAATCAAAAATAATGAATTACAGGGCAAATCCGAGTCAACTCTGAGTTGACTCGGCCGCGGATCCGCGGCCAAAAGCACCATTTGGCCGCGGTTCCGCGGTTGCCAAGTCGAGTCGAGCCCTCGTATTTTCCCAAAATTCATTAAATTCCCTGCTGTGAATTTTAAGATATGTCAAATATTTTTTCGGACACTTTTAAAATTAACAGAAACTTAGGGTTTCGAATTTTCGTTTTCGTGTTTTTCTGTCGATCGAACTTCTAATCAGTTGGTAACAAGCTAGTAATGGTTTAGTTGGCTCTGATACCACTGTAAGTCTATATCATGCACCCCACAAACTTGCGAGGAGGCGGAATATATGAAAAACGATTATCAAAGCTTCGTAACACGGACTTGAGCGCATGAATCGTATCTAAACCATTGCTAACTAACTACTAGAGGTTTAACTAATCGGATACGAAGTTATACCTCACATTACCTGTCCTTCGGGTCTTCATCGCGGTCCTTCACTCCTTGTAGGCTCCTTGGAACATCGGCACCTCAACGGCCTGTTCGAATCAAAGATGATCCACCCGAGAGCTCCTACGCCAAGCTTTATCTCTAACTTGAGATAACTAGATTGCTCAAATTGCTAATCTAAGCTATCTAGGGGATATAGAGTAAGGTTATGGATGTATTAGTCTATCTAATTCTTGATCTCAACACATGAGAGGGGAGGATTAGGGTTTCAAGAGAGGATGAGCTTGAGGAGAGAGAAGGTGAGCATTAAGAATGAAATGAGATAATGATCTATCATAATATATATGAAGCATTATTTATTTATCCAAAAAAGAAATAATAGAATTTACAACCATGCTTCATAAATATCTATGCGTGATTCATCTACATGAATCATTAAGCATTTATGATGCATTAATGACATGGATGAATCACACAAATGAGTCACTAATCTCATTTAATGCAATGCCACCTTACCCCCCAAGTCACCATGCTTCTAGAAGCTTCCCGACAAATTACGAGAACGCCCCTCCAATCCGTGAAAACACGAAAAAAATTTAGACTGTATAAATCCAATAACCTGATACTAGAATCTGGTTTAAACCAAAGCCAGCTAGTAAAAACTGTCCGAAAAGTCATACGTGCGTAAACACACGTACGCGTCCGAACCCTTGTCGTAAAACCATACGACCTCTATATCGTTTCGCCTGGAGCAGGGAAACTCTCTGTGTGGGACTCTAAAGACTCGACACTACGCTGGCAGTGGGTTTAACCACAGACCGCAAGCGGCACTAGCTGTACGTAACGGTCCCCAGGTAGATGTCGATAAGAAAGCCGATGAGGAAACCTTTCCGAACTCCTACTGAGCTTGATGAGATAATCTCCGTACAGTCCGGTCTGTTCGTCTAAGACTATCGCATATCGAGCCTAGGGGGCGGCAAGCGTCAGTCCCCTATTAGCTGTATAAGTCATGTCGGAGCATAGCCCATTACACCCTGAGAAAACTACTGGAACCTACCAGTAAATCTCGCTTGCCCTGGCCAGGGACTTTGCGTAATGGCTCTCTGACACAGCGCGATATCGACTACCAATACCGGGAGAGACGAATCCTGTCTAACCGCCACTGCCTCCAAGTGCTCGGGACTGCACCCAACTGCTACCTATTTGCACGACTCCTTTGAGCCGTGGTAGGATAGCAAACTAAGAACAGTAGGATACACTCGAGGCGAAGTAGCAGTGTCAAGTCTGCGGACTATGCTGTACTCATGTCGCCTGGGAACTGTTAACTGACGATGGGTATAATACCAACCAATCAGTTCCCCTGCGAGTCCTGTCCGGTGTACCCATAACCTAACGAGCACCTGTATACTATCTCCAGTACGACGTACTGATGGCTGTGGGACAGACCATCTCCCCAACTGGGATGAGAAGCGTTCACACTTAGTCTACTCCGGAATATCGATGCCCTGTCTCGATAATCCTACGACTAGGGAAAAGTATAGGATGTTGCTTACAGACTACCCAGCCTCCACTAGTGTGACTGCCATCACAACGCTGGTAATCAAGTAAAGATCCTATGGGCTCTACTAATATGTATAAGTGATACGTTATAAGAAACATATGCACATATTAAAGTAGACACAAACTAAGTAGCATACTACCATGTTTAGCAAGATTGTATATACAACTGTGAATATCCCAAGCTTCCATTATGTAATATACATACAAGTATGATACAATAATGGCCCCTAGGGCATATACACTAACAGTCCCAGGGACATCCCAAATCCTGTTGTAGAATCGAGCTTGTCAAATAGTCTGTTTCAAGGGTACCCCTTGGTGTTTCAATAGCCTTTTTAGTCTATTCGTGTAATATCTGGGCAGACAGATGGGTCGGAGCCTGTCGAGTGTAGAATCCGCGCCGTGCCAGATTTCTTTCTCGACTCTTGTTTCCGTAGACCGGTAGAACAGGATCGCCTTTTCACCTTTTAGTTTGGGAGGGACGTAAAACGTCTGCAGGTCTTTCACATTGTAAGCTTCAAGCGCGTCAAGATCTTTGTAGTGCTCCCACGGAGTCATGGTGATTTGCAAACTCTGATCATCACCAAGGGATGCTTGTATTGACGGCCGACTGGAGAACACAGCATTAACCTCATCTTCCGAGTCACTTTCGAAGATCAATATGGGGGCGGACGGTCCCGAGTTGTTGCGTCGAGACGGCCCAGCGTAAACTATCTCTTCTTCTTCTTCGGTATCACTCCCGAAAACAGGAATTGTGGCGGCGGCTTTGTTCTCCGGTTTGCGACACCTCTCCGTGTCCTCAAAATCTGGTAAAAAGTACTTTGCATCTTCGTATTTGCGGACTTCATTCACGGAGAATGGATTCGGTTCTCCTGTCACGGTATACTCGAGACCATCCTTGAAATACTTCATACACTGATGTTGCGTAGAAAGGATGATGTTGTACTCGTGTAACCAAGGACGACCGAGCAAAGCATTGTAGCAAGTCTTGGCGTCAATGACGTGAAACTTAATATCCGTGACGAGTAGTCCGAAGCGTAATGTTAGTATCACAGATCCGAGAGTTCGTGATGACTGGGAGTCGTAACCGGAGATAGTAATTTTATCACGAGCGAGGTGCTGAACGCTCATGCAGACTTCCTTCAACACCCGTACATTAAGGAGATTGACGGAGGATCCATTATCAACCAGAATTTTGCCTATCTTGATATCATGGCAGTATCCAGAGACATATAGGGGATGGTTGTGGTCGCACGTCCCAAGGAGAAGGTCTTCATCACCGAACGTGACATCGGCTGTGTGTACTTCTTCCAGTTCATCCTTCATCATTTCTTCAGCAAGGAAGGCTTGGAATTGCTCGGGCACTTGCAGCGCCTTGATTAATGAATCTCTCGCTTCTTTTGATAATAAGAGGGCGTCGAGAATGCTGAGCTGAGAGGGTAGCTTCCTCAGGTGCGCTAGGATGGTGTAGTCCACCTTACTCTTCTTGGGCGGGTCCTTGGCAGTCAGCTCTTTCATGACTTGGTCATCTAAGGCGATATCCTCAATGACCTTTTCCTTTCCCTTATCTTTTCTAGTTGCGGGTCCGAGATTCTTTTCCGGGAGCGTGCGATTGCGCAGCTAAATGTTTTCGCAGGCCTCTGGTTCTTCCTCTTTCCCTAAGATGGATTCTTTAAAGAGAGGGCCCGGAGCCATTTCCTCATCAGAGTCGCTCCCAAAGGTGAGAACTTGTGATCCTCCGGCGTTGATCGTGTAACAGTTACCGGTAGTTCTTTTATGCTCCTCGGTCGTACTTCTCTGCTCCCGACGAGTTCTGCGTTTCATTCACTTAAAATGTTGCCGGTGAGCAACATATCCCTGCCACCATATCATAAAAGCGTCACACTCCTCAATAGGGTGTGAAATCTTCCGATGATATGAGCAATAATTAGGGTGCCTCTCCGCCCCATTGAGCGTGTTTTCTTCCGAGGGTGGTAGCTTCATTCCTATTGACATGGCTTTGGCAAACCTTTTCCTCGTGTTGAATATGTTTTTATTCGCATCGGATGTCTTTTGATCTGGCGGGAGTGCTTCGGCTCTTTCGTTTAGTCGCCTGCGTTTGGCTCCTTCTGATGCGGCCATCTCACGCTCCCGGTCAGCTTTACTTTTCAAACGAATCTCGTCTAGAAAGGCGTCGATCATTTCGTCTGTCGGCCATACAAGTTCTGGTTCAGGCTGTGCCCCCAGTTTCTCAGTGCAAGGAGTTTTTTCATCGTCTGTAAACGAGTGGGAGATCACATGACAACTCGCCACACATCCCTCGGATTCATCTGACGAGCTCTCCACATTATCTTCCTCCTGAAAGATGTAGTTGAGGAACTCTTGGAGTGTGATGGGAGTCCGCGCCTTTTGATTGTACTCCTCCAGCACGTCAATCTATTTCTGCAAGTCCGTGCGCTTGTCGCCAAGCTTCCCGGGCTTTTTGGATCTCTTCTTCTTCTTCCTTGAATATTTCGACGGCTGGGTGTGAGTACTTGGGCCATCACTGCCGATCTTTGGAGTTGGTCGTGGCTTCAGCATCCCTTCAATGATCTGGGGTTCCAACGGGTTCTTCCACCTGATCGCCGGGCATGTCTGGAGCTCATTCAGCATTCTTTTAGTTTTTGCTGAAAGCATGATTTCCCATGGAGCTTCTTCAATGAAAGAACAAGTTGCCCCCGGTGTGTCCGTCTTCTTAGGACTGTGCAGTTGTGGCAGGTTCACCTTCCACTTCTCGGACAGCGCAAACTTGCCCTGTAGGTATTGATCTTTAATCCATCCATTGAAGACGAAACAATTCTCAATCAGATGGCTTACCGTTTGATGATAAGGGCAATAATTGGGGTTATTCACCTCATTGGGTTGCGGCGGTCGCCTTGGATTTGGCAAGTTGATAAGCCTGTTGCGTACCGCCATCTCGAATAGCCTTTTCGTCTTATTCTGCGAGAATGAGTAGGGGCGTTTCATTTTCTCATTATAATACCGCCGTCTTTCTTCCAGTTGATCCGCTAGCTTTGGGGCACTGGGTTGCTGCCGAGCGTTCGCAACGAAGGTTCCCTTCCCTTTACCCTTGTCATTCCGAGGTTCTGGCTTCGGGGGAGACGGTCTGTGACCCATCTGGTCTAACTTGTCGATCAAAGCCTGGAACGTGGTTGGCTTAAAGAACATCATGAACTGTGAGATAGTTGCATGAGGATCTAGGGTACCCATGAACATGCCCACCGCGGGCGCTTCCTCAATGCGTTGTTCGCATTTTGACCATAAGTTTCGCCAGCGTATAGCGTACTGGACCCACGTCTCGCCTGGTTTCACCCTGGCATTAATCAATGCCGTTATCGGGGTGCGTTTACTGGCGCTCGCGAATCGCTGAGTGAATAGCAACTCCATTTCAGCGAACGTCTTGACGGAATCGTTCGGGAGTTCAGAGTACCACTCAAACGCCGTCTCTGATAAACTGCCGACGAATTGGCGAAGCAAGAGCTTATCATCGCCGCCAGTGTTGCCGCAAAGAGCCCTGAACTGGGCCACATGCTGGTAGGGATTGCCCATCCCCTTATAGACATGGAATTTCGGTATTGTATAGCCCGGTGGGTACTTGATCTGGTCATACCAGCTCGGATATGGTCGCCCTGTTCTGACAACTTGACCGGCTGCCTCAGTCGCCTGGTGAACCCGTATCTGCTGAGCTATATACTCGTCCAAGTCAGCTTTGGAGATTGTCTCCTCCTTGGCTGTTGACAGAGCCCGTGGAGGATTTGATGTTTCTCCCCTGTCATCTTCAAGGACGATCAGAGGATCTTCAGCAGGAGGATCTTGTTGGATCATCATACCCACCATGTCCTGGAACAGAAGGGCCATTCGCTTTATATTGGCTGCTTGTTCCGCAGCCTTTTTATCCTTCTTTTCTAGTATCCTGCGAAGGAACTCAGCGTCAGTTTCCTGCTCCGGGAGTTGATCTGAGGATTCTTCGGGGCTTTCTTTTGGCCCAGTGAGTGCAGCCATCACATTCATCATTTCTTAGAGCTTCTGCTGCTCCTCCTGAGCTTTAGTCATCGATCGCGTAAGCGGTCTATGGCCTGTGGATATACGACTGTCCTCTTTTCCAGATGCCATATAAACGGTGTGCACCACCATGCCCCCAGACTTAGGGCATTTAAGCTTACTGTCTTTGACATTTGCTGCAGGAGTGGGGACTTTCTCCGGCTTCCTTCTCTTTTGAGTAGTTAACGTGGTGGGAGTCCTTGCAGCGGGCACCCAAGTGGTTGACGTCCTTTGCTGTTTGTCTGGACGGTTCTTTTCTTCATGAACCTTCACCCTCTTCTGCTGGCGAGAGTGATCTTGGTCGATTACTGAGTCTTGGACCCGTCGCCAGACCTTATAAATCTTGGAGGATAGCCGTTGAGGAGGCTGCTCCGGCTTCGCTTCTGTAACACTCTCCGCAGGTGGAGGAGATCTTTTCAACGTGGCAGTCGGAGAGTTCTTGCGTACCCTTGTTAGCGGTTCAAAACTGTTCCCAGTTGGAACAGCAGCATTCACTTCTACCACTGGAGCCAGTGGAGTTAGTCCTGAGGGGGAGTTGCCCCCAGCCTTCCTTACTCGGTGCCAATGGCGACGTCGAGCGTGTCGAGCTGTTGGGACTGGCTCGGCGATAGGGATAGTCTCATCTTGCCCCCTATCCGAATGAGGCGCCGCTGGTGCCAGCCTTTTGAAGGCTGATGTCTTTTGAGTGGCGATGTTCAATCTGTCAAAAACCAACCCTCGAGCAGGAGCAGGAGCCGGAATAGTCAGCCTTAGAAAGACCGACCCTTTAGCAGGAGAAGCCGTCTTGACGACTTCAGGAATGGAGATGGCTGTCTTCTTTGCGATGGCCATGTCAGGGGTCATGGGCTTCTTGGCAGGCCCATTAGAGTTCAGGTTCAGCCTGGTAAAGATCGAGGCTGCCGGCTTGACATTGGACGACCTGTTGAGAGGGGCCGTTGTAGCGGTGAGCCGATCGAAGACCGACTTCTTTTGCGCTTCCGGTGCGGGCACTGGAATTGTGAAGCTTGCAGGCGGGAGCATGGTCCCGAAGAACAGACCGGTGGTGGCCTGAGTCACCTGTTCCACTGGCATGGCAAGGATGGAGGCCGCTTGAGGCCTATAGGCTACACCTCCAGGTGAGGCGGAGCGTCTGTTGCACTTGCATTTCGAGCGGCTCGAGCAGTAGGATGCCATTGATGCTTGATTTCTGCGCCAGGCAAAAGTCCAAATCTTAGTAACTTGAAATCCAAAGGCAACCATTAACAAACCGCGAGTCGTTCGCGAAGACGACACACGAAGTGTGGAGTGGAAAGAGGAAAAGGTCCCACCGGGCGTGCCAGAATCCGTTCCCCTCTGAAAGACGTGCAAGACAGACATCTTGCCTAAAATTCGGGGCAGATGCTAATTGGTGCTATCCGTCCACCTCTCCGAAGATGCAAAGTTGATTTATGGCACCTTGTATCGAAGGTTTAAACGGATGCGTCCGATATAGCAGACTTCGTCAGATTCCCCCTTGCTCGAGGGGTTTTTGATTGTGGGGACACTCTTCCCTGCAGGCGCAAGCCCCTGCAGTTAATTACACTACCGCATTGCGGTAACAACTTTATCCTTCTCCAGATGGTCACTTCGCATCGTGTGTGTTTGTTTTGTGTTTGGTTGCCCGTGGATTGTATACGGAGACTGAGTTATGTCGTCGCCCGTAGGGCGTGGACTAGTCCAAATCAGTATTATCTTAGATTTGGGTTTGGGGGTTTGGGTTTAAGGATAAGTTAGCCCCATTTGAGACTAAGATCAACTTAAACGTTTGTTAAGGATACGTTAGTCTAATTTTTAGACTAAGATCAACTTAACGGGATCATTTAGATCCGACAAGAGAGCAATTGGGGGGCTCTATTGTTTAGTTTAGTGACATTGCGGTCGATAGGTAATTTAAGGACATTGCGGTCCAATGTTAGTTTTAAGACGTTGCGGTCAAGGTTAAGGACATCATAGTCCGTGGATTTAAGGACTCCACAGTCCGGCGTTAGTTTTAAGACATCACGGTCAAGGTTAAGGATATCATAGTCCGTTGTTAGTTTTAAGACATCCCGGTCAAGATTAAGGACATCATAGTCCGTGAGTTTAAGGACCCCACAATCCGTATTAATGTATGGCCATCGGGACCCGTCACCTCTTTGAAGACGTTGAGGAATTACAATGCCAAGTATCAAAGGAGTGAAGAGATGTACCCTTAAACCAAGGTAGATTAAATTATCTTTGGCCCAATTTGGAACTAAGACTAATTAATTATATTATGAGCCCATTAGCCCAGTTAAGTTTGAATTGAGGACTTTTGGCCAGCTTGGGCTAAGTCTAATTATGTTTAGAATATTTGCCCTCTGTTGGTTCATTGAAGGAGAGGCTTTGCCTCTAGAAACTTAGCTAATTGGGCTAAGCTAGTGTTAAACACTAAAGACCAACAGTGTCGAACACTGGGAATAAGATTAGCAAGTTAGTGTTAAACACTAAAAGATAGTTAGTGTTAAACACTAGCAACAGGGCTTTCAAATTAGTGTTAAACACTAAATCAAATCAGTGTTAAACACTGGAAACAGAGATTTCAAATTAGTGTTAAACACTAAGAAAATCAGTGTTAAAACACTGGGAACAAAGTCTTCAAATTAGTGTTAAACACTAAGGAGAGAGGGGTCACGTGTGGATACGTGAGAGCGCCCTGATTCCCCTTATTTTATTCTGCCAAAAGTATTGAATATTTTATATAATTGCTTTTGGAGCATCACGTGCTGTCACGTGATAGGAATTTGGGTATCTGACTGTTAAAGATTTTGCCAAGGGGTCACGTGGTAGCACGTGAGGGCGCCCATAGCTTCTGTTTCTTTTGCTTTTTCTTTGTGTGCTTCAAGGGTCACGTGGGGCATGTGAGGCGTTGCCTCAATGTTCTTTTACTGTGGATCTTTGCAGGGGTCACGTGGTAGCACGTGACTCTGGTTCTTTGCATGTTTTAAAGATTTGTTCATCTTTTAAGAATTAAATTCTTCATAGGGTTAAACCCTAGCAATAAAGTTTAGAGAAATTAAATTCCTAATTTCTTCTGAAGAATTGTATTCTTAGATAGGGTTAAACCCTAATTTTTTTTCTGTAGGAATTAAATTCCCCATATATGTAAAGAATTAAATTCTGGCGTAGGGAGAAACCCTAATTTCTTTTTTAAGGGAATTAAATTCCTGTGAGTTTGAGAGAATTAAGTTCTCAATTAGGGTTAAACCCTAGTTCTGTCCATTCTGAAGGAATTAAATTCCTAGGGTTAAACCCTAATTTTATCTTAAAGGAATTAAATTCCTATAATTCTGTGAGAATTAAATTCTCAAAACTCAATTCCTCCTCTATGTTTTAGATCTGCATAGCAGGATCTCAACCCAATGAGAATTAAATTCTCAATTCATGGGGAGATGTGCACTTTGCAGATCCTCAACCAGAGAAAGAACTAAGTTCTTTTCTTTATATAAGAGTTAAACTCTTTTGAGAATTAAATTCTCTTTTTGACGCCTCCCTTTTCTTACCTAGGGTTTTTCTTTTACAGAGAATCAAATTCTTCCTTCTGAATTTTCAAGATTTCAAAGCTCTATATCTCTCTCTATCTCTTTTTCTCTTTTCTCCATTTTTTTAACTCTCTCCCTTGGCACCTATTTATAGGAGAAGGAAAAGAATCAATCTGTTTAGTGAATCTTTCATTGAAAGATTTGATTTGTTTACTAAGAGATTTGATTTATTTTCATCATTGATCCGGGCCTTTAAATTATTAGGTGAATTTTATTCACCATTGGATTTTAAATCCAAAGATATCTCTTTGTTATTTCGGTTAGATTTAGGGGAAATATTTCCATGTCTAAGATTTTTCCATAAATTGGTGATGTTTAATCACCTTCAGATTCTTGATCCAACGGTTTCAGATAATTCTTCTCTATTTTGGAAAGATTTGAAAGATCTTTCCTCAGAATTTAATTCTGTTAAAGAATAAGGCTTTTAAAGCCGGTCACGTGTGGTCACGTGACCCCTGGTCACGTGTGGCCACGTGACCCTTAGTCACGTGTGAGCACGTGACCCCTGGAATGGGCTTCTCTCCTTCTGCGCTCTGTTCTCTGCCGCTGCTTAAACCATCACGTGCCAACACGTGATCACTGGTCACGTGTGGGCACGTGATGCCTCTTCTGAAGCTTTTTCCTGATTTTTAATCAGGGAACAATGACGTGTTTCACGTATCTCAACTCCGTAAGTATGTTCGAGATGAAACACACGTGCTGGACTATTCGGAGCTGACTGTACGATAAGATTTATCTTTTGAGGAGCGACCGATGTCGATTGTGGATCGAAGAGAAAAGGTCCTTAAGAACAAAGTTATCCCTCTTGTACTTGTTTCTTGGGGAAATCGCTCGCATGGAGAATCAACATGGGAATGAGAAGAAAAAATCCGGCAGAAGTTTCCACATCTATTCTTGTAGTTTGTTGATTGTTTATCCTTTCTTATTCTTGGAATTTCGAGGACGAAATTCTTTTTGTAGTTGGGTATAATGTAACAACCGAGTTCATTTATACCTATTCCAGTTTCCGTATTTATTTATCTGTGGTATTTTATTGATTTATCGTGTTTGGGTGCGAATGGTAGTTTACATTTTTACATTGCATTCGACCCGACCCGCTTGCTTGAACTTGTTTGATTCATATTTATGAACTACCCTGACCTGTTACATAGACACGTGCATACTGCATACTGGCATTTTATCTGGCATTGCATCTTTTATCATATAACATTTTAAGTCATGTAAAATAATTTAAAATTGCATTTCATAGCCTGCGTGATACCCCTAACCCCGTGGTAGCGTCCACGCATCTTGTTCTCGTCCCGTTCAGTGAAACGGACGTGTTTAGATGGCTACGCGCATGTACGTGCATCCGATCTTGGGGGTATGCATTTTCGTTACCAGAGCATTCATTTTGGATTTTGAAAGCCGCATATATTTTTCATATTTTAAAACCGGATTTTTAGACCCGACCCGGGCGTGCTTTGGAGTAAGTTTGTATTTGCCAAAATCTTAAAACGGACTAATATTATAATATTATATTCTTTATTTCCTTCTAAAGTTTTCTTTAACTAAAAAATATTCTATATATATATTAAGCTGTTTATATACGATTATAACTATAAAATATATTTTATATTTTAATAAAATCCTAAATCCAAACAACTCTCTCTCTCTCTCTCTCTTACAGTTCTCTAGCTCTCTCTCTCTCTCTCTCTCACAGTTCTCTAGCTCTCTCTCTCTCTCTCTCCGTTTAATTTACATAGTAATTCTTTTTAAAAAAATGAAAACTTTTTTTCTCATCCCCATAACCACGTTCTCTCTCTCTTTCTCTCCTTCTCTGCTTCTTCCTCACATTTCGTTTCCCCGCCTCTTCTTCCTCACGTGAACCCACGCCGCGCGTCGCGCTCGTCGCCGTCGCCGTCTCCATCTTCGACCTCGCCTCCATCTCCTATACTCCTCTCTCCACTCTCCTTACCGACTCTCCTTTGCAACCCCTCACTCGACCTCGCCTGCATGAACCCGTCGTTTCTTCCCCGCTCGAACCCATCACGACCCCTCGCCTTCGCCCTCGACTCTGCCCACCTCCTCGTCTTCCTTATTTTCTCGTCCTTTGCAACCTAACCCCGACGACAACCCAACCTAACGACTCGAGAACCCTTGCACGTGCGACCCCACGAACACTATAACCCTGGCTGCATCCTCACGTCACCGGAGCTCCGACGCGGCCGACCTTACGCCCTCATCACCACGACCTACTCCCTTCTCATCACCTCGCTCTTCTCCCTCTCTTTCCCGACCGACTGGAACCAACCCGAGCCCCTGGTCGTCGCGTCCACTGCTGTCGACCGCCCTCGTCACCTCCACCTGCGTCGTCTTCCACTCTCCTCCCTTTCCCCAGATCCCGAGACATGAACCCTGCACATAAGAATCCTGCATATAACCCCGACTCGACTTCATTAACCCACAGCCTTTCTTGCCGTGAAACCTCGCCGGAAACCCCCATCATCGACGGCGTCACCATCTCTGTTCCATCCTCTGTCCCATAACCCTCGAACCAAACACCAAACCCAGAACACAAACTTCTTCTTCTTTTTCTTCCTTCTCTTTCTTCTTCTTTACTTTCTTCTCTTTACTTTCTTGATTCCGTTTCCCGGTGATCGCCGGAGCCATGACCGTCACCGACGATCTGAGCAACCCAGTGGACGTTCCCTACCTACGCAGTTACATTCTTGCACTGCCGGTTCTGTTCTGTATTTTTGCGCGCAAAGTGTTCGACAAAATGCCCCAATGGAGATTTTCCGTCGTTTTATCGCATTCTTGCTGCGTGCCGTGCATCTGTGGATCCCCGAGGCAAGTAAAACTTGCTACATACTATTTAATTTATTACATACTTATTTAATTGCATATTAAATCTGTAGTTTAAATCTAATACCACATGTTCCATTTTAACATTTCGGTGTTCCATTTATATCATTTTTAGATCTAGAACCTGAAACATATCATGTTGCATATTAGATTACAATACATTGTACCCACGTCCATATTTATATCACATAATACTTGGTTGCATAGCCCATAGTACCCTTTTAATAGTTTATAACCTTTTGGACACTCGTTTGCATACATCTAGCCTAATATATATTCAATTGCATCCCTAGATCATTTAATACATATTAATGTGATTTTAACATTCCATATTCGATAAACTGTATTTAATTAATGTTGGAACTATCCCCTTAACCCAAATCGATAACTGTGAATCCATATGCTTTAATCTGTACCTATTTTCATACCACATCACAATGTTCTATTTTTTATTGTTCCGTTAGTACCCCATACTTGTTTTGTATACCCATGCTTATTTTAGTTCGATTATGAGCACCCACGTGACATTTTGTACACCCTTGACATGACTTGATACACCTATTACTTGACACGGCGTGATATCGTGCACTTTTGACATGACATGATACCTTTACACTACTTGACCTGACCTGATGTACCATAGCTTGACCTGCTACCTGATCTTGTTACTAATGCCAACAAACATGACCTATTGTCCCTACGGACATTTCCCGTTGTCTATCAAGACAAACCTGTACCTGCTTGATTCTGTGTTGGCATTAGCTCCAGATTTATTAATACCCAACTTGATATATATAACTTGGGGGTATGGGAAATCAATGATGAAACCTGACTTGTAACTCGACAGTTCAATACCTTTTCTGATCAGTCTTACGGGCTAGGTCAGCCTCGGGGTGATGCTGCTGACATCACTCGTCATTACCTACTACCCTTTACTGCCTTGCGACACGTCTCGGATTCATTCCGAGAGTCATAGACCGTGATCCTGGGCACACATGGGATACTATTGAGTTACATCGACGATTCATCAAATTGATTTCAAAGACTTGAGAGTAGTTAACACAGCAGACCAGTTTAGATTACTCGCTACACATTACCCTCACTGTCCTCACTTATGTCACTGTTATACCTGTTTTACCATTTATACTCTTACCTGCATATCTTGTTACTCCTGTTTATAGTATTTCTTGATATTATGACGCACTGACGTCTGGGTTTTGCATGGCCCAGATCCTCTACCTTTGTTACAGACTGATCAGGAGTACTGCCGCTGTTAGACCGAGCGGTGAGGATCTTGTTGGTATCCAATTTTACTTTCCAGGTGTTTTATTTATTGGATCTTTTGCTTCCGCATATTATATTATTTCTTGACTCATTTATTCTGGCTCATGGACATGTATTAGATGGTTCAGTCTACTTTCCTGTTCTTGATATCTCTACAGCCGTAATGTGACTGTGGAAGGATTTTTCCTATCCACAGGTAGCATGGTTGGCTATGTCACGTGCCTATCTTAGCGTACTCTGAGAAGCGGGGCGTGACACTACATGATCCATATTGGGGAAGCCAGCGAAGAGTTAAATGATGAAGACGTGCTCGCCGAGCCAGAAGAAGCCCCTCAAGAGCTCGAAGATGGCAGAAAAGCAACCTTCGATGAGCTAACCGAGATCGATTTGGGAACGCCTGATAATCCAAGGCCGACCTACATCAGCTCACTCTTGTCAGAGAAAATGAAAGAGCAGATAATTGCCCTGCTGCATGAGTTCACCGACTGCTTCGCATGGACGTACATAGAAATGCCTGGCCTATCCCCTGAAGTTGCCGTGCATAAGCTGGCTATATCTCCTGATGTAAAGCCTGTCAAACAAGCTCCTCGAAGAATGAGAAGGGAGCCGGAAGAAAAGGTCATCGAGGAAACTAAGAAACTTATCGATGCTGGCTTCATCAGGGAAGAGAAGTACACAGACTGGATCGCATGCATTGTCCCAGTAAAGAAGAAAAATGGGCAGATCCGGGTTTGTGTCGATTTCAGGGACCTTAACAAGGCATGCCCTAAAGATGATTTCCCGCTTCCGGTCATGGAAATGATGGTCGATGACATCTCAAATTATGAGTTGTTCACCTTCATGGACGGTTCGTATGGGTACAATCAGATAAAAATGTCGCCTGAGGATGAGAAGCATACAACATTTCGAACCCCGATCGGCATATACTGTTACAAAGTGATGCCATTCGACTGAAGAACGCAGGTGCTACATATCAAAGGGCAATGCCAATATCTTTGATGACCTAATCCATAAAGTCATCGAATGCTATGTTGATGATCTGGTCATCAAGACTAAAGTCAAGGCCAATCACATCCAAGATCTTAGGACCGTTCTCACTAGACTGAGGGAATACGATCTGAAGATGAATCCTCTAAAGTGCGTTTTTGGCGTGTCATCGGGAAAATTCCTAGGCTTCATAGTCCGACATCGAGGGATCGAAGTTGACCCATTAAAGATAAAGACCATCATGGAGATGCTCCCTCCAAAGAGTCAGACGCAGCTAAGATCTTTTCAAGGCAAGCTTTCTTATATACGAAGGTTTATCTCAAATTTATCGGGGAGATGTAGGCCCTTCTCAAAGCTCATGAAGAAAGGAGCTCTTTTTGTCTGGGATGCCGAATTTCAAGAAGCGTTCGAAAGCATCAAACAGTACTTGTTACGACCTCCAGTGTTGGCCACTCCCATTCGAAATAAACCGTTGATTCTCTACACTGCCGCGCTAGATGAATCACTCGATGCGCTCCTTGCCCAGAACAACGAAGAGGGAAAAGAAAATGCCCTTTACTACCTCAGTCAAACTCTAGTCGGGGCGGAACACAACTATTCCCCGATCGAAAAGCAATGCTTGGCTTTGATATTCGCTATGAAGAAGTTGAGGCACTATTTGCTCGCTCATCGGGTTATGCTGATCTCCAAGGTCGACCCGCTTAAACACTTGATGACCAAACCAAGCCTAGCCGGTAGAATGGCGAGATGGGCTATACTTCTCAGAAAGCAGTAAAAGGGCAAGCTCTCGCTGACTTTCTTGCTGCTCATCCCATACCAGAAGGGTCACCGCTCAATTGCGAGTTACCCGACGAACAAGTGCTGCACCTTGAGGATGATGATCCATGTTGGGAGCTCTACTTCGATGGAGCCTCATCAATGAGGAGCTCTGGCAAATCAAGCATCCCGCAGATAAAAGCAGGGATAGGATCGATGTTCATCACGCCATAAATAGGAACTCTACGACATTCTTTTGCTCTCACCGAGTCTCGCACAAACAACGAGGCTGAGAATGAAGCTCTGATAGCTGGTTTGGAGCTCGCCATAGAAATGCAAATCCTTCGGCTATGGGTTTACGGTGACTCTCAGCTTGTCGTCAACCAGGTAAGCGGCGACTATAAGACATACAAACCCGAGTTAGCTCGATATAGAATCCGAGTGGTGGAACTCATGAAACGGTTCACTCACATTGAACTGATGAGAGTCCCTAGTGCGTTGAACGGAAAAGCCGACATACTCGCTCGCCTAGCTAAAGAGCTAGCTGATCCTGACATGGACGAAATTCTAATCACGGTCAGAAGCCGGCAAATTCTTCCTCCAGTCTCTTTGCGTGAAGAAGAAAGTATAGAACAATAGAACAATCAGCCGAAGAGGCTTCGATCATTCAAGATGAGCCTGATTGGAAAGAACCCTTCATAGATTATCTTCGATACGACAAGCTGCCCGAAGAAAAATCTACGAGGATTCAGCTGAAGAAGAGAGCTCTCCGATACATGTTTGTAAATAATACGCTATACCGCAGATCATATGAACAACTCTGGCTCAGGTGCCTGTCATCGGCCGAAGCCCAAAAAGGCATGAAAGAAGTTCACTCGGGCGTCTGCGGGGCTCACCAGTCCGGCCCCAAAATGCGGCTTCAGATCAAACGGATTGGATATTACTGGCCCACCATGATAAAGGATTGCGAAGAGCATGCAAAGAAATACCAACTCTGCCAAATTCACGGTGATTTCATTCATAAGCATCCCAATCCGTTGCATCCTACGGTGGCGTCGTAGCCTTTTGAAGTTTGGAGCACCGACATTGTTGGCCCAATTGATCCTCCGTCATCCAAAGGCCACCGGTTCATATTGGCCGCAACTGACTATTTCTCCAGATGGGCTAAAACTGTCCCGCTAAAATAAGTCCAGACAGAAGATATTCTGATATTCTTCCGGCATAATATTTTATACCGCTTCGGTACACAAAGTAGAATCATTTCTGATAATGGGCCTTCTTTCAAGAGCTTCAAAGTCTCAAGGTTTGCTACCCAACATAAGATAGACTGGAGATATTCCTCCATCTATAATCCAAGGGCCAATGGGCTAGCCGAATCCTTCAATAAAACTCTGTTCAAGCTCCTGAGGAAAAATGCTTCAGCCAACAAGAGAGACTGGAATCTCAAACTTCATGAGGCATTGTGGGCATATCGTACCACGCACCGTACTCCAACTCAGTCCACTCCATACTCATTACTCTTCGGAGTGGAGGCGATCCACCCCTTCGAAGTCGAAATTCCAAGCTTAAGAAAGGCCGTTCAACATGAGTTGACAGCGGAGAAAAATGTGCTCCTCCGGCTCAAAGAGCTCGACGCCCTTGAAGAAAAGAGGCTCGCGGTACAGTAAAATCTGGAGCTGTACCTAGCCCAAATGTCATGGGCCTATGACAAGATGGCTCGTCTCCGTGCTTTTAATAAAGGCGAATTGGTGTTGTTCCTCAAAAGACCGATCATCCCCAATTGACATGCCAAGGGAAAATTCGAGCCAAACTGGGAAGGACCATACGTCATCGAGAAGGTTTTTGATGGAGGGTCCAACCAACTGATAAATGCCGAGAGAGAAAGGCCCATGCCACCCATCAATGGCCGATATCTCAAGAAATACTATACGTAAATGCTCTAAGTCACAGACGAATTGAGCACACCGGCTCTACGGTCTGGATCATACATCCTGTAAAACCAGATACAATCCACGGGCGTAGACGACCCCTATCTCTCCCAAAGTCCTACCAGCGAGACTACATTTAAAGTCCCACCGGCCTTAAAAAAAGGTTTGTCCACAAGCAAAACGGGAATGGATGAAAACCCGAAAGGGCCCCGTGAGTAAAAACAACAGGACTGTCAGCGAGTTTGTGAAAATCCGAAAGGGCGCAAACTCGTAAAAAAGAGTTAAAATACACTTGCAAAGTCCTCTCGACCTTGTGAGGATAAAATCCCCGCGTGAGATCCTTACGACTCACAAAGGAGCAACACACTTAGGAATCCCCACGATTCCTAGGGAGAAATACACCTGCGAGATCCTCTTGACTCGTAGGGAGAAAAGCTTTTATGAGATCCTTACGGCTCATAAAATTGAAAAGCCTTAGGTGATAGAGATTTAAACCTGTCTCCTAAGCCATCGCTCCCCAACAGGCAACAGCAGATGATGAGTCACTCCTGGCATTGCTTCAGTGTTAGCGGTGTTGATGCCGACCCAAAACCTAAATCCTATGTTTTCCCAACGGCAAATGATGAGTCACTCCTGGCATTACTTCAGTGTTAGCAGTGCTGATGCCGACCCAAAAACCAAATCCCAAGTCCTCCTGGAGCAAATGATGAGTTGCCCCTGGCATTATTCCAGTGCAGCAATGCTGATGCCAACCCAAAAACCAAATCCCAAGTCCTCCTGGGGAAAATGATGAGTTGCTCCTGGTATTATTCCAGTGCAGCAATGCTGATGCCAAACAAAATCCAAATTCCAAGTTCCTATCAAATTCAAAAGTCTCGCCAAATAAGGCAGAAAACAAATAGATCAAATTAATGTCCCACCCGGTAGCGCTTCCAAGCTCAAAAGTCCCGCTGGACGGGTAGGGAACTCTTAAAATAAATCAAATCAAACAAATCAACCCTAACACCGTAGAAAGCGGAGCAAGACAACTTCAACCCCGACACCGCAGAAAACAGAGCAAGTCAAATCAAATCCCGACACCGCAGAAAACAGAACAAGTCAAATCAAATCCCGACACCGCAAAAAATGGAGCAAGTCAAATCAGACCCCGACACCATAAGAAGAAGAGCAAGTCATCGATCGTCCAAGTCGAAAAAAGGGCAACACCGACCGTCCAAGTCGATAAAAGGGCAGCACCGACCGTCCAAGTCGCAAAAAGGGCAGCACCGACCGTCCATGTCTTTAAATGGCAGCACCGACCGTCAAAGTCGCAAAAAGGGCAGAACCGACCGTCCACATCGCTAAAATGGCAGAACCGACCGTCCACGTCGCAAAAATGGCAGCATCGACCGTCCACGTCGCAAAAAGGGCAGCATCGACCTCCACGTCGTCAAAACGGGAACCAAATCAAGTCAACCTCCACGCGAAAGATCCATCAATTTTATGCACACAACCCACATATGTGGTGTGCATTTATTGATGGGGGACACTTTGTTGGGGTCAAAATTTACACTCCGGTTGACCAAGTCAAAATCAAAGTCAACCCCATGCCAAGTGGGCCCAAGCCCAGGTCAAGTGGGTCCATGCCCGAGTCGACCCCGAACATGAAGCGCCCCCACCCCACCCCCGCCAAAATAAAAAAATTGTTATAAATAATTTTGGTGTATTTTTTTATGAATAAATGTAAGAAAAATAGGCATAAAATCAAATTTTTGTAAAACCCATGGCTCATGTGCAAAAGAAATGAGCACATGAGACATGGGATGGGCAAAATGCCATTCTGTAAAGCCCAATGGGCTATATGTAATGTTTGTACCCTATAAAGGCAAAAATGATGAAAATGTCTCAATAACTTTTTCTCTCTCTAAAAAATTAGGGTTTGTGCCTCCTTCTCCTTCCTCAAGGTTATAAAACTTTCTTTCTATTTTGAATTAAATCAAGAGTTTAACTCTTTCTTTTCTTAAAATAGACAATTTTTCACCATCAAACACTTGAAGGGGAACTCAGATCTTCCATCAGATCTCAAAAAGGGAAGATTTTTAAATCTCACCCCGCTTTTTCTCCAAGATCTGGCCAATAGAAAAGGAGGAAGAAGGAGACCCATCTCCAAAAATCCTACCTTGGAAAGATCCAAGGCCTAAAAGAAGATCCAGGACCAACGGGGAGAAAAAAGGGGCCCCCTTTGATCATTTCCAAATATTTCTAGGAGTTTAACTTCATTCAAGATCTATTGGAGTTTAACTCCATAAACCAAACCTTTTTATATATAAGAGTCTAACTCCTTAAAAAAAAAGGAATCCTCTTTCGGAGTTTAACTCCTTTTTCCGGGGCTAAAAGCCTCTTCTTTTCGCCGGCGCCCAGCGTCCACGTGCCGGGCACGTGAGGCGCTTGCGCCCAAGTGTCCAGCGTCCACGTGCCGGGCACTTGAGGCGCTCGTGCCCAAGCGTACAGTGCCCAAGCGCCCAGCGTCCAAACATCCAGCGTCCGCGTGTTTGGCATGTGAGGCGTTGGCGCTCACGCGTCTTTTGGACGCCATTTCCCCTTCATTTTATATACACTCAACACTAAAAATACCTCCCCCGTTAGACTCTATGTGGCCTTCGATATATCCGAAACCCCTTTCAAAACATATGTACACTGTACATTGAGTTCGCATGATCAGTTTGACCCGTCAATCGGAGATTCTCTCGCTCCAAAAGAGAGGGGTAATTAACGACAGCTTAGTCCGCGGCTGCCGGAGATTCGGATCCCCACAATCAATAAACCCCCGCCTACCCTAGGCAGGAGGAATCTGTAGTACGCTTGACAAGCGCGCGCATATTCCCATCTCAATGGGGTGACGAAAAACACCCTACAAGGCTCAAGAGAATTGGTCCCGCTTAAACCTATATTTACTAGGGTCCTTATTGTAATTTAGTATTACTTGAGAGGGTTTTATGTAAAAATAGTTTTGATATATTTTCAAAATACACCTCAAGTATTTAATTATCGTCTTTAGGGTTTTCATATATTTATATTTTATAAAAGTGAAATTTGTAGTGAGTAGAACCTAATTTTCATTGTATATGGTATTTTATTGAATTATTGGAATTGTATTATATTGAAATGGTACTTTCTTGTAATTGCGATTCCTTTGATTTAGAAAACTTGGAATATTTGTATAATATATTTAAAATAGATCTGTTAATAATATTCATATATATATATTTAATAAAAATAAATTTTATTTATTTTCTAGAAATCACATTTTTCTTAAAAAGCATTAAAAATTCCATCGAGATCGAATGCTCCTTGCGAAGGTCTGCATCTCGCTCTACTAGGGCCGAGGACGTGCGATAGCTTGCACCATCCTGATCGGGATTCCCTAAAATGGGTTGTAGAGACGTAATTGCAAGGAATTAGATAATACTCTTTTTAAAGAAAACAATTTTGTAATAGTGTAGGGTATTTTATTGTAACTCGTGATATTCTCACAAATATTGTCAAAAAGTAAATCGTACTATATCCAATATGTGTGTTGTGATGAGGTAGGTCATTATCACGTGAGTTTTCTAAAGATAATACAAGGAAATATGAGAATTATGGCGAAATGTAAAGTATATGGTATTTTACCGTAAAAATACAATAAAAGTTGCATAAAAAATTCTTTTGAGATGAAACTTGTTTTAATGTGTTTGTTAATATTTGTTAAACCTTATATGAGAGTATGGTATTAGATGGTTTAAGAAAACTTAGAATTTTTAAAGAAAAATGAAATGGAAGTCGGATTAACTCCGCTATCGTCGAGTTTTAAAAATGAAAGTTTTTAGAATAGAAAAGGAGAGGGGAAGAGGGGACTTACTGGCTACAAGGTTAGAGGGGAGAAGGGGGAAGACTAGGAAAGTGTCGGGGCGTCGTTTCGTCGCCGGAATCTCCTTGGAACTTTGTCGGAACTCCGCCTCTTGCTAACTCCACTTGCACAACTTCTTAAACTTGAGAATTTTGGTGAGTTTTGGCACTTGATTTCAGAATGATGAGTGCCAAAGGGTAGGGTTGTATTTATAGGGTAGGATTAGGGTTTAGGATGTGAATTAGAGAATTAAAATGTATTAAATCATGGAGTAATGCTCAATTTTATTTCTCTGAAAAATGTGTAGAGAAAATAAACGGCATGAGAGAAGTGGGGTAGGCCAAGGGGTGCTTGGGTGAAAATATGGGGAGCATCCCCTACGGACGGCCTGGCGGTGCCGGTTTCCAACGCAAGCATCGCCGATCAATCCCCGGTGGTGGGGCTTGGATCTTTGGCCACGTGTTGGTGTCGCTTGGTTTTCTTCAGTGCACATGTTTGTTTATTCTGTAACTTATCATCTTACGTGTAGTGCACATGCAAACCCTTGGGCTTCTAAAAGATTAAAAGAAATTAAATAAAAATATAATGTGGTGGGGGGATTCGATCACAGGGGCTACGTCACAGCAGTGCAGGGGCATTATCAGTGAGCTATAAGTTGTTTCTTGCTGTTCAAAAGAAAATTAAATACTTATAGTACAAACAGGATTGCAAATACTCAACTGTATACATTATCTTTTAAATAATTTTCTGTACATTAAAATTGGAGTTGTTACAAAACATATCTTTGATTATATCAATGTACGTGATTGTGAGTCCCTTCTTTATCGTTGTTCGCCATAATAGTTCTCTAGGTATCTTATCGTAAGTTTTCTTTAAGTCAATAAACACCATATGCAAATCTCTTCTCCTTTATCGAAAACAAGTTGATGAAGCAAATGAACAGCATCAGTCGTCGATCGTCCATGCATGAATCCAAACTGGTTCTATGTTATCTTAACATTCTGCCTTGTGATCAATCACCCTCTCCCAAAACTTTATGATGTGACACATGAGTTTTATTCTACGGTAGTTTGAGCAACTTTAAATGTCACCATTATTCTTGTAGAGAGGTACAATGGTACTTTTCCTCCACTCATCTGGCATCCTTTTGTTTTGCCAAATCATATTAAACAGACCCGTCAACAATCTGACGCCTATCTCTCCTGGGAATCTCCAGATCTCAATAGGAATTCCGTTTAGACCAACAACTTTGCTTGATTTCATTCTCTTCAAAGCGTATGTAATCTTAGATATTCTTATTTTACGCATAAAATCACAGTTTATATATTGAGATTGAATGACAAGTTCATCCACATCCTTAATAAAGCTCTCATTGAACAATTTGTCAAAATAATCTCTCCATCTATAACGACCCTGAAATCCCTATACGTTTATATCAAGTTCAATGTAAATATGAAGGTTTGTTTCAGCTCTGACTATAAGTTATAAGTAATTATTGTTAAATTAAAGCAAGA
The DNA here is from genome assembly GCA_030015575.1 of Agapanthus africanus. Classification (NCBI taxonomy): domain Eukaryota; kingdom Viridiplantae; phylum Streptophyta; class Magnoliopsida; order Asparagales; family Amaryllidaceae; genus Agapanthus; species Agapanthus africanus. Next base: position 464,051,866 of record JASDDO010000018.1, on the reverse strand, counting down.
AACTACTTCTAGCTCACTGATTAAGCCTCTCCACTGTTGTTCCTTAGCTCGCATGTTCAAATCCTATCAGCCCTAATTATTTTAATAATTTTCTTTTAATGTTTTGAAAGCCTGAAAATTTGCATGAGCATTACACGAAGAAACCAAAATTGCAACAAAATTAAAGTATATAAGTATGGAGTATAAATTCTTTGGAGTAATAGGCATAAATCTCGAGACTTGAACCCACACCCAGGCCGTCGAAAAACCGTCCTCGTTAACCCCAATTGATCCAAACGAGTCCGTCTCATGCACACATGACCTTTTGCCTTCCCACTACTTATTTTTGTACTTTAAAATTTTTGAAACCAACTAGAAAAATGGCAGGCCTTTCATCTACTTTTTACTCTCTTTTAATTCTCTTTTGAATTCTTTTTTATTACTTTTAATCCACCATATTTCTCACCATTTCTCTAATAAACACCCAACTGAACGTAGCCTTTTTCCCTAGGCATATTTCTCTCAAAACGCTCTCTCAAATTCTAACTCCCAAATTCACTCCAAGAAGCTCGCGCTCGTTTCCATCAAACTCGGTCTTGGTATTCTTCTTGCTCTTACCTACGCTAGGGTACAAGCTGCCGAGAGGAAGCCGAAAGTCCAAGCTCGTCATGCTACTTTCATCGTCAGTCTCGGTTCTTCAAACCGAGGCTATTTCCCTTCTTCTCTCGCTCGTACGAGTAAGAGTGGTACGGGCAAGTCCTTTTCTACTCCTTTTCTATTTCCCATCCTCTTGTTGAATCTCCTCGTTTGTAATGTCTTACTCTTTCTCACTTGTAACTACACCAAGTCCCCTTTGTTTTTTTTCCTTTGCCCCATCATCATCATCACAATATAATTCATAAGATAATTTATCTTAAAATTTATTTTGCAACTTTTTACATGTTCTCTAAATTTTCCATGCTATGTTAACAAGAAAATATAAATTTACCACCCTTTCATCTTGCAACCCATGCCTCATATAATTTTTACATGTATTTAAAATGAAGTTGCCGTGGTTAAAACAATATTAGAATGAAACCAAACAAATAAATACCATCTCTTTAAATTGATATTTGATGGTAGTTTATTGATAACCTAATAGACAATATCATGCATGGGGTAACGACCTACCCCTCACGTACACATGGAAAATATAGCACGATACCATATTTTTTCGAAAGAATTGTTTTACATTAAAAAAACCTCAAATTCTAAATACGGTTTTTAAATCGATATTCTTTTCCTTTTGCAAATACGCCTCTACAACTCTCGTTAGGAAATCTGTTTGTGGATAGTGCGGATTATCGCACATTCTTGGATAGTAGTGTGAGATGCAAAACTCCTCAAAAAGAATTCGGTCTAAAAAAAAATAAAATATGGTTTTAAAGAAAATATGATATTCTTTTAAAAGAAAGTTAAACAAATTGAAAACAACTAAATCATATATCCGTAATTCTAAAGAAAAATAAATTTATGAAAGTTAGATAAATAATCTAAAATGAAAATATTAAAGTTTTTAATGAAATACCTTCAATTTTCCAAAAGATAGATTTTTTTTTTATAAAAGTACCATTAACTTTTAAAAGATAGGTTTTATCACTAAAATACATCTAAATCTAAAATACATTTTTATAAAAACTCTTGACATTCTGATTAACATGTTTTTATCAAAAACACCCTCGAGATTTATTTTTTAAATAATAATAAAACATTTTACATAAAACCTGATTGGTTCGTGAAAAAGTGTGTATGTATGTTGTAAATTACAGCAAACAATTATGGTGTCGCAATAGCTAGCCGATGTGAGTACGGATCGTCCACAGAGAAACGATGAACTGCTTTTCTTGTTTTAGACGAGTAGATAGGAAAAAGATGGGATTGTTAACGTTTATGTCTAAGAAAGTTTGAAAAGTTTATAATAGAAGGGCATGTAGGATTTATAGGATTTAATTGTTAATGGATGGATTTTTAAGATTAATTCTTTTAATTTTTTAATATTAGAGAGATAGTGATGACTGTGAATTAGGGTTCTTGGGGGGAATTAAGCTTTCCCACTACTATGTCACGACCCGAAAGTGGCATGTGACCGGCACTTAAATCACGTGACATCAAAAGACGTCCAAGTAATCCGAAAATCCGGAATCTAAACATTTTTACGAAAATATTGGAGGTGATGTTTAAAATAGTAATTAGATAGAATCAGTTTAAATAAACATTCAAGTCTAAATAATTATGTTTGAAAAGCATCTATGACGTTTTAAAAATCGGCAGCACATTCTTTGTAAATTTTGAATAAAACTCGATACAAGCATAATAATATAAAAAGCATCCCAACGGGAGCTAGCTTCCACGTCCAAATGGCGGAGTAACCAAGCAGGTAATATACGACTGTAGGGTGTTTTTCGTCACTCCATTGAGATGGGAATACGCGTCGCTTGTCAGGCGTATACAGATTCCCCCTGCCTAGGGTAGGCCGGGGTTTATTGATTTTGGAGATCCGAATCTCCGGCAGCCGGGCACTAAGCCGCCATTAATTACCACTCGCCTTTGAAGCGAAGGAACCTTCGATTGATGGGTCAAACTGGTCATGCGAACCCAATGTGCAATGTGTGTACGTGTGTGTCTTGAGGGGTTTTGGGCATATCGGGGGCCTCACAGAGTTTTCTAACGGTGGAAAGTGTTGTGGAGTGTGTATATATAAAAAAAAAGGGAAAATAGCGTCAAAGGACGCGTGGGCGCCGACGCCTCACGTGCTTGGCATGTGGGCACAGAGCGCCAGCGCCTCAAAGGGGCTTACCCCTATACTGGGAGTTGTACTTCCCATTGACTTTTGGAGTTAAACTCCTAAAAAAGGACAAATGGGCTTAGCTCCTGCACTGAGAGTTGTACTCCTAATTGACTTTTGGTGTTGAACTCCTAAAAGAAAGATTTTTTTTTCCCGGAGTTAAACTTCCAAGAAATTTTCAGAGATGATGAAAGGGGGCCCCTTTCTTCTCTCTTGAGCCCTAGATCTTCTCTTAAATCTTGTATCTTCCTAAAGTGGGGTTTTTGAAGATATGTCTTCTTCTTCCTCCTCTCTATTGGCTGGATGTTGGAGAAAAAGGTGGTGAGACTTAAAAATCTCCCATTTTAGAGATTTGATAGGAGATCTGGGTTCCACTTCAAGGGTTTTATGGTGAAAAACTTTTTCTTTTGGGAAAAAAGAAGAGTTAAATTCTTGATTTAATTCAAAAAAGGGGAATAAGGTTTAGAACCTTGAGGAAGGAGAAGGAGACACATAAACCCTAGTTTTTTTAGGGCAATGAATTATCGTCTTTTTCATTTCATTATCATGTTGCCTTATATAGGCTTATGAATTTACACATAGCCCTTTGGCCTTTACAAAATGGCATTTTGACCTTCCCATGCCTCATGTGATCATTTCTTTTGCACATGAGCCACGGGTTTTACAAAAATTTGGCTTTATACCCAACTTCCTTACATTTATTCATAAAAAAATACATCAAAATTATTTATTACATAATTTTCATTTTGGCATAGGAGAGGCCAGCCATGGGGCTCGACTTGGGCATGGGCCCATTTGACCTGGGCTTGGGCCCGCTTACTTGGGATTGACTTTGACTTTGACTTGGTCAACCGGGATGTAATTTTTGATCGCAACGACACCCAATGGCAAATAAAAGAAAAGAAAAACCAAAACAACAAGAATAAAAAATTCGACTCCAATGAGTGCAATGCCCACAAATACATAACTCTAAGTCTCGCTTAATTCCACAGTTTTACAAGTTCTGGGTTGATGGAGTTTTGCTAGATACAAAAAAAATACATATATAAACAAGTGTGGGTACGATACAATAGTAGCCCACCTACCAAAGCAATCACTGAAAGAAATGTGTGCCGCAAGCCGCTGATGATCCGGGCAGTATATCCTGCAAGAAAGTGGGGCAAAACGGGGGTGGGTTGCTAACTCAGTGAATAAAATTATATCAAAAGGTAGAAATCGAAATGTACAACGATATCTTAGGACATAAGTATAGTACTATCATATCCTGTGTATGTATATATATATAATACATAAGTACCATAAATGCAATACTATCCATCATGTGAACCTAAAATATAACATCTCATATGTATATGACATGTATCCATATATAAGCCCATAAGGTAGCCGAAAATATGTATGTAAAATCTCTTATTAAAATAGCCACGGAATACGTATGTCACGCCATAAAAGCAGACGTAATAGTATGAAGTATAATAGGTATTTTATTTAAGATATACGTCTTACTGTTTAGTAAAGAGTTTTAAGAGGTTTACAGTTTTAAAGATCCCTGTGTCATTCTAGACATGTTAAAATAATGAGAATATAGCTCGTTTTAGAAACTCTTTTTATATTTATCCACCGGTAAAATAATACTCAGGTACTGTTCCCCGGATCAGTCCTGGTCGGCTACAATAACGCATAAACTATAACGGTATACCTCGAATGATCGCAACATATCAATATATGAGTGTCCAGTATCGACATCCTAAATCATTAAATCTCTCGTGTCCATCACCGACACCCAAAATCCTCAAATCTCTCGTCTCCATCACCGACACGTAAATCCAGATATCATCGACACCGTCTCAACAGATCAGTCGCCCTTCGATATCCCTAGCCACGGTCAGTATCCCCTAAAAATCCGCCGTGGTCATATCTATCTACGGTATCGAGTGTTCTCTCTAGGCTTCCCACCTCTATCACGGCTTTCCTGCCCCTAGGTCTCGACCGGGTCCACCATGTATCCGGGTCCACCATGTATCCGACTGTATATCCCCCTACTTAGTCTGGATATTTAACATGTCCGTAACCGTATAGCCCCCACTCGGTTCGGAATAAAATCAAATCAGAAAACATAAAACTCATGGTGGACGTCAACTCATCATATTCAGAAATATTAAGTAAGGAAGAAGAATAATTGCATATATCACTCTGATGATATATACATATATATACATATATATATATATATATATATATACATACATATATATATATATAAATATATATACATACATATATACACACACACACACACACACATATATATATACATACATATATATATATATATATATAGCAAAGTCTCATACCACTGATATATATCATCGAAAGTAAAAACATCATAAAACTCATAAGAATCGAATACGAATACATATGTTACTGGTATTCGCAATAACTCAGCAAGTAATAAAGGCACAGTACGTAAGTATAGTCAGGCATGCAAACAAATGTAACAGTTCTACTGTGTAATGGCAATACTAATGATGTGTAGTATAGCATACGTGCCTGTGCTCGTGTAGCATGACAATCATTAGTATTTGTGCAACTGTTCTATAAGTGTTTAAAGCAGAAAGTAATTCTATACATATCCGTAGCATGTAATTACAATCAAATTTCCGGATATAGGGAATTCATAATGCCTCGTATCGACATTTACATATACGTCGCGTGGTATAGCGGTCATACAGTGTCATGACAGTACTAATGAGGTGTAGTGTAACATATGCGTCCGTGCTCGTGCAACATAGTACTCATTGGTAATTGTGCAATGTTCTATCAGTGTGTTCGTATAACAGATAACGTATACAATCGGTAAGCGTATCACGAACATATACAAAAAACCTAAGCATATCGCGTAATTATTAACGTAAATAATTATTATGAGCTATACCATTATCCTTGAAAATGGAACGAAACGTTATTTTGAAATAAGGAAGCCGCATTAAGTTAAAAATTGATATTCATTTTGGAAAATAGCACGCATCCTTGTCATTTATCATTTAAAATGGAAAACGAATCATTGGTGTTTAGAAGAGTATAGCTCACTCAAATATAACGTCCCAAGTCGGAATAATTCATGACTCTACGAGTCCAAAAGAAACTTGGCCGTATTCGGCACACTATCTACATTATCACTAGTACGATATGATCCCTCATACTATACCCATCCAATACCATATCCATATCGTACGGATCTATCGTCACGTACGTATGTCACCATAACCATATAATAAATATATGCACATGGATAACCTACTAGATGAAAAATAATATCAATACCATTAGCTAAGTTATCTAACATATCATTAACAACTAACTAGATAGCATAACTATCCTAGTTAAAAAATTGCGGGGGTGCTATATGCCATCCACCCGACTTCCCCCGTAGATATAAATCTACTCACCAACTTGTCGAGCTCGTCGAAATCCACGATTTCTTTGTCCGTCCTTATCGTCTCGGAAACCTTCGCGATCATATCTACAATCGTACTTATAACGTATCAGCGTAAATATCATATCAAAACCAAAATAAGGAGCTAAGCACCCATAAGTTAGAACCTATAGCTTACTTACTCCAAATATGACCACATACCCCTGATATTAACGTACGACCGTCAACATTTCAGTCGTGGTACAGAAATATGAAACACCGTATCAAAAATATCGGAAACATTGCAAAAACCATACTAGAACACTCTTATATTTCTCTCTATGAAATCTGGGGCAAATCAAACAATACAATAGCTTATCTTATTGCCAAAAACATCTACTGACCAAAACCCAAAACTCAACTCAATGGGAAAACCGGCGGCGCCGGCCAAAATGAGGAAACTGCCAGGTGAACGTGGGAGTTAGGGGCTCGGACTTTAGGTGTGGTCTCCTAGTGGTCTCACCATACCCCAGTCTTGTTAGTTTTTCTAATGAATTATCCTAATAGTTCCAGATTCAAATTTAGCATCACAAATATTGTAAAATTTTTAGGTTCTGATATTGCACACTAAAAGTAGATATGTAACCAAAGGAAGCTTGTAAGGAGGGAGGAGATTTACCTATGGAGATGGTGCATAAGGAAATCCAGCTCAAGAAGTGCATGGTGGAAGCTCCTAGGGGTTGTAGTGGATCTAACTTGAGAATATGCTCAATTTTGATGAAGGGACCAAGGTTCTTCTCTTTTGTTTGATGAACATTTGGAATTTTTGTGTTGGAGCTTCAGTTTGAGAAAGAAAGAATGAGTAAGTGTAATTTGATGAGGGTAGGTAGAGAAAGAATGAGATAGAAGGTTGTAAGATGGAGGTGTAAAGCTATAAGGAGGAAGTGGAGGAAGGAGAGTGAGTGTGTGGGTGTGTTGGTGTGAGGGTTTAATCTAACATAATCATATACCATACCCTCAAAAAAAGAAATAAAAACAAATCTTTTTAATTAGTGCCCTCATTTTAAAACCTAATACATTTTGCAAAAAATTACCCCTTATATATAAATACCTTTATGTTACCAAAAATCTAAACTCTTTATTATAAAAGAAATAAAACACTTATCATAATACTTAAATACCAAATCCTTTTAATAAAATCTCATATCATATTAAAATAATTTAAATATCATTTTTATGATATCACGCCTTTTTCTTTATTTTTACCAAAATAATTATATTTTTGCGGATATTAATCCGATACCAAAATTCATATGCGATATCATTTTTGTAAACTCATTATATTCATATTTAAAATTATAAATTAATATTTAAAATTTTCCAAAATGTTACAATATCCCCTCCTTAAAGAAATTCGGTCCCCGAATTTAAATTTAACTGCCATCTTAAAATATTTTTCTCAGTCAAATGAAATCAATTCAAATCAAATTGTCGGGGTCCAAATTTTAAAACATGTAGTCCACTCAAATTAACGGAACTTCGAAACCCCACATGAGCTAAGACGTAAAATAACGCAACCGTGCGTGTGAAAACTCATAAAGATATAAAAACTGTAATTCTAGCGGTTGCTATGAGAATTACACCAGTTATGATGCAAAATTCCAAATACAAAAACCATTATGTATATCAAGTATACGGTCCTTGCCATAATCGTAGTGCAATATCGGTAGCACACGACCATGTTCCCTCATAAAAAGAGAGAAAGGGGGAGAAAATTCCCCACTTCTAAAGACTCACGTGTTAAATATGTGAGCGTATATATGCAAAGAATATAGGTGCTGCAACCAAACAGCTAATGGGCTAAATGAGCCTCACGTGTTAAACACGTGAGCGCCTATATGCAAAGCATATAGGCGTTGCAACCAAACAGCTAATGGGCTAAATGAGCCTTACGTGTTAAACACGTGAGCGCCTATATGCAAAGCATATAGGCGCTGCAACCAAACAGCTAATGGGCTAAATGAGTCTCACATGTTAAACACGTGAGCGCCTGTATGCAATCCATATAGGCGCCAGGTCAGAGAAGCTAAATAAGCCCCACGTGTTAAACATGTGAGGGCACCTTGTAGGGTGTTTTTCGTTACCCCATTGAGATGGGAATGCGTGCGCTTTTCAGGCGTATTACATATTCCCCCTGCCTAGGGTAGGCTGGGGTTTATTGATTGTGGGGATCCGAATCTCCGGCAGCCGCGGACTAAGCTGCCGTTAATTACCCCTCGCCTTTGGAGTGAGAGAACCTCCGATTGACGGGTTAAACTGGTCATGCGAGCTCAACGTGCAGTGTTGTGTTTTGAAGGGGTTTTGGATATATCGGGGGCCCTGCAGAGTTTTTACGGGGGTCCCGCTACCCAGATAGCGGGCTGGGGGTCAAGGGGGCTAGCAGCCCCTTTGCGGGATGCGGGGCAGCGCCTCGTTAGAATTTTTTCTAACGGGGGCGGTGTTTTTAGTATGGAGTATGCGTGTGTGTATATGTATATATATATATATACATATACATATATATATATATACATATACATATATATATATATATATATATGTATGTATGCATGTATAAGGGAAAGGGCATCCAAAGGATGCGCCTCGCGTGCATGGCACGCAGGCGCTGAGCGCGAGCGCTCTGGGCGCACCACGTGCTCGGCACGTGGGCGCGAGCACTCTGGGCGCGAGCGCTCTGGGCGCTGGGCACGCCACTTGCTCGGCACGTGGGCGCGAGCTCTCTGGGCGCTGGGCACGCCACGTGCTCGGCACGTGGGCGCTAGCGCACGAGGTGCTGGGCACGCCACGTGCTCGGCACGTGAGCGCTAGCGCATTGGACGCTAGAGCACCACGTACTCGGCACGTAGGCACAAGCGCTCTGGGCGCGCCGCGTGCTCGGCACGTGGGCGCTGGGCGCACCGCATGCTCGGCACGTGGGCGCTAGCGCACTGGCGCTCGCGCACCACGTGCTTGGAATGTGGGCGCAAGCGCTCTGGGCGCTGGGCGCGCCGCGTGCTCGGCACGTGGGCGCAACCGTGCTGAGCACGTGGGCGCAAGCGCTCTGGGCTCTTGGCGCGCCGCGTGCTCGGCACGTGGGCGCTGGACGCTGGGCGTCAAACAGAAAGGGGGCTTTGGTCCCTGCACTGGGAGCCGTGCTCCCGATTTGTGGAGTTAAACTCCTAAAAGTTTAAAAATGATTAAAGGGAGCTGCTTTGTTTCTCCATTTGGCCCTGACTCTTCCCAAGATAGAATTTTTGGAGATGAGTCTCCTCCTTCCTCCCCTGTTGGCTGGGTCTTGAAGAACAAGAAGTATGAGATTTTAAAAATCTTTTCTTTTTGAGATCTGATAGGAGATCCGAGTTCCCCTTTGTGGGTTTTGTGGTGAAAAATTATTTAGTTTTGGAAAAGGAAGAGTAAAACTCTTGATTTAATTGAAAAAGAAGAAGAAGGTTTAGAACCTTGATGAAGGAGCAGGAGTAACACAGAACCCTAGTTTTTGGGGGAATGAAAAAATATATTAGATATTTTCATCATGTTGCCTCTTATAGGCTTACATATTTACATATAGCCCATTGGGCTTTACAAAATAGCATTTTGCCCATCCCATGGCTCATGTGCCATTTCTTTTTGCACATAAGCCATGGGCTTACAAAAAAATTGGCTTTATGCCCATTTTGCATACATTCATGCACAAAAATTACATCAAAATTATTTGTTACATGATTTTTATTTTGGCATGAAGGAGGGCCGCCCGCTTCACGTTTGGACTCGACCTGGGCATGGGCCCACTTGATCTGGGCTTGGGCCCACTTAGCATGGGGTTGACCTTGACTTTGACTTGATCAACCGGGGTATAATTTTCGACCCCAACAAAGTGCCCCCCATCAATAAATGCACACCACATGTGGGTTGTGTGCATGAAATTGATGGATCTTCTTTCTCGTGGAGGCGACTTGCTTCGGTTCCCACTTTTTGGGATGCACTGCCCTTTTTACGACATGGACGGTCGACGTTTGCTTCTCCGAGGCGAAGTTTCCGTGGTTGACATTTCTATGGCCCAGAGTGATTTGGTAGACGTGCCCCCAGCATGGAGTGTCGCTGGTCGACGTTTCCCCGAGGCGGAGTGTCTGTTGGTTGACGTGTCCCCAGCAAGAGGTGTCTGTAGTTGACGTGCCCCCGGCACGAAGTGTCTGCTTGACGTTTCCCCGAGGCGGAGTGTCGGTGATCGACTTTTCCCCGGCATGGAGTTTCGCTGGTCGAATTGTCCCCGGCACGGAGTGTCGCTGTTCGACTTGTCCCCGGCATGGAGTATCGCTGATGTTCGACTTATCCCCGGAACGGAGTGTCGCTGATCGACTTTTTCTCGGCACGGAGTGTCGCTGGTCGACTTGTCCCTGGCACGGAGTGTCGCTGTTCGACTTGTCCCCGGCACGGAGTGTCGCTGATGTTCGACTTGTCCCCGGCTCGGAGTGTCGCTGATCGACTTGTCCCCGGCATGGAGTGTCGCTGATGTTTGACTTGTCCCCGGCACGGAGTGTCGCTGATCGACTTTTCCCCGGCACGGAGTGTCGCTGGTCGAATTATCCCCGGCACGGAGTATCGCTGATGTTCGACTTGTCCCCGGCCCGGAGTGTCGCTTATCGACTTTTCCCTGGCGCAGAGTGTCGCTGGTCAACTTGTCCCTGGCACGGAGTGTCGCTGTTCGACTTGTCCCCGGCACGGAGTGTCGCTAATGTTCGACTTGTCCCCGGCACGGAGTGTCGCTGGTCGACTTGTCCCCGGCACGGAGTGTCGCTGTTCGACTTGTGTCACGCCCCGCTTCCCGGTGTACGGTGAAGTGGACACGAGGAGGTCCGCTACGTATATACTTAGAAGTACATACGCTAAGCGTATCTAAGCAATATAAAAGTAAATCACAAGAGACAAGAGATATAGAAATAAAAACAACTTTATTGAAAACATTCTTTTGTACAATGCATGAAAAGTAAATACAACTGGAATGAAAAGCGATGCCTAAACAATGGCATAACAGGAAATGAAAATACTGAATAGAACAAGGTACAACGTCTAGAGCTCGGAGTCTTCGTGAAACTGCTCCAAGTCTTCACCGGTGGGCTCTATCTCTGCTGTGTCCAAAGCACCTGACGACATTCAAAGAAGAAAGAAATAGAATGTCGTCAGCGAACTGGTCGCTCGGTAAGTCCAAAAGATAAGGGAGAAATAGACAAAGAGTAGGAGAGAGAGAGTAGCTTTTAATGTTGTATTGTATTGTTGTAATGTTGTATTAACGCTATTGTTTGTAGCTTGGTACAGAAGAATTCCAGTGTATACGAGAGGGGTCTCTATATGCTAGAGACCATGGCAAACGGAATATAGAGTGTAAGGCTCCGTTATACAACCCGGAATAATGGCAATTGGATTCATGTTAGGTGTCTTAATCTGACCACCTCGTGCCACCTTTAACACCTTCCATACCAATCTACCCCTTAAACCCCGTAGTGTTTTGATAGTATTGTTGTATTGTATTGTGTAAGTTGGATGACTGACCAAAACCATGATATCAGTAAACAGATTATAACTGCATAATCAGGTAAATGGAATAACGGAATAATGGATGTATATCCAGGGTTTGATTCAGTCAAGTTATATAGATTGTTAACTGGATTTTGGGATTCATGTATCATATTGAGTTGGAATATTAAAGAATATAGAATGACTTGAATCATATTCAAGTCAGAAATAATCAGTCTCAAACCCGAGTCAGACTAGAAGAAATGTAATTTGAAGTTCTATAGTTGTTAGGGTCCTTATTGTAAATTATAAAACTTGAGGGGGTTTTATGTAAAAATACTTTTGTATAGTTTTCAAGATACCCCCAAGTATTTATTATTCTTATTTATAGTTATAATGAGCGTGATTTTATTTAGTGATATTTCTAGTGAATATATCCTAATAAAGGTACTAATTTGTAATATTGATTTATTTGAAATTCATAGTATTTTAATGTAACTTTTAATCTTGTAATTTTTTAGAAAAAGGTGGAAACTTTATCTTATAATAAAATATATGTTTAAATGATAATTATACATATGTTAATACAAGAATAATTTTTAATAAATATTTTATTTTCCAAAAATCTCATTTTTCTTAAATGTTGTATTTTAAACCTTTCGAGACCGAATGCTCCTTACGGAGGTCTGAATCTCGCACTACTAAGCCCAAGGGTGCAGGATTGAATCTCACACTACTAAGCCCGAGGGTGCACGATAAACCGTACTATCCCTAACGGATTCCCCAAATGTGGGTTGTAGTGGCGCTTTGTAAAGATTTAATAAATACTAATTATTTAGAAAACGGTTTTATAAAGATAAGGTATTTATTTGTAAAAGGGTGTAAATTTCCGTATTTTAGATTCTAGGGTTTTCTAAGCCAACTAGCCTATTTCTAAATGGTCTAAACGACAAGTCATTAGAAGCCTCAAATCGCCTCTTCATCGCCAATTGCGGCCAGGTAAGTGTCAGGTGAGTGGGAGGCTCTCCACTACAAGTAGTGGTCCTAATTAAGTAACCACTCGCCTTATACACACTTGCCTAGACACCACAAAGTCAGGTTTAGATAAACGATCGATGTCCACGACATATCGTATTTTCCTTTTAAAAGATATTGTTTTAAAATTGTATATAACTTAGAACTTTTAGAAAAGGTTTTATTAAGAAAAGGGTATTTTAATGTAAAATCTTGTTTTATCGTATTCTAAGTTTTCAAAATAGCATGTTATGATTTCATATGAGTGTGTGTGGAGGTAGGTCATTACCTCGTGATCTACGTTAAGGTATAGCAAAGTTTAGGGGTTAAATGTGATAAACTAAACATGGTGGTATTTAAGTGAAAGAATACGATATATTGCAAAAGCTATCATTTCATGTGTGAAAACTTGTTCAAATTAATTTTTAAGTGATTAGTAGTCAACATGAAGATATTTAAGCATTACAAAATTAGTGATAAGTGAGTTTTGATAGAAAACCGAATCGGAAATCGGTTTGTTCCAATTTCCGTCGGGTTTGAAAAGTCGTATTTTAATGGAAGAAAAGAAAGGTAGAAAAGTGGGACTTACGGTTTTGGACAACGCTAGAGAGTGATAGGAAGGTAGTGGGTTTGTCGGTGCGTCGAAACGTCGTGAAAAGGTTCTAGTACGATCGCCGGGATTTCGCCGTCGATTTCGGCAGCGCTTCGCCTTTCGCTCGTTTTCCGACGCACCAAGTTCTCTTGAGATTTTTAGAGAGTGGACTTAGGAATTTAGGATGAGAGGGTAGAGGGTAGGGGTGTTTATATAGGGTTAGGCTAGGGTTAGGGTTTTCAATAAAAAAAATATAAAAAATATATAAAAATCATTAAAAATCATTAAACCTAGGATTAAAAGGGATTTATTGGCCATATGATAACCGATCCAAGCAATTAAAGTGTGCACGGGGGTGGACCATGTCAAGAGGAGACTTTTCTCTATTGGTGACTCGGCCGTCCGGCCAAGTCCGGCCGGCGGCGCCGGACTGAGTCGCCGGCCGGCGGCGCCAAGTCGGGCCGAGTCAGGCCACCAGAGGCCGGGGAAATTTCGGGGGTACAATTTGGTATATTTACTTTTTCATGTCCAGTACATATTTTGTGAGTTATGGCCTTTTGACCGTTGACTTCAAAAAAAAATTAAAACAAAATAAATACAAAAATAATGTGGGGCATGGGATTTGAACTCTGGTGGCTTAGTTCAGCAGTGCAAGGTGTTACCAATGAGCTACAAGCTCCTTCTTGTAATTATTGTGGGAAAATAACTACTTAAAGTGGTAACAGCAACACTAAATACCCTAAGTATTACTTTAATTTTAAAAAAAAATTATGTACACTAAAAATGGAGTTATTTAAAAACAAAATAATTACTTATATATATTGTGCTCAAGTTAAAATACTCCTTTATGGATTTTTTTAAAAATTTAAAGGAAAAAAAATTTATATAGAAAAGTGTATAGGAAAATTAGGGTTGTTACAACTTGTCCCTGGCACGGAGTTTCGCTGATGTTCGACTTGTCCCCGGCACGGAGTGTCGCTGATCGACTTTTCCCCGGTACGGAGTGTCGCTGTTCGACTTGTCCCCGGCATGAAGTGTCGCTGATGTTCGACTTGTCTCCGGCACGGAGTGTCGCTGATTGACTTTTCCCCGGCACGGAGTGTCGCTGTTTGACTTGTCCCCGGCACGGAGTGTCGCTGATGTTCGACTTATCCCCGGCACGGAGTGTCACTGGTTATTTCTGAGTCGAAGCATAATTCCGACAGGGAAGGCAGATACGCCGAGGTGAAGCATGATTTCGACACGGGGTATATTCTGGGACGAAGCATGATTCCGCCGCAGAGATTGTTGGTTTGATTTGGGTTGGCATTAGCATCGCCATACTGGAAAATGGTACCAGAAGCGAATCATCATTTGCCATGAGAGGAATTAGGGATTTTGTTTTGGTTTGGCATCAGCATTGCTACACTGGAATAATGCCAGGAGCAACTCATCATTTGCCCCTGGCGAATTTGGGAATTGGTTTTTGCTTGGCATCGGTATCGCTACACTGGAATAATGCCAGGAGCAACTCATCATTTACCCCTGGCGGATTTGGGAATTGGTTTTTTCTTGGCATCAGTATCGCTACACTGGAATATGGTACCAGGAGCGAATCATCATTTGCGCTTGCTTATCCGGAAGCGATGGCTTAGTAGATAGGTTTTAGGTCCCTATCACCTAAGACTTTTCAATTTCGTGAGCCATAAGGGTCTCAAAAAGCATTTTCTCCCTACGGGTCGTAATGATCCCGTAAGTGTATTTTCTCCTTAGGAGTTGTGGGGACTCCTAAGTGTATTGCTCCTTTGTGAGTCGTAAGGATATCACGCAGGAATTTTCTCCTCACAAAGTCGAGAGGACCTTGCGAGTGCATTTCATCTCATTTTTTTTACGAATTTGCGCCCTTTCGGGTTTTCACAAACTCGCCGGCAGTCTTGCTGTTTTTACTCACGGAGCCCTTTTGGGTTATCATCCATGCCCGTTTTGCTTGTGGACATACAATTTTTTTATTATATATTTTTATTTTATTATTTTTTGTGGGACTTTGAATTGTAAGTGCACGGCAGCGCCCCGGCCGTCAATCCGAGGCCAAAGTGCGGAAACGAAACTTTTCAAAAACTTGTAAACCGGCACTACCGCGCACTATAAAACCCGGATCGGCCCATTAACCTAATGTTAGCAAACTAGAGAATGGAAAGGAAGCTATACCGAGCGATCCGTGTCCTTCGGTCTTCGGCCTCCACTCCGATCTCCTCGCGGAATCTTCGGTCTTCAGCTCCTCATTGGAACGGACACCACATCGCCGGGTTCTTTTACGGGCTCCCACCTATGGACCGAGGCAACTCGGGCATGAAGTTGGCGAGCCGATGTGCCCAAGAATACTGTAGGCTAAGTGTAGAATGCATTATCTCAATGGGGTATGAAGTTGCCATTGATGTGGAGGTGGAGAAAAATGAACTTTGGAGATATGGAATTTTTGTGGCAAGTAGAGAAATGAGATGAAGAAATTTCCCATACAAAATGAACCTCTCCCCCACTCCCAAAAATTTGGCCGGCCATCTCTCAATGGTGAAGGGAAAATGATCATGGAATAAAGCAAGTGGAAAAAGTGTATGATAATGAGAAAATTATGTCACCTCAAATCCTATCCAAATCCTTTCTCATTTAATGCAAATAATAATGCATGAAAAAGCAATGATGCTAGAACCATAATAATCCTCCATTTACAAATAAACTCCTCCACAATAGCTAATTTGCACATTTGCAAATTAGCCCCTCCACCAGAAAAATCCGGCCATGAAGGAACAAAGGAAAACTGGCCGAAACGGAATGCAAACTGGCAACTTCAAAAAAATGATCCCGTAATAAATTACAGGAAAACCCCGCGACCGTATATACATACCCGCATTTGTATTCCGACCGAATACAAATGCAAAGAGACAAAATCTACACCGTACAATACTAGGATCCGGCTTAAACCAAAGCCCGCTAGTATTATCCGTCCGATCATGATCAGTGCAATACCGCACGTATCTGATCGAACCCTGCCATATCTCCATACGGCCTCTACAGCGTTTCGCCCGAAACTTAAGAAACTATCTGTGGGGGACTCTAAAGACTCGTCAATACCTTGGTTGTGGATTCAACCACTAGCACGTCAGAGGTATTAGCCATACGTAACGGGCTACCAGGTATTGACCAAAAGGGATGTCGATGAGCGAACTCATCCTGACACTCTATTGAGTCTGTCAGTGACAATATCCGTACAGTCCGGTCCGTTCGTCTATGAGCATCGCATGGCGGGCCTAGGGGGTTGGAAAAGTCAGACCCCCAAAAGCTGTACAAGTCATGTCGGAGTGTAGCCCAGAACACCCTGAGATATTACTGGAATACCTACCAGTAAATCTCCTATCTTGGCCAAGGACTTCGTGTAATGGCTCTCCTAGACACAGCGCGACCCCACCCCCAATACCGGGAGAGACGAACCCCTGAAGATCAGCTCACTGCCTCCATGTGGCTCGGGACTGTACTGAACTAAAACCTGTTTGCACGAATCCTTTGAGCGTGGTAGGGTAGTAATCAAAGTACAATGGGAACTCACGCGAGACAAATGACGATCTCAGGTCGATGAACTAACTTGTACACATGTCACCAGGGAACTACTATCTGACTTCAGGTATAAGACCAACTAGCATGTTCCCGGCGAGTCCTGTCCGGTGTACTCATAACCCAATGAGCACCAGTATACATCTTAGGTGAAGCAACTGACACCAGTGGCTTGTGGGACCGGCTACCACCCCTCGTCGGGGTCTCGACTGTATAAACTAGTCTACTCTGGAGTATCGATGCCCTGTCTTAAAAACTCCCACGACTAGGGACGATTTAAGGATGTGCTTATAGACCCCAGCTCCCACGTATATGATCGCCCTCATACTGCTGGCAGTCAAGCAAGGATCCTAAGGGCTCTATCAACGTGCAATAGTGACTTGTAAGGTCACCTAAAGCAGTACACGATGATAAAGATAAACCAGATAGCATACTATCATCTTGAGTAAGACTGTCCTACCGGCATAGGTCCTCCCTCAATCATTGCAATCACGTGCCTGTGATCCAATAATTGACTCTGTGGGCACTATATCCAACAATCTCCCGCTTGCACTCAAGGCTAATTATTGCGATGTCGCATACTCACAGCCCGTGTGATACCGAACACCCAACTCCTCTACAAATCAGTCTCACAAAAGCTGTTTGCGAAACTAATGCGTTCGAGGAATAGCCTCAGTGAGTGGATCCGCTCAGATGTTTCTTTCTATGTCTCTCTTTATCTCAAGTTCGCGGAGAAAACCATCTCCCGAAATGAGCAATACCTTTCTTAGAATATGTCTGGATATCTGATGGGACCTAGCTCATAAATGAACTCCAAATCCAAACTTCTTAGACTGTATCGTCAACTGAACTTAATCAGTATCCTGCGCCATGCCTCCCTCAGTATCCGCTTGGACCTCCTGTCCAAACTACTGCCCCTCGTCAGAGGGAAAACTATAACTCTGACAGCCACTCTGTCATCCAGGTCAGCTTGGAAGCCTGGAATGATAACCGTCTCCTAAAAGAGGCTGCCGTTATCATATCCCTAGAACATTCACTTATGTTCTAAAACTGCTTCCGAATGTTTCTCCAGGATTGGATCAATATCAACTTATTGCACCTACTGCAAAAACAATATCTGGTGTGGTACTTGACATCTCATGATTGACTCAATTGCCTAAGCAAGTGATCTGCCAATCATGCACATCCCTCTCCCCTTTAGTCTGTAAGACTCCTTTAGAGAGGGTGACTCCATCACCTGCAGGTATACTACCGTGCCAGGAGTCGTCCATTCTAAAAACTCTCAGAATGTTGTCTAAGTACCCTGATTGGGAAACCACCCAAATCTAGATCTATAGATCTAGTAACCAGAATGTCTTGATATTATATCCAAGTCCCATGTGGAGAAACCACTGTGTGACAACCAAAGTATAACCGATCGTAGTATAGGAATATCACTTACTACTCTGTTTATATCATCTAAATACCAGGACATCACACCCTACTACCTTCTTAACAGATCCATCCCCTATTCTGATGAAGTCAAACCTATGACTGTCACATCAGAAATAGATGATCTATCTCCGCTATATATGCTTTAGTCTATAAATAGACATAAGCCACTTGTCCACCATGCTTCCACTGCTCCCACTGACTACGACAACCCTCTGGCAGAGTCATATACACGTACACTTCTGAAGCCAGTTCAGAACGACGCTATAGTCATCCTCCTGCCGGGTCTCATAGTCTGGAACAACAATAGTGTCAAGTCTTGGTAAACAAGAACCTCCCTGTCACCGTTTTTTAGTATACCGAAGTACCTCTCGAGTGCCTGAGGTTACCCACCATATCTGTGGAGTGGCCAATGGAATGTCAAACCAGATTGAATCTTTAGGTTCTTATCAAATCTTCAGTAATCGTTTGCGGTTCTGGAATCACTTCCAGTTCTACCATACTCCCACTTCTGTTTTCTGAAAAAATCCATTTTTATTAAAACTGTGGCGAGTCAAGAACAATATCACTATTGATCTTCCTGATGGTAGAAAGTCAACCCTCGTCATAGCCTGGGTCAACCCATAAACAACCATTACAGAAACGTGCCTTAAGTTATCCAGAGTCTGGTTTTAAGCATAAGCTGGACAACTCCCCGTACCTTAACAATGTTGAGATATGAATTGTTCTATATCCAATATAGAAACAGAGGCACTGAATTAATTGAACCAGATTCAAATCATGCAGCTGTCTCCAGTGCATGTCAACTAAATGGAAGGAGGCCGATCAGCGTTACTCAATTTAGGAATACTTCCAATTATGAGTAACCTGAAAGAGAAGCAAGTTTTCTTAATCATTACTATCAACTGAATACCATACACAAGTATCTACATCTTCGATCACCTTGAAGAATCCCGATACTTGCAATACCTGGTTCTCTACTTTACTCTTATACCTATAACTTCTCAAAACTTGGACCCTGTGTTTCTACGAAATACTTGTCTAAAAACTAGAGAAGTCATAAGTAAACCGAATATAGTACGAGGACCAACCCCTCTGTCCTAATGGATACTGGACAATATACAATACTCTGTATAAGTCCCCTGAGTCTAGTGACTCATTCACTGTGTGTCGTAGGTTGAAAACTGTACTTATGGTTAAGAAGAATTACACCGCTATTCAATCCTCCTTACCTAACCATCCACTGATATAGGTAAATGTCATAGACATAATTTCAAAAAGGTATATCTCACTCTATAAAAATAGACGTACAGATATATCAATTTGAAATTGGTGCATAACAACGGATATTCAAAACCAAATATTTGCCGTCCGGCAAACAACCCAGGTGACTTCCTCAAATATCACCAATTACAACGAATCCCGATATAATGAGGATGATCACCTAATTCCCAATAACTTACTCCCACTCATCATCTGTAAAACCATACAGATGTGAGAATCAAACCTGGTAAATACATACCCTGGAGCAAGTGTCTAATTGGGAAATCAGTTTTCTTTTAACAGTACACAGTGAAACTGAAACATTGAAATGTTTCGATGGGGTATCCCAGTATTCCTAGTAATGCCTCTTCCATTATCCAGATTCACAACTGTAACCGTATAATTCTTTGCCATCTTTCCAAATCCCTTTATATGTCTTTAGTCATTACCTTCTGTACACCCTCTTAGGCTAAATGCTTTTCTTCCTTCCCTACCGTTCGGCACCAGCCTATGGTTTGAAAGAAGACTATCCAATAAGCATAATGGGTGTACTGTCTTAATCCTAGGAGTACTCGCAATGCGAGAGAAGGTGAAGATAAAAGACAACCGAATAAACCTTATTCCTATTTCTCCTGAACCAAAATCCATCCCCGAACTGGAACAAGTTCCTTTCGAGTTCGTATATAACCATACGATAGAGTATCCAATAAACTGTGGATCTTCATAGTGATACGGAGTGTCCTGAAGAAATACAAAGGTGATTTAGGATTGACGAAGAAATACTTGTTTTGGTTGTGAATAGCATTCGCAATTTACTTTTCCCTCTTACTAATCTCTTGATATGTCTTTACTTAATACCTTCTGTACACCATCGTTATGCTAATTGGTTTTCTTCATTCCCCACCATTCGGCACCGGCCTAAGGTTTGGAAGAAGACTATCCAATTTGCGTAATGGGTGTACTATCTCCTAAACCAAGGAGTACTCGCAACCTGAGAGAAGATAAAAGGAAAAGACAACTGAATAGTCCTATTCGTTTTCTCCAGAACCGGAAACCATCCTCGAATAAATTCCTTCGAGTTCGTATATAGCCATACGATGGTTTTATCTAATGGAAGTGGACGTTCATAGTAATACGGGGTGTCCTGGAGAAAAGGGTAAAAGTAGGAGAGGCAATGAGGTATGCAACTCTGACAATCCAAAAGCCAGTGTTTAAGAAGGTTCGGTTAATCTTGGTCACTGAGTCATAGTCTAGGGCCGGGTAATGGTCGCTGCCAAAGAGAGAGAAAAGAATTACTTAGCGTGCACTCTAACCTAGATCAGAATGGTTATCACTTTATCTAATCAGGAAATCTCCCACTGTAACGTCAAATTCTTCCCCAAACCTGAAAGAAGAATTAGTCGGGATCACCCGAGGAGTAAACCAACTCATCAGTGGGAATCGGGATCCAACAATCATCGCATGATAACGTGACGGAATCCGCTCACGTTATCACACTCCAGAAGGTATGCGCTGTCACGCCCCGCTTCCCAGTGTACGGCGAAGTGGACGCGACGAGGCCCGCTACGTATATACTCAGAAGTACATACTCTAAGCGTAACTAAGCAATATAAAGTAAACCACAAGAGACGAATGATATAAGAATAACAGCAACTTTTATTAATAACATTCTTTGTACAATGCATGAAAAGAAAATACAACTGAAATGAAAAGCAATGCCTAAACAATGACATAACAGAAAATGAAAATACTGGAAAGAACAAGGTACAATATTCAGAGCTCGGGATCTTCGTGGAACTGCTCCAAATCTTCTCCGATGGGCTCGATCTCAGCTTGATCCAACGCACCTGACGACATTCAAAGAAAAAAGAAATAGAATGTCGTCAGCGAACAGGTCGCTCGGTAAGTCCCAAAGATAAGGAAGAATTAGGAAGACAATGTAAAAGTATTTTCTAAAATATTATATTGTTGAATATTATGGAATATTGAGTTAACGCTGTTGTTTGTAGCTTGGTATAGAAGGATGCCAGTGTATACGAGGGGAGTCTCACTTGCCAGAGACTAAGGCACGTGTAGTATAAGGAACCGTTATGCCACGGTACAACAGCAATAGGATTCAGGTTAGGTGTCTTAATCTGACCACCTCGTTCCACCTTTAACACTTTCCGTACCAATCTATCCCTTAAACCCCGTAGTATTGTTGTATTGTAAAATTGTATAGATTGCATGATCGATTGACTGACTGACCGAAACCATGATATCAGGAAATGGTTATAACCGTAGAGTCATGTAAATGGAATACTGGGAAACATGTAAAAGGAATATATGCATGGTTCGGTTCAGTCAAGTTACATAGTTTGTTAACTGGTTTCAGGGATTCATGTATTCGTATTGAGTTGGAATATAAAAGAATATAGATTGACTTGAATCATATTCAAGTCAGAAATAGTCAGACTCTAACCCGAGTCAGACTAAAAGAAAAGTAATTTGAAGTTCTATTATTGTTAGGGTCCTTATTGTAAATTATAAATCTTGAGGGGGTTTTATGTAAAAAGTATTATTGTATAATTTTCAAGATACACCTCAAGTATTTATTATTCGTCTTTATAGTTATAATGAGTGTGAATTTTATTTGTGTTATTCTAGTGAATATATCCTAATAAAAGTATTAATTTATTTATTTGAAATTCATGGTATTTTAATGTAACTTTTTGTCTTGTAATTTTAGAAAAATGTGGGAATCTTATCTTATGATAAAATAGGTGTTTAAATGATAATTAAATATATATTAATACAAGAATAATTTTAAATAATATTTTATTTTCCAAAATCTCATTTTTTTCTTAAATGCCGTATTTTAAACCTTTAAAGACCGAATGCTCCTTGCGGAGGTCTGAATCTCGCACTACCAGCCCGCGGGTGCACGATGAACCGTACTATCCCTAACGGGTTCCCCAAAGGTGGGTTGTAGCGGCACTTTGCTTAGGTTTAATAAATACTATTCATTTAGAAAAACGGTTTTATAAATATAAGGTATTTATTTGTAAAAGGGTATAACTTTCCGTATTTTATTTTTTAGGGTTTCCTAAGCCAACTAGCCTATTTATAAGGTCTAAACGATAAGTCTTTAGAAGTCTCAAATCGCCTCTTCACCGTCAATTGCGGCCCGATAAGTGCCAGGTAAGTGGGAAGGAACCACAGTCGTGGGCCTAATTAAAAACCACTAGCCTAGACACACTTTCCTAGACACCACAAGACAGTTTAGATAAACGATCGATGTCCATGACATATCGTGCTTTTATTTTAAAAGGTTTTATTTAGAATTGTGTACAACTTAAAGCTTTTAGAAAAGGTTTATAAAGAATATGGTATTTTAGTGAAAAGTCCTGTATTTTCGTATTCTATATTTCGATGTTTATCAATTAGGGTTATATTTGTGTGTGTGTAGAGGTAGGTCATTACCTCGTGACTTATTTTAAGTTTTAATGAAGTTTAGAGGTTAAACATGATATATTAAACTTGAAGGTATTAAAGCGCAAGAATACGGTATTTGAAAACATTATCATTTCATGTGTGAAAATTCATTCAAATTGATTTCTACAAGTTTATTTATCAAGATAAACATATTTAGGAGTGAGGGAATTGATTAAACGAAGAAAAATAAACTTCATGGTATTTTTATGAAAAGAATAAGGTTTTACAAGAAAACTATCATTTCATGTGAGAAACTTTATTTAAATTGGTTTCTAGGTGATTAATAGTCATCATAGATAGGTTTAGGTATTATGTATTAGGTGACAAGTAGAAATTTGCAGAAAAACCGAATCGGAAATCGGTTTGTTCCGATTTCCGTCGGGTTCCAAAAAGTCGTATTTTCTATTAAAAGAAAAGAGAGATAGAAGAGATGAGACTTACGAATTTGGATAAACTAAGGAGGCTAAGGTAAGTGGTGGTTGTCGGTGCGTCGAAAACGTCGCGAAGGTTCTACTACGATCGCCGGAATTTGTCGTCGATTTCGGCAGCGCTTCGCTTCTCGCTCTTTGTACCGAGTTCTCGAGAATTTGGGAGAGTGGACTTAGAGTTGTGAGGTGAAATAGTAGAGGGTAGGGGTCTTTATATAAGGCTAGGCTAGGGTTAGGGTTTGGATTAAAAAATATTAAAAAATATATATATATAAAATTCATTAAAATTTCATTAATTTTGAGAGTAAAAGAGACTTAATGAGAAATTGATAACGTTCTGGAAAAAATGGACTATACAGAGGGGTTGACCAAGTCATCATGAATTTTTTTCGTGTTGACGACTCGGCCGACCGGCCGACTTGGCCGAGTCGGGGCCGAGTCGGGTCTCGTTGGATGGGGAATTTTCTGAGGGGAACTTTGGTGCACTTTATTTTTTATATATTGTATTAAATTGTGAGTTATGGCTGTTTGACCGTTTGACTTCCCAAAAATTTAAAACAAAAAGATATAAAAAAAATATGTGGGGCATGGGATTCGAACTCTGGTGGCTTGGTTCAGCAGTGCAAGGTATTACCAATGAGCTACAAGCTCCTTCTTGTAATTATTGTAGGAAAGTAGATACTTAAAATGTTATCAGCAACATCAATACTCCAAGTATACTTCAAATTTAATTCAAATTTAGGTATACAAAAATTGGAGTTGTTACAGTCTACCCTCCTTACAAAAATTTCGTCCTCGAAATTTACAACTTTTATTTGAGGACTAGTTTACAAAAAGGTGCGGATATCTTGCACGCATTTCATCTTCCCTTTCCCACGTGGATTCTCCTGGAGTGTCTTTCCTCCACATTACCCGGACTAAATTAACTTCTTTGTTCCGAAGTGTCTTCACTTTCCTATCCAGGATTTCCACAGGTTGTTGCTCACAAGACAAATCGGGCTGTATAGTGAGTTCGGAATGATCAAGTACATGGCTGGGGTCACTCACATACCTTCTGAGTTGAGATATGTGGAACACGTTATGCACTCCTTCCAATGAGGGTGGAAGCGCTAAACGGTATGCCACTTCGCCGACTCGTTCGAGTATATCGAACGGTCCAATGTATCTCGGACTCAACTTTCCCCGTCTTCCAAATCGGATCACTCCGCGGTTCGGAGAGATTTTCAGGAATACATGATCTCCTGGCTGAAACTCCAAGTGTCGCCTCTTCGCATCAGCCCAGTGTTTCTGTCTATCTTGAGCTATGCGCATTCTTTCCCTGATAGTACGAACCACATCAACGGTCGCTACTATCATCTCTGGTCCAAGGAGTTCTCTATCTCCGATGTCCTCCCAACTTAATGGCAATCGACACTTCCTTCCATATAATGCTGCAAAAGGTGCCATTACTATACTTGCTTGGTAGCTGTTGTTGTACGCAAACTCCACAAGATGCAGGTGATCTTCCCACGATCCCTTGAAGTCGAGCATACATGCTCTGAGCATATCCTCCAAGATCTGAATAGTTCGTTCCGACTGACCATCTGTTTGTGGATGATAAGCCGTGCTGAAGTTCAGACTTGTTCCCAAGCTAGCTTGCAGACTCTGCCAAAATTGCGATCGGAACCTGGTGTCACGATCGGAGACAATGCAGACCGGTACTCCATGAAGTCTTACAATTTCCTGTATGAGTTCATGGGTATCAGAGATAGTACATTATGAAGAGTTTTAAATCTAAATTAGATTATTACCTCCATGTACTTCTTCGCTAGTGCCTCAGTTGATTGGCCAACTCGAAATGGGATGAAGTGAGCCGACTTTGTGAGTCGATCCACAATGACCCAAATCGCATCGTTACCCTTTGTGCTGCGAGGAAGATCAGTTACAAAGTCCATCGTGATGTGCTGCCACTTCCATTCTGGTATTGGTAACGGTTGAAGTAATCCAGCAGTCCTGTGATGTTCAGCCTTTACTTGCTGACACACCAAACATTTTGCAACGCTTCTGGCTACTTCACGCTTCATTCCATGCCACCAATAATTCTGACGTAGATCTTTGTATATTTTGGTACCTCCAGGATGTACTGAATAGGGAGAGCTGTGAGCTTCTTTCATTAACTCTTCCCGAACATGACCCTTTGGTACACACAATCTGCTGCCGTATCTCAAAGATCCGTCTTCATGGATGATGAAGTCTGTTCTGAGTCCATTCTCCACTTGTTCTCTGATCTTTTGCAACTTAGCATCGCTTGCTTGAGCTGCCTTGATCTGATTGACAATGGTTGATTGAACTTGTAGATTCATCAAACTTGAAACATCACCTGGCATGACTAGTTCAATCTCCATCTGATGTAAGTCTTGCTGAAGCTTCCACTGGGCAGTGAGATTCATTGCTAATGGTTGGCGACTAAGAGCATCAGGTACTACGTTCACCTTTCCTGGATGATATTGCAAGTTGATGTCAAAGTCCGCCATGAGTTCTAACCATCTTCTCTACCGCATATTCAACTCCTTCTAAGTAAACACATATTTCAAACTTTTATGATCTGTGTAGATGTTCACTCGTTCACCAAGTAAGTAGTGGCGCCAAATCTTGAGAGAAAAAATGATGGCTGCCAACTCCAGATCATGCGTCGGATAATTGCGCTCATGAGTCTTCAGTTGTCTTGAAGCATAAGCCACAACCTTACCGTGCTGATGTAGAACACATCATAATCCCTTACCGGATGCATCGCAATGCACTTCGAATCCTCCAGAGATATCCGGTATTACGAGAATAGGTGCTGATGTCAGTTTTGACTTGAGTTCCACGAAAGCTTGCTCGCATGCTTCTGGCCACACAAATTCTTCATCTTTTCGTGTGAGCTTGGTCAGGGGTGTTGCTATCTTCGAAAAGCCTTCAATGAATCTTCTGTAATATCCAGCTAAACCCAAGAAACTCTGAATATCCTTCACTGATTTTGGCGTAGGCCATTCGCTGACTGCTGAAACCATTGCTGGATCCACAGAAATTCCTTCTCCTGATATGATGTGTCCAAGAAAACCAACCTGTTTTAGCCAAAACTCGCACTTGCTGTATTTGGCATAAAGCTTATGTTGTCGAAAAGTTTCCAGGACAATTCGTAAGTGCTCCGCATGCTCTTTCCGATTCTTAGAATATACCAGGATATCGTCGATGAAGATGACAACGAACCTGTCTAAATATTCCCGGAAAACTTTGTTCATAAGGTTCATGAAGATTGTTGGTGCATTGGTCACTCCAAATGGCATTACTAGAAATTCGTAATGTCCATAGCGAGTTCTGAAAGCTGTCTTGTGAATATCAGCTTCCTTGACCTTCACTTGATGATAACCTGAATGAAGATCTAGTTTAGAGAAGACACAAGATCCACTTAGCCGATCGAATAAATCGTCGATGCGCGGGAGTGGATACTTATTCTTTATAGTAACTTCGTTCAAGGCCCTATAGTCGATGCACATTCTGTATGAACCTTCCTTCTTCTTCACCAATAGTACAGGTGCTCCCCAACTTGAAGTGCTAGGACGAATCCATCCTTTCGCCAGTAATTCGACCAACTGTGTTCGGACTTCCATTAATCCTTCCGGACTTAGTCTATACGGTGCTTTGATCACTGGTTGTGCTCCCGGTACTAAGTCAATACTGAATTCAAGAGCTCGATCGGGAGGCAAACATGATATATCGTCAGGAAATACATCATCGAACTCTCAAACTACCTCTGGTCTTGATTCTTCCTCTGCCTGGGCTGCTGCAACTACTGCTTCTCTTGGCTTCGCTTTGTAGGTACTTGGCTCCAATGTACGGTCTCCAGTTTTAAAATAGAAAACCGGATGGTCTGGAATCTCGAATACTACCCTCCTTTGGTGACAATCGATGGTAGCATAAAAGGTTCCAAGCCAGTCCATTCCTAGAACCACATCGAAATTCGGTATGTCCAGTACCTTGAAGTCAGCATAAAACTCTCGACTGCAGACGACGACTGGACACATGCTGTATCCCATAGTTGCCTTTAGAACACCATTTCCGGAACTGACGTTCCAGCTGGATACAAGCGGTGAGACTGGAATCGCATGGGTTCGGACAAACCGTTGCGACATAAAGCAGTGGGATGCTCCAGTATCAAACAGTGCAAGTGCAGGTAGTGAAGCTACTAGGATTGTACCTAAGGTATATGAGATAGGTTTTAGGTATAGAGAAAGTGTGTTGGTAAACAAGACTAAAAGATAAGTTTGAGAAGGAAGTTTACCAGTAATGACTTGGCCAGTGGCCTCAGCTTCTTCCACAGACATCATGAAAGCCTGGCGCTTCGGCACATTCCTCCTGGCCTGAGGAGCATTCCTCGGAACGTTCCTTTGAGCTTGATGGAACTGACGAGGAGGTGGTGTAGCTTGTGGTCCCTGGGTGGTGCAGGCAGTGCAAGTCTGAGAGCAGGTGCCTGAAGAGCTGGTCGCTGTTGATAAGTATTAGCTGGCCTGGGTGCAGCAACTGGGTTCTGTCTTTGGGGACAAGATCCAATACCGTGAGTGGCTGAACCGCAGACTAAGCAGAGGCGGTTGGCTCGACGGCAGTCCTTCATCATATGTCCAGTTCTCTTGCACTAGGTGCAAAAGGCTGGGTTAGGATGATGGGTTGGTACTCCGGGTCTCCTGGGCACGAAAGATGGTCTGGACGTGGCTCTACCTGCCATCTGGTTGGCAGGGTGCTTGACTCCTGCAGTCTGAGGTCTGCCCCTCTCTTTTATCACTGCCTCATAACTGCGGGCAGCTTATAGGGCTTCCTCATGCGTCAAAAACTTTCCTGTGGCTAGAGCAGCCTTAATCTCTATGTCTAAGCCTTGTTGAAAGCGACGGGCTCTGATCTCGTCCGTCGGTATCAAGTGTGCCGCGAATCTGTTAAAGATTGTGTTAGCTGTGTAGTATGTAATATCTGAAAATTGAACTATTGTGACATATCTTACCGGCTCAACATAGTGAATTCAGCATCGTATTCATCTACTGATTTGTCCCACATTGATCCTTGCTGTAGATGAATAAACTGCTGCTCCATAGCGAACCTGGCAGTCACAGGGAAATATTTCGCGTCGAACTTCTCGCGAAATGTCTTCCATTCAATCGGCTGCGTAAGACGCCTTTCTTCCGCCTTCCACCAATTGCGAGCATTATCCGTGAGCTGTAGCTTTGCTACACGGACCCAAGCGTTGTCTGGCACTTGAGCTGCTGCCAGATCGTCTTCGATGCTTTGTGTCCATTCTTCTGCTTCAAGAGGGCTTCCTTTACTAGAGAACTGCTTTGGGTGCAAATCCCTGAATTGCTTTACTCCCGGTGCATCGGTCTCAGGACGGTTCAAAAGTTGTTGTTGTCCCTCGAGAAGACCGCGGATCGCCTCGAATAGCATCGTTTGCTCAGTGGGTGGTGTAGGAACAGTGGGTGTAAGAGGTAGTGCTGAAGGGGTGTTGTTAACGTTGGTGCTGGTGTTGTTCGGGGAATCCATAATCCTGAAGGAAAATTTGGATTAGGACAGATTCAAATACATGAACTGATAATATTCAAAGAATAGAAATTTGCAAGATTCATGAATTTTAAAGAATGTTTTAGTTGCTGGTTCTTGTGTTATATTGCTTAGGTTGTTCACGCAGACCAGAACTGCATGACAGGGATTCATACAACTCTGACCTGCATGGGCCACCAACAAAACCTGTCACGCCCCGCTTCCCAGTGTACGGCGAAGTGGACGCGACGAGGCCCGCTACGTATATACTCAGAAGTACATACGCTAAGCGTAACTAAGCAATATAAAGTAAATCACAAGAGACGAATGATATAGGAATAACAGCAACTTTTATTAATAACATTCTTTGTACAATGCATGAAAAGAAAATACAACTGAAATGAAAAGCAATGCCTAAACAATGGCATAACAGAAAATGAAAATACTGGAAAGAACAAGGTACAATATTCAGAGCTCGGGATCTTCGTGGAACTGCTCCAAATCTTCTCCGATGGGCTCGATCTCAGCTTGATCCAACGCACCTGACGACATTCAAAGAGGAAAGAAATAGAATGTCGTCAGCAAACAGGTCGCTCGGTAAGTCCCAAAGATAAGGAAGAATTAGGAAGACAATGTAAAAGTATTTTCTAAAATATTATATTGTTGAATATTATGGAATATTGAGTTAACGCTGTTGTTTGTAGCTTGGTACAGAAGGATACCAGTGTATACGAGGGGAGTCTCACTTGCCAGAGACTAAGGCACGTGTAGTACAAGAAACCGTTATGCCACGGTACAACAGTAATAGGATTCAGGTTAGGTGTCTTAATTTGACCACCTCGTGCCACCTTTAACACCTTCCGTACCAATCTACCCCTTAAACCCCGTAGTATTGTTGTATTGTAAAATTGTATAGATTGCATGATCGATTGACTGACTGACCAAAACTATGATATCAGGAAACGGTTATAACCGTAGAGTCATGTAAATGGAATACTGGAAAACATGTAAAAGGAATATATCCATGATTCGGTTCAGTCAAGTTACATAGATTGTTAACTGGATTCAGGGATTCATGTATTTGTATTGAGTTGGAATATAAAAGAATATAGATTGACTTGAATCATATTCAAGTCAGAAATAGTCAGACTCTAACCCGAGTCAGACTAAAAGAAAAGTAATTTGAAGTTCTATTATTGTTAGGGTCCTTATTGTAAATTATAAAATTTGAGGGGGTTTTATGTAAAAAGTACTATTGTATAATTTTCAAGATACACCTCAAGTATTTATTATTCGTCTTTATAGTTATAATGAGTGTGAATTTTATTTGTGTTATTCTAGTGAATATATCCTAATAAAAGTATTAATTTATTTATTTGAAATTCATGGTATTTTAATGTAACTTTTTGTCTTGTAATTTTAGAAAAATGTGGGAACCTTATCTTATGATAAAATAGGTGTTTAAATGATAATTAAATATATATTAATACAAGAATAATTTTAAATAATATTTTATTTTCCAAAATCTCATTTTTTTCTTAAATGCCGTATTTTAAACCTTTCGAGACCGAATGCTCCTTGCGGAGGTCTGAATCTCGCACTACCAGCCCGCGGGTGCACGATGAACCGTACTATCCCTAACGGGTTCCCCAAAGGTGGGTTGTAGCGGCGCTTTGCCTAGGTTTAATAAATACTATTCATTTAGAAAAACGGTTTTATAAATTTAAGGTATTTATTTGTAAAAGGGTATAACTTTCCGTATTTTATTTTCTAAGGTTTTCTAAGCCAACTAGCATATTTCTAAGGTCTAAACGATAAGTCATTAGAAGTCTCAAATCGCCTCTTCACCGTCAATTGCGGCCAGGTAAGTGCCAGGTAAGTGGGAAGGAACCACAGTCGTGGGCCTAATTAAAAACTACTAGCCTAGACACACTTGTCTAGACACCACAAGACAGTTTAGATAAACGATCGATGTCCATGACATATCGTGCTTTTATTTTAAAAGGTTTTATTTAGAATTGTGTACAACTTAAAGCTTTTAGAAAAGATTTATAAAGAATATGGTATTTTAGTGAAAAGTCCTGTATTTTCGTATTCTATATTTTGATATTTATCAATTAGGGTTATATTTGTGTGTGTGTAGAGGTAGGTCATTACCTCGTGACTTATTTTAAGTTTTAATGAAGTTTAGAGGTTAAGCATGATATATTAAACTTGAAGGTTTTAAAGCGCAAGAATACGGCATTTGAAAACGTTATCATTTCATGTGTGAAAATTCATTCAAATTGATTTCTACAAGTTTATTTATCAAGATAAACATATTTAGGAGTGAGGGAATTGATTAAACGAAGAAAAATAAACTTCATGGTATTTTTATGAAAAGAATACGGTTTTACAAGAAAACTATCATTTCATGTGAGAAACTTTATTTAAATTGGTTTCTAGGTGATTAATAGTCATCATAGATAGGTTTAGGTATTATGTATTAGGTGACAAGTGGAAATTTGTAGAAAAACCGAATCGGAAATCGGTTTGTTCTGATTTCCGTCGGGTTCCAAAAAGTCGTATTTTCTATTAAAAGAAAAGAGAGATAGAAGAGATGGGACTTACGGATTTGGACAAACTAAGGAGGCTAAGGGAAGTGGTGGTTGTCGGTGCGTCGAAAACGTCGCGAAGGTTCTACTACGATCGCCGGAATTTATCGTCGATTTCGGCAGCGCTTCGTTTCTCGCTCTTTGTACCGAGTTCTCGAGAATTTGGGAGAGTGGACTTAGAGTTGTGAGGTGAAATAGTAGAGGGTAGGGGTCTTTATATAGGGCTAGGCTAGGGTTAGGGTTTGGATTAAAAAATATTTTAAAAAAATATAAAATTCATTAAAATTTCATTAATTTTGAGAGTAAAAGAGACTTAATGAGAAAATGATAACGTTTTGGAAAAAATGGACTATACAGAGGGGTTGACCAAGTCATCATGAATTTTTTTCGTGTTGACGACTCGGCCGACCGGCCGAGTCCGGCCGGCGGCGCCGGCCGACTTGGCCGAGTCGGGTCTCGTTGGATGGGGAATTTTCTGGGGGGAACTTTGGTGCACTTTATTTTTTTATATATTGTATTAAATTGTGAGTGTATGGCTGTTTGACCGTTTGACTTCCTAAAAATTTAAAACAAAAAGATATAAAAAAAATATGTGGGGCATGGGATTCGAACTCTGGTGGCTTGGTTCAGCAGTGCAAGGTATTACCAATGAGCTACAAGCTCCTTCTTGTAATTATTGTAGGAAAGTAGATACTTAAAATGTTATCAGCAACATCAATACTCCAAGTATACTTCAAATTTAATTCAAATTTAGGTATACAAAAATTGGAGGTGTTACATGCGCATATCTGGCAAGTTTCAGTTTCTTTAGAAACTCCTGATGTGAATTTGTACTCCATGCTCTTATGATCTTGACTTTGGCCAACAAATCATAAGTCACATGTCAAGTTCTACCTGTCATTCTCCAGGTTAATTTGAACCCACCCGTACCTACTCTTGACTTTGGCCAACAAGACAGTACGACTGTCCCAAACTAACGCATCTATCTATACTGCATATGAATATCCAATAGCTACCAAACACTGTACCTTGACTTTGGCCAACAAACACAGCTTGAATATTATTGACTATCCATATGAAATGACGGAGGGCTACGAATGGTTTTTGGCGAAAAACCTTTAACGTAATGAACTTGATATCATTGAAGGAACCGGATAGCTTTTATAAAAATATAGCGGCGAAAACCTTTTCTAAAGAGGTCACTCCCAGTGAAGGGATCTCGGCACTTTCCCCGTAGAATGAGGTGCAGGATATTCCAACTAAATACCATGATGCAAAGCAAAAGTAAACGACTATAGTGAAGTTATTGCCCTGACGCAAACTTCTGTCCAAGGGGTCACTCCCGGTGAAGGTATCTCGGCCCTTGCCTCGTCGACTGAGGTGCTGGATATTCATAACCGAATACCACTGTGCAAAACAAAAGAGAACGCCCTTGCAATAACAGGTTTTTGAAAAATTGTTCCAACAACATCAAAATAGGTTTGTTTAGCTTGCATTGATCTGAATTAACGCAGTCCCATCAATTGATCACACCACAAAAGAACGAAAATAATGATGTACGTATATGCCATCCGCATTCGCCACTGGGTCCCGTCATCACCCGTTAGGTTACTTAACTAACGACAGAGCGGGGACTGGACTAGCACGGGTGCAAAACATATACAACATCTACTAGTATATATATCAATATATAATATTCACTTAATGCGTGATAAAATGCAACATCACAGAAATGTAATAAGCATCACAGAACAATACAGATATCTGGGATCCCCGGGTTTCATAGAGCCCTACTGAAACCTGACGTTCCCCTGGTCGTGTGGATAGCCTATGCAATGAAATCCTAGACCCCTACGGGCGCGGCAAGCTACTCGCCAAAACCTGAAGCGAGGCAGCCCCCTTCAGCAACGTGAATGGACCACCCAACACTTCACGGAATCCGGTAACTTGAGCACCCCTCCTTGGGTCAACCTGTACCCCCTACGAGTGCGGCGAATAGCCCTCCAATTCTAGAGTAAAGCCCCCTCCGTCTCAACGCCATGAGATGTGGGCCCGTTGCCCTCTAGAACCTGGCTATCCGTGCACCCCTCCGCGGGGTAATCCTAGTACATAAAGTAAAAATATACAACTGGTACATCGACCTCAGCCCAGTCGTGCCCCAAAAGAATAATATACAAACAGGCAGTAACGGCAGTCCACATGTCGGACGCTCGTCCCGCAATATCAAATGTACATAAGAAACCAAACTGTACTACCATTGCATCCAGGCTATCCACCACGACAAATCCGCAACATCACAGCACAACATAGAACATCAATATGAATGTCACGTTCGCAAATCCGTCTAAAAGGGCTATAGCAGTTAGACAGGATTTACCGATCAAATGACATTCACGGTCGCAGATATAATGTAAATACTGTGAACTAACATGTTTAAAATTTTCGATCGACCAAAATTCCCGAAGTGGGCCCCAAGCACAACTATAGCACTCAAAGAAAATCTGGGCCCAAACAGAATATACCAAAACCCCCATTTCCAAGTCCAAGAGCCTCTGTAAAAATTTGGTGCTACAAGGAGTCATTATGGCCGCGGAACCGTAAAGTTAAGCCACCAAAATTTTGCAGAACTCTTAGAATTGCCTGAATGTATTTCTGCAATGCACTGAAAAAAATTTCGAGCCAAAAAAAATTCGACAGAAAACTGATGCACTTGAAATCACGGTTTTGGGATATTTGTTCGATCGAAGCTTTAAACACGTTAGAGCAAGCTAGACTAGGTTAATGGCGTGTCTCTGATACAAGTGGAAGTGCACGGCAGTGCCCCGGCCGTCAATCCGAGGCCAAAATGCGGAAACGAAACTTTTCAAAAACTTGTAAACCGGCACTACCGCGCACTATAAAACCCGGATCGGGCCATTAACCTAATGCTAGCTAACTAGAGAATGGGAAGGAAGCTATACCGAGCGATCCGTGTCCTTCGGTCTTCGGCCTCCACTCCGATCTCCTCGCGGAATCTCCGGTCTTCAGCTCATCGGAACGGGCACCACATCGCCGGGTTCTTTTACGGGCTCCCACCTCTGGACCGAGGCAACTCGGGCACATAGTTGGCGAGCCGACGTGCCCAAGAATACTGTAGGCTAAGTGTAGAATTCATTGTCTCAATGGGGTATGAAGTTGCCATTGATGTGGAGGTGGAAAAAATGAACTTTGGAGATATGGAATTTTTGTGGCAAGTAGAGAAATGAGATGAAGAAATTTCCTACACAAAATGAACCACTCCTCCACTCCCAAAAATGAGGCCGGCCATCTCTCAATGGTGAAGGGAAAATGATCATGGAATAAAGCAAGTGGAAAAAGTGTATGATAATGAGAAAATTATGTCACCTCAAATCCTATCCAAATCCTTTCTCATTTAATGCAAATAATAATGCATGAAAAAGAAAAGATGCTAGAACCATCATAATCCTCCATTTACAAATAAACCCCTCCACAATAGCTAATTTGCACATTTGCAAATTAACCCCTCCACCAGAAAAATCTGGCCATGAAGGAACAAAGGAAAACTGGCCGAAACGGAATGCAAACTGGCAACTTAAAAAAACTGATCCCGTAATAAATTACAGGAAAACCCCGCGACCGTATATACATACCCGCATTTGTATTCCGACCGAATACAAATGCAAAGAGACAAAATCTACACTGTACATTACTAGGATCCGGCTTAAACCAAAGCCCGCTAGTATTATCCGTCCGATCATGATCCGTGCAATACCACACGTATCTGATCGAACCCTGCCATATCTCCATACGGCCTCTACAGCGTTTCGCCAGAAACTTGAGAAACTGTCTGTGGGGGACTCTAAAGACTCGTCAACACCTTGGTTGTGGATTCAACCACTAGCACGTCAGAGGTATTAGCCATACGTAACGGGCTACCAGGTATTGACCAAAAGGGACGTCGATGAGCGAACTCATCCTGACACCCTACTGAGCCTGTCAGCGACAATATCCGTACAGTCCGGTCTGTTCGTCTATGAGCATCGCATGGCGGGCCTAGGGGGTTGGTAAAAGTCAGACCCCCAAAAGCGGTACAAGTCATGTCGGAGTGTAGCCCAGAACACCCTGAGATATTACTGGAATACCTACCAGTAAATCTCCTGCCTTGGCCAAGAACTTCGTGTAATGGCTCTTCTAGACACAGCGCGACCTCACCCCCAATACCGGGAGAGACGAACCCCTGAAGATCTGCTCACTGCCTCCATGTGGCTCGGGACTGTACCCAACTAAAACCTGTTTGCACGACTCCTTTGAGTGTGGTAGGGTAGTAATCAAAGTACAGTGGGAACTCACACGAGACAAATGACGATCTCAGGTCGATGAACTAACCTGTACACATGTCACCAAGGAACTGCTATCTGACGTCAGGTATAAGACCAACTAGCATGTTCCCGGCGAGTCCTGTTCGGTGTACTCATAACCCAATGAGCACCTGTATACATCTTAGGTGAACCAACTGACACCAGTGGCTTGTGAGACCGGCCACCGCCCCTCGTTAGGGTCTCGACTGTATACACTAGTCTACTCTGGAGTATCGATGCCCTGTCTCGAAAACTCCCACGACTAGGGACCATTTAAGGATATGCTTATAGACCCCAGCTTCCACGTATATGATCGCCCTCATACTGCTGGCAGTCAAACAAGGATCCTAAGGGCTCTATCAACGTGCAATAGTGACTTGTAAGGTCACTTAAAGCAGTACACGATGATAAAGATAAACCAGATAGCATACTATCAACTTGAGTAAGACTGTCCTACCGGCATAGGTCCTCCCTCAATCATTGCAATCACGTGCCTGTGATCCAATAATTGAATCTGAGGGCACTATATCCAACATGAATGTGGTCTCACCGGTAGGACTTGGGAGAGATTGGGATTGTTTTACGCCCATGGATTGTATACGGTTTTACGGGATGTATGATCCAGACCGTAGGGTCGGAAAATTTTTGGGACATTGTTGGCGTCTGCATCGCTGCACTGGAATATGGTACCAGGAGCGACTCATTATTCGCCGTTGGGGTATGGGATTTGGAATTTGGTTGGCGTCTACATCGCTGCACTGGAATATGGTACCAGGAGCGACTCATCATTCGCCGTTGAGGTATGGGATTTGGAATTTGGTTAGTGTCTGCATCACTGCACTGGAATATGGTACCAGAAGCGACTCATCATTCGCCGTTGGGGTATGGGATTTGGAATTTGGTTGGTGTCTGCATCGCTGCACTGGAATATGGTACCAGGAGCGACTCATCATTCGCCATTGCCTATTAGGAAGTGATGGCTTAGGAGACATGTTTAAATCCCTATCACCTGAGACTTTTCAATTTTATGGGCCGTAAGTGTCCAATAAAAGCATTTTCTCCCTACGAGTCGTAAGGATCCCGTATGTGTATTTTCTCCTCAGGAGTCGTGATGACCCCCAAGTGTGTTTTTCCTTTGTGAGTCATAAGGATCCCACGAAGGCGTTTTCTTACGAGTCGTAAGGATCTCGCAAGTTTTATTCTCCTCATGCATCGTGAGGACACATGAGTGGATTCCCCTCGTTCCCAGTTTAATGACTTAGGTGTCATCTGTTTCCAATTTAACGACATGGTGGTCATCTGTTTCAAGTTTAAAGCCTTAGAGGTCATCCGTTTCCCGTTTAACGACGTGGTGGTCATCTGTTTCCAGTTTAATGACTTGGTGGTCATCTATTTTCAGTTTAACGACTTAGAGGTCATCTGTTCCCAGTTTAAAGAATTAAGGGTCTATTGTGCCCAATTTAACGACTTAGCGGTCATCTGTTTCTAGTTTAACGACTTAGAGGTCATCTGTTCCCAGTTTAAAGACTTAGGGGTCTATTGTGCGCAGTTTAACAATTTAGCGGTCATCTGTTTCCAGTTTAACGACTTAGAGGTCTACTATTCCCAGTTTAAAGACTTAGGGGTCTATCGTACCCAGTTTAACGACTTAGCGGTCATCTGTTTCCAGTTTAACGACTTAGAGGCCATATGTTCCCAGTTTAAAGACTTAGGGGTCTATTGTGCCCAGTTTAACGACTTAGCGGTCATCTGTTTCCAGTTTAACGACTTAGAGGTCATCTATTTCTAGTTTAAAGACTTATGGGTCTTCTGTTTCCATTTTAACGACTTAGAGGTCTACTGTTCCTAGTTTAAAGACTTAGAGGTCTATCGTGTCCAGTTTAACGACTTCGCGGTCATCTGTTTCCATTTTAATGACTTAGAGGTCATCTGTTCCCAGTTTAAAGACTTAGGGGTCTATTGTGCGCAGTTTAACGACTTAGCGGTCATCTGTTTCCAGTTTAACGACTTAGAGGTCTACTGTTCCCAGTTTAAAGACTTAGGGGTCTATTGTGCCCAGTTTAACGACTTAGCAGTCATCTGTTTCCAGTTTAACGACTTAGAGGTCATCTGTTCCCAGTTTAAAAACTTAGGGGTCTATTGTGCCCAGTTTAACGACTTAGCAGTCATCTGTTTCCAGTTTAACGACTTAGAGGTCATCTGTTTCCAGTTTAAAGACTTAGGGGTCTTCAATTTCCAGTTTAACGACTTAGAGGTCTACTGTTCCCAGTTTAAAGACTTAGGAGTCTATTGGATCGGAAGCTTGGAATTTTGGGGTAGGGGTCGGTATCAGCGTTGCTAACACTGAAGCACATGTGCCAGGAGCAATTCATCATTTGCCTTTCCCTGTTGGGGAGCGATGGCTTAGGAGACAGGTTTAGATCCCTATCACCTAAGGCTTTTCAATTTTATGGGCCATAAGGGTCCCATAAAAGCATTTTCTCCCTGTGAGTCGTAAGGATCTCGTAGGTGTACTTTCTCTTTAGGAGTCGTGGGGACTCCCAAGTGTGTTTTTCCTTCGTGAGTCGTAAGGATCCCACGAAGGTTTGTTCTCCTCATGTATCGTGAGGACACATGAGTGGGTCTTTCCAATGGACCATAATTCCAAGGGCAGAGACCAGCCGCGTAACTGGTGGTTGCGGTGGGGCATGGGTATGACGAGAATTATTTGAGCCCGTGGATTGTATACGGTAGTCAAATTGGAGGACCACCCGTAGGGCTGGAAGAATTTTGGGAAATTGGATTTTGGTTGGCGTCTGCATCGTTGCACTGGAATATGTTACCATAAACGACTCATCATTCGTCGTTTTTTTTTGTATTTTTTTTGTTTTATCGTGATTGCTCGATCATTTCAGCTTTTCTTATCGCGAAGATCGGATTGCCCTATCATTTCGGCTTTTCTATTTTTTTCTCTTTTTATTTACATATTTTTTATTTACACATTTTTTTAC
Source organism: Agapanthus africanus (assembly GCA_030015575.1). Taxonomy (NCBI): domain Eukaryota; kingdom Viridiplantae; phylum Streptophyta; class Magnoliopsida; order Asparagales; family Amaryllidaceae; genus Agapanthus; species Agapanthus africanus. Next base: position 464,012,825 of record JASDDO010000018.1, on the reverse strand, counting down.
ATTCCCAGTTTAACGACTTAGAGGTCCATTGTTCCCAGTTTAACGACATGGTGGTCGTTTACTCCCAGTTTAAAGACTTGGTGGTCTGTCATCCTCAGTTTAATGACATGGTGGTCAGCTTGCTTATCCCAGCTCCTTGAACTTTGATCTTGGCGGAGTTGTGTAGATGGTCGTAGCTCTGTGGCTTGTCGGTACATCTGACGATTGTGGGGCTTTCCCAAGTTTGTATTGGTTCTCTACCCAATCTTTGAAAATATAGCAGTTTTCGATGGTATGACTCACCATTCTATGATATGGGCAGTATATGGGATTGCCGGTCATGTTCATTTCATGTGGCCTCTTTCGAACAGGCAGTTGTAGACCGTTGTTCAAGACGTCCACGAATATTTTGCGGACTTCATCCCTCCTGAAGGAGTATACCTTCTTCTTTCTCTCCATTGGAGTAGGTGCCTTTACTGATGCCGGTCCTTGAGTCCGATCAATCTTTGGTTCGCCCTTTTCAGATAATGGCACATGTCTGGGAGGATTAGGTTCCCGAGAGGCTTCGGTCTCCATTTGTATGAAATCGGCGGTCATAGCTTGACTGTTTGCTAGCACGCCTTTAGACAGTTCTATCTCTCCCTTCTTGTATTGCCTTTCGACCCAATCTTTGAAGACGAAGCAGTCCTCAATGGCATGACCTATCACTCTATGATAGGGGCAATATTTTGGGTCGTCGGTCATATTCGCTTCTTGCGGTCTCCTTGATTCTGGCAGTTGTAGATCGTTTCTTAGGGCGTCCTTGCATATCTTGTGGACTTTGTCCCTTTTGAAGGAATAGACCTTATCCAGTTTCTCTTTCAGAGGCGATTCCCCTTCGGTGTATGTATCGGAGGGACTGGAGGCTGATCGCTGCCGTTTTTCGCGAAGGCGCTCTGCTCGTAGGTTGAAGGGGGTATCAGTTGGCTGCCTCCGGGTATCAGTCCCTGGCTCATGGACCAAAATTTGATTCTGCTGTAATTGCAATCGGGCGACTTAGGTCGCGAGAGCTGCCGCGACGTTTACCAATTCATCGACCTTGGACTGTACCTTGGCTAACTTCTCATCCCTATTCTTAAGCTGCCTCTGAAGCCATTGGAATAACGCTTATTCTGTAGTTCCGGCTATGACAACCGGGTCATCTTTATTGCCTGAGCTCAATTCCGCAGGAACCACGCGCTCCTCTGGCTTATCGGCCTGAGTGGGCTCTCTTCATCACTTAGATCGAGCCGATGCTGGGTATCATCAATCATATCATCACCATGGCTGTAAAGAAGAGGATGATTCGTTTCTTCATGTCCGACCATGTAGATAGTGTGGACCACACACCCAGCCGCCTCTTCATCTTTGGCGGCTGATTTCGCGGAGCGGTCCGGGCTTTGGAAATTCATAAATTTTAACATGACCAGAGACCTAGCCCTTTTGTTGGCTCTGTATCTGAGCCGCTTCTGCCTTGAGCGCTTGGCAGGCTTCTACCCTTCGGAAAGCCGCCATAGGCTGAGTGATGGGGAGCTTAAAGAAGATACCCAATTGAGCAGTTGTCAGGGGCATCGTCGGAGCTTGCTCGAGACGTCCTGTTGCTTTGTTGGTGTTGATGGCCTTGCCCCCAGCTGGGGCCAAGGAGAGCCGTTCAAACACCGACTTGCGTTTGAGTTGGGGCGCCTTCGAGATCACCACATTTGGCCTCTTGCCTTTTGAGGCCGGTTTGTTTGCCACCGGGGCTTGAGGAGCAGGGAATGCGTTAGCTGACACGAACAGGATAGAGCCGAATGGTAGCGACGGCTCTTCCTATTGTCGTCCGAGACTGGCCGGAAGGACCGTCTTGGCGTCCATCTTCATCGTGTAGGAGATGGAAGCTGTGTTGAGAGCTGAGCTTGTCCTTGGAGACATTTTTGCTGCGACCGGAGATTGCAATTTGAAATTTTTTAACGTGCACAAAGAAGCATGATTTCAGTACAGGCAGTCGATATGTATATTGATTGAGTTCGCATGAATGTTTAACCCGAAATATGGGAGGAGAGAATGGTCCCACCGGGCGTGCCAGAATCTGAAGGGTCTTTTTCGTCACCCCATTGAGATGGGAATGCCCGCGCGTTTGTCAGGTGCATTACAGATTCCCCCTGCCTAGGATAGGCTGGGGTTTATTGATTGTGGGGATCCGAATCTCCGGTAGCCGCGGACTAAGCTGCCGTTAATTACCCCTCGCCTTTGGAACGAGGGAACCTCCGATTGACGGGTTAAACTAGTCATGCGAGCTCAAAGTGCAGTGTTGTGTTTTGAAGGGGTTCTGGATATATCGGGGGCCCCGCAGAGTTTTTACGGGGGTCCTGCTACCCGGATAGCAGGCTGGGGGTCAAGAGGGCTAGCAGCCCCCTTGCGGGGTGCGGGGCAGCGCCCCGTTAGAAATTTTTCTAACGGGGGAGGTGTTTTTAGTGTGGAGTATGCGTGTGTGTATATGTATATACATACATACATATATATTTATATATGTATAAGGGAAAGGGCATCCAAAGGATGCGTGGGGGCCAGCGCCTCGCGTGCATGGCGCTGAGCGCTCGCGCACTAGGCGCTGAGCGCTAGCGCACTAGGCGCTGGGCGCACCACGTGCTCGGCACGTGTGCGCGAGCGCTCTGGACGCTGGGCGTGCCACGTGTTTGGCATGTGGGCGCTAGCGCACGGAATGCTAGCGCACCGCGTGCTCGGCATGTGGGCGCAAACGCTCTGGGCACCGTGCGCACCGCGTGCTCGGCATGTAGACGCAAGCGAACTGGGCGCCGGGCGCGCCGCGTGGTCGGCACGTGGGCGCAAGTTCTCTAGGCGCCGGGCGCACCGCGTGCTCGGCATGTGGGCGCAAGCGCTTGGGCTCTGGGCGCGCCGCGTGCTCGGCACGTGGGCGCTGGACGCTAGGCGTCAAACAGAAAGGGGGTTTTTGTCCCTACACTGGGAGCTGTGCTCCCGATTTGTGGAGTTAAACTCCTAAACGCTTAGAAATGATTAAAGGGGGCTGCTTTGTTTCTCCCTTTGGCCCTGGCTCTTTCCAAGATGGAATTTTTTTGGAGATGGGTCTTCTCCTTCCTCCCCTGTTGGCTGGGTCTTGAAGAATAAGAAGTATGAGATTTTAAAAATCTCATCTTTTTGAGATCTGATAGGAGATCTGAGTTCCCCTTTGTGGGTTTTGTGGTGAAAAACTATTTAGTTTTGGAAAAGGAAGAGTAAAACTCTTGATTTATTTGAAAAAGGGGAAGAAGGTTTAGAACCTTGATGAAGGAGCAGGAGGCACACAGAACCCTATTTTTTTGGCGGAATGAAAAAGTATATTAGATATTTTCATCATGTTGCCTCTTATAGGCTTACATATTTACATATAGCCCCTTGGGCTTTACAAAATGGCATTTTGCTCATCCCATAGCTCATGTGCCATTTCTTTTTGCACATAAGCCAAGGGCTTACAAAAAAAATTGGCTTTATGCCCATTTTGCATACATTCATGCACAAAAATTACATCAAAATAATTTGTTACATGATTTTTGTTTTGGCATGGAGGAGGGCCGCCCGCTTCATGTTCGGACTCGACCTGGGCATGGGCCTACTTGATCTGGGCCTGGGCCCACTTGGCTTGGGGTTGACCTTGACTTGGTCAACCGGGGTGCAATTTTCGATCCCAATACATCTCCTTACGTAGAATTAAAGTGTTCTCAATGAACCGTTGGATCAAAGATCCAATGGTGATTAAGTATAGAATTAAATTCTATCGGGAAGAATATTTTTTGTTAAACAGAAAGTTAGTGGATCAAAGATCCAATGAGATGCAAAATATTTCACATATCTTTCTAATCAAAGAAAGATTGTGCTCTGTTAAACCGAGAACTCTTGGATTAAAAATCCAATGGTGATAAAATATCACCGTCCAATAGAATTTTATTCTATATAAGGGAGAATATTTCCTCATCTTGTTAAAAATAAGAGCAACATCTTCTGTAAAACAGAAGTCCTTGGATCAAAGATCCAACGGTGGGTAAAATTCCCGAATCAATTTTGAGACCAATTAAATCAATTGGAATCTCTCAATAAGTGATTTTCTCAAATCTGATTGACGACTTGCCTTCACTATATAAAGGACCCGAGACTTCAAGTCTCAAAAGAGGGGAAAAAAAAGGAAAAAAAGGCACAGACACCATACAGAGAGAGAGAGAGAGACAGAGGGAAGAACGGAAGCTTCTGCAAAAAAAAAAAATACAGTAAGCTCTTGAAAGAACAGAGAATTTAATTCTCAAGGAAGAAGACTCTCTCCATTAAAACCCTAGGTAAAGAAAACACAGAGATCATATCGTCTCTCTTTTACCTATCTAAGGGTTTAACCCTTCACATAAGAACTTAGTTCTTCCTCTGGTTGAGATTTGTAGAAGCAAATCTCCCCATAAGTTAAGAATTTAATTCTCATCAGGGAGTTTTTGTCCTGTAGATTCAAAACTTAGGGGAAAGAACCAGGTTAAAAAGAAAGAGAAAGAACAGGAACATATGGGAATTTAATTCCCCCAAAATTAGGGTTTAACCCTACATATATAAAGAACTTGGTTCTGATAAAAGTGAAAAAGAACTTAGTCCTCAAATAAAAACAATGATGATGATCCAAGATCTTCAAAACAGAAATCTTGACAATCATCAATGACTAAAATGTCATTAACAGAGATCAATATCTCTAAAAACAAGAAGAACTTAGCGTCTCACGTGAGTAAAATTAATGCTTAGCACTATTATGGGGCCTCACGTGTTTCCCACGTGAGTGCCATGCAAAGTGCTTAGCACTCTATATTCAGTCAAAAAGACTAAACTGCTTGGCACTGATTGGGCAGTGCCCATATCTGAGCGCTTCACATGTTTCACACGTGAGCGCCACAGAGAATTAGTGCTTAGCACTATGGCAATGCCTCACATGAAAAACACGCGAGCGTCAGAAAATATTAGTACTTAGAACTATTCCAGCGTCTCACGTGAAACATACGTGGGCGATGTATACCTTAGTGCTTAGCATTGCTGGGTAGTATAAAAACCCAATTTCAGCCCAAATTGGCTATGTTTTTGGAGGTTAAACCTCTTTGGTTTCAAATCAACCGAGCCTATATGCTCGTAATTTCCAAACTGATCTCAGTCTCAAACATGACTAATGATCCCTCGATTGATGATATCCAAAATGGTATTTATCCCATATCTCCTAAGGTAATCTTAGTCTCAAATAAGGCTAATAATCCTTAGATGATCCACCATGATCTTTTCCCACAAATACGGGATTTGGTTTAAGGATACATCTCTCCACATCTCTGATATATGTCATTGTAATTCCTCAACGTCTTCGGAGAGGTGGCGGGTCTCGACAACCAACAACTCTTTGATGCACTTCCAAATGTACGTGTATGCCTTAAATCGGATCGCACCCCAAATTGGGCGCATCCCATGTTACCCTCGATCACTCCACCACGTAACAAATACACGTGTGCGCAATATGACTGATGGACCAAAATATCCTTAAACTAACATTCGCCTCAAAAAAGCGCGATAAGGGACCGAAACATCCTTAAACTAACATTCGTCCCCAAAACGGGAATGTTGGACCGAAATGTCCTTAAACTAATATTTGCCTCAAACATGGCGATAATGGACCTTGATGTCCCTAAGCTAAAATAATTGGGCCCGAATGCTCATATGTCGATCTTAATCTCAAATTAGATTAACGGTCCTTAAATAAACCAAACCTAAATATAAAATATACGGATTTGGACAGATCCGCGCCCTACGGGCAACGACATAAACTAGTCTCTGTATACAATCCACAGGCAACCAAAATAAACAAAAACACACACGACACGAAGTGAACTGCTGGCGAAGGAGAAAGTGGTTATTGTAATGCGGTAACGTAATTAACTGCAGAGGCTTACGCCTGCAGGGAAGAGCGTCCCCACAATCAAAAACCCCTCATAAAATGAGGGGGAATCTGATAAAGTTTGCTACAACGGTCATATCTGTCCAAACCACCGATATATGGTGCCATAAATCAATTTGGTATTTTCGAAGAGGTGGATGGATAAATCCAAATACTACCTGCCCCCAAATTCAGGCAATACAATCTATCCCAGTTCGTCTCTGTTTTCGGCGGTGAACAGATTCTGGCATGCCCGGTGGGTCCTTTTCCCCTTTCCACTCCGCACTTCGTATGTCGTGTTTCGCGAACAAATCGCGGTTCGCTATGGTTGCCCTTAGATTCGTGGTACTAATATTTGGTGTCTTGCTCTTGTGCAGAAAAAATCGATGGCTTCCAACTACACAACATGCAACAGCAACACTCGCTCCACCCCAACTGGAGGAGTAACTTATGAGCCCAACGCGGCCTCCATTTTCTCAATGCCGGTGGGGCAAGTTACGTAAGCAACTACTGGATTGTTCTTCGGGACCATGATCCCACCTGTGAGTTTCGGTGCCTCAGCGCCGCAAGAGGAAGCTCCCAAGAAGTCGGTTTTCGATCGACTTGCAACCACAATGGCCCCTCTCAACGGGCCATCCAAGTTTGCCACCTCAGTCTTCAACTGGCTGATTCGAAGCTTGAACAGGCCCTCAAAGAGGCTCGTGATACCTGAAGGGGCTACCTTAAAACGGATAGCCCTCCTAACTCTTGTTACGGGAGAGACCGTCAAAAGTGCTTCCTCCATCAGAAAGCCGATCTTTGAAAGATTGGCCGGCCCTCCCCAAACTTCAATCAGGATGTCGGTCTTTAACAGGCTGACACCAACAACAGCCCTTCACCAAAGACGGGGGCACGGCGGAGCCGCTTCCACAACTGAGGTGGTACGTTCTAGAAGGAACGCTCAACGTCGTCACTGGCACCGAGTGAGAAAAGCTAGGGGCAACTTTCCCTGTGGACTTATCCCACCAGCTCCAATGGTGGAAGTTGACGCTGTTGTTCCAACCGGGAACAGCTTTGATTTGCTCAGGAGGGTACATAAGAACTTTCCTACGGCGGTATTAAAGAAATCTCCCCCGCCTGTAGAAGCCACAGTGCAGGCAAAAACGGGAGCAGCCCCATCAGCGAATCTCCTCACAAATTCACAGAGTCTAGCGAAAAGTCCAGAAATCTGTGATCAACAAAGATTGTTCTCATCGACCGAAGAAATCGAAGGCTCGGCAAGAGGAAGAACACTCTTCCATTATACAGCGAAGGGCTTCTTCTACAGAGGTTCCTGTCATAACGGCTCCTCCAATTTCGACCTCCCATAAATGGATGAAGCCAAAGAAAATCCTACAGCCGGCGGCAAATTCCAAAGGCGATGGACCCAAATGTCCCAAGTCAGTGGGGATGATCATGCATACAGTCTACATGGCTTCTGGGAAAGAAGAAAGCCCTGCTTCCATAGCTCATCGACCGCAAACTCGGTCATTGAAAAAAGCTCAGGAGCAACAACAAAACCTTTAGGAAATGCTGACCAAAATGACAGCACTTACCGGACAGAAAGAAAGTCCAGAACCAGCAAGTGAACAACGCTAAGAGCAGGGACCGATACAGAGTTTCGGAGAAGGGTGCTTGAAAGAAAAGACAAAGAGGCCGCAAAACAAGCTGCTAACATAAAGCAGATGGAGCTTCTATTCCAGAACATGGTTAGAATGATGATCCGGCCAGAACCCCCAGCCGAAAATCCGCCGATAATCATCGAGGATGACAGAGAGGAAATATCAAACCTCTTCCGGCCTTATCAACAGCCAAGGAGGAAACGATCTCCAAGGCTGCTCTTGATGATTATATAGCTCAACAAATATGAGTTCATCAAGCTAATGAAGTGTCTGGAAAAACTGTCAGAACCGGACGACCGTATCCAGGTTGGTATGACCAAATCAAATACCTTCCGGGATATGCGATCCCTAAGTTTCATGTGTACAAAAGGACAGGCAATCCCTATCAGCACGTCGCGCAGTTCAGAGATCTGTGCGTCGACACTGGAGGCGACGACAAACTGTTGCTTCGCCAGTTCGTTGGCAGCCTGTCAGAAACGGCCTTTGAATGATACTCGGAGCTTCCAAATGACTCCGTGAGAACATTCACAGAGATGGAACTACTGTTAACACAGCGGTTCGCCAGCGCAAGCGAGCACACCCCGATCACGGCATTAATCAATACCAGGGCAAGGGTAGGAGAAACTTGGGTCCAATACGCTATCCGGTAGCGGAACCTTAGTCAAATTGCGAACAACGCATCGAAGAATCTCCTGCCGTAGGCATGTTCATCGGGACCCTTGATCCTCAAATAACCGTGTCCCGGTTCATGACATTCTTCAAGTCGACCACCTTCCAGGCTCTGATCGATAAACTGGCCCAAATGGACCGATGGGCCACGGGCCTTCCTCCTCAAATAAGGAACCTCGGAATAAAAAGGGTAAAGGGAAAGCGGCCTTCGTTTCTAATACTTAACAACAGCCGAGTGACCCAAAACCTTCTGCTCGCAAAAACAATGCGCGCCCATGCCTATCCCTGGAAGAAAGGCTAGGACGCGCTTACTCATTTCCTCACGACAAGACGAGGAGAATGTTCGTGTTGGCAGTGCGTAATAAACTCATCATATTGCCAGACCCATGATGTCCACCGCAACCCTTCGACGTCAACAACCCCAACTACTGCTCCTATCACAAAATGTTGAGCCACCCAATTAAGAATTGCTACGTTTTCAAGAACTAGGTCGAAAACCAGTATCAACAGGGGAAATTCATGCGATCTAAGAATTGGAGGGTAAACCTGCCCCAGAAGCACACTCCCAAAAAGGTGGATGCGCTGGGGGCATCATGCTCGCTCGTGGAAGAAGCTCCATGGGAAGTCATTCTTTCAGCAAAGACTAAAAGAATGCTGAATGATCTATAGGCATGTCCGGTAGTTAGGTGGAAAAGCCCACTTGAACCTGAAATCATCGAAGGGATGCTGAAACTGCACCCCGCACCAAAAATTGTCGACAAAGGGCAAAATCCCCAAGTCGAGCCTTCAAAGTCTTCAAAGAAAAAGAAGAAGACCAAGAAGCCTGTGCAGCCTGCCGAGTATGACGACAAGTGCATAGATATACAAAAGTACATTGACACAATGTAGGAGCACAACCAGAAGGCACGGACACCGGTCACGATTGAAGAGTTCCTCAAGCATATTCTTGAGAATGAAGATAGTGACAACGATGAGGAAAATGACTCATAAGAAGAAACCGAAGACTATAAAGCAAGTTGCCACATGGTCTCCCATTCGTCGTTATATGATGATGAAACTTCCTTGGTGTCAGAAAACAACGCAGAGGAACTGAGGGCATAATTGGAACTAAAATCCCTGGAACTGCCAGAAGACCCGATTGATAGGCTGTTAAACGAAGGCTTTCAAAAAAGCAAAGCTGACCGAGAACGCGAAACAGCCATATACGAAAAGGATAAGCGTCTACGTCAGGATGAAGAAGCTGCGGCAAGGAGGATCCGTAAAGTACTCCAACTAAACTCAAGCATACCTGTGATTGGTCTCAAAAACTATCTATTAACCGCAATCAAGAACGGCGTCGCTTTGCAGCTAGCCGGTGAGTACGGGTCGGTCCACAGGGATATTGTGAATTTTCTAATCGCGCTAACGAGTTAATTCCGATGGGTGTTCGGATTTCTTATTAAATCTAAAAACTAAATCTATCATTTATCTAGGGCAAAGAATTAAATTTAACTAGGGCAAGGAATTAAAGATCTAACTATCTAACTAGGGCAAGGAATTAAAGATCTAACTATCTAACTAGGGTAAGGAATTAAATTTAATCTAGGGCAGAGAATGAAAAATTACCTAGGGCAAGAATTGAAATTGCCTACTTACTTTACAGATGGCTCTCTCCAAACATCAACACAAGACTTGTCAGATCTGAATTTCTGAAATGAAAAGAGGTATCGATGCTCTCCAAAAGAAATCTAAATTTTATTGATAAAAAGAGGCATAGGGAGGCATGAAAAGAATACAATGATTTGGGCTTCTATTTATAAGACATAGAAACCCTAGGTTACAATTGATTCGCACGTCTGCATTTACCAAAATATCCTTAGGAAGACCTAGTCAAAGTAGACTCCAAGCTTTGGTAAAATTTTATGTCTGGAAATTTTGGAACTGATTCTGGGCTTCTTGGGCTTTTTATTTCTTTGGATCTTTATTCAATTTGGCTTCTCTATTTCTTCCAGATCTCCAGTGAACAATTGCAGTGAACTTTTAACCGTTTGCTTTGTAATCTTGGACCTTCCATTGCCTTGTACTTTGCGAATTTTATCTTTGATGTAGGCTTGATCAAGAGTCTTCTGTTTGTTGGTCAAAGTCCACTTTTGCATCGTCTTTTCATCATTTTCATTGTTTTAGATCCAAGAACCTGTAACCTGTAATATGTAGCAGACATGCGTCAAAAGCACCTGTTTATTTATAAAAGGAATAAGAATGGGGAATATAATAATACAATATTATGGTGTGAACAAATACCCCCAAACTTATCTTTTGCTCGTCCTCGAGCAAACTTATTTTTATTCTCGACAAAAACCTAACCTCACTTTCGCAGGGAAACGCAATTGCACTGAGCTCGTGCAACAAGCCGTTAAACTCTAGGTGTCCCTTGTAGGAGGAGTGTTGTCTCCTGAGCATTTTCAGCGGATTACACCCACAAAATCCTATCAAATTGGTTTTTTCAACTTTAAATCTCCAATTAGGTCTTTTAACAAGGAATTCTATTATCTTCGACTCATAAATTATCCACCCATATTCTTCACACTTCCTCATCATTTAACTTAAGATTATATATGTTCTATAGACTTACTTAGATTTCGGCATCTCTTAAGTTTTCCTTCTAGGGTTCCATCTCCACTTAGGAATTTTTATCAACTCTATTAAAGATACAAGTTTTATTCTTCATTCCTCTCTCATATCTAAACTCCAATCACATATCCCCACGTGTGTGTATAAATCACCCCTACACTTGGAAATTCAAATCAAGCAATCATACCTTTGTCCGTTGTCCAAAACTCTTCTTAATTGGTGAATTTTAATTGAATTTTGCTTACACATCCTTCATGCGATAGTTAATACTTCTTGAGGTACCAACGACCGATTACAAAATGCGTTTGCACTTTAAAGCGTACTTCCTAGTCTTGTAACACCTAAGGTTTTTTAGCAGTGACTCCCAAACCAGTTGGTCTAAGGCACTAAGTGATGAAGCACCCTCGCTAAATATTTTTCTATTTTTTTAGCCTTAAGTAATCACAAAAACCAGTGTTCATTTTTTTTCTCTTTATTCACTTTTTTTCTTTTATTTTCATTGTACTAAGGACTTTAGACAAGAGCATTTCAAGGTCTCCTCTACTATTCCAAGTTTCAAGGTGCGTGATTGTGCAATTTGTAGGGTATATATTTTCAGAATTTAGACTTAAGCTAGGAATTATTTTTCAAACTAATACTTTAATAAAAATATCAATACTTTTCCCTTGTTTTAACTTATCCCAAGAATTGAACTCAAAATTTGCCTATATCTAAATAAACTACAAAGGCATATACTTTCCACCGTTAAACTTTAAGGAAGGTTATTTTTAGGGTTTTTAATTTACTAAGTCTAAGATCTAGTTGTTCCTAGCCAGTTAACCTATCTGTCAAACTCAAGTCAAATACGGCCAAAATTGAATACATTAATTTTTATAATTTTTGAAATTTTCAATTTTTTATGGGTTTTAAAATAAGTATGCAAATGCAAAAAATATACACATGAATGCGAAGAAAGAAGACTTACCGAGCATACCCCCAAACTTAAACTTGACAATGTCCTCACTACCATGCTACACTAAGAGGGTCAAAATGCCGGCACTCCCCTGTTTATTTATTTATAATATTTTTTTATATTTTGTAATATTTTGAATTTTTATTTATTTTTTATAGAAAAAGAAAACAAAAAATATATATACATATATACAACAAGGTTCCCCCTAAACTTAAGCTTGGCCTTACACAAGCCAAAGGTTAGCACCAACCATTCAAAAATCTTATCGTGGTAATGGTCGAGTTGGTGAAAGAATGGAGTGGAAAGAAAAGAGATGAAAAGCACACGAGACCGTGTGGATGTAGAAACGGGATACGGTCTCGGTGGGGGACAAGAATGGCGGAAAAGATATAGAAGTGGAGTACGATCTTGAGGGTGTAAATCGAGTGAATAAATTAGCACAATTTATGATGACCGATGTGTTAAAAGCGATTGCGCTAACCCAGCAACCCGTTGAGAAATGGGGTCAAATCCCTCAAGATTCGCAAGAAAACATGGGTACGCCGAACTTGGTATTGGAGATGAAAGCGCAACGGTCTCTTGTACGGTCGGAACAATAGGAAGGACGAAAGGGAGTGAATTAGGGAAAGTCTCATTCTCACCGTAGTAAACTGTCTCGAACTTAAAAGATTCCATCAATGGTTCGAAACTACTGTAAGCAACCGTGTCTGATGATTCAACTAACTCATTTGAAAATTCAAAGGACTCAAACTCGGGCGGTGAGTCATCAACATCGTCCGAAAAAGTGAAACACTCGTAAGTGTTATCGGCTGTGAGAACTGTGTCAGATTCAAAGGAAAAATTTTCAGGCTCACAGTCTTCAAGCGTGATATTAGGCGTGGTCGGAACGATGGAAAGGAGGGAGGGTGATTTAGTTAAAGGTTCAAGTGGATGAATTGGAAAATCCGACACATCAAACAAAAATGGTTCAACCTCAATATTATCCTCAATACTCTCCTCAATACTATCCTCATAATTCTCCTCAATATTTAACCCATCCATGCCATTATCATCAAAATCAAGACGCATATGAAATTCGGGAGAAACATTTAATGATTCGGGATGATGACTTGGATATAAAATTTCAATCAAATCTACTGGTTCATCATCCAAAATATTCCCGGCGTCTATATCCTCAATCAAGTGAAAATCAATTTTTTCTGACACCTCCTCAAAAGCATGGATATTTATCACTTTCGGTTCTAGAGTGGAGGTGTAAAGGTCAAATGGATTAGGTGTGGTTTCCTTCGAAAGGGGTTCTTCACAATTTGGCAAATCAAGTACTACAAAATCACACAACTCGTTTTTATTTTCAACTGGTGAATCATTTGGGACAATTGTTGGAAAACCGGAGTTGTGGGCTTCAATTGAGTAAGGGTAGGTTTGATTTGGAAATCCTCTCACATTCTAACTCTGTCCAACCGCCTCCTTATACATTGAAAATTTTTGAGCTAGCGGGAAACTAGCTACCGGTTCACTAGGTTGTATAAGGGCGGCCATGGACGCTTCCACATTCCTAATCATTTTGTTTGTTGCTAAGATATAAGCCTCCAACGACTGTTCCAAACTAGACATGGGTGGTGAGGGGGTTTCGGTAAAAGATTCGAAATTGTTTGGATATGTGAAACTCCCAAAAGGCTGTGTAGAAACAGTGTCTAGTGAAGATGGGAAAGTCGGGCAGGACTGGTAGGAAGTGGATGGTTGGACAAGAGTAGGGTCAACATGTGGATAAAAAGGTGAATGGACTTGTTGATCCCTAGAACTAGATGTGTGGAGAGGGGTGAAAGATCGGCTACGAGATTGAGCAATATGCTCTGCAATGGACATCGGTTTAGGAGCTACAGCAGGACTTGAAAAAGTGGTATCAACATATGAAGGTGGTAAAGGTTGACTTGGTTGACACAAAGTGGGTTGCAAAGTCGAACTGTTTCTCCTAGACGCTTCTATTTTATCTTTCAAAGAAATTTTGAGCACGGAGGGATCTTCCTTAAATCGACCGAAACAATTGACGTACGAGGCAATGTTAGGTTCGGGATACCAAACTTTGGCAAGAGATTTATGATGTGAGGTACCCATGATAGAAGAAAGAGAAAAGAAAGAAGGTAGGTGGTGCAAGGATTTCTTAGCGGCAAAATTTTGCAAGTTTTTATAAAAGATTTTTCCTTTTTCCTTTTTTTTATTTGTTTGGAACTTTTTGGAAAAAATATTTTCGATAAAGGGCTAAGACACACTTTCGATCAACCAAAAATGCACAATCAGGCCTAGATCTAGGGTCACCTAGGTCAGCTAGACAGCTCCTAACTGTTCCAAAGGGCTAGAAATAGGACCTCAAACCGCCTCTTCACTGCCAATTGCAGCCAGGTAAGTGCCAGGTATGTGGGAAGGAACCACAGTAGTGGGCCTAATTAAAAACCACTAGCCTTGACACACTTGCCTAGACACCGCAAAGTCAGGTTAGGATAAACGGCCGATGCCTATAACTAGTTCTCTGTCCTATTGAGCGCGGCGTCCTTAGGGCTGAGTCTAGTATTTTTTAATTAAGAGTGGTCAATGCAATTGCTTTAAGTGATTTCTGGGGTCCTGGGAAGGGTAATGAAATCCCCAGTTAATCTGAATTGGTCAAAAGCCCCTTAAAGTCCGATTAAAATATGCAAAGCAGTAAATCACTTGCAATCAATTATTTTTTAGCGCGGCGCAAAGAATCCTGCAGAAAATCAATTATTGGAAGGGGGAAGAAGATTTTTAGCGCGAAGAATCCTGCAGAATATTTGACAAAAAGATATATGGGGATTTGCAGACGGGAGAAAGAGGAAACAAACCGACAAAATTTCGCGCACTGATGTCACAAGGGGGCCGCGGAAGGGCGGCGGGAGCGCGCTTAGGCCGCGATTTAGCGGTGGGATAAAGAGATCAGGTCCTGAGAAAATTTGTACTGCTCTGTTGTAGCAATCTCCCACTGTTATGATGTACCGTTTTCTGTTTCGAACTCTGGATTTTTCCAGATCCGTCAATCCTGCAAAGATTCACAAAAGAAACCCTTCAAACAATAAAAGATGATAAAATTTTTATATTTTTGATTTTTTTTCAAATTTTTTTGGTTTTTTAATTTAGATTAACCCCAAATTGCAAAAAGGAAATAACACGCCATCCCCGGCAACGGCGCCATTTGATTGGTCTCAAAAACTATCTATTAACCGCAATCAAGAACGGCGTCGCTTTGCAGCTAGCCGGTGAGTACGGGTCGGTCCACAGGGATATTGTGAATTTCCTAATCGCGCTAACGAGTTAATTCCGATGGGTGTTCGGATTTCTTATTAAACCGAAAAATTAAATCTATCATTTATCTAGGGCAAAGAATTAAATTTAACTAGGGCAAGGAATTAAAGATCTAACTATCTAACTAGGGTAAGGAATTAAAGATCTAACTATCTAACTAGGGCAAGAAATTAAATTTAATCTAGGGCAGAGAATGAAAAATTACCTAGGGCAAGAATTGAAATTACCTACTTCCTTTACAGATGGCTCTCTCCAAACATCAACACAAGACTTGTCAGATCTGAATTTATGAAATGAAAAGAGGCATCGATGCTCCCCAAAAGAAATCTAAATTTTATTGATAAAAAGAGGTATAGGGAGGCATGAAAAGAATACAATGATTTGGGCTTCTATTTATAAGACATAGAAACCCTAGGTTACAATTGATTCGCACGTCTGCATTTACCAAAATATCCTTAGGAAGACCTAGTCAAAGTAGACTCCAAGCTTTGTTAAAATTTTATGTCTGGAAATTTTGGAACTGATTCTGGGCTTCTTGGGCTTTTTATTTCTTTGGATCTTTATTCAATTTGGCTTCTCTATTTCTTCCAGATCTCCAGTGAACAATTGCAGTGGACTTTTAACCGTTTGCTTTGTAATCTTGGACCTTCCATTGCCTTGTACTTTGTGAATTTTATCTTTGATGTAGGCTTGATCAAGAGTCTTCTGTTTGTTGGTCAAAGTCCACTTTTGCATCGTCTTTTCATCGTTTTCATTGTTTTAGATCCAAGAACCTGTAACCTGTAATATGTAGTAGACATGCGTCAAAAGCACCTGTTTATTTATAAAAAGAATATGAATAGGGAATATAATAATACAATATTATGGTGTGAACAACCTGCGACAAATAAGAGCAGGATCAAGGCAGAGAAACGGCCCAAAGCCCTGTCAATGGGAATGAAGCTGACACCTCTCATAGGAAACACTCCCGGGGTTATATGCCTCGACGGAGAGGATTCACATCCAAACTACTGCCTATATCATCGGAGGATTACCCACCCCACCGAGAAATGCAGTGCTTTCAAGAAGTGGTGGTAAGGATGCGTTGCCCATCAACAGCACTTCAAGAAGATGAAGCGAGAAGCTCGTCGACGGAAAAAAGTGCGATAGATGCGTGTGAAAGAATGACTGGCAACTGTCATATGATTGATACCAGTCCGGAAGGGGAAAACCCCCAAGTTCTTACTTTCGGGAGCGATTCTGAAGATGAAATACCTCTCAGCCCTCTCTTCAAAGACTCCACCTCTAAAAAAGAAGAGGAGGAGAAGAACTGTGCGTACATTCAGCTGCGTAACTGTACACTGCCCGAGAAGAACCTCGGGCCTACAAACAAAGGTTTGAGCAAAAGAGACAAAGGAAAAGAAAAAATCTCTGAGGATTGCCCTCGATGATGGAGTTGTCAAAGAACTCACAGCCAGGGACCCGTCTAAGAAAAACAAGGTGGATTACAATGTCCTAGCACATCTAAGGAAAATACCCTCACAATTGAGCATATTGGATGCTCTCCTCCTCTCCGAAGAGGCACGAGATTCTCTAATCAAGGCATTACAAGAGCCCGATCAGTTCCAAGCTTTCCTCGCAGAAGAGAAGATGAAGGATGAGCTGGAAGAGGTTCACACAGCTGACATTACATTCAGCGATGAAGACTTCCTCCTCGGTACGTGCGAACATAATCGCCCGTTATACGTCACTGGATACTGCCACGATATCAAGATAGGGAAAATCCTTATTGACAACGAATCCTCCGTCAACCTTCTCAACGTGAGAATGCTGAAGGAAATTTGCATGAACGTCCAGCACTTGGCCCGAGATAAAATTACCATCTCCGAGTTCGACTCACAGTCGTCATGGATGCTCGGGTCCGTAATACTGACGCTACGCTTCGGGTTGCTAGTCACTAACATCAAATTCCATGTCATTGAAGCCCAGATTTGCTATAACACACTGCTCGGCAGGTCTTGGTTACATGAATACAACGTCATCCCTTTTACACAACATCAGTGTATGAAGTATTTCAAAAATAGCTTGGAATACACAGTTACAGGGGAACTAAATCCGTTCTCCGTAAACGAAGTCCGAAAATACGAAGTTGCAAAGTACTTCCTACCCGACTTCGAAGATACGGAAATGTGTCATATGCCAAAGGATAAAAGAAAATCTGTCGCTACCATCCCGGTCTTTCAGAGCGATACCGAGGATGATGAAGAAATAATTTACTCAAGAAAACCCCAAAACAACAAGCCCGGACCATCTACTCGTATTTCGGTCTTTGGCAGCGAATCTGAGGACGAGGCTAACGCTGTGTTCTCCATCCGCTCGCCAGTGCAAACCCTCGCCGGAGCAGATCAGAGCCTGCAAATCACAAGGGCTCTGCCTTGGCACTACAAGGAACTTGATGCGCTCGATACATACAGCGTACAGGAACTACAGAGTTTCTACGTGCCTCCCAGACGAAGAGGTGAAAAGGCGATCCTCTTCTACCAATCTACGGAGACCGGAGTAGAGAAAGAAGTCTGGCACGGTACCGATTTTGCACTCGATAGGCTTCAAGCAATCCATCTGCTAAGATACTAAGTGGAAGGATTGAAAAGGCTGTTAAGATGCCAAGGAGTACCCCTTGAACAAACTGTTCGGCAAGCCCAATTCTACAAAAAGATTTGGGATATTCCCGGGACTCAGCGAAAGATGCCCAACGGGAAGATGGAGACAACCGGGCTCGGATTAGTTTGGTCCAAGAAACGGGAGCATCTCCACAGTTGCCGCATCATAAACAGCTCAAGTGAAGCGGAGAACGATTTACTAAATAGCCGTGACGTTGAATCGGAGCAAGATCCCGCTCTAAGAACATTAATTCCGTTACATGAAAAAATATTGATGAGCTAATAAAAGAAGCCTTTCAAAAGAGCCGGAATATGCACAGCCGCGAAATGGTCATTTATGAAAAGGCCAGGGCGCAGCGTCTCAGTCAGCAGTCTGCGAAAAAAGAAGACTACAATGCCCTTCATCCCCAGCCCACTGTACGTTCTCACGATAAGAGAAAATCCCTAAATAGAGGCAAGAACAAGGCGAAGAACGCAAGCCACGTTCAAAAACGACAAAGTGGATCCAAGACGCCATGCAATCGAGAAAAACTCGGTTGAAACCCATCCTTTATGAAGAAGATGGGTCAGGAATACTCTTTCCCCCAGGACAGGATGAGGAAAATATTCAACCTTGTTATGAAACACCGAATGACGACACTCCCGGAGTCTCGGCACCCCGAGCAAATAAACGAGGTCCATCACCCAGATTATTGCTCCTACCACCGAGCAATAAGTCTTCCCCTTGAAGACTGGGTAGAAGACCGGTATCAACAAGGCAGGTTCGCTTTATCCGACTGCTGGAAGGTAACCCCACCGCAAAAGCATGAGCTAAAGAGGACCTATACCGTGAGGATAGGGCCATCTCAACATCAAGAATGGAAGCGAACTCATACCTGCCATGTGATAACAATCTCAAAAGAGAGAGGGCACGAGATTATGGATGACCTCTACAGGTGCTTCGCAAATAAAGATGAGGACGAGGTGATCTTAGAGTTTCCACCAACACCAAAAGAGCTGGAAGATGGGATACACAATACGGCGGATATCCTAAGAAAAATTGACTTAGGGTCGGAAAATGGTCCGATGCCAACTTTCGTCAGTAAGCTGCTATCTAAAGAACAGGTGGCCACGTTAAAAGACGTGCTCATGCAATATAAAGACTGCTTCGCATGGAAATATTCCGAGATGCCGGGTCTACATAAAAAAGTAGCGATACATAAACTGGCTATATCATCGGACATCAAGCCAGTCAAATAGGCGCCGAGAAGGATGCGACTTAAACTCAAGATGCGTATCAACGCTGAACTCAAGAAATTAATCGATTCCGGCTTCATCCAAGAAGTTCCATATCCTGACTGGATCGTTAACATCATTCCAGTGATGAAGAAAAATAGGAAAGTTCGCATTTACGTAGACTTTCGGAACCTCAATAAAGCTTGCCCAAAGGATGACTTCTTAGTACCTGTTACCGAGCTGATGATCGATAACACATCTACCCATGAGGTCTTCTCCTTCATGGATGGATCTTCAGGATACAACCAAATAAAAATGCATCCTAAAGACCAAAAACATACCGCCTTCCGAACTCCGCTGGGCATATTCTGTTATAAGGTGATGCCTTTCGGTTTAAAGAACGCTGGCGCTACCTACCAGAGGGCCATGACGAAGATCTTCGATAACCTCATCCATGAGATTGTCGAATGCTATATTGACGACCTTGTGGTGAAAAGAAAATTATACAAGGAACATTGGGAACATCTAAACATAGTGTTCGAACGTCTTCGGAAGCACAATTTAAAGATGAATTCTGTAAAATGCGCGTTTGGAGTCTCCTCAGGCAAATTCCTGGAATTCATCATACGGTATCGGGGTATTGAAATCGATCCCTTAAAGATCAAGACGATTATGGAAATGCCCGCGCCAAGAACTCTCAAACAGCTGCGATCTCTTCAAGGAAAGCTCGCGTATATCCGGTGGTTCATAACCAACCTCTCCTGAAAATACCGTCCCTACAGTCATTTGATGAAGAAGGGGACCCAGTTCGTCTGGGATCATAAGTGCCAAAATGCACTTGGCGAAATCAAGCAATACCTACAAAATCCACCGGTTTTGACCGCTCTGGTTAAGGGAAAACCCCTTATCCT
Organism: Agapanthus africanus; assembly: GCA_030015575.1. Classification (NCBI taxonomy): domain Eukaryota; kingdom Viridiplantae; phylum Streptophyta; class Magnoliopsida; order Asparagales; family Amaryllidaceae; genus Agapanthus; species Agapanthus africanus. The sequence goes on along the minus strand of JASDDO010000018.1, from coordinate 463,992,939 downwards.
ATATACAGCAGCCCTTGAGGGTTCTCTGGACACGCTGTAGGCACAGGAGAACGATCAAGGAAAGGAGAGGGCTCTATACTATTTGAGTTGAGTTCTCCTGGTGGCAGAAAACAACTACTCCCCCATCGAAAAGCATTGCCTGGCACTGATCTTCGCGATAACAAAGCTCAGACATTACGCCTTGGCACATGAGGTCCATCTCATATCAAAGGTAGATCCTCTCAAATATCTGATGTCAAGGGCCATACTAATAGGAAGGCTTGACAAATGGGCCCTCCTCCTGATGGAGTTTTCGATAATGTATCGACCTCTCAAAGCAGTGAAAGGCCAGGACATCGCTAACTTTCTCGCCGAGCATCCGATACCAGCCGAATCCCCTTTAAATTGCGAATTGCCAGATGAACATGCGTTTGACACAATCGAAGGAGAGAAGGAAGAAAATGATTCCCAATGGGAACTCTACTTTGACGAGCATCTTCCATGAAGAGGCGAAAACAAAACACTCCCATAATCAAAGCCGGGGTGAGCCTTATCTTCGTGACTCCGCAAGGAGGGATATTGCATTACGCCCTCTCCTTAACGGAGCCAAGGACTAATAACGAAGCCGAATATGAAGCTTTGATAGCTGGTCTCGAGATCGCTGTCGATATGGGAATCAAAGACCTCCTCATATATGGAGACTTCCAGCTGATCGTTAGCCAAGTAAATGGCGACTATCAGACATGCAAGCTAGAGCTGATAAAGTATGGTGAAAGAGTGCAGCAACCACTGACACAAATCCCCTCCTATATCCTGGAGAGTATAATGCGTGCGGAAAACAGCAAGGCGGATGCATTGGTCAAATTGGTTAAAGAATTGGCCGACGAAGACCTCGATGACGTAAGGATCATTGTGCAAAGCCGTAGGGTTCTAGCGCCAACAGAAATATGTTCGGAGGACTTAACAGAGCTATCCGAAGAAAAAGGAACGACCGAACAAGTAGCCCTTCAAATAGAAGTCAAAGAAAAGGTCAAGGATTGGAGGGAAGTCTTCGTAGACTACTTCAAATCCCGACGAACACCCGAAAATGCGTCATCTAGACATCAGCTCATGAAACGAGCCTCGTCTTTCGCCTTCATCAACGATACTCTATATAAGAGATCATTCAACTGTCTATGGCTAAGATGCCTGGGACCAGAAGAAGCGAAGAGAGTCGTCCAAGAAACTCATGACAGACTCTGCAGTTATCATCAAGCCGGGTCAAAGATGAAGCTGAAGATAAAGAGAATGGGTTACTTCTGGACCACGATGATTCAGGACTACCTCGAATATGCGAAGCAGTGTCATTCGTGCCAAATTCACGGGGACTTTATCCACCAACATCCAAATCCGCTACACCCAACAGTGGCTAGCTGGCCGTTCAAAATATGGGGAACCGATATAATTGGCCTCATTGAACCAGTATCGTCCAAAGGACATCGGTTCATTCTGGCAATGACCGACTACTTTTCTAAGTGGGCAGAAGTAGTACCACTGAGGGAGGTGAAGACGGAGAATATCCTTCATTTCTTCAAGACACATGTCATCTACCGGTTCAGCATTCCGCGACGAATTATCTCGGATAATGGGCCAGCTTATAGAAGCCATAAAATCAGCCACTTCGCACAGCAGCATAAAATAGACTGGAGATACTCTTCCGTCTATAACCCTCATGCTAACGGTCTAGCTGAAGCCTTCAACAAGACATTGACAAAGACTATAAAGAAAACAGTGTCCAGAAACAAAAGAGAGTGGCATGAAAGGCTGCATGAAACTCTCTGGGTGTACCGAACAACGTTCAAAACGGCCACGAATACAACACCATACGCGTTGGTATTCGGCAAGGAAGTAGTGCTTCCCTTGGAAATAGAACTCCCTTCTCTACGAGTAGCGGTTCGATACGAGCCGACAGATGAAAAAAACGCTCATCTTCGGCTTGAGGAGCTCGATGCCCTCGACGAAACTCGCCTTAAAGCACAGCAAAACCTGGAGGCTTATAAGGTAAGGATGACACGGTCATACGAAAGACTGACCAGGCCGAGAAAATTCTGCCAAGGCGAGCTCATGCTAGTCGTCAAAAGACCAATAATCCCCAATCGTGCAAAACGGGGGAAGTTCGAGCCGAACTCGGAAGGCCCGTACATCATAGACAAAGTCTACTAAGGTAGAGCCTATCTGCTCATGGATGTGCATGGCGAAAGACTCTTCCGGCTAATAAACGGCCAATTCCTCAAAAAATATTGCGCCTAACGAGCCACGACCTAGGTCAATGATAGATGACGACGCTTGTGTTCGCTCGCTATCTTCCTGAGTCGGAACCCTAAAAGTAGTATCCAAAAGATCTGTCGCCTCAAACATGGAGACATCGGACCGAGATGTCCCTAAACTAACAACGTACCGAGAAGTCCTTAAATTAATTATCCGCCTAAAAAATAGCGATATCGGACCAAGAAGTCCTTACACTCATAATTCGCCTTAAACATAGCAGTATCGGACCGAAAAGTCCCTAAACTAGAAATTCCACCACAAACATGGCGATAGAGGACCGAGATGTCCCTAAACTAAAATTTCACCTCAAACATGGCGATATAGGACCAAAACGGACCAAAACTAGTGCATCGCCCCAAATACGGCAATGCGCTCCCTTGAGATCTATATTGCAATCGAAGTCTCAAAAGCAAAGGTTGCAACTCAACTCCCACTGGCTGCACAACTATTCCAGCAATGAAGCCACCCCTAAGTCCTACTGACAAATTGATGGACATCTGCGACGAAGCTACTTTCGAGAGTTTCGCAAAAAAAAAGACAATATGTCTACAAGCAAAATTGGCACGGATGAAAGCCCGAAAGGGCATCGTGAGTAAAAACAGCAGGACTGCTGGCGATTTTGTGAAAACCCGAATAAGGCGCAAACTCGTAAAATAAAAAAAATTCATATGCACTTGCAAGGTCTTCACGACCTTGTGGAGAAAAAATACCTGTGTGAGATCCTTACGACTCACAGAGGAGAAACACACTTAGGGGTTCTCATGATTCTTAAGGAGAAATTACACTTATGGGATCCTTACAACTCGTAAGGAGAACTCCCCTTATGAGACCCTCACGGCTCATAAGATTCAAAAGCCTTAAGCTGCAGGGATCTGAACCCGTTCTTAAGCCGTTATATCCCCGTTGCCCTACAGACAGCCCAATATTGACCCTTGTATACAATCCACGGGCATAAATAAATATTCTCATACCAAGTTCCACCAATGACAAGAAATGTCCTCATATGGTGAACGACACTTGTAAGTCCTCTCGATTTATAAGGAGAAAACACTCTTATAAGATCCTTATGACTTACAAGAGAAAACACACTTAAGAGTTCTCACAATTTTTAAGGAGAAAATACACCAATGAGATCCTCACGACTCGTAGGGAGAAAAACCTTTATGAGATCCTTACGGCTCATAAAGTTAAAAAGTCTTAATCAATAGGATCCTAACCCTATTTGCTAAGCCATCTTTGTTCAAATCGGCAAAGGCAAATGATGAGTCGATCCTAGCAATATCCCAGTTGCAGCAGTGCTGATGCCTAAAAAGGTGTCGAACTTCAAGTCCTTTCACGGCAAATGATGATTCACTCATGGTAATATTCCAGTCGCAGCGATACTGATGCCAAAATTGGTATCAGGACCCAAGTCCCTGATTCGCAATAAAAGCCAGCGAGCAATATATATATATATATATATATATATATATATATATATAATAGCCGAAATGATGGGGCAACTCGTAATAAAAAATCAACGAGCAAAAAAATATATGCATATGAAGCAACCGCAATGTTTGGGCAGCTTGCATTAAAAAACAGCAAGTAAAAATAAAAAAAATACATAGCCGAAATGATTGGGCACCGCGAAAAATAGCTGAAATGAATGGGCAATTGCGACTTTCGTGACATAAAAGCAGAAAATATAGAGCATCGCGGAAGGAAATAAGAAAAAAAATATGAAAATGAAAGTTTTCTGCCCTGCAGGTGAGTCCACACCGACCCCTGTTTACAATCCATGGTCACAAACGAAAAGGGAACCATATTTTTCCATTAGGCTCCGTCAAAGGGAGAGACAGATCTCGACGGCAATATCTATAGCCTAGAGATTAGCTCGACGTTCTTCTCAGTCCAACAGGGTGTAGACATGGTGTCAACAAAAGACCCAAGGGTCAAAACAAAAAAAAAGGAGTGACGGCAAAATCCTAACTCCAAGTCTTGACAGTTTATATACAACATAGAAAATATCCCGGCGTTCCTTCTCATTCCGACAGGATGCAGATGCGACGTCAACAAAGGCTCCAAGAAGCCAAATAAAAAAGTAGTGACGGCAAAATCCCAACTCTAGCTCGATGTTCCTTCCCAGTGGAGACGCAGCGTCAACAAAGACCCAAGGATTGAAGCAAAAATAGAGCCATGGCAAAATCCTAGCTGTAAGTCTTGACGGTTCATACATAACCTAGAGAAAATCCCAGCGTTCCCCCTCATTTCAGCAGGAAACGGATGCAAGTATCAAATGAAATTGGAGCAATGGCACCTAGCTCCTGATCTCGATTGCAATACATACAGCATAGAGATCACACAGATGTCTACCCTATTTCAGCAAAGAATCGGCGTGACATCATCAAAACAAAGAATGAAGCGACGGTATAATCCTAGTTTCGGGTCTCGATGACAACTCATATAAAGCCTAAAAGACTATTGGAGATCATCCCACACTAGTGCGGAGTGGTTATGACTCATCGGGGCTCCAAATTAAGCCTAATCTCAAGTAAAAAGCATCATGGAAAATTCCCAACGCTTGCTCTTCCGACGGTAATATGACCTAAGGAGATTACTTGAAGATGTCTTGTTCAGCCCCCGAAGGGATTAGAGACACGACAATCGCGGGACTATTTGAACGACAACTTAAAGACTGCATATTGAGGAATACATCAGCCAATGCGACGGTACCACAGACTAAAACCCTAGTACCACAAAACCTAGCAGACCTCCGTCGTAAAGAATGGGGGTTATCTATATACAACGTTAGGACAAATTTGCCTATAAAACCAAGGGAGGCAAACCAAATAAACTCCGAAATGAGTACATAAACTAGAGACTCCGAAGCGAGTGAATAAATTATAAACTCTGAAATGAGTGCATACACTAGAGACTCTGAAACGAGTGAATAAACTACAGACTCCGAAATGATTACATAAACTACAGACTCCGAAACGAGTACATAAACTAAAAAATCCGAAATGAGTACATAAACTACTTTACGCCAAGTCAAGACATCAAAGGATAAAGAGGTGTAAGCATGAAATAAAATATATTTTTTATTCATAAATCAAAATGAATAAAAGATGCAAAAAAAAAGAAGAAAATATACAGCGACAAAAATTCTAAGACGGCGGGTGATTCAATAGACCAGCTAAATCATCACTCTTCCACCGGACCTCCATCTCAAGCTCTAGCAATGCCGCAAGCTGAGCCCCTGCCTGTGTCTGTTGTTTTTGGTATGAGGAAAATCGATGCTCAAGCTCTCTCTCGGCAGTCTTGTGGGTCTCAACCATCTCGCGTGTAAAAATGATGGCTTTATCAAGAGCCATCACTTCCGTAATGGCCTCTTGAAGAACCCGTCACATTTCATAGGCCCGAGTAGTCTTGGTGGTGAGCTGGGCTCAAAATTCCCCCAAAGCCTTCGAAGCCAACTCTTTTGCTGAAAACTTTCGGTTGAGCCTTTTTTCATAAGACTGAAGATTAGCCGCACACCGATCAATCCATCCGCACAAGCTGGCCTTTACGGATAAGATATCAGAGGGAAGGCGTACGCATTTGACTCCATGAAGGGAAGCCTCCACGTGATGTCAATACTCGACCCAAGTACGCACCAGCGCTTCGTCATAGTAGGTGGCAACAACGGACAAAGAAATATTAGCTTCGACAGCAAATTATTCAGCCGTGACGGAAGTGCCAGCACGAACATCTTCAATAAGAGTCGCCAATGAATGAATGCTCTGTTTTTCCATCCTCTCAGACACGCATTTGGTGTAAGGGCCCGGCGGCAAGCAAATCCGGGACTCTAATGGGGTCAGGGTTGGCAAAACTGTGAAAATACATGTATGGTTAGTCGCCTTTCCGGACAAGAAATAAGTAAAAGAATGCCAGGGCTAAAGCGTCACTTACCCACGACCACAGAAGGCAGATCTGAGAGGTCCCAGGCCCATTGAAAAATTCAATTTCGTCCTCAGTCTCTAGAACTGTGGTTTAAAATAAAGGGCACATCAGCATTATTATGAAAATATAATACAGAAAGGCAAAGGAATACCAACCTTGGCCAGAGGAAAGGACGATGCTCTGAGGGGTATCGCGTGCGGGGCCGCTATATTAAGAAAACGCTGGAAGGTTTCTTCCGGAGAAAGATCTACAATAGAAAACGCCAACTCTCGCAATTCTGAGAGAAAGAAAGGGTCAGATATATGGAAGGGCTGTTAAATAAAAAATATATATGTGTATATAAGATTACCTTCGATACTTCGTTCATTATGAACTGGAGGGATAACAGCTTCAGTAATCTCCTCTATACCATCAGGTGCGTCACTGGAAATATTTACAGAATCTATGGCCAGTTTGGCAATCTCTGCTGGAGGAATAAAGGCCATCGCCGAAGGCTCCAAGGTGCGATCTCGGCTTGAAACGGCGCCCGCTGCAGATGGCCCTACAAAGGAAAAATGTGTAAAGACGATACGATATGAAAGTAACATAAATTATTTGCTGAAAAAGACGTAAAAATATACATACCGATACTCCACGGAGCCTGAAGGATGGTCTTTTTGAGCCGCTGCTCTTTTCTGTTTAGTCGCGCTCGTCGGGCTTCAATCGAAGATAAATCCCTACCCGCCTTCAAAGCAGCCTCATCTTCAGAAGCGGCCGATACCGGCTATTTGAGGGCTCGTTATTCTTCCAACGTCAAAGGAATTACTGGTAACATAGCCGGAGCCGGGTCGACATCACGAAATTCAACAGGAGGAAAACATCTCTTCTTGGGGCACACGTTTTTGTCTTCATCCTGTGAACGCTTCAAAGACTCGGCCAACTTAGCGGCATCCTCGGCAGATATGCCAGGAAAGAGAAGACCATTGTTCGGTTCATGAGAAGATATAGGCTCATCCTGAATAAAAGGCTCAGACTCAAGCAAAGCCTCGAGTAAACAGGCGGCCGATTTCTTTCTCTTTTTAGGGCCCGAGCTAGCACTAGTGGAGGAACGCTTCCTCCCCTTCGACACTTTTGCGCGGCGCTGCCTAATCTTGCCTTCGGTATCTACCTTTTGTGACGCCACTGCTGGTACTTTATCAGGAGTCTCTGCACTGGCTTTCGTGCGAACCGGCATACCAGCAGTACCGATGAATGATTCTGCTCGAGCGGCTTTAGGAATGAGCACTGAACCACTATCCCTCAGAGGAGGGCGAACAACCGACCATGACCGCAACGGGGCGCTGATGACTTGAGCTGGAGTGGAAGCTTTACACTTGAAGAGCACCTGTCTCTCCTCTGCGATGATGGGACTAACCCGGTGGCGATACCAGCCCTTGAAAGGTCCCACGGGCCTTGGAAGGTAGTCGGGCTCGGAGATCATGAAGAGGGAACCGGTATTTAACCGCATGAAATGATGGATAACGTCGCGGGCGGCCTCCAACGAGAGAGTAGGCTCAACTAAGATGGCTTCGAGGGGAACGTCCTGGTTGTAACCTAGCTGCTGGGAGAAGCGATGTGGATTGTACCGCATGAAGAGAGCAGTGTCATTTAGGCGGAACACTAAGAACCCCGGCCTGATTGAATATAAATGCATGATCTCTTTGTGTTTTAAAGTCGGAGCCCCATTCTTCGACAAATCGAATAACTGTTGAACGGGCCCCGCTGGCGCATAAAGGACTCGATCATTGAAAACCATCCCGCTTTCGTTTGAATACGGATTAAGCAATAGCACATATCCTCTAACTGATTAGGATCAGGAGCAGAAGCATCGACCAACTTCATGACTCACGGGAAGGTGTATGACTTGTAGAAATTAGGCCGCGGGTGAGAAGCGAACGCGCCAAACACATGCATCTCGATCCACGACGTGAAGTAGTGGAGGGAGAAATTCACGGTATCTGCACCTGGGTTTGAAGTGTTGGCGGCAGTACTTAAACCATGGTATAGGTGTGATAACCCTGCAACGCCAACGGCCAATCGCGCACTTTCGGCTATGCGATGGGCAGGATAGAAGATGGAGGTTCTCATAAAACGGCGGTGTATCAGCATGGCAAACCAGCTAAGTCAGAGAATGATGAAGCGGACAAAGAATGTTTCTTCTTCTATTCCAGGAGCAGCGATTGCATCAAAGGTCACGGCCGACGAATTTGGAATGTAAAATTGCGGTAGGTCTTCTTTCTTGGCCGGCAATTTCTCTAAGCCGAATCCAAAGGGATCCTCGATCTTTGTGAATTTTGGAGCTTTCTTGGATAGAGAATCTTTACGAAAAAGAAAGCAATGAAAGCGTCAAAAGTGACACCTTGCCCTTCCGATGCCATGAATAGTCTCTCAAAAATACCCAAGGCCTTGAATAAACTCGGATGCTTATGCTTAACAGCATTCTCGGTCGTCAAGCCTTCAAGCATAGCTGGTACTGTAGCAAATATTTACTCATCAGGGAGTAATAGTTCTTCATAGCGCTCTCTCCTAATCGGCAGGCCTGAAATTTCTCGGAACTCCTCCAGCGAAATAGAGGCTTCACGGTCCCTTAGCAGAAACGTATTCGTTGGAAGATTCCACTGGTTCAAAAAGGCATTGACCCAAGTAGAACAGTGACGCGTACACCGCTTGATATAGCCCAAACGTGAGCGTTGGGAGGAGAGAATGTACCGAGCCCAGGGAAGGTAGACCACCGGATGGCACGAGGTAACACATATCTTATAGACCTGCCCCCAGGGTCGATCTTCACCCTGACATATTCGGTGTCCCAAAATATCGATAGCCATCAGGGGTTGATTGGGTATCCCTATCGTTGATGGCTCAAGCCGTCCCTCGGGAGTCCAATTGACCGCCTCCACTGCATAAGCAGGACGCGGACGCTCTATAAATGACATTGAACGGATAGGTTCTGTCGGTACTTCACATGTAAAACTACGGCAGCCCCTGATAATGCGACTGTACCAAACTCCCTTTAGGAGAAGGCTCTTCTTATCCTTATCATGTTCCTTATCATTGCCATAACTTCCTCATCTGATCCGATGGCGACTGTGGGAAAGTAACCTCCGAGCGTGTGTAAGGGAAGTAGAGAAGTGAGGCCATTATACCTATAAAAAAGGTGGGAAACCCATTAATAAAAAGCGTGAGTTTGTTTCATAGGACTACTGACTATAAAGCCAGTAGGCCCCCACAAAATCAAAATGGCGGCTCATCAATGATGAGGCAAGATAATCATTGTGAGAATCCACAAGGATTCTTATTAAATAAACAGTGGAGTTTAAAAAACTCTTGACGTCCTCGAAAAGCGACTTCTGTTAAGAATAGATGATTGATCGTTTTTGACGTGTGTGTTGAAAAGTGTTATCACAATCAAAGAATTTATAACCGCAATCAATAAAGGTGTCGATGTAGTTCGTTAATGAGTACGGGTCGTCCACTGAGATTCGTGTATTTATTCGTTCTTGTTTTAGTTGAGTCAAAAGAAAATAGTAAAGAAAATTCAAGAAAATGAATCAAGATTTATGAGATGAAATATTTTCAAGAAAAATCAAGAAAGAGTTTAAGATTTAGTAATCAAGAAAGTGTCCAATATCAATTTTAGTTATCAAGAAAATTGAAGAATAGCTTGTAGGATTCGATAGGAATTAATAGCAATGATGAATACTAAAAATGACTTATCTTATCTATTGATGAATTATAGCTAGAATGCTGGCGATGAATGAAGATTAGGGATCTTTTGAAGAAACTAGGGTTTCTCCTTCACTATCCCTTGTCTTTTCATTGATCACCATTTAAATCTAGCCTTTAGTAAAGAGAATCATCAATCATTTAATCCAAAATAGCAACGAAATTATCAAGAACGGTGATCTCATTCCAAATTTGGTCATTGAAAATTCTTTTTCCTAAATTTCATCATTCACATAAGACTTAAGTCGAGTTTAGGATTTCATCACCATTTGATCTACCGAATTCCTTCGAATCCTTTACAAGCGGAGATTTCACTCATGCATCATGAAAACAAAAGAATCAAGAATTAGAAATTTCATAATGCGAAAATGTAAAGAAAACGAGAATTAACAATTGAATCACCTTTATTAATCAACTATTAATTACACATTCCTTCAATCCGAGGTTACAAGAATTACTCTCGATCGCTCCCTTGAAGAGGTAACTATTCCGTCGAATTTCGTTTTGCTCGATCTCCGTGAGACTTAGACCTGTCGAGGATCTCGCGCTCTTGATAATGATCGGCTTCGCGTAAAGGATCTTGAATGTCTTCGCTTGATGTTGTTCTCAATGATTCTTGATTTGGATCTTGATTAGGAATTGTATTGGATTTGGTTTTGGTTTGTGTGCAAGAAATTGACTACCATCAAAGTCTCGAAAGACCGATTACAGAAATGCGTCCTGTTGTCGCTAATGATAGTGCGAGGGTGTCCAAATCGCGAAAATATATTTTCTTTAAGGACCTTAATGACAACCTTGTTATCATTAGTGCGACAAGGAATAGCTTTTACCCATTTCGAGATGTAATCAACCGCTAATAAGATATATAGATTCCCAAAAGAGTTGGGAAAAGGACCCATAAAATCAATACCCCAAATATCGAAAATTTCAACAACCAAGATCGGTTGAAGAGGCAACCCATTTCTTTTAGAAATCCGACCCGTGTGTTGACATTATGGACAGGTTTTGCAATGATCATATGCATCTTTAAATAAAGTAGGCCAATAAAAACCACATTGCAAAACCTTCTCCGCCGTCTTACATGGACCAAAGTGACCTCCACATGCCTGATCTTGACAGAAAGACAAAACACTCTTGAATTCATCATTGGGGACAGATCTGCGAATGATTTGGTCAGGACAATACTTAAACAAATAAGATTCATCCCAGTAAAAATGCTTTACTCGGGATAGAAATCGATAATTGTCCTGTTTAGACCATTCACTAGGAATAAGTCCCGTTGCAAGATAATTCACAATATCCACGAATCAAGGTTCGCTGGATATGGTCAAGAGCTGTTCGTCCGGAAAAGTGTCGTTAATTGGCAAGGTCATAGTTGGTGAAGAGATGCGCGAAAGATGGTCGGCTACTACGCTTTCACATCCTTTCTTATCTCGAATGACAAGATCAAATTCTTGTAATAATAGGATCCAACGTATTAACCTGCCCTTAGCATCCTTCTTTGATAAAAGTTGTTTTAAGGCGGAGTGATCAGTGTAAACCACAATCGGTGAGGCAATCAAGTAAGGCCTGAATTTTTCTAATGCAAATACAACTGCTAAGAGTTCTTTCTTGGTAGTTGTATAATTAATTTGGGCATCATTCAGGGTCTTACTTGCATAATAAATCACATGTGGCATCTTATCAATGTGCTGTCCTAAGACTGCACTAAAAGCAAAATCTGATGCATCACACATTAGCTCAAATGGGTGGTTCCAATCAGGAGATGATAGAACGGGGGCTGTAGTGAGAGAATTTTTAAGCGCGTCAAATACAGCCTCATAATCTGAATCAAAGTGAAATTTTGTTTCTTGGCCAAGAGAAGAGTTAAGGGTCTAGCAATTTTGCTAAAATCCTGAATGAATCTCCTATAAAATCCTGCATGACCAAGGAAAGATCGTATATCTTTGACGCATTTGGGATGAGGAAGGTTATGAATGATATCTATCTTAGCTCTGTCGACCTCAATTCCTTTCCGTGAAATGACATGTCCAAGCACAATACCCTCTTGGACCATGAAATGGCATTTTTCCCAATTCGAAGTTAAGTTCTTATCTTTACAACGAGTAAGAACTGCGTCAAGATGAGATAGGCAATCATCAACAGAGTCCCCGAATATCGAGAAATCGTCCATGAAAATCTCCAGAAAATTCTCAACAATGTCCGAGAATATCCCCATCATACACCGCTGAAATGTAGCAGGAGCATTGCATAACCCAAAGGGCATGCGTCTATAAGCAAAAGTACCGAAAGGACAAGTAAATGTAGTTTTATCTTGATCCTTTTCGCAATAGGGACCTGGTTATAGCCAGAGTATCCATCCATGAAACAATAATATTCATGTCCAGCTAATCGTTCTAACATCTGGTCAATAAAAGGTAGAGGGAAGTGGTCTTTCCTCGTTGCGGCATTGAGTTTTCTGTAATCAATACATACATGCCACCCCGTTTGAGTGCGTGTCTGGATCAACTCATTAGCCTCATTAGATATGACCGTGATGCCAGATTTCTTAGGGACTACATGAATAGGACTTGCCCATTGGCTATCAGAAATTAGGTAAATGATACCACTATCAAGGTATTTGACGATTTCTTTCTTTACCGCCTCCTTCATGATGGGATTTCACCGTCTTTTTGGTTCTCGGGCTGGCTTGGCTTCATCCATCAAATGTATATGATTTTCAACAATCAAGGGACTAATCCCTTTGATGTCAGCCATTGTCCAACCGAAAGCTTGCCTATTAGATCTCAGGACCATCAAAAGAGCGTTCTCTTGCTCTAAGACTAGAGAAGCGGATATGATCACGGGCAAAGACTCATTCTCACCTAAATATGCATATTTAAGGCGAGAAGGTAACAATTTGAGATCTAATGTCGGCGGAGAAATAATCGAAGGTGGGTAAGTGAATGACATTCGGATTCTCGAAGAAGTTCATAGCCTGCAAAGGATACAAACTCGGAAGGTGTGTCTGACTTTTGTGATGAGTCAGAAGGTTCAGACTCAGGGTAGGACTCGTCAAAAGTGTCTTCACTATGATGTGCAAGATCAAACAATGATGTGCTAATGTCGTCGAGATCATCAAAGCAAAGTTCATCAACCTTGCAGCTTTCGGGAGCTATCTCGTGGACATAACAGACATCAAGAATATGAGCAGAGGGTTCAGATGGCTGACTTCCAATCTTGTAAATGTTAAGCTCAATTGTCATTTTCCCAAAGGATAGGTTCATGGAACCATTTCGACAATTAATGATAGTATTGGAAGTGGATAGAAATGGTCGACTAAGAATCACCGGAATTTGGTTCCGTGGGTTTTCTACAAGTTGTGTATCCAAAACAATAAAGTCCACAAGGAATATAAATTCCCCAACTTTTATCAACACATCCTCAAGCTCACCCCGAGGTTTGCTGATGGATCGGTCTGCCTTTTGGAGAGTACAATGAGCGGGTTTCAACTCTCCATTCTCTAACTGCTCGTAGACAGAGTATGGAAGCAGGTTAACACTAGCGCCAAGGTCAAGTAGAGCACGGTTGATATTTTTACCCCCAATAGAAATAGAGATTGTAGGGCATCCAGGGTCCTTACGTTTCTTTGGTAATTGTGGGGTAAAAGCTGTACTAATATTATTCGTCATGAAAACCTTTTTAGGCATTTGAGTCTTCCTCTTCCTAGTGCACAAGTCCTTAAGGATTTTCGCCTAAGCAGGAACTTGTTATATAGCATATAGGAGAAGGATATTGATGTTAACCTGTTTAAACAGTTCCATAATCTTCTCCATATGTGGACTTGGTTTGTTTCCCCTTAACTTATTCGGATAAGGAGCTTTAGCAATAAGAGCTGGGTCCAACACTGGAGAAGGTCGTGTGGATGGAACGGATCCCAGAATTGGAGTGGGGATCGTCTTTGGTTGACTAGAAGAAGTGGGTTGAGGGTTCGAGCCTTGGGGAAAATGGAGAATAGGCTCGGAAGAAGTTGAACTAGGGTCAGAAGTGGAAGTGGAAGTGGAAGCGGAAGCCGGGGTGTCATTGATTATTTCATCATTATCAATCTGTTCACCGACTTGATTATTTAGCACTCTTCCGGATCTCAACGTTGTAATGTCACTCACATTGTAGTGTTGTGAATGCCCAGGATTCGATAGGGGTTGAGATGGAAGTTTCCCTTTCTCTCTAGCACTCATTTCAGCATTTAATCGTGCAATTTGTGCTTCTATCGATTTAATACTCTCACCGTGGGAGGCGGAGTTTTTCTATATACCATCGATAGAAGACCTTATATCAGCCGACACTTGGATGGAATGTTTCATGAACAAATCCAAGGTTCGTTCAAGTGAAGAGGAATTATCGGTACCGGCCGATTGCAAAGAATTATTGTACGGTGCAGAAGTGTTGGCCGGATTTTGAAAATTTTGTGGTTGAAAGGGGTGGTGACTCAGTTGTAGTGGTTGCGGTTGTTGTGGAGGGACCCTTTGAAAGTTATTTTGGTTTGGAACCGAATTTTGAGTTTGGTGTTGGTTCCAAGCAAAATTAGGGCGATTCCTCCAACCCTGATTATAAGTGGAAGAATAAGGATCGTTTATAGGTCGTTGCTGAAAAGCAGCATTGATGTGTTCTTGACCTTGAAACGGAGAATTCAAAGGACATTCTTCCGTCAAATGTGATGGATCGGAACAGCATCCACACATTGTTTTAAAGAGTGCGACCTGGTTTAGGGAGGCTAATAAAAATTTGTGTTCCATAGCTTCAAGTTTCTTTTGCATTGCTTCCATTTTAGCTTTGACTGCTATGGAAATATCAAGTTGATGGATACCACCCCTAGATGATGGTTGACTAACACTCTCCTATTGCAAAGTTTTTTCAGCAAAATCTTCTAAAAATTTCCAAGCTTCACCATCGTCTTTAGACATGAAATTGCCTTGACACATGGATTCAAGCATCTGCTTTATTGTTGGATTAATACCCTCATATATGATTCGACAGAGATCCCATCTATGGATTCCATAATGAGGACATTGGACAGGAAGATCCTTGAATCGTTCAAAACACTTCCAAAATTGTTCATTGGGAAGCTGGGTAAATTGATTGATTTCGCTACAGACACGGGCGGTCTTAATATTGGGATAAAATTTCTTGAGGAATGCTATGACGAATTCATCCCAGTTTGAAATAGAGTGTGCAGCTGTGTTATAAAGCCATTTTAGGTTAAATCGCACAAAGTGAACGGGAGAAGACGTAAACGCATAGCATCCACAGAAAGTTGTGAAGTGCCCATCATAGCACATACGTTTTCAAATTTGGTAATAAAAACATATGCGTCTTCAGACTCGAGACCGTGAAATTTAGGTAAAAGATTGATATAGTGAGGTTTGATTTCAAAATTATCCCTATTGGCTGGTGGAATGGAAAGACAAAGTAGAAAGAAGATCTCGAATCGGGTAGCATCTCTCTCGGAGAGATACGCGCGGTGGATTCTGCGCACCTACGGGTGGTGGCTTCTGCGCACCTGCGGGCGGTGGCAGAGTGTTGTTATTAAAGTTTGATTGAAATCCGTCCATCGCGGTGGATGTGTTAGTGGGTGAAGAAAAAGAAAATGTAGAATTACCGACTTCAGAGTTGATAGGAGAAACGCGGACAAGACGGGCACTAGAATCCCATGTCCAGCCGAGCATGCACTAAACGGTTTAGCACAAGTGGCAGCGTTTGTGATAATTAGAGAAAGTGTTTTGTTTTGAAAAAGACGGATTTAGAAAAAATCACACAAAAAATGCACAATCAACCCTAGATCTACGGTCACCTAGGTCAAGTCACTAGACTGCTCCTAGACTTCCAGAAGAAAAATTGCAGGATAAATTCTCTACTGCCTTTTTATCCCTCCTGTGGCCAGGTAAGTGCCAGGTAAGTGCCAGGTAAGTGGGAGGTATCCGCTACGTATGTAGCGGGCCTAATTAAGTAACCACTTGTCTTAGACACACTTACCTTAGACACCACAAAATAAATGCGGATAAGCAATATATTACCAACGACCTTCTTCTATCCTAATTGAACGCGACGGTCTTTAGAGTCTTGTCTAGATATTTTTTAGTTAATGAAGGGTGATGCGGATGCTAGTTTTATGATTTTTGGGGCTTAGGAAGGGTAATGAAATCCCCACCTAATCTGAATTTGGTCTTTGCCCCTTAATTTCCGTATTAAAATATGCAAAACAAACAATATCAAAACACGCAACAAATTTTTAGTTTTTGAGCGGCGAATTTTTGCAAAGAATCCAGCAGAAAAGTTGTTATTGGACAGATCAGAGAAGAGATAAGAAAGTAGAGAATATACCATAGAATTCTGGAGCCCTAACTCGTCAAAGAGGCCGCGGTTTCGCCACCAATTGCAGCTATCCGCCGCGGTTCCGCAGTCTGTTGTAAAGTTCTTTGAACGAAATTTTGAACTGCTGCTCCCTTTGCTATTCTGTTTTAGATGAAATCATCTGAATAATTTTCTCCCTGCTGCAGTGATTCCAGATTTCCTTACAAAATTCACACACTAATCGTTATGCACATGATACGATTTTGATTCAAATTTTTGATGGAATAATAATATTTCAAATCAAATAGCAAGCACGAACAAATTACGCATAGATCCCCGGAAACGGCTCCATTTGATTGATCGTTTTTGACGTGTGTGTTGAAAAGTGTTATCACAATCAAAGAATTTATAACCGTAATCAATAACGGTGTCGATGTAGTTCGTTAATGAGTATGGATCGTCCACTGAGATTCGTGTATTTATTCGTTCTTGCTTTAGTTGAGTCAAAAGAAAATAGTAAAGAAAATTGAAAAAAATGAATCAAGATTTATGAGATGAAATATTTTCAAGAAAAATCAAGAAAAAGTTTAAGATTTAGTAATCAAGAAAGTGTCCAATATCAATTTTAGTTATCAAGAAAATTGAAGAATAGCTTGTAGGATTCGATAGAAATTAGTAGCAATGATGAATACTAAAAATGACTTATCTTATCTATTGATGAATTATAGCTAGAATGATGACGATGAATGAAGATTAGGGATCTTTTGAAAAAACTAGGGTTTCTCCTTCACTATCCCTTGTCTTTTCTTTGATCATCATTTAAATCTAGCCTTTGGCAAAGAGAATCATTAATCATTTAATCCCAAATTGCAACGAAATTATCAAGAACGGTGATCTCGTTCCAAATTTGGTCATTGACGATTCTTTTTCCTAAAGTTCATAATTCTCATAAGACTTAAGATGAGTTTAGGATTTCATCACCATTTGATCTACTGAATTCCTTCGAATCCTTTACAAGCGGAGATTTCACTCACACATCATGAAAACAAAAGAACCAAGAATTAGAAATTTCATAATGAGAAAATGTAAAGAAAACGAGAATTAACAATTGAATCACCTTTATTAATCAACTTCTAATTACACATTCCTTCAATCCGAGATTACAAGAATTGCTCTCGATCGCTCCCTTAAAGAGGTAACTATTCCGTTGAATTTTGCTTTGCTCGATCTCCGTGAGACTTGGACCTGTCGAGGATCTCGCGCTCTTGATGATGATCGGCTTCGCGTAAAGGATCTTGAATGTCTTCGCTTGATGTTGTTCTCAACGATTCTTGATTTCGATCTTGATTAGGAATTGGATTGGATTTAGTTTTGGTTTGTGTGCTAGAAATCGACTACCATCAACAACTTCAATAATGTAGGCTTAGGTCCCTTTTTATAGCTCTTCACCAATCTTCCACTAGAAGCTAGGTCAATCTTCCCTAAGAAGCTAGGTAGTTGTAGGGAAACTTCTAGAATAAGGTAGTTATCAAGCTTCCTCAAGAAGCTAGGCTGTTGGAGGGAGGTTTTCAGAACAAGTTTGTTACAATGGAGCGTCTTCAACAAGATAGGAAGTTGAGATAAAGCTTCGGGAGAACTTTTGACCACCGGCTCCCTGAATCGCCCGCGGATCCACGGCGGATCGGCCTGACTCGGCCGCGGTTCCGCGGCTGTTTTGTGAGCTTGTTGCCTCATTTTCTCTGTGTATCCTGGTGTTGGCCAAGTGGTGTTCAGGTGATATCTGGAATCTTCTTATCTCTTCTGAATCTCTTCCAGATTATAACTATTTGACTTGTATTTTTTTGGCGAATTTGCGATTCCGATATCTGTCCTGAAATAATTTTCTGCACAAAATCTCACTGATGATTGTTGAGATATACAATATCATGCTTGAGATAATAAACACACAATTTCCTTCCAAAATGTTGATTATAATGTATAACACGTGATAATTGATATTTTCCAGACGAACTTGTAATACGTGTTATATTTATAACAAACATCCTTAGATGAATAGAAAAGTGAGGAAATTGTTATGTTAAAGATTGCAATATTTTCGACTGAACAATAAACAACAGATTCAAATCTGTGAAAAGGGTATTAAAACCCTAAAAAGGAAAATGCTTAAGAATAGAGGGGGAATAAAATTTCCAAAAGCCTTTGGATCTCTCAGAGCTAAGCTATGTAAAAAAATGGAATTAAATTCCTTTAATAGTGGGATTAAATCCTGGAAACCTCCATGGTGAGGAAACAAAGAAAATGGAATTGAATTCCAATGATCCTCAAAGATCAGTGATAGGGTAAAATCCTAAGAGAAAAGCTAACAATCCTCATTGATTCAAGACCCCAAGGTGTACTTAAAAACATGGTTTTTTAGATCTCTAAGAGATCAGTTCAAGAAAAGAGCAAAGCTCTGTTGATGGATTTAAAATCCAAAGACAAAAACAAAAAATGGGGGTTTTCCTAAGAGGAGAATGCCGTTCATGATCCTTACCCAAAAAGAGTTTTTGGCAGGGTTTAACTATGAAGTTCTATGGGCAGAGAGCTAAGCTCTGAAAAGAGAATAAAATTCTCAAGGAAAGAGTTAAGGAAGAAGATGAAGAAACAGTGGTCATCTTAAAGGCCAAAAGACCCCATTTATAAGACGTGATAGGAAGCGGTTCGACTTCTCATTCCCTTAGGCAATCTAACGGTTCTAAGGATGGACAACGTTGCACTCACGTGCAAGCCACGTGAGAGCAACGATGGGGGAATTTGTTCCCTCATAAAAAGAGAGAAAGGGGAGAAAATTCCCCACTTCTCAAACCACACATGCTAAACACGTAAGCGCCTATATGCAAAGCATATAGGCGCTGCAACCAAACAGCTAATGGGCTAAATGAGCCTCACTTGTTAAATACGTGAGCGCCTATATGCAAAGCATATAGGCGCCGCAACAAAACAACTAATAGCTAAATGAGCCTCACGTGTTAAACACGTGAGCGTCTATATGCAAAACATATAGGCGCTGCAACCAAACAACTAATGAGCTAAATGAGCCTCACATGTTAAACATGTGAGCGCCTGTATACAAACTATATAGACGCCAAGTCAGAGAAGCTAAATAAGCCCCACGTGTTAAACACGTGAGGGCACCTCCTTACGTAGAATTAAATTCTACTCAATAAACTGTTGGATCAAAGATCCAATGGTGATTAACTATAGAATTAAATTCTATCGGGAAGAATATTTTCTGTTAAACAGAAAGTTAGTGGATCAAAGATCCAATGAGATGGAAAATATTTCCCACATCTTTCTAAACAAAGAAAGATTGTGCTCTGTTAAACGGAATACCCTTGGATTAAAAATCCAATGGTGATAAAATATCACCGTCCAATAGAATTTTATTCTATATAAAGGAGAATATTTCTCCATCTTGTTAAAAACAAAAGCAACAACTTCTGTAAAACAGAAGTCCTTGGATCAAAGATCTACGGTGGGTAAAATTCCCGAATCAATTTTGAGACCAATTAAGTCAATTGGAATCTCTCAATAAGAGATTTTCTCAAATCTGATTAACAACTTGCCTTCACTATATAAAGGACACGAGACTTCAAGTCTCAAAAGAGGGGGGAAAGAAAAGGGAGAGACATAGAGGGAAGAACAAAAGTTTCTGCAAAAAAAAATATACAGTAAGCTCTTAAAGAAACAGAGAATTTAATTCTCAAGGAAGAAGACTCTTTTCATTAAAACCCTAGATAAAGAAAACACAGAGATCATATCGTCTCTCTTTTACCTATCTAAGGTTTTAACCATTCACAGAAGAACTTAGTTCTTCCTCTAGTTGAGATTTGCAGAAGCAAATCTCCCTACAAGTTGAGAATTTAATTCTCATCGGGGAGTTTTTGTCCCGTAGATTCAAAACTTAGGGGAAAGAACGAGGTTAAAAAGAAAGAGAAAGAACAGGAACATATAGGAATTTAATTCCCCCGAAATTAGGGTTTAACCCTACATAAAGAACTTGGTTCTTATAAAAGTGAAAAAGAACTTAGTTCTCCAATAAAACAATGATGATGATCCAAGATCTTCAAAACAGAAATCTTGACAATCATCAATGACTAAAATGTCATTAACAGAGATCAATATTTCTAAAAACAAGAAGAACTTGGCGTCTCACATGAAACACACGTGAGTAAAATTAGTGCTTAGCACTATTATGGGGCCTCATGTGTTTCCTACGTGAGTGCCATGCAAAGTGCTTAGCACTCTATATTAAGACTAAAGTGCTTGGCACTGATTGAGCAGTGCCCATATCAGAGTGTGTCACGTGTTTCACCCGTGAGCGACACAGAGAATTAGTGCTTAGCACTATGGCAATGCCTCACGTGAAAACACGAGCGTCAAAAAATATTAGTGCTTAGCACTATTCCAGCATCTTACGTGAAACACGCGTGAGCGCTTTATACCTTAGTGCTTAGCACTGCTAGGTAGTATAAAAACCCAATTTCAGCCAAAATTGGCTATGTTTCCTGAAGTTAATCCCTTTTGGTTTCAAATCAACCGAGCCCATATGCTCGTAATTTCCAAACAGATCTCAGTCTCAAACATGACTAATGATCCCTCAATTGATGATATCCAAAATGGTATTCACCCCATATTACCTAAGATAATCTTAGTCTCAAATAAGGCTAATGATCCTTAGATGATCTACCATGATCTTTTCCCACAAATACGGGATTTGGTTTAAGGGTACATCTCTCCACACCTCTGATATATGTTGATGTAATTTCTCAACGTCTTCGGAGAGGTGGCGGGTCCCGAAAACCAAAAACTCTTTGATGAACTTCCAAATTGACGTGCACGCCTCAAATCGGATCGCACCCCAAATTGGGCGCATCCCATGTTGCCTTCGTTCACTCCACCACGTAAAAAATACATGTGTGCGCAAGATGAATGATGGACCGAAATGTCCTTAAATTAACATTCGCCTCAAAAATGGCGATAAGGGACCGAAATGTCCTGAAACTAACATTCGTCCCCAAACCGGGAATGTTGGACCGAAATGTCCTTAAACTAATATTCGCCTCAAACATGGCGATAATGGACTTTGATGTCCCAAATGCTCATATGTCGATCTTAATCTCAAATTAGATTAACGGTCCTTAAATAAACCAAATCCAAATCTAAAATATACGGATTTGGACTGATCCGCGCCCTACGGGCGACAACATAAACTAGTCTTCGTATACAATGCACGGGTAACCAAAACAAACAAAAACACACACAACACGAAGTGAACTGCTGGAGAAGGATAAAGTGGTTATCGCAATGCGGTAATGTAATTAACTGCAGGGGCTTGCGCGTGCAGGGAAGAGCGTCCCCACAATAAAAAAACCCTCATAAAATGAGGGGGAATCTGATAAAATCTTCTACAACGGTCGCATCTGTCCAAACCTCCGATATATGGTACGATAAATCAACTTGGTATATTCGGAAAGGTGGATGGATAAATCCAAATAGTATCTGCCCCCAAATTCAGGCAAGACGATCTATCCTAGTTCGTCTCTATTTTCGGCGGTAAACAGATTCACCAAGTGAAAATATAGAAATCAAATCTATTATATCTTATCAAGTGCAATGCACGAAAACAAAATCAACCCTAACGAGTTTGCAAGAAAATCTAAACCACAAGCCACGGGTGTGCATGAAAACAAAAACAGCGCCAAGTGCAATCGGTGTGCATGAAAACAATATCCAATGCATCGAATGTGCATGGAACCAATATCAAGTGCATCTAGAGTACAAAAGATCAACATCAAGTGCATCGGGATGCACAAAATAAATCTCAAGTGCATCGAGGCACACAAAATCAACATCAAGTGCATCGGGGTGCACAAAATCAATATCAAGTGCATCGAAGTGCACAAAATCAACAAAACGTGCAACTGGTATGCACAAAATCATATCTAGTATGCTTAGAGTATATAAAAATCTCAATCAAGTGCAACTGACGTACACGAAAATATCAGTCTAGTGTATCTGGTGTGCACAACACGCCAATCGAGTATAGTCACTGTGCACGGAAATCTCAAACAAGTGCACCTGGTGTGCACAAAACACCAATCAAGTGCTACCGATGTGCACGGAAATCTCAAACAAGTGCACCTGATGTGCACAAATCATTTGTGTGACCCTCAAATTCTCAAAACACATAAGTCAAAATAACGGACGTCGAGTTGTCTTTTCTTCAACGTCGAAAATGCAAAATTCAGATCATCAAAATGCAAATCAAAAACCAAATGATATCGAAGTACACCTTCTTCAATATCGAAAGATGTTTATACAACCGAAAATGGCATAGTAAGGATTACCACTTGCCTTCTTCCTACGGTCTAGCATTCTCAGTCTATAAGTTCTCGTTCTTTCTGCGGATCACTAACACCACGACCTCTTTATACAATCATCTGGTGAGGAGCTGCGACGCAAACTATAACAAACCTAAACTTTCTGTACATAATTTTTTTCAAAAATACAGAAAGGAACACCTAAGCCTGAGCACAAGTTATAAATTTAATTTGCTTTAGAACAGCAAGAAAGCACTTGTAGCTCATTGGTAAAGCTTTGCACTGCTGTGACATAACCCCTGTGTTCAAATCCCCCCAGCCACATACTATTTTTTATTTTTTTCTTTTAAACTTTTAGAAGCTCAAAGGTTTCCACGTGCACTGCACGTAAAATGAAAAATCACAATAAAAACAAACATGTGGAAAATACTATTTGAACAGCCTAGGACACGTGGCCCCAATCCAAACCCCTTCCCCTCCAAGTTGTTCGGCGAGATCTTGATTTGGGCCGGCACCATCGGTCCAAACCGTACCAAATGCTCCCAAAATTTAACTCTAGCACCGCTTGGCCTACCCCACTACCCCCATATTGTTTAAGTTCTCTGCAATTATCCAGAGAGTGACAATTTCTCTCTTTAATCAATTTTTAATGCACATTTTTAATTCTCAATTCATTACCTTAAACCCTAATTTTCCCTATAAATACAACCCTACATTTTAACCCTCCTCATTCAGAAATCCCATGCCAAAACTCTCTAAAAAATTCTAAGTCCAAAAAGTTGTACAAGTGGAGTTAGCAAAGGTCAAAATTCCGGTGACGTTTCGGGAAGAATCCGGCGACGAAACGACTATCCGACGATTCCAATAGCTTTTTCTATCTCTCCACTTTATTTCTAATCACTAAGTCCCACTTTCCCTCTTCTATTTATATTAAAACGAAGTCTATTTTCAAAACTAGTCGGAAACGGAGTTAATCCGACGTCCGTTTCTAATTAAACTAAAAACACCATTTATCTTAACAACAAATTTACAATATTTTTGTATCTTGTTTAGAAATCATAAATAAACACAATAGAAAAAATTTCATCTCAAAATAACATGTATTGCAACTTCTATTTCATTTTTACGGTAAAATACCTCCATGTTTACATACGACGTTGTTTATTCATTTTGACCATATTACCTTTAGAAAACTCAGTAGGTAATGACCTAACTCATCACAAAACTAATTCTTGATATAGCACAATGACTTTTGGAACATTAGTTTGTGGGATAAATATGAGTTTATATTTAAATACCATAAACATTCAAAAACCTTTTTTGTAAAAAGTGTATTAATTAATTCCTTGCAAATGCGCCTCTACAACCCACTTTGATCGGGATGGTGCGGGTTATCGCACATTCTCGGGCCTACTAGAGCAAGATGCAAACCTCCTCACGGAGCATCCGATCTCGATGGAATTTTTAATGCAATTTTGAAGAAAAATGTGATTTCTACTTAATAAATAAAATTTAATTTTATTCATTATATATATAAATATTATCAAAATATCTACTTTAAATATATTAATATGTATATTCCATGTTTTCTAAATCAAAAAAATCACAAATTCCATGGAACTACCTTTACAAACCAATACAATTTTAATATTACACTAAAATACCATATACAATACAATCTAGGTTCTATTAACTAGAAAACTTCATTTTATATAAGCTACGTCTATGAAAACCCTAAAAACGATAAATAAATACTTTAGGTAGATTTTTAAAATATATCAAAACTATTTTTCATAAAACCCCCTCAAGTTATATTAATTTACAATAAGGACCCTAGTAAATATAGATTTAAACGGGATTGTTCCCTTATAAAAAAAAGGATGAGGGAAAGTTCCCTACTAAAAGCGCCCCCCACGTGTTTAACACGTTAGTTCCTATATGCAACGCATATAGGCACTGCAGTTAAAACAATTTCTAGGCTAAAACAGCCCCACGTGTTTAACACGTGAGTGCCTATATGCAACGCATATAGACACTGCAGTTAAAACAATTGCTAGGCTAAAACAGCCCCACGTGTTTAACACGTGAATGCTTATATGCAACGCATATAGGCACTGCAGTTAAAACAATTGCTAGGCTAAAACTGCCCCACGTGTTTAACACGTGAGTGCCTATATGCAACGCATATAGGCATTACATTTAAAATAATTACTAGGCTAAAACAGCCCCACGTGTTTAATACGTGAGGGCACTTCCCGACGTAGAATTAAAATTCTACTCAACAAGTAACCGTTGGATCAAGGATCCAATGATGATTAAGCATATAATTAAATTAAAGTTTTAAATGAGAAATGATATTCTCTGTTAAACAGAAATTTGACGAATCAAAGATCCCGTAAGTTGGAAAATATTTTTCATATCTTTCTAAACAAAGAAAGATTGTGCTCCGTTAAAGCAAACACCCTTGGATTAAAAATCCAAAGGTAATTAAAAAATCACCAATTTATAGAATAAATTCTGTATGGGAAAATATTTTCCTAATCTTGTTTAAGAAACAAGAAAATATGTTCTATAAGACAGAAACCCTTGAATCAAAGATCCAACAGCGGGTAAAACCCCCTAATCAATTGGAGTCTCTCAATAAGAGATTTCCTAAAACTAATTAACAAACTTCTCTCCACTATATAAAGAACCCAAGACTTCAAGTTAAAGGAGGAGAAAGGAGGAAAAAAGATAGAAAAAAAGATAGACGAATGCAGAGAGAGAGAACTCCCCAGAGATTTAAAGAATATACAGTGAGAGAATTTAATTCTCAAAAGAAAAGACTTGTTCCCTTGTAACACTAGGTAAAGAAAAAAACAAAAGACTGTTCTTTGCATCTTTAAGGGTTTAACGCTTCATAGAAGAACTTAGTTCTTCCTCTGGTTGAGATCTGCGGAGGCAGATCTCCCCACAAGTTGAGAATTTAATTCTCATCGAGAAGATTCCGTCATGCAGAATCAAAGCCTAGGGGAAAGAACTGAGTTCAAAGAGTTTAACTCTTAAAAGAAACACATATGGGAATTTAATTCCTCTAAAAAACTAGGGTTTAACCCTGTAAGAAGAATTTAATTCTTGCAAAGAACAAAGGGAGAACTTGATTCCTCAGAATCACAGAAGAACAATCTGGTGATTCGTTAGTGTTTAACACTATAACAAGACCTCACGTGTTTTTCACGTGAGTGTTTCTAATGAAAAAAGAAAACGGCTGAGACTGCCTCACGTGTTTCCCACGTGGGTGTTTAAAAGAGGAGCAAAGAACACTTGTTAGGACAGTCATGTGTTTTGTATGCTACCTTCAATCAAGTGCTTAGCACATCTATGAAAGGAAGAGGAAATAAGATAAGAGGGCATTGCCACCATTTAGGGCGTCTCACGTGTTTTATACGTGAGCACTACGGGAACTAAGTGTTTAGCACTTACATAAATAGAGAGGCAATAAAGCCAAGGGGCAGAACCCAACTTTGGGGAGCCTCACGTGTTTCACATATGAGCGCCATAAGAATCAAGTGCTCAACCCTTATATAAAAGAGAGAAATAATTGGGCAGTACCCATATTTGAGCGCCTTACGTGTGTCACGTGAGCGTCACACAACCCTAGTGTTTAACACTAATCAGGTGCCTCACGTGCACCACGTGAGCTCCACAGAAATTTAGTGTTTAACACTACTCCAGTGCCCACATGGAATGCACGTGAACATTGTATGCCTCTGCATTTAGCACTGTTGGGTAATTATAGAGACCCAAATCTAACACAAATTGACTAATTTCTTCCAAAGTCAAAACCCCTCTGTGTTCATCATTCCCCAAATTGATCTTAGTCCCAAACATAACTAATGATCTGTCAAATGATGATATCCAAAATAAGGTTCATCTCACATCCCCTAAGTTAATCTTTGTCTCCAAAAATGACTAATGATTATTAGATGATCCACCATGATCTTGTCCTTCCGACATGGGAATTGGTTCAATGGTATATTTCTCCACACCTCTGATACATGTCGTTATTTTTCAACGTCTTCAGAGAGGTGGCGGGTCCCGAAAACCAACTGCTCTTCGGTGCACTTCCCAAACTGACGTGCACACCCCAGATCAAACCACACCCCAAGATGGGTGTCTCCCATATCATCGTTGCTCATCCCGACACGTAACAAATACACGTGCGTGCAAGATGATCTACGGACCGAAACGTCCTTAAACTAAACTCTACGGACCGAAACGTCCTTAAACTAAACCCTCACCCAAAAAATGGCGATCTACGGACCGAAATGTCCTTAAAATAACAATGTACCGTAACGTCCTTAAACTAAAACAATGGAGCCCAAAATGCTCTTTTGTTGGATCTGAATGAACGTAAAACCCCGTTAAGTAGATCTTTGTTTCAAATTAGACTAACGTATGCTTAACTAAAATTTAAGTTGATCTTAATCTCAAATGAGATTAACGATCCTTAAATCAACCCAAACCCAAATCTAAGATATACGGATTTGGACTAATCCACCCCCTACGGGCAACAACATAAATTAGTCTCCGTATACAATCCACGGGCAACAAAAAATAAAACAAATGCACACGAAACGAAGTGAACCTCTGGAGCACTAGAAAGTGGTTATCACGATGCGGTAATGTAATTAATTACAGGGGCTTGCGCCTATAGGGAAGAGCGTCCCCACAATCAAAAACCCCTCCCAAATGAGGGGGAATATGACGAAGTCTGCTACAACGGACACATCCGTCCAAACCTCCGATACACGGTGCCATAAATCAACATGGCATATTTGGAGAGGTGGACGGATAAATCCAAATAGCATCTGCCCCCAAAATTCAGGCCAGACGTCCTTACGTCCCGGTCACGCCTTTCGGTGGTGAACTAATTCTGGCACGCCCGGTGGGACCTTTTCCTCTTTCCACTCCACACTCCATGTGTCGTGTTCGTGAACAAATTGTAGTTTACTATGGTTGCCCCTGGATTCGAGGTACTATGATTTGGTGCCTTGCTCCTGTGCAGAGAAAAGAAGATCAATGGATTCCAAGTGTGCCTGCAACAGCAACTCTCACTCCACCCTAAATTGAGGAGTGACTTATGGGCCCCAAGCGGCCTCCATCTTGGCAATGCCAGTGGAGTAGGTGACTCAAGCCACCACTGGACTGTTCTTTGGGACCATGATCCCGCCAGCAAGTTTCAGTGTTCCAGTGCCACCACAAGAAACTCCCAAGAAGTCGGTCTTCGATCGGCTTGCAATCTCCACGGCTCCTCTCAACGGGTCTTCCAATTCTAACATCTTAGTCTTCAACAGGCTAGCCACAGCTCAAGTGGACCCGTAAAGAGGCTCACGATACCCGAGGGGGTTATCCCGAAACGGATAGCCGTTCCAGCTCCGGCGAGAGAAGTCATCAAGGGGTGTCTCCTACCAAAGGATCGGTCTTCGCAAGATTGGTCGTTCTAACTCTTACTACGGGTGAAATCGTCCGAAGTGCTTCCCCTACTAGAAAGTCGGCCTTCGACAGATTGGCTGTTCCCTCTCAATGGACGTCAGTCTTCGACAGGCTGACACCAGCAGTAGCCCTTCACTAAAGCAGGGTGCATGACAAAGCCGCCTTCATAATTGAGGCAGTCCTATCTGCAAGACATGCTCGACGTCGCCGCTGGCGCCGAGTGAGAAAAGTTGGGGGCAACTCCCCCTCTGGAATTACTCCACCAGCTCTAATGGTGGAAGTTGACGCTGCTGTTCCAACTGGGAACAGCTTTGAACCGCTTAGGAGGGCGCGGAAGAACTCCCCAACCACGGTGTTGAAGAAATCTCCACTTCCTGCTGAAAATGTGACACAGGAAAATCCGGAGCAGCCCCCTCAGCGGCTGTCCTCCCAAGTCCATAGGGTCTGGCGGAAGGTCCAATATTCTGTGATCAATAAAGACTACCTTCATCGACCGGAGAAAATGAAGGTTCGAAAAGAGGACAATCATCCTTCTAGCATGCAGCGAGGGACTTCCCAGGCGCTTATTACAATAGCTCCTTCGACTTCTCACAAAAAGAGAAGGCCGGAGAAGATCCCACCGCCGGCAGCAAATTCCAAGGGTGATGGATCCAAACGCCCCAAGTCTGGGGGCATGATTGTGCACACGGTGCACATGGCTTCTGGAAAAGAGGAGAGCCGTGCTTTCGTTGCTCATCGGCCGCAAACTCGGTCTTTGACGAAAGCTCAGGAGCAGCAACAAAAGCTCCAGGAGATGCTGACGAAAATGGCAGCACTCACCGGGCAGAAAGAAAGCCCGAAAGCAGTGTCTGAACAACGCCAAGAGCAGGAGACAGATACAGAATTCTTGTGAAGGGTGCGGGAGAGAAAAGATAAAGAGGCCGCGGAAAAAGCAGCTAATATATTACAGATGGCGCTCCTTTTCCAAGACATGGTTGGAATGATGATCCAACCAGAACCTCCAGCCGAAGATCCACCGCTAGTCATCGAGGACGACAGAGGGAAAATATCAAACCCTCTTCCGGCTTTATCAGCGGCCAGAGAGGAAACGATTTCCAAAGCTGCCCTCGATGACTACATAGCTCAGCAAATACGAGCTCATTAAGCAAACGAAGCGGCTGGCCAAGTCGTCAGAACCGAGCGGCCGTACCTAGGCTGGCACGATCAAATCAAGTACCCGCAAGGATAAACAATCCCAAAATTCCATGTGTACAAAGGGACAGGCAATCCCCACCAGCATGTCGCTCAGTTCAGAGCTTTATGCGGCAATACTAGAGGCGACGACAAACTACTGCTTCGCCAGTTCGTTGGCAGCTTGTCGGAGACAACATTTGAATGGTACTCGGAGCTCTCAAATGACTCCGTCAAAACATTCACAGAAATGGAGCTGCTATTCACATAGCGGTTCGCAAGCGCAAGCGAACGCACCCCGATCATGGCATTAATTAATTCCAGGGTGAAGCCAGGAGAGACCTGGGTTCAATACGCAATCTGATGGCGGAACCTATGGTCAAAATGAAAACAACGCATAGAAGAAGCTCCTACCGTGGGCATGTTCGTAGGGACCCTCGATCCCCAGGCGACTGTATCCCAGTTTATGATGTTCTTCAAGACGACCACCTTCCAGGCTTTGATCGAAAAGCTGGCCCAAATAGTCCAGATGGGCCACGGGCCTTCCTCTTAAAAAACGGACCCTCGGAATGTAAAGGGCAAAGGGAAAGTAGCCTTTGTTGCCAACACTCAACAATAGCCGAGCGACCAGAAATCGGCTGCTCGCCAAGGCAACGCGCGCCCGTGCCAATCTCTCTAAGAGAAGCTAGGACGTGCTTACTCGTTCCCCTGTGATAAAACGAGGAGATTGTTTGAACTGGCAATGCGCAACAAACTCATCACACTGCCAAATCCGAGACATCCACTGCAGCCTGGTGACGTCAACAGTCCCAACTACTGGTCCTACTACAGAGTAGTGGGCCACCCAATTGAGGATTGCTGTGTTTTCAAAAACTGGGTCGAGGACCAGTACCATCAAGGGAAATTCACACTGTCAGAAAGTTGGAGGGTGAACCCGCCACATAGGCACGCTCCTAAAAAGGTGGATATGCTAAGGGGATCATGCTCGTTTGTGGAAGAAGGTCCTTAGGAAGTGGTCCTTTCAGCTAAAACTAAAAGAATGCTGAAGGATCTTCAAGCATGTTCGGCGATCAAATAGAAAAGCCTGCTGGAGCCCGAGATCATTGAGGGGATGCTTAAACCGCACCCAACACCGAAAACTGGTAACGATGGGCAAGACCTCTAGGCCAAGCCTTCGAAGTCTTCGAAGGCAAAGAAGAAGACCAAGAAGCCCACACAGCCTAACGACAAGCGTACGGACCTGCAAAAATACATCTACGCACTGGGGAAATACAACCAAAAGGCACAGACCCCGGTCACACTCGAAGAGTTTCTCAACCACATACTTGAGAACGAAGATAGTGACATTGATGAGTGAAACGGCTCGTCGGAAGAACCCGAGGATTACGTAGCGAGTTTCCACATGGTCTCTCACTCGTCGTTAAAAGACGAAGAAACCCCTTCGGTATCGGAAAACAATGCAGAGGAATTGGGGGCAGGACCGGCGCCAAAATCCCTGGAACTGTCAGAAGACCCAATTTACAGGCTGCTAAACGAAGCCCTTCAAAAGAGCAAAGCTGGCCGAGAAAGTGAAACGACCATATACGAAAAGGCCAAGCGTCGGCGTCAGGCTGAAGAAGCTGCGGTAAGGATGAGTCATAAAGTACTCCAACCAAGCCAAAACACACCTGCTACAAACAAGGGCAGGATCAAAGCGGAGAAACAGCTCACTAAAGCGTTGTTAATAGGAATGAATCTGCCACCTCTCATGGAAAACACTCCCGGAAGTATGTGCCTCGACGAAGCGGATGTACATCTGAACTACTGCTTATACCATCGGAGGGTCACACACCCCATCGAAGAGTGCAATGCCTTCAAGAAGTGGTGGCAAGGATACGTTGCTCACCGAAAAACTTCAAACGGATGAAGCACGAAGCCCATCGACAACAAAGAAGCGCGACAAAAAAGCATGAAGGAACGGCTGGCAACTGTCATATAGTTGATACCAGTTCGAAAAAAGGAGAATCTCAAGTTCTTACATTCGGGAGCGATTCTGAGGAAGAAATAACCCTCGGCCCTCTCTTCATTGAATCCACCTCTGGAAAAGAAGAAGAAGAGAAGAACTGTGAGAGTATTCAGCTGCGTAACCTTACGTTGCCTAAAAAGAACCTCGGGCCTAAAAACAAATGTTCGATCAAAAGAGACAAGGGGAAGGAAAAAGTCCCTGAAGAAATTGCTCTCGATGATAAAGTCGTCAAAGAGCTCGCAGCCAAGGATCCGCCTAAGAAAAACAAGGTGGATTACAATGTCCTTGCACACCTGAGAAAGATAGCTTCACAACTGAGCATACTGGATGCTCTCCACCTCTCCAAAGAGGCACGAGAATCTCTGAGCAAGGCATTATAAGGGCCTGATCAGTTCCAAGCTTTCCTTGCAGAAGAAAAGATGAAGGACGAGCTGGCAGAGGTTCATACAGCTGACATTACATTTGGCGATGAAGATCTCCTCCTTGGAACGTGCGAGCATAACCGTCCATTATATGTCACCGGTTACTACCATGACATTAAGATAGGGAAGATCCTGATCGACAATGGGTCCTCCGTCAACCTTCTCAACGTGAAGGTGCTGAAGGAGATTTGCATGAACGTTCAGCACCTGGCTCGGGACAAAATTACCATCTCCGGGTTCGACTCGCAGTCATCGTGGATGCTTGGGTCCGTGATATTGACATTACGCTTTGGGATGCTCGTCACCGACATCAAATTCTATGTCATTGATGCCAAGACCTGCTACAACGCCCTGCTCGGCCGGCCTTGGTTACACGAGTACAACGCCAAGTACTTCCCAACACCAGTGTATGAAGTACTTCAATGACGGCCTCGAGTACACAGTTAAAGGGGAGCTAAACCCATTCTCCGTAAATGAAGTCCGCAAATATGAAGACGCCAAGTATTTCCTACCAGACTTCGAAGAAACGGAAAGATGTCATAAGCCAGAGAATAAACAAAAAGCCATCTCTACCATCCCGATCTTCGGGAGCGATACCGAGGAAGATGAAGAAATAGTCTACTAGGGGAAACCCCAAGGCAACATGCCAGGACCATCTACTCCTATTTTGGTCTTTGGCAGTGACTCTGAAGACGAAGTCAACGCAGTGTTCTCCGTCCTCCTGTCAATGCAGACCTTCGCTAAAGCTGATCAGAGTTTAGAAATTACCATGGTTCCGCAGTGGCATTATAGGGAACTTGATGCGCTCGATACATACGGCGTGCAAGAGCTGCAGACGTTCTACGTTCCTCCCAGGCGAAGAGCTAAAAAAGCGATCCTCTTCTATCAGTCGACCAGAGTGGAAAAGGAAGTCTGGCATGGTGCCGAACTTGCGCTTGACAGGCTTCAACCAATCCTTCTGCTCAGATATTACGCGGAGTGATGGAAAAGGCTATTAAGATGCCAAGGCGTACCCTTCAAATAAATCGCTCGACAAGCCCAGTTCTACAACAAAATTTGGGACATTCCCGGAACTCAGCAAAAGATGCCCAACAGGAGAATGGAGACGACTGGGCTTGGATACGTTTGGTCCAAGAAACGGGAGCGATTCCATGGCTGCCGTGTCATAAATAACTTCGGTTGAGAAGGGAATGCTTTTCCTGATAACGCTGATATTGAACCAGAGCGAGATCCCGCCGTAAGAATACCAAGTCCGTCATTCAAAGAACAAATTGACAAACTAATAAGGGAAGTGGGTCAAAAGGTCCGGGATGACCACAGCCGCAAAATGGCTATTTATGAGAAAGCCAGTACGCAGCGGCTCACTCAGCAGTCTGCGGAAAGAGAAGACTTCGATGATCTTCACCCTCGGCCCGCTGTGCGCTCTCGTGGCAAGGAAAAGGCCCGACGCAAATGCAACAACAAGGTGAAGAATGAGAATGACGTTCGAAACCAGCGAAGCTGATCCAAGAAGCTACGCAATCGAGAAAGAGTCAGCTGGAATCTGTCTTTTATGAAGAAGATGGGTCGGAAATATTCTTTCCCTTAAGACAAGACAAGGAAAATATTCGACCTTGTCATTAAACATCAAATGATGACGCTCCTAGAGTCTTGGCACCCCGAACAAATAAACGAGGTCCATCACCCGTCCTATTGCTCCTATCACCGAGCAATAGGACATCCTCTTGAAGACTGCTTCACCTTCAAAGACTGGGTCGAGGACCAGTATCAGTAAGGCGGGTTTGCCCTATCCAACAGTTGGAGGGTAATCCCACCATGAAGGCATGGGCCAAAAGCAACCTATATTGCGAGGGTAAGTCCAGATCAATATCGAGCTTGGAAACGAACTCGTATCTGCCACGTGATAACATTCTCAAAGGAGAGGGAGCACGAAAATATGGATGACCTCTCCCAGTGCTTCGCAAATGAGAATGAGGACGAGATGATCTCAGAATTTCCACCGGCGCCATAAGAGCTGGAGGATGGGATACACATTACGGCGGACAATCTAAGGAAAATTGACTTGGGAACGGAAAACGATCCAAGGCCAATGTTCGTCAGCGAGCTGTTGTCTAAAAAACAGGTGGCCACACTAAAGGACGTGCTTATGCAATATAAAGACTGCTTCACATGGAACTATTCCGAGATGCTGGGACTAGATCCAGAAATAGCGGTACATAAACTGGCTCTATCACCGGATGTTAATCCAGTCAAGCAAGCGCCAAGGAGAATGCGGCTCGAACTTGAGATGAGTATCAATGCCGAAGACAAGAAAATAATGACTCTGGCTTCATCCAAGAAGTTCAGTATCCTTACTGGATTGCCAACATTGTTCCAGTGATGAAGAAAAATGGGACATTGCGCATCTACGTGGACTTTCGGGATCTCAACAGAACTTGTCCGAAGGATGACTTCCCAGTGCCTGTTACCGAGCTGATGATCGATAACACATCCACTCATGAAGTCTTCTCCTTCATGGACAGATCTTCAGGCTACAATCAAATAAAAATGCATAAACCAAAAGCACACTGCCTTCCGGACTCCGCTAGGCATATTCTGCTATAAAGTGATGCACTTCGGTCTGAAGAATGCTGGCGCTACCTACAAGAGGGCCGTGACGAAGTTCTTCGATGACCTCATACATGAGATTATCGAATGTTATATCGATGACCTTATGGTGAAAAGCAAATCGTACGAGGAACACTGGGAGCATTTGAACATAGTGTTCCAGCGTCTTCGGAAGTATAATCTGAAGATGAATCCTCTGAAATGTGTGTTTGGAGTTTCCTCAAGAAAATTTCTAGGACTCATCATACGACACCGAGGCATCGAAATAGACCCATCAAAGATCAAGGCGATTATGGAAATGCCCGAGCCAAGAACTCTCAAACAACTGCGGTCTCTTCAAGGAAAGCTCGCGTATATCCGAAGATTCATAGCTAACCTCTCCGGCAAATGCCGTCCCTACAGTCATCTAATGAAGAAGGAGACCCCATTCGTTTGGGATCGTAAATGCGAAAGTGCACTGGACGAAATCAATCAATATCTGCAGAACCCGCCGGTACTAACCGCTCCAGTCAATGGAAGGCCCATCATCCTGTATACAACAGCCCTTGAAGGTTCTTTAGGCGCGCTATGGGCACAGGAGAACGATCAGGGAAAGGAGAGAGCTCTCTACTATTTGAGTCGAGTTCTTCTGGGGGAAGAAAATAACTACTCCCCTATTGAAAAGCATTGCCTGGCACTAATCTTCGTGATAACGAAGTTTCGACATTATGCCTTGGCACTGTTCAGACCATAATATTGCATTTATCATTCCCCTATTCTTATCCTTTTTATAAATAAACAGGTACTCTTGACGCACGTTTGTTGCATATTGCAGGATACAGGTTTCTGGAGCAAATACAGTGAAAAACAACAGAAAAAGGGACTTTTGACCAACAATTAGACGGATCTCAGTCAAGCCCAGTTCATATGGGTGCAAGACAACACAAGTCAAGGTGAAACGGTTAAAAGACCAATAACAATCTTCACTAAAGATCTGGAGAAGATCCAGAAGTCCAACAGAGAAAAGAAGAGTAAAAAGAGAAAGCCCAAGAAGCCAAAGAAAAAGCCCCAAAATCACAGAGCCTAACTCCTCAGTTTGGCCGCGGAACCGCGGCCAAACCTAGCCTGGAGCCGCGGTTCCACGGCCATCAAGTACCCGTGTCGGTGCATATTTTCTGAGGCGGCGCGTCGGTGCAGATGTTAGGATTTTACGTGGGCAAATCTGTAATTTTGCTTGTGCGAGAGTCTGTAGCCCTAGGTTTTCTATTTTCCTATAAATTGTGATTTTAGATCTGTAAAATGTATGCCTCTTTTCAATAAATAAAATTCAGAATTTCTGGAAGTGACATTTAGATCTGTTCTTTATCGCTTGGAGGGAGCCATCAAATCTGTAGGTAATTTATTTTCTTGCTTTTATTTTCTATTATAATTTATCATCCCCTAATGAGCAAGTAGTCTCCTCGCTTGTTAGGGTTAGCCTTAGCGAAAGGGTTGAGAGATGAGATCTCTCACCCCTTTCAATGCCATCTTCACTTTAGAGTTAGAAGTCCATGCATACGCACACATCCGCTCCCTACGGCACCCTACCCCTCGAGGTAACGGTGAACTGTAGTATAAAGGGCCGGTTGCGCGCGTTTTCCATGGGGGTTAGGGTAATTATCAACAAAGGAAGGATACAAATCTAGAGGAAGAAATATCTTCCCAAAAGATTCGTATCCACTTTATTGATAATTAACGTAACATCTAATAGATCTAAAAAAAGAAGGTATTGAAAGCGGTGAAGGAAACATTAATCTCCAAAACTTTCCCTAAGCCTAACCCTAGCAAAACTCTTAATTAGATTAATTAGATCTAGATTTTATAGATTTTTATAAACAAATCAAAACGACAAATAGAATCAACTCGTTAAAACACACTAAAGGAATTTACCCGTCTCTGTGGATCGACCCGCACTCACCGGCTAGCTGCGAAGCGACGCCGTTTCTGATTGCGGTAAATACAGTTTTTGACATCAATCAAATGGCGCCGTTGCCGGGGACGGCGTAATATTTCTTTTTATGAATTTTCGGGTTGATATAAATTTAAAAAAAAATTATAAAAATCTGAAAATAAAAAAAAATAAAAAAAAATTATCAACTTTGATCTGTTTGAAGGGTATATTTTTGAATCTTGCAGGAACAGCGTCGAATCGCGGATCTGGAATTTTACAGAGGCCATAACATAAATTGGTATATAAGAACAGAGAGGAATTGCAAGTCAAGAGCAGTGAAAATTTTTCCAGAGGCTGAACCCATACCCTTGCCGCGCTTCCGCCGCAATAACTCCCCCAGGCCGCGGTTCCGCGCTTGAATTGCCACGTCAGCTCTAAAAATTTGTGTGGTTTGTTTTCTCTCCCTCTCCTCTGTAACCTCCATATCTCCACTGTAAAAAATTTTCTGCAGGAATTCTTTGCGTAAAAAGTCTTTCTCCCCCTTCTAAATAACAGATTTCTGCAGGTTTCTTTGCGCCGCGCTAAAATTGATTGCAAGTGATTTTATTTGTTTTGCATAATTTAATCGGACTTAAGGGGCTATTTGACCAAATTCAGATTGGGTGGGGATTTCATCACCCTTCCCAGGACCCCAGAAAACACCTAAGCATTTTGTATCGACCACCTTTAATTAAAAAAAGATTAGACTCAGACCTAAGGACAGCGAGCTCAATAGGAAAAGGACTAGGGTAGGCATCGGCCGTTTATCCTAACCGACATTGCGGTGTCTAGGCTAGTGGTTTTTAATTAGGCCCACTGTAGTGGTGGTTCCTTCCCACTTACCTGGCCGTATTTGTCCGTGAAGAGGCGGTTTGAGATCTATTTCTAGCCCTAGTTAGGAGCTGTCTAGTAGACCTAGGCAACCCTAGATCTAGGTCTGATTGTGCATGTGTGGTTGATACTTTGGTGTCACGAGTCCCTTTCCTAAAACCTTCTTGCAAAACTCTCCAATAAAAAAAAAATTAAAGAAAAATCTTTTAAAAACTTGCAAAAATTTTGTCGCTAAGAAATCCTTGCATTCTTCTATCATGGGTACCCCACATCATAAATCTCTTGCCGAATCTTGGTATCCCGAACCTAACTTTGCGTCGTTCGTCAATTGTTTCGGTCAATTTAAAAACGATCCCTCGCCAAAAATTTCGTTGAAAGATCAAATAGAGGCGTCTAGGAGAAATAATTTGACTTTTCAACCCACTTTGTGCCAACCGAGTCAACCTTTACAACCTAGATATGTTGATACCATTTCTTCAAGTCCTTCTGTCACTCCTAGGCCGATGTCCATTGCTGAGCATATTGCTCAATCTCGCAGTCGATCTTTCACCCCTCTCCACTCATCTAGTTTTAGGGATCCGCACGATTATTCACCTTCTTATCCATATGTTGACCCTACTCCTGTCTTACCACCCACTTCCTACCAGTCATACCCGACCTTCCCACCTTCACTAGACGCTGTTTCGACACAGCCATTAGGGAGTTTCACATACCCAACTAATTTTGAATCTTTTACTGAAACCCCCTCACCACCTAAGTCTAGTTTGGAAGAGTCGTTGGAAGCATATATTGCTGTAACAAATAAAATAATGAGGAATGTGGAAGCATCCATGGCCGCCCTTATGCAACCTAGTGAACCGGTAGCTAGTGTCCCGCTAGCTCCGAATTTTTCAATGTATAAGACGGCAGTTGGACAGAGTGAGAATGAGAGAGGATTTTCAAATCAAACCTACCCTTACCCAATTGAAGCCCACAACTCCGGTTTTCCATCGATTGTTCCAAATGATTCACCAGTTGAAAATAAAAATGAGTTGTGCGATTTTGTAGTGTTTGATTTGCCAAATTGTGAGGAACCCCTTTCGAGTGAAACCGCACCTAATCCTTTCGATCTTTACACCTCCACTCTAGAACCTACATTGATAAATATACATGCTGTGGACGAAGTGTCTAAAGAAATTGATTTTCACTTGATTGAGGATATAGACGACGGGAATATTTCGGATGATGAACCTGTCGATTTAATAGAAATTTTATGTTCAAATCATCATCCTGAGTTATTAAATGTTTCCCCCGAATCTCATATGCGTCTAGATTTTGATGACAATGGCATAGATGGATTAAATATTGAGGAGAGTCTTGAGGATAATATCGAGGTTGAACCATTTTTATTTGATGTGTCGGATTTTCCAATTCAGCCTCCTGAACCTTTGACTGTTATATCACCCTCCCTCCTTCCTATTGTTCCGACCGAACAAATGACCGTTACGCTTTCATCTCCTATACCAAGTTCGGCGTACCCATGTTTTCTTGCGAATCTTGAGGGATTTGACCCCATTGCACGACAAGTTGGTAGGTTAGCGCAATCGCTTTTAACACATCGGTCATCACAAATTGCGCTAATTTATTCACTCAATTTACACCTTCAAGATCGCACTCCACATCTTTCTTCTTTCCATCTTTCTTCTCCTCCACCGAGACCAGATTCTACCATTCTTCTTTCCACACGGTCTCGCGTGCTTTTCATCTCTTTTCTTTCCATCCCATTCTTGCACCAACTCTACCATTACCATGATAAGATTTTTGAATGGTTGGTGCTAACATTTGGCTTGTGTAAGGCCAAGCTTAACTTTGGGGGGAATCTTGTTGTATATATGTATATATCCTTTTGTTTTCTTTTTCTATAAAATAAAAAAAAATTATAAATAAATAAACAGGGAAGTGCCGGTATTTTGACCCTCTTGGTTTAGCATGACAGTGAGGACATTGTCAAGTTCAAGTTTGGGGGTATGCTCGGTACGTCTTCTTCCTTCGCATTCATTTGTACATATTTTTGCATTTGCATACTTATTTGAAAATCCATAAAATTTGAAAAATTTCAAAAATTATAAAAATAATTGTATTCAATTTTGGCTAATTGACTTGAGTTTGACTAATAGGTTAACTGGTTAGGAACAACTAGATCTTAGACTTAGTGAATTAAAAACCCTAAAAATAACATTTCTTAAAGTTTAACGGTAGAAAGTATATGCCTTGTAGTTTATTTAGAAATAGGCAAATTTTGGGTTCACTTCTTGGGCTAAGTCAAAATGAGGGAAGAGTATTGATGTTCTTATTAGAGTATAAGTTTGAAAAATAGTTCCTAGCTTAAGTCTAGATTCTGAAAGCGTATACCCTACAATTTGCACAATCACGCACCTTGAAACTTGGAATAGTAGAAGAGACCTTGAAATGCTCTTGTCTAAAGTCCTTAGTACGAAGAAAATAAAAGAAAAAGTGTGAATAAAGAAAAGAAAAAATGGACACTGGTTTTTGTGATTACCTAAGGCTGTAAAAATAGAAAAGTATTTAGCGAGGGTGCTTCATCACCTAGTGCCTTAAACCAACTGGTTTGGGAGTCACTGCTAAAGCCTTGGGTGTTGCAAGGACTAGGAAGTACGCTTCAAAGTGCAAACGCATTTTGTAATCGGTCGTTGGTACCTCAAGAAGTATTAACGGTCGCATGAAGGATGTGTAAGCAAATTTCATTTAAATTCACCAATTAATAAGTACTTTGGACAATGGACAAGGGCATGATTGCTTGAATTGAATTTCCAAGTGTAGGGGTGATCTTTACACACACGTAGGGGTATGTGATTGGAATTTAGATAAAAGAGAGGAATGAAAGATAGAATTTGTATCTTTAATGGAGTTGATAGAAAATTCCTAAGTAGAGATGAAACCCTAGAAGGAAGACTTAAGAGATGCCGAAAGCTAAGTAGGTCTACATAACATATATAATCTTAAGTTAAATAATGAGGAAGCGTGAAGAATATGGATGGATAATTTGCAAGTAAAAGATAATAGAATTCCTTATTAGAAGACCTAATTGGAGAACAAAAGTTAATGGGCTGAATTGATAGGATTTTGTGGGTGTAATCCGCTGAAAATCCTCAGGAGACAACACTCCTCCTACTAGGGACACCTAGAGGTTTAACGGCTTGTTGCACGTGCTCAGTGCAATCGCGTTTCCCTGCGAAAGTGCGGTTAGGATTTTAGTGAATAAAAATAAGTTTGCTCGAGGACGAGCAAAAGGTAAGTTTGGGGGTATTTGTTCAGACCATAATATTGCATTTATCATTCCCCTATTCTTATCCTTTTTATAAATAAACAGGTACTCTTGACGCACGTTTGTTGCATATTACAGGATACAGGTTTCTGGAGCAAATACAGTGAAAAACAACAGAAAAAGGGACTTTTGACCAACAATTAGACGGATCTCAGTCAAGCCCAGTTCATATGGGTGCAAGACAACACAAGTCAAGGTGAAACGGTTAAAAGACCAATAACAATCTTCACTAAAGATCTGGAGAAGATCCAGAAGTCCAACAGAGAAAAGAAGAGTAAAAAGAGAAAGCCCAAGAAGCCAAAGAAAAAGCCCCAAAATCACAGAGCCTAACTCCTCAGTTTGGCCGCGGAACCGCGGCCAAACCTAGCCTGGAGCCGCGGTTCCGCGGCCATCAAGTACCCGTGTCGGTGCATATTTTCTGAGGCGGCGCGTCGGTGCAGATGTTAGGATTTTACGTGGGCAAATCTGTAATTTTGCTTGTGCGAGAGTCTGTAGCCCTAGGTTTTCTATTTTCCTATAAATTGTGATTTTAGATCTGTAAAATGTATGCCTCTTTTCAATAAATAAAATTCAGAATTTCTGGAAGTGACATTCAGATCTGTTCTTTATCGCTTGGAGGGAGCCATCAAATCTGTAGGTAATTTATTTTCTTGCTTTTATTTTCTAGTATAATTTATCATCACCTAATGAGCAAGTAGTCTCCTCGCTTGTTAGGGTTAGCCTTAGCGAAAGGGTTGAGAGATGAGATCTCTCACCCCTTTCAATGCCATCTTCACTTTAGAGTTAGAACTCCATGCATACGCACACATCCGCTCCCTACGGCACCCTACCCCTCGAGGTAACGGTGAACCGTAGTATAAAGGGCCGGTTGCGCGCGTTTTCCATGGGGGTTAGGGTAATTATCAACAAAGGAAGGATACGAATCTAGAGAAAGAAATATCTTCCCAAAAGATTCGTATCCACTTTATTGATAATTAACGTAACATCTAATAGATCTAAAAAAAGAAGGTATTGAAAGCGGTGAAGGAAACATTAATCTCCAAAACTTTCCCTAAGCCTAACCCTAGCAAAACTCTTAATTAGATTAATTAGATCTAGATTTTATAGATTTTTATAAACAAATCAAAACGACAAATAGAATCAACTCGTTAAAACACACTAAAGGAATTTACCCGTCTCTGTGGATCGACCCGCACTCACCGGCTAGCTGCGAAGCGACGCCGTTTCTGATTGCGGTAAATACAGTTTTTGACATCAATCAGGCACATGAGGTCCATCTCATATCAAAGGTGGATCCTCTCAAATATTTGATATCAAGAGCCATACTACCAGGAAGACTTGCCAAATGGGCCCTCTTCTTGATGGAGTTCTCGATAACGTATCGACCCCTCAAGGCAGTGAAAGGCCATGCCATCTCCAACTTTCTCGCTGAGCATCCAATACAAGACGATTCTCCATTAAATTGCGAATTGCCAGACGAACACGCGTTCGAAACAATCGAAGGGGAGAAGGAAGGAAATAATGCCCGATGGGAACTATACTTCGACGGAGCATCTTCCTTGAAGAAGCGAAAGCAAAGCACCCCCATAATCAAAGCTGGGGTGGGCTGTTCATATCATAATATTGCATTATTACATTCCCCATTCTTATTCAGTTTACAAATAAATAGGTGCTTTTGACCTATGTCTGCTACATAATTACAGGTTACAGGTTCTTGGAACAAAAACAGTGAAAAAGATAAAAGACGATGCAAAAGTGAGATTACGACCGATAAATGGTGGAATCTTGATCAAGCCTATAGTTGGAGAATAAACGAAGATCAGTTCATAAAGAACAAGGCATCGTAAGGTTCAAGACTTCGACACGAAGCAACGGTAAAAGTCCACTGCAATTATTCACTGTGGAGATTTGGAGAGAACTAGAAGACATTCTAAAGAACCAACTGAAGAAACAGGAAGAAAAAGTCAACCAGAAGCAGAAGACCAAAAATCAACCACCAAACCCTTCATTTGGACGCGGAATCGCGTCCAAACCTGGCCTACCGCCGCGGTTCCGCGGCCGTGCTAAGCCCGTAGTGGCGAAATTTTTTACCAAAACGTGTGGCGGCACTGACTAGTCTTCCTAGGGGCATTTTTGTAAAAGCATACATGCGGTGACTGTAAACCTAGGGTTTTCTATGTCCTATAAATAGAGACCCAAATTCTTGTATTAGGTCATGCCTCCTTTCATTAATAAAATTCAGAATTCTTTTGAAGTTTGAAGAGCATCAATTTGTAAGTAGTTCTTTTTATTTGCCCTAGTTAATTTTATTATTTGCCCTAGGTAATATCTTATCGGCCCTAGTTAGATCTTTAATTCCTTGCCCTAGATAGATAGTTTAGATATGTTTTTCAATTTCCTAATGAGCAAGTAGTCTCCTCGCTTGTTAGGGTTAGCTTTGGGGAAGGCTTGAGAGATGAAGATCTCTCACCCCTTTCTTGCCCACCACATATAATTAATAGGACTCCATGCATACATGTACACACCGCTCCCTACGGCACCCTATCCCACGAGGTAGCGGTGATACCGTAGTATAAAGTCCCGGTTGAGTGTGTTTTCCATGGAGGTTAGGGTAAGGATTAAGAAAGAAAGGACAAGAACCTAGAGGAAGAAACACCGTTTCTTCCCGATGGTACTAATCCCCTTTATTAATAATTACCACAACTCCTAATTAGATCTTAATATGGATATAGAAAGCGGTGAGATTTATTGACTTTCCAAACCTAACCTAAACCTAACCCTAGCAAGATTTAGATCTAGATTACTTTAGTTTTTAGATTTAATCAATCCGACACCCATCAGAATTAACTCGTAAGAACAATTAGGAAATTCACAAAATCCCTGTGGACCGACAAGTACTCACCGGCTAGCTACCAAGCGACGCTGTTCTTGATTGCGGTTATAAATATTTTTGATTCATCTTTTGAAAGCGCATAAGCTAAATAAAATCTTTCAATCAAATAGCGCCGTTGCCGGGGATCGAACCCGGGTCACCCGCGTGACAGGCGGGAATACTTACCACTATACTACAACGGCGCCGTTGTCGGGGATGGCATACAAATCAAATGGCGCCATTGCTGGGGATGGCGTGTTATTTCCTTTTTGCAATTTCGGGTTAATCTAAAATTGAAAAATCATAAAAAACTGAAATATATATATATATATATATATATATATAAATTTATCATTTTGTTATTTTGTGAAGAGTATTTTTGTTTGAATTTTGCAGGATCTACAATCGAGTTCAGATCTGGAAAAATCCAGAGATCAAAACAGAAAACTGCATATCCGAACAACAGAGGATACTCATAACAGAGGAACTGCAGAAGTCTCGGGAACTGCGCAGCCGCCTCGGCCGCGCTTCCGCCGCCATAAGCCCCTTCTGGCCGCGCTTCCGCCGCGGGTCGGGTGACGTCAACACTCAAAATTCATGGTAAGTCTCTTCTGTTTCTGCTATGCAAATCCCGATATATCTTTTGTCAAATCTCCTGCAGGGTTCTTTGCGCTAAAAAAATCTCTCCCCCTTCCAATAATTGATCTTGTGCAGGATACTTTGCGCCGCGCTTAAAATAAAAATTTTGATTGCAAGTGGTCGTTACTGTTTTGCATATATTTAATCTGACTTTAAGGGGCTTGAGACCAATCCAGATTGGGTGGGGATTTCATCACCCTTCCCAGGACCCCAGAAATCACATAAGGCATATGCATTGACCATCATTAATTAAAAAATACTAGACTCAGCCCTAAGGATGTCGAGCTCAATAGGACAGAGGACTAGTTGTAGGCATCGGCCGTTGATCCTAACCTGACTTTGCGGTGTCTAGGAAAGTGTGTCTAAGACGAGTGGTTACTTAATTAGGGCCACTACTTGTAGTGGAGAGCCTCCCACTCACCTGGCACTTACCTGGCCGCAATTGGCGGTGAAGAGGCGGTTTGAGGTCCTATTTCTAGCCCTTTGGAACAGTTAGGAGCTGTCTAGCTGACCTAGGTGGCCCTAGATCTAGGCCTGACTGTGCATTTGTGGTTGATTGAACGTGTGTCTTAGCCTTTTATCGAAAATCTTTTTGCAAAGAGCACCACATAAAAAAAAGAAAAGAAAATTTTTATAAAAACTTGCAAAATTTTGTCGCTAAGAAATCCTTGCACCCCACTTACACCCACCTTCTTTTTCTTCTCCTTTTTACATCATGGGTACCCCACCTCACAAATCTCTTGCCGAACTTTGGTACCCTAAACCAAACTTTGCCTCTTACGTGAATTGTTTCGGTCGATTTAAGGATGATCCCTCCAAGACCAAAATTTCTTTGAAAGATCGAATAGAAGCGTCTAGGAGAAACAGTTCGACTTTGCATTCCACTTTGTATCAACCAT
Source organism: Agapanthus africanus (assembly GCA_030015575.1). Classification (NCBI taxonomy): domain Eukaryota; kingdom Viridiplantae; phylum Streptophyta; class Magnoliopsida; order Asparagales; family Amaryllidaceae; genus Agapanthus; species Agapanthus africanus. The sequence continues at coordinate 463,948,103 of JASDDO010000018.1, read as the reverse complement.
TTCAACATTCACCACCTTCTTATGTTGATACTCCTTTTTCGAGTCCTGTTGTAACTCCTAAACCCATGTCTATTGCTGAGCATATTTAACAATCTCGTATCCGATCTTTCACTCCTCTCCACACATCCAGTTCTAGGGATCAACAATTCACCTTTTTATCCAAATGTTGATCCTACTCCTGTCCAACCATCCAATTCCTACCAGTCCTACCCGACTTTCCTACCTTCACTAGACATTGCTTCTACACAGCCATTTAGGAGTTTCACGTATCCAAACAATTTTGAATCTTTTACAGAAACCCCTTCACAACCCATGTCTAGTTTGGAATAGTCGTTGGAAGGTTATATTTTAGCAACAAACAAAATGATGAGGAATGTGGATGCGTTCATGGCCGCCCTTATACAACCTACTGAACCGGTAGCTAGTTTCCAACTAGCTCAAAAAATTCCAATGTATGATGGGGCGGTTGGACAGATTGATAATTTGAGTGGTGAGAGTGAGCTGTGCACCCTTCCAAATCAAACCTACCCACTACCAATTGAATTCAACAACTCTAGTTTTCAAACAAGTGCCCAAAATGATGAGTTGTGCGACTTTGTAGTGCTTCATTTTCCAGATTGTGAAGAGTCCTTTTCGAGTGAAACCATACCTAATCCTTTTGAACTCTACACCTCCAATCTAGAACCTGAATTGATAAATATCCATGCTTTTGATGAGGTGTCCGAAAAAATTGATTTTCACTTGATTGAGGATATTGACGCCGGGAATATTTTGGATGATGAACCCGTAGATTTGACTGAAATTTTATGTCCAATTCATCATCCCGAGTCATTAAATGTTTCTCCCGAACCTCATATGCGTCTTGATTTTGATGATAATGGCATGGATAAGCTAAATTTTGAGGTGAATTATGAGGATAGTATTGAGGATAATATTGAGGATGAACCATTTTTGTTTGATGTGTCGGATTTTCTAATTCATCCTCCTGAACCTTTAACTGTTATACTTCCTAAATCACCCTCCCTCCTTTCAATCATTCCGACCACACAAAAGATCACGCTTGAGGACTGTGAGCTTGAAAAATTTATGTTTGATCACATGATGCCACTAGTGCGTTCCGTTTTGAATCTGACACAGTTCTCACAGCTGATAACGATTATGAGTGTTTCACTTTTTCGGACGATGTTGAAAACTCACCTCCCGAGTTTGAGTCCTTTGAATTTTCAGATGAGTTAGTTAAACCATCAGACTCGGTTGCTTACAGTCATTTCGAACCATTGATGGAATCCTTCAAGTTCGAGACAGATTACTTAGGTGAGAATAAGACTATCCCTCAATCACTCCCTTTCGTCCTTCCTATCATTTCGACCACGCAAGACTCCGTCGCGTTTCCATTTTCAATGTTTGGTTTACCAAGTTCAACGTACCCATGTTTTCTTGCGAATCTTGAGGGATTTGACCCCATTTCTCGACGGGTTGATAGATTAGCACAATCGTTTTTAACACATCGGTCATCACAAATTGCGCTAATTTATTCACTCGATTTACACCCTCAAGATCGTACTACACTTCTTTCTCTTTTCCGCCATTCTCCTCCTCCACCGAGACCGTATACCGTTTCTATCTCCACACGGTCTCGTGTGCGTCTCATTTCTTTTCTTTACACTCCATTCTTTCACCAACACCACCATTATCACGATAGAATTTTTGAATGGTTGGTGCTAACCTTTGATCTGTGTAAGGCTTTGTTTAGTTTGGGGAGGACCTTGTTGTATATATGTATATATATTTTTTGTTTTTCTTTTAACAATAAAAAAATAAAAAAAAATTATAAATAAATAAACATGGGAGTGCCGGCATTCTCAACCCTCTTGGTGTAGCATGACAGTGAGGACACTGTCAAATTTAAGTTTGAGGGTATGCTCGGTAAGCCTTCTTCCTTCGCATTCATGTGTATATTTTTTTTTTGCATTTGCATACTTATTTTAAAACCCATAAAAAATTGAAAATTTTCAAAAATTATAAAAATTAAAGTATTCAATTTTGGCCATAATTGACTTGAATTGGACAAATAGGTTAACTAGCTATGAACAACTAGATCTAGACTTAGTAAATTAAAAACACTAAAAATAACCTTTCTTAAAATTTAACGGTAGAAAGTATATGTCTTTGTAGTTTATTTAGAAATAAGCAAATTTTGAGTTCACTTCTTGGGCTAAGTTAAAATAACGGAAGAGTATTGATGTTTTTATTAAAGTATAAGTTTGAAAAATAATTCCTAGCTTAAGTCTAAATTCTGAAAATGTATACCCTACAAATTGCACAAACACGAATCTTGAAACTTGGAATAGTAGAAGAGACCTTGAAATGATCTTGTCTAAAGTCCTTAGTACAAAGAAAATGAAATAAAAATTCAAGTGTGAATAAAGAAAAAAATGAACACTGGTTTTTGTAATTACTTAAGGCTGCAAAAAATAGAAAAAAAATATTTAGCGAGGGTGCTTCATCACCTAGTGCCTTAGACCAACTGGTTTAGGAGTCACTGCTAAAGCCTTAGGTGTTACAAGACTAGGAATTACGCTTTAATGTGTAAACACATCTTGTAATTGGTCGTTTGTACCTCAAGAAGTATTAACGGTCGCATGAAGGACGTGTAAGCAAAATTCATCTAAAAATTCACCAATTAAAGAAGTGCTTTGGACGACGGACAAGAGTATGATTGCTTGATTTGAATTTCCAAGTGTAGGGGTGATATACACACACACGTAGGGGTATGTGATTGGGGTTTAGATAAGAGATAGGAATGAAGAATAGAACTTATATCTTTAATAGAGATGATAAAAATTCCTAAGTTGAGACGGAACCCTTGAAGGAAAACTTAAGAGATGCCAAAAGCTAAATAGGTCTACAGAACAAATATAATCTTAAGTTAAATGATAAAGAAGCGTGAAGAATATGGGTGGATAATTTATGAGTCGAAGATAATAGAGTTTCTTGTTAGAAAACCTGATTGGAGAATAAAAGTCGATAAGCCAAATTGATAGGATTTTGTGGGTAGTATCCGCTGAAAACCCTCAGGAGACAACACTCCTCCTACTTGGGACACTTAGAGGTTTAACGGCTTGTTGCACGAGCTCAGTGCAATTGTGTTTCCCTGCGAAAGTGAGGTTAGGATTTTGTCGAGAATAAAACTAGGTTTGCTCGAGGACGAGCAAAAGATAAGTTTGGGGGTATTTGTTCATATCATAATATTACATTATTACATTCCCCATTCTTATTCAGTTTACAAATAAACAGGTGCTTTTGACCCATGTCTGCTACAAAATTACAGGTTACAGGTTCTTGGAACAAAAACAGTGAAAAAGATTAAAAAAAAAAGACGATGCAAAAGTGAGATTACGACCGATAAATGGTGGAATCTTGATTAAGCCTATAGTTGGAGAATAAACGAAGATCAGTTCACAAAGAACAAAGTATCGTAAGGTTCAAGACTTTGACACGAAGCAACGGTAAAAGTCCACTGCAATTATTCACTGTGGAGATCTGGAGAGAACGAGAAGACATCCTAAAGAACCAACTGAAGAAACAGAAAGAAAAAGTCAACCAGAAGTAGAAGACCAAAAATCAACCACCAAGCCCTTCATTTGGCCGCGGAACCGCGGCCAAACCTGGCCTACGGCCGCGGTTCTGCGGCCGTGCTAAGCCCGTAGTGGCGAAATATTTTACCAAAACGTGTGGCGGCGCTGACTAGTCTTCCTAGGGGCACTTTTGTAAAAGCATACATGCGGTGACTGTAAACCTAGGGTTTTCTATATAGGTCATGCCTCCTTTCATTAACAAAATTCAGAATTCTTTTGAAGTTTGGAGAGCATCAATTTGTAAGTAGTTCTTTTTATTTGCCCTAGATAATTTTATTATCTGCCTTATGTAATTTCTTATCTGCCCTAGTTAGATCTTCAATTCCTTGCCCGAGATAGATAGTTTAGATATGTTCTTCAATTCCCTAATGAGCGAGTAGTCTCCTCGCTTGTTAGGGTTAGCTTTGGGGAAGGCTTGAGAGATGAAGATCTCTCACCCCTTTCTTGCCCACCACATATAATTAATAGGACTCCATGCATACATGCACACACCGCTCCCTACGGCACCCTATCCCACGAGGTAGTGGTGATACCGTAGTATAAAGTCCCGGTTGACCGTGTTTTCCATGGAGGTTAGGGTAAGGATTAAGAAAGGAAGGACAAGAACGTAGAGGAAGAAACACCGTTTCTTCCCGATGGTACTAATCCCTTTTATTAATAATTACCATAACTCCTAATTAGATCTTAATATGGGAATAGAAAGCAGTGAGATTTATTGACTTTCCAAACCTAACCTAAACCTAACCCTAGCAAGATTTAGATCTAGATTAATTTAGTTTTTAGATTTAATCAATCCGACACCCATCGGAATTAACTCGTAAGAACAATTAGGAAATTCACAAAATCCCTGTGGACCGACCCGTACTCACCGGCTAGCTACCAAGCGACGCCATTCTTGATTGCGGTTATAAATATTTTTGATTCATCTTTTGAAAGCGCATAAGCTAAATAAAATCTTTCAATCATGGGCCTTATCTTCATGACTCCGCTGGGAGGAATAATGCGTTTCGCCATTTCCTTAACAGAACCAATGACAGACAAAGAGGCTAAATATGAAGCTTTGATAGCGGATCTTGAGATTGCTGTTGACATGGGAATAGAAGATCTCCTCGTATATGAAGATTCCCAGCTGGTCGTTAGCCAAGTAAATAGCAACTATCAGACGTGTAAACCGGAATTGGTAAAATATGGCGAAAGAGTACAGCAACTGCTAACCCATACTACCTCCTACATCCTGGAAAGCATACCGCTGGCGGAAAATTGCAAGGCGGATGTGTTAGCCAAGCTCGCTAAAGATCTGGCCGACGAAAACCTCGATGACGTAAGGATCATTGTGCAAAGCCGCTATATTCTCGCGCCAGCAGAAATATCTCCAGATACGTCTGAAAGAAAGGAAGCGACCGAACAGGCAGCCTTCCAATTAGAGCATAAAGAAAAGGTGAAGGATTGGAGAGAAGTCTTCATAGACTACTTCAAATCCCATCGAACACCCGAAAGCGCATCTTCAAGACATCGGCTCATGAAACGAGCTCTGTCTTTTGCCTTCGTCAGTGATACTCTATATAAAAGATTGTTCGATAGTTTGTGGATAAGGTTCTTAGGACCAGAAGATGCAAGAAGGGTCGTCCAAGAGACTCACGACGGACTCTGCGGTTCCCATCAGGCCGGGCCAAAGATGAAGCTGAAGATCAAGAGAATGGGCTACTACTGGCCCACGATGATTCAGGATTGTCTCGAATATGCGAAGCAGTGTCACTCGTGCCAAATTCACGAGGACTTCATTCACCAACATCCAAATCCACAACACCCAACGGTGGCCAGCTGGTCGTTCGAAATATGGGGAACCGATATAATTGGGCCCATCGAATCAGTATCATCCAAAAGACATCGGTTTATATTGGCAACAACCGATTACTTCTCTAAGTGGGCAGAGGCAATACCACTAAGGGAAGTGAAGACGGAGAACATCCTCCATTTCTTCAGAACACATGTCATTTACCGATTCGGCACTCCGCGACGGATCATCTCAGATAATGGGCCGGCCTACAGAAGCCATAAGATCAGCCGCTTCGCACAGCAGTATAATATAGACTGGAGGTGCTCTTCAGTCTATAATCCCCGAGCTAACGGTCTAGCTGAGGCTTTCAATAAGACCTTGATGAAGATCATAAAGAAAACAATGTCCAGAAATAAAAGGGAAGGATACGAGAGACTGCATGAAGCTCTCTGGGCGTATCGAACCACGTTCAAAGCAGCTACGAATACAACACCATACGCGTTGGTATTCGGCACGGAAGCGGTACTTCCCTTGGAGATAGAACTACCCTCTCTATGAGTGGCAGTTCGACATGAGCTGACGGATGAAGAAAATGCCCATCTTCGGCTTGAGGAGCTCGATGCCCTCGATGAAACTCGTCTCATGGCGCAGCAAAACCTGGAAGCTTACAAAGAAAAGATGACGCGCTCATACGAAAGACTAACCAGACCGAGAACAATTCGCCAAGGCAAACTCGTGCTAGTCGTAAAAAGACCTATGATCCCCAACCGTGCAAAGCGGGAGAAATTTGAGCCGAACTACGAGGGTCCGTACATCATAGACAAGGTCTACCAAGGTGGGGCTTACTTGCTCATGGATATGCATGGAGAAAGACCCTTCCGGCCAATAAACGGTCGTTTCCTTAATAAATACTACGCTTGATAAGTGACAACTCAGGTTAATGATAGATGACGACACTCGTGTCCGATCGCTGTCTCCCTCAGTCAAGACTCTATAAGTAGTATACGGCAAAACTTTGCCACGAAGCTGGACCTGGACCGAGATGTTCCTAAACTAACAACGGACCGAGATGTCCCTAAACTAACAATGGACCGTAATGTACTTAAACTAAATACGTCGCATCAAACACGGTGATAGTGGAATTCAAGTCCACAAGTCCCAGCGGCGAGGACTGCAACTCGGGTCCCGCTGGCTGCACAGCTGCCCCGGTGGCGAAGTCCCCTATAAGTTCCAATGGCAAACAGGGGGGTAAAAAAATGGTACGTCCACAAGTGAAATGGGCACAGATGAAAACTCGAAAGGGCACCGTGAGTAAAAACAGTGGGGCTACCGGCGAGCTTGTGAAAACCTGAAAGAGCGCAATCTCGTTGTTAAAAAACGGTACGTCTACAAACGAAATGGGCACGGATGAAAACCCGAAAAGGCACCGGGAGGAAAAATAGCAGGGCTACCGGCGACCTTATGAAAACCCGAAAGGGCGCAATCTCGTAAAATTTTCACTTACGAAATCCTCTCGACTCGTAAGAAGAACTCCCCCTATGAGACCCTCATGGCTCATAGGATTCAAAGCCTTAAGCTACAGAGACCACAACCTGTTCTTAAGCTGTCGTATCCCCCAAGTTTCCCTACAGGCGGTACAATACTGGCCCTTGTATACAATCCACGAGCACAAATAAACGTTCCCCCACCAAGTCCCACCAATGACGAGGAATGTCTTCATGTGGTGAATGGCACTTATAAGTCCTCTCGACTTGTAAGGAGAAAACACTCTTGTAAGATCCTTACGAACTGCAAGAGAAAATATCACTTAGGAGTCCTCACGACTTCTAGGGAGAACCTACTCCTACGGGATCCTCTCGACTCGTAGGGAGAAAACTCTTTATAAGACCCTTACGGCTCATAAAGTCAAAAGCCTTAGTCGAGAGGATCCTAACCCTGTCTACTAAGCCACCTTTATTCAAATCAGCAAAGGCAAATGATGATTCGCTCCTAGAAATATTCTAGTGGTAGCGATGCTGATACCTGAACAGGTGTCAATTTTTAAGTCCTTTCACGGCAAATGATGATTCGCTCCTGGCAATATTCCAGTCGCAGCGGTGCTGATGTCAAGATTGATATCAGATCTCAAGTTCCATACTCACGAAAAAAATCAGCGAGCAAAAAAATGCATATGAAATAGCTGAAATGATGGGGCAACTCGCAATAAAAATCAGCGAGCAAAATATATGCATATAAAAACAGCCGAAATGTTTGGGCAATTCGTAATAAAAAACGGCGAGTAAAAAGAAAAGAATGGCCGAAATGAATGGGCACCGCGATAAAAAAGCCCAAATGATTGGGCAATTGCGACTTTCGCAATATAAAAAGCTGAAATGATAGAGCATCGCGGGAAGAAATAAAAAAAATGAATGAAACTTTTACCCTACAGGCGAGTCCACATCAACCCCTGTATACAATCCATGGGCACAAATGAAAAGGGAACCACATTTTCCCACCTGGCCTCGTCAAAGGGAGAGCCAAGTCTCGATGGTTCATGAACAACCTAGAGAACATCTCGACACTCATCTCGCTACAGCAAATGCAGTGTCACCAACGACCTTTCTTCTCACTCCAACAGGATGCAGATGCAACGTCAACAAAATAGAGCCATGGCAAAGTCCCTAGTTTCAAATCTAAACAGTTCACAGACGGCCTAGAGATCAATAACGGCGTTTCTTCTCACTCCAACAGGATAGAGATGCAACGTCAAAAAAACGGAGCCATGGAAAAGTCCCTAGTTCTAAATCTTGACAGTTCACAGACACCCTAGAGATCAACAATGGCGTTTCTTCTCACCCCAACAGGATGCAGACGCAACGTCAACAAAATGGAGCCATGGCAAAGTCCCTAGTTCCAAATCTCAACAGTTCACAGACAGCCTAGAGATCAACAACGGTGTTTCTTTTCACTCCAACAGGATGCAGACGCGACGTCAACAAGAGACCCCAAGGTCAACAAAACGGAGCCATAGCAAAGTCCCTAGTTCCAAATCTCGACGGTATACAGACAACCTAGACCACCTCGACATTCGTCTCGTTACAGCAGACGCAACTTCAACAAAGCGGAGCCACGGCAAAGTCCCTAGTTCCAAGCTTCGACGGTTCACAAACAACCTAGAGATCACCTTGACATTCATCTCATTACTGCAGACGCGTTGTCAGCAAAAGAAGCGAAGGCCAAATTCCTAGCTTCAGGGTCTTGACGGCAACTCAAATAAAACCCGAAAAACTATCGGAGATCATCCCATACCAGGGCGAAGTGGTTATGACTCATCGGGGCTCCCAAACTTAGCTTAACCTCAAGTAAAAACCGTTATGGAAAATTCCTAACGTTTGCTCTTCCGACGGTAATATGACCTAAGGAGATTACTTGAAGACATCTTGTCCAGCCCCCGAAAGGATCAAAGACACGACAGTCACGGGGCTACTCGAACAGCAGCGTAAAGTCTGCATATCGGAGACTGCATAAGACAACGCGACGGTATGACGAACAAAACCCTAGTACCACAGAACCTAACGGACCTCTGTCGTAAAGAGCAGGGGTTAACTGTGACGTTAGGACAGGTTTTCTTACGAGCCGAAGGGAGGTAAACTAAACAAACTCCGAAATGATTTCATAAACTAGAGACTCCGAAATGAGTTCATAAACTAGAGACTCCGCAATGAGTATATAAACTATTTTATGCCAAGTCAAGATAGCAAAAGAAATAAAAGCGCTAGTATGAAATGAAATATGTCTTTATTCATGAATCAAAATGAATACAAGATACTCTTATTTATGAATAAATACAAAAAAAGAAGAAAGGGAATATACAGTGACAAAAATATTTCAAGTCGGCGGACGATTCAACAGGCCAGCCAGTTCGTCGTTCTTCCGCTGGACTTCACCTTCAAGCTCCACCAGTGCTGCAAGACGAGTACCTTCCTGGGTCTGTTGTTTTTGGTATGAAGCGAACCGACTCTCAAGCTCCTTCTCGGCAACCTTATGGGCTTCAACCATCTCACGGGTAAAAATAACGGCTTTGTCAAGAGCCACCACCTATGTAATGGCTTCTTAAAGTACCTGCCAAATTTCGTACGCACGGGTGGTCTTGGCAGTAAGCTAAGCCTGAAGTTCCCCCAAAGCGTTTAAAGCCAACTCCCTCTCTGAAAACTTCCGGTTGAGGCTCTTTTCGCATGACTGAAGGTTGGCCGCACACCATTCGATCCATCCTCGGAGGCTCATTTTTACAGTTAAGATGTCGGAGGGAAGGCTTATGCACTCAATCCTATGTAGGCAGGCCTCCACTCGGCAACAGTACTCAACCCAGGCATGCACCAATACTTCGTCATGATAGGTGGCGATAACCGATAGTGAAGCGTTGGCCTCGGCAGCAAATTCTTCGGCCGTGACAGATGTACCAGTGCGAAGATCTTCGATGAGTTCCGCCAAGGAATAAATGCTCTGTTTCGCCATCCTTTCATACGCACGTCGGGCATTAGGTCCTAGTGGCATAGGGATCCGAGACTCTAATGGAGTAAGGGCTGGCAAAGCTGTAAAGATTCAGGAGCGGTCAGTTGTGTTTCCAAACATAGAGTAAACAGAATGATGCCAAAGATAAAACATCACTTACCCACAGTTATGCAAGATGGGTTTGAAAGATCCCCGGGTCCATCAAGAATCTCAACTTCGTCATCAGCCTCCAGAACTGTGGTTTGGAATGAAGGGCATATCAACATCATCATGGAAATATAAAACCAGAAGGGCAAAGCATACCAACCTTGGCCCGAGGAAAGAACTATTCTTTGTAGGGGTATTGCTTGTGGAGGGATTGCTTGTGGGGCAGCCATGTCGAGCAAGCGCTGGAAGGTTTTTCTCGGAGAGAGATCCACGATAGAAGCTGTCGATTCCCATAATTCTTAAGGAAAGAAAGGGTCGGATGACAGAAGGGTCATTAAAAAAATGTATATGTACATGAGATTACCTTCAATGCTTCGCCCGCCCTGAGCTGGGGGAATGACAGCCTCAGCGGTCTCCTCCACACCTTCAGGTGCATCACTGGAGATATTCATAAAACCTATGGCCGGCATGGTAGTCTCCAATAAGGGGACAAAAGCCGCCGCTGGAGGCTCCAAGGCAGGGATGGCGGCTTCAATAATCTCCTCTATACTCTTCGGTACATCGTGAGGGATGTCCATGGGATACATGGCTGATGATGTCAGCTTTGCTAAAAGAGTGGACATGGAGGAGACACCAGCCGCCACCGGAAGCTCCACAGTAAGGGTAGAAGCTTCAGTAATCCTCTCTACACCCGCCGGTGTGTCATGGGAGATATTCACGGAATCCGCAACCATGACCTGATCCGAACTCAAACCCTCTTCCGCTGCAGAAGCCCCTGCAAAGATCACGCAAAAATAAGAGGACATAAAAGTAATACAAATCACTAGCCAAAAGAAGAACGCGAAAAAAACGCATACCAATACGCCAAGGAGCTTGAAGTATGGATTTTTTGAGCCATCGTTCTTTTCTCATTAAATACGCTCGCCGGGCTTCAAGCGCAAATGAATGACTACCTGTTTTTAGTGCAAGCTCGCCCTCGGAAGCATCTAAGATGGGCTATTTAAGGGCCCGTTCTTCTTTCATTAACAGAGGACCCATGTGCACCCTCCGTAATGATGGTTCTACGTCATAGAATTCAACGGGGGGGCAAGCTTTTTTCGGAGCGCACACGTTCTCAGCCTCATCTTGAGAATGCCTTAAAGCCTCGGCCAATTGCGTGGCCTCCTCGGCAGACGAGCCAGGATAGATAAGACCGACATCTGACTCCTCCATAGCTATCGGTTCATCCTGAATAAATGGCTCGGACTCAAGCAGAGTGTCGAGTAGGCCGGCAACCGATTTCATCCTCTCCTTGGAACTTGTGCTTACACTAGCAGAAGAATGCTTCCTCCCCTTAGGCGCTTTGGCACGACGTTGCCCAACTTCATTTTCGGTATCCCCCTTTGGCGACACCACCTTTAGTGACACCGCCGCTGGTGACACTAGTACTGGTGCTTCATTGGAAGCCTTTGCTTCTAATCTAGTGCGCACAGGCATACCAGCAGTGCGAGGGGTCGATTCTATTTCTGCGGCTTTGGGGATAAGTACCAAACCGCTATCCCTCAATGGAAGGCGAACCACTGATCGCGGCCGCAATGGGGCATTGGTGGCCTGAGCTGGAATGGGAGCTCTACCTATGAAAAGCACATGTCTCTCCTCTGCAATGATGGGGCCGACCCGATGACGATACCAACCCTTGACCCTACGGGTCTCGGAAGGTAGTCGGACTCCGGGATCATGAAGCGGGAGCCGGTGTTTAGCCGCATGAAATGGTGGATGATGTCGTGAGTAACCTCCAAAGAAGGAGCAGGCTCGACTATGAATGCCTCGAGAGGGATGCCCTGGTCATTGCCCAACTGCTGAGCAAAGCGGTGTGAGCTATACCACATGAAAAGGATAGCATTATTTCGGCGGAACACCAGATACCCTTGCCTGATCGAGTATAGGTGCATGAACTCTTTTGGTTTCAATCCAGGACCCCACCCTTTGATAAATCAAACAATTGTTGAATGGGCCCCGCTGGAGCGGAAAGGACTCGATCGCTGAACACCATTCCGCCTTCATTTGAGTACGGGTTCAGCAGTACGCGGAGAGCCCCTACTTGGGTCGGATCGGGAGCGGAGGCATCAACCAACCTCATAATCCATGGGAAGGTGTACGAATCATAAAATTCCGGCCGCTGGTGCGCAGCGAACGCTCCTAGCACGTGCATCTCGACCCACGACGTGAAATAGTGGAGGGGGAAATTCACGATCTCCACACCTAGGTTTGAAGTATTAGCCGCGACGCTTAATCCGTGATATAGATGTGATAATCCCGCGACGCCAACAGCTAGCCATGCTCCCCCAGGTATGCGGTGAGCGGGATAAAAAATGGAGGCTCTCATAAAGCGGCGACGCATCAGCATGGCAAACCAGCTTAGCCAAAGACTGATAAAACCAACAAAAAAGGTCTCTTCGTCCATACCAGGGGCCGCAGTTGCGTCAACAGCTACGGTTGACGAGCTCGGAATATAGAAATGCGGCAAGTCTTCTTCCTTGACCGGCAAGTTCCTTAACCCTAATCCAAAAGGGTCTTCAATTTTTGCAAATTTCGGAGCCTTCTTAGATATGACGACCTCTCGAAGAAAGCAAGCAACGAAAGCGTCAAAGGTGACACCTTGCCTTTCCGATATCACGAACATCTTTTCAAAGATACCCAGGACCTTGATTAGACTTGGGTACTTATGACGTACAGCGTTCTCAGTTGACAGGGCATCGAGCATAGCAGGCACCGTATCAAACACATATTCGTCGGGAGGCAGTAATTCTTCATAATGCTCCCCCCTGATTGGCAACCCGGAGATCTCGCGAAACTCTTCCAGTGAAATTGAAACCTCTCGATCTCCTAGCAAGAATGTATTGGTAGGAAGGTTCTATTGATTCAAGAAAGCTTTATGTCACGACCCGAAATTTAGTTCGTGACCGGCACTTAACTCACGCCACGTCTAAAGGCGTAACGTAACTCAAGTAAGCCGAAGTCTAGAAATCTAAAACCTTTTAAAGAAAATAAAAGAGGTGATGTTTTGAAATAACGGTATGATGAAATCAAAAGTTTTCTTAAATGCATAAGTAATGGAACATGAAAATGCAAGTGAATTTTTCTAGTTGAAAAACATGTTTTGTCTTTTAAAAATTTGGGCAGCACCTCCCTTGTATATTTTGATCCAAAACCACATACACAAGATAATATAAAACACATCCCCACGCGGGAGCTAGCTCTTCGCCAATCAGCGGAATCACAACCACGCAATTCATAAAACATGTATACGACGCCCAACGGCGAAGATCAACACAAAGGATAATGAATAAAGCAAGACATCAACCCAATAAGCGAACATAAACCCTCGCTCTAAGTCTCGCAACCACAAGTCTCACTAAGTCTTACTACTTATACAAATACTAGTTTCTGATTGATGGAGTTAACTAGATACAACAGGAATAATAAATATAAGAGGGGTACGATCCAACATGTACCACCTACCAAAACAAATCACCCGAATGCAAGTTGTGTGCCAGCGATGCCGCTACTGATCCATGCGATCAACCTGCAAGAACTGTGGCACAACGGGGGTGAGTGGACAACTCGTGAGTAGAAAATATCATCAGGTAGAAATCGAATAAAACAACGATTTTCTAGGTCAATTATATCATGAAGGTAATACTATGATAACTAGGGTGTCCCTATATGCAAATATGTGCCAACAATATAATAATCAATACCTGTATGCATGTGGATAACATCCAACAATATAATCAATGCCTGTATGCATGTGGATCTCGTCCACTCGAAACATCATAAAAGCATATGCATGTAAATATATGAGGATATCAAAGAATGTGTGTCCATCAATGACACACCAAATCATAGAACCTGAGTGTCCAATACCGACACTCGAAATATCATGAAACCCGTGTCCAGCATCGACACGTAAACCCTCATATCTTAGGCGCCGCATCCTCAGATCGACCCTCAGGCGCCGCATACTCTGGTCGGCCCTCATATCCATCTCATGACTTCGGTCAGTATCCTCCGGATAACCGCCAGGTCCAAATACTATCACCGGTAGGTAATGCTCCCCTGCCAGGCTCACCGCCTAACAATATGAGTCTTCTTGCCCCGGGATACCTTACCGGGTCCTCCATGTACCCGCAGACGATACCTACCGCTCCTCGAATCTGGTTTAACATGCCAATCTCAGAACCGAGAAAACACATGGTGGACGTCTCGAAATATCATATCAAGAGAAACCGGGTTTTTAAAACAGTACATACTTTCTTTTGAAATATAACCATGGTTCTCAAATCCAGAATCTCATGAAAACAGCATCTCAATGCATATAATCGAAAATCATGATATATGCAAACATATAACAGAAATGTGTGCATATTCTTATATCATGCAACATGGAACAGTGATGTGACAATAGCAAGTATATCGTGCAACATGGCATAATGATGTGAGCACAGCAATTTATATCATGGCATGATGTAGCAATTCTACCGTGTAAGTGACATAGCAATTATCGATGATGAAAGTGTGTGAGCCGACCAATCTGTGTAAGTGTAACATACGCATCATCAATAATAGTGTAGGTGTACTAGCACAGGTATATGTAATGCAATGAGAATGGCATGAACGTAGCATAAAGTACATCGTAGGCGAAATGCTATAAGCAAATGTATCTAATCTAACATCTACACATGAACCATACGATCAGTTTTTAAAAGATGTGAATCGTAGTTTTAAAAGTAGGGGATACAGTGTTTTTAAGGAAAAGACACCATTTGAAAATCCGTAACGTCTCTCAAGGTATCTATTTAAGAGATGCATACGATTCTTCAGTTTGGAAATATGTATGGTTCGGATGACACATTTACGTCGGCTATCCAGTCTTATAGTATCCGATACGACAACATCATCCCCAAATCACGAGCACGGATCATCCATCCGGTAACTCACGTCGCGTACAGTAATCCTTCGTACGGTGACATTTAACAAAACAGGGATCTATCGACCTAAACGACAATGAGGGTACGGATCTCAAGTCTCGTACGGCATATCACTCATTATTCTCATATCCTGTTATTTTGCATAAATGTCATATCTTATTGTATATAACGTTCTCATAACATACCACTAAATCTTATATCAATCGTGTCTGCTCGTATCATCTTATCTCATCATATTGATATCTCAAATCTCGTCATCACTTATTAATCATATCATATCACTTCTAACTATCCTTTTAACCATATCCCTAGTTTCCTAATATAGGTTTCCTTCAAAAATTGCGGGGGTGCTATACGCCATCCACCCGACTTCCCCCGTAGATTTAAATCTACTCACCTTGATCCTTGCTTTCCGAAGTCGATGACGCCATGCTCTGTCGTCTCGGAATCCACGTGAAGGTACCTACAATAAATACTTAGTCGCAAGCTATTAAAATCAAGTCCGGAAAACCAATACGGCACACGGTGCGCTCATACGTTAGAACCCATAGCCTACGCATGAAAAAACAACCAAACAACCCTCGTCGTTGACGTACAAACATCCAACGACCCAATACAATATCGAATACTAAAACCAAGAATTCCAAAATACGGAAAACATAACCAAAAACACCCCAATGTGCTCCTAGATTTTGGTTCAGGTCAATTGGAACAAAACTAGCAAGTATAGGGTGTTGTATATGGAGTATGTGAGCTACCGAACCAACCTAGACACCAAATACCCAAATTTGGCCGGCCACATTGCCTGAAAAACCGTCCTACTCGGCCCAATGAAGGAGTTGGGGTTTCGTCTTCTCAGGGTGGTCTCCTACTGTCTTAATTAGGTTAATGGAGTTGCTAGTTTTTCTCAGAAACTTTCCAGGTTGCTCCAGATTCCCTGTAGGCCACTAAAATGTCACAAAACCGATATGAGGAATTTTCTAAGTTCGTATTTTGGTTTCTATACTCATTTTCAGGTCTTGAAATCATTCCCTAAGGTCTTAAAACACTCACTACACCTCATGATTCCACACAAACATCCAAACCATTCTCTTGAATTTTCCAAACATCACATACCCTAACCAAATAACCTTCTAAACTAAACTAGGGTGCAAGAAACTAAAACTAAACTAAATGAAAGAAGATATCCTCATTTGGGCAACTCAAGAAAAACCCTAACTTCCCAAAGTCTTCAAAATCCAACTTTGATTGGTCCAAAGTGTTGAGGATAAGGTGGAAATCAACTTTAATGAAAGGAGTTTAGGGTTTTGATGAAGATTTTGAGATGATATATGGAGGTGGAGGTAGAAGGAAGCTTGAGGATGAAGGAGGTGAAGAAAATAATAGGGTGAGGAAATGGTGGCTGCCCCTCCTTTCTCTCTTCTTATTCTCACCCTCTCACAACTCATTTCTCACTCTCTCTCTACAATAATTGTCTTTTTCTTTTCTCTTTTTCCTTTAAAGCCAAATATCAATAAAACAACACAATGAAACAACATGCAACCAAATGCAACATGACATGGTGCACTAGCCATGGAAAAATGTAGAAACAAGGATTTGGCTTAATCGCGATTAGTAGTGCACTAATCAATTTTTATTCAAACTGCATATAACTAATTATAAAAATGCCAAATCCAATAAATATATTTTTAAATGAATAAATCATTTTAATCTTCAATTATTTCACAATTATTGGTATATATTTATACCATTTTACGAAAACCCCAATTTCGCAAATCGGGTAGTTTTCGCGAAATATATTATTTTAATATTAATTTCCAAAAATAATATTTTATATTTTCTGAAATATTACACTTTAACCCACCAGATGTGAGGGGCGTGGTAATAAAACAACGAAGCGTACACTGCCTGGTACAGGCCGACCTTCTGCAGACGTCGTGTTGGGCAGAGAGAATGTATCGAGCCCATGGAAGGTAGCCTACTGGGTGGCGGGGATAACGCCTACCTTGTAAACTTGCCCCCAGGGTCGAGCTTCGCCCTGACATATTCGGCGCCCCAGAATGTCGATGTCCACCATGGGTTGGTTGGGTATCCCGGTCGTTGATGGCTCAAGTCGGCCCATGGGAGTCCAGTTAGTCGCCTCCACCGCATAAGCAGTCCGTGGGCGTTCCGTCAATGATATAGAGTGGATGGGTTCTGTCGGCTCTTCGCAGGTAAAACTACGGCGGCCCCCGATGATATGACCGTACCACTTTCCCCACAAGAGAAGACTAGTATGGTCCCTGTCATGCATCATGATCATCGCCATAACCTTCTCGTCCGATGGCGACTGCGGAAAAGTGGCTTCCGAGCGAGTGTAAGGGAAGTCGGGAAGCGAGGCCATCGTTCCTAAAATAAAAAAAAACCATTTAAAAATAATAATAATAAATAATGAGGTAACATAAAATAAAATAACAGAAAACCATGATGTGACGAGACCACTGCCTACAAAACCAATGGATCCCATAAAATATAAATAGCGGCTCACCAATGATGAGGCAGAGTAATCATTGGGGGAATAAAAAAGTATTCTCGTCAAGTAAACAGGAAAGTTTAAACAACTCTTAAAGCGAATTCTATTAAAAAAACAAAATAAAAAAGCACAACAGATTCAAATCTGCATTAGGGGCATTAAAACCCTCAAATACCCGAGAGCATTAGGGAATAAATTCCCAAAAATATCTAAATCTCTCTCAGAGCCAAACTCTATGAACAAGGAATTAAATTCTTTTAATAAAGCGATTAAATCCCAGAAAACCCCCATGGCAAGGAGGCAAGGAAAATAGAATTAAATTCTAAGGATCTTAAAGATCGGTGACAGGGTAAAACCTTAATAGGAGGATCAACAATCTCCATTGATTCAAGATCTTAGAATCTACAAAAAATTGTGTGTGCTTTGGATCTTTAAGAAACCAATTTTAGAAAAGAGCAACACTCTGTCCCCGGATTTAAAATCCACAACGAAAAGAACAAAAAAAGGGTATTCCGTTCATGATCCTTACCAAAGAAAAGTTTTAACAGAGTTTAACTCTGAAATTCCAGCAGGAAGAGAACTAAGCTCTGAATAGGAGAATTGAATTCTCAAGGAAAATAAGTAGGGAAGAAGATGAAAGAACAGTGGTCTTCTAAGAGGAAAATAGCCCTGCATTTATAAGACATGATGGCGAGCGGTTCATCATTCTATTTCCCTAGGCAATCCAACGGCTGTGATGGCAGACAGCATTGCATTCACGTGCAAGCCACGTGAGAGCAACGCTGGGGGGCATTTGTTCCCTTATAAAAAAAGGATGAGGGGATGTTCCCCACTAAAAGAGCCCCCCACGAGTTTAACACGTGAGTGCCTATATGCAACGCATATGGGCACTGCAGTTAAAACAATTGCTAGGCAAAAACAGCCCCACGTGTTTAACACGTGAGTGCCTATATACAACGCATATAGGCACTGCAATTAAAACAATTGCTAGGCTAAAACAGCCCCACGTGTTTAACACGTCAGTGCCTATATGCAACGCATGTAGGCACTGTAGTTAAAACAATTGCTAGGCTAAAACAGCCCCACGTGTTTAACACGTGAGTGCCTATATGCAACGCATATAGGCACTGCAATTAAAACATTTGCTAGGCTAAAATAGCCCCACGTGTTTAATACGTGAGTACCTATATGCAACACATTTAGGCACTGCAATTAAAACAATTGCTAGGCTAAGACAGCCCCACGTGTTTAACACGTGAGGGCACTTCCCTACGTAGAATTAAAATTCTATTCAACAAGGAACCGTTGGATCAAAGATCCAATGATGATTAAGCAAAGAATTAAATTGAAGTTTTAAATGAGAAATGATATTTTCTGTTAAACAGAAAGTTAACGGATCAAAGATCCTGTAAGTTGGAAAATATTTTTCATATCTTTCTAAACAAAGAAAGATTGTGCTCCGTTAAAGCAAACACCCTTGGATTAAAAATCCAAAGGTGATTAAAAAATCACCAATCTACAGAATAAATTCTGTATGGGAAAATATTTTCCTAATCTTGTTTAAGAAACAAGAAAATATGTTCTGTAAGACAGAAACCCTTGGATCAAAGATCCAACAGCGGGTAAAACCCCCAAATCAATTGGAGTCTCTCAATGAGAGATTTCCTAAAACTAATTAACAAAATTCTCTCCACTATATAAAGAACCCAAGACTTCAAGTTAAAGGAGGAGAAAGGAGGAAAAAAGAAAAAAAAAAAGAAAAGAGAGAGACGACCGCACAGAGAGATAGCTCCCCAGAGATTTAAAGAATATACAGTGAGAAAATTTAATTCTCAAACGAAAAAACCTGTTCCCTCGAAACACTTGGTAAAGAAAAAAACAAAAGACTGTTTTTTGCATATTTAAGGGTTTAACCCTTCGTAGAAGAACTTAGTTCTTCCTCTGGTTGAGATCTGCAGAGTCAGATCTCCCCACAAGTTGAGAATTTAATTCTCATCGGGGAGATTCTGTCATGCTGATTCAAAGCCTAGGGGAAAGAACTGAGTTCAAAAAGTTTAACTCTTACAAAAAAACACATATAGGAATTTGATTCCTCTAAAAAAAACTAGGGTTTAACCTTGTAAGAAGAATTTAATTCTTGCAAAGAATAAAGGGAGAACTTGATTCCTCAGAATCAAAGAAGAACAGCCTGGTGATTCGTTAGTGTTTAACGCTATAACAAGACCTCACGTTTTTTCCACGTGATTGTTTCTAATGAACAAGAGAAAATGGCTGAGACCACCTCACGTGTTTTCCACGCGGGTGTTTAAAAGAGGAGCAAGGAACACTTCTTAGGACAGTCACGTATTTTGCACGCTACCCTCAATCAAGTGCTTAGTACTTATGTGAAAGGAAGAGGAAATAAGACAAGAGGGCATTGCCCCCATTTGGGGCGTCTCACGTGTTTTACACGTGAGCGCTACGAGAAATAAGTGTTTAGCACTTACATAAAAGGAGAGGCAATAAAGCCAAGGGGTAGAACCCAACTTTGGGGCGCCTCACGTGTTTCACGCATGAACGCCACAAGAATCAAGTGCTCAAACCTTATATAAAAGAGAAAAATAATTGGGCAGTACCCATATTTGAACGCTTTACGTGTGTTACGTGAGCGTCACACAACCCTATTAACACTAATCAGGTGCCTCACGTGCACCACGTGAGTGCCACAGAAATTTAGTGTTTAACACTACTCCAGTGCCCACATAGAATGCACGTAAGCATTGTATGCCTCAGCATTTAGCACTGTTGGGTAATTATAAAGACCCAAATCTAACCCAAATTGACTAATTTCTTCCGAAGTCAAAACCCCTCTGTGTTCATCATTCCCCAAATTGATCTTAGTCCCAAACATAAATAATGATATGTCAAATGATGATATCCAAAATAAGGTTCATCCCACATCCTCTAAGTTAATCTTAGTCTCCAAAAATAACTAATGATTATTAGATGATCCACTACGATCTTTTCCCTCCGACACAGGAATTGGTTTAAGGGTACATCTCTCCACACCTCTGATACATGTCGTTGTAATTTTTCAATGTCTTCAGAGAGGTGGTGGGTCCCGACAACCAACTGCTCTTCGGTGCACTTCCCAAACTGACGTGCACACCCCAGATCAAACCATACCCCAAGCTAGGCGTCTCCCATATCATCGTTGCTCATCCCGACACGTAACAAATACAAGTGCGCGCAAGATGATCTACGGAGCCTAACGTCCTTAAACTAAACTCTACGAACCGAAACGTCCTTAAACTAAACCCTCACCTCAAAAATGGTAATCTACGGACCGAAATGTACTTAAACTAACAACGGACCGTAACGTCCTTAAACTAAAACAATGAAGCCCAAATGCTCTTTTGTTGGATCTAAATGATCCTAAAACCACGTTAAGTAGATCTTAGTCTCAAATTGGATTAACGTATCCTTAACTAAAATTTAAGTTGATCTTAATCTGAAACGAGATTAACGATCCTTAAATCAACCCAAACCCAAATCTAAGATATACGGATTTGAACTAATCCACGCCCTACGGGTGACAACATAAATTAGTCTGCGTATACAATCCTCGGGCAACAAAAAATAAAAGAAACACACACGACATGAAGTGAACCTCTGGAGCAGGAGAAAGTGGTTATCGCGATGCGGTAACGTAATTAACTGTAGGGGCTTGCGCCTGCAGGGAAGAGCGTCCCCACAATCAAAAACCCCTCGCAAACGAGGGGGAATCTGACGAAGTCTGCTACAACGGCCGCATCCGTCCAAACCTCTGATACACGGTGCCATAAATCAACTTGGAATTTTCGGAGAGGTTGACGGATAAATCCAAATAGCATCTGCTCCCAAAATTCAGGCCAGACGTCCTAACGTCCCGGTCGCGTCTTTCGGCGGTGAAAAGGGACCATTTCTCTTGAGCCTCAGGGAGCCGGAGAGTATGGGTGCTTGCCTATCTAAGGTAGACAAACTAAAAACGGTGTTATCGCTACGGTGATTGTCTTGAAAAAAGACACAAATCCTGTCGTTCATGTGCAGCAGTTACCGATAATACTAAAGCTAATTCAGGACTTCAATTCTGTTTAAAGTGTCTGATTCAGGCAGAGTCTCAGTCCAATCAATCTATCCTTGAATATGATTCAAGTATAACTCTAATTCAATATGAATCCATGAATACCAGAATAAAATCAATATCTCGATGGAACCGAACCATGGATATACTCTGATTACATGACTATCAATTTATATCCATTCTGTTACAAGATATTATGGTTTCGGCAAGTCGAATACAACCATTCTTTATATCAATACAATCAATAAAAAAGACATTACGGGGTATTAAAAGTGGTAGACTGGTATGGAATGTGTTAAAAGTTGCATGAGATGGTCACTAAAAGACGCAACTTTACATCCATGTTGTTGTTCCGTGGTTTTATCGACGGAGCCTTGTACTACGGGTTACCAAAGTCCACGGTGTAAGTTAGACTCTGTTCTCCGCAGAAAGACGCGACCGGGACGTTGGGACGTCCGGCATGAATTTTAGGGGCAGATGCTATTTGGTTTTATCCGTCCACCTCTCCGAAGATGCCAAGTTGATTTATGGAACCATGTATCGGAGGTTTAGACGGATGCGACCGTTGTAGCAGACTTTGTCAGATTCCCCCTTATTGTGAGGGGTTTTTGATTGTGGTGACGCTCTTCCCTGCAGGTGCAAGCCCCTGCAGTTAATTACGCTACCACATCGCGGTAACCACTTTCTCCTTCTCCAGATGGTCACTTCGTGTCGTGTGTGTTTGTTTTGTTTTTGGTTGCCCGTGGATTGTATATGGAGACTAATTTATGTTGTTGCCCGTAGGGCGTGGATTAGTCAAAATCCGTATTTTCTTAGATTTGGGTTGGGTTTAAGAATCGTTAATCTCATTGAGATCAAGATCAACTTAAATGTTTGTTAAGAATATGTTAGTTTAATTTTAGACTAAGATCTACTTAATAGGATCATTTAGATCCAACAAAAGAGCATTTGGGCTCTATTGTTTTAGTTTAGGGACATTGCGGTCCATAAGTTTAAGGACATCATAGTCCACGGAGTTTAAGGATATCATAGTCCATAAAGTTTAAGGACATCATAGTCCAGTTTAAAGACGTCATAGTCTATGTGGTTTTGGTTCAACCGTTTGAGAATGCGCCAAAAGTTATTGGTTATTGGGACCCTTTATCTCTCTGAAGACGTTGAAGAATTACAACGACAAATATCAGAGGGATGAAGAGATGTACCCTTGAACCAATGTTGGTTGGGAGTTCTGTAGTCAGGTTTAGGACTAAGACCAATTAGGGATATTATGAGCACATGGGCTCGGTTGGTCTGAGCTTGGGACTTATGGCCAACTTCGGCTCAGCCCACTCAGTTTAAATAAAATGTTGAACATTTATTTGGGCGTTGAATATTTGTTTAGGCTTAGCCTCTTTTGTTCAATAATGCTGAGCATTAATTTGAGTGTTGAGCAATCCTTATGGCTCTGGGGCTTTATAGAACACTTTGTGTTCCCTCAGCGCCCACGTGAGGAGCACGTGGCGTGCTTGGCGCTGAGCGCCAGTCAATGAGTGTCGAGTGCTTCTTATGAAATAGCGCACACGTGAGGAGCACGTGGCGCGCTTGGCGCTGAACGCCAGCCAATGAGTGCAGAGCGCTCTTTATTAAGTAGTGCCCACGTGAGGAGCACGTAGAGCGCTTGGCGCTGAACGTCAGCCCATGAGTGCAGAGCACTTCTTATGAAATAGCGCACACGTGAGGAGCACGTGGCGTGCTTGGCGCTGAGCGGAAGCCAATGAGTGCAGAGCGCTCTTGATCAATTTTGTGCTTTGAGAATTAAGTTCTCGTTTATAAGAGGCTTTGTCTCGGGGCTCTAAGAACAAGGTTCTTATTTTAAGAGGAGATGTTACAATCTCTTATGTTTTTTGTGAAAGACTTTGTCTTTATCTTATAGATCTGTGATCTAAAGAGAACTAAGTTCTTCTCCCCCCTTTTTATGATGAGATACTATGATCTCTTTTTGTGAAAGACCTCTATCTTATAGATCTATGATCTAGAAAAAGAACTAAGTTCTTCTTCTTCTTTTAATGAGATGCTTCGATCTCTCTGTTTTATTTACCTTGAAGAAATTCTTCTTCCGAGAGCTTGCTCTTCTCTTTTGAAATTTCTCAAAGTTTATGAGGGGGGTTCCTCTCTATGAAACTTATGGGGAGTTTCTTCCATCCAAGACTTGAAGTCTTGGGGCCTTTATATAGTGGAGGCTGATTTGTTGAATCAACTAAGGAGATCTTTTCTCTAACTGATTTGGGGATCTTTCCCCACCATTGGATCTTTGATCCTAGAGCTTCTGTTTTACAGAAGACAATCTTCTTGTTTTTAACAAGATTGGAAAATATTTTCCCATACAGAACTTATTCTGTATCTTGGTGATTTTTAATCACCATTGGATCTTTGATCCTACGGTGCTCTGATTTACAAAGTACAATCTTTCCTGTTTGGAAAGATTTTGAGGAGTATTCCCTCAACAGAATTTAATTCTTTACTTTGGTGATTTTTAATCATCTCCGTTGGATCTTTGATCCACCAGTAAAGAACTTTTAGTTCTGGCGCCTCGTGCTTTGCATGTGAGGCGCTGCCTCAGAGTCTTTGAATCTTAGCGCTTAGCACTCTTGGCATGCTTTGCACGTGAGGCGCTGCCTCAGAGTCTTTGACTCTTAGCGCTGGCGCTGCTAGGGCTCTCGTGCTTTGCATGTGAGACGCTGCCTCAGAGTCTTTGACTCTTAGCGCTGGCGCTGCCAGCGCTCTCGTGCTTTGCTCGTGAGTCGCTGCCTCAGAATTTTTGACTCTTAGCACTGGCGCTGCTAGCGCTCTCGTGCTTTGCACGTGAGGCGCTGCCTCAGATTCTTTGACTCTTAGCGCTGGCGCTCTTGGCGCCAACGCTTTGATGAAGCGCTGCTTTATTTCAAATTTCAAAATTTGAACAGAGCCTTGCTCTGATTTGGGAAACAAATGCCCCCCACCGTTGCGCTTACGTGGCTTACATGTGAGTGCAGCGGTGGCAGCCTCTCCACCGTTAGATTGTCTTGGAAGTTGGATCGACTTCCAGCGCCTATAAATAGGGCCTTTGGCCCTTGAGGTGACCTCTGTTCATCTTCTCCCTTTCTTTTTTCTTAAGAATTTAATTCTCTTTCAGAGCCAAGCTCTCTGCCTTAAGAAATTTCTCAGAGTCAAAACTCTGCCCAAATTCGGTAAGAATTGAACTTATTAACAGAGCTTTGCTCTTCTCAGATCGTAAATCTTAAACAAAAAAAAATTTAGGGTTTTACCTATTAACAGAGCTGTGCTCATCTTTAGATCATAGATCTTCAAGATATAATCTTTCTAGGGTGATTTTAACCCATGAACTAGAACACTGTTCGTCTTCCGTGAAGAACTCTTAGAGTTTGTTCACAGATCTTGAAGATCTTGGAGTTTTTTACTCAGCAAAAGCTTTGCTTTTAGGGTTTTTGATGGATTGTTCTATCATCTTCGCAGAGCAAAGCTCTTTAGGATTCTTGGGAAATTTTTGTTCCCCACATAATGACAGATTTGATTTCTGTTGTAGAACGCTGCTCTCAAGGGAGATTAACTCCTTGGCCTGAGGGGGCTCTCATTAAATGAGAATCCTTTTAGGATTTCTCATTAATGAATGACTGTCTCATCAATGATGAGCCGTCATTTAGATTTTGTGGGTCCCTTTTGGTCCCCTTCCATTGCATTGCAGTGCAGTACAAATTTAAAGTACCAAATACCAAAACTTGAGCTGTAGCATTAACGGCTAACTTTTGCTCTTTTTCGCGCAGGTACTATGTCTTTCGACACTTCTTTCCCCTTTGTCCGTTCGGAAAGCGGATTCCCTGAAGCGCCTATGGATAGGAAAGTCTTCACGTTGATCAAAGCTCATGACCTGGAGCAAAAGAATCTTCATTTATGGGGAACATGGTACAATCAGATCATCAGGGGTCGGCGGAGCTTTTCTTGAGCAGCACCTTCGGAGCCCATTTCGGCGATCCATTATGCTGACGCACCTCCGGTGAACTATGCCGTGGAGGAGGTCAACTGGATCTCAGAGGGTTGCCTTCAACCCTCTATGGCCGTGATACCCGTACAGCCGCCGACGGCTTTGCATACTCTGGGGAGGCGTATATGTCAGGGCAAGTCACGCCTTTGGGGACAGCCGTACATGATAGCCCTAACTCTTTTCCATCCAGCTGGGTATTTGCAGTGGGCCTGCTACATTTTGTCGGCCAAGAAATCGTTGCTGCTGAGGCTTGGGTTGTACAATGCCATTTACGTATCTCTCTTCCAATATTCTACGCCTCCTGTATGGTGGGTCAAGGCTTTTCTGGAGCAATGGAATATTCCGACCCACACATTCTTTCTGTCGGATCGAGAAGTCTCAATCTCTTTAGAGGAGTTTGCAGAGATCTTTGGCTTACCCGTTAGGGGAGAACACTACGAGGAGCTGCTTCCTCTGGACGAGTACATCTTTTCCACCAAATCAGTGGTAATGGGTCTTACCCCGGAGAACGCCATTCAACACCAAGTCCCGAGCTTGATCAAGGTGTTGAATATCTACGAAAGTCTATTTCTGGAGTCCGGGGGTCATGGAGTCAGCTACGCAGACTTCATCGCTCGCTTTCTTCATCCGGAAGCCTTATCGAAGCAAGCTGTGCTGTTCGCCAAGCTTGATGATCCGTTTGGTTTTGGTTTGGATAACCAACCGACGGTGGAGGAGGATTTAAAAAGTTTCTTTATTCCAGTTGCTCCTGGCGTTCCCTTCGCGGAGCTTGCTGCTCCGGACGTCGATGAAGAGACGTTTGTGCTAGGGTTCATTGGCTTATGGCTAAACTGGTTCGTGCTTCCAATGCACCCTCGTTATATGAGGCCATCAGTCTTTTACCCAGCCCATCGTATGGTTGTGGGAATGCAAGTGGCTATCGGGATTGCTGGGTTGGCACACTTGTACCATGGTCTCAGCTTAGCGGCGGACACCACTCAGTCGAGGGTACAACCCGTCACTTTCTTGCTGCATTATTTTACGTCATGGATAGAGCTGCACGTACTTAGCGCTTTTGGTGCCCATAAACGACCTCGTTTCTACGACAGTTACAACTTCCATCGGATTATGCGCCTAGTTGACGCGTCCGTTTTAAATCCGTCACAGCGGGAGGCTAGTGGTTTGATCCTTCGTCCGCGTATGGTTGGAAATGGCATGACCTTTGTCGATAAGGTTTTAACCATCGGCAAAGAATCCACAAAAACGGTGGAGCTTCTGCGCGACACTTTTAAAGATGGGGCATCTACCTTGAAAGCTCGGGAGATTCTTCATTTATATTTAATCAGACCAGGCTTTCTAGTGTTTAGGCAGAACGATTCGACGTTGTTCATGAGGTACAACCCATACCGCTTTGCCCAACAATCATGCTATAATCAGGGCGTCCCGCTCGAGGCCTTCCTAGCTGACCCAGTTGCCATAGAAGAAGGTATTCGCAACGCATTACACCATTTTATGCGGTTGAACACCGGCTCCAATTTCTTTATCAGTGAGCCGAGTTGTGTTCCGCGAATCTTGAACGCATATGTGACGTGGTATCAGCATTCGATGGGCGCCGTTATTAGGGAAGAAAAGCGATTATTGCTTGATCGCAAAGGCACCGCCCCCACTGGTAATCCAGCCGTTCCCTTGAAGAGACAGACCATCGTCTGTCCTCCCTTGAAAGAAGCTATTGCGGCTGTGGTACCACGTATTATGCCTGAGCTGCCCCTACCCCGTGCTCCTGTAGAAGTGGTAGCTGCAGCGTCTCCTGAGTCTGGCGTGGGTACTGAGATCGGGACTCGTCACCCCAATTTGCCTGCCAAGCGCTGGCTCGTGTTATCGGCTGCCGGCGTTAAGTCGCAGAAAAAGAAGAAGTCGCTATTTTCTGTGGACGTTGCATTTGGCCAGGAACCTCATGCCCCTTACAGCGAGGGTCTAAGTGAGTACGGGACCAATGAGGGTTTATTTATGGCGCCGGATGATACCGATCTAGAGGCTGCCATCGCAGTTTCCGAGTAACTACCTCGCAACGAAGCAGGACTGATCACCCTCGCACAGTCAGGTAGACTTCAGTAGTATCTTTCCTCGGTTGTATATATAAATATGTATTTTTATTATTATACTTTGACTGACGCTTTCTTCTTCAACAGGTATCTCCGCCGAAGAGGCTCTCGCGGCTTCCCTTAAGACTTTTGAAGAGGAAGAGAGGCTTCACGCTTCTTTGGGCCTTGGTATACTTAGGGTTGTTTGAACCTTCCTTTTCATCTTATTACAGGGACTACCTCGACTCAGGTTATCCCAGGCGTAGCGCCGATCCCGAACGGTGATGCGGCGACGCTTTTAGAGCCGGCTATTGTGGCCCCAGCTCCCCCGTCAGTATCGCAGGAGGCTTTACTTAAGCAGATGATGACGGACGCTGTAACGGCTCCAGAGGCAGTTCCTGATTCGAATGATGACGTCTCTTTGACGGAGGTTTTGAGGAGAGCACTTCTCACTGTCAAGGCCGATAAGAAGTGTAGAAAGCGTACGGTGAGGGAGTGTGACGTCAGCTTGGCTGTGGGTGCAGGCTCAAGCACCGCTCCATCTATCGCTATTCCTCCAGAGGATGCTTCAGCTGCCCTGTCTACCGCTCATAGATAGGTCGTGCGCGCGGCTCGGGAGGCAACCGAAAATCCATTGCCAGGTAATGCAATGCCCGGTCTTTTCACTTTTACTCGATCCGCAAATTCCGATGTATCATATCTTGCAAGTCCAAGTATTGGCGATGAGGTGGCAGGTGAGAAGACGGCGACCACAGAGCCTGAAGTGGCTACTCTCTCTCGGGAATCTGGGACTGCCTAAACCGCCGTTCTTTCTCCTCGTAGTTCCCTGCTATCGGCGGGCATAGAGAGTATTATGATGGCCCTTGTCGAATCAGGGGACGAGGCCACGGGAGCAGAAACTATTCCAATAGAGGAGAGCGAAGAAGCCGCTGTGCCTAGTGATGCTCTTGTCGCGATTTCGGTTGGCGACCTGTCAGGTAGATCTTGGGTCACTACTTTCTTTTCATCTTTCGATCCCGTTCATCCCCATCTGATGACATTTTGTTCTTGGAGTATAGGTGCAGTAAATGCGGAGATTGCGCCATCTGAAGCGCCTCTGGTCACCGCCGTGACGGTTGTTGTTCCGTCCCCTTCTCCCATGTTGTCTGGAGTGCTAAAAGGTATATGTTTGCAGCTTATCGGTTTCATTGGGGGTAATATACTCGTTGTACTGACATCGTATTATTACAACCTTGCAGGAGTCCTCTTTGACCATCTGTATCAGGTGCTGAATCCATATTTCTCCTTCCGGTCAGAAGTCGTCCTGCCCGCCGGTGTCGGTGAGTATAGTTTTTAACTGACTTCCTTTCCTTTCTTCTATGGGTAACCATGTCGTTGTTAATAATTCTTTGAATTGATTGCAGCATTACAGATTGGAGGAGGGGACGAGAGAATAGTCGCGCCTCCGGTACTCCCAACTCTTCAACCGGTCGCAGCCGGTATAGTATACTCCATCGCTCATGCATTTTCTTTATCTCTTGAGCCGACGTTTGACTATGATTTGTTTTGCAGCAATCGCGCCAACTCCAGCTCCCTTCGAGTCTCGTATCTTAATGCCGACAGGGCCCTTTTCCAGACGTCCATCTTTCAAGGGCGCTGTGACCAGCCTACGCATGTTGAGTGAATCCATCGAGGAGCTTGACGCGGAGGCCCTTGTTCTCGCTGCTGATTTTGCTGCTGAGGTTAATCCGATGTTGGCGACGCTTGTGCACTTCCATAGCGAAGGCGTCGTCGAATCTTGGGTTAATTACTGCAGACAGATCGAGGCCTGTTTGCATGAGATTGAGCTCAAGTGTCCTTCTTCAGAAGTGTTGGCTTTGAACTCCCAACGGGCTGCATAGGATGAGCAGAGTGTTCCTTTCCTCCGCCATTTCGAGCAAGAGGTGACCCTGAAGCGGAAGAAACGCGAGGAGGTTTCAGGCGAATCTGCCCGGCTGCGCGCCCAGGTTGAAGCAAATGCTGTACAGCTGAAAGCTATCTTCGAGGGCCTCCTACGATGTATTTCTGACGGGCTAACGCTGAGGCAGAAGCTCGACCTAACTGAGCGGGATGCGCAGAGTCGTGAGGCAGCGTAGTGGGAAATCGATGACAAACTTTCATCTTGTTTGCAGCAACGGGCTCGAATCGAAGTGGAGCTGGCCGCAGCGGCTGATCATGAGAAGGAGCTGAGAGGAGTGCGCGAGCGGCTTGCCGATTTGCTAAAATCGCCTTCTTTTCAATAGTTATCTTTGTATCGATTTTAATTTATGAATAACATGTATTCATTTCATTTTTTATTTTATATGATGTATCTCGTATTCAATTGAATTCATGAATAATGGACACATTTTTTTATCTCCGACTATCGCTTTCTTTTCTCTGTTGTGTTGTTGGCATGTGATTTTAGCAAATGTGGCCTGTAGATAGTAGATAGCTGTCTATCTTGAACTCTTTATAGGGTAGCAATGGCTTAGGAAACAGGGTTAGGATCTGTTGCCTAAGACTTTCCAACTTTATGAGCCGTGAGGGTCTCATAAAGAATTTTCTCCCTACGAGTCGTGAGGATCTCGTAAGTGCGTTTTCTTCTTAAGAATCATGAGAATTCCTGAGTGCGTTTTCTTTTGAGAGTCATGAGGATCTCACAAGAGA
This sequence comes from Agapanthus africanus, assembly GCA_030015575.1. Lineage (NCBI taxonomy): Eukaryota > Viridiplantae > Streptophyta > Magnoliopsida > Asparagales > Amaryllidaceae > Agapanthus > Agapanthus africanus. The sequence continues at coordinate 463,917,721 of JASDDO010000018.1, read as the reverse complement.
ATTTTTCCCCTTTACAAGTCGATAGGACCCGTAAGTGGTTCTTTTCCTCATTGTCGATATTTGACTTGGGAGAGTATGGCCTGTGGATAGTCCATCTTGACCTCCTTAAAGGGCAGTGATGGCTTAGAAGACAGCGTTAGGATCTGCCACCTAATACTTTTCAACTTTATAAGCCATGAGGGTCTCATAAAGACTTTTCTCCCTACAGGTCGAAAGGATCCCGTTGGTGTATTTTCTCCTTAGGGTTCATAAAGAATCCTAAGTGCGTTTTCTCTTGAGAATCGTAAGGATCTCACAAGAGAATTTTCTTTTGATGCGCGGGGACACTAATTTCCCAGAGGTTGAGATGAATCGAGTGATTCCTGCAAAGACACTGATTTCCTTGCGGGTCGACGCGAATCGAGAGGTTCTCGTCAAGGACGTTGATTTCCCTGAATCGAGATATTTGTGAGTTGACTTGGTTCCGGGACGGAGTCATTGGATGACGTATTTCCGCGACGGGGTCATTGGATGACGTATTTCCGCGACGGGGTCATTGACTGACGTATTTCCGCGACGGGGTCAATGGATGACGTATTTCCGAGACGGGGTCATTGGATGACTTATTTCCGCGACGGGGTCATTGGCTGACGTATTTCCGCGACGGGATCATTGGATGACGTATTTCCGTGACGGGGTCATTGGCTGACGTATTTCCGCGACGGGGTCATTGGATGACGTATTTCCGCGACGGGGTCATTGGATGACGTATTTCTGAGACGGGGTCATTGGATGACGTATTTCCGAGACGGGGTCATTGGCTGACGTGTTTCCGCTTTCTATGGTGTCATGGTTGACTTGCTCTGTTTTCTGCGGTGTCAGGGTTGACTCTTGGTTGTCCGTGAACCGTGGAGTCTTGGAACCGGGGACTTTTTCGTGGCTCTGATCGGCGGTGTCGCATCTGTATCCTGCTGGAGTGAGGAGGAACGCCGTTATTGGTCTTCTGGGATGCAGATGTTGCTGTCGAGATCTGACTTTCCCTTTGGCAGAGTTTGTTGGGACATGTGGTTCCCTTTTCGTTTATGCCCATGGATTGTATACAGCGGTCAGTATGGACTTACCTGCAGGGCAAAAGTTTCATTCATTCTTTTCTTTTCTTTCTTTTCGTGATGCTCTATCATTTCAGCTTTTTATATCGCGAAAGTCGCGATTGCCCAATCATTTCGGCTATTTTTTCGCGGTGCCCAATCGTTTCGGCTATTTTTCTGTTTACTTGCTGCTTTATATTGCGAGTTGCCCAATCATTTCGGCTATTTTTGTATGCATATCTTTTACTTGCTGATTTTGTTGCAAGTTGCCCTATCATTTCGGCTATTGCATATGCATTTATGACTCGTTGACTTTTCACCGCAAATTTGGGATTTGGGATCTGATACTGATTTAGGCATCAGCATCACTACAACTGGGATATGGCCAGGAGCGAATCGTCATTTGCCTTTGTCGATTCGAACAAAGGTGGCTTAGCAAATAGGGTTAAGATCCTGTCTACTAAGGTTTTTGACTTCATGAGCCATAAGGGTCTCATAACGGTATTTCTCCCTGCGAGTCTTGAGGATCTCGTAGGTGTGTGTTCTCCTTAGAAGTCGTGAGGACTTCTAAGTGCGTGTTCTCTTGAGAGTCGTAAGGATCTCACAAGAGCATTTTCTCCTTGCAAGTCGAGAGGACCTACAAGTGTTGTTCACCAAATTGGGGAATTTCACACCATTGGTGGAACTGGGTGGAGGAGACGTTTATTTGTGCCCGTAGATTGTATACAAGGGTCAGTATTGAACCGCTTGTAGGGCAATCTGTGGAATGTGATGGCTTAAGAACAGGTTCAGATTCCTGTAGCTTAAGGCTTTTGAATCCTATGAGCCGTGAGAGTCTCATAATGACTTTTCTCCCTACGAGTCGTAAGGATCTTGTAGGTGTATTTTCTCCTTAGGAGTCATAGGGATCCGTAAGTGTGTTGCTCCTTTGTGAGTCGTAAGGATCTCACGCAGGTATTTTCTCCTTACAAGGTCGAGAGGGCCTTGCAAGTGTCTTTTAACGAGATTGCGCCCTTTTGGGTTTTCACAAACTCGCCGGTAGCCCTGCTGTTTTTACTCACGGAGCCCTTTCGGGTTTTCATCCGTGCCCATTTCACTTCTGGACGTACCTTTTTTTTGCGTCAGCCCTAGGATGCTGCGGTTTGTAGTAGTTTAATGACGTTTCGATCAGGCGCAATATTTTTTTAAGAACCGTCCATTTATTGGCCTGAAGGGTCTTTCACCATGCATATTCATGAGTAAGTAAGCCCCACCTTGGTATACCTTGTCTATGATGTACGGGCCCTCATAGTTTGGCTCGAATTTCCCCCGTTTGGCACGATTGGGGATCATAGGTCTCTTGACCATTAGCACGAGTTCACCTTGGCGAAATGTCCTCGGCCTAGTCAATCTCTCGTATGAGCGCGTCATTTTCGCTTTGTAAGCCTCCAAGTTTTGCTGCGCCATGAGTCGAGTTTCATCGAGGGCGTCGAGCTCCTCGAACCGAAGTTGAGCATTCTCTTCGCCTGTCAGTTCGTAATGAACTTCCACTCGTAGAGAGGGTAGCTCTATCTTCAAGGGGAGTACTGCTTCAGCGTCGAATACCAATGCATACGGCGTTGTGTTTGTGGCCGTTTTGAACGTAGTCCGATACGCCCAGAGAGTTTCATACAATCTCTCGTGCCAATCTCTTCTATTTCTGGACACCGTTTTTTTTATGATCTTCGTCAAGGTCTTGTTGAAAGCCTTAGCTAGACCATTAGCTCGGGGATTATAGACCGAAGAGTATCTCCAGTCTATATTATGTTACTGAGCGAAGTGGCTGATTCTATGACTTCTGTAGGCTAGTCCGTTATCGGAGATAATCCGTCGCGGAATGCCAAACCGATAAATGATGTGTGTATTGAAGAAATGGAGAATATTCTCCATCTTCACTTCTATTAGCGGTACTGCTTCTGCCCACTTAGAGAAGTAATCAGTTATCGCCAATATGAACCGATGTCCTTTGGACGATGCTGGTTCGATGGGCCCAATTATGTCAGTTCCCCACATTTCGAACGCCCAGCTAGCCACCGTTGGGTGTAGCGGGTTTGGATGCTGGTGGATGAAATCCCTGTGAATCTGGCACGAGTGGCACTGCTTCGCATATTCGAGGCAATCCTGAATCATCGTGGGCTAGTAGTAGCCCATCCTTTTGATCTTCAGCTTCATCTTTGGCCCGGCTTGATGAGAACCGCAAAGTCCATCGTGAGTTTCTTGGACGACCTTCTTTGCTTCTTCCGGTCCTAGGCATCTTACCCATAGAGAGTCAAACGATCTCTTATACAGCATGTCATTGACGAAGGCGAAGGACAGAGCTCATTTCATGAACTGATGTCTTGAGGATGCATCTTCAGGTGTTCGACGAGATTTGAAGTAATCCATTATTATTTCCCTCCAATCCTTAGTCCTTTCTTGGTCCTCTATTTGTAGGGCTGTTGGCTTGGTCGCTTCCTTTTCTTCAGACGACTCCGGAGATATTTCCGCTGATGCAAGAACTCGACGGCTTTATACAACGATCCTTATGTCATCGAGGTTTTCGTCAGCCAGTTCTTTAGCGAGCTTGGCTAAAGCATCCGCCTTGCTATTTTCCGCACGCGGTATGCTTTCTAGAATGTAGGAGGGAATTTGCGCTAGTAGTTGCTGTACTCTCCCGTCGTACTTTACCAACTCTGGTTTGCATGTTTGATAGTTTCCGTTTACTTGGCTAACGACTAGCTGGGAGTCTCCGTATATGAGGAGGTTTTCGATTCCCATATCGACAGCGATCTCAAGACCTGCTATCAGAGCTTCATATTCTGCCTCGTTGTTCGTCCTCGGCTCTGTTTAGGAAAAGGCAAAGCACATTATCCCTCCTTGTGGAGTTACGAAGATAAGGCCTATCCCTAATTTGATTATAGGGGTGTTGTGTTGACGCTTCTTCATGGAAGATGCCTCATTGAAGTAGAGTTCCCATCGAGTATCACTCCCTCCTCTTTCTTCGTCAATCGTGTCAAACGTGTGCTCATCCGGCAACTTGCAATTTAGGGGTGAATTGGCAGGTATCGGATGCTCAGCGAGGAAGTCGGCGATAGCCTGGCCTTTTACTGCCTTGAGGGGTCGGTATGTTATCGAGAACTCCATAAAGAGGAGGGCCCATTTAGCAAGCCGTCCCGTTAGTATGGCTCTTGACATCAAATACTTGAGAGGATCCACTTTTGACATAAGATGGACCTCATGCGCCAACACATAGTGTCTGAGCTTCGTTATCGTGAAGATTAACGCCATGCGGTGTTTTTCGATGGGGGAGTAGTTGTTTTCTGCCCCCAGAAGAACTCGACTCAAATAGTAGAAGTCTCTCTCCTTCCTTGGTCATTTTCCTGTGCCCATAGTGCGCCTCAGGAACCTTCAAGGGCAGTTGTATACAGGATGAGGGGTTTCCCCTTGACCGGAGCAGTTAGTACCGGCGGATTCTACAGGTATTGCTTGATTTCGTCGAGTGCACTCTGGCATTTGCGATCCCAGACGAACGGGTTCCCCTTCTTCATTAGGTGACTATAGGGGCGGCATTTGCTGGAGAGGTTAGCTATGAACCGTAGGATATACGCGAGCTTTCCTTGGAGAGACCGCAGTTGTTTTAGAGTCCTTGGCGGAGGCATTTCCATAATCGCCTTGATCTTTGATGGGTCTATTTCGATGCCCCGGTGTCGTAAGATGAATCCTAGGAATTTTCCCGAGGAAACTCCGAACGCGCATTTCAGAGAGTTCATCTTCAAGTTGTATTTCCGAAGGCATTGAAACACAATCTTCAGATGTTCCCAATGTTCCTCGTACGATTTGATTTTCACTACGAAGTCGTCGATATAGCATTCGAAGATTTCGTGTATGAGGTCATCGAAAATCTTCGTCATGGCCCTCTGATAGGTAGCGCCGACGTTCTTCAGACCGAACGGCATTACTTTATAGCAAAATATGCCCAGAGGAGTCCGAAAGGCGGTATGCTTCTGGTCTTCGGGATGCATCTTTATTTGATTGTACCCTGATGAGCTGTCCATGAAGGAGAAGACTTCGTGAGTGGACGTGTTGTCTATCATCATCTTGGTGACCGGTACGGGAAAGTCATCCTTCGGACATGCTTTGTTGAGGTCCCGAAAGTCTACGCAGATGCGCACCGTCCCATTCTTCTTCATCACTGGGATGGCGATCCAGTCAGGGTACTGAACTTCTCGGACGAATCCAGAATCGATTAGCTTTTTGACCTTGGCGTTGATGCTCATTTCAAGTTCGAGCCGCATCCTTCTTGGTGCTTGTTTTACTGGCTTGACGTCCGGAGATATCGCCAATTTATGCACATCTATTTCCGGATCTAGCCCTGGCATCTTGGAATAGTTCCATGCGAAACAGTCTTTATACTGCATGAGCACGTCTTTTAGCGTAGCCACCTGTTCTTTAGACAACAGCTCACTGACGAACGTCGGTCGCGGGTCACTTGCCGTCCCCAAGTCAATTTTCTTTAGATTGTCCGCAGTAGTATGTATTCCATCTTCCAACTCTTTTGGCGCAGGTAGAAATTCTGAGATCAACACATCTTCATCTTCATTTTCGAAGCACCGGGGGAGGTCAGCCATATCTTCGCGTACTCCTTCTCCTGACAGCGTTATCGCGTGACAGGTGCGAGATCGCTTCCAAGACCGATGTTGATCCGGTTCTACTTTCGCCGTATACGTGGCTTTCGGTTCATGCTTCTGTGGCGGGGTTACCCCCCAACTGCTGGATAGAGCAAACCTGCCTTGCTGATACTGGTCTTCAGCCCAGTCTTTAAAGGTGAAGCAGTCTTCGAGAGGATGTCCTATCGCTCAGTGATAGGAGAAATAATCCGACTGATGAACCTCGTTTGCTTGCTCGGGGTGCTTGGATTCCGGGAGTTTAATCATTTGATGTTTCCCGACGAGGTTGAATATCTTTCTTGTCTTGTCTTGAGGGAAAGAATATTCCCGATCCATATTCTTCATTAGGGATGGATTTTGGTTGACCTTTTCTCAATCGCGAGGCTTTTTGGATCCGTCTTGCCGCTGTCGAACGTTTTTTTTCTGTTCTTTAACTTGTTTTTGCCTCCGCATCGGGCCTTTTTCTCATCTCGGGAATGCATGGCAGGCTGACGGCGAAGGGCATCATCATTCTCCGTAGTCTGCTGAAGGAGACGCTGCGTCCTGGCTTTCTCGTAAATGGACATTTCACGGTTGTGGTCATCCCGGACCTTTTGACCTGCTTCTCTTATTAGCTTGTCCATCTGTTCCTCAAACGATGGACTTGGCATTTTTACAGCAGGATTTTGTTTTGGTTCAATTGCAGTGTCTTCTAACAGAGCATCTCCTTCTTCATCGAAATCAAGTATAACGTAGTAGCCATGGAATCGCTCCCGCTTCTTGGATTGAACATATCCAAGCCTGATCATTTCCATTCTCCCGTTGGGCAATTTTCAGTGAGTTTCGGGGACGTTCCAGATCCTGTTGTAGAAATGAGCTTGTCGGGCAGTCTGTTTGAAGGGTATGACTTGGCGCCTCAACAGCCTTTTTAATCCTTCCGTGTAGTATCTGATAAGACGGATGGGCTGGAGCCTGTCAAGTATAGAATCGGCACCATGCTAGATTTCTTTCTCCACTTTGGTTTCCGTGGATCAATAAAAGAGGATCGCTTTTTCATCTCTTCTCCTGGGAGGGACGTAGAACGTCTGCAGTTCTTGCACACTATAGATATCAAGTGCGTAGAGCTCTTTGTAATGCTTTTGTGGAACTATGGCGATTTGCAAACTCCGTTCATCGCCAGTGAAGGCTCGTATTGATGGTCGAACAGAAAATACTGCATTGACCTCATCTTCAGAGTCACTGCCGAAGATCAACATAGGGGTATACGGTCCAGGCTTGTTGCATTAGGGCAGCCCTGAATAAACTTTCTCTTCTTCCTCCTCGGTATCACTCCCGAAGACTGGAATAGTGGTGATAGTTTTATGTTTAATCTCCGGTTTATGGCATCTTTCCATGTCTTCGAAGTCTGGCAAGAAGTACTTGGCGCCTTCATATTTGCGGACTTCATTTATGGAGAATGGGTTCAGTTCCCCTGTCACGGTATACTCGAGACCATCTTTGAAGTACTTCATACACTGATGTTGTGTAGAAGGGATGATGTTGTATTCGTGTAATCAAGGTCTTCCGAGTAAAGCGTTGTAACAGGTCTTGGCGTCAATGACATGAAATTTGATGTCAGTGATGAGCGACCCGAAGTGTAATGTCAGTATCACAGACCCGAGCGTCCGTGATGACTGGGAGTCGAACCCGGAGATGGTGATTTTATCCCGAGCAAGGTGCTGGACGCTCATGCAGAATCGCCGAAAGTGATGTCAGCCTTGTGTACTTCTTCCAGCTCATTCTTCATCTTTTTTCGGCAAGGAAAGCTTGGAACTACTCGGGCACTTGTAGTGCCTTGATCAAAGAATCTCTCGCCTCTTTAGATAGCAGAAGCGCATCGAGAATGCTTAGCCGCGAGGGTATCTTTCTCAGGTGTTCCAGAATGTTGTAATCCACCTTATTTTTCTTTGGCGGGTCCTTGGCTGCCAGCTCTTCGACGACTTTATCATCGAAGGCGATATCCTCAGGGAATTTTTCCTTCCTCTTATCTTTTTTGTGTGATCCCATGTTTGTAGGTCGAAGATCCTTTTCGGGTAACGTGCGATTACGTAGTTGAATGTTTTCGCAGGTCTTCATCTCTTCTGTTTCGGAGATGGATTCCTTGAAGAGAGGGCCGATGGCTATTTCTTCTTCGGAATCGCTCCCGAAGGTGAGAACTTGCGATCCCTTTCTATCAACCATGTGACAGTTGCCGGCAGTTCTTTTAAGCTCATCAGTCATGCTTTTTTACTCCCGACGAGTCTTACGCTTCAATCGCCTGACGTGTTGTCGGTGGGCAACATATCCCTACCACCAGTTTTTAAAGGCATTGCACTCTTCAGTAAGGTGTGTGGTCCTCCGATGGTACAAGTAGTAGTTTGGATGTCCATCCGTTTCGTCAAGGTTATGCTGCCAGAATATCTCCTTTAAAAGGTGGTAACTTCATTCCCGTCGACATGGCTTTAACGAACCGTTTCCTTGCCTTAAGCCTACTTTTATCCGCCGTAGGCATGCCTTGGTCTGGTTGGAGTTCTTCAACCCTTTTGTCCAGCCGCCGACGTTTGGCTTTTTCAAACATGGCCATTTCGCTCTCTCGATCAGCTTTGCTCTTTTGACAGGCCTCGTTCAGCAACATGTCAATCATCTCATCTGACGGTTCTAGGAGTTCCGGTTCAGGATCTGCCCCCAGTTTCTCTGCATCAGGAGCTTCTTTGCCATTTATCGAGTGAGAAATCATGTGGCAGCTTGCCACATAGTCCTCAGGCCCATTCTGAAGAATCGTCTCCTTCGTCAGCATCATCATCTTCATTCTCAAGAACATGCTTAAAGAATTTGTCCAATGTGATTGGGGTCCATGCCCTCTGGTTATATTCTTCCAGTGCATCGATATATTTCTGTAGATCTGCACGGCTATCGTCAGGTTGGACGGGCTTCTTGGCCTTCTTCTTTTTCTTTAAAGACTTTGGAGACTTGACTTGAATGTTTTGTCCACCATCACCAACTTTCAGCATTGGGCGCGGCTTCAGTATCCCCTCAATGACCTCGGGTTCCAGCGGACATTTCCGCCTGATCGCCGGGCATGTTTGGAGATCCTTCAGCATTCTTTTCGTTTTGGCTGAAAGAGCGACCTCCCATGGAGCTTCTTCTATGAAAGAGCACGATACCCCTGGTGTATCCACCTTTTTAAGAGCGTGCGGCTGGGGCGGGCTTACTTTCCAATTTTTGGACAGCGCGAATTTGCCATGTTGGTATTGGTCCTCAATCCAGCCTTTGAAGACGAAGCAATCTTTGATTGGATGGCCTACTACTCGGTGATAGGGGAAATAATTGGGATTGTTGACATCACCGGGCAGCAATGGACGTCTCGGATCCGGCAGATTGATGAGCATGTTGCGTATCGCCAGTTCGAACAGTCTTTTTGTTTTCTCCCGTGGAAATGAGTAAAGACGTCTTAACTTTTCGTTGAGGAATCGCTGTCTATCTGTTTGGCGATCAGCTAGTTTTGGACCAGTCGGCTGTTGCTGAGCATTGACGACGAAGGTCGCTTTCCCTTTCCCCTTTTCACTCCGCGGCTCCGACTTCGAAGAGGAAGGCATGTGGCCCATCTGGTCCATTTGGGCCAGCTTGTCAATCAAGGCCTGGAAAGTAGTCGGCTTGAAGAACATCATGAATTAAGATATGGTCGCCTGCGGATCGAGGGTTCCCACAAACATGCCCACTGCAGGAGCTTCCTCTATGCGTTGTTCACATTTTGACCATAGATTTCGCCATCGAATGGCGTATTGAACCCAGGTTTCTCCTGGCTTCACCCTGGCATTGATCAATGTCGTGATTTGGGTATGTTCGCTAGCGGTGGCGAAACGCTGGATGAATAGCAGTTCCATCTCCGTAAAAGTTTTGATGGAGTCGTTGGGAAGCTCTGAATACCATTCGAACGCTGTCTCCGACAAGCTGCCGACGAATTGGCGAAGCAGTAGCTTATCGTCACCTCTAGTGTTGCCGCACAGAGCCTTGAACTGAGCGACATGTTGATGGGGATTGCCCGTCCCCTTGTACACGTGGAATTTAGGGATCGTATATCCCGGTGGGTACTTTATCTGATCGTACCATCCGGGATATGGTCGCCCAGTTCTGACGACTTGGCTAGTTGCTTCATTTGCCTGATGAGCTCATATCTGTTGAGCTATATAATCAGCGAGCGTAGCTTTCGAGATTGTTTCTTTCTTGGCCGCTGAAAAGGCCGGAGGAGGGTTCGATGACTCTCCTCTGTCGTCTTCAATTATTACTGGAGGATCCTCAGCTGGATCATCATGCCAACCATGTCTTGGAATAGTAGCGCCATTTGTTTTATGTTGGCTGCTTGTTCCGCGGTCTCTTTGTCTTTCCTCTCGAGCATTCTTTGGAGGAATTCGGCATAGTTTCCTGTCCTTGACGATGTTCCGATGATGTCTCCGGGCTTTCTTTTGGCCCAGTGAGTGCGGCCATCTTCGTTAGCATCTCTTGGAGCTTTTACTGTTGTTGCTCCTGAGCCTTTGTTACTGATCGGGTGAGCGGTCGATGACCCGTAGAAGTACGGATTTCCTCTTTTCCGGAAGCCATATAAACAGTATGCACTACCATGCCCCCAGACTTAGGGCGTTTGGATTCAATGCCCTTGCGATTCGTCGCAAACGCAGGTATCTTCTCCGGCCTTCTCCTTTTGTGGGCGGTCGAAGTTGATGGGGCCGATACAGCGGGAACCCAAGTAGATAACACCTTCTGTTGTACGACAGGGTGGTCCTTCTCTTGCCGAACCTTCATTTTCTTTGGTTGGCGAGAGTAGTCTTGGTTAACCACGGAATCTTGGACCCTTCACCAGACCCTGTGAATTTTAGAGGACAGCCGCTGAGGGGGCTGCTCTGGCTTCACCTTTGTAACGTTCTCCATAGGTGGAGGAGATCTTTTTAGCACGGCCGTCGGAGAGTTCTTGCGCACCCTCCTAAGTGGTTCAAAACTGTTCCCAGTTAGAACAGCAGCATCGACTTCCACCGTTGGAGCTGGCGGAGTAAATCCAGAAGGGGAACTGCCCCCAGCTTTTCTCACTTGGCGCCAGTGGCGATGTCGAGCATGACTTGCAGATGGTATTGGCTCTGTTGTGGGGGTGGCTTCATCATGTCCCCTGCTCTGGTGAAGGGTTGCCGCCGGTGCCAGCCTCTTGAAAACTGACGTCCGCTGAGAAGAAGCGCCCAACCCGTCGAAGATTGACCCTTGGGCAGGGAAAGCAACTTTGGTGATCTCGCCCGAAACGGGAGTTGGATCGGACAGTCTAGCGAAGACCGATCCCTTAGCAGGAGAAGCCTCTTTGATGATTTCGTTTGTTGGAACAGGGATGGCTATCCCTTTCGGGATAACCCCCTGAGGTATCGTGGGCTTCTTCACGGGCCCATTAGAGTTTTGGCCCAGTCTGTTAAAGACTGAGGCGCTGGATTTGGGTGACCCGTTGAGAGGGGTCGCGGTAGTTGCAAGCCGATCAAACACCGACTTCTTTGGAGCTTCTTGTGACGGCAGCAGGGCGTTGAAGCTCATCGATGGGAGCATGGTCCCAAAGAACAGCCCAGTGGTGGCTTGCGTCACCTGTTCTTCTGGCATCATGAAAACGGAGGCCGCTTGAGGCCCGTAGGTCACTCCTCCGGCAAGGACGGAGTGGGAGTTGTTGCAGTTGGGGCAGTTGAAAGTTATTGATCTTCTGTTTTCTGCACGGAGCAAGACACCAAATCTTAGTACCTCGAATCCAGGGGCAACCATAGCAAACCCCGATTCGTTCGTGAACATGACACACGAAGTGTGGAATGGAAAGAGGAAAAGGTCCCACCGGGCGTGCCAGAATCTGTTCTCTGCTGAAAGACGCGACCAGGACGTTGGGACATCTGGCCTGAATTTTGGGGGCAGATGCTATTTGGTTTTATCCGTCCACCTCTCCGAAGATGCCAAGTTGATTTATGGCACTATGTATCGGAGGTTTAGAAGGATGCGGCCGTTGTAGCAGATTTCGTTAAATTCCCCCTCATTGTGAGAGATTTTTGATTGTGGGGACGCTCTTCCCTGCAGGCGTAAGCCACTGCAGTTAAGTACGCTACCACATCGCGGTAACCACTTTCTCCTTCTTCAGATGGTCACTTTGTGTCGTGTGTGTTTGTTTTGTTTTTGGTTGCCCGTGGATTGTATAAGGAGACTAATTTATGTTGTTGCCCGTAGGGCGTGGATTAGTCCAAATCCGTATTTTCATAGATATGGTTTTGGGTTGGGTTTAAGGATCGTTAATCTCATTGAGATCAAGATCAACTTAAACATTTGTTAAGGATACGTTAGTCTAATTTTAGACTAAGATCTACTTAACATGATCATTTAGATCTAACAAAAGAGCATTTGGGCTCTATTGTTTTAGTTTAGAGACATTGCGGTCCATAAGTTTAAGGACGTCATAGTCCACGGAGTTTAAGGACATCATAGTCCATAAAGTTTAAGGACATCATAGTCCAGTTTAAAGACGTCATAGTCTATGTGGTTTTGGTTCAACCGTTTGAGGATGCGCCAAAAGTTATTGGTTATTGGGACCCTCCATCTCTCTGAAGACTTTGAAAAATTACAACGACATATATCAAAGGTATGAAGAGATGTACCCTTGAACCAATGTTGGTTGGGAGTTCTGTAGTCAGGTTTGGGACTAAGACCAATTAGGGAAATTATGAGCACATGGGCTCGGTTGGTCTGAGCTTGGGACTTATGGCCTACTTGGGCTCAGCCCACTCAGTTTAAATAAAATGTTGAACATTTATTTGGGCGTTGAACGTTTGTTTGGGCTTAGCCTCTTTTGTTCAATAATGTTGAGCATTAATTTGAGTGTTAAGCACTCCTAATGGCTCTGGGGCTTTATAGAACACTTTGTGTTCCCTCAGCGTCCACGTGAGGAGCACGTGGCGTGCTTGGCGCTGAGCGCCAGTCAATGAGTGCCGACCGCTTCTTATGAAATAGCGCACACGTGAGGAGCACGTGGCGCGCTTAGCGCTGAGCGCCAGCCAATGAGTGCAGAGCGCTCTTTATTAAGTAGCGCCCACGTGAGGAGCACGTAGCGCGCTTGGCGCTGAACGCCAGCCCATGAGTGCAGAGCACTCCTTATGAAATAGCGCACACGTGAGGAGCACGTGACGCGCTTGGCGCTGAGCACAAGCCAATGAGTGCAGAGCGCTCTTGATCAATTTTGTGCTCTGAGAATTAAGTTCTCGTTTATAAGAGGCTCTGTCTCGGGGCTGTAAGAACAAGGTTCTTATTTTAAGAGGAGATGTTACAATCTCTTATGTTTTTTTGTGAAAGACTTTGTCTTTATCTTATAGATCTGTGATCTAAAGAGAACTAAGTTCTTCTCCCTCTCTTTTTATGATGAGATGCTATGATCTCTTTTTGTGAAAGACTTTTGTCTTATAGATCTCTGATCTAGAAAAAGAACTAAGTTCTTCTTCTTTTTTTGATGAGATACTTCAATCTCGCTGTTTTATTTACCTTGAAGAAATTCTTCTTCCGAGAGCTTGCTCTTCTCTTTGAAATTTCTCAAAGATTGTGTGGGGGGGAGGTTCCTCTCTATGAAACTTATGGGGAGTTTCTTCCATCCAAGACTTGAAGTCTTGGGGCCTTTATATAGTGGAGGCTGATTTGTTGAATCAGTTAAGAAGATCTTTTCTCTAATTGATTTGGGGATGTTTCCCCACCATTGGATTTTTGATCCTAGGGCTTCTGTTTTACAGAAGACAATCTTCTTGTTTTTAACAAGATTGAAAAATATTTTCCCATACAGAACTTATTCTATATCTTGGTGGTTTTTAATCACCATTGGATCTTTGATCCTACGGTACTCTGATTTACAGAGCACAATCATTCCTGTTTGGAAAGATTTTGAGGAGTATCCCCTCAACAGAATTTAATTCTTTACTTTGGTGATTTTTAACCATCTTCGTTGGATCTTTGAACCAACGGTAAAGAACTTTTAGTTCTGGTGCCTCGTGCTTTGCACGTGAGGCGCTGCCTCAGAGTCTTTGACTCTTAGCGCTTAGCGCTCTTGGCGTGCTTTGCACGTGAGGCGCTGCCTCAGAGTCTTTGACTCTTAGCGCTGGCGCTCTTAGCGCTGGCGCTCTTAGCGCTGGCGCTTTTATGAAACGCTGCTTTATTTCAAATTTCAAAATTTGAACAGAGCTTTGCTCTGATTGCGGAAACAGACTCCTCTCGTATACACTGGCATTTTCTGTACCAAGCTACAAACAACTGCGTTAACATAACAATCAAACATTATACAGTTATATTCTCTTTTCCGTCTATTCTACTTCTCTCTTTCTCTTGGACTTATCGAGCAATTATTCGTTGACGACATTCCTATTTCTCTTTTTTCTTTGGAATGTTGTCAGGAGGACCCGATGTTGAGGAGTTCGAGACCAGCCAGGAGCACTTAGAGCCGACCATTGAGTAGCAAGACCATTAGGCTTTACTTGTACATACTTTTCACTTCAGTTATGCCATTGTTTAGGCATTGCATTCCAGACTTGTATTTACTTTCCAGTATTGTATTGTAAAGAAATGCTAAATAAATAAAAGTTGTTGTTTCTTTACATCTCTTCTTATGTACTTTATTATATTGCTTAGTTACGCTTATCGTGTTTACTTCTGGGTAAATACGTAGCGGGCCAGTCGCGTCTCCTTACCCGTACTCTGGAAAGCAGAGCGTGACAGGTTTTGTTGGCGGCCCATGTAGGTCAGTTCTGCATGGACATGCAGGTCAGTTCTGCATGAAGTCCTAAGCAATATAACACAAGAATCAGCAACTAAAAACATTCTTTACATTGCATATTACTTGAATCTTACAATTTCATATTCTTTGAATCTATCATAACCTTATTTTTCTTTCAAGGTTATGGATTCACCAAACAATACCAGCACCAACGTCAACAACACACTGCCACCTCTCCCACTTACACCTACCATTGTAGCTCCGATCAACGAGCAAACGGTATTGCTTGAGACAATCCGAAGCCTCCTGTAAGGATAGCAGTAGCAGACCGCTATACTTTTGAACCGCCCAGAAGCAGAAGCACCCAGAGTGAAGCAATTTCGTGCATTACACCCAAAGCAATTTTCTAGGAAAGAGAGCCCACTGGAAGCTGAAGAATGGGCTCAGAGTATTGAGGACGATCTGGCGGCAGCACAAGTGCCAGAGATTGCTTGGGTACGGGTTACGAAGCTGCAACTTACAGACAACGTCCGAGTATGGTGGAAGGCAGAAGAAAGCTGTTTTGCCCAGCCTATCGAATGGAACACTTTTCGCGACATTTTTGACACGAAGAACTTTCCAGAGACTGCCCGATTCGACATGGAGCAGCAATTCATCCACCTACAACAAGGTTCGATGTGGACCAAGTCTGTGGATGAGTATGATGCTGAGTTTACCATGCTCAGTAGGTTCGCGACACACTTGATACCGACTGCTGAGATTAGGTCCAGACGATTTCAGCAAGGGTTAGATCCGGAGATCCAAGCTGCCTTAGCTACAAGAGATTTCCCAACCCACGACCAGGCTCTGAAAACTGCCCGCCGATATGAGGTAGTGGTGAAGAAGAAGGGCAGACCTCAATCTGCCGGTGTAAGCGTCCTGCCACTCAGATGGCAGGAGGAGCCTCTTCCAGGCCACCGTTTAAACCTAGGAGACCAGAAGAAACAATTAACCGGCCAATTCTAGATTTTTGCTTTTACTCCAAAAGAGATGGACACCTGTGAAAGGACTGTAGGCGCGCAAAAGGCCTGTGCTTAGTTTGTGGCGTATCCAATCATAGAATTGGAACATGTCATTATAGACGCAACCCAGCTCTAACACACAACACTTATCCGCAGCGGCTAGCTATCAAAGCTCCAGCACCTCGTCTTGCTCTCCCAACTTCAGCTCCACCTCCATGTGGATCTCCTGCACAGCCTCCACACCAATTCCATCAGGCAATGAGGATCATGCCTCGAGGGCAGAGAAATATGCCCCGAAGACAGAGGAATGTGCTTCCATCTAGGAGGATTGTACCCCGGCGTCAGGCCTACACCTTAGCGGCCGTAGAAGCCGAGACTGTAGACCAAGGTAACCCTGGTAATTCCTTCACATCTTTCCAAAACTTTTGCATTCTTTCGTTCTTCCAAATATTTTTCATGCACTATCAACAGTTCTATCACCAAACTCTCCTTGAATCTGTTACACTTTCCTTTTATAAATTTCGAGGACGAAATTTTTATAAGGAGGGTAGAATGTAACAACCCTAAACTTTTTGTACATAATTTTTTTCAAAAATACAGAAAGGAACACCTAAGCCTGAGCACAAGTTATAAATTTAATTTGCTTTAGAACAGCAAGAAAACACTTGTAGCTCATTGGTAAAGCCTTGCACTGCTGTGACATAGCCCCTGTGTTCAAATCCCCCCAGCCACATTATTTTTATTGTTTTTTCTTTTAAACTTTTAGAAGCTCAAAGGTTTACACGTGCACTGCACGTAAAATGAAAAGTCACAATAAAAACAAACATGTGGAAAATGCTATTTGAACAGCCTTGGACACGTGGCCCCAATCCAAGCCCCATCCCCTCCAAGATGACCGGCGAGATCTTGATTTGGGCCGGCACCATTGGTCCAAACCGTACCAAATACCCCCAAAATTTAACCCTAGCACCTCTTGGCCTACCCCACTACCCCCATGTTGTTTAAGTTCTCTGCAATTATCCAGAGAGTGACAATTCCTCTCTTTAATCCATTTTTAATGCACATTTTAAATTCTCAATTCATTACCCTAAACCCTAATTTTCCCTATAAATATAACCCTACATTTTACCCCTCCTCATTCAGAAATCCCATGCCAAAACTCTTTAAAAAATTCTAAGTCCAAAAAGTTGTACAAGTGGAGTTAGCAAAGGTCAAAGTTCCGACGATGTTTCGGGAAGAATCTGGCGTCGAAACGACTCCCTGATGATTCTAATAGCTTCCACTATCTCTACTCTTTATTTCCAATCATTAAGCCCCACTTTCCCTCTTCTACTCCTATTAAAACGAAGTTTATTTTCAAAACTAGTCGGAAGCGGAGTTAATCCGACGTCCGTTTCTAATTCAACTAAAAACACCATTTATCTTAACAACAAATTTACATTCTTTTTGTATCTTGGTTAGAAATCATAAATAAACACAATAGAACAAGTTTCATCTCAAAATAACATGTATTGCAACTTCTATTTCATTTTTACGGTAAAATACCTCCATGTTTACATATGACATTGTTTTTTCATTTTGATCATATTACCTTTATAAAACTCACGGGGTAATGCCCTACCTCATCACAACACTCATTCTTGACATAGAACAATGACTTTTGGAACATTGGTTTGTGGGATAAATACGAGTTTATATTTAAATACCATAAACATTCAAAAACCGTTTTTTTAAAGGTATTAATTAATTCCTTCCAAATACGCCTCTACAACCCACTTTAGAGACCCCGATCGGAATGGTGCGGGTTATCGCACATTCTCGGGCCTATTAGTGCAAGATGCAGACCTCCTCACGAAGCATCTGATCTCGATGGAATTTTTAATGCAATTTTTAAGAAAAATGTGATTTCTACTTAATAAATAAAATTTATTTTTATTCATTATATATATAAATATTATCAAAATATCTACTTTAAATATATTATATGTATATTCCATATTTTCTAAATCATAATAATCACAAATTCTATGAAACTACCATTACAAATCAATACAATTTCAATATTACACTAAAATACCATATACAATACAATCTAGGTTCTATTCACTAGAAAACTTTATTTTATAAAAGATACATCTATGAAAACCCTAAAGACGATAAATAAATACTTGAGGTGTATTTTTAAAATATATCAAAACTATTTTTCATAAAACCCCCTCAAGTTATATTAATTTACAATAAGGGCCCTAGTAAATATAGGTTTAAGCGGAACCAGTTCTCTTGAGCCTCAGGGAGCCGAAGAATATGGGTGTTTGCCTATTTAAGGTAGACAGACTAAAAACGGTGTTATCAATACGGTAATTGTCTTGGAAAAAGACACAAATCATGCCGTCCATGTGCAGCAGTTACCGATAACACTAAAACTAATTCAAGACTTCAATTCTGTTTAAAGTGTCTGACTCAGGCAGAGTATCAGTCAAATCAATCTATCCTTGAATATGATTCAAGTATAACTCCAATTCAACATAAATCCATGAATACCAGAATACAATCTATATCTCGACCGAACCGAACTATGGATATACTCTAATTACATGACTATCCATTTATATCCATTTTGTTACATGATATCATTGTTTCGGCAAGTCGAATACAACCATTCTTTATATCATACAATCAATACAAAATACATTACGGGGTATTAAAAGGGGTAGACTGGGAATGTGTTAAAAGTGGCACGAGATGGTCACTAAAAGACGTAACTTTACATCCATGCCGTTGTTCCGTGGTTTTATCGACGGAGCCTTGTACTACAACAACAATTGAGCCTTTTATCCCAAGCATATGGGGTAGGCTACATGAACCAACATGAGAATCACGCCGGGTCCAGCATATGAATCCTCTGTCTCCACTCACTTCTATCGAACAATATACTTTCATTGAGTCCTTTGGCAACCATATCGTTTCGTATCACCTCCATCCATGTTTTCTTCGGTCTCCCTTTTGCCCTTTTGCCATTGCCAAATTCCACGGTGTAAGTTAGACTCCTCTCGTATACACTGGCATATTCTGTACCAAGCTATAAACAACTGCTTTAATATAACAATCAAACATTATACAGTTATATTCTCTTTTCCGTCTATTCTACTTCTCTTTTTCTTTTGGACTTACCAAGCGATTGTTCGCTGACGACATTCCTATTTCTCTTCTTTCTTTGGAATGTTGTTAGGAGGGCCCGACGCTGATGAGTTCGAGACCATCCAGGAGCACTTAGAGCCGACCATTGAGTAGCACGACCATTAGGCTTTACTTGTACATACTTTTCATTTCAGTTATGCCATTGTTTAGGCATTGCATTCCAGACTTGTATTGTAAAGAAATGTTAAATAAATAAAAGTTGGTGTTCCTTTACATCTCTTCTTGTGTACTTTATTATATTGCTTAGTTACGCTTAGCGTGTTTACTTCTGGGTAAATACGTAGCGGGCCGGTCGCGTCTCCTTACCCGTACTCTGGGAAGCGGGGCGTGACACAAATAGTCCTATGCTGATACTTCTCGAGACATTTCCTGGCCAAGTAAGCCAGTCTTTCACAATGCCACATGTAGACGAAGTCAATCTCTAATCTCTGCATGCGTGCCAAGCAACTGACCCTGGGTCTAATCTCAATTATTATAGAATTGTGGAAAGAACCCATCATGTCTCCTGCCGATCTCATTTATCCAATCTTCCCGGAACTAGAACTCCTTAATGAATCCACTTCCGTTTTCGGAACAACTGCAATCTTATCAAGACTTTCCTCTGAAAGTGTAGTCATACACGCCTCTGCATACTCATTGAATCTCTAGAATCGACAGGGAAGAACAACTGTGCATGAAGACTTTGCACCAATCTCCTGTTCCATTACTCTCCAGTATCGGTCAAATAAGGAGCGTATCGCGATAGTTATGCGAATTGCAAGTCATACTCGGCCATGATCAAGCCCGGAGGCTTACACAAAAACTCGAAAATATGAATCCGGCATCTCTGACACTTTATGAAAGAATCTGGCTAACCCACCTTCGAGAACTTGTCCCAATTCGTTGGAGGAAAACTCACTACACGGTCTCTCTCGAGCGACTCATATCAGATATGAGCAAGACCCATAAAAAGAAGCTAGTCAACTTCACCGATCTAGTATTGGAGCGCCACAACGAATTCAATATCCTAGCCATCATACCTATGAATGACTACGAATCCTCTGGCCTATCTATATTTGTAAATATTGGCGACTTTTAACTTCATGAACTCTGGAGCAACACCTCGATAATCTCAGCAACGGTTGGTACAACTATCTGAATAGTAGGCAACACAACGATTTTCGGAGTAGGGTAAACATCATGCCTCCACGTCCGGCTGGTCTCCAGCAATGACCCGACCTTCTGGTGCGGATCCCGAAGAAAACTTGCTTCAAAATTAGAAATCCGATCATATAAGGATAACCAACATGTTCCTATATTACCGGAATATCACCCTGGTCAGTCCTCTTCCAAGACAAGTCTGACCTGACCGTGTCTCTAACCGCAGCCCTCTTGGGTTGCGTAGACATGGTGACTGGAACAACCAACATGTATCGATGATGATAGATCAACTGAACGAATAGAACAAAGATCTCAAGATATACATCCTAAGGTAACTTAGGTGAAATATCGTATCGTAAATATACCGCGGAACATATATACGGTACGTCACTCTACTTAGTACCTACTCCATCAACCAAGGTCAACCTATGTAATGAAAGTTTGGGTATAAAACCCCCAAATTCAAGTCTATGTTCCGTAAGGTCAAGCCTAGATAACGAAAGTGTATGCCTAAACTCCACATAGTCAAATCTAGACTCGAATAAAGGTTAAACCAAACGCTCTGATACCAACTTTGTCACAACCCGAAAGTGGCACGTGACCAGCACTTAAATCACGTGAAATCAAAAGACGTTGATGCGGTCCAAGAAAGCTGAAAACCCGGAATCTAAACCTTTTTACGAAAATATTGGAGGTGAACTTTAAAATAGTCATTAGATGGAATCAATTTGAAATAAACATTTAAGTCTAAATAAGTATGTTTGAAAAGCATCTTTGACGTTTTAAAAATCGACAACGTCTCCTTTGTAAATTTTGAATATAACCAGATACAAGCATAATAATATAAAAAGTATCATAACGGGAGCTAGCTTTCACGCCCAAACGGCGGAGCAACCAAACAGACAATATAAGACGCCCAATGGCAAAGAAAGGAAAAGCAAAACCAAAACAACAATAATAAAAAGGTCGACTCCAATTAGTGCGACGCTCACAAATACATAACTCTAAGTCTCGCTTATAAATCCATAATTTTACAAGTTCTGGGTTGATAGAGTTTTACTACATACAAAAGAATACATATATAAATAAGTGTGGGTATGATACAACAGTATCCCACCTACCAAAGCAATCACCGAAAGAAATGTATGCCGTAAGCCGCTGATGATCCAAGCGGTATATCCTGCAAGAAACTGGGGCACAACGGGGGTGAGTTGCCAACTCAGTGAATAAAAGTAAATCACAAGTTAGAAATCGAAATGCACAACGATATCCTAGGGCATAAGTATAGTACTATCATATACTGTACTAATATATATATATATATATATATATATATATATATATATATATAGAGAGAGAGAGAGAGAGAGAAATGGAGGAAAGAGGCCATAGAAGAGGATTTCCACCTGTTCATATCAGATTTTTGCATTTTTATACCGCCCAATTTTTATCATATTGCTTATCGGCAGGTACTCTTGAGCCGTGTTTGCTAGTTTATTGCAGGATACAGCTTCTCAGCTCTAAATAGTGAAATTCATGGAAAAGCACGACAAATTCTGGATTACTGCCAACTACAGATAAAACACGGGTCTCCGCTCTCTATCCGTATGTTGCCGCACACCAGTTTAAGAGACAAAATGGAAAATCAATGTCATATTCATGCACAAAGCATAATGTCAACACAAGATCCAACATGTCTACGCAGAGCTCAAGAAAAATCATGGCAAAAGATCCACATCAAATCACCTTTTGATTTGCTGAAATTCTGGAAAATTTGTGAAGAGCTTCTGAGAAAAATCATATACCAGACTGAAGGACATAGAAAAAAAGGAAAAACCACAAAACACGAGGGGCTAATTCCACTTAATGGCCACGGTTCCGCGGCATAAGCGCGCTTAGGCTGCGGAACCGCAGCGGTATTGACTCTACATAAGGAGAATTTTCAGGGGCAGTTTTGGCATTTCATGTAGGGACAGATTGTTGCCCTAGATTTTCAGTTTCCTTCCTATAAATAGCCCAGAACAATGCCAAGTGAAGGGTGCTTATTCTTGTATTTAGATTTTAGAATACATGTTGTTGTTCTTCTTTCTCTTCTCATCTCTTCTCCATTAAAAACTTGTAGTGAGCTTTTGTGAGTAAAGGATGAATAAAGGAGTTCTTTTTGTTACCATGCTTGCCTTGTTATTTTGTTAATTATAATTGCTTGTATTTTTCATTTGTTAATTTAGTTGTTGTTATTTGTTGTTTGTTTCTTTCTTGTTCTCTTTTTCTTTATCCTTAAACAACAATGATGCTTAAGCTTGATCCTTGCCAAAGTGAGGTCTCAATTAGCTAGTTGTAATTTTCTAAACTCTTTTTTTCTATCTTCCTCCTTTGTTTTATTTTCCTTTTTCTTATAATGGGTGAGTAGTTTCCATACTTGTTAGGATAGGATAAGGAAAGTTTGAGAGAAGGAAATCTCTCTCACTCTTTCCTTGCCCAACATCTTAATTCGGACTCCCGTTAATTGAACCACAATCCGCTCCCTACGGCCCCCTATCCTACATGATAGCGGTGATTCCTTAGTGAGACCGGTTGTGGTTGAATTAACCGGAGGTTAAGGCTAAGAGCCAAGAACGGACGGACAAGCACCAAAAGGAAGAACTTAAGCGTTGGAAAGCCTAGCTTATACTCGCAAGTTCCTTCCTAGTCGTGCTAATCCCCGTTATTGCCGATTACCATAACACTGATATTAAGAGTGGCAACGAAAGAAGTGAGCGACTCCTAACTCAAACTAACCTAATCCTAATCCTAACAAGCTCTCTTTACATATCATTTTAGCACATAGTTAATCTAAAAACAAACCTGGACATTTGGACTTAACTCGTTAAAGCACATAGAAAAAGATTCCCATCTCCCTGTGGACGACCCGTACTCAACCGGCTAGCTACAAGCGAAACCTTCTTGATTGCGGTAATAAAATTGAACACGCAAAAACTCTATCAATCAAATGGCGCCGTTGCCGGGGAGACGGTAGTTTATTTCTTTTTGTAATTTCAGGTTAATATGTGAATATAAATCTAACCGAAAAACAAAACAAAAAAATATACATTGTAAAAAAACCATCTTGTTATTTTTAATTAGTTTTTGTGCAAGTGTGCAGGATAAAACGAAGTTCGAGTTCAGTGCCAAAGACGTGGGAAGTTAGACCCATATCTTTGCGGCTACACCGCGGGTGAACAAGACGGAAAAGACGGTCTATTGAAAGATTCTAGAGCAGATCCAGTAAGCAAATCAAGATTCAGGAGCTCCAGAAAAGAAGAGGACATCCAAGACAGCACACACCAGAATTCCAGAGCCCCAACTCTACTATCTTGCCGCGGAACTGTGGCATAAGCAAGCTTAGGCCACGGAACCGCGGCTGTGTGGTTCCTTCAAGGTGCCAAATTGTCTGTGAGTATCTCTCTCCTCTCCCCCACTCCTCTGAACTCCACTGGACTGTGTTTTCTGCAGCATTCTTTGCGCAAACTCTCTTCCCCTTCCAATAAATTGTTCTTGTGCAGGATTCTTTGCGCCGCGCTTAAAAATTAAAAATTGATTGCAGTTGATTGTTATTGCTTTGCATTTATTAATACGGACTTTAAGGGGCTTGAAACCAATCCAGATCGGGTGGGGATTTCATCACCCTTCCCAGGACCCCAGAAATCACAAAAAGCATATGCATTGACCATTGCTTAAATTAAAAAATACTAGACTCGGCCCTAAGGACTTCGCGCTCAATAGGACAGAGGACTAGTTGCAGGCATCGGCCGTTTATCCTATCCTGACTTTGCGGTGTCTAGGAAAGTGTGTCCAAGGCAAGTGGTTAATTAATTAGGACCACTACTTACGTAGTGGGGAGTCTCCCACTTACCTGGCACTTACCTGGCCGCAATTGGCGGAGAAGAGGCGGTTTGAGGTCCTATTTCTAGCCCTTTGGAACAGTTAGGAGCTGTCTAGCTGACCTAGGTGACCCTAGATCTAGGTGTGATTGTGCAATTCTTGTTTGTGATTGTTTGAAGACGTAAGTCCGTACATATTTCTGTAAATCTCTTTCTAAAAAAAAGAAAAAAAAACACAAAAAACCAAAAACTTTTATAAAAACTTGCCCTTTGTCGCCAAAATCCCATTTTTTCACCCACCACCCATCGTATTTCTCCATTGACGTTTTCTTACCCTCACCTTCTCCTCTTTGACTATATTAAACTCGTTTAGTATATGTCCGCTTGGACTCGGGACACTAGCGCCCGCCTAGTCCGCGTTACGTTAGTCGCTACCGACACGCGATCGACTCAGACGTCGAAACTCCGCCCATGCCTCTTTCACCCTTACCTTTGCCGGCCAACTCCGACGTTGACTGGAATTCTATTCATACATCCTCACCTTCACCATCACCAACCTCCTCTTCCGCGATGTCAGGATTTAATCCAAACATCCCTACAACTCCCCCGGGATTGATTCGACCTCCTATGGATGCGAATAACCCACCACCACTGCCTGTCGTAGCGCCACAGCGAATCGCGCTCCAGGATCGTTTCTATCCCACCCGCTCTGCACTTCCCACCCGTCTTTCCTTTCCACCGGCCAATGGGGATAATTTTGAAATTAAGCCCCACTTCATTAACATGCTTCCGAAATTTCATAGGCTTGAATCTGAAGATGCCTATATCTTCATCAACAAGTTTCAAAATGTTTGTGCCATGATGAAAACCACCCAGCTGTCAGACGATGCTATACGGCTACGGGTCATTCCGTTCACTTTGTACGATCTTGCTGAAAAATGGCTGTATAGCACCGCTTCCCACTCCATAACCAGTTGGGACGAGTTTGTGAAAGCGTTTTTCAAGAAATTCTATCCGAATCATAAAACCGTGAGGATCCGTAACGAAATCAACCAATTCTCCCAGCTTCCTACTGAACCCTTCTGAAAGTGCTTTGACCGGTATAAAGACCTTCTTGTTCAGTGCCCTCACCATGGTATTGAGAAATGACAACTTTGCCAAACCTTATACGAGGGCCTGAACCCAGCAACCAAGCAGTTGTTGGAAACCATTTGTCAGGGCCACTTCCTATCGAAATCTGACGAGGAAGCGTGGCAATTCTTCGACGACCTTGCGGAACAAACGCTTCAATGGGAGAGCACCAGACCAACTTCTTCTTGTTTTTCCTCCACTTCTACTGGTCAATCTAGGGTAGGCATTCACCAACTTGATGCCTTTATTGCGATGAAAGCTGAAATGGCTGCAATAACGAGAAAACTTGAAGCAATAGAGAGCAAATTTTCATCTCCTGCTCCTGCCCCTGTTCTTCCCCTTCATACCATTTGTGCTTGTTGTTCCGATCCTTCTCACTTAACCGAAGAGTGTCCTTACAATCCACCATCTCAAGGAAAGGATCAGGTTAATGCTGCATTTCAGCAAAGACCGAGAAATGATCTATACTCTTCCACCTACAATCCCGGTTGGAGGAACCACCCCAATTTCTCCTGGAATCAGAATCAACATCAATTCCAAGGCAACAATTTCCAGAGGCCCCCTCCTCCGCAACAACAAGCGCAACAACAAACTCAACATCAATTTCAGCAGCCCTTCCAACCCCAACCTTTTCAAAATCAAATGAACAACTTTGCACCCAACAATTCTTTTCCTCAAAACAACTTTGTTCCGTCAAACAACGATAAGGTTTCCTCGCTAGAACGAAGTCTGGAGGCGTTCATTAAACAATCGACACAATCCACCGCAAACATCCAGTCGTCTATTCAGTCTTTGGTGCAACACACTGCTGCACACGGGCAAAGCATCAAGACCATCGAGGCCCAGATTGCACAGCTGAATGCGGCGTTAAGCGAGCGAGAGAAGGGAAAGCTTCCATCTCAACCACTCCCAAATCCCGGTCACCCACATAATGTACATGTTGCTCTTGAACAACAGAACCATAATGTGAGTGCCGTGACTACGTTGAGATTGGGAAGGATGCTGCACAACAACATCGGCACAACAATTGAGGATAATGACACTCCGGCCACTTCTTCTTCTTCTTCTTCTTCTTCTCCTTCCTCATCTTCTGAGCCTATTCTTCATTTTTCAAAAGGCTCTCCTTCTTCTTCTTCTGCTCTGAACGGACCCACTTCTCACTCCACGAAAACACAAGCTCTGGGATCCGTTCCAGCTCAACAATCTCCTCCACAAGTATTGGACTCAACCAATTTTAAAAACGTTCCATTTCCAAACCGGTTGAGGTCCAATAAACAAAATCCACAAATGGAGAAGATTCTGGAGTTGTTTAAGCAGGTTAATATCAACATTCCCCTTTTAGATGCTGTCCAACAAGTTCCGTCCTACGCGAAAATCTTAAAGGACTTATGCACGAAAAAGAGGAAATCTCAGGTACCTAAGAAAGTTTTCTTGGCTAGTGCTGTGAGTGATACTCTTACCCAATCTTTACCGCAAAAACGGAAGGAACCGTGACTACGTTGAGATTGGGAAGGATGCTGCACAACAACATCGGCACAACAATTGAGGATAATGACACTCCGGCCGCTTCTTCTTCTTCTCCTTCCTCATCTTCTGAGCCTATTCTTCATTTTTCAAAAGGCTCTCCTTCTTCTTCTTCTGCTCTGAACGGACCCACTTCTCACTCCACGAAAACACAAGCTCTGGGATCCGTTCCAGCTCAACAATCTCCTCCATAAGTATTGGACTCAACCAATTTTAAAAACGTTCCATTTCCAAACCGGTTGAGGTCCAATAAACAAAATCCACAAATGGAGAAGATTCTGGAGTTATTTAAGCAGGTTAATATCAACATTCCCCTTTTAGATGATGTCCAACAAGTTCCGTCCTACGCGAAAATCTTAAAGGACTTGTGCACGAAAAAGAGGAAATCTCAGGTACCCAAGAAAGTTTTCTTGGCTAGTGCTGTGAGTGATGCTCTTACCCAATCTTTACCGCAAAAACGGAAGGAACCTGGCTGTCCTATGATTTCTATTACCATTGGGGATAAGAACATCAACCACGCACTATTAGATCTTGGTGCCAGTGTTAACCTGCTTCCGTACTCAGTATATGAGCAATTAGGTGTAGGAGAGCTGAAACCCACACACTGTACTCTCCAAATAGCCGACCGATCAATCACCCATCCTAGGGGTGAGCTGGAGGATGTGTTAATTAAGGTTGGGGACTTCATATTCCCCGTTGACTTCATTGTATTAGACACACATCCTGTAGCTAACCCCCAGAATCAAATTCCGGTGATACTCGGTCGCCCATTCCTTGCAACCTCAAATGCTGTGATCAATTATCGCAATGGTTCGATGAACCTATCTTTTGGAAATATGACAATTGAACTCAACATTTTTAGGTTGGGGAATCAGCCCACCGAACCTAATGCTCATATACTAGACGTTTGCTCGATCCAGGAGATCACCCCAGAAGAGTGTGAAATCGAGGAGTTTTTGTTCGATCACGATAACCTTAACGCCACTAGTGCGTTCCTCTTCGAACCTACTGCTGTTTCTGCGCCCGATAATGACTTTGAGTGTTTCACTTTCTCGAACGATCTTAGCCACTCACCACCCGAGTTTGAATCCTTCGAATTTCCGGATGAGTTACCTGAACCATCCAACTCGGTCGCTTACACTCGTTTTGAACCTTTGCTGGAATCCTTTGAGTTCGAGACCTTTTCACCAATCTTGCCTTCAATCGTTTCACCTCCAACGCTTGAACTCAAGCCTTTGCCGTCTCACCTTAAGTACGCTTATTTGGGTGAGAACGAGACCCTCCCTGTTATCATCTCGACTTCTCTAGCTCCAGAGCAAGAGAGAGCCCTTCTTGCAGTCTTGCACAGCAATAGGCAAGCTTTTGGCTGGTCCATGGCGGACATCAAGGGGATTAGTCCCCTGATCGTTGAACATCACATTTATCTGATGGATGATGCCAAACCAGCCAGGGATCCACAAAGGCGTCTTAACCCAGTCATGAAGGAGGCTGTGAAAAAGGAGATCGTAAAATGTCTAGATAGTGGTATCATTTACCCTATCTCTGATATCTAGTGGGTTAGCCCCATTCACGTTGTTCCCAAGAAATCAGGCATAACGGTCATCACTAACGAGGCGAACGAGTTAATCCCTACTCGCACCCAAACTGGGTGGCGAGTATGCATCGATTACAGAAAACTCAACACCGCAACACGGAAGAACCACTTTCCGCTACCTTTCATTGACCAAATGCTTGAACGATTGGCCGGACACGAGTACTACTGCTTTCTTGATGGCTACTCCGGCTATAATCAGATTCCCATCGCCAAAAAAGACCAGGACAAGACCACATTCACTTGTCCTTTCGGCACGTTTGCATATCGTCGCATGCCCTTTGGGTTATGCAATGCGCCCGCTACCTTCCAGCGGTGTATGATGGGAATCTTTTCAGACATGGTGGAAAAATTCCTGGAGATCTTCATGGACGATTTCTCCATCTTCGGCGATTCCTTCAATGAGTGTTTGCTGCATCTCGACGCTGTCCTTACCCGATGTAAGGACAAGAACCTCACTTTGAATTGGGAGAAGTGCCACTTCATGGTGCGTGAAGGTATTGTCTTAGGACATATCATTTCGAAAAATGGCATAGAGATTGATAAAGCGAAGATTGAGGTCATTTCCAATCTCCCTCCTCCCAGATGCGTCAGAGACATCCGAGCCTTCCTTGGCCATGCCAGTTTCTATAGACGGTTCATCAAGGACTTTAGCAAGATTGCTAGACCCTTGACTCTTCTACTGGTCAAGGACACGCCATTCGACTTCAACTCGAGCTGTGTGACTGCGTTCGAGTCATTAAAAAGCTCACTCACTTCTGCTCCCGTTCTTTCTTCTCTTGACTGGACGCACCCATTTGAGATTATGTGCAATGCATCCGACTTTGCCATTGGTGCTGTCCTTGGACAACACATCAACAAGATGCCGCACGTAATCTATTATGCTAGCCGAACCCTGAACGACGCCCAACTGAATTATACAACAACTGAGAAGGAATTCTTGGCTGTTGTATTTGCTTTAGAAAAGTTCAGGCCTTACCTCATCGGCTTTCCAGTCATTGTCTACACAGACCATTCTACTCTGCGCCATCTTTTTGCGAAGAAAGATGCAAGATCTCGGCTGATACGTTGGATCCTCTTGCTTCAAGAGTTTGACCTTGTCATCAAGGACAAAAGAGGATGTGAAAACGTAGTCGCCGACCATCTCTCACGACTTCATTCTTCGCCTTCGCTTCATATTCTGATCAACGACGTTTTTCCGGATGAACAACTCTTGACAGTATCTTGCGAACCCTGGTTCGCAGATATTGTGAACTATTTGGCCACAGGATTACTACCGACTGAATGGTCACGTCAGGACAGACTTCGATTCTTATCCCAAGTAAAACACTTTTACTGGGACGAACCCTATCTGTTCAAGTACTGTCCCGACCAGATTATTCGTCGGTATGTCCCTGACGATGAATTCAAGAGTGTGCTGTCATTTTGCCACGATCAAGCATGTGGCGGGCATTTTGGCCCCAGAAAGATAGCTGAGAAGATCTTGCAGTGTGGTTTCTACTGGCCACAACTCTTCAAAGACGCTCATGACTACTGCAAGACTTGCTCCTGGTGCCAACACTTGGGCCGGATATCCAGGAGGAACGAGATGCCGCTCCAACCAATCTTGGTTGTGGAGATTTTCGACGTTTGGGGGATAGATTTCATAGGGCCGTTTCCCAGCTCTTTTGGGAACTTGTACATCCTTCTCGCTGTTGATTACGTCTCTAAGTGGGTCGAGGCTGTGCCCAGCCGGACTAACGACAACAAGGTTGTCGTTAGGTTTCTTAAAGAAAACATTTTCTCCCGGTTTGGGCATCCCCGAGCGATCATTAGCGACAATGGAACTCATTTCTGCAATAAAACTTTCGAGGCCTTGATGCGGAAATATTCCATTAATCATAAGCTATCTACGCCCTACCACCCCCAAACCTGTGGGCAAGCCGAAATTTCAAATCAGCAAATCAAGCAGATACTGGAGAAGACGATTTCCAAGAACCGTAAGGATTGGTCACTGAAACTCACTGATGCCCTTTGGGCATTTCGAACCGTTTATAAGACCGATCTTGGCATGTCTCCCTATCGGCTTGTGTACGGAAAGGCTTGCAACCTCCCTGTGGAAATAGAGTATCGCGCATTTTGGGCGATAAAAAAGCTGAATCTGTCTCTCGGAGATGCGGGCAGCCATCGGAAGCTGCAGTTGAACGAATTGAGCGAGTTTAGGGATGAGGCTTACGAAAACGCGGTTGTCGTTAAGAACCGAACGAAGGTGTTTCACGATAAACACCTTTTGCGCAAAACTTTCGTACCTGGTCAACAGGTACTACTTTACGACACCCGGCTGCATTTCCATCCAGGTAAGCTCAGATCTCGCTGGAAAGGGCCATAGTTTGTGCGGAATGTGTATCCGCATGGCGCTGTGGATTTGGAGAATCCAAAGGACGGTTCATTTTTCAAAGTAAACGGACACCGACTTAAACCGTACCTTAGCGCTGAACCAACAGAGGAGCTCCTGGTCTTACAGGAGCTGGTTTACCCTGCATAATCTTCCTCTGCCTACCACCAGATTTCGGTTATCCAGCCAAGAACAGTGGACACTGTTCCAAATAAGTTTGTGGGTATGTATATACCTTTTTGTATATATTTGTGAATATTCTTTTCCATTTTTACTATTTTTCTTTTCTCTAAAAACAAAAAAAAAATTGTGTATATCTAACCGACAATTTTGACCCTTCAATGATCTCTTCATGCAATGACAGTGAGGACACTGTCCAGTTTAAGTTTGGGGGTACGCTCGGTACGCATTTCTAACCTTCGCATTCATATGTATATTTTGCATCTGCATACTAAAATCCATAAAATCCATAAAAATCAGAAAATTTTCTAAAAACATAAAAACTTTTCTGTCAAGTTAGCTAGTGGGAGAACTCTGATTCAACATTTCGATGGTTTTGTTTGATATGATAAGAATAACTGAATCTTATTTTTAGATTTTGAAAACCTGAAAGATAACTCTCCTTTGAAGTTAACTATAGCTGATATACGTCTTTACATCACACTACATATGTCGTGAGTTTTGGAAATTAGATGACAAGTCTTTTATGTCTAAAAACTTTTAAATGGATAAATGATTTTCTGAGGATCAAATAGGTTTGTTCTGAAATAAGTAATATCAAGAATAGTTTATGAAGTGAAGTGAATATGAAGGAATGTTATTGATGCCTTAATTGGAACTAAGTCTGAAAAATAACCCATCTGGAACTTGATTGGAATGATTACACACCGAACCCACTAAAACACGTCTTTTATCCAAAAGAATAATTGAACTGCCGGTTATATCTCCGTTCACATTAAATCATCATGATTTTCACGCTAAATTGTCTTTTGTTTTTGGGCCTAGGTAACTTGAGTAATTAAGTCCGCTGGGGTGTCTCTACACCGAATGCCCTAAAGCCAACTGGTTTGGGTGCATTAGCCCAAAGATCGTTAAGAAGCCTAGAAAGTCCAGATTAAAACAAAGTCAAGCAAGTGTTCTCTCCGAGTTAAAATTCCTAACGGTTCTTTATGTGAGAATAATCTTGACAAAAGACAGGTTTTTATAAAAAATATTTCTAGCGGAGATATGAAGGTTTTATTCTATGATAAAGACTATTGCACGTTCGCAGAGGTGTGTATGAAATGAAAACAAGAAAAAGATGGAGTGAAAAATAAGACCTAGTTTCCTGTTAGGGAAGATAGAAATTCTGAAGTTGAAACTTTACTGGAAAACGAAACTTGAAAAATGCTTAACTCTTTATAAAACTTATGTGATCCTTTTAAAAATTTTATCTGGGCTTTATTGTGTGACATGATGACTTTAATCGATCCTTCTGGAACTTAACGACACTATTTGTACTGCACGTAAAGCCATATAAAATCTTAAGTTAAAAAAGAAGCGAGGTATGAAAAATAAAGGTTCGATAGTCTAGACTTAGGATAATAGAATTATTATTTTCTGAAACAAAACCTTAGGGTTTGAATCATAGTTATTTTGCAAAGCTAGCTTGACCGGATTTTGTGGGTAGTATCTGCTGAAAACCCTCAGGAGACAACACTCCTCCTACTAGAGACACCTAAAGGTTTAACGGCTTGTTGCACATGCTCAGTGCAATCGCGTTCCCTGCGAAAGTGAGGTTAGGAATTTTTTGTGAATAAATTGGCTTTGCTCGGGACGAGCAAATGATAAGTTTGGGGGTATTTGTTCATATCAGATTTTTGCATTTTTATATCGCCCAATTTTTATCATATTGCCTATCGGTAGGTACTCTTGAGCCGTGTTTGCTAGTTAATTGCAGGATACAAGTTCTCAGCTCTAAACAGTGAAATTCATGGAAAAGCACGACAAATTCCGGATTACTGCCAACCACAGATAAAACACGGGTCTCCGCTCTCTATCCGTATGTTGCCGCACACCAGTTTAAGGGACAAAATGGCAAATCAATGTCATTTTCATGCACAAAGCACAATGTCAACACAAGATCCAACATGTCTACACGGAGCTCAAGAAAAATCATGGCAAAAGATCCACATCAAATCACCTTTTGATTTGCTGAAATTCTGGAAAAATTGTGAAGAGCTTCTGAGAAAAATCATATACCAGACTGAAGGACATAGAAAACCAGGAAAAACCACAAAACACGATGGGCTAATTCCACTTAATTGCAGCGGTTCCGCGGCATAAGCGCGCTTAGGCCACGGAACCGCAGCGGTATTGACTCGGCAGAAGAAGAATTTTCAGGGGCAGTTTTGGCATTTCATGTAGGGACAGATTGTTGCCCTAGATTTTCAGTTTCCTTCCTATAAATAGCCCAAAACAATGCCAAGTGAAGGGTGCTTATTCTTGTATTTAGATTTTAGAATACATGGTGTTCTTCTTCTTCTTCTTCTCGTCTCTTCTCCATTAAAAACTTGTAGTGAGCTTTTGTGAGTGAATGATGAATAAAGGAGTTCTTTTTGTTACCATGCTTGCCTTGTTATTTTGTTAATTATAATTGCTTGTATTTTTCATTTGTTAATTTAGTTGTTGTTATTTGTTGTTTGTTTCTTTCTTGTTCTCTTTTTTTTTATCCTTAAACAACAATGATGCTTAAGCTTGATCCTTGCCAAAGTGAGGTCTCAATTAGCTAGTTGTAATCTTCTAAGCTCTTTCTTTCTATCTTCCTCCTTTGTTTTATTTTCCTTTTTCTTATAATGGGTGAGTAGTTTCCATACTTGTTAGGGTAGGATAAGGAAAGTTTGAGAGAAGGAAATCTCTCTCACTCTTTCCTTGCCCAACATCTTAATTCGGACTCCCGTTAATTGAACCACAATCCACTCCCTACGGTACCCTATCCTACATGATAGCGGTGATTCCTTAGTGAGACCGGTTGTGGTTGAATTAACCGGAGGTTAAGGCTAAGAGCCAAGAACGGATGGACAAACACCAAAAGGAAGAACTTAAGCGTTGGAAAGCCTAGCTTATACTCGCAAGTTCCTTCCTAGTCGTACTAATCCCCGTTGTTGCCGATTACCGTAATACCGATATTAAGAGTGGCAACGAAAGAAGTGTGCGACTCCTAACTCAAACTAACCTAATCCTAACCCTAACAAGTTCTCTTTACATATCATTTTAGCATATAGTTAATCTAAAAACAAACCTGGACATTTGGACTTAACTCGTTAAAGCACATAGAAAAAGATTCCCATCTCCCTGTGGACGACCCGTACTCAACCGGCTAGTTACAAGCGAAACCGTCTTGATTGCGGTAATAAAATTGAACAGGCAAAAACTCTATCAATCGCCACCTATGGCGTCGAAAAAATACAACCTCCACCATATTTTTCCGACGATCAGCATCCATCATCATCATCGTTATCATCTAAGATATGCATATACCAAATTTCATGTGATTCCACCACTTTTTCACCGTTGAATTAGCAATGTAAAAAGTTCTATTGTCGGTAAACCATTAATTTTGCACCAACTAAATCAACGGTGAAAAATGGTATAATCACATGAAATTTGGTGTATCCACATCTTAGATGATAAAGATGGTAGTGATGTATACCGATCGTGGAAAAAAATCATGGAGGGTATATTTTTCCGACGCTATAGGAGGAAATTCCCTCTTATGGCACCTTTCCTCCATTAACCTCATATATATATATAATGCATAAGTACCATAAATGCAACACTATCAATCACATGGACCTAAAATATAACATCTCATATGTATATGACTTGTATTCATGTATAAGCCCATAAGGTAGCCAAAAATACGTATGTAAAACCTCTTATTAATATAGCCGTGGAATACGTATGTCATGGCATAAAAGCAGACATAATAGTATAAAATATAATATGTTTCTTATTTAAGATATACGTCTTGCTGTTTAGTAAAGAGTTTTAAGAGGTTTACAGTTTTAAAGATCCCTGTATCATTTTAGACATGTCAAAATAATGAGACTATAGGTCGTTATAGAAATCCTTTTTATATGTATCCACCGGTAAAATAGTACTCAGGTATTGTCTCCCGGATCAGTTCTGGTCGGCTACAATAACGCATAAACTATAACGGTATACCTCGAATGATCGCAACACATCAATATATGGGTGTTCAGCATCGACACCCTAAATTATCAAATCTCTCATGTCCATCACCGAAACGCAAAATCCTCAAATCTCTCGTGTCCATCACTGACACGCAAATCCAGATATCGTCGACACCGTCTCAACAGATCGGTCGCCCGTAGATATCTCTAGCCCCGGCCAATATCCCCTGGATATCCGCCATGCTCATATCTATCTCCGATATCGAGTGTCCTCGCTAGGCTCTCCGCCTCTATCGTGGCTTTCCTGCCCCTCGGTCTCGACTCGGTTCTACCATGTATCCGACTATATATCGCCCCCTCACTCAGTCTGGACATGTAACATGTCTGTAACCGTATAGCCCCCACTCGGTTCGGAATAAAATCCAATCAGAAAACATAAAACTCATGGTGGACGTCAACTCATCATATCCAGAAATATCAAGTGAGAAAGAAGAATAATTGTATATATCACTCTGATTATATTATATATATATATAGCAGCGTCCCATACCACTGATATATATCATCGAAAGTAAAAACATCATAAAACACATAAGAATCGAATACGAATACCTATATTACTGATATTCACAATAACTCAACAGGTAATAAAGGCACAGTACATAAGTATAGTCAAGCATGCAAACAAATGTAACAGTTCTACTATGTCATGGCAATACTAACGATGTATAGTGTAGCATACGCGTCTGTGCTCGTGTAGCATGACAATCATTAGTATTTGTGCAAGTGTTCTATAAGTATTTAAAACAGAAAGTAATTCTACCCATATCCGTAGTATATAATTACAATCAAATTTCCGGATATTGGGAATTCATAATACCTCGTATTGGCATTTACATACACGTCGCATGGTATAGCGGTCCTACAGTGTCATGGAACTACCAATGAGGTGTAGTGTAACATATGTGTCTGTGCTCGTGCAACATAGTACGCATTGGTAATTATGCAGTGTTCTATCGGTATGTTCGTATAACAGATAACGTATACAATCGGTAAGCGTATCGTGAACATATAAAGAAAATCTAAGTGTATCGCGTAATTATTAACATAACTAATTACTATGAACTATACTATTATCCTTGAAAATGGAACGAAACGTTATTTTGAAATAAAGAAGCTGCATTAAGTTAAAAATAGATATTCGTTTTGGAAAATAGCACACATCCTTGTCATTTATCATTTAAAATGGAAAACGAATCGTTGGTATTTAAAACATTATAGCTCACTCAAACATAACGTCCCAAGTCGGAATAATTCATGACTCCACGAGTCCAAAAGAAACTTGGGCATATTCGGCACACTATCTGCATTATCACAAGTAAGGTATGATCTCTCGTACTATACCCATCCAATACCATATCCATATCGTACGGATCTATCGTCACGTACGTATGTTACCATAACCATATATTAAATATATGCACATGGATAACCTACTAGATGCGAAATAACATCAATGTCATTTGCTAAGTTATCTAACATATCATTAACAACTAACTAGATAGCATAACTATCCTAATTAAAAGGTTGCGGGGAGTTATACGCCATCCACCCGACTTCCCCCGTGGATATAAATATACTTACCAACTTGTCGAGCTCGTCGAAAACCATGATTGCTTTTTCCGTCCTTGTCGTCTCGGAAACCTTCGCGATCGTACCTACAATCGTAGTTATAACGTATTGGCGTAAATATCATATCAAAACCAAAATAAGGAGCTAAGCACTCATAAGTTAGAACCTATAGCTTACTTACTCCAAATACTACCACATACCCCTGATATTAATGTACGAACGTCAACATTTTAGTCGCGGTACAGAAATACAAAAAAACCGTATCAAAAATGTCAGAAACATTGCTAAAACCATACTAGAACACTCCCAGATTTCTCTATATAAAATTTGGGGCAAATCAAACAATACAGTAGCTTATCTTATTGCCAAAAACATCTACTGACCAAAACCCAAAACCCAACTCAATGGGAAAACCGGTGGCGCCGGCCAAAATGAGGAAACCGCCGGGTGAACATGGGAGTTAGGAACTTGGACTTTAAGTGTGGTCTCCTAGTGGTCTCACCATACCCTAGTCTTTTTAGTTTTTCTAGTGGATTATCCTAATAGTTCCAGATTCAAATTTAGCATCACAAATATCACAAAATTTTCAGTTTCTGATATTGCACACTAAAAACGGATATGTAACCAAAAGAAGCTTGTAAGGAGGGAGGAGATTTACCTATGGAGATGGTGCATAAGGAAATCCAGCTCAAGAAGTGCATGATGGAAGCTCTTAGGGACTGTAGTGGCTCTAGCTTGAGGATATGCTCAATTTTGATGAAGGGACCAAGGTTCTTCTCTTTTGGTTTGGTGAACACTTGGAATTTTTGTGTTGGAGCTTGAAAGACTTGTTGTTTCATTTTGAGAAAGAAAGAATGAATATGTGTAATTTGATGAGGAAGGTAGGTAGAAAAAGAATGAGATGGAGGGTTGTAAGGTGGAGGTGGAGAGAGGAGAGTGGGTGTGTTGGTGTGAGGGTTTAATCTAACATAATCATATACCATACCCTCATAAAAAGAAATAAAAATAAATCTTTTTAATTAGTGCCCTCATTTTAAAACCTAATATATTTTGCAAATAATTACCCTGCATATAAATACCTTTATGTTACTAAAAATATAAACTCTTTATTTTAAAAGAAATAAAACACTTATCATAATACTTAAATACCAAATCTTTTTAATAAAATCTCATATCATATTAAAATAATTTAAATATCATTTTTATGATATCATACATTTTTCTTCATTTTTACCAAAATAATTATATTTTTACGGATATTAATCCGATACCAAAATTCATATGCGATATCATTTTTGTAAACTCATTATATGCATATGCGATACCAAAATGTTGCATACTAACCCTTGTCCTTCCATTGATCTCTATTTATCTCAAGATCTTAACAAAACGATTATTAACGAACCTCAAATCGTGGTCGTGACTATCATGAATTGATAGCTCGCCCGATAAGAGGGTTAATATTCATTTTGCTAAAATTTATAAAAATTAAAACCTTAAAAGAATTTAAGTTATAGTTTTCTACCTTATCCTACAAGTCCTAGCAAGCAAGAATTTACTCGCCCAAAAATATTAGCATAGTAGAACAAACGTGGAAGAAAACATAACTCATAATTAAAATTAAAAATGCAGAAAGTAAATGCAGAATGTAATGCAGAAAGTAATTGCGGAAAGTAAATGCGGTAAAATTAAAAGAACGAACTACCTTTATTGATAAACTATTGCATTACAAAAGTAGCTTGTTGAAAAAGTAATTTAAAAAATCTTACATTGCTCGCTAGATCTTAATCGATCAATGGATAGATGAATAGATAAATGTATGAATGTATGATAGATAGATAGCTCTCGGTCCATTTATAGGCTCTGGAATGTGAAACCCTAGACGTCATGTTGAAATGTGTCAAATTACGATTAAGACCCTGAAGTTTCATATCCTACGGCTGCCAGACGACCGCGGAACCGCCGCCCAATACCCCTTTTGACCGCGGATCCGCCGCCCCTTTGTGGGTATGTGACCTCGGATTTCTCATGGCTTCTTCTCTCGATATTTGGAGATTCTCTTGATAAAAATGTTCTGAAAATATTGCTCTTAATCTCTGTCGTTGCGAGATTTTTCAATTTGCTCCTAATATTCGGCAGATTTGGTTTGGTGAATCGAATTGCTTTAGATCTCTTACTTGTATTTCATATCTAAGTTGATCTATTATAATACCTGCACAATATCTCAAATCATCTTATTAATAGCATTTGTTTAATTTGAGATATTATTCTAACCAATTAATTGATATGATATTTTAAGAATATTGGTTAGGATTATTTGATATGATATGCATATTTTAATAGTAAATAATTTCATGAATATTTTATTTAAATATGATATGCATATATTTTTCCTAATTATATTAATTATAAATAAAGAAACATATAATAATCTTTTTATAAATAAACCCACATATGTTCTATATTTACAATTACCACCTTTTAGTAACTAATAATAGTAGGAAAAATATTCATATAAATGTGCAATATATTTGACTGATCAAAACCCCTTCGAGAAATGTAAACATGCAAAAACACATAATAAACAATTTGAATAAATATTTAAGGACCTTAGGTTAAACATGGGTTAAGCGGTATCAAATCTCTTGAGTCTCGGGGAGCCAGAGAAAGTGTGTGCTTGCCTATCCAGCTTAGATAATATTACAAATTAAAGGAATTATCAATAGCAATCGTCTTAGAAAAAGATACAAATCCTACCGTCCATGTGCAGCGGTTTCCCGATTATTCCCAAACTTAAGATCTTCAAAGGATAAATCTTTTAATAAGATATGATTAGCACTTGAACTCGAATTACAAATTGACTTGAATTCTAATCTGCCTTGAACTCAAACTCAAACTTAAATTCTAATTTGACTTAAACACAAAATTGAATATGAAGTATCTACTTGAAACCTTGACATGTATACATGAACTCAATAAGTATACCTGAAACCAACTTGAATCGAACTATGAATACAAATGACATAAATTACACTTGACATGACTACATGAACTCAATCTTGGTAATATATCACTTTTTGTAATCATGGACTCGATCAAGACTTGTAATCTTAATCATAATCTAATATACATGGGGTGTTTGGGTGGTTCAAATGTGAATCTAACGGAATCTCAAGAGTCCGCCTAGTTCATGAATCCATATCTACTAACAAAGAAATCTATCATGAGAGCACGTGTTTCCAAACCCCTGGGCCCTACTTTTGGGTTTGGAATACTTCAACACTATGTTGAAATTTCGTTACTAACACTCGATTCGAGCCCGTGATTCCTAACTCTTGTGGGCCTACCATTGAGTTCGAAAATACTCCTGAGATTGGTTATCACTCACATTTGGACTGACGTTAAACTAGAATACCTTATAGAGACATGTTAAGACATCTACTCATACTTATCCACACACACAACACCTGCTATATTATACATATCATTTTACGTCATTTTATACCTGCTAAATATTATATTTTTCCTTGTGGACTTACCGAGCGCAAGTTCGTTAGCGGGCATTCCACCCATTTTTGAATTTTTGGAATGTTCGTCAGATAATTTAGAGTCTGAGGAGGTGGATCTGGCTGCAGAGGACTATGACCAGATTACTGTAAGTCCACGGTAGCGCCCCGGCCGTCTAACAGACGCCAAATGCGGAACAAAAACTTTTTACAACTGGCGCTATCGCGTACTATAACACGGATCTGCCATTAAAGCTAAACTAACAAACTACAAAGTGGGTAGAAATGTTATACCGAACGATCCACATCCTTCGGTCTTCAACCATCATCCCACGCTTGTTGCGGCTGCTTCGATCTCCTGAATCTCCAGTTTTCTTGTCCAGGTGGCACCACGTCGACGGATCTTTAAATGGGCTCCCGCCTCTGAACCGAGGCAACTCGGTCGTCAAATTTGCTAAAAGAGACGACCAAGATGATGTAGAGAATGAGTAGAACACTTTGTCTCGTTACGTCCAAGGCTATGGACGAACGTTAATAAATTTGCATTTTGGATCGATATGAAATGAGAAATGAAGTATACTAATTTCCATGAACCAAAATCCTTAATCTTTTTCAAATGAAATCAATCATCTACCTTGCAATGAAGGGGGCCGGCCACTTATATGGAGGGGAGAGGTGAGTGTAGGAAGGGGGTGAGTGACCATAACATTAATGAAGAAATGAGTCATCTAAACACCTAGTATGAACACATTTAATGAAACAATGATTCATAACATATAGTCATCAACACATAAATTCTCCATTAATGCAATAAGCCACCTCACCATCCTAGTCACCTACTAGAAGCATCCACACACATGACTCACCCTCTGACTCACCCTCAAGAAGAAAAGATAAATCCGTATTTAACCGAATATTAAAGATGGGCGATAGAAAACTGGAAACTGGAAACTTCCAAAAGTGATCCTGAAACGAATTTCAGGATAACCCCGTATCAGTATAAACATACCCGCATTTGTATTACGACCGAATACAAATGCAACTGAGACAAAGATATTATATCTACACAGTATAATACTTGGATCCAGCTTAAACCAAAGCCGACCAGTATTATCTGCCCGAAAAATGACACATGCGAAAACGCACGTGCGTTTTCCGAACCTTTCCATAAAACCATACGGCCTCTACAACGTTTCGCCCGAACTTGGGAAAGTGTCTGTGGGGGACTCGAATGACTCATCAACACACTGGCACTGGGTATAACCACTAGCCCGTCAGAGCTACAAACTGTATGTAACGGTTGCCTATGTATTGATTGGAAGGGAAGCTGACGAGCGAACTCATCCATAAACCCTACTGAGCCTAACAGTGACAATATACATACAGTCCGGTCCGTTTGTCTATGAGTATCGCATATCTTCCTAGGGGTCTAGTAATGTCAGACCCCCAATAGCGGTATAAGTCGTGTCAGAGAGTAGCCTAGAACACCCTGAGATACTACTGGAGTACCTACCAGTAAATCTCCTGCCTCGACCGAGGGCTTTGTGTAATGGCTCTCTTAGACACAGCGCGATCTCACCCCCAATACCGGGAGAGACGAATCCCCTGCTGATCCGCTCACTTGCCTCCATGTGGCTCGGGACTGTACCCAAAAAAGACCTGCTTGCACGACTCCTTTGAGCCGTGGTAGGGTAGAAATCAAAGCACAGTGGGAACTCACACGAGACAAATGAAGACCTCAGGTCGATGAACTAACCTGTACACATGTCACCGAGGAACTGCTATCTGACGATGTGTATAATACCAACTAGCATGTTCCCGGCGAGTCATGTCCGGTGTACTCATAACCCAATGAGCACCTGTATACATCTTAGGTGAACCAACTGACAGCAATGGCTTGTAAGACCGGCCATCGCCCCTCGTCGGGGTCTCGACTGTATACACTAGTCTACTCTGGAGTATCGATGCCCTGTCTCGAAACTCCTACGACTAGGGACACTTTAAGGATGCGCTCAGAGACCCTAGCTCCCACGTATATGATCGCCATCAAACTGCTGGTAGTCAAGCAAGAATCCTATGGGCTCTATCATCATGCAATAGTGAACTAAAGCATGTATACGATGATAAAGACAAACCAGATAGCATACTATCATCTCGAGCAAGACTGTCATATCGGTATAGGTCCTGCCTCAATCATTGCAATCACGTACCTGCGATCCAATAATTGACTTTGAGGGCACTATCCCCAACAATCTCCCACTTGCACTCAAGGCTAATTATTGCGATGTCGCATACTCACAACCCGTGTGATACCGAACATCCAACTCCTCTACTAATCAGTTTCACAAAGCTAGTTTGTTAAACTCTTGTTTTCGAGAAATAGCCTCAGTGAGTGGATCCGCCCTGATGTTTCTTTCTATGTCTCTCTTAATCTCAAGTTCGCGGAGAAAACCATCTCCCGAATCGAGTAATACCTGTCTTAGAATATGTCTGAATATCTGATGGGACCTAGTTCATAAATGAACTCCAAATCCAAACTTCTTAGACTTTATTGATAACTGAACCTAATCAGTATCCAGCACCATGCCTCCCACAGTATCCTCTTGGACCACCTGTCCATAATACTGTCCCTCGTCAGAGGGAAAAACTATAACTCTGACAATCACACTGTCGTCCATGTCACCTTGGAAGCCTGGAACGACAACCGTCTCCCGAAGGAGGCTACCGTCATCAAATCCGTAGAACATACACTTATGTTCTAAAACTGCTTCCTAATGATTCTCCAGGATTGGATTAATATAAACTTATCGCATCTAGTGCAAAAAACAACATCTGGTGTGGTACTTAACATCTCATGATTGACTTAATTGCCTAAGCAAGTGATCTACCAATCATGCACATTCCTCTCTCCTTTAGTCTCTAAGACACCTTTAGAGAGGGTGACTCCATCACCTGCAAGCACTCTACCATGCCAAGAGTCATCTATTCTAAAATACTATTAGAATACAGTCAAAGTACCCACATTGGAAAACTATCCAAATCTTGATCTAAAACCATAGATCTAGAAACCAGAATGTCTACTATTATATTCATATCCTTTGTGGAGAAACAACTGTGTGACTACCAAAGTACAACCGATCGTAGTATAGGAATTTTACTTCCTACTCTGTGTATGTCATCCAAATACCAGGACATCATACCCTACTACCTTCTTAACAGATCCATCCCCTATTCTGATGAAGTCAAAGCCATGACTTTTACATCAAAATTAGATGATCTTATCTCCGCTATATTTGCTCAAGCCTATAAATAGACATAAGCTACTTGCTCACTATGCTTCCTCTGCTCCCACTGATTATGACAACCCTCTGGCAGAATAATTTATATGTGCACTTCTAAAACTAGTTTAGAACGACACTATACTTATCCTTCTGCCGGGTCTCATAGTCTGGAACAACTGTAGTGTCAAGTCTAGGTAATCAAGAACCTCCCTGTCACCGTCCTTGAGGCTACCGGAGTACCTCTCGGGTGTCTA
Source organism: Agapanthus africanus (assembly GCA_030015575.1). Taxonomy (NCBI): domain Eukaryota; kingdom Viridiplantae; phylum Streptophyta; class Magnoliopsida; order Asparagales; family Amaryllidaceae; genus Agapanthus; species Agapanthus africanus. The sequence goes on along the minus strand of JASDDO010000018.1, from coordinate 463,874,574 downwards.
AGGTTATCCACCATGTCTGCGGAGTGGCTATTGGAATGTCAAACTTGATTGAATATATAGGTCCTATTAAATTTTCCGTAATCGTTTGCGGTTCTGGAATCACTTCCAGTTCTACCATACTCCCACTACTATTTTCTGAAAAAATCCATTTTACTAAAACTGTGGCGAGTTAAGAACAATATCACTATTGATCTTCCAGATGGTAGAAAATCAACCCTCGTCAAAGCCATGGTCAACCCACAAACTGCCATTACAGAAACGTGCCTTGAGTTATCCAGTGTCTGGTTTTAAGCATAAGCTGGACAACTCCCCTTATCTTAACATCGTTAAGATATGAACCATTCTATATACAATATAGAAATAGAGGCACTAATTTAATTGGAAGCAGATTCAAATCATGCAGCTGTCTCCAGTGCATATCAACTTAATGGAGAGAGGCTAATCAGCATTACTCAACTTAGGAATACATCTAATTATGAGTAACCCGAAGGAGAAACAAGTTTCTCAAAATCATTACTTCCAACTGAATACCAATCACAAGAATCTACATCTTCGATTTCTTTGAAGAATTCCGATACTTGCGATACCTGGTTCTCTACTTTATTCTTATACCCACAACTTCTCAAAACTTAGACATTGTATTTCTACGAAACACTTATCTAAAACTAGAGAAGTCACAAGTAAACAGAACATAGTACGAGAACCTACCCCTTTGTCCTGACGGACACTGGACAACATACAATACTCTGTATAAGTCCGTTGAGTTGAATAACTCAAAACCTGTGCATCGTAGGTTGAAAACTGTACCCAGGCGATTTCCTCAAATATCACCAATTACAACGAATTCCGATATAATGAGGATGATCTCCTAATTCCCAATAACTTACTCCCACTCATCATCTATAAAACCATACAGATATGAGAATGAAACCTGGTAAATACATACCCTGGAGTAAGTATATAATCGGGAAATCAGTTTTCCTTTAACAATGCACTGAAATATGAAAATGTTTCGTAGGGGTATTCTGGTATTCCTAGTAATGCCTCTTCCATAATCCAATTCATGAGTTTAACCGTATATTTCTTTGCCATCTCTCCAAATCCCTTTATTTGTCTTTATTCATTACCTTCTGTACACCAACGTTAGGCTAAATGGTTTTCTTCCTTCCCTACCGTTCGACACCAGCCTATGGTTTGGAAGAAGACTATCCAGTAAGCATAATAGGTGTACCCTCCTAAACCAAGGAGTACTCGTAACTTGAGAGAAGGTAATGATAAAAGACAACTGAATAATAGCTTATTCTATTTCTCCCGAACTGGGGAAAAAAGCAAAGGTGAAAATAGGAGAGGCGATGAAGTACGCGGTTTGGTCGTGAATGATAGCAGTCACAATTTACTTTGCCTTCTCTTTCTAATCCCTTTATCTTGTCTTTACATATTACCTTCTGTACACCCTACTTAGGCTAATTAGTTTTCTTCATTCCCTACCTTTCGGCACCTGCCTATGGTTTGGAAGAAGACTATCCAAAAAGCGTAATAGGTGTACTCTCCTAAACTAAGGAGCCCTCGCAACCTGAGAGAAGGTGATAATAAAAGACAACTGAATAAACCAATTCTTTTTCTCCTGAACCTGGATCCATCCTCGAAGAAGTTCTTTCAAGTTCGTATATAACCATACGATGGATTTATCCAATGGAAGTGGATGTCCGTAGTAATACGGGGTGTTCTGAGAAACGCAAAGGGTAAAAGAAGGAGCGGCAAATGACTTATGCAACTAAGACAATCCAAAAGCCAGTATTTTAAGAAGGTTCGGTCAACTTGGCCACTGAGTCATAGTCTAGGGTCGGTCAAAGGTCGCTGCCAAAGAGAGAGAAAAGAAACACTCTGCGTGCACTTTAACCTAGATCAGAATGGTTATCAATTTATCTAATCAGAAAACTTCCCACCGTAATCTCAAATTCTCCTCCAAACCTAAAAGAAGAATAAGTCAGGATCACCCGAAAAGTAAACCAATTCATCAGTGAGAATCGGGATCCAACTATCATCGCATGATAACTTGATGGAAGCCACTCAAGTTATCACACTCCAGAAGGTATGCGCATGCCTGGCAAGTTTGCTTTATGTTTGAAACTCCCGATATTATTTTTACCCCATGCTCTTATGACCTTGACTAAGGGCCAAAATATCATAAGTCACATGTCAAGTTCTTCCCATCATTATCCAGGTTGATTTGAACCCCCCGCACAAGCCCTTGACTAAGGGCCAAAATGGCAGAAAGACTGTCCCAAACCAACTCATCTATATATGCAACAAATGAATACCCAGCAGCTACCAAACACTATGCCTTGACTAAGGGCCAAAATACATAGCTTGAATACTACTGAATACCCAAAAGAAATGACGGAGGGCTACGGCTGGTTTTTGGCGAAAAACCTTTAACGTAATGAACTTGATCTTCTTGAAGGAACCTGATAGCTTTTTATAAAAATATAGTGGCGAAAACCTTTTGCTAAAGAGGTCACTCCCGGTGAAGGGATGTCGGCTCTTTCCTCGTGGAATGAGGTGCAGGATATTCTAACTGAATACCACGATGCAAAGCAACTTCTAATCGACTATAGTGAAGTTATTACCCTGACGCAAACTTCTGCCCAAGGGGTCACTCCCGGTGAAGGGATCTCGGCCCTTGCCTCGTCGAATGAGGTGCTGGATATTCATAACCGAATATCACTATGCAAAACAAAGGAAAGGTCTTTGTAATAACACTTTTAAAAATTGTTCCAACAACATCAAATATAGGTTTGTTTTATCCTTGCATTGATAAGAATCAATGCAGTCCCATCAATCAATCACACCAGAAAAGAACGAAAATATAATGTACGTATATGCAATCCGCATTCGCCACTGGGTCCCGTCATCACCCGTTAGGTTACTTAACTAACGACAGAGCGGGGGCTGGACTAGCGCGGGTGTAAAACATATACAACATCTAATAGTATATATACCAATATATAGTAATCGCTCCAGGCGTGATAATATGCAACATTACAGAAAAGTAATAAGTATCACAGAACAATACAAATAATCTGGGATCCCCGAGTTTCACAGAGCCGCTGCTGAAACCTGACGTTCCCCTGGTCGTGTGGATAGCCTGTGCAATGAAAGCTAGACCCCTACGGGTGCGGCAAGTTACCCGCCAAAACCTGAAGCGAGGTAGTCCCCACAATATAGTGAATGGAACACCCGGCACTTCACAAAATCCGATAAATTGAGCACCCCTCCTTGGGTCAACTTGTACCCCCTATGAGTGCGGCGAATAGTCTGCCAATTCTAGAGTGAGGTCCCTTTGCCTCTCAAAGTCATGTGATACGGACCCGTTGCCCTCCAGAACCCGGCTATCCGTGCACTCCGTCGCGGGATAAACCTAGTACAGAAATAAAAATATGTACAACGGGTACATCGACCTCAACCCGGTCGTGCCCCAAAAAGAATTTTATACAACAGGCAGTGACGGCAGTCCACATGTTGGACGCTCGCCCCGCAATATCAAATGTACAAATAAATCCAAACAGCACTATCATTACACCCTGCTATCCACCACGACATATCCGCAACATTACAGCACAACACAGAACATCAACGCAAATGTCACGTTCACAAACCCGTCTAAAAGAACTATAGCAATTAGACGCGGTTTACCGATCAAATGACATTCCCGGTCAGAGATATAATATAAATACTGCATACTAACAAATTTAAAATTTCGATCGACCAAATTTCCCGAAGTGGGCCCCACGTACATCTGCTGTACAGTAACAAAATCTGGGCCTAAAAGAACTATACCAAAAACCACAATTTCTAAAATGAAGCTCTCTGGAAAAAGTTGGTGCACTGTTCCCACTAAAGCGCCGCGGTTCCGTGGTCAAACCCTAGGTTTGACCACGGATCCGCGGTTCCCTTGTGGGATCACGTGCCCAAATTTTTCCAGTATGCTTAGAAAACCCTGCATGCTTTTCTGTGATATGCAAAATTATTTTTAGGCCCTTTAAAAAATCGACAGAAACTTGTTTGCTAAAAATTGTGATTTCGGAAATTCCGTTCGATCGATCTTTTAAACACGTTAGCACAAGTTAGTAAAGCTTAATGGTGAGGCTCTGATACCACTGTAAGTCCACAGTAGCGTCCCGGCCGTCTAACAGACGCCAAATGCGGAACAAAATTTTTTTACAACTGGCGCTATCGCGTACTATAACCCGGATCTGCCATTAAAGCTAAACTAACAAACTACAAAGTGGGTAGAAATGTTATATCGAACGATCCGAGTCCTTCGGTCTTCAGCCATCATCCCACGCTTGTTGCGGCTGTTTCGATCTCCTGAATCTCCAGTCTTCTCTTCCAGGTGGCACCACGTCGACGGATCTTTAAACGGGCTCCCGCCTCTGAACCGAGGCAACTCGGTCGTCAAGTTTGCTAAAAGAGACGACCAAGATGATGTAGAGAATGAGTAGAACACTTTGTCTCGTTATGTCCAAGGCTATGGATGAACGGTTAATGAAGTTACCTTTTGGATCGATATAAAATGAGAAATGGAGTATACTAATTTCCATGAACCAAAATCCTTAATCTTTTTCAAATGAAATCAATCATATACCTTGCAATGAAGGGGGTCGGCCACTTATATGGAGGGGAGAGGTGAGTGTAGGAAGGGGGGAGAGTGACCATAACATTAATGAAGAAATGAGTCATCCAAACACCTAGTATGAACACATTTAATGAAACAATGATTCATAACACATAGTCATCAACATATAAATGCTCCATTAATGTAATAAGCCACCTCACCATCCTAGTCACCTGCTAGAAGCATCCATACACATGACTCACCCTATGACTCACCCTCAAGAAGAAAAGATAAATCCGTATTTAACCGAATGTTAAAGACGGGCGATAGAAAACTGGAAACTGGCAACTTCCAAAAGTGACCCTGAAACAAATTTCAGGATAACCCCGTATCAGTATAAACATACCCGCATTTGTATTACGACCGAATACAAATGCAACTGAGACAAAGATATTATATCTACACAGCATAATACTTGGATCCAGCTTAAACCAAAGCCGAACAGTATTATCTGCCCGAAAAATGACACGTGCGAAAACGCACGTGCGTTTTCCGAACCTTGCCATAAAACCATACGGCCTCTACAACGTTTCGCCCGAACTTGGGAAAGTGTCTGTGGGGGATTCTAAAACCTCATCAACACACTGGCACTAGGTATAACCACTAGCACGTCAGAGGTACAAACTGTACGTAACGGTTGTCTATGTATTGATTAGAAGGGAAGCTGACGAGCGAACTCATCCATAAACCCTACTGAGCCTAACAGTGACAATATCATACAGTCCGGTCCGTTTGTCTATGAGTATCGCATATCTGCCTAGGAGGCTAGTAACGTCAGACCCCCAATAGCGGTATAAGTCGTGTCAGAGAGTAGCCTAGAACACCCTGAGATACTACTGGAGTACCTACCAGTAAATCTTCTACCTCGGCCGAGGGCTTTGTGTAATGGCTCTCCTAGACACAGCGCGATCTCTCCCCCAATACCGGGAGAGACGAATCCCCTACTGATCCGCTCACTTGCCTCCATGTGGCTCGGGACTGTACCCAAAAAAGACCTGCTTGCACGACTCCTTTGAGCCGTGGTAGGGTAGAAATCAAAGCACAGTGGGAACTCACACGAGACAAATGACGACCTCAGGTCGATGAACTAACCTGTACACATGTCACCAGGGAACTGCTATCTGACGATATGTATAATACCAACTAGCATGTTTCCGGCGAGTCATGTCCGGTGTACTCATAACCCAATGAGCACCTGTATACATCTCAGTTGAACCAACTGACAGCAATGGCTTGTGAGACCAGCCATCGCCCCTCGTCGGGGTCTCGACTGTATACACTAGTCTACTCTGGAGTATCGATGCCCTGTCTCGAAACTCCTATGACTAGGGACACTTTAAGGATGCGCTTAGAGACCCCAGCTCCCACGTATATGATCGCCATCATACTGCTGGTAGTCACTCAAGAATCCTATGGGCTCTATCATCATGCAATAGTGAACTAAAGCATGTATACGATGATAAAGACAAACCAGATAGCATACTATTATCTCGAGCAAGACTGTCATATCGGTATAGGTCCTGCCTCAATCATTGCAATCACGTACCTACGATCCAATAATTGAATTTGAGGGCACTATCTCCAACAATTACCGCCCAAGCCGACCTATAGATTTCCTGTTCAGTTTATTTTTCAGTACAAGTATGCCGCTTGTTTCGGCTTTTCTTGTTATTTATATTTGTTTTCTTTTTCAGAACATCTATCTATATAATTTAAGTTTGTGGAATGAATATGAATGAAGTAGTAGTTGAAAAATTTAAGTTTTTATTATTCTTGCTCTGTGTATAATTGCTTATTTATGCTTAGCATATTTATTTTAAGAAATGACCTTCTTAACATAAATATGTTGCGGGCTTATCACGTGAATGTTACCGTCCATTTGGAAGCAGGGCGTTACACCATCTCTCCTTAATATTCTCATCCCGAATTAAAACCTTCTGATTTTTATCTTTGACACAATTCACCGCATACAAGTCTCTGGTTTTCCTCTCCCTCATTCGAGCAATACTGTATATATCATTTTCAGCTTCCTTGGTGTCCAACTTCTCGTACACCTCTTTGTAGACCTTAGTGTTGGCACCCCGAACAGTTTTCTTAAGCTCCTTTTTAACTACCTTATACTTCTCAAATCTCTCTACATTTTTACTTTTCTTCAAATCTCTATAAGAATCCATCTTGATTTTAATAGCAGCCTTTACTTCTTCATTCCACCATGATGTGTTCTTAAATGGTGGAGCACCACCCTCGACTAATCAAGTAGATCTCTAGCTACACTCTTAACGTAACTAGCCATTTTGTTTCATATTGTGTCTGAATCTTATTCGGACTTCCAATCAACTCCTTGAAGTACACGATATACAAAGGCTTCTTTGTTACCTTCCTTCAGTGGCCACAACTTAATTCTAAGCTCTACCTTACGTATGATCTTCCTAGACCCTCTTCTAAACCGAACATCTATAACTAAAAGTCTATATTGACTGATTACACTCTCACTTGGCACTACCTTACAATCGATATAACAATCTCTATCTATCTTTCTAGTTAAAAAATATTCTATTTGACTAGCACTCGATCCACTTTTAGAGGTGATCAAGTGAGACTCTCTTTTCCTGAACCAAGTATTTACCAAGATCAAGTCTTAAGACAGGGAAAAATCTTCGCGTCAGCATTAAGCAATAACCCATTTGATGTGGCACTTCAATCTCTGGGGAGGGCAGGTGTTCGATCCCTCCATTGGAAGTGGCCACAATTTAACGCTTTCGAGGCAAATTCGTGGGCCCTCTACGCACGTGCACGCTTGTGTGATGTGTGCTTGTGTGTGATTTGTGCGTGAATGAGTTGTGTGTATTGTATGCATAGGTTAGGACCTATGGGCCAGCACAAAAAATGCCCCAATTAATTTCATTAATTTCTCTTATGTCTTCAATAAGCACTTGCATGTCCATAATTAATCATTAATATACTGAGTTTTTTGAAGAATATTCCACCTAAGAGAATATTCTTTCAAAACATTATTTTTTGAACTCCCTAAAGTACCCTTATGTTTAAAACATTCTACAATTTGGTCATTTATTTGGATTTTTTATTTAGTGTTGAGCTAAGATGATTTTTGTAACTCTATGGATTCTAATAGCAATATACAAATATATTGATAGTATTGTATATGACCTTTAATTCTTCTATTTTCGATTAAACATCTTAAAGAAAATAAATTGACTACGAGCACAATAAAAAATTCGTATGCTTTTTCATTTTCGAAGTTATTCAAAAAAAAAAATTTAGCCCCTTTCCTTAATCAAGGCAAGAAGTTCATATTTTTGGTTTAAAAATGTGAAATTATTGATGAATTTAATTTTTCTTATATATAACATGTTATAATCAACGATACTTAAAGTCCTTTTTACTAAAGATGCAGTAAAAATAACCGTCTTTAGCCACTCCTCCCTCCCTCCATGATGGAGGTCCTTTTCGGGTCTCCGTCAGATGTTGTCTTCCGTCGATCTCCCGGTGGATATTGGAGGTGATCTCCTGTTGCGTGTGGGTCTCAATGGGTTTGAGGAGATTGGTAATTTTAGGAGATTGGTGATTTGACGAGTTTAGCGCCGAGTACCTGCAAAGAAGTCCCGGGGTGGTTTGGTACCACCGAGGACCCTCCGACGATCAAGTTAGCACTAGATCCGAGCAGAGTAACGGCTAAGTAGAATAAAAATGGCTTACTTGACCCCTCTGTGATGTGGGTTTATATAATGGCGGCGGCACGCAGCAGCAGGCGCGAAGATCTCGCCGGCAGTTACGCTCCCGACGTCACGCCTACGTAAAGAGCGGATCGTCCATTAATGGGGATCGTGATGGCGTGGAACGAGGGATGTTGCTGGAGGAGAATCTACGCATGGAGAGATTCACGGAGCGGTGGTTACGCCTGCGAGTGGTGGAGTTGGTCGGTCAGAGGGACCGAGGAAGATAGCCTCGGCTAGGGAGCTCGGAGGCGAGCAAGAAAGCCGAGGAGTCTTGGACCAGCGGCAGCTCGGGGCGAGCTGAGAGGCCGAGGAGGCCAGTTTCAAGGGGGCTCTGAAGAGAGCGAGCTAGAGCTTGCGGGTCGGGTACACGGATGGCCTGGTTGGCTCCTGTGTGCTATTTCTTCTGAGTTCTGGGACACGTCATCTGCCACGTGTTGTGATATTGGAGGTTTCCAATATCGAGCACCATCATTAGCCCCCTACTCTTGTCCCGACCAGCTAGCGGGTCGGGTCAGGAGTGGACTGCCGGGCCTCTCGGGGTGAGTTCCCTCCTAAGGTTTCGTCGGGACGAATCCCCGGGCTGTCAGCTGTCTTTTCTGCTAGCGAATCCGGGTGAGATCTCCGCATTTAAGGAAGGTGCGCCGGTTCATGCATCCTGCCACTGAAGCGACGGTTCACGTGTCAAGCGTCGGTTGGTCGACGCGACGTATAAAGGCCTGCGACGTCTGATGGGATGCGGCCCACTGCGGGGACGACACGTGAAGCGATCGGAGCCGCTGGACACGAGGAGGCGTTTTGGCGGGAGATGACGGGCGCCATGGGATAATGTTGCTTGCAGTGATAAATAGGGGTGGGGCCCGTCCCTGGGCCCCTACTCCCTCATATTTCCCATTTCTAAATCCTGGTTGCTCGACGCTCTTCTCCTTCCGGATACATGGTTCGTTCCCACTCTTTGGGTCGCTCGTTCCAGAGAGAGGCCAGTGGTGCGGCCGTGCCCCTGGCTGGCTCATGCCCTGCGCCGAACGTTCTGCCGGCGACAGAGCCGCCCGCTTCGTTGACGGCGTTTGGTGATGGTTCCGGCGGAGGCCAGAGACGTCCACGGTCATCCGAGCCCCAGACGGGAGAAGGAGGGGAGGGCGAGGACGGGGCTCCCCTTAAGAGAAAAAGGAAAATTTCTCGCGCGTCGTCGTCGAGGGTTCCTGAGGGGATTTCCGTGCAGGAGGGCGACACCGTCTTCATGGTTCCGTCTGGGCTTTCCGTTGCTGCCGTCCTGCTCGCCAAGATGGAAAAGTCGACCGGGCGAAAGCTTCCGCATGGCACCCTGAGGGCCCAACTGGAGGCCATGGCCCAAGGGGCGGTCCAGGTACGAACTCCTCTACGCGTAGTTTTTTGGTATTCCTTTCTTTAGCTCGAGCGCCTCCCAGTTTCTCATCCGCTTCCCGTCAGGTCCTTCAACACTGCGCCCTTACTACTCGTATGGAGGCCGAGGGGGCGTTCCACGCACCGAGGCCAGTATAAGCGTTCCCCACGGAGGTCGAGGTATTGCGGCGTGGCCTGCGTCTGGAGAGGGCAAGGGACGACGTCCTGGCAGCCCGTGCGGAGGCTGCGGAACTTGCCAATTCAGCGAATCGGGGTGTCCATCGTCGCCTGAGTGAATCCCTCTGGGTCGCCAAGAGGAAGCTGGCAGATCTAGCCGAACGCTTCGCGGCCATGGAGAAGGAGAGGGACGCCAGCAGGGGGGATGCTGAGGTGGCGCTTCTGGAGGCCCAGACCGCCGAGGTTTGGGCTAGGAAAGCTGTGGACGATTATAAGGTGTCAGAGCAGTTTTACGCCGAGCTTGGGCAGTATTCTGCCGTCGCGTGGAATAAGGCTCTAGACGTTGTGAAGGAGCAGCTTCCCGAGTTCGCTGATGGCGAGCTCCATGCTCGCGTCCCGCTCCCGGTGGCGAAGCCTCCGGCAGACAATGGCGAGGGAAGCGAGGCGCGCCCCTGGTGGCAAAACCTCCAATGGTGAAGCCCCCGGCAGGCCGTGGTGCCAGCGATGAGGGGACCGAAGCGCATGGGGGGGTTTGCGACTTAAGCCTTTTTTGATATTTCCTCGTCCCTCTTTGTAAGCCTCCGGGTAGTTTGTAAGGCTGGGGAGCCCAGAATACCCTTTGTAAAAACTTTGCCTTTGGTAATAAATTTTTTTTATTTCATCGGTTTGCATTTTATCTTCTGTTTGTGAAGAATGCTTGTAAATTATCTCTACTTGCACTGTTGGGCTTCCATGTCGGGTCAGCTATCTGTCTAGCGATCGTTCGTCGAATTGATTTCGATCACTTGCCAAACGTTGCCGAGGAGGCACTTGCCAAGACTGCCGAGGAAGCATCTCCATGGCCCCGAAGTCGAGGGAGGATCTCTTAGACTTGGATAGACTTGTTGCCCCTTTTTAGGGCCTCGGATCCTCTGCGTTGGAGGGTCTGTAAGAAGCCTACTAAAGATGACCGGGCAGTGAAGCTGCGCGGCCGCCTCTTGGCGAGGGCTTTGATCTCTGGCATCACGGGTAGGCAACTACCATCCTGGGATGACCGAGCGGGGCAGCTACTCGGATGCTTCTTGCGAGGTCTTAGATCCCTGGCATCATGGGTAGGGAGCTACCGGTCGGAGATGGCCGAGCAGGGCACCTGCTCGGTTGCTTCTTGCGAGGGCTTTGATCCTTAGCGTTGAAGGGGCTGTAAGAAGCCCACTAAGGATGACCGGGCAGTGAAGCTGCGCGGTCGCCTCTTGGCGAGGGCTTTGATCTCTGGCATCGCGGGTAGGCAACTACCAGCCTGGGATGACCGAGCGGGGCAGCCGCTCGGATGCCTCTTGCGAGGGCTTCGATCCCTGACGTCATGGGTAGGGAGCTACCAGCCGGAGATGACCGAGCAGGGTAGCTGCTCGGTTGCCTCTTGCGAGGGCTTTGATCCTTCAGGACGGGGACCGAGCAGGGTTACTGCCCAGTGCCTCTTGGCGAAGACTTTGATCCCTGTCGGTTGTGGTAGGAAGCTACCAGCCGGGGATAGCCGAGCAAGGACTCGACTGCCTCTGGGAGGACTTTGGTCCTTAGCGCGAGAGGGGCTGTAAGAAGCCTACCAAGGACCCTTGGCCGGGCAGGGTTACTTCCCGGTGCCTCTTGGCGAGGGCTTTTGTCCTGAAGGATAGCCGAGCGAGGGATCCTTGGGCTCGACTGCCTCTGGGAGGGCTTCGTGATCCCTATCGGTCGTGGTAGGAAGCTACCTGCCCAGGATAGCCGAGCAGGGTAGCTGCTGAGCTGCCTCTAAGGAGGGCTTTGATCCTCAGCGTTGGGGGGTCGCAGGAGGCCTGCTGAGTATAACCGGCAGTGAAGCCACGTGGTTTCTTATTGGCGAGGGCTTTGATTCCTGGCGTTGCATGCAGGGAAGCTGCCGGCCAGGGATAGCCGAGTAGGGTAGCCGTCCGGCTGCCTCGAAGGAAGGCTTCTCTTTGGTGAGGCCTTTGGATCGTAAAGACAGAACTTTATTTGCAATGTTTCGACGTTTCTTTATTCGAGTGGAAAGGATTTTCGGAAAGCGTTTACATCGTCTTTGTGAAAGGAGGGGTACACACTTGTTAGCCTTGGCCTCATTGGTATAGCTTGAGCTTCTCGGCGTTGTAAGGCCGCGGGAGCTTGCGCCCGTCCGCATCTTGCAGGCGATAGGCCCCACCGGGGAGCACCTCAGAGACGAGGAAGGGACCGTCCCACCTCGGGGAGAACTTGTGTAGCTTGCCTTGATCAATGAACTCGTTTCGCCATAGGACCAGATCCCCGGTCTGGAAGGAGCGGTGCTTGAACCGAGCGTTGTAGTATCGGGCCGTTTGCTATTGATAAGCGGCAGCTCTGATCTGGGCCCGGTCTCTCTTCTCCAACAAGATGTCCAGGTTGGTCCGTAGCGCCGAGGTATTTGCATCGTCGTTGAAGTGCTCGACCCGATGACTGGATAGCCCAATCTCCCCTGGGACCATTGCCTCGGTCCCGTAGCAGAGACTGAAGGGGGTTTCCCCGGTGGGGGTCTTCTTTGACGTGCGCAGGGCTCATAAGACCCGGGGCAATTCTTCGACCCAACTGCCTTGTCGCCCTTCTAGGCGGGTTCGGAGACCCCGGAGGACGTCTCAGTTAGCAACTTCGGCCTGCCCATTGCATTGGGGATGCGTGACCGCGGGTAACTTCATGAAGATATGATATTCTTTGCAGAAGTCCTTCACTTTCTCGTTCTCGAAGTTCGTCCCGTGGTCGGTGATGATACATCTCGGGATGCCGAACCGGAGTATCAGATTGTTTTGCAAGAAATTGATGGTAGTGGTGGCGTTTGGTTTCCTGATGGGGACGGCCTCGATCCACTTGGTGAAGTAGTCTACTGCGACGGGGACGTATTTGTGCCCGCCTGTACCGGTAGGGAACTGGCCGATCATGTCCAATCCCCACTGGGCGAATGGCCATGGGGATGTTAGGGCGGTTAGCTCGGTAGCAGGGAGGCGAGGGATGCTGCCGTGGAGCTGGAAACTCTTGCATCTTCTGACTAGCTTCTGGGCATCCTCATGAATAGTGGGCCAGTAGTAACCCTGGAGCAACGCCTTTTGGATCAAGGTTCGGGCCCCTTGGTGCGCACCGCCAACCTCTTCATGGATTTCCTGGAGGAAGTAGTCGGCTTCGTGGGGGTCAACGCATCGGAGCAGGGGCTGAGTGAAGGACTTCTTGTAGAGGTTTCCATTGCTCCAGATGAAGTGGCAGGCTTTGGCCCGGAGGCGGCGGGCGGCTTGCCGATCCTCTGGGAGAGTACCGTCTTTCAGGAATTCCACGAGGGGCTTCCTCCAATCTTGGTCGCCCTCCTGCGTCGCATACACATGGAGTGTTGTCGCTCTGTCTTCTACGCTGGGCTGAGGTAAGGTTTCGAAGAGGATAGACCGCTTGTTGTTGGCCGAGTATGACGAAGCCAGCTTGCTCAGGACGTCGGCTTGGGCATTCAGCTGCCTGGGTATTTGTTCTACTTAGACTTCGTCAAAGTTCCTCCGGAGCTTCCTCACCTCGTCCAGGTACTTCACCATCAGAGGCTCCCGAGCTTCAAAGCGGTCAGTCACTTATCTGACAACAAGGGCCGAGTCTCTGCGGATTCGAATTATCTTCAGCCCCAGCCCGGCGACCATGCGCAGTCCAGCCAGGAGGGCCTCATACTCTGCCGCGTTGTTCGAGGCCTTGAAATCGAGCTTCAGAGAGTACTCCATTTCTACTTCGTTCGACCCTGGATAATGAGGCCGGCACCACAGCCTTCTTCGGTTGAAGACCCGTCGACGTAGATGACCCACTCAGGAACCGATCCAGGCCTCTCCGCGATGGGACACTGAGTTGCGAAGGGCGGCGTGGACTCCGATTTCCTGCTAGGGATGGTGCATTCAACGATGAAGTTGGCCAGGGCCTGCGCTTTGATGGCCTGCCTCGGGCAGTATTTCACATCAAACTAAGATAGCTCCCACCTCCACTTTTCTAAGCGGCCCGAAGATTCTGGTGACGCAAGGATAGCCCCCAACGGGCGCTCGGTGAGGACGATGATGGTGTGTGCTTGGAAGTAGTGCCGCAGCTTCCTTGAGGCCACCACGAGGGCTAAGACAATCTTCTCTATGGCTGGGTACCTCGTTTCCGCGTCCTTAAATACATGGCTCACATAGTACACCGGCTTCTGCGCTCCGTCGACCTCCCGGACGAGCACCGAGCCTGCTGCTTGATCCGATGCTGCCAGATACAACGACAGCTCGTCTCCTTCAACTGGTCGGGTGAGCAGTGGTGGCGTCGCGAGGTGCTTCTTCAATTGGTCGAAGGCGACTTGGCACTCCTGTTCCCCTCCGAAAGACGGCCGAGACATGGCGTCTCGCCTGAGATTCGGGGCAGATGCTAATTGGTGCTATCCGTCCACCTCTCCGAAGATGCCAAGTTGATTTATGGCACCATGTATCGAAGGTTTAAACGGATGCGTCCGATGTAGCAGACTTCGTCAGATTCCCCCTCGTTTGAGGGGTTTTTGATTGTGGGGACGCTCTTCCCTGCAGGCGCAAGTCCCTGCAGTTAATTACGCTACCGCGCTGCGGTAACAACTTTCTCCTTCTCCGGATGGTCACTTCGTGTCGTGGGTGTTTGTTTTGTATTTTGTTGCCCGTGGATTGTTTACGGAGACTGAGTGATGTCGTCGTCCGTAGGGCGTGGACTAGTCCAAATCCGTATTATCTTAGATTTGGGTTTGGGGGTTTGGTTTGAGGATACGTTAGCCATATTTGAGGCTAAGATCAACTCAAACGTTTGTTAAGGATACGTTAGTCCAGTTTGAGACTAAGATCAACTTAACGGGATCGTTTAGATCCGACAAAAGAGCGTTTGGGCTCTAATGTTCCAGTTTAGGGACATAGTGGTCCATCGTATGTATAGCCGTCGGGACCCATCACCTCTCTGATGACGTTGAAGGATTACAACGACGGATGTCAGAGGAGTTCAGAGATGTACCCTCGAGCCAGAGTTAATTGGGGGGATTCATAGTCCAGTCTGTTTGAAGGTTTAAGGATACGTTAGCCATCTTTGAGGCTAAGATCAACTTAAACGGGACCGTTTAGATCCAACAAAAGAGCATACGGGGCTCTATTGTTCTAGTTTAAGGACATTGCGGTCCATGGGTAGTTTAAGGACATTGCGGTCCATGGGTAGTTTAAGGACATTGCGGTCCATTGTTAGTTTTAAGACATCTCGGTCAAGGTTAAGGACGTCGTAGTCCATGGGTTTAAGGACCCCACAGTCCATTGTTAGTTTTAAGACATCTCGGTCAAGGTTAAGGACGTCGTAGTCCATGGGTTTAAGGACCCCACAGTCCATTGTTAGTTTTAAGACATCTCGGTCAAGGTTAAGGACGTCGTAGTCCATGGGTTTAAGGACCCCACAGTCCATTGTTAGTTTTAAGACATCTCGGTCAAGGTTAAGGACGTCGTAGTCCATGGGTTTAAGGACCCCACAGTCCGGTATGTGCTCTGGATGCTTCACACGGGTTCACTGCCGTGCTCTGCGAGGACCAGGCTCCGCTCTGGACGTTTTCCACGGGGTCAAAGAGTGACATTATCCGCGTTCCACGTAACCAGGAATTTTGCATTAAACACGGGTTTAAGGACCCCGCAGTCCGTATCAATGTGTGGTCGTCGGGACCCGTCACCTCTTTGAAGACATTGAGGGATTACAATGCCAAGTATCAAAGGAGTGAAGAGATGTACCCTAGAACCGGAATGGATTAAATAGTCCTTGGCCCAATTTGGGATCAAGACGAATTAATTATGTTATGAGTCCATTGGCCTAGTTAATCACAGATTGAGGACTTATGGCCATCTTGGGCTAAGTCCAATCAGGAGAGGCTTTGCCTCTATCCATTTAGGCCAATTAGGCCAGAGCCTAGTGTTAAACACTACAGAGCAGTCAGTGTTGAACACTGGGAATGAGGTTGACAAGTTAGTGTTTAACACTAAGAGATAATTGGTGTTAAACAAGGCTTTTCAAATTAGTGTTAAACACTAAAACAGATCAGTGTTGAACACTGCAGATAAAGCTTTTTAATTAGTGTTGAACACTAAGGCCCAACAGTGTTTTAACACTGGGTTCGAGAGTTTTAACTTAGTGTTAAACACTAAGGCAAGAGGGGTCACGTGGCAACACGTGAGAGCGCCCTCCCTTCATGTACTCTGCTGAGATTATCGCGTCTTTCAGAGCGTCACGTGCCATCACGTGACGGGCATTCAAATGCCTATGTATTAGAGCTTCTGCCGAAGGTCACGTGGGTCACGTGGGGTGCTGCCTCAAAGGGGCTTTCTGTAGATCTCTTGGGGGGGTCACGTGGTGACACGTGACCCTGCCTCTATGTATGTTATTTTAGAGGATCTGTTAATCTTTTCCAGGAATCAAGTTCCTCGTAGGGTTAAACCCTGACAGTAATTTCAGAGGAATTAAATTCCTACTTCCTTTCGAAGGTTTATATTCTGAAATAGAGTTGAACTATGAATTTTCTGTAGGAATTAAATTCCTTGTTCATGTGAAGAATCAAATAGGGTTAAACCCTAACAAAGGCTTTTTAGGGAATTTGAACTTCCATCCTCTGTTAAATTATGATTAAAGGAATTAAATTCCCGTTGTTTCAACAGAACTATGTTCTTAATTAGGGTTAAACTCTGTTTCTTTTTGTTCTGAAGGAATTAAATTCCCATGATACAGGGTCAAGCCCTAATTTTATTTTAAAGGAATTAAATTCCTATAGTTCTGTAAGAATTAAATTCTCGTGCTTGCATTCCCTCTCTATGTTTTGGATCTGCATGGCAGGATCTCAACCCATTGAGAATTAAATTCTCAACCTCAAGGGGAGATGTGCACTTTGCAGATCCTCTATCAAAGAGAGAAGAAATATGTTCTTCTGTTTTATGTATCAGAGTTAAACTCTGTTGAGAATTAAATTCTCTTTTTCTTTCAAGGAGCTTTTCCCTTTCTTACCTAGGGTTTTTTGCAGAAGATCCAAGTTTCTCCAAGTATCGAAGCTCTCTTCCTTTTCTTTTTCTCTCCTTATCTCTGTATATATATATATATATATATATATCCTTCTCTGTGTCTCTTGGCTCCTATTTATAGGAGAAGCAGCCGAATCAATCAGTTTTTGACGAATCTTCATAAGAGATTTGATTTGCATCCATCATTCGTTTTGGACCTTTGGATTATTAGGTGAATTTTATTCACCATTGGATTTCAAATCCAAGGATTTTTCCTTTGTTGTTTCGATTAGATTTAAAGGGGAAATCTTTCCAAACCCGAGATTTTCCCATAGATAGATGATATTTCATCACCTCTGAATCCTTAATTTGATTGGTTCCAAATAGCCGCTTTCCTTTGGAAAGATTTGAATTTCTTTCAGAATTTAATTCTGTTGACAAAATGGGCTTTGAAAGCCGGTCACGTGTGACCACGTGACCCATGGTCACGTGTGAGCACGTGACCCCCTTTGGAATGAGCCTTTTCCTTTCTTTTGCGCTCTTTCTTCTGATCGTTGCTTAAACGTCATGTGCCACCACGTGACTCCTGGTCACGTGTGAGCACGTGACCCTTGTTTGAACTCTCTTTCCTTGGTTCATCTGGAGAACGAGTCTGCTGCTTTGAACGTCACGTGCCAACACGTGACCCTGGTCACGTGGGAGCACGTGACCTCTTCTGAAGCTTTTTTGTTGACTTGATCAGGGAACCGGTGTGCCTTTGACGCTTGCATTTAAATGTCACGTGCCGACACGTGACCCTTTCTGAAGCCCTTTCTTTGATGTAGTTGGAAAACTGAACTTGACTTGATGATGCTTTTAGGTGTCACGTGCCAACACGTGACCGCTAGTCACGTGTAAGCACGTGACCCTCTTCTGAAGCTTTTCCCAGAAGCTTTCCTGATTTTAAATCAGGAAACAAATGCCCCTACAGCGTTGTTCTCACGTGTCTGCACGTGAGTGCAACGCTGTCACCCCTTGTGACCGTTGGATTCCTCTAGGGATCTGGGGAGATGAAACGTTTCCATTGCCTTCTATAAATACCTCTGTCTCTTCATAGGGGCCTTCACTTTGCTCATCTTCTTCTTTTGAGAATTCTTTCCTTGAGAATTTAATTCTCGCTTCTTCCAGAGCTTAGTTCTCTGTCTTAAAATATTTTTAGAGTTTAACTCTGTTTTAAAGGGATCCTTCCTCCTCAGGTAATGGTAGTCGAAGCACCTTCGTTTTGACAAAACTCTCTGGATTTTAAATCCAGATCAAGGGTTTCACAAAGAACCCATTTTTCTTCAAGTACTTTAACCAAAATACGAGACCATTTAACTTCCTACAGTAGATCGCTTAGGGTTCAGATGATCCCTTAGGGAGATGATGATGGCGGTTCAAACCCATGGAATCTAATTTCATTCAAAAATGTTTCTGGGAATTTAGTTCCCTTTTCTTAATAAGGAATTTTAATTCCAATGAAGAACTTGATTTCTTCACGCCGAGGCTTCCTGGGGTCTCTTGGCCCGAGGTTGTTCTTCTGCAATTAATGAAATGGTAGTTTTCTAATGAATCTCATGACCTTTATTTCAGGTATCATGGATGCCCATCTGTATGGTCTTGACGAGATCATTTCCTATGGGAATATTCGTGCACTGGGCCGCAGTCAGAACCAGGAGTTCACCGATGCTCAATGTGCTGAGATCATGAGCCGCTTTGATGAGTACGACCATCGGCTACTCCCCCGTCACTCTTCTCTTCTGAGGCTGATCGTGCTGGCGATCAGGGAGGCTCTCCCTCTATTCTGTGCTGGTGTGCCGCTTGGGGCATTGGACGCCGCCGAGGATAAAGTACACTCGGTGTATCTGATGCACTTGATCTCAAAGAGAAGGCGGGATAATCTCATTGATCTCCTGTATCAGATGTTCCAGCAGTCGGCCATACTTGCCGCCTATCGGAGGGTGGAGGACATTCGTGAGGACCCCGATGCTTGTGATCGTGAGAGGAAGCATACTCGGGAGGTTCGAAATGCTTGGAAGATTTTGAATAAAGTTAATTTTGAGTTTCTCAACCCATGCCCCGCATCTGAGGTTTTACCATTGTAAATGTGTCCTGTGTGTTTTGTATGAACCTCTTGAAGTATGAGTGACAATTGTTATTATGTCTTTCTATGTTTGCATGCCTTTGCTCTGGGATTTTATCACTTTGCTACTGTTGTTGTTGGTGCTTTCAATATGCAGGGTGCTACTCCATTTCTTTAGTGTACATCAGGTTTAGTCCTCACGTAGTCTGCACGTGGGGTCCCTTGATGTGGCTGTTCACAAAATCTTCTCATGCCCTATTTTCGGCGCACAATATTGGTCGCAGAAAAAAGGGCCTTGGAAATAGTTTCATCTCCTCGATTTTCGATGCCTTTCCTTTTTTGGGCCTTGGAAATAGTTTCACCATGCAAGATTTTCCGCGCACAGCACTTAATGCATTTCCTTATATATGAGGCTATAGCTTCCCTTTTCCTCTCACCAAGAGATTTATATTATTATTATTATATTTTTTTTATCTTGGAGTAACAAACGAGCGCCATGGCCTGCAATCGCCCTCATGCTCGTCGACAGCCATGGGAAGTTCCTATTGAGGAAATGGTCCCCCGCTTTGCTGCTCGGTTGGTGGATCCCCTCCGTACCGACAATGAATGCGACTCAGCCATGCATGAACTCTCGATCTGTAGGGGGTCCCCCCTCACGATGGGTTCTCTCTGGCTCCGGATGATTCTCAAGGCCGTGCTTGCCGACATCCCTCCTCACCCGGCGGAGATGACTCTGGCGATGCTCGACGCGGCAGAAGAAAAGCTCGAGGGTTTTCATAAGGCGTGCCTGATTACTCAGGCTTTGAAGGACTGCTCAATTCATCTGCTGAGCGAGATAAGAGCCCGACGGGCTGTTATGTCTCCTTTTGCAGATGGCCATGGTGCCAATCGATGGGAAGCGACTTCTCGTGAGAACCATCGCTTTGATGTGTTGGAGAGAGCAGAGAGGGAGATGGAGAACCTTGTTCTTTTTTTTGTTAACCCTTGTATTTCTGATCCCTTGTTTGGTGATCTTTTCCCACCAATGTAGTGTGTTTGAATCAATGTACTCCTTTAATCATTGGTGGTTTGTATGCTTTCTGTTGAATTTTCATGCTTGTCAGATAGTCGCACGTGTGTCTTGCTTGCGTAAATGAGCCGTTTGTTTTTCTTTAATTACGAGCACCATCGTTACGTTGCATGCACATCAGTGCCTCAGGCAACATTTCCTTTTAAACATTCGTACAGTTGCAAATGCGTGCCTGATAGGATACAGATCAGAAACTTGCCACGTTATCTCCCGTATCGGGTGGTTTGCGCTGGCTTTAGATCGAGTATTGTTTGTTGAAGGGAGGTTTATAAATGAAGACATATTCTTCTCTTCAATGGTGTGTCCCCTTTTTATTGAATGTATTCTGCGGATATTCTATCTTGATCTCCTTGCAGGACAGCAATGGCTTAGGATTCAGGGTTAAGATCTGCTTCCTAAGACTTTTGCATTTTACGAGCCACGAGGGTCTCATAAAAGGTTTTTCTCCCTACAGGTCGAGAGGATCCCATAGGTGTAAGTTCTTCTTAGAGATCGTGAGGATCTTTAAGCGGGTTTTCCCTTGAGAGTCGTAATGATCTCGCAAGAGAGTTTTTCTTCCTTACAGGTCGTGAGGGCCTGCAAGTGTTGGATGCGGTCACCCTTGTCCGTGTTTTACGGAGTCAGGGGTTTCTCAAGGTATCATAGTTTAAAGACGTCACGGTCAAGGTTAAGGACCTCATAGTCCGTGGATTTAAGGACTCCACAGTCCGCTGTTAGTTTTAAGACATCACGGTCAAGGTTAAGGACCTCATAGTCCGTGGATTTAGGGACTCCACAGTCCGCTGTTAGTTTTAAGACATCACGGTCAAGGTTAAGGACCTCATAGTCCGTGGATTTAGGGACTCCACAGTCCGGTGTTTGGTTGCAGGGACCCGTCACCTCTTTGAAGACGTTGAGGAATTACAACGCTGGGCATCAAAGGAGTGAAGAGATGTACCCTTAAACCAAGGCAAGACCTGTAGGGAATCGGGGTGGTTGATCGTTAGTTTTAAGACATCACGGTCGAGGTTAAGGACGTCATAGTCCGTGGAATTTAAGGACTCCACAGTCCGGTATTTGCTCTGGATGCTTCACACGGGTTCACTGCCGTGCTTGGCGAGGACCAGGCTCCGCTCTGGATGCTTCACACGGGTTCACTGCCGTGCTCTGCGAGGACCAGGATCCGTACTGGACGTTTTCCATAGGGTCAAAGAGTGACATTATCCGCGTTCCACGTGACCAGGAATTTTGCACTAGATGCTTCACACGGGTTCACTGCCGCGTTAAGCGAGGACTAGGCTCCGCTCTGGATGCTTCGCACGGGTTCACTGCCATGCTCTGCGAGGACCAGGATCCGCTCTGGATGCTTCGCACGGGTTCACTGCCATGCTCTGCGAGGACCAGGATCCGCTCTGGACGTTTTCCACGGGGTCAAAGAGTGACATTATCCGCGTTCCCCGTGACCAGGAATTTTGCACTAGATGCTTCACACGGGTTCACTGCCGCGTTAGGCGAGGACTAGGCTCCGCTCTGGATGTTTCGCACGGGTTCACTGCCATGCTCTGCGAGGACCAGGATACGCTCTGGACGTTTTCCACGGGGTCAAAGAGTGACATTATCCGCGTTCCACGTGACCAGGAATTTTGCACTAGATGCTTCACACGGGTTCACTGCCGCGTTAGGCGAGGACTAAGCTCCGCTCTGGATGCTTCGCATGGGTTCACTGCCATGCTCTGCGAGGACCAGGATCCGCTCTGGACGTTTTCCACGGCGTTAAAGAGTGACATTATCCGCGTTCCACGTAACCAGGAATTTTGCACTAGATGCTTCACACGGGTTCACTGCCGCGTTAGGCGAGGACTAGGCTCCGCTCTAGATGCTTCGCACGGGTTCACTGCCATGCTCTGCGAGGACCAGGATCCGCTCTGGATGCTTCGCACGGGTTCACTGCCATGCTCTGCGAGGACCAGGATCCGCTCTGGACGTTTTCCACGGGGTCAAAGAGTGACATTATCCGCGTTCCACGTGACCAGGAATTTTGCACTAGATGCTTCACACGGGTTCACTGCCGCGTTAGGCGAGGACTAGGCTCCGCTCTGGATGCTTCGCACGGGTTCACTGCCATGCTCTGCGAGAACCAGGATCCGCTCTGGACGTTTTCCACGGCGTTAAAGAGTGACATTATCCGCGTTCCACGTAACCAGGAATTTTGCACTAGATGCTTCACACGGGTTCACTGTCGCGTTAGGCGAGGACTAGGCTCCGCTCTGGATGCTTCGCACGGGTTCACTGCCATGCTCTGCGAGGACCAGGATCCGCTCTGGACGTTTCCCACGGGGTCAAAGAGTGACATTATCCGCGTTCCACGTAACCAGGAATTTTGCTAAATATATCCGCATTTCACGGGGTGAAGGTTTGACTGTTGGCGATATGTATACCACCGAGCCATGGAACTGGGAGTTGCCGCTGTTCCGCTTCGCTTGATGTTGTGTCTGCTGCGTCGAGATGATCTCCAGGCTATTTGTGAACCGTCGAGATTTGGCTTCCTCTCATGATGAGACCTGGGGGAGGAGTACGACTCCTTCTTTGTTTGCGCCCCTGGATTGTATACAGGGATTGATGTAGCATCACCTGTAGGGCATACATTTTATTTTTATTTTATTTCTTTTTCCGCGATGCTCTATCATTTCAGCTTTTTATATCGCGAAAATCGCGATTGCCCAATCATTTCGGCTATTTTTCGCGGTGCCCAATCATTTCGGCTGTTTTTTTTTCTTTTTACTCGCTGCTTTTTATTGCGAGTTGCCCCATCATTTCGGCTATTTTTTATGCCTTCATTCTTACTTGCTGCTTTTTATTGCAAGTTGCCCCATCATTTCGGCTATTTTGTAGGCATGTGTGGCTTGCTAGCTTTTTCGCCGCAAGCTCGGATTTTGGACACCGATTTCGGCATCAGCATCGCTGCAACTGGCATGTTGCCAGGAGCGAATCATCATTTGCCTTGAAAGAACTTGGGATTTGATACCAGTTCAGGCATCAGTATCGCTGCAACTGGAATATTGCCAGGAGCGAATCATCATTTTCCTCTGTCGATGTTGAACAAAGGTGGCTTAGCAAACAGGGTTAAGGTCCTGTCGACTAAGGCTTTTGACTTCATGAGCCGTAAGGGTCTCACAAAGGTATTTCTCCCTACAAGTCGTGAGGATCTTGCAGGTGTATTTTCCCCTTAGGGATCGTGAGGATTCCTAAGTGTATGTTCCTCTGTAAGTCGTTAGGATCCTACAAGAGGGTTTTCTCCTTATAGGTCGAGAGGACCTACGAGGGTTGGACTTTGCTAAGGAAATGTTTATTTGCGCCCGTGGATTGTATACAAGGGTCAGTATTGAGCCTCTTGTAGGGCAATATCGAAGGTTGTGGAGGATTTGCTTAAGAACAGGTTCAGGCTTCTGTAGCTTAAGACTTTCAAATCTCATGAGCCGTGAGGGTCCCATAAGAGAATTCTCCTTACGGGTCGTGAGGATCTCGTAAGTGTATTTTCTCCTTAGGAAAAGTGAGGATCCCTAAGTGTGCTGCTCCTTTGTGAGTCGTAAGGATCTCATGCAGGTGGTTTCTCCTTACAAGGTCGAGAGGACTCTGTAAGTGTCCTTTAACGAGGTTGCGCCCTTTCGGGTTTTCACAAACTCTCGCCGGTAGTCCTGCTGTTTTTGCTCACGGAGCCCTTTCGGGTTTTCATCCGTGCCCATTTTGCTTATGGACATACCGTTTTTTTTTTTTATTCTTTTTCACTTTTTTTTTTACAAGGTCGCGCCCTTTCGGGTTTTCACGAACACTTGCCGGCAGCCCTGCTGTTTTTACTCACGGAGCCCTTTCGGGTTTTCATCCGTGCCCATTTTGCTTATGGACGTACCGTTTTTTTTTAATTCTTTTTCATATTTTTTTTTTTATTTTTTTCTTTCTCTCTCTTTTTTTTTATCTCGTCAGCCTAAAGATGCTGCGGTAGTAGTTTTAAGGACGTTTCGGTCCGTCGATAGTTTAAGGACGTTTCGGTCCGTCGTTAGTTTAAGGACATTTCGGTCCGTGATTAGTTTAAGGACATTTCGGTCCGTCGATAGTTTAAGGACGTTTCGGTCCGCCGTTAGTTTAAGGACGTTTCGGTCCGTTATTAGTTTAAGGACATTTCGGTCCGTCGATAGTTTAAGGACGTTTCGGTCCGCCGTTAGTTTAAGGACGTTTCGGTCCGTCGATATGGGAAGGCTGGCTGCTGCTTGTAAAGTCTGAGCCTAGGAAGATAGTGAGCGGACATAGTCGTCGTCATCTATCATTGACCCAGGCTGTGGCTTATTAAGCATAGTATTTCTTTAAAAAGCGGCCATTTATCGGCCTGAAAGGCCTTTCACCGTGCATGTCCATGAGTAGGTAGGCTCCACCCTGGTAGACCTTGTCTATGATGTACGGGCCTTCATAGTTTGGCTCAAATTTTCCTCGCTTGGCACGATTGGGGATCATAGGTCTTTTGACCACTAGTACGAGTTCGCCTTGGCGGAATGTCCTCGGCCTGGTCAATCTTTCGTACGAGCGCGTCATCTTTGCTTTGTAGGCCTCTAGATGTTGTTGCGCTATGAGCCGGGTTTCGTCGAGGGCATCAAGCTCCTCAAGCCGAAGGTGAGCATTTTCTTCGTTCGTCAGCTCGTGGTGGACTGCTACTCGTAGAGAGGGTAACTCTATCTCAAGGGGGAGCACTGCTTCCGTCCCAAATACCAACGCGTACGGCGTTGTGTTCGTGGCCGTCTTGAATGTAGTTCGATAAGCCCAAAGGGCTTCTTGCAGCCTTTCGTGCCAGTCTCTCCTATTCCTGGAAACGGTCTTTTTTATGATCTTCGTCAAGGTCTTATTGAAGGCCTCGGCCAGACCGTTAGCTCGTGGATTGTAAACCGAAGAATATCTCCAGTCTATATTGTGCTGCTGTGCGAAGCGGCTAATCTTATGGCTTCGGTAGGCCGGCCCGTTATCGGAGATAATCCGCCGTGGAGTTCCGAACCGATAGATGACGTGCGTCTTGAAGAAATGGAGGATATTCTCCGTCTTCACTTCCCTCAGTGGTACTGCTTCTGCCCATTTGGAGAAGTAATCAGTTGTCGCCAGGATAAAACGGTGTCCCCGGGATGATGCTGGCTCAATGGGGCCGACTATGTCAGTCCCCCACATTTCGAATGGCCAACTAGCCACCGTTGGGTGCAGTGGATTCGGATGTTGGTGGATGAAGTCTCCATGAATCTGGCATGAGTGGCATTGCTTCGCGTACTCAAGGCAGTCCTGGATCATCGTGGGCCAGTAGTAACCCATCCGTTTAATTTTTAACTTCATCTTTGGGCCTGCTTGGTGAGAACCGCAAAGCCCGTCATGAACTTCCTGAATGACTCTTTCTGCTTCGTCAGGTCCTAAGCATCTCGGCCATAGAGAATCAAATGATCTTTTGTATAGAATATCGTTGACGAAAGCGAAAGATAGAGCTCGTTTCATGAGCTGATGTCTTGAGGACGCTTCTTTGGGCATTCGGTGGGATTTAAAGTAGTCTATGAAGACTTCCCTCCAGTCCTCGGCCTTCTCATGGTCTTTTATTTGTAGGGTCGTCTGCTCAGTCGCTCCCTTTTCTTCGCATGATTCCGGAGATATTTCTGCCGGGGCGAGCACTCGACGGCTTTGTATCACGATTCTGACGTCATCGAGGTTCTCGTCAGCCAGTTCTTTAGCAAGTTTAGCCAACGCGTCTGCTTTGCTGTTTTCCGCGCACGGTATGTTCTCCAAAGTATAGGAGGGAATTCGGGTCAATAGTTGTTGCACCCTTTCGCCGTACTTCACCAACTCCGGCTTGCACGTTTGGTAGTCACCATTTACTTGACTAACGACCAGCTGAGAATCCCCGTATATAAGGAGGTCTTCAATTCCCATGTCGATGGCGATCTCGAGGCCTGCTATCAGAGCTTCGTATTTGGCTTCATTGTTTGTCCTCGGCTCTGTTAAGGAGAAGGCGAAGCGCATTATCCCTCCTTGTGGAGTTGCAAAGATGAGGCCTATCCCTGATTTGATCATTGGGATGCCTTGTTTCTGTTTCTTTATGGAGGATGCTCCATCGAAATAGAGTTCCCATCGGGTGCTTCCGCCACCAATCGCATTAAATGCATGCTCGTCCGGCAACTCACAGTTCAGAGGAGAATCGGCCGGTATCGGGTGCTCGGCGAGGAAGTCGGCAATGGCCTGGCCTTTCACTGCCTTGAGAGGTTGATACGTTATCGAGAACTCCATCAATAGCAGGGCCCACTTAGCGAGTCGTCCCGTCAATATGGCTTTCGACATCAAATATTTGAGAGGGTCCACCTTCGAAATAAGACGGACTTCATGTGCTAATGCGTAATGTCTAAGCTTTGTAATTGCGAAGATCAACGCCAGGCAGTGCTTTTCAATGGGGGAATAGTTGCTTTCTGCCCCCAGCAGCACTCGACTTAAGTAGGAGAGTGCCCTCTCTTTCCCCTGATCGTTCTCTTGTGCCCATAACGCGCCCAAGGAACCTTCGAGGGCGGTCGTATAAAGAATGAGGGGTTTTCCCTTGACCGGCGCGGCCAACACCGGAGGGTTCTGCAGGTACTGCTTGATCTCATCTAGTGCACCTTGACATTTGTGATCCCAAACGAATGGAGTTCCCTTTTTCATCAGGTGGCTGTAAGGACGGCATTTGCCCGAAAGATTAGCGATAAACCGCCGGATGTATGCGAGCTTCCCTTGGAGAGATCGCAACTGCTTGAGGGTTCTTGGCGGAGGCATTTCCATGATCACCTTAATCTTTGACGGATCTATTTCAATACCTCGGTGTCGAACGATGAATCCCAGGAATTTGCCCGAGGAGACTCCAAACGCGCATTTGAGGGGATTCATTTTCAAATTATATTGCCGAAGGCGTCGAAATACAGTCTCCAGATGCTTTAAATGATCTTCGTATGACATGCTCTTTACTACAAGGTCATCGATATAGCACTCGACGATGTCATGTATGAGGTCGTCGAAGATTTTTGTCATAGCCCTTTGATAGGTAGCGCCGGCGTTCTTTAGACCAAAGGGCATAACCCTATAGCAGAATATACCCAAAGGGGTTCGGAAAGCGGTATGCTTCTGGTCTTCGGGATGCATCTTTATCTGATTGTATCCTGACGAGCCGTCCATAAAGGAGAAAACCTCGTGAGTGGACGTGTTATCTATCATTAGCTCGGTTACTGGTACTGGGAAATCGTCCTTTGGACAGGCTTTATTGAGATCCCTGAAATCCACGCATATGCGTACCGTCCCATTCTTCTTCATTACCGGGACGATATTGGCGATCCAGTCGGGGTACTGGACTTCTTGGATAAATCCAGAATCGATCAGCTTCTTGACTTCGGCGTTGATGCTCATTTCAAGCTCGAGTCGCATCCTTCTTGGCGCCTGCTTGACTGGCTTGATATCTGGGGATATCGCTAATTTATGCACAGCAATCTCCGGATCTAATCCTGGCATCTCGGAATAGTTCCACGCGAAGCAGTCTTTATGCTGTAGAAGCACGTTCTTTAACGCAGCCACCCTCTCTTCGGATAACAGCTCGCTGACGAATGTCGGTCGCGGGTCGTCTGCCGATCCCAACTCAACCTTCTTGAGGTTATCTGCAGTAGTATGTATGCCATCTTCCAGTTCTTTCGGAGTGGGCGGAAATTCTGAGATCACCTCATCATCGCTGTTCTCAAAACACCGGGGAAGGTCATCTACGTTCTCGGGCTCTTCTCCTAATATCGTAATCGTATAGCAAGTGCGAACCCGCTCCCCGGACTGAGGTGGACCCGGTTCTGCTCTTGCGGCTTTGGGCTCATGCTTCTGTGGCGGCGTTACCTTCCAGCCGTCGGATAAAGCGAATCTGCCCCGTCGGTACTGGTCCTCGACCCAGTTCTTGAAGGTGAAGCAGTCTTCGGTAGGATGTCCTATGGCTTGGTGATAAGAGCAATAACTCGGATGAGAAGCCTTGCTAGCTTGCTCAGGATGTCTAGACTCTGGAAGCGTGATCATTTGATGTTTTATAGCGAGGTTGAGTAACCTCTCCGTCTTGTCTCGGGGGAAGGAGTACGCTCGACTCATCTTCTTCATGAGGGACAAACCCGAGCCGCTTCTTGATTTATTTCCGTCTTTGCGTCGGGCTTTTCGTACAACGGATTGACGAGGATAAGCGTCTTTGTCTTTTGCAGCACGTTGAGATAGACGTTGCGTCCTGGCCTTCTTGTAGATGGCCATTTCGCGGTTGTGGTCTTCCCGAGCTTTCTGACCCATTTTCCTGATAGGCTTGCCTATTCGTTCTTCAAACGACGGACTCAGCGCTTTAATCGCGGGGTCTAGTTTTGATGGGGGGTTGGCATCTCCTGACAGGGCGTCCTCCTCTTCGTCAAAGGTATATATAGCGTAGCTACTGTGAGCCCGTTCCCATTTTCCGGCTCTTGCGTATCCAAGCCCGAGTGTTTCCATCTTCCCGTTGGGCAATTTGCGTTGAGTCCCGGGGACATCCCAAATCCTGTTGTAGAACCGCGCCTGCCGAACGGTCTGTTCTAAAGGTACTCCTTGGCGCTTCAATAGCTTCTTTAATCCATTTGTATAGTATCTGGGCAGACGGATGGGTTGGAGCCTGTCAAGTGTAGCATCCGCGCCATGCCAGATCTCTTTCTCTATTTTCGACTCTGAGGATCGGTAGAATATGATCACCTTCTCGCCCCTTCGCCTGGGAGGGACGTAAAATGTTTGCAGGTCCTGCACATCGTGAGCCTGAAGCGCGTCGAGATCCTTGTAGTGTTCTCGCGGTACCATGGTGATTTGCAAACTATGGTCATCGCCAGGGGGTGCTTGTATTGACAGCCGATTGGAGAACACAACATTAACTTCATCTTCTGAATCACTTCCGAAGACCAACACGGGGGCGGGCGTCCCCAGGTTGTTGCGTTGAGATGGCCCTGCATAAACTATCTCTTCCTCTTCTTCGGTGTCGCTTCCGAAAACGGGAATGGTGGCGACGGTTTTCTTCTCCGGGTTGCGACACTTTTCCGTATCCTCGAAATCTGGCAAAAAGTACTTCGCATCTTCGTATTTGCGGACTTCGTTCACGGAAAATGGGTTTAACTCACCTGTTACGGTATACTCGAAACCATCCTTAAAGTACTTCATACACTGATGTTGTGTAGAAGGGATGATATTGTACTCGTGTAGCCAAGGACGGCCGAGCAAGGCGTTGTAGCAGGTCTTGGCGTCAATGACATGGAATTTGATGTCTGTGACGAGAAGTCCAAAGCGTAATGTTAGTATCACAGATCCGAGAGTCCGTGACGATTGTGAATCGAAACCGGAGATAGTAATTTTGTCACGAGCGAGGTGTTGCACGCTCATGCAGATTTCCTTCAACACCCGAACATTAAGGAGATTGACGGAGGATCCATTATCCACCAGAATCTTTCCTATCTTGATATCATGGCAGTATCCGGAGACATATAGGGGACGGTTGTGGTCGCACGTCCCGAGAAGGAGGTCTTCATCACCGAAAGTGATGTCGGTTGTATGCACTTCCTCCCGTTCATCCTTCATCTTTTCAGTGGCGAGGAAGGCTTGGAATTGCTCAGGTTCTTGTAACGCCTTAATTAGTGAGTCTCGCGCTTCTTTTGATAATAGGAGGGCATCGAGAATGCTAAGCTGAGAAGGTAGCTTCCTTAGGTGCGCGAGGATGTTATAGTCCACTTTACTCTTCCTAGGAGGGTCTTTGGCAGCCAGCTCTCTCATGACTTGGTCATCTAAAGTGATATCTTCAGTGACCTTTTCCTTTCCCTTATCCCTTCTATTCCCGGGCCCGAGATTCTTCTCCGGGAGTGTGCGATTGCGCAGCTGAATGTTCTCGCAGGCCTCCGATTCTTCCTCTTTCCCCAAAACGGATTCTTTAAAGAGAGGGCCCAGAGCCATTTCTTCATCAGAGTCACTCCCAAAGGTGAGAACTTGTGACCCCCTGGCATTAACCATGTAACATTTGCCAGTCGTTCTGTTGTGCCCATCGACAGTACTTCTTCGCTCCCGACGGATCTTGCGTTTCATGCGCTTAACATGTTGCCGACGAGCGACATATCCTTACCACCATATCTTAAAGGCGTCGCACTCCTCCGTGGGGTGTGAGATTTTCCGGTGATATGCGCAATAGTCAGGGTGTCTCTCCACCCCATCATGTGTGTTTCCTTCCGAGGGCGGTAGCTTCATCCCCATTGACATGGCTTTGGCAAACCTTTTTCTCGTCTTGAATATCTTCTTGTCTACTTTGGATGCCTTTTGCTCTGGCAGTGGTAGGTCAACTCTTTCGTTCAGTTGCCCGCATTTGGCTCCTTCCGATGTGGCCATTTCACGCTCCCGGTACGCTTTACATTTTAGACGAATCTCGTCTAGAAAAGCGTCGATCATTTCATCTGTTGGCCATGCACGCTCTGGTACAGGCTCTGTCTCCATCTCTTCAATGCCAGGAGTTTTCCCATCATCGGTAAACGAGTGGGAGATTACGTTACAACTCGCCACATATCCTTCGGATTCATCCGACGAGCTTTCTCCATCATCTTCTTCTTGAAAGATGTGGTTGAGGAACTCTTGCAGTGTGACAGGAGTTCGCGCCTTTTGATTGTATTCTTCCAGCGCGTCGATTTGCTTCTGCAAGTTCGTGTGTTCGTTTTCAAGCTTCACGGGCTTCTTGGATTTCTTCTTCTTTTTCTTCGAAGATTTTGACGGTTGGGCGTGAGTATTTGGGCCATTATCACGAGTCTTCGTAGTTGGGCGGGGCTTCAACATCCCTTTGATAATTTGAGGTTCAAGAGGGTCCTTCCATTCGATCGCAGGGCACGCATGAAGGTCTCTCAGCATTCTTTTGGTTTTAGTTGATAGCACGACCTCCCATGGAGCTTCTTCAATAAAAGAACATGTTGCCCCCGGTGTATCCGCTTTCCTAGGAGCATGCGGCTGTGGTGGGTTCACCTTCCACTTTTCGGACAGTACAAACTTCCCCTGGAGGTACTGGTCTTCAATCCATCCTTTGAAGACGAAGCAATCTTCAATCGGATGGCCTACCGTTTGATGGTAAGGGCAATAGTTAGGGTTATTCACTTCGGTGGGTTGCGGCGGTCGCCTTGGATTTGGCAGGTTTATAAGTCTGTTGCGTATTGCCAGCTCGAATAGCCGTTTCGTCTTGTCCCGTGGGAACGAGTAGGGACGCTTCATCTTCTCATTATAATACCGACGTCTTTCCTCCAGTTGATCTGCCGGTTTTGGGGCGTTAGGTTGCTGTTGGGCATTCGCAACAAAGATTGCTCTTCCTTTACCCTTGTCATTCCGAGGTTCCGACTTCGGGGTAGGTGGTCTATGACCCATCTGGTCCATCAGAGCCAACTTGTCGATCAAAGCCTGGAATGTGGTTGGCTTAAAGAACATCATAAACTGGGAAATAGTTGCGTGAGGGTCTAGAGTTCCCACGAACATGCCCACCGCAGGTGCTTCCTCAATGCGTTGCTCACATCTCGACCACAAGTTCCGCCAGCGTATAGCGTACTGGACCCAGGTTTCGCCCGGTTTTACCCTGGCGTTAATAAGTGCAGTTATTGGAGTGCGTTCGCTGGCACTTGCAAATTGCTGAGTGAACAACAACTCGATTTCAGCGAACGTTTTGATAGAATCGTTCGGGAGTTCCGAATACCATTCGAACGTTGTTTCTGATAAGCTGCCCACGAACTGGCGGAGCAACAATTTATCATCACCGCCGGTGTTACCGCAGAGGGCCCGAAACTGGGCGACATGTTGATGGGGATTGCCGGTCCCCTTATACACGTGGAATTTTGGTATCGTATAGCCTTGCGGGTATTTGATTTGGTCGTACCAGCTCGGATACGGCCGCCCCGTTTTCACGACTTGACCAGCTGCCTCAGTCGCGTGATGAACCCGGATTTGCTGGGCTATGTAGTCAGCCAAGTCAGCCTTAGAGATTGCCTCTTCCTTGGCCGTTGAGAGGGCTGGTGGTGGATTTGACGTTTCTCCTCGGTCGTCTTCAAGAACGATTGGGGGATCCTCGGCGGGTAAGTCCTGCTGGATCATCATTCCTATCACATCTTGGAAGAGAAGGCCCATCCGTTGTATATTGGCTGCTTGTTCAGCAGCCTCTTTATCCCTTTTCTCCAGTGTCCGGCGAAGGAATTCAGCATCGGTTTCTTCCTCCCGGCGTGCGTCTGAGGACGTTTCTGGGTTTTCCTTTGGCCCGGTGAGCGCGGCCATAGCATTCATCATTTCTTGAAGCTTTTGTTGCTGCTCCTGAGCCTTCGTCACGGATCGGGTTAGCGGTCGGTGGCCCGTAGAAGTGCGGCTTTCCTCCTTTCCAGAGGCCATGTAAACAGTGTGCACCACCATGCCCCCAGACTTGGGGCGTCTGGGCTCAGTGTTTTTAGCCGTCGTTGCATGCTGGGGGGTCTTCTCTGGCCTCCTCCTTTTATGAGCCAGTTGATCAACAGCCTTTTGGGGTTTAGCCTGGTGACCAGCTTCCGGTTGGATTTTCAGCTTCTTGTGCTGGCGGGAGAAGTTTGGATCGATGATCGAGTCTCGGGCCTGCCGCCAAACTTTATAGATTTTGGAAGACAACCGCTGAGGAGATCGGGGCTGTTCGGGTTTTATTTCCACAACCTTTTTTAATGGGGGAGGAGACCTTTTCAGCACTGCAGTAGCAGAATTCCTTCGCACCTTATTTAGCATTTCGAAGCTGTTCCCAGTTGGAACAGCAGCATTAACTTCTACCACCAGGGCCGGTGGAGTCAACCCGGAGGGGAAGTTGCCCCCAGCCTTCCTTACTCGGCGCCAATGGCGACGTCGAGCGTGTCGAGCGGACGGTGTAGGGTCAGCGGTAAGAATGGTTTCGTCTTGCCCCCTGTCTGGGTGGGGGGTCGCAGTTGGTATTAGCCTGTCAAAGACCGATGTCCTTTGGGCAGCAGGAGCGGGAGCTGAAGCCGTTAATCTTGTAAAGACCGACCTTTTGGCCGGAGAGGCTGCCTTAACGACTTTGGGGGCAGGAGCGGCCACCTTCTTAGAAGCAGCCTTCTCTGAGATTGTAGGTCCCATGATGGGTTCGCAGGATTTCTGGCCCAATCTAGAGAAGACCGAGGCGTTGACGTTGGGCGACTCGTTGAGAGGAGCCGCGGCAGGGGTAAGACGATCAAAGACCGACTTCTTGAGAGCTTCCGTTGTCAGCACTGGAGTGGTGAAGTTTGTCGGCGGGAGCATGGTCCCAAAGAACAATCCTGTGGTGGTGCGAGTGACCTGTTCCACGGGCATTGTGAATAGCGAAGCAGCTTGGGGTCCGTAGGCTATACCTCCTGGCGAGGCAGAGCGTTGGTTGCAATTGCAGTCTGAGCAGTTGGAGAATTTCACGGGAATAGAAGCCATCAATCCTTTTCTTTCTGCAATAAGCAAGACGCCAATTCTTAGTATCTTGAAACCCAAGGGCAACCATTAGCGAACCGCGATTGGTTCGCGAGTCACGACACACGAAGTGTGGAGTGGAAAGAGGAAAAGGTCCCACCGGGCGTGCCAGAATCTGTTCCCCTCCGAAAGACGGCCGAGACATGGCGTCTCGCCTGAGATTCGGGGCAGATGCTAATTGGTGCTATCCGTCCACCTCTCCGAAGATGCCAAGTTGATTTATGGCACCATGTATCGAAGGTTTAAACGGATGCGTCCGATGTAGCAGACTTCGTCAGATTCCCCCTCGTTTGAGGGGTTTTTGATTGTAGGGACGCTCTTCCCTGCAGGCGCAAGCCCCTGCAGTTAATTACGCTACCGCACTGCGGTAACAACTTTCTCCTTCTCCGGATGGTCACTTCGTGTCGTGGGTGTTTGTTTTGTATTTTGTTGCCCGTGGATTGTTTACGGAGACTGAGTGATGTCGTCGCCCGTAGGGCGTGGACTAGTCCAAATCCGTATTATCTTAGATTTGGGTTTGGGGGTTTGGTTTGAGGATACGTTAGCCATATTTGAGGCTAAGATCAACTCAAACGTTTGTTAAGGATACGTTAGTCCAGTTTGAGACTAAGATCAACTTAACGGGATCGTTTAGATCCGACAAAAGAGCGTTTGGGCTCTAATGTTCCAGTTTAGGGACATAGTGGTCCATCGTATGTATAGCCGTCGGGACCCATCACCTCTCTGACGACGTTGAAGGATTACAACGACGGATGTCAGAGGAGTTCAGAGATGTACCCTCGAGCCAGAGTTAATTGGGGGGATTCATAGTCCAGTCTGTTTGAAGGTTTAAGGATACGTTAGCCATCTTTGAGGCTAAGATCAACTTAAACGGGACCGTTTAGATCCAACAAAAGAGCATACGGGGCTCTATTGTTCTAGTTTAAGGACATTGCGGTCCATGGGTAGTTTGAGGACATTGCGGTCCATGGGTAGTTTAAGGACATTGCGGTCCATTGTTAGTTTTAAGACATCTCGGTCAAGGTTAAGGACGTCGTAGTCCATGGGTTTAAGGACCCCGCAGTCCATTGTTAGTTTTAAGACATCTCGGTCAAGGTTAAGGACGTCGTAGTCCATGGGTTTAAGGACCCCACAGTCCATTGTTAGTTGTAAGACATCTCGGTCAAGGTTAAGGACGTCGTAGTCCATGGGTTTAAGGACCCCACAGTCCATTGTTAGTTTTAAGACATCTCGGTCAAGGTTAAGGACGTCGTAGTCCATGGGTTTAAGGACCCCACAGTCCGGTATGTGCTCTGGATGCTTCACACGGGTTCACTGCCGTGCTCTGCGAGGACCAGGCTCCGCTCTGGACGTTTTCCACGGGGTCAAAGAGTGACATTATCCGCGTTCCACGTAACCAGGAATTTTGCATTAAACACGGGTTTAAGGACCCCGCAGTCCGTATCAATGTGTGGTCGTCGGGACCCGTCACCTCTTTGAAGACATTGAGGGATTACAATGCCAAGTATCAAAGGAGTGAAGAGATGTACCCTAGAACCGGAATGGATTAAATAGTCCTTGGCCCAATTTGGGATCAAGACGAATTAATTATGTTATGAGTCCATTGGCCTAGTTAATCACAGATTGAGGACTTATGGCCATCTTGGGCTAAGTCCAATCAGGAGAGGCTTTGCCTCTATCCATTTAGGCCAATTAGGCCAGAGCCTAGTGTTAAACACTACAGAGCAGTCAGTGTTGAACACTGGGAATGAGGTTGACAAGTTAGTGTTTAACACTAAGAGATAATTGGTGTTAAACAAGGCTTTTCAAATTAGTGTTAAACACTAAAACAGATCAGTGTTGAACACTGCAGATAAAGCTTTTTAATTAGTGTTGAACACTAAGGCCCAACAGTGTTTTAACACTGGGTTCGAGAGTTTTAACTTAGTGTTAAACACTAAGGCAAGAGGGGTCACGTGGCAACACGTGAGAGCGCCCTCCCTTCATGTACTCTGCTGAGATTATCGCGTCTTTCAGAGCGTCACGTGCCATCACGTGACGGGCATTCAAATGCCTATGTATTAGAGCTTCTGCCGAAGGTCACGTGGGTCACGTGGGGTGCTGCCTCAAAGGGGCTTTCTGTAGATCTCTTGGGGGGGTCACGTGGTGACACGTGACCCTGCCTCTATGTATGTTGTTTTAGAGGATCTGTTAATCTTTTCCAGGAATCAAGTTCCTCGTAGGGTTAAACCCTGACAGTAATTTCAGAGGAATTAAATTCCTACTTCCTTTCGAAGGTTTATATTCTGAAATAGAGTTGAACTATGAATTTTCTGTAGGAATTAAATTCCTTGTTCATGTGAAGAATCAAATAGGGTTAAACCCTAACAAAGGCTTTTTAGGGAATTTGAACTTCCATCCTCTGTTAAATTATGATTAAAGGAATTAAATTCCCGTTGTTTCAACAGAACTATGTTCTTAATTAGGGTTAAACCCTGTTTCTTTTTGTTCTGAAGGAATTAAATTCCCATGATACAGGGTCAAGCCCTAATTTTATTTTAAAGGAATTAAATTCTTATAGTTCTGTGAGAATTAAATTCTCGTGCTTGCATTCCCTCTCTATGTTTTGGATCTGCATGGCAGGATCTCAACCCATTGAGAATTAAATTCTCAACCTCAAGGGGAGATGTGCACTTTGCAGATCCTCTATCAAAGAGAGAAGAAATATGTTCTTCTGTTTTATGTATCAGAGTTAAACTCTGTTGAGAATTAAATTCTCTTTTTCTTTCAAGGAGCTTTTCCCTTTCTTACCTAGGGTTTTTTGCAGAAGATCCAAGTTTCTCCAAGTATCGAAACTCTCTTCCTTTTCTTTTTCTCTCCTTGTCTCTGTATATATATATATATCCTTCTCTGTGTCTCTTGGCTCCTATTTATAGGAGAAGCAGCCGAATCAATCAGTTTTTGACGAATCTTCATGAGAGATTTGATTTGCATCCATCTTTCGTTTTGGACCTTTGGATTATTAGGTGAATTTTATTCACTATTGGATTTCAAATCCAGGGGTTTTTCTTTGTTGTTTCGATTAGATTTAAAGGGGAAATCTTTCCAAACCCGAGATTTTTCCATAGATAGATGATATTTCATCACCTCTGAATCCTTAATTTGATTGGTTTCAGATAGCCGCTTTCCTTTGGAAAGATTTGAATTTCTTTCAGAATTTAATTCTGTTGACAAAATGGGCTTTGAAAGCCGGTCACGTGTGACCACGTGACCCATGGTCACGTGTGAGCACGTGACCCCCTTTGGAATGAGCCTTTTCCTTTCTTTTGCGCTCTGTCTTCTGATCGTTGCTTAAACGTCACGTGCCACCACGTGACTCCTGGTCACGTGTGAGCACGTGACCCTTGTTTGAACTCTCTTTCCTTGGTTCATCTGGAGAACGAGTCTGCTGCTTTGAACGTCACGTGCCAACACGTGACCCTGGTCACGTGGGAGCACGTGACCTCTTCTGAAGCTTTTTCCTTGACTTGATCAGGGAACCGGTGTTCCTTTGACGCTTGCATTTAAATGTCACGTGCCGACACGTGACCCTTTCTGAAGCCCTTTCTTTGATGTAGTTGGAAAACTGAACTTGACTTGATGATGCTTTTAGGTGTCACGTGCCAACACGTGACCGTTAGTCACGTGTAAGCACGTGACCCTCTTCTAAAGCTTTTCCCAGAAGCTTTCCTGATTTTAAATCAGGAAACAACTCCTCCGACCACTCGAACCTTAGGATCTTTCTCAGAGCCTTAAAGAACGGGAGGCATTTCTCCCCTGACCTGGACATGAAGCGGCTCAGAGCGGCGACTCGTCCCGTGAGCCGCATGATCTCGACGTTAGTTTTAGGCGCGGCCATGTTGAGGATAGCGTCGATTTTTTCTGGGTTGGTTTCGATTCCACGGTGAGTGACCATGAACCAGAGGAACTTTCCCCCGGTGACTCCGAATGCGCACTTCGCGGGGTTTAGCTTTATTTTGAACTTGCGGAACACTTCGAAAGCCTCGCCCAGATCCCTGGCATGGTCGGCCGTCGAGATGGATTTGACGAGCATGTCGTCAACGTAGACCTCCATATTCCTGCCAATCTGTGGCTTGAACATGCGAATGACCAACCGTTGGTACGTGGCCCCGGCGTTTTTGAGGCCGAAGGGCATCCCCTTATAGCAATATACCCCCCCCGGTCCGTAGTGAATGCGGTGAGATCTTCATCTTCTGGATTCATACGGATCTGGTTGTAGCCGGAGAAAGAATCCATGAAGCTCAACAGCTCATGGCCGGCTGAGCTGTCGACGAGCTGATCTATCCGCGGGAGCAGATAGTTGTCCTTAGGGCAGGCGTTATTGAGGTCGGTGAAGTCGACGCACAAGCGCTACTTCCCGCTTGACTTCTTGACCAGAACTACGTTCGCCAGCCACTCCGAGTAGGGTACATTCCTGATGAAGTTGGCGGAGAGAAGCCGATCAAGCTCCACTTCCATAGCCTTCTGTTTGACCGGGGCGAAGCTCCGCTTCTTCTGTCTGACAGGCCGGGCCACAGGATCAACCCCAAGCTTGTGGGAGATGATTTTGGGGTCAATCCAAGGCATGTCAGCAGGCGCCCAGGCGAAGACGTCGGAGTTATTTCTGAGGAATCTGACCAGGTCATCTCGCTGAGTCCCTGTCAGGAGTGATCCGACCTGGACGGTCTTTTTCTCGTCCCCTTCCGTCAGGGACACCTCGGTCGGTGGTTTGACCGACGTCCCCCGGACCTCCTTCCGCTTGTATCGGGTGTCTAGAGAACCCTTGATGTCGTTATTTACCTCAGCGTCGTCGGCCGACTGCTCGGATGAAGACGCTTCGGTAAGGCATATCTTCGCGACCCGCTAGTTCCCGTAGACCCGACCTATCACGCCCTGATCGAGAGGGAACTTCATCGATAGGTGGTAGGTCGATATTTGGGCCTGGAGGGAGTTTAGCGTCGGGCGGCCGAGGAGGACGTTGTAGGCCGATGGGACCTTCGCCACGATGAAGTCCACAGGTAACGTACGGATGCGGCCGGGCTCCCCGACGTTGAACTGGAGGGTGACCACCCCTTGCGCTGGGATGGAGTGGTTGGTGAACCCCGAAAGGACATGGAATGTCGGTTTCAAGTCTGCTGGGGTGAGCCACATGCGCAGAAAGCAGTCGTGGAAGAGGATGTCTGCCGAGCTGCCCGAGTCGATAAGTATCCGGTGGACCTCATATCGGTGGATTCTTATCGTGATCACCATAGGGTCGTTGTGGGGCATGGATATGCCGTGGAGGTCCCCATCGCCAAAGGTGATAGGCTCGTTGATCCAGGCCTTCTTGCTCGGGCGGCCGTTGGCGTTTGCTGCCGGCGTGGGGTGCCGGGTCTCGCATGGGCTCGATCGGTCCCCTGTCGTCATGACCACTGTTCTCGATGGGCTCCGGTTCCTTTCGGCGAGGTCCTTTGGTCCCTGCGGTAGGGTGGTCCTCGGGCTGCCATGATGGGCCTCACGGGAGTGACCCCGTTGGGGGAGGGGATGCTGGTCATGCCTGGAAGCAGGCGAGCTGACCACCACCGCCTCGGATGGAACGGGGATGCGGCAAGGCTCGAGGCGAGGTCCCCCGACGCGGGACTTTGGGATTGAATGAGACGGATCGAGGGGCCTGCGGCTGCCGGAGTCTGTGAAACTGCAGCCGGCGGGGGAGCCGATGACATTCAGTGAAGGTTCGCTCGCGCCCCCGTTGAGGGGGAGGCGACAGCGGGTGTTTGGATCTTCAGGGGGATCGGTTGCCATGTGGATGGAGATCGGAAGGCCAACTTTGTTTATGTGGAGTTTTCGTTTCCCACATACGGCGCCAACTGATGGAGGTCCTTTTCGGGTCTCTGTCAGATGTTGTCTTCCGTCGATCTACCGATGGATATTGGAGGTGATCTACTGTTGCGTGTGAGTCTCAATGGGTTTGAGGAGATTGGTGATTTGAGGAGTTTAGCGTCGAGTACCTGCAAAGAAGTCCCGGGGTGGTTTGGTACCACCGAGAACCCTCCGACGATCAAGTTAGCACTAGATCCGAGCAGAGTAACGGCTAAGTGGAATAAAAATGGCTTACTTGACCCCTCTGTGATGTGGGTTTATATAGTGACGGCAACACACAGCAGCAGGCGCGAAGATCTCGCCAGCAGTTACGCTCCCGACGTCACGCCTGCGTAAAGAGCAGATCGCCCATTAATGGGGATCGTGATGGCATGGAACGAGGGATGTTGCTGGCGGAGAA
This sequence comes from Agapanthus africanus, assembly GCA_030015575.1. Taxonomy (NCBI): domain Eukaryota; kingdom Viridiplantae; phylum Streptophyta; class Magnoliopsida; order Asparagales; family Amaryllidaceae; genus Agapanthus; species Agapanthus africanus. Next base: position 463,834,663 of record JASDDO010000018.1, on the reverse strand, counting down.
TATGCGCATGGAGAGATTCGCGGAGCGGTGGTTACGCCTGCGAGTGGTGGAGTTGGTCGGTCAGAGGGACCGAGGAAGATAGCCTCGGCTGGGGAGCTCGGAGGCGAGCAAGAGGGCCGAGGAGTCTTGGACCAGCGGCAGCTCGGGGCGAGCTGAGAGGCCGAGGAGGCCAGTTTCAAGGGGGCTCTGAAGAGAGCCAGCTAGAGCTTGCGAGTCGGGTACACGGATGGCCTGATCGGCCCCTGTGAGCCCTTTCTTCTGAGTTCTGGGACACGTCATCTGTCATGTGTTGTGATCTTGGAGGTTGCCAATATCGAGCACCATCACTCCACCTCTCAACTTGCTCTTGACCTCCCCCTTAAATCCCCTCGACCCCCGCTCCTCAAGTCTGCCCCGTCCCCCTATCCCGACTCCTCCCCTCCCTCCACCTCCTCCTCGACCCCGACTCTCTCATTTCCACCTCTTTTTCTCCCTCCACAAGACCGTCTAATAAAATTCATTGCAAGTAATTCAGTGGTGTATGTCAGGATATACAACAACATAAACAACAACATCATCAATAATCTATCCTCCCAAACTTTTGGATTCGGTTATATAAATCCTTCCTTTTCATTCTGCTCCGTCAAGGACCATTTCGATACGTATATATATACTCAAAATAATTTCAATGCGTCCGATATCAATGAAAAATGTTAATAACAAAAAGAATGACATAATAGCCCCATAACAATCCCATATAAATCCTTACTTCTGACAAGCAACAAACCACAGCTTACTTCTGACAAGCAACAAACCAATACAATACCGAAAAGTAATCCTGCTTCACAGAACACAGGTTTATTCCAAAAGCCAAAGAACAAAAATTTTAAAACTAAAAGAGAGAGAAGCCAAGCAACCATAAGTAATTTATTTTTATTCGACCATTGGAATATTGAACCAATGACCTCACACTTCAGAGAGGAAAGCTTTTTTATTGCCGGAGCTAAGGAGAAATGCTTCAGCTAAATATAGGTTGAACCAGGAGCAAAGTGATATTATCTTTCATAGTCGTGTCGGAGTGAGTGTACGAATCATAATCCTTGTATACTGTTTCCATCACTCGAGCAAGATTCACGACTCTCATGACAAGATGCGTCGAGATTCCATTCTCATCAAGGCATCCTTGGTTCAGTTCTTTCCATGCATTTTCGTTCATCTCCCGGAGTTTCTGGCATGCTTCGATGGGAGACACGTCATGCTCTTTCATATAGCACTGGACTGATGAGGCAACATGCTCTCTCTTTTGTTCAAGCTTCAAAATTCAAAGTAAATGTAAATTAACGGCTTAAGTTTCACTAAAATACCATGTATTTTTAAACCGATAATAAAAGCATTAAAATTAAGTCAATTGAAAATACATATAATATAGATTTCAACAATTTTTAATTTAACACCATAAGTTGTTGTCCCTTACTATGTAACGAATTGTGAATTGAAAATTGGCATTTTACAGTAATTTGAAAGACTTCAGAAATTCTTGGACCACTATACATTGCATCTAAGTGTCGTGATATTTGTTTGCAATTTATAAAGCTAGATTTATCTGGAAAGTGATGGAATTTCTTGGTATTTTGGTGAAATTTAATCTAAAATTAAATAGAAACGTCCGGGTTACAAATTAATGTATTTTACCTCATTAGATACAACATCATCCATGAGCCTACATAATATAGTTGCAGCTTCCAAAACTTTTGGGTAACCAAGGATCCACTCGAAGGCTTGCTTGGTCGCAACTTCGCCCATACCGAGAAAAGAAGTACAAGCCAGCGTAGGGTAGGCAGTGGTATGGAGAGCAACCGATAGATACTCTTCTAATGGAGGAACATACTTTGCGTCTCTCCATTCCGCCTCCTTAAACCAAGCTTTCGCCGTGCTTTTAATCTGTTATGTGATTTTAAATAAAAAATTTAAGTATCATTTTAAGTGCTCATATATTTTATTTTTTTTTAAAAAAAACTTTATGATATTTAATATTAAGTTTGGATGGATATTAGAGCTTACTGCTTCTTTAAAGTAGCAGACGCAATAAGATACTTGGTCCGCTGCCAACTCGTTCTCGAAGTCCTTGACCATATCATAGAAATGAAGATATTGGAGCTTTAGGCACTCATTCATTTGATCAACCCCAGCTAAATCCCACCTGCATATGAGATGAAAATAACAAAAATGACTATGTATTCTTTTTCCCCTGAAGAAACTCAAAATTTTTAACTCTAAACAACTTTGACTGTTTTGTGCAGGGAGAGATTTGTGCAGTTAATTAACCATACGCTAAAAAACAAATCTTAAAGTTAAATCTATACTTTAAATTATTAGAGCTAGCCACAAATTATCATACCTTTGGAGCGATTCCGTGTGAACTCGTAGCTCCTCCAGTGTACCATACACATCATATATGTCGTCGATGAGAGACAATTGGATAATCACCTTCGTCATCATAATTCTAGCTCTCGAGAAATGAGGCTCAAAATATACACCAAGTATCCAAAAGTAACATTCCACCACTCGCTCCCTGGCGAAGGTAAGCTTTTGTGCAAGCCCTGATTCTATCCACCACCTAAGCCGCAAAAACGATCATAATATCAAATCTTAGTTTCGTAACCTAAATTAATAATGGATGAATCACACGAAACGACACTTAACTATCATTGTTTCTCACTAAACTAACTTAAAGTTTTTATTACAATAAACGCTCTCAACCTTTGGTTGTAAGGGGATTTTTTCACTAAAATACCTTTTTATTACAGTATTGATTTTTTTTCCTTAACGGCTGTTAACTGGGAAAACGATCTTAGTCAAGGGTGATATAATGTAATTTAGGCGAAAATAAATTATAGGCAAAGGTGAATATTATAGCTTACTTGCAAATAATCTTAACCTCTTCTCGGTGAAGTATTTGAAGCAGATGGAAGTCCAGCTTCGCGAGTTCTAATGCCACATCATTTCTAATATCTTCATCTTCTTGGTAAGTATCGATATATAACCTCGCCTCAAGTCTCTCTATTCGCCTACGTAAAGGCGAGCGCAGCGCCTGAGATATCCGTGTTGCAGGAATTGGTTTCAAATTACAGCTTTCCTTTGATTGCAGATGTTTTCTTGCGAATTCTGTAGCATCGTCTAATATGGATTCGCCAGGGATGCTAAGATATGAAGCTTCATAAAGGCTTAACAATCCCCTAACATCTTCGCTCAATACGGCTTTGAAATTTCCTTCGGCGTCCTTAAACTTTCCAAAAATATCTGCTTAAATATCGAAAAGGTTAACGGTCTGAAAGGGGACAGGAAAGGCGATATCAACGGTGACAATAAAATGTAGTTACCAGAAGAGACATGATAACCATGTTGTCTTAGCAATCGAAATTGAAGGGCAGCAAAATGCAAATCATCGGCATCAGTTTGGTCGTTGTGAATTCGGCTTAACGCCTCGTCAATTTCCTTTTCAAAGTGATAAAAAATCCCAAGACGCTGAAGCGCATCGACCAATTCCATCTCTTGCAACCGGACATCACAATTTTTCATCAGCAGTTTCACCTGTGTTACTAATTCGCCAATTCTCCCTTTGATCCACTCCTCTGACTTCTGCAAGAGCACAAAACCGGCATTTGTATCATATCGATACATGCCCAACCACCCCACCCCAACCACCACCACACACCCACACCAGAAAACAAACAAAATTTATAGACACAAGTACTTTTATCAACAAAACCTTTGATCCAAACGTTATCGACAAATCCCACAATTCTCACGTCTCAATTCTTCAACCAAGGTTAGACTATCTTGGAGATTTTGTCATTTCTCAATAAATCAAGTAAATTTAAGTATTTTCTTAAAGGATTTTTCTGATTTGGTTCGGCTATGCTTGTTATTTAGGCAACTATCGTTGGGAATACTTAAAAAAAAATCTTTATAATAAGTTATAACAATGATATTTATTTAGTGAATGTCAACTGTGTTAAAATCTAAATTATAACACTCAAAATTTTATGATCCGACATTAAGAAAATGTTGCAACAGTCCTCGTCACACATGAATACAATAGCATTGACACGGTGCCGGCAACCAATATATATATATATATAAACCTCTTTAAAAGAAAGATGACCGTAAATATTACATTTTTTCCTCTTTTGCTTATCTCTAATATTTATGCTCCTGATTATCATCATACCCTTTCTGATCATTTAATTTATACTCTTAGCCGTTGGTCATCTAAGAATTGAATTCAATATGTAGCTGGATACTATCTAAAATATCCATAATTTTTTAGACCCTTTATTGAGGAAATTAAGATGTCAACTCAGAAACTTTTAACAAATTTATGATTAAGTGGAATTATAATTGAGTTTCTCAACATTTTGTTTTTAAATTACAAAGAAAATTCATTAATTATCCTACTTTCATCATATTCAAATAGGAACCCTCAACTCACTAACTACAAATAAATACACATGTTTCAACAAACTCTTTTTATTTTTTATTTCACAAAAAGCAAAGTTAAAATATATAAAATTGTGAAAGGAAAAAACACGCAAAAACTTGATGGTGCTTATTTGCACTTCAATAAGCTCAGTGTCTTTTAAAACCCTACACTGATACTCCGCGTAACCCTTTAATGAAGTAATAAAAGATGCAAAAAAAAAAAATCTCTTTTTGGCCTGTTAATGGGTTTTTTAGTGCAACTTATATGAACGAGAGGTCTTTTAAGCAATACAAAATATGGGAAGGTGTTTTAGCAGTCCGGGAAGCATGAGGTTTTTTATTAAAAAAAACCATCAATTAAATAGTAGTTATTTTTTGTCATGAAATGAAACAAACGGGTTCATTTCCCAGAAGGGCCACCTCCCCCAAAAAAACCTGACATGAAATAGAAGAACATTGAGAAGGCGCTAAACCTGAAAGTTTGAAGGCGGAAATTGTTGACGAACGAAGTAATCTCCCCAAATAGAAGGATGATAATTTGCAGATTCTGGACGGCGAATATCATTTTCTAAAGGCCACATATGATTGTTGATTTTGAACTCAAGATCACCACTCACAGCTGCCATCTGTCTCTTTGTTACTTAAATAAAATGAATTGCTATTAATTTTATCAATGTTAAGAGCAGAGATTTGAATTGAGTTGATTTGAGCCTTCTTCATGTTGGTTTGGTATTTATAGCAGATTTTGATTTGATTACATGCATCAGATTAAAATGAAAAGGACTTGCAGTAGGGCTTGTAGCAGCCCACTGGGAAGACCCAGATCGAGCCGGAGTGTCTTGTTTTCGAAGGATGACTAATTTATTCCACCACTACTACAAATAAAGGTTGCCCCTACGGATATATCCGTAGGGGCGAAAAAATACCCCGTAGGTGCAAAGGCCGCAGGGCGAAAAAATACCCCGTAGGAAGCATGAGGTTTTTTATTAAAAAAAACCATCAATTAAATAGTAGTTATTTTTTGTCATGAAATGAAACTAACGGGTTCATTTCCCAGAAGGGCCACCTCCCCCAAAAAAACCTGACATGAAATAGAAGAACATTGAGAAGGCGCTAAACCTGAAAGTTTGAAGGCGGAAATTGTTGACGAACGAAGTAATCTCCCCAAACAGAAGGGTGATAATTTGCAGATTCTGGACGGTGAATATCATTTTCTAAAGGCAACATATGATTGTTGATTTTGAACTCAAGATCACCACTCACAGCTGCCATCTGTCTCTTTGCATGTTACTTAAATAAAATGAATTGATATTAATTTTATCAATGTTAAGAGCAGAGATTTGAATTGAGTTGATTTGAGCCTTCTTCATGTTGGTTTGGTATTTATAGCAGATTTTGATTTGATTACATGCATGCATCAGATTAAAATGAAAAGGGCTTGCAGTAGATTCTTGGGACTCATTTATCATCATGGTCGTCATTATTTTTATTTTTATTTTATTTTATTATCTTTTTCTAATTTTTGAAAGAGAGAATGAAGGCTGAAGACAAGCAGTAGATTCTTGTATCATAACATGTTAAAAGATAATGATTAATTAGGGTCTGTTTGTTTTGGAGCAACAATGTGAAAAGCATCACCTTTCTCTTTACCAAAAAAAGAAAAAAAATTGGGAAGAGAGTAGCTGGTATTTCTTAACTTTTTCCATATTTATATATTTTATGCAGTTTTCATATTTATTATAAGCCATGTAAACTCATGTTGTGTGAAATGTTTATTTTGTACCCTTTATCTAAAATTTAATTAGTGTATCAATTGCTAAATTATTTTTTGTCATCAAAATTAAGAGACAAAATCATGTTATTTTTCTTTGCATATTCTCCTTCTTTTTAGAGCATATAAATATATAAGATTTAGAACTTTTCTTTATTTTCTCTGTTCTGCGCAGCTGATGCTAAAATGACTTTTGAAAATAATTTAAATAATCATTTTTAAATAATTTAAATAACTTTTTGAGAATAACCTATATATAAAACAACGATGCACATAAATATAAGGGAATTCAAGACATGGATAAAAAAGGGTTAACAAGTATTAGTGTTTTGCACGTGCGCTCCACATATTTAATGACTTCAATTTTTCAGAGATCAAATTAGTTGATTTAGACGGTGAGAACGGATAATTTAATTTAAAGGGAGGGGTTAGGGCTGTTTAGTTGAGGGATTTGAGTTGGGATTTTGAGTTTTAGAGTTCAAATCCATATGGATTTGCTAATGTTTTGTTTGGTTGGTGGATTTGGATTCCGATGGATTTGTTGCCGTATCATCCAAAACTTGATTCATAACTCCAAAAAAAATTGGATTTGGGAGAAGCTTTCTCCACATAAACTTTTTAGGAATAAAAAAAGTACTCATTATTTTAATTGTGTTGGAAGTGAGTGATTTTGTTTTATTTGGAGGTAACAAAAGTTGGTCTCGTTATTTTAATGTTACAATCAAATCTAGGTTTTAGGATCCATATCGGTTGGGACAACCAAACGAAGAATTGAAAACTGTTTTTTTTTTACTCATAATCATTAACTTGCTACAGACCAAACAAAAAATTACAAAATCCATGTTTTTTTCTATTGCCAGGATCCGTGAATCCATTTTTGTGAATCCCCGAACCAAACAAGCCTACTGAGAAGAGTTTTTTTTTTTAATTGAGAGAAGAGCAGGGTTCCAAAAGTGGATCTCATCCCATGAGAACTTTATTAAGAAAACAACCAATACAAAAATACAAAAGGTCTTGCACAGCCTATTTATAGGCCCTCCACGGTAAAAGAAAAAGAAGAAAATTACGGAGAGAAACAACCATAATACAAAAGTATCATTGAAGCGAGAGACTCGAACTTTACAGCTGCTTTTTTTTTTTTTGTAGAAGACTTGTGCATGTCTTCTATTGGATTATATCAAATGCCAAAAGTCCCCCATTTTTTGAGTGAATCTGCACATATTAAAAGAATATAGTGGTACAAAGTATGTGTATATAATGATGAGTGTATGTGTGTGTATATATATTCATGCTCATAGATAGAAAAAGTCATATAAAGCTCATTCTTGTCAGGCCTACAAAGATTTTTAGTAACAAGTTTGACAATTTTGGCCATGCACACATAAAATGTAAAGATAATAGAGGATATAATATTTGAAAGAAGAATAACATTCGAGTAACTTTATAAAAAGGAATTTACTCGGACAATGCAAAGTTCAGTAATATAAGTTTGTTGCGCATGATTGATATGCTCTCAAGTTCCAGCCTTCTTTTAAACAATTTTTTATTTTTGAGATGGCACTAGAATTACAACTTTATTTTTAATATTCAATAAAATCTTTGTCATTATCCACATTATCCCCACAAAAAATGAAGATCCTCCTGCTCCTCGCCAAGATCCTCCTTGTCTCTCCAGATGACATTATCCTCTGTTATATTATTATATAATCTCACGTGGATTGCATGTTCAATATAGTAGATTAAATATAATCAAATGCAGCCACCTTACTCAATGATGATCATATACTGATAATGCCCCTACACCATAAGCAAGTAGCAACAAATGGCCATGAATATGACAAAATCCAGCAGAAAACATATTGATTCAGTGGTTGAGGGGTCAGAATAAAACAAAGATCCCATGAGCGTTAGCCCCCTGCGCTAATATGATCAAATTTACAACCGTGTATTAAAAAAAGTTCAGATTTTACGGAACCCCATCCATGCATCTTTTCACGTTGAGATTGTTGAGATATACTTATTGAACTAATTTTTTTTTCTCCATGTACCTCATCTCATACAACAACAACAAAAACAACCGAGGCATTTATCCAAGCATACGGGGTTAGGTGACATGAACCAACATGAGAATCACGCCTAAATCAAGAATATCCATATCTTTTCGTATCGTCTCCATCCACGTTTTCTTCGGTCTTCCTATCGCTCTTTTGATCTGGCCTAAATTGAGAATATCCATTCGTCGAACTGGTACTTCCGTATGTTTGCGTCACACATGACCAAATCATTTTAAACGGTTTTTCCACATGTTCTCCTCCACGGATGCTACACCAATTTTTGCATGAATATCCTCATTTCGCACCTTATCCTATCTAGTGTTATCACATATCCAACGAAGCATGCGGATCTCCGCTACATGGATCTTCCGTGCATGATATTTCTTAGGAGTCCAGCATTCCGTACCATATAACAAGGCATGTCGAATAGTGTTTCGATAAAAATTCTCTTTCAATTTTAACGAAAAGTTACGATCGTACAAAATCCCCGTTGCACTTCTCCATTTCAACCAGCTGGCTGGAATTCTTTGGTTGATATCGCTATCGATCTCTCCATCTTTTTGGATGATTGAACCTAGATATTTAAACTGATCGCTCGGTGCTATCTCTTACCCATCCAGTGTTATACCATTGTGATCTCGGCTTCTCTATTTACTAAATTTGCATTGCATATATACTGTCTTGGACCTACTCAATCTAAACCCTCAAGATTCCAATATTTGCCTCCACAATTCCAATTTAGCATTAACTCTTGCTTTTGTCTTATTCACCAGAATAATAATATCAGCGAATAACATATATCAAGGTACCTCATTCTGGATAGTTCTAATAAGCTCATCCATCAGTATGGCAAAAAAGAATGGACTTAATACGGATTCTTGATGCAAACCAATTGTGATCGGAAAATCTCTTGTTAGGACGCCACAAGTCCTTACATTTTCCACTGCTCCATCAAACATATCCTTGATTATGTCAATGTGCGTGATTGTGAGTCTCTTCTTTATCATTGTCTGCCATAATACTTCTCTAGGTATCTTATCATAAGTTTTCTCTAAGTCAATAAACACCATATGCAAATCTCTTTCCCTCTATCGAAAACAAGTCGACGAAGCTAATGAACAGCATCAGTCGTCAATCGTCTATGTATGAACCCAAACTGGTTCTATGTTATCTTAACATTCTGCCTTATCTTGTGATCAATCACCTTCTCCTAAAACTTTATGATGTAACACATGAGTTTTATTCTACGGTAATTTGAGCAACTTTGAATGTCATCATTATTTTTGTAGAGAGGTACATGGTACTTTTCCTCCACTCATTTGGCATCCTTTTGGTTTGCTAAATCATATTAAACAGATCCGTCAGCAATCTGACGCCTATCTCTTCTAGGAATCTCCAGATCTCAATAGGAATCCCATCTAGACCAACAGCTTTGCTTGATTTCATTCTCTTCAAAGCGTATGTAATCTCAGATATTCTTATTTTATGCATAAAATCACGGTTTATATATTGAGATTGAATGACAAGTTCATCCACATCCTTAATAAAACTCTCATTGAACAATTTGTCAAAATAATCTCTCCATCTATAACGACCCTGAAATCCATATACGTTTATATCAAGTTCAATGTAAATGTGAAGGTGTGTTTCAGCTCTGACTATGAGTTATAAGTAATTATTATTAAATTAAAGCAAAAATCTACTTCTAGCTCATCGGTTAAGCCTCTCCATTGTTGTTCCTTAACCCGTGTGTTCAAATCCTATCAGCCCCAATTATTTTAATATTTTTCTTTTAACGTTTTGAAAGCCTAAAAATTTGCACGGGTATTACATGAAGAAACCAAAAGTTGCAACAAAATTGAAGTATATAAGTATGGAGTATAAATGCTTTGGAGTAATAGGCATGAATCTTGAGACTTAAACCCACATCCAGGCCGCCGAAAAACCACCCTCATCAGCCCCAATTGATTCAAACAAGTCCGTATCGTGCACACGCGACCCTTTGCCTTCTCACTACCTATTTTTGTACTTTAAAATTTTTGAAACCATGGTAGGCGAACGTAGCCTTTTTCCCTAGGCATATTTCTCTCAAAACACTCTCTTAAATTCTAACTCCCAAATTCACTCCAAGAAGCTCACGCTCATTTTATCAAACTCGATCTTGGTCTTCTTCTTGCTCTTACTTACGCTAGGCTACAAGCTGTCGAGAGGAAGCCGGAAGTCCAAGCTCGTCATGCTACTTTCATCATCAGTCTCGGTTCTTCATACCGAGACTATTTCCCTTCTTCTCTTGCTCGTACAAGTAAGAGTGGTACGGATAAGTCCTTTTCTACTCCTTTTCTATTTCCCCTTCTCTTGATGAATCTCCTCATTTGTAATGTCTCACTCTTTCTCACTCGTAACTACACCAAGTCCTCTTTGATTATTTTCCTTTGCCCCATCATCGTCATCACAATATAATTCATAACATAATTTATCTTAAAATTTATTTTGCAACTTTTTACATGTTCTCTAAATTTTTCATGCTATGTTAACAAGAAAATATAAATTTATCACCCTTTCATCTTGCAACCCATACCTCATATAATTTTTACATGTATTTAAAATGAAGTTGTCGTGGTTAAAACAATATTAGAATGAAACCTAACAAATAAATACCACCTCTTTAAATTGATATTTGATAGTAGTTTATCGATAACCTAATAGAAAATATCATGTACGGGGTAACGACCTACCCCTCACGTACACATGGAAAATATTGCATGATACCATATTTTTTCGAAAAAATTGTTTTACATTAAAAAACCTCAAATTCTAAAATACAGTTTTTAAATCGATATTCTTTACCTTTGCAAATACGCCTCTACAACTCTCGTTAGGAGATCCGTTTATGGATAGTGCGGATTATTGCACATTCTTGAATAGTAGAGTGAGATGCAAAACTCCTCAAAAAGAATTCGGTCTCAAAAAGAATAAAATACGGTTTTAAAGAAAATATGATATTTTTTAAAAGAAAGTTAAACAAATCGAAAACAACTATATCATATATCCGTAATTCTAAAGAAATTTTTTAATGAAAATTATATAAATAATCTAAAATGAAAATATTAAAGTTTTTAATGAAATACCTTTAATTTTCCAAAAGATAGATTTTTTTTTATAAAAGTACCATTAACTTTTAAAAGCTAGGTTTTATCTCTAAAATACATCTAAATCTAAAATACATTTTTATAAAAAATTCTTGACATTCTGATTAACATGTTTTTATCAAAAACACTCTCGAGATTTATTTTTAAAATAATAATAAAACATTTTACATAAAACCTGATTGGTTCGTGAAAAAGTATGTATGTATGTTGTAAATTACCGTAATCAATAACGGTGTCGCAATAGCTAGCCGATAGTGAGTATGGGTCGTCCACAGAGAAATGGTGAACTGATTTTCTTGTTTTAGATGAGTTAATAGAAAAAAGATGTGATTGTTATCGTTTATTTCTAAGAAAGTTTTAAAAGTTTATAATAGAAGGGTTTGTAGGGTTTATAGAATTTAATAGTTAATGGATAGATTTTTACGATTAATTCTTTTTATCTTTTAATTATTTAATATTAGAGAGATAGCGATGACTGTGGATTATGGTTCTTAGGGGAATTAGGGTTTCCCTCTACCATGTCACGACCCGAAAGTGGCACGTGACCAGCACTTAAATCACATGACATCAAAAGACGTCGACGCAGTCCAAATAATCCGAAAACCCGGAATCTAAACATTTTTACGAAAATATTGGAGGTGAAGTTTAAAATATTCATTAGATGGAATTGGTTTAAAATAAACATTCAAGTCTAAATAATTATGTTTGAAAAGAATCTATGACGTTTTAAAAATCGGCTGTACCTCTTTTGTAAATTTTAAATAAAGCACGATACAAACATAATAATATAAAAAGTATCCCAACGGAAGATACCTTCCACACCTAAACGGCGGAGTAACCAAGTAGATAATATACGGCTGCAGGGTGTTTTTCGTCACCGAATTGAGATAGGAATACGCGTCGCTTGTCAGGCGTATACAGATCCCCTTACCTAGGGTTGGCCGGGGTTTATTGATTGTGGGGATTCGAATCTCCGGCAGCCGTGGACTAAGCCGTCGTTAACTACCCCTCGCCTTTGGAGCGAAGAAATCTCCGATTGATGGGTCAACTGGTCATGCGAATTCAATGTGCAGTGTGCGTACGTGTGTATCTTGAAGGGTTTTGGGCATATCGGGGGCCTCGCAGAGTTTTCTAACGGGAGAAAGTGTTGTAGAGTGTGTATATATAAAAATACAAGGGAAAATAGCGTTCAAACGACGCGTGGGTGCCAGCGCTCCACGTGCTTGGCACGCGGGTGCTGGACGCCAGCGCCTCAAAGGGGCTTAGCCCCTATACAGGGAGTTGTACTCCATATTGACTTTTGGAGTTAAACTCCTAAAAAGGGACAAATGGGTTTAGCTCATGCACTGGGAGTTGTACTCCCAATTGACTTTTGGAGTTGAACTCCTAAAAAGAAAAACTTTTTTTTCCCGGAGTTAAACTTCCAAGAGATTTTTGGAGATGATGAAAGGGGGCCCCTTTTCTCTCCCTTGAGCCCTAAATCTTCTCTTGAGCCTTAGATCTTCCTAAAGTGGGGGATTTTGGAAATGGGTTTCCTTCTTTCTTCTTTCTGTTGGCTGGATCTTGGAGAAAAAGAAGGTGAGAGTTAAAAATCTCCCATTTTAGAGATTTGATGGGAGATCTGGGTTTCCCTTTAAGGGTTTTATGGTGAAAAACTATTTCTTTTTTGAAAAAAGAAAAGTTAAATTCTTGATTTAATTCAAAAAAGGGGAAGAAGGTTTAGAACCTTGAAAAAGGAGAAGGAGGCACAAAAACCCTAGTTTTTTGAGGGTAATGAATTATCATCTTTTTCATTTCATTATCATATTACCTTATATATGTTTACAAATTTACATATAGCCCCTTGCGCTTTACAAAATGGCATTTTGCTTATCACATGTCTCATGTGCTCATTTTTTTGCAAATGAGCTATGAGCTTTACAAAAATTTGACTTTATGCTAATCTTCCTTACATTTATTCATAAAAAATATATCAAAATTATTTATTATATAATTTTTATTTGGGCATAGGAAAGGCTTGCCGTAGGGCTCGACTTGGGCATGGGCTCATTTGACCTGGGCTTGGACACGATTACTTGAGCTTGATTTTGACTTTGACTTCGTCAACCGGAGTGTAATTTTTGACCCCCAACAACGACGCCTAATGGTGAAGAAAAGAAAAGCAAAACCAAAACAACAACAATAAAAAGGTCGACTCCAATGAGTGTGATGCCCATAAATACATAACTCTAAGTCTCACTTCTAAATCCACAATTTTACAAGTTCTGGGTTGATGGAGTTTTGCTAGATACAAAAAAATATATATATTAACAAGTGTGGGTACAATACAACAGTAGCCCACCTACCAAAGCAATCACCGAAAGAAATGTGTGCCGCAAGCCGCTGATGATCCGAGCGGTATATCCTGCAAGAAAGTGGGGCAAAACGGGGGTGAGTTGTTAACTCAGTGAATAAAATTATATTAAATTGTAGAAATCGAAATGCACAACGATATTGTAGGTCATAAATATAGTACTATCATATCCTATATATATATATAAAGAAAGAGAGAGAGAATAATGGAGGAAAGAGGCTATAGGAGGGAATTTCCTCCTATGGTGTCGAAAAAATACAACATCCACCGTTTTTTCCAACGATCGGCACCCATCATCATCATCGTTATCATCTAAGTTGTACATACACCAAATTTCATGTAAATTCACCACCTTTTCATCATTGAGTTAGCAATGTAAAAAGTTCTATTGTCGGTAAACCGTTAATTTTGCACCAACTAAATTAACGGTGAGAAAATGGTATAATCACATGAAATTTAGTGTATTCACATCTTATATGATAAAGATGGAAGTGATGTATGCCGACCGTCGAAAAAAATCATGGAGCATGTGTTTTTCCGACGCCATAGGAGGAAATTCCCTCTTATCGTACATTTCCTCCATAAAATTCATATATATATATATATATATATATATATATATATATATATATAATGCATAAGTATCATAAATGCAATACTATCCATCATGTGAACCTAAAATATAACATCTCATATGTATATGACCTATATCCATGTATAAGCCCATAAGGTAGCCGAAAATATGTATGTAAAAACTCTTATTAAAATAGCCGTGGAATACGCATGTCACGCCATAAAAGCAGACGTAGTAGTATGAAGTATAATAGGTATCTTATTTAAGATATACGTCTTGCTGTTTAGTAAACAGTTTTAAGAGATTTACAGTTTTAAAAATCCCTGTGTTATTCTAAACATGTTAAAATAATGAAACTATATCTCGTTTTAGAAACTCTTTTTATATTTATCCACCGGTAAAATAGTACCTAGGTACTGTCTCCCGGATCAGTCCTGGTCGGTTACAATAACGCATAAACTATAACGGTATATCTCGAATGATCGCAACACATCAATATATGAGTGTCCAGTATCAACACCTAAATCATAAAATCTCTCGTGTCCATCACCGATACGCAAAATTCTCAAATCTTTCGTCTCCATCGCCGACACGCAAATCCAGATATCGTCGACACCGTTTCAACAGATCGGTCGTCCTTCGATATCCCTACCCTCGGTCAGTATCCCTGGAAATCCGCCGTGCTCATATCTATCTCTGGTATCGAGTGTCCTCGTTAGGCTCCTCACCTCTATCATGGCTTTCCGCTCCTCAGTCTCGACCAGGTCCACCATGTATCCGACTGTATACCCCTCACTAAGTCTGGATATTTAACACGTCCGTAACCGTATAGCCCCCCATTCGGTCAGAATAAAATCCAATCAGAAAATATAAAACTCATGGTGGACGTCAACTCATCATATCCAGAAATATCATGTATGGAAGAAGAATAATTGAATATATCACTCTAATGATATATATATTTATAGAAGAGTCTCATACCACTGATATATATCATCGAAAGTAAAAACATCATAAAACTGATAAGAATCGAATATGAATACCCATGTTACTGGTATTCGCAATAACTCAGCAGGTAATAAAGGTACAGTACGTAAGTATAGTCAGCCATGCAATCAAATGTAACAGTTCTACTATGTCATGGCAATAATAATGATTTGTAGTGTAGTATACGCGTTTGTGCACATGCAGCATGACAATCATTAGTATTTGTGCAGCTGTTCTATAAGTGTTTAAAGTAGAAAATACTTCTACCCATATCCGTAGCATGTAATTACAATCAAATTTCTGGATATAGAGAATTCATAATGCCTTGTATCGATATTTACATACACGTCGCATGGTATAGCAGTCCTAAAGTGTCATGGCAGTACCAATGAGGTGTATTGTAACATATGCATCCATGCTCGTGCAACATAGTACTCATTGGTAATTGTGCAGTGATCTATCAGTGTGTTCGTATAACAAATAACGTATATAATCGGTAAGTGTATCGCGAACATATACAGAAAATCTAAGCATATCGCGTAATTATTAACGTAACTAATTATTATGAGCTATATCATTATCCTTGAAAATGGAATGAAACGTTATTTTGAAATAAGGAAGCTGCATTAAGTTAAAAATAGATATTCGTTTTGGAAAATAACACGCATCCTTGTCATTTATCATTTAAAATGGACAACGAATCATTGGTGTTTAGAAGAGTATAGCTCACTCAAACATAACGTCCCAAGTCGGAATGATTCATGACTCCACGAGTCCAAAAGAAACTTGGCCATATTCGGCACATTATCCACATTATCACAAGTACAGTATGATCCCTCATACTATACCCATCCAATACTATATCCATATCGTACGGATCTATCGTCACGTACGTATATCACCATAACCATATATTAAATATGTGCACATGGATAACCTACTATATGCGAAATAATATCAATACCATTAGCTAAGTTATCTAATATATCATTAACAACTAACTAGATAGCATAACTATCCTAATTAAAAAGTTGCGGGGGTGCTATAATCCATCCACCTGACTTCCTTCGAAAATATAAATTTACCCACCAACTTGTCGAGTTCGTCGAAATCCACGATTTCTTTGTCCGTCTTTATCGTCTCGGAAACCTTCACGATCGTACCTATAATCGTACTTATAACGTATCAGTGTAGATATCATATCAAAACCAAAATAAGGAGCTAAGCACCTATAAATTATAACTTATACCTTACTTACTCCAAATATGACCACATACCCCTGATATTAATGTACGACCGTCAACATTTCAGTCGCTGTACAGAAATACGAAAAACCGTATCAAAAATTTTGGAAACATTGCTAAAACCATAGTAGAACACTCTTAGATTTCTCTATATGAAATCTGGGACAAATCAAACAATACAGTAGCTTATCTTATTGCCAAAAACATCTACTAACCAAAACCCAAAACCCAACTCAATAGGAAAACCAGTGACGCCGGCTAATATGAGGAAACCGCCGGGTGAACGTGGGAGTTAGGGGCTCGGACTTTAGGTGTGGTCTCCTAGTGGTCTCACCATACCCTAGTCTTGTTAGTTTTTCTAGTGGATTATTCTAATAGTTCCAGATTCAAATTTAGCATCATAAATATCAAAAAAATTTCAGTTTCTGATATTACACACTAAAAATAGATATGTAACCAAAAGAAGCTTGTAAGGAGGGAGGAGATTTACCTATGGAGATACAAGGAAATCCAGCTCAAGAAGCGCATGGTGGAAGCTTCTAGGGATTGTAGTGGCTCTAACTTGAGGATATGCTCAATTTTGATGAAGGGACCAAGGTTCTTCTCTTTTGGTTTGGTGAACACTTGGAATTTTTGTGTTGAAGCTTCGGTTTGAGAAAGAAAGAATGAGTTTGTGTAATTTGATGAGAGAGATAGGTAGAGAAAGAATGAGGTTGAGGGTTGTAAGGTGGAGGTGTAAAACCATGAGGAGGGGGTGGAGAAAGGAGAATGAGTGTGTGGGTGTGTTGATGTGAGGATTTAATCTAACATAATCATATACCATACCCTCAAAAAAAAGAAATAAAAACAAATCTTTTTAATTAGTGCCCTCATTTTAAAACCTAATACATTTTGCAAAAAATTACCCCTTACAAATAAATACCTTTATGTTACTAAAAATCTAAACTCTTTATTTTAAAAAAAATAAAACACTCATCATAATACTTAAATACCAAATCCTTTTAATAAAATCTCATATCATATTAAAATAATTTAAATATCATTTTTATAATATCACACCTTTTTCTTCATTTTTACCAAAATAATTACATTTTTGTGGATACTAATCTGATACTAAAATTCATATGCGATATCATTTTTGTAAACTCATTATATTCATATTTAAAATTATAAATTAATATTTATAATTTTCCAAAATGTTACAATATCCCTTCCTTAAAGAAATTCAGTCCCCGAATTTAAATTTAACTCCCATCTTAAAATATTTTTCTCAGTCAAATCAAATCAATTCAAATCAAATTGCCGAGGTCCAAATTTTAAAACATATAGTTCGCTCAAATTAATGGAACGCTGAAATCCTACACGAGCTAAGACGTAAAATAATGCAACCATGCACGTGAAAACTCAAAAAGATATAAAACTTATATAACTGTAATTCTAGCGGTTGCTATGAGAATTACACCAGTTATGATGCAAAATTCCAAATATAAAAACTATTATGTATATCAAGTATACGGTCCTTTCCATAGTCTTAGTGCAATATCGGTAGCACAGGACTATGTTCCCTCATAAAAAGAGAGAAAGGGGGAGAAAATTCCCTACTTCTTAAGCATCATGTGTTAAATATGTGAGCGCTTATATGCAAAATATATAGGCCCTGCTGTTCCCCGCCGAATACAGAGACGCGACCGCGTAGGTCCGTCTTGCCTGAAATTCGGGGCAGATACTAATTGGTGCTATTCGTCCACCTCTCCGAAGATGCCAAGTTGATTTATGGCACCATGTATCGAAGGTTTAGACGGATGCGGCCGATATAGCAGATTTCATCATATTCCCCCTCGTTTGAGGGGTTTTTGATTGTGGGGACGCTCTTCCCTGCAGACGCAAGCCCCTGCAGTTAATTACGCTACCGCATCGCGGTAACCACTTTCTCCTTCTCCAGATGGTCACTTCGTGTCGTGGGTGTTTGTTTTGTGTTTGGTTGCCCGTGGATTGTATACGGAGACTAATTTATATTGTCGCCCGTAGGACGTGGACTAGTCCAAATCCGTATCTTTCTTAGATTTGGGTTTGGGTTGGGTTTAAGAATACGTTAGCCTCATTTGAGACTAAGATCAACTTAAACATTTGTTAAGGATACGTTAGTCTAATTTTAGACTAAGATCAACTTAACGGGATCGTTTAGATCCAACAAGAGAGCAATTGGGCTCTGTTGTTTAGTTTAATGATATTACGGTCGATAATTAGTTTAAGGACATCACGGTCCATTGGTAGTTTAAGAACATCACGGTCCATTGGTAGTTTAAGGACATCTCGGTCCATTGTTAGTTTAAAAACATTGCGGTCGAGGTTAAGGACATCATAGTCCATGGGTTTAAGGACCCCACAGTCCGATATTAGTTTTAAGACATCACGTTCGAGGTTAAGGACATCATAGTCCATGAGTTTAAGGACCCCACAGTCCGTGAAATGTGTGGTTGTCGGGACCCGTCACCTCTTTGAAGACGTTGAAGAATTACAACGACAAATATCAAAGGAGTGAAGAGATGTACCCTTGAACCAAGGTGAATTGGTTGAAAGAGCAGATGTGCTCAGTTCAAGATAAGTTGAGGACTTATGGCCAGAATTGGGCTAAATCCAATTAAAAAAAGTTTTAACATTTTATTTTTTTGTTCTGACCATTAAGCCTTTATTTGGGCTTGGCCCTTTTAATAATGCTAAGCATTAGGCTCTGACATTTTTGTCTTTATCAGAACAGAGCTTGTTCTGACAGTGCGCCACGTGGCGCGTAGGGCGCTTTGCGCCAATTAAAGAGCGCACATGAAGGTGACACGTGTCGCGCTTAGCGCTGGTTTATTAGCGCATTAAGCTTTCCATTTATGAGCGCTTTGCGCTAGTCTGTTGGCGCACAAGCGAGTGATACGTGGCGAGCTTGGCGCTGAGCGTCAGGACATGAGCGCAGTGCGCTATTTTCAGGAGCGCAAAGCACAACTGGTGTTTATGGTTGACACGTGACATGTTTTGGCGCTGAGCGCCGATCCAAGAAGCGCAAAGGCACAGATCATGAGTGCAAGGCACTTTTTAATAGCGCAAAGCGCATCTGATCAAATTTTAGATCAAAGAACAGATTTATGTTCTTCAAAGGAGGTTTTGCCTCAAGATCCAAGAACAAAGGTTCTTGTTTTTATAAAAGACTCTGCCTTCATAGATCAAAAGATCTTTGAATGAAGTATTTAACATCTTTTTATTATTTTATGATTAGATCTTTGATCTTTTCCTTTTTATTAAAGACCTTGGTCTTTTTAGATCTCTGATCTTTTTAGAAGATGGTTCTTCTTTTTACGAGATAATTTCATCTCTGTTGTTCAAGAACATAGTTCTTTACCTCTAAGATGAAGAAAAATCTTCTTTTCTTAAGAGCTTGCTCTTTTTTGCATAGGGTTTTCTCTCTTTTTTCTGTATTTCTCTCTGTTTTAGACTTGAAATCTAGGGTCCTTTATATAGGGCCAAATGATTTGTTAAATCAGTTTTAAGAGATTTTTCTCTGATTGATTTGGGAATATTTCCCACCGTTGGATTTTTGATCCTAAGGCCTCCATTTTACAGAAGATAATCTTCTTGTTTCAATAAGATCGAAAAATCTTTCCATAACAGAATTTTAGTTCTGATTAATTAATAATTTATTATTAGTAGATCTTTTGATCTGACGGTGGGCGAATTTTTAATTTCAGTGATGGCGCATCTTGCGCTAGCGCACATACGTTCGACATATGGCGCGCAGCGCAGAGCGCAGCGCAACTGCACTAGCACACCCGTGTCTGACACGTGGCACGCAGCGCAGAGCGCATCGCAACTGTGCTAGCGCACCTTGTTGGATATAGTACCCTCAAAGTCAATTATTGGATCGCAGGTACGTGATTGCAATGATTGAGGAGGACCTATACCGGTAGCACAGTCTTACTCGAGATGATAGTATGCTATCTGGTTTGCCTTTATCAGTCGTGTAAAGATTCAGGTGACTGATCACTATTACACGTTGATAGAGCCCATAGGATCTTGCTTGACTGCTAACAGTATGATGGCGATCATATACGTGAGAGTTGGGTAGTCTATAAGCACATCCTTAATAGTGGTCCCTAGTCGTGGGAGTTTCGAGACAGGGCATCGATACTCCGGAGTAGACTAGTGTATACAATCGAGACCGCGACGAGGGGCGGTGGCCGGTCTCACAAGCCACTGATGTCAGTTGGATCACCTAAGATGTATACAGGTGCTCATTGGGTTATGAGTACACTGGACAGGACTCGCCGGGAACCTGCTAGTTGGTATTATACCTATCGTCAGATAGCAGTTCCCTAGTGACATGTGTACAGGTTAGTTCATCGACCTGTGGTCATCATTTGTCTCTTGTGAGTTCCCACTATGCTTTGATTTCTACCCTACCACGGCTCAAAGGAGTCGTGCAAACAGGTATTTTTTGGGTACAATCCCGAGCCACATGGAGGCAAGTGAGCGGATCGGCAGGGGATTCGTCTCTCCCGGTATTGGGGGTGAGATCGCGCTGTGTCTAGGAGAGCCATTACACAAAGCCCTCAGCCGAGGCAGGAGATTTACTGGTAGGTACTCCAGTAGTATCTCGGGGTGTTCTGGGCTTCACTCCGGCATAACTTATACCGCTATTGGGGGTCTGACGTTATCAGCCCCCTAGGCCCGATATGCGATACTCATAGACGAACGGACCGGACTGTATGTATATTGTCACTGTTAGGCTCTGTAGGGTTCCAGAATGAGTTCGCTCATCGGCTTCCCTTGAGGTCAGTACATGGGCAGCCGTTACGCACAGCTAGTGCCGCTGACGGCTTGTGGTTAAACCCACTGCCAGGGTACTGACGAGTCATTAGAGTCCCCCACAGATAGTTTACCAAGTTCGGGCGAAACGTTGTAGAGGCCGTATGGTTTTATGGCAGGGTTCGGAAAATGCACGTGCGTTTACACACGTGTCATATTTCAGGCAGATAATACTGGTAGGCTTTGGTTTAAGCCGGATCCATGTATTATACTATGTAGATATAATATCTTTGTCTCAGTTGCATTTGTATTCGGTCGTAATACAAATGCGGGTATGTTTATACTGTTACGGGGTTATCCTGAAACTCGTTTCGGGATCGCTTTTGGAAGTTGCCAGTTTTCTATCACCCATCTTAAACATTCGGTTTAATGCGGATTTATCTTTTTCTTGTGAGTCATGAGGGTGAGTCATTAGTGGAAGTTTCTAGGATGATGATTAGGTTTATGTGTCACCATTTGCATTAATTGTTTTGATGAGGTGTTTAAGTGAGGTGGCTTAGTTCAATTAATGTTTGCAAGGTGTTAATATGACTCATTCATTTCATTATTGCTTATGGTCACCCCCTCTTCCTCCTACACTCACCCCCTCCTCACATATAGTGGCCGGCCATTCTTGTGGAGGCAATATGGTTGTTGGAAAAAAGATTATTGATTTGGTTCATAGAAATTCGATATGTTCATTTCTCATTTCTTGATAAAAGGCAACTTCATTAACCGTTCATCCATGGTGTTGGATGAAGCGAGACAAAGTGTTCTACTCATTCTCTACATCAATCTTGGACATGTCGGCTAGCAAACTTCATGTCCGAGTTGCCTCGGTTCAGAGGCGGGAGCCCGTATAAAGATCCGTTGATGTGGTGCCACCTGGACGAGGAGACCGGAGATCGAGCGAGATCGCAGATACCGCAAAGGAGCGTGGGATGATGGCTAAATAACGAAGGACTCGAATCGTTCGGTATAGCCTTTCTACCCACTTTGTAATTTGTTTGTTTAGCGTTAATGGCAAGATCCGGGTTATAGTATGCGATAGCGCCAGTTATAAAAGTTTTTGTTCCGCATTTGGCGTAAGAATGACGGCCGGGGCGCTACCGTAGACTTACATGGTATCAGCGCCACGCCATTAAGTTTTACTAACTTGTGCTAACGCGTTTAAAATATCGATCGAACGGAATTTCGAAAACTACAATTTTCTGTGTAAAGTTTTTGTCGATTTTAAAAACAGGTCTAAAAATTATTTTGAGCATCACAGAAATTCATAGAGGCTTTTTTAAGCAAACTGATGAAATTTGGTCGACTAACTCAACAGTACTGCCGCGGATCCGCCGCCCGAACCAGGGTTTGGCCGCGGATCCGCCGCCAGTTTGTGAGATCAGTACTCCAATTTTCTACAGTAGGGTCTTCATAGAAAATTGTGGTTTCTGGAATGTTTTGTTTGGGCCCAGATTTTATTACTGTATTGCAGATGTACGTGGGGCCCACTTCGGGAAGTTTTGTCGATCGAAAAATTAAACTTGTTAGTTTACAGTACTTACATTATATCTCCGACCATGAATGTCATTCGAGCGGTAAATTGCGTCTAATTGCTATAGTCTTTTTAGACGGATTTGCGAACGTGACATTCGCGTTGATGTTCTGTGTTGTGCTGTGATGTTGCGGATTTGTCGTGGTGGATAGCAGTGTACAATGGTAGTACAGTTTGGATTTATTTGTATATTTTATATTGCGGGACGAGCGTCCAACATGTGGACTGCCGTCACTGCCTGTTTGTATAATATTCTTTTGGGGCACGACCGGGCTGAGGTCGATATACCCGTTGTACATATTTTTCATTTCTGTACTAGGTTTACCCCGCGACGGAGTGCACGGATAGCCGGGTTCTGAGGGCAATGGGTCCGCATCTCATGGCTTTGAGAGGCAGAGGGGCCTCACTCTAGAATTGGCAGACTATTCACCGCACTCGTAGGGGGTACAGGTTGACCTAAGGATGGGTGCTCAAGTTACCGGATTTCGTGAGGTGCAGGGTGGTCCATTCACTATGCTGTAGGGGGCTGGCTCGCTTCAGGTTTTGGCGGGTAACTTTCCGCACCCATAGGGGTCTAGGTTTCATTGCACAGGCTATCCACACGACCAGGGGAACGTCGGGTTTCAGTTGCGGCTCTGTGAAACCCGGGGATCCCAGATTATCTGTATTGTTCTGTGATGCTTATTACTTTTCTGTAATGTTGCATATTATCACGCCTGGCGCAATTATTGTATATTGGTATATATACTAGTAGATGTTGTATATGTTTTACACCCGTGCTAGTCCATTCCCCGCTCTGTCGTTAGTTAAGTAACTTAACGGGTGATGACGGGACCCAGTGACGAATGCGAATGGCATATACGTACATTTTATTTTCGTTCTTTTCTGGTGTGATTAATTTATGGGACTGCGTTGATTCTGATCAATGCAAAGGAAAACAAACCTGTTTGGATGTTGTTGGAACAGTTTTAAAAAGTGTTATTACAAAGACGTTTCCTTTTGTTTTGAACAGCGGTATTCGGTTGGAATATCCTGCACCTCATTCGACGAGGCAAGGGCCGATATCCCTTCATCGGGAGTGACCCCTTGGGCAGAAGTTTGCGTCAGGGTAATAACTTTACTATAGTCGATTACATGTTGCTTTGCATCGCGGTATTCAGTTGGAATATCCTGCACCTCATTCCACGAGGAAAGAGCCGAGATCCCTTCACCGGGAGTGACTTCTTTAGCAAAGGTTTTCGCCACTATATTTTTATAAAAAGCTATCAGGTTCCTTCAACGAGATCAAGTTCATTACGTTAAAGGTTTTTCGCCAAAAACCAGCCGTAGCCCTCCGTCATTTCTTATGGATGGTCAGTAGTATTCAAGCTATGTTTGTTGGCCTTCGTCAAGGCATAGTGTTTGGTAGCTGCTGGGATATTCATTTGTTGCATAGATAGATGAGTTGGTTTGGGACAGTCGTATTACCTTATTGGCCTTCGTCAAGGGTATGTACGGGTGGGTTTGAATTGACAAGATAATGACAGGTAGAACTTGACATGTGACTTATGATTTGTTGGCCTTCGTCAAGGTCATAAGAACATGGGGTAAAAATCTCATCGGGAGTTTCTAAAGAAACTGAAACTTGCCAGGAATGCGCATAACTTCTGGAGTGTGATAACGTGAGTGGATTCGTCACGTTATCATGCGATGAGAGTTGGATCCCGTTTCCTACCGATGAGTTAGTTTACTCTTCGGATGATCCTGATTGATTCTTCTTTCAAGTTTGGAGGAGAATTTGACAGTACAGTGGGAGGTTTCCTGATTAGATAAAGTGATAACCATTCTGATCAAGGTTAGAGTGTATGCAGAGTGTTTCTTTTCTCTCTCTCTTTGGCAGCGACCTTTGACCGACCCTAGACTATGACTCAGTGACCAAGTTGACCGAACCTTCTTAAAATACTAGCTTTTGGATTGTCTAAGTTGCATAAGTCTTTGCCGCTCCTTCTTTTACCCTTTGCATTTCTCAGAACACCCCGTATTACTACGGACATCCAATTCCATTGGATAGATCCATCGTATGGTTATATACGAACTCGAAGGGACTTCTTCGAGGATGGATCCAGGTTCAGGAGAAATAGAATTGGTTTATTCAGTTGTCTTTTATTATCACCTTCTCTCAGGTTGCGAGGGCTCCTTAGTTTAGGAGAGTACACCTATTACGCTTATTGGACAGTCTTCTTCCAAACCATAGGCAGGTGCCAAAAGGTAGGAAATGAAGAAAACCAATTAGCCTAAGTAGGGTGTACAGAAGGTAATAACTAAAGACAAAATAAAGGGATTAGAAAGAGGGAAAAGTAAATTGCGACTGCTATCATTCACGACCAAACCGCGTACTTCATCGCCACTCCTATTTCACCTTTGCTTTTTTCCCCAGTTCGGGAGAAATAGAATAAGGAATTATTCAGTTGTCTTTTATCATCACCTTCTCTCAGGTTGCGAGTACTCCTTGGTTTAGGAGGGTATACCTATTACGCTTATTGGATAGTCTTCTTCCAAACCATAGGCTGGTGCCGAACGGTAGGGAAGGAAGAAAACCACTTAGCCTAACGATGGTGTACAGAAGGTAACGACTAAAGACAAATAAAGGGATTTGGAGAGATGGCAAAGAAATATAAGGTTAAAGTCATGAATTGGATTATGGAAGAGGCATTACTAGGAATACCGGGATACCCCTACGAAATATTTTCATGTTTCAGTGCATTGTTAAAGGAAAACTGATTTCTCGATTAGATACTTACTCCAGGGTATGTATTTACCAGGTATGATTCTCACATCTGTATAGTTTTACAGATGATGAGTGGGAGTAGGTTATTGGGAATAAGGTGATCATCCTCATTATATCAGAATTCGTTGTAATTGGTGATATTTGAGGAAGTCTCCTGGGTTTTTGCCGGACGGCATGTATTTGGTTTTGAGTATCCGTTGTTGTGCACCAATTTCAAACCGATATATCTGTACGTTTATTTTTATAAAGTGAGATATAACTTTTTGAAATTATGTCCGTGACATTTACCTATATCAGTTGACGATTGGGTAAGGAGCATTGAACAACGGAGTAGTTCTTAACCATAAGTACAGTTTTCAACCTACGATGCACAGGTTTTGAGTTATTCAACTCAGCGGACTTATACAGAGTATTATATGTTGTCCAGTGTCCATGAGGACAAAAAGGTTGGTCCTCGTACTATGTTCTGTTTACTTATGACTTCTCTAGGTTTTAGACAAGTGTTTCGTAGAAATACAAGGTCTAAGTTTTGAGAAGTTGTGGGTATAAGAATAAAGTAGAGAACCAGGTATCGCAAGTATCGGGATTCTTCAGAGAGATCGAAGATGTAGATTCTTGTGATTGGTATTCAGTTGATAGTAATGGTTTTGAGAAACTTGTTTTTCTTTCAGGTTACTCATAATTGGATGGATTCCTAAGTTGAGTAATGTTGATTAGCCTCTTTCTATTAAATTGATATGCATTGGAGACAGATGCAAGATTTGAATCTGGTTCCAATTAAATAAGTGCCAAAGTTTCTATATTGGATATAGAATGGTTCATATCTTAACGATGTTAAGGTACGGGGAGTTGTCCAGCTTATGCTTAAAACCAGACTCTAAAAACTCAAGGCACGTTTCTGTAATGGCAGTTTGTGGGTTGACCCGGGCTATGTCGAGGGTTGACTTTCTACCATCTGGAAGATCAATAGTGATATTGTTCTTGACTCACCACAGTTTTAGTAAAATGGATTTTTTCAGAAAACAGTGGTGGGAGTATGGTAGAACTGGAAGTGATTCCAGAACCGCAAACGATTACGGAAAATTTAATAGGACCTAAAGATTCAATAAGGTTTGACATTCCAATAGCCACTCCGCAGATATGATGGGTAACCTCAGACACCCGAGAGGGACTCCGGTAGCCTCAAGGACGGTGACAGGGAGGTTCTACTTTACCCAGACTTGACACTACTGTTGTTCCAGGCTATGAGACCCGGCAGGAGGTTAAGTATAGCATCATTCTAAACTAGCTTTAGAACTGCACGTATATATTATTCTGCCAGAGGGTTGTTGTGGTCAGTGGGAGCAGCGGAAGCATAGTGGGCAAGTAGCTTATGTCTATTTATAGACTTGAGCAGATATAGCGGAGGTAGATCATCTATTTTTGATGTGACGGTCATGGGTTTGACTTCATCAGAATAGGGGATGGATATGTTGAGAAGGTAGTAGGGTGTGATGTCCTGGTATTTGGATGACATACACAAAGTAGGAAGTAAAATTCCTATACAACGATCGGTTATACTATGGTCGTCACACAGTTGTTTCTCCACAAAGGATATGGATATAATATCAGACATTCTGGTTACTAGATCTATGGTTTTAGATCTAGATTTTGGTAGTTTCCCAATGTGGGTATTTTGACAGTATTCTAAAGGTATTTAGAATAGATGACTCATGGCATGGTGGTGTACCTGCAGATGATGGAGTCACCCTCTCTAAAGGTGTCTTACAGACTAAAGGGGAGAGGGATGTGCATGATTGGCAGATCACTTGCTTAGGCAATTGAGTCAATCGTGAGATGTCATGTACCATACTAGATGTTGTTTTTGCACTACATGCGATAAGTTTATATTAATCCAATCCTGAAGAAACATAAGGAAGCAGTTTTAGAACATAAGTGCATGTTCTAGGGATTTGATGACGGCAGCCTCCTTCGGAAGACGGTTATCATTCCAGGCTTCAAAGGTGACATGGATGACAGAGTGATTGTCAGAGTTATAATTTTCCCTCTGACGAGGGGGACAGTATTATGGACAGGTGGTCCAAGAGGATACTGTGGGAGGCATGGTGCAGGATACTGATTAGTTTCAGTTATCGATACAGTCTAAGAAGTTTGGATTTGGAGTTCATTTATGAACTAGGTCTCATAAGATATCCAGACATATTCAAAGACAGGTATTACTCAATTCGGGAGATGGCTTTCTCCGCGAACTTGAGACTAAGAGAGACATAGAAAGAAACATCAGGGCGGATCCACTCATTGAGGCTATTTCTCGAACACAAGAGTTTTACAAACAGGCTTTGTGAAACTGATTAGTAGAGGAGTTGGGTGTTCGGTATCACACGGGCTGTGAGTATGCGACATCGCAATAATTAGCCTTAAGTGCAAGTGGGAGATTGTTGGATATAGTGCCCTCCAATTCAATTATTGGATCGCAGGTACGTGATTGCAATGATTGAGGAGGACCTATACCGGTACCACAGTCTTACTCGAGATGATAGTATGCTATCTGGTTTGCCTTTATCAGTCGTGTAAAGGTTCAGGTGACTGATCACTATTACACGTTGATAGAGCCCTTAGGATCTTGCTTGACTACCAACAGTATGATGGCGATCATATACGTGAGAGTTGGGTAGTCTATAAACACATCCTTAATAGTGGTCCCTAGTCGTGGGAGTTTCGAGACAGGGCATCGATACTCCGGAGTAGACTAGTGTATACAGTCGAGACCCCGACGAGGGGCGGTGGCCGGTCTCACAAGCCACTGGTGTCAGTTGGATCACCTAAGATGTATACAGGTGCTCATTGGGTTATGAGTACACCGGATAGGACTCGTCGGGAACCTGCTAGTTGGTATTATACCTATCGTCAGATAGCAGTTCCCTAGTGACATGTGTACAGGTTAGTTCATCGACCTGAGGTCGTCATTTGTCTCGTGTGAGTTCCCACTGTGCTTTGATTTCTACCCTACCACGGCTCAAAGGAGTCGTGCAAACAGGTATTTTTTGGGTACAGTCCCGAGCCATATGGAGGCAAGTGAGCGGATCGGCAGAGGATTCGTCTCTCCCGGTATTGGGGGTGAGATCGCGCTGTGTCTAGGAGAGCCATTACACAAAGCCCTCAGCCGAGGCAGGAGATTTACTGGTAGGTACTTCATTAGTATCTCAGGGTGTTCTGAGCTTCACTCCGACACGACTTATACTGCAATTGGGGGTCTGACGTTACCAGCCCCCTAGGCCTGATATGCGATACTCATAGACGAACGGACCAGACTGTATGTATATTGTCACTGTTAGGCTCTGTAGGGTTCCAGGATGAGTTCGCTTATCGGCTTCCCTTGAGGTCAGTACATGGGCAGCCGTTACGCACAACTAGTGCCGCTGACGGCTTGTGATTAAACCCACTGCCAGGGTACTGACGAGTCATTAAATTCCCCCACAGATAGTTTCCCAAATTCAGGCGAAACGTTGTAGAGGCCGTATGGTTTTATGGCAGGGTTCGGAAAATGCACGTGCGTTTACGCACGTGTCATATTTCGGGCAGATAATACTGGTGGGCTTTGGTTTAAGCCGGATCCATGTATTATACTGTATAGATATAATATCTTTGTCTCAGTTGCATTTGTATTCGGTCGTAATACAAATGCGGGTATGTTTATACTGTTACGGGGTTATCCTGAAACTCGTTTCGGGGTCGCTTTTGGAAGTTGCCAGTTTTCTATCACCCGTCTTAAACATTCGGTTTAATGCGGATTTATCTTTTTCTTGTGAGTCATGAGGGTGAGTCATGAGTGGAAGTTTCTAGGATAATGACTAGGTTTATGTGTCACCATTTGCATTAATTTTTTTGATGAGGTGTTTAAGTGAGGTGGCTTAGTTCAATTAATGTTTGCAAGGTGTTAATATGACTCATTCATTTCATTATTGCATATGGTCACCCCCTCTTCCTCCTACACTCACCCCCTCCTCACATATAGTGGCCGACCATTCTTGTGGAGGCGATATGGTTGTTGGAAAAAAGATTATTGATTTGGTTCATAGAAATTTGATATGTCCATTTCTCATTTCTTGATAAAAGGCAACTTCATTAAACCGTTCATCCATGTTTTTGGATGAAGCGAGACAAAGTGTTGTACTCATTCTCTACATCAATCTTAGACATGTCGGCTAGCAAACTTCATGTCCGAGTTGCCTCGGTTCAGAGGCGGGAGCCCATATAAAGATCCGTTAACGTGGTCCCACCTGGATGAGAAGACCGGAGATCGAGCGAGATCGCAGATGCCGCAAAGGAGCGTGGGATGATGGCTAAAGAACGAAGGACTCAGATCGTTCAGTATAGCCTTTCTACCCACTTTGTAATTTGTTAGTTTAGCGTTAATGGCAAGATCCGGGTTATAGTATGCGATAGCGCCAGTTATAAAAGTTTTTGTTCCGCATTTGGCGTCAGAATGACGGCCGGGGTACTACCGTAGACTTACATACCTGTGTCTGACACGTGGCGCGCAGCGCGCAGAGCGCTGCGCAACAGCGCTAGCGCACCTATGTCTGACACGTGGCGCGCAGAGCGCAGAATCTGAAGCGTTGCTTCAATTTAAATTTTGAATTATTAAAACAGAGTTTTGCTCTGATTGGGGGTGCGCTGCCTAGGGCGCAGCGCACCTGGCGCCAGCGCGTTTGCGTTTGACACGTGGCGCGCAGCGCACAGGATCTGAAGCGTTGCTTCAATTTAAATTTTGAATTTTTAAAACAGAGCTTTGCTCTGAATGGGGGTGCGCTGCCTAGGGTGCAGCGCACCTGGCGCCAGCGCGTCTGCGCTTGACACGTGGCGCGTAGCGCGCAGCGCACAGGATCTGAAGCGTTGCTTCAATTTTTGAATTTTGATATTCAAAATATAGCTTTGCTCTGATTGGGGGAAACAAATGCCCCCCCACCGTTGCGCTCACGTGGCGCACACGTGAGTGCAGCGGTGGCAATATCTGAGCCCTTGGATCAACTCAGAAGTTGAAGAAGCAGTTCAGTGCCTATAAATAGGACCTTTGGTCCTCTAGATGATTATCATCTTCTTCTTGAGAATTTTTGCTCAGAGCCTTGCTCTTTTGTTAAGAACTTTCAAGAGTCAGAACTCTTAGGTAAAATTAGAAATTTTAATTTTAATAAATTAGGGTTTTTACCCATTAACAGAGCCTTGCTCTTCATAGATCTTTGATCTAAAGAAAACCCTTTTAGGGTTTCATTAATAGAGCCTTGGTCTCATGAACCCATAGATCTAAACAGATCTCTTCTTGGGGGTTCTTATCCCATGAATCAGAGCTCTGCTTTTTTGATAATATGTAAATCTTTTGATCTTTGATGAAGAACTCTTAAGAGTTTTTTCATGGATCTTAAAGATCCCAGAATTTTAATTCTCAATAATTAATTTTAATTAATCTTTGATGGATTTTCCATCATCATTACAGAGCTAGGCTCTTTAAGGAATTTTATTCCTTCATGACCAGAGTTTGACAAGTGTCACTCTGTTACAGAGCTTTGCTCTCAAAGGGAGATTTTCTCCTTTTCCCGAGGGATTTCTTATTCAATGAGAATATTCTTTAAGGATTTCCTTATTAATTGACAGTCTCATCCAATGATGAGGCTGTTTTATTAATTGATGCATTGTCATCTGGATTTTGTGGGTCCATCTTTGGTCCCCTTTCCACTGCATTGCAGTGTGGTACAGATTTTAAAGTGTCGAGCGTCAGAATTTTAAGATTAAATTATAGTACTGATAATTGAATTCTGTTCTTTCTCGCAGGCGACATGTCTTTCGATCTTTCTTTCCCATTTTTCCGTTCAGAGGGAGGATTCCCTGAGGCACCTATGGACCGGGAGGTTCTCGCGCTTATCACAGACTATGACCCGGAACACAAAAACCTTCACTTGTAGGGTAGGTGGTACGACTAGATAATCAGAGGTCTTCGAAGCTTCTCTTGTGCGACGCCGTTGGATCTGATCTCATCGATTTTGTATGCGGATGCACCCTCGGTGAACTATGCCGTGGAGGTTGTCAATTGGACTTCGGAAGGTCTTCTTCAACCTTCGATTGCCGCCATACCCATGCAGCTGCCGGCGGATTTGGACACTTTGGGGCGGCGCATATGCCAGGGCGAGTCGCACCCTTGGGGACAACCTTACAACATCGGGTTGACTCCCCGACATTCGTACATTTTGTCGGCGAAGAAAATGCACTTGCTGAAGCTCGGCCTATATCCTGCGGTTTACGCTTCATTGTTCCAATATTCTGCTCCTCCGACATGGTGGATTAAGGCGTTCTTGGAGAAATAGAACATCCCAACCCATACCTTTCTTCTATTGGACAGAGAAATCTCCGTCTCCTTAGAAGAATTTGCTGAGATTTCCGGTCTGCCGGTTAGGGGGGAGCACTATAAGGAGCTGCTTCCTCCGGATGAATACGGTTTTGCCACCAAGCCGGTGGTGATGGGCCTAACGCCGGAGAACGCTATTCAGCACTAATTTCCGAGTCTGATAAAGGTGCTGAATATGTACGAGAGTCTCTTCTTAGAATCCGGAGGCCAGGGGTTCAGTTTCGTAGACTTCATTGCCCGGTTTCTTCGCCCGGAGATTCTATCGCAACGAGGCGAAAAATTTGCCGAGCTCGACGACCCCTTCGGCTTTGGCTTGGACCGTCGACCAGTCTTGGAAGATGATCAGAAGGGCTTTTTCCTCCCTGATGCCGCGATCATTCCTCTGTCAGAAATCGCCGCTCCCGGTATTGACGAGGAGGCGTTCTTCCTTGGGTTTCTTGGGCTGTGGTTGTGCTGGTTCACGCTCCCCATGCACCCTCGCTATATGAGGCCGTCCGTTTTCTACCCAGCGCATCGAATGGTGGCCGGGATACAAGTGGCTATTGGGATTGCCGGGCTATCCCACTTATACCATGGTCTCAGCTTGGCGGCGGATACAACTGAACCGGGGGTGCATGCCGCCAACGTCCCGATGCACTACTTTACTTCGTGGATGGAAATGCATGTGCTCGGGGTATTTGGTATTCATAAAAGGCCTCCGTTTTTTGAGAAATGCAAATTCCCAAGAATTATGCGGCTGGTTGACGCTTCTATCGTGAATCCGTCTCAGCGGGAGGCTAGGGGCTTGCTTCTTCGTCCGCGCACGGTCGGGGCTGGTATGTCTTTCACGGACAAAGTCCTGACAATCGGCAAGAAAACTTCCAAGGTGGTGCTGGCATTGCGCGACTCCTTTAAGGACGGGGCCTCCGTGTTGAAAGACTGGGAGATTCTACACCTATACTCCATTAGGTCGGGTTTTCTCGTATTCAGGAAAAATGATGCGGCGCTTTTTATGAGATATAATCCCCATCATTTTGCCCAGCAGATGAGTTATAACCAGGGGGTTCTACTGGAGGCGTTCTTAGAAGAACCTGCTGCCACCAGAGAGGGAATACGGAGTGCACTGCATTACTTTATGTGCTTAAATACGGGCTCCTACTTCTTTATTAGCGATTTGAGTTGCATTCCGAGGGCCTTTAACGTACACGGGGCCTGGTATGAACATGTGATGGGCGCTGTCATCAGAGAAGAGAGGTGACTGTTGCTTGATCGCAAGAGTGCGCCCCCTGCCAACGATCGCAACGTCCCTTTGAAGCGATGAATCGCTGTCCCCCCTCCTCTAAGAGGGGTTGCTGCAGTTGAGCCTCCACGTGTGCTAAGCCCCACGCGTGGATTGCCCCATGCTCCTGTGGAGACAGTGGACGTGCCCTCGGTGCCCCACGCTCTCGTGGAGAAGGTAACCGTAGCTTCACCCAAATCTGGCGTGGGCTTGGATATCGGGACTCGCCGTCTCAAAGTGCCCACGAAGCGCAAGCTGGTTTTGGTTGCGGCAGGAGTTCTCACACAGAAGAGGAAGAAGAAGTCGATCCTCTCTGCTGACGTTGTATTTGGTCAGGAACCTCATTCTCCTTACAACGAGGGCTTGAGTGAGTACAGGACCAACGACGGCCTATTTATGCCACCAGATGACACTGATCTGGCGGCTGCCATTGCAGCTTCTGAGCGATTGGCGAGCCATAAAGCGGGACTGGATATCCTCGCGCAATCAGGTAACCATTAGCCGTATTTTTCATCATTGCGTCATATTTCTATTATCGTGTTTTGACTTACGCTTTTCCTTCTTTAACAGGCATTTCTACCGAAGAAGCTCTCGCTGATTCTCTCAAGACTTTCGAGGAAGATGGACGACTTCAAGCATCCTTAGGCATCGGTACATTTCGGTTCACCATGTTCTTATTCCTGTTTCTTATGAGTAATCTAACCCTTTCTTTGTCTTATCGCAGGGACCAGAACGCCGATCCCGCAAGCTGATGCGGAAATTCTTCCCGAGCCAGCTACCGAAGTCCCGGCCTCTTCGGTACTGCCGAAAGAGGCCTTACTTAAACGACCGATGACGGAAGCCTTGACGGCTCTAGAGGTAACCCTGGATGCGGAAGATGACGTCCTGTTGGAGGAGGTTTCTAGAAGGTCTGCTTTGACGGCCTGGGAGGAAAGGAAGTGCCGGAGGCGCGTAGCAAGGGAGCGTAGTGCTGCTTTAGCTGCGGGAGCGGGTTCGAGCGTCGCTACCCCTGCTTCTGCTCCTTCAGAGGAGTCTCCGGTTGCCTTGTCTACTACTTACAGACGGGCGGCACGTACGGCTCGGGAAGCAGACGGTAACTTAACTCCAGGTAATGTGCCGTGAAGTTCCGTCGTTAAATTTTGAATTATCAGTTCTCATATATATTATCTTTGCAGAGCCGAGTCTTCCCAAGAAAGTGGTGGCGACCACCGAGCCTGAGGGAGCGGTGAAGGAGGTTGCTGCTATTCCCGAACCCGGGGCAACGGTAGGCAATGTGGCTGACGAGACGGCTACCACGGTCGAGCCTGAAGTGGTGGCGAGCGAAACGGGTACAATTGATGGGTCCGAGGTGGCCGCTCTTTCTCAAGAGTCGGGCACCGCCCCGATCATCGCTCTTCCCGCCAACGGTTCTTTGTCGTCTCCCGGCGTTGCAAGCATGACGACGGCTCTCGTAGAGTCAGGGGACGAGGCGATGGGAGGTGAGACCACCCCGATAGAGGAGGGAGACGCCGCTGTTGTATCGAGTGACGCCCTAGTCACGGTTCCGACCGGCGACTCATCAGGTAGATTTTAGGTCACCGCCCTTCTTTTTTATTCTGTAATCTCTTTTCAATTTTTACTGATAGGGTTTATCTTGTTTCTAATGCAGGTGCGGCTAGTGCTGATGTCGCGCTACTCTAGACAGCACCATCAGTTACCGCCCTGACGGTGACCACCTCTCTACCTTCTCTCGCACCGTCGCCAATGCTGGAAGGTATGGATTTTTGACCCATCAGTCTTATCTCTCGACTGCATAATTCATGTACTGACGTTGCGTTATCGCGTTTTTGCGGGAGTCCTTTTTGACCACCTGTACCAGGTGCTGCATCCCCACTTCTCCTTCCCGTTGGAGATTGCTTCATCCAGTGGCGCTGGTGAATACAGCTTTCAATTAATACTCTTTCTTTTACCGGTAATGAAATCATTTCTGATTCTTCTTTGCCTTGATTGCAGTACTACAGATTGAAAGAGGAGATGAGAGATCAGTTGCGCCACTGGTCCTCTTGGCTTTGCTACCTCCTGCAGCTGGTATAGTAAATCCCATTTTTCATGAATCTCTTATATTTCTTGATCCGTCATCTGATTGTGATTTGTTTTGCAGCGGTCGCTTCAACTCCGGCCTCTTTCGAATCTCGCATTATGATGCCGGCAGGCCCCTTCTCCAGACGTCCATCTTCAAAGGGTGCTGTGACGAGTCTGCGCATGCTGAGCGAATACGTCGAGGAACTTGACGCAGAAGCTCCTACATCTGCCGCAGATTTCGCTGCCGAGGTCAATCCGATGCTGGCGACGCTTGTAAATTTCCATAATGAAGGTGTCGTCGAGTCTTGGGTTAGTCACTGCAGGAAGATCGAGGCATGTCTGCATCAGCTTGAACTTATGTGTCTTGCCCCTGAGACTCGGGCTTTGAACTCCCAGCGGGCCGCATGGGTCTAGCAGAGTGCGTCCTTCCTCCGCCATTTCGAACAAGAAGCGACCTTGAGGCGGAAGGAATGCGAGGAGGCTTCCGCTGAGTCTGTCCAATTGCGTGCCCAGGTCAAAGCGAACGCCGATCAACTGAGAGCTGTCTTTGACACCTTGCAGTAATGTATCTCGGACGGGCTTGTATTGAGACGAAAGCTCGAATCTATCGAGCGGGTTACGCCGAGTCGCGAAGCTGCCCAATGGGAAATTGATGAGAAGATTTCATCATGCTTGCAACAAAGGACTCGAATCGAAGCGGAGCTAGCCGCGGCGGCTGATCATGAGAAGGCACTGAAAGAAGTGCGAGAACAGCTCACGGACTTGTTGAAAACGCTTCCTTCTCAATAGCTGCCTTTGTATCAATTATACACTTGTAATCTATGAATAATATGTATCTATTTTTTATTCCTTTATATGATGTATCTTGTATTCAATTGAGTTCATGAATAAAGACATTTTTTTTGTTATACTGTTGCTTTCTTCTCCTTGCTGTGTTGTTGCCATGTGATTTTAGCAAGTGCGATCTGTAGATAGTATATAGCTGTCAATCTTGGATTCTTTGTAGAGTGGTGATGGATTAGAAAACAGGGTTAGGATCTATCACTTAAGACTTTTCAACTTTATGAGCCGTGAGGGTCTCATAAAGAATTTTCTCCCTACCGGTCGAGAGGATCCCGTAGGTATAATTTCTCCTTAAGAATCGTGAGGATTCCTAATTGTGTTTTCTCTTGAAAGTCATAAGGATCTCACAAGAGAATTTACTCCCTTAAGAGTCGTGAGGACCCGCAAGTGATGGGTGAAGTTGTCCTTATCCGCATTTCACGGAGTCAGGGGTTGTTCTGGATGCTTCCCACGGGTTCACTGCCATGTTTGGCGAGAACCAGGTTCCGCTCTGGACATTTTCCAGGATACCGTAGTTTAAAGACATCGCGGTCGAGGTTAAGGACATCATAGTCCGTGGATTTAAGGACTCCACAGTCCATTGTTACTTTTAAGACATTACAGTCGACGTTAAGAACATCATAGTCCATGAGTTTAAGGACCTCACAGTCCAATGTTAGTTTAAAGACATTGCGGTCGAGGTTAAGGACATCATAGTCCATGAGTTTACACTACTACGAATAAGGGTTGCCCCTACGGATTTATCCGTAGGGGCAACCCACTGCCCCTACGGATATATGCGTAAGGGCGAAAAAATACCCCGTAGGTGCAAAGGCCGCAGGTGCAAGTTGAGGCCCTGAACTTGCCCCTACGGGCAAATTCTTGCCCCTACGGATTTATGTGTAGGTATTGTTGCCCCTACGGA
The DNA here is from genome assembly GCA_030015575.1 of Agapanthus africanus. NCBI lineage: Eukaryota > Viridiplantae > Streptophyta > Magnoliopsida > Asparagales > Amaryllidaceae > Agapanthus > Agapanthus africanus. The sequence goes on along the minus strand of JASDDO010000018.1, from coordinate 463,797,467 downwards.
TTACGCCGTAGGGTATAAGATTTTATATTATTTACGGTTTTTTTTAATATATTACTTGTACCTACGGGCATGTCCGTAGGGGCATGAACTATCCCCTACGGATATGTGCGTAGGTACGTTTCCGTAGGGGCAAAATATCAGGATTCCTGATATTTGGCCCCTACGGATAACGCCGTAGGGGAGAGGCAGTGACCCCTACGGATATATCCGTAGGGGCTTTCCCAACCCCCTGGCACTGAGATCAGGGGGGAAATATCAGTTACTGCTGATATTTTGCCCCTACGGATATATCCGTAGGGGTAACATGTTTGCCTACGGATTAATCCGTAGGTACATATTTTCTGTATTTTTTTTTTAAAATGGGCTTCTTGATTTTTTCCCGCCCTGTGCACAATAATATATACATCAATCAAATCATATATTGCAGTATTCATAATCACATCTCACGCATATATATAATATACAAAAGAAACACAAAAACTGAATATGATATAAATACAAACCAATATCAATATCGTTTCAAAATGTAGTACAATGTGTATGATATAAATAAATACATGTTTCAAAAAATAAGAACCAAAAATCTACCCTAGCTCGGTCCAGCTCCACCTCTGAATAACGATAGAATAACACGCGCCTGCTCCTCGGTCAATAAACTCTGCAATTCGTCCCGAGCGGGAGTCTGAGCGGCATGTGGAGCCGGCGATGTGGTCTGCGCAACCACCGTCGAGGTAGTCGCTTGCGGAGCCGCGGCTGCGGGAGTCTGAGTGGGCGGTGGAGCTACAAGAGCTGTCTGCGGAACCGCAGCCGATATAGTGGCTTGCGGAGCCGCAGCCGAAGGAGATGGATGTGGAGGCTCGACCGATCTACCATGTCGCGTCTAGACATAACGTGTGTAAGAAGCATGTAAGAACTGTGTATTATTCGAATTCGTATCATTATTAAGTTATTTCAAAACCCTGTTTGGATATCTAGTTTGGAAAAGCGTTGTTTATTTTAATTACATATGTATGTAGGATTAATCAAACTTAAGTCTAAAACCAAATAAGCTCAAGCTACGTACTAATTATGGATATGTTGATATGTATATAATATGAAATGATATTTTACCATAAAGTAGTATACATACCAGCATCTCCTTCAACTCCTGAACGCTGGCCCTCAAGCTATCCAGTTCCTGATGGATATGCCGGTCACTGGAGACGGGGGAAGTAACCGCCGGGGTGGAGTCCAACCTCATATGGGCCCTGCTAGGGCCCAATCCCCGGCCTCTCTCCCAACCTCCGTGGTGCCCTCCGTGTGCGGCGTCCAGAACTGGGGTCAGCAGCCTCGGATCGTTCTGTCCGGTAAAATCGATCCCCGAGGCCTGGGCCTGCTCAACCACCCGCTCCTACACCCACATTAAGCAGTAAAGTATAAGTATAAAATTTAAACTTGAACCTTCCAAAACTAAAATTTTAAATTTGGGTGGAAAAAATATTAACACTTACGCAGTACTCCTGGGTAGCGACGTCGGGATATCGAAGCTCGCCCGTGGCGGGATCTATCGAGGTGCCGTGGACGGCAAGATATGCGGACAGCACGCTCGGTGTACCACCTGACGCCACGGTCCGAGATGTCTGCAATATTAGAAAGTAACTCTTAATATTAGAAATATTAGAGAATAACTCTTAATATTGCAGAATATTAGAGAATAACTCTTAATTTACCGATAACTCCATGGCTCGAGTAATGTTCCTCGAGCCACCTGTGTAAGTGGGGCGACCCCTCTTCGCCGACTTCCTGTTCTCCGTATTCTGAGCGGCCTGTTTCTGCACAACGCATTAACATTTAGTTTTCTAATTAAGAAACACAAAGAAATAAATTATATCATAAATAATGAATTAAATTTAAAATACATACCTGTTTGCGTTGGGAGTCGAAATAAGCGCACAATAGAGGCCATGTCTCTATGTCGACTCTCGCAAACGCCGGAGTAGATAGGAGGGCCGCTCTCTCTGCCTCGGGGGTTGCCATCCACAGGGAGTAGCAGTCGGCCTTCAGCTCATTCCTGTTGTATCGGACCTTGGCCTGCATGTTCTTCATCATGCCATTGTACAGAGCATGAAGGTCAAGCACCCTCCCCGGGTGATCAGGGTCGGCTACAGGCTGAAAATCGTAATCCAACTGAAAATACAAAAAAAAACATTGTTATTAGATTGCAAGTGTTAATAATAAATATATTGGATAGATCAAATGAAAATATATATTAATACATACCCGAGCCTGATCAAAGAAGAGGGCGAATGAGCGCTGGTGCTGCTCGCCCCACTCAACGTGAAGTGGATAGTTCTTCACGATCCGGCTCTCGTCCCCCAAATACCGGCTGAACCTCTCGGCATGAGGACCGGTATAGCGATAGTCAAGGGTAAAAAATAGGGGGAATGCTGCCTCCCCCTAGCTCTATCAGGCCTCAGCCTATGGGACTGATTCGGGCCTCGAGTCCCCCTCTGGGGATGGAGAGGCCCTGCGTCTGCACGAAATATCAAGACAATCAATAATAAGACAAAGTTGTATTAAGAAATCAAGGTTAAACAAAAATTCAAGTGTGATATATACCTCCGGTGACTAGCGCACGAGCCTGGGCCCGAGCAGCAGCACGAGCGGGACGATAGTTCCTCCGGTGAGGAACAACCGGGGTCCCGGACCCGGACGCATTCCCTCCAACTATAAAATAAACATCGACGCTAAATTTCCATGAAGTTCATATTTATTCTATAGAGTATATGTAAAATGAATAAATATTTTAAATTTATTCATACTAACCTGCAGACGATGCGGAGGGTATGGAAGCGGCAGGAGTGGCCCCTGTGGAAGGTGTGGACGCACCATCTATAATTAGACAATTAAAAATAGATTATATAAGTAATTGCAAAAAGAATGTGTAGATCAATAATATAACGTTCTAAATCAATATGCATGCACTATAGGATATATAAACATACCCGCAGGTGCGGTGGTGTCACCACCTACAGCTAGACAATAATAAAAATTGCTAAGTAAGAGCTAAAGGAATGTGTGTATTTATGATATAGCATTCTAAATCAATATACATACACTATATGATATATAAACATACCTGGAGGAGCGGGGATGGCCTCTGTCCCAGATGTGGACGCATCACCAACAACTAGACAATCAAACATTGACAATATAAGTAATTTTGACATAAACATGCATGAATATCTGTAATATTACATTCAAAATGGATATACGTGCAGTATACCTGGAGGTGTGGCCAAATCAACATGGAAGGAGGCATCCGAAGGGGTCTCCAATCTGGGTGCAAGACCGGCCCTCTGAAGCTCCCTACGGAGCTCTCCGGGCGGTAGAACCGCTCTGCCTCTGCCTCTGCCTCTGCCTCTGCCGCGGCTGGAGCTCCTGCCGCCCCTCGCTGCTCCCGACAACGTCATCAAATCTAGATAAACGGTTCGTGGACGCATTAGACAATCATTAAAAGTATCGACTATATATGATCTAGAGCGTAAAATGTGAAGTAATAATATAACATTACTGATAACCTTTTTCGTTTCGTGGGCGCATCATACATATCTACTTGGATTTCATTGTCGATGTCATTTCTAACCCACGTAACTTCATGATCGGTCGAAGACAACCCGTCCTTCGAAACAGACGGTCGGAGCACTTTAAGCCTTCGCTCTTCTTCGTCCTCATCGCTGTCCTCATATTCTGGGACATCGTAGACATCTCTAGGTTTCCATCGGCATACAACACTCCACCCCGGATGCTTCAAGCACTGTGAGTAGTATACTTGGAACGCTTGGTTCGGAAAGATAAACGGATCGTCCTGACCGTAAAATCGAAGTGTGTTCACACTGGTCAATCCATATTCATCTTTCCAAGTCCCAAGACTGCTTCTCCACCTGTCTGTATCGGTTCGCGGATCGTACCAAGTACACTGGAATATATAAAAGGGTTCTGATCGTCCGGGATAGTGGATGCCGAGTATACAATTTAAGTACCCATAGTAAATCACACCGTCCGATCCTACCGTCGCAATCCCACTATTCTGAGTTGTTCTAGATGTTTCTATGTCCTTAACTTCGAATTTGTATCCAAGGACACCAAATCCTTTGTAATATGCAACCTCCATACTAGGAAATTGAGCTAAACATCTTGAATCACTCTCAAATGATGCAGACAAGTTCGGATCGTGGATCTAACAAAACAAATTTTACGACAAAATACATAACGATACAAGTTTAGATTAAAACTGATAGCAATAAATTGTTATTCGAATAACTTACATGATCTGTGACCCAATCACAAAAATTATCCTGATGGTATTTTTCCAAACGTTCTTCGTTCCAATCAGGATGCCCCTCACGTATCTCGTTAAAATGAGTTCTGTTTTCGACAAGTAATTGTGACATTAATATTATGTCATTTCATACACACACAAACACAGATATAACAATTAATCCAAAAGAACTTACTCTCTAATTTGTTCAAGATATGCGCAATTAAGCAAGATAAACCGGTATATCTTGTTGATAAACATAGTGTCTACCCTCTTATACTCGGCTTTACCATATGGCCCGTCTTGAATTCTTCGTGGTCGGTTAAGCCTTGTCTCAATGTTCTCGTCCAGATAGCGGGAACAAAATGTGGTTGCTTCATCAAGAAGATAACCTTGCATGATAGAACCCTCTGGTCGATTTTTATTCCGTATATACTTCTTAAGAGTGTAGAGGTACCTAATGAGAATATGTTGAATAAATAAATACGGGCATACATGACAACAATAAATTTATAAATTGCGCGAAACGAAAAATTACACGTACCTCTCGACGGGATACATCCATCGATATTGTACTGGTCCGGCTAACTTCGCCTCAGTTGCAAGATGAACCGTCAAGTGTATTATGATATCGAAAAATGACGGTGGGAAAATACGCTCAAACTTGCAAAGTATCAACGCAATAGAATTTTCTAATTTATCCAGCGTCGCAACCTCCAGTGTTTTAGCACACAACTCTCTGAAAAAACAACATAGGTCGTTGATTACTAGACCAACCGAGTCGGGGAGAGAAGTCCTGAGGGCTAATGGAAGAAGGTGCTCCACGATAACATGGTGATCATGACTTTTCAGCCCATCAATCTTGCCCTTCACAATTTTTATTTTCTTGCTGAATGATCCTGAGAAACCTGTGGGCACATTCAAATCATGCAACACCTGCAGGAATCTTTTCTTCTCCGGTTGTGACATATGATAAGCGGCATTGGGAAGTACAAACTTGTCCGGTTTACCCGCTACCGGTCTAGGGTGCAATTCACTTCTTATTCCCCACTCTTCTAGATCCATCCGAGCATTCATGTTGTCTTTCGATTTCCCGTCTTTACACAGAAGCAAGTTAAGTATGTGCTCTGATACTCCCTTCTCTATATGCATGACGTCCAGACAATGACGCACTGAATTTGTAGACCAGTACGGAAGCTCGAAGAAAATGCTTAACTTGTTCCAATATTGTGGTTTGACCTGTTTCGTCGGATCCATCCCGAAGGTCACGTTATTGTAACCATCCCATTTAGCAGTCACGTCCTCTCCGGATAATGGGGATGGAGCCCCAAGAAGCTCCTGATGACCATCAAAGTGAACCGTGTCTAACCTATAGGGGTGGTCTGGAGGCAGAAAACGTCGATGGCCGCAATAACAAACCTTCCTGCTAAAATTCAAAAATTTTGATGTTGTGTGTTCATGGCAATGAAGATATGCTTTGTGACCATGTACAGACCAACCTGATAGCATTCCATACGCAGGAAAGTCATTAATTATCCACATTAAAGCCGCACGCAGTATGAAGGTTGCATTTGTGTTTGAATCATATGTCTCTACACCATCAATGAACAAAGTTTTCAGCTCCTCGATCAGAGGTCGGAGATAGACGTCGATATTGTTCCCCGGTGAGTTTGGTCCATCGATAAGAAGAGGCATCATAAAGTATGATTGGTCCATAGCCAACCAAGGCGACAGATTATAAATTATCATTACAACGGGCCATGTACTGTGACTTCTAGCCATATAGTTGAATGGGCAGAAGCCATCGGTAGCCAGTCCGAGCCGGACATTGCGAGGATCGCTACTGAATATTGCGTGCCTCCTATCGAAATCCTTCCATGCCGGTGAATCTCTTGGATGGCTCATTTTTCCATTTTCGCTTGGAGGAGCACGGTGATGCCAAATCATTGCCTCGGCTGTTTTCTTGCACCTGAATAGCCTCTGTAGCCTCTGTGTTATGGGAAAATATCGTGCTATCTTCACAGGTATATCAGGCTTCTTATCAGAATCTTTCGGCTTATACCTAGCCTCTCCGCATGTTGGACACTCTTTCAAATCTGAATTCTCTTTCCGGTACAACACGCAATTTTTAGGACATACTTGAATCTTCTCGCACTTTAGACCCAAATCAGACATCATTTTTTGGGCTTCGTACCAGCTTTCGGGCACATTATTTCCCGGAGGCATAGGATCTTTCAAGAACGAAAGAAGTATTGTGAATGACTTGTTGCTCCATCCATTTAGGCACTTAATCTGGAAAAGTTGGACGAACCATGAGAGGGTGGAATACTTCGCATTCTCATAAATTGGTTTCCTAGCATTATTCATGAAATTTTCATATTTATCCGCACGCGGTCCTTGACCGGAAGGAATGTCATCTTCGGTATGAATAGATTCACCTAGGGCAGCCTCTACCATATCCTCCATTTCTTCTGATGGAAATAAATTTCCGTCTCCTGCCGTATTACCGAATTCTTCTTCTTCTCCTGCCGCATTATCGTGTCCTCCTTCTTCTTCTACCGCAGTACTGCATTCTTCTCCTTCCCCGTGATATTTCCAAGTTGAATAAAGTCTAGTAAACCCATGTTTTACAATATGAAGCTCTGCCAATTCTACCTTCTGCCAGTACTTATTGCCACATCTATCGCACGGACAGAGAATCTTCTCTATTATTATCTTATTATGTGCTCGTGCAAATTCAAGGAAAGCAGCAACTCCTGCGACAAACTTAGGTTGCATACGTTGTTTCCAATCCACATACATCCAGTCCTTAACTCTGACGTACTCATGGACCATGTTAGACTGAATAACATATAAATTATAGGTTATGCTGACTATATTGAGAAATATAAGAACGGGATAGTTACTGACAAAGGAGAAAATCCGTGTATATGCTTTGTGTGTGCGTTTGTCGTTGAAAAGAATAAATCATCGCATGTTATGTTAACCGATAGACGGGGACTAAGTGGCGCTTTTAGTTTCATATATGAGTATCGATGGGAATATGAAGGTTTCATATTATCATATATTGGTTTTAACCCAAACATCTCGAATCGCTCTCTAATTATGCGTTTGTATGTATGTGTTCCGGCTGTCGGGGGTAGGCTTCTATCCCATTAAGAATGTATAGAGCGAACGCCCATCACTTGTGCTTTCAACCGTTTCGAGTAAATTTCGGCAGCACCTCCCCGCTGTTCTCCGAGTACACTGTAATAGAATAGATAATCATTTCAAAGCTGTGAAACAACGTTGAAATGAACATCTAATCTATCTTTGTACACGGAGAACCAGCGGAAAGGTACCGACGAAATATCTCGAAACGGATGAAAACACAAGTGAATGAAGGAGTTTTCTTTATACATTCTTAACTTGTCCACACGGGACAAATCTATGGGTTACCATACGATTGAATTTTCTCGTCGCGTAGACTATACGACGGTTGTTAGTATCGAGCTATACTGTCCGATATTTAACAACCTTCGTATAGTTCTAGGTCACAACGAGCATCGCACGTATGTTAACCGATAGACGGGGACTAAGTGGCGCTTTTAGTTTCATATATGAGTATCGATGGGAATATAAGGTTTCATATTATCATCGAGTATCATATATTGGTTTTAACCCGAACATCTCGAATCGCTCTCTAATTATGCGTTTGTATGTATGTGTTCCGGCTGTCGGGGGTAGGCTTCTATCCCATTAAGAATGTATAGAGCGAACGCCCATCACTTGTGCTTTCAACCGTTTCGAGTAAATTTCGGCAGCACCTCCCCGCTGTTCTCCGAGTACACTGTAATAGAATAGATAATCATTTCAAAGCTGTGAAACAACGTTGAAATGAACATCTAATCTATCTTTGTACACGGAGAACCAGCGGAAAGGTACCGACGAAATATCTCGAAACGGATGAAAACACAAGTGAATGAAGGCGTTTGCTTTATACATTCTTAACTTGTCCACACGGGACAAATCTATGGGTTACCATACGATTGAATTTTCTCGTCGCGTAGACTATACGACGGTTGTTAGTATCAAGCTATACTGTCCGATATTTAACAACCTTCGTATAGTTCTAGGTCACGACGAGTATCGCACGTATGTTAACCGATAGACGGGGACTAAGTGGCGCTTTTAGTTTCATATATGAGTTTCGATGGGAATATGAAGGTTTCATATTATCATCGAGTATCATATATTGGTTTTAACCCGAACATCTCGAATCGCTCTCTAATTATGCGTTTGTTGTGTATTCTTGTTGTATGTGTGTTCCGGCTGTCGGGGATAGGCTTCTATCCCATTAAGAATGTATAGAGCGAACGCCCATGCCCCTTTTACCAATCAAGAGAATACTACTAATAACTTATTGATAACATAAACAATATAATAATATTTTAGTATGTCAGGTTAAAATAATTGTATTAGCAATTACATTTTAGATAGTTATATAGACTACAAATTTCCAGAGAGAAAAAGTGGATGGGCAAGGAGAACAGAAGTTCCACTTTATTCACTTTTTGGATGGAACGATTTTGGTAGGCGGAAATCTATCATATACCAAAAAACTTCTAACTGAAACCATCAACTTCCAATATTAGATTCATTCATAACTAACAATAAAAGGTTCTACTACTCATTTTATTTGACTGACACCAAATAAACCTATCCCATTAAAGATATACTTCAAAGTTCCAAACACCAATTCCAATTGACTAACCCCCTTACTTAATTTGGGTCAACAACATAAGCTTATTGAATATTATCAATCACTAAAGTAATATTAAGGAGTATGATAAAGTTCAATGTCAAGACCATGCATAAATTCTCGGAAGAAATATTCAAAAAAAATGATATCATGATCACTCAAGTAATATCTAATTTTCCCACAATAATTGAAAGGCATAGAGTTGAAGGGGATTATGAAGAAAGAATGGACCCAGTCACCACCCATCAAGTAGCTTTCTCCCTACACCAATTTACTTTCTGTTTTATGAAAGACATCCTAGTGTTGTCAAATATCTTACGACATGCAAATCAATCTTACGATTCAATACAAGATACAGGAAAATTAATAAGTATCTTATGAATGTATTTGTTGGATGATTGGATCAAGTAGTTTTAGGATACAATTTCTGCATCTTACAATATAATATAATGGAATCACAAATATTCAACCCAACTAATAAATGTGTTTCAAATATATTTAGAAAGATTTTTTAGTCACATTTTGGTTGCTAGTTTTAAGATGAGAAAACGGAGTATACGTTTGAATTTCCTATGTTGGCGGGACACATAACATCACTAAATTCATCGATCCATCCATGTATTTTGTTGTCATCAATCCACCTAACCCTAACCCCAACCTAACCCTAGCCCCAGCCCCAGCCCCAGCCCCCAGCCCCAGCCCAGCCCAGCCCCAGCCCCAGCCCCCAGCCCCCAGCCCCAGCCCAGCCCAGCCCTAACCTAACCCTAACCCTAACCCCAGCGCGGCCAGCTAAACCCCAACACCAACCCTAAAGCAAACCCTAACCCCAGCCCCAGCCCCAGCAGCAGCGAACCCCAACCCTAACCCTAACCCCAACCCCGACCCCGACCCCGACCCCGACCCCTGCCGAACCTCAACTCGCGCGCACGCAACCCCCCGACCCCAGACCCAGCACGTATGTTAATCAAAAAATTCTTTAATTTACCTCAAGATTTACTCACCTGACCGGCGGTGGCGACGACCCGAACGGCGGTGGCGACGACCTGAACGGCGGTGGCGACGAGAACGGCAGTGGCGACGAGAACGCCGGTGGCGACGAGGAGGACGACGGTGGCGATGAGGAGGACGACGGTGGCGACGAGGAGTTGTTTTCGCGCGCGATCGAGATCGAGAGAGAAAGAAATTGTGAGCGTAGGCGATCGATCTGTGCTTTAGTAATTCGATATTTAGTTGCCCCTACGGATATACCCGTAGGTCCTTTGTTTGCGGCTCCGTAGGGACAAACACCAAATTAAGAATTAATATTTTTATTCTTGGACGTCTGGGCCCGTAGGGGCAACCTTTTAGCCCTACGGATTAATCCGTAGGGCCAAGTTAAATCTGCCCCTACGGATTCCAATATCCGTAGGGGCAACCCCCTATTTTACTAGTGTTAAGGACCTTACAGTCCAATGTTAGTTTTAAAACATTACGGTCGAGATTAAGGACATCATAGTCCGTGAGTTTAAGGACCTCACAGTCCAATTTTTGCTCTGGATGCTTCCCACGGGTTCACTGCCGTGTTCGGCGAGGACCACGCTCCGCTCTGGATGCTTCACACGGGGTCACTGCCGTGCTCTGCGAGGACCAGGATTCGCTTTGGATGTTTTCTACGGGGTCAGGAGTGACATAATCCGCGTTCCACGTAGCCAGGAATTTTGCTCTAGATACTTCCCACGGGGTCATTGCCGTGTTCGGCGAGGACTAGGCTCCGCTGTGGATGCTTCACACGGGGTCATTGCCATGCTCTGCGAGGACCAGGATCCGCTCTGGACGTTTCCCATGGGGTCAGGATTGACATAAGCCGCGTTCCACGTAACCAGGAATTTTGCTCTAGATGCTTTCCATGGGGTCATTGCCGTGTTCGGCGAGGACTAGGCTCCGCTCTGGATGCTTCACACGGGGTCATTACCGTGCTTTGCGAGGACCAGGATCCGCTCTGGACGTTTTCCACGGGGTCAGGAGTGACATAATCCGCGTTCCACGTAGCCAGGAATTTTGCTCTAGATGCTTCCCACGGGGTCATTGCCGTGTTCGGTGAGGACTAGGCTCCGTTCTGGATACTTCACATGGGGTCATTGCCGTGCTCTACGAGGACCAGGATCCGCTCTGGACGTTTCCCATGGGGTCAGGATTGACATAAGCCGCGTTCCACATAACCAAGAATTTTGCTCTAGATGCTTCCCACGGGGTCATTGCCGTGTTTGGCGAGGACTAGGCTCCGCTCTGGATGCTTCACACGGGGTCATTGCCGTGCTCTGCGAGGACCAGGATCCGCTCTGGACGTTTCCCATGAGGTCATTGCCGCGTTCCACGTAACCAGGAATTTTGCTCTAGATGCTTCCCACGGGGTCATTACCGTGTTCGGCGAGGACTAGGCTCCGCTCTGGATGCTTCACACGGGGTCATTGCCGTGCTCTGTGAGGACCAGGATCCGCTCTGGATGTTTCCTACGGGGTCATTGCCGTGTTCCACATAACCAGGAATTTTGCTCTAGATGCTTCCCACGGGGTCATTGCCGTGTTCGGCGAGGACTAGGCTCTGCTCTGGATGCTTCACAAAGGGTCATTGTCGTGCTCTGCGAGGACCAGGATTTGCTCTGTACGTTCCCCACGGGGTCAGGATTGACATAAGTCGCGTTCCACGTAACCAAGAATTTTTCTCTAGATGCTTCCCACGGGGTCATTGCCATGTTCGGCGAGGACTAGGCTCCGCTCTAGATGCTTCACACAGGGTCATTGCCGTGCTCTGCGAGGACCGGGATCCGCTCTGGACGTTTCCCATGGGGTCATTGCCGCGTTCCACGTAACCAGGAATTTTGCTCTAGATGCTTCCCACGGGGTCATTGCCGTGTTCGGCGATGACTAGGCTCCGCTCTGGATGCTTCACACGGGGTCATTGCCGTGCTCTGCGAGGACCAGGATCCGCTCTGGACGTTTCCCATGGGGTCATTTCCGCGTTCCACGTAACCAGGAATTTTGCTCTAGATGCTTCCCACGGGGTCATTGCCGTGTTCGGTGAGGACTAGGCTCCGCTCTGGATGCTTCAAACGGGGTCATTGCCGTGCTATGCGAGGACCAGGATCCGCTCTGGACGTTTCCCACGTGGTCATTGCCGCGTTCCACGTAACCAGGAATTTTGCTCTGTATCCGCATTTCACGGGGTCGGGGTTTGACTCTCGGTAAGCTGTATACCGCTGAGTCATGGAACTGGGGGTTGCCGCTGTTCCGCTTTGCTTGATGTTGTGTCTGTTGTAATGAGACGAATGTTGAGATGATCTCCAGGCTATCTGTGAACCGTCGAGATTTGGCTTCTTCTTCTGATGAAACCTGGGGAAGAGGAGGGTGATTCCTTCTTTGTTTGCGCCCCTGGATTGTATACAGGGATTGATGTGATATCACCTGTAGGGCATAAATTTCATCATTTTTTATTTCTTTCCGCGATGCTCTATCATTTTAGCTTTTATATCGCGAAGGTCACGATTGCCCAATCATTTCGGCTATTTTTCGCGGTGCCCAATCATTTTGGTTATTTGTTTTATTTTTACTCGCTGCTTTTTATTGCGAGTTGCTCAATCATTTCGGCTATTTTGCATGCATACATTTTTACCTGCTGATTTTGTTGCAAGTTGCCCCATCATTTCGGCTATTTCATATGCATGTGTGGCTCGCTAGCTTTTTGCCGCAAGCTTGGGATTAGACACCGATTTCGGCATCAGCACCGCTACAACTGAAATATTGCCAGGAGCGAATCATCATTTGCCTTTGTCGATATCGAACAAAGGTGGCTTAGCGAACAGGGTTAGGATACTGTCGACTAAGGCTTTTGACTTCATGAGCCGTAAGGGTCTCACAAAGGTATTTCTCCCTGCGAGTCATGAGGATCTCGTAGGTGTGTTTTCTCCTTAGGAATCGTGAGGACTTCTAAGTGTATGGCTTCTCGTAAGTCGTAAGGGTCTTACAAGAGAGTTTTCTCCTTATAAGTTGAGAGGACTCACAAGGGTTGTTCACCGTGCGAACATATCGCTAGTCACGGATGAGACTTTGTTAGGGAAATGTTTATTCGCGCCCGTGGATTGTATACAAGGGTCAAGATTGAGCCGCTTGTAGGGCAGTATCGGAGGTTGTGGTGGCTGCTTAAGAACAGGTTCAGATCCCTGTAGCTTAAGAATTTTGAATCTTATGAGCCGTGAGGGTCTCATAAGAGGGTTCTCCTTACGAGTCGTGAGGATCTCGCAAGTGTAATTTCTCCTTAGGAATCGTGGGGATCCCCAAGTGTGTTTCTCCCTTGTGAGTCGTAAGGATCTCACGCAGGTGGTTTCTCCTTACAAAGTCGAGAGGACCTTGCAAGTGTCTCTTAATGAGGTTGCGCCCTTTCGGGTTTTCACAAGACTCGCCGGTAGCCCTGCTGTTTTTACTCATGGAGCCCTTTTGGGTTTTCATCCGTGCCCATTTTGCTTATGGACATACCGTTTTCTTTTTCTTTTCTCTTTTTTTTTATTCTAACGAGGTTGCGCCCTTTCGGGTTTTCACAAGACTCGCCGGTAGCCCTGCTGTTTTTACTCACGGAGCCCTTTCGGGTTTTCATCCGTGTCCATTTTGCTTATGGACATATCGTTTTCTCTTTTTTTTATTCTTTTTCTTTTTTTTTGTATCAGCTTTGGGATGCTGCAATCCACCGTAGTTTATCGACATCTCGGTCAATAGCTAGTTTTAGGACATAGTGGTCTTTTGTTAGTTTTAAGGACGTTTCGGTCCGTCGTTAGTTTAAGGACGTTTCGGTCCGTTGTTATTTTAAGGACGTTTCGGTCCATAGCGCCGGCTAATACTTATAGAGTTTGGGCTTAGGAAGATAGTGAGCGGACATAGTTGTCGTCATCTATCATTGACCTAGGCCGTGACTCGTTAAGCGTAGTATTTCTTCAGGAAGCGACCATTTATTGGCCTGAAGGGCCTTTCTCCATGCATGTCCATGAGTAGATAGGCTCCACCCTGGTAGACTTTATCTATGATGTACGGGCCTTCATAGTTTGGCTCGAAATTCCCCCGTTTAGCACGATTGGGGATCATAGGTCTTTTGACCACTAGCATGAGTTCGCCTTGGCGGAATGTCCTTGGCCTAGTCAATCTTTCGTATGAGCGCGTCATCTTTTTCTTTATAAGCTTCCAGATTTTGCTGCGCCAGGAGCCGGGTTTCATCAATGGCGTCGAGCTCCTCAAGCCAAAAGTGAGCGTTCTCTTCGTCCGTCAGCTCGTAATGAACTGCCACTCGTAGAAAGGGTAACTCTATCTTGAGGGGGAGTACCGCTTCTGTACCGAATACCAACGCGTACGGCGTTGTGTTCGTGGCCGTCTTGAACATAGTTCGATACACCCAGAGAGCTTCTTGCAGTCTCTCGTGCCAGTCTTTCTTATTTCGAGACACCGTCTTTTTGACGATCTTCGTCAAGGTCTTGTTGAAAGCCTCAGCTAGACCGTTAGCTCGGGGATTATAGACTGAGGAGTATCTCCAGTCTATGTTGTGCTGTTATGCAAAGCGGCTGATCTTGTGGCTTCTGTAGGCTGGCCCGTTATCGGAGATGATCCGTCACGGAGTACCGAACCGATAAATGACGTGCGTCTTGAAGAAATGGAGTATATTCTCCGTCTTCACTTCCCTCAGCGGTACTGCTTCTGCCCATTTGGAGAAGTAATCAGTCGTCGCCAAAATGAATCGATGTCCTCTGAACGATGCCGGTTCGATGGGGCCAATTATGTCAGTTCCCCACATTTCGAACGGCCAGCTAGCCACTGTCGGATGTAATGGATTTGGATGTTGATGGATAAAGTCCCCATGGATCTGGCATGAGTGGCATTGCTTCACATACTCAAGGCAGTCCTGAATCATCGTGGGCCAATAATAACCCATCCGTTTGATCTTCAGCTTCAGCTTCGGTCTGGCTTGGTGAGAACCGCAGAGTCCGTCGTGAACTTCTTGGACGACTCTTTTTGCCTCTTCAGGTCCCAGGCATCTTAGCCATAAAGAATCAAATGACCTCTTGTACAGAGTATCATTGACGAAAGCGAAAGACAGAGCTCGTTTCATAAGCTGATGTCTTGAGGACGCATCTTCAGGTGTTCGACGGGATTTGAAGTAGTCTATAAAGACTTCTCTCCGATCTTCAACCTTTTCTTGGTCTTTCACTTGTAGAGCCATTTGCTCGGTTGCTCCCTTTTTCCTCGAATGACTCCGGACATATTTCTGCCGGTGCAAGAACCCGACGGCTTTGTACCACGATTCTTACATCATCAAGGTTCTCGTCAGCCAGTTCCTTAGCGAGCTTGGCTAATGCATCTGCCCTGCTATTTTCCGCACGCGGTATGCTTTCCAAGGTATAGGAAGGAATTTGAGTCAGCAGCTGCTGCACTCTCTCGCCGTACTTTACCAACTCTGGCTTGCATGTTTGATAGTCACCGTTTACCTGACTAACGACCAGTTGGGAGTCTCCATATATAAGGAGGTTTTCAATTCCCATGTCGATGACGATCTTGAGACCTTCTATCAAAGCTTCGTACTCAGCTTCATTGTTTTTCTTCGACTCTGTTAAGGAGAAGGCAAAGCGCATTATCCCTCCTTGTGGAGTTACGAAGATGATGCCTACCCCTGATTTGATTATGGGGGTGCTTTGTTTGCGCTTCTTCATGGAGGATGCTCCATCGAAGTAAAGTTCCCACCGGGTATCACCTCCGTCGATCGTGTCAAACGCATGTTCGTCTGGCAGTTCGCAATTCAAAGGAGAATCGGCAGGTATCGGATGCTCAGCAAGAAAGTCGGCGATGGCCTGGCCTTTCACTGCCTTAAGAGGCTGATAGGTTATTGAGAACTCCATCAAGAGCAGGACCCATTTAGCGAGTCGCCCTGTCAGTATGGCCTTTAACATCAAATATTTGAGGGGATCCACCTTCGATATGAGACGGACTTCATGCGCCAACGCATAATGCCTGAGTTTTGTTATCACGAAGATTAATGCCAGGCAGTGTTTTTCGATGGGAGAATAATTTCTTTCTGCTCCCAGGAGAACTCGACTCAAGTAGTAGAGAGCTCTTTCTTTCCCTTGGTCATTCTCTTGTGCCCATAATGCTCCTAAGGAACCTTCAAGGGCAGTTGTATATAGAATGAGAGGCTTTCCCTTGACCGGAGCAGCCAGCACTGGTGGGTTCTGCAGATACTGCTTGATTTCGTCAAGTGCGCCTTGGCATTTGTGATCCCAGACGAACGGTGTCCCTTTCTTCATCAAGTGACTATACGGACGGCACTTGCCAGAGAGATTGGCTATAAATCGTCGGATATACGCGAGCTTCCCTTGGAGAGACCGCAATTGCTTGAGAGTCCTTGGCGGGGGCATCTCTATAATTGATTTAATCTTTGACGGATCTATCTCGATGCCTCGGTGTCGGACAATGAATCCTAGGAATTTGCCCAAGGAAACTCCGAATGCGCATTTGAGAGGGTTCATCTTCAAGTTGTATTGCCGAAGGCGTTGAAATACGATCTTCAGATGCTCAAGATGTTCCTCGTATGATTTGCTTTTCACCACGAGGTCGTCGATATAACATTCGACAATTTCATGTATGAGGTCATCAAAGATCTTCGTCATGGCCCTCTGATAGGTGGCACCGGCGTTCTTTAGACCGAAGGGCACACTTTGTAGCAGAATATACCTAAAGGGGTCCGGAAAGCGGTATGTTTCTGGTCCTCGGGATGCATCTTTATCTGATTGTATCCTGAGGATCCGTCCATGAAGCAGAAGACTTCATGAGTGGACGTATTGTCTATCATCAGCTCGGTAACTGGCACTGGGAAGTCATCTTTTGGGTAGGCTTTGTTGAGATCCCGAAAGTCTATGCAGATGCGCACCGTCCCATTCTTCTTCATCACTGGGACGATGTTAGCGATCCAATCAGGATACTGAACTTCTTGGATGAAGCCGGAGTCGATTAGCTTCTTGACCTCGACATTGATACTCATCTCAAGCTCAAGCCGCATTCTCCTTGGCGCTTGTTTGATTGGCTTGACGTCCGGGGATATTGCCAATTTATGGACAGCAATCTCTGGATCTAGTCCTGGCATTTCGTAATAGTTCCACGCGAAGCAATCCTTATGCCGTATAAGCACGTCTTTTAGTGTAGCTACCCTTTCTTCAGACAGCAACTCACTGACGAATGTCAGTCGCGGGTCACTTGCTGTCCCCAAATTAACTTTCTTGAGGTTATCTGCAGTGGTGTGTATTCCATCTTCCAGCTCTTTTGGCGCCGGTGGAAACTCTGAGATCACCTCGTCATCATTGTTTTCGAAGCACCAGGGGAGATCATCCTTATCCTCAAGCTCTTCTTTTGATAGTGTTATCATATGACAAGTACGGGCTCGCTTCCAAGACCGATGTTGATCTGGTTCTACTCTCGCTGTATGCTCGGCTTTTGGTTCGTGCTTCTGCGGTGGAGTTATCCTCCAACTGTTGGATAGAGCGAACTTTCCGAGCTGATATTGGTCTTCGACCCAGTTCTTGAAGGTGAAGCAGTCTTCGAGAGGATGTCCTATCGCTCGGTGATAAGAGCAATAGTCTGGGTGAGAGACTTCGTTAGCTTGATCAGGGTGTTTAGACTCTGGAAGTGTAATCATTTGATATTTTATGGCAATATTAAGTATCTTCCGTGTTTTTTTCTAAGGAAAGGAGTATGCTCGACCTATCTTCTTCATAAGAGATGAATCCGGGTCGCTCGGTTCTCGATCGCGTGGCTGCTTGATCCCACTTTGTCGCTGTCGAACGCCTTTCCCGTTCTTTGGTTTGTTTCTGCCTCTGCGTCGGGCCTTTTGCACAACGGATTGACAGGGAGGAACATTTTCATCTTTCGCAGCCTGTTGAAGAAGGCGTTGCGTCCTGGCTTTCTCGTTGATGGTCATTTCGTGATTATGGTCGTCTCGAACCTTTTAACCTGCTTCCCTTATAAGCTTGTCCATTTGTTCTTCGAACGACGGACTGGGCATTTTCACGACGGGAGTTCTTTCTGGTTCAGGGTTAGCATCTTCCTACAGAGTATCTCCTTCTTCATCAAAGTCATGTATGACGTAGCAGCCGTGGGATTGCTCCCGTTTCTTGGACCGAACATATCCAAGCCCGATCATTTCCATTCTCCCATTGGGCAACTTGCGCTGAGTTCCGGGAACGTTCCAGATCCTGTTACAGAATCGTGCTTGTCGCGCAGTTTGCTTAAGAGGCATGCCTTGGCGCCTTAACAGCCTTTTTAGTCCGTTCGTGTAATATCTGGGCAAACGGATGGGCTGGAGCCTATCAAGTGTAGAATCCGGGCCGTGCCATATTTCTTTCTCCACTTTGGTTTCCCCCGATCGATAGAATAGGATCGCCTTTTCACCTTCTCGCCTGGGAGGGACATAGAACGTCTACAGCTCTTCCACACTGTAGGTATCAAGCGCGTCTAGTTCTTTATGATGCTTGGGTGGAACCATGGCAACTTGCAGACTTTGCTCTTCATCAGCGAATGTTTGTATTGAAGGCCGAGCAGAGAATATAGCATGGACCTCATCTTCCGAATTGTTGCCAAAGATCAACATAGGAGCAGACAGTCCCAACTTGTTGTACTGGGGTGGACCTGAATAAACTATCTCTTCCTCTTCCTTAGTATACCGGAATGGTGGTGATAGCTTTATTCTCTGGTTTGTGACATCTTTCTGTGTCCTCAAAATCTGGTAAGAAGTATTTTGCATCTTCTTACTTGCGGACTTCGTTTACGGAGAATGGGTTCAGCTCTCTTGTTACTGTATACTCGAGACCATCCTTAAAGTATTTCATACACTGATGTTGTGTAGAAGGGATGATATTGTACTCGTGTAACCAAGGCCGGCCGAGCAAAGCGTTATAGCATGTCTTGGCGTCAATGACGTGAAATTTAATATCCGTGACAAGTAGCCCGAATCGTAACGTCAGTATCACAGACCCGAGAGTCCGTGATGACTGGGAGTCAAAACCGGAGATGGTGATTTTATCACGAGCTAGGTGCAAGAAGCTCATGCAGATTTCCTTCAACACTCACACGTTGAGGAGATTGACGGAAGACCCATTGTCGATCAGGATTTTGCCTATCTTTATATCCTGACAGTATCCGGAGACATAAAAGGGACGATTGTGCTCGCACGTCCCAAGGAGGAGATATTCATCGCCGAAGGTGATATCGGCTGTGTGTACTTCTTCCAACTCGTCTTTCATCTTCTCTTCGGCGAGAAAATCTTGGAATTGTCCTGGCTCTTGTAGTGCCTTGATCAATGAATCCCTCGCCTCTTTGGATAGAAAAAAGGCGTCGAGAATGCTGAGCTGCGAAGGCAACTTCCTCAAGTGTGCCAGAACGTTGTAGTCCACCTTGTTCTTCTTTGGCGGGTCCTTGGCAGTCAGCTCTTTGATGACTTGGTCATCTAGGGCGATATCCTTAAAGATCTTTTCTTTTCCCTTATCTTTTCTATTTGACCCACAGTTCGAGGGCCCAAGATTCTTTTCGGGCAGCGTACGATTGCGTAGCTGAATGTTTTCATAGGTCTTTGGTTCCTCCACTTTTCCCAAGCTGGACTCTTTGAAGAGAGGACGAAGAGCCATTTCCTCGTCAGAGTCGCTCCCGAAGGTGAGAACTTGCGATCCCCAGGCGTTGACTGTGCGATAGTTGCCGGTAGTTCTTTTATATTCCTCGGTCGTACTTCTCTGCTCCCGACAAGTTTTGCGTTTCATCCGCTTAAAATGTTGTCGGTGAGCAACATATCCCTGCCACCATCTTTTAAAAGCATTGCATTCCTCGGTGGGGTGCGAAATCTTTCGACGATATAAGCAGTAGGTAGGATGTATCTCTACTTCACCGACAGTGTTTCCTTCGGAGGGTGGTAGCTTCATTCCCATTAATATGGCTTTAGCAAACCTTTTCCTCGTTTTGAACTTGTTTTTATCCGCGACGGATGTCCCTTGATTCGGCGGGAGTGTCTCGACTCTTTCGTCCAGTCGCCGGCGTTTGGCCTTTTCAAATATGGCCATCTCGCGCTCCCGATCAGCTTTACTTTTCAGGAGAGCTTCGTTTAGGAATGCATCAATCGTTTCATCTAACGGCCCCCGAAGTTCCGGTTCAGGATCTGCCCCCAGTTTCTCGGTGCAAGGAGCTTCTTCATCGTTTGTCGATAAGTGAGAGATCATATGGAAACTTGCTACGTAGTTTTTAGATCCATCCGACGAGTCTTCTCCATCATCTTCGTCCTCAAGGACATGGTCGAGGAATTCTTGCAGCGTGATCGGAGTCTGCACCTTCTGGTTATACTCTTCCAGCGCGTCGATCTGTTTTTGTAGGTCCGTGCGCTTGTCACCAGGCTTCACGGGCTTCTTGGATTTCTTCTTCTTTTTCGAAGATTTCGACGGCTGGGTGTGAGCACTTTGGCTATCACCACCAATCTTTGGAGTTGGGCGCGGCTTCAGCATCCTTTCGATGATCTGGGGTTCCAGCGAATTCTTCCACCTGATTGCCGGGCATGTCTGGAGATCATTCAGCATCCTTTTGGTTTTGGCCAAAAGAGCCACCTCCCATGGAGCTTCCTCAACAAAAGAGCACGTTGTCCCCGGTGTGTCCATCTTCTTAGGAGTGTGCGATTATGGTGGGTTTACTTTCCACTTCTCAGACAGTGCAAACTTGCCTTGTAGGTACTGATCCTCGATCCATCCCTTAAAGACGAAGCAATTTTCGATTGGATGGCTTACCGTTTGGTGGTAAGGGTAATAATTGGGATTATTCACTTCGCCGGGTTGCGATGGTCGCCTTGGATTCGGCAAATTGATAAGCCTGTTGCGCATCGCTAGTTCGAACAACCTCTTCATTTTATCCCACAGGAATGAGTAAGGGCGCTTCATTTTCTCATTATAATAGCGCCGTCTCTCCTCCAATTGATCCATTAGTCTTGGAGCACTGGGCTATTGTTGGGTATTCGCAACGATGGTCGCCTTCCCTTTACCTTTTTCGTTTAACGGCTTCGGCTTCGGAGGAGACGGTCTGTGACCCATCTGATCCATCTGGGCTAACTTGTCGATTAAAGCCTGAAACGTGGTCGGTTTGAAGAACATCATGAACTGTGAAATAGTTGCATCAGGTTCTAGAGTGCCCACAAACATGCCACCGCTGGTGCTTCTTCGATGCGCTGTTCGCATTTCGACCACAGATTCCGCCATCGGATTGCGTACTGAACCCATGTCTCGCCCGACTTCACCCTGGCATTGATCAATGCCGTTATTGGGGTGTGTTCACTGGCACTGGCGAATCGCTGGGTGAACAACAACTCCATTTCTGCGAAAGTTTTGATGGAGTCGTTTGGAAGTTCGGAGTACCAATCAAATGCCGTCTCCGATAAACTGCCGATGAATTGGCGGAGCAAGAGCTTATCATCGCCCTCGGTGTTGCCGCACAGAGCTCTGAACTGGGCGACGTGCTGGTGGGGATTGCCTGTCCCCTTGTAAACGTGGAATTTGGGGATCGTGTATCCCAGCGGGTACTTTATCTGATCATACCAGTCTGGATACAGTCACCCAGTTTTGACAACTTAGCCGGCTACTTCATTTGCCTGGTAAACTCTTATTTGCTGAGCAATATAGTCTTCCACGGAAGTTTTAGAGATTGTCTCCTCCTTGGCTATTGACAGAGCCGGCAGAGGATTCGATGGTTCTCCTCTGTCATCTTCAATTATTACTGGAGGATCTTCGGCTGGGGGATCTGGCTGGATCATCTTGCCCACCATATCTTGGAATAGAAGTGTCATTCGCTTTATGTTAGCCGCTTTCTCTGTGGCTTCTTTGTCTTTCTTTTCGAGGACTCTGCGAAGGAAGTCAGCATCAGTTTCTTGTTCATGACGCTGTTCTGATGATGCCTCCGGGCTTTCTTTTGGCCCGGTGAGTGTGGCCATCGCAGTCAGCATCTCCTGAAGCTTCTGCTGCTGTTGTTCCAGAGCTCTTGTGATGGATCGGGTGAGTGGTCAGTGGCCCGTAGAAGCGCGGTTATCCTCTTTCCCGGATGCCATGTAAACAGTGTGTACCACCATGCCCCCAGACTTGGGGCATTTAGGCTTAGTGCCCTTAACATTTGTCGCAAACATGGGGATCTTCTCCGGCCTTCTCCTCTTGTGGGCGGTCGAAGTTGAGGGGGCCATTGCAGTGGGCACCCAAGTAGCCGTCGCCTTTTGTGGCTTAACAGGACGGTTTTCTTCCTGTCGGACCTTCAGCTTCTTCTGCCAGCAGGGATAGTCTTGATCCACTACCGACTCTCGGACTTGTTGCCAGATTTTGTAAACTTTGGAAGACAGCCGTTGAGGGGACTGCTTCAGCTTTATTTTTGTAACAGTCTCCACCGGTGGCAGAGATCTTTTCAGTATGGCAGTAGGCGAATTCCTGCGTACTTTGTTCAGCAGCTCAAAACTGTTTCCAGTTGGGACAACATCATTAACTTCCACCGTTGGAGTTGGTGGAGTTAGCCTAGAGGGGGAGTTGCCCCCGGCCTTCCTTACTCAGCGCCAGTGGCGACGTCGAGCGTGTCAAGACATTGGCGTTGGTTCAGCGATGGAAATGGCTTTGTCTTGCCTCCTTTCCAGGTGAAGGGTTGCTGCTAGCGTCAGCCTGTTGAAAACCGATGTCCGTTGAGAAGCAGTATCCAATCGGTCGAAAATAGACTTCTGAGAAGGGACAGGAGCCAGTCTTGTAAAAACTGACCCTTTGGTAGAGGAAACCGTCTCGACGACTTCAGGGGTAGGGATGGCTACCTTCTTCGGAACAACCATCTCCGGGATTGCAGGCTTCATCACGGGCCCACATGGACTTTGGCTCAATTTGGCGAAGACTGAGGCACTGGAGCTGGATGACCCGTTGAGAGGGGCCGCAGTAGCTATAAGCCGGTCAAAGACCGACTTCTTGGGAGCTTCCGGTGTTGGCACAGGAACGGTGAAGCTTGTTGGCGGAAGCATGGTCCCTAAAAACAATCCCGTGGTGGCTTGAGTGACCTGTTCCACCGGCATTGTGAACAGGGAGGATGCTTGAGGCACGTAAGATATGCCTCCAGATGAGGCGGAGCGTGGGTTGCAATTGCAGTTGGAACACTTTGCACAAGTGAACGCCATTGAACCTTCGTTTTCTGCACCAAGCAAAACACCAAATCTTAGTACTTCGAAACCCAAGGGCAACCATTAGCAAACCGCGATTGTTTCGCGAACACGACACACGAAGTGTGGAGTGGAAAGAGGAAAAGGTCCCACCGGGCGTGCCAGAATCTGTTCCCCGCTGAATACAGAGACGCGACCGCGTAGGTCCGTCTTGCCTGAAATTCGTGGCAGATGCTAATTGGTGCTATCCGTCCACCTCTCCGAAGATACCAAGTTGATTTATGGCACCATGTATCGATGGTTTATACGGATGCGGACGATGTAGCAGACTTCGCCAGATTCCCCCTCGTTTGAGGGGTTTTTGATTGTGGGGACGCTCTTCCCTGCAGGCGTAAGCCCCTGTAGTTAATTACGCTACCGCATCGCGGTAACCACTTTCTCCTTCTCCAGATGGTCACTTCATGTCGTGGGTGTTTGTTTTGTGTTTGGTTGCCCGTGGATTGTATACGGAGACTAATTTATGTTGTCTCCCGTAGGGCGCGAACTAGTCTAAATCCGTATCTTTCTTAAATTTGGGTTTGGGGGTTGGGTTTAAGGATACGTTAGCCTTATTTGAGACTAGGATCAACTTAAACGTTTGTTAAGGATACGTTAGTCTAATTTTAGACTAAGATCAACTTAACGGGATCGTTTAGATCCAATAAGAGAGCAATTGGGCTCTGTTGTTTAGTTTAATGATATTGCGGTCGATAATTAGTTTAAGGACATTACGGTCCATTGGTAGTTTAAGGACATCTCGGTCCATTATTAGTTTAAAAACATCGCGGTCGAGGTTAAGGACATCATAGTCCATGGGTTTAAGGACCCCACAGTCCGATGTTAGTTTTAAGACATCACGGTCGAGGTTAAGGACATCATAGTCCATGAGTTTAAGGACCCCACAGTCCGTGAAATGTGTGGTTGTCGGGACCCGTCACCTCTTTGAAGACGTTGAGGAATTACAACGACAAATATCAAAGGATTGAAAAGATGTACCCTTGAACTAAGGTGAATTGGTTGAAAGAGCAGATGTGCTCAGTTCAAGATAAGTTGAGGACTTATGGCCAGAATTGGGCCAAGTCCAATTAAAAAAATGTTTTAACATTTTTTTTTTTGTTCTGACCATTAAGCCTTTATTTGGGCTCGGCCCTTTTAATAATGTTAAGCATTAGGCTCTGACATTTTTGTCTTTATCAGAACAGAACATGTTGATTGGTAAAGTTTTTGCGTGTTCAAGTTTAGTTAATTACCGCAATCAAAACGGTTTCGCTTGTAGCTAGCCGGTTGAGTACGGGTTGTCCGCAAGGAGATGAGAATCTTTTTCTATGTGCTTTAACGAGTTAAGTCCGAAAGTCCAGATTTGTTTGTGATTAACTAGGTGTTAAAATGATATGTAAAGAGAGCTTGTTAGGGTTAGGATTAGGTTAGTTTGAGTTAGGAGTCGCTCACTTCTTTCGTTACCACTCTTAATATCGGTGTTACGGTAATCGGCAACAACGGGGATTAGCACGACTAGGAAGGAACTTGCGAGTATAAGCTAGGCTTTCCAACGCTTAAGTTCTTCCTTTTGGTGCTTGTCCGTTCGTTCTTGGCTCTTAGCCTTAATCTCCGGTTAATTCAACCACAACCGGTCTCACTACGGAATCACCACTATCATGTAGGATAGGGTGCCGTAGGGAGCGGATTGTGGTTCAATTAACGGGAATCGATTTAAGATGTTGGGCAAGGAAAGAGTGAGAGAGATTTCCTTCTCTCAAACTTCCCTTATCCTACCCTAACAAGTATGAAAACTACTCACCCATTATACGGAAAAGAAAATAAAACAAACGAGGAAGGTAGAAAGAAAGAGGTTAGAAGATTACAACTAGCTATTTGTGACCTCACCTCGGCAAGGATCAAGCGTAAGCATCATGGTTGTTTAAGGATAAAGGAAAAAAGAACAAGAAAGAAACAAACACAAATAACAACAACTAAATTAGCAAATGAAAATTACAAGCAATAATAGTTAACAAAATAAAAAGACAAGACAAGCATGATAATAAAGAACTCCTTTATTCCATTCTTCACTCACAAAAGCTCACTTACAAGTTTTTAATGGAGAAGAGATGAGAGGAGGAAGAAGAACAACAACATATAACTTAAAATCTAAATACAAGATTAAGCACTCTTGGCTTCACAAGGTTCTGGGCTATTTATAGGCAGGGAAAAGAAAACTTAGGGCAAGAATCGGGGTCCACATAGAATGACCAAACTGACCCTAAAATATTTCACTCTGAAGAGACCGTACGGCCGCGGTTCCGCGGCCTAAGCCTGCTAATGCCACGGAACCGCGGCCGTTTAGAGGGATTGTGCCTTCATTTTTGGTGGTGCTCCCTGGTTTGCTGTGCCCTTTATTCTGGTACATGTTTTTTCTCAGATTTCTTCACGATATTTCCAGAATTTCTGTTGAGCAAAAGGTGATTTGATGTGGATCTTTTTGTCATGATTTCCTCGAGCTCCGCATAGATTTCTTGGACTTGGTGTTGCCATTGTGCTTTGTACATGAAGATGACAATCGATTTGCCATTTTGTCTCTCAAACTGGTGTGTGGCAACATACGGATAGAGAGCGGAGACCCGTGTTTCATCTGTAATTGGCAGTAATCCGGAATTGTCGTGCTTTTCCATGAATTTCACCTTTTAGAGCCGAGAACCTGTATTCTGCAATTGACTAGCAAACACGGCTCAAGAGTACCTACCGATAAGCAATATGATAAAAATTGGGCGGTACAAAAATGCAAAAATCTGATATGAATAAATACCCCCAAACTTATCATTTGCTCGTCCCGAGCAAAGCCAATTTATTCACAAAAATTCCTAACCTCACTTTCGCAGGGAACGCAATTGCACTGAGCATGTGCAACAAGCCGTTAAACCTCTAAGTGTCCCTAGTAGGAGGAGTGTTGTCTCCTGAGGGTTTTCAGCGGATACTACCCACAAAATCCGGTCAAGCTAGTTTTGCAAGATAATTATGATTCAAACCCTAAAGTTTTGTTTCAGAAAATAACAATTCTATTATCTTAAGTCTAGACTATCGAACCCTTATTTTTCACACCTCGCTTCTTATTTAACTACAGATTTTATATGTCTTTACATGCAGTGCAAATAGTGTCGTTAAGTTCCAGAAAGATCGATTAAAGTTATCATGTCACACAATAAAAGCCCAGATAAAAATTTTAAAAGGATCATATAAGTTTTATAAAGAGTTAAGCATTTTTCAAGTTTCGTTTTCCAGTAAAGTTTCAACTTCAGAATTTCTATCTTCCTTAACAGGAAACTAGATCTTATTTTTCACTCAATTTTTTTCTTGTTTTCATTTCATATACACCTCTGTGAACGTGCAATAGTCTTTATCATAGAATAAAACCTTCATATCTCCGCTAAATATTTTTTATAAAAGCATGTCTTTTATCAAGATTATTCTCACACAAAGAACCGTTATGAATTTTAACTCGGGGAGAACACTTGCTTGACTTTGTTTTAATCTGGACTTTCTAGGCTTCTTAGCGAGCTTTGGGCCAATGCACCCAAACCAGTTGGCTTTAAGGCATTAGGTGTAGAAACACCCCAGCGGACTTAATTACTCAAGTTACCTAGGTCCAAAAACAAAAGACAGTTTGGCGTGAAAATCATGATGATTTAATACGAACGGAGACATAACCGGCAGTTCAATTATTTTTTTTTTGGATAAAAGACGTGTTTAGTGGCTTTTGGTGTGTAATCATTCCAATCAAGTTTCAGATGGGTTATTTTTCGGACTTAGTTCCAATTAAGGCATCAATAACATTCCTTCATATTCACTTCACTTCACTTCATAAACTATTCTTGATATTACTTATTTCAGAACAAACCTATTTGATCCTCAGCAAATCATTTATCCATTTAAAAGTTTTTACACATAAAAGACTTGACATCTAATTTCCAAAAACTTACGACACGTGTAGTGTGATGTAAAGACGTATATCAGCTATAGTTAACTTCAAAGGAGAGTTATCTTTCAGGTTTTCAAAATCTAGAAATAAGATTTAGTTATTCTTATTTTAACAAACAAAACCGTCGAAATGTTGAATCAGAGTCCTCCCACTAGCTAACTTGACAAAAAGTTTTTATGTTTTTAGAAAATTTTCTGATTTTTATGGATTTTATGGATTTTAATATGCAGATGCAAAATATACATATGAATGTGAAGGTAAGAAATGCGTACCGAGCGTACCCCCAAACTTAAACTGGACAGTGTCCTCACTGTCATCGCATGAAGAGATCATTTGAAGGGTCAAAATTGTCGGTTAGATATACACAATTTTTTTTATTTTTATGTTTTTAAAGAGTAAAGAAAAAGGAAAAGAATATCCACAAATAAATACAAAAAGGTATATACATACCCCCATACTTATTTGGAACAGTGTCCACTGTTCTTGGCTGGATAACCGAAGTTTGGTGGTAGGCAGAGGAAGATTATGCAGGGTAAACCGGATCCCGTAAGAACGGGAGCTCCTCTGTTGGTTCAGCGCTAAGGTACGGTTTGAGTCGATGTCCATTTACTTTGAAAAATGAACCGTCCTTTGGATTCTCCAAATCCACAGCGCCATGCGGATATACATTCCGCACAAAATACGGCCCTTTCCAACGAGATCTGAGCTTTCCTGGATGGAAGTGTAGACGAGTGTCGTAAAGCAGTACCTGCTGACCAGGTACGAAGGTTTTGCGCAAAAGGTGTTTATCGTGAAACACCTTCGTTCTGTTCTTAACGACAACCGCGTTATCGTAAGCCTCGTCCCTTAGCTCGCTTAATTCGTTCAACTGCAGCTTCCGATGGCTGCCCACATCTTCGAGAGACAGATTCAACTCCTTTATCGCCCAAAATGCACGATGCTCTATTTCGACAGGTAGGTGGCAAGCATTTCCGTACACAAGCCGATAAGGAGACATGCCAAGATCGGTCTTATAAGCGGTTCGAAATGCCCAAAGGGCATCAGTGAGTTTCTGCGACCAATCCTTACGGTTCTTGGAAACCGTCTTCTCCAGTATCTGCTTGATTTGCCGATTTGAAACTTCGGCCTGCCCGCAGGTTTGGGGGTGGTAGGGCGTAGAGAGCTTATGATTAATGGAATATTTCCGCATCAAGGCCTCGAAAGTCTTATTGCAGAAATAAGTTCCATTGTCGCCAACGGCGCCATTTGATTGGTAAAGTATTTGCGTGTTCAAGTTTAGTTAATTACCGCAATCAAAACGGTTTCGCTTGTAGCTAGCCGGTTGAGTACGGGTCGTCCGCAGGGAGATGGGAATCTTTTTCTATGTGCTTTAACGAGTTAAGTCCGAAAGTCCAGATTTGTTTGTGATTAACTAAGTGTTAAAATGATATGTAAAGAGAGTTTGTTAGGGTTAGGATTAGGTTAGTTTGAGTTAGGAGTCGCTCACTTCTTTCGTTGCCACTCTTAATATCGGTGTTACGGTAATCGGCAACAACGGGGATTAGCACGACTAGGAAGGAACTTGCGAGTATAAGCTAGGCTTTCCAATGCTTAAGTTCTTCCTTTTGGTGCTTGTCCGTCCGTTCTTGGCTCTTAGCCTTAACCTCCGGTTAATTCAACCACAACCGGTCTCACTACGGAATCACCACTATCATGTAGGATAGGGTGCCGTAGGGAGCGGATTGTGGTTCAATTAACGGGAATCGATTTAAGATGTTGGGCAAGGAAAGAGTGAGAGAGATTTCCTTCTCTCAAACTTCCCTTATCCTACCCTAACAAGTATGAAAACTACTCACCCATTATACAGAAAAGAAAATAAAACAAACGAGGAAGGTAGAAAGAAAGAGGTTAGAAGATTACAACTAGCTATTTGCGACCTCACCTCGGCAAGGATCAAGCGTAAGCATCATGGTTGTTTAAGGATAAAGGAAAAAAGAACAAGAAAGAAACAAACACAAATAACAACAACTAAATTAGCAAATGAAAATTACAAGCAATAATAGTTAACAAAATAAAAAGACAAGACAAGCATGATAATAAAGAACTCCTTTATTCTATTCTTCACTCACAAAAGCTCACATACAAGTTTTTAATGGAGAAGAGATGAGAGGAGAAAGAAGAACAACAACATATAACCTAAAATCTAAATATAAGATTAAGCACCCTTGGCTTCACAAGATTCTGGGCTATTTATAGGTAGGGAAAAGGAAACCTAGGGCAAGAATCGGGGTCCACATAGAATGACCAAACTGCCCCTAAAATATTTCACTCTGAAGAGACCGTACGGCCGCGGTTCCGCGGCCTAAGCCTGCTAATGCCACGGAACCGCGGCCGTTTAGAGGGATTGTGCCTTCATTTTTGGTGGTGCTCCCTGGTTTGCTGTGCCCTTTATTCTGGTACATGTTTTTTCTCAGATTTTCTTCACGATATTTCCAGAATTTCTGTTGAGCAAAAGGTGATTTGATGTGGATCTTTTTTTCATGATTTCCTCGAGCTCCGCATAGATTTCTTGGACTTGGTGTTGCCATTGTGCTTTGTGCATGAAGATGACAATCGATTTGCCATTTTGTCTCTCAAACTGGTGTGTGGCAACATACGGATAGAGAGCGGAGACCCGTGTTTCATCTGTAGTTGGCAGTAATCCGGAATTGTCATGCTTTTCCATGAATTTCACCTTTTAGAGCCGAGAACCTGTATTCTGCAATTGACTAGCAAACACGGCTCAAGAGTACCTACCGATAAGCAATATGATAAAAATTGGGCGGTATAAAAATGCAAAAATCTGATATGAACACATGTTCTGACAGCGCGCCACGTGGCGCGTCAGTCGCTTTGCGCCAATTAAAGAGCGTATTGCGCTAGCGCACATGAAGGTGACACGTGTTGCGCTTAGCGCTAAGCGCTGGTTCATTAGCGCATTGCGCTTTCCATTTATGAGCACTTTGCGCTAGTCTGTTGGCGCGCAAGAGAGTGATACGTGGCGCGCTTGGCGCTGAGCGCCAGCCTATGAGCACAGTGCGCTGTTTTCAGGAGCGCAAAGCGCAAGCGGTGTCTATGGTTGACACGTGGCATGTTTTGGAGCTGAGCGCCGATCCAAGGAGCGAAAAGACGCAGTTCATGAGTGCAAGGCACTTTTTAATACCGCAAAGCGCATCTGATCAAATTTAGATCAATAAACAGATTTATGTTCTTCAAAGGAGGCTTTGCCTCAAAATCCAAGAACAAAAGTTCTTGTTTTTATAAAAGGCTCTGCCTTCATATATCAAAAGATCTGTGAATGAAGTATTTTACTTCTTCTTATTATTTTATGATTAGATCTTTGATCTTTTCTTTTTTATTAAAGACCTTGGTCTTCTTTAGATCTCTGATCTTTTTAGAAGATGGTTTTTCTTTTTACGAGATGATTTCATCTCTGTTGTTCAAGAACATAGTTCTTTACCTTGAAGATGAAGAAAAATCTTCATTACTTAAGAGCTTGCTCTTTTTTGCAGAGGGTTTTCTCTCTTTTTTTTCCTGTATTTCTCTCTGTTTTAGACTTGAAGTCTAGGGTCCTTTATATAGGGCCAAATGATTTGTTAAATCAGTTTTAAGAGATGTTTCTCTGATTGATTTGGGAATATTTCCCACCGTTGGATCTTTGATCCTAAGGCCTCCATTTTACAGAAGATAATCTTCTTGTTTCAATAAGATTGAAAAATCTTTCCATAACAGGATTTTATTTCTGATTAATTAATAATTTATTATTAGTAGATCTTTTGATCTGACGGTGGGGGAATTTTTAATTCCAGCGCTGGCGCACCTTGCGCTAGCGCACATACGTTTGACACGTGGCGCGCAGCGCAGAGCTCAGCGCAACTGCGCTAGCGCATCCGTGTCTGACACGTGGCGCGCAGCGCGTAGAGCGCAGCGCAACTGCGCTAGCGCACCCATGTCTGATACATGGCGTGCAGCGCGCAGAGCGCAGAATCTGAAGCGTTGCTTCAATTTAAATTTTGAATTTTTAAAAAAGAGCTTTACTCTGATTGGGGGTGCGCTGCCTAGGGCGCAGCGCACCTGGCGCCAGCGCATTTGCGCTTGACACGTGGCGCGCAGCGCACAGGATCTGAAGCGTTGCTTTAATTTAAATTTTGAATTTTTAAAACAGATCTTTGCTCTGATTGGGGGTGCGCTACCTTGGATGCAGCGCACGTGGCGCCAGCGCGTCTGCGCTTGACATGTGGCGCGTAGCGCACAAGATCTGAAGCGTTGCTTCAATTTTTGAATTTTGAAATTCAAAACAGTGCTTTGCTCTGATTAGGAGAAACAGCTGCAACCAAACAACTAATGAGCTAAATGAGCCTCACATGTTAAACACGTAAGCGCATATATGCAAAGCATATATGTGCAGCAACCAAACAACTAATGGGCTAAATGAGGCTTACGTGTTAAACACGTGAGCACCTATATGCAAAGCATATAGGCGCCGCAACCAAACAACTAATGGGCTAAATGAGCTTCACTTGTTAAACACGTGAGCGCCTGTATGCAAACCATATAGGCGCCAGGTCAGAAAAGCTAAATAAGTCCCATGTGTTAAACACATGAGGGCACCTCCTTACATAGAATTAAATTCTACTCAATGAACCGTTGGATCAAAGATCCAATGGTAATTAAGTATAAAATTAAATTATATTGGGAAGAATATTTTCTGTTTAACGGAAAGTCAGTGGATCAAAAATCCAATGAGATGGAAAATATTTCCCATATCTTTCTAAACAAAGAAAAATTGTGCTATGTTAAACCAAGCGCTTTTGGATTAAAAATCTAATGGTGATAAAATATCACCGTCCAATAGAATTTATTCTATATAAAGGAGAATATTTCCTCATCTTGAGCAATATCTTATGTAAAACAGAAGTTTTTGGATCAAAAATCCAATGGTGGGCAAAATTCCCGAATCAATTTTGAGACAAATTAAATCAATTGGAATCTCTCAATGAGAGATTTTCTCAAATCTGATTAACGACTTGCCTTCACTATATAAAGGACCCGAGACTTCAAGTCTCAAAAGAGGGGGAAAAAAGAAAAAAAAAAAGGGCACATACACCACACACACACACACAGAGACACAGAGGGAAGAACAAAAGCTTCTGCAAAAAAAATATACAGTGAGCTCTTGAGGGAACAGAGAATTTAATTCTCAAGGAAGAAGACTCACTTCATTAAAACCCTAGTTAAAGAAAACACAGAGATCATATCATCTCTCTTTTACCTATCTAAGGGTTTAACCCTTCATATAAGAACTTAGTTCTTTCTCTGGTTGAGATTTGCATAAGAAAATCTCCCTACAAGTTGAAAATTTAATTCTCATCAGGGAGTTTTTTTCCTGTAAATTCAAAACTTAGGGGAAAAGAACTAGGTTAAAAAAAGAGAAAGAATAGGAACATATGGGAATTTAATTCCACCAAAATTAGGGTCTTATAAAAGTGAAAAAAAACTTAGTTCTCCAATAAAAACAATGATGATGATCCAAGATCTTCAAAACAGAAATCTTAACAATCATCAATGACTAAAATGTCATTAACAGAGATCAATATCTCTAAAAACAAGAAGAACTTAGCGTCTTACGTGAAATGTACATGAGTAAAATTAGTGCATAGCACTATTATGGGGCCTCACGTGTTTCCCACGTGAGTGCCATACAAAGTACTTAGCACTTTATATTCAGTCAAAAAGACTAAAGTGCTTGGCACTGATTGGACAGTGCACATATCTGAACGCCTCACATGTTTCATACGTGAGCACCACAGAGAATTAATGCTTAGCACTATAGCAATTCCTCACGTGAAAACACACGAGCGTCAGAAAATACTAGTGCTTAGCACTATTCTAGCATCTCATGTAAAACACACGTGAGCGCTGTATACCTCAGTGCTTAGCATTGCTGGGTAGTATAAAAACCCAATTTCAGCCCAAATTGGCTATGTTTCCGGAGGTTAAACCTCTTTGGTTTCAAATCAACCGAACACATATGCTCATAATTTCCAAACTGATCTCAGTCTCAAACATGACTAATGATCCTTCAATTGATGATATCCAAAATGGTATCCATCCCATATCTCCTAAGGTAATCTTAGTCTTAAATAAGGCTAATAATTCTTAGATGATCCACCATGATCTTTTCCCACAAATACGGGATTTGGTTTAAGGGTACATCTCTCCACACCTCTGATATATGTCGTTATAATTCCTCAATTTCTTTGGAGAGATGACAGGTCTCGACAACCAACAACTCTTTGATACACTTCCAAATTGACGTGCACGCTTCAAATCGGATCGCACCCGAAATTGGGCACATCCCATATTACCCTCGTTCACTCCACCACGTAACAAATACACGTGTGCGCAAGATGAATGATGGAACGAAATGTCCTTAAACTAACATTCGCCTCAAAAATGGCGATATGAGACCGAAATGTCCTTAAACTAACGTTCGCCTCAAAAATGGCGATATGAGACCGAAACGTCCTTAAACTAACATTCTTCCCCAAAACGGGAATGTTGGACCAAAATGTCGTTAAGCTAATATTCGCCTCAAACATGGCGATAATGGACCTTGATGTCCCTAAAGTAAAATAATTGGGCCCAAATGCTCATATTTCGATCTTAATCTCAAATTAAATTAACGGTCCTTAAATAAACCAAACCCAAATCTAAAATATACGGATTTGGACTGATCTGTGCCCTATGGGCAACGACATAAACTAGTCTCTATATACAATCACGGGCAATCAAAACAAACAAAAACACAAATGACACGATGTGACCTGCCGGAGAAGGAGAAAGTGGTTATCGCAATGCGGTAACGTAATTAATTGAATGGGATTGCGCCTGCAGGAAAGAGCGTCCCAACAATCAAAAACCCCTCATAAAATGAGGAGGAATCTGATAAAGTCTGCTATAATGGTCGCATCTGTCCAAACCTCCGATATATGGTGCCATAAATCAACTTGGTATCTTCGGAGAGGTGGATGGATAAATCCAAATAGCATCTGCCCCCAAATTCAGGGAAGACAATCTATCCCAGTTCTTCTATGTTCTCGGCGGTGAACAGATTTTGGCACGTCCGGTGGGACCTTTTTCTCTTTCCACTCCACACTTCGTATGTCGTGTTTCGCGAAAAAATCGTGATTCGCTTTGGTCGCCCTCGGATTTGGGGTACTAAGATTTGGTGTCTTGCTCCTGTGCAGAAAAAATTGATGGTTTCCAACTGCACAACATGCACAACAATACTAGCTCCACCCCAACTGGAGGAGTAACATATGGGCCCAATGAGGCCTCCATTTTCTCAATGCCGGTGGGGAAAATTATGTAAGCCACTACTTGTAACATTTCAGAAATATAAAAATATTATTTTTGGAATTTAATATTAAAATAATATATTTCGTGAAAACTATTCGATTGGCGAATAGGGTTTTTCGAAAAATGGTATAAGTATATACCAATATTTGGAAATTAAAATGATTTGATTATTATAATAATGTTTATCGGATTTTGGCATTTTAATAATTAAGAATATGCAAATTTCAAATTAAATTGATTAGTGCACTACTAATCGCGATTAAGCTAAATCCGTATTTTTTTACATTTTTTCCATGGCTAGTGCATCATGTCATGTGCATGTTATTCATTGTTATTGTGTTTGTGAATTTATGAGTTTTGAGAAAGAAACAAAGTGAAATGAAAAGAAAACAAAGAAAGGAAAAGAAAACAAAGAAAAGAAAAGAAAAGGGAAAGAGAGTCAAGAGAGTTAAAAAGTGTGAAACAAAAGTGACAAGAAAAGAAGCAGATATTTTAATTGAGAGGTGAGTGTAGGAGATATTATTGAGTGAAAGAGTGAGCATAAAAAGAGAGAGGGTTTGACTTGGCTACTCCATTCCTTCATCCTCATCCCCATTGTTTTCTTCTCTTCTTCAACTCAATTGCTTCATGCTTCTTCACCTCACTACCTCCATGCATCATCTTAAATTCCTTCTCAAAATCCTATGCCACCTTCACACAAAACATGCACAAACCTATTCTAAACCCTTTAAACCATCCAAGTTTGGATTTTGAAGACTTTGGGAAACTCAAGAATTTTCCTAAGTTGCCAAATGAGATAATCCTTTCACTTTTAGATTAGTAATTGTGTTTATATATCCTAGTTTAGTTAGAAATTGATTTAGTTAGGTTTTGTGATCTTGGAAATTTCTAAGTTGCTGTTAAGTGACAATTTGAGGTGTAATGAGTGTTTGCAAGACCTTAGAGATTTTTTTATTGGCCTAGACCAGATACATGAAACCAAAACATGAACTTTGAAATTGTCCGATATCGTATTTTTGTGGATTTATGATGGGATAATGAGATCTGCTATGACCCGAGACCACCATAAAATAAGATCCCATAATAGAGAGATGAGCAGGTGACCTAAAAGCTAACCCCAAGACTCGAGGCCCCAACCCTTTATTCAAGCCGCAGATAAATTCTTTGTGGCTGCAAATTACGGCCACATCAGGATGGAAAGTGATGATTTTTGGTTAGTGGCATTGTTATCTGATATCTAGAGCAACCTCCTGTGCAAAATTGGCTAATTTTACCTGAGTTGAAATCTGGGAGTGATTTCTCGTGTTGCTGAATTTCGTTTTCCGATTCTGAAAACATGGTGTTGATATTTGATTTGGATTCCGTCGTTGGGCGTTTGTACGTCAACGGATGAGGGTTATTTGGTAGATTTTGCTTGCGAAGCTACAGGTTTTAACCTATGAGCGAACCGTGTGCCGTATCGGTTTTCGGATATTGGTTTTAATTGCTTTTCAATGTGTATTGATTATAGGTACCTTCACGTGGACTTCCAAGATGACGAAGCACATCGAATTCGGCTAAGCGAGGAGTTTAGCAGGTGGGTAGATTTATATCTACGGGAGAAGTTAGGTGGATGGCGTATAGCACCCCCGCAATTATAAATGGAAACCGATATACATATTATGTTTGGAGAAAACCTATGTAGAATTCACAGATATGATAGCTAAGGATAATTTGGATAAAAATAGGATGATTGATGTAAGAAAGTGATGTTTGATATATATAGAATCGAAAGAGAATAAGTATGAGTTGATAATGGTATGATATGAGATCGAGATCGATACGACTTGAGATTTATAAGATATGACGTATATGCAAGATATCATTATATGAGATTGATACAAATGTGATTTGAGATATATGTGTATATTATATACTTATGAGAATAATGAGTGATATGTCGTACGAGACTTTAGATCCGTACCTTTATTGATGAATAGGAGAATAGAATCCTTATTCTTTTTTATATTAGCGTACGATGGATTACCGTATGTGATGTGTTTTACCGGATGATTTATCCGTGATTGTGAATTGAGAATGATGATCGAGGATTATTGTCATATCGCGTGTTGTGAGGCGTGATCGCCGATGTAAAGATACCACATGAACTATACCTATTTCCAAAACTAACGAATCGTATGCATCTTTTAAATAGAAACCTCAAGGGAAGCTACGGATTTTCAAATGATATCTTTTTCTTAAAACACCGTAGCCTCCACTTTCAAAACTACGATTCGTATCTATAAAAGTGACCGTATAGTTCATATGTAGATAGATATACCCATTGATTGATCATGTTATGTAGGATATTACATCTTGTGATTTATATACCATGTTCCAGTATTTAATACTATATGATATCATTTGCTAGTACACCTACATCATTACCGTTGATGCGCATGTTACATTTACATAGATTTGCCAGCTCACACACATTCTTCATCGGTAATTGCCATGTCACTTACACAGTAAAACTGCTATATCATGATATTATTCTTAACTGTACCGTACATTCATTATTCAGTACTATCACTTGACATGCATGCATGATATACTCGATATGCTCATATTACTACTCTATGTTGCATACATCGTACTTATGGTTATATGCATTAAGATACAGTTTTCATGAGATTTCTGGATTTGAGAACTGTGGTTATATTTCAAAGGAAATTATGTATTGTTTTAAAAACCCAGTTTCTCTTGATATGATATTTCGAGGTGTCCACCATGAGTTTTCTAGGTTCTGAGCTATGAGTATACCCAATTCGAGGAGTGGAAGGCACCTTCTGCGGATACATGGTGGATCTGGTGAGGTACCCCGGGGCAAGAAGCTCGAGATGTAGACGATGAGCCTCGCAGGGGAACACTACCTACCGGTGATAGTTTTGGGCTCGGCGGATATCTGGAGGATACCGACCGGAGTCGTGTGATGATATGGGCCGATCCGGACTGACGAAGCCCGAGATAGTTTGGCGCAGCGGATATCTAGAGGATACCGACCGTGGTCGTGATATGGGCTGATCCAGACTAACGGAGCCCGAGATATGAGGATTTACGTGTCGATGCTGGAGACGGGTTTCATGATATTTTGAGTGTCGATGCTAGACACTCAGGTTCCATGATTTTGATGTGTCGTTGATGGACACACGTGGTTGATATCCTTATATATATACATACAGGCACATGTTTTCATGATGTTTTGAGTGTCGGTGTTGGACACTCAGGTTCCATGATATTGATTTTTGTCGTTGATGGACACGTGGATGATATCCACATGTATACAGGCATATGATGTCAGATATTTATTTATTTATGCTATTGGCATTGACTCGATTGTTGACATATATGCATATGTGGTCACCCTAGATATCATAGTATTACCTTCAGGATACGGTGATCTAGGAAATCGATGTTTTATTCGATTTCTACTTGCTGATGTTTTCTACTCACGATTTGGCAACTCACCCTGTTGTGCCACAGTTCTTGCAGGTTTGACCACTTGGGATCAGTAGCGGTTTTGCTGGTATACAGCTTCTTCCGTGTGTTTTGCTTTGGTAGGTGGGACACATATTGGATCGTGCCCACTCTTATACTGTTATTGTTCTATTGTATCTAGATAAACTCCATCAGATCAGAACTAGATACTGTATATTGGTAGACTAGTCAGACTTGTTTTTGCGAGACTTATAGCGATGGGTTTATGTTCGCTTCTTGAGTTTGATGCCTTTCTTCTTTATTTTATTCTTTCTGTCTTGTTTCTTCGCCGTTAGGCGTCGTATATATGTTGTTGCGTGGTTGTGTTTCCGCCAGTTGGCGAAGAGCTAGCTCCCGCTTGGAGATGCCTATATATTGTTGTATATATGTTTTTGGATCAAAATGTATAAGGAAAGTGCTGCCCAAATTTTTAAAGACGAACATGATTCATTATACCTTTATTTCAAAACTGCACTCCCACTATTTTCCTCAAAAATGTTTAGATTTTCTGGGCTTCGACTTACTTGATTTACGTTACGCCTTTAGACGTTGCGTGATTTAAGTGCCGGTCACGTGCTAATTTCGGCTCGTGACAAAGTTGGTATCAGAGTGTTATGTTTAACCTTGATTTGAGTCTGGGTTTGACTATGCGGAGTCTAGGACGTATATATTTCAGAACCTAGGCTTGACCTTACGGAACTTAGACTTGACGGGAGGGTATCAGACCTGAACTTTCGTTTTATAGTTTGACCTTGATTGATGGAGTTGGTAGCTTGAGTAGAGTGACGTACCATGCGTATGTTCCGCGGCATACTTACGATACGATACTCCAATTAAGCAACCTTAGGAAGTACATATATTGAGATCTATGATTCTATTCATTCCTATGATCATATATCCATTTAGGATATGATGATTTCTTTCGTTCATGTGATTTATCTTCATCGATACCTGCTTGAGGTTCCTGTCACCATGGTTTGAGCGCAGAGAGAGCTGCTGCTAGGGATGCGGTCAGGGCGAGCTCGTCATGGACGAGGACTGACCATGATGTTTTCTGGTGACATGGGGACGTGTGGTTATAGTATTGGTGTTGTGATCTCTCATTTGAGGCGAGTGTTCGGTTTTGCACCGGATGATCGGGCTATTGATAGAGGCTACCGGATTGAAAGGACTGTTGATGTACAGCCTACTCTTGAGATCGTGATTTTGTCTACCGTTCAAACAGATGACCCAGCTATTGCTGAGATTGATGTGATGTCGCTTCCAGAGTTATGAGCTGAAACCGCTGGAGCTTTCAGACAGTAATATGAAAGGAGATAGCTAGTCTATCTCGAGTTGAGCGACTGATATGATTCATCTGATTTGAGTGCCGGCACAGGCTCAGTTGAGTCGAATAATTCCAGTTGAAGGATCTTACTTGAATCTAGAGTAGATCGAGCAAGAGGGGATGTGGTTCGTCGGATGCTCCGATGTGAGATCGGTAAGTTGACCAGTTTCAGATAGAATGAGCTCACCCAGATGCATTGTGAGTTGATCGAGAACGGACGAATAAAGTGTATTCCTCCGATGATTTGGACGAGTTCCCGAGGACGTGTTCGGCTAGATATCTTCTATGGAGTGGTGAAGATACCAAGTTCATATTTCGAGTCCGTGTGAGAGACTCCGGATTGACCGTAGCCGAGAATGAATTACAATATGCAGATAGCAAAAGATGACGTTGAAGTGGACGATAATAAAGACGAGTGGAATAAGAGGTTCGTGCGAGATGTTAACGAGCAGTTGTTACTCTCCGTTGATGCCAGAGGATTGTTATGTGTACTGAGGCGTTAGATACTGCCAAATTCCAGAGGAAAGCCGTGCTGAGGACACAGCTGTCCGATTATAAGAAAGGAGTTACGCAAGAGTGCCAACCTTCATATAGTTCAGCATATGTAAGATAGGAAGAGACCTTGAGAAGATTCTTTTCAGAACACCGCATCGATAAGGATTTGCACTCAGGATCTGTTATATCGTGTGTATTCGGAGGGCCAGATGCCGCCGTCAGTAATGTGCCATTGTGAGTGGTCATAACGATTGGCCAAACGGTGATCAGAGAAGTTCCAGAGCGGAACTGTTCCGTTAGTACACCTGACCGGGCTGATGAGTGGAAGGATCGTGAGATTTGTAATCCAGAGAGAAACAGGGAACCCAGAGACTGAAGACGCCAGACCGTGAGCAGGAGGTAAGTAGATGATCTTGCTCTGCCGAATTTGGATGCACCGGCTTATTTTTCGATATTCTAGGAGGTGTATCTCAATATCATTTATTGTGATTTGTGTTTTGTGATCCGAGTATCACACTTTTATCGATTGGATTTGAGTTTTGATGATTGGGTTTCGTGATTTATATTTTTGTACGCCATGGCTGCACCTACTGGATATTTATATTTGTGCACAGTTATTGCACTTGACATATGTTTTACACACCGTTGTGTTGTTTTACGATTTGTGTATATCTATTGCACTTGAGATTGATTTTGTGCCTTGGTTGCACGCACTGATGATTTTGTGGATTTCTATACTGTCGATTTGATTTTTTTGCATAAGGTATGCACTCAATTTGATTTTTGCACTCGGTATAGCTCACATATGCTTGCAGTGCATTGATATAGTTTTGTGCACATAGTTGCACACGTTTATGATTTTATACACCTTGGCATGCTCGGTGTTATTTTTGTGATCATTGAGATATTGATGAGTTTTCGTGCATTATTGCACTAGATTTGTATTCGTGCATTTGTTACACCAGATTGGTATTTTGTGCCTTTGTTGCACCAGCTTGATGTTTTTGTGCGCGTCTGCACTTGACGTTTGTTATCGTGCACACTACTTCACAAGATACTTTATACAGACCTGACACATTTGATTTAGAATTTTGCATACACTGAACGCATAAGATATGGTTTGTGCACATAGGATGCACCTGATTGAGATTTTATTCGTGCATGGTTGTTGCGCTTGATTAAGATTTTCATGAACTCTAGATGCACTTGATATTATTGTCGTGCACATCCGTTGCACTGGACAGATGCTTTTGTGCACACCTATTGCACTTAGTTTTGCTTTTGTGCACATTTGTGACACTTGTATTGGATTTGGTTTTCCGTGTACACCAGACGCACGTGAGGTTGGATACACCTTTTGAGGCTGATTTTATTTATGAGTATCGCGTTTTGATAATGGATACTATATTTATAGTAACCGAGTAGGGCTGGTCTGAGGACAGTACCTGAGTACTTTTGCATGCATATAAGTCTATCAAGAGGTTTTCAAAAATGAGCTATAGTCTCGCTATTTCTTATGTGTCTGTGGGTGACACGGAATTTTACAAGGAAAACCTTCAGGGATATTTCAAAAAGGCGGGACGTATAAATTGAACAAAACATATATAAGTATATATTTACTACTTTACAAATGATCGTCCACCACTTGTGCCGTGAGCTACGCATCGCACGGCGATTCGGAAAATATTTTGCATGTTTTTTTTCCAGTGTTTAAAGGAATTTAAAGGGATGCGTACTATATACATATTATGATTTTGACAATAGTATAATGGATTTCAGTAGTGGATTTCGATATCTGTATCTCCATTGTAACTCCGATGATTTCGTGACGCTTGACGGAGTTCGATTTTTGAGTTTCGTACTCGTTTTTATGCGCACAAGATGCGCTGTGGCATTTCTGTGTATTCCGTGATTTCAGAACCTCGTTGATTTGAGCTGATTATTGAAATGTTTTAGTATTTAGGGGTTTAAATTTTAAATTCGGGGAGCGAATTTATTTAGGGGGGGAATATTGTAACATTTAAGAAATATAAAAATATTATTTTTGGAATTTAATATTAAAATAATATATTTCGTGAAAACTATTCGATTGGCGAATAGGGGTTTTTCGCAAAATGATATAAGTATATACCAATATTTGGAAATTAAAATAATTTAATTATTATAATGATATTTATCGGATTTTGGCAATTTTATAATTAATAATATGCAAATTTCAAATTAAATTGATTAGTGCACTATTAATCGCGATTAAGCCAAATCCGTATTTTTTTTACATGTTTTCCATGGCTAGTGCACCATGTTATGTGCATGTTATTTATTGTTATTGTGTTTGTGAATTTGTGAGTTTTGTGAAAGAAATAAAGAGAAAGGAAAAGAAAACAAAGAAAAGAAAAGAAAAGAAAAGAAAAGGGAAAGAGAGTCAAAAGAGTTAAAAAGTGTGAAACAAAAGTGAGAAGAAAAGAAGCAGATATTTTTATTGAAAGGTGAGTGTAGGAGATATTTTTGAGTGAGAGAGTGAGCATAAGAAGAGAGAGGGTTTGACTTGGCTACTCCATTCCTTCATCCTCATCCCCATTGTTTTCTTCTCTTCTTCAACTCAATTGCTTCATGCTTCTTCACCTCACTACCTCCATGCATCATCTTAAATTCCTTCTCAAAATCTCATGCCACCTTCACAAAAAATATGCACAAACCTTTTCTAAACCCTTTAAACCATCCAACTTTGGATTTTGAAGATTTTGGGCAGCTCAAGAATTTTCCTAAG
Source organism: Agapanthus africanus (assembly GCA_030015575.1). NCBI lineage: Eukaryota > Viridiplantae > Streptophyta > Magnoliopsida > Asparagales > Amaryllidaceae > Agapanthus > Agapanthus africanus. The sequence continues at coordinate 463,754,736 of JASDDO010000018.1, read as the reverse complement.
TTGCCAAATAAGGTAATCCCTTCACTTTTAGATTAGTAATTGTGTTTATATATCCTAATTTAGTTAGAAATTGATTTAGTTAGGTTTTGTAATCTTGGAAATTTCCAACTTGCTGTTAAGTGACAATTTGAGGTGTAATGAGTGTTTGCAAGACCTTAAAGATTGTTTTATTGGCCAAGACAAGATACACGAAATCAAAACACGAACTTTGAAATTGGCCGATATCGTATTTTTGTGGATTTATGATGGGATAATGAGATCTGCTATGACCCGAAAGCACCATAAAATAAGTTCCCATAACAGAGAGATGAGCATGTGACCTAGAAGCTAACCCCAAGACTCGAAGCCCCAACCCTTTATCCAGGCCGCAGATAAATTCTTTGTGGCCGCAAATTGCGGCCACATCAGGGTGGAAAGTGTTGATTTTTCGTTAGTGGCATTGTTATCTGATATCTAGAGCAACCCCATGTGCAAAATTGGCTAATTTTACCTGAGTTGAAATCTGGGAGTGATTTCTCATGTTGCTGAATTTCGTTTCCCGATTCTGAAAACTTGGTTTTGATATTTGATTTGGATTCCGTCGTTGGACATTTGTACATCAACGGATGAGGGTTATTTAGTAGATTTGCATGCGAAGGTATAGGTTTTAACCTATGATCGAACCGTATGCAATATCGGTTTTTGGATTTTGGTATTAATTGCTTTTCGATGTGTATTGATTATAGGTACCTTCACGTGGACTATCGAGATGACGAAGCACATCGACTTCGGTTAAGTGAGGAGTTTAGCAGGTGAGTAGATTTATATCTACGCGGGAATTCGGGTGGATGGGGTATAGCATGTAAGTCTACGGTAGCGCCCCGGCCGTCTTTCAGACGCCAAAATGCGGAACAAAAACTTTTATAACCGGTGCTATCGCATACTATAACCCGGATCTGCCATTAACGCTAAACTAACAATCTACAAAGAGGGAAGAAAGGTTATACCGAACGATCCGAGTCCTTCGTTCTTTAACCATCATCCCACACTCCGTTGCGGCTGCTCCGATCTCGTCGATCTCCGATCTCCTCGTCCAGGTGGCACCACGTCATCGGATCTTTAAACGGGCTCCCGCCTCTGACTCGAGGCAACTCGGTCGTCAAGTTTGCTAATAGAGACGACCAAGATTGATGTAGAAAATGAGTGGAATACTTTGTCTCGCTTCGTCCAAAACCATGGACGAACGGTTAATGAAGTTGCCGTGTGAATCGGGTAATGGAATGAAATGAGCTGTGAAATTCCATACACCGAAACTTATGATCTTTTTTCCAAACAAGTGAGAGTGAAAAAACTCATGGGCACCAAGGAGGGGGCTGGCCACAATATATAGAGGTGGGGGGGTGAGTGTAGGAGAGGGGGGGTGACAATAAGAAAATATCTCTAGTGTGAACACAAAGTGTGAACACACAGTGTGAACACAAAGAAAGCAACCAATGAAAACTCAACACCATTCTAACCTAGTCACCTCATCTAGAAACTTCTAGAACCTTCCACACTCATCTCAAGAAAAGATAAATCCGTATTTAACCAAATGTTAAATACGGCTGATAGAAAACTGGAAACTGGCAACTTCTAAAAGTGATTCCGAAACTAATTTCAGGATAACCCCGTAACTGTATAAATATACCCGCATTTGTATTACGACCGAATACAAATGCAACTGAGACAAAGATATTATATCTACTCTGTATAATACTCGGATCCGGCTTAAACCAAAGCCGACCAGTATCATCTGCCTGAAAAATAACACATGCGTAAACGCACGTGCATTTTCCGAACCCTGCCATAAAACCATACGGCCTCTACAACGTTTCGCCCGAACTTGGGAAACTGTCTGTGGGGGACTCTAATGACTCGTCAGTACCCTGGCAGTGGGTTTAACCACAAGCCGTCGGCGGCACTAGCTATGCGTAACGGCTGCCCATGGACTGACCTCGAGGGAGGCTGATGAGCGAACTCATCCAGAAACCCTACTGAGCCTAACAGTGACAATGTATATACAGTCCGGTCCGTTCGTCTATGAGTATCGCATATCCGGCCTAGGGGGCTAGTAACGTCAGACCCCCAATAGCTGTATAAGTCGTGTCGGAGACAAGCACTGAACACCCTGAGATACTACTGGAGTACCTACCAGTAAATCTCACCTGCCTTGGCCAAGAACTTGGTGTAATGGCTTTCCAAGACACAGCGCGACCTCCACCCCCAATACCGGGAGAGACGAATCCCCTGCCGATCTGCTCACGTGCCTCTATGTGGCTCGGGACTGTACCCAAAAACTACCTGTTTGCACGACTCCTTTGAGCCGTGGTAGGGTAGAAATCAAAGCACAGTGGGAACTCACACGAGACAAATGACGACCTCAGGTCGATGAACTAACATGTACACATGTCACCAGGGAACTGCTATCTGACGATATGTATAATACCAACTAGCAGATTCCCGGCGAGTCCTGTCCGGTGTACTCATAACCCAATGAGCACCTGTATACATCTTAGGTGATCCAACTGACACCAGTGGCTTGTGAGACCGGCCACCGCCCCTCGTCGGGGTCTCGACTGTATACACTAGTCTACTTCGGAGTATCGATGCCCTGTCTCGAAAATCCCATGACTAGGGACCACCATTAAGGACATGCTTATAGACCACCCAACTCTCACGTATATGATCGCCCTCACACTGTTGGTAGTCAAGCAAGATCCTAAGGGCTCTATCAAAGTGTAATCGTGATCTGTCACCTGAACCTATAAACGACTGATAAAGGCAAACCAGATAGCATACTATCATCTCGAGTAAGACTGTCCTACCGGTATAAGTCATCCTCAATCATTGCAATCACGTACCTGCGATCCAATAATTGACTTTGAGGGCACTATATCCAACAATCTCCCACTTGCACTTAAGGCTAATTATTGCGATGTTGCGTACTGACAGCCCGTGTGAAACCAACACCCAACTCTACTAATCAGTTTCACAAAGCCCGTTTGTAAAACTATTGTGTTCGAGAAATAGCCTCAGTGAGTGGATCCACCAGGATGTTTCTTTCTATGTCTTTCTTAATTTCAAGTTCGCGGAGAAAGCCATCTCCCGAATTGAGTAATACCTGTCTTAGAATATGTCTGGATATCTGATGGGACCTAGTTCATAAATGAACTCCAAATCCAAACTTCTTAGACTGTATCGAAAACTGAACCTAATCAGTATCCGGCACCGAACCTAATCAGTATCCTCTTAGACCACCTGTCCATAATACTGTCCCTCTTTGTCAGAGGGAAAATTTAACTCTGACAATCACTCTATCATCCTTGTCACCTTTGAAGCCTGGAATGATAACCGTCTCCCGAAGGAGGCTGCCGTCATCAAATCCGTAGAACATGCACTTATGTTCTAAAACTTCTTCCTTATGTTTCTCCAGGATTGGATTAATACAAACTTATTGCATCTAGTGCAAAAACAACATTTGGTGTGGTACTTGACATCTCATGATTGACTCAGTTGCCTAAGCAAGTGATCTGCCAATCATGCACATCCCTCTCCCCTTTAGTCTGTAAGACACCTTTAGAGAGGGTGACTCCATCACCTGCAGGTACACCACCATGCTAGGAGTCAACTATTCTAAAAACCATTAGAATACTGTCAAAGTACCCAAATTGGGAAACTACCCAAATCCAGATCTAAAAGCATAGATCTAGAAACCAGAATTTCAAATATTATATCCATATCCTGTCTGGAGAAACAACTGTGTGACGACCACAGTACAACTGATCGTAGTATAGGAATTTTACTTCCTACTCTGTGTATGACATCCAAATACCAGGACATCACACACCCTACTACCTTCTTAACAGACCAATCTCCTATTCTGATGAAGTCAAACCCATGACTGTCACATCAAAATTAGATGATCTATCTCCGCTATAACTGCTGTAGTCTATAAATAGACATAAGCAACTTGCCCACTATGCTTCCGCTGCTCCCACTGACCACAACAACCCTCCTACCGGGTCTCATAGCCTGGAACAACAGTAGTGTCAAGTCTGGGTAGATAAGAACCTCCCTGTCACCGTCCTTGAGGCTACCGGAGTACCTCTCGGGTGTCTGAGGTTACCCACCACATCTGCGGAGTGGCTAATGGAATGTCAAACCTGATTGAATCTTTAGGTCCTATTAAATTTTCCGTAATCGTTTGCGGTTCTGGAATCACTTCCAGTTCTACCATACTCCCACTACTGTTTTCTGAAAAAAAATCCATTTTACTAAAACTGTGGCGAGTCAAGAACAATATCATTATTGATCTTCCAGATGGTAGAAAGTCAACCCTCGTCATAACCTGGGCCAACCCACAAACTGCCATTACAGAAACGTGCCCTGAGTTATCCAGAGTATGGTTTTAAGTATAAGCCGGACAACTCCCCATACCTTAACATCGTTAAGATACGAACCATTCTATATCCAATATAGAAACTTTGGCACTTATTTAATTGGAACCAGATTCTAATCATGCAGCCGTCTCCAGTGTATATCAACTTTAATGGAGAGAGGCTAATCAGCATTACTCAACTTAGGAACCATCCAATTATGAGTAACCCAAAAGAGAAACAAGTTTCTCAAAACTTTTACTATCATCTGAATACCAATCACTTGTATCTACATCTTCGATCTCTTTGAAGAATCCCGATACTTGCGACATCTGGTTCTCTACTTTATTCTTATACCCACAACTTCTCAAAACTTAGACCTTGTATTTCTACAAAACACTTGTCTAAAAACTAGAGAAGTCATAAGTAAACAGAACATAGTACGAGGACCTACCCCTTTGTCCTGACGGACACTGGACAACATACAATACTCTGTAAAGTCCGCTGAGTTGAATAACTCAAAACCTGTGCGTCGTAGGTTGAAAACTGTACCCAGACGATTTCCTCAAATATCACCAATTACAACGAATTCCGATATAATGAGGATGATCACCTAATTCCCAATAACTTCCTCCCACACATCATCTGTAAAACCATACAGATATGAGAATGAAACCTGGTGAATACACACCCTGGAGTAAGTATCTAATCGGGAAAACAGTTTTCCTTTAACAATGCACTGAAACATGAAAATGTTTCGTAGGGGTATCCTGGTATTCATAGTAATGCCTCTTCCATAATCCAATTCATGACTTTAACCGTATATTTCTTTACCATCTCTCCAAATCCCTTTATTTGTCTTTAGTCGTTACCTTCTGTACACCATCGTTAGGCTAAATGGTTTTCTTCCTTCTCTACCGTTTGGCACCAGCCTATGGTTTGGAAGAAGACTATCCAGTAAGCATAATAGGTGTACCCTCCTAAACCAAGGAGTACTCGCAACTGAGAGAAGGTGATGATAAAAGACAACTGAATAATACCTTATTCTTTTAAAGGTGAAATAGGAGTGGCGATGAAGTACGCGGTTTGGTCATGAATGATAACAGTCGCAACTTACTTTGCCCTCTTTCTAATCCCTTTATTTTGTCTTTACATATTACCTTCTGTACACCCTACTTAGGCTAATTGGTTTTCTTCATTCCCTACCTTTCGGCACATGCCTATGGTTTGGAAGAAGACTATCCAATAAGCGTAATAGGTGTACTCTCCTAAACCAAGGAGCCCTCGCAACCTAAGAGAAGGTGATAATAAAAGACAACTGAATAAACCAATTCTATTTCTCCTGAACCTTGATCCATCCTCGAAGGAGTCCCTTCGAGTTCGTATATAACCATACGATGGATCTATCCAATGGAAGTGGATGTCCGTAGTAATACGGGGTGTTCTGAGAAATGCAAAGGGTAAAAGAAGGAGTGGTAATGACTTATGCAACTCAGACAATCCAAAAAGCCAGTATTTTAAGAAGGTTCGGTCAACTTGGTCACTGAGTCATAGTCTAGGGTCGGTCAAAGGTCGCTGCCAAAGAGAGAGAGAAAAGAAACACTCTGCGTGCACTGTAACCTAGATCAGAATGGTTATCACTTTATCTAATCCGGAAACCTTCCACTGTACTGTCAAATTCTCCCCCAAACCTAAAAGAAGAATCAATCGGGATCACCCAAAGAGTAAACCAACTCATCAGTGGGAATCAGGATCCAACTCTCATCGCATGATAACGTGACGGAATCCACTCGCGTTATCACACTCCAGAAGGTATGTGCATGCCTGTCAAGTTTCAGTTTCTTTAGAAACTCCTGATGTGATTTTTACCCCATGTTCTTATGACCTTGACGAAAGCCAACAAATCATAAGTCACATGTCAAGTTCTGCCCGTCATTATCTTGTTAATTCGAACCCACCCGTACATACCCTTGACGAAAGCCAACAAGGTAATACGACTGTCCCAAACCAACTCATCTATCTATGCAACAAATGAATACCCCAGCAACTACCAAACACTATGCCTTGACGAAAGCCAACAAACATAGCTTGAATATTACTGACCATCCATAAAAAATGACGGAGGGCTACGGCTGGTTTTTGGCGAAAAACCTTTAACGTAATGAACTTGATCTCGTTGAAGGAACCTGATAGCTTTTTATAAAATATAGTGGCGAAAACCTTTGCTAAAGAGGTCACTCCCGGTGAAGGGATCTCGGCTCTTTCCTCGTGGAATGAGGTGCAGGATATTCCACTGAATACCGCGATGCAAAGCAACATGTAATCGACTATAGTGAAGTTATTACCCTGACGCAAACTTCTGCCCAAGGGATCAGTCCCGGTGAAGGGATATCGACCATTGCCCCGTCGAATAAGGTGCAGGATATTCCAACCGAATACCACTGTGCAAAACAAAAGGAAACGTCTTTATAATAACACCTTTTAAATTGTTCCAACAACATCCAAACAGGTTTGTTTTACTTTGCATTGATCAGAATCAACGCAGTCCCATCAATAATCACACCAGAAAAGGACGAAAATAAAATGTACGTATATGCCATCCGCATTCGTCACTGGGTCCCGTCATCACTCGTTAGGTTACTTAACTAACGACAGAGCGGGGACTGAACTAGCGCGGGTGTAAAACATATACAACATCTAATAGTATATAAACCAATATACAATAATCGCTCCAGGCGTGATAATATGGAACATTACAGAAAAGTAATAAGTATCACAGAATAATACAGATAATCTGGGATCCCCGGGTTTCATAGAGCCGCTACTGAAACCCGATGTTCCCCTGTCGTGTGGATAGCCTGTGCAATGAAACCTAGACCCCTACGGGTGTGGCAAGTTACCCGCCAAAACCTGAAGCGAGGCAGCCCCCTACAGCATAGTGAATGGACCACCCAGCGCTTCACGGAATCCGGTAGCTTGAGCACCCCTCCTTGGGTCAACCTGTACCCCCTACGAGTGCGGCGAATAGTCTGCCAATTCTAGAGTGGAGCCCCTCTTCCTCTCAAAGCCATGAGATGCGGACCCGTTGCCCCTCAAAACCCGGCTATCCGTGCACTCCGTCGCGGGGTAAAACCTAGTACAGTAATGAAAAATAGTACAACACGTACATCGACCGCAACCTGGTCGTGCCCCAAAAGAATATTATACAACAAGCAGTGGCGGCAGTCCACATGTTGGACGCTCGCCCCGCAATATCAAATGTACAAATAAATCCAAACTGCACTACCATTGCACACCGCTATCCACCACGACAAATCCGCAACATCACAGCACAACACAGAACATCAACGCGAATGTCACGTTCGCAAACCCGTCTAAAAGAATTATAGCAATCAGACGCGGTTTACCGATCAAATGACATTCACGGTCGGAGATATAATGTAAGCACTGTAAACTAACACATTTAAATTTCGATCGACTAAATTTCCCGAAATGGGCCCCATGCAAATCTGCTGCACAGTAAAAAACACTGGGCCCAAATAAACAGTTCCAGAAACCACAATTTTCAACATAGAATCCACTGTAGAAAATTGAGTAAGTGATCTCACTTTCCTGCGGCGGATCCGCGGCCAAACCCATGCTTGGGCCGCGGATCCGCGGCGGAACAGTCGAATCACTTGGTCGAATTTCTCCAGTATTCCTAAAAAACCCTGCTTGATTTTCTGGTATGGTCAAAATGACATTTGGACCAGTTTGAAAATTAACAGAAACTTTAATACTAGAAATTGCGATTTTCGAAAAATCCATTCGATCGATCTTTTAAACGTGTTAGCATAAGTTAGTAAAGCTTAATGGCGTGGTTCTGACACCATGTAAGTCTACGGTAGCGCCCCGGTCGTCTTTCAGACGCCAAAATGCGGAACAAAAACTTTTATAACTGGCGCTATCGCATATTATAACCCGGATCTGCCATTAACGCTAAACTAACAATCTACAAAGAGGGAAGAAAGGTTATACCGAACGATCCGAGTCCTTCGTTCTTTAACCATCATCCCACGCTCCGTTGCGGCTGCTCCGATCTCGTCGATCTCCGATCTCCTCGTCTAGGTGGCACCACGTCATCGGGTCTTTAAACGGGCTCCCGCCTCTGACTCGAGGCAACTCGGTCGTCAAGTTTGCTAAAAGAGACGACCAAGATTGATGTAGAGAATGAGTGGAATACTTTGTCTCGCTTCGTCCAAAACCATGGACGAACGGTTAATGAAGTTGTCGTGGGAATCGGGTAATGGAATGAAATGAGCTATGAAATTCCATACACCGAAACTTATCATCTTTTTTCCAAACAAGTGAGAGTGAAAAAACTCATGGGCACCAAGGAGGGGGCCGGCCACAATATATAGAGGTGGGGGGGTGAGTGTAGGAGAGGGGGGTGACAATAAGAAAATATCTCTAGTGTGAACACAAAGTGTGAACACACAGTGTGAACACACAGTGTGAACACAAAAAAAGCAACCAATGAAAACTCAACACCATTCTAACCTAGTCACCTCATCTAGAAACTTCTAGAACCTTCCACACTCATCTCAAGAAAAGATAAATCCGTATTTAACCAAATGTTAAATACGGCTGATAGAAAACTAGAAACTGGCAACTTCCAAAAGTGATCCCGAAACGAATTTCAGGATAACCCCGTAACTGTATAAATATACCCGCATTTGTATTACGACCGAATACAAATGCAACTGAGACAAAGATATTATATCTACTCTGTATAATACTCGGATCCGGCTTAAACCAAAACCGACCAGTATCATCTGCCCGAAAAATAACATGTGCGTAAACGCACGTGCATTTTTCGAACCCTGCCATAAAACCATACGGCCTCTACAACGTTTCGCCCGAACTTGGGAAACTGTCTGTGGGGGACTCTAATGACTCGTCAGTATCCTGGCAGTGGGTTTAACCACAAGCCGTCAGCGGCACTAGCTATGCGTAACGGCTGCCTATGGACTGACCTTAAGGGAGGCTGATGAGCGGACTCATCCAGAAACCCTACTGAGCCTAACAGTGACAATGTATATACAGTCCGGTCCGTTCGTCTATGAGTATCGCATATCCGGCCTAAGGGGCTAGTAACGTCAGACCCCCAATAGCTGTATAAGTCGTGTCGGAAACAAGGCCTGAACACCCTGAGATACTACTGGAGTACCTACCAGTAAATCTCACCTGCCTTGGCCAAGGACTTGGTGTAATGGCTTTCCTAGACACAGCACGACCTCCACCCCCAATACCGGGAGAGACGAATCCCCCGCCGATCCGCTCACGTGCCTCCATGTGGCTCGGGACTGTACCCAAAAACTACCTGTTTGCACGACTCTTTTGAGCCATGGTAGGGTAGAAATCAAAGCACAATGGGAATTCACACGAGACAAATGACGACCTCAGGTCGATGAACTAACCTGTACACATGTCACCAGGGAACTGCTATCTGACGATATGTATAATACCAACTAGCAGATTCCCGTCGAGTCCTGTGCGGTGTACTCATAACCCAATGAGCACCTGTATACATCTTAGGTGATCCAACTGACACCAGTGGCTTGTGAGACCGGCCACCGCCCCTCGTCGGGTTCTCAACTGTATACACTAGTCTACTCCGGAGTATCGATGCCCTGTCTCGAAACTCCCACGACTAGGGACCACTATTAGGGATATGCTTATAGACCACCCAACTCTCACGTATATGATCGCCCTCATACTGTTGGTAGTCAAGCAAGATCCTAAGGGCTCTATCAAAGTGTAATCGTGATCAATCACCTGAACCTATACACGACTGATAAAGGCAAACCAGATAGCATACTATCATCTCGAGTAAGACTGTCCTACCGGTATAGGTCCTCCTCAATCATTGCAATCACGTACCTGCGATCCAATAATTGACTTTGAGAGCACTATATCCAACATAGCACCCCTGCAATTATAAATGGAAACCAATATACATATAATGTTTGGAGAAAATCTATGTAGAATTCACGGATATGATAGCTAAGGAGGATTTGGATAAAAATAGGATGATTGATGTAAGAAAGTGATGTTTGATATATATAGAATCGAAAGAGAATAGGTATGGGTTGATAATGGTATGATATGAGATCGAGATCGATACGACTTGAGATTTATAAGATATGACGTATATGCAAGATATCATTATATGAGATTGATAAAAATATGATTTGAGATATATATGTATATTATATACTTATGAGAATAATGAGTGATATGACGTACGAGACTTTAGATCCGTACCTTTATTGATGAACAGGAGGATATAATCCCTAATCTGTTTGATGTTACCGTATGATGGATTACCGTACGCGATGTGTTTTACCGGATGATTGATCCATGCTTGTGAATTGAGAATGATGATCGAGGATTATTGTCAAATCAGATGTTGTGAGGCATGATCGCCGATATAAAGATACCACCTGAACCATACCTATTTCCAAAACTGACGAATCATATGCATCTTTTAAATGGAAATCTCAAGGGAAGCTATAGATTTTCAAATGATATCTTTTTCTTAAAACACCATAGCCCCCACTTTCAAAACTACGATTCGTATCTTTAAAAGTGGCCGTATAGTTCATATGTAGATAGATATACCCATTGATTGTTCATGATATGTAGGATATTACCCCTAGTGATGTATATACCATGTTCCAGTATTTAATGCTATATGATATCATTTGTTAGTACACCTGCACTATTACCGTTGATGCGCATGTTACACTTACACAGATTTGCCGGCTCACACACATTCTTCATCAGTAATTGCCATGTCACTTACACAGTAGAACTGCCATATCATGATATTATTCTTAACTGTACCGTACATTCATTATTCAGTACTATCACTTGACATGCTTGCATGATATACTCGATATACTCGCTTGCATGATATACTCATATTACTACTCTATATTGCATACATCGTACTTATGGTTATATGCATTGAGATGCAGTTTTTATGAGATTTCTGGATTTGAGAACCGTGGTTATATTTCAATGGAAATTATGTATCGTTTTAAAAACCGGTTTCTCTTGATATGATATTTCGAGGTGTCCACCATAAGTTTTCTCAGTTCTGAGCTATGAGTATACCCGATTCGAGGAGTGGGAGGCACCGTCTGTGGGTACATGGTGGACCCGGTGAGGTACCCCGGGGCAAGAAGCTCAAGATGTAGACGATAAGCCTGGCAGGGGAACACTACCTACAGGTGATAGTTTTGGGCTCGGCGGATATCTGGAGGATACCGACCGGAGTCGTGAGATGATATGGGCCGATCCGGACTGACGGAGCCCGAGATAGTTTAGCGCGGCGGATATCTAGAGGATACCGACCGTGGTCATGATATGAGCTGATCCAGACTGACGGAGCCCGAGATATGAGGATTTACGTGTCGATGCTGGAGACAGGTTTCATGATGTTTCGAGTGTCGGTGTTAGACACTCAGGTTCCATGATTTTGATGTGTCGTTGATGGACACACGTGGTTGATATCCTCACACACACACACACACACACACACATATACATACATATATACATACATACATACATACATGCACATATTTTCATGATGTTTCGAGTGTCGGTGTTGGACACTTAGGTTCCATGATATTGATTTGTGTCATTGATGGACACGTGGATGATATCCACATTATATAGGCATATGATGTCGGATGTTTATTTATTTATTCTATTGTCATAGACTCGATTTTTGACATATATGCATATGTGGTCACCCTAGATATCATAGTATTACCTTCAGGAATCAATGACCTAGGAAATCGTTGTTTTATTCGATTTCTACCTGCTGATGTTTTCTACTCATGAGTTGGAAACTCACCCCCGTTGTGCCATAGTTCTTGCAGGTTTGACCACTTGAGATTAGCAGCGGTATTGCTGGCACACAGCTTCTTCCGGATGTTTTGCTTTGGTAGGTGGTACACATATTGGATCGTGCACACTCTTGTACTGTTATTGTTCTGTTATATCTAGATAAACTCTATCAGATCAGAACTAGATATTGTATATTGGTTGAATATTCAGACTTGTTTTTGCGAGACTTATAGCAATGGGTTTATGTTCTCTTCTTGAGTTTGATATCTTGCTTCTTTATTTTGTTCTTTCTGGGTTGTTTCTTCACCGTTGGGCGCCGTATATATGTTGTTGTGTGGTTGTGTTTCTGCCAGTTGACGAAGAGTTAGCTCCCGCTTGGGGATACCTATATATTGTTGTATATATATTTTTGGATCAAAAAACACAAGGGAGGTGCTGCCAAAATTTGTAAAGACGAAACATGATTCATTATACTTTTATTTCAAAACTGCACCCCACTATTTTCCGCAAAAAGGTTTAGATTTTCTGGGCTTTGGCTTACTTGATTTACGTTACGCCTTTAGAAGTTGTGTGATTTAAGTGCCGGTCACGTGCTAATTTTGGGTCGTGACACTACTGGATTGTTCTTCGGGACCATGATCCCACCTGTGAATTTCGGTTCCTCAGCACTGGAAGAGGAAGCTCCCAAGAAGTCGGTCTTCGATCGACTTACAACCATAATGGCCCCTCTCAACGGGCCATCCAAGTCTGCCACCTCAGTCTTCAACAGGCTGAGCCGAAGCTCGAACGGGCCCGCAAAGAGGCTCATGATACCTGAAGGGGCTACCCTAAAACGGATAGCCCTCCCAACTCCTGCTACGGGCGAGACCGTAAAAAACGCTTCCCCCATCAGAAAGCCGGTCTTTGAATAATTGGTCGGCCCTCACCAAAGCCGGGGGCACGACGGAGCTGCTTCCACAACTGAGGCGGTCCCTTCTGGAAGGCACGCTCGACGTTGTCACTGGTACCGAGGGAGAAAAGCTGGGGGCAACTTTCCCTCTGGACTTTCCCCACCAGCTCCAATAGAGGAACTTGACGCTGTTGTTCCAATCGTGAATAGCTTTGATTTGCTCAGGAGTGTATATAAGAACTCTCCAATAGCGGTACTAAAGAAATTGCCCCCGCCTGCAGAAGCCACAGTGCAGGCAAAACGGAGCAGCCCCATCAGCGGCTCTCCTCATGTAACACCCGAGCCCAATAATACTATGTATATTACTAGTTGAGGGTTATTTATTGCTCTTTCCAATTTTCCTGATTTTCTGGTGTTTATTGCTAAATTTTACCCGGTTAAGTCATTTTGGCACATAACAAATTTTAACTCCGAAAATGAAATTTAAGATGTCCATGTTGGCCTACTCGTCGCCACTAGTCGCGTGGTAGCGTCCGCGTGTCGAGATTCCGTTCCGTTTGGCTAAACGGGAAAGTTTGGGCGACTACGCGCGCGTGCAAGTGTCCGACTTGGGGGCATGCATTTTAATCATTAAACACCTCTTTTCTAAATTTGGAACCCGCTTAAAATCCTATAATTTGAATTTGGAACATTTGGGCGCAATCCGGGCGCGATTTGGAAATGTTTCATTTCGCGCCAAAAATGCCCATTTTAATTTAATATCTTAAACTATATATAAATTTCCTTAACTCCTAAACTATCCACGAATATTTCCAATCTCTGCTAAATCCTTTCAAATTTTTCTTGTGGCCAATCACGAGCTCACAGCTGAGCTCGTGGGCCCCTCCTTTCCCCATCTCTCTCTGCCTCTCTCCTCTTTCTCTCTCTCCCTCAATCTCTCTCAATCTCTCTCTCTCTCTCCTCTATATATTTCTCGTGGCCATGCAGCCGCCTTCACCCACGCGACCACGAGAACCCCACGCCAACCCTAACCCTAACCCTAGCCCTCGCGATCTCGTCGCCGACTCCTCGAGACTTCACCGTCGCCGCCCTCACCACCACGACCTCCACCGCACCCACCTACCTTCTTTTCCCCGTTCTCCCGACGATCCAGCGCCTGCAGCCCATTCCCCCGACGCCTCCATCCCTCGCGACCTCGTCGTCGACGTCGACTCCGACCGCCGAGGCCTCCCACGACCCCCTTGCACCCTCCTCGTCGAGACCTCGCCGTCACCCCCTCCTTTCCTCGCCGGAACAGTGAACCCGACCCTTCACCCAACGTCTGCACCATCTCCAGGTCGCCGGAAATCGCGCCGACGACCCTCGTCGACGTCTCCCGCGCCACCTCCTTTCCCCCTCGACCACCCTAGCCGACCACACTCCTCTCCAACTCGCCGCAGCACACTACCTGCTCACCCGAGGCCCCTTCCCTTTGCTGCAGCCACCGTCGCGGCCTCGCCGGCGTTCCAGTGCCGTCGAACCCGCCGTGGTCACACCCTTGGTGTATCCCTGTAAGTTTCCTTCTCTTTCCTTTTGGTACAACCCCCGCTGGTCGTTTTGGCGTATCGTATCCTTGTTGCTAACTTTGATTTTCGGTTATTGCCGGAACCCGACCGTGCCGTTTGACGAACCCGACGCTCCAGCGAAGCCCCCTGGTCCGTGTGATTCCAGTGACCTCTGTTGGGACTCGATCCGTGGCCCGTGCTTCCAGAACGCAGTTTCTGCCGACATCGCATCCGTGTTTCGGTTTGCGGAACCGCCGAGGCAAGTATCCGAATACTTGCTTTAACATGCTACAAACTTAATAATCATGTTATCTGTTATAACCACACGACTTGATGACAATTACAATCATCCGTAATGTTAAACCATTGTAGTTGCTACTTGTAGTTAATCGGTATGCTTTTAATCAAACACCTTAACTAATTAACCAATTTGGCACATCCTTGCCTAAATTGCTAGATCATCCTCACTTCATTTGTTAAAGCCACTCATGAGGTAAATATTATACTTAGTTCAAATTCTTGAAACTCCATTATGTATACTATCGATATTGTTTTATCTTGTGGCTTTTGCACCTCAAAGGTGCGTGAACCGGATTAATATGAAATACAAACATCACTATGTTCACATAGAATAATAATTACTACTTACTGTTTCATGCTACTGTTCATTACTGGTTACTATACCTGTTATCATCATATACCTGATTGCATTATATATTGACCGATCTTGATACACCTGACACATGTACTGATACACCGGACACAACACCCTGTACATATCGACTCTACCTGTTGAAAGTAACCTGACCTGTTACCTGATCTCATGCCTAATGCCGACAAACCTAACCATTCCTGCTGTCGATCCAGACAGACCTACCTTTACTTGACTTGTGTTGGCATTAGTCCTTGACTACTGAATACCTGACTGACATACATAGTTTGGGGGTATGGGGAAATCAAAGGTGAAACCGACTTGTAACTCAACAGTTCGACACATTGTTCTGATCAGTCTTACGGGCTTGGCCAGCTCCGGAGTGTTGACGCTGACATCACTCATCCATCCTACTACCTTTTACTGCTTAGCGGCACGTCTCGGATTCAGCCCCGAGAATCATGACCGTGGTCCCGGGCACGCACGGGATACTATTGAGTTACATCGACGATTCATCAATTGGTTTCAAAGACAATAGAGTAGAAAACCTGATAGGACAGTTTAGTCACTACTGCACACCACCCTGTTTATTACTTCTTATTACTGCTTTATTCATGTTCATGCTTGCATTGTTTATTACCATGTTTATGCTACATTACTTGATATCATGACGCGCTGACGTCTGGGTTTTGCATGGCCCAGATTCCGTGCCTTTGACGTTGACCGAGCATGAGTACTTCAGCCAGCAGGCTGAACTGTGAGTTCTTGAGGTTTAGTTTATTTATGTCATTTCATTTCCAGATGTGAGCCCGCATTATGGGACATACTGTTTATTCATTGTATTGGATCATTAGCTTCCGCACTTATTGTTTATTGATTCTTGTTATTATGGATTTGGACATGTATTAGTTTAGTTTATTTTTACTGTTCTTGATATCTTTACAACCGTAATGTGACTGTGGATGGATACTTCCCACCCACAGGTAGCATGGTTGGCTATGTCACGTGCCCAAATCTTGCGCACTCTGGGAAGCGGGGCGTGACATGGTTTTATGGTATCAGAGCCATAGGTTAATTGGGTTGATTCTTTGTAGTTGGGTATTGCACCCGATACACGAATCAGGATACCCGTGATTAGGAAACATGCCCAGCCACCTTGACCGTTTTACCCTCCTTGAATCCTTCTTCCGGATCATGTCGACATGCAAACTTACTTTGCATTGTCAATTCGAAAACCTAACTTCTTGTTATCTCTAGGACTTAGGCGACTTGGGTGGAGTTAAGTAATTGCGGCTATGATACCGCGGCATAGCTACAATGCGGTACTCTATTTAAGTATCTTGGAGTTCTAGCCTTGATCCACATTCAGAATCTATCATCATGCTAATGTTGGGTGTTTTGAGTTCAGGATTATGACAGGTAAGAAGTTGAAGACGTACCAGAGGCGTGTGAACGAAGCCGCCATGCTTGGAGTGATAAGAGAAATGCTGGAAATCAAAGAAACAGACCGAGCTGATCCAGCAGCAAGCGGACTTGTTTCAGGAAGGTTTGCAGATCGTTCAGCAGTCTGTAAACGATGTTGGAACTAGACCAGTTGACCGAGTAAGGACCGTAGCAGATTTCAGACTTTTGGATCCATCTACTTTCACTTTTCTGGAGGAGCCGTTGCCAGCCGAGCAGTGGCTAGTAGACACGGAGAATTTACTGATTACGGCACAGATCCCAGACGACAAGAGAGTTGATGTGGTGCGCATTCAGCTGGTGGATTACGCCCGAGAGTGGTGGCTGGTGGAGGAGACCCGCTTGTCCAAGCCAATCAGTTGGGCGGATTTCTCTAAAAGTTTCTTGGAAAAGTTCTTCCCGCGGACTGCACGGGAGGAAATGGAGGAGAAATTTATCGGACTAAGGCAGAATGGAGCAACCGTGGACGTGCATGCAGCGGAGTGGACGAGACTCAGTACTCTCGCTGGACCTTTCGCGGCCAACGATGCAGACAGCAGTTGCGGTAAGGAAGCAGTTCTGTCGGGCCGGTCGAGTTTAGGGCTAGGCCGACGAACAATGTTCTTGCGGCTATGGTAGTGGATAGTAATGAAGAGCCGGCAGTTGTCCGCGACTTTATGGATGTATTTGCAGATATTTCGGGCTTACCGCCAAAGCGGGATGTGGAGTTCGCGATTGACCTTATTCCTGGTGCAGCGCCAGTATCAAAATCCTATTATCCGATGGCACCGGTGGAATTGGAAGAAGTTAAGAAACAAGTTGGTGAATTGCTCGAGAAAGGATGGATTCGAAGCAGCAACTCACCTTGGGGAGCTCCAGTTCTTTTAGTGAAGAAGAAGGATGGCGCGAGAAGGATGTGCATTGATTATCGAGAATTAAACCGGGTGACTATTAAGAACAAGTACCCGATCCCTCGCATTGGAGAACTTTTTGAGCAGCTTAGTGGCGCGAGGGTATTCTCGAAACTGGACTTGCGATCAGGATATCATCAGGTCCGAGTGAAGGCAGAAGACATTTGCAAGACGGCGTTTCGGACTCGGTATGGGCATTTCGAGTATTTAGTGATGCCCTTCGGAGTGACTAATGCGCCGGCAATATTTATGGACTTGATGAACAGGATCTTTTCACCGTTCTTGGACCAGTTTATTGTGGTATTCATTGACGATATTCTGGTGTACTCGAAGAGTCCGGAGGAGCATGCTGAGCACTTAAGGATCGCACTGCAAACGCTGAGACAGGAGAAATTATTCGCGAAGATGAGTAAGTGCGAATTCTGGTTGGAAGAAGTGAAGTTTCTGGGGCATGTCGTGTCGGGCGATGGAATCGCCGTTGATCCCGAGAAGATTGCAGCAGTTCGAGATTGGCCTGTTCCGAAGAATGTTGCAGAGATACGAAGTTTTCTTGGACTCGCCGGTTACTACAGAAGATTTGTGGAGAACTTCGCTCGTCTAGCTGAGCCGTTAACCAAGCTTACGCGTAAGGAGGTACCGTTTGTTTGGACAGGTGGATGTGCATTGGCCTTCGAGACGTTGAAGCAGAAGTTGATAACCGCTCCTATCCTAACCGTACCGGATGATTCAGGAGGACTGGTAATTCACAGCGACGCATCTGGAAAGGGATTGGGATGTGTTTTGATGCAGAATGGGAAAGTCGTCGCTTACGCATCGAGACAACTGAAGACTCATGAGAAGAACTATCCGACTCATGACTTAGAGCTTGCAGCCGTGATCTTCACCCTGAAGATTTTGGAGACACTACCTTTTGGGCGAGAGAGTTGAAGTCTTTACGGATCACAAGAGTTTGAATTATGTGTTCACTCAGAAGGAGTTGAACATGAGGCAACGCAGATGGTTGGAGCTGATGGCCGACTATGACCTTGATCTTAAGTACCATCCGGGAAAAGTTAACGTCGTGCCAGATGCGCTGAGTCGGTTACCAGCAATTCAGATATTGACTGCACAGAGAGAGATCGTTGCGGATTTTCGGAGATTTGACTTGGAAGTTGTGCTACCCCATGCTACAGGACAGTTGATGCAGTTGCAAGTACAGTCGTCCTTAGTTGAGAAGATTAAAGCGGCGCAATCGCAGGATCCTAGACTGCAAAAGTTTCGAGAGCAGGTTGGAGCCGGACTACGAACCGATCTACTGATCCATGAGGATGGTTCGTTGAGATATGGTAGCCGTCTATGTGTGCCAAAAGGAGATGTGCGTGAAGAGCTTATGAAGGAGGCACACAGTTCAGCTTACTCTGTACATCCAGGAGGGACAAAGATGTACCGAGATATTCGACAGCATTTTTGGTGGGAAGGTATGAAACGGGAAATCGCTCGCTTCGTGGCTAAGTGCTTGGTGTGTCAGCAAGTCAAGGCTGAACACCAAAGGGTTGCTGGTTTGTTGCAACCACTTCCGATTCCTCAATGGAAGTGGGAACATATAACCATGGATTTCGTGACGGCTTTACCGCGGAGTCCAAAGGGCAACAATGCAGTATGGGTGATTGTCGATCGGTTGACCAAGGCAGCTCACTTTATTCCGTTTCGGGTTGGTCAATCGACAGAGACTTTGGCAGAGCGGTACATGCAGGAGATTGTCAGATTGCATGGAGTACCGGTAAGCATCGTGTCCGACCGGGACACTCGGTTCTTGTCACACTTTTGGAGGAGTTTACAAGAAAGTTTGGGGACTCGATTGAAGTTCAGCACAGCTTATCACCCCCAGACTGATGGACAATCAGAGAGAACGATCCAGACCCTTGAAGATATGTTGAGGGCTTGCATGTTAGACTTCAAAGGTTCTTGGGAAGATCATTTACACCTGGTGGAGTTTTCGTACAACAACAGCTTCCAAGCAACTATTCAAATGGCCCCGTTCGAAGCGTTGTATGGTCGTAAGTGCCGTTCACCTGTATGTTGGGATGATGTGGGTGAACGAAGGTTACTAGGGCCAGATTTGGTGGTACAGACAGTTGAGAAAGTGAATACGATCAGGAAGCATATGAAGGCAGCTCAAGACAGACAGAAAAGTTGGGCCGACACGTCAAGAAGACCTCTAGAGTTCGCCGTGGGTGATTTGGTATTCCTGAAGATATCACCGACTAGAGGGGTGATTCGCTTTGGAAGTCGGGGAAAGCTTAGTCCCGATTCGTTGGACCCTTCGAGATATTGGAGCGTGTCGGAGAGGTATCGTACCGGTTGGCGTTACCATCGTCATTAGCAGGAGTTCATGATGTGTTTCATGTGTCTCAACTGCGGAGGTATGTTCGTGATGAGACCCATGTTTTGGATCACTCGGAGTTGACCGTTCGGGAAGACCTGACTTTTGAGGAGCGACCAGTCGAGATCAAGGATCGAAGAGAAAAGGTTCTTAAGAACAAGGTTATCCCTCTTGTGCTAGTTTCTTGGGGTAACCGATCGCATGGAGAATCTACTTGGGAGCGAGAAGACGAGATCCGGCAGAAATTCCCTCATCTTTTCCAGTAGTTAGTTATCTTGTATTCTTGGAATTTCGAGGACGAAATTCTTTTGTAGTTGGGTATGATGTAACACCCGAGCCCAATAATACTATGTATATTACTAGTTGAGGGTTATTTATTGCTCTTTCCAATTTTCCTGATTTTCTGGTGTTTATTGCTAAATTTTACCCGGTTAAGTCATTTTGGCACATAACAAATTTTAACTCCGAAAATGAAATTTAAGATGTCCATGTTGGCCTACTCGTCGCCACTAGTCGCGTGGTAGCGTCCGCGTGTCGAGATTCCGTTCCGTTTGGCTAAACGGGCAAGTTTGGGCGACTACGCGCGCGTGCAAGTGTCCGACTTGGGGGCATGCATTTTAATCATTAAACACCTCTTTTCTAAATTTGGAACCCGCTTAAAATCCTATAATTTGAATTTGGAACATTTGGGCGCAATCCGGGCGCGATTTGGAAATGTTTCATTTCGCGCCAAAAATGCCCATTTTAATTTAATATCTTAAACTATATATAAATTTCCTTAACTCCTAAACTATCCACGAATATTTCCAATCTCTGCTAAATCCTTTCAAATTTTTCTTGTGGCCAATCACGAGCTCACAGCTGAGCTCGTGGGCCCCTCCTTTCCCCATCTCTCTCTGCCTCTCTCCTCTTTCTCTCTCTCCCTCAATCTCTCTCAATCTCTCTCTCTCTCTCCTCTATATATTTCTCGTGGCCATGCAGCCGCCTTCACCCACGCGACCACGAGAACCCCACGCCAACCCTAACCCTAACCCTAGCCCTCGCGATCTCGTCGCCGACTCCTCGAGACCTCACCGTCGCCGCCCTCACCACCACGACCTCCACCGCACCCACCTACCTTCTTTTCCCCGTTCTCCCGACGATCCAGCGCCTGCAGCCCATTCCCCCGACGCCTCCATCCCTCGCGACCTCGTCGTCGACGTCGACTCCGACCGCCGAGGCCTCCCACGACCCCCTTGCACCCTCCTCGTCGAGACCTCGCCGTCACCCCCTCCTTTCCTCGCCGGAACAGTGAACCCGACCCTTCACCCAACGTCTGCACCATCTCCAGGTCGCCGGAAATCGCGCCGACGACCCTCGTCGACGTCTCCCGCGCCACCTCCTTTCCCCCTCGACCACCCTAGCCGACCACACTCCTCTCCAACTCGCCGCAGCACACTACCTGCTCACCCGAGGCCCCTTCCCTTTGCTGCAGCCACCGTCGCGGCCTCGCCGGCGTTCCAGTGCCGTCGAACCCGCCGTGGTCACACCCTTGGTGTATCCCTGTAAGTTTCCTTCTCTTTCCTTTTGGTACAACCCCCGCTGGTCGTTTTGGCGTATCGTATCCTTGTTGCTAACTTTGATTTTCGGTTATTGCCGGAACCCGACCGTGCCGTTTGACGAACCCGACGCTCCAGCGAAGCCCCCTGGTCCGTGTGATTCCAGTGACCTCTGTTGGGACTCGATCCGTGGCCCGTGCTTCCAGAACGCAGTTTCTGCCGACATCGCATCCGTGTTTCGGTTTGCGGAACCGCCGAGGCAAGTATCCGAATACTTGCTTTAACATGCTACAAACTTAATAATCATGTTATCTGTTATAACCACACGACTTGATGACAATTACAATCATCCGTAATGTTAAACCATTGTAGTTGCTACTTGTAGTTAATCGGTATGCTTTTAATCAAACACCTTAACTAATTAACCAATTTGGCACATCCTTGCCTAAATTGCTAGATCATCCTCACTTCATTTGTTAAAGCCACTCATGAGGTAAATATTATACTTAGTTCAAATTCTTGAAACTCCATTATGTATACTATCGATATTGTTTTATCTTGTGGCTTTTGCACCTCAAAGGTGCGTGAACCGGATTAATATGAAATACAAACATCACTATGTTCACATAGAATAATAATTACTACTTACTGTTTCATGCTACTGTTCATTACTGGTTACTATACCTGTTATCATCATATACCTGATTGCATTATATATTGACCGATCTTGATACACCTGACACATGTACTGATACACCGGACACAACACCCTGTACATATCGACTCTACCTGTTGAAAGTAACCTGACCTGTTACCTGATCTCATGCCTAATGCCGACAAACCTAACCATTCCTGCTGTCGATCCAGACAGACCTACCTTTACTTGACTTGTGTTGGCATTAGTCCTTGACTACTGAATACCTGACTGACATACATAGTTTGGGGGTATGGGGAAATCAAAGGTGAAACCGACTTGTAACTCAACAGTTCGACACATTGTTCTGATCAGTCTTACGGGCTTGGCCAGCTCCGGAGTGTTGACGCTGACATCACTCATCCATCCTACTACCTTTTACTGCTTAGCGGCACGTCTCGGATTCAGCCCCGAGAATCATGACCGTGGTCCCGGGCACGCACGGGATACTATTGAGTTACATCGACGATTCATCAATTGGTTTCAAAGACAATAGAGTAGAAAACCTGATAGGACAGTTTAGTCACTACTGCACACCACCCTGTTTATTACTTCTTATTACTGCTTTATTCATGTTCATGCTTGCATTGTTTATTACCATGTTTATGCTACATTACTTGATATCATGACGCGCTGACGTCTGGGTTTTGCATGGCCCAGATTCCGTGCCTTTGACGTTGACCGAGCAGGAGTACTTCAGCCAGCAGGCTGAACTGTGAGTTCTTGAGGTTTAGTTTATTTATGTCATTTCATTTCCAGATGTGAGCCCGCATTATGGGACATACTGTTTATTCATTGTATTGGATCATTAGCTTCCGCACTTATTGTTTATTGATTCTTGTTATTATGGATTTGGACATGTATTAGTTTAGTTTATTTTTACTGTTCTTGATATCTTTACAACCGTAATGTGACTGTGGATGGATACTTCCCACCCACAGGTAGCATGGTTGGCTATGTCACGTGCCCAAATCTTGCGCACTCTGGGAAGCGGGGCGTGACACCTCATAAATTCACAAAGTCTGGATAAAAATCCAGGACTTTGTGATCAACAAAGATTACTCTAGTCGACTGAAGAAATCGAAGGCTCGGTAAGAGGAAGACCACTCCTTCGTTATACAGCGAAAGGCATCTTCTACACAGGTGCCTGTCATAACGGCTCCTTGAACTTCGACCTCCCATAAAAGGATGAAGCTAGAGAAAATCCCACAGCCGGCGGCAATTTCCAAAGGCGATGGACCTAAACACCCCAAGTCAGGGGGTATGATCATGCATACGGTTTACATGGCTTCCGAGAAATAAGAAAGTCGTGCTTCCGTATCTCATCGACCGCTAACTCGGTCGTTGACAAAAGCTCAGGAGCAACAACAAAACCTCCACAAAATGCTGACCAAAATGACAGCACTTACCGAACTGAAAGAAATTCTGGAACCAGGAAGTGAACAGCGCCGGGAGTAGGAGACTGATACAGAGTTCCTGTGAAGGGTGCTTGAAAGAAAAGACAAAGAGGCCACGAAACAAGCTACTAATATAAAGCATATGGTGCTTCTGTTCCAGGACATGGTTGGAATGATAATCCGGCTAGAACCCCCAGCCAAAGATCCGCCGATAATCATCGAGTATGACAGAGGGGAAACGATCTCCAAGGCTACTCTTGATGATTATATAACTTAACAAATACAAGCTCATCAAGCTAATGAAGCGTCTGGCCAAACATTCAATACCGGACGACCGTATCCAGGTTGGTATGACCAAATCAAATACCCATCGGGATATATGATCCCCAAGTTCCATTTGTACAAAGGGACAGGTAATCCTTATCAGCACGTCGCGCAGTTCAGAGCTCTGTACGACAACATTGGAGGCGATGACGAACTGTTGCTTCACCAGTTCGTTAGCAGCCTGTCAGAAACGGCCTTTGAATGGTACTCGAAGATTCTAAATGACTTCGTAAGAACATTCACAGAGATAGAACTACTGTTCTCACAGCGGTTCGCCAGCACAAGCAACCGCACCCCGATCACTGCATTAATCAATGTCAGGGTAAGGCCAGGAGAAACTTGGGTCCAATACGTGATCCGGTGGCGGAACTTATGGTCAAATTGCGAACAACGCATCGAAGAATCTCCTACCGTGGGCATGTTCATCGGGACCCTTAATCCGCAAACAACTGTGTCCCAGTTCATGACATTCTTGTAGAGTTTCCTTAGCACCGTGTCTAGGGTTTGCAAGCATCAAACATGTCACAATAAAAAATTTAGGGGGTGCTAAGCAAACTAACCTAGGAATGGAACTAGAAAGTTAGGGTAATAACAAGTATGTAATCAAACATTACAAAAGTGAATGAGGAATACAACCTTTGTAGACCGGTCCTTCACTTCTAAAGCTCCGTGTAGAAGTCCCTCTGCTCCAAGTAGTGATCTCCCGGACTCAAGATGGACTCCACCAAGCGAAATGAACAAGCATGCTTGAAGACTTCGAGGCCGAAATTGATCTACGTCGAGGAGACTCAAGCTCATGCTATCTCTTCACTAATGGTATATTAGTGAAGCAAACACCCTAAACTAAATAGCTAATAGTAGAGGATGATGAAGTAGGAATTTTGCTCACTTTAGACTTTATTTTCTCACACTATCTCTTCACTTCCTCATAACTTAGAGAGTTTGAGGAGATGAAGAAGAAGATGAAGTGATGAAGAATAAGATGAGGTTAGAAATGCAACCATGGGTGAGTTTATGTCATACACTAACCCATGTAGAGAATAAACCATGGATAAATGATTATGGTTAGGTTTATAAATATCTTAAGTAAAACAAATTTGGTGAACTAAGTCAATGGTTGTGATGAGCTTCTCCAAGCTTCCAACCATGACTAAATTCCACACAAATTTGAATTACTAAAATAAATAAAACCCTAACATAATCAAGCATGGTGTGAGTCTCATACATCCATGTTGCATGTGTAACCAATCATGACACACTAATATATATCGCATATATATTATTTGTGCAAATAGAAAACAATACATTTAACATATATCACATATATGTTAAGTATTTCAAATGTGAGAAAAAGAAATGCTTAAGTGAGCTAATATTAGTTAATGTAAATTTATATATCGAATATATAATTATACATTAAATCATTAAATCAACACTTGATTAAATAATTCGGCTATATCATATATAACCGACTAATATCAATAATATCAACTTACCGAATCAACACTTGATTCGATAACCCGGCTATATCACATATAACCGGCCGATATCACATATCGCGAGAATAGAATACGGTATGATATACACGTATTAATCTCGGTCCCGCACATATCACATATGTGCTCCTACTTCATTTCTTCTGAGCCACGAAAGCTCTGTGTAGGACTCTAAAGACTCGTCAATACGCCGGCCGTAGGTGATGATCATATCAGTCACCCACAAGCCGTCAACGGTCTGCTAAACGTAACGGCCACCCGGGTATTGAGCGATCAGAAGATCAACAAGCAGGCTTGCTCATACTCCCATGAATCCAATCAGTAACATTACCGTACAGTCCGGTCTGTTCGTTTGATATGTCACATATCCAGCCTTGGGGTGCTGAAATGTAAGAACCCAATAGCTTGATAAGTCGTGCCAATATGAGGCTCATAACGTCTCGCGAAACTACTGGTAACACTTACCAGTAAATCTCTGCAACCCTGGCCAGGGATTTCCTGTTATGGCCAATCGAGTACAGCACAACATCAACCCCCAATACCTGGAAAGACGAAATCCCCTCCTATTGCTCATTGCCTCCATTTGACTCGGGACTGTACCCAAAAACCAGCTGTTTGCACGACTCAGTAGAGCCGTGGTAGGGTGGAAATCAAAGCACAGTGGGAGACACACAAGACTCTATCACGATCTCAGGTCCACAGACTAACCTGTACCAGTGTCACCAGAGAACTGCTATCTGACGTGAGATATAATACCATCTAGGAGTTCTCGGCGAGTCATGTTCAGTGTACCCAGTCTCCACTGAGCACCTGTATACTATCTTTGATGTCAAACACCAATGGATGTGGGATCATCCATCGCTCATCATATGGGTCAAAATACGTATACGCTAGTCTACTCTGGAATATCGATGCCATGTCTCGATACTCCCACGACTAGAAACAATTGAAGGATGTACTTACCGACTATCCAGACCCCACTAGTATGATCCCTATCATAATCCTAGAAGTCAAGTACAAATCCTAAGGGCTTTACCAGCATGTCACAGAGAGACGATACAAGTGTACATGTTAAGATAAAGAGCAACCAGATAGCATACTATCATGTCGAGCAAGAAAGTCTCCCTATATATGTCCAAGCCTCCATTATAATATACATCATATGTACAATAATAGCCTTTAGGGTATACATACAATTAACAATCTCTTACTTGCATTAGGGCCATCTGTTGTAGTATCTCATACCCAACGTCCCATAAAAGTCTCTCGTGGGAAAGGCCTTCGTGAGTGGATCCACCGTGTCTTCTTCAAGTCAACTCTCCTAACCTCGATCACCTGGAGATCAATCATCTCCTGATCAGGTGATACTGCCTCAGAATATGTCTGGATCACTGATGGGACCGGTGTTCCTAGGCCAATGACACAACTCTATTGTTGTCACAATACGAATATTAGATGCTCAATGGTAGGAACGATGTTCATCTCATGAACAAGAAATACCCAGACAGCCTCTTTGGCAGCATCGTTGGTAGCGACGTATACAGACTTTTTCGTCTAGATTGCCACGGTATATAGCTTGGAACTCTTCCAACATACCGTCCCTCTACTGAGGGTAAAGACAAAGCCTCGGACTGGCTATCAGTCGACCTTATCACTTCTGGAAGCTTGAATTAAGAACATTCTTTCAGTGCTTCTCAAGTACTTAAGAACGTCCTCCACAGCTATCCAGTGATTCTCTAAAGATCCGATTGATTCCTGATCACTATACCTAGTGAGTTAGCTACATCTGGTCTGGTACATAATATCGCATACATGATAAAGCCTATTGCCGAAGCATAGGATCCCTTGTACACGAGCTCTTTCCAAATTAGTCTCGGGAGACATCCTTTTGGAGAGAGTGATTCCTGAGTAAGTGGACGAACCACGTTTAGAATCTCCCATACTAAACCCTTTTAGTATGGCGTTAATGTACCCGGATTTGGGACACTCCCAACATCCACTTAGATCTATCTCTATAGATCTTAACCCTAAGATGTAGTAGGTATCTCCTAGATCTGTCGTGGAGAATCCTTGTGATAAGAGGAGCTTGACCGAGCGTAGCATAGGAAACTCATTTCCTATCAAGAGAAAGACAGTCTCACTCTCTACTACCTTTTTATATATACAAGGTTCATCTACCTTTTGATGAAGTCAAAATCTTTGACCACTATCAAAATAGACTTCCAACTCCGTGATGCATGCTTTAACTAGTAGCTTGCACATCTTTCCGATACTCCCACTTGTCCATGTAGCCCTCTGGCTGTCATGCACATGCTCTCTTCTAAATCACATTTAGAAAAGCTATCATGACGTGCAACTGCCAGATTTCTTAGTCATAGTATGCGGCGATTGCAAGTAGGATCCGGATGGTCTTAAGTATAGCCACTGGAGAAAAGGTTTCATCATAGACCACACTTGGTTGAATGACGAAAACCTTTTGCTACAAGTCTAGCTTTGAAAGTCCCAACTTTTCTATATACACCAAGTATCTTTCTCAAAGATCCACTTACTCCTTCTGGGTTTTACTCCTTCAGGAGCAACATGCAAAGTCATACTTTATTGGTGTATATGTATTCCATCTCATATCGCAGTGCACCCAGCCGTTTCACAGAATCCCTATTCGTGAAGGCCTGCTGAATCTAGTTGGGTTATCATCAACTATGATGCAATCCTCGCTCCCACTGTCACTGAAAATAATCATATTATCTCTCAGGTGGGTGAGGAACCCTACCAGATTCGCGGAGAGGCCGAGGTTCATTGGAGACTATCGAAACCTCTGGTTTCACTAAATCATCAGTCATAGTTTGTATAGCTGGAACTCCTTCCAGTTCTACCTCATGACCATAAATTTGTTTTTCAAGAAATAAATTTTTCTAAAAAGATGGTCATGTTGAGAAACAAAACACTTTTGTTACCCTGTTTGGTAGAAGATATTCCCTCACGTATGTTTGGGATATCCAACAAACTTACAAAACTGACTTTGCCTTGAGTTTTTCCGGATTTTGCTTTCCAACATAGGCCGGACAACCCCATATCTTATCTCGTTTTAATAGATGGTCTCTTCCTATACCATATCTTATATGGAGTGGTAGGCTCTGATTTGGTGGGAACCCTATTCAATAGGTATGCACCTTCTTAATTGCATAACTCCAAAAGAAAATAGGCAACTCAGTAGTACTCATCATAGAGCATACCATATCTCATAGGATGTGATTCATCCGCCTCGATACACCTGTTGTGCTGTGGTGTATACGGAGGAGTAATACTGAGAGAGAATCTCATTCTCTTTTAGATAAACCAGGAATTCCATGCCAAAGTATTCTACTTCTTGATAACATCTAAGAACTTAATACTTTTACCCGTCCGGTTCTCAACTTCATGCTTATATTATTTGAATTTCTCAAAACTTCAGACTTGTGTTTCAACAAGAACACACGTTCGAATCTTGAGAGATAGTCAGTGAATATAAAATAAAGTATAAGGAACCATTCCTGGCATGTATAGACATGGGACCGCATACATCACTATGTATCAGTCCCAAGAGTTCATTAACTCATTCTCTGTTTCCAGTAAATGGAGATTTGGTCATTTTATTTTTGAGACATGACTGGAAAGTTTCATAAGATGAAAGTTCGAACATATTCAAATATTCATCCTTATGTATCTTAGCTAGTCGTTTCGCATTGATATGACCTAGTCTACAATGCCACAGGTAGGATTCGTTCATTTCTGAACTTTTCCTCTAGTGTGTGTTCTTTATACTTAGAACTGTGGTTTGATTTAGAACGTTAATGCTATTTCATAACGTGCCTGATCCAATCAAATCTTGATTCAGAACAATGTTCATAACATTATCTTGCAATACAAGATCATATCCTTCTTTATCAAATAAAGAGACTAATATAATTTTGTATGTCAGGTTTGATATGTAATAACATTTGTTCAGAATCAATGTATTCTGATAATAGAAGGCGATATTTGCTAACTGACTTGGCAGCAACAATTGCACTATCACCCGATCCCAGTTTTCTACCAATCCAAGCCCATGTAACAAATTATATATGTGGGATCCTGATCCGGTATCAGATACCCAGGACGTAGAGTATACTGAGAAACAGTTCTTGGTATTGAACACACCTGAAGAAGATGCATCAACATGCTATTTCTTCGATCGGGTGGCATATGAATTCTGGTATTTCCCTATTTCCTGCTCATTCTTATAACAATTATAAGAAAGAACGGAACCAACGTTTCCCAGCTCAGTATAATAAGCAGGTTCAGTCAACACATCCATATTATTATCTTGATTAAGGCATGTCACGATCGTTTCCAGGAAAGAGAGAGAAGAAAACGCTCTGCGTACGCTTTTGCAAGATTAGATTGGTTATTATTTTATCTAATCATGATGGCTCCCATTGTTTTTTATCAAATCTTCCTTCAAACCTTAAAAGAAAGACTAGCTAGGATTAATTACATCATACAAGTTCACTAACCGTTCAGCCAGACCAGTTTCGGTAGTTTGGGGGAGGTTCTCCGTGGTTTCGCACGGACCTAATTAAAGTAAATCTCGTTTTCCCAGAGGCATCACCTTGTTGACACCTTTCTAGACACCTAATAGGTTAGCTAATTGTAAAGTGCAAAACTCTCTCAGGAGTAAAAATTACTCACAGCGGGTATCGGGATCCAACTATCACTTAGAAGCTATGCAATCTCATTGCAAATTTCAACTCTTGAAACTCCTGATTTGGTTTTACCCCTAGTAACTCATGACCTTAACTATGGTCAACAAATCACAAGCACTAGTCAAGTTCTACCCGTCTTTTCACGATTAATTAGACCCACCCACATGACCCTTAACTATGGTCAACAAAGTCACACGACTGTCCTAATTGATCGCATCATATGCGGTGTAGGAAGACATCACTTAGCTACTGTACACTGCGCCTTAACTATGGTCAACTAACGCAGCACGAATACTAAGTACTCTACTTCCTAAAATGAAGGAGGGTTGCGGATGGTTTTTAAGAAAATCTTTAACGCTTTGAACTTGATATCATTGTAGACTCAAATGGTTTTAAAAGGAGTAGCTTAAGCTCCGCATTTTGAAACTTACTTTTTCATAAAAAGGCCGAGTGAGTTTCAAATCCGATTCTGCAACATCATTTAGGTTTATTTTCTTTCATTAATCTCATTAATGAATTCCCATCATTTATGCTTCCTAAGCATCACAGAAAATGAAACGAAAATAGAACGTACGTTTATGCCATCCGCATTCGCCACAGTGTCCTGTTATTCATCG
The DNA here is from genome assembly GCA_030015575.1 of Agapanthus africanus. NCBI lineage: Eukaryota > Viridiplantae > Streptophyta > Magnoliopsida > Asparagales > Amaryllidaceae > Agapanthus > Agapanthus africanus. Next base: position 463,723,855 of record JASDDO010000018.1, on the reverse strand, counting down.
TTAGGTTACTTAACTAACGGCATACCGGGATGGGACTAGCGCGGGTGCAAACATAAGCAACATTTATTATATATCTCATATATAATATACTACAATCGTCTCAGAATATCAAGTGATCACATCACAGAATATCAGCAGCGGAAAAGAACATATGAAATATTGGATATACTAGGATATCTGTATTTTGCTTTTAGCCAACAATAGAAAATACGGATTTCATGGTTGTGATGAATAGCCAAACCCACATCCCTAGACCCCTACGAGAATGGCAAGCAACCCTGTCAATTCTAGGGTTAGGAGACCCGGTCTCGACTCCTCAAGATAGTCTTCTACTGGACCCTAGAACTCGGTTACTTGTGCTCCCTTCCTTGGGTCTATTCTAATGCGGAAAAGTAAATAATATACAACACTGGTGACATCATTCTCAACCCGGAAATGCCCCAATAAAAGAATATTACATACATTGAATTTTACATGAATGAAAATGAAAAACTCTCATCTCACATAAAACCCTCCAGCTATTCAAACACGACGATCCAATATAATATATCACAGCAACACATAATATCACATGTCATCAACGTAAGTAAATATGCGTATCCCAATTGTCGTTGACATATAGCAACGAAATCGGCGATACCCCACATATTACACTTACGGTCGCAGAAAAGAAAGTGAAAAACTACAATAGTTGGAATCCGCAACACATTAGACATCATAAACCCAAAATATCACATACTTCGGATTTCATGCCTAGCCAAATGAATTCCTTAGACATCATAAATCCGAAACATCACATATTCTGAATTTCATGCCTAACAATTATAAACCTCGCATTTTAGTTTCGTTATTGAAAACACTTTCCAATAACAAGTCGGGCAATTCAACAAGATTCCCGACATCCTGATCGAATGCTCGTCGGAAACTTTAGTAGACGGCCGCACCCCTGATGCCGTCGACGAAGTGCACTTAGGCGGAACACCACTGCCGCGAGCATCCGAACGGATGCTTTTGGCGGCGGAGTTCTCCTATAGTCACTTGGTCGGGCTATGAGGCGTGGCTATCTAGTAATGTTACTTGGCGAGTATCCGCATACACTACGTGATTGCGACGGACTTTTGATCCACATCAAAATTCCGTGGCAACCGATCAAATGAGACTAAATTGCTAGATTTATAAAATTCAAGTCAGTTTTCACAAAACCAATTATTGTGGATTCCAAATATTGTATCATAATCATCTAAACGATGTTAAACGTTTCGATCGAATCAACAAACCCCCACAACTCGCAAAAGGCTCAACACTTGAGCAAAGTTAAAATGCCCAAAACATGCCTCAGTACCTATGACCAGCCATAGAAGGGTCAACCCATGGCTCACGTATGGCGCTACGGAACTATGGCAAACCCTAGGGTTCGGTCGCGGTTCCGTGGTCATAGAATCGAGTTAGGGTTTCGTTCTTCTAGAGGGTTCATAAAATTACTTGCAGGATCATTGAATATACTTAACTTAGAAAATTCCAACTCTTGGAAAATTTCAGAGGGGGTCATGAGGTGGTGTTTGAAGTTCGTTCGAACTGTTAAACATAGTTTAGGTTACCAAAACAATGTTAAAATACGTCTACGAAACACTCCGTGTTAGCCCTATATCAAAATTAATATCACATGAAATTTTGGACTAAACAAACAATACTTGAAACCCCAAAACCTACAGAACAGAGCACAGAAAAAAATCGAGACGAATTGGAGCTATAAGGGCCGGCCTCCTCGGTTTTTTAAGGAATGTCATCGGGTCAAATCCGATGAAACGGCCTCAAATTTCTTCTGTGTTTTAGATGCATCACATGCAATCTTCTGCAGTTGCTAAAATAATTTTTACAGACCATTTAAAAATCGACAGAGAGCAAAAATTCAGGGTTTCAGAATATCGTATATTCGGAGTTGTTTCGGTTTTGTATTATATTTAACATCGACTAAGTTTCTAGTTTGGCTCTGATACCACTGTATAGGGTTTCCTTAGCACCATGCCTAGGATTTGCAAGTATCAAACATGCCACAAAAAAAATTTAGGGGGTCCTAAGCAAACTAACATAGGAATCGAACTAGAAAGTTAGGGTAACAACAAGTATGTAATCAAACATTACAAAAGTGAATGAGGAATACAACCTTTGTAGACCGGTCCTTCACTTCTAAAACTCTGTGTAGAAGTCCCTTCGTTCCAAGTAGTGATCTTCCGGACTCAAGATAGACTCCACCAAGCGAAATGAACAAGCATGCTTGAAGAATTCGAGGCCGAAGATGATCTACGTCGAGAAGACTCAAGTTCATGCTACCTCTTCACTAATGATGGATTAGTGAAGCAAACACCTTAAACTAAATGGCTAATAGTAGAGGATAATGAAGTAGGAATTTTTCTCACTTTAGATTTTATTTTCTCACACTATTTCTTCACTTCCTCATAACCTAGAGAGCTTGAGGAGATGAAAAAGAAGATGGAGTGATGAAGAATAAGATGAGGATAGAAATGCAACCATGGATGAGTTTATGTCATACACTAACCCGTGTAGAGAATAAACCATGGCTAAATGATTATGGTTAGGTTTATAAATATCTTAAGTAAAACAAATTTGGTGGACTAAGTCAATGGTTGTGATGAGCTTCTCCAAGCTTCCAACCATGACTAAATTCCACACAAATTTGAATTACTAAAATAAATAAAACCCTAACATAATCAAGCATGGTGTGAGTCTCATACACCCATGTTGCATGTGTAACCAAACATGACACACTAATATATATCGCATATATATTATTTGTGCAATTAGAAACAATACATTTAACATATATCACATATATGTTAAGTGTATCAAATGTGAGAAAAAGAAATGCTTAAGTGAGCTAATATTAGTTAATGTAAATTTATATATCAAATATATAATTATACATTAAATCATTAAATCAACACTTGATTTAATAATCCGGCTATATCACATATAACCGACTAATATCAATAATATCAACTTACCGAATCAACACTTGATTCGATAACCCGGCTATATCACATATAACCGGCCGATATCACATATCGCAAAATTAGAATACAGTATCATATACACGTATTAATCTCGGTCCCGCATATATCACATATGTGCTCCTACTTCGTTTCGCCTGAGCCAGGAAACCTCTGTGTAGGACTCTAAAGACTCGTCAATACGCCGGCAGCAGGTGGTGATCATATCAGTCACCCACAAGCCGTCAGCGGTCTGCTAAACGTAACGGCCACCCGGGTATTGAGCAATCAAAAAATCAACAAGCAGGCTTGCTCATACTCCCGTGAATCTAACAAGTAACACTACCGTACAGTCCGGTCTGTTCGTCTGATATGTCGCATATCCAGCCTGCGGGTGGTGAAACGTCAGACCCCTATAGCTTGATAAGTCATGCCGATATGAGGCTCATAACGACTCGAGAAACTACTTGTAGCACTTACCAGTAAATTTCTGCAACCCTGGCCAGGGATTTCCTGTTATGGCCAATCGAGCACAACACAACATCAACCCCCAATACGGGGAGAGAAGAAATCCCTTCCTATCGCTCATTGCCTCCATATGACTCAGGACTGTACCCAAAAACTATCTGTTTGAATGACTCGGTAGAGCCGTGGTAGGGTGGAAATTAAAGCACAGTGGGAGACACACAAGTCTCTATGACGATCTCGGGTCAACAGACTAACATGTAACAGTGTCACCAGAGAACTACTATCTGACGTGAGATATAATACCATCTAGGAGTTCTCGGCGAGTCATGTCCAGTATACCCAGTCTCCACTGAACACCCGTATACTATCTTTGATGTCAAACACCAATGGATGTGGGATCATCCATCGCCCATCATATGGGTCAAGATACGTATACACTAGTCTACTCTGGAATATCAATGCCCTGTCTCGATACTCCCACGACTAAGAACAATTGAAGGATATACTTACCGACTATCCAGACCCCACTAGTATGATCCCTATCATAATCCTGGAAGTCAAGTATAAATCCTAAGGGATTTACCAACATATCACAGAGAGACGATACAAGTGTACATATTAAGATAAAGAGCAACCAAATAGTATACTATCATGTCAAGCAAGAAATTCCTCGCTATATATGTCCAAGACTCCACTATAATATACATCATATATACAATAATGGCCTCTAGGGCATACATACAGCTAACAATTCTTCAAGCCGAGCAACTTCCAGGCTCTGATCGATAAACTGGCCTAAATGGACCGAATGGGCCATGGGCCTTCATCCTCAAATAAGGACCCTTATTTGCTAATACTCAACAACAACCGAGTGACCCAAAACCAGCTGCTCACTAAAACAACACGCTTCTGTGTCTATCCCTGAAAGAAAGGCTAGGACGCGCTTACTCGTTTCCTCGCGACAAGACGAGGAGACTGTTCAAGTTGGCACTGCGTAATAAACCCATCATATTGCCACACGACGTCCACCGCAACTCGTCGACGTCAACAACCCCAACTACTACTCTTATCTCAGAATGGTGAGCCACCCAATTGAGGATTTCTACGTCTTAAAGAACTGGGTCGAAAACCAGTATCAACTGGGGAAATTCGCACTATCTAAGAATTGGAGGGTAAACCCGCCCCAGAAGCACACTCTCAAAAAGGTGGATGCGCCGGGGGCATCATGCTCGCTCATGGAAGAAGCTCCATGGGAAGTCGTTCTTTCAGCAAAGACCAAAAGAATGCTGAAAGATCTACAGGCATGTCCGGCAGTTAGGTGAAAAAGCCCACTTGAACCCGAAATCATCGAAGGGATGCTGAAACCGCACCCCACACTGAAAATTGTCGACAAAGGGAAAAATCCCCAAGTCGAGCCTTCAAAGTCTTCAAAGAAAAAGAAGAAGACTAAGAAGCCTGTGCAGCCTGCCGAGTATGACGACAAGTGTACAGATCTACAAAAGTACATTGACGTGCTGGAGAAGTACAACCAGAAGGCACGGACACTGGTCACGCTTGAAGAGTTCCTCAAGTATATTCTTGAGAATGAAGATAGTGACAACGATGAGGAAAATAACTCATCAGAAGAAACCGAAGACTATGTAGGAAGTTGCCACATGGTCTCCTATTCGTCGTTAAATAACAAAGAAACTTCCTTGGTGTCAGAAAACAATGCAGAGGAACTGAGGGCAGAATCGGCGCTAAAATCCCCGGAACTGCTGGAAGGCCCGATTGATAGGCTGTTAAAAGAAGGCTTTCAAAAAAGCATAGCTGACCTTGAACGCGAAACAGCCATATACGAAAAGGCTAAGCGTCTACATCAGGATGAAGAAGCTGCGGCAAGGAGGAGTCGTAAAGTACTCCAACTAAATCCAAGCATACCCGCGAAAAATAAGAGCAGGATCAAGGCAGAGAAACGGTTCGCCAAAGCTCAATCAATGGAAATGAAGCTGCCACCTCTCGTAAGAAACACTCTCAAGATCATATGCCTCGACGGAAGGATTCACATCCAAAGTACTGCCTATATCATCGGAGGATTACCCACCCCACCGAGAAATGCAGTGCCTTCAACAAATGGTGGTAAGGATACGTTGCCCATCAACAGCACTTCAAAAGGATAAAGCGTGAAACTCGTCGACGACAAAAAAGTGCGACAGATGCACGTGAAAGAATGACTGGAAGCTGTCATATGGTTGATACCAGTCCGGAAGGGGAAAAACCCTAAGTTCTTACCTTCGGGATCGATTCTGAAGACGAAATACCCCTCAACCCTCTCTTCAAAGACTCCACCTCCGAAAAAGAAGAGGAAGAGAAGAACTGTGAGAACATTCAGCATCGTAACTGCACACTTCCCGAAAAGAACCTCGGACCTACAAACAAAGTTTCGTGCAAAAGAGACAAAGGGAAAGAAAAAATCCCTGAGAAAATTGCCCTCGATGATGGAGTTGTCAAAGAACTCGCAGCCAGGGACCCGCCTAAGAAAATCAAGATAGATTACAACGTCCTAGCACATCTGAGAAAAATACCCTCACAATTGAGCATATTGGATGCTCTCCTCCTCTCCGAAGTGGCACGAGATTCTCTAATTAAGGCATTACAGGAGCCCGATCAGTTTCAAGCTTTCCTCGCATAAAAGAAGATGACGGATGAGCTGGAAGAGGTTTACACAGCTGACATTACATTCAGCGATGAAGACCTCCTTCTCGGTATGTGCGAACATAATCACCCGATATACGTCACCGGGTATTGCCACGATATCAAGATAGGGAAATCTTTGTCGACAACGGATCCTCCATCAACCTTCTCAACGTGAGAGTGCTGAAGGAGATTTGTATGAACATCCAGCACTTGGCCCGAGATTAATTTACCATCTCCGGGTTCGACTCACAGTCGTCAAAGACGCTCGGGTCCGTAATACTGACGCTACGCTTCGGGTTGCTCGTCGCTAACATCAAATTCCATGTCATTGGCGTCAAGACTTTCTACAATGCTCTGCTCGGCAGGCCTTGGTTACATGAGTACAACGTCATCCCTTCTGCACAATATCAGTGTATGAAGTATTTCAAAGACGGCTTGGAATACACCGTTACAGGGGAACTAAATCTGTTCTCCGTAAATGAAGTCCGGAAATACGAAGACGCAATGTACTTCCTATTGGGGTCGAAAATTGCACCCCGGTTGACCAAGTCAAAGTCAAGGTCAACCCTAAGCCAACTGGGCCCAAGCCCAGATCAAGTGGGCATATGCCCAGGTTGAGTCCGAACATGAAGCTACCAGCCCTCCTCCATGGAAAAATAAAAATCATGTAATAAATAATTTTGATGCAATTTTTATGGGCATAAAGCTAAATCTTTGTAAAGCCTATGGCTTATGTGCAAAACAAATGAGCACATGAGACAAGGGATGGGCAAAATGCCATTTTGTAATGCCCAAGGGGCTATATGTAATCTTGTAAGCCTATATAAGGCATCATGATAATGAAATAAAATATACACTTTTCATTTCTCCCAAAAACTAGGGTTCTTGTGCCTCCTTCTCCTTCCAAAAGGTTCTAAACCTTCTTCCCTTCTTTTGAATTAAATCAAGAGTTTTACTCTTCCTTTTCAAAAACTAAATAGTTTTTCACCACAAAAGGAAATAGATTTTCACCACAAAACCCACAAAGGGAAACTCAGATCTCCCATCAGATCTTAAAAAGGAGAGACTTTTAAAATCTCATATTTCTTGTTCTTCAAGATCCGGTTAACAGAGGAGGAAGAAGGAGACCAACTTCCAAGAACCCTACTTTGGGGAAGATTCAGGGCTCAAGGGAGAAACCCCTTTCACCAGCTCAAAAATATCTTAGGAGTTCAACTCCAGAGGTCAATTCGGGAGCACAGCTCCCAGTGCGGGAACAAAGTCCCCCATTTCTGTTAACGCCCAGCGCCCAAAGCGCTGGCGCTCACGTGCCGAGCACGTGGCGAGCCCAGCGCCCAGAGCGCTTGCGCCAACATGCTGAGCACGTGGTGCGCCCAGCGCGCTAGCGCCCACGTGCCGAGCATGTGGCACGCCCAGCGCCTGCGCACTTGGGGCGCTCGCGCTCTGGCGCACAGTGCCCGCGTGCCTGGAACGTGGGACGCTGGCGCCTTCTCCCACGCATCCTTTGGATGCCTTTTCCCTTTATATGTGTGTTTGTGTGTGTACACACACACACTGTCCCCCCCTTAGAAAAATTTTTACCGGGGCGCTGCCCCGTACCCTGCAAGGGGGCTGCTAGCCCCCTTGACCCCCAGCCCGCTATCCAGGTAGCGGGACCCCCGTAAAAATACTGCGGAGACCCCGATATATCCAAAACTCCTTCAAAACACAACACTGCGCATTGAGTTCGTATGACCAGTTTAACCCGTCAATCGGAGGTTCCCTCGCTCCAAAAGTGAGGGGTAATTAACGGCAGCTTAGTCCACGGCTGCCGGAGATTCGGACCCCCATAATAATTAAACCCCCGCCTACCCTATGCACGGGGAATCTGTAGTACGCCTGACAAGCGCGCGCGTATTCCCATCTCAATGGAGTGACGAAAAACACCCTACAGATTCTGGCACGCCCGGTGGGACCTATCTCTCCTCCCATATTTCGGGTTAAACGTTCATGCGAACTCAATCAATATGCATATCTACATTTATACTAAAATATTGATCTTTCATGCAGGTTTTCAAGCAATCACTGTTCAACAATGTCTCCAAAGATGAACTCAGCTCCCATCTCCTCCCGGCCAGTCTTGGGCGACAATATTTATACTAAAATATTGCTGCTACAGTTCGGCTCTATTCTGTTTGTCTCGGCTAATGCCATCCCTGCACCTCAAGCTCCAGTAACCGACACACTGGCCTCAAAAGGCAAGAGGCTAAATGTGGAGGTCTCGAAGGTCCCCCAACCCAAATGCAAATCGGTGTCTGAACGGCTGTTCATGGCCCCAGCTGGGGGTAAAGACGTCAGAACAAAAGAGGTTGCTAGACGTCGCGGGCAAGCCCAGGCGATACCTTCGACGGACGCACGGGCGGATGTCTTCTCAAGCCTCCCCATCGCTCGGCCTATGGCGGCTTCCCGAAGAGCAGAAGCCGACCAAGCGCTCAAGACAGAGAAGCTGAGGCAGAAGCGACTCAGATACAGAGCCAACAAAAGGGCTAGGGCTCTGGCCATGTTAAAATTTATGAATTTCTAAAGCCTGGGCCACTCCTTAGAACCAGCTGCCAGTAATGAAAGGATGGCCGAATGTGTTATCCACACCGTCTACATGGTGGGCACGCGTCCCAGCAACAACCTTCGCAGCAAAAGCAAGGATAGGGCCACCGCATCTCAAATCCAATCTGGTGTAAATATAGCTGCCACATTCCAGGACCAGCCTCCTCTGGAAGGTAATGAAGACCCTTCCAGTGAAGCTGATAAGCGGAGAGATCCCACGATTCATGAGGAGCCGGGCTCGAAAAATGAAGATGAGCCAATCTTCCGTCCCAAGAACATAGAGCAACAACTTCTCCAAGAGCTCCGAAAACAGCTCAGAAGCAAAGACAAGGAGATGGACAAGCTTTACTCAAAAATTGACGACTTGACAAACGCCGTCTTACAGCTCACGGCCCAACATGCCTCTCAGCCGCCCAATCAGGCGCAGGGCTTTGCTCATGAACCGGGAAACGGTGTCCCGAGATAGCCGACGCCTATTCCCCCAAATCCAAAGGTGGGCGGACAACAAGAAAGTTGGTCGCATCCTATCTCGGCAAATGTCTTGGCTACCGATGACAGCAGCCCGCTAACTCAAAATCAAATCATGGATTTGGTTGCTAAAAAAGTAAAAACATTAGTAGCCGAAGCGCAAAAAGATATTAGCAGCAACGGGAGACCATATCCTGATCGGTACGATCTTGTGGAGTTTCCCACTGGCTATGACGTCCCCAAATTTGAAAGGTTCGATTGGACGGGAAATGCGAACTAGCACATTGCCCAATTTAAAAGATCATGCGTGAATACTGGGGGCAATGATGCGCTCCTTCTCCTTCAGTTTGTCATTAGCTTGACGGATGTTGCTTTCGATTGGTATGCAAGCATATCGGATGACACGATCACGACGTTCGCTCAAATAGAATCCATGTTCAAGCAAAGGTTCATGAGTGTCAGCGATAAAATCACCATCGCCGACCTTGTAAGGACCGAGCTAAAGAACAACGAAAGCAATATGGATTTTGTAGTCCGATGGCGCAATCTCTCTGTCAAATTTGAACCGCCGTTGGAGCAAGACTAATCGGTCGGTTTTCTCATAGAAAATCTGAACGACTGGATGAAACCTTTCCTATGCACCGCAGGCCTTAAAATATTCTAAGAGCTGACCAAGAAGGTCTAAATGTTGGAACGCTCAAAGCCCGAGTCCACTCAAGATCTCCAATTCACAAACAGACCGAAACATCGGAGGGACGACAATCGAAAAGGCGAAAGTTCCAACAACACCGATTCTCTTACTAGGCAGAGACCGGGCGGAGAAAAGGCTAACAAACCCCGAGAGCCAACTTTAGAGGAAAGGAGGAATAAGGTCTACTCTTTCAGAAGAGACAAGGTCCACAAAATATTCAAAGATGCTCTAAAGAATGGCCTGCGGCTACCGGAACCAAAAAGGCTAAATGAAGCGAACAGGACTGATCAACCTAACTTTTGCCCATACCACCGAGTGCTAGGGCACACTATTGAAGACTGTTGCATCTTCAAGGATTGGGTTGAAAAGCAATACAAGGCGGGAGAAATATCATTGTCCCCTGGCGTGTTAATGAATAGTCAAGCTGCAACCGCCAATTTCATACAAGTGGAAACCGAAGCCCTTTGGGAACCTGTTACTCTTGAATGACCACCACGTCGTTAAACTGGGAACAGTCGACCTCTACGTCGTTAAACTGGGGATGTAAAAATGTGTAAATAAAATAAAATAAAATAAAATAATAAAGTAAAACAAAAAGCCGAAATGATGGGGCAACTCGCAATAAAAATCAGCGAGTAAAAATAAAGATGAAAATAAAGCCGAAATGATGGGGCAACCGTGAATAAATTGCCGAAACGATAGGGCAATCGCAACCTTCGCGATAAGAAAAGCTGAAATGATAGAGCAATCGCGGTAAAAAAAACTCCTCCAAACGGCGAATGATGAGTCGCTCCTGCTACCATATTCCAGTGCAGCGATGCAAACGCCAACCAAAACTCAAATCTCCTCATGGCAAATGATGATTCGCTCCTGGTACCATATTCCAGTGTAGCGATGCTGATATCAAACCAAAACAAAAATCCCCTAATCTACTCATAGCAAATGATGATTCGCTCCTGGTACCATATTCCAGTGTAGCGATGCTGATGTCAACACAAATCAAACCAATCAATTCCAACATCGACCTCTGCGTCAAACAACCGACACTCCGTAATGGGGAAACGTCAAACAGACACTCCTTACCGGGGATACGTCGACCAGCGACACTCCGCCTCGAGGAAATGCCCAACAGCGACACTCCGTGCGGGGGAAATGTCAACCAGCGACACTCCGTGCCGGGGACACGTCGACCAACGACACTCCGTGCCGGGGACACGTCAACCAGCGACACTCCGTACCGGGGATACATCAACCAGCGACACTCCGTCTTGGGGAACGTCCAACACAGACACTCCGTGCCGGGGAAACGTCAACCAGCGACACTCCGTGCCAGGGACACGTCAACCAGCAACACTCCGTACCGGGGAAACGTCAACCAGTGACACTCCATACCGAGATACATCGACCAGCGACACTCTATCTCGGGGAAACATCCAACACAGACACTCCGGGCAAGGGAAACGTCTACCACGGACACTCCGTCTCGGAGACGCGTCAAGCGCCGACCGTCCATGTCGTAAAAAGGGCAGTGCAGGCTTCCCACAAATCGGGAACCAAGTTGCTCCGGGCCGGGGAAAAGTCTACCATGGACACTCCGCCTCGGGGACGCGTCAAGCGCTGACCGTCCATGTTATAAAAAGGGCAGCACCGACCGTCCACGTCGCTAAAAGGGCAGCACCGACCGTCCATGTTGCTAAAAGGGCAGCAACGACCGTCCACGTCGCTAAAAGTGTTAGTTGTATGTATGCTCTAGAGGCCAGTATTGTACAGATGATGTATATTATATTGGATGCTTGGACATATATAGAGATGACTTTCTTGCTCGATATGATAGTATGCTATCTGGTTGCTCTTTATCTTAACATGTATACTAGTCTCTTTAAACTGTCTTATAGTTACATGTTGGTAAAGCCCTTAGGATGTGTACTTGACTACCTGGACTATGATGCAGATCATACTAGTGGGGACATGGTAGTCCATAAGTACATCCTTCAAGGTCCCTAGTCGTAGGTGTATCGAGACGGGGCATCGATATACCAGTGTAGACTAGCGTATACGCTTCTCGACCTATGAGATAGGCGATGGATGATCCCATATCCATTGGTGTTTGACATCAGAGATGGTATACGGGTGCTCAGTGGAGACTGGGTACACTGGACGGACTCGCCGAGAACTCCCAGATGGTATTATACCTCACGTCAGATGGCGGTTCTCAGGTGACACTTGTACAGGTTAGTCTGTAGACCCGAGATCCCCATAGAGTCTTGTGTGATTCCCACTGTGCTTTGATCTCCACCTTACCACGTCCATGAGGGCGTGCAAAACGGTGGTTTTTGGGTACAGTCCCGAGTCACATGGAGGCAATGAGCGATAGGAGGGGTTTCGTCTCTCCCGGTATTGGGGGTTGATGTTGCGCTGTGCTCGATTGACCGTAACAGGGAAGTCCCTGGCCAGGGCTGATTCAGAGATTTGCTGGTAAGTGTTACCATTAGTTTCTCGACCCGTTGTGAGCCTCACATTGGCACGACTTATCGGTTAGTGGGGTCTGACGTTTACCACCCCTACACTTGATATGCGACATATCAGACGAGGAGACCGGACTGTATGGGAAGTGTTGCTGATCGGCTCGACGGGAGTTGTAGCAGGTTCGCTTGTTCTCTTCTGATCGCTCAATACCCGGGTGGCCGTTACGTTTAGCTGACCGCTTGCGGCTTGGGGGTGCTTGATATGATCATCACCCACTGCCGGCTTATTGACGAGTCTCAGAGTCCCACAATGGAGTTTCCTAGTCCAGGCGAAACGTTGTGGTGCGCGTATGCGATATGCGCATGGACCCGATTAAAATGCATGTATGGGATACCGTATATTGATCGGGAGGCTTGCTTTTGGTTAGGGTCGTATGTGATATGGACGGATTGATAAATCAAGTGTTGATTTATCATTTAACCATTAGATTCTCACTAGAAATCTTTTCTTGTATCTTTGGATGTATGGATGCATGAATGCATACCTTGTTGATTCATGCACATATGGATGTGCATGCACACATACATACATACATCATCTATCATGGTTGTTTATACATAGAAAATGGTGGATATATAAGACTCACACCATGGTTTATTTTATGGATATTTATTTCTATTTTTGCTAAAACAAAAGAAATGAGATAAGATTGAATCATGGTCAAAGTTTCTACACTCTTCTTGTGACCTAACCATTTGCACCTAACTTTTGACCATGGTTTAATCTTTCTCTTGTGTTTAACTAAAGTAAAATTAAATATTCATAAAGAGATAACCATGGTTTGAGATGAAGAAAGAAAAACATATATTCTTATGTTTTTCTTTTTCTCTTAAGAGTTGTTCTTATCTTCTTCTAAAATATCCATCATCTTCTTCAACCTTGAGCTCATGCTCTCTTGAATTTTCTAGAGAGTAAATCATTCATCAAGATAGGATTTTGAAGTGAGAAAAGCCACCACAACATCATTCTACACAAGTCTTGCTCACTTGTTTATAGTGTTAGCTTCGTTTTTCATTCTTGATCTTGCGAAGTTGCTAGCTTGGACAAAGCGGACTCCGGGTGGATCATCGGTGACCTAGAGGAGTTCAAGCGGAGCTTTTCCAAACCCCAAGTAGCCAAGGAGTCAAGCGTAGGGAGCTACAAAGATTGTACTCTCAAAACCCTAGCATTTCTTTCATGTGATGAAGTATTGTTTATGTAACCCTAATTTTTCTAGGATCGATTCCTTTGTATGCTTGTTTAGCACCATAAAAATCTAAACTTTGAGACTTGTGATGCTTCAAAACTCTACATAGGGTGCTAGGCAAACCTTTCATTGGTATCAGAGCCAACCTAGAACATTAGGCGACCTTTTTACGAAGTTAAAACTCCGATCGAACCGGAAAATGCGGATTTTGAGTGCTCTCTGGACATTTTTTAAAATTTGGTTATTTTCAGAATTAAAAATACTTAAAAAATACAGCAGGAAAATATAAGAGATACTGTGAAATACGAACTCCTGATCTGAACAAACCGCCGCGGAACCGCGGCAAAGCATGGCTTACGCCACGGCTCCGCGGCCATATAGTGTCTTCATGGCTTCGTTTTTGCACAGTAACTCCTTAAACTGCTTGTACACTGTTTTGAGTATGTTTAATCTGAATATACTGTTGAAAATTCTGGAGATGGTTTTGGACTCGACGATTCGATCGGAATTTTGTTTTCATGACTTTTCCGGTTAAATTAGAAAGTATTGAAATGTTTGAACGAGTATCATTTGCTCACTTTTCACGGGGTTTAAAAGCTTTCGGAAATACGTGCAAGTTTGTTTGTAGTGGACCCTCTAGAAGACAACAAACCTTAACTCGATTATGTGACCGTCTTGAACTGCCTTTTGAACCTTAGGGTTTGGGGCAGTACGGCGTGCCACATGTGAGGCGTTGGCTTGACCCTTCTACGGCTGGACCGCTACCACTGTGTCACACTCCGGGTTTCTGAACTCCGCTCAAGTGTTGAGCTTTAGTGAATCTTGGGTATTTGATCTTTCGTTCGAAAACTTTAATACTGTCTAATTATCTGTAATGTGATGCAATATGTGGAATTCATATTATAAGACATGAAATACGAGGTATGTGATGCTTCGCATTTACGATGTCTAAAGAGAATATGGATTCCAGATATTGCAGTTTTACACTTTCTTTTCTGTGACCGTAAGTGTAGTATGTCGATATCGCCGGTTTCGTTGCTATACGTCAACGACAATTGGGGTACGCATACTTACTTACGTTGATGATATGAGATATTATGTGTTGCTGAGATATAATGTGCAGGATTGTCACGATTGAATAGCCGGGGTTTTTTTTTGTGAGATGAGAGTTTTATATTTTCATTCATGTAAATTCAAATGTAATGTAATATTCTTTTATTTGGGGCACTTCCGGGTTGAGGTCGATGCCACCTGTGTTGTATATTATTTACTTTTCCGTATTAGGATGGACCCAAGGAGGGGAGCACGGGTGACCGGGTTCTGGGGTTCAGTGGGAGGCCATCTCGAGGAGTCGAGACCGGGTCTCCTAAACTCCAGAATTGGTAGGGTCGCTTGCCGCTCTCGTAGGGGTCCAGGGTGTGGGCTTGGCTATTCATCGCGACTGTTGAATCCGTATTTTCTATTTTGGCTAAATACTAAATACGGACGTCCTGGTATATCCCACATTATATCTATATTTCTGCTGCGATATCTGTGATGTGATCATTTGATATGTTTTGATGGATACAGTATATAGTATATATGATATATTATATAGATGTTACTTATGTTTTACACCCGCACTAGCCCTGCCCTGCTCTGTCGTTAGTTACCTAACCTAACGGTGCACGAGGGGACATCGAGGCGAATGCGGATGGTATAAGTGTACGTCGTATTTATCTGTGATGTTTAGGTGACTTAAATGATGGGACTTCATTAATGTGATTAATGAAAGAAAAGAAACCTAAAAGATGTTGTAGAATCAAAAATTTTAAAATAAAAAGGGTAGCTATAGTTTTGCTTTGCATAGCGGTATATATGATATACCCTGCACCTTATTCGATGAGGAAAGGGCCGAGATCCCTTCACCGGGAGTGACCCCTTTAGCAATAACTGGCAGATGCTACACACTCGGTTTGTCTTTTGATTGCTTCTATAGTTTCTGCTTTGCACAGTGATATATATGATATATCCCGCACCTCATTCGACGAGAAAAGGGCCGACGATCCCTTCACCGGGAGTGACCCCTTTAGCAAAACTAGAAAAGCCTCAAGAACACTCCATTTCTAAATTCACACGATTCTACAATGATATCAAGTTCAATACGCTCATGGTTTTTCTGGAAAACCTGCGTAGCCCTCCGACATTTCATATAGATATTACTTAGTATTCTTGCTACGGTTGTTTAGCATTCGTCAAGGTGTAGTGTACGGTAGCTATGTACTATTTATCTGTAGCATATGATGCGATTGGATTAGGGTATTCGTACGACGTTGTTTGGCATTCGTCAAGGGTCGTGCGAGTAGGTTTAATTCAATCAAGAAATGTACGGGTTGAACTTGACTAGCGCACTATGGGTTGTTTGGCATTCGTCAAGGTCATAGTACGTTAGGGGCAAAAGCATTATCGGGAATTTCAAGTGTTGAAATTTGCAATGAGATTGCATACCTTCTATGAGATAGTTGGATCCCGATACCCACTGCGAGTAAGAGTTACTCCTGGGAGAGTTTTACACATTACAATTAGTCGATCAAGTGGGTGTCTAAAAAGGTGTCAACGGGGTTACGCCTCTGGGAAAACGAGGTTTACTTTAATTAGGTCCGTGCGTAAGCACGGGGAACCTCCCTTAAAGTACCGACACTGGCCTGGCTGAAAGATCGGCGAAGTTGTAGTGTGTAATTAATCCCGGCTAATCTTTCCTTTTAGGGTTTGAAGGAAGATTTGATAAAAACCAGTGGGAGCCATCCTGATTAGATAAGATAATAACCAATCTGATCTTGCAAGAGCATACGCTAAAGTGTTTTCCTCTATCTCTCTCCAGGTAGCGACCATGTCATGCCCTAATAAAGATAATAATATGGATGTATTGACCGAACCCGCATGTTATACTGTGCAAGGGAACGTTGGACCCGTTCTATCTTATAAGAGTTATAAGACTGAACAGGAAACAGAGGAATATCTAGATTCTCACGCCGCCCAAACGGAGAACATGCATGATGATGCACCTTCTTCGGGTGTGTTTGTTATTGAGAACTGTTTTTCAGTTCACCCTACGTCCTGAGTATTAGATACCGGATCAGGATCCCACATATGTAAGCAGTTACATGGGCTGCGGAAAGGTAGAGAACTGGGAAAAGGTGATCATTCCGTTCAAGTAGGGAATGGAGCAAATGTTGCAGCCAAAGCAGTTGGCGAATATCACCTAGTATTACCAAGTGGTAATACATTGATTCTAAATGAATGCTATTATATACCAAACATGATGTGCAACATTATATCAGTTTCTTTATTAAGTAAAGAAGGATATAATTTTGTAGTAAAGGATAATGTTATGAACATATTCCTAAATCAAAAGTTGATTGCATCAGGCTCGTTATATAATGGCATATTCATTCTCAATCAAAATACAGTTCTCAATTTACAAAACACACACAAGAGGAAGAGTTCAGAAATGAATGAATCTTTCTTGTAGTATTGTAGACTTGGTCATATCAATGCGGCACGACTAGCTAAGTTACATAAAGATGGATATTTGAAACCGTTCGAATTATCATCTTATGACACTTGCCATTCATGTCTCAAAGGAAAAATGACCAAAACTCCGTTTAGTGGACACGGAGAAAGAGTTACGGAACTCTTAGGGCTGATACATAGTGATGTATGCGGTCCCATGTCTACACATACCAGGGACGGTTCTTCCTACTTCATTACATTCACTGATGATCTCTCTAGATACGGACATGTGTTCCTAATAAAACACAAGTCTGAAGCTTTTGAGAAATTCAGAGAATATAAGCATGAAGTAGAGAACCAAACGGGCAAAAGTATTAAGATCCTTCGATCTGATCGAGGAGGAGAATACTTGAGCAATGATTTTCTGGATTATTTAAAAGAGAATGGGATTCTCTCTCAGCTAACTCCTCCATATACACCACAGCACAACGGTGTATCAGAACGGAGGAACCGCACCCTATTAGATATGGTGCGCTCTATGATGAGCACAGCTGAGTTACCTATTTTCTTCTGGGGGTATGCGCTAGAGACAGCCATACATCTACTGAATATGGTCCCCACCAAATCTATGCCTACCACTCCATATGAGATATGGAAAGGAAAGAGACCATGTCTTAACTATGTTAAGATATGGGGTTGTCCAGCCTATGTCAAAAGAAAAAATCCGGACAAACTCGAGGCAAGATCAGTCTTATGTAAGTTTATTGGATATCCCAAAAATTCACAAGGGTATATTTTCTACCACCCCGAGGAACAAAAGGTGTTTGTTTCTCGACATGCCACTTTCTTAGAAAAAGGTTTTCTTATGAAATAAACAAGTGGCATTGAGGTAGAACTGGAAGAGGTTCCAGCGACACAAACTATAACAGAAGACTTGGTAGAACCAGAAGATTCAGTAGTACCCGATGAACCCCAGCCTCTCCGCCGATCTAGTAGGGTTTCTCGTCCACCTGAGAGATACTATGGTTTTCTCATTGACGGTGGGAGCGAGGATTGCATCATGGAGGATGATGACCCAACTAGCTTCGAGCAGGCCATCACGAGTAAGGACTCAGTGAAATGGCTGGATGCAATGTGGTCCGAGATGGAATCCATGTACACCAACAAAGTATGGACTTTGGAAGTTGCTCCTGAAGGGGTAAAACCCATTGGGAGCAAGTGGATCTTCAACAAAAAACTTGGTGTAGATGGGAAAGTGGAGACTTTCAAAGCTAGACTTGTTGCAAAGGGTTTTCGTCAAAGACCAGGTGTGGACTATGACGAAACCTTTTCTCCAGTGGCTATGCTTAAATCCATCCGGATCATGCTTGCCATCGCTGCATATCATGATTACGAAATCTGGCAAATGGATGTTAAGACCGCCTTTCTAAACGGTGATTTAGAAGAGTGCGTGTACATGACTCAGCCAGAGGGCTTCGTAGACAGTGGGAGCAGCGGGAAGGTGTGCAAGCTGCTTAAATCCATTTATGGATTAAAGCAAGCATCGCGGAGTTGGAACATCTGCTTTGACGTCGTTATCAAAGAGTTTGATTTCGTCAAAAACCCAGATGAACCTTGTATCTACAAGAAGGTGGCAGAGAGTAAGGTTGTCTTCCTCGTATTGTACGTGGACGACATACTCTTGATAGGAAATGACATTCCTATGCTGCAATCGGTCAAGCTCTTCTTATCACAAAGATTCTCCATGAAAGATCTTGGTGATGCCTCCTGCATATTGGGAATCAGGATCTATAGAGATAGATCCAAACGGATATTGGGATTGTCCCAATCCAGGTACATTGACACCATACTAAAGAGGTTTAGTAAGGAAGAATCCAAGCGTGGGAACTTACCCACGATCTCTGGAGTCACTCTCTCCAAAGAGATGTCTCCCAAGACTGATTTGGAGAGAGCTCGCATGCAAGGGATACCCTATGCTTCAGCTGTAGGCTCTATCTTGTACGCATGCTATGTACCAGACCCGATGTAGCATACTCACTAAGTGTAGTGAGCAGGTATCAAGCTGATCCTGGAGAGAGTCACTGGACAGCTGTGAAGAGTATTCTCAAGTACTTACGAAGGACTAAAGAGATGCTCTTGGTGTATGGTAATGGAGAACTCCAAGTGGAGTCCTTTACCGATTCGAGCTTCCAGAGTGATAAGGACGACTCTAAGTCGCAGTCGGGATTTGTCTTTACCCTTTACGAAGGGGCGGTTAGCTGGAAGAGTTCCAAGCAGGAAACCGTGGCAGACTCGACGATGGAGGCTGAATACATCGCTGCCAACGATGCTGCCAAAGAGGCTGTCTGGATCAAGAAGTTCATTACTGAACTTGGAGTGGTTCCATCCATTGAGCATCCAATACCTTTGTATTGCGATAACAATGGAGCGGTGGCTTTGGCCAAGGAACCCAGGTCCCATCAGCGATCCAGGCATATTCTGAGGCGGTATCACCTGATCCGGGAGATAGTTGATCGCCGGGAGATCGAGGTCAGGAGGGTTGAAACGAAGAATAACACAGCGGATCCACTCACGAAGGCCATTCCCCAGATACAGTTTGAGAGACTCTTCGGGATGCTCGGTATGCATTACTACAGCAGCTGGCCCTAGTGCAAGTGGGAGATTGTTAGTTGTATGTATGCCCTAGAGGCCAGTATTGTACAGATGATGTATATTATATTGGATGCTTGGACATATATAGAGATGACTTTCTTGCTCGATATGATAGTATGCTATCTGGTTGCTCTTTATCTTAACATGTATACTAGTCTCTTTAAACTGTCTTATAGTTACATGTTGGTAAAGCCCTTAGGATGTGTACTTGACTACCTAGACTATGATGCAGATCATACTAATGGGGACATGGTAGTCCATAAGTACATCCTTCAAGGTCCCTAGTCGTAGGTGTATCGAGATGGGGCATCGATATACCAGTGTAGACTAGCGTATACGCTTCTCGACCCATGAGATGGGCGATGGATGATCCCATATCCATTGGTGTTTGAAATCAGAGATGGTATACGGGTGCTCAGTGGAGACTGGGCACACTGGACGGACTCGCCGAGAACTCCCAGATGGTATTATACCTCACGTCAGATGGCGGTTCTCAGGTGACACTTGTACAGGTTAGTCTGTAGACCCGAGATCGTTATAGAGTCTTGTGTGATTCCCACTGTGCTTTGATCTCCACCTTACCACGTCCATGAGGGCGTGCAAAACGGTGGTTTTTGGGTACAGTCCCGAGTCACATGGAGGCAATGAGCGATAGGAGGGGTTTCGTCTCTCCCGGTATTGGGGGTTGATGTTGCGCTGTGCTCGATTGGCCGTAACAGGGAAGTCCCTGGCCAGGGCTGATTCAGAGATTTGCTGGTAAGTGTTACCAGTAGTTTCTCGACCCGTTGTGAGCCTCACATTGGCACGACTTATCGGTTAGTGGGGTCTGAGGTTTACCACCCCTAGACATGATATGCGACATATCAGACGAGGAGACCGGACTGTACGGGAAGTGTTGCCGATCGGCTCGACGGGAGTTGTAGCAGGTTCGCTTGTTCTCTTCTGATCGCTCAATACCCGGGTGGCCGTTACGTTTAGCTGACCGCTTGCGGCTTGGGGGTGCTTGATATGATCATCACCCACTGCCGGCGTATTGACGAGTCTCAGAGTCCCACAATGGAGTTTCCTAGTCCAGACGAAACGTTGTGGTGCGCATATGCGATATGCGCATGGACCCGATTAAAATGCGTGTATGGGATACCGTATATTGATCGGGAGGCTTGCTTTTGGTTAGGGTCGTATATGATATGGCCGGATTGATAAATCAAGTGTTTATTTATCATTTAACCATTAGATTCTCACTAGAAATCTTTTCTTGTATCTTTGGATGTATGGATGCATGTATGCATACCTTGTTGATTCATGCACATATGGATGTGCATGCACACATACATACATACATCATCTATCATGGTTGTTTATACATAGAAAATGGTGGATATATAAGACTCACACCATGGTTTATTTTATGGATATTTATTTCTATTTTTGCTAAAACAAAAGAAATGAGATAAGATTGAATCATGGTCAAAGTTTCTACACTCTTCTTGTGACCTAACCATTTGCACCTAACTTTTGACCATGGTTTAATCTTTCTCTTGTGTTTAACTAAAGTAAAATTAAATATTCATAAAGAGATAACCATGGTTTGAGATGAAGAAAGAAAAACATATATTCTTATGTTTTTCTTTTTCTCTTAAGAGTTGTTCTTATCTTCTTCTAAAATATCCATCATCTTCTTCAACCTTGAGCTCATGCTCTCTTGAATTTTCTAGAGAGCAAATCATTCATCAAGATAGGATTTTGAAGTAAGAAAAGCCACCACAACATCATTCTACACAAGTCTTGCCCACTTGTTTAGAGTGTTAGCTTCGTTTTTCATTCTTGATCTTGTGAAGTTGCTAGCTTGGACAAAGAGGACTCCGGGTGGATCATCGGTGACCTAGAGGAGTTCAAGCGGAGCTTTTCCAAACCCCAAGTAGCCAAGAAGTCTAACGTAGGGAGCTACAAAGGTTGTACTCTCAAAACCCTAGCATTTCTTTCATGTGATGAAGTATTGTTTTTGTAACCCTAATTTTTCTAGGATCAATTCCTTTGTATGCTTGTTTAGCACCATAAAAATCTAAACTTTGAGACATGTGATGCTTCAAAACTCTACGTAGGGTGCTAGGCAAACCTTTCAAAAAGGACAGCAACGACCTCCTCGTCGGAATTATGCTCCGCCTTGGAATCAAGTAAACTGACACTCCATCTTGGAGACACGTCAAGCATCGACCGTCCATATCGTAAAAAGGGTAGTGCATCCCAAAGAATGGGAAACAAAGCAAGTCGCCTCCACGCGAAAGAAGATCCATCAATTTCATGCGCACGATCCATATATGTGGTGTGCATTTATTGATGTGGGCACTTTGTTGGGGTTGAAAATTGCACCCCGGTTAGCCAAGTCAAAGTCAAGGTCAACCCCAAGCCAAGTGGGCCCAAGCCCAGATCAAGTGGGCCCATGCCCAGATCGAGTCCGAACATGAAGCGGCCGGCCCTCCTCCATGGCAAAATAAAAATCATGTAATAAATAATTTTGATGCAATTTTTATGGGAATAAATCCAAATCTTTGTAAAGCCCATGGCTCATGTGCAAAAGAAATGAGCACATGAGAAATAGGATACGCAAAATGCCATTTTGTAAAGCCCAAAGGGCTATATGTAATCTTGTAAGCCTATATAAGACATCATGATAATGAAATAAAATATACACTTTTCATTTCACCCAAAAACTAGGGTTCATGTGCCTCCTTCTCCTTCCAAAAGGTTCTAAACCTTCTTCCCTTCTTTTGAATTAAATCAAGAGTTTTACTCATCCTTTTCAAAAACTAAACAGTTTTTAACCACAAAACCCACAAAGGGGAACTCAGATCTCTCATCAGATCTTAAAAAGGAGAGATTTTTAAAATCTCATACTTCTTATTCTTCAAGATCCGGTCAACAGAGGAGGAAGAAGGAGACCTACTTCCAAGAACCCTACTTTGGGGAAGATCCAGGGCTCAGGGGAGAAGCCCTTTTCATCAGCTCAAAAATATTTTAGGAGTTCAACTCCAGGGGTCAATTCGGGAGCACAGCTCCCAGTGCGGGGACGAAGTCCCCCCTTTCTGTTGACGAGCGCTTGCGCCCACATGCCGAGCACGTGGCGCGCCCAGTGCCTAGAGCACTTGCGCCCACATGCCGAGCACGTGGCGTGCCCAGCGCCCAGAGCCCTTGCCCCACGTGCCCAGCACGTGGCGCGCCCAGCGCCCACGTGCCGAGCATGTGGAGCGCCCAGCGCCTGCATGCCATGCACGTGGGGCGCTCGCGCTCTGGCGCACAGCGCCCGCGTGCCTAGCATGTGGGGCGCTGGTGTATTCTCCCACGCATCCTTTGGATGCCCTTTTCCTTTATATGTGTGTGTGTGTACACACACTGTCTCCCCTTAGAAAAATTTCTACCGGGGCGCTGCCCCGCACCCCGCAAGGGGGCTGCTAGCCCCCTTGACCTCCAGCCCGCTATCCCGGTAGCAGGACCCCCGTAAAAACTCTGCGGGGAACCCGATATATCCAAAACCCCTTCAAAACACAACACTGCACATTGATTTTGCAGGACCAGTTTAACCCGTCAATCGGTGGTTCCCTCGCTCCAAAGGTAAGGGGTAATTAACAGCAGTTTAGTTCGCGGCTACCGGAGATTCGAATCCCTACAATCATTAAACCCCCGCCTACCATAGGCAGGGGGAATCTGTAGTACGCCTGACAAACGCGAGCGTATTCCCATCTCAATGGGGTGACGAAAAACACCCTACACTTCCTACCCGACTTCGAAGATATGGAAATGTGTCATAAGCCATAGGATAAATAGAAATCCGTCGCCACCATCCCGGTCTTTGGGAGCGATACCGAGGATGATGAAGAAATAATTTACTCGGGACAACCCCAAAATAATAAACCCGGACCATCTACCCATATTTCGATCTTTGGTAGCGATTCTGAGGACAGGGCTAACGCTGTGTTCTCTATCCACCCGCCAGTGCAAACCCTCGCCGGAACAGATTAGAGCCTGCAAATCACAATGGCTCCGCCTCGGCAGTAAAAGAAACTTGATGCGCTCGATATATACAGCATACAGGAACTACAAACTTTCTATGTACCTCCCAGACGAAGAGGTGAAAAGACGATCCTCTTCTACCAATCTACAGAGACCAGAGTAGAGAAAGAAGTCTAGCATGGTACTGATTTTGCACTCGACAGGCTTCAACCAATCCGTCTGCCCAGATACTACGTGGAAAGATTGAAAAGGCTGTTAAGATGTCAAGGAGTGCCCTTCGAAAAACTGTTCGGCAAGCCCGATTTTACAAAAAGATTTGAGATATTCCAGAGACTCAGCGAAAGATGCTCAACGGGAAGATGGAGACAACCCAGATCGGATTCGTTGGGTCCAACAACCGGGAGCAGCTCCACAGTTGCCGCATCGTAAACAGCTCCAGTGAAGCGGAGAACGTTTTTCCAAATAGTCGTGACATCAAATCGAAGCAAGATCCCGCTCTAAGAACGTTAAATCCGTCACTTGAAAAACAAATCGACGAGCTAATAAAAGAAGCCTGTCAAAAGAGCCGGGATAAATACAGCCGCGAAATGGTCATTTATGAAAAGGCCAGGACGCAGCGTCTTATTCAGCAGTCTGCGGAAAAAGAAGACTACAATGCCTTTCATCCCCAGCCTACTGTACGTTCTCACGACAAGATAAAATCCCGAAATAGAGGAAAGAATAAGGCGAAGAACGCAAGCTACGTTTGAAAACAAAAAAGTGGATCCAAGACGCCATGCAATTGAGAAAAACTCATTTGGAACCCGTCCTTTATGAAGAATATGGGTCGGGAATACTCTTTCCCCCAGGACAGGACGAGGAAAATATTCAACCTTGTCATGAAACACCGAATGATGACACTCCCGGAGTCTTGGCAACCCAAGCAAATAAACGATGTTCATCACCCGGATTATTGCTCTTACCACCGAGCAATATGTCATCCTCTTGAAGACTGCTTCACTTTCAAAGACTGGGTAGAAGACCGGTATCAATAAGGCAGGTTCACTTTATTCGACAGCTGGAGGGTAACCTTACCGCAAAAGCATGAGCTAAAGAGGACCTATACCGTGAGGATAAGGCCAGCTCAACATCAAGAATGGAAGCAAACTCATACCTTCCATGTGATAACACTCTCAAAAGAGAGAGAGCACGAGATTATGGATGACCTCTACAGGTGCTTCGCAAATAAAGACGAGGACGAGGTGATCTCAGAGTTTCCACCAGCACCAAAAGAGCTGGAAGATGGGATACACACCATGGCGGATAGCCTAAGGAAAATTGACTTAGGGTCGAAAAATGATCCGAGGCCAACGTTCATCAGTGAGCTGCTATCTAAAGAACAGGTGGCCATATTAAAAGACGTGCTCATGTAATATAAAGACTCTTTCGCATGGAACTATTCCGAGATACCGGGTCTAGATCAAAAAGTAGCGATACATAAACTGGCTATATCGCCGGATATCAAGCCATTCAAACAGGCGTAAAGAAGGATAAGACTCGAACTCGAGATGAGTATCAACGCTGAAGTCAAGAAATTAATCGATTCCGGATTCATCCAAGAAGTTCAATATCCTGACTGGATCGCTAATATCGTTCCAGTAATGAAGAAAAATGGGACGGTCCGCATTTGTGTAGACTTTTGGGAGCTCAACAAAGCTTGCCCGAAGGATGACTTCCCAGTACCTGTTACCGAGCTAATGATCAATAACATATCTACCCTTTAGGTCTTCTTCTTTATGGATGGATCTTCACGATACAACCAAATAAAAATGCATCCTGAAGACTAAAAACATACTGCCTTCCGAACTCCGCTGGGTATATTCTGTTATAAGGTGATGCCTTTCGGTTTAAAGAACGCTTGCGCTACCTAGCAGAGGGCCATGATGAAGATCTTCGATGTACTCATCCATGACATTGTCGAATGCTATATCGACGACCTTATGGTGAAAAGAAAATCGTACGAGGAACATTGGGAACATCTAAACACAGTGTTAGAATGTCTTTGGAAGTACAATCTAAAGATAAATCCTCTAAAATGCGCGTTTAGAGTCTCCTTAGGCAAATTCCTGGGATTCATCATATGGCACCGGGGTATCGAAATCGATCCCTCAAAGATTAAGGCGATTATAGAAATGCCCGCGTCAAGAACTCTCAAACAGTTGCGATCTTTTCAAGGAAAGCTCACGTATATCCGGCGGTTCATAACCAACCTCTCCGTAAAATACCATCCCTACAGTCATTTGATGAAGAAGGGGACCCCATTCGTCTGGGATCATAAGTTCCAAAATGCACTTGGCGAAATCAAGCAATACCTGCAAAATCTGCCGGTTTTGACCGCTCCGGTTAAGGGAAAACCTCTTATCCTATATACAACAGCCCTTGAGGGTTCTCTAGATGTGTTCTGGGCATGAGAATGATCAAGAAAAGGAGAGGGCTCTATACTATTTGAGTCGAGTTCTTCTGGGGGCAGAAAACAACTACTCCCCCATCGAAAAGTATTGCCTGGCACTGGTCTTCGTGATAACAAAGTTCAGATATTACGCCTTGGCACATAAGGTCCATCTCATATCAAAGGTGGATCCTCTCAAATATATGATGTCGAGGGCCATACTAACAGGAAGGATTACTAAATGGGCCTTCCTCCTGATGGAGTGTTCGATAACGTATCGACCTCTCAAAGCAGTGAAAGGCCAGGCCATCACTGATTTTCTCGCCGAGCATCCGATACCAGCCGACTCCCTCTTAAATTGCGAGTTGCCGGATGAACATGCGTTTGACACAATCGAAGGAGAGAAAGAAGAAAATGATTCCCAATGGTTACTCTACTTCGATGGAGCATCTTCCATGAAGAGGCGAAAACAAAACACTCCCATAATCAAAGCCGGGATAGGCCTTATCTTCGTGACTCCGCAAGGAGGGATATTGCCTTACGCCCTCCCCTTAAAAGATCCAAGAACTAATAACGAAGCCGAATAGGAAGTTTTGATGGCAGGTCTCAAGATCGCTATTGATATGGGAATCAAAGACCTCCTCATATATGGTGACTATCAGACATGCAAGCCAGAGCTGATAAAGCGCGGTGAAAGAGTGCAGCAACCGTTGACACAAATCGCCTCCTACATCCTGGAGAGTATACTGCGTGCGGAAAACAGCAAGGCGAATGCATTGGCCAAATTGGCTAAGAAATTGGCCGACGAAGACCTCGATGACGTAAAGATCATTGTGCAAAGCCGCAGGGTTCTAACGCCAACAGAAATATCTTCGGGGGACTTAACAGACCCATCCGAAAGAAAAAGAATGACTGAACAAGTAGCCCTCCAAATAGAGGATGAAGAAGAGGTCAAGGATTGGAGGGAAGTCTTCGTAGACCACTTCAAATCCCGACGAACACCTGAAAATGCGTCGTCTAGACATCAACTCATAAAACGAGCCTCGTCTTTCGCTTTCATCAACGACACTCTATATAAGAGATCGTTCAACTTTCTATAGCTAAGATGCCTGGGACCAGAAGAAGCGAAGAGAGTCGTCCAAGAAACTCACAACGGACTCTGCGGTTCTCATCAAGCCGGGTCAAAGATGAAGTTGAAGATAAAGAGAATGGGTTACTGCTGGCCCACGATGATTCAGGACTGCCTCGAATATGCGAAGCAGTGTCATTCGTGCCAAATTCACGAGAACTTTATCCACCAACATCCAAATCCGCTACACCCAATAGTGGCTAACTGGTCATTCGAAATATGGGGAACTGATATAATTGGCCCTATTGAACCAGCATTGTCCAAAAGAAATCGGTTCATACTGGCAACGACCGACTAATTTTCTAAGTGGGCAGAAGCAGTACCATTGAAGGAGGTGAAGGCGGAGAATATCCTCCATTTCTTTAGGACACATGTCAGCTACCGGTTCGGCACTCCACGATGAATTATCTCGGTTAATAGGCCATCTTATAGAACCCATAAAATTAGCCGCTTCGCACAACAGCATAAAATAGACTGGAGATAGTCTTCCATCTATAACCCTCGTGCTAATGGTCTAGCTGAAGTCTTCAACAAGACATTGATAAAGATTATAAAGAAAACAATGTTCAGAAACAAAAGAGAGTACCACGAAAGGATGCATGAAACTCTCTAGGCGTACCGAACAACGTTCAAAACGGCCACGAATACAACACCATACGCGTTGATATTCGGCACAGAAGCAGTGCTTCCTTTGAAAATAGAACTCTCTTCTCTACGAGTAACGGTTCGATATGAGCTAATAGATGAAAAAATCTCATCTTCGGCTTGAGGAGCTCGATGCCCTTGACGAAACTTGCCTTAAAGCACAACAAAACCTGGAGGCTTATAAGGCAAGGATGATACGGTCATACGAAAGACTGACCAGGCTGAGAACATTCCACCAAGACGAGCTCATGCTAGTCGTCAAAAGACCAATGATCCTCAATCATGCAAAACGGGGGAAGTTTGAGTCGAACTCGAAAGACCTGTACATTATAGACAAAGTCTACCAAGGTGGAGCCTACCTGCTCATGGATATGTATGGCAAAAGACCCTTCCAGCTAATAAACGGCCAATTCCTCAAAAAATACTACGCCTAACGAGTCACGACCTAGGTCAATGATAGATGGCGACGCTTGTGTCTGCTCGCTATCTTCCTGAGTCGGAACCCTAAAATTAGTATCCAAAAGATCCTTCGCCTCAAACATGGCGACATCAGACCGAGATGTCCCTAAACTAACAACAGACTGAAAAATCCTTAAATTAATTATCCGCCTCAAAAACGGCGATATCGGACCAAGAAGTCCTTAAGCTCATAATTCGTCTTAAACATGGCGATATCGGACCGAAAAGTCTCTAAAGTAGAAATTCCGCCTCAAACATAGCGATACAGGACTGAGATGTCTCTAAACTAAAATTTCGCCTCAAACATGGAGATATAGGACCAAAAAGGACCTAAACTAGCACACTGCCCCAAATACGGCAATACGCTCCTTTGAGATTTATATTGCAATCGAAATCTCAATAGCAAATGTTGCAACTCAAGTCCCACTGGCTGCACAGCTATTCCAGCAATGAAGCCACCCCTAAGTCCTACCGATAAATTGATGGGCATCTGCGACGAAGCTACTTTCAAGAGTTTCGCAAAAAAAAGACAGTATGTCCACAAGCAAAA
The DNA here is from genome assembly GCA_030015575.1 of Agapanthus africanus. Classification (NCBI taxonomy): domain Eukaryota; kingdom Viridiplantae; phylum Streptophyta; class Magnoliopsida; order Asparagales; family Amaryllidaceae; genus Agapanthus; species Agapanthus africanus. Next base: position 463,694,886 of record JASDDO010000018.1, on the reverse strand, counting down.
TGGGCACGGATGAAAACCTGAAAGGGCACCGTGAGTAAAAACAGCAGGACTGCCGGTGATTTTGTGAAAACCCGAATAGGGCGCAAACTCGTAAAATAAAAAAATTTATGTGCACTTGCAAGGTCTTCACGACCTTGTGGGGAGAAAATACCTGAATGAGATCCTTACGACTCACAGAGGAGAAACACACTTAGGGGTCCTCATGATTCTTAAGGAGAAATTACACTTACGGGATCCTCACGACTCGTAAGGAGAACTCCCCTTATGAGATCCTCACAGCTCATAAGATTCAAAAGCCTTAAGTTATAGGGATCTAAACCTATTCTTAAGCCGTCATATCCCTATTTCCCTACAGGCGGTCTAATATTGACCCTTATATACAATCTACGGGCATAAATAAATATTCTCCTACCAAATTCCACCAATGACAAGAAATGTCCTCATATGGTGAATGACACTTGTAAGTCCTCTCGATTTATAAGAAGAAAACACTCTTATAAGATCCTTACGACTTACAAAAGAAAACACACTTAAGAGTTCTCACGATTCTTAAGGAGAAAATACACTAATGAGATCCTCACAACTCATAGGGAGAAAAACCATTATGAGACCCTTACGGCTCATAAAGTCAAAAAATCTTGGTCAACAGGATCCTAACCCTGTTTGCTAAGCCACCTTTGTTCAAATTGGCATTGGCAAATGATGAGTCGCTCCTGGCAATATTCCAGTTGCAGCGGTGCCGATACCTAAAATGGTGTCGAACATCAAGTCCTTTCACGGCAAATGATGATTCGCTCCTGGAAATATTCCAGTCGCTGCGATACTGATGCCAAAATTGGTATCGGGACCCAAGTCCCCGACCCGCAATAAAAGCCAGCGAGCAAAATACACACACACATATGCATATAAAATAGCCGAAATGATGGGGCAACTCGCAATAAAAATCAGCGAGCAAAAAAATATATGCATATGAAACAGCCGCAATGTTTGGGCAGCTTGCATTAAAAAACAGCAAGTAAAAATAAAAAAAATACATAGCCGAAATAATTAGGCACCGCAAAAAATAGCCGAAATAATTGGGCAATCGCGACTTTCACGGCATAAAAATTGAAAAGATAGAGCTTCATGGAAGGAAATAAGAAAAAAATATATGAAAACGAAACTTTTCTGCCCTGCAGGTGACTCCACACTGACCCCTGTATACAATCCATAGGCACAAACGAAAAGAAACCATATTTTCCCATCAGGCTCCGTCAAAGGGAGAGCCAAATCATGACGTCAACATCTACAGCCTAGAGATCAGCTCGATGTTCTTCTCAGTCCAACAGGGTGCAGATGTGATGTCAACAAAAGTCCCAAGGGTCAAAAAAAAAGGAGTGGCGAAAAAATCCTAACTCTAAGTCTTGACGGTTCATATACAACTTAGAGACTATCCCGGCGTTCCTTTTCATTCCGACAGGACGCAGATGCGACGTCAACAAAGGCTCCAAGAAGCCAAATAAAAAAAGGAGTGACGGTAAAATCCCAACTCTAACTCGACGTTCCTTCCAGTGCAGACGCAGCGTCAACGAAGACCCAAGGATTAAAGCAAAAATAGAGCGATGGCAAAATCCTAGCTCTAAATCTTGACGGTTTATATATAACCTAGAGACAATCCCGGTGTTCCCCCACATTTCAGTAGGAAACAGACGTAATTATCAAATGAAATTGGAGCAGCCCCCGGTCCCTTCCTCTTAGCCATTCACTAGAGTTCTTTCTTTTTGCCTTCGTCCAGTAGAAAGTGGAATTCACCTAGGTTTTCAAAACTTATGTTGCAGGTGAGTCACCACTTCAACAGGAGACCGAACAAGGCTTCTTTCGGCTGCTGAGGATTGCTTTGTGCCTGACTCATGGCATATCCTTAGCTCCTGATCTCGATTGCAATGCATATAGCATAGAGATCACACAGATGTTTACCCTATTTTAGCAAAGAATCGGTGTGACATCATCAAAACAAAGACTGAAGCGACGGCACAATCCCAGTTTTGGGTCTCGACGGCAACTCATATAAAACCTTAAAGACTATTGGTGACCATCCCACACCAGTGCGGAGTGGTTATGACTCATCGGGACTCCAAATTGAGCCTAACCTCAAGTAAAAAGCGTCATGGCAAATTCTTAACACTTGCTCTTCCGATGGTAATATGACCTAAGGAGATAATTTGAAGACGTCTTGTCCAGCCCCCGAAGGGATCAGAGACACGGCAGTCGCGGGACTACTCGAACGACAGTTTAAAGACTGCATATCGAGGAATATATCAGTCAACACGATGGTACCACGGACTAAAACCCTAGTACCACAAAACCTAGTGAACTTCCGTCATAAAGAATAGGAGTTATCTATATATAACGTTAGGACAAGTTTGCCTATAAACCCAAGGGAGGCAAACCAAATAAACTCTGAAATGAGTACATAAAACAGAGACCTCGAAACGAGTGAATAAATTATAAACTCCAAAATGAGTACATACATTAATGAATCCGAAACGAGTGAATAAACTTATAAACTCCAAAATGAGTACATACATAAACTACAGACTTCGAAACGAGTACATAAACTACAGACTTCGAAACGAGTATATAAACTACAGAGTTCGAAACGAGTATATAAACTACAAACTCCGAAATGAGTACATAAACTATTTTACGCCAAGTCAATACATCAAAGGATAGAGAGGTGTAAGCATGAAATAAAATATATCTTTTATTCATAAATCAAAATGAATACAAGATGCAAAAACAAAAAGAAGAAAATATACAGTGACAAAAATTCTAAGACGGCGGGTGATTCAATAGACCAACTAAATCATCACTCTTCCGCCGGACCTCCGCCTCAAACTTTAGCAATGCTGGGAGCTGAGCCCCTGCATGTGCCTATTTTTTTTTTGGTATGAGAAAAACCGATGCTAAAGCTCTCTCTCGGCAGTCTTGTGGGTCTCAACTATCTCACGTGTAAAAATGACGGCTTTATCAAGAGCCACCACTTTCGTAATAGCCACTTGAAGAACCCACCACATTTCATAGGCCCGAGTAGTCTTGGTGGTGAGCTAGGCTCAAAATTCCCCTAAAGCCTTCGAAGCCAACTCCCTTGCTGAAAACTTTCGGTTGAGACTTTTTCACAAGACTTAAGATTGGCCGCATACCGATCGATCCATCCATCCAAGCTGGTATTTACGGATAAGATATCAGAAGGAAGGCTTATGCATTCGACTCTATGAAAGGAAGCCTCCACGTGATGGAAATACTCGACCCAAGTACACACCAGCGCTTCGTCATGGTAGGTGGCAAGAACGGACAAAGAAGCATTAGTTTCGACAGCAAATTCTTCAGCCGTGACAGAAGTGCCAGCACAAAGATCTTCAATAAGAGTCGCCAATGAATGAATACTCTATTTTGCCATCCTCTCATACACGCATCTGGCATATGGGTCTGGCGGCATGCAAATCCGGGGCTCTAGTGGGGTCAGGATAGGCAAAACTGTGAAAATACATGTATGGTTAGTCGCCTTTACGGACACGAAATAAGTAAAAGAATTCCGGGGCTAAACCGTCGCTTACCCACGGCCACAGAAGGCGGATCTGAGAGGTCCCCAGGCCTATCGAAAACTTCAACTTCGTCATCAGCTTCTAGGACCGTGGTTTAAAATAAAGGGCACATCAGCATCATTATGAAAATATAATACAAAAGGCAATGGAATACTAACCTTGGCCAGAGGAAAGGACGATGCTCTGGGGGATATCGCGTGCGGGGCTGCCATATTAAGAAAATGCTGGAAGGTTTCTTTCAGAGAAAGATCTACAATAGAAGATGCCAATTTCCGCAATTTTGAGAGAAAGAAAGGTTCAGATATATAGAAGGGTCATTAAACAAAAAATATATATATGCGTATATAACATTACTTTCGATATTTCGTTCATTCTGAACTGGAGGGATAACAGCTTCAGTAATCTCCTCTGCACCCTCCAGTGCGTCACTAGAAATATTTACAGAATCTATGGCCGGTTTGGCAATCTCCGCTGGAGAAATAAAGTCCATCGCCGGAGACTCCAAGGCACGATCTGGGCTTGAAACGGCGCCTGCTGCAGAAGGCCCTACAAAGGAAAAATGTGTAAAGACGAAACGATATGAAAGTAACATAAATTATTTGCTGAAAGAGACGTAAAAATATACACACCGATACACCACGGAGCCTGAAAGATAGTCTTTTCGAGCCGCTGTACTTTTCTGTTTAGTCGTGCTCGTCGGGCTTCAATCGAAGATAAATCCCTACCCATCTTCAGAGCAGTCTCATCTTCAGAGGAGGCTGATACCGGCTATTTGAGTGCCCGTTCTTCTTCCAACGTCAAAGGAATTACTAGTAACATAGATGGAGCCGGGTCGACATCACGGAATTCAACAAGAGGAAAGCATCCCTTCTTAGGGCGCACGTTTTCAGCTTCATCCTGTGAATACTTCAAAGCCTCGGCCAACTGAGCAGCCACCTTGGTAGATGTACTAGGAAAGAGAAGACCGTCATTCGGTTCATGAGCAGATATAGACTCATCCTGAATAAGAGGCTCAAACTCAAGCAAAGCCTCGAGTAAACAGGCAGCCGATTTCTTTCTCCTTTTAGGGTCTGAGCTAGCACTAGTGGAGGGGCACTTCCTCCTATTCGACACTTTTACGCGGCGCTGCCCAATCTCGCCTTCGGTATCCTTCTTTGGTGAAGCCACTGCCGGTACTTTATCAGGAGTCTCTGCCTCGGCTTTAGTGCGTACTGGCATACCAGCAATACCAGGGACTGATTCTGCTCGAGCGGCTTTAGGAATGAGCAGTGAACCGCTGTCTCTCAGGGGAGGGCGAACAACCGACCGTGGTCGCCACGGGGCACTGATGACTTGAGCTGGAGTAGATGCTTTACACTCGAAAAGTGCCCGTCTCTCCTCTGTGATGATGGGATTAACCCGGTGTCTATACCAGCCCTTGAAGGGTCCCACGAGCCTTGGAAGGTAGTCGGGCTCGGAGATCATGAAGAGGGAACCGGTATTTAACCGCATGAAATGATGGATAATGTCGTGTGCGGCCTCCAGCGAGGGAGTAGGCTTAATTAAGAAGGCTTCGAGGGGAACGTCCTGGTTGTAACCTAACTGATGGGTGAAGAATGCGGGTTGTACCGCATGAAGAGATCGGTGTCATTTAAGCGGAACACTAAGTACCCTGGCCTGATTGAATATAAATACATGATCTCTTTGTTTTTTAAACCCGGAGCCCTATTCTTCGACAAATCGAATAGCTATTGAATGGGCCCCGCTGGCGCAGAAAGGACTCGATCATTGAAAACCATCCCGCTTTCATTTGAATACGAATTAAGCAATACACGCAGATCCCCTAACTGAGTAGGATCAGGAGCAGAAGCATTGACCAACCTCATTACTAACGGGAAGGTGTGTCACGCCCCGCTTCCCAGTGTACGGGCAGAGGACGCGACAAGGCCGCTACGTATTTACTGTGAAGTAAATACGCTAAGCGTATTTAAGCAATATAAATATAAATGCACAAGAGACAAAAGATATAATTGAACAACAACTTTATTTATTCACATTCTTTTTACAATGCATAGAAAAGTAAATACAACTCAATGAAGGCAATGCCTAAACAGTAGCATAACAGAAATGAAAAGTACTGAAAAATAAAATGTGTACAATGAAGCTAGAGCTCTGGGTTGTAGGAAAGCCGATCCAATTCCTCGCTGGTAGGCTTGATCTCCTGAAGATGCGATCCACCTGACAACATTCTAAAGAAGAAAGAGAAGGAATGTCGTCAGCGAACAATCACTCGGTAAGTCCCAAAGGTAAGGGGAAATAGAATAGACAGAAAGTGGAAGTAGCTTTTAAAGTTGTATTATATTGTTATAGTGTTAATGCTGTTGTTATCGTAAGTTCAAGGGTGAATGTCAACCAATCTCAAGAGTGTTCTCGAACCCAACAGGCTGTAATCCAGGGGTAGGGAACCACGGGCCCGAATCAAATGTTACTAACGGGACTTCGACCGTCGTCGAAGTATTCCAAACTCAACAGGCTGTAATCCATGATCATGGAAACACGGGCCCTCATGATAGCTTGCTTGTATTAGTAGACATGGATTCATGATCTAGGGGGACTCTTGAGTTTCTGTTGGATTCACGAATGAACTACCCCAATACCCCACGTATTTATTGTATTGATAGTAATGATTGTACTGATAGTATTGTATTGTATTGTATTGTAAATTGAATTGTATAGATGACTTGCCGAAACCATGATATCAGTAAATGGATGTAACTGGAGAATCATGGATGTAACTGGAGAATCATGTAAATGGAAGTATATTCATGGTTCGGTTCAGTCAATATAGATTGAATAGATTGAATATATGGATTCAAGGATTCATGTTGAATTGTAGTATTGTAAATTGTACTTGAATCTTATTCAAGTCAGATTATTAATAAGACTCAGTCTGAGTCAGACAATTAGAAAAGAAATTGAAGTCCTGATTGTTTTGATGTTATCGGTAACCGCTGCACATGGGCGGAAGGATTTGTGTCTTTTTCAAAGACGATTACCGTGTTGATAACACCGTTGTTATGTTGTCTACCTTAGATAGGCAAGCACCCATGTCTCCGGCTCCTTGAGACTCAAGAGACTGGTCCCGCTTAAACCTATATTTACTAGGGTCCTTCGGGTAATTTATAGAACTTGAGGGGGTTTTATGTAAAAATACTTTTGTGTAATTTTCAAAATACACCCCAAGTATTTAATTACATCTTTAGAGTTGTCATAGATGTAGATTTTTATATTTGTGATATTTCTAGTGAAAATAACCTATTTTTCATAATACATGATATTTAATTATAATATTGAACTTGTATGGATTTCATGGTATTTTAATGTAAAGTGATACTTGTGATTTTTAGAAAAAAGTTGGAATATTTATATTATCATAAAATAGATATTTTAATGATACATATATATATTTATATAAAAATAATTTTAATATATATTATACTTCTAGAAATATCATTTTCTTAAGATTTTCGTATTTTAAATCTCTCAAGACCGTAAGCTCCTTGCGGAGGTCTGCATCTCACACTACTAAGCCTAGGGATGTGCGATAATCTGCAACATCCCAGTCAGGTTTCCCAAAATGGGTTGTAGCGGCGCTTTGCAAAGATTTGTAAAATACTTAATCTTTTAGAAACAGTTTTAATAGTAATTGGTATTTATTTGAAAGGTTTCGTTTTCCCGTATTCTGTATTCCCGAAATGTATTGTGCTATATTGCATATGAGTGTGTGAGGAGGTAGGTCATTATCTCGTGATCTACTTAAAGGTATAGCAAGATTGTGATGTTTTAATGTCGAAATGAAACTACATGGTATTTTACTGAAAAAGAGCGGTAAAAGTTACAAAATGAAATAGATTGTCATGAAATTTGTTCAGCATGTTTGTTAATGATTAATAGTAAACATGTAATGGTTTGGTATGATTGTATTTAAAAAAATGTTGAATTTTTAGAAAGAACCGAATCGGAAATCGGATTAACTCCGATTCCGTCGGGTTTTGGAATTTCGTATTTTTAGAAAAGAAAGAGAAGAGAGAGGTGGGACTTACTGGCTTTTGGTTTAGAGGAGAGGAATAGGGAGTGGGCGTGGGTTCCGGTGCGTCGTTTCGTCGCCGGGAGCTCCTAGGGTCGTCGTCGGAAAATCGCCGGAGCTTCGCTCTTCGCTAACTCCAAAAGTACACTAAACTTCTATGGATTTCTTAAGAGTTTTGATCAGAATTTTGGAGTGAGGGGCTGTGTGTTTAGGGGTTGTATTTATAGCGTAAGGCTAGGGTTTAGGGTAGGTGAAAAGGTGTAAAGAAAAAATGTATTAAATTGTAATAAAATGTATTAAAATGGAGTAATTTGGGGTTTAAAGGGTCTCTGGAACCGATTCAAGGAAATAAAGTATGCAGGAGTGATGGGGAGGTGAAGAGGCCCAACTTTCATGTTGGGGACTCGGCGGTCCGGCCTAGTCCGGCCGGTGTCGGCAGCCGGAGTCGGCCGAGTCTGGCCGAGTCCGGTGCTCGTTGGGTTCCTCGTCTCTTGGTGTAGCCCCTAGGTCAGTTTGTTTTACATGTGTATTAGGGTTTTTACAAGTTATGCACGTGTAGGCTCTTGGGCTTCTAAAAATATTAAAATAAAACAATATTAAAAATAATGTGGAGGATGGGATTTGAACTCTGGTGGCTTGGTTCAGCAGTGCAAGCCCTTACCAATGAGCTACAAGCTTTTGCTTGCTATTACAAAGCAAAACAAATTTATAACTTGTGCTCAGGCAAAAGTACCCATTTCTGTATTTTTGAAAAAATTGTACAGAAAGTTTAGGGATATTACAAGGTGTATGACTCGTAGAAATTAGGTCGCCGGTGCACAGCAAACGCGCTAACACATGCATCTCAATCCACGACGTGAAGTATTGGAGGGTGAAATTTACGGTATCTGCACCTGGGTTTGAAGTGTTGGCGGCAGTACTTAAACCATGGTATAGATACGATAACCCTGCGACACCAATGGCTTATGCGATGGGCAGGATAGAAGACGGAGGCTCTTGTAAAACGGCAGTGCATCGGCATGGCAAACCAGCTAAGCCAGAGACTGATGAAGCCGATAAGAATGTTTCTTCGTCTATTCCAGGAGCAGCAATTGCGTCAAAGGTCACGGCCGACAAATTAGGAATGTAAAACTGTGGCAGGTCTTCTTCTTTAGCCGACAATTTCTCCAAGCCGAATCCGAAGGGATCCTCGATCTTCGTGAATTTTGGAGCTTTCTTGGATAGAGCGTTTTTACGAAGAAAGAAAGCAAACAAAGTGTCAAAAGTGACACCTTTCCCTTCCGATGCCACGAATAGTCTCTCAAAAATGCTTAAGGCCTTGATTAAACTTGGATGCTTATGCTGAACAGCGTTCTCGATCGTCAAACCTTTAAGCATAGCTGGCACTGTAGCAAATATATACTCGTCAGGGAGTAATAGTTCTTCATAGTGCTCTCCCCTAATTGGCAGCCCTGAAATTTTTCGGAACTCCTCCAGCGAAATAGAGGCTTCGCGGTCCCCTAGCAGAAACATATTCGTTGGAGGATTCCACTGATTCAAAAAAAGTCTTGACCCACCAGACTTGGGGAGCATGGTAGTAGAACAGTGACGCATACACCGCTTGATACAGCCCAACTTTCTGCAACCGTGAGCGTTGGGAGGAGAGGATGTACCGGGCCCAGGGAAGGTAGCCCACTGGATGGCACGGGGTAACACCTATCTTATAGACCTGCCCCCAGGGTCGAGCTTCACCCTGACATTTTCGGCGTCCTAAAATATCGATAGCCATCAAGGGTTGATTGGGTATCCCTGTCGTTGATGGCTCAAGCCGATCCTCGGGAGTCCAATTGTCCGCCTCCACTGCATAAGCAATACGCAGACGCTCGATAAATGACACTGAACGGATGGGTTCTATCAGTACTACACATGTAAAACTATGGCGGTCCCTGATAATGTGACCGTACCAAACTTCTCATAGGAGAAGGCTCTTCTTATCCTTATCATGTTCCCTAATCATTGCCAAAACTTCCTCATCTGATCTGATGGCGACCGTAGGAAAGCAACCTCCGAGCTTATGTAAGGGAAGTGGAGAAGTGAGGCCACTGTACCTATAAAAAAGGGGGATACCCATTAATAAAAAGCGTGAGTTTGTTTCATGGGACTACTGACTACAAAGCCAGTAGGCCCCACAAAATAAAAATGGCGGCTCACTAATGATGAGGGAAGATAATCATTGTGAGAATCCACAAGGATTCTCATTAAATAAACAGTGGAGTTTTAAAAACTCTTGACATCCTCGAAAAGCGAGTTCTGTTAAAAATAGACAACAGATTCAAATCCGTGAAAAGGGTATTAAAACCCAGAAAAGGAAAATGCTCAAAAACAAAGGGGGAATAAAATTCCCAAAAGTCCCTAGATCACTCAGATCTAAGCTATGTAAGAAAAAGGAATTAAATTCCTTTAATAGTGGTATTAAATCTCAGAACCCCCCATGGTAAGGAAATAAAGAAAATGGAATTGAATTCCAAGGATCCTCAAAGATCCATTAGAGTCCATTATTAAAGGAAACAAAGAAAATGGAATTGAATTCCAAGGATCCTCAAAGATCCCTTAGGGTAAAACCATAAAAAGAAAGCTAACAATCCTCATTGATTCAAGACCCCAGGGTCTACTTAAAAAAATGTTTTTTTATATCTCTTGTTAGTGTTATATGCCTTAGAGGCCATTATTATATCATACTGGATTGTATATTACATATTGGATGCTTGAGATATTTCACAGTTATGATAACAGTCATGCTCGATATGGTAGTATGATACCTGGTTTGATTCTATCTTAATATGTGCATGTGTTTCTTTTAGCATATCGCTTATACATAATGGTAGAACCCTTAGGATCTTGCTTGACTACCGGCATTGTGATGGCAGTCACACTCGTGGGGGCTGGGTAGTCTATAAGCACATCCTTATACAGGTTCCTAGTCGTTAGACTATCGAGACGGGGTATCGATACTCCGGAGTAAACTAGTATATACGCTTCTCATCCCAGCAGGGGATATGGTTTGTCCCACAGCCATTAGTACGACGTACTGGAGAAGGTATGCAGGTGCTCACTGGGTTATGAGTTACACTGGACAGGAATCTTCGGGAACTGCTTGTTGGTATTATACATATCGTCAGGCAGCAGTTCCCAGGTGGCATGAGTACAGCTTAGTCCGTTGGGTGTAGTCCCGAAGCACTTGGAGACAGTAGTGATCAGATAGGATCGTCTCTCCCGGTATTGGGAGTTGATATCGCGCAGTGTTCGGAAAGCCATTACACAAAGTCCTTCGCCAGGGCAGTCGAGAAATACTGGAAAGGTACTCCAGTAGTTTCTCATGGTGTATTGAGCTCTTCTCCGACACGACTTATCGTGTTGTTAGGGGTCTAACGTTTACCATCCCACTAGGCCGATATGCGAGTATCTCAAACGAACAGCCCGGACTGTATGGAGATTGTCACCGATAGGCTCAGTAGGAGTCTGGATGAGTTTGCTCATCGGCCTTCTTATCGACAGATACCTGGGTAGCCATTACGTGCAGCTAGTACCGCTGACGGCTTGGGGTTAAACCCACTGCCAGTGTACTGTCGAGTCTTTAAAGTCCCACGCAGAGGGTTTCCCCGCTTCAGGCAATTGATGTAGAAGTCGTATGGTTTTACGACCGGGTTTCGATCACGTACGTGTACTTGTACACGGATGCTGATCAGGCGGACAATACTAGTGGGATTTGTTTTAAACCGGATCCTAATATTGTATTATTGGATTGTTATCGTCTCAGTGTATCCGTATTTTTCGGAATACGCATACGGGTATGTATATATGGTATGAGGCCATTCTTTTAATTTGTCAAGGTATGCTTCTAGAAGGTGCCACCTCATTATTGGTTTTATCCATTTATTTAAATGCATTAATGTGGTGGAAATGGAGGAGACATGCTTACTATGGTGGAGGAAATGGCTCATGGATTATTATATTAGTTTGGGATCACTATTGAGGCATGGCGCACATATTGTATTGCATTTTTTTCCATGGCTCAATAAGTGAGAGTTGATAATAGCCATTCTCTACACTTTGTTTCTCTTGTTGATTCATTTTATTTCTTGAGCTCATTTCTTGAGTTGCTCTTCTCTCTTGAGCTCTCTGGGTTTCCTCCATCATCTTCTTCCTCTAACTAAACCCTAATCTTCACATGTGTTGTGAGCCAAGGGTTTAGTGAGACAAACAATCCATTAGCATCTTCTACATCTCCTAGGCTAGTTGGTTTAGCGAACTATCTACCTTAGTTACCTCACTTAGAGGTTGGAGCTTGAAGCATATTCTCTCAGGGTGGATCATCTTTGACATGAGAAGACCGATGGAGCAAGCCCGATCCTATCACCGAGAAGCCTTGGAGAGGACCACTAGAAGATGTTGGAGATAGTGCCCTCAGAGTCAATTATTGGATCACAGGTACGTGATTACAATGATTGAGGGAGGACCTATGCCGGTAGGACAGTCTTACTCAAGATGATAGTATATTATCTGGTTTATCTTTATCATCGTGTACTGCTTTAGGTGACCTTACAGGTCACTATTGCGCGTTGATAGAGCCCTTAGGATTCTTTCTTGACAACCAGCAGTATGATGGCGATCATATACATAGGAGCTGGTAGTCTATAGGCACATCCTTAAAAGGTCCCTAATCGTGGGAGTTTCGAGACAAGGCATCGATATTCCAGAGTAGACTAATGTATACAGTCGAGACCCCGACGAGGGGCGGTGGCCGGTCTCACAAGACACTGGTGTCAGTTGGTTCACCTAAGATGTATACAGGTGCTCATTGGGTTATGAGTACACCGGACAGGACTCGTCGGGAACATGCTGGTTAGGATTATACCAGACGTCAGATAGCAGTTCCCTGGTGACATTTGTACAGGTTAGTTCATCGACCTGAGATCGTCATTTGTCTCGTGTAAGTTCCCACTGTACTTTAATTACTACCCTACCAAAGCTCAAAGGAGTCGTGCAAACAGGTTTTAGTTGGGCACAGTCCCGAGCCATATGGAGGCAGTGAGCGGATTTTCAGGGGTTCGTCTCTCCCGGTATTGGGGGTGAGGTCGCGCTGTGTCTAGGAGAGCCATTACACGAAGTCCTTGGCTAAGGCAGGAGATTTACTGGTAGGTATTCCAGTAGTATCTCAGGGTGTTCTGGGCTACACTCCGACATGACTTGTACCGCTTTTGGGGGTCTGACTTTTACCAACCCCCTAGGCCCGCCATGCGATGCTCATAGACGAACGGACCGGACTGTACGGATATTGTCACTGACAGGCTCAGTAGGGTGTCAGGATGAGTTTGCTCATCGACGTCCCTTTTGGTCAATACCTGGTAGCTCATTACGTATGGCTAATACCTCTGACGTGCTAGTGGTTAAATCCACAACCAAAGTATTGACGAGTCTTTAGACTCCCCCACAGACCGTTTCTCAAGTTTCGAGCGAAACGCTGTAGAGGCCGTATGGAGATATGGCAGGGTTCGATCAGATACGTGCGGTATTGCACGGATCATGATCGGACAGATAATACTAGCGGGCTTTGGATCAAGCCGGATCCTAGTATTGTACAGTGTAGATTTTGTCTCATTGCATTTGTATTCGGTCGGAATACAAATGCGGGTATGTATATACAGTCGCGGGGTTTTCCTGTAATTTATTAGGGGATCAGTTTTCTGAAGTTGCCAGTTTGTATTCCGTTTCGGCCATTTTCCTTTATTTCTTTCCTTGGCTGAAAAATGGTGGAGGAGGGCTAATTTGCAAATACGCAAATTAGCAATTTGGAGGGTTGTTTTTGCAAGTAGTTGCATCATGATGGTTTCATGATGGTTCCACTATCCCTTGACTTTCTTTTGATCATGATTGCTTGACTTTTGGGATATAATTTGGTGATGGAGTGGGGACTTGGTAGTGATCATTGTTTCTCATCATCACTTGCTTGCATTATTGCTTTCCACCCACCCTTTGGCTTTTCTCTCTCCCTCCCTTCACCAAAGGGGCCGGCCACTATTGTGATGGGGGCTGTCCCAATTTTTTTGGTGGTGGGAAATTATTCATTCTTATTTTGGCTTGCTTCAAAATTCCAAAGCTCATCTCCATAGATTTTATCTCCACATCCTAAATGGCAACTTCATAACCTCATGAGACAAACCACTCTACACCTATCCTACAGCATTTTTGGACACGTCGACTCGCCAACTTTGTGCCCGAGTTGCCTCGGTCCAGAGGTGGGAGCCCGTAAAAGAACCCGGCGATGTGGTGCCCTTCCGACGAGGAGATGAAGACCGGAGATTCCGCGGGGAGATCGGGACGACGACGAGAAGACCGAAGGACACGGATCGCTCGGTATATCTCTCTATCCCTTCTCTTGTTAGCTAGGAGTAGGTTAATGGCCCGATCCGGGATTTTAGTGGGCGGTGGTGCCGGTTTACAAGTTTCGTAAAAGTATTGATTCCGCGTTTTGGCCTCGGAAAAATGGCCGGGGCGCTGCCGTGCACTTACACTGGTATCAGAGCCACGCCATTAACCTGGTCTAGCTTGCTCTAACGTGTTTACAAGTTCGATCGAATGAATTTTCAAAAACCCGCATTTTATGGTCTAGTTGCTGTCGATTTTATTTTGTGCTCCAAAAATTTTTCTGAGCATGTCAAAAAATCGTGCAGGGTTTTTTAAGTATTCTGTGAAATTTTTGTTCACTGTTGTTCCTGTAGCACCACGGAACCGCGGCCTTACCCCAGTTCCGGCCGCGGTATTAAGGAAACAGTGCACCAAATTTTTACAGAGGGTCTTGGACTTGTAAATGGGGGTTTTGGTATATTCTTTTTGGGCCCAGATTTTCTTTGAGTGCTACAGTAGTGCTTGGGGCCTACTTAGGAAAATTTTGGTCAATCGAAAATTTTAAACATATTAGTTCACAATATTTACATTATATCTGCGACCGTGAATGTCACTTGATCGGTAAATCCTGTCTAACTGCTATAGTCCTTTTAGACGGATTTGCGAACGTGACATTCACGTTGATGTTCTGTGTTGTACTGTGATGTTGCGGATTGTCATGGTGGATAGCCTGGATGCAATGGTAGTACAGTTTGGTATTATTATGTACATTTGATATTGCGGGGCGAGCGTCCGACATGTAGACTGCCGTCACTGCCTGTTTGTATATTATTCTTTTGGGGCACGACCGGGCTGATGTCGATGTACCCGTTTTATGTATATTTTACTTTCTGTACTAGGATTACCCCGCGGAGGGGTGCACGGATAGCCGGGTTCTAGAAGGCAACGGGACCGCATCTTATGGCATTGAGACGGAGGGGGCTTTACTCTAGAATTGGCGGGATATTCTCCGCACTCGTAGGGGGTACAGGTTGACCCAAGGAGGGGTACCCAAGTTACCGGATTCCATGAAGTGCTGGGTGGTCCATTCACGTTGCTGAAGGGGGCTGCCTCGCTTCAGGTTTTGGCGGGTAACTTGCCGCGCCTGTAGGAGTCTAGGATTTCATTGCACAGGCTATCCACACGACCAGGGGAACGTCGAGTTTCAGTAGCGGCTCTATGAAACCCGGGGATCCTAGATATCTGTATTGTTCTGTGATTCTTATTACATTTCTGTGATGTTGCATTTTATCACGCCTTGAGCGAATATTATATATTGATATATATACTAGTAGATGTTGTATATGTTTTGCATCCGCGCTAGTCCAGTCCCCGCTCTGTCGTTAGTTAAGTAACCTAACGGGTGATGATGGGACCCAGTGGCGAATGCGGATGGCATACACGTACATCATTATTTTCGTTCTTTATTGGTGTGATCAATTGATGGGACTGCATTGATTCGGATCAATGCAAGTTAAACAAACCTATTCTGATGTTGTTGGAACATTTTTCAAAAAGCTGTTATTGCAAGGACGTTCTCTTTTGTTTTGCACAGTGGTATTCGGTTATGAATATCCAGCACCTCAGTCGACGAGGCAAGGGCCGAGATCCCTTCACCGGGAGTGACCCCTTGGACAGAAGTTTGCGTCAGGGAAATAACTTCACTATAGTCGTTTACTTTTGCTTTGCATCGTGGTATTCAGTTGGAATATCCTGCACCTCATTCTACGGGAAAAGAGCCGAGATCCCTTCACCGGGAGTGACCTCTTTAGCAAAGGTTTTCGCCACTATATTTTTATAAAGCTATCCGATTCCTTCAACGATATCAAGTTCATTACGTTAAAGGTTTTTCACCAAAAACCATTCGTAGCCCTTCGTCATTTCATATGGATAGTCAATAGTATTCAAGCTGTGTTTGTTAGCCAAAGTCAAGGCACAGTGTTTGGTAGCTATTGGGTATTCATATGCAGCATAGATAGATGCGTTGGTTTGGGACAGTCGTACTGCCTTGTTGGCCAAAATCAAGGGTAGGTACGGGTGGGTCCAAATCAACCTGGAGAATGACGGATGGAACTTGACATGTGACTTATGATTTGTTGGCCAAAGTCAAGGTCATAAGAGCCTGGGGTAAAAATCACATCGGGAGTTTCTAAAGAAACTGAAACTTGCCAGATATGCGCATACCTTCTGGAGTGTGATAACGTGAATGGATTCCATCACGTTATCATGCGATGATAGTTGGATCCCGATTCCCACTGATGAGTTGGTTTACTCCTCGGGCGATCCCGACTAATTCTTCTTTCAGGTTTGGAGGGGAATTTGAAGGTACAGTGGGAGGTTTTCTGATTAGATAAAGTGACAACCATTCTGATCTAGGTTAGAGTGCACGCTGAGTGTTTCTTTTCTCTCTCTCTTTGGCAGCGACCATGACCCGACCCTAGACTATGACTCAGTGACCAAATTAACCGAACCTTCTTAAACACTGGCTTTTGGATTGTCTGAGTTGCAGACCTCATTGCCACTCCTATTTTTACCCTTTTCTCCAGGACACCCCGTATTACTACGAACGTCTACTTCCATTGGATAAAACCATCGTATGGTTATATACGAACTCAAAGGAACTTGTTCCAGATTCGAGGATGGTTTCCGGTTCTGGAGAAAACGAATAGGACTATTCTGTTGTTTTTTTCCTTTTACCTTCTCTCAGGTTGCGAGTGCTCCTTGGATTACGGGATAGTACACCCGTTATGCCTATTGGATAGTGTTCTTCCAAACCTTAGGCTGGTGCCGAACGGTAGGGAATGAAGAAAGCTGATTAGCCTAAGTGTGGTGTACAGAAGGTATTAAGTTAAGACAAATAAAGGGATTAGTAAGAGGGCAAAGTAAACTGCGACCGCTATTTACGACCAAACCAAGTATTTCATTACCACTCCCACTTCACATTTGTATTTCTCCAGGACACTCTGTATCACTACGAAGATCCACAGTTATTTGGATACTCCATCGTATGGTTATATACGAACTCGAAAGGAACTTGTTCCAGTTCGGGAATGGATTCTGGTTCAGGAGAAATAGGAATAAGGTTTATTCGGTTGTCTTTTATCTTCACCTTCTCTCGTATTGCAAGTGCTCCTAGGATTAGAACAGTACACCCATTATGCTTATTGGATAGTCTTCTTCCAAACCATAGGCTGGTGCCGAAAGGTAGGGAAGGAAGAAAACCATTTAGCCTAAGAGGGTGTACAGAAGGTAATGACTAAAGACATATGAAGGGATGTGGAGAGATGGCATAGAAATATACGGTTACAGTTGTGAATCTGGATAATGGAAGAAGTATTACTAGGAATACCAGGATACCCCTACGAAACATTTTAATGTTTCAGTTTCACTTTGTACTGTTAAAAGAAAACTGATTTCCCAATTAGACACTTGCTCTACAGTATGTATTTACCAGGTATGATTCTCACATCTGTATGGTTTTACAGATGATGAGTGGGAGTAAGTTATTGGGAATTAGGTGATTGTCCTCATTATATCGGAATTCGTTGTAATTGGTGATATTTGAGGAAACCACCTGGGTAGTTTGCCGGACGACAAATATTTGGTTTTGAATATCCGCTGTTATACACCAATTTCAAATTGATACATCTGTACGTCTATTTTTATAGAGTGAGATATACCTTTTTGAAATTATGTCCATGATACTTACCTATATCAGTGGATGGTTAGGTAAGGAGCATTAAACAGCGGTGTAATTCTTCTTAACCATAGGTACAGTTTTCAACCTACGACACACAGGGAATGAGTTATTAAGACTCAAGGGACTTATACAGAGTATTGTATGTTGTCCAGCGTCCATAAGGACAGAGGGGTTGGTTCTCGTACTATATTCGGTTTACTTATGACTTCTCTAGTTTTTAGACAGGTGTTTCGTAGAAACACAGGGTCCAAATTTTGAGAAGTTATAGGTATGTGGATAAAGTAGAGAACCAGGTGTTGCAAGTATCAGGATTCTTCAAGGTGATCGAAGATGTAGATACTTGTGTATGGTATTCAGTTGATAGTAATGATTAAGAGAACTTGCTTCTCTTTCAGGTTACTTATAATTGGAAGCACTCCTAAGTTGAGTAACGCTGATCGGCCTCCGTCTATTTAGTTGACATGCACTGGAGACAGCTGCATGATTTGAATCTAGTTCAATTAAATCAGTTCCTCTGTTTCTATATTGGATATAGAACGGTTCATATCTTAACGATGTTAAGGTACGGGGAGTTGTCTGGCTTATGCTTAAAACCAGACTCTGGATAACTCAAGGCACGTTTCTGTAATGGCTGTTTGTGGGTTGACCCAGGCTATGACGAGAGTTGACTTTCTACCATCTGGATGATCAATAGTGATATTGTTCTAGACTCGCCACAGTTTTAACAAAAATGGATTTTTTCAGAAAACAGTAGTGGGAGTATGGTAGAACTGGAAGTGATTCCAGAACCGCAAACGATTACTGAAAATTTGATAAGAACCTAAAGATTCGATCTGATTTGACAATCTATTAGCCACTCCGCAGATATGGTGGGTAACCTCAGGCACCCGAGAGGTACTCCCGTAGCCTCAAGGACAGTGGCAGGGAGGTTCTTGTTTACCCAGACTTTCTGTTGCTGTTGTTCCAGACTATGAGACCCGGCAGGAGAATGAGTATAGCGTCGTTCTGAACTGGCTTTAGAAGTGCACGTGTATATGACTCTGCCAGAGGGTTGTCGTAATCACTGGGAGCAGCGGAAGCATTAGTGGACAACAGGCTTATGTCTATTTATAGACTAAAGCAGATATAGCGGAGATAGATCATCTATTTCTGATGTGACAGTCATAGGTTTGACTTCATCAGAATAGGGGATGGATCTGTTAAGAAGGTAGTAGGGTGTGATGTCCTGGTATTTGGATGACATACACAGAGTAGGAAGTGAAATTCCTATACTACGATCGGTTATACTTTGGTCGTCACACAGTGGTTTCTCCACATAGGAGTTGGATATTATATAAGACATTCTGGTTACTAGATCTATGGTTTTAGATCTAGATTTGGGTAGTTTCCCAATCTGGATACTTAGACAGCATTCTTAAGGTGTTTTAGAATGGACGACTCCTGGCACGGTAGTGTACCTGCAGGTAATGAAGTCACCCTCTCTAAAGGTGTCTTACAGACTAAAGGGGAGAGGGATGTGCATGATTGGCAGATCACTTGCTTAGGCAATTGAGTCAATCATGAGATGTCAAGTACCACACCAGATGTTGTTTTTGCCGTAGATGCAATAAGTTGATATTGATCCAATCCTGGAGAAACATTCGGAAGCGGTGTTAGAACATAAGTGGATGTTCTAGGGATATGATAATGACAGCCTCATTCGGGAGACAGTTATCATTCCAGGCTTCCAATGTGATCTGGATGACGGAGTGACTGTCAGAGTTATAGTTTTCCCTCTGACGGAGGGGCAGTATTTTGGACAGGTGGTCCAAGCGGATACTGAGGGAGGCATGGCGCAGGATACTGATTAAGTTCAGTTGATGATACAGTCTGAGAAGTTTGGATTTGGAGTTCATTTATGAACTAGGTCCCGTCAGATATCCAGACATACTCTAAGACAGATATTGCTCATTTCGGGAGATGGCTTTCTCCGCGAACTTGAGATAAAGAGAGACATAGAAAGAAACATTAGAGCGGATCCACTCACTGAGGCTATTCCTCGAATGCAACAGTTTCGCAAACGGGTTTTGTGAGACTGATTAGTAGAGGAGTTGGGTGTTCGGTATCACACGGGCTGTGAGTATGCGACATCGCAATAATTAGCCTTGAGTGAAAGTGGGAGATTGTTGGAGATAGTGCCCTCAGAGTCAATTATTGGATCACAGGCACGTGATTACAATGATTGAGGGAGGAACTATGCCGGTAGGACAGTCTTACTCAAGATAATAGTATGCTATCTGGTTTATCTTTATCATCGTGTACTGTTTTAGGTGACCTTACAGGTCACTATTGTGCGTTGATAGAGCCCTTAGGATTCTTGCTTGACAGCCAGCAGTATGATGGCGATCATATACGTGGGAGCTGGTAGTCTATAAGCACATCCTTAAAAGCTCCCTAGTCGTGGGAGTTTCGAGACAGGGCATCGATACTCCAGAGTAGACTAGTGTATACAGTCGAGACCCCGACGAAGGGCGGTGGCCGATCTCACAAGCCACAGGTGTCAGTTGGTTCACCTAAGATGTATATAGGTGCTCATTGGGTTATGAGTACACCGGACAGGACTCGCCGGGAACATACTAGTTGGGATTATACCAGACGTCAGATAGCAGTTCCCTGGTGACATGTGTATAGGTTAGTTCATCGACCTGAGATCGTCATTTGTCTCGTGTGAGTTCCCACTATACTTTGATTACTACCTTACCACGGCTCAAAGGAGTCGTGCAAACAGGTTTTAGTTGGGTACAGTCCCGAGCCATATGGAGGCAGTGAGCGGATCTTCAGGGGTTCGTCTCTCCCGGTATTGGGGGTGAGGTCGCGCTGTGTCTAGGAGAGCCATTACACGAAGTCCTTGGCCAAGGCAGGAGATTTACTGGTAGGTATTCCAGTAGTATCTCAGAGTGTTCTGGGCTACACTCCGACATGACTTGTACCGCTTTTGGGGGTCTGACTTTTACCAACCTCCTAGTCCCGCCATGCGATGCTCATAGACGAACGGACCGGACTGTACGGATATTGTCACTGACAGGCTCAGTAGGGTGTCAGGATGAGTTCGCTCATCGACGTCCCTTTTGGTCAATACCTGGTAGCTCGTTACGTATGGCTAATACCTCTGACGTGCTAGTGGTTAAATCCACAACCAAAGTATTGACGAGTCTTTAGAGTCACCCACAGACCGTTTCTCAAGTTTCGGGCGAAACGCTGTAGAGGCCGTATGGAGATATGGCAGGGTTCGATCAGATACGTGCGGTATTGCACGGATCACGATCGGACAGATAATACTAGCGGGCTTTGGATTAAGCCGGATCCTAATATTGTACAGTATAGATTTTGTCTCATTGCATTTGTATTCGGTCGGAATACAAATACGGGTATGTATATACAGTCGCGGGGTTTTCCTGTAATTTATTACGGGATCAGTTTTCTGAAGTTGCCAGTTTGCATTCCGTTTCGGCCATTTTCCTTTGTTTCTTTTCTTGGCTAAAAAATGGTGGAGGAGGGCTAATTTGCAAATATGCAAATTAGCAATTTGGAGGGTTGTTTTTGCAAGTAGTTGCATCATGATGGTTCCACCATCCCTTGACTTTCTTTTGATCATGATTGCTTGACTTTTGGGATATGATTTGGTGATGGAGTGGGGACTTGGTAGTGATCATTGTTTCTCATCATCACTTGCTTGTATTATTGCTTTCCACCCACCCCTTGGCTTTTCTCTCTCCCTCCCTTCACCAAAGGGGCCGGCCACTATTGTGATGGGGGCTGTCCCAATTTTTTTGGTGGTGAGAAATTATTCATTCTCATTTTGGCTTGCTTCAAAATTCCAAAGCTCATCTCTATAGATTTTATCTCCACATCCTAAATGGAAAATTCATAACCTCATGAGACAAACCACTCTACACCTATCCTACAGCATTCTTGGACACGTCGACTCGCCAACTTCGTGCCCGAGTTGCCTCGGTCCAGAGGTGGGAGCCCATAAAAGAACCCGGCGATGTGGTTCCCTTCCGACGAGGAGATGAAGACCAGAGATTCCGCGGGGAGATCGGGACGACGACGAGAAGACCGAAGGACACGGATCGCTCGGTATATCTCTCTGCCCCTTCTCTTGTTAGCTAGGAGTAGGTTAATGGCCCGATCCGGGATTTTAGTATGCGGTGGTGCCGGTTTACAAGTTTCGTAAAAGTATTGATTCCGCGATTTGGCCTCGGAAAGACGGCCGCGGCGCTGCCGTGCACTTACAGAAGACCCAAAGGACAGTATCATGGAAGTATAACCTTTATATCGAGTAGACAAACTTCCTAGATAGATTAGCTAGTTAAAGGCTTTCGATAAGATCCTGGAGTTTTAGGCGGTGTTGCGTAGTAAACATCATCGTTTTTGAAAATTCTGCCTCCCCGCGAACCACAGGGTGCGTGACATCGGCTTATAGTGGTATCAGAGCCTATAAAACCTTAACTAGCTAGTTAGCAAAGTGTTAGAAATTCGATCGCCGGAAAAATCCCAAAATCACATCCGAAATGCACAGTTTCTGTCAAATTTTAAAACTGGTCAAAAATTATTTTCAGGGACATGAAAAATACGTGCAGGCTTTTTCTAGAACACTCAGGAAAAATGGGTTCCTAGCTTGGTCAGACCGACACGGAAGCACCGCGAAACCATATGTTTCACCGCGGTTCCGAGGACGAGTCGACGCCGAGTCAACTCTTTTTTCCTGCAGTGTGTCTATTTTGGTATTTTATGATTTTTAGGATACTTTGTTTCTACCCAGGATCTTTTGTGCACAGTGTTGTATTTGGGGTAGATTCAAATTTGGTTATCGATCGAAATTCTAAGTATTTTAGCTAATCGGATCTTCTGTGTTTGATATCTGTGCAGAACGTTTGCTAATCGCTATATGTCGATTAGTGGGGGTTGCACAGTCTGTGATTTGATCTGTGTTAGTTTGTGTATATGGATTTTATTGGATCGTCGTGGATGAATAGCTCGGGGATTTAAGAAGAGTATTTTCTTTTCTTTCATTCATGTAATTTGTAATATTGATGTAATATTATTTTACGGTCGCACATCCGGTTGTAGCCACCGTTGTATATTATTTCTTTCTATTATTTCTGCTCCTAGGATAGACCTAAGGTGGGGTGCACAAACTACCAGGTTCCTTGAAGTGCTGAGTGGCCTACTCATTTTACTGAGTGAGGTTGCTTCACTTCTGGAATTTGGCGGGTAGTTTGCCGCACACGTAGGGGTCTGGGGTGGGGTTTTAGCTATTCATCACGACCGTGAAATCCGTCTTTCGTTACAGGCTTAAATGAAATGCGGAATTTCTAGTATATCCAATATATTCTTCTGTGATCTAGAATGTCTATTATTGCATGAGACGAATGCATATATATATATAGTAGGCGCTGCTTATGTTTTGCATCCGCGCTAGTCCAGCCCCCTCTCTGGCGTTAGTTAAGTAACCTAACGGGGTAAGACGGGGTCCAGTGGCGAATGCGGATGGCATAAGCATACGTTGTATTTTCGTTTCTTTTACTGCAATGATAGGATGTAAATTGTCACGCCCCGCTTCCCAGAGTACGCTAGATTGGGCACGTGATATAGCCAACCATGCTACCTATAGGTAGGAAGTATCCATCCACAGTCACATTACGGCTGTAGAGATATCAAGAACAAGATAAACTATCTAAAACATGTCCATAATCAAGAATAACAGGAGCCAATAATAAATAAATGCGGAAGCAAATGATCCAATACAAATAACTGAAAAGTATGTCCCATAATGCGGGCTCACATCTGAAAATAAATGCAGGAAATAAAACTAACTACTACTGAACTCACAGCTCAGCCTGCTGGCTGAAGTACTCCTGCTCGGACTGCGACAGCGGTACAGAATCTGGGCCATGCAAAACCCAGACGTCAGCGCGTCATGTCATCAAGTAATATAATATGAACAGTGTAGCAGGCAATGTAATATGAACTTGAACAAAACGAGAGTAGCAATAATGTGAAGCAAGCAGTGCAGGGTAGTGTGAAGTGAGTAACTAAACTGTTCTATCAGGTTTTCTATTCTAGAGTCTTTGAAATCAATTGATGAATCATCGATGTAACTCAATAGTATCCCGTGCATGCCCGGGACCACGGTCAAGACTCTCGGGGCTGAATCCGAGACGTGCCGCTAGGCAGTAACAGGTAGCAGGATGGGTGAGTGATGTCAGCATCATCACTCCGGGGCTGGCCTAGCCCGTAAGACTGATCAGAACAGGTATCGAACTGTTGAGTTACAAGTCAGGTTTCACCTTTGATTTCCCCATACCCCCAAGTTATGTATGTCAAGTCAGGTATTCAGTACTCAAGAACTAATGCCAACACAGGATCAGGTAAAAGCAGGTTTGTCTGGATAGACAACAGGAACGGTCCATGAGGACTACGTGTCAGGTTTGTTGGCATTAGACACAAGATCAGGTAACGGGTCAGGTCATGGTACATCAGGTCAAGTCAACAGTATACGGTACCATGCCAGGTGTATCACTATATATATATGTGTAGCAATGTCAGGTCAAGATGT
The DNA here is from genome assembly GCA_030015575.1 of Agapanthus africanus. Lineage (NCBI taxonomy): Eukaryota > Viridiplantae > Streptophyta > Magnoliopsida > Asparagales > Amaryllidaceae > Agapanthus > Agapanthus africanus. The sequence goes on along the minus strand of JASDDO010000018.1, from coordinate 463,670,512 downwards.
AAACAATATCGCGGGTGTGTTCACAATCAGATATATAATCAAACATGGGTATCACAACATGAGATAAGCAATGAATTAAGTAAGAGGCAGTTTCATTCAATTTGCAGTACAGTTATCAAATTTGTTACAGAGATGATTACAAGAGTGCAGTAAGACAAGTATAGCCGTTTAGTCATGTTAACAGGTTTAAGAACCCTTAGAGGTGCAATGATTTATGTAATGGTTCAGTACAGCTATATCCGGTTAAATGCATACGAATGTCCGAATGTAACAGAACTACAGGGATAAATGCTATAAGCTACGTTAACATTAAAAATGTGATTAAACAGGTAAATATGGTTATCAAGTTCAATTTGCAAACTGTAGTTTCCAGGTGTAGCGGTAAAATGATATAATGTAATACTATACACGGAAAAATGAGAAATGATTGTACCAAAACTTAATTTACAGATTTAGGGTGTCTATATATATATAATTATTGTATAGCATGTAGCAAGGGTTACTTGCCTCGACGGGTCGCGAACCGGGAAAAACGGAACGTAACGTCGGCGGGGAAACTCGCGACGGCCGCACGGTTCACGGATTGAACACAAACAACGAACAAAGGAACCACGCGGGTCGGGGTACCTCGCTGCATCATCGGGACACGTTACCGGCACGGCCGGATTCCGGCGAACAGCGAAACTACAATTTCAAGAATTCATGAACGACCAAACGGAGAATCAAGAAGAGGGAAGAGAAGAAGGATAGAGACGAGGGGGCTCACAAGGATCTGTGGAGGGATGGTGATTGCCGACCACGTCGACGGAGTTCCGGTGCTTTGCCTGCGAGGAACTACGGCCAATCAAGAATCGGGACAGAACCGAAAAGGGAGAAGAAGGGAAGAAGGAGAGGAGGAGAGAAGAGGAAGACTTACAGAGGCGATCACAGGTGGTCTGGTGATCGTCGACGATGACCAGGGGCGGCGCAGGTGGTCGCTGGTGGTGAGCAGGTGGCTGCAGCGATGAGGGCAAAGTCGCGGTGAGGGTGCTGGTGCACGGGAAGGAGGAAGAGAGGCTTGGTGAGGTGAGCAGGTGCGGGCGCAAGCGATGGTGGCGCCGGCGTGGGCTGCGGCGGCGAGGATGGAGGTGACGGTGGCTAGGGCACGCTGCGATGATGGTTCTCGCTCTGGTTATATTTTTTTTTTTGAAAAGAAAGAAGAAGGAAACGGGTTTTAAATATATGGGGGGGAGAGAGAGAGAAAGAGAGAGAGAGAGAGATGAGATAAGATGAGGGGCCTACGGGAGAAAAGGAAGGAGTTGATTGGGTGGAGGGATTTTAAAAGATTCAAAATTTATTAAAGAAATCTAATACAGTTAGAAACTTTTAGGTTTGTTAAAGGAGATATCATATGGTTAAAAATAATATACGGTGATTTTAAAATATATTTAAAAAATGGGATTTTGGCGCAAAGTAAAACATTTCCAAATCGCGCCCGGGTCGGGTCCAAAAATTTGAAATTGAAATAATAGGATTTTAAGCGGGTTCCAAATTTTAAAATTAAGTGTCTTATGATTAAAAAGCATACCCCCAAAACAGACACATGTACGCGCGCGTAGCCGTCCAAACTCGCCCGTTTCACCGAACGGGACGAGAACACGATGCACGGACGCTACCACAGGGTTAGGAGTGTCAAGTAGGCCAAGATGAATATTTTTAATTTTATTTTAGATACCAAAAATTGTTATATGCAGAAATGACTTTGCCGGGTAAAATTTTACAGTAAGCCACAACAAGCAAGATAAATGAAATGAGTACTACATTAGGCTCAAACAGTAACTGAAATTAGTATCATTGGGCTCGGGTGTTACATTATACCCAACTACAAAAAGAATTTCGTCCTCGAAATTCCAAGAACACAAGGATAGATAACTACAAGAAAAGGTGAGGAAACTTCTGCCAGATTTCAACTTCTCGTTCCCAAGTGGACTCTCCATGCGAGCGATTACCCCAAGAAACAAGCACAAGGGGGATAACCTTGTTCTTAAGAACCTTTTCCCTTCGATCCACGATTTCAATCGGTCGCTCCTCAAATGTCAAGTCTTCCCGTACTGTTAGCTCCGAATGATCCAAAACATGTGTTTCATCTCGAAAATACTTACGGAGTTGAAATACGTGAAACACATCGTGCATACTTGCCAAGGACTGCGGTAACACCAAACGGTACGCTACCTCACCAACACGCTCCAAGATCTCAAAGGGTCCAACGAATCGAGGACTAAGCTTTCCTCGACTCCCAAAACGAATCACCCCTCTAGTCGGTGATATCTTCAAGAATACCAAATCACCCACGGCGAACTCTAGAGATCTTCTTGACGTATCAGCCCAACTCATCTGTCTGTCTTGAGCTGCCTTCATATGATTTCTAATAGTGTTAATCTTCTCAACTGTCTGCACAACCAAATCTGGTCCCAACAACCTTCGTTCACCGATATCATCCCAACAAACAGGTGAACAGCATTTACGACCATACAAAGCTTCAAACGGAGCCATCTGGATAGTTGCCTGAAAACTGTTGTTGTAAGAAAACTCCACCAAATGTAGATGATCCTCCCACGAACCCTTGAAGTCCAACATGCATGCTCTCAACATATCTTCAAGAGTTTGGATCGTTCTCTCCGACTGGCCATCAGTTTGAGGATGATAAGCTGTGCTAAACTTCAATCGAGTCCCCAAACTTTCCTGTAAACTCCTCCAGAAGTGTGATAAGAACCGAGTGTCCCGATCGGACACGATGCTCACCGGTACTCCATGCAACCTTACAATCTCCTGCATGTACCGCTCCGCCAAGGTCTCTGTTGATTGACCAACCCGAAAAGGAATAAAGTGAGCTGCCTTAGTCAACCGATCAACAATCACCCACACAGCATTGTTGCCTTTTGGACTCCGCGGTAAAGCCGTCACGAAATCCATGGTCATATGTTCCCACTTCCACTGAGGAATCGGAAGTGGTTGCAATAAACCAGCAACCCTTTGATGTTCAGCCTTAACTTGCTGACACACCAAGCACTTTGCCACAAAGCGAGCAATCTCCCGTTTCATGCCTTCCCACCAGAAATGCTGTCGAATATCTCGGTACATCTTTGTGCCTCCTGGATGTAAAGAATAAGCTGAACTGTGTGCCTCCTTCATAAGCTCTTCACGAACATCTCCCTTTGGCACACATAAACGGCTACCATACCTCAACGAACCATCTTCGTGGATCAGTAAATATGTTCGTAGCCCGGCTTCAACCTGCTCTCGAAACTTTTGCGGTCTAGGATCCTGCTATTGTGCTGCTTTAATATTCTCGATTAATGACGAATGTACTTGCAGCTGCATCAACTGTCCCGTAGAACGCGGTAGCACAACCTCCAAGTCAAATCTTCAAAAATCTGCAACGATCTCCTTCTGCGTAGTTAACACCTGAATTGCTGGTAACCGACTAAGCGCATCCGGCACAACATTAACCTTCCCCGGATGGTACTTAAGATCAAGATCGTAGTCAGCCATCAGCTCCAACCATCTACGTTGCCTCATGTTAAGCTCCTTCTGTGTGAACACATACTTTAAGCTCTTATGATCTGTAAAAACTTCGACCCTTTCGCCTAAAAGGTAGTGTCTCCAAATCTTCAAAGCGAAAATCACAGCCGCAAGCTCCAAGTCATGAGTTGGATAATTCTTCTCATGGGTCTTCAATTGTCTCGATGCGTACGCTACAACCTTCCCATGCTGCATCAAAACACATCCCAATCCTTTCCCAGATGCGTCGCTGTGAATCACCAATCCTCCGGAATTATCTAGCACGATCAGAATAGGGGCGGTTATCAACTTCTGCTTCAACGTCTTGAAAGCTAACGCACACTTATCCGTCCATACAAAAGGTACTTCCTTGCGCGTAAGCTTGGTTAGCGGCTCTGCCAGACGAGCAAAGTTCTCCACAAATCTCCTGTAATATCCGGCTAAACCAAGGAAACTTCTTATCTCAGCAACATTCTTTGGAATAGGCCAATCTCGAACTGCTGCGATCTTTTCTGGATCGACGGCAATTCCATTGCCCGACACAACATACCCCAAAAACTTTACTTTCTCCAGCCAAAACTCGCACTTACTCATCTTCGCAAACAATTTCTCATGTCTCAATGTCTGCAATGCGATCTTCAAATGCTCAGCATGCTCCTCAAAACTTTTCGAGTAAACCAGAATATCGTCAATGAATACTACAATAAACTGATCCAAGAATGGTGAAAAGATTCGGTTCATCAAGTCCATGAATACTGCCGGCGCATTCGTTACTCCGAAGGGCATCACTAAGTATTCGTAATGTCCATACCGAGTTCGGAACGCCGTCTTGCAAATATCTTCTTTTTTCACTCGGACCTGATGATATCCGGATCGCAAATCCAGCTTCGAGAATACCCTTGCGCCACAAAGCTGCTCAAAAAGTTCTCCAATGCGAGAGATCGGGTACTTGTTCTTAATAGTCACCCGGTTTAATTCTCGATAGTCGATGCACATCCTTCTCGTGCCATCCTTCTTCTTTACTAGAAGAACTGGAGCTCCCCAAGGCGAGTTACTGCTTCGAATCCAGCCCTTTTCAAGCAATTCAGCAACCTGTTTCTTAACTTCCTCCAACTCTACTGGTGCCATTGGATAATACGCTTTGGATACTGGCGCTGCACCAGGAATAAGATCAATTGCGAACTCCACGTCTCGCCTTGGCGGTAAACCCGATATATCTTCAAATATGTCCATAAAATCGCGAACAACCGCCGGCTCTTCGCCATTATCGACTTCCATTGCTGCAAGAATATTGTTTGTCGGTCTAGCCCTAAACTCGACTGGCCCGACAGAACTGCTTCCTCCAATGAAGGTAAACTCAGAATGTCCAGGAATCTGGAAAATTACTTTCTTTGCCCTACAGTCAATGTGAGCGTGGAAAGTGCCGAGAAAATCCATTCCCAAGACGACTTCGTAGCTGCCCGTATCAATCACCAAGAAATCTGCAAAAAGCTCCCGTCCGCACACAACAACTGTACAATCTTTACATTCTCTACTAGATATGATTTTCCCATTCCCAGTGTGTATGTCCCAGAAACTAGACAGGGTCGTGCAGGCAATCGAGTGTGTAGTTATAAATTTGGATGACATAAAACAGTGGGATGCACCAGAATCAAATAATGCCAATGCGGGAAAACCATGAACGAGTAGAATACCTGAAACGACTTCTCCTGATGCCTTAGCTTCCTCAGCTGTCAAGGTAAAAGCTCGAGCCTGATTAGGTCCTTGAGTCAGCTGTTTCTGTCCTTGGAACGGTCTCTGCAGAGGCTTCTGAATATCATCTCTCGTACGAAGCTTCGACGGACAAGCACCAACTGCGTGATCAGCCGCTCCACAAACCAAACAAAGTCCCAACCTCCTTCGACAATCCTTCTGCACGTGCCCAGGTAAACGGCAGTAGTCACAAATCACGCTCTTTCTTCGATCAACGATCACAGGCTTCTTCATTGGTGCTACACCACGACGGTCTACTGGAATACCCTTGCGACCATGAGCTCGGTTAGGTACAAATGCGGGCTTCCTTGCCACAACTGCTGTTTGCTGCAAGCTCCCTTTCATCTCAGATAAACTCTGTTGTTCCCGAGCTGCCGTAAGAACCTGTGAGAAAGTGGTCAAACCCAGGGAGACAATCTGCCTCTGGATGTCCACATCCAAGATGCGCATGAACCTTCGTGCCCTGTCTGCATCGTTGGCAACTAAAGGTCCAGCGAATCTGCTGAGTCTCATCCATTCTGCTGCATGCACATCCACGGGTGCTCCATTCTGCCTTAGCCCAATAAACTTCTCTTCCATTTCCTCCCGTGCAGTCCGCGGGAAGAACTTTTCCAGGAAACTCTTAGAAAAATCCGCCCACTTGATCGGCTTGGGCAAGCGGGTCTCCTCAACAAGCCACCATTCTCGGGCGTAGTCCACTAACTGAATGCGTACCACATCAACTCTTTTGTCATCTAGAATCTGTGCCGCAATCAGCAAATTCTCCGTGTCAACTAGCCATTGCTCGACTGGCAACGGCTCCTCCAAACCAGTAAATGTAGACGGACCCAATCGCCTGAAATCTGCCACGGTCCCTACTCAGTCGACTGGTTTAGCTTCAACCTTGTTTACAGACTGCTGAACGATCTGCAAACCTTCCTGAAACGAGTCCGCTTGCTGCTGGATCAGCTCGGTCTGTATCTTTTGATTCTCCAGCATTCCCCTTATCACTCCAAGCATGGCGGCTTCGTCCACACGCCTCTGGTACGTCTTGAAATTCTTATCTGCCATATTCCTGAAATCAAAACACCCAACATTAGCATGATGATAGATTCAATATATAGATCAAAGCTAGAACTCCAAGATACTTAAATAGAGTGCCGCATTGTAACTATGCCGCGGTATCATAGCCACAATTACTTAACTCCACCCAAGTCGCCTAAGTCCTAGAGATAACAAGAAATCAGGTTTTTCGAGTCGATATGCAAAGGAAGTTTGCACATCGTAAAAGATATAATCAGGACGAATGTGATTCAAGAATGGTAAACGGCAAAGTGGCAGGACATGTTTCCTAAACACGGGTATTCTGAATCGTGTATTGGGTACAATACCCAACTACAAAAGAATCAACCCAACTAACCTATTGCTCTGATACCAAAAGAACCATGTCACGCCCCGCTTCCCAGAGTACGCTAGATTGGGCACGTGACATAGCCAACCATGCTACCTGTGGGTAGGAAGTATCCATCCACAGTCACATTACGGCTGTAGAGATATCAAGAACAAGATAAACTATCTAAAACATATCCATAATCCAGAATAACAGGAGTCAATAATAAATAAACGCGGAAGCAAATGATCCAATACAAATAACTGAAAAGTATGTCCCATAATGCGGGCTCACATCTGGAAATAAATGCAGGAAATAAAACTAACTACTACTGAACTCACAGCTCAGCCTGCTGGCTGAAGTACTCCTGCTCGGACTGCGAAAGCGGTACAGAATCTGGGCCATGCAAAACCCAGACGTCAGCACGTCATGTCATCAAGTAATATAATATGAACAGTGTAGCAGGCAATGTAATATGAAAATGAACAAAACGAGAGTAGCAATAATGTGAAGCAAGCAGTGCAGGGTAGTGTGCAGTGAGTAACTAAACTGTTCTATCAGGTTTTCTATTCTAGAGTCTTTGAAATCAATTGATGAATCATCGATGTAACTCAATAGTATCCCGTGCATGCCCGGGACCACGGTCAAGACTCTCGGGGCTGAATCCGAGACGTGCCGCTAGGCAGTAACAGGTAGCAGGATGGGTGAGTGATGTCAGCATCATCACTCCGGGGCTGGCCTAGCCCGTAAGACTGATCAGAACAGGTATCGAACTGTTGAGTTACAAGTCAGGTTTCACCTTTGATTTCCCCATACCCCCAAATTATGTATGTCAAGTCAGGTATTCAGTACTCAAGAACTAATGCCAACACAGGATCAGGTAAAAGCAGGTTTGTCTGGATAGACAACAGGAACGGTCCATGAGGACTACGTGTCAGGTTTGTTGGCATTAGACACAAGATCAGGTAACGGGTCAGGTCATGGTACATCAGGTCAAGTCAACAGTATACGGTACCATGCCAGGTGTATCACTATATATATATGTGTAGCAATGTCAGGTCAAGATGTAAACAATATCGCGGGTGTGCTCACAATCAGATATATAATCAAACATGGGTATCACAACATGAGATAAGCAATGAATTAAGTAAGAGGCAGTTTCATTCAATTTGCAGTACAGTTATCAAATTTGTTACAGAGATGATTACAAGAGTGCAGTAAGACAAGTATAGCCGTTTAGTCATGTTAACAGGTTTAAGAACCCTTAGAGGTGCAATGATTTATGTAATGGTTCAGTACAGCTATATCCGGTTAAATGCATACGAATGTCCGAATGTAACAGAACTACAGGGATAAATGCTATAAGCTACGTTAACATTAAAAATGTGATTAAACAGGTAAATATGGTTATCAAGTTCAATTTGCAAACTGTAGTTTCCAGGTGTAGCGGTAAAATGATATAATGTAATACTATACCCGGAAAAATGAGAAATGATTGTACCAAAACTAAATTTACAGATTTAGGGTGTCTATATATATATATATATAATTATTGTATAGCATGTAGCAAGGGTTACTTGCCTCGACGGGTCGCGAACCGGGAAAAACGGAACGTAACGTCGGCGGGGAAACTCGCGACGGCCGCACGGTTCACGGATTGAACCCAAACAACGAACAAAGGAACCACGCGGGTCGGGGTACCTCGCTGCATCGTCGGGACACGTTACCGGCACGGCCGGATTCCAGAGAACAGGGAAACTACATTTTCAAGAATTCATGAACGACCAAACGGAGAATCAAGAAGAGGGAAGAGAAGAAGGATAGAGACGAGGGGGCTCATGAGGACTGTGGAGGGATGGTGATTGCCGACCACGTCGACGGAGCTCCGGTGCTTTGCCTGCGAGGAACTACGGCCAATCAAGAATCGGGACAGAACAGAAAAGGGAGAAGAAGGGAAGAAGGAGAGGAGGAGAGAAGAGGAAGACTTACAGAGGCAATCGTAGGTGGTCTGGTGATCGTCGACGATGACCAGGGGCGGCGCAGGTGGTCGCGGGTGGTGAGCAGGTGGCTGCAGCGGCGAGGGCAAAGTCGCGGTGAGGGTGCAGGCGCACGGGAAGGAGGAAGAGAGGCTTGGTGAGGTGAGGAGGTGCGGGCGCAGGCGACGGTGGCGCCGGCGTGGGGCTGCGGCGGCGAGGATGGAGGTGACGGTGGCTAGGGCACGCTGCGATGATGGTTCTCGCTCTGGTTATATTTTTTTTTTTGAAAAGAAAGAAGAAGGAAACGGGTTTTAAATATATGGGGGGAGAGAGAGAGAGAGAGAAAGAGAGAGAGAGAGATGAGATGAGATGAGGGGCCCACGGGAGAAAAGGAAGGAGTTGATTGGGTGGAGGGATTTTAAAAGATTCAAAATTTATTAAAGAAATCTTATACAGTTAGAAACTTTTAGGTTTGTTAAAGGAGATATCATATGGTTAAAAATAATATACGGTGATTTTAAAATATATTTAAAAAATGGGATTTTGGTGCAAAATAAAACATTTCCAAATCGCGCCCGGGTCGGGTCCAAAAATTTGAAATTGAAATAATAGGATTTTAAGCGGGTTCCAAATTTTAAAATTAAGTGTCTTATGATTAAAAAGCATACCCCTAAAAAGGACACATGTACGCGCGCGTAGCCGTCCAAACTCGCCCGTTTCACCGAACGGGACGAGAACACGATGCACGGACGCTACCACAGGGTTAGGGGTGTCAAGTAGGCCAAGATAAATATTTTTAATTTTATTTTAGATACCAAAAATTATTATAGCAGAAATGACTTTGCCGGGTAAAATTTTACAGTAAGCCACAACAAGCAAGATAAATGAAATGAGTACTACATTAGGCTTAAACAGTAACTGAAATTAGTATCATTGGGCTCGGGTGTTACATAAATGATGGGACCGCATTAAAAAGATTAATGCAAGATAAAAACAAACCAATGTTTAATCGTCGGAACAATTTCAAAACTACTCGTTTTTTTTCAAAAATCAATTTTAATTGCAGAGCTTAAACCACTCCTTTTAAAAAGCTATCATGGTTCCTTCAACTATATCAAGTTCACTACGTTCACGGTTTCGCCAAAACCATTCGTAACCCTCCGTCATTTCATATGAATATTCAGTAGTATTCAAGCTATGTATTTTGACCTTCGCCAAGGCATAATGATTGGTAGCTGTTGTGTATTCATATGTTGCATAGATAGATGCGTTAGTTTAGGACAGTCGTACTACTATATTGTCCTTTGTCAAGAGTATATACGGGTGGGTTCAAATTAACCTGGATAATGACGGGTAGAACTTAACTTGTGACTTATGATATGTTGGCCTTCGTCAAGGTCATAAGAGCATAGGGCAAAAATCCATATCGGGAGTTTCTAAGGTACTGAAACTTGCTAGTGCTGTATACCATTTGGAGTGTGATAATCATGGTAGGCTTCCTTCTTGGTTATCACACAATGATATTTGGATCCCGATCCTATTATGAGTATGCACTACTCTTCGGGAGATTTTTTCACTAAACAATCAATGCTATAAACCAAGTAGGTGTCTAGAAAGGTGTTTGCGGGGCTACGCCTTCAGGGAAAAGAGGTTATGTAATTAAGGAACTTTACGAAAGCGTTGGAAAACCTCCCTCGAAATACCAACACCAGCCTGGCTAAGCAAGAATTGTAAAAGTGAGATTAATCCTGACTAATTCTTCTTTTATTGTTTGAGGAAGGATTCAAGAAAACATTGAGAGCCATCCTGATTAGATAAACTAATAACCAATCAAAATTTGCAAGTGCATCATGCTAAGTGTTTCTTCTCTCTCTCTCTCTTAATTGCAGCGACCACTATGACCGGACATAAGTTATTAGCTAATAATTTGACTGGGCTAAATTATATTGATTGGCTACGGTATGTTCAGATGGCACTTACCTGTGACAAGCTAGACTACTTCCTTACTACAAAACTCCCCGTCGTCCCAGGTCCAAGTTCCACCATCGCGGATATGGATATTCGTCTGACATGGGAAAAGAATTGTGCGAGAGCCAAGGGCCTCATGTTAGCCTCCATAGATAGTGAAAGCAAGAGGTGGCACGAGAAGATGGACTTAGCTTCCATCTTCCTCCATACCAAAGTTTTATATGGAGAGCAATCCCGTATCGCAAGATATGAGACATCGAAGGAATTGCTTCAAGCGAGATTGGCTGTCGGGTCATCTGTAGGGGACCACGTCTTTACAATGACTAGCTACTTTAAAGAGCTCACGGACCATGGGACCACGTTGGAGAATGAGTTATGCACTGACTTAATTCTACAGTCCTTACCCTCCACCAACGCCCAGTTTATCTTGGATTGCAAAATTCAAAGGAAGAAAGTTTCACTTCCATGTCTCCTCGATTTATTGAGGAGCTCAGAGGGCACCCTCAAAGTATCCAGGGAGATATCCACTCTGCTTATTGGAGAATCTTCCTCTTCTAGATCCAAGATGAAAACCAAGGGAGAGAAGAAGAAGGCCTCTAAAAAGCCGACAAGCGGTGTCAGTAAGGTAGAGGAAAAGGATAGGGCAAAAGTTTCGGGATAGTAGTAGGGAAGGAGGCATAGTTTTGTAGTCACGGGAAAGCGCATTGTCAGGAGGACTGTAGGGCTTGGAAAGCCAGAAGCCAGGATTCGAAGCATGTTGTGACTTCGGTTTCGAGTGTGTTTGTAACTGAAAACTGTCTATCCATTAACTCTACTTCCTGGATACTAGATACCGGATCAGGATCTCATATCTGTAATTCATTACAGACTTTGAGAAACTGTAGAGTTATCAAGGCATGTGATATGACTCTCAGAGTTGCTAACGGAATGAGCGTGAACACTGAATCCGTAGGGGAATGTAACGACCCTATTATTACTATACCTTCGTGTGTGTTTTTTCTTTAGTAAAATATTGTATTTATTTATTCGTAGTATTTTTTCGTAAATTTTGTTTTCTATTAAATATATTATTTTATTATTCTATTTATTTTTCCTAAACCCATTTCTTTAAACTAAATCTTAACCTATTTCAAATTAAACGCAAGACTTGACCCAGCCCATAACCCAAATCCAATATCATTTTCTTTTTCTTTTTTAAAACTATGAGCCCAAAAGCCCACTTTCTTTTCAAGCAACAATATATATTTAATTCTAATTAAATATGTGCATAAACAACCTTGTAGCTCATTGGTTAATTCCTTGCATTGTTATTCCATAAGTCACATGTTCAACTCTGCATTCTTGCAATTATTTTTTTTTATCAATTTTTATTTTTCTCATAACCTACAAATGAGACCTTTCATTTTATCTTCCTTTTAACTCCCAAAATAATTAGAATGGTTATGACCCATAATTTATTAGAATTATGGTGGCCATAAACTTTTTTTATATCTCGCTTATCTTTCTTTTCATCATCACATATTTCTATCATTTCACATATCCCTCTTCATCTAGATTTCCTGAAGAAGAACATGAAGAAATTCTCAAGAAATTCTCGCTAGAAACGTGAGGCTATCGGCGGATAGACAAGCCCGGTGACAATACCGGCTTGTGTATGTAAGTCCCTTTTCTTCCTGTGACAAAATTTAGATGTGTAGATGCACAATTGATAGAGCTATAATTTCTTGTATATTAGATTACTTATAAAAGCATGAAACAACTCGATATAGGCTTTGCAATATAACATATAGTTGCTGTCCAGAAATCTGAATTTCTGTTTTAAATGCTGATATTAAAACGGTCATAACCAGAGCTTCAGAAATCCAAAGCGTGCGAATCTTAGTGTTTTAGATAAGTACTCCGAAGGACCTACAATTTTCTAATAATTTTTGTAACCTTAAACCCGATAGAAATTAACTCAAACTGCATTTTAAAAATGTATGACGGTACTGAACAGATTTTGATCTGTTTTGCGTGATAATACGAAAACATATATATCTCCCAACCCGGTAGTCATATTTAGGCAAGACTAGAACTCACATGTGCATAAAAATTAAGGCCATGTTTTCATTTATATTTCCGAGTTCAATTGACTTGATTAACTAGTCGTACATATCACATATTTACAACATTTTTTTTGGACGTTACTTGTATACTTATCTTATATCATGTTCTATGATTGCTTATCTATTTTTATCTATATAACTTGTGACTAAACCATTACATACTAAAATTGACTTGATCTTGACATGACTCAATCATGAATACTTGAACCCAATATGTACACTTGACTCGACTTGACCCAAACCATGAATACGTAATTACTTGACATGAACACTTGACATGAATACATGAACAATTAACTTGAATACTTGAACTCAACTCGATACTTGAATTGCACTCTCTTATATATTCATGGATTTGGGCAAGACTTGTAACTTTAATCACATACTAATATACGTGGGGTGTTAGGGTAGTTTGAGTATGAATCCAACGGAACCTCATGAGTCCCATTATAATAAATAATGTTGCTGTGGTACCGGGCTGAAACGGTACAAATAACGTTGCTGTGGTACCGGGCTAAAACGGTACATCACGAATTCATTAATAAGGGCCCGTGTTTCCAAGCCTCTGGATGATAGCCTGTTGGTTTTGGAATACTTCGATAACAATTGAAATCCCGCTATTTTGGGCCCGTGATTCCTTGTCCCTGGACGATAGCCTTGGGTTCGAGAATACTCTTGAGATTGGTTGACATTCACACTTGAACTCATGTTAATTAATTTTACCCTTTTAGAGACCTTTTAGGACACTTACATTCACTTCATGTTCACTATAACTACACTCCACGGCCATGCTATACTTGTTTGCTATGCTCATGTTACATTTCCATGCTGATATAGTTGACATACACATTACCATGTACACTACTATACTTGTTTACATGTTGATAATTTATATCCATGATATACCAAATATCATATTACACCATGCATTTCATTTATATACATCACACCATCCTTTTAGGGACTGACCGAGCGTTAGTTCATTGACGGGCATTCCACCCACTTTTTTCTATTCTTGGAATGTTCGTCAGGTGATATTGAGATAGAGAAGATAGAAGTGGTCAAAAAGAAGTACAACCAGTTCGCATCACAAACAGACGTATCATTTTGCCTTATTTATGTATGCCTCCTTGTTAAGGCTTATCATGTTAAATATCTTGTATTCGGATATTTTGTCAATTTTGAATCTTGAATGTAATAAATCAAAGTTGGATTTTATTCTTTTGTTTATTCTTATTAGTTTATGTTGCTTATAGACGCTTAGCGTATTTATTTCGAGAAATGACCTTCTCCGAATAAATACGCCGCGGGCTTGCCACGTCACCGTTTCCATCTACTGGGAAGCGGGGCGTGACAGGGAATATTACCTAGGATTAACAAGTGGGCAGATATTGATCCTATGTAATTGTTTGTATGTTCCTAATCTAGCCTGTAATATCATATCTGTATCTTTACTTTCTAAAGAAGGATATGATTTTACATTTGTAAGCGATATAGTACACATCCACCTAAATCAAAATTTGATTGGATCAGGTACATTAGATAACGGAATATACGTACTAAATCAAGCTCAGGTTTTCAGTGTCCAGAACACACTTAAAAGAAAGTCTTCGGAATTAAATCAGGCTTTCTTGTGGCATTGTAGACTCGGTCACATCAATAAAACACGGTTGACGAAGTTACATAAAGAGGGATATTTGGATCCGTTCGAATATCAGTCATATGCAACTTGTCAATCATGTCTCAAAGGAAAGATAACAAAAACTCCGTTCACTGGACACGGAGTAAGAGCGAGCAAGCTTTTGGGACTCATACGCAGCGATGTGTGTGGTCTAATGTCTACACATGCAAGAGGTGATTATTCCTACTTCATTACTTTTACGGATGATTTCTCTAGGTACGAACATGTTTTCTTAATGAAACATAAATCCGAGGCCTTTGAGAAATTCCGGAAATATAAGAATGAAGTAAACAAACAAACCGGTAAAAGTATCAAGACACTAAGATCTGATCGAGATGGTGAATACTTGAGTACCGAGTTCCTAGGTTACTTAAAAGAGAATTGAATTCTTTCTCAGCTTACTCCTCCATACACACCTCAACACAACGGTGTATCAGAAAGGAGGAACAGAACCCTATTAGAATTGGTTCGTTCCATGATGAGTAATGCTGAGTTACCGCAATCCTTCTGTGGCTATGTACTAGAATCAGCTGCATATCTTTTGAACAATGTTCCTACTAAGTCAGTGCCTACCACACCATATCAGATGTGGAGTGGGAAGAAACCCTATCTTAAGTATCTTAAGACATGGGAATGTCCAACTTTTGTAAAAAAAAGCAGCATGTGAACAAGCTCGAGGCACGCTCAGTATTGTGTAAGTTTGTGGGATACCCAAAGAACTCCAGGGGGTTTCTTTTCTATTACGCAGAGGAACAGAAAGTCTTTGTCTCTCGGCATGCCCATTTCTTGGAAACTCAATTTTTAGAAAATGAGATAAGTGGGAGCGCAATAGAACTGGAAGAAATTCCAGAACCGCAAACTATTTACTGAAAGCATGGTGGAACCAGACGTTTCGAAAGAGCCTGAAATTCCTCCGCCACTCCGCAGAACTAATAGGTTATCTCATCCGCCCGAGTGATACTACGGTTTTCTCATAGACGAGCATCGAGAGGATTGCATCATCGAAGATGATGAGCCAACTAGATTCCAGCAAGCCATTCAGAGCAGAGACTCGGAAAAATGGCCGAATGCAATGCGAACCGAAATGGAGTCCATGTACACCAACAAAGTATGGACTTTGGACTTTGCTCCAGAAAGGGTAAAACCTGTAGGCTGCTAATGAATCTTCAGAAAGAAGATTGGTGTAGATGGACGAGTGGAAACCTATAAGGCTAGACTTGTTGCAAAAGGTTTTCGTCAAAGACCTGGTTTGGACTATGATAAACCTTTTCTCCAGTGGCTATGCTCAAATCTATTCGGATTCTTCTTGCCATTGCTTCCTTTCACGACTATGAGATCTGGCAGATGGACGTAAATACCACTTTTCTAAATGGAAATTTGGAAGTGTGCGTCTATATGGATCAGCCAGAGGGTTTCATTCAGAGTGGGGGCAGCATGAAAGTGTGAAAGTTGCTTAAGTCCATTTATGGACTAAAGCAGATATCGCGGAGTTGAAACATCTGTTTTAATGAGACAGTCAAGTAATTCGACTTTATAAAAAATCCAGATGAATCATGCATATATAGTAAAATTGTAGCGAGAACTGTGGTATTCCTCGTCTTGCACGTAGATGACATTCTATTGATAGGAAATGGCATTCCTATGCTACAATCAGTCAAGGAATTGTTGTCACAGAGGTTCTCCATAAAAGATCTGGGTGATGCCTCCTACATTATAGGGATCCATATCTATCGTGACAGATCTAAACAGATGTTGGGACTTTCACAGTCAAGGTACATCGACACTATACTGAAACGATTCAGTATGGAAAATTCTAAGCGCGGTAATCTACCGGCTTGTCACAGAATCACCCTCTCCAAAGAGATGTCTCCCAAGACTGATTTGGAAAGGAATCGCATGTCTATTATACCCTACGCTTCTGCGGTAGGCTCTATAATGTATGCGATATTGTGTACCAGACCAGATGTAGCATACTCCCTGAGCGTTGTAAGCCGGTATCAGTTGAACCCAGTAGAGAAACACTGGATAGCAGTGAAGAACAATCTCAAGTACCTGAGAAGAACTAAGGAGATGTTCTTGGTGTACGGCAAGAAAGACCTCCAGATCGAGGTCTTCACCGACTCTAGCTTCCAGAGTGACAAGGATGATTCCAAGTCCATGTCGGGTCATGTCTTTACCCTCAATGGAGGGGTGGTTGTTTGGAAGAGCTCCAAACAGGACACCGCTGCTGACTCAACTATGGAAGCGGAGTATATTGCTGCCTATGATACCGCGAAGGAAGCAGTCTGGATCAGGAAGTTTGTGACAGAGCTTCAGGTGGTTCCCTCCATTTTTGACCAAATACAGCTGTATTGTGACAACAACGGCGCTATAGCTTTGGCGAAGAAACCAAGGTCCCATCAGAAGTCCAGACACATCCTGAGGCTGTTCCACCTAATCAGGGAAATCATTGATCACCAGGAGATCGAGATGCGGAGAGTAGAGACAAAGAACAACACTGCAGATCCACTCGCAAAGGCTATTCTTCATACTCAGTTCGAGCGGCTAATCGAGATGATAGGTCAGCGATGTACCAATACATGGCCTTAGTGCAAGTAGGAGATTGTTAGTGTTATATACCCTGGATGCCATTATTGTATCATACTGGATTGTATATTACATATTAGATGCTTGGGATATTTCACAGTTATGATAATAGTCTTGCTCGATATGGTAGTATGCTACCTAATTTGATTCTATCTCAATATATGCATGTGTTTCTTTTAGCATATCGCTTATACATATTGGTAGAGCCCTTATGATATTTGCTTGACTACCAGTGTTGTGATGGCAGTCACACTCGTGAGGGCTGGGTAGTCTATAAGCACATCTTTATACAGGTCCCTAGTCATTGGACTATCGAGATGGGGTATCGATACTCTGCAGTAGACTAGTGTATACGCTTCTCATCCCAGCAGGGGATATGGTCTATCCCACCGCCATTAGTACGACGTACTAGAGAAGGTATGCAGGTGCTCACTGGGTTGTAAGTTACACTGTATAGGACTCGTCGGGAACTGCTTTTTGGTATTATACCTATCGTCAAGCAGCAGTTTTCAGGTGGAATGAGTACAGCTTAGTCTGTTGACTTTCCATCGCTACTTCGTCTCAAGTGTGTTCCCGAAGCACTTGGAGACAGTAGCGATCAGATAGGATTCGTCTCTCCCGGTATTGGGGGTTGATATCGCGCATTGTTCGGAAAGCCATTACACAAAGTCCCTGACCAGGGCAGTCGAGAAATACTGGTAACGTACTTCAGTAGTTTCTCATGGTGTATTAGGCTCTTCTCCGACACGACTTATCGTGTTGTTAGGGGTCTGACGTTTACCATCCCCCTAGGCCGATATGCGAGTATCTCAAACGAACAGACCGTACTGTACGAAGATTGTCACCGATAGGCTCAGAAGGAGTCCGGATGAGTTTGCTCATCGGCCTTCTTATCGACAGATACCTGGGTAGCCGTTACGTGCGGCTAGTACTGCTGATGGCTTGTGGTTAAACCCACTGCCAGCGTACTGTCGGGTCTTTAGAGTCCCACACAGAAGGTTTTCCTGCTTCAGGCAATTGATGTAGACGTCGTATGGTTTTACGACCGGGCTTCGATCACATACGTGTACTTGTACATGAATGCTGATCGTGCAGACAATACTAGTAGGCTTTGGTTTAAGCCGGATCCTAACATTGTATTATTGGATTGTTATCGTCTCAGTGTATCCATATTTTTCTTAATACGGATACGGGTATGTATATACGGTATGAGGGGCATTCTTGTAATTTGTCAAGGTATGCTTTTAGAAGGTGCCGCCTCATTATTGGTTTTATCCATTTATTTAAATGGATTAATGAGGTGGAAATAGAGGAGACATGCTTGGCATGGTAGAGGGAATGGCTCATGGATTATTATATTAGTTTGGGATAACTATTGAGGCATGGCACACATATTGTATTGCATTTTATTCCATGGCTCAATAAGTGAGAGTTGATAATATCCATTCTCTACACTTTGTTTCTCTTGTTGGTTCATTTTATTTCTTGAGCTCATTTCTTGAGTTACTCTCCTCTTTTGAGCTCTCTAGGTTTTCTCCGTCATCTTCTTCCTCTAACGAAACCCTAACCTTCACATGTGTTGTGAGCCAAGGGTTTAGTGAGACAACCAATCCATTAGCATCTTCTACATCTCCTAGGTTAGTTGGTTTAGCAAACCATTTACCTTAGTTACCTCACTTAGAGGTTGGAGCTTGAAGCACATTCTCTCACGGTGGATCATCTTTGACATGAGAAGACCGATGGAACAAGCCCGATCCGATCACTGAGGAGCCTTGGAGAGGACCACTAGAAGACCTGAAGGACTGTATCATGGAGGTATAACCTTTCTACCGAGTAGATGACCTCCTAAATAGATTAGCTAGTTAAGGCTTTAGATAAGATCCTGGAGTTTTAGCCGGTGTTGCGCAGCAAACATCATCGTTTTTTAAAATTCCGCCTCCCTGCAAATCGCAGGGTGCATGACATCGGCTTACATCTCTAATAGATCAGTTCAAGAAAAGAGCAAAGCTCTATTAATGGATTTAAATTCGAAAGACAAAAACAAAAAAATGGGGGTTTTCCTAAGAGGTGAATGTCTTTCATGATCCTTACCCAAAAAGTGTTTTTGGAAGAGTTTAACTCTGTAGTTTGATGGGCAGAGAGCTAAGCTCTAAAAAGAGAATTAAATTTTCAAAGAAAGAGTTAAGGAAGAAGATGAAGAAATAATGGTCATCTTAAGGGACAAAAGACCCCATTTATAAGACGTGATTGGAAGCAATTCGGCTTCCCATTCCCCTAGACAATCAAACAGTTGTAAGGATGGACAGCGTTGCACTCACGTGCAAGCCACGTGAGAGCAACGTTGGGGGGCATTTGTTCCCTCATAAAAAAAGAGAAAGGAGGATAAAATTCCCCACTTCTCAAACCTCACGTGTTAAATACGTGAGCACCTATATGCAAAGCATATACGCGCTGCAACCAAACAGCTAAGGGCTAAATGAGTCTCACGTGTTAAACACTTGAGCGCCTATATGCAAAGCATATAGGCGCTGCAACAAAAAAACTAATGAGCTAAATGAGCCTCACGTGTTGAACATGTGAACGCCTGTATGCTAACCATATAGGCGCCAAGTCAGAGAAACTAAATAAGCCCTACGTGTTAAACACATGAGGGCACCTCCTTACGTAGAATTAAATTCTGCTCAATGAACCGTTGGATCAAAGATCCAATGGTGATTAAGCATAGAATTAAATTCTACCGAGAAGAATATTTTCTTTTAAACAAAAATTTAGTGGATCAAAGATCTAATGAGATGGAAAATATTTCTCATATCTTTCTAAACAAAGAAAGATTGTGCTCTATTAAACAAAGCACCATTGGTTTAAAAATCCAATGGTGATTAAATATCACCGTCCAATAGAATTTTATTCTATATTATGGAGAATATTTCCCCATCTTGTTAAAAATAAGAGCAACATATTCTGTAAAATAGAAGTCTTTGGATCAAAGATCCAATGGTGGGTAAAATTCCCGAATCAATTTTGAGACTAATTAAATCAAATGTAATCTCTCAATGAGAGATTTTTTCAAATCTGATTAACGACTTGCCTTCACTATATAAAGGGCCCGAGACTTCAAGTCTCAAAAGAGGGAAAAAGAAAACGAAAAAAGGGCACAGACACTACAAACAGAGAGAGGGAGAGACACAGAGGGAAGAACAGAAGCTTCTGCAAAAAAAAATATACAGTGAGCTCTTAAACGAACAGAGAATTTAATTCTCAAGGAAGAAGACTCTCTTCATTAAAACCTTAGGTAAAGAAAATAAAGAGATCATATCGTCTCTTTTTTTATCTATCTAAGGGTTTAACCCTTCACATAAGAACTTAGTTCTTCCTCTGGTTGAGATTTGCAGAAGCAAATCTTTCCACAAGTTGAAAATTTAATTCTCATCGGAGAGTTTTTGTCCCGTAGATTCAAAACTTAGGGGAAAAGATCTAGGTTAAAAAGAAAGAGAAAGAACAGGAATAATTCCCCCGAAATTAAGGTTTAACCCAACATAAAGAACTTGGTTCTTATAAAAGTGAAAAAGAACTTGGTTCTCCAATAATAACAATGATGATGATCCAAGATCTTCAAAACAGAAATCTTAGCAATCATCAATGACTAAAATGTCATCAACAGAGATCAATATCTCTAAAAACAAGAAGAACTTGGCGTCTCAAGTGAAACGCACGTGAGTAAAATTAGTGTTTAGCACTATTATGGGGCCTCATGTGTTTCCTACGTGAGTGCCATGCAAAGAACTTAGCACTCTATATTCAGTCAAAAAGACTAAAGTGCTTGGCACCGATTAGGCAATGGCCACATCTGAGCGCGTCACGTGTTTCACACGTGAGCGCCACAAAGAATTAGTGCTTAGCACTATGTTAAAGCCTCACATGAAAATGCAAGCGTCAAAAAATATTAGTGCGTAGCACTATTCCGGCGTCTCACGTGAAACACACGTGAGCGCTGTATACCTTTGTGCTTAGCACTGCTGGGTAGTATGAAAACCCAATTTTAGCCCAAATTAGCTATATTTCTTAAGGTAAACCTCTTTGGTTTCAAATCAACCGAGCTCATATGCTCGTAATTTCCAAACTGATTTCATTCTCAAACATGACTAATGATCTCTCAATTGATGATATCCAAAATGGTATTCATCCCATATCTCCTAAAGTAATCTTAGTCTCAAATAAGGCTAATGGTCCTTAGATGATCCACCATGATCTTTTTCCATAAATACGGGATTTGTTTTAAGCGTAAATCTCTCCACACCTTTGATATACGTTGTTGTAATTTCTCAACATCTTCGGAGAGGTGGCGGGTCCCGAAAACCAACAACTTCTTGATGCACTTCCAAATTGACGTACACGTCTCAAATCAGATCGCACGCCAAATTGGGTGCATCCCATATTACCCTCGTTCACTCCACCTCGTAACAAATACACATGTGCGCAAGATGAATGATGGACCGAAATATCCTTAAACTAACATTCGCCTCAAAAATGGCGATAAGGGACCGAAACGTCCTTAAACTAATATGCGTCCCCAAAACGGAAATGTTGAACCGAAATGTCCTTAAACTAATATTCTCCTCAAACATGGCAATAATGGACCTTGATGTCCCTAAACTAAAATAATTGGGCCAAATGCTCATATGTCGATCTTAATCTCAAATTAGATTAACGGTCCTTAAATAAACCAAACCCAAATCTAAAATATACGGATTTGGACTGATCTGTGCCCTACGGGCGACGACATAAACTAGTCTCCATATACAATCCACGGGCAACCAAAACAAACAAAAACACACACGACACAAAATGAACTGCTGGAGAAGGAGAAAGCGGTTATCGCAATACGGTAATATAATTAACTGCAGGGGCTTGTGCCTGTAGGGAAGAGCGTCCTAACAATTAAAAAACCTCATAAAATAAGGGGGGATTTGATAAAGTCTGTTACAACGGTCTCATCTGTCCAAACCTAAGGTATATGGTGCCATAAATCAACTTGGTATTTTCGGAGAGATGGATGGATAAATCCAAATAGAATCTGCCTCTAAATTCAGACAAGACGATCTATCTAAGTTCGTCTCTTTTTCGGTGGTGAACAGATTCACCAAGCGAAAATATAGAAATCAAATCTATTATATCTTATTAAGTGCAATGCACGAAAACGAAATCAACCCTAACAGCTTTACACGAAAATCCAAACCATAAGCCACAGGTGTGCATGAAAACAAAAACAACGCCAAGTGCAACCGGTGTGCAAGAAAACAATATCCACTGCAACGAATGTGCATGAAACCAATATCAAGTGCATCTAGAGTGCACAAGATCAATATCAAGTGCATCGGGGTGCACAAAATAAATCTCAAGTGCATCGGGACGTACAAAATCAATATCAAGTGCATCGGGGTCCACAAAATTAACATCAAGTGCATCGGGGTGCACAAAATCAACAAAACGTGCAACTTGTATGCACAAAATCATATCTAGTATGCCTAGAGTATATTAAAATCTCAATCAAGTGCAACTGCCATACACGAAAATATCAGCCTAGTGCATCTGGTATGCACAACATGCCAATCGAGTGTAGTCACTATACATGGAAATCTCAAACAAGTGCACCTGGTGTGCACAAAACACCAATCAAGTGCAACCGATGTGTACAGAAATCTCAAACAAGTGCAACTGGTGTGTACAAAACACCAATCAAGTGCAACAGATATGCACGGAAATCTTAAACAAATCATTTGAGTGACCTTCAAATCCTAAAAACACATAAGTCAAAATAGCGGACGTTGAGTTGTCCTTTCTTCAACGTCGAAAACGCAAAATCGGATCATCAAAATGCAAATCAAAAACCAAATGATATCGAAGTACACATTCTTCAATGTAGAAAAGTGTTTATACACCCGAAACTGGCATAGCAAGGATTACCACTTGCCTTCTGCCTAAAGTTTAGCATTCTCTATTTCTGAATTCTCATTCTTTCTGCGGATCACTAACACCACGGCCTCTTTATAAAATCATCTAATGAGGAGCAGCGACGCAAACAGTCATATGCTGATACTTCTTAAGACATTTCCTGGCCAAGTAAGCCAGTCTTTCGCAATGCCACATGTCGACGAAGTCAATCTCTAACCTCTGCATGCGCGCCAAGCAACTGACCCTAGGTCCAATTTCAATCATTATAGAATTCTGGAAAGAACCCGCCATGTCTCCTGCCGATCTCATATATCCAATATGCCCAAAACCAGCACTCCTTACTGAATCCACTTCCATTTTTGGAACAACTGCAATCTCATCAAGACTTTGCTCTGAAAGTGTGGTCATACACGCCTCTGCATACACATTGGATCTCTAATATTGACGGGGAAGAACAACTGCGCATTAAGACTTCGCACCAATCTCCTGTTCCATTACTATCTAGTATCGGTCAAATAAGGAGCGTATCGCGATAGTTACGTGAATTGAAAGTCATACTCGGCCATGATCAAGCCCGGAGTCTTACACAAAAACTCGAAAATATGAATCCGGCATCTTTGACACTCTGTGAAAGAATCTGGCTAACCCACTTTCGAGAACTCGTCCCAATTCATTGTAGGAAAACTCACTACATGGTCTCTATCGAGCGACTCATATCAGGTATGAGCAAGACCCATAAAAAGAAGCTAGTCAACTTCACCGATCTCGTATCGGAGCGTCGGAACGAATTAAATATCCTAGCCATCATACATATGAATGACTACGAATCCTCTGGCCTATCTATACTCATAAACATCGACGACTTTTAACTTCATGAACTCTGGAGCAACACCTCGATAATCTCAGCAACGGCTGGTACAACTATCTGAACAGTAGGCAACACAACGATTTTCGGAGTAGGGTAAACATCATGCCTCCACGTTCGGCTGGTCTCCAGCAATGACCCGACCTTCTGGTGTGGATCCCGAAGAAAACTTTCTTCAAAATTAGAAATCTGATCATATAAGGATAACCAACATGTTCCTATATCATCAGAATATCATCCTGGTTAGTCCTCTTCCCAGACAAATCTGTCCTGACCGTGTCTCTAACCGCAGCCCTCTCGGCTTGCGTAGACATAGTGACCGGAACAACCAACATGTATCGATGAAGATAGATCAACTGAACGAATAGAACACAGATCTCAAGATATACATCCTAAGGTAACTTAAGCGGAGTATCGTATCGTAAATATACCACGGAACATATGTACGGTATGTCACTCTACATAGTATCTACTCCATCAACCAAGATCAACCTATATAACGAAAGTTTGGGTATAAGACCCACAAAGTCAAGTCTAAGTTCCGTAAGGTCAAGCCTAGATAACGAAAGTGTATGCCTAGACTTCACATAGTCAAATCGAGACTCGAACAAAAGTTAAACCAAACGCTCTGATACCAAATTTGTTACGACCCGAAAGTGGTACGTGACCGACACTTAAATCATGTGACATCAAAAGATGTCGATGCAGTCCAAGTAAGCCGAAAACCCGGAATCTAAACCTTTTTACGAAAATATTGGAGGTGAAGTTTAAAACAGTCATTAGATGGAATCAGTTTAAAATAAACATTTAAGTCTAAATAAGTATATTTGAAAAGCATCTATGACGTTTTAAAAATCGGCAGCATCTCCTTTGTAAATTTTGAATAAAACCCGATACAAATATAATAATATAAAAAGTATCGCAACGGGAGCTAGCTTCTATGCCCAAACGGCGGAGCAACCAAATAGATAATATACGACGCCTAATGGCGAAGGAAAAAAAACTAAAAACAAAACAACAAGAATAAAAAGGTCGACTCCAATGAGTGTGACGCCCACAAATACATAATTCTAAGTCTTGCTTCTAAGTCTACAATTTTATAAGTTCTAGGTTGATGGAGTTTTACTAGATATAAAAGAATACATATATAAACAAGTGTGGGTATGATACAACAATAGCCCATCTACAAAAGCAATCACCAAAAGAAATGTGTGCAGCAAGCCACTGATGATCCGAGTGGTATATCCTGCAAGAAACTGAGGCACAACGGGGGTGAGTTGCCAACCCAGTGAATAAAAGTAAATCACAAGATAGAAATCGAAATGCACAAAGATATCCTAGGGTATAAATATAGTACTATTATATCCTGTACTAATATATATATATATATATATATATATATATATAGAGAGAGAGAGAGAGCGAGAGAGGGAAAGAGAGAGAGGGATGGAGGAAAGAGGCCATAGGAGGGGATTTCCTCCTATGGCGACGAAAAATACAACCTCCACCATTTTTTCTGACAATCGGCATCCATCATCATCATCATTATCATCTAAAATGTGCATATACCAAATTTCATGTGATTCTACCACTTTTTCTCTGTTGAATTAGCAATGTAAAATGTTCTATTGTCGGTAAACCATTAATTTTGCACCAACTAAATTAACGGTGAAAAAATGGTTTAATTACATGAAATTTGGTGTATCCGCATCTTAGATGATAAAGATGGTGGTGAAGTATGCCGATCATCGAAAAAAATCATAGAAGGTGTATTTTTCCGACGCTATAAGAGGAAATTCCCTCCTATGGCACCTGTCCTCCGCACCTGTCCTCCATTAACCTCATATATATATATATATATATATATATATATATATATATATATATATATATATATAATGCATAAGTACCATAAATGCAACACTGTCCATCACGTGAACCTAAAATATAACATCTCATATGTATATGGCATGTATCCATGTATAAGCCCATAAGGTAGCCGAAAATATGTATGTAAAACCTCTTATTAAAATAGCCACAGAATACGTATGTCACGGCATAAAAGCAGACGTAATAGTATGAAGTATAATAGGTTTTTTATTTAAGATATACATCTTGTTTTTTAGTAAAGATTTTTAATAGGTTTACAGTTTTAAAGATCCCTGTGTCATTCTAGACATGTCAAAATAATGAGACTATAGCTCATTATAGAAATCCTTTTTATATGTATCCACCGGTAAAGTAGTACTCAGGTATTGTCCCCCGGATCATTCCTGCTCGGCTACAATAACGCATAAACTATAACGGTATATCTCGAATGATCGCAATACATCAATATATGGGTATTCAGTATCGACACCCTAAATCATCAAATCTCTCGTGCCCATCACCGAAACGCAAAATCCTCAAATCTCTCGTGTCCATCACTGACATGCCTATCCAGATAACATCGACACCGTCTCAACAGATCAGTCGTCTCTCGATATCCCTAGCCCCAGTCAGTATCCCCTGGATATCCTCCGTGCTCATATCTATCTCCGGTACCGAGTGTCCTCGATAAGCTCCCCACCTCTATCGCGGCTCTCCTGCCCTTCGGTCTCGACCGGGTCTACCATGTATCCGACTATATATCCCCTCACTCAGTCTGGATATGTAACATGTCCGTAACCGTATAGCCCCCCATTCTGTTCGGAATAAAATCTAATCAGAAAATATAAAACTCGTGGTGGACGTCAACTCATCATATCCAGAAATATCAAGTAAGGAAGAAGAATAATTGCATATATCACTCTGATGATATTATATATATATATATATAGCAACGTCCAATACCACTGATATATATCATCGAAAGTAAAAACGTCATAAAACTCATAAGAATTGAATATGAATACCCATGTTACTGGTATTCGCAATAACTCAACAGATAATAAAGGCACAGTACGTAAGTATAGTCAGGCATGCAAACAAATGTAACAGTTCTACCATGTCATGGCAATACTAATGATGTGTAGTATAGCATACGCGTCTATGCTTGTACAGCATGACAATCATTAGTATTTGTGCAAGTATTCTATAAATGTTTAAAATAGAAAGTAATTCTACCCATATCCGTAACATATAATTACAATCAAATTTTCGGATATAGGTAATTCATAATACCTCGTATTAGCATTTACATACACGTCGCGTGGTATAGTGGTCCTACAGTGTCATGGCGGTACCAATGAGGTGTAGTGTAACATATGTGTCTGTACTCATGCAGCATAGTATGCATTGGTAATTGTACAGTATTCTATCAGTTTATTTGTATAACAGATAACGTATACAATCGGTAAGTGTATCGTGAACATATAAAGAAAATCTAAGTGTATCACGTAATTATTAATGTAACTAATTTCTATGAGTTATACCATTATCCTTGAAAATAAAACGAAACGTTATTTTGAAATAAGAAAACTGCATTAAGTTAAAAATAGATATTCGTTTTGGAAAGTAGCACGCATCCTTGTCATTTATCATTTAAAATGGAAAATGAATTGTTGGCGTTTAAAAGAGTATAGCTCACTCAAACATAACGTCCCAAGTCGGAATAATTCATGACTCCACGAGTCCAAAAGAAACTTGGCCGTATTCGGCACACTATCCGCATTATCATAAGTACGGTATGATCCCTCGTACTATGCCCATCTAATACTATATCCATATCGTACGGATCTATCGTCACGTACGTATATTACCATAACCATATATTCAATATATGCACATGGATAAGCTACTAGATGCGAAATAACATCAATACCATTAGTTAAGTTATCTAACATACCATTAACAACTAACTAGATAGCATAACTATCCTAGTTAAAAGGTTGCGGGGGGTGATTGATCTCAAAGAATAATTTGTAACCGCAATCAAGAACGGCGTCGCTTGGTAGCTAACCGATGAGTACGGGTCGGTCCACAGGGATTTTGTGTATTTCCTAATTGTTCTTACGAGTTAATTCCAATTGCTGTCGGATTGATTAAATCTAAAAACTAAGTATATCTAGACTAGGACTAGAATCTTGCTAGGGTTAGGTTTAGGTTAAGTTTGGAAAATCAATATTTCTCACCGCTTTCAATGCCCTAAATTAGATCTCTTTAGGTGTTATGGTAATAATTAATAAAGTGGATTAGTACCATCGGGAAGAAACGATATTTCTTACTCTAGGTTCTTGTCCTTCCTTTCTTAATTCTTACCCTAACCTTCATGGAAAACACGCTCAACCAGTCCTTTATACTACGGTATCACCGCTACCTCGTGGGATATGGTGCCGTAGGGAGCGGTGTGTGCATGTATGCATGGAGTCCTAAAAAAACGTGTGATGAGCAAGAAAGGGGTGAGAGATCTTCATCTCTCAAGCCTTCCCCAAATCTAACCCTAACAAGCGAGAAGACTACTCACTCATTAGGGAATTAAAATACATGTTCTAAACTAATTAACTAGGACAAATAATAAAGATCTATGCTAGGGCAAGAAAGAAATTACCTAGGGCATGGAAATAAAATTTAACTAGGGCAATGAAAAGAAAACTTACTCCTAATTTTTATTTGATACTCTCTTCCTTCTTTACAGAAATTTACAGATCTGAATTTAGATAGATGAAATGAGGCACAAGAAGTAGCATAACTTAAAAAAAGTTTTAGGGCTTCTATTTATAGATTCATAGAAACCCTAGGTTTACAATCGACTCAAATCTGCAATTACAAGTTTACCCTTAAGAAAAGACTAGTCAACGTGCCGACGCACCGCCAAAGAAATTTCCACCGACACGTGTCCTTCATGGCCACGGCTCCGTGGCCAAAACCTCTGTTTGGTCGCGGTTCCGCGGCCAAATAGAGGGATCATGAGCTCATCTTTTCTGGTCTTGGTCAGGTTGCATTTGTCATCTGTTTTCTTCATTTTTTTCTTCATAATATCTTCTGGTTCTCTTCCAGATTTCCACAGTGAATAATGTAGTGGACTTTACCGTTTGCTTCGTGTCAAAGTTTTTGAACCTTGCGCTGCCTTTGTACTTTGTGAAATTTTCCATTGATCTTCGTTTATTTTCCAAACTGTAGGCTTGATCAAGATTCTTCCATTTATCGGTCGTAGTCTCACTTTTGCATCGTCCTTTCATCAATTTCACTGTTTTTGTCCCGAGAACCTGTAACCCTGCAACTATGTAGCAGACATGGGTCAAAAGCACCTGTTTATTTGTAAAATGAATAAGAATGGGGAATAAAATAATGCAAAATTAAGGTATGAATAGGGGGCTATACGCTATCCACCCGACTTCCCCCGTAGATATAAATCTACTCACCAACTTGTCGAGCTCGTCGAAATCCACGATTGCTTTATCCGTCCTTATTGTCTCGGAAACCTTCGCGATCGTACCTACAATTGTACTTATAACGTATCGTCGTAAATATCATATCAAAACCAAAATAAGGAACTATGCACCCATAAGTTATAAACTATAGCTTACTTACTCAAAATACGACCACATACCCCTGATATTAACGTACGAACGTCAACATTTCAGTCACGGTACAGAAATACGAAAAACCGTGTCAAAAATGTCTGAAACATTGCTAAAACCATATTATAACACTCCCAGATTTCTCTATATAAAATCTGGGGCAAATCAAACAATACAGTAGCTTATCTTATTGCCAAAAACATCTACTGACCAAAACCCAAAACCCAATTCAATGGGAAAATCGGCGACACCGGCCAAAATGAAGAAACCGCCGGGTGAACGTGGGAGTTGGGGGCTCGGACTTTAGGTGTGGTCTCATAGTGTTCTCACCATACCCTATTCTTGTTAGTTTTTCTAGTGGATTATCCTAATATTTACATATTCAAATTTAGCATCACAAATATCACAAAATTTTCAGTTTCTGATATTGCACACTAAAAACAAATATGTAACCAAAAGAAGCTTGTAAAGAGGGAGGAGATTTACATATGGAGATGGTGCACAAGGAAATCCAGCTCAAGAAGTGCATGGTGGAAGATCCTAGGGGTTGTAGTAGCTCTAGCTTGAGGATATGCTCAATTTTGATGAAGGGGCCAAGGTTCTTCTCTTTTGGTTTGGTGAACACTTAGAATTTTTGTGTTGGAGCTTGAAGGACTTGTTGTTTCAGTTTGATAAAGAAAGAATGAGTATGTGTAATTTGATGAGGAAGCTAGATAGAGAAAGAATGAGGTGAAGGGTTGTAAAGTGGAGGTATAAAGTTATAAGGAGGAGGTGGAGGGAGGAGAATGAGTGTGTGGGTGTGTTGGTCTGAGGGTTTAATCTAACATAATCATATACCATACCCTCATAAAAAGAAATAAAAAGAAATCTTTTTAATTAGTGCCCTCATTTTAAAACCTAATACAATTTGCAAATAATTACCCTACTTATAAATACCTTTATGTTACTAAAAATCTAAACTTTTTATTTTAAAACAAATAAAACACTTATCATAATACTTAAATACTAAATCATTTTAGTAAAATATCATATCATATTAAAATAATTTAAATATCATTTTTATGATATCTCATATTTTTCTTCATTTTTATCAAAATAATTACATTTTTGCGGATATTAATCCAATACCAAAATTCATATGCGGTATCATTTTTATAAACTCATTATAGTCATATGCAATACCAAAATGTTGCATACTAACTCTTATCCTTCCATTGATCTCTATTTATCTCAAGATCATAACAAAACGATTATTAACGAATCTCAAATCGTGGTCGTGACTATCATGAATTAATAGCGCGCCCGATAAGAGGGTTAATATTCATTTTGTTAAAATTATAAAAATTAAAACCTTAAAAGAATTTAAGTTATAGTTTTCTATCCTATCCTACAAGCCCTACCAAGCAAGAATTTACTCGCCCATAAATATTAGCGTAGTAGAACAAATGTGGAAGAAAACATAACTCATAATTAAAATTAAAAATGCAGAAAGTAAATGCAGAATATAATGCAGAAAGTAATTGTGGAAAGTAAATGCGGTAAAATTAAAAGAAAGAACTACCTTTATTGATAAACTATTGCATTACAAAAGTAGCTTGTTGAAAAAGTAATTTAAAAAACCGTACATTGCTCGCTAGATCTTAATCAATCGATGAATGTATGAATGTATGATAGATAGATAGCTCTCGGTCCTTTTATAGGCTCTGGAATGTGAAACCCTAGACATCATGTTGAAGTGTGTCAAATTACGATCAAGACCCTGAAGTTTCACATCCTACGGCTGCCAAACGACCGCGGAACCGCCGCCCAATACCCCCTTTAACCGCGGATCCGCCGTCCCTTTGTGGGTTTATGATCTCGGATTTCTTATGGCTTCTTCTCTCGATATTTGGAGATCCTCTTGATAAAAATATTCTGAAAATATTGCTCTTAGTCTCTATCATTGTGAGATTATTCAATTTGCTCCTAATATTCGGCAGATTTGGTTTGGTGAATCGAATTGCTTTAGATCTCCTACTTGTATTTTGGATCTGAGTTGATCTATTATAATACCTGCACAATATCTCAAATCACCTTGTTAGTAGTATTTTTTTAATTTAAGATATTATTCTAACCAATTAATTGATATGATATCTTAAGAGTATAATGCAGAAAGTAATTGCGGAAAGTAAATGCAGAAAGTAAATGCGGTAAAATTAAAAGAAAGAACTACCTTTATTGATAAACTATTGCATTACAAAAGTAGCTTGTTGAAAAAGTAATTTAAAAAATCCTACATTGCTCTCTAGATCTTAATCGATCGATGAATAGATGAATGTATGATAGATAGATAGCTGTCGGTCCTTTTATAGGCTCTGGAATGTGAAATCCTAGATGTCATGTTGAAGTGTGTCACGTTACGATCAAGACCCTGAAGTTTCACATCCTACGGCTGCCAAACGACCACGGAACCGCCGCCCAATACCCCCTTTTACCGTGGATCCGCCGTCCCTTTATGGGTTTGTGATCTCGGATTTCTCATGGCTTCTTCTCTCGATATTTGGAGATCCTCTTGATAAAAATATTATGAAAATATTGCTCTTAGTCTCTACCGTTGTGAGATTTTCAATTTGCTCCTAATATTCGGTAGATTTGGTTTGGTGAATCGAATTACTTTAGATCTCCTACTTATATTTCGAATCTGAGTTGATCTATTATAATACCTGCATAATATCTCAAATCATCTTATTAGTAGCATTTGTTTAATTTGAGATATTATTCTAACCAATTAATTGATATGATATTTTAAGAATATTGGTTAGGATTATTTGATATGATATGCATATTTTAATAGTAAATAATCTCATGAATATTTTATTTAGATATGATATGCATATATTTTTCCTAATTATATTAATTATAAATAAAGAAACAGATGATAATAATATTTTTATAAATAAACTCACATATGTTCTTTATTTACAATTAACACATTTTAATAACTAATAATAGTAGGAAAAATGTCCATACAAATATGCAATATGTTTGACTAATCAAAACCCCTTCGAGAAATGTAAACATGTAAAAACACATAATAAACAATTTGAATAAATATCTAAGGACCTTAGGTTAAACATGGGTTAAGCGGTATCAATCTCTCGGGTCTCGGGAAGCCGGAGAAAGTGTGTGCTTGCCTATCCAGCTTAGATAACATTACAAATTAAAGGAATTATCAATAGCAATTATTTTAGAAAAAGACACAAATCCTACCGTTCATGTGCAACGGTTGCCCGATTATTCCCAAACTTAAAATCTTCAAAGAATAAATCTTTTAATAAGATATGGTTAGAACTTGAACTCGAATCACAAATTGACTTGAATTCTAATCTGCCTTGAACTCAAACTTAAACTTAAATTCTAATTTGACTTAAACACGAAATTGAATATGAACTATCTATTTGAAAACTTGATATGTATACATGAACTCAACAAGTACACTTGAAACCAACTTGAATCGAACTATGAATACAAATGACATGAATTACACTTGACATGACTATATGAACTCAATCTTGATATTATATCACCTTTTGTATTCATAGACTCGATCAAGACCTGTAATCTTAATCATAATCTAATATATGCAAGGTGTTGGGGTGGTTCAAGTGTGAATCTAACGGAATCTTAAGAGTCGGCCTAGTTCATGAATTCATATCTACTGACAAAAGAAATCTATCATGAGGGCCCGTGTTTCCAAGCCCCTGGACCCTACTTTTGGGTTTGGAATACTTCAACGCTATGTTGAAATTTCGTTACTAACACTTGTTTCAGGCCCGTAATTCCTTACTCCTGATGGCCTACCATTAAGTTAGAAAATACTCCTGAGATTGGTTGTCACTCACATTTGGACTGACGTTAAACTAGAATACCTTATAGAGACCTGTTAAGACACATGCTCTTACTTATCCACACACACAAAACACCTGCTATATTATACATATCATTTTTACGTCATTTTATACCTGTTAAATATTATATCTTTTCTTGGGGACTTACAGAGCACAAGTTCGCTGGCGGGCATTCCACCCATTTTTGAATTTTTGGAATGTTCGTCAAATAATTTAGAGTCTGAGGAGGTAGATCCGGCTGCAGAGGACAACGGCCAGATTACCATCCAAGCCGACCTGTAGATTTCCTGTTCAGTTTATTTTTCAGTACCAGTATGCCACTTTTTTCGGCTTTTCTTGTTATTTATATTTGTTTTCTTTTTCAGAATATCTATCTATGTAATTAAAGTTTGTGGAATGAATATGAATGAAGTAGTTGTTGAAAATTCAAGTTTTTATTATTCTTACTCTGTCTATAATTGCTTATTTACGCTTAGTATATTTATTTTAAGAAATGACCTTCTTAACATAAATATGTTGCGGGCTTATCACGTGACCGTTACCGTCCATTGGGAAGCAGGGCGTTACACCATCTCTCCTTGATATTCTCATCCCGAACTAAAACCTTATGATTTTTATCTTTGACACAATTCACCGCACACAAGTCTCTGGTTTTCCTCTTCCCCATTCGAGCAATACTGTATATATCATTTTTAGTTTCCTTGGTGTCCAACTTCTCGTACACCTCTTTGTAGACCTTAGTATTGGCTCCCCGAACTGTTTTCTTAAGCTCCTTTTTAACTACCTTATACTTCTCAAATCTCTCTACATTTTTACTTTTCTTCAAATCTCTATAAGAATCCATCTTGATTTTAATAACAGTTTTTATTTCTTCAATCCACTATGGTGTGTTCTTAAATGGTGGAGTACCACCTCTTGACTAATCAAGTAGATCTCTAACTACACTCTTAACGTAACTAGCCATTTTATTTCATATTGTGTCTGAATCTTATTTGGACTTCCAATCAACCCCTTGAATTACACGATATACAAAAGCTTCTTTGTTACCTTCCTTCAATCGCCACAACTTAATTCTAAGCTCTACCTTACGTATGATCTTCCTAGACCCTCTTCTAAACCGAACATCTAGAACTAAAAGTTTATATTGAGTAATTACACTCTCACTTGACACTATCTTACAATCGATATAACAAGCTCTATCTATCTTTCTAGTCAAAAAATATTCTATTTGACTAGCACTCGATCCACTTTTAGAGGTGATCAAGTGAGACTATGTTTTCCTGAACCAAGTATTTACCAAGATCAAGTCATAAGACATGGCAAAATCTTCGCGTCAACATTGAGCAATAGCCCAGTTGATGTGGCACTTCAATCTCTGGGAAGGGCAGGTGTTCGATCCCTCCATTGGAAGTGACCACAATTTAACGCTATCGAGGCAAATTCATGGGTCCTCTACGCACGTGCGCGCTTGTGTGATGTGTGCTTGTGTGTGATTTGTACGTGGATGAGTTGTGTGTATTGTATGCATAGATTAGGACCTACGGGCCAGCTCCAGAAAAGCCTTAATTAATTTCATAATTTCCTCTTATGTCTTCATTAAGCACTTGCATGTCCATCATTAATCATTAATATACTGGTTTTTTGAAGAATATTCCGTCTAAAAAGAGAATATTCTTTCAAAACATTATTTTTTGAACTTCCTGCCCTTAGGTTTAAAACATTCTACAATTTGGTCATTTATTTGGATATTTTATTTAGTGATGAGCTAAGATGATTTTTGTAATTCTGTGGATTCTAATAGCAGGATACAAATATATTGATAGTATTGTATATGACCTTTAATTCTTCTATTTTCATTTAAATATCTTAAAGAAAATAAATTGACTCCGAGCACAATAAAAAATTCTTATGCTTTTTCATTTTCGAAGTTGTTCAAAAAAATTTTTGACCCCTTTCCTTAATCAAGGCAAGAAGTTCATATTTTTGATTAAAAAAATGTGAAATTATTGATGAATTTAATTTTTCTTCAGAATTTGATATATAGCATGTTATAATCAATGATACTTAAAGTCCTTTTTACTAAAGATGCACTAAAAATAACAGTCTTTAGCCACTCCACCCTCCCTCCACCTCTCAACTTGCCCATGACCTCCTCCATAAATCCCCTCGACCCCGCCCCTCAAGTCTGCCCCATCCCCTATCCCGACTCCTCCCTTCCCTCCACCTTCTCCTCTACCCCGACTCTCTCATTCCCACCTCTCTTTCTCCCTCCATCACAAGACCGTCTAATAAAATCCATTGCAAGTAATTCAGTGGTGCATGTCAGGATATACAACAACAAAAACAACAACATCATTAATAATCTATCATACCAAACTTTTGGGGTCGGTTATATAAATCCTTTTCATTCTGCTCAGTCAAGGACTATTTCGATGCCTGTACAGTATATATATATACTCCCCATAAAAAACCTGACATGAAATAGAAGAACATTGAGAAGGCGCTAAATCTGAAAGTTTGAAGGCGGAAATTGTTGACGAACGAAGTAATCTCCCCAAACAGAAGGGTGATAATTTGCAGGTTCTGGACGGCGAATATCATTTTCTAAAGGCAACATATGATTGTTGATTTTGAACTCAAGATCACCACTCACAGCTGCCATCTGTCTCTTTGGTACTTAAATAATTTGATTTGATATTAATTTTATCAATGTTAAGAGCAGAAATTTGATTGAGTTGATTTGAGCCTTCTTCATGTTGGATTCGTATTTATAGCGGATTTTGATTTGATTACATGCGTCAGATTAAAATGAAAAGGACTTGAAGTAGGGTTTGTAATGCCATAACCAGATCTGTGTTTTATTCTGACCCCTCAACCACTGAATCAATATGTTTTCTGCTGGATTTTGTCATATTCATGGCCATTTGTTGCTACTTGCTTATGGTGTAGGGGCATTATCATTATATGATCATCATTGAGTAACGTGGCTGCATTTGATTATATTTAATCTACTGTATTGAATATGCAACCCACGTGAGATTATATAATAATATAACAGAGGATACGGAAGACATGTTCGTCGAGAAATGCGGTTGCATTTTGATTATAAGTAAATTAGTATATTGAATATGCAATGGAAGATTATATAATAGAGTAAATTTTTTGTTCAAAACTTGGTGTTCCTTTTATAAAAGTAGAGGACAGACCCCACGTGCATAGCACATGAGCACTGACATGCAAAGCATGTGAGTATCGGCCTCAGATAGGATTAAATTCTGTGATGGCCCCCACGTGTCAAACAGGTGCGCACCTACATGCAAAGCATTCAAGTGCTGCTTCACATAGGATCAAATCCTATATTTGGTTTCTATGTGTTAAACACGTGAGCGTCTCACGTGATATCCGCACGAGCGTTAGTGCCAGCATTTTGGTAACGCCACACGTGATGTCCATATGAGCGCACTTGCCAGTCTTTTGGTAACGCTTCATGTGATATCCACGTGAATGCTATAGATCAGCGCCCCGCATGCAATGCACATAAATATTATTTTTGGTAGAATTAAATTCTATGGGAGAAAATATTTTTCCGATCTTTCTCAAAATAGAAAGATCCTCTCTGTCAAATAGAGAACCCTTGAATCAAAAATCCAACAGTGGTTATAAAATCACCAATTAAACTATTTGATAAAATTAAATTCTATGTGATGGGATTAAATTCTATTTGGGAAATATTTTTTCAATCTTTCTAAAATAAGAAAGATTTTCTTTGTTAAACAGAATAAAATTTTATGGTTAGGAAAATATCTTTCTAATCTTGTTATTAATAACAAGATATTCATATAATAAAATAAAATTCTATTTTAAGAAAATATCTTCCTAAGATATCTCTCCAAAAGGTTCCAAAAAAAATATAGAGAATTTAATTCTCAATAAAGAAGAAAATCTTTCTCCTCAAACTCTAGTTAAACAAAAAAGAAGAGATCCAAATATCTCCTTTACATACCGTATATGAATACAAGGGTTTAACCCTTCTTAAAGAATTTAGCTCTTTCTCTCAATCTGAGATCCACAAGACAAATCTTCCACAAGTTGAGAATTTAATTCTCATCGGAAAAATCTTGTTCTTGAGCCTCGAAAATTCGGGAAAGAACAATATCGAAAAGAACGTGGAAGAAAAGAACATGAAGAAGATAGAGCTCATAATACTCCAAGAATTTACTTCTCTCAAATCAACAACTTAGTTCTTAAGAAATTTGATCTCAGATCCTCAAAATAGTGATCTTGGTGATCATTAATGGTCAAAATGCCATTAATAGAGATTTAATCTCTCTGAAAACATAAATAGACTAACGCGAAACATACGTGAGTGCTCAACATGAAGAACTTAGTTCTTAAAGAATCTGATCCAAGATTTTCAAAATAGCGATCTTGGTGATCATTAATGTTTAAAATACTATTAACAGAACTTTAAATTCTTTTAAAAATACCAATAGAGATTAAATCATTCGTCGGAAAGAATCTTCCGGATTTGATACTCCAAAAATATAGTGCCCCACGTGAAACACACGTGAGCGCCAAAATCCGCGAGCACTCAAAACTCGGTGCCTCACGTGAAACACACGTGAGCGCCCAAAGATCAACGCCTCACGAGAAACTTATGTGAGCGCCAAAGAAAACTAGTGCTTAGCACTATTCCAGCGCTCTACGTGAAACATACGTGAGTACTGTATATCTTAGTGCTTAGCATTGCTGAGTAGTACATAAACCCAATATTAGCTCAAATTGGCTAAATTTCCTGAAGTTAAATCTCTTTGATTTTAAGTCAAGCGAGCCCATGTGCTCGTGATTTTCAAACTGATTTTAATCTCAAATATAGGATTCTTAGATCCACCATGATCTTTTCCGTAAAATATGGGATTTGATTTCTTAATTGGTTTCTCTTGTAATTAAAAATATCACATTACTAAATTGATTTTAATGAGAGCCACTTACTTTTGCCTTATAATAATATATATATAGGCTATATAATAGATATATAGGCTGTATAATAGTAGATACATAGACTATAAAGGGGCTGCAAGGACATTGCAGTATTGAGATTGCAAGCCCCGTGGGGCTCAGGAGGCTATCAGTAAAATTGCTTATGTGTCTTATAGGACTTGCAGCCTGGGACAGTTATGGGCCTGCTGGCTCTTTTGAAAGAAGGTAATCAAAAGGCTTTTATAGATCGTGTAGTACAAGAAGCGGATTGGCAGTCGGAAGATGATCCAGACAAAACATGGAACAAAATGGCTAGTTGTATCAAGAAAGTAGCTAGAGATTTACTTGGTGAGTCGAGAGGTGGTGCTCCACCATCTAAGGACATATGATGGTGGAATGAAGATGTAAAAGCTGCTATTAAAATTAAAAGAGATTCTTATAAAGATTTGAAGAAAAGTAGAGATGTCGAGAGATTTGAGAAGTACAAAATGGCTAAAAAGGAAGTTAAGAAAGCTGTTCGGGAAGCTAAATCTAAGGTCTACAAGGAGGTGTACGAGAAATTAGACACTAAAGAGGCTGCAAATGATATATACCGGATTGCTCGAATGCGGGAAAGGAAGACTAGAGACTTATGTGCGGTGAAGTGTGTCAAAAATGAAAATCAGAAGGTTTTAGTTCGAGATGAGGATATCAAGGAAAGATGGAGAGATTATTCTGACAAATTGTTCAATGAGAGCTTTACTAAGAATTTGGATGGACTTGTCATTCAATCTCAAGATATAAATCGTGATTTCATGCGTAAAATAAGACTTACTGAGGTTAAAGAAGCTTTGAACAGAATGGGTTTAAGAAAAGCGGTTGGTCCTGACGGGATTCCTATCGAGATTTGGAGATGCTTAGGAGAAATGGGCGTTAAATGGCTGACAGATCTGTTTAATAAGATTTGGCAGACAAAAAAGATGTCAAATGAATGGAGGAAAAGTATCCTTGTACCTATCTACAAGAATAAGGGTGACATTCAAAGTTGCTCAAACTACCGTGGAATAAAACTAATGTGTCACACCATGAAACTTTGGGAGAGAGTGATTGAACACAGGCTAAGGAAGGATATTAAGATAACAGAGAACCAATTTGGGTTCATGCCTGGACGATCGACGACAGAGGCGATTCATTTTCTTCGTCAACTTGTCGAGCGCTTTCGAGAGAGGAGAAGGGATTTGCATATGATATTTATTGATTTAGAAAAAGCGTACGACAAGGTACCTAGAGAGGTATTATGGGGGACAATGATGAAAAAGGGGGTCCCCGTCAAGTATATTGACATAATCAAGGATATGTACGACGGAGTAGTGGCAAATGTCAGAACTTGTGGTGGCTTAACAAGTGATTTTCCGATTACTATTGGTTTACATCAAGGATCTGCATTAAGTCATTTCCTGTTTACCATCGTGATGGATGAGCTTACTAGAACTATCCAAGATGAGGTCCCTTGGTGTATGCTATTCGCTGATGATATTGTTCTAGTAAATGAGACGAAAGCAGGGGTTAATGCCAAATTGGAATTATGGAGACAAACATTGGAATCTCGGGGATTCAGATTGAGCAGGTCCAAGACAGCATATATGCACTGCAAATTTAGTAGCCAGAGAAGTCAAAACCATATTGGTATAACATTGGAAGGGCAAGAGATATCACCGAGCGACCAGTTTAGATATCTAGGTTCCATCATCCAAAGGAATGGGGAGATCGATAGTGATGTTAATCAAAGGATCCAAGCTGGTTGGTTGAAATGGAGGAATGCAACAGGGATTTTGTGTGATCGTAACTTTCCGTTAAAATTGAAAGGGAAGTTTTATCGGAGCGCTATTCGGCCTGCCTTATTATATGGTACAGAATGCTGGGCTCCTAAGAAGCATCATACACAGAAGATGCACGTAGCGGAGATGCGCATGCTTCGTTGGATGTACGGTAACACTAGAAAAGACAAGGTGCGAAATGAGGATATTCGTGCAAAAGTTGGTGTAGCACCCGTGGAGGAGAAGATGCGGGAAAACCGGCTTAGATGGTTTGGTCATGTGCGACGCAGACCTATGGAAGCACCGGTTCGACGAATAGATACTCTCGATATGGGTAATGGCAAAAGGGCAAAAGGGAGACCGAAGAAAACATGGATGGAGGTGATACGAAACGATATGGTTGCCAAAGGACTCAATGAAAGTATATTGTTCGATAGAAGTGAGTGGAGACAGAGGATTCATGTGCTGGACCCGGCGTGATTCTCATGTTGGTTCATGTAGCCTACCCCATATGCTTGGGATAAAAGGCTCAGTTGTTGTTGTATAATCTCACATGCATTGCATATTCAATATACTAGTTTACTTATAATCAAATGCAGCCGCATTCCTTGATGAACACGTGCTCAGTGTCTCTCCAGATGACGTTATCCGCTATTATATTATTATATAATCTCACGTGCATTGCATATTCAATATAGTAGATTAAATATAATCAATTGCAGCCATATTTCTCAATGATGATCATAATGATCATGCCCCTACCATAAGCAAGGAGCAACTAATGGCCATCATTATGATAAAATCCAGCAGAAGACATAATGATATCAACCGTTGACGGGTCAGAATCAAACAGATCACATGAGATGTTAGGCGTGCGCTAATATGATCGAATTTACAACCTTGTATTAAAAAAAGTTCGGATTTTACTAAACCCCATCCACCTTTTCACATTAAGATCGTTGAGATAAACTTATTGGACTTTAAAAATGCTATAAAACTCTATTGAAATGTATTTTCATTATAAAAAAATTGAATGGTATTTTTGCCAAAAAATTGAATGGTATTTTTGCCAAAAAATATCATATTCTGTTTTTGAGTCTATTCGATCTATCCCTAAAACATTTTGCGGTTATCCAATCCAATTGTAGCTTGCATGAGTTGATTAAACTAACGATTTTATACAATATTGATAGTTCGGTGGAGTTTTATAGAATTTTTAAAGTTCAAAGGAGTTATCTCAAAAACCTTATTAAATTTTACCCTTAAAAAGATAGTAACAAATAGTCTAGTTGGTGAATCAGATAATAGCCGCATTCAGCAATATTATAACAATATTTTGGCAAAAAACATATTATAACAATAAACTGGCAGTCTATCCCATGTGTGACGCACGTGCTAAGGTTTATGCAGTTTAACTACAGAAATTCACTCTGTCAAGAAGCCCACTTTAACTTGTAAAAAAATTATTAAATCAATCATTGGAAACTAATTCATCTTAAAATCCAATAGTTTAATTTACTCATTCTTTTTCATATCCGAACAAATAATTCCATCAAATCACAACTTTTGGCAAAAACAACACCTTGGCCGTCTTTTTGGAGAGCTCAACTCATGTATCTCATCTCATGCAACAACTGCAAAAACAAATGGTCCTTGTATCCCATGTATATAGGATAGGCTATATGAACCAATAACAGAATCACACCGGGTCGAGCATATGAATCCTCCATCTCCACTCACTCCTATCAAACAATTTCATTAAGAGCTTTGGCATCCATATCTTTTCGTATCGTCTATATCCATGTTTTCTTCGGTCTTCCTATCGCTCTTTAGACCCGGCTTAAATCGAGAATATCTATTCGTCGAACCGGTGCTTCCGTAGGCCTGTGTCGCACATGACCAAACCATTTTAAACGGTTTTCCCACATCTCCTATTCCACGGGTGTTACACCAATCTTTACACGAACATCCTCATTTCGCACCTTATCCTTTCTAGTGTTACCATACATCCAACGAAATATGCGCATCTTCGCTACATGCATCTTCTGTACATGATATTTCTTAGGAGCCCTACATTCTGTATCATATAACAAGATAGGCTGAATAGCGTTTCGATAAAACTTCCATTTCAATTTTAACGGAAAGTTATGATTGTACAAAATCCTTGTTGCACTCCTTCATTTCAACCAGCTAGAATGAATTCTTTGGTTGACATCGCTATCAATCTCCTTATCCTTTTAGATGATGGAACCTAAATATCTAAACCGATCGCTCGGTGATATCTCTTGCCCATCCAGTGTTATACCAACGTGATCTCAACTTCTCTGTTTACTAAATTTGCATTGCATATACACCGTCTTGTACCTACTCAATCTAAACTCTCAATATTCCAATGTTTTCCTCCACAACTTCAATTTAGTATTAATCCCTGCTTTCGTCTCATTTATCAGAATAATATCATTAGCGAATAACATATACCAAGGTGCCTCATACTGAATAGTTCTAGTAAACTCATCCATCACCGAGGCAATTATGAATGGACTTAATGCAGATCCTTGATGCAAACCAATTGTGATAGGAAAATCTCTTGTTAGGCCGCCGCAAGTCTTTATATTTACCACTACTCCATCATACACATCCTTGATTATATCAATGTACCTGATTGTGAGCCCCTTCTTTATTATTGTCCGCCATAATAACTTTCTACGTGCCTTATCTAAGCTTTCTCTAAGTAAATAAACACCATATGAAAATCCCTTCTACTCTCTCGAAAACATTCGATTAGTTGACGAAGCAAATAAATAGCCTCAGTCGTCGATCATCCACGCATGAACCCAAACTGGTTCTCTTTTATCTTAACATTCTGCCTTAGCCTATATTCAATCATGCTCTCCCAAAACTTCATGGTGCGACACATGAATTTTATTCAATGGTAGTTTGAACAACTTTGAATGCCACCATTATTCTTATAGAGTGGTATAAGGATACTCTTTCTCCACTCATTTAGTATCTTTTTAGTTTACCAAATCATATTAAATAGGTCTGTCAGTCATCTAACGCCTATCTTTTCTAGACATCTCCATACCTCAATACGAATCCCGTCTGGAGCAACAGCTTTCCTTAATTTCATCCTCTTCAAAACCTCTGTAACCTCAGAAATTCTTATCCTACGCAGGAAATCACCGTTTATATTTCAAGATTGAATGACAAGTCTATCCACGTCCTTAGTAAAGCTCTTATTGAACAATTTGTCAAAATAATCTCTCTATCTCTCCTTAATATCCTTATTTCGAACTAAAACCTTTTGATTTCATTTTTGACACATTTCACCGCACACAAGTTTTTTTTCTTTCTCTTCCTCATCCAAGCAATCATGTATATATATCATTTTTAGCCTCCTTGGTGTCTGATGACACTCACAGCTGGGGATTCCCCAGATCTTGACACATAGAAGATGACACGTCCTCCGTGCACGTCGCCTAGATTCTTAGGAGGCTATTGAACTGGAATAAGGATGATGCGAAAGGAACGCTTCTCGATGCCTCATCTCCAAAGCTCAGTTCGAGGAATAGACCCCGACCTCTAGGGGGCTTCCCCTTCATACATTCCTTCTTCAACAAACCACCGGCCAGTAGCTCGTCTCCGAGCAATCATAGAGCTGAGCTTCCTTAGCTCTCTTGCTCGTTTCCGAGCTATCTTATAGCAGAGATTCCCCAGCTTCCCTGTTTGTCCAGAGGCATGGAGCACGAGCGTCCTTGTAACAGCTCCGTGTATCTCATCATGACGAGATCTCCGCCGCTCTACATCCCGCGTCCCATGCTAGCGTATCTCGTCTTTAATCAACGCATCTCGCCATTAATGCAGATGTTATGCCTGGACGGAACTGACGGCGAGAATCTCACAACTGCTCACTCCAATGCAACCCCTATATAAACCTCTCTTCCAGACAATTTAAGTAACTTGAACTCATTCCAATACACCGCTACTCTGCTTAAATACTCCCCGGTAATTGATCGCCGGAGGGTCCTACGGTCATTTCCGACCCGGGACTTCTTTGCAAGTAGATCGGCATCACTATCAACCAACAACCCATTGAGAACCACACCCAATTTCCTACTACAAATCTTAACCGTTCAACTACGCTAACCACAAGATCGATGAAGGACAACATCTGAAGGAGACACCGACCTCCATCAGTTGGCGCCGTCTGTAGGAACAGAAGCTTTTCCACCCAAAAAATTGATCTTCCGTCTTTGATTCGATAGCCAGCGATCATCATAGCACGAGTCATCCCTTCCTCCGCAATGGAGGCGGAGGCAGTTCCACTCCTCTTCCTAACATCATCGAAGCCTTAACAGCACGGATCGATCGACTGACAGCGACGGTGGACGCGCTCGCTCGTATTCAAACTGCCAGCCATGCCTGGCAAACTACCACCTGTAGTCCCTATAACGACGGCGTGCACAAGATGACAGATAGACAGATTCGGGTCCTCAGCCTCGTTCATGCCAATTCTGACACCACGGAACACCGGCGTGCCGATTCCGGCAGTCACGACCCCCGTATGAGAAATGATTTCATGACTCGTTGGGCGCCAAACAGTCCAACGTCGAGGTCTCAGGACCAACCGAACTGTCGCTTCGACGCTCGCCGCACTCCCTCGCCCTCCGAGATGACATCGGTCAGGTCGCGTGATTTCAGGGAAGAACGACTTCACCATAATCATCGAGGCCGTGCACATGGCGCACGTCGGGAGAGCCACAAGGGTTCACCCCGAGAATCTGAGGAACGTGATAGAGCGAAGCTGAAGCCGCTCT
The DNA here is from genome assembly GCA_030015575.1 of Agapanthus africanus. NCBI lineage: Eukaryota > Viridiplantae > Streptophyta > Magnoliopsida > Asparagales > Amaryllidaceae > Agapanthus > Agapanthus africanus. Next base: position 463,625,737 of record JASDDO010000018.1, on the reverse strand, counting down.
ATCGCTCAAGCCTGAAGTAGAGACAGCAGGAACTCTGATTATGGAGAATCCTCAAGGTACCATCAGGGAATCGAGGTCCTCAAGAAGAAGATTGAGGACATGCGGCCCGCCACCCGTTCACCCGGCAGATCGCCAAAATACTTCGCGGACTGTCTCATGAAGCCCTTCACCGAGCAGTTACTAAGGAAGCGGGTCTTATCCTGGAACAAACCACCCAAAGTGGCTCTCTTCGATGGGATGTCTTGTTGGGTTACCCTAATGTCCAAGCAATCATCCATGGCGATTTGCGGAACAAAAATTTTCTTACCAAAGTAAAACGGCGCTATAATAACCCAAGAAATCAAATCTTTTCATAAACCTAACTAGCTAAATTAGGAGTGCTATCTACTATGATAAGAAAGACTCATCAAACGATCCGTGTCCTTCGGTCTTCTTTCTTCATCATGTGCTCCCAGTGGCCATCTTGAACTTGCTTGATCTTCTTTTCTCGCTCCATCGGTTCTCCGAAATCGAGCTTGTTCTCTGGTCCTCCTTTGTCGTAGATTATTCACCCAAGAGATGTGATCCATAGCTCTAACACCTAACTAAGTATCAATAGGAGCAACTAGAGAACTTAGAATTCGAATCCAAGAACTCTAGGATGTAGTATGAAGTTCTAAGTGTTCTACTATCTTTATCTTGCCTCCTCTCTTGTTTCTTAACATATGAGAGTGTAAAGAGAAGGAAGATGATGAAGATGGTGAAGTGATTGGTATGAAATTTTTGTTTATAGAATTTGAAGTTTGAGTAAAAGTGTAACCGTAATCAGTAACGGTATCGCATGTAGCGAGCGCTAGTGAGTACGGGTTGTCCTCTGGGATTCGTGTGTTTGATTACTCTTGCTTTAGATGAATTGAAAGAAATAGTAAAGAAAATTTGAGATGATGATTTCAAGATTTAATTAAGTTTGTCATTTCAAGAAAATCAAGAAAATATCAAGATTTAGTAATCAAGAAAATATCCAAGATCAATTTTAGTTATCAAGAAAATTAAAGAATAGCTTGTAGGATTTGATAGGAATTAGTAGCAATGGATGAATACTCAAAATGACTCATCTTATCTATTGATAGAATTATAACTAGATTAATGGCGATGAATGAAGATTAGGGATCTATTGATGAAACTAAGGTTTCTCCTTCACCATCCCCTGTCTTTTCATTGATCACCATTCAAATCTAGCCCTTAGAAAAGAAAATCATCAATCTAATCCCCAAATTGCTAGAAATCATCAAGAACGGTGATCTCACTCCTAATTTGGATGTTGATCATTCTTTTTCCTAAAATTCAAAATCTTCATAAGACTTAATATGGGTATAGGATTTTCTCACCATTTGATCTACCAAATTCTTTCGAATTCATAGCAAGCGGAGATTTACTCACACATCATGAAAATAGAAGAATCAACACTTAAAGATTTCATAATGCGAAATTTAACGGAAGCGAGATTGAACAAATGATCACCTTTATTAAATCTTCTTCAAATTTACACTTCTCAATCCGAGATTATAAAACTAAGCTCCCGATCACTCCTTTGAAAAGAGAATTTGTCGTCGATCTTCGCTTGGCTCGATCACCGTGAGACTTGGATCTATTGAGGATCCCGCGCTCGTGATGACAATCGGTTTTGCATAAAGGATCTTGGATGTCATCGCTTGATGAAGCTCTCAATGATTCTTGATCTTGAGATTGGATCTTGATTTTGATTTGGTGTTTGGATCAAAAGTTGTGTATAAATTGTGTCACACTTTTGTCCAATAAAAATGTGTAACCACTAAAATGAAGACTAGGGTCCTTTATATAGCCCCTCACTAATCTTCCCAAAGAAGCTAGGTAGTTGTAGAGAGACTTCCAGGAGAAGCTAGGAAGTTTGAAGCGTCTTCAGCAAGCTAAGGAGTTGTAGGGAAGCTTCTGGAGAGAACTCGTCACCCGACTCCCACAATTCGGCCGCGGATCTGCGGCGACTCGGCCTAACTCGGCGCGGATCCGCGGCCGAATTGTGGGTTCATGCTGTGGGGCTTCTGTAGTGTTCTAGTTATGGCATTTGAATCTTCTTTTGATATCTGGAATCTTATAATATTCTCTGAATCTCTGCCAGAATTTAACTTTTTGATTCCCTGTATTTTTTCGGCGAATTTACGATTCCGATACCTATCCTGAGCTAATTTTTCCGCACAAAATCTCAATGAAGAATGTTAGAGATATAAAATATTATGCGTGAAATAATAAACATACAATTTCCTTAAAAAGATATTGATTATAAGTATAACACGTGGTAATTGGTATTTTGCAGATGAATTTGTAATATGTGTTATATTTATAACAACTATCCTTAAATGATTAGAAAAGTAAGAAAATTGTTATGTTCAAGTTTGCAATATTTTCGACTAAACAAATTCCCCCAAACTTGACTTTGATCGTCTCGAGCAAATTTCTTTTATTCAAGAGAAGGAGAAAAGAAAAACTAAGTAGCATACTTTCGTAGGCAACATGATTGCACTGAGCACATGCAACAAGCCTTTAAACCTCTAGGTGTCCCTAGTAGGAGGAGTGTTGTCTCCTGAGGGTTTTCAGCGGATTGCACCAACAAAATCCCATAATGAAAGAAAGACGATGAAAGTTACATATAAAGTTAAGAACAATAAAAGAAAGAACTTGAAAATAAGAGTTTCCAACTACATTAGCTTTTCAGTTGTCATGAGCCCTATCTTAATGGTCATGAAAAGATGTCGGAAATCACGTCATCCCTCAATAAAACATCGTCTTTATTCTTCATCCCTGTCTTTCTTCCAAATATCGATCATATACCCCTACATGTTTGTAAAAGACATCCCTACATTCGGAGAATTCAATTCAAACTATCATACTCTTGTCCATCTACCTCAGTACTTTTTAGTCGGTGAATATTTTGAATGGAATTTCTCACACATTTTTCATTTGACCGTTAATATTTCTTGAGGTACTAATCGACCGATTACTTCATGTGCTTGCTGATTAGGAGTAATTAGCAATTTCCTCGTTTTGCAACACCTAAGACTTAACAGTGACTCCCAAACCAGTTGGTCTAAAACACTAGGTGATGAAACACCCTCGCTATATTTTTTTTTATGCTGCCTTGGTGATTACAAAAGCAGTGTTCATTTTTTTTCTTTTCACCATTTTATACTTTATGCTTTATTTATATTTTCTTCATATTTTGGCTTTTAGACAAGAGCAATTCAAGGTATCCTCTACTATCCCGAGTTTCAAGACGTGTGTAAGTGCGTATAGTAGGGTATCAACGTTCAGATATTTGGCCTCATGATTAGGAATTATTTTTCAGACTTATTTTTATTCTGAGATTAGTGACTTCTTTTGTCTTACTAATCCCTGGGACAACAGCTCATAACTACTTATTACTAGTTTCGTTTAAGAAAACATTTAATTTTCTTGTTTTTCTTAAACTATTCCAGTCTTTTAGATGTAATTTTTCACTTTCTAAACTTTCATTATCAAAATATTTTTTTATATATTTTAAATAATGCAAAGTAATGCTTAAATAAGCATAAACCTCCCCCCAAACCTGTTTACAGCAGTGTCCTCACTGTTGCCATCTATTAAATCTCAAAAACCTGTAGACTTGGGGAAAATTAATTAACGGGGACATAAAATAATGATCATGAAAATCTCCCCCAAACTTATTTTGAACACTCACCTCCATTCTTAAGATGAGATAGCATTATCGAGACATGGAGGTGAGACGGAGGAAATTAGTTATGATAAAGCGGCTCCTGTAAAAACAGGAGCTCCTCCGTGGGGTCAGTGGAAAAATATGGTTTCAATTTATGCCCATTCACTTTAAAAACATAACCGTTTTTAGCATTTTCAATTTCAACCGCCCCGTGCGGGTGTACATACTGCACCTCAAAGGGTCCTTTCCAACGATACTTTAGCTTACCCGCATGAAAATGGAGACGGGAATCATAAAGAAGAACTTGTTATCCCGGGGTAAAATTTTTTCTCAAAATATTCTTATTGTGGAACATCTTAGTCCGATTCTTTACTATCACCGCATTATCGTAAGCTTCATCGTGGATTTCACTTAGCTCATTTAATTGCAACTTCCGAAAGTTGCAGGCTTGATTGAAATCGAAGTTAAGCTTTTTTTATAGCCCACATTGCTTTGTGTTCGATCTCGACCGGAAGGTGGCAAGCCTTTCCAAACACTAGGCGGTAAGGAGACATACCAAGATCAGTCTTATAAACGGTACGAAATGCCCAAAGAGTATTCGTCAATTTGGTTGATCAATCTTTACGGTTTTTAGAAACCGTTTTCTCCAAAATTTGTTTGATCTGCCTATTGGAAATCTCAGCTTGCCCGCTGGTTTGGAGATGATAGGACGTAGAAAGCTTATGGTTGATTGAATATTTCCGCATCAAAGTCTCGAAAAACCTATTACAGAAATGCGTCCCGTTGTCGATAATAATAGCGCGAGGGTGTCCAAATCGCGAAAAGATATTATCTTTAAGGAACTTAATAACAATCTTGTTGTCATTAGTGCGACACGGTATTGCCTCTACCCATTTCGAGACGTAATCAATCACTAACAAGATATATGCATTCCCAAAAGAGTTGGGAAAATGGCCAATAAAATCAATACCCCAAACGTCAAAAATCTTCACAACCAAGATAAGTTGGAGAAGCATCTCATTTCTTTGAGAAATCCGACCCATGTGTTGACACCGTGGACAAGTTTGCAATGATCATATGCGTCTTTAAACAATGTAGACAAGTAAATACCACATTGCAAAACTTTCTTCGCGGTTTTTCGTGGACCAAAGTGACCGCCATATGCCTAATCATGACAGAAAGTCAATACACTCTTGAATTCATCATTAGGGACACATCTGCGAATGATTTGGTCGGGACAATATTTAAATAAATAAGGTTCATCCCAGTAAAAATGCTTTACTTGGGATAAAAATCGATGATTGTCCTGTTTAGACCATTCACTAGGAATAAGTCCCGTTGTAAGATAGTTTACAATATCCACGAACCAAGATTCACTGGATGTGGTCAAGAGCTGTTCGTCAGGGAAAGAGTTGTTTATTGGCAAGGTCACAGTCGGTGAAGAAGAGATGCGCGAAAGATGGTCGGCTACTATGTTTTAACATTCTTTCTTATCTCATATGACAAGATCAAATTCTTGTAATAATAGGATTCAACGTATTAACCTTCCCTTAGCATCCTTCTTTGATAAAAGATGTTTTAGGGCTGAGTGATCGGTGTAAACCACTATCGGTGAGCCAATCAAGTAAGGCCTGCATTTTTCTAGTGCAAATACAACCGCCAAGAGTTCTTTCTCGGTAGTTGTATAATTAATTTGGGTATCATTCAAGGTCTTACATGCATAATATATCACATATGGTATCTTATTAATGTGATGTTCTAAGATTGCACCTATAGCAAAATCTGATGCATCACACATAGGCTCGAATGGGTGGTTCCAATCAGGAGATGATAGAATGGGGGCTGTAGTGAGGGAGCTTTTAAACGAGTCAAAAGCAGCCTCACAATCCGAATTGAAGTGAAAGGTTGAATCCTTGGCCAAGAGAAGAGTTAAGGGTCTAGCAATTTTGCTAAAATCTTTAATGAATCTCTGATAAAATCCTGCATAACCAAGGAAAGATCGTATATCTTTGATGCATTTGGGATGAGAAAGGTTATGGATGACATCTATTTCAGCTCTGTCTATCTCAATGCCTTTTCGTGAAATTACATGTCCAAGCACATAGCTTCTTGGACCATGAAATGGCATTTTTCCCAATTCAAAATTAAGTTCTTATCCTTACATCGGGTAAGAACTGCGTCAAGATGAGATAGGCAATCCTTAAAAGAGTCTCCGAATATAGAGAAATCATCCATGAAAATCTCCAGGAAATTCTCGACCATGTCTGAGAATATCCCCATCATACACCGCTGAAATGTAGCGGGAGCATTACATAACCCAAAGGGCATGCGTCTATAAGCAAAGGTACCGAAAGGACAAGTAAATGTTGTTTTATCTTGATCCTTTTTGGCAACGGGGACCTGGTTATAGCCAGAGTATCCGTCCAAGAAACAGTAATATTCATGTCCAGCTAATCGTTCCAACATCTGGTCAATGAAAAGTAGAGGGAAGTGATCTTTTCTCGTTGCGGCATTGAGTTTTCTCTAATCAATACATACACGCCACCCAGTTTGGGTGCGTGTTTGGATCAACTCATTAGCCTCATTGGTTATGACTGTGATGCCAGACTTTTTAGGGACTACATGAATAGGACTTACCTATTGACTATCAGAGATTGGGTAAATTATACCACTGTCCAGGCACTTGATAATTTCTTTCTTTACCGCCTCCTTCATGATGGGGTTTAACCATCTTTATGGGTCTCGGGTTGGTTTGGCGTCATCCATTAAATGGATATGATGTTCCACAATTAAGGGACTAATCCTTTTTATGTCAGCCATTGTCCAACTAAATGCTTGCCGATTAGATCTCAAAACCGTCAAAAGAGATTTCTCTTGCTCTAAGGCTAGAGAAGCAGATATGATCATGGGTAAAGACTCATTCACATCTAAATATGCATATTTAAGATGAGAAGGTAGTGGTTTGAGATCTAATGTCGGCGGAGATACGATAGAAGGTGGGGTAAGGAAATGATATTCGGACTCCATAAGAAGTTCATAACCTGTGTAGGATATTGACTCGGATAGTGCTACTGACTTTTGCGATGAGTCAAAAGGTTCGAACTCAAGGGTGTACTCATCAACGGTGTCCTCACTATAATAATCTGCCAGGTCAAACAATGACGCACAAGTGTCGTCGAGATCATCATAGCCAAGTATTTCAGCTTCGCAGTTGTCGGAAGCTGTCTCGTTGATGGAACAGACATCATGTATATGAGCAGAAGGTTCAGATGGTTGACTTCCTAGCTTGTAAATGTTAAGCTCAATTATCATCTTACTGAAAGATAAGGTCATAGAACCGTTATGACAATTAATGACAGCATTGGAAGTTGCTAGGAAGGGTCGACCGAGAATCACCGGAATTTGGTTCTTTGGGTTTTCTACAGGTTGTGTATCAAGAACAATAAAGTCCACAAGGAATATAAATTCCCCGATTTTTATTAACACATCCTCAAGCTCTCCCCTAGGATTGTTGATAGATTGATCTGCTATCTGGAGAGTGTAGTGTGCAGATTTCAACTCTCCAATACCTAACTGCTCATAGACAGAGTATGAAAGCAGGTTAACACTAGCGCCAAGGTCGAGTAGAGCACGGTTAATATTTTTACCCCCAATAAAAATAGAAATTGTAGGACAGCCAGGGTCCTTACGTTTCTTCAGTTTTTGTTGGGTAAAAGCTGTGTTTACATTACTCGACATGAACACCATTTTCGGCAGTTGAGTCTTCCTCTTCCTAATGCACAAGTCCTTTATAATTTTCGCATAAGCCAGGATTTATTGTATAGTATCTAGGAGAGGGATATTGATGTTAACCTATTTAAACATTTCCATAATCTTCTCCATTTATGGACTTGGTCTGTTTCCCCTTAACATATTCGGATAAGGAGCTTTATCGATAAGAGCTGGGTCCAACGTTGTAGAAGATCGAGGAGGTGAAACAGATCCCAGAATTAGAGTGGGGATCGTCTTTGGTTGACTCGAGGAAGTGGGTGGAGTGGTCGAGCCTTGGGGAAAACGGAGAATAGGCTTGAAAGAAGAAAGACTAGACGGAGTAGGGTCAGAAGTGGAAGCCGGGGTATCATTGATTGATTCTTTATTATCAATCTCTTTATCAACATGGTTGTTTAGCACTCTTCCAGATCTCAACGTGATAATCGCACTCACATGAAGTAGCCAGGATTCTGTAGGGGTTGAGCTGGAAGTTTCCCTTTTTCTCTAGCATTCATCGCAGCATTTAATTGTGCAATTTGTGCTTCTATTGCTTTAATACTCTCACTGCGGGAGGCGGAGTCCTTCGTTAAAGTTTGGATAGAAGACTTTATATCATCAGAAGTTTGCATGGAATGTTTCATAAACAAAGCCAAAGTGCGTTCAAGTGCAGAGGAGTTTTCTATACCGGCCGTTTGGAAAGAATTATTACCAGGTGCAGAATTGTTGGACGGATTTTGAAAAGTTTGTGTTTGGTAGGGGTGTTGACTCAGTGGTGGTTGCTGTTGCTGTGGAGGAACCTTTGATAGTTATTTTGGGTTGGAACCGTGTTTTGAGTTTGGTGTTGGTTCCAAGCAAAATTAGGGTGATTCCTCCAACCCTGATTATATGTGGAAGAATGATGATCGTTTCTAGGTCGCTGCGGAAAAGTAGCATTAGTGTGCTCTTGACCTTGAAATGGAGAATTCAAAGGACATTCTTCCGTCAGATGTAATGGATCAGAACAACATCCACACACGGTTTTAGGGAGCGTCACCTGGTTTAGGGAGGCTAATAAAAATTTGTTTTCCATAACTTCAAGTTTCTTTGTGTTGCTGCCATTTCGGCTTTTACTGCAATGGAAACATCGAGCTGATGAATACCTCCCCTAGATTATGGTGGTCTAACGCGTTCCCATTGCAGAGTATGTTCGGCTAGATCTTCCAGAAATTTCCAGGCTTCATTATCTTCTTTGGACATGAAATTACATTGACACATGGTTTCAAGCATCTGCTTTGTAGCAGGTGTAATGCCCTCATATATGATTCGGCACATATCCCATTTATGAATTCCGTGATGAGAACATTGGACAAGCAGATCGTTGAACCGTTCAAAGCAATTCCAAAACAGTTCATTTGGAAGATGGGTAAACTGGTTGATTTCGCTCCGAACACGGACGGTCTTATAATTGGGATAAAATTTCTTAAGGAATGCTACAACGAATTCATCCCAATTGGCAATAGAGTGTGTGGCTGTGTTATAAAGCCATTTTTCGGCTAAATCACACAAAGTGAATGGGAGAAGACGCAATCTCATAGTATCTACAGAAAGCTATGAAGTACCCATCATAACGCATACGTTTTCGAATTTGGTGATTAAAACGTATGCGTCTTCGGACCCGAGACCGTGAAATTTCGACAAAAGATTGATGTAGTGTGGTTTGATTTCAAGTTATCCCCATTGGCCGGTGGAATAGAAAGACAGGTAGTAAGGGGACCACGTATAGGGTAGCATCTCTTTTGGAGAGAAATGCGCGGTGGATTCTGCGCAATCGCGGGTGGTGGCAGAGTGGTGTTATTAAAGTTTGATGTATAACCGTCCAACTCGGTGATTATGGTGTGTGGTGAGGAAAAAGAAGACGAAGAATTACCAACTTCGGAGTCGATAGAAGGAACGCGGACAAGACGGGCACTAGAATCCCATGTCCAGCCGAGCATGCACTAACGGTTTAGCACAAGTGGCAGCGTTGGTGATAATTAGGGAAAAGTGTTTGTTTTGAAAAAGTCGGATTTTGAAGAAAAAAGTCACAAAAATGCACAAGCAACCCTAAAGCAATGGTCACCTAGGTCAAGTCACTAGACCGCTCCTAGACTTCCAGAAGACAAGCCGCAAGATCATTCCTCTACCACCTCTTTATCCCTCCTATGGCCAGGTATATACCAGGTAAGTGGAAGGTATCCGCTATGTAAATAGCGGGCCTAATTAAGTAACTACTTGCCTTAGACACACTTGTTTTAGACACCACAAAAGAAATGCGGATAAGCAGTAGATTACCCACAACCTTCCTCTGTCCTAATTGAGCGCGACGGTCCTTAGAGTCTTGGTCTAGATATTTTTTAGTTAATGAGAGTGATGCGGATGCTCGTTTTGTGATTTTTGGGGCTTAGGATGGGTAATGAAATTCTCACCTAATCTGAATTTGGTCTTTACTCCTTAATTATACGTATTACAATATGCACAAAAAACAATATCGAGACAAGCAACAAAGAATTTTTTTTAAGTAGCGAATTTTTGCAAAGAATCCTGCAGAAAAGTTGTTATTGGATAAGATCATAGGAGAAAGAAGAGAGCGGAGAATATACCACAGAGAGATGAATCCCTAACTCGACCAAAAGGCCGCGGTTCCGCCGCCAATTCCTGCTTCTTGCCGTGGATCCACGGTCAATTGGACTATTCTTTGAACAAAGTTTGGTACTGATGCTTCCCTTGCTCCTCTGGTCTCTATGAAATGATCTGAATATTTTTCTCCCAGCTACAGTGATTCCAGATTCCCTTGCAAAATTCACACACTAAATGTTAAGCACACGATACTTCTTGATTTCAAATTTTTGATGAAATAATAATGTTTCAACTCAAATAGCAAGAAAGAACAAACTACGCACGTGTCCTCGGCACCAGCGCCATTTGATTGGTATGAAATTTTTGTTTATAGAATTTGAAGTTTGAGTAAAAGTGTAATCGCAATCAGTAACGGTATCGCATGTAGCAAGCGCTAGTGAGTACGGGTCATCCTCTGGGATTCGTGTGTTTGATCACTCTTGCTTTAGATGAATTAAAAGAAATAGTAAAGAAAATTTGAGATGATGATTTCAAGATTTAATTGAGTTTGCCGTTTCAAGAAAATCAAGAAAATATCAAGATTTAGTAATCAAGAAAATATCGAAGATGAATTTTAGTTATCAAGAAAATTGAAGAATAGCTTGTAGGATTCGATAAGAATTAGTAGCAATGGATGAATACTCAAAATGACTTATCTTATCTATTGATAGAATTATATCTAGATTGATAGTGATAAATGTAGATTAGGGATCTATTGAAGAAACTAGGGTTTCTCCTTCACTATCCATTGTCTTTTCATTGATCACCATTCAAATCTAGCGCTTAGCAAAGAAAATCATCAATCTAATCCCTAAATTGCTACAAAATCATCAAGAACGGTGATCTCGCTCCCAATTTGGACGTTGATCATTCTTTTTCCTAAAGTTCATAATCTTGATAAGACTTAAGATGAGTATAGGATTTTCTCACCATTTGATCTACCAAATTCCTTCGAATCCTTACCAAGCGGAGATTTACTCACACATCATGAAAATAGAAGAATCAACACTTAAAGATTTCATAATGCGAAATTTAACGGAAGCGAGATTGAACAAATGATCACCTTTATTAAATCTTCTTCAAATTTACACTTCTCAATCCGAGATTATAAGACTAAGCTCTCGATCACTCCTTTGAAAAGAGAATTTGTCGTCAATTTTCGCTTGGCTCGATCACCGTGAGACTTGGATCTATTGAGGATCTCGCGCTCGTGATGACGATCGGCTTTTCATAAAGGATCTTGGATGTCGTCGCTTGATGAAGAACTCAAAGATTCTTGATCTTGAGATTGGATCTTGATTTTGATTTGGTGTTTGGATCAAAAGTTGTGTCTAAATTGTGTCACACTTTTGTCCAATAAAAATGTGTAACCCCTAAAATGAAAACTAGGGTCCTTTATATAGCCCCTCACCAATCTTCCCAAAGAAGCAAGGTAGTTGTAGATGTTTCCCCCCAAAAGAGCAAAGCTCTGTTCAAAATTTGAACTGAGGCAGTGCCTCACGTGCAAAGCACGAGAACGCCGAGCGCTAAGTGTTAATGACTCTGAGGCAACGCCTCACGTGCAAAGCACGAGAGCGCCAAGCGCTTAGAGTCAAAGACTCTAAGGCAGCACCTCACATGCAAAGAACGAGAGTGCCGAGCGCCGAGCGCCAAGCGCTAAGAGTCAAAAACTCTGAGGCAGCGCATCACGTGTAAGGCACGAGAGCGCCAAGCGCCAAGAGTCAAAGACTTTGACGCAGCGCCTCTCATGCAAAGCATGAGAGCGCTAAGCGCCAGAACTAAAAGTTCTCCACCGTTGGATCAAAGATCTAACGAAGATGATAAAATCATCAAATTTCAGAATCAAATTTTGCTGAGGAAATATTCTTCGAATCTTTCCGAACAAGAAAGATTGTTCTCTGTAAAACAGAGCACCGTTGGATCAAAGATCCAATGGGGATTAATAAAATCACCATGATACAGAATAATCTCTATATGGGAAAATATTTTCCCAATCTTGTTAATAAAAAGAGAAAATCTTCTGTTAAACAGAGGACCTTTGGATCAAAGATCCAACGGGGGATAAAATCCCCAAATCAATCAAGGATCTCTCAATGAGAGATTTCCTTAACCAAATCAACAGACTTGCTTCCACTATATAAAGGACCCAAGACTTCAAGTCTAAGACACACAGACAGAGAGAAGAACCCCCTCCCCCCACAAACTTCAATCTTCAAGACGAGAGCTATTATCTTCACAAGGTAAATAAGATAAAAGAGAGATCGTAGCAACTCCTTTAAATAATTATGAGTTTAACTCTCACAAAAGAACTTAGTTCTTCTCCAGATCTCAGATCTATAAGACAAGGTCTTTCATAATCGAGAATTTAATTCTCAGGGAATCGAACTATAACCAGAACATAAAACTTAGCGCCTGAGCGCTACTTAATAAGAGTGCATAGCACTCATTGCCTGGCGCTCAGCACCGAGCGCTCTGCGTTCTCCTCACGTGGGCGCTAATTAATAAAGAGTGCATAGCACTCATTGCCTGGCGCTCAGCACCGAGCGCTCCACGTGCTCCTCACGTAGGCACTACTTAATAAGAGTGCATAGCACTCATTGCCTGGCGCTCAGTGCTGAGTGCTCCACGTGCTCCTCACGTGGGCGCTTCTTAATAAAAAGCGCTCAGCACTCACTGCCTGGCGCTCAGCGTCCAGCGCTCCACGCGCTTCGCATGTGAGCGCTATCAGTGTTTAACACTCCAAAGAAAACAAAAGAATAAAGGGTGTCAGAGCCCACATTAATGCTCAGTATTGCTGATGCAGAAAGGAGACCAAGCCCAAATAAATAATCAAGTGGGCTGAGCCCAAGGTCTGCCTAACCCCATATTGACTGAGCCCATTGGACTTAGTCCTAAATAAGATTGTCAAATCTCTAATGAACATTCACTGGTTCAAGGGTACATCTCTTCACACCTCTGATATATGTCGTTGTAATTCTTCAACGTCTTCAGAGAGGTGGCGGGTCCCGACAACCAACAACCAACTTTGGAACGTAATGTCCTTAAACTAACTCTGGACCACAATGTCCTTAAACTAACTTTGGACCATTATGTCCTTAAACTATTCTGGACCGTAACGTCCTTAAACTAAACTGTGGACTGTAACGTTCCTAAACTAAACCCTACAGACTATGATGTCTTTAAACTCATGGACTATGATGTCCTTAAACCCTACGGACTATGACGTCCTTAAACTCATGGACTATGACATCCTTAAACTTCTGGACCGCAACGTCCCAAAACTAAACCCCATGGACTATGATGTCCTTAAACCCTACAGACTATGATTTCTTTAAACGGACTATGACGTCCTTAAACTAAAACCTCGTAGACTATGAGGTCCTTAAACTCATGGACTATGACGTCCTTAAACTTATGGACCGCAACGTCCCTAAACTAAAGCAATAGAGGTCAAAAGCTCTTTTGTCGGATCTAAATGATCCAAAACCCCCGTTAAGTAGACTTAGTGTAAAATTAGACTAACGTATCCTTAACAAACATTTAAGTTGATCTTAATCTTAAATGAGGTTAACGATCCTCAAACCAAAAACAAACCCAAATTTAAGAAAATACGGATTTGGACTAATCAACGCCGTACGGGCGACGACATAAATTAGTCTCCGTAAACAATCCATAGGCAACCAAAAATAAAACAACACACACGATACGAAGTGACCTTCTGAAGCAGGAGAAAGTCGTTATCGCTACGCGGTACGTAATTAACTGCAGGGGCTTGCACCTATAGGGAAGAGCGTCCCCACAATCAAAACCCCCTCGTAAACGAGGGGGAATCTGACGAAATCTGCTATAACGACCGCATCTGTCCAAACCTCCGATATACAGTGTCATAACTCAACTTGGCATCTTCGGAGAGGTGGACGGATAAATCCAAATAGCATCTTCCCTCAAATTCAGGCAAGACGGCCTACGCGGTCCCGTTTCCCATTTTCGGCGGTAAGCAGATTCTGGCACGCCCGGTGGGACCTCTTCCTCTTTCCACTCCACACTTCGTATGTCGTGTTCGCGAACGAATCGCGGTCTAATATGGTTGCCCTTGGGTTTGAGATACTATGATTTGGTGTTTTGCTTCCGTGCAGAAAAGAAAAAAGGAGATCAATGGCTTATAACTGCTCCAGCTACAACAACAACTCCTGCTCCGCCCCATCTCGAGGTGTAACCTACGGGCCCCAAGCGGCCTCCATTTTCGCAATGCCGGTGGAACATGCCACCACTGGGCTATTCTTCGGGACCATGATCCCGCCAACAGGCTTCAACGTTTCGATGACATCACAAGAAGCTCCGAAGAAGTCGGTCTTTGATCGGCTTGCAACTACCAAGGCCCCTCTCAGCAGGTCGCCCAACTCCAATGCCTCAGTATTCGACAGGCTGGGCCAAAGCTCAAGTGGGCCCGCGAAGAGGCTCGCAATACCGGAGAAGGCCACTCCAACTCCTGCTACAGTTGAAGTCGTCCAAGCTGATCTCCCTACTCGAAGGGCGGCTTTCGACAGATTGACCATTCCTTCTAAGCGGGCGTCTGTCTTCAACAGGCTGATGCCGACAACAGCCTCTCACCAGAGCAGGCGGCATGAAGAAGCTGATCCAACAACAGAGGTGGTCCCGGCCGCTCAACATGCTCGACGTCGCCACTGGTGCCGAGTGAGGAAAGCTGGGGGTAGTTCGCCCTCTGGACTTACCCCACCAGCTCCAACGGTGGAAGTTGATGATGCTGTTCCAACTGGGAACAGTTTTGAACCACTCAGGAGGGTGCGCAAGAACTCTCCGACTGCCGTGCTGAAAAGATCTCCCCCGTTTGTGGAGAATGTTAAAAAGGCAAAGCCGGAACAGCCCCCTCAGCGGCTGTCTTTCAAAATTCACAAGGTCTGGCGGAAAGTCCAAGACTCTGTACTCGACAAGGACTACTCCCGCCGACAGAAGAAAATGAAGATTCAACAAGAGGAGGACCATCCCTCTGCTATGCCACGGAAGGTATCGTCTGCATGGGTGCCTAGTGCCACATCCCACTCAACGTCGACCGCCCATGAAAGGAGAAGGCCGGAGAAGATCCCCGTGCCGAAGACAAATTTCAAGGGCACTGAACGCAGACGCCCCATGTCTGGGGAATAGTAGTGCATACTGTTTATATGGCTTCCGGAAAAGAATAAAGCCGCACTTCCGGGGGTTATCGACCACTCACCCGATCAGTAACAAAGGCTTAGGAGCAACAGAAGAAACACCAAGAGATGTTAACAAAGATGACCGCACTCACTGGGCCAAAAAAAAGCCCGGAGACATCGTCGGAGCAACGCCAAGAACACGAAATCGACGCCGAGTTCCTACGAAGGATGCTCGAGAAGAAAGACAAAGAGACTGCGGAACAAGCGGCCTGTAAGACTACGGTAGCGCCCCGACCGTCTTTCCGAGGCCAAAATGCGGAAACGAAAATTTTTCTTTACTTGAAAACCGGCGCTATCGTATGCTTAAGTCCCGGATTGAACCATTAACTTATACCTAGCAAACAAGAGAAAGGGTAGAGAGCTATACCGAGCGATCCGTGACCTTCGATATTTGGCCACCATCCCGATCTCCACAAGGCATCTCCTCATCGGAAAGGGCACCACTTCGAGAAGTCTTTTTACGGGCTCCCGCTTCATCCGAAGCAACTCGGGCATGAAGTATGCTAGCCGACGTGCCAAAAGTGAAGTAGAGAATGTTGTTATCACTTTGTCTCTTGCATCCATGGATTTGGATGGAGGTTAAACTGTTGCCATTGATGGAAGCAATGAGCTAGAGGAAGAAGAAGGAAACCAAGAGCTTTTCTTTTTCTTTTCTTTTGTTGGAATAATGAGAGTGAGAGAGTGAGATCAAGAAAAATACAAGACTAATATCACCACCATGGCAGCCCCTCTCTCTCTCCATCTCATTTCAACACATTAAACAAAACACTAATGTGACATGTTTGCTAAAAAAGAGACCATGAGTCATCTAAATGTCCATGTCACATTTAATGCAACGCATGATGAATTTCTAGTTCATTATTTCCATAAACAAACATTAGTCCAAATGTTTGCCACAACAAAAAGATCCGGTAACATCTAAAGTAAACTCGTGACGGATCACAAGGATACCCCTCACCTGTATATACATACCTGCACCCGCATTCCGACTGAATACGAATGCGATGAGACTAAAGTAATCCAACAAATCTAATACTAGGATCCGGCTTAAACCAAAGCCCACTAGTATAATCCGTCCGATCAAGATCCGTGCAATACTGCACGTATAAGATCGAATCCTGCCATATATCATACGGCCTCTACAACGTTTGGCCCGAAACTTGAGAAACTGTCTATGGGGGACTCTAAAGACTCGTCAATATTTTGCCTGTGGATTTAACCACTAGCACGTCAGAGGTATTAACCATACGTAACGAGCTACCAGGTATTGACCAAAAGGGAGATTGATGAGCGAACTCATCCTGACACCCTACTGAGCCTGTCAGTGACAATATCCGTACAGTCCGGTCCGTTCGTCTATGAGTATCGCATGGCGGGCCTAGGGGGTTGGTAAAAGTCAGACCCCCAAAAGCGGTACAAGTCGTGTCGGAGTGTAGCCCAGAACACCCTGAGATACTACTGGAAAACCTACCAGTAAATCTCCTGCCTCGGCCGAGGGCTTTATGTAATGGCTCTCCTAGACACAGCATGATCTTACCCCCAATACCGGGGGAGACGAAACCTTTGCCGATCCGCTCACTGCCTCCATGTGACTCGGGACTGTACCCAACTAAAACCTGTTTACACGACTCCTTTGAGCTGTGGTAGAGTAGTAATCAAAGTACAGTGGAAACTCACACGAGACAAATGACGATCTCAAGTCGATGAACTAATCTGTACACATGTCACCAGGGAACTTCTATCTGACGTCAGGTATAAGACCAACTAGCATGTTCCTGGCGAGTCCTGTCCGGTGTATTCATAACCCAATGAGCACCTGTATACATCTTAGGTAAACCAACTGACACCAGTGGCTTGTGAGACCGGCCACCGCCCCTCGTCGGGTTATCGACTGTATACACTAGTCTACTCTGGAGTATCGATGCCCTGTCTCGAAACTCCCTCGACTAGGGACCTTTTAAGGATGTGCTTATAGACCCCAGCTCCCACGTATATGATCGCCACCATACTGCTGTCCGTCAAGCAAGAATCCTAAGGGCTCTATCAGCGTGCAATAGTGACCTGTAAGGTCACCTGAAACAGTACACGATGATAAAGGCAAACCAGATAGCATACTATCATCTTGAGTAAGACTGTCCTACCGGCATAGGTCCTCCCTCAATCATTGCAATCACGTGCCTATGATCCAATAATTGACTCTGAGGGCACTATATCCAACAATCTCCCACTTTCACTCAAGGCTAATTATTGCGATGTCGTATACTCACAGCCCGTATGATACCGAACACCCAACTCCTCTACTGATCAGTCTCACAAAACCCGTTTGCGAAACTAATGAGTCTGAGGAATAGCCTTAGTGAGTGGATCCGCTTTGATGTTTATTTCTATGACTCTCTTTATCTCAAGTTCGCGGAGAAATCCATCTCCCGAAATGAGCAATACCTGTCTTAGAATATGTCTGGATATCTGATGGGACCTAGTTCATAAATGAACTCCAAATCCAAACTTCTTAGACTTTATCGTCAACTGAACTTAATCAGTATCTTGCGCTATGCCTCCCTCAGTATCCCCAGGACCACCTATCCAAACTACTGCCCCTTGTCAGTGGGAAAACTATAACT
Source organism: Agapanthus africanus (assembly GCA_030015575.1). Lineage (NCBI taxonomy): Eukaryota > Viridiplantae > Streptophyta > Magnoliopsida > Asparagales > Amaryllidaceae > Agapanthus > Agapanthus africanus. The sequence continues at coordinate 463,607,813 of JASDDO010000018.1, read as the reverse complement.
CTGACAGTCACTCTGTCATTCTGGTCACCTTGGAAGCCTAGAATGATAATTGTCTTCCGAAGAAGGCTGTCGTTATCAAATCCCTAGAACATCCACTTATGTTCTAAAACTGCTTCCGATCGTTTCTCCAGGATTGGATTAATATCAACTTATTGCATCTCTTGCAAAAAACAACATCTGGTGTGGTACTTGACATCTTATGATCAACTCAATTTCCTAAGCAAGTGATCTGCTGATCATGCACATCCCTCTCCCCTTTAGTCTGTAAGACACATTTAGAGAGGGTGACTCCATCTCCTGCAGGTACACTACCGTGCCAGGAGTCGTCCATTCTAAAGAACCTTTAGAATGCTGTCAAAGTACCCTGATTGGGAAACTGCCCAAATCTAGATCTAAAATCATAGATCCAGTAACCAGAATGTTTGATATAAAATCCATATCCTATATGGAGAAACCACTGTGTGACAACCAAAGTATAACCGATCGTAGTATAGGAACTTCATTTCCTACTCTGTGTATGTCATCCAAATACCAGGATATCACACCCTACTACTTTCTTAACAGATCCATCCCCTATTCTAATGAAGTCAAACCTATGACTGTTACATCAGAAATAGATGATCTATCTCCGCTATATCTGCTTTAGTCTATAAATAGACATAAGCCACTTGACCACTATGCTTCTGCTTCTCCCACTGACTACGACAACTCTCTGGCAGAATCATATACACGTGCACTTCTAAAGCTTGTTTAGAATGACGTATGCTCATCCTCCTGCCGGGTCTCATAGCCTGGAACAACAGTAGTGTCAAGTCCTCACTTAGTTTCCGCTGCTCCCAATGACCATGACAACCCTCTGGCAGAGTCATATAGACGTACACTTCTAAAGCTAGTTTAGAACGACGCTATACTCATCCTCCTGCCGGGTCTCACAGTCTGGAACAACAGCAATGGAAAGTCTGGGTAAACAAGAACCTCCCTTCCACCGTCCTTGAGGCTACCGGAGTACCTCTCGGGTGCCTGAGGTTACCCACCATATATGCAGAATGGCCAATGGAATGTCAAATCAGATTGAATCTTTAGGTTCTTATCAAATTTTCAGTAATCGTTTGCGGTTCTGGAATCACTTCCAGTTCTACTATACTCCCACTATTGTTTTCTGAAAAAAAATCCATTTTTATTAAAACTGTGGCGAGTCAAGAACAATATCACTATTGATCTTCCAGATGGTAGAAAAGTTAACCATCGTCATAACCCGGGTCAACCCACAAACAGCCATTAGAGAAACGTGCCTTGAGTTATCCAGAATCTGGTTTTAAGCATAAGCCAGACAACTCCCCGTACCTTAACATCGTTAAGATATGAACCGTTCTATATCCAATAAAGAAACAGAGGCACTGATTTAATTGAACCAGATTCAAATCATGCAGCCGTCTCCAGTGCATGTCAACTAAATAGAAAGAGGCCGATCAACATTACTCAACTTAGGAGTACTTCCAATTATGAGTAACCTGAAAGAGAAACAAGTTTCTCATAATCATTACTATCAACTGAATACCATACACAAGTATCCACATCTTCGATCACCTTGAAGAATCCTGATACTTGCAATACCTGGTTCTCTACTTTATTCATATACCTATAATTTCTCAAAACTTGGACCTTGTGTTTCTACGAAACACTTGTCTAAGGACTAGAGAAGTCACAAGTAAACAGAATATAGTACGAAGACCAACCCCTCTGTCCTCATGGACACCGGACAACATACAATACTCTGTATAAACTCCTGAGTCTAATAACTCAATCCTTGTGTGTCGTAGGTTGAAAACTGTACTTATGGTTAAGAAGAATTACACCGCTGTTCAATACTCCTTATCTAACCATCTACTAATATAGGTAAATGTCATAGACATAATTTCAAAAGGTTATATCTCACTCTATAAAAATAGACGTACAGATATATCAATTTGAAATTGGTGCATAACAACGGATATTCAAAACCGAATATTTGCCGTCCGGCAAATAGCCCAGGCGATTTCCTCAAATATCACCAATTACAACGAATTCCGATATAATGAGGATGATCACCTAATTCCCAATAACTTACTCCCTCTCATCATCTGTAAAACCATACATATGTGAGAATCAAACCTGATAAATACATACCCTGGAGCAAGTGTCTAATTGCGAAATCAGTTTTCTATTAACAGTAAACAGTGAAAATGAAACATTGAAATGTTTCGTAGGGGTATCCGGGTATTCCTAGTAATGTCTCTTCCATTATCTAGATTCACAACTGTAACCGTATATTTCTTTGCCATCTCTCCAAATCCCTTCATATGTCTTTAGTCATTACCTTTTGTACACCCTCTTAGGCTAAATGGTTTTCTTCCTTCCCTACCGTTCGGCACCAGCCTATGGTTTGGAAGAAGACTATCCAATAAGCATAATGGGTATACTGTCCTAATCCTAGGAGCACTCGCAACCCGAGAGAAGGTAAAGATAAAAGACAACTGAATAAACCTTATTCCTATTTCTCCTGAACCAGAATCCATCCCCGAACTGGAACAAGTTCCTTTCGAGTTCGTATATAACCATACGATGGTGTATCTAAATAACTGTGGATCTTCGTAGTGATACGGAGTGTTCTGGAGAAATACAAAGGTGAAGTGGGAGTGGTAAAGAAATACTTGGTTTGGTCATGAATAGCAGTCGCAGTTTACTTTGCCCTCTTACTAATCCCTTTATTTGTATTTACATAATACCTTCTGTACACCACCGTTAGGCTAATTGGTTTTCTTCATTCCCTACCGGTCGGCACCTGCCTATGGTTTGGAAGAAGACTATCCAATTTGCGTAATAGGTGTACTGTCCTAATCCAAGGAGCACTCGCAACCTGAGAGAAGGTAAAAGGAAAAGACAACTGAATAGTCCTATTCGTTTTCTCCAGAACCGGAAACCATCCTCGAATCTGGAACAAGTTCCTTCGAGTTCGTATATAACCATACGATGGTTTTCCAATGGAAGTGGACGTTCGTAGTAATACGGGGTGTTCTGGAGAAAAGGGTAAAAGTAGGAGTAGCAATAAGGTATGCAACTCTGACAATCCAAAAGCCAGTGTTTAAGAAGATTCGGTTAATTTTGGTCACTGAGTCATAGTCAAGGGTCGGGCCATGGTCGCTGCCAAAGAGAGAGAGAGAGAAAAGAAACACTCAGCGTGCATTCTAATCTAGATCAGAAAGGTTATCAATTTATCTAATCAGGAAACCTCCCACTGTAACCTCAAATTCTCCTCCAAACCTTAAAGAAGAATTAGTCGGGATCACCCAAGGAGTAAACCAACTCATCAGTGGGAATCGGGATCCAACTATCATCGCATGATAACGTGACGGAATCCACTCATGTCACCACACTCCAGAAGGTATGCTCATGCCTGGCAAATTTCAGTTTCTTTAGAAACTCCCGATATGATTTTTACCCCTACGACCCAAGTGACCTTGACTGAGCCAACATATCAAAGGATCCTAGTCAAGTTCAACCCGTCATTATCTTGATTGCATTAGACCCACCTGCACGAGTCCTTGACTGAGCCAAAATGACCGCACGACTGTCCTAACCAATCTCATATCCATGCAGCAGAAAAGCACTACATAGCTACCGAACACTACGTCTCGGCTAAGCACGACATATGTAGCACGAATACTAAGCAATACTAATCTGAAATGACGGAGGGCTACGACTGGTTTTTGGCGAAAAACCTTTAACGTAATGAACTTGATATCCTTGAAGGAACTGTATAGCTTTTTATAAAAATATAGTGACGAAAACCTTTGGTAAAGAGATCACTCCCGGTGAAGGGATCTCGGCTCTTTCCCCGTAGAATGAGGTGCAGGATATTCCAACTAAATACCACGATGTAAAGCAAAAGGCAATCAGCTATAGTGAAGTTATTACCCTGACGCAAACTTCTGTCCAAGGGGTCACTCCCGGTGAAGGGATTGTTGGAGATAGTGCCCTCAGAGTCAATTATTAGGTCACAGGTACGTGATTGTAATGATTGAGGGAGGACCTATCCCGGTAGGACAGTCTTACTCGAGATGATAGTATGCTATCTGGTTTACCTTTATCATCGTGTACTGCTTTAGGTGACCTGACACGTCGCTATTACACGTTGATAGAGCCCCTAGGATTCTTGCTTGACCACCAGCAGTATGAGGGCGATCATATAAGTGGGAGCTGGGGGTCTATAAGCTTATCCTTAAAAGGTCCCTAGTCGTGGGAGTTTCGAGACTGGGCATCGATACTCCATTAGTAGACTAGTGTATACAGTCGAGACCCCGACGAGGGGCGGTGGCCGGTCTCACAAGCCACTGGTGTCAGTTGGATCACCTAAGATGTATACAGGTGCTCATTGGGTTATGAGTACACCGGACAGGACTCGCCGGGAACATGCTAGTTGGTCATATACCAGACGTCAGATGGCAGTTCCCTGGTGACATGTGTGCAGGTTAGTTCATCGACCTGGGGATCGTCATTTGTCTCGTGTGAGTTCCCACTGTACTTTGATTACTACCCTACCACGGCTCAAAGGAGTCGTGCAAACAGGTTTTAGTTGGGTACAGTCCCGAGCCACATGGAGGCAGTGAGCGTATCTTCAGGGGTTCGTCTCTCCCGGTATTGGGGGTGAGGTCGTGCTGTGTCTAGGAGAGCCATTACACAAAGTCCTTGGCCAAGGCAAGGAGATTTACTGGTAGGTATTCCAGTAGTATCTCAGGGTGTTCTGGGCTACACTCCGACACGACTTGTACCGCTTTTGGGGGTCTGATTTTTACCAACCCCCTAGGCCCGCCATGCGATACTCTTAGACGAACGGACCGGACTGTACAGATATTGTCACTGACAGGCTCAGTAGGGTTGTCAGGCTGAGTTCGCTCACAGACATCCCTTTTAGTCAGTACCTGATAGCCCGTTACGTATTGGCTTATACCTCTGACGTGCTAGTGGTTAAATCCACAACCAAGGTGTTGATGAGTCTTTAGAGTCCCCCACATTCTGTTACTCAGCTTTCGGGCGAAAGGTTGTAGAGGCCGTATGGAGATATGGCAAAGTCCGATCAGATACGTGCGGTATTGCACGGATCAGGATCGGACAGTCTGTACTATAGGCCGTATGCATATATGGCAGGGTTTGATCAGATACGTGCGGTATTGCACGGATCAGGATCGAACGGATATTACTAGCCGGTTTTGGTATAAGCCGGATCCTAGTATAGTACAGTGTAGATTTTGTCTCATTGCATTTGTATTTCGGTCGAAATACAGATGCGGGTGTGTATGCACAGTATCGGGGTTTTCCCGTAATTTATTACGGGACCAGTTTTCTGGAGTTGCCAGTTTGCTTTCCGTTTCGGCCAATTTCCATTGTTCCGTTCATTGGCCGAAGTTTGGTGGAGGAGGGTTTATTTGCATTGTTGCAAATAGGCATTTGTGGAGGGGGTTCTTTGCATCTTTTGGCATCATGATGGTTTTCATGATGTGCACCATCATTGACTTCTCCTTCTCATGATGGATTGACTTTTAGTGGGCATGATGGTTGATGATGAGGGGTGAGGTTGGTTGAGTGTGGGTTTATTGTTGTGATCATTTCCTTTTTGGCATGATAGCCTTCTCTCTCTCCATTGCATTATTGGATGGCTCTCTCATTTTCTATCAAACCCTCCCTCATTCTCACTCACCCCTCATTGTAGTGGCCGGCCAAGTCCTAGTTGGGCTGTCCAAATATTGTAGTGGGGTTTTTGGTGTTGATTTCATGTTCCAAAATCCACAAGTTCCTCCACAAAACTCCTTGCATCATTCCTCCACCATATGGCAACTCCTTCAACCCCAATAGAGACAATAGCTCACTACACATTCTACAGCAAATCTTGGGCACGTCGAGTAGCCGGCTTCGTGCCCGAGTTGCCTCGGCATTGAGGTGGGAGCCCGTAAACAAAGTAGGCGATGTGGTGCAATTCCGGCGACGAGGAAGAGACAGGACCTTCCGCAGGAGATCGGGACCATGACGAGAAGACCGGAGGACTTGGATCGTCGGTATACTTCTCTAACCCATCTTCAAGTTAGCTTAGACTTGTTAATGGTTTCGATCCGGGTGTTTAGTGCGCGGTGGTGCCGGTTTGCTAAGTCCGCAAAATTTAAGTTTTTCACCGTTTCCGCATTCCGCCGTCGGATTGACGGCCGGGGTGCCGCCGTGCACTTACAGTGGTATCAGAGCCTCGCCATTAACTTAGTCTAGCTTGGTTTAATGTGTTTGCATTTCCGATCGATCAAAAAGTTCCAAAACCGTGTTTTTCCTATCGACAGTTTTCTGTTGAAAATTTTTGGTCTCGAAAATTTTTTCAGGTTGTAAAATATTGATGTACTGGAAAATCTAAGAGCTCTGTAAAAATTCGATGAAGTGATTCCACTGTGGGAGCGCGGAACCGCCGCACAAACCCCCTTTTCACCGCTGTTCCGCCGCGCACTGTGGAGATCATTGCACCAAATTTCTACAGTGTCTTTGTGGGCTTAAAATTGGGGTTTTGGAACATTAATATTGGGCCCAGAATTTCTTGATCTGCTACAGTATTGTTTGGGGGCCCACTTGTTAAAATTTGATCGATCGGATATTTTAAACACATTATTTCACAGTATTTACATTATATCTGCGACCGTGAATGTCACTCGATCGGTAAATCCGGTCTAACTGCTATAGGCCGGTTAGACGGATTTGCGAACGTGACTTTCACGTTGATGTTCTGTTTTTGCTGTGATGTTGCGGATCGGTCGTGGGGGATAGCCTGGATGCAATGCTAGTACAGTTGTGATTGTATTATGTACATTTGATATTGCGGGGCGAGCGTCCGACATGTGGACTGCCGTCACTGCCTGTTTGTATTATTATTTTGGGGCACGACCTGGTTGCGGTCGATGTACCCGTTGTATGTATATTTTACTTTCTGTACTAGGATTGCCCCGCGGAGGGGTGCACGGATAGCCGGGTTCTAGAGGGCAACAAGTCCGCATCTCATGGCATTGAGACGGAAGAGGCTTCACTCTAGGATTGGCGGGCTATTCGCCGCACTCGTAGGGGGTACAGGTTGACCCAGGAGGGGTGCCCAAGTTACCGGATTCCGTGAAGTGCTGGGTGGTCCATTCACGGTACTGAAGGGGACTGCCTCGCTTCAGGTTTTGGCGGGTGACTTGCCGCGCCCGTAGGGGTCTAGGATTTCATTGCACAGGCTATCCACACGACCAGGGGAACGTCGGGTTTCAGCGGCTCTGTGAAACCCGGGGATCCCAGATATCTGTATTGTTTCTGTGATGCTGTTCATTCTCTGTGATGTTGCATTTCTTTCACGCCTTGAGCGAAATATAATATATTGGTATATATATTAGTAGATGTCGTATATGTTTTGCATCCGCGCTAGTCCAGTCCCCGCTCTGTCGTTAGTTAGCTAACCTAACGGGTAATGACGGGACCCAGTGGCGAATGCGGATGGCATATACGTACATCAGTATATTTTTGTTCTTTTTTGGTGTGATCAATTGATGGGACTGCATTGATTCGGATCAATGCAAGTTAAAACAAACCTAATCTGATGTTGTTGGAACACTTTTTCAAAAAGCTGTTATTGCAAGGACGTTCACTTTTGTTTTGCATCGTGGTATTCAGTTGGAATATCCTGCTCCTCAGTCGACGAGGCAAGGGCTGAGATCCCTTCACCGGGAGTGACCCCTTGGACAGAAGTTTGCGTCAAGACATTAACTTCACTATAGCCGATTACTTTTGCTTTGCATCGCGGTATTCATTTGGAATATCCTGCACCCCATTCTATGGGGAAAGAGCCGAGATCCCTTCACCGGGAGTGACCTCTTTAGCAACGGTTTTCGTCACTATATTTTTAAAAGCTATCCGTTCCTTCGACGATATCAAGTTCATTACGTTAAAGGTTTTCGCCAGAAACCATTCGTAGCCCTCCGTCGTTTCATATGGGTAGTCAATAGTATTCAAGCTGTGTATGTTGGCCAAAGTCAAGGCACAGTGTTTGGTAGCTGTTGGTTATTCATATGCAGCATAGATAGATGCGTTGGTTTGGGACAGTCGTGCTGCCATTTTGGCCAAAGTCAAGGGTATGTACGGGTGGATTCAAATTAACCTGGAGAATGACGGGCAGACTTGACATGTGACTTATGATATGTTGGCCAAAGTCAAGGTCATAAGAGCATGGGGCAGAAATCACATCGGGAGTTTCAAAAGAACTGAAACTTGCCAGATATGCGCATACCTTCTGGAGTGTGATGACGTGAGCGGATTCCGTCACGTTATCATGCGATGATAGTTGGATCCCGATTCCCACTGATGAGTTAGTTTACTCCTCGGGTGACCCCGACTAATTCTTCTTTAAGGTTTGGAGGAGAATTTGAGGTACAGTGGGAGGATTCCAGATTAGATAAATTGGTAACCATTCTGATCTAGGTTAGAGTGCACGCTGAGTGTTTCTTTTCTCTCTCTCTCTTTGGCAGCGACCATTGACCCGACCCTAAGACTTTGACTCAGTGACCAAGTTGACCGAACCTTCTTAAACACCGGCTTTTGGATTGTCAGAGTTGCAAACCTCATTGCCACTCCTACTTTTACCCTTTTCTCCAGGACACCCCGTATTACTACGAACGTCCACTTCCATTGGGCAAAACCATCGTATGGTTAGATACGAACTCGAAAGAATTTATTCGAGGATGGTTTCCGGTTCTGGAGAAAACGGATGGGATTATTCAGTTGTCTTTTCCTTTTACCCTCTCTCAGGTTACGAGTACTCCTTGGTTTAGGGGTAGTACACCTATTACGCAAATTGGATTGTCTTCTTCCAAACCTTAGGCTGGTGCCGACCGGTAGGGAATGAAGAAAACCAATTAGCCTAACGATGGTGTGCAGAAGGTATTAAGTTAAGACAAAGCAAGGGATTAGTAAGAGGGCAAAGTAAATTGCAACAGATATTCACGACCAAACCAGGTATTTCTTCGCCAATCCTAAAATCACCTTTGTATTTCTCCAGGACACTCCGTATCACTACGAAGATCCACAGTTTATTGGATACTCCATCGTATGGTTATATACGAACTCGAAAGGAACTTGTTCCAGTTCGGGGATGGATTCTGGTTCAGGAGAAATAGGAATAAGATTTATTCAGGTGTCTTTTATCTTCACCTTCTCTCGCATTGCGAGTGTTCCTAGGATTGGGACATTACACCCATTATGCTTATTGGATAGTCTTCTTCCAAACCATAGGCTGGTGCCGAACGGTAGGGAATGAAGAAAACCATTTGGCCTAAAGGGGTGTACAGAAGGTAAAGACTAAAGACATATGAAGGGATTTGGAGAGGTGGCAAAGAACTATACGGTTACAGTCGTGAATCTGGAAGAGGCATTACTAGGAATACCAGGATACCCCAACGAAACATTTCAATGTTTCAGTTTCACTGTGTACTATTAAAAGAAAACTGATTTCCCGATTAGACACTTACTCCAGGGTATGTATTTACCAGGTACGATTCTCACATCTGTATGGTTTTACAGATGATGAGTGGGAGTAGGTTATTGGGAATTGGGTGATCATCCTCATTGTATCGGGATTCGTTGTAATCGGTGATATTTGAGGAAATCACCTGGGCTGTTTGCCGGTCGGCAAATATTTGGTTTTGAATATTCGCTGTTATGCACCAATTTCAAAATGATATATCTGTACGTCTATTTTCATAGAGTGAGATATACCTTTCTGAAATTATGTCTACGACATTTACCTATATCAGTGGATGGTTAGGTAAGGAGCATTAAACAGCGGTGTAATTCTTCTTAACCATAAGTACAGTTTTCAACCTACGACACACAGTGAAAGAGTTATCAGACTCAAGGGACTTATACAGAGTATTGTATGTTGTCCAGTGTCCATTAGGACAGAGGGGTTGGTCCTCATACTATATTCTGTTTACTTTTAACTTCTCTAGTTCTTAGACATGTGTTTCGTAGAAACACAGGGTCTAAGTTTTGAGGAGTTACAGGTATTTGAATAGAGTAGAGAACCAGGTGTAGCAAGTATCGGGATTCTTCAAAGTGATCGAAGATGTAGATACTTGTGTATGGTATTCAGTTGATAGTAATGATAAAGAGATCTTGCTTCTCTTTCAGGTTACTCATAATTGGAAGTATTCCTAAGTTGAGTAACGCTGATCGGCCTCCTTCCATTTAGTTGACATGCGCTGGGGACAGCTGCATGATTTGAATCTGGTTCAATTAAATCAGTGCCTCTGTTTCTATATTGGATATAGAACAGTTCATATCTTAACGATGTTAAGGTACGGGGAGTTGTCCGGTTTATGATTAAAACCAGACACTGGACAACTCAAGGCACGTTTCTGTAATGGCTGTTTGTGGGTTGACCCAGGCTATGACGAGGGTTGATTTTCTACCATCTGGATGAACAATAGCGATATTGTTCTAGACTCGCCACAGTTTTATTAAAAATGGATTTTTTCAGAAAAACAGTAGTGGGAGTATGGTAGAACTGGAAGTGATTCCAGAACCACAAACGATTACTGAAGATTTGACAGGAACCTAAAGATTCAATCTGGATTGACATTCCATTGGCCACTCCGCAGATAAGGTGGGCAACTTCAGGCACCCGAGAGGTACTACGGTAGCCTCAAGGACGGTGACAGGGAAGTTCTTGTTTACCCACAATTACCATTGCTGTTGTTCCAGGGTGCGAGACCCGGCGGGAGGATGAGTATAGCGTCGTTCTAAACTAGTTTTAGAAGTGTACGTGTATATGACTCTGCCAGAGGGTTGTCGTAGTCAGTGGGAGCAGCGGAAGCATTGGTGGACAGGTAGCTTATGTCTATTTATAGACTAAAGCAGATGTAGCGGAGATAGATCATCTATTTCTGGCGTGACAGTCATGGGTTTGACTTCATCAGAATAGGGGATGGATCTGTTGAGAAGGTAGTAGGGTGTGATATCCTGGTATTTGGATGATATACACAGAGTAGGAAAAGAAACTCCTACACTACGATCGGTTATACTTTGGTCGTCACACAGTTGTTTCTCCACAAAGGAAATGGATTTTATATCAGACATACTGGTTACTAGATCTATGGTTTTAGATCTAGATTTGGGTGGTTTCCCAATCAGGATACTTGACAGCATTCTAAGAGTATTTAGGATGGACGACTCCTGGCACGGTAGTGTACCTGCAGGTAATGGAGTCACCCTCTCCAAAGGTGTCTTACAGACTAAAGGGGAGAGGGACGGGCATAATTGGCAGATCACTTGCTCAGGCAATTGAGTCAATCGTGAGATGTCAAGTACCACACCAGATGTTGTTCTTGCACTAGATGCAATAAGTTGACATTAATCCAATCCTGGAGAAACAGTCGGAAGCAGTTTTAGAACATAAGTGGATGTTCTAGGGAGATGATAACGACAGCCTCATTCAGGAGACAGTTATCATTCCAGGCTTCCAAGGTGACATGGACGACAAGGAGGTTGTCAGAGTTATAGTTTTCCTTCTGATGAGGGGCAGTATTTTAGACAGGTGGTCCAAGGCAATACTGAGGGAGGCGTGGCACGCAGGATACTGATTAAGTTCAGTTGACGATACAGTCTGAGAAGTTTGGATTTGGAGTTCATTTATGAGCTAGGTCCCATCAGACATCCAGACATATTCTGAGACAGGTATTGCTCTTTTCGGGAGATGGCTTTCTCCGCGAACTTGAGATATAGAGAGACATAGAAAGAAACAACTAAGCGGATCCACTCACTGAGGCTATTCCTCGAACGCAATAGTTCCGCAAACGAGCTTTGTGAGACTGACTAGTAGAGGAGTTGGATGTTCTGTATCACACGGGCTGTGAGTATGCGACATCGCAATAATTAGCCTTGAGTGCAAGTGGGAGATTGTTGGAGATAGTGCCCTCAGAGTCAATTATTAGGTCACAGGTACGTGATTGTAATGATTGAGGGAGGACCTATCCCGGTAGGACAGTCTTACTCGAGATGATAGTATGCTATCTGGTTTACCTTTATCATCGTGTACTGCTTTAGGTGACCTGACACGTCGCTATTACACGTTGATAGAGCCCCTAGGATTCTTGCTTGACCACCAGCAGTATGAGGGCGATCATATAAATGGGAGCTGGGGGTCTATAAGCTTATCCTTAAAAGGTCCCTAGTCGTGGGAGTTTCGAGACTGGGCATCGATACTCCATTAGTAGACTAGTGTATACAGTCGAGACCCCGACGAGGGGCGGTGGCCGGTCTCACAAGCCACTGGTGTCAGTTGGATCACCTAAGATGTATACAGGTGCTTATTGGGTTATGAGTACACCGGACAGGACTCGCCGGGAACATGCTAGTTGGTCATATACCAGACGTCAGATGGCAGTTCCCTGGTGACATGTGTGCAGGTTAGTTCATCGACCTGGGGATCGTCATTTGTCTCGTGTGAGTTCCCACTGTACTTTGATTACTACCCTACCACGGCTCAAAGGAGTCGTGCAAACAGGTTTTAGTTGGGTACAGTCCCGAGCCACATGGAGGCAGTGAGCGTATCTTCAGGGGTTCGTCTCTCCCGGTATTGGGGGTGAGGTCGTGCTGTGTCTAGGAGAGCCATTACACAAAGTCCTTGGCCAAGGCAAGGAGATTTACTGGTAGGTATTCCAGTAGTATCTCAGGGTGTTCTGGGCTACACTCCGACACGACTTGTACCGCTTTTGGGGGTCTGACTTTTACCAACCCCCTAGGCCCGCCATGCGATACTCTTAGACGAACGGACCGGACTGTACAGATATTGTCACTGACAGGCTCAGTAGGGTTGTCAGGCTGAGTTCGCTCACAGACATCCCTTTTAGTCAGTACCTGGTAGCCCGTTACGTATTGGCTTATACCTCTGACGTGCTAGTGGTTAAATCCACAACCAAGGTGTTGATGAGTCTTTAGAGTCCCCCACATTCTGTTACTCAGCTTTCGGGCGAAAGGTTGTAGAGGCCGTATGGAGATATGGCAAAGTCCGATCAGATACGTGCGGTATTGCACGGATCAGGATCGGACAGTCTGTACTATAGGCCGTATGCATATATGGCAGGGTTTGATCAGATACGTGCGGTATTGCACGGATCAGGATCGAACGGATATTACTAGCCGGTTTTGGTATAAGCCGGATCCTAGTATAGTACAGTGTAGATTTTGTCTCATTGTATTTGTATTTCGGTCGAAATACAGATGCGGGTGTGTATGCACAGTATCGGGGTTTTCCCGTAATTTATTACGGGACCAGTTTTCTGAAGTTGCCAGTTTGCTTTCCGTTTCGGCCAATTTCCATTGTTCCGTTCATTGGCCGAAGTTTGGTGGAGGAGGGTTTATTTGCATTGTTGCAAATAGGCATTTGTGGAGGGGGTTCTTTGCATCTTTTGGCATCATGATGGTTTTCATGATGTGCACCATCATTGACTTCTCCTTCTCATGATGGATTGACTTTTAGTGGGCATGATGGTTGATGATGAGGGGTGAGGTTGGTTGAGTGTGGGTTTATTGTTGTGATCATTTCCTTTTTGGCATGATAGCCTTCTCTCTCTCCATTGCATTATTGGATGGCTCTCTCATTTTCGATCAAACCCTCCCTCATTCTCACTCACCCCTCATTGTAGTGGCCGGCCAAGTCCTAGTTGGGCTGTCCAAATATTGTAGTGGGGTTTTTGGTGTTGATTTCATGTTCTAAAATCCACAAGTTCCTCCACAAAACTCCTTGCATCATTCCTCCACCATATGGCAACTCCTTCAACCCCAATAGAGACAATAGCTCACTACACATTCTACAGCAAATCTTGGGCACGTCGAGTAGCCGGCTTCGTGCCCGAGTTGCCTCGGCATTGAGGTGGGAGCCCGTAAACAAAGTAGGCGATGTGGTGCAATTCCGGCGACGAGGAAGAGACAGGACCTTCCGCAGGAGATCGGGACCATGACGAGAAGACCGGAGGACTTGGATCGTCGGTATACTTCTCTAACCCATCTTCAAGTTAGCTTAGACTTGTTAATGGTTTCGATCCGGGTGTTTAGTGCGCGGTGGTGCCGGTTTGCTAAGTCCGCAAAATTTAAGTTTTTCACCGTTTCCGCATTCCGCCGTCGGATTGACGGCCGGGGTGCCGCCGTGCACTTACAGGGATCTCGGCCCTTGCCTCATCGACTGAGGTGCTGGATATTCAAAACCGAATACCACTGTGCAAAACAAAAGAGAACGTCCTTGCAATAACAGCTTTTTGAAAAATGTTCCAACAACATCAGAATAGGTTTGTTTAGCTTGCATTGATCCGAATCAATGCAGTCCCATCAATTGATCACACCAATAAAGAACGAAAATAATGATGTACGTATATGCCATCCGCATTCGCCACTGGATCCCGGCATCACCCGTTAGGTTACTTAACTAACGACAGAGCGGGGACTGGACTAGCGCGGATGCAAAACATATACAACATCTACTAGTATATATATCAATATATAATATTCGCTCAAGGCGTGATAAAATGCAATATCACAGAAATATAATAAGTATCACAGAACAATACAGATATCTGGGATCCCCGGGTTTCATAGAGCCGCTACTGAAACCCTACGTTCCCCTAGTCGTGTGGATAGCCTGTGCAATGAAAACCTAGACCCCTACGGGCGCGGCAATTTACCCGCCAAAACCTGAAGCGAGGTAGCCCCTTCAAAAACGTGAATGGACCATCCAGCACTTCACGGAATCCGGTAACTTGAGCACCCCTCCTTGGGTCAACCTGTACCCCCTACGAGTACGGCGATTAGCCCGCCAATTTAGAGTAAAGCCCCCTCCGTCTCAATGCCATGAGATGCGGGCCCGTTGCCCTCTAGAACCCGGCTACCCGTGCACCCTTCCGCGGGGTAATCCTAGTACAGAAAATTAAAATATACGGGTACATCGATCTCACCCCGGTCGTGCCCCAAAAGAATAATATACAAACGGGCAGTGACGGCAGTCCACATGTCGGATGCTCGCCCCGCAATAACAAATGTACAAATATAACCAAACTGTACTACCATTGCATCCAGGCTATCCACCATGACAAATCCGCAACATCACAGCACAACACAGAACATCAACGTGAATGTCACGTTCGCAAATCCGTCTAAAAGGGCTATAGCAGTTAGACAGGATTTACCGATCAAGTGACATTCACGGTCGTAGATATAATGTAAATACTGTGAACTAACATGTTTAAAATTTTCGATCGACTAAATTTTCCGGAGTGGGCCCCAAGCACAACTGTAGCACTCAAAATAAATCTGGGCCCAAACAGAACATACCAAAAACCCCATTTCCTATTCTAAGATCTGCTAGTTATATGTATGCCCTAGAGGCCATTACTGTACATTGGATGTATATTGTAGTGGATGCTGGGACATATATAGGGAGGACTTTCTTGCTCGACATGATAGTATGCTATCTGGTTGCTCTTTACCTTAACGTGTACACTGATTGTCTCCCTGTTACATGTTGGTAAAGCCCTTAGGATCTGTACTTGACTACCTGGACTATGATGCGGATCATACTAGTGGGGACATGGTAGTCCATAAGTACATCCTTCAAAGTCCCTAGTCGAGGGTGTATCGAGATGGGGCATCGATATACCAGAGTAGACTAGCGTGTACCTTCTCGACCCATACAGATGGGCGATGGATGATCCCATATCCATTGGTGTTTGACATCAGAGATGATATACGGGTGCTCAGTAGAGACTGGGTACACTGGACGGACTCGCCGAGAACTCCCAGATGGTATTATACCTCACGTCAGATGGCAGTTCTCTGGTGACACTGGTACAGAGTAGTCTGTTGACCCGAGATCGTCATAGAGTCTTGTGTGGTTCCCACTGTGCTTTGATTTCCATCTTACCACGTCCAAGAGGGCATGCAAAACGGTGGTTTTTGGGTACAGTCCCGAGTCACATGGAGGCAATGAGCGATAGGAGGGGATTCGTCTCTCCCGGTATAGGGGTTGATGTTGCGCTGTGTTCGATTGGCTATAACAGGAAATCCCTGGCCAGGGTTGCTGAGATTTACTGGTAAGTGTTACCAGTAGTTTCTCGAATTGTTATAGACCTCATATCGACACGACTTATCGAGTTATTGGGGTTTGACGTTTACCACCCCTAGGCGAGATATGCGACATATCAGACGATCAGACCGGACTGTACGGTAGTGTTACTGGTTGGATTCACTGGAGTGTGAGCGGGCTTGCTCGTCAATCTTCAGATCGCTCAATACCCGGGTGGCCGTTACGTTTAGCAGACCGCTTGCGGCTTGTGGGTGCTTGATATGATCATCACCTGCTGCCGGCGTATTGACGAGTCTTTAGAGTCCTACACAGAGGTTTCCTGGTTCAAGCGAAACGAAATAGGAGCGCATATGAGATATGTGCGGGACCGAGAATAATACGTGTATGTGATACCGTATTCCATTCTCGCGATGAATGTGTCGAATGGTTGTATGCGATATAACCTAGTTATCGAATCAAGGATTGATTCGATAAGCCGATACATTGTATACTAGTCGGTTGTGTGCGACATGACTGGATCATTGAATCAAGTGTTGATTTAATTATTTAATGCATAATTATATATTCAATATATTACTTTGCATTAACTAGTATCGGTTCACTTTAAATGGATTTTCTCACTCGGATGTGCGCATTGCATATGCGATATGATTTTGTGCACTTGCTTGTATCATGTTTGATGATGCATGCCTTTTGGTTAAGTGTAAAGAATTAAACCTTGGTTAATGAAATGGTTAGGGTTTACTATTTCCTTATTCATTTATTCATTTATTTATTCTTTTGGAAATAGAAAAGCAAATGAGAAAATGGTGGCTTGTTTTCTTTTGTTCATGAAGCTTCATGAAGACTTTGACCAAGTGACCATTTTGTCTCATGCTTAACCCTAACCATCCCACTAACCATGATTTATTCTCTACACTTGATCATGGTTTGGTCATGATAAGTATTCTTTTAATTTTAATTTTTGGAATTAACTTAATATAGCTTTATCTTCTTCTTCTTCTTCATCTTCAATGAAGAAACCTCCACTTCATCAATGGTGATTGATGAAGATGAGTGAGAAATCCAATTCTAAAGTCTACCCACTTCCTATTTCTTCATCCTCTACCTCTTGCCATGTAGTAGAGTGTATTTCCTTCACAAGTTTTCAAGGCTCGGTGAAGGTGGAGCTTGATCTAGTGATGCTTCGACGTAGATCATCTTCGGCACGTTGTCGATGACCTAGCCCGTCCATTCTCCGATGAAGCCGACGCTAGAGCCCGGGATCCGTCTTGGACAGCGAGGAGACTTCATTGCGGAGCCGTGGAGGTGGAGCACCGGATCTACAAAGGTTGTATATCCGTATTCTCATAGTTAAGTGTTAACTAGTTAGCTTTTTCGCCTAGTTTTCTAGCAAACGATCCGTAGTCGGGTTTCTCGGCACCTAGAATTTTTGAAATTGGCATGGTTGATGCCTTGTGAGACCTCATTAGGATGCCTAGGAACCCTACAGTGGTATCAGAGCCTAGCTAGAGCCTTAGGCGAAGTCTAGATGCAATTTAAAGTCCGAACGAACCCGAAACCCAACACCAAAAATGCTCTCTGTCCTTTTTCCAAAAACGTGGATTTTTCCAAATTAAAAATTACTAAAAAATTCAGCAGGGAAATCTAAGAATTACGATGCAAAAATTATTTCATGAACAGTAAATTTCGCGGCGGAACCGCGGCAGAAGCATGGCTTCTGCGGCGGTTCCGCGGCCCCTTGATGACGTCAGCCCTGTTCCTTTGCACAGTAATTCCTAGTTCGAAGAGCTGAGTTTTCTGGGAATTTTTAATATTTATTCAAGAGTTGAATTTTCTGGGGTTGTTTTGGGGATTCGGTGTTTCGATCGGAGTATCAGATTTTGTCTATTTGGCTTTCCGGATAAATTTTAGAATATGTTAAAAAGTTCGACCGGATATAAATACCCAATTTTTCCCCTGTCGGGAAATTTCCAAGTGTTGGATTTTTCCGTAGTTTAACGACGTTCTAAGTAGTGCAAGTAACGCGATGGACCCTCTAGAAGACAACAAACCTTAACTCGATTATGTGACCGTCTTGAACTGCCCTTTGAACCTTCGGGTTTGGGGCAGTACGACGTGCCATATGTGAGGCGTTGGCTTGACCCTTCTACGGCTGGACCGTTGATACTGAGGCACGAATTGAATGTTGTTAGACTCATATTTCATGTGTTGATCTGTATCGGGAAAACTTGGGTGTTCGATTGTTCGATCGGAAAGTTTGACATTTTCTATTTATCTGGAATGGGATACAATAATTGGAATTCACAAAAGTTATGAGATAACGGAATGAATATTATAAACATAGCAGTTTAGTCTCACTTGATCGGTTGCCACGGAATTTTGATGTGATCAAAAGTCCGTCGCAATCACGTAGTGTACGCGGATACTCGCCGGGTAAACTTAATAGACAGCCTCACTCCATAGCCCCGACCAAGTGACTGTAGGAGAACCCCGTCGCCGAAAGCATCCGTTCGGGTGCTCGCGGTAGCGGTGTTCCGCCTTGGTGCACTTGGTCGACGACGTCGGGGGTGCGGCCGCCTACTGAAGTTTGCGACGAGCATTCGATCAGGATGTCGGGAATCTTGTTGAATTACCCGACTTGGTATTGAAAAGTGTTTTCGATTTTGAGACTAAAATACGGGGTTTATAATTGTTAGGCATGCGATGTCTAAGTAATTCATTTGATTAGGCATGTGATGTCTAAAGAGATTGCGGATTCCAACTGTTGTAGTTTTACACTTTCTTTTCTGTGACCGTAAGTGTAATATGTGATATCGCCGGTTTCGTTGCTATATGTCAACGACAATTGGGATGGACATATTTACTTACGTTGATGACATGTGATGTTATGTGTTGCTGGATATGTTATATTGGATCGTCGTGTTTGAATAGCCGGGGGTTTTTATGTGAGATGAGTGTTTTTCATTTTCATTCATGTAAAAACTTGTATGTAATATTCTTTTATTGGGGCACTTCCAGGTTGCGGAAGTTGTCACCTTTTGTATATTATTTACTTTTCCGCACTAGGATAGACCCAAGGAGGGGAGCACAAGTAACCGGGTTCTGGAGTCCAGTGGGAGACCAACTCGAGGAGTCGAGTCCGGATCTCCTAACTCTAGAATTGGTAGGGTTGCTTGCCGCTCTCGTAGGGGTCTAGGGGTGTGGATTTGGCTATTCATCGCGACCGTGGAATCCGTGTTTTATACTGGCTCGTATTGAAAACACGGACGTCCTAGTATATCCAATATTTCATATGTTTCTTCTGCTGCGATATCTGTGATGTGATCATGAGATGTTCTGTGATAGATACAGCATATAGTATATATGATATATTATATAGACGTTACTTATGTTTTACACCCGTGCTAGCCCTGCCCTGCTCTGCCGTTAGTTACCTAACCTAACGGTGCACGAGGGGACATCGAGGCGAATGCAGATGGCATAAGTGTACGTCGTATTTATCTGTGATGATTAGGTACATAATTGATGGGACTTCATTAATGTGATTAATGAAAGAAAAGAAACCTAAGATGTTGTAGAATCGAATTTCAAAATAAAACAGGTAGCTACAGTTCTTGCTTTGCACAGCGGTATATATGATATATCCTGCACCTTATTCGATGAGGAAAGGACCGAGATCCCTTCACCGGGAGTGACTCCTTTAGCAATAACTGGCAGATGCTACACACTCGGTTTGTCTTTTGATAGCTTCTATAGTTTCTGCTTTGCACAGTGATATATGTGATATATCCCGCACCTCATTCGATGAGGAAAGGACCGACGATCCCTTCACCGGGAGTGACTCCTTTAGCAAAACTAGAAAAGCCTCAAAAGCACTCCATTTCAAAATTCATTCGATCCTACAACGATATCAAGTTCATTACGCAATAGGTTTTCTTAAAAACCTGTCGTAGCCCTCCGTCATTTCAGATAAGTAGTAGTTAGTATTCGTGCTGCGTTTGTTGGCCTATGTCAAGGCGCAGTGTGCGGTAGCTAACTGGTGCTTATCTGTTTATGCATATGATGCAGATTGAGTTAGGGTAGTCGTGCGACCTTGTTGGCCTTTGTCAAGGGCCGTGCGGGTGGGTTTAATTCAATCAGGAAATGACGGGTTGAACTTGACTAGCATCCTATGGTTTGTTGGCCTTTGTCAAGGTCATAGGAGGTTAGGGGCAAAATATTATCGGGAATTTCAAGTGTTGAAATTTGCAATGAGATTGCATACCTTCTATGAGATAGTTGGATCCCGATACCCGCTGCGAGTAAGAGTTACTCCTGGGAGAGTTTTATACATTACAATTAGCCGATCAAGTAGGTGTCTAGAAAGGTGTCAACGGGGTTACGCCTCTGGGAAAACGAGGTTTACATTAATTAGGTTCGTGCGAAAGCACGGGGGACCTCCCTCAAAGTACCGACACTGGCCTGGCTGAAAGATTGGCGAACTTGTAGTGTGTAATTAATCCCGGCTAGTCTTTCCTTTTAGGGTTTGAAGGAAGATTTGATAAAAAGCAGTGGGAGCCATCATGATTAGATAAAATAATAACCAATCTATTCTTGCAAGAGCGCACGCTGAGTGTTTTCTTCTCTCTCTCTCCTGGTAGAGACCATATCACGCCTTAATCAAGATAATAATACGGATTATTGACCGAACCCGCTTGTTATACTGAGCTGGGGTACGTTGGTCCCGCTCCAACTTATAATTGTTATAAGACAGAGCAGGAAATTGGGGATTACCAGAATTCCCGTGCCGCCCAAACGAAGAGAGTGCATGCTGATGCATCATCTTCGGGTGTGTTCATTATACAGAACTGTTTCTCAGTATCCTTTACGTCCTGGGTATGTGATACCAGATCAGGATCCCATATATGTAATATGTTACATAGGGCTACAGAAAGGTAGAGAACTGAGAACGGGTGATAAGTTTCATGAGGCAGAAAACGGGGCAAGTGTTGCAGCCAAGTCTGTTGGTCACTGGCACCCTGTATTACCAATACATTGATTCTGAACGAATGTTATTAGATACCGAACCTGATATACAAAATCATATCTGTCTCTTTATTAGTAAAGAAACGGTAAAATTTTGTATTGTTGGATAATGTTTTGAACATTTCCTATATCAAAAGTTGATCGGTTCAGGCACGTTATCTAAAAGCGTTGATGTTCTAAATCAAACTATAGTTCTTAGTATACGGATCACACACAAGAGGAAGAGTTCAGAAATAAACGAATTCTTCTTAAGGTATTGTAGACTAGGTCAGATCAATGCGACCCGACTGGCTAGAGTTACATAAAGATGCATATTTAAATTAGTTTGAACTTACATCTTGTGAAACTCGCCAGTCATGTCACAAAGATAAGATGATCATAGCTCCGTTTACTGGAAACAGAGAAAGAGTTAGTGAACTCTTGGGATGATACATGTTGATGTATGTAGGTCCCCTGTCTACACATGCCAACACCGGTTCTTTGTACTTCATTACATTCTCTGATAATCTTTCGAGATTCAGACCTATGTTCCTGTTGAAACACAAGTCTGAACCTTTTGAGATATTCATAGAATATAAGACAGAAGTAGAGAACCAGAATACGAGTATAAGTATTATGTCCTATGATGAGATCAAGGAGGAGAATACTTGAGCACGGAAATACTGGACTATTCTAAAGGAGAATGAGATTCTCTCTCAGCATTACTCCTCCGTATACACCATAGCACGATGTTATATCGGGGCGGAACAATCACATCCTATATGATAAGGTGTGCTCGATGATGAGTAATACTGAGTTACCTGTTTCCTTTTGGGAGTTATGCGCTTGAGAAGCTGCATACCTATTGAATAGGGTTCCAATCAAATCAGTTGCCTACCATTTCATATGTGATATGATAAGGGAAGAGCCCATTTCTTAAGCTAATTAAGATTTGGGGTTGTCCGGCCTATGTCTAAAAACAAAATCCGGACAAGCTCGAGGCAAGGTCTGTTAAGTAGAACTGGAAATGTTCCAGCTATACAAAATGCAGCTGATGATTTGATAGAACCAAAGGATTCAGTAGATTCCAACGAACCTCAGCCTCTCCGCCGATCTAGCACGGTTCCTCACCCACCTGAGAGTTACTTCGGTTTCTCTATGACAGTGGGAGCGAGGATTGCATCATGAGATGATGACCCAACTAGTTTCGAGCAGGCCATCGAGAGTAAGACTCTGTAAGAATGGCTGGATGTTTAGTGATCTGAGATGGAATCCTTATACACCAACAAAGTATGGACTTTGGTTGCTATATCTGAAGGGTTAAATCCCCATCAGGAGCAAGTATATCTTGAGAAGATTACTTGGTGTAGATGGAAAAGTTGAGACTTTCAAAGCTAGACTTGTTAAAGGTTTGCATCATTGACCAGGTGTGGATTATGATGAAACTTTTTCTAAGGATCTATGCTTAAGTCCATCCAGATCCTACTTGTCACGGCTACATACCATGACTGCGATATCTGGTGGTTGGGTGTCTTGACTGCTTTTCTAAATGATGATTTAGAAGAGAGCGTCTATAAGTACACAGCCAGAGGGCTTCGTAGACAGTGGGAGCAGCGGAAACGTGTGCAAGATGCTTTATAGGATTAAAGCAGGCATCGCGGAGTTGGAACATCTGTTTTGATGGATTAGTCAAAGAGTTTGACATCATCAAAATGGTAGATGAACCTTGTATAAACAAAAAAGGTAGTAGGGAGTATGGTGGTGATCCTCGTAGAGTACGTGGATGACATACTCTTGATAAGAAAGGAGTTTCTTATGCTACACTCGATCAATCTCCGTCTGTCACAATGATTCTCCACATAGGATCAAAATGATACCTCCTAAATCCTGAGTTTTGGATCTATGAGATAGATTTAATTGGATGTTAGGATTCTCACTAGTTGTAGTGAGATGGTATCAATCGATCCAGGGGAGAATCACTGGAAGTGTTCCAGGGTGATAAGGACGACTGAATGTCAGTCGCAGGCATTGTCTTTACCCTCAGTAAAGGGACGGTATGTTGGA
The DNA here is from genome assembly GCA_030015575.1 of Agapanthus africanus. NCBI lineage: Eukaryota > Viridiplantae > Streptophyta > Magnoliopsida > Asparagales > Amaryllidaceae > Agapanthus > Agapanthus africanus. The sequence goes on along the minus strand of JASDDO010000018.1, from coordinate 463,584,577 downwards.
AGAGTTCCAAACAAGATACCATGACACACTAGACGATAAAGGCTGGATACATCGCTACTTAAGATACTACCAAAGAGGCTGTTTGGGTATATATTGGTTTATAAGATGAACTATGTTCCTACCATTGTGAGACAATGGAGTTGTGGCTTATGCCAAGGAATGCCGGTCCCATCAATGATCCAGACTTATTCTAAGGCAGCATCGCCTGATCATGGAGATAGTTGATCTCCAGGGTGATCGAGGTTGGGAGAGTAGATTCAGAGGACAACACAGCGGATCCACTCACAAAGGCCTGTTCCCAGAGAGAGACTTTTATGGGATGGTTGAGTATGAGATACTACAACCACTGCTATCAGATGGCCCTAGTGCAAGTGGGAGATTGTTAGTTATATATATGCCCTAGAGGCCATTACTGTACATTGGATGTATATTGTAGTGGATGCTGGGACATATATAGGGAGGACTTTCTTGCTCGACATGATAGTATGCTATCTGGTTGCTCTTTACCTTAACGTGTACACTGATTGTCTCCCTGTTACATGTTGGTAAAGCCCTTAGGATCTGTACTTGACTACCTGGACTATGATGCGGATCATACTAGTGGGGACATGGTAGTCCATAAGTACATCCTTCAAAGTCCCTAGTCGAGGGTGTATCGAGATGGGGCATCGATATACCAGAGTAGACTAGCGTGTACCTTCTCGACCCATACAGATGGGCGATGGATGATCCCATATCCATTGGTGTTTGACATCAGAGATGATATACGGGTGCTCAGTAGAGACTGGGTACACTGGACGGACTCGCCGAGAACTCCCAGATGGTATTATACCTCACGTCAGAAGGCAGTTCTCTGGTGACACTGGTACAGAGTAGTCTGTTGACCCGAGATCGTCATAGAGTCTTGTGTGGTTCCCACTGTGCTTTGATTTCCATCTTACCACGTCCAAGAGGGCGTGCAAAACGGTGGTTTTTGGGTACAGTCCCGAGTCACATGGAGGCAATGAGCGATAGGAGGGGATTCGTCTCTCCCGGTATGGGGGGTTGATGTTGTGCTGTGTTCGATTGGCTATAACAGGAAATCCCTGGCCAGAGTTGCTGAGATTTACTGGTAAGTGTTACCAGTAGTTTCTCGAATTGTTATAGACCTCATATCGACACGACTTATCGAGTTATTGGGGTCTGACGTTTACCACCCCTAGGCGAGATATGCGACATATCAGACGATCAGACCGGACTGTACGGTAGTGTTACTGGTTGGATTCACTGGAGTGTGAGCGGGCTTGCTCGTCGATCTTCAGATCGCTCAATACCCGGGTGGCCGTTACGTTTAGCAGACCGCTTGCGGCTTGTGGGTGCTTGATATGATCATCACCTGCTGCCGGCGTATTGACGAGTCTTTAGAGTCCTACACAGAGGTTTCCTGGTTCAAGCGAAACGAAATAGGAGCGCATATGAGATATGTGCGGGACCGAGAATAATACGTGTATGTGATACCGTATTCCATTCTCGCGATGAATGTGTCGAATGGTTGTATGCGATATAACCTAGTTATCGAATCAAGGATTGATTCGATAAGCCGATACATTGTATACTAGTCGGTTGTGTGCGACATGACCGGATCATTGAATCTAGTGTTGATTTAATTATTTAATGCATAATTATATATTCGATATATTACTTTGCATTAACTAGTATCGGTTCACTTTAAATGGATTTTCTCACTCGGATGTGCGCATTGCATATGCGATATGATTTTGTGCACTTGCTTGTATCATGTTTGATGATGCATGCCTTTTGGTTAAGTGTAAAGAATTAAACCTTGGTTAATGAAATGGTTAGGGTTTACTATTTCCTTATTCATTTATTCATTTATTTATTCTTTTGGAAATAGAAAAGCAAATGAGAAAATGGTGGCTTGTTTTCTTTTGTTCATGAAGCTTCATGAAGACTTTGACCAAGTGACCATTTTGTCTCATGCTTAACCCTAACCATCCCACTAACCATGATTTATTCTCTACACTTAACCATGGTTTGGTCATGATAAGTATTCTTTTAATTTTAATTTTTGGAATTAACTTAATATAGCTTTATCTTCTTCTTCTTCTTCATCTTCAATGAAGAAACCTCCACTTCATCAATGGTGATTGATGAAGATGAGTGAGAAATCCAATTCTAAAGTCTACCCACTTCCTATTTCTTCATCCTCTACCTCTTGCCAAGTAGTAGAGTGTGTTTCCTTCACAAGTTTTCAAGGCTCGGTGAAGGTGGAGCTTGATCTAGTGATGCTTCGACGTAGATCATCTTCGGCACGTTGTCGATGACCTAGCCCGTCCATTCTCCGATGAAGCCGACGCTAGAGCCCGGGATCCGTCTTGGACAGCGAGGAGACTTCATTGCGGAGCCGTGGAGGTGGAGCACCGGATCTACAAAGGTTGTATATCCGTATTCTCATAGTTAAGTGTTAACTAGTTAGCTTTTTCGCCTAGTTTTCTAGCAAACGATCCGTAGTCGGGTTTCTCGGCACCTAGAATTTTTGAAATTGGCATGGTTGATGCCTTGTGAGACCTCATTAGGATGCCTAGGAACCCTACAAGACCCACTGTAGAAATCTGGTACAGTGAAGAGATGAGATGGCCGCGGAACCGCGGCCAGAGCATGGGTTTGGCCACGGTTCCGCGGTGGAACAGTAACATCATGTGACCAGATTTCTACAGAATTCTTAGAATTTCCTGCACGTATTTCTGCAATGTACCAAATATTTTTTCGAGCACAAAACAAAATCGACAGAAAGTGCACTTTTGAAATCGGGTTTTCGGAAAATCCGTTCGATCGAACTTGTAAACACGTTAAAGCAAGCTAGACTAGGTTAATGGCGTGGCTCTGATACCATGTAAGACTACGGTAGCGCCCCGGCCGTCTTTCCGAGGCCAAAATGCGGAAATGAAAATTTTTCTTGACTTGAAAACCGGCGCTATCGTATGCTTAAGTCCCGGATCGAACCATTAACATATACCAAGCAAACAACAGAAAGGGTAGAGAGCTATACCGAGCGATCCGTATCCTTCGGTCTTTGGCACCATCCCGATCTCCCCACGGCATCTCCGATCTTCACCTCCTCGTCGGAAAGGGCACCACTTCGAGAAGTCTTTTTACGGGCTCCCGCTTCATCCGAAGCAACTCGGGCACGAAGTGTGCTAGCCGACGTGCCCAAGATGAAGTAGATAATGTTGTGATCACTTTGTCTCTTGCATCCATGGCTTTGGATGGAGGTTAAATTATTGCCATTGATGGAAGCAATGAGCTAGAGGAAGAAGAAGAAAACCAAGAGCTTTTCTTTTTCATTTCTTTTGTTGGAATAATGAGAGTGAGAGAGTGAGATCAAGAAAAATACAAGACTAATATCACCACCATGGCAGTCCCTCTCTCTCTCCATCTCATTTCAACACATTAAACATAACACTAATGTGACATGTTTGCTAAAAAAGAGACCATGAGTCATCTAAATGTCCATGTCACATTTAATGCAACACATGATGAATTTCTAGTTCATTATTTCCATAAACAAACATTAGTCCAAATGTTTTCCACAACAAAAAGATCCGGTAACATCTAAAGTAAACTCATGACGGATCACAAGGATACCCCTCACCTGTATATACATACCTGCACCCGCATTCCGACTGAATGCGAATGCGATGAGACTAAAGTAATCCAACAAATCTAATACTAGGATCCGGCTTAAACCAAAGCCCACTAGTATGATCCGTCCGATCATGATCCGTGCAATACCGCACGTATAAGATCGAATCCTGCCATATATCATACGGCCTCTACAACGTTTCGCCCGAAACTTGAAAAACTGTCTGTGGGGGACTCTAAAGACTTGTCAATACTTTGGCTGTGGATTTAACCACTAGCACGTCAGAGGTATTAGCCGTACGTAACGAGCTACCAGGTATTGACCAAAAGGGAGGTCGATGAGCGAACTCATCCTGACACCCTACTGAGCCTGTCAGTGACAATATCCGTACAGTCCGGTCCGTTCGTCTATGAGTATCGCATGGCGGGCCTTAGGGGTTGGTAAAAGTCAGACCCCCAAAAGCGGTACAAGTCGTGTCGGAGTGTAGCCCAGAACACCCTGAGATACTACTGGAATAGCTACCAGTAAATCTCCTGCCTTAGCCGAGGGCTTTGTGTAATGGCTCTCCTAGACACAGCGCGGTTTCACCCCCAATACCGGGAGAGACGAAACCCCTGCCGATCCGCTCACTGCCTCCATGTGGCTCGGGACTGTACCCAACTAAAATATGTTTGCACGACTCCTTTGAGCCGTGGTAGGGTAGTAATCAAAGTACAGTGGGAACTCACACGAGACAAATGACGATCTCAGGTCGATGAACTAATCTGTACACATGTCACCAGGGAACTGCTATCTGACGTCAGGTATAAGACCAACTAGCATGTTCCCGGCGAGTCCTGTCCGGTGTACTCATAACCCAATGAGCACCTGTATACATCTTAGGTGAACCAACTGACACCAGTGGCTTGTGAGACCGGCCACCGCCCCTCGTCGGGGTCTCGACTGTATACACTAGTCTACTCTGGAGTATCGATGCCCTGTCTCGAAACTCCCTCGACTAGGGACCTTTTAAGGATGTGCTTATAGACCCCAGCTCCTACGTATATGATCGCCATCATACTGCTGGCCGTCAAGCAAGAATCTTAAGGGCTCTATCAACGTACAATAGTGACCTGTAAGGTCACCTGAAACAGTACACGATGATAAAGGCAAACCAGATAGCATACTATCATCTTGAGTAAGACTGTCCTACCGGCATAGGTCCTCCCTCAATCATTGCAATCACGTGCCTGTGATCCAATAATTGACTCTGAGGGCACAATATCCAACACGGCCAACATAAAACAAATGGCGCTCTTATTCCAAGATATGGTAGGCATGATGGTCCAGCTGGACCCTCCAGCTGAAGATCCTCTAATAATCATTGAAGACGACAGAGGGGAGACATCAAACCTTCTTCCGGCCTTTTCAGCAGCCAAGGAGGAGATGATCTCGAAATCTGCACTGGATGATTATATAGCTCAACAAATATGAGCTCATCAAGCAAACGCAGCTGCTGGCCAAGTCGTCAGAATTTGGCGACCATATCCAAGCTGGTACGATCAAATCAGGTACCTGCCGGGATATACGATCCCTAAATTTCATGTATATAAGGGTACAAGCAATCCCCACCAGCATGTCGCTCAGTTCAGGGCTCTCTGCTGCAATACTGGAGGTGACGACAAACTGCTACTTCGCCAGTTTGTCGGCAGCTTGGCGGAGACGACCTTTGAATGGTACTCGGAGCTTCCGAATAACTCCATCAAAACATTCACAGAGATGGAGTTGCTATTCACTCAGCATTTCGCAAGCGCTAGTGAACGCACCCTAATTATGGCGTTGATCAATACCAGAGTGAAGCCAGGAGAGACATGGGTTCAATAATTGATTCGGTGGCGGAACTTAGGGTCGAAATGTGAACAACGCATAGAAGAAGCTCCTTCCCTGGGCATGTTTGTGGGAACCCTCGATCCGTAGACGACTATATCCCAATTCATGATGTTTTTCAAGCCGACCACCTTTCAGGCCTTGATCGACAAGCTGGCTCAAATGGACCAGTTGGGCTATAGATCGTCTTCCTTGAAAACAGATCCCCGGAATGAAAAGGGCAAAGGGACAGCGACCTTCGTCTCCAACGCTCAGCAACAGCCGAATGGCCCGAGACCGGTTGTTCGCCAAAACAACAAGCCGCGATCCCTCGATGAGAAGTTGGGACGTCCTTACTCGTTTCCCCGGGATAAAACAAGAAGACTGTTTGAACTGGCGGTGCGCAATAGGCTCATCACTCTGCCGGATCCGAGATGCCTACTGCAACCTGACGACGTCAACAATCCCAATTACCGCCCCTACCACCGAATAGTGGGCCACCCAATCGAAGATTACTATGTCTTCAAAAACTGGGTTGAAGACCAGTACCAACATGGCAAGTTCACGTTGTTTGAAAACTGGAGGGTAAACCCGCCACAACCATATGCTCCTACAAAGATGGACACGTCGGGGGCATCATGCTCATTCATAGAGGAAGCTCCATGGGAAGTTGTTCTCTCAGCTAAGACTAAGCGAATGCTGAAGGATCTTCAAGCATGTCCAGCAATTAGGTGGAAAAGCCCAATGGAACACGAGATCATTGAGGGGATGCTGAAATCGCGCCCGAAACCAAGAATTGGAAGCAATGGGCAAAACACCCAGGCCCAGTCGTCAAAGTCTTCGAAAAAGAAGAAGAACACCAAGAAGCCCGCGCAGTCTGACGAAGGATGCACGGAACTGCAAAAGCATATTGATGCGTTGGAGGAATACAGCCAGAAGGCGTGGACCCTAGTCACACTCCATGAGTTTCTCAACCATATCCTTGAGAACAGAGACAGTGACAATGACGAGGGAGACGACTCATCAGAAAAACCCGAGGATTATGTGGCAAGTTGTCACATGATCTCTTATTCGTCACTAAATGATGAAGAAGCTCACTCGGGGTTAAAAGATAACATAAAGGAGCTGAGGGCAGAATCGACACCAAAATCCTTAGAACCGTCTGATGAGCTGATTGACGGGCCGCCAAACGAAGCCCATTAGAAGAGCAAAACTGATCGAGAACGTGAAATGGCCATATTCGAAAGGGTCAAGCTTCGGCGTCAAGTTGGAGAAGCCGTGGCAGGGATGGGTCACAAAACACTCCAACTAAATCAAACCACACCCTAAATCGGTGTATTCCACATCATCGTCATGTATCCGGCCACGTAACAAATACACGTGCATGCAGAATGAACTTTGGACCGAAAAGTCCTTAACTAGAAATTCGCCTCAAATATGGTAACAATGGACCGAAAAGTCCTTAAACTAGAAATTCGCCTCAAATATGGCAACAACGGACCGAAATGTCCTTAAAATGCTACGGACCGCAATGTCCTTAAACTAGCATTAAAAAAACGGTACGTGCACAAGCGAAATGGGCACGGATGAAAACCCGAAAGGGCTCCGTGAGTAAAAACAACAGGGCTACCGACGATTTTGTGAAAACCCGAAAGGGCGCAGACTCGTAAAAAAAAATTTTTGTGCACTTGTAGGGTCCTCTCGACCTTGTGAGTAGAAAATACCCGCGTGGGATCCTTACGACTCATAAGGGAGCAAGAAACTTAGGAATCCTCATGATACCTAAGGAGAAATCACACTTATGAGATCCTCATGACTTGTAAGGAGAATCACCCCCTATGAGACCCTTACAGCTCACAGGATTCAAAAGTCTTAAGATACAGGGACCTGAACCTGTTCTTAAGCCATCATATCCCCCAACTCTTGCTCTACAGCGGTCAATATCGGCCCTTGTATACAATCCACGGGCATAAATAAGCGTTCCCTCGTCTAGTTCCACCGATAGTACGAAATTCCCCTATATGGTGAACAACACTTGTAGGTCCTCTCGACTTGCAAGGAGAAAATGCTCTTAGGGGATCCTTACGACTTACAAGAGAAGATATCACTTAGGAATCCTCACGATTCTTAAGGAGAAAATACACCTATGAGATCCTCACGACTCGTAGGGAGAAAACCCTTTGTGAGACCCTTATAGCTCATGAAGTCAAGAAGCCTTAGTCGTCAGGTCCTTAACCCTGTCTACTAAGCCACCTTTGTTCGAATCGGCAAAGGCAAATGATGATTCGCTCCTGGCAATGTTCCGGTAGTAGCGATACTGATGCCTAAGTGGGTAACAAGTGTAGGGTTCCTAGGCACTCTCAAGAGGTCTCACAAGGCATCAACCATGCCAATTTCAAAAAATTACGGTGCCGAGAAACCCTAATACGGATCGTTAACTAGATATATAGGCGAAACAACGAGCTAGTTAACAACTTAACTAAAGTGTAACGGAAATACAACCTTTGTAGATCCGGTGCTCCACCTCCATAGCTCCATGATGATGTCTCCTCGCTGCGATCATCGGATCCCGGGCTCTTGTGTCGGCTTCATCGGAGAATGGACGGGCTAGGTCATCGACTACGACGCCGAAGATGATCTACGTCGAGGCATCACTAGATCAAGCTCCACCTTCACCAAGCCATGAAAACTTGTGAAGGAAACACCCTATACTACTTGGCAAGAGGTAGAGGATGAAGAAATAGGAAGTGGGTTCACTTTAGAATTGGATTTCTCACTCATTTCATCAACTCACCATTGATGAAGTCTAGGTTTTCTTCTTGAAGAAGAAGAAGAAGAAGATGATAATATTATGATAAGTTTTTTTAGAATAGAAAAGAATAATCATTCTTATCATAATCAAACCATAGTTAAGTGTAGAGAGCTAACTAGAGTTTATGTGAGTGGTTAGGGTTAAAGAAGAAGACAAAATGGTCACTTGGTCAAAAGCTTCATGAAGCTTCAACAAGCTTCATGAAAGAAAGAATGAAAGAAAACCATTTTGTTTTTTCTCTTTATGCTTTTATTTTCCAAAACTAATAAATAAATAAATGAATAAGTAATCATAACCCTAACCATTCATATAACCATGGTTCAATCTTTACACTTAACCAATTTTGCATGTATCATCAAACATGATACAATCAAGTGCACAAAAGTATATCACCTATACAACTTGTGAACTTCAAGTGAGAAAATCCATTTAAAGTGAACCAATACTAGTTAATGCAAAGTAATATATCAAATATATAATTATACATTAAATCATTAAATCAACACTTGATTTAACGATCCGGTCATATCGCATATGACCGACTAATATTCAATGTATCGGCTTATCAAATCAATCCTTGATTCGATAACTAGGTTATATCGCATACAACCAATCGATACATTCATCGCGAGAATGGAATACGGTATCACATACACGTATTATTCTCGGTCCCGCACATATCTCATATGCGCTCCTATTTCGTTTCGCTTGAGCCAGGAAACCTCTGTGTAGGACTCTAAAGACTCGTCAATACGCCAGTAGCAGATGATGATCATATCAAACACCCACAAGCCGCAAGCGGTCTGCTAAACATAACGGTCACCCGGGTATTGAGCGATGAGAAGATCGACGAGCAAGCCCGCTCACACTCCTGTGAATCCAACTAGTAACACTTACCGTACAGTCCGGTCTGATCGTCTGATATGTCGCATATCTCGCCTAGGGGTGGTAAACGTCAGACCTCAATAGCTCGATAAGTCGTGTCGATATAAGGTCTATAACAATTCGAGAAACTACTGGTAACACTTACCAGTAAATCTCAGCAACCCTGGCCAGGGATTTCCGGTTATAGCCAATCGAACACAGCGCAACATCAACTCCCTATACCGGGAGAGACGAATCCCCTCCTATCGCTCATTGCCTCCATGTGACTCGGGACTGTACCCAAAAACCACCGTTTTGCACGCCCTCTTGGACATGGTAAGGTGGAAATCAAAGCACAGTGGGAACCACACAAGACTCTATGACGATCTCGGGTCAACAGACTACTCTGTACCAGTGTCACCAGAGAACTGCCATCTGACGTAAGGTATAATACCATCTGGGAGTTCTCGGCGAGTCCGTCCAATGTACCCAGTCTCCACTGAGCACCCGTATATCATCTCTGATGTCAAACACCAATGGATATGGGATCATCCATCGCCCATCTGTATGGGTCGAGAAGGTATACGCTAGTCTACTCTGGTATATCGATGCCCCGTCTCGATACACCCACGACTAGGGACCTTGAAGGATGTACTTATGGACTACCATGTCCCCACTAGTATGATCTGCATCATAGTCCAGGTAGTCAAGTACACATCCTAAGGGCTTTACCAACATGTAACAGAGAGACAATCAATGTACACGTTAAGGTAAAGAGTAACCAGATAGCATACTATCATGTCGAGCAAGAAAGTCCTCCCTATATATGTCCCAGCATCCACTACAATATACATCCTATGTATAGCAATGGCCTCTAGGGCATACATATAACTAACAATCTCCCACTTGCACTAGGGCCATCTGTAGCAGTGGTTGTAGTATCTCATACTCAACCATCCCATAAAAGTCTCTCTCTGGGAATAGGCCTTCGTGAGTGGATCCGCCGTGTTGTCCTCTGAGTCTACTCTCCTAACCTCGATCACCCTGGAGATCAACCATCTCCATGATCAGGTAATACTGCCTTAGAATATGTCTGGATTACTGATGGGACCTGCGTTCCTTGGCATAAGCCACAACTCCATTGTCACACAATGGGAGGAACATAGTTCATCTCATGAACCAATATACACCCAAACAGCCTCTTTGGTAGCATCTTAAGTAGCGATGTATCCTGCCTTTAATCGTCTAGTATGTCACGGTATTTAGCTTGGAACTCTTCCAACATACCGTCCCTTTACAGAGGGTAAAGACAATGCCTGCGACTGACATTCAGTCGTCTTTATCATCCTGGAACCCTTCCAGTGATTCTCCCCAGGATCGATTGATACCATCTCACTACAACTAGTGAGAATCCTAACATCCAATTAGATCTATCTCATAGATCCAAACCCAAGATTTAGGAGGTATCACTTTGATCCTATATGGAGAATCATTGTGATAAGCGGAGATTGATCGAGCGTAGCATAGGAAACTCCTTCCCTATCAGGAGTATGTCATCCAGGTGCTCTACGAGGATCATCACCATACTCCCTACTACCTTTTTTGTATATACAAGGTTCATCTACCATTTTGATGATGTCAAACTGTTTGACTACTACATCAAAACAGATGTTCCAACTCCGCGATGCCTGCTTTATCACATAAAACATCTTGCACACGTTTCCGCTGCTCCCACTGTCTACGAAGCCCTCTGGCTGTGTACTTATAGACGCCCTCTTCTAAAACATCATTTAGAAAAGATGTCATGACACCCAACCACCAGATATTGTAGTCATGGTATGTAGCCGTGGCAAGTAGGATCTGGATGGACTTAAGCATAGATCCTTAGAAAAGGTTTCATCATGATCCAGACCTGGTTAATGATGCAAACCTTTAATAAGTCTAGCTTTGAAAGTCTCAACCTTTCCATGTACACCAAGTAATCTTCTCAAGATATACTTGCTCCTGATGGGAATTTAACCCTTCAGATATAGCAACCAAAGTCCATACTTTGTTGGTGTATAAGGATTCCATCTCAGATCACTAAGCATCCAGCCATTCTTACAGAGTCCCACTCCTGATGGCCAGCTCGAAACTAGTTGGGTCATCATCCCATGATGCAATCCTCGCTCCCACTGTCATAGAGTAACCGAAGTATCTCTCAGGTGGGTGAGAAACCCTACTAGATCGGCGGAGAGGCTGAGGTTCGTTGGTTACTATTGAATCGGTTGGTTCTATCAAATCTTTATTTGTTGTTTGTATAGCTGGAACGATTCCAGTTCTACATAACAATATTTGCCTCGAGCTTGTCCGGATTATACTTTTAGACATAGCCCGGACAACCCCAAATCTTAACCAACTTAAGATATGGGCTCTTCCCTTTCATATCACATATGGAAGCGGTAGGCAGAGATTTGATTCGAACCCTATTCAATAGGTATGCAGCTTCTCAAGTGCATAACTCCCAAAAAGGAAATAGGTAACTCAGTAGTACTCATCATAGAGCACACCATATCACATAGGGTGCTATTGCTCCGCCCCGATATACCATCGTGCTATGGTGTATACGGAGGAGTAATGCTGAGAGAGAATCTCATTCTCCTTTAGAATAGTCCAGGAATTCTGTGCTCAAGTATTCTCCTTCCTGATCGCATCAAAGGACATAATACTTATACCCGTATTTTGGTTCTCTACTTCTGACTTATATTCTGTGAATATCTCAAAAAGTTCGGACTTGTGTTTCAACAGGAACATGGGTCTGAATCTTGAAAGATCATCAGAGAATGTAATGAAGTATAAAGAACCGGTCTTTGCAAGTGTAGACAGGGGACCTTACATACATCAACATGTATCATCCCAAGAGTTCACTAACTCTTTCTCTGTTTCCAATAAACAGAGCTGGTGTCATCTTATCTCTGTGACATGACTGGCAAGTTTCACAAGATGTAAATTGAAACTGATTTAAATATGCATCTACATGTAACTTCAGCTAGTCGGGTCACATTGATTTGACCTAGTCTACAATGCCTCAAGAAGGATTCGTTCATTTTTGAACTCTTCCTCTTATGTGTGTTCCGTATACTAGAAGACTGTAGTTTGATTTAGAACATCAATGCTTTTAGATAACGTGCCTGGACCGATCAACTTTTGATATAGGAAATGTTCAAAACATCATCCAACTATACAAAATTTTATCATTTCTTTACTAATAAAGAGATTGATATGATTTTGTATATCAGGTTCGGTATCTAATAACATTCGTTCAGAATCAATGTATTTGGAATACAGGGTAACAGTGAACAACAGACTTGGCTGCAACACTTGCCCCGTTTTCTGCCTCATGAAACTTATCACCCGTTCTCAGTTCTCTACCTTTCTGTAGCCCTATGTAACAGATTACATATCTGGGATCCTGATCCGGTATCAGATACCCAGGAAGTAGAGAATAGAGAAACAGTTCTGTATAAAGAACACACCCGAAGACGATGCATCAGCATGCACTTTCTTTGTTTGGACGGCACGGGAATTCTGGTAATCCCCAATTTCCTGCTCTGTCTCATAACAATTATAAGTTGGAGCGGGACCAACGTTCCCCAGCTCAGAATAACAAGCGGGTTCGGTCAATATTCCGTATTATTATCTTGATTAAGGCGTGATATGGTCGCTACCAGGAGAGAGAGAGAAGAAAACACTCAGCGTGCGCTCTTGCAAGAATAGATTGGTTATTATTTTATCTAATCAGGATGGCTCCCACTGTTTTTATCAAATCTTCCTTCAAACCCTAAAAGGAAAGACTAGCCGGGATTAATTACACGCTACAAGTTCGCCAATCTTTCAGCCAGGCCAGTGTCGGTACTTTGAGGGAGGTCCCCCGTGCTTTCGCACGAACGTAATTAATGTAAACCTCGTTTTCCCAGAGGCGTAACCTCGTTGACACCTTTCTAGACACCTACTTGATCGGCTAGTTGCAATGTGTAAAACTCTCCCAGGAGTAACTCTTACTCGCAGCGGGTATCGGGATCCAACTATCTTATAGAAGGTATGCAATCTCATTGCACATTTCAACACTTGAAATTCCCAATAATATTTTGCCCCAAGCGTCCTATGACCTTGACAGAGGTCAAAAAACCATAGGCTGCTAGTCAAGTTCAACCCGTCATTTCCTGATTGAAGTAAACCCACCCGCACGACCCTTGACAGAGGTCAACAAGGTCGCACGACTACCCTAAATCAATCACATCATATGCTTATACAGATAAGCACTAATCAGCTACCGCACACTACGCCTTGACAGAGGTCAACAAACGCAGCACGAATACTAACTATTACTTATCTGAAATGACGGAGGGCTACGACAGGTTTTTAAGAAAACCCTTTGCGTAATGAACTTGATATCGTTGTAGGATCGAATGAATTTTGAAATGGAGTGTTTTTGAGGCTATTCAGGTTTTGCTAAAGGAGTCACTCCCGGTGAAGGGATCGTCGGTCCTTTCCTCATCGAATGAGGTGCGGGATATATCACATATATCACTGTGCAAAGCAGAAACTATAGAAGCTATCAAAAGACAAACCGAGTGTGTAGCATCTGCCAGTTATTGCTAAAGGAGTCACTCCCGGTGAAGGGATCTCGGTCCTTTCCTCATCGAATAAGGTGCAGGATATATCATATATACCGCTGTGCAAAGCAAGAACTGTAACTACCTGTTTTATTTTGAAATTCGATTCCACAACATCTTTAGGTTTCTTTTATTTCATTAATCTCATTAATGAAGTCCCATCATTTAAGCACCTAATCATCACAGATAAATACGACGTACACTTATGCCATCTGCATTCGCCTCGATGTCCCCTCGTGCATCGTTAGGTTAGGTAACTAACGGCAGAGCGGGGCAGGGCTAGCGCGGGTGTAAAATATAAGTAACGCCTATATAATATATCATATATACTATATACAGTATCTATCACAGAACATCACATGATCACATCACAGATATCGCAGCAGAAGAAACATATGAAATATTGGATATACTAGGACGTCCGTGTTTTCAATACGAGCCAGTATAAAACACGGATTCCACGGTCACGATGAATATCCAATCCCACACCCCTAGACCCCTACGAGAGCGGCAAGCAACCCTACCAATTCTAGAGTTAGGAGACCCGGACTCGACTCCTCGAGTTGGTCTCCCACTGGACTCCAGAACCCGGTTACTTGTGCTCCCCTCCTTGGGTCTATCCTAGTGCGGAAAAGTAAATAATATACAAACGGTGACATCTTCCGCAACCTGGAAGTGCCCCAATAAAAGAATATTACATACAAGTTTTTACATGAATGAAAATGAAAAACACTCATCTCACATAAAAACCCCCGGCTATTCAAACACGACGATCCAATATAACATATCCAGCAACACATAACATCATATGTCATCAACGTAAGTAAATATGCCCATCCCAGTTGTCGTTGACATATAGTAACGAAACCGGCGATATCACATATTACACTTACGGTCACAGAAAAGAAAGTGTAAAACTACAACAGTTGGAATCCGCAACCACCTCAGACATCGCATGCCTGACCAAATGAATTCTTTAGACATCGCATGCCTAACAATTATAAACCCCGCATTTTAGTCTCAAAATCGAAAACACTTTTCAATATCAAGTCGGGTAATTCAACAAGATTCCCGACATCCTGATCGAATGCTCATCGCAAACTTTAGTAGGCGGCCGCACCCCTGATGCCGTCGACGAAGTGCACCAAGGCGGAACACCGCTACCGCGAGCACCCGAACGGATGCTTTCGGCGACGGGGTTCTCCTACAGTCACTTGGTCGGGGCTATGGAGTGAGGATGTCGATTAAGTTTACCCGGCGAGTATCCGCGTACACTACGTGATTGCGACAGACTTTTGATCACATCAAAATTCCGTAGCAACCGATCAAGTGAGACTAAACTGCTATGTTTATAACATTCATTCAGTTATCTCATAACTGTTTGTGAATTCCAATTATTGTATCACATTCCAGATAATTAGAAAATGTTAAACTTTCCGATCGAACATTCAAACACCCAAGTTTTCCCGATACAGATCAACACATGAAACAAGTCTAAAAACATTCAGTTCGTGCCTCAGTACCAACGGTCCAGCCGTAGAAGGGTCAAGCCAACGCCTCACATGTGGCACGTCGTACTGCCCCAAACCCTAAGGTTCAAAGGGCAGTTCAAGACGGTCACATAATCGAGTTAAGATTTGTTGTCTTCTAGAGGGACCATCGCGTTACTTGCACTACTTAGAACGTCCTTAAACCACAGAAAAATCCAACACATGGAAATTTTCCGGCAGGGGAAAAGTTGGGTATTTATATCCGGTCGAACTTTTTAACATATTCAAAAATTATCCGGAAAACCGCACAGACAAAATTTGATAATCCGATCGAATCAGCGATTCCCAAAGCAACCCCAGAATACTCAACTCTTGAGTCAAATTAAAAATTCCCAGAAAACTCAGCATAATTAAATAGGAATTACTGTGCAAAAAGGGGAGGATGACGTCATCATCTTGCCGCGGAACCGCCGCAGAAGCCAGGCTTCTGCCGCTGTTCCGCCGCGGTTTGGACTGTTCATGAGTCAAATTTTGCACCGTAATTCTTATAATTCCCTGCTGAATTTTTAAAGCATTTTTAATGTGGAAAAATCCCAGTTTTTAGAAAAAGTCCAGAGAGCATGAAAAAGTTAGGTTTTCGGGTTCGATCGGGTTTCAAACATCGTCTACGCATCGCCTAAGGCTCTAGCTAGGCTCTGATACCACTGTAGGGTTCCTAGGCACTCTCAAGAGGTCTCACAAGGCATCAACCATGCCAATTTCAAAAAATTACGGTGCCGAGAAACCCTAATACGGATCGTTGGTTAGAAGTTTAGGCGAAAAAGAAACTAGTTAACAACTTAACTAAATGGTAAAGGAAATACAACCTTTGTAGGTCCGGTGCTCCACCTCCATAGCTCCGTGATGATGTCTCCTCACTGCGATCATCGGATCCCGGGCTCTTGTGTTGGCTTCATCGGAGAATGGACGGGCTAGGTCATCGACTACGACGCCGAAGATGATCTACGTCGAGGCATCACTAGATCAGGCTCCACCTTCACCAAGCCATGAAAACTTGTGAAGGAAACACCCTATACTACTTGGCAAGAGGTAGACGATGAAGAAATAGGAAGTGGGTTCACTTTAGAATTGGATTTCTCACTCATTTCATCAACTCACCATTGATGAAGTCTAGGTTTTCTTCTTGAAGAAGAAGAAGAAGAAGATGATAATATTATGATAAGTTTTTTTAGAATAGAAAAGAATAATCATTCTTATCATAATCAAACCATAGTTAAGTGTAGAGAGCTAACTAGAGTTTATGTGAGTGGTTAGGGTTAAAGAAGAAGACAAAATGGTCACTTGGTCAAAAGCTTCATGAAGCTTCAACAAGCTTCATGAAAGAAAGAATGAAAGAAAACCATTTTGTTTTTTCTCTTTATGCTTTTATTTTCCAAAACTAATAAATAAATAAATGAATAAGTAATCATAACCCTAACCATTCATATAACCATGGTTCAATCTTTACACTTAACCAATTTTGCATGTATCATCAAACATGATACAATCAAGTGCACAAAAGTATATCACATATACAACTTGTGAACTTCAAGTGAGAAAATCCATTTAAAGTGAACCAATACTAGTTAATGCAAAGTAATATATCAAATATATAATTATACATTAAATCATTAAATCAACACTTGATTTAACGATCCGGTCATATCGCATATGACCGACTAATATTCAATGTATCGGCTTATCAATCAATCCTTGATTCGATAACTAGGTTATATCGCATACAACCAATCGATACATTCATCGCGAGAATGGAATACGGTATCACATACACGTATTATTCTCGGTCCCGCACATATCTCATATGCGCTCCTATTTCGTTTCGCTTGAGCCAGGAAACCTCTGTGTAGGACTCTAAAGACTCGTCAATACGCCGGTAGCAGATGATGATCATATCAAACACCCACAAGCCGCAAGCGGTCTGCTAAACGTAACGGCCACCCGGGTATTGAGCGATGAAAAGATCGACGAGCAAGCCCGCTCACACTCCTGTGAATCCAACCAGTAACACTTACCGTACAGTCCGGTCTGATCGTCTGATATGTCGCATATCTCGCCTAGGGGTGGTAAACGTCAGACCTCAATAGCTCGATAAGTCGTGTCGATATGAGGTCTATAACAATTCGAGAAACTACTGGTAACACTTACCAGTAAATCTCAGCAACCCTGGCCAGGGATTTCCGGTTATAGCCAATCGAACACAGCGCAACATCAACTCCCTATACCGGGAGAGACGAATCCCCTCCTATCGCTCATTGCCTCCATGTGACTCGGGACTGTACCCAAAAACCACCGTTTTGCACGCCCTCTTGGACGTGGTAAGGTGGAAATCAAAGCACAGTGGGAACTACACAAGACTCTATGACGATCTCGGGTCAACAGACTACTCTGTACCAGTGTCACCAGAGAACTGCCATCTGACGTAAGGTATAATACCATCTGGGAGTTCTCGGCGAGTCCGTCCAGTGTACCCAGTCTCCACTGAGCACCCGTATATCATCTCTGATGTCAAACACCAATGGATATGGGATCATCCATCGCCCATCTGTATGGGTCGAGAAGGTATACGCTAGTCTACTCTGGTATATCGATTCCCCGTCTCGATACACCCACGACTAGGGACCTTGAAGGATGTACTTATGGACTACCATGTCCCCACTAGTATGATCTGCATCATAATCCAGGTAGTCAAGTACACATCCTAAGGGCTTTACCAACATGTAACAGAGAGACAATCAATGTACACGTTAAGGTAAAGAGCAACCATATAGCATACTATCATGTCGAGCAAGAAAGTCCTCCCTATATATGTCCCAGCATCCACTACAATATACATCCTATGTATAGCAATGGCCTCTAGGGCATACATATAACTAACAACAAGTTCCAAGTTCTCTCACAGCAAGTGATGATTTTCTTCTGGCAATATTCCAGTCGCAGCGATACTGATGCTAAGATTGGCATCAGATCTCAAGTTCCATACTCGCAACAAAAATCAGCGAGCTAGAAATACATATAAAAATAGCCGAAATGTTTGAGCAACTCGCAATAAAAAGCAGAGAGTAAAAAGAATAATAGCCGAAATGATTGGGCACCGCGAAAAATAGCCGAAATGATTGGGCAATCGCAACTTTCACGATATAAAAGCTGAAATGATATAGCATTGCGAAAAGAAAACAAAAAATGAAATGAAACATTTTCCCTACAGGTAAATCCATGGTGACCCCTGTATACAATCCATGGGCATAAACGAAAAGGGAACTATATTTCCCCACCGGGTTCTTTCAAACAGAGAGTCAGATCTCAACGGCAACATCTACAGCCTAAAGATCAACAATGGCGTTTTTCTCACTCCAACCGGATGCAGACATAACGCCAATGACCGACCTCAGGGTCGCAATGAAGCGGAGCCATGGCAAAGTCCCTAGTTCCAAATCGCGAAGGCCACATCTACAGCCTAGAAATCAGCAATGGAGTTCTTCCTCATTCCAGCAGGATACGGACGCAAAGTCACCAATCGGAGCCATGACAAAGTCTCTAGTTCCAAGACTCTACGGTTCACAGACAACCTAGAATCAACCAATGACCTTCCCGCCGGAACAATGCTCCATCTCGGAAACAAGTCAACCAGTGACCTCCCCGTCGGATCAATGCTCCGTCTCGGAATCAAGTCAACCCACGAACCTCTCGATTCAGGGAAATCAGGGTCCTTGGTGAGAACCTCTCGATTCGTGTCGACCCGCAAGGAAATCAGTGTCTTTGCAGGAATCTCTCGATTCGTCTCGACCCCAGGGAAATCAGTGTCCTTAGCAAAACCTCTCGATTCAGGGAAATCAGCGTCCTTAGCAAGAACCTTTCGATTCGCGTCGACCCACAAGGAAATCAGTGTCTTTGCAGAAATCTATCGATTCGTCTCGACCCCAGGGAAATCAGTGTCCTCGGCAAAATCTCTCGATTCAGGGAAATCAACGTACTTGGCGAGAACCTCTCGATTCGCGTCGACCCGCAAGGAAATCAGTATCTTTACAGAAATCTCTCGATTCGTCTCGACCCCAGGGAAATCAGTATCCTTAGCAAACACCTCTCGATTTAGGAAAATCAGCGTCCTTGGCGAGAACCTGTCGATTCGCGTCGACCCGCAAGGAAATCAGTGCCTTTGCAGGAATCTCTCGATTCGTCTCGACCTCAGGGAAATCAGTGTCCTTGGAAAAAACCTCTCGATTCAGGGAAATCATCGTCCTTGGTGAGAACCTCTCGATTCGCGTCAACCCGCAAGGAAATCAGTGTCTTTGCAGGAATCTTTCGATTCGTTTCGACCCCAGGGAAATCGGTGTCCTTAGCAAAACCTCTCGATTCAGGGAAATCAGCGTCCTTGGCGAGAACCTCTCAATTCGCGTCGACCCACAAGGAAATCAGTGTCTTTGCAGGAATCTCTCGATTCGTCTTGACCTCAGGGAAATCAATGTCCTTGGCAAACACCTCTCGATTCAAGGAAATCAGCGTCCTTGGCGAGAACCTCTCGATTCGCTTCCCGCAAGGAAATCAGTTTCTTTGCAGGAATCTCTTGACCCGCAAGAAAATCAGTGTCTTTTCAGGAATATCTTGATTCGCTTCGACCCGCAAGGAAATCAGTGTTTTTGCTAGAATCTCTCGAATCGTCTCGACCGGCGGGAAATTAGTTTCCCTGCGCGTAAAGAAAATTCTCTTGTGAGATCCTTACGACTATCAAGAGAAAACGCACTTAGGAATACTCATGATTCCTAAGGAGAAATTACACCTACGAGATTCTCTCGACTCGAAGGGAGAAAAGTCTTTATGAGACCCTCACGGCTCATAAAGTTGAAAAGTCTTAGGCGGCAGACCTGAACCTGCTTCCTAAGCCATCGCTACCCTATAAAGAAATCAAGATGGACAGTTATCTACCGTCTACAGGCCACACTTGCCAAAGTTACATGCCACTGAAATGGAGGTGCTACTCAAGAGTACACGAACAACTTTACGCCAAGTCAAAACAAGAAGACATAACCCACGAGCATCAACCGCATACTATGCAAAACAGTAAAGAAAACATTCGAGTTACATCCAAGTAAGCGTTCGAAGCGTACTCACTTATGTATACGCGAAAAGGATTAACGTATAAAATAAATGCATAGAAAAGGAAAATTTGTCATTCATACTTCAGAACATTCTTACATTAACGAAAAACAGTAAAACGAAAGCATCATTAAAATGTTTACAACGGCAAAACGCTGGATTCCGGGCATAGATTTAGGAACTCAGAAGCAAGTTCAAGTAAATCGTGTCTGGATTCTCTAACCATTCTCCCATTCACTCTCTCACGAATGCAAGCATCGGAGTCCCCGCTAATATCTTCAGCCCTGTGGTAGGCAGATATTATCGCTGTCTGTTGGAAGACGCGATGCAAAATATTGAAAAGATTATCTCGCCGCCCTTTTGAGATCAAACACATCAGATATACCGAGTACACCTTATCTTCAGCATTGTCAAGGGCCTCGAGCGGCATAGTCTCGTCAAAGCTAGGAAGCCCTCTCTAAATTTCCCCCACGATAATTCTCAAAAGAGCAGAGTGACGGGGGAGTAGCTGATAGTCGTAATCGTCAAAACGACGCATCGCCTCAGCGCACTGGGCATCCGTAAACTCATGGCCTTGACTGCGGCCTTGGAAGCATATGTCCTCGTAAGAGAAAATTTCCTCAAGTTCATACAGATGGGGAATCCATAATACCTGCGCGAAAAGGAACAAGGGTTAGCTGTCAAGAATATAGTCCAAATTCCAACACTTGGTACTTTAAATTTGTACCACACTGCAATGCAGTGGAAAGGGACTAAAGGGGACCCACAAAATCAAAGTGACGGCTCATCATTGATGAGACAGTCAATCATTAAAAAGAAAATCTTAAAAGAGATTCTCATTTAATGAGAGACCCATCGAGCCAAGGAGTTAAACTCTCTCGAGAGCAGTGCTCTGTAACATAAGTCACCTCTGTCATTATGAGGGGAATAAAAATTCCCCAAAAATTTTAAGAGCAATGCTATGTCAACTTTAATTATGTGGGGAATAAAAATTCCCAAAAATTCCTAAGAGCCATGCTCTGTAAGAACGATGGAGTAATCCATCAAAATTCTAAAAAGTAAAGCTTTTTACAGAGTAAAAACTCCGAGATCTTTAAGATCTACAAAATGAACTCTAAGAGTTCTTCATTAAAGGGTTAAGAAACACTAAAAAGGATTGTTTTTGATCTATGATCTAAGAAGAGCAAAGCTCTGGTTTTTAATTAACGGGTTAAGAAACCCTAAAATTTTTAAGATCTATGATCTAAGTAGAGCAAAGCTCTGTTTAATGGGGTCGAACATGATGCTTACCAAATTTATGAACAAAGTTCTAACTCGAAGGAAGTTCCTTAGGCAGAGATCTATGCTCTGAAGAGAGAATTAAATTCTCAGAAAAACAAGAAGGGAAGAAGATGAACAAAAGTCATCTCAAAGGCCAAAGGCCCTATTTATAGACGCTGGAAGTCGATCCAACTTCCAAAATGATCCAACGGTGGAAAGGCTACTACCGTTGCACTCACGTGTGAGCCACGTGAGCGCAGCGATGGGGGGGCATTTGTTTCCCCCCAAAAGAGCAAAGCTCTATTCAAAATTTGAACCGAGGCAGCACCTCACGTGCAAAGCACGAAAGCGCCAAGCGCTAAGAGACAAAGACTTTGAGGCAGCGCCTCACGTGCAAAGCACGAGAGCGCCGAGCGCCAAGCGCTAAGAGTCAAAAATTCTGAGACAGCGCCTCACGTGCAAAGCACGAGAGTGCCAAACGCTAAGAGTCAAAGACTCTAAGGCAGCGGCTCACGTGCAAAGCATGAGAGCGTCGAAAGCCGAGCGCAAAGAGTCAAAGACTCTGAGGCAGCGCATCACGTGCAAGGCACGAGAGCGCTAAGCGCCGAGAGTCAAAGACTCTGAGGCAGCGCCTCACGTGCAAAGAACGAGAACGCCAAGCGCCAGAACTAATATTTCACCACCGTTGGATCAAAGATCCAGCGAAGATGATAAAATCATCAAATTTCATATTCAAATTCTGCTGAGGAAATATTCTTCGAATCTTTCTGAACAAGAAAGATTGTTCTCTGTAAAACAGGGCACCGCTGGATCAAAGATCCAATGGTGATTAATAAAATCACCAAGGTACAGAATAATCTCTGTATGGGAAAATATTTTCCCAATCTTGTTAATAACAAGAGAAAATCTTCTGTTAAACAGATGACCTTTGTATCAAAGATCCAACGGGGGATAAAATCCTGAAATCAATCAGAGATCTCTCAATGAGAGATTCCCTTAACCAAATCAACAGACTT
Organism: Agapanthus africanus; assembly: GCA_030015575.1. Lineage (NCBI taxonomy): Eukaryota > Viridiplantae > Streptophyta > Magnoliopsida > Asparagales > Amaryllidaceae > Agapanthus > Agapanthus africanus. Next base: position 463,561,841 of record JASDDO010000018.1, on the reverse strand, counting down.
GCCTCCACTATGTAAAGGACCCAAGACTTCAAGTCTTAGACACACAGACAAAGAGAAGAACCCCTCCCCCCCAAACTTCAATCTTCAAGACGAGAGCTATTTTCTTCCCAAGGTAAATTAAAAAAAAAAGAGATCATAGCATCTCCTTTACATAATTAAGAGTTTAACTCTCACATAAGAACTTAATTCTTCTCCAGATCTCAGATCTATAAGACAAGGTCTTTCATAATCGAGAATTTAATTCTCAGGGAATGGAACTAACCAGAACATAAAACTTAGCGCCTGAGCGCTACTTAATAAGAGTGCATAGCACTCATTGCCTGGCGCTCAGGGCTGAGCACTCTACGTGCTCCTCACGTGGGCGCTAATTAATAAAGAGTGCATAGCACTCATTGCCTGGCGCTCAGCGCCGAGCGCTCAACGTGCTCCTCACGTGGGCACTACTTAATAAGAGTGGATAGCACTCATTGCCTGGCGCTCAGCGCCGAGCGCTCCACGTGCTCCTCACATGGGCGCTACTAAATAAAAAGCGCTCAGCACTCACTGCCTGGTGCTCAGCACTCACTGCCTGGCGCTCAGTGCCCAGCGCTCCACACGCTCCGCATGTGAGCGCTATCAGTGTTTAACACTCCAAATAAAACAAAAGAATAAAGGGTGTCAGAGCCCACATTAATGCTCAGTATTGCTGATGCAGAAAAGAGACCAAGCCCAAATAAATAATCAAGTGAGCTGAGCCCAAGGTCGGCCTAACCTCAGATTAACTGAGCCCATTGAACTTAGTCCTAAATAAGATTGTCAAATCTCTAATGAACATTCACTGGTTCAAGAGTTCATCTCTTCACACCTCTGATATATATCGTTGTAATTCTTCAACATCTTCAGAGTGGTGGTGGGTACCGACAACCAACAACCAACAACCAACTTTGGACCGTAATGTTCTTAAACTAACTCTGGACTGTAATGTCCTTAAAATAACTTTGGACCGTAATGTCCTTAAACTATTCTGGACCGTAACGTCCTTAAACTAAACTCGCAACGTCCCTAAACTAAACCCCACAGTCTATGATGTCTTTAAACTCATGGACTATGATGTCCTTAAACCCTATAGACTATGACGTCCTTAAACTCATGGACTATGATGTTCTTAAACTTCTGGACTGCAACATCCCTAAACTAAACCCCACGGACTATAATGTTCTTAAACCCTACAGACTATGATGTCTTTAAACAGAATATGACGTCCTTAAACTAAAACCCCATGGACTATGAGGTCCTTAAACTCATGGACTATGACGTCCTTAAACTTATGGACCGCAACGTCCCTAAATTAAAGCAATAGAGTTCAAAAGCTCTTTTGTCGGATCAAAATGATCCAAAACCCCCGTTAAGTAGATCCTAGTGTAAAATTAGACTAACGTATTCTTAACAAATATTTAAGTGGATCTTAATCTCAAATGAGGTTAACGATCCTTAAACTAAAACAAACTCAAATCTAAGAAAATACGAATTTGGACTAATCCACGCCCTACGGGCGATGACATAAATTAGTCTCCGAATACAATCCACGGGCAACCAAAAATAAAACAAACACACATGACACGAAGTGAACTTCTGGAGCAGAAGAAAGTGGTTATCGCTACGTGATAACGTAATTAACTACAGGGGCTTGCGCCCGCAGGGAAGAGCATCCCCATAATCAAAAACCCCTCGTAAACAAGGGGAATCTGACGAAGTCTGCTACAACGACCGCATCTGTCCAAACCTCCGATATACGGTATCATAAATCAACATGGAATCTTCGGAGAGGTGGATGGATAAATCCAAATAGCATCTGCCCCCAAATTCAGGCAAGACGGCCTACGCGGTCCCGTCTCCCGTTTTCAGCGATAAACAGTAGAGAGTCTTCCAAGAGAAGATAGGAAGTTTGAAGCATCTTCAGCAAGCTAAGGAGTTATAGGGAAGCTTCTGGAGAGAGCTCATCACCCGACTCCCCAACTCGGCCGCGGATCTGCGGCGACTCGGCCTAACTCGGCCGCGGATCCACGGCCGAATTGTGGGTTCATGCTGTGGAGCTTCTGTAGTGTTCTGGTTATGGCATTTGGCTCTTCTTTTGATATCTGGAATCTTATAATTTTCTCTGAATCTCTGCCAGAATTTAACTCTTTGATTCCCTGTATTTTGTCGGCGAATTTACGATTCCGATACCTGTCCTGAGCTAATTTTTCCGCACAAAATCTCAATGAAGAATGTTAGAGATATAAAATATTATGCGTGAAATAATAAACATACAATTTCCTTAAAAAGATGTTGATTATAAGTATAACATATGGTAATTGGTATTTTGCAGATGAACTTGTAATATGTGTTATATTTATAACAACTATCCTTAAATGATTAGAAAAGTAAGGAAATTGTTATGTTCAAGATTGCAATATTTTCGACTGAACATGAAGCTTAAGAGAAGGAGAAGGAGGTGAAGTAAAATGGTGAGATGCAAAAATAATGAGCAAGCATGAGAGAGAAATTCACTCACAATGGTTTTGTAAAAGAATATCCATAATAAAAAACTGTCAACCATACTTCAATAGTTGCCACAAATGAATAAAGAATTCATTTGTTAACTATTAAAGCCATGGCTCTCACCATACCTCCTATACCTTACACTTTACACCTCATTTCCATTTAAAGATAAATGGAAAAAAACATAATGAGGTGTCCACCTTTTAGAATGTTATCCGTAATAATATACGGATTACAGTTTACTGTATATCCATACCTGCATTTGGATAAAAACACGAATGCCTAAAGAGATAGAGTAACACGAAGAACATAATACTAGAATATACATATCGAATTACATATATGTAAATTATTAAATCAACACCTGATTTAATAATCCGGCTCAATGCCGAACTGACTAGTATTATCAACTGTTCGATCGAATACATCAATCGATCGGAACCCTACACGTATCCAATACGGTTACTACATCATTTCGCCTGAACCAGGGAAACCCTCTGTGCGGGACTATGAAGACTCGACAGTACGCCGACAGTGAGTTACTTGATAAATCCATAATCACAAGCACGTCAGCGGCACTAACTGTACGTAACGGCTACCCGGGTACCTTTCGAAAAGGAAGGCCGATGAGCAAACTCATCCAGATCCCTACCAAGCCTATCTGTGACAATCTCCGTACAGTCTGGTCTTTTCGTCTGAGAGTATCGCATACCGGGTCTAGGAGGTGGTAAACGTCAGACCCTAATAACCCGATAATTCGTGCTGATGCGGCTCAGGACCAATCCGGGAAACTACTGATCAAACTATCAATAAATCCAAATTGCCTTGGCCAAGGTCTTATGATCCTGACCAATCGAACACAGTGCGATATCGACTCCCTATACCGGGAGAGATGAATCCCCGACAACTGCTTACTGCCTCCATGTGGCTCCGGACTGTACCTAACCAAAACTTGTTTGCATGAGTCAATAGAGCCGCGGTAGGGTAGTGATCAAAGTACAGTGAGAACTCACACGAAACAAATGACGATCTCAGGTCTAAAGACTAACCTGTACTCATGTCACCTCAGAACTTCTACCTGACGATAGGTATAGTACCATTTGGAAGTTCTCGGCGAGTCCGTCCGGTGTACTCACACCCAGTGAGCACCTGTATACGATCTTAGGTGTGAAAGAACAATGGTTGTGGTACTGTACCATCGCCCCTCGTCAGGGTCTAAAAATGTATACACTAGTCTACTCTGGAATATCGATGTCCAGTCTCGATACTCCCATGACTAGGGACCTTTTAAGGATGTGCGTACCGACTACCCATCTCCCACAAGTATGATCGCCATCACAACGTAGGCAGTCTAGCAATGATCTTACGGGCTTTATCAATATGTATGAATGATACGTAACAGCAAGTAAAACATATGCACATGTTAAGATAAAAACAAACCAGATAGCATACTATCATATCGAGCAAGACTGTCCTGTACATATACATGTCCAAGCATCCATATGTATACATGTACAATAATGGCCTCTGGGGCATACATATCCAACAATCTCCCACTTGCACTAAAACCATATATTTTGGCGTATCGAGTACACAACGTCTGCTTTTGGGCTAGTTGTTGGCGTATCGAACACCCAACATCTCAAAAAGTCTTTCGAACTGTGCTTGAAGAAGGGCCTTAGTGAATGGATCCGCCGTGTTGTCTTTTATGTCCACTTTACGTACCTCAATCTCCCAGCGATCAATGATCTCCCTGATCAGGTGATACCGCCTCAAGATGTGCCTGGATTTCTGATGGGACCGTGGTTCCTTCGCTAAAACCATAGCTCCATTGTTGTCGCAATACAAAGGTATCGGGTTAACAATGGATGGAACCACCTGAAGTTCAGTGATAAACTTCTTAATCCAGACGGTTTCTTTTGCGGCATCGTTGGCAGCAATTTATTCAGCCTCCATCGTCGAGTCTGTGACGGTGTCCTGCTTGGAACTCATCAAATAGACCATCCTTCCGTTGAAGGTAAACACAAAACCCAATACAGACTTGTTGTCATCCTTGTCATTCTGTAGGCTTGAATCGGTAAAAGACTCCATCTAGAGGTCCCCATTACCGAATATCAGGAACAGTTCTTTAGTTCTCCTTAGGTACTTATAAATGTTCTTAACAGCTGTCCAGTGGTTCTCATCTGGGTTAGACTGATACTGGCTCACCACGCTAAGCGCGTAAGCTACATCTGGTCAGGTACATAGCATCGCATACATTATAGATCTTACAGCCCAAGCGTAGGGTATATTGCTCATGCGAACCTTCTCCTCATCAGTCTTGGGAGACATCTCTTTGGAGAGGGTGATTCCGTGCAATGCAAGTATGTTACCGCGCTTGGAATCTTCCATACTAAATATCTATAGTACGGTCTCTATGTACCTAGACTGTGAAAGTCCCAGTAATCTCTTGGATCTATCTCTGTAAATCTTAATCCCCAGAATGTATGAGGTATCACCCAGGTCCTTCATGGAGAACCTTTGTGACAAGAATAGCTTGACCGATTGTAGCATAGGAAAATAATTTCCTATCAAAAGAATGTCGTCCACGTACTAGGGCCTACAATCTTCTTATATATATAAGGCTCGTCCTAGTTCTTGATGAAGTTAAATCCTTTGATTATTTCATTAAAATATATGTTCCAGCTCCGCGATGCCTGCTTTAATATAAATGGATTTAAGCAACTTCACACCTTCCCGCTGCTCCTACTATCTATGAAACCTTCCGGCTGATCCATATAAATGCACTATTCTAAACTTCCGTTCAGAAAAGCCGTTTTTACGTCCATCTGCCAGATCTCATAGTCATGGAAGGCAGCAATGGAAAGTAGGATCCGAATGGATTTGAGTATAGCCACTGGAGAAAAGGTTTCTCATAGTCCATACCTGGTCTTTGACGAAAACCTTTTGCAATAAGTCTAAGACTTATAAGTTTCCACCTGCCCATCTACACCAAATTTCCTTTTGAAGATCCATTTGCATCCAACGGGATTTACCCCAGGTGGAGCAATATCCAAGGTCCACACTTTTATTGGTGTACATGGACTCCATTTCGTATCGCATAGCATCCAGCCATTTATCAGAGTCCCTACTGATAATGGTCTTCCTGAAACTAGTAGGCTCATTTTCTTCCAAGATGAAATCCTCGCGATCCCCGTCTATGAGAAAACCGTAGTATCTCTCGGGCGGATGAGAAATCCTACTAGTTCTGTGGAGTGGCTTAGATTCGTCAGGTATTATTGAATCTAGCGGTTCCACCAAATCTTCAAATACATTTTGTGGTTCAGAAATTTCTTTCAATTCTACCATACTCCCACTAATTTCTTTTGCAAGAAATTCCCTTTCTAAAAAGGTGGCGTGGTGAGATACTAACATCTTCTGTTCCTCAGTGTGGTAGAACAGATATCCATGCGAATGCTTTGGATATCCCACAAATTTACATAGAAATGATCGTGCCTGAAGTTTGTCCAGATTTTGTGCTTTTACATAGGCCGGACAACCCCATATCTTAATACGCTTAAAACTTGGTTTCTTTCCACTCCATATTTCATATGGACTCTTAGGCATAGATTTGGAAGGAACTTGATTCAAAATGTAAGCCGCTATTTCAAGCGCATGTCCCCAAAGTGAAAGAGACAACTTAGCACTACTCATCAAGAAGCGAGCCATATCCAATAGGGTACGATTTCTCTGCTCCGATACACCGTTGTGTTGTGGTGTATACGGAGGAGTAAGCTGAGAGAGAATTCCATTCTCTTTTAGGTATTCTAGGAATTTCGAGCTTAAGCACACCCCTCCTATATCAGATCGGAGGATCTTGATACTTTTTCCAGTCTAGTTCTTTACTTCGTTTCTGAATTCTTTGAATTTCTCAAAAGTTTCATATTTTTGTTTCAAGAGATACATATATCCGAACCGAGAGAAATCGTCAGTGAATGTGATGAAGTACGAGAACCCACCCCTTGCATGTATAAACGTTGGATCACATACATCACTTTGTATGAGTCCCAAGAGCTCTGCTGCTCTTTCTCTATGTCCGGTGAACGGAGATTTGGTCATCTTTCCCTTGATACAAGACTGACAAGTTTCATAAGATGAAAATTCGAAAGTATTCAAAAGTCCATCTTTATGCAACTTACTTAGTCTTTTCTCTCCGATATGACCAAGTCTACAATTCCACAAGTAGAATTCGTTCACTTCTGAACTCTTCCTCTTACATGTGTTTTGTACGTTGAAAACTGTGTTTTGATTTAGAATATAGATACCATTACACAGTGTACCTTCTGCAACCAATACCTGATTTAGGTAAATGTTCATGATATTCCTATCAAGAACAAACTTATATCCATCTTTATCAAGTAACGAAACTGATATGATGTTGCAAACCATGGAAGGTACATAGTAGTAATTGTCCAAAATCGTAGTATTGCCATTTGGCAACACCAGGTGATATTCACCGATGGCAGAAGTATCAACTTATGCTCCGTTCCTTACTCTGAGGGACATATCACTAGGTCCAACCATCCTACTTTTTCTCAGTCCCTGCAATAAATTTTAAATGTGAGATCCTGATCCGGTATCTAGTACCAAGGAGGTAGGACTGACCGAAAAACATTTCTAAATAACAAGAACACCTGAAGAAGACGCAATAGTATGCTTCTTCTTTGATGGGGTCATCAAGAAATTCATATAGTCCTCTTTCCTCTGCTCATACTCATGACTGTTGTCATAAGCTAGAGCCAAATTGACGTAGACCCTAATAAGAATTCGGATCGGTCAAGCGATACATTTTATTATTTTGTTTAAGGCATGAAGTGGTTGCTACCTGGAGAGAGAGAAAAGAAACACTCAGCGTGCATTCTTGCAAGATTAGATTGGTTATTAATTTATCTAATCAGCATTGCTCCCACTATCTTCTCAAATTCTTCTTCAAACCCTAAAACAAAAATTAGTCAGGATTAATCATACGTCACAATACTTGCTTAACCTTTCGGTCAGGCTGATGCCGTTACTTCAAAGGAGGTTTTCCAATGCTTTCACGAAGTTCTTTAATTACATAACCTCTTTTCCCTGGAGGCGTAGCCCTGCTAACACCTTTCTATACATCTACTTGGTTTATAACATTGATTGTTAAGTGAAAAAATCTCCCGAGAGTAATCCTACTCATCAGTGGGATCGGGATCCAACTATCATTGCATGATAAACTAGATGGAAGCCTCTCCAGTAACCATACTTCAGGTATGCAACACCAGCAAGTTTCCTGTATATTTGAAACCCCTGATGTTGTTTTTTCCCCTAGTGGTTTATGACCTTGACAAAAGCCAACAAATCATATTCTACTAGTCAAGTTCAACCTATCATTATCCTGGATTGATTTAGACCCACCCGTACAAACCCTAGACAAAGGCCAACAAGGTTGTACGACTGTCCTAGATAATCACACCTCAATACAACAGACAAGCAATATCTAGCTACTGTACACTACGCCTTAACAAAGGTCAACAAACGCGGCACGAATAGTAGGTACAACTTATTCGAAATGACGGGGGGCTACAGCTAGGTTTTTGGCGAAAAACTCTTTAACATAATGAACTTGATATCGTTGAAGGAACCTAATCAGTTTTGAAAAAGGAGTGGTTTAGGCCCCGCTTTTGAAAACTTATGGTTTTGAAAAAACCGAGTAATCTACAGTATAGACTTTTGCTCAAGAGGTCACTCCTCACGAAGGGATCTCGGCTCTTGCCTCTTGGAATGAGATGCTGGATATTCTCAACCGAATACCACTATACAAAGCGAAAGAATATAACTATAGTTTTTCGAAATTTTTTCCAACAATATCTTTTAGGTTTCTTATCTTGCTATAATCAAAATTAATGCGGTCCCATCAATTAATCCTATCACACCAGAAAAGAACGAAAATACAATGTGCGTATATGCCATCTGCATTCGCCACGGGGCCCGTTATCACCCGTTAGGTTACTTAACTAACGACAGAGCGGGGCTAGACTAGCATGAGTGCAAAATATATACAACATCTACTAGTGTGTGTGTGTGTGTCAACACTCGTCCCAGGAATGGTAGCAGGCAATATCACAGAATCTCAGCAAGCAACACAGAATAGTGGATAATCTTGAAGCCCCGGGTTTCATTTGAGCCGCAAATAAGACCTGATGTTCCTGTTCGTGTGGATAGCCCATGCATTGTAAACCTGGACCTCTACGAGCGCGGAAAGTTACCCGCTAATCCCAGAAGTGAGGCAACACCAATCAACAAAGTGAATAGGCCGCCCAGCACTTCATGGGACCCGGTAACTTGAGCGCCCCTCTGTGGGTAGTATCTATACCCCATACGAGTGCGGCGAATTGCCCGCCAATTCTAAAGTGAAGCCCCCTCAGTCTCAACGACATGAGATGCGGGTTTGTTGCCTTCTAGAACCTGGCTATTCGAGCACTCCACTATGGGGTAATCCTAGTACAGAAAATAAGAATATATGTACAAGGTGACATCGACCTCAACCCGGTTATGCCCCAATAAAAGAATATACAAAACGGCAGAAACGGCTGTCCACATGTCGGACGCTCGCCCCGTAATAATAAATGTACAAATGAATATAAACTGTACTAAACTATTACACCGCCAGCTATTCACCATGACAATCCAACCACAATATCAGCATAATCATAGAACATCAACGTGAATGTCATGTTCGCAAACCCGTCTAAAAGAGCATATAGCAGATATCTGGGTTATACCGATCAAATGACATTCACGGTCACAAATGCTAAATTAAGTACTGATAATAAACACGTGTTTTAAAATTACGATCGACTAAACTTTTCCGAATGGGCCCCAAGTGCTAATCCAGTACTCAAACAAGTATGGGCCCAAGAACTAAATATCCTAGAAACCATAATTCCAAACATAAGATCCGCAGGAGAAAATATGTGCACAGGGGTCCCAATACGGCCGCGCAAGCGTGGCAAACATAGATGTTATGCTGCGGTTTCACGGCGTTATTGTGGGATCGTGGGCCCAGTTTTCTTCTGTAGTCTTAAAAAAGCCTGCACGAATTTCTGATACACTGAAAATGATTTTTCTACCACTATGAAAAATCGGCAGAAAGTATGATTTTAGAATTGCGGTTTCGAAAATTTCGGTTGACCGATATTCTAAACACGTTAGAACTAGCTAGTATAGATTTTATGGGGTGGCTCTGATACCATATTTGGTTACCCTAACGCCCAAGCCATCATCCGTGGCGATTTGCGGAACAAAAATTTTCTTACCAAAGTAAAACGGCACTAGAATAACCCAAGAAATCGGATCTTTCCATAAACCTAACTAGCTAAACTAAGAGTTCTATCTACTATGATAAGAAAGCCTCACCAAACGATCCGTGTCCTTTGTTCTTCTTTCTTCATCATGTGCTCCTAGTGGCCATCTTGAACGTGCTTGATCTTCTTTTCCCGCTCCATCGGCTCTCCGGGATCGAGCTTGTTCTCCGGTCCTCCTTTATCGTAGATTATCCATCCGAGAGATGTGATCCATGGCTCTAACTCCTAACTAAGTATCAATAGGAGCAACTAGAGAACTTGGGATGCTAATCCAAGAACTCTAGGATGTAGTGTGAAGTTTTAAGTGCTCTACTATCTCTATCTTACCTCCTCTCTTATTTCTCAACACATGAGAGTGTAAAGAGGAGGAAGATGATGAAGGTGGTGAAGCTCAAGAGAAGGAGAAGGAGATGAAGCAAAATGGTGAGATGCAAAAATAATGAGCAAGCATGAGAGAGAAATTCACTCACAATGGTTTTGTAAAAGAATATCCATAATAAAAAAACTATCAACTATGCTTCAATAGTTGCCACAAATGAATAAAGAATTCATTTGTCTACTATTCAAGCCATAGCTCTCACCATACCTCCCATACCTTATACTTAACACCTCATTTCCATTTAAAGATAAATGGAAAAAAAACATAATGAGGTATCCACCTTCTAGAATGTTATCCGTAATAAAATACGGATTACATTCTACTGTATATACATATCTGCATTCGGATAAAAATACGAATGCCTAAAGTGATAGAATAATACGAAGAACATAATACTAGAATATACATATCGAAATACATATATATAAATTATTAAATCAACACCTGATTTAATAATTCGGCTCAATACCGAGCTGGCTAGTATTATCAACCGTCCGATCGAAAGTCTGGGTACAAAATACATCAATTGATCGGAACCCTGCACGTATCCAATATGGCTACTACATCATTTGCCTGAACCAGGGAAACCCCTCTGTGTGGGACTCTAAAGACTCGACAGTACGCCGGTAATAAGTTACTGGATAAATTCATAACCAAAAGCACGTCAGCAGCACTAGCTGCACGTAACGGCTCCCCGGGTACCTGTCGAAAAGAAAGGTCGACGAGCAAACTCATCCGGATCGCTACCGAGCCTATCTGTGACAATCTCCGTATAGTCCGGTCTCTTCGTCTGAAAGTATCGCATACCGGGTCTAGAGGATGGTAAACGTCTGACCCTAATAACCCGATAATTCGTGCTGATGTGTCTCAACACCAATCCGGAAAACTATTGATCAACCTATCAGAAAATCCCAACGGTCTTGGCCAAGGTCTTATGGTCCTGACCAATCGAACACAGTGCGATATCGATTCCCTATACCGGGTGTCACGCCTCGCTTCCCAGAGTGCGCTAAGATCGGCACGTGACAGAGCCAACCATACTACCTATGGCTAGAAAACATCCCTCCACAGTCACATTACGGCTATCTATAAGATATCAAGAATAGGAAAAATATAAAACTATCTAATACATGTCCATTTGCTAGAATAAACGAGTCAAGAAATATATATATGCGGAAGCACTAAAACCCCAATAACAATAACATCTGGAAATACGTCCTAAATACGGGCTCACATCAGGAAATAAAACTGCGGAAAAGAAACTAACTAAACTATCACTAACATGCTTCTCACTGCTCGGCCTGTCGGCTCAAATACTCTTGGTCAGCTTGTAAAAGAGATAAATGGACTGGGCCATGCAAAACCCAGACGTCAGTGCATCATAAAATCAACAATAATAATCAACCAGGATGTAATGAGATATGTAGGCATAAATAAATAGTAAAATGAATATCATGAATAAGCACGGATATAGAACTGTGAAATATGTATGTATATATACAGGTGAACTGCCGTGAGTAATCTAAACTATATTACTGGGTTATCTACTCTCAAGTCTTTGAAATCAATTTAATGGAATCGTCGATGTAACTCAATAGTATCCCGTGCATGCCTGGGACCACGGTCCAGACTCTCGGGCTGAATCCGAGACGTGCCGCTAAGCACTAAACAGGAAACTTGTACAGACGAATGATGTCAGTAGTATCATCCCGGGACTGGCCTACCCCCCAAAACTGATCAGTATAAGTATCGAACTGTCGAGTTATAAATCAGGTTTCATCATTAATTTTCCCTTACCCCTAAGGTTATGTGTTCAAATCAGGTGTTGATAAATATGAAACTAATGCCAACACAGGATCAAGCAGGTACAGGTTTTGTCTGAATAGAAAATATGATATGTCCATCGGGACAACAAGTTAGGGTCATTTGCATTAGTAACAAAATTAAGTATCAAGTCAAGCAGTGATGTATCAGGTCATGTCAGGTAATGCACAATGTATCAAATAGATGCCCAAAAGTAAAATTGTAACAGGTATCGAAGCATAGTAAAAGCACGGATGCACAATGTCTATCAGGGATCACATCTATAACTCCATGACTACGTATGATGCACATTATCAAGCACAGGGTACTAATATAACCGTAACATGAAATAATATGATCTGGCATGCAACTAGATATGCAATAAATGATACGGATACGAACGGGTATCATAAAATAAGAAAACGGTAACATGGGATGCACAATGCAATAAACATGTAATATTATTATTCATATGGATGTAAAATATATATCATAGCATGTAGCAAGATAAACATGCCTGATCGGATCTCACGACAGGTGTGTACGCTGCGTCCGACGTCGGGTAAACGTCGTAATGCACACATGCACGTACAGAACAGGACCAGGATATGCAAGAACGAGACCACGCTGGCTGGGGAAGTCTACTGGATGGCCGGATCGTCGGCGATGGGCATAGCTCCGGCGATGACCGGAAAACCAAGAAAGCAAGGAGAAGACGAAGGTACTGCTTAGGGGTTTGATGTTTGGTTACAGAGGCGAGGCGAGGGGGTCATTGACGACGAGTCGTGGGTTTTCCGGCGAAGTTCACGACGATGGCAGCAGTAGGCTTCTTGAAGTCGTGGATTTTTTGTGCAGGGCTTTTGGTGCAGGGAAGGGCTCTAGTGTTGGGTTGGAGAAAGGGGAGAGGAGAGGAAGGAGAGGTGAGGGCAATGACGAGGGTCACGGCGGAAAAGGCGATGGCAACAACAATAGAGGAGATGGGTGAGGCGGTCGTGATATGGGTTTCTAGGTTTGCAGCAGGAAAGGAGAAGAGAGATGTGAGCGTGGAGAGGGAGGAAGGAGAGGAGATGGTCAAGGAGATGGAGACGGTGGAAGAGGGCTGGCAGTGATGAGGGTAGCGATGGGTTCGCGTGGGTTGTGCGGTCAGGGAAAGAAAGGAACCTTGGGTTAGGGTGTCTGCAAGGGAAGAAAAGGAGAGAGGAGAGGACGTTAGGTTGGTCGACAATGACGACGAAGTCGGGGCTGTGAGTTCGGGTGTGCAGGGATCGGTGTTCTTGGGTTCACGGCGTCGAGTGATGGCGGTGGCGGTTATGGTATTGGGAAAGGAGGAGAGGAAGACGAGAGAGGTGAGGTGAGCGGAGGTGGTGTCAACGATGGTGGAGGTAAGCGAGCGGCATGGGCGCGAGGCGGGAAACGAATAAGGAGATGAAGGAGGAGATAGAGAGAGAGGACATGGGTAAGTGGGATATTAAAAGAATAAGTGTATATATAATATATGGGGGGAAGAGAGAGATAGGCAGAGAGAGAGTGAGAAGTGGGGATACTGTGAAGATTTAGGATTTTATTTAAAATATTTAAAATATATTTTTCGTTATAAATTTTATATAAACGGTATATATATTAGAATATAATATTAGTTAAATTTGAGATTTTGGCTAATACAAAATTACTCCAAAATATGCCCGGATTGGGTCTAAAATTACGGTTTAAAAATACGGATAATATACGTGTTAACCAAAACCAAAATAGGATATCCGGGTAACGAAAATGCATACCCCTAAGAACGGATATACGTAGCGTGCACATAGCTATCCAAACGAGTCTGTTTCACTGAACGGGTTGAGAACACGATGTACGAATGCCATGACAGGGTTAGGGGTATGATGCAGGCCATGCTAGATATTTTAAAAATATTTTATTTGACTTTACTTGTTTTATTAAAAATGCAGATGTCCGATATAATGCAAGTATGCAGGATATACAACATGAAATTGTATGGTTACACATAACTAGCCGGAATAAATCATAAACAGGAATCAAGAAGGGTTTCAAGCATGCGGGTCGGGTCAGATGCAAACACGGATACCAATTAAACCATTCTCACCCATAACATCAATAAATCAAGAAATAACCACTCAATATATAAATTAATCAAATCAAGTATGGTATAACAAACTTAGGGTGTTACACCGGGAGAGACGAATCCCCGACAATCGCTTACTGCCTCCATTTGGTTCGGGACTGTACCCAACCAAAACCTGTTTGTACGACTCAGTAAAGCCGCGGTAAGGTAGTGATCAAAGTACAATAAGAACTCACACGAGACAAATGATGATCTCAGATCTAAAGACTAACTTGTACTCATGTCACCTGAGAACTTCCACCTGACGATAGGTATAGTACCATTTGGAAGTTCTCGGCGAGTCCGTCTGGTGTACTCACACCCAGTGAGCACCTGTGTACAATCTTAGGTACGAAAGACCAATGGTTGCGAGACCGTACCATCGCCCATTGTCGGGGTCTAGAAACGTATACACTAGTCTACTCTGGAATATCGATGCCCGGTCTCGATACTCCCACGACTAGGGACTTGTTAAGGATGTGTGTACCGACTACTCAGCTCCTACAAGTATGATCACCATCACAACGCAGGTAGTCAGGCAATGATCTTATGGGTTTTATCAACATGTATGAATGATACGTAATAGTAAGGAAAATATATGCACATGTTAAGATAAAAAAAAAACCAGATAGCATATTATCATATCGAGCAAGATTGTCATTACATATATATGTCCAAGTATCTACATGTATACATATACAATAATGGCCTCTAGGGCATACATACCCAACAAGTCTGACCCGAAAGACCATTTGGACGCGTTCACCATGGGCATGAGCTTTCAAGATAACTCGGACACGGCTCAGTGCCGAGCCTTCCCTACCACTCTCATCCGGACCGGGCGAGATTGGTTCCGCGGCCTAACTCCGCGCACGATCTCAACTTTTGACGAGTTGGCTACTAAGTTTCTTATCCACTTCTTCGGCAACCGATGACAAAAGAGGTCGACCAACTACCTATTCACCATCAATAGTGAGGACAGAGAATCTTTCAAGGGCTATATCACCCGGTTCTACAATACTCTCCTAGAAGTATCCGAGTATCGGGACGAGACGGTCATCACCGCCTTGAGATCTGGTCTTAGGCACAAAGAGTGGCTCTGCTCTTTTGTATTGGCGCAACCAAAAATCATGGTCGAGGTAAAAGTATGGACCGAACGGGAAATCCATCTCGAGTATGAGGTGAACACTAATCTTTCCCATAGAGACCAGACGGACCGAAAGAAACAGCACCGGGAACAAAAGAAGAAGACTGGTCATTTGAACCCTATTCTCCGAGATTTCACGAGTACACTCCTTTTAACGATTTAAAATTCGTTTAGGTTAATTATGTGTTAACTAGTGATAATACGTAATCGTAAAACCTAGTTAATAACTATTTTCCACATAAACAAGAACAAATCTATTTTAATAATGTAATTTTATATATATATATATATATATATATAATTGTGTTATATTAGTTAATATTTAAATTATTTTTCACATAATTAATCATTTTTCTTATTTATTAATTCCTAAACTATTTATTTTAAACATGCACACATCTTGTGTTAACTCTAGGTTATACATGTCTTAAAACAACCATGACAACTTAATCCATTTTAAAAAAATGTAGCATGCTCTTTCTTTCTTTCCCCTTTAAGATTCTAGACTTTTCTTGTAAGAGAAAATGGAAAAGAAAAATAAAATGAGGAATGGGGCATTTAATGTATCACATGATTCTCTCTCTCTCACACACTCTCTAGAATTTTCTCTCCCTCTCTTTGGGCTGCCTTTCTCCCCTCACCTCCTCTCTTTCTTGCAAAAGAAATTGTAGCCTCTCTACCTCACATAAAACTTCACTAAGATCAACACAAACTCTTCCCAAAATCATCCCAAAAATCTTATTTTTCTAAGCTAAGTAAGGGTTTTTTAAGCAAGTCTTCTTTTTGGATGGCAAGTCTTCTCTTGTAAAATCTCTCCCTGCTAATTCTTAAGGTATAAAACCAATCTTATCTTGTTTTACTAATTTTTGTCTCAATTAAGCTTAATTTGGTTAAGTTGTAATTAGTGCAAGTTTTGAGTTTTAAAGAGAAGATTAGATTAAGTTAGGGTTTTAAGTGGCTTATTATGGTAGTTAAGGGTAGGTTAATATCTAATAGTCTTAACGATCAATGTAATTTCACAAATCCACCATATTGTTTGAAATTAGTGTTTAATTAGAGTTTTAGTTAAGATTAGTGTTCTTCCGTGATCTACTATCAACCCTGATACTATTTCAAAAAGTTGCAATTACTGGAGTATAGTTATAGGACTTAAAACACACCCTCAAAGAACAAACCCCCAAGTCCAACTGGAGGCCGCAAATAATTGGGTTCTGGCTGCAATTTGTGGCCAGATGTGGGTCATGGGTGTCAGGGTTTATAGTGTAGTTCGTTGGTATATGCAATTTTTCCGAATTTCACTTGTATCAAAATCTGGAGCCGTTTTACTTTAAATGTGACGTTTGTGTAATATATGATACGTGCGTTTCGAGTCTAGTTTTGGCGTTTGCAGTGTATCACAGAAAATCAGGACGGTTTCAGACGTTAACGCTCACGTTTGATGCTATAATATGCACACGTGTTTAGCTTGTGGGCGCTAGTTTTTCATATGGTCTTGATATCGCGTTTTACAGAATATCTGGCCTTATGTGTTGCATTGTGTAATTCTAGGATCGGTTGCGGAGACGTCGGACGCGACACGGAAAGGAAAGGCTATGATTGGATAAAATTAGCCGAGACATCCCGGTGAGTAGATATACACATCTATGGAGGAATTGTCTGGATGGCGCAAGGTGTCCGATAGTTAGGAATAATTAGTAGTTCTTGTATCTATATGCGTAGTCTCAAATCATTCATACCATGGCATTGTATCTTCTTACATATGATATTATTATCTAAGACACTTGCACCATTACCATTAGTTCATGCTGCACGTGCACTATTTATACGAACACACACGCCTTTGGTAATTGCTATGTCACGAACACTATAGAACTTGCTTAAATCAGTATCTGCGCATTTGCATCATATATGATATGTAAACTTGCAGTTGTATATTCTTTTCATTAGGATGGATACGTAAGATTGCTAGTCATATATATACCTCATTTCATCATTCATACATAGCTTTCTAGCCATACATCGCATTGCATATTATTGATATCACAGACATCCATCATTATCGACACGTTCATATATTGTGATTTTTCTTAGAGATTCCAGTATTTATGAGATTTCTGGATTTTGGGGAAAAACCGCAAGAACTTTATAAACCTATTATCATTTTAAAAATGTAAGTTGCAGTTTTCTCATGATATGATATATATGGCGTCCACCATGAGTTATTCTGATTGAGTTGGTTTATGAGACCCGATTCGAGGAGTAGGATGAACCGTTTCGGGTACATGGTGGGCCCGGTGAGGTACCTCGGAGCAAGAAGCTCGAGTTGTAGACGATGAGCCCGGCAGGGGAAGACTACCTACCGGTGATATTTGGCGCGGCGAATATCCGGAGAATACTGACCGTAGTCGTGAGATTGATGATATGAGCCGATCCGGACTGACGGAGCCCGGAATATTGAGGATATTGTGTCAATGCTTAACACGGATTTTCTGTCGATTTCATTGATGATACTCCAGTTTTATTATACAAATGTTTTACCAAGATAAGAATACAGATCTTCTCATATCAGATATATCCATATTTCGCGTTGATTATCCATTCACGTTGCGTTCATACTAGTGTATCGCATTATATTTGTATATGTAGGTTATGATGCATTTGCGTGCATTCTTACGATAGCCTTATTAGATGTTATTTACTACTCACGAGTTGGCAACTCATCGCGTTGTGCCACAGTTTCTTGCAGGACTGACCCTCAAAGTAGTCACGGCAAGACTCCTTATCTCCTCTACTTCTGCGGATACCGCTACTTTTGGTCGTGAATTTTGGTGTAGGTGGGTTTTGTTGCATGTATCCGTATGCTCCATTTGTGCATCTTATTTGTATCTATTATTTTCAATTTACCACTTTTACCATTGTATATGTGACTTAGAGACGTGACAGTGAGATTTATATATTTTGTTCTCTGGTGTCGAGCTCACGTGAGCCGACTTGGTGCTTTTCTTATTTCTCCCATTTAAATGCTTATTTCACACTATTATGATGTTTCTTGCATGTGGTTGTGATTCTGTTATTGGCGAAGAGCTAGCGTCCGCTTGGGGATGCCCTATTATTATTGCTTATACTTATTCATGTTTTGTATCCGTTTGGGGCCAGTATTTACAAAGGAAACTCTGCCGAAATTTTCGGGAAAACTTGATGTTTTAAAAATATTTAATGTGACTTCAGTTTGTTAAAATCGTTTTCTTTAAAACAAGTCATTCTTCACTCTATTTAGCGGTTTAGATCTTCTGGGTTTTGGCTTACTTTGATTACGTTACGCCTCTAGACGTTGCGTAATTTAAGTGCCAGTCACATTCCGTACATTCGGGTCGTGACAAAGTTGGTATCAGAGCGATAGGTTTTACCCTTCTGAGTGTAGGATGATCCTTGGTAGATGGAGTAGGTGACTTAAGTAGAGTGACGTAGCGTGTGTATATTCCACGGTATACTTACGATATGGTACTCCGCCTAAGTAACCTTAGGATATAAAAATTGCTTGTGTTTCCTTCCTTAATTCCATATATCCCTTGATTCAATTGCAATGTTCTTATCAATCCTGTTTCTTATTCTAGCAACTATGCCGCCAAAGACTACGAGGGCACAGAGGGCTGCCGCCAGAGATGAGATTCGAGCGGGCTCGTCTGAGACGAGGACCGATTAGGGCAGTACGCCTACCCTCAGGGACAGACTGATCCACCTTCTCCAGGCCGTATTGCCAGGATAGAGGCCGGTATATAGGAGTTGCGTCAAATGATGGGACCTTTAGTTGAGGCCATTCGAACACCAAGATCCGAGGATGTTCCTCCTACTACACAGATTGTGATTGTACCTGCTGCCGAGACAGCTGTTCCTACTGCTACCGAGACTATCCCCGTATTCTTACAGGAGTTTATGAGGTTGAAGCCTCTAGTTTTTACCGGCACAGATGCAGCGGAGGATCCGCAGACATTCGTCGACAGGATGGCTAGGA
Organism: Agapanthus africanus; assembly: GCA_030015575.1. Taxonomy (NCBI): domain Eukaryota; kingdom Viridiplantae; phylum Streptophyta; class Magnoliopsida; order Asparagales; family Amaryllidaceae; genus Agapanthus; species Agapanthus africanus. Next base: position 463,542,485 of record JASDDO010000018.1, on the reverse strand, counting down.
TTTGCCGTTCGCTGAGATGTTCTGACGAGAGATGGGTTGAGCCTGCGAGTTTTCGTATAGAGGGTCTTGTTCAGACGTGTTGCGAGTTAGTTTAGAGAGGCCGAGCTGCAGGTCTACCTCATATGACCTGAGATGAGTTCACAGCTGTATTTCTTGCTCGTTTCCTTCCGGAGAGCATCCGAGATGCTCGAGCTCATAGTTTTGAGTCTTTGCGCAAGACTCCTGGGATGACAGTGTCCGAGTACAACATCCAGTTTACTTAGTTGTCCCGATATACTCCTTACCTAGTGGACACTGAAGAGAAACGCATAAAAAGGTTCGTGCGGGGACTTGACACAAAGTTATTTCTTGCTATCGACGCCCAGCATTTTGACACTTATGCAGCTGCTATGGACGCGACCTTACTGTTGGAGGATTGTATTTCTGAGACTTCGGTCGTTTCTGAACCGAAGCGGATTCATACCGGTATGCCAGCTCAGAGGCAGATAGGTAGACGCCGTGAGAGGTTCTTTCCGGGAGAAGGTGGTAGCAGAGGATTGAGACGAGGTCAGTTATATGGCTCTTATCCACAGGGCCAGCCGTCGTCGCCAAGTTTTTTTTGGTGCATGAGCCAGTATCATCGTATCAGAGACTGTACTGTGAGGCACCATGGCGCAGTGACAGTTCCACATATGACTTTACCACCTTCACCCCCTCCTCAGAGAGCTTTACTTCCTACCCTTGATGATGCTCCATGCCAGGCAGATGCTCCTAAAGGCCGTGGGCATGGCGGTCCAGTCCAGAGAGGACGAGGTGGCCGAGGCAGAGGACAGCCGGCTACTGGTGGAGGACAGGCCTGAGTGTTTGCTTTGACTCCTCAGGATGCATAGGCATCCAATGCCGTTAGGACAGGTACTCTACCAATATGTTCTTTCGACGTGCGGGTATTATTCGACCCAGGTTCCACACATTCTTATTTATATACATACTTTGCACCGAGGTTTGGATGAGAGTCATCTTCGCTAGATCAGCCATTTGTTATTTTAACTCCAGTAGGCGAGTCATTTGTCGCTCGATATGTGTTTCGATCGTGTTTTGTCCGTATCGGGAAGAGGAATTCTTCGGTTGATTTGATTCTTCTCGATATGTTAGATTTCGACGTTCTTCTGAGCATGGACTGGCTAGCCACTTGTTATGTGTCCATGGGCTGCCGTGAGAAGGCAGTCAGATTTATCTTTCTGGGTGAGCCAGTTCTTGTTATTCAGGGATACCGTAGTGCCATCCTTCCCAGTTTGATTTCTTCACTTCGTGCTAGTGAGTTCTTGAGGAAAGGATGTCAGGGATTCTTAGCGTATGTTTGTGATTCTAGAGCCGCAAAGGTCCCGTTGGACCAGGTTCTGATTGTGAGGGAATTTCCAGATGTCTTTCCTGACGAGCTGCCTGGTTTGCCGCCAGAGCGCGATATTGAGTTCTGCATTGACTTGATCCTCGGCACGGGGCCTATTTTTATACCGCCTTATCGGATGGCCCTGGCGGAGCTTAGAGAGCTGAAGGATCAGTTGCAAGATTTTCTAGATAAAGGTCTTATTCGACCGAGTGTGTCGCCTTGGGGTGCTCCTGTCCTGTTTGTTAAGAAAAAGGACGACAGTATGCGTTTATACATCGATTATCGTCAGCTGAATCGGGTTACTGTACGGAACAGATATCCCCTACCCCGCATTGACGATTTGTTTGATCAGCTCCAGGATGCGGGGTATTTCTCGAAGATTGACTTGCGATCAGGTTACCATCAGTTGCGGGTTCGGAAGGATGACATTCTGAAGACTGAATTTCATACACGCTACGGACATTATGAGTTCTTGGTGATATCGTTAGGGCTCACTAATTCCCCAGCACCATTTATGGACTTGATGAACCCTATATTCAGACCGTTTCTTGATCAGTTCATCATCATATTTATTGATGACATCTTAGTATACTCCCGAAGTCGAGAGGAGCATGAGCAGCATTTGAGGATCACATTGCAGACTTTGAGGGAGCACCAGCTGTTCGCAAAATTCTCCAAGTGTGCCTTCTGGCTTAACAGTGTCGAGTTCTTGGGTCACGTGGTTACGAGAAATGGCATACGTGTGGACCTGAAGAAGATCGAGGCCGTTCAGCATTGGCCCAGACATGTATCTGTTACAGAGGTCGCAGCTTTTTGGGTTTGACCGGATACTATCGACGCTTTGTTCAGGATTTCTCCTGTATCGCTGCACCGTTGACCGAGTTAACCCAGAAGAGAGTTCATTTTCTTTGGACCGAGGCATGCGAGCAGAGCTTTCAGCAGTTGAAGGCTCGTTTGACTGCGACGCCAGTATTATCTTTACCTTCAGGATCAGGCAGTTTTGTTGTTTATTGTGATGCTTCTCGAGTGGGGCTAGGCTGTGTGTTGAAGCAGCACGGCATGGTCATCGCTTATGCTTCTCGGTAGTTGAAGAAGTACAAGCAGAACTATCCCACTCATGACTTAGAGATGGCTGCGGTGGTATTTGTACTCAAGATCTGGAGACACTACCTATATGGCGAGTTGTGCCAGATATTCATAGACCACAAGAGCTTAAAGTATATCTTCCAGCAGCGAGATCTAAATTTGAGACAGCGCCGTTGGATGGAGCTAGTGAAAGACTATGACTGCGAGATTTTTTATCATCCGGGAAAAGGCGAATATTATGGCAGATGCTTTGAGTCAGAGGCCTGGAGGTAGCTTGTCTTGTTTGAGCGCAGTTCAGAGTCAGTCGATGGAAGATTTGCATATTCTATTCGATAGCCGAGTGCAGTTCGAGTTTACTCCGATCGGGGGACAGCTTGCCCATGTCCATGCACGTCCACAGTTACTTGACCGTATCCGTGAGGCACAGTCCAGCGATGACTGTTTGTGAGAGATCATAGAGCAGGCTCGACAGGGCAGAGATTCAGGGTTCATGATCGATGACCAGGGAGTGCTGTGATTTGGGACTCGACTGTGTATGCTAGATTCAGAGGGGATGAGACGTGAGATTTTAGAAGAGGCACATCATTCAACGTATAGTGTTCATCCGGGTTCCACCAAGATGTACCATGACTTGAGAGATGTCTACTGGTGGGAAGGAATGAAGAGAGATGTCACGAAATTCATTTCAAGATACTTGACTTGCCAGCAAGTCAAGGCCTAGCATCAGAGGCCAGCAGGAGAGTTACAGCCTTTGCCCATTCCGGAGTGGAAGTGGGAACAGATCTCTATGGACTTCATTGTGGGTCTACCCAGGACCAGTCGAAGGTATGTCTTTATTTGGATGATAGTAGACCGGTTGACGAAAGCGGCTCATTTTCTGCCAGTGAAGACCACTTTCGGATTTGCTCAGTATGCTTAGATATACATTGATGAGATTATGTGACTGCATGGCGTTCCGACTTGCATTGTGTCCGACCGAGGCACCCAGTTCACCAGACGACTATGGCAGAAATTTCAGGAGGCTTTGGGCACCCGATTGAGTTTCAGTACAGCTTTCCATCCGCAGACCGACGGTCAGTCAGAGCGGACCATACAGACTCTTGAGGATATGCTCCGAGTTTGCGTTCTAGATTTTGGTGGCAGATGGGATTGTCATTTGCCCTTGATAGAGTTCTCCTATAATAACAGCTTTCAGGAGACGATTCAGATGGTACCCTTCGAGGCGTTATATGGGAGGAGATGTCGATTTCCCGTTTGTTGGACAGAGCCCAGTGAGAGCAGTATTTTGGGACCGCAGATTGTGCAGGAGAAGATCGAAAAGATCCAGTTGATTCGGGATAAGATGAGAGAGGCCCAGAGCAGGCAGAAATTTTATGCGGATAGATGTTGTTGCAGGCTGGAATTCACTGTGGGTGATCATGTTTTCTTAAGGGTTTCTCCAATGAAGGGCATGGTGAGATTCGGAAGGAAAGGGAAGCTTAGTCCCGGATATATGGGTCCCTTCGAGATTCTCGAGCGAGTTGGCACAGTTACTTATCATTTGTCTCTTCCGCCCAACATCCCAGATGTTCACCCCGTGTTACATGTATCGATACTCTGCAGGTAACTTCATGATCCCTCTCACGCGATTTAGTACCAGACAATCCAGCTGGAGCACGAACTTTCTTTCACCGAGCAACACTTGGTCATTCTGGATCGGTAGGTGAAGAAGCTGAGGTCAAAGGTCATACCGTCCGTAAAGGTTCTTTGGCGTGGCTTGAACAGCGAAGAGGTCACCTAGGAGGCCGAGGACGAGATGTGGAAGAAATATCCCCATCTCTTCGAAGGTACGCGTAGTTAGATTTTTTAATTCGGGGACCGAATTTCTTTACTGGGGGAAGATTGTAATGCTTTAAAATTCGTTTAGATTAATTATGTGTTAATCAGTGATAATACGTGTTTTTTTCGTAAAACCTAGTTAATAACTATTTTCCACATAGACATGAACAAATCTATTTTAATAATGTAATTATATATATATATATATATATATATATATATATAATTGTGTTGTATTAGTTAATATTTAAATTATGGTTCACATAATTAATCATTTTGCTTATTTATTAATTACTAAATTATTTATTTTAAGCATGCACACATCTTGTGTTAACCCTAGATTATACATGTCTTAAAACAACCGTGAAAACTTAATCCTTTTTTAAAAAATGTAACATGCACTTTCTTTCATTCCTCTTTAAGATTCTAGACTTTTCTGGTAAGAGAAAATGGAAAAGAAAAAGAAAATGAGGAATGTGGCACTTAATGCATCACACGGTTCTCTCTCTCTCTCTCACTCTCTAGAATTTTCTCTCCGTCTCTTTGGGCTGCCTTTCTCCCCTCACCTCTTCTCTTTCTTGCAAAAGAAATTGTAACATCTCTACCTCACATCAAACTTCACTAAGATCAACACAAACTCTTCCAAAAATCATCCCAAAATTTTTATTTTTCTAAGCTAAGCAAGGGTTTTTGAAGCAAGTCTTCTTTTTGGATGGCAAGTCTCCTGTTGTAGAATCTTTCCCTACTAATTCTTGAGATATAAAACCAATCTTACCTTTTTTTTACTAATCCTTGTCTCAATTAAGCTTAATTTGGTTGTTTAAGTTGGATTAGTGCAAGTTTTGAGTTTTAAAGAGAAGATTAGGTTAAGTTAGGGTTTTAAGTGGCTTATTATGGTAGTTAAGGGTAGGTTAATATCTAATAGTCTTAGTGATCCATCTAATTTCACAAATCCACCATATTGTTTGAAATTAGTGTTTAATTTGAGTTTTAGTTAAGATTAGTGTTCTTTCGTGATCTACTATCAACCCTGATACTATTTCAAGAAGTTGTAATTACTGGAGTATAGTTATAGGACCTGAAACACACCCTCGAAGAACGGACCCCCAAGTCCAACTTGAGGCCACAAATAATTGGGTTCTGGCCGCAATTTGCGGTCAGATGTGGGTCATGGGTGTCAGGGTTTGTAGTGTAGGTGTCTGCTGTACAGTGTAGGTCGTTGGTATATGCAACTTTTCCTAATTTCACTTGTATCAAAATCTGGAGCCGTTTTACTTTAAATGTGACGTTTGTGGAATATACGATACATGCGTTTTGAGTCTAGTTTTGGCGTTTGCTGTGTATCATAGCAAATCGGTACGGTTTCAGACGTTTACGCTCACGTTTTGTGCTCCAATGTGTACACGTATTTAGCTTGTGGGCGCTAGTTTTTCGTATGGTCTTGATATCGCATTTTACAGAATATCTAGCCTTATGTGTTGCATTGTGTAATTTTAGGATCGGTTGCGGAGACGTCGGACGCGGTACGGAAAGGAAAGGCTGTGATTGGATCAGATTAGCTGAGTCGTCCCGGTGAGTAGATGTACACATCTATAGAGGGAACGTCTGGATGGCGCAAGACGCCCGATAGTTAGGAATAATTAGTAGTTCTTGTATCTATATGCGTAGTCTCAAATCATTCATACCATGGCATTTTATCTTCTTACATATGATATTATTATCTAAGACACTTGCACCATTACCATTAGTTCATGCTGCACGTGCACTATTCATACGAACACACACGCCTTTGGTAATTGCTATGTCACGAACACTATAGAACTTGCTTAAATCAGTATCTGCGCATTTGCATCATATATGATATGTAAACTTGCAGTTGTATATTCTTTTCATTAGGATGGATACGTAAGATTGCTAGTCATATATATACCTCATTTCATCATTCATACATAGCTTTCTAGCCATACATCGCATTGCATATTATTGATATCACAGACATCCATCATTATCGACACGTTCATATATTGTGATTTTTCTTAGAGATTCCAGTATTTATGAGATTTCTGGATTTTGGGGAAAAACCGTAAGAACTTTATAAACCTATTATCATTTTAAAAATGTAAGTTGCAGTTTTCTCGTGATATGATATATATGGCGTCCACCATGAGTTATTCTGATTGAGTTGGTTTATGAGACCCGATTCGAGGAGTAGGATGAACCGTTTCGGGTACATGGTGGGCCCGGTGAGGTACCTCGGAGCAAGAAGCTCGAGTTGTAGACGATGAGCCCGGCAGGGGAGGACTACCTACCGGTGATATTTGGCGCGGTGGATATCCATAGGATACCGACCGTAGTCGTGAGATTGATGATATGGGCCGATCCGGACTAACAGAGCCGGGATATTGAGGATATTGTGTCAACACTTGAAACGGATTTTCTGTCGATTTCACTGATGATACTCCAGTTTTATTATACAAATGTTTTACTAAGATAAGAATACACACCTTCTCATATCAGATATATCTATATTTCGTGTTGATTATCCATTCACGTTGCATTTATATTAGTGCATCGCATTATATTTGTATATATAGGTTATGATGCATCTGCGTGTATGTTTACGATAGCCTTATTAGATGTTATTTACTACTCACGAGTTGGTAACTCACCCCCGTTGTGCTACAGTTTCTTGCAAGACTGACCCTTAGAGTAGTCACGGCGGGACTTCTTATCTCCTCTACTTCTGCGGATACCGCTACTTTTGGTCGTGACTTTTGGTGTAGGTGGGTTTTGTTGAATGTATCTGTATGCTTCATTTGTGTATCTTATTTGTATCTAGTATTCTCCATCTACCACTTCTACCATTGTATATGTGACCTAGAAACGTGATGGTGAGATTTGTATATTTTGTTCTCTGGTGTCGAGCTCACGTGAGCCGACTTGGTTCTTTTCTTATTTCTCCCTCTTAAATGCTTATTTCAAACAATTATGATTTTTTTTGCATGTGGTTGTGATTCCACCATTGGCGAAGAGATAGCTTCCACTTGGGGATGCCCTATTATTATTGCTTATGCTTATTCATGTTTTGTACCCGTTTGGGGCCAGTATTTACAAAGGAAACTCTGCCGAAATTTTCGGGAAAACTTGATGTTTTAAAAATATTTAATGCGACTTCAGTTTGTTAAAATTGCTTTCTTTAAAACAAGTCTTCCTTCACTCTATTTAACGGTTTAGATCTTCTGGGCTTTGGCTTACTTAGATTACGTTACGCCTCTAGACATTGCGTAATTGAAGTACCAATCACGTTCGGTACATTCAGGTCGTGACACTCCTATGAACGTCTCTCAGGTTGAGCTGCTAGAGGATGCGAAGAGCGAGAGTTTCTTTAAGCTACCGCCGATGATACAAAGGTCGGGCAAGCGACTCCGCGGCCTATATTATGTCTTTCATCGGTCACAGGGACACCCGACCGATAACTACAAACAGCTGCACGATTACATCGAGGAGCTGATCCATTCCAGTCACTTGGCAAAGTACATGCGTGACAAGCGTCGAGCAGATAGGGAGCAAGAAGATCAACCTCCTAATGGAGAGTTGACGGTCAGACAGACCATGGTCGTCTCCATTGGCTCGACTCTGAGAACGAAGAGACCCACCATATCCGGCCGGTCATGATCTTAGATGCTCCCGCTCCAAGAAGTACAGCAAGGTTGCTCCCATCACTTTCACTGATGAGGACCTGCATGGCATATCGGTCCCACACAATGATCCCCTAGTGATCATGGCCCGGATGAATAGGTACGAAGTAAGGAGAATTCTCGTTAACTCAGGGAGCTCGGTGGATATTTTTTTTACGACTGCTTTCAGCGTATGGGATTAAACCCTTCTATTCTTCAGCCTAGCTCACATGTTCTCTCTAGGTTCACTAACAACTCCGTTCAAGTTTAGCGAATGATCACTCTCCCTTTCAACATTAGGGAGGCCGGAAGAACCCGAACAATATCGATGAGTTTCCTCGTCGCTCAGATTCCTTCCTCTTATAACACTCTTCTGGATCGCCCTACCTTAAACGCCTACCAAGCTCAGATCTCGACCGACCACCTCGTGCTCAAATTTTCTCTGAGTGATGGTTGGATAGGCCGGGCCTTCGGAGATCAGCGAATCACTAGGGTGTGTCTGGCTACGACGGTTCCCGAGAAAAAAGAAGTTGAATTGACCGACGGACCGTGTAATCCTCCGGAATCGTTGGATACACGTGATGAAAAGAAGGAGATCCGGATTTCCCCAGTAGAAGCCTTTTCCGAAGTTCCCTTCAAAGATGGGTATAGCGGCCGAACTATCCAGGTCGGCTCCCTTTTGATCGGAGAAACTCGGAACAATATTATCCAGTTCCTTCGAGACAACTCCGACGTGTTCGCTTGAACTCCCATGGACATGCTGGGGATCGACCCAAAGATAATCTCGCACAAGCTCGGAGTTAACTCAAAAGCCCGGCCGGTGCGACAGAAGAAAAGGAATTTCGCGCCGGTCAAGCAGAAGGCAATTGAGGAGAAAGTGAACTGACTGCTCGCGACAAACTTCATCAAACATCTGGACTACCCGACTTGACCACATAGTCATGGTCAAGAAAGCGAACAGGAAGTGGCGCATATGTGTCGACTTTACCGATTTGAACAAGGCCTGCCCGAAAGACAACTATCTGCTTTCTCGAATAGATTAGCTGGTGGATAGCTCAACTGGTCATGAGCTGCTAAACTACATGGATACATTCTCCGATTATAATCAAATTCGGATGGACCCGGCTGTCGATGAGCTCACCGCTTTCACCACTGATTGAGGGGTCTATTGTTATAAAATAATGCCCTTCGACCTAAAAAATGCATGGGTAAGTTATCAACGACTGGTCAACAAGCTATTCAAGTCTCAGATCGGGTGGAATGTGGAAGTCTACGTCGATGACATGCTTATGAAGTCTACCCAGTCTGCCAGGCATACCATGGAAAGAAGCTGAATCCAGCCAAGTGTACTTTCTGCGTCACGAGCGGAAAGATCCTCGGATTCATGGTTACCCACCGAGAAATCGAAGCAAACCCGGAAAAGATCAAAGCCATCATTGACATGATGACGCCCCAGAGCAACGTAGAAATTATGCGACTCACAGGAAGGATGGCCGCTTTGAGTCGTTTCATGTCCAGATCCGGAGAAGAGTGCCTACCTTTCTTTAAAACCTTAAAGAAGATCCCAGGGTTCAAGAGGTCCGAGGAATGTCAAGTCACCTTCGAGCAGCTCAAGGTGCATCTGTCGACGCTACCACTACTCACGTGACCAGCCGAAGGAGACGACCTACTTCTGTACTTAGCCGTTTCCGGCCAAGAACCTAGCTCCGTACTCATCAAAGAATCTGAGGGATTGCAGAGGCCGATTTACTACATCAACCACGTTTTCAAAGATGCAGAGACAGGGTACCCGGCCATCGGGTTGGTCGTCCTAAACTTAAATCTTAAAGTTAAAAATCTAAACTTTAAATTGTTAGGGGATTGTTAAACCATATAATTAATTAACCACCTAAAAATAAATCTTAAAGTTAAATCTAAACATTAAATTGTTAGAGCTGGCCACAAATTATCATACCTTTGGAGCGATTCCGTGTGAACCCGTAGCTCCTCCAGTGTACCATACACATCATATATATCGTCGATGAGAGAGAATTGGAAAATCATCTTCATCATCATAATTCTAGCTCTTGAGAAATGATGCTCAAAATATACACCAAGTATCCAAAAGTAACATTCCACCACCCGATCCCTTACGAAGGTAAGCTTTTCTGCAAACCCTGATTCTATCCACCACCTAATTAAGCCGCAAAAACGATCATAATATCAAATCTTAGTTTCCTAACCCAAATTGATAATGGATGAATCACACAAAACGACACTTAACTATCATTGTTTTTCACTAAACTAACTTAATGTTTTTATTACAATAAACCCTCTCAACCTTTGGTTGTTTGGGGATTTCACTAAAATACCTTTTTATTACAGTATAGCACAAATGTAAAACATGTTTCCTGACATGAAATAAAAGAACATTGAGAAGGCACTAAACCTGAAAGTTTGAAGGCCGAAATTGTTGAGGAATGAAGTAATCTCCCCAAACAGAAGGATGATAATTTGCAGATTCTGGATGGCGAGTTTCATTTTCTGAAGGCAACATATGATTGTTGATTTTGAACTCAAGATCACCACTCACTTCTGCCATCTGTCTCTTTATTACTGAAATAAAATGAATTGATATTAATTTTATCAATGTTATGAGTAGAGATTTGAGTAGAGTTGATTTGAGCCTTCTTCATGCTGGTTTGGTGTTTATAGCAGATTTTGATTTGATTACATGCATCATATTAAAATGACTTGAACATTATTAATCCTTGACAAGACCTTAATCAACCCACTATTTTGTTTTGAGTGTTCCTTTTTTCTTCTTTGTTTCATTTGGGAATCATTTATCATCATCGTGGTCATTATTTTATTTTTTTTATTTTATCTTTTTCTAATTTTTGAAAGAGAGAATGAAGGCTGTAGACAAGCAGTAGATTCTTGTGTTATAACATGTTAAAAGATAATGATTAATTAGGGTCTGTTTGTTTTGGAGTAACAATGTGAAAAACAAGTTAATGATTTGGTAGGTAAAGCATCACCTTTCTCTTTGTTTTCCTTTACTTTTGTCAGTTTCCTTTGTTGGGTTTTGTATATGCATGCGATGCATTAATTTATACATAATTAATTGTATTTTGTTATAAAAAAATGAGTATATAGTTTAAACATTTAAAATGATATACATTATTCAAATAGTTGGATTTTCTTCCAACAAAAAAAAATTTGGGAAGAGGGTAGCTGATATTTCTTAACTTTTTCCATATTTATATATTTCTTATCTTTGGACGTCAGATCCAATCAGGGAAGCGCCGGCTTGACCAGCGAGCTACCCGAGTTTACGAGGTGAAAGAGCGAGAACTCTTTTTGGGCGGCGCATACCACACCGTTCTTTTTACCATTCTCTTCACTGTCTGTCTCAACAAGGCTTTTTTTTGTTTTATTGTTTATTTTATTTCATTTCGATTTTCTTTTCCTCGCCGGGCGAGTTGCCCTTACGGTCCGGGGAAGTGTTCTATGAAGGTTTTGTGTTCACTAGTTACTTGTCAGTCGAAGTGGGGTTCCGTCCTCCCTTGCCTTGCTTCATAATTGGAAAAATGTCACGACCCAAATATGAAACATGACCGGCACTTAAATCATATAACGTTTAAAAGCGTAACGTAATTCAAATAAGCCGAAAACCCAGAATCTAAACCGTAATTTAAGATAGAGTGGTAGAAATCTTTGTTTAAAAAGTTAATTTAAAGTGCAAAGAGTTATATCAAAACCTTTTTGAAGATCAAGTTATCGTAAAAATTTCGGCAGCATCTGCTCTGTAAAACTGACCCAAACCGCTACATAAGTATGATATATAATAGCATCCCCACTTGGGAGCAATCTCAACGCCATCCGGCGGAATACAATCACAAAGTAAGGTATACGACATCATAGTGCGAATAAATAAGAAAGTAAAAAAGAAAACAACATTCATAATAAGAACATAAAAGTCGGCTCATACGAGCACGACACCCACAGTAAAATATAATACAAATCTCTCAATCTCGTCTCTAAGTCACATATACAATGGGTAGATGGAGTATATTAAAAACCCATGACTTATTAATAAGGATTTGTTCTAGATACAATAAGAAGATGTACAAGGTAGAAATCAAAGGAAAACTCGCAACCCACCTACAAAATATCACGTCAAAAAAGTCGTAGCAAAAAAACTAGTAATATATCCCGCCGCGACCATTCTGACGGATCAGCCATGTAAGACACTATGGCACAACGGGGGTGAGTTTCCAGCTCATAAGTAGTAAGTAATATCATAAGTGCCAATCGCAAGTATGTACGCGCCAGCGACAAATCCTATTATGAATTTATGATGCAGTGTACTAGTATAGATGCAATATGAATAAGTGAGCGAAGTATGAAATCTGGGATGTAGCAGCTATAAGATACTGAATGTCATAATAAATTCAATATGGTAGAAGCAAAAGTATCATCAATAAAGCAGTATAAAACTTGTGTCAAATATCGACACTAAAAATCTCAATATCAGGTACCGTCTCTCAGATCGGCCGTCAAATCCATCTGATCACACGACTTCGATCGGTATCCTCTGAATATCCGCCGAGCCAAATAATCACCGGTAGGTATTGTTCCTCTATCAGGCTCAACGTCTCTCTATATGATCTTCTTATCCCGGGATACCGTACGCGGTCCATCATGTACCCGCAGACGGTGCCTCCTCTCTTCTCGAATTGGGTATACACATTGCTCAGAACCGAGAAAACTGATGATGGACGTCACAAATTATATTAAGAGAAACCGTGTTTTTAAAACAATCATAAGTTTTCAAAAGGTATCTGCTGTTTCTCAAATCCAGAAATCTCATGGAAACGGAAATCTTACAAAACATCATAATATATGAATATGGCGATGATAGCAAATGTACATGGTATTAATATGATGCAAGCTAGATGAATAACGCGAGGATCTATCTATCAATAAGATGCAATGCAAATGCAAGTTATCATGCGGGTTCTATAGTGTACGTAATATAGCAATTACCAATGGCGTGTGTGTACATATAGGTTAGTACACATACGACATGAACCATTGTTAATGGTGCAAGTTTCCTAGTGTGGAGATATCAATACTTATGATAATGCGTATGCAATAAGGAAATGTACATAGGTATATATATATATATATATATATATATATATATATATGAAGTTTTGTAACTTAGTTTTAAATATCGGGCATTTTACGCCATCCGAATGATTCCCCCATAAATGTTAAATCAACTCACCGGAATGGTCTCGAGCTACTCGAATCCGACCACTTCCTTCTCTTTCCTAACCGCGTCCGAAGTCTCCGCAACCAATCCTAAATCGCACACAACTTACCATATGAGGCTAGAAATCTGATATAACCCGCAAACATATACTACACAAACGAACTAACTCTTACGAGTTAACACGTGTACACTTAGTGTGCTAAACTCGTGTAACAAACACTTAAGACTACCCTTAAGGGCCGTTAACCAAAAGAAACACTAAAACAAGAATCCGAATGTCCATATCGTACGTCAACATATCGCCTAAAATAAGGTAAAACGGTCCCAGATTTTTGTATATGCAAAATTAGAAAAAAGTTGCATATACCAGAGGTCTAATTGGAGTCTCAGAGAGCCGACGACAAAATCCTATACCCAAACTCACCAAAAGTAATAAATTGGCGGCCAAAAGTTTGAGATGGGGGCTCGGCTTATGAGGGTGTATTCATGGTCCTATAACTAGTTTCCAGTAATCGTAACTTTTCTCTGAAGTCTCTGATTTAACAGCAGATTTTGTTTGAAATTCTAACCTTAAACTAAAACTAGTTTTAACACTAATTTGAAAAATTAAGACGGTTTAGTAAAAACTTGGTGGTTAAATAAGGATATAAAGCGCTAAAGTACTCTTAACTAACCTATTTTAGGTTATGATTACTCTACAAATCATCACAACCCCCAAGCTTATCTCAAACCTCACTTTAAATTCTAAAACTACTCAAAACACAAACTATAATTTAAATTATAAATTGTTAAGGCACAAGATTAGTAAAACATACTTAAACTTTGCTCATTATCTCAATATGATTTGAAGGAGACCCTAACTTGAAAGGTGGCCACAGGATGAAGGCTTGCTTTAAGAAAACTCTTGAAGAGATAAAAAAAAATTTTGGATTTTTGAGATAATTTGTGAAGGATTTGTACTGATTTGTATATGGTTTTAGGAGGTAAAGAGGGATTTAAGTGAAGGAGGAGTTGAAAAAGAAAGAAGAGAGAATGAGGGAGAGAAGGAATTAGAGAGAGATGATGGCAATATGTTTAACCATGGCACAAATTTGACTTATATTTATTGCACCATACCTTATGTTTTTCATTTTCATTATTATTTTCTTTTTCTCTATTTTTTTAGAACCATCCAACTAAATAATTATTTTTAAAGAAATATAAATTGTGTTTTAATTTATCATGGTTGCCTAAACAAGTTTTAACCTAAACTAATATCTTGTTAATACTAGATTAGTATATGTGTGTGTGTGTGTATTTAAAATAATTATGTGTGTGTGTGTGTGAAAATAATTATTAACTAAATTTTATCGAAAATTCATGTTATAACACTGATTAAATTATAATTAACTCTAAACAAATTTTAAGACGTTACAATCTTCCCCCCTTAAGGAAATTCGGTCCCCAGATTTAAAATCTAACCACGCATACCTTCGAAGTGATGGAGAAATTTCTTCCGCATCTCGCTCTAGGCTTCCCATGTGACATTTTCGCTGTTCGGGCCATGCCATAGAACCTTCACAGACGGTAATACTTTTGACCGTAGTTTCTTCACCTGCCGGTCCAGGATAACTACCTGTTGCTCGGTGAAAGAAAAATCGCACTCCAGCTAGATCGTCTGGTCCTAAATCGCGTGAGAAAGGTTATGAAGGTACTTGCGAAGTATCGATACATGAAATACGGGGTGTACATCCGGAAAAATGGACAGAATGGACGGAAGTGCTAAATGATAGGCGACGGTACCGACTCGTTCAAGAATCTTAAAAGGACCCACATATCTGGGACTAAGTTTTCCCTTCCTTCCGAACCTCATCACATCCTTCATCTGCGAAACCCGTAAGAAAACATGATCACCCACTGCGAACTCAAGTCTGCGATGACGACGATCAGCATAAGACTTCTGCCTGCTCTGGGCTGCTCTCATTCTATCCAGAATTAATTGGATTTTCTCTGTAGTCTCCTGGACTAACTGCAGTCCCAAAATCCTGCCCTCACTGAGCTCGGGCCAACATAGTGGAGATCGACACTTTCTCCCATACAAGGCCTTGAAAGGTGCCATCCGAATCGTCTCCTGAAAACTTTTATTGTAGGAGAACTCTATCAAGGGCAAATGACGATTCCAACTACCACCAAAATCTAGTATTCACGCTCGGAGAATATTCTCGAGAGTATGTATAGTCCGCTTTGATCGACCATCGGTGTGCAGGTGGAAAGCAGTACTGAAACTCAAACGGGTACCGAAAGCCTCCTGTAGTTTCTGCCAAAAACGGCTGGTAAACTGAATGCCTCTGTCGGAAACAATGCATGTCGGAATGCCGTGCAACCGCAAAATTTCATCAATGTAGAGCTGAGCATACTAAGCAAACCCGAAAGTGGTTTCCACTGAAAGGAAGTGAGCTGCTTTCATCAACCGATCTACAATCACCCAAATGGAATCATACCCACGACTGGACTTAAGTACACCCATAACGAAATCTATGGAGATCTGTTCCTATTTCCACTCCGGAATGGGCAAAGGCTGTAACTCTCCTGCCAGTCTTTAGTGCTCAGCCTTAACTTGCTGGCAAGTCAAGCATCTCGAAAAGAAATTTGAAACATTTCTCTTCATCCCTTCCCACCAGTAGACATCTCTCAAATCACGATATATCTTAGTGGAACCTGGATGAACGTTGTATGATGACTGATGTGTCTTCTCCAAGATCTTACGTCTCAGCCCCTCAGAATCGGGTACACATAGACGAGTCCCAAATCGTAGCACTCTCTGGCCATCAATCACAAACTCCAAATCTCTTCCCTGCCGAACCTGCTCTATAATCTCAGACAAACGAGTATCTTCGGACTGTGCTTCCCGAATGCGATCAAGTAAAATTGGACGGCTGAGGAAATGAGCAAGCTGTCCTCCGGTGGAAGTGAACTTAAACTGTACTTCGCTATCGCACAAAATCTGCCAATCTGTAGAAGACTGTCTCTGAACTGCGCTCAAATGGGACAAACTACCTCCGGGCCTCCGACTCAAAGCATCAGCTACAATATTTGCTTTGCCTGGATGATAAAGGATTTCCCAATCATGGTCCTTTACGAGCTCCATCCAACGACGCTGTCTCAAATTCAGATCCCGCTGTTGGAAGATGTACTTCAGGGTTTTGTGCTCTGTAAAGATCTGAAACGACTCTCCATACAAATAATGTCTCCAAATTTTAAGCGCAAAGACCACCACATCTCTAGATAGTGGGTGGGATAGTTCTGCTCATGCTTCTTCAACTGCCGAGAAGCATAAGTGATGACTCTGCCGTACTGCATCAACATGCAATCTAGACCCACTAAAGAAACATCACAATAAACAACATAACCTCCTGAGCCTGAAGGTAAGGATAAAACTAGTGCAGTTATCAAACGAGTCTTCAACTGCTCGCATGCCTCGGTCCAAAGAAATGGAACTCCCTTCCGAGTTAACCCGGTCAGCGGTGCAATGATACAAGAGAAATCCTGTACAAAACGACGATAACAACCGGCTAAACCTAAGAAGCTGCGAATCTCTGTTACCGAAACAGGTCTGGGCCAATGCTGTATGACCTCAGTCTTCTTCGGGTCCACTCGTATACCATCTCTTGTAATCACATGACCCAAGAAGTCAACACCATCAAGCCAGAAAGCGCACTTCGAGAATTTAGCAAATAGCTGGTGCTCTCTCAATGTCTGCAATATAATCCTCAAATGCTGCTCATACTCCTCTCGACTCTTGGAGTACACCAGAATGTCGTCTATGAATACGATAACGAACTGGTCAATGAACGGTCTGAAGATTCGGTTCAACAAATTTATGAACGCTACTGGGGTATTGGTGAGCCCGAACAACATCACCAAGAACTCGTAGTGCCCCTAGCATGTCCATCGGCGACACCTCATCCTCATATCTCGGGCTCCATCATCCGGATCGGCCCAAATCATTTGATCACACGACTACGGGCGGTAGTGCTCCCTGCCGGGCTCAACGTCTCTCCATACGATCTTCTTGCCCCGGGGTAACGCACCGGGTCCATCATGTACCCGCAGACAGTGTCTTCTCTCTCCTCGAATCGGGTATGCAATATAGCTCAAGAACCGAGAAAACTCATAGTGGACGCCATACATCATATCAAGGAAAACTACATTTTTTCTTTTAAAATGATCATAAGTTTTCAAAATTCACATGCGGTTTCCCAAATCCAGAAATCTCATGAAATATCGAAATCTCATAATCATGAGTCAATAAGAAAACAATGAATATCGGCATAAAGCCCCTCAACAGTGCATAAACAGAATGTGTATATGAATTCATGCGATATCTAAGTAAGGAATGCAAAGTATAAAACTAGCATGTGATATCATGAATGCTAAATAATACTATTAAACTACAATTTATCAAATAGTATAATGAAGTAACGGTTTCTAATGTATACGTGGCATGGAAATTACCGATGATGATGTGTGTGAGCCGGCCAGTAAGTATACGTGCAACATACGCATCATCGGTAATGGTGCAGGTGTCCTAGCAGACGAGATCATGGCAGCAAATGAAAGCACATGTATATATGCAATGCAATGAGAATAACATGAACATAACAAAAAAGTAAACAGTAAACGAAGCATTATAGAATATATATCTATATACGAGCCATAAAGTTATAGTATTTAAAATAGCACGAATCGTTGTTTTTAGAAAAATAGGGGCTACGATATTTTTGAGAAAAAGAGAGAGACTTTTTGAAAATCCGTAGCGTTCCTCGGGTTGCCTTTTGAAAATACCTACGATTAGTTAGTTTGAAAATACCTACGATTCGTTAGTTTGAAAATAGGTATGACTCTAACCCTATTCTAACAGCTACCTAAGTAATTAGGAAACTAAACTAAAAGCTCAAGTAGAAGCCAAAAAGAAATCTATACATATCCGAGTCGATATATCTAGGAGTCAGCGATCCAGCTTCATAGCGTCACGTACGGTATAATCTATCGTACGACATTCTCGAGTCAAGAGTGTGGATCAATCATCATATATACATCTCGTACGGTATAGTCCGTCATACGGCATTCTCAAGTCAAGAGTTCAGATCAATCATCATATACATATATAGCATATCTCGTACAGTATAATCCGTCATACTATATCCTCAAATCAATAATACGGGTCAATCATCATATATATACCTCATACGGTAAAATCCATCGTACGGCATCCTCAAATCGAGAGTACGGATCAAATATCATAATATATCATATATAGATCATAGTTCGTACGGTATTATCTGCCGCACAGTATCCTAATCAATGTGTACGGATCTAAGGTCACCTACAATCTATCATCTCATGAAATCATATGTTATCGCATGACACGTATATATCGCCCAACGATCCTTTTTATATCGCATCAGATACGGTGACTCAACTCAATCACATCATAACCTCACGGCATGGTGTTGGATATAGTGCCCTCAGAGTCAATTATTGGATCACAGGCACGTGATTGCAATGATTGAGGGAGGACCTATGCCGGTAGGACAGTCTTACTCAAGATGATAGTATGCTATCCGGTTTATCTTTATCATCGTGTACTGCTTTAGGTGACCTTACTGATCACCATTGCACGTTGATAAAGCCCCTAGGATTCTTGCTTGACTTCCAGCAGTATGAGGGCGATCATATAAGTGGGAGCTGGGGTCTATAAGCACGTCCTTAAAAGGTCCCTAGTCGTGGGAATTTCAAGACAGGGCATCGATTCTCCAGAGTGGATCACCTAAGATATATACAGGTGCTTATTGGGTTATGAGTACACTGGACAGGACTCGCCGGGAACCTGCTAATTGGGATTACACCAGACGTCAGATAGCAGTTCCCTGGTGATATGTGTACAGGTTAGTTCATAGACCTGAGATCGTCATTTCTCTCGTGTGAGTTCCCACTGTGCTTTGATTACTACCCTACCACGCTCAAAGGAGACATGCAAACAGGTTTCAGTTGGGTACAGTCCCAAGCCACATGGAGGCAGTGAGCGAATCTGCAGGGGTTCGTCTCTCCCGGTATTGGGGGTGAGGTCACGCTGTGTCTAGGAGAGCCAATACATGAAAGTCCTTGGCCAAGGTAGGAGATTTACTGGTAGGTATTCCAGTAGTATCTTAGGGTATTCTGGGCTACACTCCGACACGACTTGTACCGCTTTTGGGGGTCTGACTTTTACCAACCCCCTAGGCCCGCCATGCGATGCTCATTGACAAACGGACCGGACTGTACGGATATTGTCACTGACAGGCTCGGTAGGGTGTCAGCATGAGTTCGCTCACAGACGTCCCTTTTGGTCAATACCTGGTAGCCCGTTACGTATGGCTAATACCTCTGACGTGCTAGTGGTTAAATCCACAATCAAGGTGTTGACGAGTCTTTAGAGTCCACCACACACAGTTACTCAAGTTTCGGGAGAAACGCTGTAGAGGCTGTATGGAGATATGGTAGGGTTCGATCAGATACGTGCGGTATTGCACGGATCGTGATTGGACGAATTTTACTAGCGGGTTTTGGTTTAAGCCGGATCCTAGTATTAGACAGTGTAGTTTTGTCTCTTTGCATTTGTATTCAGTGGGAATACAGATGCGGGCATGTATATACAGTCGCGGGGTTTTCCTGTAATTTATTACGGGATCGGTTTTCTGAAGTTGCCAGTTTGCATTCCGTTCCGGCCAGTTTTCCTTTGTTCCTTCACGGCCGGATTCTTCTGATGGAGGGGCTAATTTGCAAGTTTGCAAATTAGCATTTGTGGAAGGGTTTCTTGCATTTTGTGGCATTATGATAGATTTATAATCATGAGATTCTTTTTCTATCTCATCCTTTGCATTTATTATGATGGGCTTTGATTTGGAAATAGGTGTGACACATATTCCTTTTTAATCACACCATTTCTTCACATGTTTTTCTTCTTGCATTTTTCCTCCACCATTCTTCATGAGGGGTCGGCCACAAAAATGAGAGGGGGAGATTCATTTTGTGGTGGTGGGAAATTTGTTCATCTCATTTTCTTGCTACACAAATTCTAGCTCCACTTGAAAGTTCATTCCATTCTATTCCTCCATCGCCATGGCAACTACATAAACCCCAAATGAGACAATGGATTCTACACTTCATCTACTTCAACCTTGGACGCGTCGGCTAGCCAACTTCACGCCCGAGTTGCCTCGGTCCAGAGGTGGGAGCCCGTAAAAGAACCCGGCGATGTGGTGCCCGTTTCGACGAGGAGGCGACGACCGGAGATTCCGCGAGGAGATCGGAGTGGAGACGAAGACCGAAGGACACAGATCGCTTAGTATAGCTTCTCTACTCTTATTCTAGTTTGCTAGAGTTAGGTTAATGGCCCGATCCGGGATAAAAGTACGCGGTGGTGCCGGTTTGCTAGTTTGCAAAGTTTTTCATTTCCGCGTTTCCGGCATCGGATCGACGGCCGGGGCGCCGCCGTGCACTTACACTGGTATCAGAGCCACGCCATTAATCTAGTCTAGCTTGCTCTAATGTGTTTACAAGTTCGATCGAACAAATTTCCGAAAACCCGATTTCCATCGCATGAGTTTCTGTCGAATTTTTTTTGGGCTCTAAAAATTTTTCAGGTTGTTGCAGAATAACATGCAGGGAATTCTAAGACTTCTGAGAAAATTTGGTGACATGAATCCACTGTTCCACCGCGGAACCGCGGCTAAACCCATGCATTGGCCGCGGTTCCACGGCCATAATAAGTCCTTGTTGCACCAAATTTTTTCAGTGGGTCTTAGACTGTGAAATGGGGTTTTTGGGACATTCTTTTTGGGCCCAGATTTTCTGTGAGAGCTACAGTAGTGTTTGGGACCCACTTCGATAAATTTGATCGATCAAAAATTTTAAACATGTTAGTTCACAGTATTTACATTATATCTGCGACCGTGAATGTCACTCGATCGGTAAATCCTATCTAACTGCTATAGCCCTTTTAGACGGATTTACGAACGTGACATTCACGTTGATGTTCTGTGTTGTGCTGTGATATTGCAGATTGGTCGCGGGGGATAGCCTGGATGCAATGTTAGTACAGTTTCGTTTTATATGTACATTTGATGTTGCGGGGCGAGCGTCCGACATGTGGACTGCCGTCACTGCCTGTTTGTATATTATTCTTTTGCGGCACGACCGGGTCGAGGTCGATGCACCCGTTGTATGTATATTTTACTTTCTGCACTAGGATTACCCCGCGGAGGGGTGCATGGATAACTGGGTTCTAGAGGGCAACAAGCCTGCATCTCATGGCGTTGAGACGGAGGGGGCTTTACTCTAGAATTGGCGGGCTATTCGCCGCACTCGTATGGGGTATAGGTTGACCCAGGAGGGGTGCCCAAGTTACCGAATTCCGTGAAATGCTAGGTGGTCCATTCACGTTGCTGAAGGGGGCTGCCTCGCTTCAGGTTTTGGCGGGTAACTTGCCGCGCCCGTAGGGGTCTAGGATTTCATTGCACAGGCTATCCACACGACCAGGGGAATGTCGGGTTTCAGTAGCGGCTCTGTGAAACCCGGGGATCCCAGATATCTGTATTGTTCTGTGATACTGATTACATTTCTGTGATGTTGCTTTTTATCACGCCTTGAGCGAAATATTATATATTGATATATATACTAGTAGATGTTGTATATGTTTTGCATCCGCGCTAGTCCAGTCCCCGCTCTGTCGTTAGTTAAGTAACCTAACGGGTGATGACGGGACCCAGTGGCGAATGCGGATGGCATATACGTACATCATTATTTTCGTTCTTTATTGGTGTGATCAATTGATGGGACTGCGTTGATTCGGATCAATGCAAGCTAAACAAACCTATTCTGATGTTGTTGGAACACTTTTCAAAAAGCTGTTATTGTAAGGACGTTCTCTTTTGTTTTGCACAGTGGTATTCGGTTATGAATATCCAGCTTCTCAGTCGATGAGGCAAAGGCCGAGATCCCTTCACCGGGAGTGACCCCTTGAACAGAAGTTTGCGTCAGGGCAATAACTTCACTATAGTCGTTTACTTTTGCTTTGCATCGTGGTATTCAGTTGGAATATCCTGCACCTCATTCCACGGGGAAAGAGCCGAAATCCCTTCACCGGGAGTAACCTCTTTAGCAATGGTTTTCGCCACTATATTTTTTAAAAGCTATTCGGTTCCTTCAACTATATCAAGTTCATTACGTTAAAGGTTTTCGCCAGAAACCATTCGTAGCCCTCCGTCGTTTCATATGGGTAGTCAATAGTATTCAAGCTGTGTTTGTTGGCCAAAGTCAAGGCACAGTATTTGGTAGCTATTGGGTATTCATATGCAGCATAGATAGATGCGTTGGTTTGGGACAGTCGTATAGCCTTGTTGGCCAAAATCAAGGGCTTGTACGGGTGGGTTCAAATCAACCTGGAGAATGACGGGTAGAACTTGACATGTGACTTATGATTTGTTGGCCAAAGTCAAGGTCATAAGAGCATGGGGCAAAAATCACATCGGGAGTTTCTAAAGAAACTGAAACTTGCCAGATATGCGCATACCTTCTGGAGTGTGATAACGTGAGCGGATTCCGTCACGTTATCATGCGATGATAGTTGGATCCCGATTCCCACTGATGAGTTGGTTTACTCCTCGGGTGATCCCGACTAATTCTTCTTTCAGGTTTGGGGAAGAATTTGACGTTACAGTGGGAGGTTTCCAGATTAGATAAAGTGATAACCATTCTGATCTAGGTTAGAGTGCACACTGAGTGTTTCTTTTCTCTCTCTCTTTGGCAGCGTCCATGACCCGATCCTAGACTATGACTCAGTGACCAAAATTAACCGAACCTTTTTAAACACTGGCTTTTGGATTGTCAGAGTTGCATACCTCATTGCCACTCCTACTTTTACCCTTTTCTCCAGGACACCTCGTATTACTACGAACGTCCACTTCTATTGGACAAAACCATCGTATGGTTATATACGAACTCGAAGGAATTTATTCGAGGATAGTTTCCGGTTCTGGAGAAAACGAATAGGATTATTCAGTTGTCTTTTCCTTTTACCTTCTGTCAGGTTGCGAGTGTTCCTTGGTTTAGGAGATAGTACACCCATTATGCTTATTGGATAGTCTTCTTCCAAACCTTAGGCTGGTGCCGAACGGTGGGGAATGAAGAAAACCAATTAGCATAACGATGGTGTACAGAAGGTATTAAGTAAACACATATCAAGGGATTAGTAAGCGGGCAAAGTAAACTGCGACTGCTATTCACGACCAAACCAAGTATTTCTTCGTCAATCCTAAATCACCTTTGTATTTCTCCAGGACACTCCGTATCACTACGAAGATCCACAGTTTATTGGATACTCCATCGTATGGTCATATACGAACTCGAAAGGAACTTGTTCCAGTTCGGGGATGGATTCTGGTTCAGGAGAAATAGGAATAAGGTTTATTCAGGTGTCTTTTATCTTTACCTTCTCTCGCGTTGCGAGTGCTCCTAGGATTAGGACAGTACACCCATTATGCTTATTGGATAGTCTTCTTCCAAACCATAGGCTGGTGCCGAACGGTAGGGAAGGAAGAAAACCATTTGGCATAAAGGGGTGTGCAGAAGGTAACGACTAAAGACATATAAAGGGATTTGGAGAGGTGGCAAAGAAATATACGGTTACAGTTGTGAATCTGGATAATGGAAGAGGCATTACTAGGAATACCCGGATACCCCTACGAAACATTTCAATGTTTCAGTTTCACTGTGTACTGTTAATAGAAAACTGATTTCCCAATTAGACACTTGCTCCAGGGTATGTATTTACCAGGTATGATTCTCACATCTGTATGGTTTTACAGATGATGAGTGGGAGTAAGTTATTGGGAATTAGGTGATCATCCTCATTATATCGGGATTCGTTGTAATTGGTGATATTTGAGAAAATCGCCTGGATTGTTTGCCGGACGGCAAATATTTGGTTTTGAATATCCGTTGTTGTGCACAAATTTCAAATTGATATATTTGTACGTCTATTTTGATAGAGTGAGATATACCTTTTTGAAATTATGTCTATGACATTTACCTATATCAGTGGATGGTTAGGTAAGGAGTATTGAACAGCGGTGTAATTCTTCTTAACTATAAGTACAGTTTTCAACCTACGACACACAGTGAATGAGCCACTAGACTCAGGGGACTTATACAGAGTATTGTATATTGTCCAGTGTCCATTAGGACAGAGCGGTTGGTCCTCGTACTATATTCGGTTTACTTATGACTTCTCTAGTTTTTAGACAAGTGTTTCGTAGAAACACAGGGTCTGAATTTTGAGAAGTTATAGGTATAAGAGTAAAGTAGAGAACCAGGTATTGCAAGTATCGGGATTCTTCAAGGTGATCGAAGATGTAGATACTTGTAAAAGGTATTCAGTTGTTAGTAATGATTAAGAGAACTTGCTTCTCTTTCAGGTTACTCATAATTGGAAGCAATCCTAAGTTGAGTAACGTTGATCGGCCTCCTTCCATTTAGTTGACATGCACTGGAGACAACTGCATGATTTGAATCTGGTTCAATTAAATCAGTGCCTCTGTTTCTATATTGGATATAGAACAGTTCATATCTTGACATTGTTAAGATAGGAGGAGTTGTCCGGCTTATGCTTAAAACCAGACTCTGGATGACTCAAGGCACGTTTCTGTAATAGCTGTTTGTGGGTTGACCCGGGCTATGACGAGGGTTGATTTTCTACCATCTGGAAGATCAATAGTGATATTGTTCTTGACTCGCCACAGTTTTAATAAAAATGGATTTTTTCAGAAAACAGTAGTGGGAGCATGGTAGAACTGGAAGTGATTCCAGAACCGTAAACGATTACTGAAGATTTGATAAGAACCTAAAGATTCAATCTGGTTTGACATTCCATTGGCCACTCCGCAGATATGGTGGGTAAGCTCAGGCGCTCGAGAGGTACTTAGGTATGCTCAAGGACGATGGCAGGGAGGTTCTTGTTTACCCAGACTTGACACTACTGTTGTTCCAGACTATGAGACCCAGCAGGAGGATGAGTATAGCATCGTTCTAAACTAGCTTTAGAAGTGTACGTGTATATGACTCTGCCATAAGGTTGTCGTAGTCAATGGGAACAGCGGAAGCATAGTGGACAAGTGGCTTATGTCTATTTATAGACTAAAGCAGATATAGCGGAGATAGATCATCTATTTCTGATGTGTCAGTCATAGGTTTGACTTCATCAAAATAAGGGGATGGATCTGTTAAGAAGGTAGTAGGGTGTGATGTCCTGGTACTTGGATGACATACACAAAGTAGAAAGTGATATTCCTATACTACGATCGGTTATAATTTGGTTGTCACACGGTGGTTTCTCCACATGGGACTTGGATATTATATCAGACATTCTAGTTACTAGATCTTTAGATCTAGATTTGGGTGGTTTCCCAATCAGGGTACTTAGACAGCATTCTAAAAGTATTTAGAATGGACGACTCCTGGCACGGTAGTGTACCTGCAGGTGATGGAGTCACCCTCTCTAAAGGTGTCTTACAGACTAAAGGGGAGAGGGATGTGCATGATTGGCAGATCATTTGTTTAGGCAATTGAGTCAATCATGAGATGTCAAGTACCACTCCAGATGTTGTTCTTGCAGTAGGTGCAATAAGATAATATTAATCCAATCCTGGAGAAACGATCGGAAGCAGTTTTAGAACATAAGTGGATGTTCTAGGGAATTGATAACGGCAGCCTCCTTTAGGAGACAGTTATCATTCCAGGCTTCCAAGGTGACCTGGATGACAGAGTGGCTGTCAGAGTTATAGTTTTCCCTCTGACGAGGGGCAGTATTTTGGACAGGTGGTCCAAGTGGATACTGAGGGAAGGACGGCGCAGGATACTGATTAAGTTCAGTTGACGATACAGTCTAAGAAGTTTGGATTTGGAGTTCATTTATGAGCTAGGTCTCATCAGACATCCAGACATATTCTAAGACAGGTATTGCTCATTTTGGGAGATGGGTTTCTCCGCGAACTTAAGATAAAGAGAGACATAGAAAGAAACATCAGAGCGGATCCACTCACTGAGGCTATTCCTCGAACGCAATAGTTTCGCAAACGAGCTTTGTGAGACTGACTAGTAGAGGAGTTGGGTGTTCGGTATCACACGGGCTGTGAGTATGCGACATCGCAATAATTAGTCTTGAGTGCAAGTGGGAGATTGTTGGATATAGTGCCCTCAGAGTCAATTATTGGATCACAGGCACGTGATTGCAATGATTGAGGGAAGACCTATGCCGGTAGGACAGTCTTACTTAAGATGATAGTATGCTATTTGGTTTATCTTTATCATCGTGTACTGCTTTAGCTGACCTTACTGATCACTATTGCACGTTGATAGAGCCCCTAGGATTCTTGCTTGACTTCCAGCAGTATGAGGGCGATCATATAAGTGGGAGCTGGGGTCTATAAGCACATCCTTAAAAGGTCCCTAGTCGTGGGAGTTTCGAGACAGGGCATCGATTCTCCAGAGTAGACTAGTGTATAGAGTCGAGACCCCGACGAGGGGCGGTGGCCGGCCTCACAAGCCACTGGTGTCAGTTGGATCACCTAAGATGTATACAGGTGCTCATTGGGTTATGAGTACACCGGACAGGACTCGCCGGGATCCTGCTAGTTGGGATTATACCAGACGTCAGATAGCAGTTCCCTGGTGACATGTGTATAGGTTAGTTCATCGACCTGAGATCGTCATTTGTCTCGTGTGAGTTCCTACTGTGCTTTGATTACTACCCTACCACGCTCAAAGGAGACATGCAAACAGGTTTTAGTTGGGTACAGTCCCGAGCCACATGGAGGCAGTGAGCGGATCTGCAGGGGTTCGTCTCTCCCGGTATTGGGGGTGAGGCCGCGCTGTGTCTAGGAGAGCCAGTACATAAAAGTCCTTGGCCAAGGCAGGAGATTTACTGGTAGGTATTCCAGTAGTATCTCAGGGTGTTCTGGGCTACACTCCGACACGACTTGTACCGCTTTTGGGGGTCTGACTTTTACCAACCCCCTAGTCCCGCCATGCGATGCTCATAGACGAACGGACCGGACTTTACGGATATTGTCACTGACAGGCTCAGTAGGGTGTCAGCATGAGTTCGCTCACAGACGTCCCTTTTGGTCAATACCTGGTAGCCCGTTACGTATGGCTAATACCTCTGACGTGCTAGTAGTTAAATCCACAACCAAGGTGTTGACGAGTCTTTAGAGTCCACCACACACAGTTACTCAAGTTTCGGGCGAAACGCTGTAGAGGCCGTATGGAGATATGGTAGGGTTCGATCAGATACGTGCGGTATTGCACGGATCGTGATTGGACGGATTTTACTAGCGGGCTTTGGTTTAAGCCGGATCCTAGTATTAGACAGTGTAGTTTTGTCTCTTTGCATTTGTATTCAGTGGGAATACAGATGCGGGCATGTATATGCAGTCGCGGGGTTTTCCTGTAATTTATTACGGGATCGGTTTTCTGAAGTTGCCAATTTGCATTTCGTTCCGGCCAGTTTTCCTTTGTTTCTTCACGACCGGATTCTTCTGATGGAGGGGCTAATTTGCAAGTTTGCAAATTAGCATTTGTGGAGGGGTTTCTTGCATTTTGTGTTATTATGATAGATTTATAATCATGAGATTCTTTTTCTATCTCATCCTTTGCATTTATTATGATGGGCTTTGATTTGGAAATGGGTGTGACACATATTCCTTTTTAATCACACCATTTCTTCACATGTTTTTCTTCTTGAATTTTTCCTCCACCATTCTTCATGAGGGGCCGGCCACACAAATGAGAGGGGGAGATTCATTTTATGGTGGTGGGAAATTTGTTCATCTCATTTTCTTGCTACACAAATTCTAGCTCCACTTGAAAGTTCATTCCATTTTATTCCTCCATCACCATGGCAACTACATAAACCCCAAATGAGACAATGGATTCTACACTTCATCTACTTCAACCTTGGACGCGTCGGCTAGCCAACTTCGCGCCCGAGTTGCCTCGGTCCAGAGGTGGGAGCCCGTAAAAGAACCCGGCGATGTGGTGCCCGTTTCGACGAGGAGGCGACGACCGGAGATTCCGCGAGGAGATCGGAGTGGAGACGAAGACCGAAAGACACGGATCGCTTGGTATAGCTTCTCTACTGTTATTCTAGTTTGCTAGAGTTAGGTTAATGGCCCGATCCGGGATAAAAGTGCGCGGTGGTGCCGGTTTGCTAGTTTGTAAAGTTTTTCGTTTCCGCGTTTCCGGCGTCGGATCGACGGCCGGAGCGCCGCCGTGCACTTACACATGGTGCCCGATCATATCGACTTATATCTATTCAACATCTCATGTCCTCATCTTACACACACACACACACACACACTCATACATATATACATATACACACATATTATATCACGTGTGTGCGTGCGTGTGTATGTGACAATAGATAATCTAAGGTTCACAACTAAGATAAAGATAGACTAAGAGTTAACCTTTCTATGAGTACGCTAAATCTAATCATACGGTCTCCTAGAACCCTACTTACTAAGTATCTATCTTGTATTGCTATATATATATATATATATATATATGTACATATAATAAACCTATTCTACGGTTGTAGTGAGGTGCTATACGCCATCCACCCGACTTTCCCCATAGATATACATGTACTCACTTTTGATCCTCGTTTGCCGAAGTCGATGATGCCTTGTTCTTCTTTGTCGTCTCAAAGTCCACGCGAAAGTACCTATAATTCAAACACATCATATCATAAACAAGAATCAACACGAGAAAACCGAAACAGCATTTGAAGTGCACATAGGTTAGAACTTATAGCCTACGCATGCAAAAACAACCAAATAACTCTCGTCGTTGACGTACAAACGTCCAACGACCAATTCCAAATTCAAATACCAAAAACCAAGTTTTAGAAATAGGAAAAACATTGCCAAAATCAACTCAAATGCTCCCAAATTTTTGCTCAGGTATATTGGGACTAAACTAACAATACAAGGGCTAGGTTATAGAGAGTATGAGCTACAGGCCAAACCCAAACACCTAACACCAAAAAGTGGCCGGCGAGATTAGCTACAGGACCCGCTGGTGCCGGTCCAATCGTAAGGGTTTGGTCTCGTTCTTCTGTGGTGGTCTTCTAGTGGTCTAACTAGGTTTATTTAGTTGTTTGTTTTTCCTATAGGGACCCAAGTTGCTCTAGATTCCATCTGAGCAACACAAATCAAAGAAAACCGACATGGGAAAATTCTAAAATGCAAGTCTTGGGGTTTAGTCTCTGGTTTGGTCCATAAAATTGACACTACAGGGGTTGTGGTCACTAATTACACTCAATTATATCATCACAACTCATAATATATCCTAAACCTCCTCTTAGAAAATTCTAACATCGCTAAACTATCTTGGTTTAATTCTAAACTATAATAGGACATTAGAAACACTAAAAACTTAACTAGAAGTGTAGGGAATACCTTATTTGGCAACTTAAGAAAATTCTTGAGTTGCCCAAAGTGCTCAAAGTCTTGACTTGCTCCTACCATCATGCTTGTAGTGAACTAGAGATCATATTTTGTGAAGGGGATGAAAGGTTTTGTGGTGATTTTTGGAGTGGTGTATGGTGGAAGAGAAGGTGGAGGGAGATGAAGAATGGAGATGAAGAAGAGGATGAAGTGAAGAAGAGCCATGCAAACTCTAGAATTTTCTCACTCTCTCTTCCCCCCTCTCTCTAGCCATACCTATGGTCCCATGCCTCTATGTCACCCTTTTCCTTTTATTTTTCTTCTTTTCTTTTTATTAAAAAAACAAAACAAAAACCATTTAAATGAAATCAAGCATGGTTTATCAAAAATGAAACAAGTGTTACAGCATGTCATGTTGCATGACACAAAACGTAAATACGATTAATGCATAATTAGCGACATATTAAACAAGTTTAGCATAATCTTGTATATAATTAATTGTGTAATAATTTATAAAATGTCCAAATCACAAAAATTCTTTTAAAATCAACAATGCATATTAATTTTCCAAATATTTTCCAAACTATCGGTATATAATTATACTATATCATTAAAACTAATTCCATATCTTTATAATATTCATAAAATTTATTATTTTATTTATTTAAATTCCAAAAATAATATTTTATTTTTCTGAAAATGTTACAGTATAGGTCCTCCCTCAATCATCACAATCGCGTGCCTGAGATTATAATAATTGACTTGAGGGTATTATAGCCAACAATCTCCCACTTACACTTAAGGCTAATTATTGCGGTGTCGCATACTCACAGCCCGTATGATACCGAACACCCAACTTCTCTACTAATCAGTCTCACAAATCCCGTTTGTGAAACTATTGCGTTCGAGAAATAGCCTTAGTGAGTGGATCCGCTCTAATATTTCTATCATTATCTCTCTGTATCTCAACTTTACGGAGAAAGACTATTTCCCGAAATAAGCGATACCTGTCTTACAATTTGTCTGGATATCTGATAGGACCCAGTTCACAAATGAACTCCAAATTCAACAAATTTCTTAGACCGTATCTACCGTTGAATTTAAGAAGTATCCTACGCCATGCCTTCCTCAGTATCCGCTTGAATCACCTGTTCAACATACTGCCCCTCAAAAAGAGGGAAAACTATAACTCTGACAGTCACTCTATCATCCAGGTCATCTTGGAAGCCTGAAATGATAACCGCCTCCCGAAGGAGACTGCCGTTATCATATACCAAGAACATTCACTTATGTTCATAACTGCTTCCAAACGTTTCTCCAGAATTTGATTAATATATAAACGCTTATTGCAGCTAGTGCAAAAGCAATATCAAGTGTGGTACTTGATATTTCATAATTGACTCAATTGTCTAAGAAAGTGATATGACAATCATGCAAATCCCACTTCTCATCAGTTTAGAAAACATCTCTTTAGAGAGGGTGACTCCATCACCTGCGGATACACCACCACGCCAGAAGTCGTCCATTCTATAACACTTTAGAATAGTGCCAAAGTACCCAAATTGAGACACTTCCCAAATCTACATCTAAAATCATAGATCTAGTGACCAGAATTCCTGATATTTTATCCAGATCTATGTGGAGAAACACCTTATGACAAGCACAATATAACCGATCGTAGTATAAGAATTTCACTTCCTACAAAGAGCATGTCATCTAAATACCAGGATCACACCCTACTACCTTCTTACCAGGTCTATCTGTTATTCTGATGAAGTCAAACTCTATGATTGTCACATCAAAAATAGATGATCTATCTCCGCTATAACTACTTTAGTCTATAAATAAATATAAGCTACTTGCTCACTATACTTCCGCTGCTCCCACTGACTATAACAACCCTCTGGCAGAGCCATATACATGTGCACTTCTAAAACTAATTTAGAACAACGTTATACTCATCCTCCTGCCGGATCTTATAGTCTAGAACAGCAGTACTGGCAAGTTTGGGTAATAAAAAACCTGCCTGTCACCGTCTTTGAGGAAACCAAAGTATCTCTCGGGTGGCTGAGGTTGTAGGGTTCTTAAGCACGACAGCAAGGTTTCAGCTGGCATCATCCATGCCTAATTAAAATTTTTCCATGCTTAAACAACCCTAACCTAGATCTTTAACTAGAGATTCATACGAAAACATCAAGTAAACAACTTTACTTCTAAGTGATTAGGGATTACAACCTTTGTAGTCCGCTCCTTCACTTCATAAGCTCCAAGTAGTAGTCCTTTGGCTGCAATCAACGAGCTCCCGAACTCTTGAGAGGCTCCACAAGATGTATGATGCATCCTTTCTTGAAGTCTTCAAAGTCTGTGATGATCTACCTCGAGAAAACACGGACTCAGGCTCTCTTTTCACTAATACGGAATTAGTGAAGCTAACACACTAATCTATATGGCTAGTATAGAAGAGGATGATGAAGTAGTAATTTTTCTCACTTTAGAATTTAATTCCTTACTGTCTTTCTTCTTTATCTCAAAGTCAAGAGAGCAAAAATGAGATGAGGAAGAAAAAGATGAATAACGATCAAGTAATAAAAAATATCTTCTCTTTGGTTATATATGCAACCATGGGTGAATTTATCAAAAACCCTAACTCATGTAGAGAGTTAACTATGGTAAGGGGTTAATGGTTAGGTTACAAAATATCTTAAGTGAAAACAAAAGAGTGGACTTAATCAATGCATATCCACAAGCTTCTCTAAGTTTCTAGCTACAAATTAAATCCACTAATTTGTAATTACTTAATGATAAATGAAAGCATAACATAAATCCTAGCATGGTGTGAGTCTCTTACATACATGTTGCATGTGTAACCAAACATGTCACAATATTATATATCACATATATAATATTTATGTAACAAAAGAAAATAATACAATAAACATATATCACATATATGTTAAATGTATCATAAGTGAGAATAATAAATACTTAAGTGAGCATATATATATAGATAGATAGATATCATTTTATCAAATCAACACTTGATCCGATAACCCGGCTATATCACATATAACTGGCCGATATCACATATCGCGAGAATAGAATACGGTATCACATACTCATATCAATCTTGATCACGCACATATCATATATGTGCTCCTACTCTGTTTTGCCTGAGCCAGGAAACCTCTATGTAGGACTCTAAAGACTCGTCAATACGCCGGCAGTAGGTGATGATCACATCAAACACCAACAAGCCGCAAGCGGTGAGCTAAACGTAACGGCCACCCGGGTATTGAGCGATCAGAAGATCAATAAGCAAGTCTGCTCTAACTCCTGTAAAGCCTGTCAGTAACACTACCGTACAGTCCGGTCTCTTCGTCATATATGTCGCATATCTAGTCTAGGGGTGGTAAACGTCAGACCCCAGTAACCGATAAATCGTTCCGATGTGAGGTCCATAACGGTTCGAGAAACTACTGATAACACTTACCAGTAAATCTCAGTAACCCTGGCTAGGGATTTCCAGTTATGGACAATCGAGCACAGCGCAACATTAACCCCCATATGATTCGGGACTGTACCCAAAAGCCACTGTTTTGCACGTTCTCTTGAACGTAGTAAGATGGAAATCAAAGCACAGTGGGAATCACACAAGACTCTATGACGATCTCGGGTCTACATACTAACCTATACCAGTGTCACCAGAGAACTGCTATCTGACGATAGGTATAATACCAATAAGGAGTTCTCGGCGAGTCCGTTCAGTGTACCCAGTCTCCACTGATCACCCGTATACTATCCTTGATGTCATACACCAATGGATGTGGGATCATCCATCGCCCATCATATGGGTCAAGATACGTATACGCTAGTCTACTCTAGAGTATCGATACCCTGTCTCGATACACCCTCGACTAGGAACAGTTATAGGATGTACTTGTGGACTACTCTGTCCCCACTAGTATGATCTTCATCGTAGTCCCAGTAGTCAAGTAGTCATCCTAAGGGCTTTAACAACATGTGATCACAAACAGTATTCTGATATAAGTCAACATGTTAAGATAAAGAGCAACCAGATAGCATACTATTATGACGAGTAAGAAAGTCCTCTCTATATATGTCCAAGCATCCACTATAATATACATCATATGTACAACAATGGCCTCTAGGGCGTACATATAACTAACAATCTCCCACTTGCACTAAGGCAGCTGTTGTAGTATCTCATACCCAACATCCCGAAGAGTCTCTCAAACTGTACCTGGGGAATAGCTTTCGTGAATGGATCTGCAGTGTTATCTTTCATATCTACTCTCCTGACCTCGATCTCCCGGCGATCAACTATCTCTCGGATCAGGTCATACCACCTAAGAATATGCCTGGATCGCTGATGGGACCTGGGTTCCTTGGCTAAAGCCACTGCTCCATTATTATCGCAATACAAAGGTATTGGATGTTCGATGGACGGAACCACACCAAGTTCTGATATGAACTTCTTTATCCAGACAACCTCTTTGGCAGCATCGTTGGCAGCGATGTATTCAGCCTCCATCGTCGAGTCTACAACAGTTTCCTGTTTGGAACTCTTCCAACACACTGCCCCTCCATTGAGGGTAAATACAAATCCCGAGACCGACTTAGAGTCGTCCTTATCACTCTGGAAGCTCGAATCGGTAAAGGACTCCACTTGGAGTTCTCCGTTACCATACACCTAGAACATCTCTTTAGTCCTTCTCTTGTACTTGAGAATGTTCTTCACAGCTGTCCTGTGATTCTCTCCAGTATCTGCTTGATACCTGCTCACTACACTTAGTGAGTATGCTACATCGGGTCTGGTACATAACATCGCGTACATGATAGAGCCTATTGCCGAAGAATAGGGTATCCCTTAGATGCGAGCTCTCTCCAAATCAGTCTTGGGAGACATCTCTTTGGAGAGAGTGAGTCCTGAGATCGTGGGTAAATTCCCATGCTTGGATTCTTCCATACTAAACCTTTTTAGTATGGTATCAATGTACCTAGATTGGGACAATCCCAGTATCCTTTTAGATCTATCTCTATAGATCTTAATTCCCAATATGTAGGTGGCATCACCTAGATCTTTCATTGAGAATCTTTGTGATAAGAAGAGCTTGACCGAGTGCAGCATAGGAACATCATTTCCTATTAAGAGTATGTCATCTACGTACAATACGAGGAAGACAACCTTACTCTCTGCCACCATCTTGTATATACAAGGTTCATCTATGTTTTTAACGAAATCAAACTCTTTGATTACGTCATCAAAACAGATGTTTCAGCTCCGCGATACTTGCTTTAACCCATAGATGGATTTAAGCAGCTTTCACACCTTTCCGCTGCTCCCACTGTCTACGAAGCCCTCTGGCTGAGTCATGTATACGCTTTTTTCTAAATCACCATTTAGAAAGGCGGTCTTAATATCCATCTGCCAGATTTCATAGTCATGGTATGCAGCGATGGCAAGTAGGATCCGGAAGGATTTAAGCATAGCCACTGGAGAAAATGTTTCGTCATAATCCACACTTGGTCGTTGACGAAAACCCTTTGCAACGAGTCTAGCTTTGAAAGTCTCCACTTTCCCATCTACACCAAGTTTTTTCTTAAAGATCCACCTACTCCCAATGGGTTTTACCCCTTCAGGAGCATCTTCCAAAGTCCATACTTTGTTGGTGTACATGGATTCCATCTCGGACCGCATTGCATCCAGCCAATTCACAGAGTCCCCACTCATGATGGCTTGCTCGAAGCTAGTTGGGTCATCATCTTCCATGATGCAATCCTCGCTCCCACCATCAATGAGAAAACCGTAGTATCTCTCAGGTGGATGAGGAACCCTAATAGATCGGCGGAGAGGCTGGGGTTCATTGGGAACTATCGAATCCTCTGGTTCTACCAAATCTTCTGTCATAGTTTGTGTCGCTGGAACTTCTTCCAGTTCTAGCTCATTGCCATTAATTTCTTTCATAAGAAAACCCTTTTCTAAAAAGGTGGTATGTCGAGAAACAAACACCTTTTGTTCCTCGGAGTGATAGAAGATATACCCTCGCGAATGTTTGTGATATCCAATAAATTTGCACAGAAACGACCTTGCCTCGAGCTTGTCCGGATTTTGTGTCTTCACATAGGCCGGACAACCCCATATCTGAATAAAATTAAGATATGGCCTCTTCCCATACCATATCTCATATGGAGTGGTAGGCACTGATTTGGTTGGAACTCTATTCAATAGTTATGCTGTTGTCTCAAGCGCATAACCCCAAAAGGAAATAGG
Source organism: Agapanthus africanus (assembly GCA_030015575.1). NCBI lineage: Eukaryota > Viridiplantae > Streptophyta > Magnoliopsida > Asparagales > Amaryllidaceae > Agapanthus > Agapanthus africanus. The sequence continues at coordinate 463,506,454 of JASDDO010000018.1, read as the reverse complement.
CAACTCAGCGGTGCTCATTATAGAGCGTTGTTCATATCATAATATTGCATTATTATATTCCCCATTCTTATTCATTTTACAAATAAACAGGTGCTTTTGACCCATGTCTGCTACATAGTTGCAGGTTACAAGTTCTCGGGACAAAAACAGTGAAAAAGACATCAGACAATGCAAAAGTAAGACTTCGACCAACAAACAGAGAATCTTTATCTTGCCTACAGTTTGAAGATTAAACGAAGATCAATGGACAATTTCACAAAGCACAAAGGCAGAGCAAGGTTCAAGACTTCGACACGAAGTAAGCGGTAAAAGTCCATGACTTTATTCACTGTGGAGATCTGGAAGAGAACCAGAAGCCAATCTGAGAAAACAACTGAAGAAAAACCAAGAAAAATGCAAAAGGAATCAGCCCAAAGAAAATAAGCCCACAAGGCCCATATACGGCCGCGGAACCGCGGCCAAACGTGGGCTTTGGCCGTGGAACCGTAGCCATGAAGAGCCCGTATTGATGGAAAAATTCCGAGGCGGCTGCGAGCATTGACTAGGTCTTTTTCTTAGGGGGTATTTTTGTAATAGCAGATGTGTGTCAATTGTAACCCTAGGGTTTCTATCCTCTATAAATAGGAACCCTAAATCTTGTTTTAGGTTATGCCTCTTCTTGTGCCTCATTTCATTTTATCAAAATTCAGATCTGTAAATTTCTGCAATGTATGAAGAGTGCATCAAATAAAAATTAGAGTAAGTTTTTTTTATCTTGCCCTAATTAAATTTATTTTCCTGCCCTAATATAGATTTATTTTCCTGCCCTAGTATAGATTTTATTTATCTGCCCTAATTATAACTTTTAATTATTTGCCCTAGTTTAGGTAATTAGGTTTTTAGTGATAATCGATTCGACAACAATCGGAATTAACTCGTTAGAACAATTAGAGAATACACAAAATCCCTGTGGACCGACCCGTACTCACCGGCTAGCTACCAAGCGACGCCGTTCTTGATTGCGGTTAAATAATTCTTTGATCTAAAAATCTTTCCAATCAAATGGCGTCGTTGCCAAGGATGGCGTGTTATTTTCTTTTTGTAATTTCAGATTAATATAAATTGAAAAATCATAAAAACTGAAAAATAAAAAAATAAAAAAAATTATCATCTTTTATTTTGTGAAGGGTATTTTTGTTTGAATTTTGCAGGATCTACAATCGAGTTCGGATCTGGAAAAATCCAGAGATCAAAACAACAAATATCAGATCTGAACAACAGAGATTTACAATAACAGAGGAGCAGAATTTTTCTCGGGACTCGAACCGCCCAACCTATCGCGGAATCGCTGCCAGATCCTACTTCCCACCGCGGAAACGCGGTCTTCTGACATCATCAGCAGACCAAAAAAAATCTCAGGAACCAAACCGTATAGGAGGCCATGGAACCGCGGCAAGAAGCGCATTTTGGCGGCGGAACCGCGGCGGCCTAGTGGCATCAAAAAACAAATTGCCGCGGAACCACGGCAATAGCGCCTTCTGACCGCGTAACCGCGGCGGCCTAGTGACATCAACATCTGCAACAAAAAAAACGCTGTAAGTTTCCTTTCTCCTCCTCTGCAACCCCTGATATCTCCTCTGTAAATTTGCCTGCAGGATTCTTTGCGCTAAATCTCTCCCCCTTCCAATAATTGATCTTGTGCAGGATTCTTTGCGCCGCGCTAAAAAATTTTGCAAGTGGTTGTTTACTGTTTTGCATATTTAATCGGACTTTAAGGGGCTTGAAACCAATCCAGATTGGGTGGGGATTTCAGCACCCTTCCCAGGACCCCAGAAATCACATGAGGCATATTGCATTGACCATTTTTAATTAAAAATACTAGACTCGGCCCTATGGACTTCGCGCTCAATAGGACAGAGGACTAGTTGTAGGCATCGGCCGTTGATCCTAACCTGACTTTATGGTGTCTAGGAAAGTGTCTAAGGCGGGTGGTTACTTAATTAGGGCCACTACTTGTAGTGGAGAGCCTCCCACTCACCTGGCACTTACCTGGCCGCAATTGGCGGTGAAGAGGCAGTTTGAGGTCCTATTTCTAGCCCTTTGGAACAGTTAGGAGCTGTCTAGCTGACCTAGGTGACCCTAGATCTAGGCTTGATTGTGCATTTGTGGTTGATTGCATTTGTGTCAAAGCCTTTTATCAAAAATCTTTTTGCAAAGAGCACCACATAAAAAAAGAGCAAAAATTTTTTACAAAAACTTGCAAAATTTTACCGCTAAGAAATCCGTGCACCCCACATTCTTTTTCTTCTCCTTTCTTACATCATGGGTACCCCTCCTCACAAAACCCTCGCCGAACTTTGGTACCCTGAACCAAACTTTTCCTCTTACGCGAATTGTTTTGGTCGAATTACGGACGACCCCTCCATACCCAAAATTTCTTTGAAAGATCGAATAGAAGCGTCTAGGAGAAACAGTTCGACTCCGCAATCCACTTTGTATCAATCATTTCAACCTTTACCACCTTTGTACGTTGATACCACTTTTTCGAGTCCTATTGTAACTCCTAAACCCATGTCTATCGCTGAACATATTGAACAATCCCGTAATCGATCTTTCACTCTTTTCAACACTTCCAGTTCTTGGGATCAACAAGTCCACTCACATTTTTATCCAAATTTTGATCCTACTCCTGTCCAACCATTCAATTCCTACCAGTCCTACCCAACTTTCGCACCTTCACTAGACATTGCTTCTACACAACCATTTGGGAGTTTCACGTATCCAAACAATTTTGAATCTTTTACCGAAACCCCTTCACAACCCATGTCTAGTTTGGAACAGTCGTTGGAAGCCTATATGGTAGCGACAAACCAAATGATTAGGAATGTGGATGCGTCCATGGCCGCCCTTATGCAACCTAGTGAATCGGTAGCTAGTTTCCAACTAGCTCCAAAAATTCCAATGTATGATGAGGCAGTTGGACAGAGTGAGAATTTGAGAGGAGAGAGTGAGCTGTGCACCCTTTCAAATCAAACCTACCCATACCCAATAGAATCCCACAACTCCGGTTTTCAAAAAAGTGTCCCAAATGATTCACCAGTTGAAAATAAAACGTTTAATGAGTTGTGTGACTTTGTAGTGCTTGATTTACCAGATTGTGAAGAGCCCCTTTCGAGTGAAACCGTCACCAATCCTTTTGATCTCTACACCTCCAATCTAGAACCTGAATTGATAAATATCCATGCTTTTGATGAGGTGTCTAAACAAATTGATTTTCACTTGATTGAGGATATAGACGCCGGGAATATTTTGGATGATGAACCCGTAAATTTGACTGAAATTTTATCTCCAATTCATCATCCCGAGTCATTAAATGTTTCTCCCGAACTTCATATGCGTCTTGATTTTGATGATAATTGCATGGATGAGATAACTTTTAAGGAGAATTATGAGGATGGTAATGAGGAGAGTATTGAGGATGGTATTGAGGATGAACCATTTTTGTTTGATGTGTCGGATTTTCCAATTCATCCTCCTGAACCTTTAACTGTTATACTTCCTAAATCAAACCCCCTCCTTTCCATCGTTCTGACCACGCAAAAGATCACGTTTGAGGACTGTGAGCTTGAAAAATTTCTGTTTGATCACAGCAGTTTGGACGCCACTAGTGCGTACATCTTTAAATCTGACACAGTTCTCACAGCCGATAACAATTATGAGTGCTTCACTTTTTCGGACGATTTTAAAGACTCACCGCCCGAGTTTGAATACTTTGAATTTTCAGATGAGTTAGTTGAATCATCAGACTCGGTTGCTTACAGTCATTTCGAACCATTGATGGAATCCTTCGAGTTCGAGACAGTTTGCTTAGGTGAGAATAAGACTATCCCTAAATCACTCCCTTTCGTCCTTCCTATCGTTTCGACCACGCAAGACTCCGTCGCATTTCCAATTTCATTAGATGATTTACCAAGTTCAACGTACCCATGTTTTCTTACGAATCTTGAGGGATTTGATCCCATTTCTCGACAGGTTGATAGATTAGCACAATCGCTTTTAACACATCGGTCATCACATATTGTGCTAATTTATTCACTCAATTTACACCCTCAAGTTCGTGCTACACTTCTTTCTCTCTTCCGCCATTCTTCTCTTCCACCGAGACCGTATACCGCTTCTATCTCCACACGGTCTCGTGTGCTTCTCATTTCCTTTCTCTACACTCCATTCTTCTACCAACCCTACCATTATCACGATAGAATTTTTGAATGGTTGGTGCTAACTTTTGGTCTGTGTAAGGCCTTGTATAGTTTGATTTTTCTCCTCCCAAACTCTGAACTTTAACGCTTAGAACAGTGGAAACACTGTTTCACTTAAATTTGGGGGGAACCTTGTTGTATATATATTTTGTTTTTCTTTTAACAATAAAAATAATAAAAAATAAGCAGGAAAGTGCCGACATTCTCGACCCACTTGGTGCAGCCTGACAGTGAGGACACTGTCCAGTTTAAGTTTGGGGGTATGCTCGGTAAGTTTTCTTCCTTCGCATTCATATGTATATTTTTGCATTTGCATCCTTATATAAAAATCATAAAAATTGAAAAAAATAAAAAAATATAGAAAAAGAAAAACTCATAAAAATTGAAAATTTCAAAAAAAATATAAAAATTAAAGTATTCAATTTTGGCCTTATTTGACTTGAGTTTGACAAATAGGTTAACTAGTTAGGAACAACTAGATCTTAGACTAAAATCCTAAAAATAACCTTTTTTTAAAAATTTAACGGTAGAAAGTATATGTCTTTGTAGTTTTTTTAGAAATAGGCAAATTTTGAGTTCACTTCTTGGGCTAAGTTAAAACAAGGGAAGAGTATTGATGTTTTTATTAAAGTGTAAGTCTGAAAAATAATTCCTAAGTTTAAGTCTAAATTCTGAAAATATATACCCTACAAATTGCACAAACACGCACCTTGAAACTTGGAATAGTAGAAGAGACATTGAAATGCTCTTGTCTAAAGTCCTTAGTACGAAGAAAAATAAAATAAAAATTCAAGTGTGAATAAAGAGATAATAAAAAAATGAACACTGGTTTTTGTGTTTACTTAAGGCTGCAAAAATAGAAAAATATTTAGCAAGGGTGCTTCATCACCTAGTGCCTTAGACCAACTGGTTTGGGAGTCACTGCTAAAGCCATAGGTGTACAAGACTAGGAATTACGTTTTAATGTGCAAACACATTTTGTAATCGGTTGTTGGTACCTCAAGAAGTATTAACGGTCGCATGAAGAATGTATGAGCAGTTTCATCTTAAAATTCACCAATTAAGAAGTGCTTTGGACAACGGACAAGAGTATGATAGCTTGATTTGAATTTCCAAGTGTAGGGGTGATATATATACACACGTAGGGGTATGTGATTGGGATTTAGATAAGAGATATGAATGAAGAATAGGACTTGTATCTTTAATAGAGATGATAAAAACTCCTAAGTTGAGATGGAACCCTAGAAGGAAAGCTTAAAAGATGCCAAAAGCTAAGTAAATTCACAAGAATATATATAATCTTAAGTTAAATGATAAGGAAGCGTGAAGAATATGGGTGGATAATTTCTAAGTCGAAGATAATAGAGTTCTTGTTAGAAAACCTAATTAGAGAATAAAAGTTAATAGGCTAATTGATAGGATTTTGTAGGTAGTATCCGCTGAAAACCCTCAGGAGACAACACTCCTCCTACTAGGGACACCTAGAGGTTTAACGGCTTGTTGCACGAGCTCAGTGCAATCGCGATTCCCTGCGAAAGTGAGGTTAGGATTTTGTTGAGAATAAAACTAGGTTTGCTCGAGGACGAGCAAAAGATAAGTTTAGGGGTATTTGTTCATATCATAATATTGCATTATTATATTCCTCATTCTTATTCATTTTACAAATAAACAGGTGCTTTTGACTCATGTCTGCTACATAGTTGCAGGTTACAGGTTCTCGGGACAAAAACAGTGAAAAAGACATAAGACGATGCAAAAGTAAGACTTCGACCAACAAACAGAGAATTTTTATCTTGCCTACAGTTTGAAGACTAAACGAAGATCAATGGACAAGTTCACAAAGCACAAAGGCAGAGCAAGGTTCAAGACTTCGACACGAAGCAAGCGGTAAAAGTCCACGACTTTATTCACTTTGGAGATCTGGAAGAGAACCAGAAGCCAATCTGAGAAAATAACTGAAGAAAAACCAAGAAAAATGCAACAGGAATCAGCTCAAAGAAAATAAGCCCACAAGGCCCATATACGGCCGCGGAACCGCGGCCAAACGTGGGCTTTGGCCGCGGGACCGCGGCCATGAAGAGCCCGTATTGATAGAAAAATTCCGAGGCGGCTGCGAGCGTTGACTAGGTCTTTTTCTTAGGGGGTATTTTTGTAATAGCAGATGTGTGCCAATTGTAACCCTAGGGTTTCTATCCTCTATAAATAGGAACCCTAAATCTTGTTTTAGGTTATGCCTCTTCTTGTGCCTCATTTCATTTTATCAAAATTCATATCTGTAAATTTCTGCAATGTATGAAGAGTGCATCAAATAAAAATTAGACTAAGTTTTCTTTATCTTGCCCTAGTTAAATTTATTTTCCTGCCCTAGTATAGATTTATTTTCCTGCCCTAGTATAGATTTTATTTATCTGCCCTAGTTATAACTTTTAATTATTTGCCCTAGTTTAGGTAATTAGGTTTTTAGTGATAATCGATTCGACAACAATCGGAATTAACTCGTTAGAACAATTAGAGAATACACAAAATCCCTTTGGACCGACCCGTACTCACCGGCTAGCTACCAAGCGACGCCGTTCTTGATTGCGGTTAAATAATTCTTTGATCTAAAAATCTTTCCAATCAAGCGCATCATATCTAATAGGGTACAGTTCCTCCGTTCCAATACACCGTTGTGCTGTGGTGTATACGGAGGAGTAAGCTGAGAGAGAATCCCATTCTCTTTTAGATTGTCCTGGAACTCATTGCTCAAGTATTCTTCTTCTCGATCAGATCGAAGGATTTTAATACTTTTACCCGTTTGGTTCTCGACTTCGTGCTTATATTCTTTGAATTTCTCAAAAGCTTCAGACTTGTATTTCATCAGGAACACATGTCCGTATCTTGAGAGATCGTCAGTGAATGTAATGAAGTACGAGAAACCATCTCTGGCATGTGTAGACATAGGACCGCACACATCACTATGTATCAGTCCCAAGAGTTCTGTAACTCTTTTTCCGTGTCCTGTAAATGGAGTTTTGGTCATCTTGCTTTTGAGACATGACTGGCAAGTGTCATAAGATGATAATTCGAACGAGTTCAAATATCCTTCTTTATATAACTTAGCTAGTCGTGTCGCATTGATATGACCTAGTCTACAATACCACAAGAAAGATTCGTTCATTTCTGAACTCTTCCTCTTGTGTGTGTTTTGTACGTTAAGAACAGTGGTTTGATTTAGAATGTATATGCCATTATTTAACGAGCCTGATCCAATCAACTTTTGATTCAGAAAGATGTTCATAACATTATCCTGTACTACAAAATATATCCTTCTTTACTTAATAAAGAAACAGATATAAGATTGCATATCAGGTTCGGTATGTAATAGCATTCGTTTAGAATTAATGCATTACCATTTGGTAATGCAAGGTGATATTCGCCAACTGCTTTTGCCGCAACATTTGCACAATTCCCTACTTTTACGGAATGATCACTCATTTCCAGTTCTTTACCTCTCTTTAGACCATGCAACATATTATATATGTGAGATCCTGATCCGGTATCTAATACCAAGGACGTAGAGTGAACTGAGAAACAGTTCTCGATAACGAATACACCCGAAGAAGATGCATCAATATGCTTATTCTTCGATCGGGCGGCATGTGAATTCTGGCATTCTCCTATTTTCTGTTCAGACTTATAACTCTTATAAGAAACACCGGAACCAACATTCCCCTGCTCAGTATAACAAGCGGGTTTGGTCAATACATCAATGTTATTATCTTGATTAAGACGTGACATGGTCGCTACCTAGAGAGAGAGAGAAGAAAACACTTTACCGTATGCTCTTGCAAGATTAGATTGGTTATTATCTTATCTAATCAGGATGGCTCCCACTGTTTTTATCAAATATTACTTCCAAAAACCCTAAAAAGAAAGACTAGCCTGGATTAATTACAGTCTACAACTTTGCTAACCGTTCAGCCAGGCCAGTGCCGGTACTTTGAGGGAGGTTCTCTGTGCTTTCGCACGGACCTAATTAAGATAAACCTCATTTTCCCTTAAGGGTAGCCCCATTAACATCTTTCTATACACCTAATAGGTTAGCTAATTGTAAAGTGTAAAACTCTCTCAGGAGCAACTCCTGCCCGCAGCGGGTATCAGGATCCAACTATCTCATAGAAGGTATGCAATCTCATTGCAAATTTCAACACTTGAAATTCCCGATAATAGTTTTTACCCCTAGCGTCATATGACCTTGACGAAAGCCAAACTACCCATAAGACGCTAGCCAAGTTCAACCCGTTCATTTCTTGATTGAATTAGATCCACCCGCACGACCCTTGACGAAGGCCGAACAACGCCGTACGAATACCCTAATCCAATCGCATCTCATGCTACAGATAAGTACTAATCAGCTACCGTACACTACACCTTGACGAAGTCCAAACTACCGTAGCACGAATACTAAGTAGTGCTTATCTGAAATAACGGAGGGCTGTTGGGTTCCTAAGCACGACAGCAAAGTTTTGGGTGGCATCATCCATGCCAAATTAAAAATTTTGCCATGCTTAAACAACCCAAGACAAGATCTTTAACTAGAGAATCAAATGGAAACTTCAAGTAAACATCTTTACTACTAGGTGATAAGGGATTACAACCTTTGTAGTCCTCTCCTTCACTTCTAAAGCTCCGAGTTGAGGTCCCTTCGCTACAATCATCAAGCTCCCGGACTCTAGAGAGGCTCCATGAGGTGAATGATGCATCCTTGCTCGTAGTCTTCACTATCCAAGATGATCTACGTCGAGGCAACTCACTTTAGAATTTTATTTCTCACTATTATCTTCACTTTGTCTCAAGTCAAGAGAGCAAGAATTGAGATGAGGAAGAAGATGATGAATAAAATGAGATGAGGTTAGAAATGCAACCAAGGGTTAGTTTATGTCATGGCTAACCCTTGTAGAGAATAAACCATGAGCTAGAGTTAGGGTTAGGTTAATAAATATCTTAGAAATATCAAAGAGGGTGGACTAAGTCAACAAGAAGAAATATCTTCATATAATCCACACAATTTTGATTATCTAAAATAATTATATATTTAACCCTAATTACTAGCCTTGGTGTGAATCTCATAAACCCTAGTTGCATGTATAATCTAGCATGTTACAATTATACATATCACATATATATAATTTTGTAACAATAGAAAAGAATACAATAAACATATATCACATATATGTTAAATGTATCCAAAGTGAGAAAATGAAATACTTAAGTGAGCATATATTAGTTAATGTAATTTAATATATCAAATATATAATTATACATTAAATTATCGAATCAACACTTGATCTGATAATCCGGCTATATCACATATAACCGACTAATATAAATGTATCATTTCATCGAATCAACATTTGATCCGATCACCCGGCTATATCGCATATAACTGGCCGATATCACATATCACGAGAATAGAATACGGTATTGCATACACGTATCAATCCCGGTCCCGCATATATCACATATGTGCTCCTACTCCGTTTCGCCTGAGCCCGGAAACCTCTGTGTAGGACTCTAAAAACTCGTCAATATGCCGGCAGTAGGTGATGATCATATCAAACACCCACAAGCCGTAAGCGGTCAGCTAAACGTAACGGCCACCCGGGTATTGAGTGATCAGAAAATCAACAAGTAAGCCTGCTCACACTCCTGTGAATCCAATCAGTAACACTACCTTACATACCGGTCTGTCCGTCTGATATGTTAGCCTAAAGGGTGGTATGCGTCAGACCCCAGTAGCTTGATAAGTCGTGCCGATGTGAGGCTCATAACAGTTCGAGAAACTACTGATAACACTTACCAGTAAATCTTAGCAACCCCTGTACCGGGAAAGACGAAATCCCTCCTATCGCTCACTACCTCCATGTGACTCGAGACTGTACCCAAAAGCCACCGTTTTGCATGTCCTCTTGGACGTGGTAAGGTGGAAATCAAAGCACAGTAGGAATCACACAAGACTCTATGACGATCTCGGGTCAACAGATTAACCTGCATCAGTGTCACCAGAGAACTGCTATCTGACGTGCGGTATATCACCATCTAGGAGTTCTCGGTGAGTCTTGTCTAGTGTACCCAGTCTCCACTGAGCACCGATATACTATCCTTTATGTCAAACACCAATGGATGTGGGATCATTCATCGCCCATCATATGGGTCAAGATAGTATACGCTAGTCTACTCTGGAATATCGATGCCCTGTCTTGATACTCTCACGGCTAGGAACAATTAAAGGATGTACTTGCAACTACCCTGGCCCTACTAGTATGATCTCCATCATAATCCTGATAGTCTAGTACATATCCTAAGGGCTTTACCAACATGTGAGAGCAAGACAATATAATAATATAAGTCAACATGTTAAGATAAAGAGCAACCAGATAGCATACTATCATGTCGAGCAAGAAAGTCCTCTCTATATATGTCCAAGCATCCACTATAATATACATCACATGTAAAACAATTGCCTTTAGGGCATACATATAACTAACAATTTCCCACTTGCACTAAGGCCAGCTGTTGTAGTATCTTATACCCAACATCCCGAAGAGTCTTTCAAACTGTGTCTGGGGAATGGCCTTAGTGAGTGGATCCGCAGTGTTGTCTTTCGAGTCTACTCTCCTGACCTCGATCTCCCGGCGATCAACTATCTCGCGGATCAGGTGATACCGCCTCAGAATATGCCTGGATCTCTGATGGGACCTGGGTTCCTTGGCCAAAGCCACTGCTCTATTGTTATCGCAATACAAAGGTATTGGATGCTTGATGGACGGAACCACACCAAGTTCAGTTATGAACTTCTTTATCCAGACAGACTCTTTGGCAGCATCATTGGCAGCGATGTATTCAGCCTCCATCATCGAGTCTGCAACAGTTTTCTGTTTGGAACTCTTCCAACACAACGCCCCTCCAAAGAGGGTAAAGACAAAACCCGAGACCGACTTAGAGTCGTCCTTATCACTCTGAAAGCTCGAATCGGTAAAGGAATCTACTTGGAGTTCTCCGTTACCATACACCAAGAATATATCTTTAGTCCTTCTCAAGTACTTAAGAATGTTCTTCACAGCTGTCCAATGATTCTCTCCAAGATCTGCTTGATACCTACTCACTACACCTAGTGAGTATGCTACATCGGGCCTGGTACATAGCATCGCATACATGATTGATCCGACCGCCGAAGCATAGGGTATCCCTTACATGCAAGCCATCCCCAAATCAGTCTTGGGAGACATCTCTTTGGAGAGGGTGATTCCTGAGATCGTGGGTATATGCCCATGCTTGGAATCTTTCATACTAAACCTCTTTAGTATAGTGTCGATGTACCTGGATTGGGACAATCCCAAAATCCGTTTAGATCTATCTCTATAGATCTTAATGCCCAAGATGTATGAGGCATCACCTAGATCTTTCATTGAAAATCTATGTAATAAAAAGAGCTTGACCGAATGCAGCATAGGAATGTCATTTCCTATCAAGAGTATGGCATCCACGTACAATATGAGGAAGACCACCTTACTCTCTGCCACCATCTTATAGACATAAGGTTCATCTACGTTTTTGACGAAGTCAAACTCTTTGACTACGACATCAAAGCAGATGTTCCAACTCCGCAATGCCTGCTTTAATCCGTAGATGGATTTAAGCAGCTTGCACACCTTCCTATCTACGAACCCCTCTGGCTGAGTCATGTACACGCTCTCTTCTAAATCACCATTTAAAAAGGCGGTCTTAATATCTATTTGCCAGATTTCGTAGTCATGGTATGCAGCGATAGCAAGCATGATCCGGATGGATTTAAGAATAGCCACTGGAGAAAAGGTTTCATCATAATCCACACCTGGTCGTTGACGAAAACCTTTTGCAACAAGTCTAGCTTTGAAAGTCTCCACTTTCCCATCTACACCAAGTTTTTCCTTGAAGATCCACTTGCTTCCAATGGGTTTTACCCCTTCAGGAGCATCTTCCAAAGTCCATACTTTGTTGGTGTACATGGAATCCATCTCGGACCGCATTGCATCCAGCCATTTCACAGAGTCACCACTCATGATATCCTGCTCGAAACTAGTTGGGTCATCATCAACCATGATGCAATCCTCGCTCCCACCATCAACGAGAAAACCATAGTATCTCTCAGGTGGGTGAGGAACCCTACTAGATCGGCGGAGTGGCTGAGGTTCATTGGGTACTACCGAATCTTATGGTTCTACCAAATCTTCTGTCACAGTTTGTGCATTTGGAATCTCTTCCAGTTCTACCTCCTTGCCACTAATTTCTTTTTCAATAAATTCCTTTTCGAAAAAGGTGGCATGACGAGAAACAAACAACCTTTGTTCCTCGGTTCGGTAGAAGATATACCCACGTGAATTTTTGGGATATCCAATAAACTTGCACAAAACTGATCTTGTCTCGAGCTTGTCCGGATTTTGCGTTTTAACATAAGCCGGACAACCCCATATCATAACATAATTAAGATATGGTCTCTTCCCCTTCCATATCTCATATGGAGTGGTAGGCACTGATTTGAAAGGAACCATATTCAGTAGGTTTGCAGCTGTCATAAGCGCATACCCCCAAATGGAAATAGGTAACTCAGCAGTGCTCATCATAGAACGCACCATATCTAATAGGGTGCGGTTCCTCCGTTCCGATACACCGTTGTGCTGTGGTGTATACGGAGGAGTAAGCTGAGAGAGAATCCCATTCTCTTTTAGGAAGTCTAGGAATTCATTGCTCAAGTATTCTTCTCCCCGATCAGATCGTAGGACTTTAATACTTTTTCCCGTTTGGTTCTCGACTTCTTGTTTATATTCTCTGAATTTCTCAAAAGCTTCATACTTGTGTTTCATCAGGAACACATGTCCGAATCTAGAGAGATCGTCAGTGAATGTAATGAAGTACAAGGAACCATCCCTGGCATGTGTAGACATGGGACCGCATACATCACTATGTATCAGTCCCAAGAGTTCAGTAACTCTTTTCTCTGTGTCCACTAAATGGAGTTTTGGTCATTTTGCCTTTGAGACATAACTGGCAAGTGTCATAAGATGAAAATTCGAACGGATTCAGATATCCATCCTTATGTAACTTGGCCAGTCGTGTCGCATTGATATGACCTAGTCTACAATGCCACAAGAAGGATTCGTTCATTTCTAAACTCTTCCTCTTGTGTGTGTTTGTTATGCTCAGAACTGTTGTTTGATTTAGAACATAAATATCATTGCACAACGTGCCTGATCCAACCAACTTTTGGTTTAGGAAAATGTTCATAATATTATCCTATAATTCAAAATTATATCTCTCTTTACTTAATAAAGAAACCGATATAATGTTGCATATCAGGTTCGGCATGTAATAGCATTCGTTCAGAATTAATGTATTACCACTTGGTAATACAAGGTGATATTCTCCGACGGATTTAGCTGCAACAATTGCACTATTTCCAACCCTTATGTCTTTATCACCTTCTCCCAATTCTCTAGCTTTCCTTAGCCCATGTAACAAATTACATATATGGGATCCTGACTCGGTATCCAATACCCAGGACGTAGAGTAAAGGGAGAAACAGTTCTCTATAACGAACACACCCGAAGAAAATGCATCAACATGTACTTTCTTCAATGTGGTGGCATGGGAATCCTGGTATTCCCCTATAACCTGTTCAATCTTATAACTCTTATAAGAAAGAACGGAACTAACGTTTCCTAGCCCAGTGTAATAAGTAGGTTTGGTCGATACATCAATGTTATTATCTGTATTAGGGCATGACATGGTCGCTACCTGGAGAGAGAGAGAAGAAAACACTTTAGCGTATACTCTTGCAAGATTAGATTGGTTTATTATCTTATCTAATCAGAAAGGCCCCACTGCTTTTAATCAAGTCTTCCTTCAAACCCTAAAAGTGAAGACTAGCCGGGATTAATTACAGTTTACAACTTCGCTAACCGTTCAGCCAGGCCAGTATCGGTACTTGAGGGAGGTTCCCCATGCTTTCGCACGGACCTAATTAAAATAAACCTCGTCTTCCCTTGAGGCGTAGCCCCGTTAATATCTTTCTAGACACCTAATGGGTTAGCTAATTGTAAAGTGTAAAACTCTTCCAAGAGCAACTCTTGCCCACATCAGGATCGTGATCCAACTATCTCATAGACGGTATGCAATCTCATTGCAAGTTTCAACACTTGAAACTCCCAATATATTTTGCCCCTAGCGTGCTATGACCATGACGCAGGCCAACAAACCATAGTCCGCTAGTCAAGTCCAACCCGTTATTTCTTGATTGAATCAAACCCACCCGCACGACCCTTGACGCAGGCCAACAAAGTCGTATGAATACCGTAATCAATCGCATCTCATGCTTTAGCAGATAAGCAGTAATTAGCTACCGTACACTACGGCTTGACGCAGGCCAACAAACGCAGCACGAATACTAATTATTACTTATCTAAAATGACGGAGGGCCACGTCAGATTTTTATAAAAACATTTTGCGTAATGAACTTGATATCGTTGCGGAATCGAGTGATTTTGAAAAGGAGTGTTTTTGTGGCTTTTCCTAATTTTGCTAAAGAGGTCACTCTTGGTGAAGGGATTTTGGCTCTTTCCTCATCGAATAAGGTGCGGGATATATCGCATATATCACTATGCAAAGCAAAAACTCCAAAATCAATCAAAAGACAATCCGAGTGTTGTAGCATCTGCCAGTTATTGCTAAAGAGGTCTCTCCCGGTGAAGGGATCTTGGCTCTTTCCTTATCGAATAAGGTGCAGGATATATCACATATATCACTATGCAAAGCAAGAACTGTACGTAGCTACCCTTTTTAAAAATTTGATTCCACAATATCTTTTAGGTTTCTTTCTTTTCATTAATCTTATTAATGAAGTCCCATCATCTAATGCTTCCTAAGCATCACAGAAAATGAAACGAAAATATAACATACGCTTATGTCATCCGCATTCGCCACAATGTTCCGTTATGCACCGTTAGGTTACTTAACTAATGGCATACCGGGACGGGACTAGCACGGGTACAAAACATAAGCAACGTCTACTATATATCTCATATATAATATATATCCATTCGTCTCAGAAACCACAGTGATCACATCACAGAGCAGCAGAAGAAACATATGAAATATTGGATATACTAGGATGTCCGTGTTTTATATCAAGCCAATAAAAAACACGGATTCTACGGTCACGATGAATAGCTAAACCAACATCCTTAGACCCCTACGAGAGCGGCAAGTCACCCTCCCAATTCTAGGGTTAGGAGACCCGGTCTCGACTCCTCGAGATGGCCTCCCACTGGACCCTAGAACCCGATTAGTTGTGCTATCCTCCTTGGGTCTATCCTAATGCGGAAAAATAAATAATATACAATTGTGAGATCATCCTCAACCCAGAAATGCCCCAATAAAAGAATATTACATACAAATGAATTTTACATGTGGCACCGCTAAACTACCACAAACCCTAGGGTTTAGTGGCTGTTTTGACGGTCACATAATCGAGTTGAGATTTCGTTCTTCTAGAGGGTCCACAGAATTGCTTACATGATTCTCTGAAAGTTTTAAACTAAGAAAAAATCCAACACTTGGAAAAATTTCCAGCAAGGGAAAAAGTAAGTTATTGATATCCGTTCAAACATTTTAATATGTTCTAAAATACCCGAAACAAAACCTAGAATTACGAATACGAAACACTTCGAATAGTTAATGTAGTAAATTAACATCACATGCGATTTTAGCAAAAACAAACAACAACTGAAGTACCAAACCCCAGAAACTAGAACACTTTACAAATTTCAACTCTGAAAGCCCATAAAAAACCGAGCACACCAGTTTTCTACATGTTCTGCTCGGCCAAAATCCGAGCAAGGGGTTTGAAATTTGTACGTTGTTCATATTGTATCACATACAACATTCTGCAGTTGTTTTAAAAAAATTTTGACACCTGAAAAATTTCGACAGAAACTAGGGTTTCGATTCGGGTGTTTCGGAGTTTTTTCGGTTTCGTAATCCTACATAATCCATCTAATTCTCTAGCTAGGCTCTGATACCACTGTTGGGTTTCTAAGCACGACAGCAAGGTTTCGGGTGGTATCATCCATGCCAAATTAAAAATTTTGCTATGCTTAAACAACCAAAGACAAGATCTTTAACTAGATAACCAAATGGAAACTTCTAGTAAACATCTTTACTACTAAGTGATAAAGGATTACAACCTTTGTAGTCCTCTCCTTCACTTCTAAAACTCCGAGTTGAGGTCTCTTCGCTGCGATCATCAAGCTCCCGGACTCTAGAGAGGCTCCATGAGGTGAATGATGCATCCTTGCTTATAGTCTTCACTATCCAAGATGATCTACGTCGAGGCAACACAACACAAGCTTTTACTTCACTAATGAGGTATTAGTGAAGCTAACACCCTAATCTAAAAGGTTAGTATAGATGAGGATGATGAAGTAGGATTTTTGCTCACTTAAGAATTTTATTTCTCACTATTATCTTCACTTTGTCTCAAGTCAAGAGAGCAAGAATTGAGATGAGGAAGAAGATGATGAATAAAATGAGATGAGATTAGAAATGCAACCAAGGGTTAGTTTATATCATGGCTAACCCTTATAGAGAATAAACTATGAGTTAGGGTAAGGGTTAAGTTAATAAATATCTTAGAAATATCAAAGAGGGTGGACTAAGTCAACAAGAAGAAATATCTTCATATAATCCACACAATTTTGATTATCTAAAATAAGTATATATCTAACCCTAATCACTAGCAATGGTGTGAATCTCATAAACCCTAATTGCATGTATAACCTAGCATGTTACAATTATACATATCACATATATATAATTTTGTAACAATAGAAAAGAATACAATAAACATATATCACATATATGTTAAATGTATCCAAAATGAGAAAATAAAATACTTATATGAGCATATATTAGTTAATATAATTTAATATATCAAATATATAATTATACATTAAATTATCGAATTAGCACTTGATCCGATAATCCGGCTATATCATATATAACCGACTAATATATAATGTATCATTTCATCGAATCAATACTTGATCCGATGACCCGGCTATATCGCATATAACCGGCTGATATCACATATCGCGAGAATAGAATACGGTATCACATACACGTATCAATCTCGGTCCCACACATATCACATATGTGCTCCTTCTCCATTTCGCCTAAGCCCGGAAACCTCTGTATAGAACTCTAAAGACTCGTCAATACGCCGGCAGTAAGTGATGATCATATCAAACACCCACAAGCCGCAAGCGGTTAGCTAAACGTAACGTCCACCCAGGTATTGAGCGATCAGAAGATCAACACGCAAGCCTGCTCACACTCATGTGAATCCAATCAGTAACACTACCGTACATACCGGTCTGTCCGTCTGATATGTCGCATATCTAGCCTAGGGTGGTATACGTCAGACCCCAGTAGCTTGATAAGTCATGCCGATGTGAGGCTCATAAAAGTTCGAGAAACTACTGATAACACTTACCAGTAAATCTCAGCAACCCTGGCCAGGGATTTGATGTTATAGCCTACGAGCACAGCGCAACATCAACCCCCTATACTGGGAGAGACGAAATCCCCTCCTATCGGTCACTGCCTCCATGTGCCTCGGGACTGTACCCAAAAGCCACCGTTTTGCACGTCCTCTTGGACGTGGTAAAGTAGAAATCAAAGCACAGTGGGAATCACATAAGACTCTATGACGATCTCGGGTCAACAGACTAACCTGCACCGGTATCACCAGAGAACTGCTATCTGACGTGAGATATATCACCATCTAGGAGTTTTCGGTGAGTCATGTACAGTGTACCCAGTCTCTACTGAGCACCCGTATACTATCCTTAATGTCAAACACCAATGGATGTGGGATCATCCACCGCCCATCATATGGGTCAAGATACGTATACGCAAGTCTACTCTGGAATATTGATGCCATGTCTCGATACTCTCATGACTAGGAACAATTAAAGGATGTACATGCAACTATCCCGGCCCCATTAGTATGATCTCCATCATAATCCCGGTAGTCTAGTACATATCCTAAAGGCTTTACCAACATGTGAGAGCAAGACAATATAATAATATAAGTCAACATGTTAAGATAAAGAGCAACCAGATAGCATACTATCATGACGAGTAAGAAAGTCCTCTCTATATATGTCCAACATGTTAAGGAATACCGCTATGCAAAGCAAAAACTAGAGCTACCCTTTTGAAAATATGATTCTACAACATCTTTTAGGTTTCTTTTCTTTCATTAATCTCATTAATTAAAGCCCATCATTTAAGCTTCCTAAGCATCACAGAAGAAACGAAAATACAACGTACGCTTATATCATCCGCATTCGCCATAATGTTCCGTTATGCATCGTTAGGTTATTTAACTAACGGCATAGCGGGACGGGACTAGCACGGGTGCAAAACATAAGCAACGTCTATTATATATCTCATATATAATATATATCCATTCGTCTCAGGCAGTAATATGATCTCATCACAGATCATTGCAGCAGAAGTCAACATATGAAATATTGGATATTCTAGGATTTCCGTGTTTTATATCAAGCCTGTAAAAAGCACGGATTCCACGGTCGCGATGAATAGCCAAACCCACAACCCTAGACCCCTACGAGAGCGGCAAGTAACCCTACCAATTCTACGGTTAGGAGACCCGGTCTCGACTCCTCGAGATGGCCTTCCACTGGACCCCAGAACCCGGTTACTTGTGCTCCCAACCTTGGGTCTGTCCTAATGCGGAAAAGTAAATAATATACAATGGTGATATCATTCTCAACCCAGAAGTGCCCCAAATAAAAGAATATTACATACAATGAATTTTACATGAATGAAAATAAAAACTCTCATCTCATATAAAACCCCCGGACATTCAATCACGACGATCCAATATATCATATCACAGCAACACATAACATCACATGTCATCAACGTAAGTAAATATGCGTATCCCAATTATCGTTGATCAATAGCAACTAAACCGGCGATACACCACATATTACACTTACGGTCGCAGAAAAGAAAGTGAAAACTACAACAATTGGAATCGTCACTGCCCTTAGACATAATAAACCCGGAATATCACAAATTCAGGATTTTATGCCTAACAATGCAAACCTTACATTTATGTCTCATCCATGAAAACACTTTTCAAAATAAATCGGGTGATTCAACAAGATTCCCGATTTCACCCGAGACCGAAATGTCAAACTTGCACGCAACTAAATAGATTCCAATTATTGTATCACAATCTCAGATAACTAGACAATGTTAAACTTTCCGATCGAATAAACAAACACCCAAAATTTCCCAAACAGCTCAACACTTGAGCGGAGTTTTAAAAGGTCCCCAGAACATGCCATAGGTCCTATGAACCAGCCGTAGAAGGGTCAACCAATGCCTCACATGTGGCACCGCTGAACTACCATAAACCCTAGGGTTTATTGGCGGTTCTGACGGTCACATAATCGAGTTAAGGTTTTGTTCTTCTAGAGAGTTCACAGAATCGCTTGCATGATTTTCTGAAAGTTTTAAACTAAGGAAATATCCAACACTTGGAAAATTTCCGGTAAGGGAAAAAGTGAGTTATTGATATCCGTTCGAACTTTTTATCACTGTCTAAATTACCCGAAACAACAATAGAATTATGAATACGAAATACTCCGAATTGGTTTTGCATAAAGATAACATAACATGCAAATTTAGTAAAAACAAATAACACCTTAAACACCAAACCCCAGAGACTGGAACACCACCTAAAACCCAACCTCAGACTCACCCAAAAAACCGAGAAGGCTGGATTTTTTGTGCTTTTGCTCAAACAAAATCCGAGGGAAGGGGGTGAGTTTTGTACAGTGTTCATTATGTATCTCATACATCATTCTGCAACTGTTTAAAAAAAATTTTGACTCCGTAAAAAATTCGACAGAAACTTGAGTTTTGATTCGGGTGTTTCGGAGTTGTTTCGGTTTCATAATCCTACACAATCCGTCTAATTCTCTAGCTTGGCTCTGATACTACTGTAGGGTTTCTAAGCACGACAGCAAGGTTTCGGTTGGCATCATCCATGCCTAATTAAAATTTTGCCATGCTTAAACAACCCTAACCTAGATCTTTAACTAGAGATTCATACGGAAACATCAAGTAAACAACTTTACTTCTAAGTGATTAGGGATTACAACCTTTGTAGTCCTCTCCTTCACTTCATAAGCTCCAAGTAGTGGTCCCTTCGCTGCCATCAACGAGCTCCCGAACTCTTGAGAGGCTCCACAAGATGTATGATGCATCCTGTTCATACCAGAATATTACATTTTATACCGCCCATTCTTACGCTCGTGTGTTTATAGGTAGGTGCTTTTGATCAGTGTTTGCTACATATTTGCAGAATACAGGTTCTCGGCTCTGAACAGTGAAATCCATGAAAAGTACGACAAATTCTGGATTACTGCCAACAACAGATAAAACACGGTCTCCGCTCTCTATCCGTGTGTTGCCACATACCAGTTTAAGGGACAAGATGGCAAATCAATTGTCATGTCATGCACAAAACTCTAGGTCAACACAAAATCCAAGAAATCTACGCGGAGCTCGAGGAAATCATGGCAAAAGATCCACATCACATCACATTGTTGTTCTACTAAAATTCTGGAATAATTATGAAGAGTTTCTGAGAAAAGTCATATACCACACTGAAGAGGACAAGAAACCAGGAAAGCACCCAAAAGACGACAATCCAAATCATCAAGACGGCCGCGGATCCGCGGCCAAAGGGGGGTCTTGGCCGCGGATCCGCGGCCATGTGGTCTCCTCTCTGCGTCAATTTTCAGTGGTAGTTTGGTACTTTTGTTTATGTGCAGATGGTTGCCCTAGGTTTCCCATTCCCCTCCTATAAATACTCCAGATTTGAGCTAAGCCAAGGGTCATTCTTTGTTCTTCTTTCTTTTTAGGATTTAGTCTTTTTCTTCTTCTTCTTCATTTCTTTTTCCATGAAAATTGTAGTGAGAGCTTTTTGAGTGGGAGATCAATGAAGATGAGGGCTTTTTGTATCATTCTCTTTTGTTTCTTCTTCCCCTTGAGATTCTTGCTTTCTCTTGATCATTCAATATCTTCATTGAGCTTGAATGGTTAAGGGTTAGTTATTGATCTCAAGGGTCGTATTTTCTTATGGAATTAGCGCTTCATTTCATATGCGTTCTCTACCCTTCCCTTGATCTTGCAACCTCTTGATTGAGCTTGCAAGTTTAAGGGTTGGCTATTGATCCCATGCTTGTTTTGAGTTCTACTTTCTTGTTCTTTTTATTTGCTTATTTATTACTTGCTTTTTATTACCTTGCTTTACTTTCTTGCAATTTATATTTCATGCACTTTAATTACTTGTAATCTTTTCTTTTCTCTTTTCTTTGTTCTTTTCTTTTGTTCTTTGCTGTTCATTTTGTGAATGTTGTAATTATCATTGTTAAGAAGAAATATGATATCATAAGTTAAAGATTTTCTTTTCTCATTTCCTTTTCCCGTTATTTTCCATTGAACTCCGCCCAAACCATACGCAAGCGCTCCGTTAGGCACCCTACCCTAACAAGGTAACGGTGATTCCTAACCGCGACCGGTTGCGTTCGGTTTGGCCGGAGGCGAAAGCAAGAGACAAGAACGGAAGGACAAGGGTAAACAAGCCGGATTCCATGAATACCGCGCTTAAATCCCCTAATCCACGTTGTTGCCGATTGCTCTAGCTTCAATTGGTCAAGACTCGGCTCAAAGGTTTTGAGTACGGATTTCTTTAGCTTACAATTTCGTATCTCTTTCTTAACAACTTCATACTTGCAAATAAATACACATAGGTTAGTCTTGAACAAACATACACAAATTCTTTATTGACTCGTCTAAAACAAGAAGGTAAAATACCACTATCTCCCTGTGGACCAACCCGTGCTCAACCGGCTAGCTGCATAGCGACACCGTCTTGATTGCGGTTAACTTTAATTCTTCCAATCAAATGGCGCCGTTGCCGGAGAGACGGTAGCGTATTTTCTTTCTTATTATTCGGGTTAATATTCTTTTTGTATATATAAAAAAAATAATAATAAAAATATCTTTTTGTTTTTTTTGATCATTTTTGTGGGCAAGAGTGCAGATTTTTGCGGATTTGCAAACTGCGATTGTGGGGAGCAAAGTGTACGTTCAAAGTTAAGGTGATTACGAAGTACAGTGCCAAAGATCCGGGTAGTTTGACCCGCGCAAGCGAACTTTCCAAGCTTACCGGATTTGATTCAACGGGGGTTTCCTAACCCAAAAACGTAACGGTACGTATTTATTAAACACCTTCTTCTCAAATCCGACGCATCCAATATTCTATTCTTTGCAGGATTCTTTGCAAGTTCGCTAGCAAACGCTAAAAATTGACTAACTCGTATTTGTTGCAGTGCCGCGCTTAAACTAAAAAACAATTTTTTGATTCTTTATAGAATTTTTATTGAATTGCGCATTGCATCAATTAATACGGACTTAAGGGCAAGCGAACCCCACAATATACGGTAAAGGATTTCATCACCTTTTCCGTGGCCCACAAATCACGAACTTGAGCATAACGTTTACCCGCACAAATTTTAAAAGAAATTAGACTTTAAGCCTTAAGGACTTCGCGCTCGCTAGGAGAAGTTAACTGTGTTTAGAACCTCGCTTAACGGTATATTGTTTACGGGGTGTCTAGGAAAGTGTTAACGGCGCAACCGCCAAAAGAGAAAGGGTTATTTAATTAAGGAACTTCGCGAAAGCGTTGGAAAACCTCCCCTTATCTCCGCACTTACCTGGCCTCGTGATCAGTGTATCTTGAGCCCGTTTCTCGACACAGTTTTACTTCGACAATCAAGTTCTGGAGCAGGTCTAGTTGACCTAGGTGAACCCTAGAACGATTAGGTGTGTGGTATTTTTGTGTCGTGATTGTTTTTGTCCATATTCTTTTTGTGTGTATATTTCATTCTTCTGTTAATATTTAAACTAAAAAAAAATATCACATTCTTTTTTTCCCCTCCTTTTCTCTACCTTTCTTTCTCTCTCTTCATATCATGGGTACCCCACCTCGAAAAACTCTTGCCGAACTTTGGTACCCCCAACCAGACATTACTTCTTACGGTTCTTGCTTTGGCCGAACTTCGAACGATCCATCCATGCCAAAAATTTCATTGAGAGATCGGATAGACGCGTCTAGGACAAACAATTTGACTCCGCAATCAACTTCGTATCAACCATTTCAAACATTCACCCCTTCTTACGTTGATACCCCTTCTTCGAGTCATGTTGCAACTCCAAGACCTATGTCTATTGCAGAACGTATTGAACAATCTCGTAGCCGATCTTTCACTCCTGTCACCACTTCAAATTCTTGGAATCAACAATTTCATTCACCTTCTTATCCAAATGTTGATCCTACCCCTGTCCAGCCATTCAATTCTTACCATTCCTACCCTACTTTTTCACCTTCCCTAGACATTGCTTCTGAACCGCCATCTGGGAGTTTTCAGTATCCAAACAACTTTGAATCTTTTACCGAAACCCCTTCCCAACCCATGTCTAGTCTGGAACAGTCTTTGGAAGACTTTAGGGTAGCGTCGTACCAACAGATGATGGATTTGGATGCGTCCATGGCCGCCCTCATACAACCTAGTGACCCGGTAGCTAGTTTTCAACTAGCTCCAAATTTTCCAATGTATGAAGAGGCGGTCGGACAGGCTGTGAATTTGAGTGGAGAGAGTGAGCTGTACCCCCTTCCAAATCAAACCTACCCGTTTCAAATTAAATCCCACAACTCCTGTGTTGAAAGTCTATCAAGTGTCCCAACTGCATTATCAATTGAAGATAGAATGTTTAATGAGTTGTGCGACTTTGTAGGGTTTGATTTGCCAGATTATGAAGGGACCTTGCCAAGTGAAACCACAAACAATCCTTTTGACCTCTACATCTCCATCCTAGAACCTGAATTGATTGAAATCCATGCTTTTGATGAGATGTCGGAGAAAATTGACTTTCACTTGATTAAGGATATTGACGCCGGGAATATTTTGGATGATGAACCTGTAGATCTGGCAGAGTTTTTCTCTCCAATTCATCATCCCGAGTCATTCACTGTTTTTCCCGAACCCCATATGCGTCTGAATTTTGAAGAGAAATGTATGGATGTGCTTAATTTTGAGGAGAATTTTGAGGATAGCTTTGAGGATGAACCAGTTTTAATTGATGAGTCGGATTTTCTAATTCATCATGTCCCTTCCACTGACTGTGTACACCCTCCCGAACCTTTAACCGATAACCTTCCTCAATCACTTCCCCCCACCCTTTCCATCGTTCCAACCATGCAAGAAACCGTCTCACTTTCATTTCGTATGTCTGGTTTACCAAGTTCGGCGTACCCATGGTTTCTCACGAATCTTGAGGGATTTGACCCCATTTCTCGACAGATAAATATATTAGCACAATCGCTTTTCACACATCGGTCATCACAAATTGTGCTAATCTATTTACTCCATTTGCACCCTCAAGTTCGTATTCCACTTCTTTTTCCCTTCCGCCATTCTTCTTCTTCTCATATACCGAGACCGTATACCACTTCTATCTCCATATGGTCTCGCGTATTCTCCATTTCTTACCTCTTCACCTTCTTTCACCAACCACTGCTTTACCATGATAAAATCTTTGAATGGTTGGTGCTCACTTTTGGCCTGTGTAAGGCCTTGTATAGATTAATACTATTCTCTTTCCCCCCTAATCCTAAACTTCAACGCTTAATAGTGGAAACATTGTTTTACTTAAGTTTGGGGGGGACATCTTTTTTGTATATATTTTTTGTTTTCCTTTTTTATTTGTATATAATTTGTTTCTAGGGAGCGCCGGCAATTTTGACCCTCTTGGTATAGCCTGACAGTGAGGGCACTGTCAAGTTTAAGTTTGGGGGTGTGCTCGGTAAGCTTTCTTCCTTCGCATTCATTTGTATATTTTGCATTTGCATACCTTATTAAAAACCCAAAAAAATTGAAAATTTTCCAAAAAATATAAAAACTTTGTCGTCAAGTTAGCTAATAGGGTAACTTAGATCTTTATTCCGAAAGTTTAGTTGATATGATAGAAATAACTAAATTCTAGGCTTAGGGATTGAAAACCCTAAAAATAACCCTCATTCTGTCTAACTTTGGTAAGTATACGTCCTTACAGTTTTTTTTGAGAAATAGGTAATCTTGAGTTCAGTTCTTGAGTTAAGTCAAGATGAAGGGAAAGTATTGATGCTTTACTGAAGGATAAATCTGAAAAATAGTTTCTTTTCTTGAGTTCAAATTTAGAAAGTATATACCCTACAAACTGCACTTACACGCACCTTGAAACTTGGGATAGTAGAGGATACCTTGAAATACTCTTGCCTAAAAGCCTAGTATGAAAGAAAAAACGGTATTTAAAGTTAAACACCAAAAGAGCATGTTGAAAAATATATCCGGTCTTGAAAAAGAAAAAGAAAAATAAAAATAAAAAGAAAAATAGAATAAAGTCAAGAACTGGAAACTGCTATTTACGCTTTAAGCTCACACATTCAGTAATCGGCCGTTAGTGCCTCAAGAAGCATTAATAGTCGCATGAAAAGTGTGTGAGCAACACCGTCCATCATTAAATGAAAAGAAGTAGTATTAGGTATTAGGGCAAGAGTATTATAGCTTGAATTGAATTCTTGAGTGTAGGGGTGCAAATATACACACACGTAGGGGTATACAATTGATGTTTGGATAAGAGATAGAAATAAAGAATAAGACTTGTGTTTTCTGTAAAGTTGATAAAAATCCCTGATTTGAGGCCCGCACTTTAGAAGGAAAACTCAGGAGAACCAACATCTTTCTAAAATTTTTTTGGAACGTATAGGATCTAAAGTTAAACAGATAGGAGGTGTGAATCATAAGGGTTGGATATTTCTAACTTAGGATGATAGAATTTCTAACGTAAATACTAAATTATAGGAGTAGAATCGATGTTAACTTATAACACTAGCTTGACGGGATTTTGTGGGTGTAATCCGCTGAAAACCCTCAGGAGACGACACTCCTCCTACTAGGGACACCTAGAGGTTTAACGACTTGTTGCACGTGCTCAGTGCAATCGCGTTCCCTGCGAAAGTGCGGTTAGGATTTTATTTTTGTGAATAATTGGCTTTGCTCGGGACGAGCAAAAGGTTAAGTTTGGGGGTATTTGTTCATACCAGAATATTACATTTTATACCGCCCATTCTTACGCTCGTGTGTTTATAGGTAGGTGCTTTTGATCAGTGTTTGCTACATATTTGCAGAATACAGGTTCTCGGCTCTGAACAGTGAAATCTATGAAAAGTACGACAAATTCTGGATTACTGCCAACAACAGATAAAACACGGTCTCCGCTCTCTATCCGTGTGTTGCCACATACCAGTTTAAGGGACAAGATGGCAAATCAATTGTCATGTCATGCACAAAGCTCTAGGTCAACACAAAATCCAAGAAATCTACGCGGAGCTCGAGGAAATCATGGCAAAAGATCCACATCACATCACATTGTTGTTCTACTAAAATTCTGGAATAATTATGAAGAGTTTCTGAGAAAAGTCATATACCACACTGAAGAGGACAAGAAACCAGGAAAGCACCCAAAAGACGACAATCCAAATCATCAAGACGGCCGCGGATCCGCGGCCAAAGGGGGGTCTTGGCCGCGGATCCGCGGCCATGTGGTCTCCTCTCTGCGTCAATTTTCAGGGGTAGTTTGGTACTTTTGTTTATGTGCAGAGGGTTGCCCTAGGTTTCCCATTCCCCTCCTATAAATACTCCAGATTTGAGCTAAGCCAAGGGTCATTCTTTGTTCTTCTTTCTTTTTAGGATTTAGTCTTTTTCTTCTTCTTCTTCTTCATTTCTTTTTCCATGAAAATTGTAGTGAGAGCTTTTTGAGTGGGAGATCAATGAAGATGAGGGCTTTTTGTATCATTCTCTTTTGTTTTTTCTTCCCCTTGAGATTCTTGCTTTCTCTTGATCATTCAACCTCTTCATTGAGCTTGAATGGTTAAGGGTTAGTTATTGATCTCAAGGGTCGTATTTTCTTATGGAATTAGCGCTTCATTTCATATGCGTTCTCTACCCTTCCCTTGATCTTGCAACCTCTTGATTGAGCTTGCAAGTTTAAGGGTTGGCTATTGATCCCATGCTTGTTTTGAGTTCTACTTTCTTGTTCTTTTTATTTGCTTATTTATTACTTGCTTTTTATTACCTTGCTTTACTTTCTTGCAATTTATATTTCATGCACTTTAATTACTTGTAATCTTTTCTTTTCTCTTTTCTTTGTTCTTTTCTTTTGTTCTTTGTTGTTCATTTTGTGAATGTTGTAATTATCATTGTTAAGAAGAAATACGATATCATAAGTTAAAGATTTTCTTTTCTCATTTCCTTTTCCCGTTATTTTCCATTGAACTCCGCCCAAACCATACGCAAGCGCTCCGTTAGGCACCCTACCCTAACAAGGTAACGGTGATTCCTAACCGCGACCGGTTGCGTTCGGTTTGGCCGGAGGCGAAAGCAAGAGACAAGAACGGAAGGACAAGGGTAAACAAGCCGGATTCCACGAATACCGCGCTTAAATCCCCTAATCCACGTTGTTGCCGATTGCTCTAGCTTCAATTGGTCAAGACTCGGCTCAAAGGTTTTGAGTACGGATTTCTTTAGCTTACAATTTCGTATCTCTTTCTTAACAACTTCATACTTGCAAATAAATACACATAGGTTAGTCTTGAACAAACATACACAAATTCTTTATTGACTCGTCTAAAATAAGAAGGTAAAATACCACCATCTCCCTGTGGACCGACCCGTGCTCAACCGGCTAGCTGCATAGCGACACCGTCTTGATTGCGGTTAACTTTAATTCTTCTAATCACATCCTTGCTTGAAGTCTTCAAAGTCTGTGATGATCTACCTCGAGGAAACACGGACTCAAGCTCTCTTTTCACTAATACAAAATTAGTGAAGCTAACACAATAATCTATATGGCTAGTATAGAAGAGGATGATGAAGTAAGAATTTTGCTCACTTTAGAATTTAATTTCTCGCTATCTTTCTTCATTATCTCAAAGTCAAGAGAGCAAAAATGAGATAAGGAAGAAGAAGATGAATAATGATCAAGTAATGAAAAATATCTTCTCTTTGGTTATATATGCAACCATGGGTGAGTTTTTCAAAAATCCTAACTCATGTAGAGAGTTAACCATGGTAAGGGGTTAATGGTGAGGTCACAAAATATTTTAAGTGAAAACAAAATAGTGGACTTAGTCAATGCATATCCACAAGCTTCTTAAAGCTTCTAGCTACAAATTAAATCCACTAATTTGTAATTATATAATGATAAATGAAACCATAACATAAACCCTAGTATGGTGTGAGTCTCTTACATACATGTTGCATGTGTAACCAAGCATGTCACAATATTATATATCACATATTTAATATTTATGTAACAAAAGAAAACAATACAATAAACATATATCACATATATATTAAATATTCATAAGTGAGAATAATAAATACTTAAGTAAGCATATAATATATATATATATATATATATATCATTTTATCGAATCAACACTTGATTCGATAACCCGGCTATATCACATATAACCGTCCGATATCACATATCGCGAGAATAGAATACGATATCACATACTCGTATCAATCTCGATCCCGCACATATCACATATGTGCTCCTACTCCGTTTCGCCTGAACCAGGAAACCTCTATGTTGGACTCTAAAGACTCGTCAATACGCCGGCAGTAGGTGATAATCACATCAAACACCAACAAGCTGCAAGCGGTCAGCTAAACGTAACGGCCATCCGGGTATTGAGCGATCAGAAGATCAATAAGCAAGTCTGCTCTAACTCCTGTAAAGCCTGTCAGTAACACTACCGTACAGTCCGGTCTCTTCGTCTGATATATCGCATATCTAGTTTAGGGATGGTAAACGTCAGACCCCACTAATCAATAAGTCGTGCCGATGTGAGGTCCATAACGGTTCGAGAAACTACTGATAACACTTACCAGTAAATCTCAGCAACCCTGGCCAGGGATTTCCAGTTATGGCCAATCGAGCACAGCGCAACATCAACCCCCAATACCGGGAGAGACGAAACCCTTCCTATCGCGCATTGCCTCCATGTGATTTGAGACTGTACCCAAAAGCCACCGTTTTGCACGTTCTCTTGAACATGGTAAGGTGGAAATCAAAGCACAGTGGGAATCACATAAAACTCTATGACAATCTCGGGTCTACAGACTAACATGTACCAGTGTCACCAGAGAACTGCTGTCTGACGATAGACATAATACCAACAAGGAGTTCTCAACGAGTCCGTTCAGTGTACCCAGTCTCCACTGAGCACCCGTATACTATCCTTGATGTCATACACCAATGGATGTGGGATCATCCATCGCGCATCATATGGGTCAAGATACGTATACGCTAGTCTACTCTGGAGTATCGATGCCCTTTCTTGATACACTCTCGACTAGGAACAGTTATAGGATGTACTTGTGGACTACCTTAGCCCCACTAGTATGATCTTCATCATAGTCCCAGTAGTCAAGTAGTCATCCTAACAGCTTTATCAACATGTAATCACAAAACAGTATTCTGATATAAGTCAACATGTTAAGATAAAGAGCAACCAGATACCATACTATCATGACGAGCAAGAAAGTCCTCTCTATATATGTCCAAGCATCCACTATAATATATAGCATATGTACAACAATGGCCTCTAGGGCATACATATAACTAACAGAGGTTACCCACCAAATCTGCAGTTTGGCTAATGGATTGTCGAATCCAATTGAATCTTTAGGTTCTATTAAATTTTCAGTGATCGTTTATGGTTCTGGAATCACTTCCAGTTCTACCATACTTCCACTAATATTTTCTGAAAAAGAATTCATTTTAGTAAAACTGGCGGGAGTCAAGAACAATATAACTATTGATCTTCCAAAAGGTAGAATGTTAACCCTCGTCAATGCCCAGGATAACCTACAAATTGCCATTACCGAAACGTGTCTTGAGTTTATCCAGATTTTGGTTTTAAGCATAAGCCGGACAATTCCATATAGCTTAACATCATTAAGATATGAATCCATTCTATATCCAATATAGAAACAAAGACACTAATTTAATCGGAACCAGATTCAAAATACATGCAGCCGTTTCCAGTGTATACCAACTAAATGGTAGAAGGCCAAGCAGCATTACTCATCAAGGAATGCACCTACGTATGAGTAACCTGAAAGAGAAGCAAGTTCTTAAAACTTATTACTTATAACAGAATACCTAGCATAAGTATCTATATTTTCGATCATCTTGAAGAATACTGATACTTGCAACATACGATTCTCTACTTCATTCTTATACCTATAACTTTTCAAATTTGAACCTTATATTTCAATGAAATACTTGTCTAAAACTAGAGAAGTCATAAGTAAACAGAGTATAGTACGAGTACTAACCCCTTTGTCCTAATGGACACCGGACAACATACAATACATTATATAAGTCCCCTGAGTTCAATAACTCAAACCCTATGCGTCGTAGGTTGAAAACAGTGCTATGTTTAAGAAGAATTACACCGTTGTTGAATACTCCTTACCTAACCATCAACTGATATAGGTAAATATCATAAATATAATTTCAAAAATTTATATCTCACTTTATAAAATATACGTACAGATATAGCAGTTAGATTTTGGTGCATAACAACGGATATTCAAAACCAAATATTTGCTTTTAGGCAAAACCTAGATGATTTCCTCAAATATCACCAATTACAAAGAAATCTGATATATTGATATAATCACCCAATTTCCAATATTCTACTCCCAATTAACATCTGTAACGCCATACAGATGTGAGAATCAAGTCTGGTAAATATATACCCTGGGGTCAGAATTTAATTGGGAAAACAGTTTTCAATTAATATCGTACAGTAAAACTGAAACATGAAAATATTTCGAAGGGGTATTCGGGTATTCCTGGTAATACCTCTTCCACTATCCAGATTCATGACAGTAATCATATATTTCCTTGTTCTCATTCCAATCCCTTTATATGTCTTTACTTATTACCTTCTATACACCTTACTTATGCTAAATGGTTTTCTTCCTTCCCCACCTTTCGGCACCAGCCTAAAATTTGGAAGAAGACTATCCAATAAGCGTAATAGGTGTACTCTCCTAATATTAGGAGCTCTCGCAATCTGAGAGAAGATAAAAGGGAAAAGACAACCGAATAATCAAATTCAATTTCTCCAGAACCGGAAACCATCCTCGAACTGAAATAAGTTTCTTCGAGTTCGTATGTAACTATACGATGACATATCTAAGCAATATGGATTTTTGTATTGATACAGAGTGTTTCGGAGAAAAGCAAAGGGGAAGTAAATGTGGCAATGATATAGACGGCTTCGTCATAATAGTAGTCGCAATTTCCTTTGCCCTCATTTTAATCCCTTTATATGTCTTTATTTATTACCTTCTATACACCATATTTAGGCTAATCGGTTTTTTTCCCTCCCTATCTTTCGGCATCTGCCTATGGTTTAGAAGAAAACTATCCAATAAGTGCAATAGGTGTACTCTCCTAATACCAGGAGCCCTCGCAACCTGAGAGAAAGTAAAAAGAAAAGACAACCGAACAATCCAATTCAATTTCTCCTGAACCGGAAACCATTCTCGAACTGAAACAAGTTTCTTCGAGATTGTATGTAACTATACGATAGCATATCCAATAAATATGGATTTTCGTAGTGATACAGAGTGTTCCGGAGAAATGCAAAGGAAAAGTAGGAGCGGCAGGGATATATGCGATTATGACAAATCAAAAGCCAAAGTGTTTTAAGAAGGTTCGGTCAACTTGGTTCATGAGTTGTAGTTTAGGGTCAGGTCATGGTCGCTACCAAATAAAGAGAGAAAAGAAAAACTCAACGTGCACTCTAATCTAAGTTAGATTGGTTAATCGCTTTATCTAATCAGGATGGCTCCCACTATTTTCTCGAATTCTCCTTCAAACCCTAAATTAAGAATTAGTCAGGATCATCTGAAAATCACACGAGGAGTAACACCTACTCATCAGTAGGAATCGAGATCCAACTATCATCGCATGATAATTTGATGGAAGCCACTCAAGTTACCACACTCCAGAAGGAATGTGCATGCCTGGTAAGTTTCCTGTATATTTGAAACTCCCGATGTGGTTTTTACCCGTAAAACCCAAGTGATCTTGACTAAAGATCAAAATGTCAAAAGATCCTAGTCAAGTTCTACCCGTCATTTTCTTGATTGCATTAGACCCACCCGTACGAGCTTTGACTAAAGATTAAAATGATTGCACGACTGTCCTAACCAATCGCATTATCATGCAACGGAAAAGCATTACATAGCTGTCGAACACTTCGCCTTGATTAAAGATCGAAATGCGTAGCACGAATACTAAGCACTACCAATCCGAAATGACGGAGGGCTACGGCTGAGGGTGGGGCGTGACAAAATATCTTAAAGAAAATAAATTGACTCCGAGCACAATAAAAAATTCGTATGCTTTTTCATTTTTGAAATTATTCAAAAAAAAATTTGGCTCCACCTTAATCAGAAGTTCATATTTTTGATTAAAAAATATGAAATTATTGAAAAATATGAAATTATTGATGAATTGAATTTTTCTTCGGAATTTGATATACAGCATGTTATAATCAACGATACTTAAAATCCTTTTTACTAAAGATACAGTAAAAATAACCGTTTTTAGCCACACCTCGCCCCCTCCACCTCTCAACTTGCCCTTGACCTCCCACCTAAATCCCCTCGACCCTGCCTCTCAAGTCTGCCCCGTCCCCCTATCCCGACTCCTCCCCTCCCTCCACCTCCTCCTTTATCCCAACTCTCTCATTCCCACCTCTCTTTCTCTTTCCATTTTCTTCAGCATCAACTTCTTCATCAACAACTTCATCTTCTACAATAGCGAGTATGGTAGCATAGTAATGCTGTTGAATATGATAGTCTGCAAACATTTTTCTTAATGATTTATGGTTCTGTATATGGTCAAGACCATCTAATAAAATTCATTGCAAGTAATTCAGTGGTGCATGTAAGGATATACAGCAACATAAACAACAACATCATCAACAATCTATCATCCTAAACTTTTGGGTTCGGTTATAAAAATCCTTTCTTTTCATTTTGCTCTGTCAAGGACCATTTCGATACCTGTGCAGTATATATATATTCAAAATAATTTCAATGCGTCGGTTATATCAATGAAAAATGTTAATAACAAAAAGAATGACATAATAGCCCCATAACAATCCCAATAAGCTAGATATATATCTTAAACTGCAGCTTACTTCTGACAAGCAACAAACCAATACAATACCAAAAAGTAATCCTGCTTCACAGAACACAGGTTTATTCCAAAAGCCAAGGAACAAAAATTTTAAAACTAAAAGAAAGAAAAACGAAGCAACCATAACTAATTTATTTTTATTCTACCATTGGAATATTGAACCAATGACCTCACACATCAGAGAGGAAAGCTTTTTTTATTGCCAGAGCTAAGGAGAAGTGCTTCAACTAAATATCGGTTGAACCAGAAGCAAAGTGATATTATCTTTCATAGTTGTGTCGGAGTGAGTGTATGAATCATAATCCTTGTATGTTGTTTCCAACACTCGAGCAAGATTCACGACTCTCATGACAAGATGCCTCGAGATTCCATTCCCATGAAGGCATCCTTGGTTCAGTTCTTTCCATGCATTTTCGTTCATCTCCCGGAGTTTCCGGCATGCTTCGACCAGAGACACGTCATGCTCTTTCATATAGCACTGGATTGATGAGGCAACATGCTCTCTCTTTTGTTCAAGCTTCAAAATTCGAAGTAAATGTAAATTAACGGCTTAAGTTTCATTAAAATACAATGGATTTTTAAACCGATAATAAAAGCATTAAAATCAAGTCAATTGAAAATATATATTATATATAATATAGATTTCAACAATTTTTAATTTAACACCATAAGTTGTTGTCCCTAACTATGTAAAGAACTGTGAATTGAAAATTGGCATTTTACAGTAATTTGAAAGACTTCAAAAATTCACAGACCTTGCAACCAAGTGTCACGATATTTGTTTGCAATTTATAAAGCTTGATGCATTTAAATTTATCTGGAAAATGATGGAATTTCTTGGTATTCTAGTGAAATTTAATCTAAAATTAAATAGAAACTAGCGAGCTACGAATGTATATTACCTCATTAGATACAACATCATCCATGAGCCTACATAATATAGTTGCAGCTTCCAAAACTTTTGGGTAACTAAGGATCCACTCGAACGCTTGCTTGGTCACAACTTCGCCCATACCGAGAAAAGAAGTACAAACCAGTGTAGGGTAGGTGGTGCTAGGGAGAGCAACCGATAGATACTCTTCTAATGGAGGAACATACTTTGCGTCTCTCCATTCCGCCTCCTCAAACCAAGCGTTCGCCGTGCTTTTAATCTGTTATGTGATTTTAAATAAAAAATTGAAGTATCATTTTAAGTGCTCATATATTTTCTTTTTATTTTTAAAAACTTTATGATATTTAATATTAAATTTCAATAGTTATTAGAGCTTACTGCTTCTTTAAAGTAGCGGACATGATAAGATACTTGGTCCGCCGCCAACTCGTTCTCCAAGTCCTTGACCGTATCATAGAAATGAAGATATTGGAGTTTTAGGCACTCGTTCATTTGACTAAATATGAGATGAGATGAAAATAACAAAAATGACTAAATATTCTTTTTCCCTTGAAGAAATTCAAAAAATTTAACTCTAAACAACTCAGACTGTTTTGTAAATTCACTTGGTATATTTTGAGCCTTATTTATGGTTTTCGCACGGAGAGCGGGGTGGGTGTTTTGTGCAGTTAATTAACCATATAATTAATTAACCATACGACTAAAAACAAATCTTAAAGTTAAATCTAAACTTTAAATTATTAGGGCTAACCACAAATTATCATACCTTTGGATCGATTCCGTGTGAACTCGTAGCTCCTCCAGTGTACCATACACATCATATATATCATCAATGAGAGAGAATTGGAAAATCACCTTCGTCATCATAATTCTAGCTCTCGAGAAATGAGGCTCAAAATATACACCAAGTACCCAAAAGTAACATTCCACCACTCGATCCCTTGCGAAGGTAAGCTTTTCTGCAAGCCCTGATTCTATCCACCACCTAATTAAGCCGCAAAAACGATCATTATATCAAATCTTAGTTTCTTAACTTAAATTAATAATGGATGAATCACACGGAACCACACTTAACTATCATTGTTTTTCACTAAACTAACTTAAAGTTTTTATTACAATAAACGCTCTCAACCTTTGGCTGTAAGGGGATTTTTTTCACTAAAATACCTTTTTATTACAGTATTGATTTTTTTTTCCCCTTAATGGCTGTAAACTGGGAAAACGATCATAGTGAAGGGTGATATAATGTAATTTAGGCGAAAATAAATTATAGGCACAGGTGAATATTATGGCTTACTTGGAGATAATCTTAACCTCTTCTCGGTGAAGTATTTGAAGCAGATGGAAGTCCAGCTTCGCGAGTTCTAATACCACATCATTTCTAATATCTTCATCTTCTTGGTAAATATCGATATATAACCTCGCCTCAAGTCTCTCTATTCGCCTACGTAAAGGCGAGCACAGCGCCTGAGAGATCTGTGTTGCAAGAATTGGTTTCAAATTACAGCTTTCCTTTGATTGCAGATGTTTTCTAGCGAATTCTGTAGCGTCGTCTAATATGGATTCGCCAGGGATGCTAAGATATGAAGCTTCATAAAGGCTTAACAATCCCCTAACATCTTCGCTCAATACGGCTTTGAAATTTCCTTCGGCGTCTTTAAACTTTCCAAAAATATCTGCTTAAATATCGAAAAGGTTAATGGTCTGAGGAGGACAGGAAAGGCGATATCAACGGTGACAACAAAATGTAGTTACCAGAAGGGACATGATAACCATGTTGTCTTAGTAATCGAAATCGAAGGGCAACAAAATGCAAATCATCGGCATCAGTTTGGTCGTTGTGAATTCGGCTTAACGCCTCGTCAATTTCCTTTTCAAAGTGATAAAAAAGCCCAAGACGCTGAAGTGCATCGACCAATTCCATCTCTTGCAACCGGTCATCACAATTTTTCATCAGCAGTTTCACCTGCGTTACTAATTCGCCAACTCTTCCTTTGATCCACTCCTCTGACTTCTGCAAGAGCACAAAACTGGCATTCGTATCATATCGATACATGCCCAACCCCCCGCC
This sequence comes from Agapanthus africanus, assembly GCA_030015575.1. Taxonomy (NCBI): domain Eukaryota; kingdom Viridiplantae; phylum Streptophyta; class Magnoliopsida; order Asparagales; family Amaryllidaceae; genus Agapanthus; species Agapanthus africanus. Next base: position 463,469,730 of record JASDDO010000018.1, on the reverse strand, counting down.
ACCCCAACCCCCCCTCCTCCCCCCCAAAAAAAAACAAACAAAATTTATAGAAACAAGTACTTTTATCAACAAAACCTTCGATCCAAACATTATCGACAAATCCCGCAATTCTCGCGTCTCTATTCTTGGACGAAGGTCAGATTATCTTGGAGATTTTGTCATTTCTCGATAAATCAAGTAAATTTAAGGTTTTTCTTAAAGGATTTTTCTGATTTGTTCAGCTATGCTTGTTATTTAGGCAACTATCGTTGGGAATACTTTAAAAAATATCTTTATACTAAGTTATAACAATGATATTTATTTAGTGAATATCAACTGTAATTGAAGGGCCGCTAAATCTTTCCTCCACAAAAATAAGCCACATTCTCGTTTAGCTGAAAGTTGAGATTTAGCGGAACTAAAGAACATTTTCCTTTCGGTTGTTTGCTAACTCAAAACTTGTAATTGAAGGATTACGGCAACGGCATTCGTTAAGCTCATTGTTGTAGAAGGTTGAGAAAAATAAGCTGGTTTCTATTATCATTTTGAGTGATCTATGATCGAAACCCGAGCCTAAAACCAAATTGAGGGAAATGTTAGGAATTTTGAAAGGAAAAAAGAGGCCGGAGGTTTTAAAACCCTACACCGATACTCCGCGTTAATGGGTTTTTTAGTGCAACTTATATGAACGAGGGGTCTTTTAAGCAATACAAAATATGGGAAGGTGTTTTAGCAGTTCGCGAAGCATGAGGTTTTTTAATATAAAAAAACCCTTCAATTAAATAGTAGTACAGTACAAACGTAAAAGATGTAATTTGCATGAAATGAAACTAACGGGTTCATTTCCCAGAAGGGCCACCTCCCCCAAAAAAACCTGACATGAAATAGAAGAACATTGAGAAGGCGCTAAACCTGAAAGTTTGAAGGCGGAAATTGTTGACGAACGAAGTAATCTCCCCAAATAGAAGGATGATAATTTGCAGATTCTGGACGGCGAATATCATTTTCTAAAGGCCACATATGATTGTTGATTTTGAACTCAAGATCACCACTCACAGCTGCCATCTGTCTCTTTGTTACTTAAATAAAATGAATTGATATTAATTTTATCAATGTTAAGAGCAGAGATTTGAATTGAGTTGATTTGAGCCTTCTTCATGTTGGTTTGGTATTTATAGCAGATTTTGATTTGATTACATGCATCAGATTAAAATGAAAAGGACTTGCAGTAGGGCTTGTAGCAGCCCACTGGGAAGACCCAGATCGAGCCGGAGTGTCTTGTTTTCGAAGGATGACTAATTTATTCCACCACTACTACAAATAAAGGTTGCCCCTACGGATATATCCGTAGGGGCGAAAAAATACCCCGTAGGTGCAAAGGCCGCAGGAGCAAGTTGAGGTCCTGAACTTGCCCCTACTGGCAAATTCTTGCTCCTGCGGATTTATGTGTAGGTCCTTTTGCCCCTACGGATAAATCCGTAGGGTATAAGATTTTATATTATTTACGGGTTTTTTTGAATATATTACATGTACCTACGGATATAACCGTAGGTCCATATACTACCCCCTACGGATATATGCGTAGGTACTTTTCTGTAGGGGCAAAATATCAGGATTCCTGATATTTAGTCCCTACGGATAACTCCGTAGGGGATAGGCATTGGCCCCTACGGATATGTCCGTAGAGGCACTCCCAACCCCCTGGCACTGAGATCAGGGGGGAAATATCAGTTACTGCTGATATTGTGCCCCTACGGATATAGCCGTAGGGGCAACATGTGTACCTACGGATTAATCCGTAGGTACATATTGTCTGTATTTTTTTTTTAAAAATGGGCTGCTTGATTTTTTCCCGCCCTGTGCACAATAATATATACATCAATCAAATCATATATTGCAGTATTCATAATCACATCTCACGCATATATATAATATACAAAAGAAACCCAAAAACTGAATATGATATAAATACAAACCAATATCAATATCGTTTCAAAATGTAGTACAATGTGTATGATATAAATAAATACATGTTTCAAAAAATAAGAATCAAAAAGTTACCATAGTTCGGTCCAGCTCCACTTCTGAATAACGATAGAATAACGCGCGCCTGCTCCTCGGTCAATAAACTCTGCAATTCGTCGCGAGCGGGAGTCTGAGCGGCATGTGGAGCTGGCGATGTGGTCTGCGCAGCCGCCGTCGAGATAGTCACTTGCGGAGCCGCGGCTGCGGGAGTCTGAGTGGACGGTGGAGCTACAGGAGCTGTCTGCGGAACCGCAGCCGATATAGTGGCTTGCGGAGCCGCAGCCGAAGGATATGCATGTGGAGGCTCGGCCGATGTACCCTGTCGCGTCTGGACCTAACGTGTGTAATAAGCGTGTAAGAACTGTGTATTATTCGAATTCGTATCATTATTAAGTTATTTCGAAACCCCGTTTGGATATCTAGTTTGTTGTTTATTTTAATTACATCTGTATGTATGATTAATCAAACTTAAGTCAAAAACCAAATAAGCTCAAGCTACGTACTAATTATGGATATGTTGATATCTATATAATATGACATGATATTTTACTATAAAGCAGTATACATACCAGCATCTCCTTCAACTCCTGAACGGTGGCCCTCAAGCTCTCCAGTTCCTGATGGACACGTCGGTCACTGGAGACGGAGGAAGTAACCGCCGGGGTAGAGTCCAACCTCATATGGGCCCTGCTAGGGCCCAGTCCCCGGCCTCTCTCCCAACCTCCGTGGTGCCCTCCGTGTACGGCGTCCAGAACTGGGGTCAGCAGCCTCGGATCGCTCTGTCCGGTAAAATCGACCCCCGAGGCCTGGGCCTGCTCAACCACCCGCTCCTACACCCACATTAAGCAGTAAAGTATAAGTATAAGATTTAAACTTGAACCTTCCAAAACTAAAATTTCAAATTTGGGTAGAAAAATATTAACACTTACACAGTACTCCTGGGTAGCGACGTCGGGATATCGAAGCTCGCCCGTGGCGGGATCTGTCGAGGTGCCGTAGACGGCAAGATATGCGGACAGCACGCTCGGTGTACCACCTGACGCCACGGTCCGAGATGTCTGCAATATTAGAAAGTAACCCTTAATATTAGAAATATTAGAAAGTAACTCTTAATATTGCAGAATATCACAAAGATCGGTCTATTGTAATTTACCGATAACTCCATGGCTCGAGTAATGTTCCTCGAGCCACCTGTGTAAGTGGAGCGACCCCTCTTCGCCGACTTCCTGTTCTCTGTATTCTGAGCGGCCTGTTTCTGCACAACGCATTAGCATTTAGTTTTCTAATTAAGAAACACAAAGAAATAAATTATATCATAAATAATGAATTACATTTAAAATACATACCTGTTTGCGTTGGGAGTCGAAATAAGCGCACAATAGAGGCCATATCTCTACGTCGACTCTCGCAAACGCCGGAGTAGATAGGAGGGCCGCTCTCTCTGCCTCGGGGGTCGCCATCCACAGGGAGTAGCAGTCGGCCTTCAGCTCATTCCTGTTGTATCGGACCTTGGCCTGCATGTTCTTCATCAGGCCATTGTACAGAGCATGAAGGTCGAGCACCCTCCCCGGGTGATCAGGGTCGGCTACAGGCTGAAAATCGTAATCCAACTGAAAATACAAAAAAACATTGTTATTAGATTGCAGATGTTAATAATAAATATATTGGATAGATCAAATGAAAATATATATTAATACATACCCGAGCCTGATCAAAGAAGAGGGCGAATGAGCGCTGGTGCTGCTCGCCCCATTCAACTTGAAGTGAATAGTTCTTCACGAGCCGGCTCTCGTCCCCCAAATACCGGCCGAACCTCTCGGCATGAGGACCGGTATAGCGATAGTCAAGGGTAAAAAAAAGGGGGAATGCTGCCTCCCCCCTAGCTCTGTCAGGCCTCAGCCTATGGGACTGATTCGGGCCTCGAGTCCCCCTCTGGGGATAGGGAGGCCCTGCATCTGCACGAAATATCAAGACAATCAATAATAAGACAAAGTTGTATTAAGAAATCAAGGTTAAACGAAAATTCAAGTGTGATATATACCTCCCGTGACTATCGCACGAGCCTGGGCCCGGGCAGCAGCACAAGCGGGACGATAGTTCCTCCGGTGAGGAACAACCAGGGTCCCGGATGCGGACGCATCCCCTCCAACTAGAAAATAAACATCGACGCTAAATTTCCATGAAGTTCATATTTATTCTATAGAGCATATGTAAAATGAATAAATATTTTAAATTTATTCATACTAACCTGCAGACGATGCGGAGGGTATGGAAGCGGCAGGAGTGGCCCCTGCGGAAGATGTGGACGCACCATCTATAATTAGACAATTAAAAATAGATTATATAAGTAATTGCAAAAAGAATGCGTAGATCAATAATATAACGTTCTAAATCAATATGCATGCACTATAGGATATATAAACATACCCGCAGGTACGGTGGTGTCACCACCTACAGCTAGACAATAATAAAAATTGCTAAGTAAGAGCAAAAGGAATGTGTGTATTTATGATATAGCATTCTAAATCAATATACATACACTATATGATATATAAACATACCTTGAGGAGCGGGGGTAGCCTCTGTCCCAGATGTGGACGCATCACCAACAACTAGACAATCAAATATTGACGGTATAAGTAATTTTGACATAAACAGGCATGAATATCTATAATATTACATTCAAAATGGATATGCGTGCAGTATACCTGGAGATGTGGCAAAATCCACACGGAAGGAGGCATCCGAAGGGGTCTCCGATCTAGGTGCAAGACCGGCCCTCTGAAGCTCCCTACGGAGCTCTCCGGGCGGCAGAACCGCTTTGCCTCTGCCTCTGCCTCTGCCGCGGCTGGAGCTCCTGCCGCCCCTCGCTGCTCCCGACATCGTCATCAAATCTAGATAAACGGTTCGTGGACGCATTAGACAATCATTAAAAGTATTGACTATATATGTATAAAGCGTAAAATGTGAAGTAATAATATAACATTACTGATAACCTTTTTCGTTTCGTGGGCGCATCATACATATGTACTTGGATTTCATCATCGATGTCATTTCGAACCCACGTAACTTCATGATCGGTCGAAGACAACCCGTCCTTCGAAACAGACAGTCGGAGCACTTTAAGCCTTCTCTCTTCTTCGTCCTCATCGCTGTCCTCGTATTCTGGGACATCGTAGACATCTCTGGGTTTCCATCGGCATACAACACTCCATCCCGGATGCTTCAAACACTGTGCGTAGTATACTTGGAACGCTTGGTTCGGAAAGATAAACGGATCATCCTGACCGTAAAATCGAAGTGTGTTCACACTGGTCAATCCATATTCATCTTTCCAAGTCCCAAGACTGCTTCTCCACCTGTCCGTATCGGTTCGCGGATCGTACCAAGTACACTGGAATATATAAAAGGGTTCCGATCGTCCGAGATAGTGGATGCCGAGTATACAATTTAAGTACCCATAATAAATCACACCGTCCGATCCTACCGTCGCAATCCCACTATTCTGAGTGGTTCTAGATGTTTCTATGTCCTTAACTTCGAATTTGTATCCAAGGACACCAAATCCTTTGTAATATGCAACCTCCATACTAGGAAATTGAGCTAAACATCTTGAATCACTCTCAAATGATGCAGACAAGTTCGGATCGTGGATCTAACAAAATAAATTTTACGACAAATACATAACGACACACGTTTAGATTAAAACTGATAGCAATAAAATGTAATTCGAATAACTTACATGCTCTGTGACCCAATCACAAAAATTATCCTGATGGTATTTTTCCAAACGTTCTTCGTTCCAATCAGGATGCCCCTCACGTATCTCGTTAAAATGAGTTCTGTTTTCGACAAATAATTGTGACATTAATATTATGTCATTTCATACACACACAAACAAAGATATAACAATTAATCCAAAAGAACTTACTCTCTAATTTGATCAAGACATGCGCAATTAAGCAAGATAAACCGGTATATCTTGTTGATAAATATAGTGTCTACCCTCTTATACTCGGTTTTACCATATGGCCCGTCTTGAATTCTTCGTGGTCGGTTAAGCCTTGTCTCAATGTTCTCGTCCAGATAGCGGGAACAAAATGTGGTTGCTTCATCAAGAAAATAACCTTGCATGATAGAACCCTCTGGTCGATTTTTATTGCGTATATACTTCTTAAGAGTGTAAAGGTACCTAATGAGAATATGTTGAATAAATAAATACGGGCATACAGGACAACAATAAATTTATAAATTGCACGAAACGAAAAATTACACGTACCTCTCGACGGGATACATCCATCGATATTGTACCGGTCCGGCTAACTTCGCCTCAGTTGCAAGATGAACCGTCAAGTGTATTATGATATCGAAGAATGACGGTGGGAAAATACGCTCAAACTTGCAAAGTATCAATGCAATAGAATTTTCTAGTTTATCCAGCGTCGCAACCTCCAGTGTTTTAGCACACAACTCCCTGAAAAAACAACATAGGTCGTTGATTACTAGACCAACCGAGTCGGGGAGAGAAGTCCTGAGGGCTAATGGAAGAAGGTGCTCCACGATAACATGGTGATCATGACTTTTCAGCCCATCGATCTTGCCCTTCACAATTTTTATTTTCTTCCTGAATGATCCTGAGAAACCTGTGGGGACTTTCAAATCATGCAACACCTGCAGGAATCTTTTCTTCTCCGGTTGTGACATATGATAAGCGGCATTGGGAAGTACAAACTTGCCCGGTTTACCCGCTACCGGTTTAGGGTGCAGTTCACTTCTTATTCCCCACTCTTATAGATCCATCCGAGCATTCATGTTGTCTTTCGATTTCCCGTCTTTACACAGAAGTAAGTTAAGTATGTGCTCTGATACTCCCTTCTCTATATGCATGACGTCCAGACAATGACGCACTGAATTTGTAGACCAGTACGGAAGCTCGAAAAAAATGCTTAACTTGTTCCAATATTGTGGTTTGACCTGTTTCGTCGGATCCATCCCGAAGGTCACGTTATTGTAACCATCCTATTTAGCAGTCACGTCCTCTCCGGACAATGGGTTGGAGGTCCAAGAAGCTCCTGATGACCATCAAAGTGAACTGTGTCTAACCTATAGGGGTGGTCTGGAGGCAGAAAACGTCGATGGCCGCAATAACAAACCTTCCTGCTAAAATTCAAAAATTTTGATGTTGTGTGTTCATGGCAATGAGGACATGCTTTGTGACCATGTACGGACCAACCTGATAGCATTCCATACGCAGGAAAGTCATTAATTGTCCACATTAAAGCCGCACGCAGTATGAAGGTTGTATTTGTGTTTGAATCATATGTCTCTACACTATCAATGAACAAAGTTTTCAGCTTCTCGATCAGAGGTTGGAGATAGACGTCGATATTGTTCCTCGGTGAGTTTGGTCCGTCGATAAGAAGAGGCATCATAAAGTATGATTGGTCCATACCCAACCAAGGCGACAGATTATAAATTATCATTACAACGGGCCATGTACTGTGACTTCCAACCATATAGTTGAATGGGCAGAAGCCATCGGTAGCCAGTCCGAGCCGGACATTGCGAGGATCGCTACTGAATATTGCGTGCCTCCTATCTAAATCCTTCTATGCCGGTGAATCTCTTGGATGACTCATTTTTCCATTTTCGCTTGGAGGAGCACGGTGATGCCAAATCATTGCCTCGGCTGTTTTCTTGCACCTGAATAGCCTCTGTAGCCTCTGTGTTATGGGAAAGTATCGTGCTATCTTCACAGGTATATCAGGCTTCTTATCAGAATCTTTCGGCTTATACCTGGCCTCTCCGCATGTTGGACACTCTTTCAAATCTGAATTCTCTTTCCGGTACAACACGCAATTTTTAGGACATGCTTGAATCTTCTCGCACTTTAGACCCAAATCAGACATCATCTTCTGGGCTTCGTACCAGCTTTCGGGCACATTATTTTCCGGAGGCATAGAATCTTTCAAGAACGAAAGAAGCATTGTGAATGACTTGTTGCTCCATCCATTTAGGCACTTAATCTGGAAAAGTTGGACGAACCATGAGAGGGTGGAATACTTCGTATTCTCATATATTGGTTTCCTAGCATCATTCATGAAATTTTCATATTTATTCGCACGCGGTGCTTGACCGGAAGGAATATCATCTTCGGTACGAATAGATTCACCTAGGGCAGCCTCTACCATATCCTCCATTTCTTCTGATGGAAATAAATTTCCGTCTCCTGCCGTATTACCGAATTCTTCTTCTTCTCCTGCCGCATTATCGTGTTCTCCTTCTTCTTCTACCGCAGTACTGCATTCTTCTCCTTCCCCGTGATATTTCCAAGTTGAATAAAGTCTAGTAAACTCATGTTTTACAATATGAAGCTCTGCTAATTCTACCTTCTGCCAGTACTTATTGCCACATCTATCGCACGGACAGAGAATCTTCTCTATTATGATCTTATTATGTGCGCGTGCAAATTCAAGGAAAGCAGCAACTCCTGCGACAAACTTAGGTTGCATACGTTGTTTCCAATCCACATACATCCAGTCCTTAACTCTGACGTACTCATGGGCCATGTTAGACTGAATAACATATAAATTGTAGGTTATGCTGACTATATTGAGAAATATAAGAACGGGATAGTTACTGACAAAGGAGAAAATCCGTGTATATGCTTTGTGTGTGCGTTTGTCGTTGAAAAGAATAAATTATCGCACGTATGTTAACCGATAGACGGGGACTAAGTGGCGCTTTTAGTTTCATATATGAGTATCGATGGGAATATGAAGGTTTCATATTATCATATATTGGTTTTAACCCGAACATCTCGAATCGCTCTCTAATTATGCGTTTGTATGTGTGTGTTCCGGCTGTCGGGGGTAAGCTTCTATCCCATTAAGAATGTATAGAGCGAACGCCCATCACTTGTGCTTTCAACCGTTTCGAGTAAATTTCGGCAGCACCTCCTCGCTGTTCTCCGAGTATACTGTAATAGAATAGATAATCATTTCAAAGCTGTGAAACAACGTTGAAATGAACATCTAATCTATCTTTGTACACGGAGAACCAGCGGAAAGGTACCGACGAAATATCTCGAAACGGATGAAAACACAAGTGAATGAAGGCGTTTGCTTTATACATTCTTAACTTGTCCACACGGGACAAATCTACGGGTTACCATACGATTGAATTTTCTCGTCGCATAGACTATACGACGGTTGTTAGTATCGAGCTATACTATCTGATATTTAACAACCTTCGTATAGTTCTAGGTCACGACGAGTATCGCACGTATGTTAACCGATAGACGGGGACTAAGTGGCGCTTTTAGTTTCATATATGAGTATCGATGGGAATATGAAGGTTTCATATTATCATCGAGTATCATATATTGGTTTTAACCCGAACATCTCGAATCGCTCTCTAATTATGCGTTTGTTGTGTATTCTTATTGTATGTGTGTGTTCCGGCTGTCGGGGGTAGGTTTCTATCCCATTAAGAATGTATAGAGCGAACGCCCATCACTTGTGCTTTCAACCGTTTCGAGTAAATTTCGGCAGCACCTCCCCACTGTTCTCCGAGTACACTGTAATAGAATAGATAATCATTTCAAAGCTGTGAAACAACGTTGAAATGAACATCTAATCTATCTTTGTACACGGAGAACCAGCGGAAAGGTACCGACGAAATATCTCGAAACGGATGAAAACACAAGTGAATGAAGGCGTTTGCTTTATACATTCTTAGCTTGTCCACACGGGACAAATCTATGGGTTACCATACGATTGAATTTTCTCGTCGCGTAGACTATACGACGGTTGTTAGTATCGAGCTATACTGTTCGATATTTAACAACTTTCGTATAGTTCTAGGTCACGACGAGCATCGCACGTATGTTAACCGATAGACGGGGACTAAGTGGCGCTTTTAGTTTCATATATGAGTATCGATGGGAATATGAAGGTTTCATATTATTATCGAGTATCATATATTGGTTTTAACCTGAATATCTCGAATCGCTCTCTAATTATGCGTTTGTTGTGCATTCGTGTTGTATGTGTAACATGATTTTAAACCATTGAGATCAAGATTGATAGAACTGATCATCCTACATTGCAATAGCATTCATCAACCAAAAACTATTATTGCAATGGTATTCATCTATAGCAATCAACAATTAAAACTACAAATGTAGGATACTGATATCATAAAGCGTTATACGCAACATTGATAGAACTGATAAATAAAAAAACGAAACACAAACCGTATCAAGATTTAACAACTTTGATTATGTCATATACGCGGGCCGATATTTTCATATTAGCCAATAGGCAAAAATAGATTGCAGTCTGGATATGGCATATTGGCAGATGTTACCTATATGCATACATGCATGTTGTCTCCCCATTTTTTCATAAATCAAACCAACTACATACATCAAACTAGTCCATGCCACCAATCGGAAACTCCACTATGTCTTTGAATTATTATTTTTCCAAATAGCATTGAGCTCCTATTGACATTGTCCCATCCAACAAATTTGTTGTGCTTGCCTCGACCTTCATCTAGCTTTCACATGCCATACACATTAGATGAGTAATATAGTTATAAATTATGGTATTTTGTTGTCATCAATCCACCTAACCCTAACCCCAACCTAACCCTAGCCCCAGCCCCAGCCCCAGCCCCAGCCCAGCCCCGCCCCAACCTAACCCTAACCCTAGCGCGGCCAGCTAAACCCCAACACCAACCCTAAGGCAAACCCTAACCCCAGCCCCAGCCCCAGCAGCAGCCGAACCCCAACCTTAACCCTAACCCCGACCCCGACCGTGACCCCGACCGTGACCCCTGCCGAACCCCAACTCGCGCGCGCAACCCCAGACCCAGCCATGAACCCTAAGCCCAAAATAATAAAAAAATTCTTTAATTTACCTGAAAATTTACTCACCTGAACGGCGGTGGCGACGACGAGAACGGCGGTGGCGACGAGAACGGCGGTGGCGACGAGGAGAACGGCGGTGGCGATTTGGGGATTTTTTTCGCGCGCGATCGAGAGAGAGAGGAAGAAAGTGAGCGTAGGCGATCGATCTGTGCCTTTATTAAATCGATATTTAGTTGCCCCTACGGATTTGCCCGTAGGTCCTTTGTTTGCGGCTCCGTAGGGAGAAACACCAAATTAAGAATTAATATTTTTATTCTTGGACGTCTGGGCCCGTAGGGGCAACCTTTTAGCCCTACGGATCCGTAGGGCCTAGTTAAATCTGCCCCTACGGATTTCAATATCCGTAGGGGCAACCCCTATTTTACTAGTGCGCCTCGTATCTCAAAAAAAAATCCATATTGAGATGACTTGAACATTATTTATCCTCCTTGACAAGACAAGCAGTAGATTCTTGTATCATAACATGTTAAAAGATAATGATTAATTAGGGTCTGTTTGTTTTGGAGCAACAATGTGAAAAGCATCACCTTTCTCTTTTTTTCCATCACTTTTGTCAGTTTCCTTATGTGGTTGGGTTTTGTACATGCATGCGATGCATTTGTACATAACTAATTGTATTTTGTTAAAAAAAATTGAGTATATAGTTTAAACATTTAAAATGATAGATAGTATTCAAATAGTTGAATTTTCTTACCAAAAAAATAAAAAATTGGGAAGAGAGTAGCTGGTATTTCTTAACTTTTTCCATATTTATATATTTTATGCGGTTTTCATATTTATTATAAGCCATGTAAACTCATGTTGTGTGAAATGTTTATTTTGTAGCCTTTATCTAAAATTTAATTAGTGTATCAATTGTTAAATTATTTTTTGTCATCAAAATTAAGAAACAAAATCATGTTATTTTTCTTTGCATATTCTCCTTTTTTTAGAGCATATAAATATATAAGATTTAGAACTTTTCTTTATTTTCTCTATTCTGCGCAGCTGATGCTAAAATAACTTTTGAAAATAATTTAAATAATCATTTTAAAATAATTTAAATAACGATTTTGAGAATAACCTATATATAAAACAACCGATGCACATAAATATAAGGGAATTCAAGACATGGATAAAAAATGGTTAACATTTACACAGCCTATTTATAGGCCCTCCACAGTAAAAGAAAAAGAAGAAAATTACCGAGAGAGACAACCATAATACAAAAGTATCATTGAAGCGAGAGACTCGAACTTTACAGCTGCTTTTTTTTGTTGCAGAAGACTTGTGCATGTCTTCTATCGGATTATATCAAATGCAAAAGGTCCCCCATTTTTTGAGTGAATCTGCACATACTAAAAGAATATAGTGGTACAAAGTATGTGTATATAATGATGAGTGTACATGATATATATATATATATATATATATATATATATATATATATATTAATTAGATAATTTAGAGACAGGGGTTCGTGGGAGGAGTTTTATTAAAAGAAAGAAAAAAGAAAATAAATTTCATCCAATAAATTTGAGAGTTAGGGTTATGAAATTTGATTTGATTTTTTAGAGTTTTTAATTGGTTTCTCCTGTAAATAAAAATGTCACATTACTAAATTGATTTGAAAATGAGAGACCCGCTTCCTTTTGCCCTATAATAGTAGATATATAGGCTATGAGTAAAAAAGCATGTGTCCCATAAGGCCTGCAGTCTACAGTTATAGACCTGCAATATCACTGAAGTCTCTGTTCCCTCTATCATATTATCTCCCATGCATTGCATATTCAATATACTAGTTTACTTATAATCAAATGCAGCCACATTTCTCAATGAACATGTCTGCGGTGTCTCTCTAGATGCTGTTATCCTCTATTATATTATTATATAATAATATAATATCACGTGCATTGCATATTCATTATAGTAGATTAAATATAATGAAATGCAGCCACATTTCTCAATGTTTGTTGTGCATTGCATATTCATTATAGTAGATTTTATTCAACCCCATCCATCTTTTCACATTGATATTGTTGAGATAAACTTATTGAACTTTTAAAATGCTATAAAACTCTATTGAACGTTATTTTCATTAAAAAAAAATTGAAAGGTATTTTTGCCAAAAAATATCATATTCCGTTTTTGAGTCTATTCAATCTATCCGTAAGACATTTTGGGGTCATCCAATTCAATTGTAGCTTGCACGATTTGATCAAACTAACGATTTCATACAATATTGATAGTTCGGTGGGGTTTTATAGAATTTTTAAAGTTTAAAGGGGTTATCTCAAAAACCTTATTAAAATTTACCCTCAAAAAAGATAGTAACAAATAGTCTAGTGGGTGAATTAGATAATAGCTGCATGCAGCAATATTATAACCATATTTTGGCCAAAAAAAAAAATTATAACAATAAACTAGCAGCCTATCCCATGTGTGACGCATGTGCTAAGGTTTTATGCAGTTAACTATAGAAATTCACTCCGTCAAGGATCCCACTTTAACTTGTAAAAAAATTATTAAGAAAATCATTGGAAACTATTTCATCTTAAAATCCAATAGTCATTTTTTTTCATATCCAAATAAATAATTCCATCAAATCAAAACTTTTGGCAAAAAACCCCTTGGCCGACTTTTTGGTGAGCTTAACTCATGCCGAACTACTTTTTTTCTCCATGTACCTCATCCCATAATACAACAACAACCGAGCCTTTTATCCAAGCATATGAGGCTAGGCTATGAACCAACATGAGAATCACGTCTAAATCAAGAATATCCATATATTTCCGTATCGTCTCCATCCACGTTTTCTTCGGTCTTCCTATCGCTCTTTTGATCCGGCCTAAATCGAGAATATCCATTCGTCGAACCGATGCTTCCGTAGGTCTGCGTCGCACATGAACAAATCATCTTAAACGGTTTTCCCGCATCTTCTCCTCCACGGGTGCTACACCAACTTTTGCACGAATATCCTCATTTTACACCTTATCTTTTCTACTGTTACCGCATATCTAACGAAGCATGCAGATCTCCGCTACATGGATCTTCTGTACATGATATTTCTTAGGAGCCCAGTATTCCGTACCATATAACAAGACAGGTCAAATAGCGTTTCGATAAAACTTCTCTTTCAATTTTAACGAAAAGTTATGATCGTACAAAATCCCCATTGCACTTCTCCATTTCAACCAGCCAGCCTGAATTCTTTGATTGATATCACTATCGATCTTCCTATCTTTTTGGATGATTGAACCTAGATATCTAAATTGATCGCTCGGTGCTATCTCTTACCCATCCAGTGTTATACCATTGTGATCTCGGCGATCTGTTTACTTTTTGGTGAGCTTAACTCATACCAAACTATTTTTTCTCTCCATGTACCTCATCTCATAGAACAACAACAAAAACAACCGAGCCTTTTATCCAAGCATATGGGGGTAGGTGACATGAACCAACATGAGAATCGCGCCTAAATCAAGAATATCCATATCTTTTCGTATCGTCACCATCCATGTTTTCTTCGGTCTTCCTATCGCTCTTTTGATCTTGCCTAAATCGAGAATATCCATTCGTCGAACCGGTACTTCCGTATGTTTGCGTCACACATGACCAAATCATTTAAAACGGTTTTTCCACATGTTCTCCTCCACGGGTGCTACACCAACTTTTGCATGAATATCCTCATTTCGCACCTTATCCTATCTAGTGTTACCACATATCCAACGAAGCATGTGGATCTCCGCTATATGGATCTTCCGTGCATGATATTTCTTAGGAGCCCAGCATTCCGTACCATATAACAAGGCAGGTCGAATAGCGTTTCGATAAAACTTCTCTTTCAACTTTAACGAAAGTTATGATCGTACAAAATCCCCATTACACTTCTCCATTTCAACCAGCCGGCTGGAATTCTTTGGTTGATATCGCTATCGATCTCTCCATCTTTTTGGATGATTGAACCTAGATATCTAAACTGATCGCTCGGTGCTATCTCTTACCCATCCAGTGTTATACCATTGTGATCTTGGTTTCTCTATTTACTAAATTTGCATTGTTGCATATATACTGCCGCATATATACTGCCTTAGACCTACTCAATCTAAACCCTCAAGATTCCAATATTTGCCTCCACAACTCCAATTTAGCATTAACTCTTGCTTTTGTCTTATTTACCAGAATAATAATATTAACGAATAACAATATCAAGGTACCTCATTCTGGATAGTTCTAATAAGCTCATCCATCAGTATAGCAAAAAAGAATGGACTTAATACTGATTCTTGATGCAAACCAATTGTGATCGAAAAATCTCTTGTTAGGACGCCACAAGTCCTTACATTTTCCACTGCTCCATCAAACATATCCTTAATTATGTCAATGTACGTGATTGTGAGTCCCTTCTTTATCATTGTCCGCCATAATACTTCTCTAAGTATCTTATCGTAAGTTTTCTCTAAATCAATAAACACCATATGCAAATCTCTTCCCCTCTATCGAAAACAAGTCGACGAAGCAAATGAACAGCATCAGTCGTCGATCGTCTATGTATGAACCCAAACTGGTTCTATGTTATCTTAACATTCTGCCTTACCTTGTGATCAATCACCCTCTCCCAAAACTTTATGATGTAACACATGAGTTTTATTCTACGGTAATTTGAGCAACTTTGAATGTCATCATTATTTTTGTAGAGAGGTACAATGGTACTTTTCCTCCACTCATTTGGCATCCTTTTGGTTTGCCAAATCATATTAAACAGATCCGTCAGCAATCTGACGCATATCTCTTCTAGGAATCTCCAGATCTCAATAGGAATTCCGTCTAGACCAACAGCTTTGCTTGATTTCATTCTCTTCAAAGTGTATGTAATCTCAGATATTCTTATTTTACGCATAAAATCACGGTTTATATATTGAGATTGAATGACAAGTTCATCCATATCCTTAATAAAGCTCTCATTGAATAATTTGTCAAAATAATCTCTCCATCTATAACGACCCTGAAATCCATATACGTTTATATCAAGTTCAATGTAAATGTGAAGGTGCGTTTCAGCTCTGATTTTGAGTTATAAGTAATTATTATTAAATTAAAGCAAAAAACTACTTCTAGCTCATCGGTTAAGCCTCTCCACTGTTGTTCCTTAACCCGCGTGTTCAAATCCTATCAGCCCGAATTATTTTAATATTTTTCTTTTAACGTTTTGAAAGCCTAAAAATTTGCACGGGTATTACACGAAGAAACCAAAAGTTGCAACAAAATTAAAGTATATAAGTATGGAGTATAAATGCTTTGGAGTAATAGGCATGAATCTCGAGACTTGAACCCACACCCAGGCCGCCGAAAAACCACCCTCATCAGTCCCAATTGATCCAAACGAGTCCGTCTCGTGCACACGCAACCCTTTGCCTTCCCACTACCTATTTTTGTACTTTAAAATTTTTTAAACCACCCAGAAAAATGGTAGGCCTTTCATCTAATTTTTATTCTCTTTTAATCTCTTTTTAATTCTTTTTTATTACTTTTAATCCACCATATTTCTCACTATTTCTCCAATAAACACCCAACCGAATAAACACCCAACCGAACGTAGCCTTTTTCCCTAGGCATATTTCTCTCAAAACGCTCTCTCAAATTCTAACTCCTAAATTCACTCCAAGAATCTCGCGCTCGTTTTATCAAACTCAGTCTTAGTCTTCTTCTTGCTCTTACCTACGCTAGGTTACAAGCTGTCGAGAGGAAGCCGGAATTCCAAGCTCGTCATGCTACTTTCATCGTCAGTCTCAGTTCTTCATACCGAGACTATTTCCCTTCTTCTCTTGCTCGTACGGGTAAGAGTGGTACGTATAAGTCCTTTTCTACTCCTTTTCTATTTCCCCTTCTCTGGATGAATCTCCTTATTTGTAATGTCTCACTCTTTCTCACTCGTAACTACACCAAGTCCTCTTTGATTATTTTCCTTTGCCCCATCATCGTCATCACTATATAATTCATAAGATAATTTATCTTAAAATTTATTTTGCAACTTTTTACATAGTCTCTAAATTTTTCATGCTATGTTAACAAGAAAATATAAATTTATCACCCTTTCATCTTGCAACCCATACCTCATATAATTTTTACATGTATTTAAAATGAAGTTGTCGTGGTTAAAACAATATTAGAATGAAACCTAACAAATAAATACCGCCTCTTTAAATTGATATTTGATAGTAGTTTATCGATAACCTAATAGACAATATCATGCATGGGGTAACGACCTACCCCTCACGTACACATGGAAAATATTGCGCGATACCATATTTTTTCGAAAGAATTGTTTTACATTAAAAAACCTCAAATTCTAAAATACGGTTTTTAAATCGATATTCTTTACCTTTGCAAATATGCCTCTACAACTCTCGTTAGCAGATCCGTTTGTGGATAGTGCGGATTATTGCACATTCTTGAATAGTAGAATGAGATGCAAAACTCCTCAAAAAGAATTCGGTCTCAAAAATAATAAAATACAGTTTTAAAGAAAATATGATATTTTTTAAAAGAAAGTTAAACAAATCGAAAACAACTATATCATATATCCGTAATTCTAAAGATTTTTTTTTTATGAAAATTAGATAAATAATCTAAAATGAAAATATTAAAGTTTTTAATGAAATACCTTTAATTTTCCAAAAGATAGATTTTTTTTTATAAAAGTACCATTAACTTTTAAAAGCTAGGTTTTATCACTAAAATACATCTAAATTTAAAATACATTTTTATAAAAACTCTTGATATTCTGATTAACATGTTTTTATCAAAAACACTCTCGAGATTTATTTTTAAAACAATAATAAAATATTTTACATAAAACCCGATTGGTTCGTGAAAAAGTATGTATGTATGTTGTAAATTACCGTAATCAATAACGGTGTCGCAATAGCTAGCCGATAGTGAGTACGGGTCGTCCACAGAGAAACGGTGAACTGATTTTCTTGTTTTAGATGAGTTGATAGAAAAAATATGCGATTGTTATCGTTTATTTCTAAGAAAGTTTGAAAAGTTTATAATAGAAGGGTTTGTAGGGTTTATAGAATTTAATAGTTAATGGATAGATTTTTAAGATTAATTCTTTTTAGTTTTTAATTATTTAATATTAGAGAGATAGCGATGACTGTGGATTAGGGTTCTTGAGGGAATTAGGGTTTCCTTCTACCATGTCACGACTCGAAAGTAGCACGTGACCAGCACTTAAATCACATGACATCAAAAGACGTCGACGCAGTCCAAATAATCCGAAAACCCGGAATCTAAACATTTTTACGAAAATATTGGAGGTGAAATTTAAAATAGTCATTAGATGAAATCGGTTTAAAATAAACATTCAAGTCTAAATAATTATGTTTGAAAAGAATCTATGACGTTTTAAAAATCAGCTGTACCTCCTTTGTAAATTTTAAATAAAACACGGTACAAGCGTAATAATATAAAAAGTATCCCAACGGAAGCTACCTTATACGCCCAAACGGCGGAGTAACCAAGTAGATAATATACGGCTGTAGGGTGTTTTTCGTCACCCTATTGAGATTGGAATACGCGACGCTTGTCAGGCGTATACGGATCCCCCTACCTAGGGTTGGCCGGGGTTTATTGATTGTGGAGATCCGAATCTCCGGCAGCCGTGGACTAAGCCGCCGTTAATTACTCCTCGTCTTTGGAGCGAAGAAATCTCCGATTGATGGGTCAACTGGTCATGCGAACTCAATGTGCAGTGTGCGTACGTGTGTATCTTGAAGGGTTTTGGGCATATCGGGGGCCTCGCAGAGTTTTCTAACGGGGGAAAGTGTTGTGGAGTGTGTATATATAAAAAAACAAGGGAAAATAGCGTTCAAAGGACGCGTGAGTGCCAGCGCCCCACGTGCTTGGCACGCGGGTGCTGGACGCGAGCGCCTCAAAGGGGCTTAGCCCCTATACTAGGAGTTATACTCCGTATTGACTTTTGGAGTTAAACTCCTAAAAAGGGACAAATGGGTTTAGCTCATGCACTGGGAGTTGTATTCCCAATTGAGTTTTAGAGTTGAACTCCTGAAAAGAAAAACTTTTTTTTCCCGGAGTTAAACTTCCAAGAGATTTTCGGAGATGATGAAAGGGGCCCCCTTTTCTCTCCCTTGAGCCCTAAATCTTCTCTTGAGCCTTACATCTTCCTAAAGTGGGGTTTTTTGGAGATAGGTTTCCTTCTTCCTTCTCTCTGTTGGCTGGATCTTGGAGAAAAAGGGGATGAGAGTTAAAAATCTCCCCTTTTAGAGATTTGATGGGAAATCTGGGTTTCCCTTCAAGAGTTTTATGGTGAAAAACTATTTCTTTTTTGAAAAAAGAAAAGTTAAATTCTTGATTTAATTCAAAAAAGGGGAAGAAGGTTTAGAACCTTGAAAAAGGAGAAGGAGGCACAAAAACCCTAGTTTTTTTAGGGTAATGAATTATATATCATCTTTTTCATTTCATTATCATATTGCCTTATATATGTTTACAAATTTACATATAGCCCATTGGGCTTTACAAAATGGCATTTTGCTTATCACATGTCTCATGTGCCCATTTTTTTGCACATGAGCTATGGGTTTTACAAAAATTTGACTTTATGCCAATCTTCCTTACATTTATTCATAAAAAAATACATCAAAATTATTTATTACATAATTTTTATTTTGGCATAGGAGAGGCCGGCCGTGGGGATTGACTTGGGCATGGGCTCATTTGACCTGGGCTTGGACACGCTTACTTGAGGTTGATTTTGACTTTGACTTGGTCAACCGGAGTGTAATTTTTGACCCCTAACAACGATGCCTAATGGCGAAGAAAAGAAAAGCAAAACCAAAACAACAACAATAAAAAGGTCGACTCCAATGAGTGTGACGCCCATAAATGCATAACTCTAAGTCTCATTTCTAAATCCACAATTTTACAAGTTCTGGGTTGATGGAGTTTTGCTAGATACAAATATATATATATAATCAAGTGTGGGTACGATACAACAGTAGCCCACCTACCAAAGCAATCACCGAAAGAAATGTGTGCCGCAAACCGCTGATGATCCGAGCGGTATATCCTGCAAGAAAGTGGGGCAAAACAGGGGTGAGTTGTTAACTCAGTGAATAAAATTATATTAAAATGTAGAAATCGAAATGTACAACGATATCGTAGGTCATAAATATATTACTATCATATCCTATATATATATATAGAGAGAGAGAATAATGGAGGAAAGAGGCCATAGGAGGGAATTTCCTCCTATGGTGTCGAAAAAATACAACATCCATCTTTTTTTCCGACGATCGGGACCCATCATCATCATCGTTATCATCTAAGATGTACATACACCAAATTTCATGTAAATTCACCACCTTTTCATAATTGAATTAGCAATGTAAAAAGTTCTATTGTCGGTAAACCGTTAATTTTGCACCAACTAAATTAACGGTGGAAAATGGTATAATCACATGAAATTTAGTGTATTCACATTTTATATGATAAAGATGGAATTGATGTATGCCGACCGTCGAAAAAAATCATGGAGCATGTGTTTTTCCGATGCTATAGGAGGAAATTCCCTCCTATAGCACTTTTCCTTCATAAAACTCATATATATATATATATATATATATATATATATATATAATGCATAAGTACCATAAATGCAATACTATCCATCATGTGAACCTAAAATATAACATCTCATATGTATATGACCTGTATCCATGTATAAGCCCATAAGGTAGCCGAAAATATGTATGTAAAATCTTTTATTAAAATAGCCGCGGAATACGTATGTCACGCCATAAAAGCAGACGTAATAGTATGAAGTATAATAGGTATCTTATTTAAGATATACGTCTTGCTGTTTAGTAAAGAGTTTTAAGAGATTTACAGTTTTAAAAATCCCTGTGTCATTCTAAACATGTTAAAATAATGAGACTATATCTCGTTTTAGAAACTCTTTTTATATTTATCCACCGGTAAAATAGTACTCAGGTACTGTCTCCCGGATCAGTCCTGGTCGGTTACAATAACGCATAAACTATAACGGTATATCTCGAATGATCGCAACACATCAATATATGAGTGTCCAGTATCGACACCTAAATAAAAAAATCTCCCGTGTCCATCACCGATACGCAAAATTCTCAAATCTCTCGTCTCCATCACCGACACGCAAATCCAGATATCGTCGACACCGTTTCAACAGATCGGTCGCCCTTCGATATCCCTACCCTCGGTCAGTATCCCTGGAAATCCGCCGTGCTCATATCTATCTCTGGTATCGAGTGTCCTCGTTAGGCTCCCTACTTCTATCGTGGCTTTCCGCCCCTCAGTCTCGACCGGGTCCACCATGTATCCGACTGTATACCCCTCACTAAGTCCGGATATTTAACACGTCCGTAACCGTATAGCCCCCCATTCGGTTCGGAATAAAATCCAATCAGAAAATATAAAACTCATGGTGGACGTCAACTCATCATATCCAGAAATATCATGTAAGGAAGAAGAATAATTGCATATATCACTCTAATGATATATATATATATATATATATATATATATCAGAGCCTCATACCACTGATATATACATCGAAAGTAAAAACATCATAAAACTGATAAGAATCGAATATGAATACCCATGTTACTGGTATTCGCAATAACTCAGCAGGTAATAAAGGTACAGTAGGTAAGTATAGTTAGGCATGCAATCAAATGTAACAGTTCTACTATGTCATGGCAATAATAATGATTTGTAGTGTAGCATACGCGTTTGTGCACATGCAGCATGGGAATCATTAGTATTTGTGCAGCTGTTCTATAAGTGTTTAAAGCAGAAAGTATTTCTACCCATATCCGTAGCATGTAATTACAATCAAATTTCTGGATATAGAGAATTCATAATGCCCCGTATCGACATTTACATAAACGTCGCATGGTATAGCAGTTCTAAAGTGTCATGGCAGTACCAATGAGGTGTATTGTAACATATGCGTCCGTACTCATGCAACATAGTACTCATTGGTAATTGTGCAGTATTCTATCAGTGTGTTCGTATAACAAATAATGTATATAATCGGTAAGCGTATCACGAACATATACAGAAAATCTAAGCATATCGCGTAATTATTAACGTAACTAATTATTATAAGCTATACCATTATTCTTGAAAATGGAACGAAACGTTATTTTGAAATAAGGAAGCTGCATTAAGTTAAAAATAGATATTCTTTTTGGAAAATAGCACGCATCCTTGTCATTTATCATTTAAAATGGACAACGAATCGTTGGTGTTTAGAAAAGTATAGCTCACTCAAACATAACGTCCAAAGTCGGAATGATTCATGACTTCACGAGTCCAAAAGAAACTTGGCCATATTCGGCACATTATCCACATTATCACAAGTACAGTATGATCCCTCATACTATACACATCCAATACTATATCCATATCGTACGGATCTATCGTCACGTACGTATGTCACCATAACCATATATTAAATATATGCACATGGATAATCTACTAGATGCGAAATAATATCAATACCATTAGCTAAATTATCTAACATATCATTAACAACTAATTAGATAGCATAACTATCATAATTAAAAAGTTGCGGGGGTGCTATACTCCATCCACCTGACTTCCTCCGAAAATATAAATTTACTCACCAACTTGTCGAGTTCGTCGAAATCCACGATTGCTTTGTCCGTCTTTATCGTCTCGGAAACCTTCGCGATCGTACCTATAATCGTACTTATAATGTATCAGCGTAGATATCATATCAAAACTAAAATAAGGAGCTAAGAACCTATAAATTAGAACCTATACCTTACTTACTCCAAATACGACCACATACCCCTGATATTAATGTACGACCGTCAACATTTCAGTCGCTGTACAGAAATACGAAAAACCGTATCAAAAATGTCGGAAACATTGCTAAAACCATACTAGAACACTCTCAGATTTCTCTATATGAAATCTGGGGCAAATCAAACAATATAGTAGCTTATCTTATTGCAAGAAACATCTACTGACCAAAACCCAAAACCCAACTCAATAGGAAAACCAGCGACGCCGGCCAAAATGAGGAAACCGCCGGGTGAACGTGGGAGTTAGGGGCTCGGACTTTAGGTGTGGTCTCCTAGTGGTCTCACCATACCCTAGTCTTGTTAGTTTTTCTAGTGGATTATTCTAATAGTTCCAGATTCAAATTTAGCATCATAAATATCACAAAATTTTCAGTTTCTGATATTACACACTAAAAATAGATTTGTAACCAAAAGAAGCTTGTAAGGAGGGAGGAGATTTACCTATGGAGATGGTGCACAAGGAAATCCAGCTCAAGAAGCGCATGGTGGAAACTCCTAGGGATTGTAGTGGCTCTAACTTGAGGATATGCTCAATTTTGATGAAGGGACCAAGGTTCTTCTCTTTTGGTTTGGTGAACACTTGGAATTTTTGTGTTGGATTTTCGGTTTGAGAAAGAAAGAATGAGTATGTGTAATTTGATAAGAGAGGTATGTAGAGAAAGAATGAGGTTGAGGGTTGTAAGGTGGAGGTGTAAAACTATAAGGAGGGGGTGGAGAAAAGAGAATGAGTGTGTGGGTGTGTTGATGTGAGAGTTTAATCTAACATAATCATATACCATACCCTCAAAAAAAGAAATAAAAACAAATCTTTTTAATTAGTGCCCTCATTTTAAAACCTAATACATTTTGCAAAAAAATTACCCCTTACAAATAAATACCTTTATGTTACTAAAAATCTAAACTCTTTATTTTAAAAGAAATAAAACACTCATCATAATACTTAAATACCAAATCCTTTTAATAAAATCTCATATCATATTAAAATAATTTAAATATCATTTTTATGATATCACACATTTTTCTTCATTTTTACCAAAATAATTACATTTTTGCGGATACTAATCTGTTACTAAAATTCATATGCGATATCATTTTTGTAAACTCATTATATTCATATTTAAAATTATAAATTAATATTTATAATTTTCCAAAATATTACAATATCCCGTCCTTAAAGAAATTCAGTCCCCGAATTTAAATTTAACTCCCATTTTAAAATATTTTTCTCAGTCAAATCAAATCAATTCAAATCAAATTGCCGAGGTTCAAATTTTAAAACATATAGAACGCCGAAATCCTACACGAGCTAAGACGTAAAATAATGCAACCGTGCGCGTGAAAACTCAAAAAGATATAAAACTCACATAACTGTAATTCTAGCGGTTGCTATGAGAATTACACTAGTTATGATGCAAAATTCCAAATATGAAAACTATTATGTATATCAAGTATATGGTCCTTTCCATAGTCTTAGTGCAATATCGGTAGAACATGACCATGTTCCCTCATAAAAAGAGAGAAAGGGGGAGAAAATTCCCTACTTCTCAAGCCTCATGTGTTAAATATGTGAGCGCTTATATGCAAAGTATATAGGCGCTGCAACTAAACAACTAATGAGCTAAATGAGCCTCACATGTTAAACACGTGAGTGCATATATGCAAAGCATATAGGCGCAGCAACCAAACAGCTAATGGGCTAAATGAGGCTTACGTGTTAAACACGTGAGCGCCTATATGGAAAGCATATAGGCGCCGCAACCAAACAACTAATGGGTTAAATGAGCTTCACTTGTTAAACACGTGAGCGCCTGTATGCAAACCATATAGGCGCCAGGTCAGAAAAGCTAAATAAGTCCCATGTGTTAAACACGTGAGGGCACCTCCTTACGTAGAATTAAATTCTACTCAATGAACCGTTGGATCAAAGATCCAATGGTGATTAAGTATAAAATTAAATTCTATTGGGAAGAATATTTGCTGTTAAACGGAAAGTCAGTGGATCAAAAATCCAATGAGATGGAAAATATTTCCCATATCTTTCTAAACAAAGAAAAATTGTGCTCTGTTAAACCGAGCGCCCTTGGATTAAAAATCCAATGGTGATAAAATATCACCGTCCAATAGAATTTTATTCTATATAAGGGAGAATATTTTCTCATCTTGAGCAATATCTTATGTAAAACAGAAGTCCTTGGATCAAAAATCCAATGGTGGGCAAAATTCCCGAATCAATTTTGAGACAAATTAAATCAATTGGACTCTCTCAATGAGAGATTTTCTCAAATCTGATCAATGACTTGCCTTCACTATATAAAGGACCCGAGACTTCAAGTCTCAAAAGAGGGGGAAAAAAGAAAAAAAAAAAGGGCACATACACCACACACACACACACACACACAAAGACACAGAGGGAGGAACAGAAGCTTCTGCAAAAAAAAATATACAGTGAGCTCTTGAGGAAACAAAGAATTTAATTCTCAAGGAAGAAGACTCTCTTCATTAAAATCCTAGGTAAAGAAAACACAGAGATCATATCATTTCTCTTTTACCTATCTAAGGGTTTAACCTTTCATATAAAAACTTAGTTCTTTCTCTGATTGAGTTTGCATAAGCAAATCTCCCTACAAGTAAAAATTTAATTCTCATCAGGGAGTTTTTGTCCTGTAGATTCAAAACTTAGGGGAAAAGAACCAGGTTAAAAAAAAGAGAAAGAATAGGAACATATGGGAATTTAATTCCACTAAAATTAGGGTTTAACCCTATATAAAGAACTTGGTTCTTATAAAAGTGAAAAAAAACTTAGTTCTCCAATAAAAACAATGATGATGATCCAAGATCTTCAAAACAGAAACCTTGACAATCATCAATGACTAAAATGTCATTAACAGAGATCAATATCTCTAAAAACAAGAAGAACTTAGCGTCTTACGTGAAATGTACATGAGTAAAATTAATGCATAGCACTATTATGGGGCCTCACGTGTTTCCCATGTGAGTGCTATGCAAAATGCTTAGCACTCTATATTCAGTCAAAAAGACTAAAGTGCTTGGCACTGATTGGGTAGTGCACATATCTGAGCGCCTCACATGTTTCATACGTGAGCGCCACAGAGAATTAGTGCTTAGCACTATGGCAATGCCTCACATGAAAAACACACGAGCGTCAGAAAATACTAGTGCTTAGCACTATTCTAGCATCTCATGTGAAACACACGTGAGCGCTATATACCTCAGTGCTTAGCACTGCTGGGTAGTATAAAAACCCAATTTCAGCCCAAATTGGCTATGTTTCCGGAGGTTAAACCTCTTTGGTTTCAAATTAACCGAGCCCATATGCTCATAATTTCCAAACTGATCTCAGTCTCAAACATGACTAATGATCCCTCAATTGATGATATCCAAAATGATATCCATCCCATATCTCCTAAGGTAATCTTAGTCTTAAATAAGGCTAATAATTCTTAGATGATCCACTATGATCTTTTCCCACAAATACGGGATTTGGTTTAAGGGTACATCTCTCCACACCTCTGATATATGTCGTTATAATTTCTCAATGTCTTTGGAGAGATGGAGGGTCTCGACAACCAACAACTCTTTGATACACTTCCAAATTGACGTGCATGCTTCAAATCGGATCGCACCCAAAATTGGGCACATCCCATATTACCCCCGTTCACTCCACCACGTAACAAATACACGTGTGCGCAAGATGAATGATGGACCGAAATGTCCTTAAACTAACATTCGCCTCAAAAATGGCGATTTGAGACCGAAACGTCCTTAAACTAGCATTCTTCCCCAAAACGGGAATGTTGGACCGAAATGTCGTTAAGCAAATATTTGCCTCAAACATGGCGATAATGGACCTTGATGTCCCTAAACTAAAATAATTGGGCCCAAATGCTCATATTTCGATCTTAATCTCAAATTAGATTAACGGTCCTTAAATAAACCAAACCCAAATCTAAAATATACGGATTTGGACTGATCTGTGCTCTATGGGCAACGACATAAACTAGTCCCTGTATACAATCCACGGGCAATCAAAACAAACAAAAACACAAATGACACAATGTGAACTGCTGGAGAAGGAGAAAGTGGTTATCACAATGCGGTAACGTAATTAATTGAAGGGAATTGCGCCTGCAGGAAAGAGCGTCCCAACAATCAAAAACCCCTCATATAATGAGGGGGAATCTGATAAAGTCTGCTACAACGGTCGCATCTGTCCAAACCTCCGATATATGGTGCCATAAATCAACTTGGTATCTTCAGAGAGGTGGATGGATAAATCCAAATAGTATCTGCCTCCAAATTCAGGCAAGACAATCTATCCCAGTTCGTCTATATTTTCGGAGGTGAACAGATTCTGGCACGTCCGGTGGGACCTTTTTCTCTTTCCACTCCACACTTCGTATATCGTGTTTTGTGAACAAATCGCGATTCGCTTTGGTCGCCCTTGGATTCGGGGTACTAAGATTTGGTGTCTTGCTCATGTGCAGAAAAAATTGATGGCTTCCAACTGCACAACATGCAACAACACTAGCTCCACCCCAACTGGAGGAGTAACTTATGGGCCCAATGCGGCTTCCATTTTCTCAATGCCGGTGGGGAAAGTTATGTAAGCCACTACTTGTAACATTTCAGAAATATAAAAATATTATTTTTGGAATTTAATATTAAAATAATATATTTCGTGAAAACTATTCGATTGGCGAATAGGGGTTTTTCGAAAAATGGTATAAGTATATACCAATATTTAGAAATTAAAATGATTTAATTATTATAATGATGTTTATCGGATTTTGGCATTTTAATAATTAATAATATGCAAATTTCAAATTAAATTGATTAGTGCACTACTAATCGCGATTAAGCTAAATCCGTATTATTTTACATTTTTTCCATGGCCAGTGCACCATATCATGTGCATGTTATTCATTGTTATTGTGTTTATGAATTTGTGAGTTTTAAGAAAGAAATAAAGAGAAAGGAAAAGAAAACAAAGAAAAGAAAAGAATAGGGAAAGAGAGTCAAGAGAGTTAAAGAGTGTGAAACAAAAGTGAGAAGAAAAGAAGCAGATATTTTAATTGAGAGGTGAGTGTAGGAGATATTTGTGAGTGAAAGAGTGAGCATAAGAAGAGAGAGGGTTTGCCTTTGCTACTCCATTCCTTCATCCTCATCCCCATTGTTTTCTTCTCTTCTTCAACTTAATTACTTCATGCTTCTTCACCTCACTACCTCCATGCATCATCTTAAATTCCTTCTCAAAACCTCATGCCACCTTCACACAAAACATGCACAAACCTATTCTAAACCCTTTAAACCATCCAAGTTTGGATTTCGAAGACTTTGGGAAACTCAAGAATTTTCCTAAATTGCCAAATGAGATAATCCTTTCACTTTTAGATTAGTAATTGTGTTTATATATCCTAGTTTAGTTAGAAATTGATTTAGTTAGGTTTTGTGATCTTGGAAATTTCCAAGTTGCTGTTAAGTGACAATTTGAGGTGTAATGAGTGTTTGCAAGACGTTAAAGATTGTTTTATTGGCCAAGACCAGATACACGAAACCAAAATACGAACTTTGAAATTGGCCGATATCGTATTTTTATGGATTTGTGATGGGATACTGAGATCTGCTATGACCCGAGACAACGATAAAATAAGATCCCATAATAGAGAGATGAGCAGGTGACCTAGAAGCTAACCCCAAGACTCGAGGCCCCAACCCTTTATTTAGGCCGCAGATAAATTCTTTGTGGCCGCAAATTGCGGCCGCATCAGGATGGAAAGTGATGATTTTTGGTTAGTGGCATTGTTATATGATATCTAGAGCAACCCCATGTGCAAAATTGGCTAATTTTACCTGAGTTGAAATCTGGGGGTGATTTCTCATGTTGCTGAATTTCGTTTTCCGATTCTGAAAACTTGGTTTTGATATTTGATCTGGATGCCGTCGTTGGGCGTTTGTACGTCAACGGACGAGGGTTATTTGGTAGATTTTGCATACAAAGCTACAGGTTTTAACCTATGAGCGAACCGTGTGCCGTATCGGTTTTCGGATATTGGTTTTAATTGCTTTTCGATGTGTATTGATTATAGGTACTTTCGCGTGGACTTCCAAGACGATGAAGCACATCGAATTCGGCTAAGTGAGGAGTTTAGCAGGTGAGTAGATTTATATCTACGGGAGAAGTCGGGTGGATAGCATATAGCACCCCCGCAATTATAAATAGAAACCGATATACATATTATGTTTGGAGAAAACCTATGTAGAATTCACGGATATGATAGCTAAGGATGATTTGGATAAAAATAGGATGATTGATGTAAGAAAGTGATATTTGATATATATAGAATCGAAAGAGAATAAGTATGAGTTGATAATGGTATGATATGAGATCGAGATCGATACGATTTGAGATTTATAAGATATGACGTATATACAAGATATCATTATATGAGATTGATACAAATGTGATTTGAGATATATGTGTATATTATAAACTTATGAGAATAATGAGTAATATGTCGTACGAGACTTTAGATCCGTACCTTTATTGATGAATAGGAGAATAGAATCCTTAGTCTGTTTGATATTACCATACGATGGATTACTGTATGTGATGTGTTTTACCGGATGATTGATCCGTGATTGTGAATTGAGAATGATGGTCGAGGATTATTGTCATATCAGATGTTGTGAGGCGTGTTCGCCGATGTAAAGATACCACATGAACCATACCTATTTCCAAAACTGACGAATCGTATGCATCTTTTAAATAGAAACCTCAAGGGACGCTACGGATTTTCAAATGATGTCTTTTTCTTAAAACACCGTAGCCTCCATTTTCAAAACTACGATTCGTATCTTTAAAAGTGACCGTATAGTTCATATGTAGATAGATATACCCATTGATTGTTCATATTATGTAGGATATTACCTCTAGTGATTTATATACCATGTTCCAGTATTTAATGCTATATGATACCATTTGCTAGTACACCAGCATCATTACCGTTAATGCGCATATTACATTTATACAGATTTGCCGGCTCACACACATTTTTCATCGGTAATTGTCATGTCACTTACACAGTAGAACTGCTGTATCATGATATTATTCTTAACTGTATCGTACATTCATTATTCAGTACTATCACTTGATATGCTTGCATGACATACTCGATATGCTCATATTACTACTCTATGTTGCATACATCGTACTTATGGCTATATGCATTGAGATGCAGTTTTCATGAGATTTCTGGATTTGAGAACCGTGATTATATTTCAAAGGAAATTATATATTGTTTTAAAAACCCGGTTTCTCTTGATATGATATTTCAAGATGTCCACCATGAGTTTTCTTGGTTATGAGCTATGAGTATACCCGATTCGAGAAGTGGAAGGCACCGTCTGCGGATACATGGTGGATCCGGTGAGGTACCCCGGGGAAAGAAGCTCGAGATGTAGACGATGAGCCTGGCAGGGGAACACTACCTACCGGTGATAGTTTTGGGCTCGGCGGATATCTGGAGGATACCGACCAGAGTCGTGAGATGATATGGGCTGATCCGGACTGACGGAGCCCGAGATAGTTTGGCGCGGCGGATATCTAGAGGATACCGACCGTGGTCGTGATATGGGCTGATCCGGACTGACGGAGCCCGAGATATGAGGATTTACGTGTCGATACTGGACACGGGTTTCATAATGTTTCGAGTGTCGGTGTTGGACACTCAGGTTCTATGATTTTGATGTGTTGTTAATGGACACACGTGGTTGATATCCTTATATATATACATACAGGCACATGTTTTCATGATGTTTCGAGTATCGGTGTTGGACACTCAGGTTCCATGATATTGATTTTTGTCGTTGATGGACACGTGGATGATATCCACATGTATACAGGCATATGATGTCGGATGTTTATTTATTTATGCTATTGGCATTGACTCGATTGTTGACATATATGCATATGTGGTCACCCTAGATATCATAGTATTACCTTCAGGATACAGTGATCTAGGAAATCGTTGTTTTATTCGATTTCTACTTGCTGATGTTTTCTACTCACGAGTTGGCAACTCACCCCCGTTGTGCCACAGTTCTTGCAGGTTTGACCGCTTGGGATCAGTAGCGGTATTGCTGGCACACAGCTTCTTCCGGGTATTTTGCTTTGGTAGGTGGGACACATATTGGACCGTGCCCACTCTTATACTGTTATTGTTCTGTTGTATCTATATAAACTCCATCAGATTAGAACTAGATATTGTATATTGGTAGACTAGTCAGACTTGTTTTTGCGAGACTTATAGCGATGGGTTTATGTTCGCTTCTTGAGTTTGATGTCTTGCTTCTTATTTTATTCTTTCTGGGTTGTTTCTTTGCCGTTGGGCGTCGTATATATGTTGTTGCGTGGTTGTGTTTCCGCCAGTTGGCAAAGAGCTAGCTCCCGCTTGGGGATGCCTATATATTGTTGTATATATGTTTTTGGATCAAAATATACAAGGGAAGTACTGCCCAAATTTTTAAAGACGAAAAATGATTCATTATACCTTTATTTCAAAACTGCACCCCCACTATTTTCCGCAAAAATGTTTAGATTTTCTGGGCTTCGGTTTACTTGATTTACGTTACGCCTTTAGACGTTGCGTGATTTAAGTACCGGTCATGTGCTAATTTCGGCTCGTGACAAAGTTGGTATCAGAGTGTTATGTTTAACCTTGATTTGAATCTGGGTTTGACTATGCGGAGTCTAAGACGTATATATTTCGGAACCTAGGCTTGACATTACGGAACTTAGACTTGACGGGAGGGTATTAGACCCGAACTTTTGTTTTATAGTTTGACCTTGATTGATAGAGTTGGTAGCTTGAGTAGAGTGACGTACCATGCGTATGTTCCGCGGCATACTTACGATACGATACTCCACTTAAGTAACCTTAGGATGTACATATCTTGAGATCTATGATTCTATTCGTTCCTATGATCATATATCCATTTGGGATATGATGATTTCTTTCGTTCATGTGATTTATCTTCATCGACATCTGCTTGAGGTTCCTGTCACCATGGTTTGAGCGCAGAGAGAGCTGCTGCTAGGGATGCGGTCAGTGCGAGCTCGTCATGGACGAGGACTGACCATGATGTTTTCTGGTGACATGGGGACGTGTGATTATAGTGTTGGTGTTGTGATCTCTCATTTGAGGCGAGTGTTCGGTTTTGCACCGGATGATCGGGCTATTGATAGAAGCTACTGGATTGAAAGGACTGTTGATGTACAACCTACTCTTAAGATCATGATTTTGTCTACTGTTCAGACAGATGACCCAGCTATTGCTGAGATTGAGGTGAAGTCACTTCCAGAGTTATGAGCTGAAACCGATGGAGCTTTCAGGCAGTAATATGAAAGGAGATAGCTAGTCTATCTCGAGTTGAGCGACTGATATGATTCATCTGATTTGAGGTGCCGGCATAGGCTCAGTTGAGTCGAATAATTCTAGTTGAAGGATCTTATTTGGATCTAGAGTGGATCGAGCAAGAGAGGACGTGGTTCGTCGGATGCTCCGATGTGAGATCGGTAAGTTGACCAGTTTCAGATAGAATGAGCTCACCCAGATGCGTTGTGAGTTGATCGAGAACGGACGAATAAAGTGTATTCCTCCGATGATTTGGATGAGTTCCCGAGGACGTGTTCGGCTAGATATCTTATACGGAGTGGTGAAGATACCGAGTTCGTATTTCGAGTCCGTGTGAGAGACTCCGGATTGACCGTAGCCGAGAATGAATTACAATATGCAGATAGCAAGAAATGACGTCGAAGTGGACGATAATAAAGACGAGTGGAACAAGAGGTTCATGCGAGATGTTAACGAGCAGTTGTTACTCTCCGTTGATGTCAGAGGATTGTTATGTGTACTGAGGCGTTAGATACTGCCAAATTCCAGAGGAAAGCCGTGCTGAGGACACAGCTGTCCGATTATGAGAAAGGAGTTACGTAAGAGTGCCAACCTTCGTATAGTTCGGCATATGTGAGATAGGAAGAGACCTTGAGCAGATTCTTTCTAGGACACCGCAGCGATAAGGATTTGCACTCAGGATCTGTTATATCGTGTGTATTCAGAGGGCCAGATGCTGCCGTCAGTAATGTGCTGTTGTGAGTGGTCATAATGATTGGCCAAACGGAGATCAGAGAAGTTCCAGAGCGGAACTGTTCCGTTAGTACACCTGACCGGGCTGACGAGTGGAAGGATCGTGAGATTTGTAATCCAGAGAGAAACAGGGAACCCAGAGACCGAAGACGCCAGGCCGTGAGCAGGAGGCAAGTAGATGATCTTGCTCTCCGAATTTGGACGCACCGGCTTATTTTTCGATATTGTAGGAGGTGTATCTCAATGTCATTATTGCGATTTGTATTTTGTGATCCGAATATCACACTTTTATCGATTGGATTTGAGTTTCGATGATTGGGTTTCGTGATTTATATTTTTGTGCGCCATGGCTGCACCTACTGGATATTTATATTTGTGCACAGTTATTGCACTTGACATATATTTTATACACTGTTGTGTTGTTTTACGATTTGTGCATATCTATTGCACTTGAGATTGATTTTGTGCCTTGGTTACACGTACTGATGATTTTGTGGATTTCGATATCGTCGATTTGATTTTTGTACGTAAGGTATGCACTCGATTTGATTTTTGCACTCGGTATAGCTCATATGTGCTTGCAGTGCATTGATATAGTTTTGTGCACGTAGTTGCACACGTTTATGATTTTATGCACCTTGGCATGCTCGGTGTTATTTTTGTGATCGTTGAGATATTGATGAGTTTTCGTGCATTATTGCACCAGATTTGTATTCGTGCATTTGTTGCACCAGATTGGTATTTTGTGCCTTTGTTGCACCAGCTTGATGTTTTTGTGCGCGTTTGCACTTGACGTTCGTTATCGTGCACACTACTGCACAAGATACTTTATACAGACCTGACGCATTTGATTTAGAATTTTGCGCACACTGAATGCATGAGATATGATTTGTGCACATAGGATGCACCTGATTGAGATTTTATTTGCGCATGTTAGATGCACTTGATGGAGACTTCATTCTTGCATGGTTGTTGCGCTTGATTAAGATTTTCATGCACTCTAGATGCACTTGATATTGTTGTCGTGCACATCCGTTGCACTGGACAGATGCTTTTGTGCACACCCGTTGCACTTGGTTTTGCTTTTGTGCACATTTGTGGCACTTCTATTGGATTTGGTTTTCTGTGTGCACCAGACGCACGGGAGGTTGGATAAGCCTTTTGAGGCTGATTTTATTTATAAGTATCGCGTTTTGATGATGGATACTATATTTATAGTAACCGAGTAGGGATGATCTGAGGACAGTACCTGAGTACTTTTGCATGCATATAAGTCTATCAAGAGGTTTTCAAAAATGAGCTATAGTGTCGCTATTTCTTATGTGTCTGTGGGTGACATGAAATTTTACAAGGAAAACCTTCAGGGATATTTCAAAAAGGCGGGACGTATAAATTGAGCAAAACATATATAAGTATATATTTACTACTTTACAAATGATCGTCCGCCACTTGTGCCGTGAGCTACGCATCGCACGGCGATTCGGAAAAGATTTTGCATGTGTTTTATCCAGTGTTTAAAGGAATTTAAAGGGATGCGTACTATATACATATTATGATTTTGACAATAGTATATTGGATTTCAGTAGTGGATTTCAAGATTTGTATCTCCGTTGTAACTCCGATGATTGCGTGACGCTTGACGGAGTTCGATTTTTGAGTTTCGTACTCGTTTTTATGCGCACAAGATGCGTTGTGACATTTCTGTGTATTCCGTAATTTCGGAACCCCGTTGATTTGAGCTGATTATTGAAATATTTTAGTATTTAGGGGTTTAAATTTTAAATTCGAGGACCGAATTTATTTAAGGGGGGAAGATTGTAACATTTCAGAAATATAAAAATATTATTTTTGGAATTTAATATTAAAATAATATATTTCGTGAAAACTATTCGATTGGCGAATAGGGGTTTTTCGCAAAATGGTATAAGTATATACCAATATTTGGAAATTAAAATGATTTAATTATTATAATGATATTTATCGGATTTTGACATTTTTATGATTAATAATATGCAAATTTCAAATTAAATTGATTAGTGCACTATTAATCGTGATTAAGCCAAATCCGTATTTTTTTACATTTTTTCCATGGCTAGTGCACCATGTTATGTGCATGTTATTTATTGTTATTGTGTTTGTGAATTTGTGAGTTTTGTGAAAGAAATAAAGAGAAAGGAAAAGAAAACAAGGAAAAGAAAAGAAAAGAAAAGAAAAAGGAAAGAGAGTCAAAAGAGTTAAAGAGTGTGAAACAAAAGTGAGAAGAAAAGAAGCAGATATTTTTATTGAAAGGTGAGTGTAGGAGATATTTTTGAGTGAGAGAGTGAGCATAAGAAGAGAAAGGGTTTGACTTGGCTACTCCATTCCTTCATCCTCATCCCCATTGTTTTCTTCTCTTCTTCAACTCAATTGCTTCATGCTTCTTCAACTACCTCCATGCTTCATCTTAAATTCTTTCTCAAAATCTCATGCCACCTTCATACGAAATATGCACAAACCTTTTCTAAACCCTTTAAACCATCCAACTTTGGATTTTGAAGATTTTGGGCAACTCAAGAATTTTCCTAAGTTGCCTAATGAGCTAATCCCTTCACTTTTAGATTAGTAATTGTGTTTATATATCCTAGTTTAGTTAGAAATTGATTTAGTTAGGTTTTGTGATCTTGGAAATTTCCAAGTTGCTGTTAAGTGACAATTTGAGGTGTAATGAGTGTTTGCAAGACCTTAGAGATTGTTTTATTGGCCAAGACAAGATACACGAAACCAAAACACGAACTTTGAAATTGGCCGATATCGTATTTTTGTGGATTTGTGATGGGATACTGAGATCTGCTATGACCCGAGACCACCATAAAATAAGTTCCCATAACAGAGAGATGAGCATGTGACCTAGAAGCTAACCCCAAGACTCGAAGCCCCAACCCTTTATCCAGGCCGCAAATAAATTCTTTGTGGTCGCAAATTACGGCCACATCAGGGTGGAAAGTATTGATTTTTCGTTAGTGGCATTGTTATCTGATATCCAGAGCAACCCCATGTGCAAAATTGGCTAATTTTACCTGAGTTGAAATCTAGGAGTGATTTCTCATGTTGCTGAATTTCGTTTCCCGATTCTGAAAACTTGGTTTGAATATTTGATTTGGATTCCGTCGTTGGGCGTTTGTACATCAACGGATGAGGGTTATTTAGTAGATTTTGCATGTGAAGCTATAGGTTTTAACCTATGAGCGAACCGTGTGCAGTATCGGTTTTCGGATATTGGTTTTAATTGCTTTTCGATGTGTATTGATTATAGGTACCTTCGCGTGGACTTTCGAGACGACGAAGCACATCGACTTCAGTTAAGTGAGGAGTTTAGCAGGTGAGTAGATTTATATCTACGGGGGAATTCGGGTGGATGGCGTATAGCACCCCTGCAATTATAAATAGAAACCGATATACATATTATGTTTGGAGAAAACCTATGTAGAATTCACGGATATGATAGCTAAGGATGATTTGGATAAAAATAGGATGATTGATGTGAGAAAGTGATGTTTGATATATATAGAATCGAAAGAGAATAAGTATGAGTTGATAATGGTATGATATGAGATCGAGATCGATACGACTTGAGATTTATAAGATATGACGTATATACAAGATATCATTATATGAGATTGATACAAATGTGATTTGAGATATATATGTATACTATATACTTATGAGAATAATGAGTGATATGCCGTACGAGACTTTAGATCCGTACCTTTATTGATGAATAGGAGGATATAATCCCTAATCTGTTTGATGTTACCGTATGATGGATTACCGTACGCGATGTGTTTTACCGGATGATTGATCCATGCTTGTGAATTGAGAATGATGATCGAGGATTATTGTCATATCAGATGTTGTGAGGCGTGATCGCCGATATAAAGATACCACCTGAACCATACCTATTTCCAAAACTGACGAATCGTATGCATCTTTTAAATGGAAACCTCAAGGGACGCTATGGATTTTCAAATGATATCTTTTTCTTAAAACACCATAGCCTCCACTTTCAAAACTACGATTCGTATCTTTAAAAGTGACCGTATAGTTCATATGTAGATAGATATACCCATTGATTGTTCATGTTATGTAGGATATTACCCCTAGTGATGTATATACCATGTTCCAGTATTTAATGCTATATGATATCATTTGCTAGTATACCTGTACCATTACCGTTGATGCGCATGTTACACTTACACAGATTTGCCGGCTCACACACATTCTTCATCGGTAATTGACATATCACTTACACAGTAGAACTGCCATATCATGATATTATTCTTAACTGTACCGTACATTCATTATTCAGTACTATCACTTGACATAATTGCATGATATACTCGATATACTCATATTACTACTCTATATTGCATACATCGTACTTATGGTTATATGCATTGAGATGCAGTTTTCATGAGATTTCTGGATTTGAGAACCATGGTTATATTTCAAAGGAAATTATGTATCGTTTTAAAAACCGGTTTCTCTTGATATGATATTTCTATGTGTCCACCATGAGTTTTCTCAGTTCTGAGCTATGAGTATACCCGATTCGAGAAGTGGGAGGCACCGTCTGCGGGTACATGGTGGACCCGATAAGGTACCCCGGGACAAGAAACTCGAGATGTATACAATAAGCCTGGCAGGGGAACACTACCTACCGGTGATAGTTTTGGGATCGGCGGATATCTGGAGGATACCGACCGGAGTCGTGAGATGATATGGGCCGATCCGGACTGATGGAGCTTGAGATAGTTTGGCGCGGCGGATATCTAGAGGATACCGACCGTGGTCGTGATATGGGCTGATCTGGACTGACGGAGCCCGAGATATGAGGATTTACGTGTCGATGCTGGAGACGGGTTTCATGATGTTTCGAGTGTCGGTGTTAGACACTCAAGTTCCATGATTTTGATGTATCATTGATGGACACACGTGGTTGATATTCTCACACACACACACACACACACACACACACACACACACATATATATATATATACACATACAGGCACATATTTTCATGATGTTTCGAGTGTCGGTGTTGGACACTCAGGTTCCATGATATTGATTTGTGTCCTTGATGGACATATGGATGATATCCACATTATATAGGTATATGATGTCGGATGTTTATTTATTTATTCTATTGTCATAGACTTTATTGTTGACATATATGCATATGTGGTCACCCTAGATATCATAGTATTACCTTCAGGATACAGTGACTTAGGAAATCGTTGTTTTATTCGATTTCTACCTGCTGATGTTTTCTACTCACGAGTTGGAAACTCACCCCATTGTGCCACAGTTCTTGCAGGTTTGACCACTTGAGATCAGCAGTGGTATTGCTGGCACACAGCTTCTTCCGGGTGTTTTGCTTTGGTAGGTGGCACACATATTGGATCGTGCACACTCTTGTACTGTTATTGTTCTGTATTATCTAGATAAACTCCATCAGATCAGAACTAGATATTGTATATTGGTTGACTATTCAGACTTGTTTTTGCGAGACTTATAGCGATGGGTTTATGTTCTCTTCTTGAGTTTGATGTCTTGCTTCTTTATTTTGTTCTTTCTGGGTTGTTTCTTCGCCGTTAGGCATCGTATATATGTTGTTGTATGGTTGTGTTTCTGCCAGTTGATGAAAAGCTAGCTCCCGCTTGGGGATACCTATATATTGTTGTATATATGTTTTTGGATCAAAATATACAAGGGAGGTGCTGCCAAATTTTTTAAAGACGAAACATGATTCATTATACCTTTATTTCAAAACTGCACCCCCACTATTTTCTGCAAAAAGGTTTAGATTTTTTGGGCTTCGGATTACTTGATTTACGTTACGCCTTTAGACATTGCGTGATTTAAGTGCCGGTCACGTGCTAATTTCGGATCGTGACAGTACTGGATTGTTCTTCGGGGCCATGATGTTAGTGTATATGCCCTAGGGGCCATTATTGTATCATACTTGTATGTATATTACTTAATGGAAGCTTGGGATATTCACAGTTGTATATACAGTCTTGCTAAAAATGGTAGTATGCTACTTGGTTTGTGTTTACTTTAATATGTGCATATATTTCTTGTAACGTATCACTTATACATATTAGTAGAGCCCATAGGATCTTTGCTTGATTACCAGCGTTGTGATGGCAGTCACACTAGTGGGGGCTGGGTAGTCTATAAGCAACATCCTATACTTGTCCCTAGTCGTAGGATTATCGAGACAGGGCATCGATATTCCGGAGTAGACTAAGTGTGTACGCTTCTCATCCCAGTTGGGGAGATGGTCTGTCCCACAGCCATCAGTACGTCGTACTGGAGATAGTATACAGGTGCTCGTTAGGTTACGGGTACACCGGACAGGACTCGCAGGGGAACTGATTGGTTGGTATTATACCCGTCGTCAGTTAACAGTTCCCCGGTGACATGAGTACAGCATAGTCCGCAGACTTGACACTGCTACTTCACCTTGAGTGTGTCCCACTGTTCTTAGATTGCTACCCTACCACGGCTCAAAGGAGTCGTGCAAACAGGTAGCAGTTGGGTGCAGTCCCGAGCACTTGGAGGCAGTGGCGGTTAGACAGGATTCGTCTCTCCCGGTATTGGGAGTTGATATCGCGCTGTGTCAGAGAGCCATTACGCAAAGTCCCTGGCCAGGGCAAGCGAGATTTACTGGTAGGTTCCAGTAGTTTTCTCAGGGTGTAATGGGCTACACTCCGACACGACTTATACCGCTATTAGGGGACTGACGCTTGCCGCCCCCTAGGCTCGATATGCGATAGTCTTAGACGAACAGACCGGACTGTACGGAGATTGTCACATCAGGCTCAGTAGGAGTTCGGATGGGTTTCCTCATTGGCCTTCTTATCGACATCTACCTGGGGACCGTTACGTACAGCTAGTGCCGCTTGCGGTCTATGGTTAAACCCACTGCCAGCGTAGTGTCGAGTCTTTAGAGTCCCACACAGAGAGTTTCCCTACTCCAGGCGAAACGATATAGAGGTCGTATGGTTTTACGACAAGGGTTTGGACGCATACGTGTTTAAACGCATGTACGACGTTCGGACAGTTTTTACTAGTCGGCTTTGGTTTAAGCCAGATTCTAGTATCAGGTTATTGGATTTATACAGTCTAAAGTTTTTCCGTGTTTTCACGGATTAGAGGGGCGTTCTCGTAATTTTCTGGAAAGCTTCTAGAAGCATGGTGACTTGGGGGTTAAGGTGGCATATGCATTAATTGGATTAATGAGTCATGTAGTGATTCATACATTGAGTTAATGATTCATTTAATGTTTTATATGACTCATGTGATGAATCACTTAGTGTATTAATGAAACATGGTGATAATTCATTGTTATTTATTTACTAGATATTATCATATGTTTCATATATACACAAATGACTTCATTCATCCAAAAGGATTCTCATTCTCACATTCTCTCTCCTCAAGCTCTCTCATTCTTGAAACCCTAACCCTAACCTCTCATGTGTTGAGATCAAGGGTTAGCTAGACTAATACATCCATAACCTCACTCTATATCCCCTAGGTAGCTTAGATTGGCACTTTGAGCAACCTAGTTATCTCAAGTTAGAGATCAAGCTTGGCGTAGGAGCTCTCGGGTGGATCGTCTTTGACTCGAGAAGGTCATTGAGGTGCCGATGTTCCAAGGAGTCTACGAGGAGTGGAGGACAGCGATGAAGACCCGAAGGAAAAGTAACGTGAGGTATAACTTCGAATCCGAGTAGTTAAACCTCTCGTAGTATGCTAGTAACGGTTTAGATACGATTCATGCGCTCAAGTCCGTGTTACGAAGCTTTGATAATCATTTTTCATATATTCCGCCTCCCCGCAAGTTCGTGGGGTGCGTGACATGGACTTACACATGATCCCACTTGTGAGTTTCGGTTCCTCAGCACCGGAAGAGGAAGCTCCCAAGAAGTCGGTCTTCGATCGACTTACAACCACAATGGCCCCTCTCAACGGGTCATCCAAGTCTGCCACCTCAATCTTCAACAGGCTGAGCCGAAGCTCGAACGGGCCCGCAAAGAGGCTCATAATACCCGAAGGGGCTACCCTAAAATGGATAGCCCTCCCAACTCCTGCTACAGGCGAGACCGTAAAAAATGCTTTCCCCATCATAAAGCCGGTCTTTGAAAGATTGGTCGGCCGTCACCAAAGCCGGGGGCACGACGGAGCTGCTTCCACAACTGAGGCGGTCCCTTCTGGAAGGCACGCTCGACGTCGTCACTGGCACCGAGTGAGAAAAGCTGGGGGCAACTTTCCCTCTGGACTTACCCCCACCAGCTCCAATAGTGGAACTTGACGCTGCTGTTTCAATCGGGAACAACTTTGATTTGCTCAGGAGGGTATATAAGAACTCTCCAATAACGGTACTAAAGAAATTGCCCCCGCCTGCAGAAGTGCAGGCAAAAACGGAGCAGTCCCATCAGCGGCTCTCCTCATAAATTCATAAAGTCTGGATAAAAGTCCAGGACTTTGTGATCAACAAAGATTATTGTAGTCGACCGAAGAAATCGAAGGCTCGGCAAGAGGAAGACCACACCTCCGTTATACAGCGAAGAGCTTCTTCTACACAGGTGCCTGTCATAACGGCTCCTTCAACTTCGACCTCCCATAAAAGGATGAAGCTAGAGAAAATCCCACAGCCGGCGGCAAATTCCAAAGGCGATGGACCCAAATGCCCCAAGTCAGGGGGTATGATCATGCATACGGTCTACATGGCTTCCGAGAAAGAAGAAAGTCGTGCTTCCGTAGCTCATCGACCGTAAACTCGGTCGTTGACAAAAGCTCAGGAGCAACAACAAAACCTCATGCTGACCAAAATGATAGCACTTACCGGACCGAAAGAAAGTCTGGAACCAAGAAGTGAACAGCGCCGGGAGCAGGAGACCGATACAAAGTTCCTGTGAAGGGTGCTTGAAAGAAAAGAAAAAGTGGCCGTAAAATAAGCTACTAATATAAAGCATATGGTGCTTCTGTTCCAGGACATGGTTGGAATGATAATCCGGCTAGAACCCCCAGCCGAAGATCCGCCGATAATCATCGAGGATGACAGAGGGGAAACGATCTCCAAGGCTACTCTTGATGATTATATAACTTAACAAATACGAGCTCATCAAGCTAATGAAGCGTCTGGCCAAACTTTCAGAACCAGACGACCGTATCCAGGTTGGTATGACCAAATCAAATACCCACTGGGATATATGATCCCCAAGTTCCATTTGTACAAAGGGACAGTTAATCCCCATCAGCACGTCGCGCAGTTCAGAGCTCTGCGCGGCAACATTGGAGGCGATGACAAACTATTGCTTTGCCAGTTCGTTAGCAGCCTGTCAGTAACGGCCTTTGAATGGTACTCGAAGCTTCTAAATGACTTCGTAAGAACATTCACAGAGATAGAACTGCTGTTCACACAGCGGTTCGCCAGCGCAAGCAACCGCACCCCGATCACTGCATTAATCAATGTCAGGGTAAGGCCAGGAGAAACTTGGGTCCAATACGCGATCCGGTGGCGGAACTTAT
This sequence comes from Agapanthus africanus, assembly GCA_030015575.1. Classification (NCBI taxonomy): domain Eukaryota; kingdom Viridiplantae; phylum Streptophyta; class Magnoliopsida; order Asparagales; family Amaryllidaceae; genus Agapanthus; species Agapanthus africanus. The sequence continues at coordinate 463,427,170 of JASDDO010000018.1, read as the reverse complement.
GGTCAAATTGCGAACAGCGCATCGAAGAATCTCCTACCGTGGGCATGTTCATCGGGACCCTTGATCCTCAAACAACTGTATCCCAGTTCATGACATTCTTGTAGAGTTTCCTTAGCACCATGTCTAAGGTTTGCAAGCATCAAACATGTCACAATAAAAAATTTAGGGGGTGCTAAGCAAACTAACCTAGGAATCAAACTAGAAAGTTAGGGTAACAACAAGTATGTAATCAAACATTACAAAAGTGAATGAGGAATACAACCTTTGTAGACCGGTCCTTCACTTCTAAAGCTCCATGTAGTAGTCCCTTTGCTCCAAGTAGTGATATCCCAGACTCAAGATGGACTCCACCAAGCGAATGAACAAGAATGCTTGAAGACTTCGAGACCGAAGATGATCTACGTCGAGGAGACTCAAGCTCATGCTACCTCTTCACTAATGGTATATTAGTGAAGCAAACACCCTAAACTAAATGGCTAATAGAAGAGGATGATGAAGTAGGAATTTTGCTCACTTTAGATTTTATTTTCTCACACTATTTCTTCACTTCCTCATAACTTAGAGAGCTTGAGGAGATGAAGAAGAAGATGAAGTGATGAAGAATAAGATGAGGTTAGAAATGCAACCATAGATGAGTTTATGTCATACACTAACCCATGTGGAGAATAAACCATGGATAAATGATTATGGTTAGGTTTATAAATATCTTAAGTAAAACAAATTTGGTGGACTAAGTCAATGGTTGTGATGAGCTTCTCCAAGCTTCCAACCATGACTAAATTCCACATAAATTTGAATTACTAAAATAAATAAAACCCTAACATAATCAAGCATGGTGTGAGTCTCATACACCCATGTTGCATGTGTAACCAATCATGACACACTAATATATATCGCATATATATTATTTGTGCAAATATAAAACAAAACATTTAATATATATCACATATATATTAAGTGTTTTAAATGTGAGAAAAAGAAATGTTTAAGTGAGCTAATATTAGTTAATGTAAATTTATATATCGAATATATAATTATACATTAAATCATTAAATCAACACTTGATTTAATAATCCGGCTATATCATATATAACCGACTAATATCAATAATATCAACTTACCGAATCAACACTTGATTCGATTACCCGGCTATATCACATATAACCGGCCGATATCACATATCGCGAGATTAGAATACGGTATCATATACACGTATTAATCTCGGTCCCGCACATATCACATATGTTCTCCTACTTCGTTTCGTCTGAGCCAGGAAACCTCTGTGTAGGATTCTAAAGACTCGTCAATACGCCCGCAGTAGGTAGTGATCATATCAGTCACCCACAAGTCGTCAGCGGTCTGCTAAACGTAACGGCCACCTGGGTATTGAGCGATCAGAAGATCAACAAGCAGGCTTGCTCATATTCACGTGAATCCAATCAGTAACACTACCGTACAGTCCGGTCTGTTCGTCTGATATGTCGCATATCCAGCCTGGGGGTGGTGAAACGTCAGACCCTAATAGCTTGATAAGTCGTGCTGATATGAGGCTCATAACGGCTCGTGAAACTACTAGTAACACTTACCAGTAAATCTCTGCAACCCTGGCCAGGGATTTCCTGTTATGGCCAATCGAGCACAGCACAACATCAACCTCCAATACTGGGAGAGACGAAATACCCCCTATTGCTCATTGCCTCCATTTGACTCGGGACTGTACCTAAAAACCACCTATTTGCACGACTCAGTAGAGCCGTGGTAGGGTGGAAATCAAAGCACAGTGGGAGTCACATAAGACTCTATGACGATCTCGGGTCCACAGACTAACCTGTACCAGTGTCACCAGAGAACTGCTATCTGACGTGAGATATAATACCATCTAGCAGTTCTCAGCGAGTCCTGTTCAGTGTACCCAATCTCCACTGAGCACCCGTATACTATCTTTGATGTCAAACACCAATAGATGTGGGATCATCCATCGCCCATCATACGGGTCAAGATACGTATGCGCTAGTCTACTCTGGAATATCGATGCCATGTCTCGATACTCCCACGACTAGGAACAATTGAAGGATGTACTTACCGACTATCCAGACCCCACTAGTATGATCCCTATCATAATACTGGAAGTCAAGTACAAATCCTAAGGGCTTTACCAACATGTCACACAGAGACGATACAAGTGTACATGTTAAGATAAAGAGCAACCAGATAGCATGCTATCATGTCGAGCAAGAAAGTCCTCCCTATATATGTCCAAGCCTCCATTATAATATACATCATATGTAAAATAATGACCTTTAGGGCATACATACAACTAACAATCTCCCACTTGCATTAGGGCCATCTGTTGTAGTATCTCATACCCAACGTCCCATAAAAGTCTCTCGTGGGAAAGGCCTTCGTGAGTGGATCCGCCGTGTCTTCTTCAAGTCAACTCTCCTAACCTCGATCACCTGGAGATCAATCATCTCCTGATCAGGTGATACTGCCTCAGAATATGTCTGGACCACTGATGGGATTGGGGTTCCTAGGCCAAAGACACAACTCCATTGTTGTCACAATACGAATATTAGACGCTCAATGGTAGGAACGATGTTATCTCATGAACAAAAAATACCCAGACAGCCTCTTTGGCAGCATTGTTGGTAGTGATGTATGCAGACTTTTTTGTCTAGATTGCCACGGTATATAGCTTGGAACTCTTCCAACATACCGTCCCTCCACTGAGGGTAATGACAAAGCCTGAGACTGACTATCAGTCGACCTTATCACTTCTGGAAGCTTGAATTAAGAACATTCTTTCAGTGCTTCTCAAGTACTTAAAAACGTCCTCCACAGCTATCCAGTGATTCTCCAAAGATCCGATTGATTCCTGATCACTATACGTAGTGAGTTAGCTACATCTGGTCTGGTACATAACACCACATACATGATAGAGCCTATTGCCGAAGCATAGGATCCCTTGTACACAAGCTCTCTCCAAATCAGTCTCGGGAGACATCCTTTTGGAGAGTGTGATTCCTGAGTAAGTGGACGAACCACATTTAGAATCTCCCATACTAAACCCTTTCAGTATGGTGTTAATGTACCCGGATTTGGGACACTCCCAACATCCACTTAGATCTATCTCTATAGATCTTAACCCCAAGATGTAGTAGGTATCTCCTAGATCTGTTGTGGAGAATACTTTTGATAAGAGGAGCTTGACCGAGCGTAGCATAGGAAACTCATTTCCTATCAAGAGAAAGACAGTCTCACTCTCTACTACCTTTTTATATATACAAGGTTCATCTACCTTTTGATGAAGTCAAACTCTTTGACTACTATCAAAATAGACGTTCCAACTCCGCGATGCATGCTTTAACTAGCAGCTTGCACATCTTTCCGATTCTCCCACTTGTCCATGAAGCCCTCTGGCTGTCATGCACATGCTCTCTTCTAAATCACATTTAGAAAAGCTGTCATGACGTGCAACTGCCAGATTTTTTAGTCATGGTATGCAGCGATGGCAAGTAGGATCCGGATGGTCTTAAGTATAGCCACTGGAGAAAAGGTTTCATCATAGACCACACTTGGTTGAATGACGAAAACCTTTTGCTACAAGTTTAGCTTTGAAAGTCTCAACTTTTCTATATACACCAAGTATTTTTCTCAAAGATCCACTTACTCCCTCTGGGTTTTACTCCTTCAGGAGCAACATGCAAAGTCATACTTTGTTGGTGTATATGGATTCCATCTCAGATCGTATTGCACCCAGCCGTTTCACAGAATCCCTATTCGTGAAGGCCTGCTGAATCTAGTTAGGTCATCATCAACTATGATGCAATCCTCGCTCTCACTGTCACTGAGAATAATCATATTATCTCTCAGGTGGGTGAGGAATCCTACCAGATTCGTGGAGAGGCTGAGGTTCATTGGTGACTATCGAATCCTCTGGTTTCACTAAATCATTAGTCATAGTTTGTATAGCTGTAACTCCTTCCAGTTCTACCTCATGACCATAAATTTATTTTTCAAGAAATACCTTTTTCTAAAAAGATGGTCATGTTAAGAAACAAAACACTTTTGTTACCATGTTTGGTAGAAGATATTCCCTCACGTATGTTTGGGATATCCAACAAACTTACAGAACTGACTTTGCCTTGAGTTTGTCCGGATTTTGCTTTTCAACATAGGCCGGATAACCCCATATCTTATCTCGTTTTAAGACATGGTCTCTTTCCATACTATATCTTATATGGAGTGGTAGGCTCTGATTTAGTGGGAACCCTATTCAATAGGTATGCACCTTCTCAAGTGCATAACTCCAAAAGAAAATAGGCAACTCGGTAGTACTCATCAGAAAGCGTACCATATCTCATAGGGTGTGATTCCTCCGCCTCGATACACCTGTTGTGCTGTGGTGTATATGGAGGAGTAATGCTGAGAGAGAATCTCATTCTCTTTTAGATAAACCAGGAATTCCATGCCAAAGTATTCTACTTCTTGATAACATCTAAGAACTTAATACTTTTACCCGTCCGGTTCTTAACTTCATGCTTATATTATTTGAATTTCTCAAAACTTCAGACTTGTGTTTCAATAGGAACACACGTATAGTCAGTGAATATAAAATAAAGTATAAGGAACCATTCCTGGCATGTGTAGACATGGGACCGCATACATCATTATGTATCAGTCCCAAGAGTTCATTAACTCATTCTCAGTTTCCAGTAAACGGAGATTTGGTCATTTTATCTTTGAGACATGACTGGAAAGTTTCATAAGATGAAAGTTTGAACATATTCAAATATTCATCCTTATGTATCTTAGCTAGTCTTTTCGCATTGATATGACCTAGTCTACAATGCCACAGGTAGGATTCGTTCATTTCTGAACTTGTCCTCTTGTGTGTGTTCTTTATACTTAGAACTTGGTTTGATTTAGAACGTTAATACTATTTCATAACGTGCCTGATCCAACCAACACTTGATTCAGAACAATGTTCACAATATTATCTTGCAATACAAGATCATATCCTTCTTTATCAAATAAAGAGACCGATATAATTTTATATGTCAGGTTCGGTATGTAATAACATTTGTTCAGAATCAATGTATTCTGATAATACAAGGTGATATTTGCCAACTGACTTGGCAGCAACAATTACACTATCACCCGATCCCAGTTTTCTACCTATCCAAGCCCATGTAACAAATTACATATGTGGGATCCTGATCCGGTATCAGATACCCAGGACGTAGAGTATACTGAGAAACAGTTCTTGGTAATGAACACACCTGAAGAAGATACATCAACATGCTATTTCTTCGATCGGGTGGCATATGAATTCTGGTATTTCCCTATTTCCTGCTCATTCTTATAACAATTATAAGAAAGAACGGAACCAACGTTTCCCAGCTCAGTATAATAAGCAGGTTCAGTCAACACATCCATATTATTATCTTGATTAAGGCATGTCACGATCGCTACCAGGAGAGAGAGAGAAGAAAATGCTTTGCGTACGCTCTTGCAAGATTAGATTGGTTATTATTTTATCTAATCATGATGGCTCCCACTGTTTTTTATCAAATCTTCCTTCAAACCTTAAAAGGAAAGACTAGCTGGGATTAATTACACGATACAAGTTCGCTAACCGTTCAGCCAGGCCAGTTTCGGTATTTTGAGGGAGGTTCCCCGTGCTTTCGCACGGACCTAATTAAAGTAAATCTCGTTTTCCCAGAGGTGTCACCTCGTTGATACCTTTCTAGACACCTAATAGGTTAGCTAATTTTAAAGTGCAAAACTCTCCCAGGAGTAACAATTACTCACAGCGGGTATCGGGATCCAACTATCACATAGAAGCTATGCAATCTCATTGCAAATTTCAACTCTTGAAACTCCTGATTTGGTTTTTACCCTTAGTAACTCATGACCTTAACTAAGGTCAACAAATTACAAGCACTAGTCAAGTTCTACCCGTCATTTCATGATTAATTAGACCCACCCACATGACCCTTAACTATGGTCAACAAGGTTACATGACTGTCCTAATTAATTGCATCATATGCGGTGTAGGAAGACATCACTTAGCTACCGTACACTGCGCCTTAACTATGGTCAACTAACGCAGCACGAATACTAAGTACTCTACTTCCTAAAATGACGGAGGGTTGCGGATGGTTTTAAAGAAAACCTTTAACGCTTTGAACTTGATATCGTTGTAGAATCAAATGGTTTTAAAAGGAGTGGCTTAAGCTCCGCATTTTGAAAATTGATTTTTCATAAAAAGGCCGAGTGAGTTTCAAATCCGATTCTGCAACATCATTTAGGTTTATTTTCTTTCATTAATCTCATTAATGAATTCCCATCATTTATACTTCCTAAGCATCACAGAAAATGAAACGAAAATAGAACGTACGCTTATGCCATCCGTATTCGCCACAGTGTCCTGTTATGCATCGTTAGGTTACTTAACTAACGGCATACTGGGACGAGACTAGCGCGGGTGCAAAACATAAGCAACATTTATTATATATCTCATATATAATATACTACAATTGTCTCAGAATATCAAGTGATCACATCACAGAATATCAGCAGTGGAAAAGAACATATGAAATATTGGATATACTAGGATGTCCGTATTTTGCTTTTAGCCAACAATAGAAAATACGGATTCCACAGTTGTGATGAATAGCCAAACCCATATCCCTAGACCCCTACGAGAGTGTCAAGCAACCCTGCCAATTCTAGGGTTAGGAGACCCAGTCTTGACTCCTCGAGATAGTCTTCTACTGGATCCTAGAACTCGGTTACTTGTGCTCCCCTCCTTGGGTCTATTCTAATGCGGAAAAGTAAATAATATACAACAATGGTGACATCATCCTCAACCCGGAAATGTCCCAATAAAAGAATATTACATACATTGAATTTTGCTTGAATGAAAATGAAAAACTCTCATCTCACATAAAACTCCCCAGCTATTCAAATACGACGATCCAATATAGCATATCACAGCAACACATAACATCACATGTCATCAACGTAAGTAAATATGCGTATCCCAATTGTCGTTGACATATAGTAACGAAACCGGCGATACTCCACATATTACACTTATGGTCGCAGAAAAGAAAGTGAAAAACTACAACAGTTGGAATCCGCAACACATTAGACATCATAAACCCGAAATATCATATACTTCGGCTTTCATGCCTAGCCAAATGAATTCCTTAGACATCATAAATCTGAAACATCATATATTCCGAATTTCATGCTTAACTATTATAAATCTCGCATTTTAGTTTCGTTATTGAAAACACTTTCCAATAACAAGTTGGGCAATTCAACAAGATTCCCGACATCCTGATCGAATGCTCGTCGGAAACTTTAGTAGATGGCCGCACCCCTGATGCCGTCGACGAAGTGCACTTAGGAGGAACACCGCGGCCGCGAGCATCTGAACGGATGCTTTTGGCGGCGGGGTTCTCCTATAGTCACTTGGTCGGGGCTATGGGGCGTGGCTATCTAGTAAAGTTACTTGGCGAGTATCCGCATACACTACGTGATTGCGATGGACTTTTGATCCATATCAAAATTCCGTGGCAACCGATCAAATGAGACTAAATTGCTAGATTTATAAAATTCAAGTCAGTTTTCACAAAACCAATTATTGTGGATTCCAAATATTGTATCATAATCATCTAGACGACGTTAAACGTTTCGATCGAATCAATAAACCCCCACAACTCGCAAAAGGCTCAACACTTGAGCAAAGTAATAATACCCAAAACATGCCTCAGTACCTATGGACCAGCCATAGAAGGGTCAACCCATGGCTCACCTATGGCGCTGCGGAACTACGGCAAACCCTAGGGTTCGGTCGCGGTTCCGTGGTCATAGAATCGAGTTAGGGTTTTGTTCTTCTAGAGGGTCCATAGAATTACTTGCACGATCATTGAATATACTTAACTTAGAAAATTCCAACTCTTGGAAAATTTCAGAGGGGGTCATGAGGTGGTGTTTGAAGTTCGTTCAAACTGTTAAATATAGTCTTGGTTACCAAAACAATGTTAAAATACGACTACGAAACACTCCGTATTAGCCCTATATCAAAATTAATATCACATGAAATTTTGGATTAAACAAAAAATACCTGAAACCCCAAAACCTACAGAACAGAGCACAGAAGAAAATCGAGACGAATTGGAGCTACAAGGGCCGGCCTCCTCGGTTTTTTAAGGAATGTCATCGGGTCAAATCCGATGAAACAGCCTCAAATTTCTTCTGTGTTTTAGATGCATCACATGCAATCTTCTGCAGTTGCTAAAATAATTTTTACAGACCATTTAAAAATCGACAGAGAGCAAAAATTCAGGGTTTCAGAATATCGTATATTCGGAGTTGTTTCGGTTTTGTATTATATTTAACATCGACTAAGTTTCTAGTTTGGCTCTGATACCACTGTAGGGTTTTCTTAGCACTATGCCTAGGGTTTGCAATCATCAAACATGCCACAACAAAAAATTTAAGGGGTGCTAAGCAAACTAACTTAGGAATCGAACTAGAAAGTTAGGGTAACAACAAGTATGTAATCAAACATTACAAAAGTGAATGAGGAATACAACCTTTGTAGACCGGTCCTTCACTTCTAAATCTGTGTGTAGAAGTCCCTTCGCTCCAAGTAGTGATCTTCCGGACTCAAGATAGACTCCCCCAAGAGAAATGAACAAGCATTCTTGAAGACTTCGAGGCCGAAGATGATCTACGTCGAGGAGACTCAAACTCATGCTACCTCTTCACTAACGGTGGATTAGTGAAGCAAACACCCTAAACTAAATGGCTAATAGTAGAGGATGATGAAGTAGGAATTTTGCTCACTTTAGATTTTATTTTCTCACACTATTTCTTCACTTCCTCATAACCTAGAGAGCTTGAGGAGATGAAAAAGAAGATGAAGTGATGAAGAATAAGATGAGGTTAGAAATGCAACCATGGGTGAGTTTATGTCATACACTAACCTATGTAGAGAATAAACCATGGCTAAATGATTATGGTTAGGTTTATAAATATCTTAAGTAAAACAAATTTGGTGGATTAAGTCAATGGTTGTGATGAGCTTCTCCAAGCTTCCAACCATGACTAAATTCCTCACAAATTTGAATTACTAAAATAAATAAAACCCTAGCATAATCAAGCATGGTGTGAGTCTCATACACCCATGTTGCATGTGTAACCAAGCATGACACACTAATATATATCATATATATATTATTTGTGCAAATAGAAAACAATACATTTAACATATATCACATATATGTTAAGTGTATCAAATGTGAGAAAAAGAAATGCTTAAGTGAGCTAATATTAGTTAATATAAATTTATATATCAAATATATAATTATACATTAAATCATTAAATCAACACTTGATTTAATAATCCGGCTATATCACATATAACCGACTAATATCAATAATATCAACTTACCGAATCAACACTTGATTCGATAACCCGGCTATATCACATATAACCGGCCGATATCACATATCGCGAGATTAGAATACGGTATCATATACACATATTAATCTCGGTCCCGCACACATCACATATGTGCTCCTACTTCGTTTCGTCTGAGCCAGGAAACCTCTGTGTAAGACTCTAAAGACTCGTCAATACGCCGGCAGTAGGTGGTGATCATATCAGTCACCCACAAGCCGTCAGCGGTCTGCTAAACTTAATGTACACCCGGGTATTGAGCGATCAGAAGATCAACAAGCAGGCTTTCTCATACTCCCGTGAATCCAACCAGTAATACTACCGTACAGTCCGGTCTGTTCGTCTGATATGTCGCATATCCAGCTTACGGGTGGTGAAACGTCAGACCCCAATAGCTTAATAAGTCATGCCGATATGAGGCTCATAACGGCTCGAGAAAATACTGGTAGCACTTACCAGTAAATTTCTGCAACCCTGGCCAGGGATTTCCTGTTATGGCCAATCGAGCACAGCACAACATCAACCCCTAATACCGGGAGAGAAGAAATCCCTTCCTACCGCTCATTGCCTCCATGTGATTCGGAACTGTACCCAAAAACCATCTGTTTGCATGACTCAGTAGAGCCGTGGTAGGGTAGAAATCAAAGCCAGTTGGGGACACACAAGACTCTATGACGATCTCGGGTCAACAGACTAACATGTACCAGTGTCACCAGAGAACTGCTATATGACGTGAGATATAATACCATCTAGGAGTTCTCGGCGAGTCATGTTCAGTATACCCAGTCTCCACTGAGCACCCGTATACTATCTTTGATGTTAAACACCAATGGATGTGGGATCATCCATCGCCCATCATATGGGTCAAGATACGTATACGCTAATCTACTCTGGAATATCGATGCCCCGTCTCGATACTCCCACGACTAGGAATAATTGAAGGATGTACTTACCGACTATCCAGACCCCACTAGTATGATCCCTATCATAATCTTAGAAGTCAAGTACAAATCCTAAGGGCTTTACCAACATATCACAGAGAGACGATACAAGTGTACATGTTAAGATAAAGAGCAACCAGATAGCATACTATCATGTCGAGCAAGAAAGTCCTCTTTATATATGTCCAAGCCTCCACTATAATATACATCATATGTACAATAATGGCCTCTAGGGCATACATACAACTAACAATTCTTCAAGCCGACCAACTTTCAGGCTCTGATCGATAAACTGGCCTAAATGGACCGGATGGGCCATGGGCCTTCCTCCTCAAATAAGGACCCTCGGAATAATACGGGTAAAGGGAAAGCGGCCTTCATTGCTAATACTCAACAACAGCCGAGTGACCCAAAACCGGCTACTCACCAAAGCAACGCGCTCCTGTGTCTATCCCTGGAAGAAAGGCTAGGATGCGCTTACTCGTTTCCTCGCGACAAGACGAGGAGACTGTTCAAGTTGGCACTGCGTAATAAATCCATCATATTGCTAGAACCACGACGTCCACCGCAACCCGTCGACGTCAACAACCCCAACTACTACTCTTATCACAGAATGGTGAGCCACCCAATTGAGAATTTCTACGTCTTCAAGAACTGGGTCGAAAACCAGTATCAACAGGGGAAATTCGCGCTATCTGAGAATTGGAGGGTAAACCCACCCCAGAAGCACACTCCCAAAAAGGTGGATGCGCCGGGGGCATCATGCTCGCTCATAGAAGAAGCTCCATGGGAAGTCGTTCTTTAAGCAAAGACCAAAAGAATGCTGAAAGATCTACAGGCATGTCCGGTAGTTAGGTGTAAAAGCCCACTTGAACCCGAAATCATCGAAGGGATGCTGAAACCGCACCCCGCACTGAAAATTGTCGACAATGGGCAAAATCCCTAAGTCGAGCCTTCAAAGTCTTTAAAGAAAAAGAAGAAGACTAAGAAGCCTGTGCAGCCTGCCGAGTATGATGACAAGTGCACAGATCTACAAAAGTACATTGACGTGCTGGAGAAGTACAACCAGAAGGCACGGACACCGGTCATGCTTGAAGAGTTCCTTATGCATATTCTTGAGAATGAAGATAGTGACAACGATGAGGAAATAACTCATCAGAAGAAATCGAAGACTATGTAGCAAGTTGCCACATGGTCTCCCATTCGTCGTTAAATAACAAAGAAACTCCCTTGGTGTCAGAAAACAATGCAAAGGAACCGAGGGCAGAATCGGCGCTAAAATCCCCGGAACTGCTGGAAGGCCCGATTGATAGGCTGTTAAAAGAAGGCTTTCAAAAAAGCATAGCTGACCTTGAACGTGAAACAGCCATATACGAAAAGGCTAAGCGTCTACATCAGGATGAAGAAGCCGCGGAAAGGAGGAGTCGTAAAGTACTCCAACTAAACCCAAGCATACCTACGACAAATAAGAGCAGGATCAAGACAGAGAAACGGTTCGCCAAAGCCCTATCAATGGAAATGAAGCTGCCACGTCTCGTAAGAAACACTCCCGAGATCATATGCCTCGATGGAAAGGATTCACATCCAAAGTACTGCCTATATCATCGGAGGATTACCCACCCCACCGAGAAATGCAGTGCCTTCAAGAAGTGGTGGTAAGGATACGTTGCCTATCAACAGCACTTCAAAAAGATAAAGCGCGAAACTCGTCGACGGCAAAAAAGTGCGACAGAGAGAATCTATAATTAAACTTCAAAAAAAGTGCGCGTGAAAGAATGACTGGAAGCTGTCATATGGTTGATACCGGTCCGGAAGGGGAAAAACCCCAAGTTCTTACCTTCGGGATCGATTATGAAGACGAAATACCCCTCAGCCCTCTCTTCAAAGACTCCACCTCTGAAAAAGAAGAGGAGGAGAAGAACCGTGAGAACATTCAATTGCGTAACCGCACACTTCCCGAAAAGAACCTTGGACCTCCAAACAAAGGTATTTGCAAAAAAGACAAAGGGAAAGAAAAAATCCCTGAGAAAATTGCCCTCGATGATGGAGTTGTCAAAGAACTCGCAGCCAGGGACTCGCCTAAAAAAAACAAGATGGATTACAACGTCCTAGCACATCTGAGAAAAATACCCTAACAATTGAGCATATTGGATGCTCTCCTCCTCTCCGAAGAGACACGAGATTCTCTAATTAGACACGAGATTCTCTAATTAAGGCATTACAAGAGCCCGATCAGTTCCAAGCTTTCCTCACAGATAAGAAGATGAAGGATGAGCTGGCAGAGGTTTACACAGCTGACATTACATTTAGCGATGAAGACCTCCTTCTCGGTATGTGCGAACATAATCACCCGTTATACGTCACCGGGTACTGCCACGATATCAAGTTAGGGAAAATTCTTATCGACAACGGATCCTCCGTCAACCTTCTCAACGTAAGAGTGCTGAAGGAGATTTGTATGAACATCCAGCACTTGGCCCGAGATAAAATTACCATCTCCGGGTTCGACTCACAGTCGTCAAAGATGCTCGGGTTCGTAATACTGACGCTACGCTTCGGGTTGCTCGTCACTAACATCAAATTCCATGTCATTGACGTCAAGACTTTCTACAATGCTCTACTCGGCAAGCCTTGGTTACATGAGTACAACGTTATCCCTTCTGCACAATATCAGTGTATGAACTATTTCAAAGACGGCTTGGAATACACCGTTACAGGGGAACTAAATATGTTCTCCGTAAATGAAGTCCGGAAATAGGAAGACGCAAAGTACTTCCTGTTGGGGTCGAAAATTGCACCCCGGTTGACCAAGTCAAAGTCAAGGTCAACCCCAAGCCAAGTGGGCCCAAGCCTAGATCAAGTGGCCCATGCCCAAGTCGAGTCCGAACATGAAGCGACCGGCCCTCCTCCATGGAAAAATAAAAATCATGTAATAAATAATTTTGATGCAATTTTTATGGGCATAAAGCCAAATCTTTGTAAAGCCCATGGCTAATGTGCAAAAGAAATGAGCACATGAGATATGGGATGGGCAAAATGCCATTTTGTAAAGCCCAAGGGGCTATATGTAATCTTATAAGCCTATATAAGGCATCATGATAATGAAATAAAATATACACTTTTCATTTCCCCCAAAAACTAGGGTTCTTGTGTCTCCTCCTCCTTCCAAAAGGTTCTAAACCTTCTTCCCTTCTTTTGAATTAAATCAAGAGTTTTACTCTTCCTTTTCAAAAACTAAATAGTTTTTCACCACAAAACTAAATAGTTTTTTACCACAAAACCCACAAAGGGGAACTCAGATCTCCCATCAGATCTTAAAAAGGAGAGATTTTTAAAATCTCATACTTCTTGTTCTTCAAGATCCGGTTAACAAAGGAGGAAGAAGGAGACCAACTTCCAAGAACCCTACTTTAGGGAAGATCCAGGGCTCAAGGGAGAAGCCCCTTTCACCAGATCAAAAATATCTTAGGAGTTCAACTCCAGGGGTCAATTCGGGAGCACAGCTCTCAATGCGGGAACAAAGTCCTCCCTTTCTGTTGACGCCCAGTGCCCAGAGCGTTGGTACCCATGTGACGAGCACGTGGCGCGTCCAGCGCCCAGAGCGCTGGTGCCCATGTGCCGAGCACGTGGCGCGTCCAGAGCGCTTGCGCCTACGTGCCGAGCACGTGGCGTGCCCAGTGCCCCTCGCGCAAGCGCCCACGTGCCGAGCAGGTGGCACGCCCAACGCCTGCGTGCCATGCACATGGGACGCTCGTGCTCTGGCGCACAGTGCCCGTGTGCTTGGCACGTGGGACGCTGGCGCCTTCTCCCACGCATCCTTTGGATGCCCTTTCCCTTTATATATATGTGTATGTGTGTGTGTGTGTGTACGTACACACACACTGTCCCCCTTAGAAAAATTTCTACCGGGGCGCTGCCCCGTACCCCGCAAGGGGGCTGCTAGCCTCCTTGACCCCCAGCCCGCTATCCGGGTAGTGGGGCCCCCGTAAAAACTCTACGGGGACCCCGATATATCCAAAACCCCTTCAAAACACAACACTGCACATTGAGTTCGCATGACCGGTTTAACCCGTCAATCGGAGGTTCCCTCGCTCCAAAGGTGAGGGGTAATCAACGGCAGCTTACTCCGCGGCTGCCGGAGATTCGGATCCCCACAATAATTAAACCCCCGCCTACCCTAGGCAGGGGGAATCTGTAGTATGCCTGACAAGCGCGCGCGTATTCCCATCTCAATGGGGTGATGAAAAACACCCTATAGATTCTGGCATGCCCGGTGGGACCTATCTCTCCTCCCATATTTCGGGTTAAACGTTCATGCGAACTCAATCAATATACATATCTACATTTATACTAAAATATTGCTCTTTCACGCAAGTTTTCAAGCAATCACTGTTCAACAATGTCTCCAAAGATGAACTCAGCTCCCATCTCCTACACGATGAAGATGGACTCCAGGACGGTCCTCCCGGCCAGTCTTAGGCGACAGTGGGAGGAGCCGCTGCTACAGTTCGGCTCTATTCTGTTTGTCTTGGCTAATGCCATCCCTGCACCTCAAGCTCCGGTAACCGACAAACTGGCCTTAAAAGGCAAGAGGCCAAATGTGGTGGTCTCGAAGGCCCCCCAACCCAAACACAAATCGGTGTCTGAACGGCTTTTCATGGCCGCAGTTGGGGGCAAAGACATCAGAACAAAAGAGGTTGCCAGACGTCGTGGGCAAGCCCAGGCGATACCTTCGACGGACACGCGGGCGGATGTCTTCTCAAGCATCCCCATCGCTCGGCCTATGGCGGCTTCCTGAAGAGCAGAAGCATGCCAAGCGCTCAAGACAAAGAAGCCGAGGCAGAAGCGGCTCAGATACAGAGCCAACAAAAGGGCTAAGGCTCCGGCCATGTTAAAATTTATGAATTTCTAAAGCCCGGGCCACTCCTTGGAACCAGCTGCCAGTAATGAAAGGATGGTTGAATGTGTTATCCACACCATCTACATGGTGGGCACGCGTCCCAGCAACAACCTTCGCAGCAAAAGCAAGGTTGGGGCCACTGCATCTCCAATCCAATCTAGTGTGAATATGGCTGCCACATTCCAGGACCAGCCTCCTCTGGAAGGTAATGAAGACCCTTCCAGTGAAGCTGATAAGCGGAGAGATCCCTCGGTTCATGAGGAGTCGGGCTCAGAAAATGAAGATGAGCCAATCTTCCGTCCCAAGAACATAGAGCAGCAACTTCTCCAAGAGCTCTGAAAACAGCTCAGAAGCAAAGACAAGGAGATGGACAAGCTTTACTAAAAAATTGACGACTTGACAAACATCGTCTTACAGCTCACGGCCCAACTTGCCTCTCAGCCGCCCAATCAGGCGCAGGGCTCTGCTCATGAACCGGGAAACGATGTCCCGAGACATCCGACGCCTATTCCCCCAAATCCAAAGGTGGGTGGACAACAAGAAAGTTGGTCGCATCCTATCTCGGCAAATGTCTTAGCTACCGATGACAGCAGCTCGCTAACTCAAGATCAAATCATGGATTTGGTTGCTAAAAAAGTCAAAACATTGGTTGCCGAAGCCGAAGCGCAAAAAGATATTAGCAGCAGCGCGAGACCATATCCTGCTCGGTACGATCTTGTGAAGTTTCCCACTGGCTATGTTGTCCCCAAATTTGAAAGGTTCTATGGGACAGGAAATGTGAACTGGCACATTGCCCAATTTAAAGCATCATGCGCGAATACTGGGGGCAATGATGCGCTCCTTCTCCGTCAGTTTGTCAATAGCTTGACGGATGTTGCTTTCGATTGGTATGCAAGCATACCGGACAACTCGATCACGATGTTCGCTCAAATAGAATCCATGTTCAAGCAAAGGTTCATGAGTGTCAACGATAAAATCACCATCGCTGACCTCGTAAGGACCGAGCCAAAGAACAACGAAAGCAACATGGATTTTATAGTCCGATGGCGCAATCTCTCTGTCAAATGTGAACCACCGTTGGAGCAAGACCAATCCGTCGGTCTTCTCATAGAAAATCTGAATGACTGGATGAAACCTTTCCTATGCACCGCAGGCCTTAAAACATTTTAAGAGCTGACCAAGAAGGTCCAAATGTTGGAACGCTCAAAGCCCGAGTCCACTCAAGATCTCCAATTCATAAACAGAGCGAAACATCAGAGGGACGACAACCGAAAAGGCGAAAGTTCCAACAGCACCGATTCTCTTACTAGGCAGAGACCGGGCGGAGAAAAGGCTAACAAACCCCGAGAGCCAACTTTAAAGGAAAGGAGGAATAAGGTATACTCTTTCAGAAGAGACAAGGTCCACAAAATATTCAAAGATGCTCTAAAGAATGGCCTGCGGCTACCGGAACCAAAAAGGCTAAATGAAGCGAACAGGACTGATCATCCTAACTTTTGCCCATACCACCGAGTGCTAGGGCACACTATTGAAGACTGTTGCATCTTCAAGGATTGGGTCGAAAAGCAATACAAGGCGGAAGAAAAATCATTTCCCCCTGGTGTGTTAATGAACAGTCAAGCTGCAACCTCTAATTTCATACAAGTGGAAACCGAAGCCCTTTGGGAACCTGTTACTCTCGAATGACCACCACGTCGTTAAACTTGGAACAGTCGACCTCTACGTCGTTAAACTGGGGATGTAAAAATGTGTAAATAAAACAAAATAAAATAATAAAGTAAAATAAAAAGCCGAAATGATGGGGCAACTCGCAATAAAAATCAGCGAGTAAAAATAAAGATGAAAATAAAGACGAAATGATGGGTCAACCGCGAATAAATTGCCGAAATGATAGGGCAATCACGACCTTCGCGATAAGAAAAGCTAAAATGATAGAGCAATCGCGGTAAAAAAAAAATTCCTCCAAACGGCGAATGATGAGTTGCTCCTGGTACCATATTCGAGTGCAGCGATGCAGACGCCAACCAAAACTCAAATCTCCTCATGGCAAATGATGATTCGCTCCTGGTACCATATTCCAGTGTAGCGATGCTGATGTCAAACCAAAAACAAAATCCCTTAATCTACTCATGGCAAATAATGATTCGCTCCTGGTACCATATTCCAGTGTAGCGATGCTGATGTCAACACAAATCAATCCAATCAATTCCAATATCGACCTCTGCGTCAAACAGCCGACACTCCATAATGGGGAAACGTCAAACAGACACTCCGTACCGGGGATACGTCGACCAGTGACACTCCTCCTCGGGGAAATGCCCAACAGCGACACTCTGTGCCGGGGAAACGTTAACCAGCGACACTCAGTGCCGGGGACACGTCAACCAGCGACACTCCGTGCCGGGGACACGTCAACCAGTGACACTCTGTATCGGGGATATGTCAACCAGCGACACTCCGTCTTAGGGAAACGTCCAACACACACTCCGTGCCGGGGAAACGTCAACCAGTGACACTCCGTGCCGGGGACACGTCAACCAGCGACACTCCGTACCGGGGAAATGTCAACCAGCGAGACTCCATACCGGGGATATATCGACCAGCGACACTCCATCTCGATGAAATGTCCAACACAGACACTCCGGGCCAGAGAAACGTCTACCACGGACACTCCGTCTAGGAGACACGTCAAGCGCCGACCGTCCATGTCGTAAAAACGGCAGTGCAGGCTTCCCACAAATTGGGAACCAAGTCGCTCCGGGCCGGGGAAAAGTCTACCACGGACACTCACCCTCGGGGATGCGTCAAGCGCCGACCGTTTATGTCGCAAAAAGGGTAGCACCGACCGTCCACGTCGCTAAAAGGGCAGAACGACCTCCTCATCGGAATTATGCTCCGCCTTGGAATCAAGTCAACTGACACTCCATCTCGGAGACACGTCAAGCATCGACCGTCCATGTCGTAAAAAGGGTAGTGCATCCCAAAGAATGGGAAGCAAAGCAAGTCGCCTCCACGCGAAAGAAGATCCATCAATTTCATGCACACGATCCATATATGTAGTGTGCATTTATTGATGGGGGCACTTTGTTGGGGTCGAAAATTGCACCCCGGTTGACCAAGTCAAAGTCAAGGTCAACCCCAAGCCAAGTGGGCCCAAGCACCCCGTAAGGGAGCTGCTAGCCCCCTTGACCCCCAGCCCGCTATCCGGGTAGCGGGACCCCCGTAAAAACTCTGCGGGGACCCCGATATATCCAAAACCCCTTCAAAACACAACACTGCACATTGAGTTCGCATGATCAGTTTAACCCGTCAATCGGAGGTTCCCTCGCTCCAAAGGTGAGGGGTAATTAACAACAGTTTAGTCCGCGGCTGCCGGAGATTCGTATCCCCACAATCATTAAACCCCCGCCTACCCTAGGCAGGGGAAATCTGTAGTACACCTGACAAGCGCGCGCGTATTCCCATCTCAATGGGATGACGAAAAACACCCTATTCCTACCCGACTTCAAAGATATGGAAATGTGTCATAAGCCATAGGATAAACAGAAATCCATCGCCACCATCCCGGTCTTTGGGAGCGATACCGAGGATGATGAAGAGATAATTTACTCGGGACAACCCCAAAACAATAAGCCCGGACCATCTACCCATATTCCGATCTTTGGTAGCGATTCTGATAACAGGGCTAACGCTGTGTTCTCTATCCACCCGCTAGTGCAAACCCTCGCCGGAACAGATTAGAGCCTGCAAATCACAATGGCTCCGTCTCGGCACTATAAGAAACTTGATGCGCTCGATATATACAGCATACAGGAACTATAAACTTTCTATGTGCCTCCCAGACGAAGAGGTGAAAAGACGATCCTCTTCTACCAATCTACGGAGACCAGAGTAGAGAAAGAAGTCTAGCACGGTACTGATTTTGCACTCGAAAGGCTTCAACCAATCCGTCTGCCAAGATACTACGTGGAGAGATTGAAAAGGCTGTTAAGATGCCAAGAAGTACCCTTCGAAAAACTGTTCGGCAAGCCCAATTTTACAAAAAGATTTGAGATATTCCAGAGACTCAGCGAAAGATGCTCAACGGGAAGATGGAGACAACCGGGATCGGATTCGTTGGGTCTAATAACCGGGAGCAGCTCCACAGTTGCCGCATCGTAAACAGCTCCAGTGAAGCGGAGAACATTTTTCCAAACAGTCGTGACATCGAATCGGAGCAAGATCCCGCTCTAAGAACGTTAAATCCGTCACTTGAAAAACAAATCGACAAGCTAATAAAAGAATCCTGTCAAAAGATTCGGGATAAATACAGCCGCGAAATGGTCATTTATGAAAAGGCCAGGGCGCAGCGTCTTATTCAGCAGTCTACGGAAAAAGAAGACTACAATGCCCTTCATCCCCAGCCCACTGTACGTTCTCACGACAAGATAAAATCCCGAAATAGAGGCAAGAATAAGGCGAAGAACGCATGCCACGTTTGAAAACAACAAAGTGGATCCAAGACGCCATGCAATCGAGAAAAACTCATTTGGAACCCGTCCTTTATGAAGAATATGGGTTGGGAATACTCTTTCCCCCAGGACAGGACGAGGAAAATATTCAACCTTGTCATGAAACACCGAATGATGATACTCCCGGAGTCTTGGCAACCCGAGCAAATAAACGAGGTTCATCACCCGGATTATTGCTCTTACCACCGAGCAATATGTTATCCCCTTGAAGACTGCTTCATTTTCAAAGACTGGGTAGAAGATCAGTATCAATAAGGAAGGTTCGCTTTATCCGAAAGCAGGAGAGTAACCCTACCGCAAAAGCATGAGCTAAAGAGGACCTATACCTTGAGGATAAGGCCAGCTCAACATCAAGAATGGAAGCGAACTCATACCTTCCATGTGATAACATTCTCAAAAGAGAGAGGGGATGGGATTATGGATGACCTCTACAGTGCTTCGCAAATAAAGACGAGGACGAGGTGATCTCAGAGTTTCCACCAGAACCAAAAGAGCTGGAAGATGGGATACACACCATGGCGGATAGCCTAAGGAAAATTGACTTAGGGTCGGAAAATGATCCGAGGCCAACGTTCATCAGTGAGCTGCTATCTAAAGAACAGGTGGCCATATTAAAAGACGTGCTTATGTAATATAAAGACTCTTTCGCATGGAACTATTCCGAGATACCGGGTCTAGATCAAAAAGTAGCAGTACATAAACTGGCTATATCGCCGGACATCAAGCCAGTCAAACAGGCGTAGAGAAGGATGAGACTCGAACTCGAGATGAGTATCAACGCTGAAGTCAAGAAATTAATCGATTTCGGATTCATCCAAGAAGTTCAATATCCTAACTGGATCGCTAACATCGTTCCAGTGATGAAGAAAAATGGGATAGTCTGCATTTGTGTAGACTTTTGGGAGCTCAACAAAGTTTGCCCGAAGGATGACTTCCCAGTACCTGTTACCGAGCTGATGATCAATAACACATCTACCCTTGAGATCTTCTTCTTTATGGATTGATCTTCAGGATACAACCAAATAAAAATGCATCCTGAAGACTAAAAACATATTGCCTTCCGAACAGACCTATCCGAAGGAAAAAGAATGACCGAACAAGTAGCCCTCCAAATAGAGGATGAAGAAGAGGTCAAGAATTGGAGGTAAGTCTTTGTAGACCACTTCAAATCCCGACGAACACCCGAAAATGCGTCGTCTAGACATCAACTCATAAAACGAGCCCCGTCTTTCGCCTTCATCAACGACACTCTATATAAGAGATCGTTCAACTGTCTATAGCTAAGATGCCTGGGACCAGAAGAAGCGAAGAGAGTCGTCCAAGAAACTCACGACGGACTCTGCGGTTCTCATCAAGCCGGGTCAAAGATGAAGTTGAAGATAAAGAGAATGGGTTACTGCTGGCCCACGATAATTCAGAACTGCCTCGAATATGCGAAGCAGTGTCATTCGTGCCAAATTCACGAGGACTTCATCCACCAACATCCAAATCCGCTACACCCAATAGTGGCTAGCCGGTCGTTCGAAATATGGGGAACCGATATAATTGGCCCCATTGAACCAGCATTGTCCAAAAGACATCGGTTCATACTGGCAACGACAGACTAATTTTCTAAGTGGGCAGAAGCAGTACCATTGAGAGAGGTGAAGACAGAGAATATTCTCCATTTCTTTAGGACACATGTCATCTACCGGTTCGGCACTCTACAACGAATTATCTCGGTTAATAGGCCAGCTTATAGAAGCCATAAAATTAGCCACTTCGCACAGCAGTATAAAATAGACTGGAAATAGTCTTCCATCTATAACCCTCGTGCTAACGGTCTTGCTGAAGCCTTCAACAAGACATTGACAAAGATTGTAAAGAAAACAATGTTCAGAAACAAAAGAGAGTGGCACGAAAGGCTGCATGAAACTCTCTGGGCGTACAGAACAACGTTCAAAACGGCCACGAATACAACACCATACGCGTTGGTATTCGGCATAGAAGCAGTGCTTCCTTTGGAAATAGAACTCTCTTCTCTACGAGTAACGGTTCGATACGAGCTAATATATGAAAAAATCTCATCTTCGGCTTGAGGAGCTCGATGCCCTTGACGAAACTTGCCTTAAAGCACAGCAAAACCTGGAGGCTTATAAGGCAAGGATGATACGGTCATACGAAAGACTGACCAGGCCGAGAACATTCCACCAAGACGAGCTCATGCTAGTCGTCAAAATACCAATGATCCCCAATCATGCAAAACGGGGGAAGTTCGAGTCGAACTCGAAAGACCTGTACATTATAGACAAAGTCTACCAAGATGGAGCCTACCTGCTCATGGATATGCATGGCGAAAGACCCTTCCAGCCAATAAACGGCCAATTCCTCAAAAAATACTACGCCTAACGAGTCACGACCTAGATCAATGATAGATGGCGACGCTTGTGTCCGCTCGCTATCTTCCTGAGTCGGAACCCTAAAAATAGTATCCAAAAGATCCTTCGCCTCAAACATGGCAATATCGGACCGAGATGTCCCTAAACTAACAACAGATTGAGAAATCCTTAAATTAATTATCCGCCTCAAAAACGGCGATATCGGACCAAGAAGTCCTTAAACTCATAATTCGGCTTAAACATGGCGATATCGGACTGAAAAGTCTCTAAACTAGAAATTCCGCCTCAAACATGGTGATACAGGACCGAGATGTCTCTAAACTAAAATTTCGCCTCAAACTTGGCGATATAGGACCAAAACGGACCTAAACTAGCACATCGCCCCAAATACGGCAATACGCTCCTTTGAGATTTATATTGCAATCAAAATCTCAATAGAAAATGTTGCAACTCAAGTCCCACAGGCTGCACAGCTATTCCAGCAATGAAGCCACCCCTAAGTCCTACCGACAAATTGATGAGCATCTGCGACGAAGCTACTTTCAAGAGTTTCGCAAAAAAAAAGACAGTATGTCCACAAGCAAAATGGGTACGGATGAAAACCTGAAAGGGCACCGTGAGTAAAAACAGCAAGACTGCCGGTGATTTTATGAAAACCCGAATAGGGCGCAAACTCATAAAATAAAAAAATTTATGTGCACTTGCAAGGTCTTCACGACCTTGTGGGGAGAAAATACCTGAATGAAATCCTTACGACTCACAGAGGAGAAACACACTTAGGAGTCCTCATGATTCTTAAGGAGAAATTACACTTACGGGATCCTCACGACTCGTAAGGAGAACTCCCGTTATGAGATCTTCACGGGTCATAAGATTCAAAAGCCTTAAGTTATAGGGATCTAAAGCTGTTCTTAAGCCGTCATATCCCCATTGCCCTACAGGCGGTCTAATATTGACCCTTGTATACAATCTACGGGCATAAATAAATATTCTCCTACCAAATTCCACCAATGACAAGAAATGTCCTCATATGGTGAATGGCACTTGTAAGTCCTCTCGATTTATAAGAAGAAAACACTCTTATAAGATCCTTACGACTTACAAAAGAAAACACACTTAAGAGTTCTCACGATTCTTAAGGAGAAAATACATCAATGAGATCCTCACGACTCGCAGGGAGAAAAACCATTATGAGACCCTTACGGCTCATAACGTCAAAAAGTCTTAGTCAACAGGATCCTAACCCTGTTTGCTAAGCCACCTTTGTTGAAATTGGCAAAGGCAAATGATGAGTCGCTCCTGGCAATATTCCAGTTGCAGCGGTGCTGATATCTAAAATGGTGTCGAACATCAAGTCTTTTCACGGCAAGTGATGATTCGCTCCTGGCAATATTCCAGTCGCAGCGATACTGATGCCAAAATTGGTATCAGAACCCAAGTCCCCGACCCGCAATAAAAGCCAGCAAGCAAAATTCACACACACACACACATGCATATAAAATAGCCGAAATGATGGGGCAACTCGCAATAAAAATCAGCGAGCAAAAAAATATATGCGTATGAAACAGCCGCAATGTTTGGGCAGCTTGCATTAAAAAACAACAAGTAAAAATAAAAAAAATACATAGCCGAAATAATTAGGCACCGCAAAAAATAGCCGAAATAATTGGGCAATCGCGACTTTCGCGACATAAAAACTGAAAAGATAGAGCTTCGTGGAAGGAAATAAGAAAAAAATATTTGAAAACGAAACTTTTCTGCCCTGCAGGTGACTCCACACCGACCCCTGTATACAATCCATGGGCACAAACGAAAAGGAAACCATATTTTCCCATCAGGCTCCGTCAAAGGGAGAACCAAATCACGACGGCAACATCTACAGCCTAGAGATCGGCTCGATGTTCTTCTCAGTCCAACAGGGTGCAGATGTGATGTCAACAAAAGACCCAAGGGTTAAAAAAAAGGAGTGACGGCAAAATCCTAACTCTAAGTCTTGACGGTTCATATACAATTTAGAGACTATCCTGGAGTTCCTTCTCATTCCGACAGGACGCAGATGCGACGTCAACAAAGGCTCCAAGAAGCCAAATAAAAAAAGGAGTGACGGTAAAATCCCAACTCTAACTCGACGTTCCTTCCAGTGCAGACGCAGCGTCAACAAAGACCCAAGGATTAAAGCAAAAATAGAGCTATGGCAAAATCCTAGCTCTAAGTCTTGACGGTTCATATATAACCTAAAGACAATCCCGGCGTTCCCCCCATTTCAGTAGGAAACGGACATAATTATCAAATGAAATTGGAGCAATGACATATCCTTAGCTCCTGATCTCGATTGCAATACATACATCATAGAGATCATACAGATGTTTACCCTATTTTAGCAAAGAATCGGTGTGACATCGTCAAAACAAAGAATGAAGCGACGGGACAATCCCAGTTTTGGGTCTCGACAGCAACTCATATAAAACCTAAAAGACTATTGGTGATCATCCCATACCAGTGCGGAGTGGTTTGACTCATCGGGGCTCCAAATTGAGCTTAACCTTAAGTAAAAAGCATCATGGCAAATTCCTAACGCTTACTCATCCGACGGTAATATGACCTAAGGAGATAATTTGAAGACGTCTTGTCCAGCCCCCGAAGGGATCAGAGACAGGACAGTCGCGGGACTACTCGAACGACAGCTTAAAGACTGCATATCGAGGAATATATCAGTCAACACGACGGTACCACGGACTAAAACCCTAGTACCACAAAACCTAGTGAACCTCCGTCATAAAGAATAGGAGTTATCTATATATAACGTTAGGACAAGTTTTCCTGTAAACCCAAGAGAGGCAAACCAAATAAACCCTAAAATGAGTCATAAAACAGAGACTACGAAACGAGTGAATAAATTATAAACTCCAAAATGAGTACATACATTAGAGAATCCGAAACGAGTGAATACACTACAGACTCCGAAATGAGTACATAAACTACAGACTTCGAAACGAGTACATAAACTACAAACTCCAAAATGAGTATATAAACTATTTTACGCCAAGTCAATACATCAAAGGATAGAGAGATGTAAGCATGAAATAAAATATATCTTTATTCATAAATCAAAATGAATACAAGATGCAAAAACAAAACGAAGAAAATATATAGTGACAAAAATTCTAAGACGGCGGGCGATTCAATAGACCAACTAAATCATCACTCTTCCGTCGGACCTCCGCCTCAAACTTTAGCAATGCCGTAAGCTGAGCCCCTGCATGTGCCTGTTTTTTTTTGGTATGAGAAAAACCGATGCTGAAGCTCTCTCTCGGCAGTCTTGTGGGTCTCAACTATCTTACGTGTAAAAATGACAGCTTTATCAAGAGCCACCACTTTCGTAATAGCCACTTGAAGAACCCGCCACATTTCATAGGCCCGAGTAGTCTTGGTGGTGAGCTAGGCTCAAAATTCCCCCAAAGCCTTCGAAGCCAACTCCCTTGCTGAAAACTTTCGATTGAGCCTTTTCACAAAACTTAAGATTGGCCGCATACCGATCGATCCATCCGTCCAAGCTGGTATTTAGGGATAAGATATCAGAGGGAAGGCTTATGCATTCGACTCCATGAAAGGAAGCCTCCATGTGACGGCAATACTCGACCCAAGTACACACCAGCGCTTCGTCATGGTAGGTGGCAAGAACGGACAAAGAAGCATTGGTTTCGACAGCAAATTCTTCAGCCGTGACAGAAGTGCCAGCACAAAGATCTTCAATAAGAGTTGCCACGGAATGAATACACTATTTTGCCATCCTCTCATACACGCATCTGGCATATGGGCCTGGCGGCATGCAAATCCGGGGCTCTAGTGGGGTCAGGGTAGGCAAAACTGTGAAAATACATATATGGTTAGTCGCCTTTATGGACACGAAATAAGTAAAAGAATTCCAGGGCTAAACCGTCGCTTACCCATGGCCACAGAAGGCGGATCTGAGAGGTCCCCAGGCCTATCGAAAACTTCAACTTCGTCATCAGCTTCTAGGATCGTGGTTTAAAATAAAGGGCACATCAGCATCATTATGAAAATATAATACAAAAGGCAAAGGAATACCAACCTTGGCCAGAGGAAAGGACGGGCTCTGGGGGGTATCGCGTGCGGGGCTACCATATTAAGAAAATGCTGGAAGGTTTCTTTCAGAGAAAGATCTACAATAGAAGATGCCAACTTCCGCAATTCTGAGAGAAAGAAAGGGTCAGATATATGGAAGGGTCATTAAACAATATATATATATATATATATATATATATATATACCTTCAATATTTCGTTCATTCTGAACTGGAGGGATAACAGCTTCAGTTATCTCCTTTGCACCCTCCGGTGCGACACTGGAAATATTTACAGAATCTATGGCCGGTTTTTCAATCTCCGCTAGAGAAATAAAGGCCATCGCCGGAGACTCCAAGGCACGATCTGGGCTTGAAACGGCGCCCGCTGCAGAAGGCCCTACAAAGGAAAAATGTGTAAAGACGAAACGATATGAAAGTAACATAAATTATTTGCTGAAAGAGACGTAAAAATATACATACCGATATGCCACGGAGTCTGAAGGATGGTATTTTCGAGCCGCTGTACTTTTCTGTTTAGTCGTTCTCGTCGGGCTTCAATCGAAGATAAATCCCTACCCACCTTCAGAGCAGTCTCATCTTCAGAAGCGGTCAATACCGGCTATTTGAGGGCCCGTTCTTCTTCCAGCATCAAAGGAATTACTGGTAACATAGCTGGAGCCGGGTCGACATCACAGAATTCAACAGGAGGAAAGCATCCCTTCTTGGGGCGCACGTTTTCAGCTTCATCCTGTGAATACTTTAAAGTCTCGGCCAACTGAGCAGCCTCCTCGGTGGATGTACTAGGAAAGAGAAGACCGTCATTCGGTTCATGAGCAGATATAGACTCATCCTGAATAAGAGGCTCAGACTCAAGCAAAGCCTCGAGTAAACAGGTAGCCGATTTCTTTCTCCTTTTAGGGTCCGAGCTAGCACTAGTGGAGGGGCGCTTCCTCCCATTCGACACTTTTACGCGGCGCTGCCCAATCTCGCCTTCGGTATCCGCCTTTGGTGATGCCACTGCTGGTACTTTATCAGGAGTCTCTGCCTCGGCTTTAGTGTGTACCGGCATACCAGCAGTACCGGGGACTGATTCTGCTCGAGCGGCTTTAGGAATGAGCAGTGAACTGCTATCCCTCAGGGGAGGGCGAACAACCGACCGTGGCTGTAATGGGGTACTGAT
This sequence comes from Agapanthus africanus, assembly GCA_030015575.1. Lineage (NCBI taxonomy): Eukaryota > Viridiplantae > Streptophyta > Magnoliopsida > Asparagales > Amaryllidaceae > Agapanthus > Agapanthus africanus. The sequence continues at coordinate 463,399,692 of JASDDO010000018.1, read as the reverse complement.
GACTTGAGCTGGAGTAGATGCTTTACACTCGAAAAGCACCCGTCTCTCCTCTGCGATGATGGGATTAACCCGGTGGCGATACCAGCCCTTGAAGGGTCCCACGGGCCTTGGAAGGTAGTCGGGCTCGGAGATCATGAAGCGGGAACTGGTATTTAACCGCATGAAATGATGGATAATGTCGTGTGCGGCCTCCAGCGAGAGAGTAGGCTTAATTAAGAAGGCTTCGAGGGGAACGTCCTGGTTGTAACCTAACTGATGGGCGAAGAAATGCGGGTTGTACCGTATGAAGAGAGCGGTGTCATTTAAGCGGAACACTAAGTACCCCGGCCTGATTGAATATAAATGCATGATCTCTTTGTGTTTTAAACCCGGAGCCCTATTCTTCGACAAATCGAATAACTGTTGAACGGGCCTCGCTGGCGCAGAAAGGACTCGATCATTGAAAACCATCCCGCTTTCATTTGAATACGAATTAAGCAATACACGCAGAGCCCCTAACTGAGTAGGATCAGGAGCAGAAGCATTGAGCAACCTCATTACTAACAGGAAGGTGTGTCACGCCCCGCTTCCCAGTGTACGGGCAGAGGACGCGACGAGGCCGCTACGTATTTACTGTGAAATAAATACGCTAAGCGTATCTAAGCAATATAAATATAAATGCACAAGAGACAAAAGATATAATTGAACAACAACTTTATTTATTCACATTCTTTTTACAATTCATGGAGAAGTAAATACAACTGAATGAAGGCAATGCCTAAACAGTGGCATAAAAGAAATGAAAAGTACTGAAAAATAAAATGTGTACAATGAAACTAGAGCTCTGGGTCGTAGGAAAGCTGATCCAAGTCCTCGCTGGTAGGCTCGATCTCCTGAAGATCCGATCCACCTGACAACATTCCAAAGAAGAAAGAGAAGGAATGTCGTCAGCGAACAATCGCTCGGTAAGTCCCAAAGGTAAGGGGGAAATAGAATAGACAGAGAGAGGAAGTAGCTTTTAAAGTTGTATTATATTGTTATAGTGTTAATGCTGTTGTTATCGTAAGTTCAAGGGTGAATGTCAACCAATCTCAAGAGTGTTCTCGAACCCAACAGGCTGTAATCCAGGGGTAGGGAACCACGAGCCCGAATCAAATGTTAGTAGCGGGACTTCGACCGTCGTCGAAGTATTCCAAACTCAACAGGCTGTAATCCAGGAGCATGGAAACACGGGCCCTCATGATAGCTTGTGTTAATAGACATGGATTCATGATCTAGGGGGACTCTTGAGATTCTGTTGGATTCACGAATGAACTATCCCAATACCCCGCGTATTTATTGTATTGATAGTAATGATTGTACTGATGGTATTGTATTGTATTGTATTGTAAATTGAATTGTATAGATGACTTACCGAAACCATGATATCAGTAAATGGATGTAACTAGAGAATCATGGATGTAACTGGAGAATCATGTAAATGGAGGTATATCCATGGTTCGGTTCGGTCAATATAGATTGAATAGATTGAATATATGGATTCAAGGATTCATGTTGAATTGTAATATTGTAAATTGTACTTGAATCTTATTCAAGTCAGATTATTAATGAGACTCAGTCTGAGTCAGACAATTAGAAAAGAAATTGAAGTCCTGATTGTTTTGATGTTATTGGTAACCGCTGCACATGGGTGGCAGGTTTGTGTCTTTTTCAAAGACGATTACCGTGTTGATAACACCGTTATTAAGTTGTCTACCTTAGATAGGTAAGCACCTATATCTCCGGCTCCCTGAGACTCAAGAGACTGGTCCCGCTTAAACCTATATTTACTAGGGTCCTTAGGGTAATTTATAGAACTTGAGAGGGTTTTATGTAAAAATACTTTTGTGTAATTTTCAAAATACACCCCAAGTATTTAATTATCATCTTTAGAGTTGTCATAGGTGTAGATTTTTATATTTGTGATATTTCTATTGAAAATAACCTATTTTTCATAATACATGGTATGTAATTATAATACTGAACTTGTATGGATTTCATAGTATTTCAATATAAAGTGATTCTTGTGATTTTTAGAAAAAAGTTGGAATATTTATATTATCACAAAATAGATATTTTAATGATACATATATATATTTATATAAAAATAATTTTAATATATATTATACTTCTAGAAATCTCATTTTCTTAAGATTTTCGTATTTTAAATCTCTCGAGACCGTATGCTCCTTGCGGAGATCTGCATCCCACACTACTAAGCCCAGGGATGTGCGATAATCTGCACCATCCCAGTCAGGTTCCCCAAAATGGGTTGTAGCGGCGCTTTGTAAAGATTTGTAAAATACTTAATCTTTTAGAAACGGTTTTAATAGTAATTGGTATTTATTTGAAAGGTTTAGTTTTCCTGTATTCTGTATTCCTGAAATGTATTGTGCTATGTTACATATGAGTGTGTGAGGAGATAGGTCATTACCTCGTGATCTACTTAAAGGTATAGCAAGATTGTGTTGTTTTAATGTCGAAATGAAACTACATGGTATTTTACTGAAAAAGAGTGGTAAAAATTACAAAATGAAATAGATTGTCATGAAACTTGTTCAACATATTTGTTAATGATTAATAGTCAACATGTAATGGTTTGATATGATTGTATTTAAGAAAATGTTGAATTTTTAGAAAGAACCGAATCGAAAATCGGATTAACTCTAATTCCGTCGGGTTTTGGAATTTCGTATTTTTAGAAAAGAAAAGAGAAGAGAGAGGTGGGACTTACTGGCTTTTTATTTAGAGGAGAGCAAGAGGGAGTGGGCGTGGGTTCCGGTGCGTCGTTTCGTCGCCGGGAGCTCCTAGGGTCGTCGTCGGAAAATCGTCGGAGCTTCGCTCTTCGCTAACTCCAAAAGTACACTAAACTTCTATGGATTTCTTGAGATTTTTGATTAGAATTTTGGAGTTAGGGGGTGTGTGTTTAGGGGTTGTATTTATAGGGTAAGGCTAGGGTTTAGGGTAGGTGAAAGGGTGTAAAGAAAAAATGTATTAAATTGTAATAAAATGTATTAAAATGTATTAAAATGGAGTAATTTGGGTTTTAAAGGGTCTCTGGAACCGATTCAAGGAAATAAAGTATGCATGAGTGATGGGGAGGTGAAGAGGCCCAACTTTCATGTTGGGGACTCGGCGGTCCGGCCTAGTCCGGCCAGCGGCGGCGGCCTGAGTCGGCCGAGTCGCCGGCCGATTCGGCCGAGTCTGGCCGAGTCCGGTGCTTGTTAGGTTCCTCGTCTTTTGGTGTAGCCCCTGGGTCAGTTTGTTTTACATGTGTAGTGGGCTTTTTACAAGTTATGCACGTGTAGGCTCTTGGGCTTCTAAAAATATTAAAATAAAACAATATTAAAAATAATGTGGGGGATGGGATTTGAACTCTGGTGGCTTGGTTCAGCAGTGCAAGGTCTTACCAATGAGCTACAAGCTTTTGCTTGCTATTACAAAGCAAAACAAATTTATAACTTGTGCTCAGGCAAAAGTACCCCTTTCTGTATTTTTGAAAAATTTGTACAGAAAGTTTAGGGATGTTACAAGGTGTATGACTCGTAGAAATTAGGTCGCCGGTGCGCAGCGAACGCGCCTAACACATGCATCTCGATTCACGACGTGAAGTATTGGAGGGTGAAATTTACGGTATTTGCACCTGGGTTTGAAGTGTTGGCGGCAGTACTTAAACCATGGTATAGATATGATAACCCTGCAATACCAATGGCCTATGCGATGGGCAGGATAGAAGACGGAGGCTCTTATAAAACGGCAGTGCATCGGCATGGCAAACCGGCTAAGCCAGAGACTGATGAAGCCGAAAAATAATGTTTCTTCATGTATTACAGGAGCAGCAATTGCGTCAAAGGTCACGGCCGACGAGTTAGGAATGTAAAACTGCGGCAGGTCTTCTTCTTTAGCCGGCAATTTCTCCAAGCCGAATCCGAAGGGATCCTCGATCTTCGTGAATTTTGAAGCTTTCTTGGATAGAGCGTTTTTACGAAGAAAAAAAGCAAACAAAGCGTCAAAAGTGACACCTTTCCCTTCCGATACCACGAATAGTCTATCAAAAATGCTTAAGGCCTTGATTAAACTTGGATGCTTATGCTAAACAGCGTTCTTGGTCGTCAAACCTTTAAGCATAGCTGGCACTGTAGCAAATATATACTCGTCAGGGAGTAATTGTTCTTCATAGTGCTCTCCCCTAATTGGCAGCTCTGAAATTTTTCGGAACTCCTCTAGCGAAATAGAGGCTCCGCGGTCCCCTAGCAGAAACGTATTCATTGGAGGATTCCACTGATTCAAAAAAGTCTTGACCCACCAGACGTGGGGAGAATGGTAGTAGAACAGTGACGCATACACCGCTTGATACAGCCCAACTTTCTGCAACCGTGAGCGTTGAGAGGAGAGGATGTACCGGGCCCAGGGAAGGTAGCCCACCGGATGGCATGGGGTAACACCTATCTTATAGACCTGCCCCTAGGGTCAAGCTTCACCCTGACATTTTCGGCGTCCCAAAATATCGATAGCCATCAAGGGTTGATTGGGTATCCCTGTCGTTGATGGCTCAAGCTGGTTCTCGGGAGTCCAATTGACCGCCTCCACTGCATAAGTAGTACACGGACGCTCGATAAATGATACTGAACGGATGGGTTCTATCGGTACTTCACATGTAAAACTATGGCGGTCCCTGATAATGTGACAGTACCAAACTTCTCATAGGAGAAGGCTCTTCTTATCCTTATCATGTTCCCTAATCATTGCCAAAACTTCCTCATCTGATCTGATGGCGACCGTGGGAAAGAAACCTCCGAGCGTATGTAAGGGAAGTAGAGAAGTGAGGTCATTGTACCTATAAAAAGTGGGATACCCATTAATAAAAAGCGTGAGTGTTTCATGGGACTACTGACTACAAAGCCAGTAGGCCCCACAAAATAAAAATGGCGGCTCACTAATGATGAGGCAAGATAATCATTGTGAGAATCCACAAGGATTCTCATTAAATAAACAGTGGAGTTTTAAAAACTCTTGACGTCCTCGAAAAGCGAATTCTGTTAAGAATAGACAACAGATTCAAATCTGTGAAAAGGGTATTAAAACCCAAAAAAGGAAAATGCTCAAAAACAGAGGGGGAATAAAATTCCCAAAAGTCCCTGGATCACTCAGAGCTAAGCTATGTAAGAAAAAGGAATTAAATTCCTTTAATAGTGGGATTAAATCTCAGAAACCCCCATGGTAAGGAAACAAAGAAAATGGAATTGAATTCCAAGGATCCTCAAAGATCAGTGATAGGGTAAAACCCTAAAAAGAAAGCTAACAATCCTTATTGATTCAAGATCGCAAGGTCTACTTTTTTATATCTCTTGATAGTGTTATATGCCTTAGAGGCCATTATTGTATCATACTGGATTGTATATTACATATTGGATGCTTGAGATATTTCACAGTTATGATAACAATCTTGCTCGATATGGTAGTATGCTACCTGGTTTGATTCTATCTCAATATGTGCATGTGTTTCTTTTAGCATATCGCTTATACATATTGGTAGAGCCCTTAGGATCTTTGCTTGACTACCAGCATTGTGATGGCAGTCACACTCATGGGGGCTGGGTAGTCTATAAGCACATCCTTATACATGTTCCTAGTCGTTGGACTATCGAGACGGCGCATCGATACTCCGGAGTAAACTAGTGTATACGCTTCTCATCCCAGCAGGGGATATGGTTTGTCCCAAAGCCATTAGTAGGATGTAGTGGAGAAGGTATGCAGGTGCTTATTGGGTTGTGAGTTACACTAGAGAGGACTCGTCGGGAACTGCTTGTTGGTATTATACCTATCGTCAGGCAGCAGTTCCCAGGTGGCATGAGTACAGCTTAGTCCGTTGACTTGCCATCGCTACTTCATCTCGAGTGTGTTCCCACTGCACTTAAATTACTATCCTACCACGCTCAAAAGAGTCATGCAAACAGGTAGTAGTTAGGTGTAGTCCCGAAACACTTGGAGACAGTAGTGATCAGATAGGATCGTCTCTCCCGGTATTGGGAGTTGATATCGCGCAGTGTTCGGAAAGCCATTACACAAAATCCTTCGCCAGGGCAGTCGAGAAATACTGGAAAGGTAATCCAGTAGTTTCTCATGGTGTATTGAGCTCTTCTCCGACACGACTTATCGAGTTGTTAGGGGTCTAACGTTTACCATCCCACTAGGCCGATATGCGAGTATCTTAGACGAACAGACCGGACTGTACGGAGATTGTCACCGATAGGCTCAGTAGGAGTCTGGATGAGTTTGCTCATCGGCCTTCTTATCGATAGATACCTGGGTAGCCGTTACGTGCAGCTAGTACCGCTGACGGCTTGGGGTTAAACCCACTGCCAGTGTACTGTCGAGTCTTTAAAATCCCACACAGAGGGTTTTTCTGCTTCAGGCAATTGATGTAGAAGTCGTATGGTTTTACGACCGGGTTTCGATCACGTATGTGTACTTGTACACGGATGCTGATCGGGCGGACAATACTAGTGAGCTTTGTTTTAAGCCGGATCCTAATATTGTATTATCGGATTGTTATCATCTCAGTGTATCCGTATTTTTCGGAATACGGATACGGGTATGTATATACGGTATGAGGCCATTCTTTTAATTTGTCAAGGTATGCTTCTAGAAGGTGCCACCTCATTATTGGTTTTATCCATTTATTTAAATGCATTAATGAGGTGGAAATGGAGGAGACATGCTTACCATGGTGGAGGAAATGGCTCATGGATTATTATATTGGTTTGGGATCACTATTGAGGCATGGCACACATATTGTATTGCATTTTATTCCATGGCTCAATAAGTGAGAGTTGATAATAGCCATTCTCTACATTTTGTTTCTCTTGTTGGTTCATTTTATTTCTTGAGCTCATTTCTTGAGTTGCTCTTCTCTCTTGAGCTCTCTAGGTTTCCTCCATCATCTTCTTCCTCTAACTAAACCCTAACCTTCACATGTGTTGTAAGCCAAGGGTTTAGTGAGACAAACAATCCATTAACATCTTCTACATCTCCTAGGCTAGTTGGTTTAGCGAACCATCTACCTTAGTTACCCCACTTAGAGGTTGGAGCTTGAAGCATATTCTCTCACGGTGGATCATCTTTGACATGAGAAGACCGATAGAGCAAGCCCGATCCGATCACCGAGAAGCCTTGGAGAGGACCATTAGAAGACCTGAAGGACAGTATCATGGAGGTATAACCTTTCTATCGAGTAGATAGACTTCCTAGATAGATTAGCTAGTTAAGGCTTTAGATAAGATCCTGGAGTTTTAGCCGGTGTTGCATAGTAAATATCATCGTTTTTGAAAATTCTGCCTCCCCGCGAACCACAGGGTGCTCGACATCAGCTTACATTGGTATCAGAGCCTATAAAACCTTTACTAGCTAGTTAGCAAAGTGTTAGAAATTCGATCGCCGGAAAAATCCCAAAATCACATCCGAAATGCACAGTTTTTGTCAAATTTTAAAACTGGTCAAAAAATATTTTCAGGGACATGAAAAATACGTGCAGGCTTTTTCTAGAACACTCAAGAAAAATGGGTTCTTAGCTCGTTCAGACCGCTACGGAAGCGCCGCGAAACCATATGTTTCACCACGGTTCCAAGGTCGAGTCGACGCCGAGTCAACTCTTTTTTCCTGCAGTGTGTCTATTTTGGTATTTTATGATTTTTAGGATACTTTGTTTCTACCCAGGATCTTTTGTGCACAGTGTTGTATTTGGGGTAGATTCAAATTTGGTTATTGATCGAAATTCTAAGTACTTTAGCTAATCGGATCTTCTGTGTTTGATATCTGTGCAGAATGTTTGCTAATCGCTATACGTCGATTAGTGGGGATTGCACGGATCTGTGATTTGATCTGTGTTGGTTTGTGTATATGGATTTTATTGGATCGTCGTGGATGAATAGCTCGGAGATTTGAGAAGAGTATTTTCTTTTCTTTCGTTCATGTAATTTGTAATATTGATGTAATATTATTTTACGATTGCATATCTGGGTTGATATTGTAGCCACCGTTGTATATTATTTCTTTCTATTGTTTTTGCTCCTAGGATAGACCCAAGGTGGGGTGCAAAAACTACCAGGTTCCTTGAAGTGCCGAGTGGCCTACTCATTTTACTGAGGGAGGTTGCTTCACTTCTGGAATTTGGCGGGTAGTTTGTTGTACCCGTAGGGGTCTGGGGTGGGGTTTTGGCTATTCATCACAACCGTGAAATCCGTCTTTTGTTACAGGCTTAAATGAAACGCGGAATTTCTAGTATATCCAATATATTCTTCTGTGATCTGGAATGCCTATTATTGCGTGAGACGAATACATACATACATACATATACATACATACATACATACACACACACACACACACACACACACACACATATATATATTATACACACACACACACATATATATATATATATTATATCTAGTAGGCGTTGCTTATGTTTTGCATCCACGCTAGTCCAGCCCCCTCTCTGGCGTTAGTTAAGTAACCTAACAGTGTAAGACGGGGCCCAGTGGCGAATGCGGATGGCATAAGCGTACATTGTATTTTCGTTTCTTTTGCTGCAATGATAGGATGTAAATGATGGGACCGCATTAACAAGATTAATGCAAGATAAAAACAAACCAAAGTTTAATCGTCGGAACAATTTCAAAACTACTCGATTTTTTTCAAAAATCAATTTTAAATGCGGAGCTTAAACCACTCCTTTTAAAAAGCTATCATGGTTCCTTCGACTATATCAAGTTCATTACGTTCACGGTTTCGCCAAAACCATTCGTAACCCTCTGTCATTTCATATGAATATTCAGTAGTATTCAAGCTATATATTTTGACCTTCGCCAAGGAATAATGATTGGTAGCTGCTGCGTACTCATATGTTGCATAGATAGATGCGTTAGTTTGGGACATTCGTACTACTATATTGGCCTTTGTCAAGAGTATGTACGGGTGGGTTCAAATTAACCTGGATAATGACGGGTAGAACTTGACATGTGACTTATGATATGTTGGCCTTCGTCAAGGTCATAAGAGCATAGGGCAAAAATCCATAACGGGAGTTTCTAAGGTACTGAAACTTGCTAGTGCTGCATACCATTTGGAGTGTGATAATCATGGTAGGCTTCCTTCTTGGTTATCACACAATGATATTTGGATCCCGATCCTATTGTGAGTATGCGATACTCTTCGGGAGATTTTTTCACTGAACAATCAATACTATACACCAAGTAGGTGTCTAGAAAGTTGTTTGCGGGGCTACACCTTCAGGGAAAAGCGGTTATGTAATTAAGGAACTTCGCGAAAGCGTTGGAAAACCTCTATCGAAGTACCAACACCAGCCTGGCTAAGCAAGAATTGTAAAAGTTAGATTAATCCTGACTAATTCTTCTTTTATGATTTGAGAAAGGATTCAAGAGAACATTGGGAGCCATCCTGTTTAGATAAACTAATAACCAATCAAAACTTGCAAGAGCATCATGCTAAGTGTTTCTTCTCTCTCTCTTAATTGCAGCGACCACTATGACCAGACATAAGTTATTAGCTAATAATTTGACTGGGCCAAATTATATTGATTGGCTACGGTATGTCCAGATGGCACTTACCTGTGATAAGCTAGACTACTTCCATACTACAAAACTCCCCGTCGTCCCAGGTCCAAGTTCCACCGTCGCGGATATGGATATTCGTCTGACATGGGAAAAGGATTGTGCGAGAGCCAAGTGCCTCATGTTAGCCTCCATAGATAGTGAAAACAAGAGGCGGCACGAGAAGATGGACTTAGCTTCCATCTTCCTCCATACCAAAGTTTTATATGGAAAGCAATCTCGTATCGCAAGATATGAGACATCGAAGGAATTGCTTCAAGCGAGATTGGCTGTCGGGTCATCTGTAGGGGACCACGTCTTTACAATGATTAGTTACTTTAAAGAGCTCACGGACCATGGGACCACGTTGGAGAATGAGTTATGCACTGACTTAATTCTACAGTCCTTACCCTCCACCAACGCCCAGTTTATCTTGGATTGCAAAATTCAAAGGAAGAAAGTTTCACTTCCATGTCTCCTCGATTTATTGAGGAGCTCAGAGGACACCCTAAAAGAATCCAGGGAGATATCCGCTCTGCTTATTGGGGAATCTTCCTCTTCTAGATCCAAGATGAAAGCCAAGGGAGAGAAGAAGAAGGTCTCCAAAAAGTCGACAAGCAGTGTTAGTAAGGTAGAGGAAAAGGATAGGGCAAAAGTTTCGGGACTAGTAGTAGGGAAGGAGGCATATTTTTGTAGTCATGGGAAAGCGCATTGTCAGAAGGATTGCAGGACTTGGAAAGCCAGAAGCCAGGATTCGAAGCACGTTGTGACTTCGGCTTTGAGTGTGTTTGTAACTAAAAACTGTCTATCCATTAACTCTACTTCCTGGGTACTAGATACCGGATCAGGATCTCATATCTGTAGTTCATTACAGACTTTGAGAAACCGTAGAGTTATCAAGACATGTGATATGACTCTCAGAATTGCTAACGGAATGAGCGTGGACACTGAATCCGTAGGGGAATGTAACGACCCTATTATTACTATACCTTCGTGTTTTTTTCTTTAGTAAAATATTATATTTATTTATTCGTAGTATTTTTCGTAAATTTTGTTATTTATTAAATATATTATTTTATTATTCTATCTATTTTTCCCAAACCCATTTCTTTAAACTAAATCTTAACCTATTTCAAATTAAACGCAAGACTTGACCCAGCCCATAACCCAAATCCAATATCATTTTCATTTTCTTTTATAAAACTATGAGCCCAAAAGCCCGCTTTCTTTTCAAGCAACAATATATATTTAATTCTAATTAAATATGTGCATGAACAACCTTATAGCTCATTGGTTATTTCCTTGCATTGTTATTTCATAAGTCACATGTTCAAATCTCCATTCTTGCAATTATTTTTTTTATCAATTTTTATTTTTCTCATAACCTACAAATGAGACCTTTCATTTTATTTTCCTTTTAACTCCCAAAATAATTAGAATGGTTATGACCCATAATTTATTAGAATTATGGTGGCCATAAGCTTTTTTTATATCTCGCTTATCTTTCTTTTCATCATCACATATTTCTATCATTTCACATATCCCTCTTCATCTAGATTCCCCGAAGAAGAACATGAAGAAATTCTTAAGAAAGTATCGCTAGAAACGCGAGGCTATCGGCGGATAGACAAGCCCGGTGACAATACCGGCTTGTGTATGTAAGTCCCTTTTCTTCCCGTGATAAAATTTAGATGTGTAGATGCACAATTGATAGAGCTATAATTTCTTGTATATTAGATTACTTATAAAAGCATGAAACAACTCGATATAGGCTTTACAATATAACATATAGTTGCTTTCTAGAAATCTGAATTTCTGTTTTAAATGCTGATATTAAAACGGTCATAACCAGAGCTTCAGAAATCCAAAGCGTGCGAATCTTAGTGTTTTAGATAAGTACTCCGAAGGACCTACAATTTTCTAATAATTTTTGTAACCCTAAACCCGATAGAAATTAACTCAAACTGCATTTTAAAAATGTGTGATGGTACTGAACAGATTCTGATCTGTTTTGCGTGACAATACGAAAACATATATATCTCCCAACCCGGTAGTCGTATTTAGGTGAGACTGGAACTCACATGTGCATAAAACTTAAGGCCATGTTTTCATTTATATTTCCGAGTTCAATTGACTTGATTAACTAGTCGTACATATCACATATTTACAACATTGTTTTTGGACATTACTTGTATACTTATCTTATATCATGTTCTATGATTGCTTATCTATTTTTATCTATATAACTTATGATTAAACCATTACATACTAGAATTGACTTGATCTTAACACGACTCAATCATGAATACTTGAACCCAATATGTACACTTGACTCGACTTGACCCAAACCATGAATACGTAATGACTTGACATGAATACATAAACAATTGACTTGAATACTTGAACTCAACTCGATACTTGAATTGCGCTCTCTTATATATTCATGGATTTGGGCAAGACTTGTAACTTTAATCACATACTAATATACGCGGGGTGTTAGGGTAGTTTGAGTATGAATCCAACGGAACCTCATGAGTCCCATTATAATAAATAACGTTGCTGTGGTACCGGGCTGAAACGGTACAAATAACGTTGTTGTGGTACCGGGCTAAAACGGTACATCACGAATTCATGAATGAGGGCCCGTGTTTCCAATCCTCTGGATGATAGCCTGTTGGTTTTGGAATACTTCGATAACAATTGAAATCCCGCTATTTTGGGCCCATGATTCCTTGTCCCTGGACGATAGCCTTGGGTTCGAGAATACTCTTGAGATTGGTTGACATTCACACTTGAACTCACGTTAATTAATTTTACCCTTTTAGAGACCTTTTAGGACACTTACATTCACTTCATGTTCACTATACCTACACTCCACGGCCATGCTATACTTGTTTGCTATGCTCATGTTACATTTCCATACTGATATAGTTGACATACACATTACCATGTACGCTACTATACTTGTTTACATGTTGATGATTTATATCCATGATATACCATATATCATATTACACCATGCATTTCATTTATATACATCACACCATCCTTTTGGGGACTGACCGAGCGTTAGTTCACTGACGGGCATTCCATCCACTTCTTTCTATTCTTGGGATGTTCGTCAGGTGATATTGAGACAGAGAAGATAGAAGTGGTCAAAAAGGAGTACAACTAGTTCGCATCACAAACAGACGTATAGTTACATTCAGCTTTTCATTTCATTTTTCTTTATTTATGTATGCCTCCTTGTTAAGGCTTATCATGTTAAATATCTTGTATTCGGATATTTTGTCAATTGTGAATCTTGAATGTAATAAATCAGAGTTGGATTTTATTCTTTTGTTTATTCTTATTAGTTATGTTGCTTATAGACGCTTAGCGTATTTATTTCGAGAAATGACCTTCTCGGAATAAATACGTCGCGGGCTTACCACGTCACCGTTTTCATCTACTGGGAAGCGGGGCGTGACAGGGAATATTGCCTAGGATTAACAAGTGGGCAGATATAGATCCTATATAATTGTTTGTATGTCCCTAATCTAGCCTGTAATATCATATCTGTATCTTTACTTTCTAGGATATGATTTTACATTTGTAAGCGATGTAGTGCACATCCACCTAAATCAAAATTTGATTGGATCAGGTACATTAGATAACGGAATATACGTGCTGAATCAAGCTCAGGTTTTCAGTGTCCAGAACACACTTAAAAGAAAGTCTCCAGAATTAAATTAGACTTTCTTGTCGCGTTGTAGACCCGGTCACATCAATAAAACACGGTTGACGAAGTTACATAAAGAGGGATATTTGGATCCGTTAGAATATCAATCATATGCAACTTGTCAATCATGTCTCAAAGGAAAGATGAAAAAAACTCCGTTCACTGGACACGGAGTAAGAGCGAGCGAGCTTTTGGGACTCATATACAGCGATGTGTATGGTCTAATGTCTACACATGCAAGAGGTGGTTATTCCTACTTCATTACTTTTATGGATGATTTCTCTAGGTACGGACATATATTCTTGATGAAACATAAATTCGAGGCCTATGAGAAATTCCGGAAATATAAGAATAAAGTAGACAAACAAACCGGCAAAAGTATCAAGACACTAAGATCTGATCGAGGTGGTGAATACTTGAGTACCGAGTTCCTAGGCTACTTAAAAGAGAATTGAATTCTTTCTCAGCTTACTCCTCCATACACACCTCAACATAACGGTGTATCAGAAAGGAGGAACAGAACCCTATTGGAATTAGTTCGTTCCATGATGAGTAATGCTGAGTTACCGCAATCCTTCTGGGGCTATACACTAGAATCAGCTGCATATCTTTTGAACAAGGTTCCTACTAAGTCGGTGCCTACCACACCATATCAGATGTGGAGTGGGAAGAAACCCTATCTTAAATATCTGAAGACATGGGGATGTCCGGCTTTTGTAAAAAAAGCAGCATGCGGACAAGCTCGAGGCACGCTCAGTATTGTGTAAGTTTGTGGGATACCCAAAGAACTCCAGGGGGTTTCTTTTCTATTACGCAGAGAAACAGAAAGTCTTTGTTTCTCGGCATGCCCACTTCTTGGAAACTCAATTTTTAGAAAATGAGATAAGTGGGAGCGCAATAGAACTGAAAGAAATTTCAGAACCGCAAACTATTTACTGAAAGCATGGTGGAACCAGACGTTTCGAAAGAACCTGACATACCTCCGCCACTCCGCAGAACTAATAGGTTATCTCATCCGCCCGAGAGATACTACGGTTTCCTCATTGACGGGCATCGAGAAGATTGCATCATCGAAGATGATGAGCCAACTAGATTCCAGCAAGCCATTCGAATGCAATGCGAACCGAAATGGAGTCCATGTACACGAACAAAGTATGGACTTTGGACTTTACTCCAGAAGGGGTAAAACCCGTAGGCTGCTAATGAATCTTCAGAAAGAAGATTGATGTAGATGGATGAGTGGAAACCTATAAGGCTAGACTTGTTGCAAAAGGTTTTCGTCAAAGACCAGGTTTGGACTATGATGAACCTTTTCTCCAGTGGCTATGCTCAAATCTATTCGGATTCTTCTTGCCATTGCTTCCTTTCACGACTATGAGATCTGGCAGATGGACGTAAAGACCACTTTTCTAAATGGAAATTTAGAAGAGTGCGTCTATATGGATCAGCCGGAGGGTTTCATTCAGAGTGGGAGCAGCTGGAAAGTGTGAAAGTTGCTTAAGTCCATTTATGGACAAAAGCAGGTATCGCGGAGTTGGAACATCTGTTTTAATGAGAAAGTCAAGTAATTCGACTTTATAAAAAATCCAGATGAACCATGCATATATAGTAAAATTGTAGCGAGAATTGTGGTATTCCTCGTCTTGCACGTAGATGACATTCTCTTGATAGGAAATGACATTCCTATGCTACAATCAGTCAAGGAATTGTTGTCATAGAGGTTCTCCATAAAGGACATGGATGATGCCTCCTACATTCTAAGGATCCATATCTATTGTGACAGATCTAAACAGATGTTGGGACTCTCACAGTCAAGGTACATCGACACCATACTGGAACAATTCAGTATGGAAAATTATAAGCGTGGTAATCTACCGGCTTGTCACGGAATCACCCTCTCCAAAGAGATGTCTCCCAAGACTGATTTGTAAAGGAATCGCATGTCTATTATACCCTACGCTTCTGCGGTAGGCTCTATAATATATGCGATATTGTGTACCTGACCATATGTAGCATACTCCCTGAGCGTTGTAAGCCGGTATAAGTTGAACCCAGGGGAGAAACACTGGATAGCAGTGAAAAACATTCTCAAGTACCTGAGAAGGACTAAGGAGATGTTCTTGGTGTACGGCAAAAAGACCTCCAGATCGAGGTCTTCGCCGACTCCAGCTTCCAGAGTGACAAGGATGATTCCAAATCCATGTCGGGTCATGTCTTTACCCTCAAAGGAGGGGCGGTTGTTTAGAAGAGCTCCAAACGGGACACCGATGCTGACTCAACTGTGGAAGCGGAGTATATTGCTGCCTATGATGCCGCGAAGGAATTAACAGAGCTTCAGGTGGTTCCCTCCATTTTTGACCCAATACAGCTGTATTGTGACAACAACGACACTATAGCTTTGGCGAAGGAACCAAGGTCCCATCAGAAATCCAGACACATCCTGAGGCTGTTCCACCTAATCAGGGAGATCATTGATCACCAGGAGTTCGAGGTGCGGAGAGTAGAGACAGAGAACAACACTGCAGATCCACTCACAAAGGCTATTCTTCATACTCAGTTCGAGCGGCTAATTGAGATGATAGGTCAGCGATATGCCAATACATGGCTTAGTGCAAGTGGGAGATTGTTAGTGTTATATACCCTGGAGGCCATTATTGTATCATAGTGGATTGTATATTACATATTGGATGCTTGGGATATTTCACAGTTATGATAATAGTCTTGCTCGATATGGTAGTATGCTACCTGGTTTGATTCTACCTCAATATATGCATGTGTTTCTTTTAGCATATCGCTTATACATATTGGTAGAGCCCTTAGGAGCTTTGCTTGACTACCAGTGTTGTGATGGCAGTCACACTCGTGGGGGCTGGGTAGTTTATAAGCACATCTTTATATAGGTCCCTAGTCGTTGGACTATCGAGACGGGGTATCGATACTCCGGAGTAGACTAGTGTATACGCTTCTCATCCCAGCAGGGGATATGGTCTATCCCACAGCCATTAGTATGACGTACTGGAGAAGGTATGCAGGTGCTCACTGGGTTGTGAGTTACACTGGACAGGACTCGTCAGGAACTGCTTGTTGGTATTATACCTATCGTCAGGCAGCAGTTCCAAGGTGGCATGAGTACAGCTTAGTCTGTTGACTTTCCATCGCTACTTCGTCTCAAGTGTGTTCCCGCTATACTTAGATTACTACCCTACCACGCTCAAAGGAGTCATGCAAACAGGTAGTAGTTGTGTGTAGTCTCAAAGCACTTGGAGACAATAGCGATCAGATAGGATTCGTCTCTCCCGGTATTGGGGGTTGATATCGCACAGTGTTCGGAAATCCATTACACAAAGTCCCTGGCCAGGGCAGTCGAGAAATACTGGTAACGTACTTCAGTAGTTTCTCATAGTGTATTGGGCTCTTCTCCGACACGACTTATCATGTTGTTAGGGGTCTGACATTTACCATCCCCCTAGGCCGATATGCGAGTATCTCAAACGAACAGACGTACTGTACGGAAATTGTCACTGATAGGCTCAGTAGGAGTCCGGATGAGTTTGCTCATCGGCTTTCTTATCGACAGATACCTGGGTAGCCGTTACGTGCAGCTAGTACCGCTGAAGGCTTGTGGTTAAACCCATTGCCAGCGTACCGTCGGGTCTTTAGAGTCCCACACAGAAGGTTTTCCTGCTTCAGGCAATTGATGTAGACGTCGTATAGTTTTACGACCGGGCTTCGATCACGTACGTGTACTTGTACATGAATGCTGATCGTGCAGACAATACTAGTGGGGTTTGGTTTAAGCCGGATCCTAATATTGTATTATTGGATTGTTATCGTCTCAGTGTATCAATATTTTTCGTAATACGGATACGGGTATGTATATACGGTATGAGGGGCATTCTTGTAATTTGTCAAGGTATGCGTTTAGAAGGTGCCGCCTCATTATTGGTTTTATCCATTTATTTAAATAGATTAATGAGGTGGAAATAGAGGAGACATGCTTGGCATGGTGGAGGGAATGGCTCATGGATTATTATATTAGTTTGGGATCACTATTGAGGCATGACACACATATTGTATTGCATTTTATTCCATGGCTCAATAAGTGAGAGTTGATAATATCCATTCTCTACACTTTGTTTCTCTTATTGGTTCATTTTATTTCTTGAGTTGCTCTCCTCTCTAGGTTTCCTCCATCATCTTCTTCCTCTAACTAAACCCTAACCTTCACATGTGTTGTGAGCCAAGAGTTTAGTGAGACAAACAATCTATTAGCATCTTCTATATCTCCTAGGTTAGTTGGTTTAGCAAACCATTTACCTTAGTTACCTCACTTAGAGGTTGGAGCTTGAAGCATATTCTCTCGTAGTGGATCATCTTTGACATGAGAAGACCGATGGAGCAAGCCCGATCCGATCACTGAGGAGCCTTGGAAAGGACCACTAGAAGACCTGAAGGACTGTATCATGGAGGTATAACCTTTCTACCGAATAGATAGACCTCCTAAATAGATTAGCTAGTTAAGGTTTTAGATAAGATCCTGGAGTTTTAGCCGGTGTTGTGCAGCAAACATCATCGTTTTTTTACAATTCCGCCTCCCTGCAAATCGCAGGGTGCTTGGCATCAGCTTACATCTCCAACAGATCGGTTCAAGAAAAGAGCAAAGCTCTATTAATGGATTTAAATTCTAAAGACTAAAACAAAAAAGTGGGTTTTCCTAAGAGGTGAATGCCTTTCATGATCCTTACCCAAAAAGAGTTTTTGGCAAAGTTTAACTCTATAGTTTGATGGGCAGAGAGTTAAGCTCTAAAAAGAGAATTAAATTTTCAAGGAAAGAGTTAAGGAAGAAGATGAAGAAATAATGGTCATCTTAAGGGCCAAAAGACCCCATTTATAAGACGCGATAGGAAGCAGTTCGGCTTCCCATTCCCCTAGACAATCCAACAGTTGTAAGGATGGACAGCGTTGCACTCACGTGCAAGCCACGTGAGAGCAACGCCGGGGGGCATTTGTTCCCTCATAAAAAAAGAGAAAGGAGGAGAAAATTCCCCACTTCTCAAGCCTCACATGTTAAACACGTGAGCACCTATATGCAAAGCATATAGGCGCTGCAACCAAACAGCTAAGGGCTAAATGAGCCTCACGTGTTAAACACTTGAGCGTCTATATGCAAAGCATATAGGCATTGCAACCAAAAAAATAATGAGCTAAATGAGCCTCACGTGTTGAACACGTGAACGCCTGTATGCTAACCATATAGGCGCCAAGTCAGAGAAGCTAAATAAGCCCTACGTGTTAAACACGTGAGGGCACCTCCTTACATAGAATTAAATTCTACTCAATGAACCGTTGGATCAAAAATCCAATGGTGATTAAGCATAGAATTAAATTCTACCGAGAAGAGTATTTTCTTTTAAATAAAAATTTAGTGGATCAAAGATCTAATGAGATGGAAAATATTTCTCATATCTTTCTAAACAAAGAAAAATTGTGCTCTATCAAACGAAGCACCATTGGTTTAAAAATCCAATGGTGATAAAATATCACCGTCCAATAGAATTTTATTCTATATTAAGGAGAATATTTCCCCATCTTGTTAAAAATAAGAGCAACATATTCTGTAAAACAGAAGTCTTTGAATCAAAAGATCCAACGGTGGGTAAAATTCCTGAATCAATTTTGAGACCAATTAAATCAAATGTAATCTCTCAATGGGAGATTTTCTCAAATCTGATTAACGACTTGCCTTCACTATATAAAGGGCCCGAGACTTCAAGTCTCAAAAGAGGGAAAAAGAAAAAGAAAAAAGGGCATAGACACTACACACAAAGAGAGGGAGAGACACGGAGGGAAGAACAGAAGCTTCTGCAAAAAAAAAAATTTACAGTGAGCTCTTAAGCGAACAGAGAATTTAATTCTCAAGGAAGAAGACTCTCTTCATTAAAACCTTAGGTAAAGAAAATAAAGGGATCATATCGTCTCCTTTTTATCTATCTAAGGGTTTAACCCTTCACATAAGAACTTAGTTCTTCTTCTGGTTGAGATTTGCAGAAGCAAATCTTCCCACAAGTTGAAAATTTAATTCTCATCGGAGAGTTTTTGTCCCGTAGATTCAAAACTTTGGGGAAAAGAACTAGGTTAAAAAGAAAGAGAAAGAACATGAACATATGGGAATTTAATTCCCTCGAAATTAAGGTTTAACCCAACATAAAGAACTTGGTTTTTATAAAAGTGAAAAAGAACTTGGTTCTCCAATAATAACAATGATGATGATCCAAGATCTTCAAAACAGAAATCTTAACAATCATCAATGACTAAAATGTCATCAACAGATATCAATATCTCTAAAAACAAGAAGAACTTGGCGTCTCACGTGGAACACATGTAAGTAAAATTAGTGTTTAGCACTATTATGGGGCCTCATGTGTTTCCTACGTGAGTGCCATGCAAAGAACTTAGCACTCTATATTCAGTCAAAAAGACTTAAGTGCTTGGCACTGATTGGGCAGTGGCCATATCTGAGCG
Source organism: Agapanthus africanus (assembly GCA_030015575.1). Lineage (NCBI taxonomy): Eukaryota > Viridiplantae > Streptophyta > Magnoliopsida > Asparagales > Amaryllidaceae > Agapanthus > Agapanthus africanus. The sequence continues at coordinate 463,379,820 of JASDDO010000018.1, read as the reverse complement.
CGTCACGTGTTTCACACGTGATTGCCACAAAGAATTAGTGCTTAGCACTATGGTAAAGCCTCACGTGAAAACGCAAGCGTCAAAAAATATTAGTGCTTAGCACTATTCCAGCGTCTCATGTGAAACACACGTGAGCGCTGTATACCTTTGTGCTTAGCACTATTCCAGCGTCTCATGTGAAACACACGTGAGCGCTGTATACCTTTGTGCTTAGCACTGCTGGGTAGTATAAAAACCCAATTTCATCCCAAATTGGCTATATTTCCTGAGGTTAAACCTCTTTGGTTTCAAATCAACCGAGCTCATATGCTCGTAATTTCCAAACTGATTTCATTCTCAAACATGACTAATGATCTCTCAATTGATGATATCTAAAATGGTATTCATCCCATATCTCCTAAGGTAAACTTAGTCTTAAATAAGTCTAATGATCCTTAGATGATCCACCATGATCTTTTTCCATAAATACAGGATTTGGTTTAAGAGTACATCTCTCCACACCTTTGATATATGTTGTTGTAATTTCTCAACATTTTCGGAGAGGTGGCGGATCCCGACAACCAACAACTCCTTAATACACTTCGAAATTGACGTACACGTCTCAAATCGGATCGCACCCCAAATTGGGTGCATCCCATATTACCCTCGTTCACTCCACCTCGTAACAAATACACATGTGCGCAAGATGAATGATGGACCGAAATATCCTTAAACTAACATTCGCCTCAAAAATGGCGATAAGGGACCGAAACGTCCTTAAACTAATATGCGTCCCCAAAACGGGAATGTTGGACCGAAATGTCCTTAAACTAATATTCGCCTCAAATATGGCAATAATGGACTTTGATGTCCCTAAACTAAAATAATTGGGCCCAAATGCTCATATGTCGATCTTAATCTCAAATTTAATTAACGGTCCTTAAATAAACCAAATCCAAATCTAAAATATACGTATTTAGACTGATCTGTGCCCTACGGGCGACGACATAAACTAGTCTCCGTATACAATCCACGGGCAACCAAAACAAAAAAAAACACACGACACGAAATGAACTGCTGGAGAAAGAGAAAGCAGTTATCGCAATGCGATAATGTAATTAACTGCAGGGGCTTGCGCCTGTAAGGAAGAGCATCTTCACAATAAAAAAAAACCCTCATAAAATGAGGGGGGATTTGATAAAGTCTATTACAATGGTCTCATCTGTCCAAAGCTCAGATATATGGTGCCATAAATCAACTTGGTATTTTCGGAGAGATGGATGGATAAATCCAAATAGCATCTGCCTCCAAATTCAGACAAGACGATCTATCTCAGTTCGTCTCTGTTTTCGGCGGTGAACAGATTCACCAAGCGAAAATATAGAAATCAAATCTATTATATCTTATTAAGTGCAATGCACGAAAACGAAATCAACCCTAACGGGTTTGCTCGAAAATCCAAACCATAAGCCACGGGTGTGCATGAAAACAAAAACAACGCCAAGTGCAACCGGTGTGCAAGAAAACAATATCCACTGCATCGAATGTGCATAAAACCAATATCAAGTGTATCTAGAGTGCACAAGATCAATATCAAGTGCATCGGGGTGCACAAAATAAATCACAAGTGCATCGGGACGTACAAAATCAACATCAAGTGCATCGGGGTCCACAAAATTAATATCAAGTGCATCGGGGTGCACAAAATCAACAAAACGTGCAACTTGTATGCACAAAATCATATCTAGTATGCCTAGAGTATATAAAAATCTCAATCAAGTGCAACTGACGTACACGAAAATATCAGCCTAGTGCATCTGGTGTGCACAACACGCCAATCGAGTGTAGTCACTATACATGGAAATCTCAAACAAGTGTACCTGGTGTGCACAAAACACCAATCAAGTGCAACCGATGTGTACAGAAATATCAAACAAGTGCAACTGGTGTGTACAAAACACCAATCAAGTGCAACAGATGTGCACAGAAATCTTAAACAAATCATTTGAGTGACCTTCAAATCCTAAAAACACATAAGTCAAAATAGCGGACGTCGACTTGTCCTTTCTTCAACGTCAAAAACGCAAATCGGATCATCAAAATGCAAATCAAAAAGCAAATGATATTGAAGTACACATTCTTCAATGTCGAAAAGTATTTATACACCCGAAACTGGCATAGCAAGGATTACCACTTGCCTTCTGCCTGAAGTTTAGCATTCTCTGTTTCTGAATTCTCGTTCTTTCTACGGATCACTAACACCACGGCCTCTTTATAAAATCATCTAATAAGGAGCAGCGAAGCAAACAGTCATATGCTGATACTTCTCGAAACATTTCTTGGCCAAGTAAGCCAGTCTTTCGCAATGTCACATGTCGACGAAGTCAATCTCTAACCTCTGCATGCACGCCAAGCAACTGATCCTAGGTCCAATTTCAATCATTATAGAATTCTGGAAAGAACCCGTCATGTCTCCAGCCGATCTCATCTATCCAATCTGCCTGAAACTAGCACTCCTTACTGAATCCACTTCCATTTTTAGAACAACTGCAATCTAATCAAGACTTTGCTCTAAAAGTGTGGTCATACACGCCTCTGCATACGCATTGAATCACTAATATCGACGGGGAAGAACAACTGCGCATTAAGACTTCGCACCAATCTCCTGTTCTATTACTCTCTAGTATCGGTCAAATAAGGAGCATATCGCGATAGTTATGTGAATTGTAAGTCATACTCAGCCATGATCAAGCCCGGAGTCTTACATAAAAACTCGAAAATATGAATCCGGCATCTTTGACACTCTGTGAAAGAATCTGGCTAACCTACTTTCGAGAACTCGTCCCAATTCATTGTAGGAAAACTCACTACACGGTCTCTCTCGAGCGACTCATATCAGGTATGAGCAAGACCCATAAAAAGAAGCTAGTCAACTTCACCGATCTCGTATCGGAGCGTAACAACGAATTAAATATCCTAGCCATCATACATATGAATGACTACGAATCCTCTGGCCTATCTATACTCATAAACATCGACGACTTTTAGCTTCATGAACTCTGGAGCAACACCTCGATAATCTCAGCAACGCTTGGTACAACTATCTGAACAGTAGGAAACAAAACGATTTTCGGAGTAGGGTAAACATCATGCCTCCACGTTCGGCTGGTCTCCAGCAATGACCCGACCTTCTGGTGTGGATCCCGAAGAAAACTTGCTTCAAAATTAGAAATCTGATCATATAAGGATAATCAACATGTTCATATATCATCGGAATATCATCCTGGTTAGTCCTCTTCCCAGACAAGTCTGTCCTGACCGTATCTCTAACCGCAGCCCTCTCGGCTTGCGTAGATATAGTGACCGGAACAACCAACATGTATCGATGAGGATAGATCAACTGAACGAATAGAACACAGATCTCAAGATATACATCCTAAGGTAACTTAAGCGGAGTATCGTATCGTAAATATGCCACGGAACATATATACGGTATGTTACTCTACATAGTACCTACTCCATCAACCAAGATCAACCTATGTAACGAAAGTTTGGGTATAAGACCCACAAAGTCAAGTCTAAGTTCCGTAAGATCAAGCCTAGATAACGAAAGTGTATGCCTAGACTTCACATAGTCAAATCTAGACTCGAACAAAGATTAAACCAAACGCTCTGATACCAACTTTGTCACGACCCGAAAGTGGCACGTGACCGACACTTAAATCATGTGACATCAAAAGATGTCGACGCAGTCCAAGTAAGCCGAAAACCCGGAATCTAAACCTTTTTTCAAAAATATTGGAGGTGAAGTTTAAAATAGTCATTAGATGGAATCGGTTTAAAATAAACATTTAAGTCTAAATAAGTATATTTGAAAAGCATCTATGACGTTTTAAAAATCGGCAGTATCTCCTTTGTAAATTTTAAATAAAACCCGATACAAATATAATAATATAAAAAGTATCGCAACAGGAGCTAGCTTCTATGCCCAAACGGCGGAGCAACCAAATAGATAATATACGACGTCCAATGGCAAAGAAAAAAACTAAAAACAAAACAACAAGAATAAAAAGGCCGACTCCAATGAGTGCGACGCCCACAAATACATAACTCTAAGTCTTGCTTCTAAGTCCACAATTTTATAAGTTCTAGGTTGATGGAGTTTTACTAGATACAAAAGAATACATATATAAACAAGTGTGGGTATGATACAACAATAGCCCATCTACCAAAGCAATCACCGAAAGAAATGTGTGCAGCAAGCCGCTGATGATCCGAGTGGTATATCCTGTAAGAAACTGAGGCACAATGGGGACGAGTTGCCAACCCAGTGAATAAAAGTAAATCAGAAGGTAGAAATCGAAATGCACAATGATATCTTAGGGCATAAGTATAGTACTATTATATCCTGTATGTGTATATATATATATATATATATATATATATATATATATAGATAGAGAGAGAGAGAGAGAGAGAGAGGGAAAGAGAGAGAGAGATGGAGGAAAGAGGCCATAGGAGGGGATTTCCTCCTATGGCATCGAAAAAATACAACCTCCACCATTTTTTCTAACAATCGGCATCTATCATCATCATCATTATCTTCTAAGATGTGCATATACCAAATTTCATGTGATTCCACCACTTTTTCACCGTTGAATTAGCAATGGAAAAAGTTCTATTGTCGGTAAACCATTAATTTTGCACCAACTAAATTAACGGTGAAAAAATGGTTTAATTACATGAAATTTGGTGTATCCACATCTTAGATGATAAAGATGGTGGTGAAGTATGCCGATCATCGAAAAAAATCATAGAGGGTGTATTTTTCCGACGCTATAAGAGGAAATTCTCTCCTATGGCACCTGTCCTCCATTAACCTCATATATATATATATATATATATATATATATATATATAATGCATAAGTACCATAAATGCAACACTGTCCATCATGTGAACCTAAAATATAACATCTCATATGTATATGGCCTGTATCCATGTATAAGCCCATAAGATAGCCGAAAATATATATGTAAAATCTCTTATTAAAATAGCTACGGAATAAGCATGTCACGGCATAAAAGCAGACGTAATGGTATGAAGTATAATAGGTTTTTTATTTAAGATATACGTCTTACTGTTTAGTAAAGAGTTTTAATAGGTTTACAGTTTTAAAGATCCCTGTGTCATTCTAGACATGTCAAAATAATGAGACTATAGCTCGTTATAGAAATCCTTTTTATATGTATCCACCGGTAAAATAGTACTCAGGTATTGTCCCCCGGATCATTTCTGCTCGGATACAATAACGCATAAATTATAACGGTATATCTCGAATGATCGCAATACATCAATATATGGGTATTCAGTATCGACACCCTAAATCATCAAATCTCTCGTGTCCATCACCGAAATGCAAAATCCTCAAATCTCACATGTCCATCACCGACACGCCTATCCAGATATCATCGACACCGTCTCAACAGATCGGTCGCCCCTCGATATCCCTAGCCCCAGTCAGTATCCCCTGGATATCCTCCTTGCTCATATCTATCTCCGGTACCGAGTGTCCTCGATAAGCTCCCCATCTCTATCGCGGCTTTCCTGCCCTTCGGTCTCGACCGGGTCCACCATGTATCCGACTGTATATCCCCCCACTTGGTCTGGATATGTAACACGTCCGTAACCGTATAGCCCCCCATTCGGTTCGGAATAAAATCCAATCAGAAAACATAAAACTCGTGGTGGACGTCAACTCATCATATCCAGAGATATCAAGTAAGGAAGAAAAATAATTGCATATATCACTCTGAAGATATTATATATATATAGCAGCGTCCAATACCTCTGATATATATCATCGAAAGTAAAAACGTCATAAAACACATAAGAATTGAATATGAATACCCATGTTACTGGTATTCGCAATAACTCAACAAATAATAAAGGCACAGTACGTAAGTATAGTCAGGCATGCAAACAAATGTAACAGTTCTACTATGTCATGGCAATACTAATGATGTGTAGTATAGTATACACGTCTGTGCTTGTGCAGCATGACAATCATTAGTATTTGTGCAAGTGTTCTATAAATGTTTAAAATAGAAAGTAATTCTATCCATATCCGTAACATATAATTACAATCAAATTTTCGAATATAGGTAATTCATAATACCTCGTATTAACATTTACATACACGTCGCGTGGTATAGTGGTCCTACAGTGTCATGGCAGTACCAATGAGGTGTTGTGTAACATATGTGTCTGTACTCATGCAACATAGTACGCATTGGTAATTGTGCAGTATTCTATCAGTGTATTCGTATAACAAATAACGTATACAATCGGTAAGCGTATCGTGAACATATAAAGAAAATCTAAGTGTATCACGTAATTATTAATGTAACTAATTACTATGAGCTATACCATTATCCTTGAAAATAAAACGAAACGTTATTTTGAAATAAGAAAACTGTATTAAGTTAAAAATAGATATTCGTCTTGGAAAATAGCACGCAACCTTGTCATTTATCATTTAAAATGGAAAATGAATTGTTGGTGTTTAAAAGAGTATAGCTCACTCAAACATAACGTCCCAAGTCGGAATAATTCATGACTCCACGAATCCAAAAGAAACTTGGCCGTATTCGGCACACTATCCGCATTATCATAAGTACGGTATGATTTCTCGTACTATGCCCATCTAATACTATATCCATATCGTACGGATCTATTGTCACGTACGTATATTACTATAACCATATATTAAATATATGCACATTGATAAGCTACTAGATGCGAAATAACATCAATACCATTAGTTAAGTTATCTAACATATCATTAACAACTAACTAGATAGCATAACTATCCAAGTTAAAAGGTTGCGGGGGGCTATATGCTATCCACCCGACTTCCCCCATAGATATAAATCTACTCACCAACTTGTCGAGCTCGTCGAAATCCACGATTGCTTTGTCCGTCCTTATTGTCTCGGAAACCTTCGCGATCGTACCTACAATTGTAGTTATAACGTATCGGCATAAATATTATATCAAAACCAAAATAAAGAGCTATGCACCCATAAGTTATAAACTATAGCTTACTTACTCCAAATACGACCACATACCCCTGATATTAACGTACGAACGTCAACATTTCAGTAGCGGTACAGAAATACGAAAAACCGTATCAAAATTGTCTGAAACATTGCTAAAACCATATTAGAACACTCCCAGATTTCTCTATATAAAATCTGGGGCAAATCAAACAATACAGTAGCTTATCTTATTGCCAAAAACATCTACTGACCAAAACCCAAAACCCAACTCAATGGGAAAATCGGCGGCACCGGCCAAAATGAGGAAACCGCCGGGTGAACGTGAGAGTTGGGGGCTCGGACTTTAGGTGTGGTCTCATAGTGTTCTCACCATACCCTAGTCTTGTTAGTTTTTCTAGTGGATTATCCTAATAGTTACAGATTCAAATTTAGCATCACAAATATCACAAAATTTTCAGTTTCTGATATTGCACACTAAAAACAAATATGTAACCAAAAGAAGCTTGTAAAGAGAGAGGAGATTTACCTATGGAGATGGTGCACAAGGAAATCCAGCTCAAGAAGTGCATGGTGGAAGATCCTAGGGGTTGTAGTGGCTCTAGCTTGAGGATATGCTCAATTTTGATGAAGGGACCAAGGTTCTTCTCTTTTGGTTTGGTGAACACTTAGAATTTTTGTGTTAGAGCTTGAAGGACTTGCTGTTTCAGTTTGAGAAAGAAAGAATGAGTATGTGTAATTTGATGAGGAAGCTAGATAGAGAAAGAATGGGTTGTAAAGTGGAGGTATAAAGTTATAAGGAGGAGGTGGAGGGAGGAGAATGAGTGTGTGGGTGTGTTGGTCTGAGGGTTTAATCTAACATAATCATATACCATACCCTCATAAAAAGAAATAAAAACAAATCTTTTTAATTAGTGCCCTCATTTTAAAACCTAATACAATTTGCAAATAATTACCCTACATATAAATACCTTTATGTTACTAAAAATCTAAACTTTTTATTTTAAAACAAATAAAACACTTATCATAATACTTAAATACTAAATCATTTTAATAAAATATCATATCATATTAAAATAATTTAAATATCATTTTTATGATATCTCATATTTTTCTTCATTTTAACCAAAATAATTACATTTTTGCGGATATTAATCCAATACCAAAATTCATATGTGATATCATTTTTATAAACTCATTATATTCATATGCGATACCAAAATGTTGCATACTAACTATTGTCCTTACATTGATCTCTATTTCTCTCAAGATCTTAACAAAACGATTATTAACGAATCTCAAATCGTGGTCGTGACTATCATGAATTAATAGCGCGCCCGATAAGAGGGTTAATATTCATTTTGTTAAAATTATAAAAATTAAAACCTTAAAAGAATTAAGTTATAGTTTTCTACCCTATCCTACAAGCCCTACCAAGCAAGAATTTACTCGCCTATAAATATTAGCGTAGTAGAACAAATGTGGAAGAAAACATAACTCATAATTAAAATTAAAAATGCAGAAAGTAAATGCAGAATATAATGCAGAAAGTAATTGCGGAAAGTAAATACGGTAAAATTAAAAGAAAGAACTACCTTTATTGATAAACTATTGCATTACAAAAGTAGCTTGTTGAAAAAGTAATTTAAAAAACCCTACATTGCTCGCTAGATCTTAATCGATCGATGAATGTATAAATGTATTATAGATAGATAGCTCTCAGTCCTTTTATAGGCTTTGGAATGTGAAACCCTAGACATCATGTTGAAGTGTGTCAAATTACGATCAAAACCCTGAAGTTTCACATCCTATGGCTGCTAAACGACCGCGGAACCGCCGCCCAATACCCCTTTAACCGCGGATCCGCCGTCCCTTTATGGGTTTGTGATCTCGAATTTCTCATGGCTTCTTCTCTCGATATTTTGAGATCCTCTTGATAAAAATATTCTGAAAATATTGCTCTTAGTCTTTACCGTTGCGAGATTATTCAATTTGCTCCTAATATTCGGCAGATTTGATTTGGTGAATCGAATTGCTTTAGATCTCCTACTTGTATTTCAGATCTGAGTTGATCTATTATAATACCTGCACAATATCTCAAATCATCTTGTTAGTAGCATTTGTTTAATTTGAGATATTATTCTAACAAATTAATTGATATGATATCTTAAGAATATAATGCAGAAAGTAATTGCGGAAAGTAAATGCAGAAAGTAAATGCGGTAAAATTAAAAGAAAGAACTATATTTATTGATAAACTATTGCATTACAAAAGTAGCTTGTTGAAAAAGTAATTTAAAAAATCCTACATTGCTCGCTAGATCTTAATCGATCGATGAATAGATGAATGTATGAATGTATGATAGATAGATAGTTCTCGGTCCTTTTATAGGCTCTGGAATGTGAAACCCTAGATATCATGTTGAAGTGTGTCAAATTACGATCAAGACCCTGAAGTTTCACATCCTACGGCTGCCAAACGACCGCGGAACCGTGCCCAATACCCCCTTTTACCGCGGATCCGCCGTCCCTTTGTGGGTTTGTGATCTTGGATTTCTCATGGTTTCTTCTCTCGATATTTGGAGATCCTCTTAATAAAAATATTCTGAAAATATTGCTCTTAGTCTCCACCGTTGCGAGATTTTCAATTTGCTCCTAATATTCGGCAGATTTGGTTTGGTGAATCGAATTACTTTAGATCTCCTACTTGTATTTCGGATCTGAGTTGATCTATTATAATACCTGCACAATATCTCAAATCATCTTTTTAGTAGCATTTGTTTAATTTGAGATATTATTCTAACCAATTAATTGATATGATATCTTAAGAATATTGGTTAGGATTATTTGATATGATATGCATATTTTAATAGTAAATAATCTCATGAATATTTTATTTAAATATGATATGCATATATTTTTCCTAATTATATTAATTATAAATAAAGAAACAGATGATAATATATAATATTTTTATAAATAAACCCACATATGTTCTTTATTTACAATTAACACATTTTAATAACTAATAATAGTAGGGAAAATGTCCATACAAATGTGCAATATGTTTGGCTGATCAAAACCCCTTCGAGAAATGTAAATATGTAAAAACACATAATAAAAAATTTGAATAAATATTTAAGGACCTTAGGTTAAACATGGGTTAAGCGGTATCCAATCTCTCGGGTCTCGAGAAGCCGGAGAAAGTGTGTGCTTGCCTGTCCAGCTTAGATAACATTACAAATTAAAGGAATTATCAATAGCAATTGTTTTAGAAAAAGACAAAAATCCTACCATCCATATGCAGCGGTTGCCCGATTATTCCCAAACTTAAGATCTTCAAAGGATAAATCTTTTAATAAGATATGATTAGAACATGAACTTGAATCACAAATTGACTTGAATTCTAATCTGCCTTGAACTCAAACATAAACTTAAATTCTAATTTGACTTAAACACGAAATTGAATATGAACTATCTATTTGAAAACTTGATATGTATACATGAACTCAGCGAGTATACCTGAAACCAAATTGAATCGAACTATGAATACAAATGACATGAATTACACTTGACATGACTATATAAACTCAATCTTGATATTATATCACCTTTTGTATTCATGGAATCGATCAAGACCTGTAATCTTAATCATAATCTAATATACGAGGGGTGTTGGGGTGGTTCAAGTGTGAATCTAACGGAATCTTAAGAGTCCGCCTAGTTCATGAATTCATATCTACTGACAAAAGAAATCTATCATGAGAGCCCGTGTTTCTAAGCCCCTGAACCCTACTTTTGGGTTTGGAATACTTCAATGCTATGTTGAAATTTCGTTAGTAACACTTGATTCGGGCCCGTAATTCCTTACTCCTGATGGCCTACCATTGAGTTCGAAAATACTCCTGAGATTGGTTGTCACTCACATTTGGACTGACGTTAAACTAAAATACCTTATGGAGACCTATTAAGACACATAATCATACTTATCCACACACACAAAACACCTTCTATATTATACATATCATTTTACGTTAGTTTATACCTGTTAAATATTATATCTTTTCTTGGGGACTTACAGAGCGCAAGTTCGCTGGCGGGCATTCCACCCATTTTTGAATTTTTGGAATGTTCGTCAGATAATTTAGAGTCTGAGGAGGTAGATCCAGTTGCAAAGGACAACGACCAGATTACCACCCAAGCCGACCTGTAGATTTCCTGTTCAGTTTATTTTTTAGTACCAGTATGCCACTTTTTTCGGCTTTTCTTGTTATTTATATTTATTTTCTTTTTCAGAACATCTATTTATGTAATTAAAGTTTGTGGAATGAATATGAATGAAGTAGTTGTTGAAAAATTCAAGTTTTTATTATTCTTACTCTGTGTATAATTGCTTATTTACGCTTAGTATATTTATTTTAAGAAATGACCATCTTAACATAAATATGTTGCGGGCTTATCACGTGACCGTTACCGTCTATTGGGAAGCAGGGTGTTACACCATCTCTCCTTGATATTCTCATCCTGAACTAAAACCTTATGATTTTTATCTTTGACACAATTCACCGCATACAAGTCTCTAGCTTTCCTCTCCCTCATTCGAGCAATACTGTATATATCATTTTTAGCCTCCTTTGTGTCCAACTTCTCGTACACCTCTTTGTAGATCTTAGTATTGGCTCCCCAAACAGTTTTCTTAAGCTCCTTTTTAACTATTTTATACTTCTCAAATCTTTCTTCATTTTTACTTTTCTTCAGATCTCTATAAGAATCCATCTTGATTTTAATAGCAGTTTTTATTTCTTCATTCCACCATGGTGTGTTCTTAAATGGTGGAGTACCACCCCTTGACTAATCAAGTAGACCTCTAACTACACTCTTAACGTAACTAGCCATTTTGTTTCATATTGTGTCTGAATCTTATTTGGACTTCCAATCTACCCCTTGAATTACACGATATACAAAAGCTTCTTTGTTACCTTCCTTCGGTCGCCACAACTTAATCCTAAGCTCTACCTTACGTATGATCTTCCTAGACCCTCTTCTAAACCGAACATCTAGAACTAAAAGTTTATATTGAGTAATTACACACTCACTTGGCACTACCTTACAATCGATATAACAAGCTCTATCTATTTTTCTAGTAAAAAAATATTCTATTTGACTAGCACTCGATCCACTTTTAGAGGTGATCAAGTGAGACTATGTTTTCCTGAACCAAGTATTTACCAATATCAAGTCATAAGACAGGGCAAAATCTTCGCGTCAGCATTGAGCAATAGCTCAGTTGATGTGGCACTTCAATTTCTGGGGTGGGCAGGTGTTCGATCCCTCCATTTGAAGTGACCACAATTTAACGCTATCGAGGCAAATTCGTAGGCCCTCTACGCACGTGCGCGCTTGTGTGATGTGTGCTTGTGTGTGATTTGTACGTGGATGAGTTGTGTGTATTGTATGCATAGGTTAGGACCTACGGGCCACCTCCAGAAAAGCCCCAATTAATTTCATAATTTCATCTTATGTCTTCATTAAGCACTTGCATGTCCATCATTAATCATTAATATACTGGGTTTTTTTGAAGAATATTCCATCTAAAAGAGAATATTCTTTCAAAACATTATTTTTTGAACTTCCTACCCTTATGTTTAAAACATTCTACAATTTGGTCATTTATTTGGATATTTTATTTAGTGATGAGCTAAGATGATTTTTGTAATTCTGTGGATTCTAATAGCAGGATACAAATATATTGATAGGATTGTATATGACCTTTAATTCTTCTATTTTCATTTAAATATCTTAAAGAAAATAAATTTACCCCGAGCACAATAAAAAATTCCTAAGCTTTTTCATTTTCGAAGTTATTCAAAAAATTTTTTGACCCCTTTCCTTAATCAAGGCAAGAAGTTTATATTTTTGATTAAAAAAATATGAAATTATTGATGAATTTAATTTTTCTTCAGAATTTGATATATAGCATGTTATAATCAAAGAAACTTAAAGTCCTTTTTACTAAAGATGCACTAAAAATAACCGTCTTTAGCCACTCCTCCCTCCCTCCACCTCTCAACTTGCCCTTGGCCTCCTCCATAAATCCTCTCGACCCCGCCCCTCAAGTCTGCCCTGTCCCCTATCCCGACTCCTCCCTTCCCTCCACCTTCTCATCTACCCCGACTCTCTCAGTCCCACCTCTCTTTCTCCCTCCACCACAAGACAATCTAATAAAATTCGTTGCAAGTAATTCAGTGGTGCATGTCAGGATATACAACAACAAAAACAACAACATCATTAATAATCTATCATCCCAAACTTTTGGGGTCGGTTATATAAATCCTTTTCATTCTGCTCAATCAAGGACTATTTCGATGCATGTACAGTATATATATATACTCCCCAAAAAAAACCTGACATGAAATAGAAGAACATTGAGAAGGCGCTAAATCTGAAAGTTTGAAGGCGGAAATTGTTGACGAACGAAGTAATCTCCCCAAACAGAAGGATGATAATTTGCAGATTCTGGACGGTGAATTTCATTTTCTGAAGCCAACATATGATTGTTGATTTTGAACTCAAGATCACGACTCACAGCTGCCATCTGTCTCTTTGTTACTTAAATAAAATGAATTGATATTAATTTTATCAATGTTATGAGTAGAGATTTGAGTTGAGTTGATTTGAGCCTTCTTCTTTATAGCAGATTTTGATTTGATTACATGCGTCAGATTAAAATGAAAAGGACTTGAAGTAGGGTTTGTAATGCCATAACCAGATATGTGTTTTATTCTGACCCCTCAACCACTGAATCAATATGTTTTCTGCTGGATTTTGTCATATTCATGGCCATTTGTTGCTACTTGCTTATGGTGCAGGGGCATTATCATTGTATGATCATCATTGAGTAACGTGGCTGCATTTGATTATATTTAATCTACAATATTGAATATGCAATGCATGTGAGATTATATAATAATATAATAGAGGATAACGGCATCTAGAGAGACACCGCGGACATGTTCATTGAGAAATGCGCCTGCATTTGATTATAAGCAAACTAGTATATTGAATATGCAATGCATGGGAGCTTATATAATAGAGGGAACAGAGACTTCAGGGATATTGCAGGTCCATAACTGTAGACTGCAGGCCTTATGAGACACATGCCCCTACACCATAAGCAAGTAGCAACAAATGGCCATGAATATGACAAAATCCAGCAAAAAACATATTGATTCAGTGGTTGAGGGGTCAGAATAAAACACAGATCCAATGTGTGTTAGGCGTGTGCTAATATGATCGAATCTACAACCGTGTATTAAAAAAAGTTCAGATTTTACAAAACCTCGTATATCTTTTCATATTGCGATTGTTGAGATAAACTTATTGAAGTTTAAAAATGCTATAAAACTTTATTGAAGGATCAGATTCCATTTTGCACCTTACCATTTCTAGTGTTTGTTCCGCCAAAATTTTTTGTTCAAAACTTGGTGTTCCTTTTATAAAAGTAGAGGACAGACCCCACGTGCATAGCACATGAGCACTGACATGCAAAGCATGTGAGTATCGGCCTCAGATAGGATTAAATTCTGTGATGGCCCCCACGTGTCCAACATGTGTGCACCTACATGCAAAGCATTCAAGTGCTGCTTCACATAGGATCAAATCGTATATTGGTTCCTATGTGTTAAACACGTGAGCGTCTCACGTGATATCCGCACGAGCGTTAGTGCTAGCATTTTGGTAACGCCACACGTGATGTCCATATGAGCGCACTTGCCAGTCTCTTGGTAACGCTTCATGTGATATCCACGTGAGTGCTATAGACCAGCGCCCCACATGCAATGCACATAAATATTATTTTTGGTAGAATTAAATTCTATGGGAGAAAATATTTTTCCGATCTTTCTCAAAATAGAAAGATCATCTCTGTTAAATAGAGAACCCTTGAATCAAAAATCCAACAGTGGTTATAAAATCACCAATTAAACTATTTGATAAAATTAAATTCTATGTGAAGGGATTAAATTCTATTTGGGAAATATTTTCCCAATCTTTCTAAAATAAGAAAGAATTTCTTTGTTAAACAGAATAAAATTTTATGGTTAGGAAAATATCTTTCTAATCTTGTTAAAATAACAAGATATTCATATGATAAAATAAAATTCTATTTTAAGAAAATATCTTCCTAAGATATCTCTCCAAAAGGTTCCAAAAAAAAATAGAAAACTTAATTCTCAATAAAGAAGAAGATCTTTCTCCCCAAACTCTAGTTAAAGAAAAAAGAAGATATCCAAATATCTCCTTTACATACCGTATATGAATACAAGGGTTTAACCTTTCTTAAAGAATTTAGTTATTTCTCTAAATCTAAGATCCACAAGACAAATCTTCCACTAGTTGAGAATTTAATTCTCATCGGAAAGATCTTGTTCTTGAGCCTCGAAGATTCGGGAAAGAACAATATCGAAAAGAACGTGGAAGAAAAGAACATGAAGAAGATAGAGCTCATAATACTCCAGGAATTTAGTTCTCTCAAATCAAGAACTTGGTTCTTAAGAAATTTGATCCCAGATCCTCAAAATAGTGATCTTGGTGATCATTGATCATCAAAATACCATTAATAGAGATTTAATCTCTCTGAAAACATAAATAGACTAACGTGAAACATACGTGAGCGCTCAACATCAAGAACTTAGTTCTTAAAGAATCTGATCCAAGATTTTCAAAATAGCGATCTTGGTGAACATTAATGGTTAAAATACTATTAACAAAACTTTAAATTCTCTAAAAAATACCAATAAAGATTAAATCATTCGTCGGAAAGAATCTTCCGGGTTTGATGCTCCAAAAATATAGCGCCCCACGTGAAACACACGTGAGCGCCAAAATCCGCGAGCGCTCAAAACTCGGTGTCTCACGTGAAACACACGTGAGCGCCCAAAGATCAACGCCTCACGAGAAACTTATGTGAGTGCCAAAGAAAACTAGTGCTTAGCACTATTCCAGCGCTCCACGTGAAACATACGTGAGTACTGTATATCTTAGTGCTTAACATTGCTGAGTAGTACAGAAACCCAATATTAGCTCAAATTGGCTAAATTTCCTGAAATTAAATCTCTTTAATTTTAAATCAAGCGAACCTATATACTCGTGATTTTCAAACTGATTTTAATCTCAAATATAAGATTCTTAGATCCATCATGATCTTTTCCGTCAAATACGATATTTGATTTCTTAATTGGTTTCTCTTGTAATTAAAAATATCACATTACTAAATTGATTTTAATGAGAGCCACTTCCTTTTGCCCTATAATAATAGATATATAGGCTATATAATAGATATATAGGCTATATAATAGTAGATACATAGACTATAAAGGGGCTGCAAGGACATTGCAGTATTCAGATTCCAAGCCCCGTGGGGCTCAGGAGGCTATCAGTAAAATTGCTTATGTGTCTTATAGGACTTGCAGCCTGGACAGCTATGGGCCTGCTGGCTCTGTTTCCTTATTATATAATCTCACATGCATTGCATATTCAATATACTAGTTTACTTATAATCAAATGCAGCCGCATTCCTTGATGAACACGTGCTCAGTGTCTCTCCAGATGACGTTATCCGCTATTATATTATTATATAATCTCACGATGCATTGCATATTCAATATAGTAGATTAAATATAATCAAATGCAGCCACATTTCTCAATGATGATCATAATGATCATGCCCCTACCATAAGCAAGGAGCAACTAATGGCCATCAATATGATAAAATCCAGCAGAAGACATAATGATATCAACCGTTGAGGGGTCAGAATCAAACAGATCACATGAGATGTTAGGCGTGCGCTAATATGATCGAATTTACAACCCTGTATTAAAAAAAGTTCGGAGTTTACTAAACCCCGTCCACCTTTCACATTAAGATCGTTGAGATAAGCTTATTGGACTTTAAAAATGCTATAAAACTTTATTGAAAGGTATTTTCATTAAAAAAAATTGAATGGTATTTTTGCCAAAAAATATCATATTCCGTTTTTGAGTCTATTCGATCTATCCGTAAAACATTTTGCGGTTATCCAATCCAATTATAGCTTGCACGAGTTGATTAAACTAACGATTTTATACAATATTGATAGTTCGGAGGAGTTTTATAGAATTTTTAAAGTTCAAAAGGGGTTATCTCAAAAACCTTATTAAAATTTACCCTTAAAAAGATAGTAACAAATAGTCTAGTTGGTGAATTAGATAATAGCTGCATTCAGCAATATTATAACAATATTTTGGCAAAAAACATATTATAACAATAAACTAGCAGTCTATCCCATGTGTGACGCACGTGCTAAGGTTTATGCAGTTTAACTATAGAAATTCACTCTGTCAAGAAGCCCACTTTAACTTGTAAAAAAATTATTAAGACAATCATTAGAAACTATTTCATCTTAAAATCCAATAGTTTAATTTACTCATTCTTTTTCATATCCAAACAAATAATTCCATCAAATCACAACTTTTGGCAAAAAAAACACCTTGGCCGGCTTTTTGGAGAGCTCAACCCATGCCAAACTATTTTTTTCTCCATGTACCTCATCTCGTGCAACAACTACAAAAACAAATGATCCTTGTATCCCAAGTATATAGTATAGGCTACATGAACCAATAACAGAATCACACCGGGTCGAGCACATGAATCCTCCGTCTCCACTCATTCCTATCGAACGATTTCATTAAGAGCTTTGGCATCCATATCTTTTCGTATCGTCTATATCCACGTTTTCTTCGGTCTTCCTATCGCTCTTTAGACCCGGCTTAAATCGATAATATCCATTCGTCGAACCGGTGCTTCCGTAGGTCTGTGTGACACATGACCAAACCATTTTAAATGGTTTTCCCGCATCTCCTACTCCACGGGTGTTACACCAATCTTTACACGAACATCCTCATTTCGCATCTTATCCTTTATAGTGTTACCATACATCCAACGAAATATGCGCATCTTCGCTACATGCATCTTCTGTACATGATATTTCTTAGGAGCCCGGCATTCTGTATCATATAACAAGATAGGCTGAATAGCGTTTCGATAAAACTTCCATTTTAATTTTAACGGAAAGTTATGATCGTACAAAATCCTTGTTGCACTCCTCCATTTCAACCAGCTAGAATGAATTATTTGGTTGACATCGCTATCAATCTCTTTATCCTTTTAGATGATGGAACCTAAATATCTAAACTGATCGCTCGGTGATATCTCTTGCCCATCCAGTGTTATACCACCGTGATCTCGACTTCTCTGTTTACTAAATTTGCATTGCATATACACCGTCTTGTACCTATTCAATCTAAACTCTCAAGATTCCAATGTTTTCCTCCACAACTTCAATTTAGTATTAATCCCTGCTTTCGTCTCATTTACCAGAATAATATCATCAGTGAATAACATATACCAAGGTGCCTCATACTGAATAGTTCTAATAAACTCATCCATCACCGAGGCAAATAAGAATGGACTTAATGCGGATTCTTGATGCAAACCAATTGTGATAGGAAAATCTCTTGTTAGGCCACCGCAAGTCTTTATATTTACCATTATTCCATCATACACATCCTTGATTATATCAATGTACCTGATTGTGAGCCCCTTCTTCATTATTGTCCACCATAATAACTTTCTACGTGCCTTATCTAAGCTTTCTCTAAGTAAATAAACACCATATGCAAATCCCTTCTCCTTTCTCGAAAACGTTCGATTAGTTAACGAAGAAAATAAATAGTCTCAGTCGTCGATCATCCACGCATGAACCCAAACTGGTTCTCTTTTATCTTAACATTCTGCCTTAGCCTATATTCAATCATGCTCTCCCAAAACTTCATAGTGCGACACATGAATTTTATTCAACGGTAGTTTGAACAACTTTGAATGCCACCATTATTCTTATAGAGTGGTATAAGGATACTCTTTCTCTACTCATTTAGTATCATTTTAGTTTGCCAAATCATATTAAATAGGTCTGTCAGCCATCTAACGCTTATCACTCCTAGACATCTCCATACCTTAATAGGAATCCTGTCTGGAGCAACAGCTTTCCTTAATTTCATCCTCTTCAAAACCTCTATAACCTCAGATATTCTTATCCTACGCAGGAAATCACCATTTATATTTCGAGATTGAATGAAAAGCCCATCCACGTCCTTAGTAAAGCTCTTATCGAACAATTTGTCAAAATAATCTCTCTATCTCTCCTTAATATCCTTATTTCGAACTAAAACCTTTTGATTTTCATTTTTGACACATTTCACCGCACACAAGTTTTTTTTTCTTTCTCTTCCTCATCCAAGCAATAATGTATATATATCATTTTTAGCCTCCTTGGTGTCTGATGATACTCACAGCTTGGGATTCCCCAGATCTTGACACATAGAAGATGAAACGTCTTCCGTGCATGCCGCCTAGATTCTTAGGAGGCTACCGAAATGGGATAAGGATGATGCGAAAGGAACACTTCTCGATGCCTCATCTCCAAAACTCAGTTCGAGGAATAGACCCCGACCTCTAGGGGGCTTCCCCTTCATACATTCCTTCTTCAACCAACTACCGATCAGTAGCTCGTCTCCGAGCAATCATAGAGCTGAGCTTCCTTGGCTCTCTTGCTCATCTCCGAGCTATCTTATAGCAGAGATTCCTCAGCTTCCCTATTTGTCCAGGGGCATGGAGCACGAGCGTCCTTGTAATGGCTCCGTGTATCTCGCCATGACGAGATCTCCGCCGCTCTACGTCCCGCGTCCCATGCTAGCGTATCTCGTCTTTAATGAACGCATCTCGCCATTAATGCGGACGTTACGCCTGGACGGAACTGACAGCGAGAATCTCACAACTGCTCGCTCCAATACAACCCTTATATAAACCTCTCTTCTAGACGATTTAAGTAACTTGAACTCATTCCAATACACCTCTATCCTGCTTAAATACTCCCCGGTACTTGATCGCCGGAGGATCCTACGGTCGTTTCTGACCCCGGGACTTCTTTGCAGGTAGATCGACATCACATCAACCAACAATCCATTGAGAACCACACCCAATTTCCTACTATAAATCTCAACCGTTCAACCACGCTAACCACAAGATCGACGAAGGACAACATTTGAAGGAGAATCCGACCTCCATCAGTTGGTGCCCTCTGTAGGAACAGAAGCTTTTCCACCCAAAAAGTTGATCTTCCTTCTTCGATTCGATGGCCAGCGATCATCATAACAAAGATCCTAGCACGAGTCATCCCGTCCTCCGCAATGGAGGCGGAGGAGGTTCCACTCCTCCTCCTAACACTATCGAAGCCTTAACGACATGGATCGATCGACTGACAGCGATGGTGGATGCGCTCGCTCGTATTCAAACTGCCAACCACGCCTGGCAAACTACCACCCCTACTCCCTATAACGACTGCATGCACAAGATGACAGATAGACAGGTTCGGGTCCTCAGCCTCGTTCATGCCAATTCTGACACCACGGAACACCGGCGTGCCGATTCCAGCAGTCATGACCCCCGTATGAGAAATGATTTCATGACTCGTTGGGCGCCAAACAGTCCAACGTCGAGGTCTTAGGACCAACCGAACTGTTACTTCGACGCTCGCCACACTCCCTTGCCCTCCGAGATGACGTCGGTCAGGTCGCCTGATTTCAGGGAAGACCGACTTCACCATAATCATCGAGGCTGTGCACATGGCGCATGTCGGGAGAGCCACGAAGGGTTCACCCCGAGAATCCGAGGAACGTGATAGAGCGAAGCTGAAGCCGCTCTATCGCCCAAGCCCGAAGTAGAGACAGCAGGACCTCCGATTACGGAGAATCCTCAAGGTACCAGCAGGGAATCGAGGTCCTCAAGAAGAAGATTGAGGACATGCGGCCCGCCATCCGTTCGCCCGGCAGATTGGCAAAATACTTCACGGACTCTCTCAAGAAGCCCTTCACCGAGCAGTTACTGAGGAAGCGGGTCTTATCCCGGAACAAACCACCCAAAGTGGCTCTCTTCGATGGGAAGTCTTGTTGGGTTACCCTAACGTCCAAGTCATCATCCATGGCGATTTGCGGAACAAAAATTTTCTTACCAAAGTAAAACGGCTCTATAATAACCCAAGAAACCGGATCTTTTCATAAACCTAACTAGCTAAACTAGGAGTGCTATTTACTATGATAAGAAAACCTCATCAAACGATCCGTGTCCTTCGGTCTTCTTTCTTCATCATGTGCTCCTAGTGACCATCTTGAACTTGCTTGATCTTCTTTTCCCGCTCCATCGGTTCTCCGGAATCGAGCTTGTTCTATGGTCCTCCTTTGTCGTAGATTATCCACCCGAGAGATGTGATCTGTGGCTCTAACTCCTAACTAAGTATCAATAGGAGCAACTAGAGAACTTAGAATTCGAATCCAAGAACTCTAGGATGTAGTGTGAAGTTCTAACTGTTCTACTATCTCTATCTTTCCTCCTCTCTTATTTCTCAACACATGAGAGTGTAAAGAGGAGGAAGATGATGAAGATGGTGAAGTGATTGGTATGAAATTTTTGTTTATAGAATTTGAAGTTTGAGTAAAAGTGTAACCACAATCAGTAACGGTATCGCATGTAGCGAGCGCTAGTGAGTACGGGTCGTCCTCTGGGATTCGTGTGTTTGATTACTCTTGCTTTAGATGAATTGAAAGAAATAGTAAAGAAAATTTGAGATGATGATTTCAAGATTTAATTAAGTTTGTCATTTCAATAAAATTAAGAAAATATCAAGATTTAGTAATCAAGAAAATATCCAAGATCAATTTTAGTTATCAAGAAAATTGAAGAATAGATTGTAAGATTCGATAGTTATTAGTAGCAATGGATGAATACTCAAAATGACTCATCTTATCTATTGATAGAATTATTACTAGATTGATGGCGATGAATGAAGATTAGGGATCTATTGAAGAAACTAGGATTTCTCTTTCACTATCCCTTGTCTTTTCATTGATCACCATTCAAATCTTGCCCTTAGCAAAGAAAATCATCAATCTAATCCCCAAATTGCTACGAAATCATCAAGAACGGTGATCTCGCTCCCAATTTGGATGTTGATCATTCTTTTTCCTAAAGTTCATAATCTTCATAAGACTTAAGATGAGTATAGGATTTTCTCACCATTTGATCTACCAAATTCCTTAGAATCCTTAGCAAGCGGAGATTTACTCACACATCATGAAAATAGAAGAATCAACACTTAAAGATTTCATAACGCGAAATTTAACGGAAGCAAGATTGAACAGATGATCACCTTTATTAAATCTTCTTCAAATTTACACTTCTCAATCCGAGATTATAAGACTAAGCTCTCGATCACTCCTTTGAAAAGAGAATTTGTCGTCAATCTTCGCTTGGCTCGATCACCGTGAGACTTGGATCTATTGAGGATCTTGCGTTCGTGATGACGATCGGCTTTGCATAAAGGATCTTGGATGTCGTCGCTTGATGAAGCTCTCAATGATTCTTGATCTTGAGATTGGATCTTGATTTTGATTTGGTGTTTGGATCAAAAGTTGTGTATAAATTGTGTCACACTTTTGTCCAATAAAAATGTGTAACCCCTAAAATGAAGACTATGGTCCTTTATATAACCCCTCACAAATCTTCCCAAAGAAGCTAGGTAGTTGTAGAGAGACTTCCAGGAGAAGCTAGGAAGTTTGAAGCGTCTTCAGCAAGCTAAGGAGTTGTAGGGAAAATTCTGGAGAGAACCCGTCACCCGACTCCACAATTCGGCCGCGGATCCACCGCGACTCGGCCTAACTCGGCCGCGGATCCGCGGCCGAATTGTGGGTTAAGCTGTGGAGCTTCTGTAGTGTTCTAGTTATGGCATTTGGGTCTTCTTTTGATATCTAGAATCTTATAATGTTCTCTGAATCTCTGCCAGAATTTAACTCTTTGATTCCCTGTATTTTGTCGGCGAATTTACGATTCCGATACCTGTCCTGAGCTAATTTTTCCGCACAAAATCTCAATGAAGAATGTTAGAGATATAAAATATTATGCGTGAAATAATAAACATAAAATTTCCTTAAAAAGATGTTGATTATAAGTATAACACGTGGTAATTAGTATTTTGCAGATGAACTTGTAATATGTGTTATATTTATAACAACTATCCTTAAATGATCAGAAAAGTAAGGAAATTGTTATGTTCAAGATTGCAATATTTTCGACTGAACAAATTCCCCCAAACTTGACTTGATCGTCTCAAGCAAACTTCTTTTATTCAAGAAAATGAGAAAAGAAAAACTAACTAGCACACTTTCGTAGGCAACATGATTGCACAGAGCACGTGTAACAAGCCTTTAAACCTCTAGGTGTCCCTAATAGGAGGAGTGTTGTCTCCTGAGAGTTTTCAGCGGATTGCACCCACAAAATCCCATAATGAAAGAATGACGATGAAAGTTACATATAAAGATAAGAACAATAAAAGAAAGAACTTGAAAATAAGAGTTTTCAACTACACTAGCTTTTCAGTTGTCATGAGCCCTATCTTAATGGTTATGAAAAGATGTTGGAAATCATGTCATCCCTCAATAAAATATCGTCTTTATTCTTCATCCCTATCTTTCTTCCAAACACCAATCATATACCCCTACGTGTGTGTAAAAGACATCCTTACATTCGGAGAATTCAATTCAAGCTATCATACTCTTGTCCATCTGCTTCAGTACTTTTTAGTCGGTGAATATTTTGAATGGAATTTCTCATACATTTTTCATGTGACCGTTAATATTTCTTGAGGTACTAACTGACCGATTACTTCATGTGCTTGCTGATTAGGCGTAATTAGCAATTTCCTCGTCTTGCAACACCTAAGACTTAGCAGTGACTCCCAAACCAGTTAGTCTAAAACACTAGGTGATGAAGCACTCTCGCAATATTTTTTTTATGCTGCCTTGGTGATTACAAAACCAGTGTTCATTTTTTTTTCTTTTCACCATTTTATACTTTATGCTTTATTTATATTTTCTTCATATTTTGGCTTTTAGAAAAGAGCATTTCAAGGTATCCTCTATTATCCCGAGTTTCAAGACGTGTGTAAGTGCGTATAGTAGGGTATCAACGTTCAGATGTTTGGCCTCACGAATATGAATTATTTTTCAGACTTATTTTTATTCTTAGATTAGTAACTTCTTTCATCTTACTGATCCTTGGGACAACAGCTCATAACTACTTATTATTAGTTTCGTTTAAGAAAAAAATCTAATTTTCTTATTTTTCTTAAACTATTCCAATCTTTTAGATGTAATTTTTCACTTTCTAAACTTTCATTATCAAAATATTTTTATATATATTTTAAATAATGCAAAGTAATGCTTAAATAAGCACAAACCTCCCCCCAAACCTGTTTACAGCAGTGTCCTCACTGTTGCCATCTGTTAAATCTCAAAAACCTGTAGACTTGGGGAAAATTTATTAACGGGGACATAAAATAATGATCGTGAAAGTCTCCCCCAAACTTATATTGAAAACTCACCTCCATTCTTAAGATGAGACAGCATTATCGAGACATAGAGGTGAGACGAAGGAAATTAGTTATGATAAAGCGGCTCCTGTAAAAACAGGAGCTCCTCCATGGGGTCAGTGGAAAAATACGGTTTCAAGTTATGCCCATTCACTTTAAAAACATAACCGTTTTTAGCATTTTCAATTTCAACTGCCCCGTGCGGCTGTACATACTGCACCACAGAAGGTCCTTTCCAACGAAACTTTAGCTTACCCGCATGAAGATAGAGACGGGAATCGTAAAGAAGAACTTGTTGTCCCGGGGTAAAAGTTTTTCTCAAAATATTCTTATCGTGGAACATCTTAGTCCGATTCTCTACTATCACCGCATTATCGTAAGCTTCATCACGGAGTTCACTTAGCTCATTTAATTGCAGCTTCCGAAAGTTGCATGCTTGATTGAAATCGAAGTTAAACTTTTTTATAGCCCACATTGCTTTGTGTTCAATCTCGACCGGAAGGTGGAAAGCCTTTCCAAACACAAGGCGGTAAGGAGACATACCAAGATCAGTCTTATAAACGGTACGAAATGCCCAAAGAGTATCCGTCAATTTGGTTGACCAATGTTTACGGTTTTTAGAAACCGTTTTCTCCAAAATTTGTTTGATCTGCCTATTGGAAATCTCAGCTTGCCCGCTGGTTTGGGGATGATAGGACGTAGAAAACTTATGGTTGATTGAATATTTCCGCATCAAAGTCTCGAAAAACCTATTACAGAAATGCGTCCCGTTGTCGCTAATAATAGCGCGATGGTGTCCGAATCGCGAAAAGATATTATCTTTAAGGAACTTAATAACAATCTTGTTGTCATTAGCGTGACACGTTATTGCCTCTATCCATTTCGAGACGTAATCAACCACTAACAAGATATATACATTCCCAAAAGAGTTGGGAAAAAGGCCCATAAAATCAATACCCCAAATGCCAAAAATCTCCACAACCAAGATAAGTTGGAGAGGCATCTCATTTCTTCGACAAATCCGACCCATGTGTTGACACCGTGGACAAGTTTCGCAATGATCATATGCGTCTTTAACAATGTAGACCAGTAAAGACCACATTGCAAAACTTTCTCCGTGGTTTTTCGTGGACCAAAGTGACCGCCACATGCCTAATCATGACAGAAAGTCAATACACTCTTGAATTCAATATTAGGGACACATCTGCGAATGATTTGGTCGGGACAATATTTAAACAAATAAGGTTCATCCCAGTAAAAATGCTTTACTCGGGATAGAAATCGATGATTGTCCTGTTTAGACCATTCACTAGGAATAAGTCCCGTTGCAAGATAGTTTACAATATCCACGAACCAAGGTTCGCTGGATGTGGTTAAGATCTGTTCGTAAGGGAAAGATTTTTTATTGGCAAGGTCACAGTCGGTGAAGAAGAGATGCGCGAAAAATGGTCGGCTACTACGTTTTCACATTCTTTCTTATCTCATATGACAAGATCAAATTCTTGTAATAATAGGATTCAACGTATTAACCTGCCCTTAGCATCCTTCTTTGATAAAAGATGTTTCTTAGGGCGGAGCGATCGGTGTAAACCACTATCGGTGAGCCAATCAAGTAGGGCCAGAATTTTTCTAGTGCAAATACAACCGCCAAGAGTTCTTTCTTGGTAGTTGTATAATTAATTTGGGTATCATTCAAGGTCTTACTTGCATAATATATCACATGCGGCATTTTATTAATGTGTTGTTCTAAGACTGCACCTATAGCAAAATCTGATGCATCACATATAAGCTCGAATGGGTGGTTCCAATCAGGAGATGATAGAATGGGGGCTGTAGTGAGGGAGCGTTTAAGTGAGTCAAAAGCAGCCTCACAATCCGAATCGAAGTGAAAGGTTGTATCCTTGGCCAAGAGAAGAGTTAAGGGTCTAGCAAATTTGCTAAAATCCTTAATGAATCTCCGATAAAATCCTGCATGATCAAGGAAAGATCGTATATCTTTGATGCATTTGGGATGAGGAAGGTTATGGATGACATCTATTTCAGCTCTGTCTACCTCAATGTCTTTTCGTGAAATGACATGTCCAAGCACGATACCTTCTTGGACCATGAAATGCCATTTTTCCTAATTCAAAATTAAGTTCTTATCCTTACAGCAGGTAAGAACTGCGTCAAGATGAGATAGGAAATCCTTAAAAGAGTCTCCGAATATAGAGAAATCATCCATGAAAATCTACAGAAAATTCTCGACCATGTCTGAGAATATCCCCATCATACACCGCTGAAATGTAACGGGAGCATTGCATAACTCAAAGGGCATACGTCTATAAGCAAAGGTACCGAAAGGACAAGTAAATATTTTTTTATCTTGATCCTTTTTGGCAATGGGGACCTGGTTATAGCCAGAGTATCCTTCCAAGAAATAGTAATATTCATGTCCAGCTAATCGTTCCAATATCTGGTCAATGAAAGGTAGAGGGAAGTGATCTTTCCTCATTGCGGTATTGAGTTTTCTCTAATCAATACATACACGCCACCCAGTTTAGGTGCGTGTTTGGATCAACTCATTATCCTCATTGGTTATGACCGTGATGCCAGACTTTTTAGGGACTACATGAATATGACTTACCCATTGGCTATCAGAGATTGGGTAAATTATACCATTGTCCAGGCACTTGACAATTTCTTTCTTTACCGCCTCCTTCATGATGGGGTTTAACCGTCTTTGTGGGTCTCGGGTTGGTTTGGCGTCATCCATTAAATGGATATGATGTTCCACAATTAAGGGACTAATCCCTTTTATGTCAGCTATTGTCCAACCAAATACTTGCCGATTAGATCTCAAAACCATCAAAAGAGATTTCTCTTGCTCTATGGCTAGAGAAGCAGATATGATCACGGGTAAAGAATCATTCTCATCTAAATATGCATATTTAAGATGAGAAGGTAGCAGTTTGAGATCTAATGTCGGGGGAGAGACGATAGAAGGTGGGGTAAGGAAATGATATTCGGGCTCCATAAGAAGTTCATAACCTGTGTAGGATATTGACTCGGATAGTGCTACTGACTTTTGCGATGAGTCAAAAGGTTCGAACTCAAGGGTGTACTCATCAACGGTGTCCTCACTATAATAATCTGCCAGGTCAAACAATGACGCACAAGTGTCGTCGAGATCATCATAGCCAAGTATTTCAGCTTTGCAGCTGTCGGAAGCTGTCTCGTTGATGGAACAGATATCAAGTATATGAGCAGAAGGTTCAGATGGTTGACTTCCTAGCTTGTAAATGTTAAGCTCAATTATCATCTTACTGAAAGATAAGGTCATAGAACCGTTATGACAATTAATGACAGTATTGGAAGTTGCTAGGAAGGGTCGACCGAGAATCACCGGAATTTGGTTCCTTGGGTTTGCTACAGATTGTGTATCAAGAACAATAAAATCCACAGGGAATACAAATTCCCCAACTTTTATCAACACATCCTCAAGCTCTCCCCTAGGTTTGGTGATAGATCGATCTGCTATCTGAAGAGTGCAGTGTGCAGGTTTCAACTCTCCAATACCTAACTGCTCATAGACAGAGTATGGAAACAGGTTAACACTAGCGCCAAGGTCGAGTAGAGCACGATTAATATTTTTACCCCCAATAGAAATAGAAATTGTAGGACAGCCAGGGTCCTTACGTTTCTTCGGTAATTGTTGGGTAAAAACTGTGTTTACATTACTCGACATGAACACCTTTTTCGGCACTTGAGTCTTCCTCTTCCTAGTGCACAAGTCCTTTAGAATTTTCGCAAAAGCCGGGACTTGTTGTATAGCATCTAGAAGAGGGATATTGATGTTAACATGTTTAAACATTTCCATAATCTTCTCCATTTGTGGACTTGGTCTGTTTCCCCTTAACCTATTCGGATAAGGAGCTTTATAGATAAGAGCTAGGTCTAACGTTGGAGAAGATCGAGGAGGTGAAATAAATCCCAGAATTGGAGTGGGGATCGTCTTTGGTTGACTCGAGGAGATGGGCGGAGTGGTCGAGCCTTGGGGAAAACGGAGAATAGGCTCGGAAGAAGAAGGACTAGACGAAGTAGGGTCAGAAGTGGAAGCCGGGGTATCATTGATTGATTCTTCATTATCAATCTCTTTACCGACATGGTTGTTTAGCACTCTTCCAGATCTCAACGTAGTAATTGCACTCACATGAAGTAAGTAGCCAGGATTCGGTAGGGGTTGAGCTGGAAATTTCCCTTTTTCTCTAGCACTCACCGCAGCATTTAATTGTGCAATTTATGCTTCTATCGCTTTAATACTCTCACCGCGGGAGGCAGAGTCTTTCGTTAAAGTTTGGATAGAAGACTTTATATCATCAGACGTTTGCATAGAATGTCTCATAAACAAATCCAAAGTGCGTTCGAGTGTAGAGGAGTTTTCTATACCGGCCGTTTGGAAAGAATTATTACCAGGTGCAGAATTGTTGGCCGGATTTTGAAAAGTTTGTGTTTGGTAGGGGTGCTGACTCAGTGGTGGTTGCTGTTGCTGTGGAGGAACCTTTGATAGTTATTTTGGGTTGGAACCGTGTTTTGAGTTTGGTGTTGGTTCCAAGCAAAATTAGGGCGATTTCTCCAACCCTGATTATATGTGGAAGAATGAGGATCGTTTCTAGGTCGCTGCTGAAAAGTAGCATTAGTGTGCTCTTGACCTTGAAACGGAGAATTCAAAGGACATTCTTCCGTCAGATGTGATGGATCAGAACAGCATCCACACACGGTTTTAGGGAGTGTCACCTGGTTTAGGGAGGCTAATAAAAATTTGTTTTCCATAGCTTCAAGTTTCTTTTGCATTGCTGCCATTTCGGCTTTTACTGCAATGGAAACATCGAGCTGATGAATACCTCCCCTAGATGATGGTGGTCTAACGCGTTGCCATTGCAGAGTATGTTCGGCTAGATCTTCCAGAAATTTCCAGGCTTCATTATCATATTTGGACATGAAATTACATTGACACATGTTTTCAAGCATCTGCTTTGTAGCAGGTGTAATGCCCTCATATATGATTTGGCACATATCCCATTTATGAATTCCATGATGAGGATATTAGACAAGCAGATCCTTGAACCGTTCAAAGCATTTCCAAAACAGTTCATTTGGAAGCTGGGTAAACTGGTTGATTTCGCTCCGAACACGTGAGGTCTTATGATTGGGATAAAATTTCTTAAGGAATGCTACAACGAATTCATCCCAGTTGGCAATAGAGTGTGCGGCTGTGTTATAAATCCATTTTTTGGCTAAATCACACAAAGTGAATAGGAGAAGACGCAATCTCATAGCATCTACAGAAAGCTATAAAGTACCCATCATAGCGCATACGTTTTCGAATTTGGTGATAAAAACGTATGCGTCTTTAGACCCGAGACCGTGAAATTTCGGCAAAAGATTGATGTAGTGTGGTTTGATTTCAAAGTTATCCCC
The DNA here is from genome assembly GCA_030015575.1 of Agapanthus africanus. NCBI lineage: Eukaryota > Viridiplantae > Streptophyta > Magnoliopsida > Asparagales > Amaryllidaceae > Agapanthus > Agapanthus africanus. The sequence continues at coordinate 463,349,807 of JASDDO010000018.1, read as the reverse complement.
ATTGGCTGGTGGAATAGAAAGACAGGTAGTAAGGGGACCACGTATAGGGTAGCATCTCTCTTGGAGAGAAATGCGCGGTGGATTCTGCACAATCGCGGGTGGCGGCAGAGTGGTGTTATTAAAGTTTGATAGATAACCGTCCATCTCGGTGATTATGGTGTGTGGTGAGGAAAAAGAAGACGAAGAATTACCGACTTCGGAGTCGATAGAAGGAACGCGGACAAGACGGGCACTAGAATCCCGTGTCCAGCCGAGCATACACTAACGGTTTAGCACAAGTGGGAGCATTGGTGATAATTAGGGAAAAGTGTTTGTTTTGAAAAAGTCGGATTTTGAAGAAAAAAATCACAAAAATGCACAAGCAACCCTAGAGCAATGGTCACCTAGGTCAAGTCACTAGACCGCTCCTAGACTTCCAGAAGACAAACCGTAGGATTAATCCTCTACCACCTCTTTATCCCTCCTGTGGCCAGGTAAGTGCAAGGTAAGTGGGAGGTATCCGCTATGTAAATAGAGGGCCTAATTAAGTAACCACTTTCCTTAGACACACTTGTCTTAGACACCACAAAAGAAATGCGGATAAGCAGTAGATTACCCACGACCTTTCTCTGTCCTAATTGAGCGCGACGGTCCTTAGAGTCTTGGTCTAGATATTTTTTAGTTAATGAGAGTGATGCGGATGCTCGTTTTGTGATTTTTGGGGCTTAGGAAGGGTAATGAAATCCTCACCTAATCTGAATTTGGTCTTTGCTCCTTAATTATCCGTATTACAATATGCACAACAAACAATATCAAGACAAGCAACAAAGAATTTTTTTTAAGTGTCGAATTATTGCAAAGAATCCTGCAGAAAAGTTGTTATTGGACAAGATCAGAGGAGAGAGAAGAGAGCAGAGAATATACCACAGAGAGATGAATCCCTAACTCGACCAAAAGGCCGCGGTTCCACCGCCAATTCCTGCTTCTTGCCGCGGATCTACGGTCAATTGGACTATTCTTTGAACAAAGTTTGGTACTGATGCTTCCCTTGCTCCTCTGGTCTCTATGAAATGATCTGAATATTTTTCTCCCAGCTACAGTGATTCCAGATTCCCTTGGAGAATTCACACACTAAATGTTATGCACATGATACTTCTTGATTTCAAATTTTTGATGAAATAATAATGTTTCAACTCAAATAGCAAGAAAGAACAAACTACGCACGTGTCCCCAGCAATGGCGCCATTTGATTGGTATGAAATTTTTGTTTATAGAATTTGAAGTTTGAGTAAAAGTGTAACCGTAATCAGTAACGGTATCGCATGTAGCAAGCGCTAGTGAGTACGGGTCGTCCTCTGAGATTCGTGTGTTTGATCACTCTTGCTTTAGATGAATTGAAAGAAATAGTAAAGAAAATTTGAGATGATGATTTTAAGATTTAATTGAGTTTGTCGTTTCAAGAAAATCAAGAAAATATCAAGATTTAGTAATCAAGAAAATATCCAAGATCAATTTTAGTTATCAAGAAAATTGAAGAATAGCTTGTAAGATTCGATAGGAATTAGTAGCAATGGATGAATACTCAAAATGACTCATCTTATCTATTGATAGAATTATAACTAGATTGATGGCGATGAATGAAGATTAGGGATCTATTGAAGAAACTAGGTTTTCTCCTTCACTATCCCTTATCTTTTCATTGATCACCATTCATATCTAGCCCTTAGCAAAGAAAATCATCAATCTAATCCCCAAATTGCTACGAAATCATCAAGAACGGTGATCTCGCTCCCAATTTGGATGTTGATCATTCTTTTTCCTAAAGTTCATAATTTTCATAAGACTTAAGATGAGTAGTGGATTTTATCACCATTTGATCTACCAAATTCCTTAGAATCCTTAGCAAGCGGAGATTTACTCACACATCATGAAAATAGAAGAATCAACACCTAAAGATTTCATAATGCGAAATTTAACGGAAGCGAGATTGAACAAATGATCACCTTTATTAAATCTTCTTCAAATTTACACTTCTTAATCTGAGATTATAAGACTAAGCTCTCGATCACTCCTTTGAAAAGAGAATTTGTCGTCAATTTTCGCTTGGCTCGATCACCATGAGACTTGGATCTATTGAGGATCTCGCGCTCGTGATGACGATCGGCTTTGCATAAAGGATCTTGGATGTCGTCGCTTGATGAAGCACTCAATGATTCTTGATCTTGAGATTGGATCTTGATTTTGATTTGGTGTATGGAGAAAAAGTTGTGTCTAAATTGTGTCACACTTTTGTCCAATTAAAATGTGTAACCCTCGAAATAAAAACTAGGGTCCTTTATATAGCCCCTCACCAATCTTCCCAAAGAAGCTAGGTAGTTATAGATGTTTCCCCCCAAAAGAGCAAAGCTTTGTTCAAAATTTGAACTGAGGCAGCGCCTCACGTGCAAAGCACGAGGCAGCGCCTCACATGCAAAGAACGAGAGCGCCGAGCGCCAAGCGCTAAGAGTCAAAAACTCTGAGGCAGCGCATCACGTGCAAGGCACGAAAGCGCCAAGCGCTAAGAGTTAAAGACTTTGAGGCAGCGCCTCACGTGAAAAGCACGAGAGCGCTAAGCGTCAGAACTAAAAGTTCTCCACCGTTGGATCAAAGATCCAACGAAGATGATAAAATCATCAAATTTCAGAATCAAATTCTGCTGAGTAAATATTCTTCGAATCATTCTGAACAAGAAAGATTGTTCTCTGTAAAACAGAGCACCGTTGGATCAAAGATCCAAAGGTGATTAATAAAATCACCAAGATACAGAATAATCTCTGTATGGGAAAATATTTTCCCAATCTTGTTAATAAAAAGAGAAAATCTTCTGTTAAACAGAGGACGTTTGGATCAAAAATCCAAAGGGGGATAAAATCCCCAAATCAATCAGGGATCTCTCAATGAGAGATTTCCTTAGCCAAATCAACAGACTTGCTTCCACTTATAAAGGACCCAAGACTTCAAGTCTTAGACACACAGACAGAGAGAAGAACCCCCCCCCCAAACTTCAATCTTCAAGACGAGAGCTATTATCTTCGCAAGGTAAATAAGAAAAAAGAGAGATTGTTGTTAGGTCCACGTTACCCACCTCGGTACTTTCGGGGAGGCGGAATAGGTAAAAATCGAATTTTTCCTCGATAGGTAACATGGACCGTACATGAAGAATCTTTGCTAAACAAAAACTAACAAAAGAACTACAAGTTCTAACTACTATGTAGAATGGTTATAACTAGGTCTTGAAGTCCTTCTCTTCTTGCTCCTTGGAGTGGGAAGAACGGGACGTCCTCGTCGCCTTCTCTTGCCGAAGAAAGATCCACCCGAGGGCCTCTACCTTTGGATCCTACCTCAAACTAGAAGTAACTAAGATGCTTGGTGTACTAAACCTAGAACCTTAGAAAGAGTAGAGAATGATTTTGATGTTTTATCTCAAAAGTTTGATGGTTCTCAACTCATGAGAAGGAGAGCTTTGAGAGAGAGGAAGAGGATGAGAGAGAATGAGAATGAGAGAATGAGGATAAAAACAACAACCATCTCTCATATATGTGAATTATGATAATTAAATAATTAATCAAAGATAATTGTGATGGTTAACTTGAAATGACCATTATCATTTCACATTTAATGAATTTTGCTAGAATCAAAGAGCATCTTCCAAATGAAATGATGATGGTCAATTTGTCAACATAGGTCAACAAATCAACCATAGTCAAATGGTCAACATCCCTAACCATAACACATTAAGAATTAATTAATATTAATAATCATATTTCACATATAAACATTAGGGTTAAGAAAAAGACAACGGTCATTAACCCTAATGAAAGTCCTCTGCCTCTGTCTCAGTCAACTGTGCATACACACCCGCATCCGCGTTCCGAGGAACACGGATACAATGAGACAAAACCAATCCCAAAACAAATACTAGTATCTAGTTTAAACCAAAGCCCACTAGTAATAACTGCCCGGTCACCAAACGTACACAAGTGCGCGGATGTGAACGAACCCCATCGCAAAACCATGCGACCTCTACTCTGTTTTGCCCAAAGACGAATAACCCTCTGTGAGGGACTCTAAAGACTCGACACTACGCTGGCAGTAGGGTTAACCACAGACCGTAAGCGGCACTAGCTGTACGTAACGGTCCCCAGGTAGATGCCGATAAGAAGACTGATGAGGTGAACCCATCCGAACTCCTACTGAGCCTGTATGTGACAATCTCCGTACAGTCTGGTCTGTTCGTCTAAGAATATCGCATGGCGGGCCTAGGGGGTGGTAAACATCAGTCCCTTAATAGCGGTACAAGTCATGCCGGAGTGTAGCCCAGAACACCCTGAGATATCACTGGAAACCTACCGGTATATCTCGCTAGCCCTGGCCAGGGACTTTGTGTAATGGCTCTCCTAGACACAGCGCGATATCAACCCCCAATACCGGGAGAGACGAATCCTGTCTAACTGTCACTGCCTCCAAGTGCTTCGGGACTGCTCCCAACTACTACCTGTTTGCACGACTCAGTAGAGCCGTGGTAGGGTAGTAATCAAAGAACAGTGGGAACACACTCGAGGCGAAGTGACAGTGTCAAGTCAGCGGACTAAGCTGTACTCATGTCACCTGGGAACTGTTAACCGACGATAGGTATAATACCAACCAACAGTTTCCGACGAGTCCTGTCCAGTGTACTCGTAACCTAACGAGCACCTACATACTATCTCCAGTACGACGTACTGATGGCTGTGGGACAGACCATCTCCCCTGCTGGGAAGAGAAGCGTATGCACCAGTCTACTCTGGAGTATCGATGCCCTGTCTCGATAATCCTACGACTAGGGACCAAAATAAGGATATGCTTATAGACTACCCAGCCCCCACTAGTGTGATCACCATCACAACGCCGGTAGTCAAGCAAACATCCTAAGGGCTCCATCAATATGTTTTAGCGATACGTTAAAAGAAACATATACACATATTAAGATAGAAACAAACCAAGTAGCATACTACTATATCGAGCAAGACTGTCGTAAAACCGTATATATATCCCAAGCTTCCAAAATATATTATACAAACTAGTACTATACAATAATGGCCTCTAGGGCATACATATCTAACAATCTCCTACTTGCACTAAAGGCCAGTAATTGGTGTACCGCATACCCAACGTCTGCACTAGGGCCAGCTGCTGGCGTACCGCATACCCAATAGCTCAAAAAGTCACTCGAACTGTGTTTGAGGGAGGGCATTTGTGAATGGATCCGCCGTGTTGTCTTTTGTGTCCACTCTCCGTACCTCGATCTCCTGGCGATCAATGATCTCCCTGATCAGGTGATACCGCCTTAAGATGTGTCTGGATTTCTGATGGGACCTTGGTTCCTTCGCTAAAGTTATAGCCCCATTGTTATCGCAATACAAAGGTATTGGGTCAACAATGGACGGAACCACCTGAAGTTCACTAATGAACTTCTTCATCCAGACCGCCTCTTTTGCGGCATCGCTTGCAGCAATGTATTCAACCTCTATCGTCGAGTCTGCGACGGTATCCTGTTTGGAACTCCTCCAACATACCGCCCCTCTGTTGAGGGTAAACACAAAACCCGAGACAGACTTGCTGTCATCTTTGTCACTCTGGAAGCTTGAATCGGTAAAGGACTCGACCCAGAGGTCTCCATTACCGTAAACCAGGAACATCTCCTTAGTCCTTCTTAGGTACTTGAGAATATTCTTCACTGCCGTCCAGTGGTCCTCACCTTGGTCTGACTGATACCGGTTCGCCACGCTCAGCGTGTAAGCCACATCTGGTCATGTACATAGCATCGCATACATTATAGATCCTACCGCCGAAGCGTAGGGTATAGTGCTCATGCAAACCCTCTCCTCGTCAGTCTTAGGAGACATCTTCTTAGAGAGGGTAATTTCGTGCAATGCGGGTATGTTACCGCACTTGGAATCCTCCATACTAAATCTTTTTAGTACGGTCTCTATGTACCTGGACTGCGAAAGTCCCAGTAGTCTCTTGGATCTATCTCTGTAGATCTTGATCCCCAGAATGTACGAGGCATCATCCAGGTCCTTCATGGAGAACCGTTGTGACAAAAATAGCTTGACCGATTGTAGCATAGGAATGTCATTTCCTATCAAAAGAATGTCGTCCACGTACAAGACTAGGAACACGACAGTTCGTCCTACAATCTTGTTATAGACACAAGATTCATCTTCGTTCTTGATGAAATCAAATTCCTTGATTGCCTCATCAAAACAGATGTTCCAGCTCCGCGATGCCTGCTTTAGTCCATAAATGGATTTAAGCAACTTGCACACCTTCCCGCTGCTCCCACTGTCTACGAAACCTTCTGGCTGATCCATGTAAACGCACTCTTCCAAACAGCCATTTAGAAAAGCTGTTTTAACGTCCATTCGCCAGATTTCATAGTCATGGAAGGCAGCAATGGCAAGTAGGATCCGAATGGATTTGAGCATAGCCAACGGAGAAAAAGTTTCGTCATAGTCCACACCAGGTCTTTGACGAAAACCTTTTGCAACGAGTCTAGCCTTATAGGTTTCCACCTGTCCATCTACACCAAGTTTCCTTTTGTAGATCCATTTGCATCCAACGGGTTTTACCCCAGGTGGAGCAATATCCAAGGTCCACACTTTATTGGCGTACATGGAATCCATTTCGGATTGCATTGCTTCCTGCCACTTATCAGAGTCCCTACTGATAATGGCCTGCCTGAAACTGGTAGGGTCATCTTCTTCCAAGATGCAATCCTCTCGATCCCCGTCTATGAGAAAACCGTAGTATCTCTCGGGCGGATGAGAAATCCTACCAGACCTGCGGAGTGGTTGAAGTTCGTTTGGGGTTATTGAATCCTGAGGTTCTATCAAATCTTCAGTTTCAGTTTGTGGTCGCTGAATTTCTTCCAATTCTACCGTGCTCCCACTGATTTCTTTTGCAAGAAACTCCGTTTCTAAGAAAACGGCATGCTGAGCAACAAACACCTTCTGTTCCTCGGTGTGGTAGAATAGATATCCATAACCATTCTTTGGATATCCCACAAACTTACATAAAACTGACCGTGCCTCTAGTTTATCTGGTTTATGCGTTTTAACATAAGCCGGACAACCCCATATTTTAAATCATTTAAGATACGACCTTTTACCATTCCATATCTCGAACGGTGTCTTAGGCACAGATTTAGACGGAACATCGTTCAATAGATATGCCGCTGTCAACAGCGCATGTCCCCAAAATGAAAGAGGCAACTCGGCATTACTCATCATAGAGCGAACCATATCCAGTAGGGTACGATTCCTCCTCTCCGATACACCGTTGTGCTGTGGTGTATAAGGGGGAGTAAGCTGAGAGAGAATACCATTCTCTTTTAAGTAATCTAAGAATTCCGTGCTTAAGTACTCCCCTCCTCTATCAAACCGGAGGATCTTGATACTTTTGCCAGTCTGGTTCTCTACTTCGTTTCTGAATTCCTTGAATTTCTCAAAAGCTTCAGATTTGTGTTTCATCAGATACACATATCCGAACCTAGAGAGATCGTCAGTGAATGTGATGAAGTACGAGAACCCACCCTTTGCATGTATAGACATTGGACCACATACATCACTATGTATGAGTCCCAAGAGCTCTGTTGCTCTTTCTCCATGTCCGATGAACGGAGATTTGGTCATCTTCCCTTTGAGACAAGACTGACAAGTTTCATAAGATGAAAACTCGAACGCATTCAAGAGTCCATCTTTATGCAACTTACTTAGTCTTTTCTCTCCGATATGACCAAGTCTACAATGCTACAAGTAGGATTCATTCGTATCTGAATTCTTCCTCTTGCATGTGTTTTGTACATTGAGAACTGTATTCTGATTTAGAACGTAGATACCATTACACAGTGTACCTTCTGCAACCAGTACCTTATGAAGGTAAATGTTCATGATATTTCTATCAAGAACAAAGTTATATCCATCTTTATCGAATAAAGAAACTGATATGATGTTGCAAACCATGGAAGGTACATAGTAGCAATCGTTCAAAACCATAGTATTGCCATTTGGCAACACTAGGTGATATTCATCGACGGCTGCAGCATTAACTTGTGCTCCGTTCGCTACCCTGAGCGACATATCACCAGGTGCAACTTTCCTACTTTTTCTCAGTCCTTGCAATAAATTACAGATATGAGATCCTGATCCGGTATCAAGTACCCAGGAGGTAGAGCTGACCGTAAAGCAGTTCTCAATTACAAGAACACCTGAAGTAGATGCAAAACCATGCTTCTTCTTCAACTGGGTATCCTTGGAATCCATACAATCCTCTTTCCCTTGCTCAAACTCATGACTGTTGTCACAAGTTAGAGCCGAACCAACGTTCCCCAGCCCCGAATAAGAATTCGGATTGGTCAAGCGATACATTTTATTATCTTGATTAGGGCGTGAAATGGTTGCTACCTGGAGAGAGAGAAAAGAAAACACTCAGCGTGCGCTCTTACAAGATTAGATTGGTTTATTAGTTTATCTAACCAGGATGGCTCTCACTGTTTCCTCAAATTCTTCTTAAAACCTTTTAAAAGAAGAACTAGTCGGGATTAACTGCACGTCACAATACTTACTTAACCTTTCAGCCAGGCTAGTGTTGGTACTTCGAGGGAGGTTTTCCAACGCTTTCGCGAAGTTCCTTAATTAAGTAACCTCTTTTCCCTGGAGGCGTAGCCCCGCTAACACCGTTCTAGACACCTACTTGGTTTATAGCATTGATTGTTAAGTGAAATAATCTCCCGAGAGTAATCCAACTCATCAGTGGGATCGGGATCCAACTATCATTGTGTGATGACCTAGATGGAATCCACTCTAGTCACCACACTCCAGAAGGTATGCTAAATCTGCAAGTTTCAGTTTCTTTAGAAACTCCCGATATGGTTTTTGCCCCTAACGGTTTATGACCTTGACTAGGTCAACAAACCATAAACCGTTAGTCAAGTTCTACCCGTCATTATCCTGATTGCATTAGACCCACCCGTACGTGCCCTTGACTAGGTCAACAAGGCCGCACGACTGTCCTAACCAATCCCATTTGCAATGCACAGAAAAATATCATCTAGCTACCGTTCACTACGCCTTGACTAGGTCAACAAACGTAGCACGAATACTAAATAATACCAATCCGAAATGACGGAGGGCTACGGCTGGGTTTTTGGCGAAAAACCCGTTAACGTAATGAACTTGATATCGTTGAAGGAACATGATTGCCTTTTTGAAAATATAGTGGCGAAAACTTTTGCTAAAGAGGTCACTCCCTGTGAAGGGATCTCGGCTCTTTCCTCGTCGAATGGGGTGCAGGATATTCTAAACTGAATATCTCTATGCAAAGCAAGAATAATCGACTATAGTGAAGTTATTACCCTGACGCAAACTTTTGTCCAAGAGGTCACTCCCGATGAAGGGATCTCGGCCCTTGCCTCGTCGAATGAGGTGCTGGGCATTCATAACCAAATACCTCTATGCAAAACAAAAATGAACGTCCTTGCAATAACAGCTTTTTGAAAATTGTTCCAACAACGTCTTTTAGGTTTATTTTCTTGCATTAATCTAATGCGTCCCATCAATTAATCCTACCATTGTAGAAAACAACGAAAATATGACGTACGCTTATACCATCCGCATTCGCCACGGGGTCCCGTCATCACCCGTTAGGTTACTTAACTAACGACAGAGCGGGGGCTGGACTAGCGCGGATGCAAAACATAAGCAACGCCTAAATAGATATCATATATAGATATATACACATTCGTCAGATGCAATGATAGCCATTCCAGATCACAGATGAACATATTGGATATACTAGGAATCCGCGATTCGTTCGAGCCTGCAACGAAAAACGGATTACACGGTCGCGATGAATAGCTAAATACCCCATCCTAGACCCCTACGGGTGCAGCAAACTACCCGCCAAGTACCTGAAGCGAAGCAACCTCCCTCAACAACGTGAGTAGGCCACTCGGCACTTCGAGATACCCGGTAGTTTGTGCACCCCACCTTGGGTCTATCCTAGGAGCAAAAACAGTAAAAAGAAATTATACAATGGCGGCTACAACCTCATCCCGGATGTGTGGCCATACAAATAATATTACATCAATTTACATATTACATAAATTGAAAGATAAAGAAAAACCCTCATCTCACAACCCCCCGGCCATTCATCCGCGACGATCCAACGAATTCATATACACAAACCATCAACATTACAGATCACAGATATGTATAACCCCCCACTAATCGACGTATAGCGATTGGCAGACGTTCAATACATATATCACATCACAGATATAACCATTTAGCCAAAGTTTGTAGAATTCCGATCAAAATACGAATTTGTAACTACCCCCAAAAATAACATTTTTCTCTGGACAACCTGGGCAGAAACAAAATATCTCAAAAATCCTAAAACACAAAAATATGAATTCTGCAACAAATTTGAGCCGCGGATAAGTCAACTCGGTCGCGGATCCGCGGCGGAACTCATGGTTCCGCCGCGGTTCCAAGGCGAGTTGGCCGAGTCGTGGCCTCAAATTTCTTGGTTATTCCTATAAAACCCTGCTTTTATTTTTCAGACATGTTAAATAATTTTTAGAGCAGGTTTTAAAAACGGCAGAAAGCATGGGTTTCGGACATTGTTTTGGGATTTTTGCCGGATCGAAGTTCTAAAAACCTTGCTAACTGTTAGTTGTTGTTTAGTTAGGATCTGATACCACTGTTAGGTCCATGTTACCCACCTCGATACTTTCGGGGAGGCGGAATAGGTAAAAATCGAATTTTTCCTCGATAGGTAACATGGACCGTACATGAAGAATCTTTGCTAAACAAAAAATAACAAAAGAACTACAAGTTCTAACTACTATGTAGAATGGTTATACCTAGGTCTTAAAGTCCTTCTCTTCTTGCTCCTTGGAGTGGGAAGAACGGGTCGTCCTCGTCGCCTTCTCTTGCCGAAGAAAGATCCACCCGAGGGCCTCTACCTTTGGCTCCTACCTCAAACTAGAAGTAACTAAGGTTCTTGGTGTGCTAAACCTAGAACCTTAGAAAGAGTAGAGAATGATTTTGGTGTTTTATCTCAAAAGCTTGATGGTTCTCAACTCCTGAGAGGGAGAGCTTTGAGAGAGAGGAAGAGGATGAGAGAGAATGAGAATGAGAGAATGAGGATAAAAACAACAACCATCTCTCATATATGTGAATTATGATAATTAAATAATTAATCAAAGATAATTGTGATGGTTAACTTGAAATGACCATTATCATTTCACATTTAATGAATTTTGCTAGAATCAAAGAGTATCTTCCAAATGAAATGATGATGGTCAATTTGTCAACATAGGTCAACAAATCAACCATAGTCAAATGGTCAACATCCCTAACCATAACACAATTATAATTAATTAATATTAATAATCATATTTCACATATAAACATTAGGGTTAAGAAAAAGACAACGGTCATTAACCCTAATGAAAGTCCTCTGCCTTTGTCTGAGTCAACTGTGCATACACACCCGCATCCGCGTTCCGAGGAACACGAATACAATGAGACAAAACCAATCCCAAAACAAATACTAGTATCTGGCTTAAACCAAAGCCCACTAATAATAACTGCCCGGTCACCAAACGTGCACAAGTGCGCGGATGTGAACGAACCCCGTCGCAAAACCATGCGACCTCTACTCTGTTTTGCCCAAAGGCGAATAACCCTCTGTGTGGGACTCTAAAGACTCGACACTACGCTGGCAGTGGGGTTAACCACAGACCGCAAGCGGCACTAGCTGTACATAACGGTCCCCAGGTAGATGCCGATAAGAAGACTGATGAGGTGAACTCATCCGAACTCTTACTGAGCCTGTATGTGACAATCTCCGTACGGTCCGGTCTGTTCGTCTAAGAATATCGCATGGCGGGCCTAGGGGGTGGTAAACGTCAGTCCCTTAATAGCGGTACAAGTCATGCCGGAGTGTAGCCCAGAACACCATGAGATATCACTAGAAACCTACCAGTATATCTCGCTAGCCCTGGCCAGGGACTTTGTGTAATGGCTCTTCTAGACACAGCGCGATATCAACCCCCAATACCGGGAGAGACGAATCCTGTCTAACCGTCACTGCCTCCAAGTACTTCGGGACTGCTCCCAACTACTACCTGTTTGCATGACTCAGTAGAGCCGTGGTAGGGTAGTAATCAAAAAACAGTGGAAACACACTCGAGGTGAAGTGACAGTGTCAAGTAAGCGGACTAAGCTGTACTCATGTCACCTGGAAACTGTTAACTGACGATAGGTATAATACCAACCAACAGTTCCCGACGAGTCCTGTCCAGTGTACTCGTAACCTAACAAGCACCTGCATACTATCTCCAGTACGACGTACTGATGGCTGTGGGACAGATCATCTCCCCTGCTGGGAAGAGAAGCGTATGCACCAGTCTACTCTGGAGTATCGATACCCTGTCTCGATAATCCTACGACTAGGGACCAAAATAAGGATGTGCTTATAGACTACCCAGCCCCCACTAGTGTGATTGCCATCACAACGCTGGTAGTCAAGCAAAGATCCTAAGGGCTCCATCAATATGTTTTAGCGATACGTTAAAGGAAACATATACACATATTAAGATAGAAACAAACCAAGTAGTATACTACTATATCGAGCAAGACTGTCGTAAAACCGTATATATATCCCAAGCTTCCAAAATGTATTATACAAACTAGTACTATACAATAATGGCCTCTAGGGCATACATATCTAACAATCGTAGCATCTCCTTTACATAATTAAGAGTTTAACTCTCACATAAGAACTTAGTTCTTCTCTAGATCTCAGATCTATAAGACAAGATATTTCATAATCGAGAATTTAATTCTCAGGGAATCGAACTAACCAGAACATAAAAATTAGCGCATGAGCGCTACTTAATAAGAGTGCATAGCACTCATTTCCTGGCGCTCAGCACCGAGCGCTCTACGTGCTCCTCACGTGGGCGCTAATTAATAAAGAGTGCATAGCATTCATTGCCTGGCGCTCAGCGCCGAGCGCTCCACATGCTCCTCACGTGGGCGCTACTTATTAAGAGTGGATAGCACTCATTGCCTGGCGCTCAGCGGCGAGCGCTCCACGTGCTCCTCACGTGGGCGCTACTTAATAAAAAGCGCTCAGCACTCACTGCCTGGCGCTCAGCACTCTACGCGCTCCGCACGTGAGCGCTATCAGTGTTTAACACTCCAAATAAAACAAAAGAATAAAGGGTGTCAGAGCCAACACTAATGCTCAGTATTGCTGATGCAGAAAGGAGACCAAGCCCAAATAAATAATCAAGTGGGATGAGCCCAAGGTCGGCCTAACCCCAGATTGACTGAGCCCATTGGACTTAGTCCTAAATAAGATTGTCAAATCTCTAATGAACATTCTCTGGTTCAAGAGTACATCTCTTCACACCTCTGATATATGTCGTTGTAATTCTTCAACGTCTTCAGAGTGGTGGCGGGTACTGACAACCAACAACCAACTTTGGACCGTAATGTCCTTAAACCAACTCTGGACGTCCTTAAAATAACTTTGGACCGTAATGTCCTTAAACTATTCTGGACGGTAATGTCCTTAAACTAAACTTTGGACCGCAACGTCCCTAAACTAAATCCCACAGACTATGACGTCCTTAAACCCTACGGACTATGACGTCCTTAAACTCATGGACTATGATGTTTTTAAACTTCTGGACCGCAACGTCCCTAAACTAAACCCCACGGACTATGATGTTCTTAACCCTACAGACTATGATGTCTTTAAACGGACTATGACGTCCTTAAACTAAAACCCCATGGACTATGAGGTCCTTAAACTCATGGACTATGACGTCTTTAAACTTATGGACCGCAACGTCTCTAAACTAAAGCAATAGAGTTCAAAAGCTCTTTTGTCGGATCTAAATGATCCAAAACCCCTGTTAAGTAGATCTTAGTGTAAAATTAGACTAACGTATCCTTAATAAACATTTAAGTTGGTCTTAATCTCAAATGAGGTTAACGATCCTTAAACCAAAACAAACCCAAATCTAAGAAAATACGGATTTGGACTAATCCACGCCGTACGGGTGACGACATAAATTAGTCTCCGTATACAATCCACGAGCAACCAAAAATAAAACAACACACACGATACGAAGTGACCTTCTAGAGCAGGAGAAAGTGGTTATCGCTACGCGGTAACGTAATTAACTGCAGGGGCTTGCGCCTGCAGGGAAGAGCGTCCCCACAATAAAAAAAACCCTCGTAAACGAGGGGGAATCTGACGAATTCTGCTACAACGGCCGCATCTGTCAAAACCTCCGATATACGGTGTCATAAATCAACTTGACATCTTCGGAGAGGTGGACGGATAAATCCAAATAGCATCTTCCCCCAAATTCAGGCAAGACGGCCAACGCGGTCCCGTCTCCCGTTTTCGGCGGTAAGCAGATTCTGGCACGCCCGGTGGGACCTCTTCCTCTTTCCACTCCACACTTCGTATGTCGTGTTCGCGAACGAATCACGGTCTAATATGGTTGCCCTTGGGTTCGAGATACTATGATTTGGTGTTTTGCTCCCGTGCAGAAAAGAAAAAAGAAGATCAATGGCTTCTAGCTGCTCTAGCTGCAACAACAACTCCCGCTCCGCCCCATCTCGAGGTGTAACCTACGGGCCCCAAGCGGCCTCCATTTTTGCAATGCCGGTGGAATGGGTGACTCAGGCCACCACTGGGCTATTCTTCGGGACCATGATCCCGAGAATAGGCTTCAACGTTCCGATGACATCACAAGAAGCTCCGAAGAAGTTGGTCTTTGATCGGCTTGCAACTACCGCGGCCCCTCTCAGCGGGTCGCCTAACTCCAATGCCTCAATCTTCGACAGGCTGGGCCAAAGCTCAAGTATGCCCGCGAAGAGGCTCGCAATACCAGAGAAGGCCACTCCAACTCCTGCTACAGTTGAAGTCGTCCAAGCTGCTTTCCCTACTCGAAGGTCGGCTTTCGACAGATTGACCATTCCCTCTAAGAAGAAGCTGATCCAACAACAGAGGTGGTCCCGGCCGCTCAACATGCTCGACGTCGCCACTGGCGCCGAGTGAGGAAAGCTGGGGCAGTTCGCCCTCTGGACTTACCCCACCAGCTCCAACGGTGGAAGTTGATGATGCTGTTCTAACTGGAAACAGCTTTGAACCACTTAGGAGGGTGCGCAAGAACTCTCCGACTGCCGTGCTGAAAATATCTCCCCCGCCTGTGGAGAATGTTACAAAGGCAAAGCCGGAGCATCCCCCTCAGCGGCTGTCTTTCAAAATTCATAAGGTCTGGCGGAGAGTCCAAGACTCTGTACTCGACAAGGACTACTCCCGCCGACAGAAGAAAATGAAGATTCAACAAGAGGAGGACCATCCCTCTGCCATGCCATGGAAGGTATCGTCTACATGGGTGCCTAGTGCCACAGCCCCCTCAACGTCGACCGCCCATGAAAAGAGAAGGCCGGAGAAGATCCCCTTGCCGGCGACAAATTTCAAGGGCACTGAACGCAAACACCCTAAGTCTGGGGGCATGGTAGTGCATACTGTTTATATGGCTTCCGGAAAAGAAGAAAGCTGCACTTCCGGAGGTCATCGACCACTCACCCGATCAGTAATAAAGGCTTAGGAGCAACAACAGAAACTCCAGGAGATGTTAACAAAGATGGCCGCACTCACTGGGCCAAAAGAAAGCCCGGAGACATCGTCGGAGCAATGCCAAGAACACGAAACCGACGCCAAGTTCCTGCGAAGGATGCTCGAGAAGAAAAACAAAGTGGCTGCGGAAGAAGCGGCCAACATAAAATACGCTCTTGTTCCAAGATATGGTGGGCATGATGATCCGGCCGGACCCTCCAGCCGAAGATCCTCTAATAATCATTGAAGACGACAGAGGGGAGACATCAAACCCTCTTCCGGCCTTTTCAGCAGCCAAGGAGGAGACGATCTCGAAATCTGCGCTGGATGATTATATAGCTCAACAAATACGAGCTTATCAAGCAAACGCAGCTGCTGGCCAAGTCGTCAAAACTGTGCAACCAAATCCAAGCTGGTACAATCAAATCAAGTACCCGCCGGGATATACGATCCCTAAATTTCACGTATATAAGGGGACAAGCAATCCCCACCAGCATGTCGCTCAGTTCAGGGCTCTCTGCGGCAATACTAGAGGTGACGACAAACTGCTACTTCACGAGTTCGTCGGCAGCTTGGCGGAGACGGCCTTTGAATGGTACTCGGAGCTTCCGAATAACTCCATCAAAATATTCACAGAGATGGAGTTGCTATTCACTCAGCGTTTCACAAGCGCTAGCGAACGCACCCTAATCACGGCGTTAATCAATGCCAGAGTGAAGCCAGGAGAGACATGGGTTCAGTATGCGATTCATTGGCGGAACTTATGGTCGAAATGCGAACAACGCATAGAAGAAGCTCCTGCCCTGGGCATTTGTGGGAACCCTCGATCCGCAGGCGACTATATCCCAATTCATGATGTTTTTCAAGCCGACCGCCTTTCAGGCCTTGATCGACAAGCTGGCCCAAATGGACCAGATGGGCTATAGACCGTCTTCCTCGAAAACGGATCCCCGGAATGAAAAGGGCAAAGGGAAAGCGACCTTCGTCGCCAATGCTCAGCAACATCCGAATGGCCCAAGACCGGTTGTTCGCCAAAGCAACAAGCCACGATCCCTCAATGAGAAGTTGGGACGTCCTTACTCGTTTTCCCGGGATAAAACAAGGAGACTATTCGAACTGGCGGTGCGCAATGGGCTCATCACTCTGCCAGATCCGAGACGCCTACTGCAACCGGACGACATCAACAATCCCAATTACTGCCCCTACCACCGAATAGTGGGCCACCCAATCAAAAATTGCTATATCTTCAAAAACTGGGTTGAAGACCAGTACCAATAAGGCAAGTTCGCGTTGTCTGAAAACTGGAGAGTAAACCCGCCACAACCACATGCTTCTAAAAAGGTGGACACGCCAGGGGCATCATGCTCATTCATAGAGGAAGCTCCATGGGAAGTTGTTCTTTCAGCTAAGACTAAGCGAATGCTGAAGAATCTTCAAGCATGTCCAGCGATTAGGTAGAAAAGCCCAATGGAACACGAGATCATTGAGGGGATGCTGAAACCGCGCCCGACACCAAGAATTGGAAGCAATGGGCAAAACACCCAGGCCTAGCCGTCAAAGTCTTCGAAAAAGAAGAAGAAGACCAAGAAGCCGGCGCAGTCTGACGACAGACGCACGGAACTGCAAAAGCATATTGACGCGTTGGAGGAATACAACCAGAAGGCGTGGACCCCAGTCACACTCCATGAGTTTCTCAACCATATCCTTGAGAACAGAGACAGTGGCAATGACGAAGGAGACGACTCATCAGAAGAACCCGAGGATTATGTGGCAAGTTGTCACATGATCTCTCATTCGTCACTAAATGATGAAGAAGCTCACTCGGCGTTAAAAGATAACATAAAGGAGCTGAGGGTAGAATCGATACCAAAATCCTTAGAACCGTCCGATGAGCTGATTGACGGGCTGCCAAACGAAGTCCATCAGAAGAGCAAAGCTGATCGAGAACGTGAAATTGCCATATTCGAAAGGGCCAAGCGTCTGCGTCAAGTTGGAGAAGCCGTGGCAGGGATGGGTCATATAACACTCTAACTAAATCAAACCACACCCTAAATGGGTGTATTCCACATCATCGTCATGTATCCGGCCACGAAACAAATTGTAATACCCAGCCATTTTTGTATGTCTATACCCGTATTTTCTTCTTCCCCTATAAAATTTATTTATAATTATTTATTTATTTTCGAAACTCTAATAAACCCTAAACTTCCGATCCCTTATGTTCTTTTCCCATTTACATAAACATCGATTCCGGTCCAGAACTCCATTTCGTTTTGATTATTTCCTTAGCCAAATTAAATAGCAAAATTTTAAATATAAACCCAAATCCTAACCCAAACCATATTGAAACCCTAAGCCCACACATTTTTCTAAAATAAATAGCTCAATCAATTTCAGCCGGCCCGTTTCCTTATTCCCTTACAATTCTTATAATTAATTTTTCCAACCCCAGCCCAAAAGCAGCCCGAGCCCATCCATTCTTTTCCCCTCAATATTTCCTTATATTTTTCTGGCCTAGCTCACACATCCCACTCCCAAATTCTTAAATAAATTCCTTACTCCCCGGCCCGTTTCTCCCTCACCAGCCCACACCTTTTTTTTAATAATTCTTCAATTGTTTTTTTATATCCCGGCCCACTCCCCGCACCCGCGTCCGCTTCAACCTCGACCCGACCCGCTCCTATTCATCCTTCTCCCCCAACGGCTATTTCCTGATTCCCGCGCGCGTTTTCTGCCGTTGCGCCCACGTCGCCGCCCGACACGCGCCGTACCTCGCTCGCGAGCGTTACCACGACGCGCGTGTTTCCCTTACAACCCGCTCCCCAATTGATGCATTCCTCCTTCTCCCTCACGCCCTTGTACACACTTCCCCCTCTCCCCTTCAAATTCCCACCGCTGTAGTCCCGGCACACCGCCGGCGCAGCCTCGACCGCCTTCCACACCGTCACTGCCCTTATCTTCCCTATCTCCCCTCGCGTTCTCCCTCTTTCTTCCATTCTTCTCTTCCTCTCTCTTCATCTCGCAAACCCAACCCACTGCCTCCAAGCTGCAGCCACTCCCCTCGACGACAACGACGACGACGAACTTCCTCCTCCTTTATCACCTAACCCTAACCTCCTCCTAAAACCCTCACCTACACATTCCCCAACCACCACAGAACTCTCCCCTACACCACGAACCCCCTGCTCTCGAGCTCGGTGCCCCGGCGCCCTCTCGTCGGTGAGCCCCTGTGCCCCTCGTCGACCGCACCATCATCGTCGCCAACATCATTCCTCTCGTTTTCACTCTCTCTGCTATTTCTCTCTCCCTGATCTCTCTCTCTCTCTCTTCCTGCTTCTCTCTAAACCTATTTCTCTCTCTCACTCTCTATTTCTCTGTCTCTCTCTCTCTCTAAACCTATTTCTCTCTCTCACTCTTTATTTCTCTCTCTCTCTAGACTCTCTCTCTCTGCCTACACTCTCCCTAACTCTCTCGATCCCTCTTCTCACTCAACTCGAGCCACACAGTTGCCGACCCATCACCGGCCAACCAACAAACTGCAGCCCACCATCTAGAGCTGCGACCAACGCAGACACCCCGACGACGCCCCGAGCCCCCATTGGCCGAGAACAGACCCGAGTTCACCCGGAGCCGTTGCCGTCGTGGTGCTAGCTCGTCGCGTGCCCGTACTGTACCTTGCTGCCATGCACCTCCAGGAAAGTCCCCACTTGCCACATGCTACTTATTATTAATTACGAATGATAATCGTAGATATATTCCATGCTTTACCCTGTGTTAAATATTACAACGTAGCTATTCGATGCGTGTTCTCATAGGAAATTATCATTTAATTTGACGGAACTAACTGGTATAAGTTGGCCCGTGTGGCCGTGAATCTAATGTGTGAAATTCGTGGGAAAATATGACCGTTGACGACTAAAATAACTACCCCCAAGTTTAATCGTAAAACTGTAATTTTATTGTACCTGAAAACCGTTAAATTCACCATAAATTATATACATATTATAATGGTGAGTTCGAGGGCTCAAATCGAAGCCATCTTGACGAACTTTAACCCTATACTAGTTCCCAGACATTCCAGTACTTAAACCGTGACGATAATTGGATCGGAGTGCGACTCTGGACTGCAGTCCAGAGCGACTCAAATTGCTGCTTGCTGTTCCGTAATGAGTACCACAGGATTTTCTTAACTTTTAAGTTGCGGAACTTCACTGTTTATTATAGATAAAACTGTTATCTAGACAACACAATTGGTTTCATTCCGTTTCGTTACCATTTGTTATTTATTCTGTAATTTAAAAGATCGGGACGCATAACAGTCCCAACAGAATCAGAACTGACATATTAGTGTTAAACAGTGTATAACTCCTGACGTACAGACGCGATCGAAGATATGTCTGTTGCGTTCAAAACCTTACTGAAAACCCTAGATTTCATCCAACTGTAGCATCGCTAAAATCTGATCCCAACTGGGATCAAAATGCGTTGCGAAACGGACTTCTGATTCTGAAATCGGATTTCCAGCCGCGAGCGCTTAAAATGAAATGGTTATAATTAATGATTCTGGAACCCGATTGGCTTGAAACCAAATTTGATGGATGGACAACTGAACATACTAATTACTACCTGTTTATCATTTCGCTAAATTATATACGTACGTTTCACGCTAAATCGTGCAAGTGATAGAATACTGTTTTTTTTATGACACCTTAATCGTGCTTCATATACTGTTTACGTATCATATCATAATCATATTATTGCAGTGATAACCTAGTGATATCGTGCATTTACCCAGTGTTAGATTTTAGTGATGATTGTGGCAAGTACGTCAGTGTTCGTGTATCCGTGAATAAGTGAAAGTGATACGTACTTGTACACAATCAGTGACCCTATTATTCTATTGCATTGTCGACGTCTGTGGGATGCGTGTACGTGTAACTATAAGTGGTATGGGACACTTATGGAAGCACTTGCACGGGTGTCACAGATAAGGCATCAGACACTGCCATTTATCTTAAGTATTAGTCGGGACGTGCTTGATGGAGGTCCTGCCTCCAGTTCTCGCGTAGACTTGTCACGGATCGATTAGTATTTAGGGTTATGGTTAGCGTTTGATGTAGACCACGGGGTGTGGGGTAGTTTAAGTGTGAATTCAACAGAATCTCGGGAGTCCCATGCCGGCTTATATATTTAGGGAGTTATATGGAGATTTACAGGGTATGTGATATACACCGTGATATACATGTTACATGTTGGGCCCGTGGTCCCTTGCCCTTGGGTTCTACCCTTGGGTGGAGGACACTCGCGAGTGGTTGACTCTCACACTTGGACTGACGATAGGCTTAGTGACCTGTACAGTGAGACTTAGAGACTGATAGGGATACTGGCATTTACATTCCTTCTATACTGTGTTGACATTCGTGACATATCGTTCTACTACTTTACTGCTCTGCTGCATCGATTACTGTACATTCATATTCATGCTGTCATTGATTTACTGTTATTCATATCTATTACTACTGTTAGAACTGTCACTTGATTTTATATATATTATATTGCTATTGTGTCGCTCTGACGACCTGAGTATGCATGCTCAGTGTGAGGAGAAGATTTAGCCTGGACCAGTGCATCACAGACTTCTTGACTTGCCATTCCGAGTCACATTCATTTGTTCCACTTCAGGTCAGTCTTTACATTGTTCCTTTCAGTCACTGCATTTCTCATTACCTGCGCATCATTTACTGTTTACCATGAAAAACTAGAAGCCGAAGTGTGACTACGGCAGGACATTCCTTGACCGTAGGAGCATGGCTGGCCTTGTCTACCCCTCGTATTCCGTATTTTGGGAAGCGGGGCGTGACACAAATACACGTGCATGCAGAATGAACTTTGGACCGAAAAGTCCTTAAACAAGAAATTCGCCTCAAATATGGTAACAATGGACCGAAAAGTCCTTAAACTAGAAATTCACCTCAAATATGGCAACAATGGACCGAAACGTTCTTAAACTAACAAAGGACCGTAATGTCCTTAAACTGCTACGGACTGCAATGTCCTTAAACTAGCATTAAAAAACGGTACGTCCACAAGCGAAATGGGCACGGATGAAACCCCGAAAGGGATCCGTGAGTTAAAACAACAGGGCTACCGGTGATTTTGTGAAACCCCGAAAAGACGCAGACTCGTAAAAAAAAAAAAATTTTTTGTGCACTTGCAGGGTTCTCTCGCCCTTGTGAGGAGAAATACCCGCGTGAGATCCTTACGACTCACAAAGGAGCAAGACACTTAGGAATCCTCACGATACCTAAGGAGAAATCACACTTACGAGATCCTCACGACTTGTAAGGAGAATCGCCCCCCTATGAGACCCTTACAGCTCACAGGATTCAAAAGTCTTAAGATATAGGGAACTGACCCTATTATTAAGCCATCATATCTCCCAACTCTTGCCCTACATCGGTCAAAATCGGCCCTTGTATACAATCCACGGGCATAAATAAGCGTTCCCTCGCCTAGTTCCACCAATGGTACGAAATCCCCCTATATGGTGAACAACACTTATAGGTCCTCTCGACTTGCAAGGAGAAAATGCTCTTGTGGGATCCTCACGACTTACAAGAGAAGATATCACTTAGGAATCCTCACGATTCTTAAGGAGAAAATACACCTATGAGATCCTCACGAATCGTAGGGAGAAAACCCTTTGTGAGACCCTTATAGCTCATTAAGTTAAAAAGCCTTAGTCGTCAGGTCCTTAACCCTGTCTACTAAGCCACCTTTGTTCGAATCGGCAAAGGCAAATGATGATTCGCTCCTGGCAATGTTCCGGTAGTAGCGATACTGATGCCTAAGTGGGTAACAAGTTCCAAGTTCTCTCACGGCAAGTGATGATTCGCTTATGGCAATATTCCAGTCGCAGCGATACTGATACTAAGATTGGCATCAGATCTCAAGTTCCATACTCGCAACAAAAATCAGCGCGCCAGAAATACATATAAAAATAGCCGAAATGTTTGGGCAACTCGTAATAAAAAGCAGCGAGTAAAAAGAATAATAGCCGAAATGATTGGGCACCGCGAAAAATAGCCGAAATGATTGGGCAATCGCAACTTTCACGATATAAAAGCTGAAATGATAGAGTATCGCGGAAAGAAAACAAAAAAATAAATGAAACTTTTTCCCTACAGGTAAATCCATAATGACCCATGTATACAATCCATGGACATAAACGAAAAGGGAACTACATTTCCCCACCGGGCTCTTTCAAACGGAGAATCAGATCTCAACGGCAATATCTACAGCCTAAAGATCAACAATAGCGTTTTTCTCACTCCAACCGGATGCAGACGTAACGCCAACGACTGACCTCAGGGTCGCAACAAAGCGGAGCCATGGCAAAGTCCCTAGTTCCAAATCGCGAAGGCCACATCTACAGCCTAGAAATCAGCAATGGCGTTCTTCCTCATTCCAGCAGTATACGGACATGAAGTCACCAATCGGAGCCACGACAAAGTCCCTAGTTCCAAGACTCTACGGTTCACAAACAACCTAGAGTCAACAAATGACCTCCCCGCCAGAACAATGCTCCGTCTCGGAAACAAGTCAATGTAGGGTTCCTAGGCACTCTCAAGAGGTCTCACAAGGCATCAACCATGCCAAATTCAAAATTTTCCGGTGCCGAGAAACCCTAAACTAGATCGTTAACTAGAGAATAGGCGAAACTACAAGCTAGTAAACAACTTTACTGCTAAGTGAATGGAAATACAACCTTTGTAGATCCGGTCTTCCACTTCCTTGGCTCCGTGTTGACGTCCCTCCACTGCAATTATCGGATCTCGGACTTTAGCGATGGTTTCGTCGAAGAAATGATCGGGCTAGGTCGTCGACTTCGATGCCGAAGATGATCTACGTCGAGGCAACTCAAGCTCAAGCTCCACCTTCACCAAGTCATAAAACTTATGAAGAAAACACCCTATACTACATGGCAAGTGGTAGAGGATGAAGAAATAGGAAGTGGGTTCACTTTAGAATTAGATTTCTCACTCTTTTTCTCATTTCACCATTGAAGCTAGCAAGCTTTCATGAAGCTTGATGAAGATGATGAAGATGAAAGAATAAAAAGGATTATCTTTAAAAAGAAAATCCCATTCATTCTTATCATAATGCAACCTTGGGTTAGTTTAACAAGTGTAGAGAATAAACTAGGGTTAGGTGAATGGTTAGGTTTAGGAAAGAAACAAGAATGGTCAAAGCTTCTTGAAGCTTCAAGGAAACAAACAAAAGAAGCAACCATTTCTTTTCTTGCCCAAAATTAAATAAATAAAATAAATAGTTAAGAAAAGATAGCATAACCCTAACCATTCACTTAAACATGGTTTAAACTAAACAAACACCCAAACTTGCATGTATCATCAAACATGATACAAACAAGTGCACAAAAATATATCACATATATAATGTGCACATCAAGTGAGAAAATCCATCTTAAGTGAACCAATATTAGTTGATGCAAAGTAATATATCAAATATATAATTATACGTTAAATCATTAAATCAACACTTGATTTAATGATCCGGTCATACTGCATATAACCGACTAATATCAAGTGTATCAATGTATCGAATCAACACTTGATTCGGTAACCCGGCTATATCACATATAACCTGCGATGATACAAATCATGAGAATAGAATACAGTATCACATACTGGTATTATTTTCGGTCCCGCACATATCTCATATGCGCTCCTATTTCGTTTCGCTTGAGCCAGGAAACCTCTGTGTAGGACTCTAAAGACTCGTCAATACGCCGGCAGCAGGTGATGATCATATCAAACACCCACAAGCCGCAAGCGGTCTGCTAAACGTAACGGCCACCCAGGTACTGAGCGATCAGAAGATCGACGGGCAAGCCCGCTCACACTCCTGTGAATCCAACCAGTAACACTTACCGTACAGTCCGGTCTGATCATCTGATATGTCGCATATCTCGCCTAGGGGTGGTAAACGTCAGACCCCAATAGCTCGATAAGTCGTGTCGATATGAGGTCTATAACAGTTCGAGAAACTACTGGTAACACTTACTAGTAAATCTCAGCAACCCTGGCCAGGGATTTCCGGTTATAGCCAATCGAACACAGCGCAACATCAACTCCCTATACTGGGAGAGACGAATCCCCTCCTATCGCTCATTGCCTCCATGTGATTCAGGACTGTACCCAAAAACCACCGTTTTGCACGCCCTCTTGGACGTGGTAAGGTGGAAATCAAAGCACAGTGGGAATCACACAAGACTCTATGACGATCTCGGGTCTACAGACTAACCTGTACCAGTGTCACCAGAGAACTGCCATCTGACGTAAGGTATAATACCATTTGGGAGTTCTCGGCGAGTGCGTCCAGTGTACCTAGTCTCCACTGAGCACCCGTATATCATCTCTGATGTCAAACACCAATGGATATGGGATCATCCATCGCCCATCTGTATGGGTCGAGAAGGTATACGCCAGTCTACTCTGGTATATCGATGCCCTGTCTCGATACACCGACGACTAGGGACTTTGAAAGATGTACTTATGGACTACCATGTCCCCACTAGTATGATCCGCATCATAGTCCAGGTAGTCAAGTACACATCCTAAGGGCTTTACCAACATGTAACAGAGAGACAATCAGTGTACACGTTAAGGTAAAGAGCAACCAGATAGCATACTATCATGTCGAGCAAGAAAGTCCTCCCTATATATGTCCAAGCATCCACTACAATATACATCCTATGTATAGTAATGGCCTCTAGGGCATACATATAACTAACAATCTCCCACTTGCACTAGGGCCATCTGATAGCAGTGGTTGTAGTATCTCATACTCAACCATCCCATAAAAGTCTCTCTCTGGGAAATGGCCTTTGTGAGTGGATCCGCCGTGTTGTCCTCTGAGTCTACTCTCCTGACCTCGATCCCCTGGAGATCAACCATCTCCATGATCAGGTGACACTGCCTTAGAATATGTCTGGATCACTGATGGGACGGGCGTTCCTCGGCATAAGCCACAACTCCATTGTCTCACAATGGTAAGAATGAAGTTCATCTCATGAACTAATATACACCCAGACTTCCTCTTTGGTAGCATCTTAAGTAGCGATATATCCAGCCTTTATCGTCTAGTTTGCCACGGTATCTATCTTGGAACTCTTCCAACATACCGTCCCTTTACTGAGGGTAAAGACAATGCATGTGACTGACATTCAGTCATCCTTATCACCCTGGAACCCTTCCAGTGATTCTCCCCAGGATCGGTTGATACCATCTCACTACAACTAGTGAGAATCCTAACATCAAATTAGATCTATCTCATAGATCCAAAACCCAGGATTTAGTAGGTATCACTTTGATCCTATATGGAGAATCATTGTGATAAGCGGAGATTGATCGAGCGTAGCATAGGAAACTCCTTCCCTATCAAGAGTATGTCATCCACGTACTCTACGAGGATCACTTTCATACTCCCTACTACCTTTTTGTTTATACAAGGTTCATCTACCATTTTGATGATGTCAAACTCTTTGACTACTACATCAAAACAGACGTTCCATCTCCGCGATGCCTGCTTTATCCTATAAAGCAACTTGTGCACGTTTCCGCTGCTCCCACTATCTACGAAGCCCTCTGGCTGTGTACTTATAGACGCCCTGTTCTAAAACATTATTTAGAAAAGCTGTCATGACACCCAACCACCAGATATCGTAGTCATGGTATGTAGCCATGGCAAGTAAGATCTGGATGGACTTAAGCATAGGCCCCAGAAAAGGTTTCATTATTAGCCACAACTGGTCTACGATGCAAACCTTTAACAAGTCTAGCTTTGAAAGTCTTAACTTTTCCATCTACACCAAGTAATCTTCTCAAGATATACTTGCTCCTGATGGGGATTTAACCCTTCAGATATAGCAACCAAAGTCCATACTTTGTTGGTGTATATGGATTCCATCTCAGATCGCTAAGCATCCAGCCATTCTTACAGAGTCCCTACTCTCGATGGCCTGCTCGAAACTAGTTAGGTCATCATCTCATGATGCAATCCTCACTCCCACTGTCATCGAGAAACCGAAGTATCTCTCAGGAGGATGAGGAACCCTACTAGATCGGCGGAGAGGCTGAGGTTCATTGGTAACTATTGAATCCTTTGGTTCTACCAAGTCATCAGCTGCAGTATGTATAGCTGAAACATTTTCAGTTCTACATAACAGATCTTGCCTCGAGCTTGTCCGGATTTTGCTTTTAGACATAGGCCGGACAACCCCAAATCTTAACTAACTTAAGATATGGGCTCTTCCCTTTCCATATCACATATGAAGTGGTAGGCAACTGATTTGATTTGAACCCTATTCAATAGGTATGCAGCTTCTCAAGTGCATAACTCCCAAAAGGAAATATGAAACTCAGTAGTACTCATCATAGAGCACACCATATCATATAGGGTGCTATTGCTCCGCCCCGATATACCATCGTGCTTTGGTGTATACGAAGGAGTAATGCTGAGAGAGAATCTCATTCTCTTTTAGGACAGTCCAGAAATTCCGTGCTCAAGTATTCTCCTCCTTGATCACATCAAAGGACATAATACTTATTCCCGTATTTTGGTTCTCTAATTCTAACTTATATTCTGTGAATATCTCAAAAGGTTCGAACTTGTGTTTCAATAGGAACATATGTCTGAATCTAAAGAGATTATCAGAGAATGTAATGAAATACAAAGAACCGGTCTTGGCATGTGTAGACAGGGGACCTACATACATCAACATGTATCATCCCAAGAGTTCACTAACTCTTTCTCTGCTTCCAATAAACAGAGCTGTGGTCATTTTATCTTTGTGACATGATCGGCAAGTTTTCACAAGATGTAAATTCAAACAGATTTAAATATGCATCTATATGTAATTTCAGCTAGCCGGGTCGCATTGATATGACCTAGTCTACAATACCTCAAGAAGGATCCGTTCATTTCTGAACTCTTCCTCTTGTGTGTGTTCCGTATACTAAGAACTGTAGTTTGATTTAGAACATCAATACTTTTAGATAACGTGCCTGAATCGATCAACTTTTGATATAGGAAATGTTCAAAACATTATCCAATAATACAAAATTTTATCATTTATTTACTAATAAAGAGACTGATATGATTTTTTATATCAGGTTCGGTATCTAATAACATTCGTTCAGAATCAATGTATTTGGAATACAGGGTGACAGTGACCAACAGACTTGGCTGCAACACTTACACCGTTTTCTGTCTCATGAAACTTATCACCCGTTCTCATTTCTCTACCTTTCTATAGCCCTATGTAACAGATTACATATCTGGGATCCTGATCCGGTATCAAATACCCAGGACGCAGAGGATACTGAGAAACAGTTCTTTGTAATGAACACACCCGAAGAAGATGCATCATCATGCACTTTCTTCGTTTGGGCGGCACGGGAAATCTGGTATTCCCCAATTTCCTGCTCTGTCTTATAACAATTATAAGTTGGAGCGGGACCAACGTTCCCCAGCTCAGTATAACAAGCGGGTTCAGTCAATATTCCGTATTATTATCTTGATTAAGGTGTGATATGGTCGCTACCAGGAGAGAGAAATAAGAAAACACTCAGCGTGCGCTCTTGCAAGAATAGATTGATTATTATTTTATCTAATCAGGATGGCTCCCACTGTTTTTTATCAAATCTTCCTTCAAACCCTAAAAGGAAAGACTAGCCGGGATTAATTACACACTACAAGTTCGCCAATCTTTCAGCCAGGCCAGTGTCGGTACTTTGAGGGAGGTCCCCCGTGCTTTCGCACGAACCTAATTAATGTAAACCTCGTTTTCCCAGAGGCGTAACCTCGTTATCACCTTTCTAGACACATACTTGATCGGCTAATTGTAATGTGTAAAACTCTCCCAGGAGTAACTCTTACTCGCAGTGGGTATCGGGATCCAACTATCTCATAGAAGGTATGCAATCTCATTACAAATTTCAACACTTGAAATTCCCGATAAAATTTTGCCCCTAGTGTTCTATGACCTTGACGAATGCCAAACAACCCATAGTCCACTAGTCAAGTTCAACCTGTACATTTCTTGATTGAATTAAACCCACCCGCACGACCCTTGACGAATGCCAAACAACGCCGTACGAATACCCTAATCCAATCTACATCATATGCATAAGCAGATAAATACTAGTTAGCTACCGTACACTACGCCTTGACGAATGCCAAACTACCACAGCACGAATACTAACTAGTACTTATCTGAAATTATGGAGGGCTACGACAGGTTTTTCTGAAAACCTATTGCGTAATGAACTTGATATCGTTGTAGAATCAAATGATTTTGAAATGGAGTGTTTTTGAGGCTTTTCTAGTTTTGCTAAAGGGGTCACTCCCGGTGAAGGGATCGTCGGCCCTTTCCTCGTCGAATGAGGTGCGGGATATATCACATATATCACTGTGCAAAGCAGAAACTATAGAAGCAATCAAAAGACAAACCGAGTGTGTAGCATCTGCCAGTTATTGCTAAAGGGGTCACTCCCGGTGAAGGGATCATCGGCCCTTTTCTCATCGAATAAGGTGCAGGATATATCATATATACCGCTGTGTAAAGCAAGAACTGTAGCTACCTGTTTTATTTTTGAAATTCGATTCTACAACATCTTTAGGTTTCTTTTCTTTCATTAATCACATTAATGAAGTCCCATCATTTAAATCACCTAAACATCATAGATATATACGACGTACACTTATGCCATCCGCATTCGCCTCGATGTCCCCTCGTGCACCGTTAGGTTAGGTAACTAACAGCAGAGCGGGGCAGGGCTAGCGCGGGTGTAAAACATAAGTAACGCCTATATAATATATCATATATACTATATACAATATTTATCACAGAACATCACATGATCACATCACAGATATCGCAGCAGAAGAAACATATGAAATATTGGATATACTAGGACGTCCGTGTTTTCAATACGAGCCAGTATAAAACACGGATTCCAGGACCGCGATGAATAGCCAAACCCACACCCCTAGACCCCTACGAGAGTGGCAAGCAACCCTACCAATTCTAGGGTTAGGAGACCCGGACTCGACTCCTCGAGATGGTCTCCCTCTGGACCCTAGAACCCGGTTACTTGTGCCCTCCTCCTTGGGTCTATCCTAGTGCGGAAAAGTAAATAATATACAAAAGGTGACATCTTCCGCAACCTGGAAGTGCCCCAATAAAAGAATATTACATACAAGTTTTTACATGAATGAAAATGAAAAACACACATCTCACATAAAAAACCCTCGGCTATTCAAACACGACGATCCAATATAACATATCCAGCAACACATAACATCGCATGTCATCAACGTAAGTAAATATGCGCATCCCAATTGTCGTTGACATATAGCAACGAAACCGGCGATATCGCATATTACACTTACGGTCACAGAAAAGAAAGTGTAAAACTACAACAGTTGGAATCCGCAACTTCTTTAGACATCGCATGCCTAACCAAATGAATTCCTTAGACATCACATGCCTAACAATTATAAACCCCGCATTTTAGTCTCAAAATCGAAAACACTTTTCAATATCAAGTCGGGCAATTCAACAAGATTCCCGACATCCTGATCTAATGCTCGTCGCAAACTTTAGTAGACGGCCGCACCCCCGATACCGTCGACGAAGTGCACCAAGGCGGAACACCGCTACCGCGAGCACCCGAACGGATGCTTTCGGCGACGGGGTTCTCCTACAGTCACTTGGTTGGGGCTAATGGGTGTAGCTGTCTATTAAGTTTATCCGGCGAGTATCCGCGTACGCTACGTGATTGCGACGGACTTTTGATCACATCAAAATTCCGTGGCAACCGATCAAGTGAGACTAAACTGCTATGTTTATAACATTCATATTAGTTATCTCATAACTACTTGTGAATTCCAAATATTATATCACATTCCAGATAAATAGAAAATGTTAAACTTTTCAATCGAACAATCAAACACCCAAGTTTTCCCGAAACAGCTCAACACATGAAATAAGTCTAAAAACATCCATTTCATGCCTCAGTACCAACGGTCCAGCCATAGAAGGGTCAAGCCAACGCCTCACATGTGGCATGCCGTACTGCCCCAAACCCTAGGGTTCAAAGGGCAGTTCAAGACGGTCACATAATCGAGTTAAGGTTTGTTGTCTTCTAGAGGGTCCATCGCGTTACTTGCACTACTTAGAACGTTTTCAAACTACGGAAAAATCCAACACTTGGAAATTTCCCGGCAGGGGAAAAAGTGGGTATTTCTATCCGGTCGACCTTTTTAACATATTCCAAAATACCCGGAAAAACCCATAGACGAAGTTAAACATCCCGATCGAAACACCGAGTCCCCAATACAACCCAGAAAACTCAACTCTTGAGTGAAATTAAAAGTGCCCAGAAACATCAGGAATCACATACGGGGGAAACTGTACAAAATAGAAACCCTAATTCATCAATTTCGCCGCGGAACCGCCGCCAATGGCATGTCATTGCCGCGGTTCAGTGGCCGTTTAATTGAGTTACAGTCTCGTTTTGCACAGTTAATCTTATATTTCCCTGCACTATTTTCTGAGCATTTTTAATTGGGAAAAATCCACAGTTTCAGAAAATGTACAGAGAAGGATTATGCATTAGGGTTTCGGGTTCGATCGGGTTTCTAATTTCGTCTACGCATCGCCTAAGGCTCTAGCTAGGCTCTGATACCACTGTAGGGTTCCTAGGCACACTCAAGAGGTCTCACAAGGAATCAACCATGCCAAATTCAAAATTTTCCGGTGTCGAGAAACCCTAAACTAGATCGTTAACTAGAGAATAAGCGAAACTACAAGCTAGTAAACAACTTTACTGCTAAGTGAATGGAAATACAACCTTTGTAGATCCGGTCTTCCACTTCCTTGGCTCCGTGTTGACGTCCCTCCGTTGCAATCATCGGATCCCGGACTCTAGCGATGGTTTCGTCGAAGAAATGATCGGGCTAGGTCGTCGACTTCGATGCCGAAGATGATCTACGTCGAGGCAACTCAAGCTCAAGCTCCACCTTAACCAAGTCATAAAACTTGTGAAGAAAACACCCTATACTACATGGCAAGTGGTAGAGGATGAAGAAATAGGAAGTGGGTTCACTTTAGAATTAGATTTCTCACTCTTTTTCTCATTTCACCATTGAAGCTAGCAAGCTTTCATGAAGCTTGATGAAGATGATGAAGATGAAAGAATAAAAAGGATTATCTTTAAAAAGAAAATCCCATTCATTCTTATCATAATGCAACCTTGGGTTAGTTTAACAAGTGTAGAGAATAAACTATGGTTAGGTTTAGGAAAGAAACAAGAATGGTCAAAGCTTCTTGAAGCTTCAAGGAAACAAACAAAAGAAGCAACCATTTCTTTTCTTGCCCAAAATTAAATAAATAAAATAAAATAGTTAAGAAAAGATAGCATAACCCTAACCATTCACTTAAACATGGTTTAAACTAAACAAACACCCAAACTTGCATGTATCATCAAACATGATACAAACAAGTGCACAAAAATATATCACATATATAATGTGCACATCAAGTGAGAAAATCCATCTTAAGTGAACCAATATTAGTTGATGCAAAGTAATATATCAAATATATAATTATACGTTAAATCATTAAATCAACACTTGATTTAATGATCCGGTCATACTGCATATAACCGACTAATATTAAGTGTATCAATGTATCGAATCAACACTTGATTCGGTAACCCGGCTATATCACATATAACCTGCCGATGATACAAATCACGAGAATAGAATACAGTATCACATACTGGTATTATTTTCGGTCCCGCACATATCTCATATGCGCTCCTATTTCGTTTCGCTTGAGCCAGGAAACCTCTGTGTAGGACTCTAAAGACTCGTCAATACGCCGGCAGCAGGTGATAATCATATCAAACACCCACAAGCCGCAAGCGGTCTGCTAAACGTAACGGCCACCCGGGTATTGAGCGATCAGAAAATCGACGGGCAAGCCCGCTCACACTCCTGTGAATCCAACCAGTAACACTTACCGTACAGTCCGGTCTGATCGTCTGATATGTCGCATATCTCGCCTAGGGGTGGTAAACGTCAGACCCCAATAGCTCGATAAGTCGTGTCGATATGAGGTCTATAACTGTTCGAGAAACTACTGGTAACACTTACCAGTAAATCTCAGCAACCCTGGCCAGGGATTTCCGGTTATAGCCAATCGAACACAGCGCAACATCAACTCCCTATACCGGGAGAGACGAATCCCCTCCTATCGCTCATCGCCTCCATGTGATTCGGGACTGTACCCAAAAACTACTGTTTTGCACGCCCTCTTGGACGTGGTAAGGTGGAAATCAAAGCATAGTGGGAATCACATAAGACTCTATAACGATCTCGGGTCTACAGACTAACCTGTACCAGTGTCACCAGAGAACTGCCATCTGACGTAAGGTATAATACCATCTGGGAGTTCTCGGCGAGTCCGTCCAGTGTACCCAGTTTCTACTGAGCACCCGTATATCATCTCTGATGTCAAACACCAATGGATATGGGATCATCCATCGCTCATCTGTATGGGTCGAGAAGGTATACGCTAGTTTACTTTGGTATATCGATGCCCCGTCTCGATACACCCACGACTAGGGACTTTGAAGGATGTACTTATAGACTACCATGTCCCCACTAGTATGATCCGCATCATAGTCCAGGTAGTCAAGTACACATCCTAAGGGCTTTACCAACATGTAACAGAGAGACAATCAGTGTACACGTTAAGATAAAGAGCAACCAGATAGCATACTATCATGTCGAGCAAGAAAGTCCTCCCTATATATGTCCAAGCATCCACTACAAGATACATCCTATGTATAGTAATGGCCTCTAGGGCATACATATAACTAACAGTCAACCAGTGACCTCCCCGCCGGATCAATGCTCCATCTCAGAATCAAGTCAACCCACGAATCTCTCGATTCAGGGAAATTAGCGTCCTTGGCGAGAACCTCTCGATTCGCATCGACCCGCAAGGAAATCATTGTCTTTGCAGGAATCTCTCGATTCGTCTCGACCCCAGGAAAATCAGTGTCCTTAGCAAAACCTCTCGATTCAGGGAAATCAGCGTCGTTTACGAGAACCTCTCGATTCGCGTCGACCCGTAAGGAAATCATTGTCTTTGCAGGAATCTCTCGATTCGTCTCGACCCCAAGGAAATCAGTGTCCTTAGCAAAACCTCTCGATTTAGGGAAATCAACGTCCTTGGCGAGAACCTCTCGATTCGCGTCGACCCGCAAGGAAATCAGTGTCTTTGCAGAAATCTCTCGATTCGTCTCGACCCCAGGGAAATCAGTGTCTTTGGCAAACACCTCTCGATTTAGGAAAATCAGCGTCCTTAGCAAGAACCTGTCGATTCGCATCGACCCGCAAGTAAATCAGTGTCTTTGCAGGAATCTCTCGATTCGTCACGACCCTAGGGAAATCAGTGCCCTTGGAAAAAACCTCTCCATTCACGGAAATCATCGTCCTTGGCGAGAACCTCTTGATTCGCGTCGACCCGCAAGGAAATCAGTGTCTTTGCAGGAATCTTTCGATTCGTTTCGACCCCAGGGAAATCAGAGTCCTTGGCAAAACCTCTCGATTCAGGGAAATCAGCGTCCTTGGCGAGAACCTCTTGATTCGCGTCGACCCGCAAGGAAATCAGTGTCTTTACAAGAATCTCTCGATTCGTCTCGACCCCAGGGAAATCGGTGTCCTTGGCAAACACCTCTCGATTCAGGGAAATCAGCGTCCTTGGCGAGAACCTCTCGATTCGCTTCGACCCGCAAGGAAATCAGTTTCTTTGCAGGAATCTCTCAACCCACAAGGAAATCAGTGTCTTTGCAGGAATATCTTGATTCACTTCGATCCGCAAGGAAATCAGTGTCTTTGCGAGAATCTCTCGATTCGTCTCGACCGGCGGGGAATTAGTTTCCCTGCGCGTAAAGAAAATTCTCTTGTGAGATCCTTACGACTCTCAAGAGAAAACGCACTTAGGAATCCTCACGACTCCTAAGGAGAAATTACACCTACGAGATCCTCTCGACTCGTAGGGAGAAAAGTCTTTATGAGACCCTCATGGCTCATAAAGTTGAAAAGTCTTAGGCGGCAGACCTGAACCTGCTTCCTAAACCATCGCTACCCTACAAAGAAATCAATATGGACTGTTATCTACCATCTACAGGCCACACTTGCCAAAGTTACATGCCACTGAAATAAAGGTGCTACTCAAGAGTACACGAACTACTTTCGCCAAGTCGAAACAAGAAGACATAACCTACGAGCATCAACCACATACTATGCAAAACAGTAAAGAAAACATTCGAGTTACATCCAAGTAAGCGTTCGAAGTGTACTCACTTATGTATACGCGAAAAGGATTAACGCATAAAATAAATGCATAGAAAGGGAAAATTTGTCATTCATACTTCAGAAAATTCTTACATTAATGAAAAACAGTAAAATGAAAGCATCATTAAAATGTTTACAATGGCAAAACGCTGGATTCCGGGCATGGATTTAGGAACTCAGAAGCAAGTTCAAGTAAATCGTGTCTGGATTCTTTAACCATTCTCCTATGCACTCTCTCACGAATGCGAGCGTCGGAGTCCCCGCCGGTATCTTCAGCCCTGTGGTAGGAAGATATTATCTCTGTCTCTTGGAAGACGCGATGCAAAATATTGATAAGATTATCTCGCCGCCTTTTTGAGATCAAACACATCAGCTATACCGAGTGCACCTTATCTTCGGCATTGTCAAGGGCCTCGAGCGGCATAGTCTCGTCAAACCTAGGAAGCGCTCTCCAAATCGCCCCTACGATAATTCTAAAAAGAGCAGAGTGACTGGGGAGTACCCGATAGTCGTAATTGTCAAAACGACGCATCACCTCGGTGCACCGGGCATCCTTAAACTCCTGGCCTTGACTGCGGCCTTGGATGCGTATGTCCTCATAAGAGATAATTTCCACAAGTTCATACAGATGGGAATCCATAATACCTACGCGAAAAGGAACAAGGGTTAGCTGTCAATACTATAGTCCAAATTCCAACACTTGGTACTTTAAATTTGTACCACACTGCAATGCAGTGGAAAGGGACTAAAGGGGACCGACAAAATCAAAGTGACGGCTCATCATTGATGAGACAGTCAATCATTAAAAAGAAAATCTTAAAAGAGATTCTCATTTAATGAGAGACCCATCGAGCCAAGGAGTTAAACTCTCTTGAGAGTAGTGCTCTGTAACATAAGTCACCTCTGTCATTATGAGAGGAATAAAAATTCCCCAAAAATTTTAAGAGCAATGCTCTGTCAACTTTAATTATGTGGGGAATAAAAATTCCCAAAAATTCCTAAGAGCCATACTCTGTGAGAACGATGGAGTAATCCATCAAAACCCTAAAAAGCAAAGCTTTTTACAGAGTAAAAACCCCGAGATCTTTAAGATCTACAAAATGAACTCTAAGAGTTCTTCATTAAAGGGTTAAGAAACCCTAAAAAGGATTGTTTTTGATCTATGATCTAAG
This sequence comes from Agapanthus africanus, assembly GCA_030015575.1. Lineage (NCBI taxonomy): Eukaryota > Viridiplantae > Streptophyta > Magnoliopsida > Asparagales > Amaryllidaceae > Agapanthus > Agapanthus africanus. The sequence continues at coordinate 463,313,466 of JASDDO010000018.1, read as the reverse complement.
AAGAGCAAAGCTCTGGTTTTTAATTAACGGGTTAAGAAATCCTAAATTTTTTTAAGATCTGTGATCTATGTAGAGCAAAGCTCTATTTAATAGGGTCGAACATGATGCTTACCAAATTTATGAACAAAGTTCTAACTCGAAGGAAGTTCCTTGGGCAGAGATCTATGCTCTGAAGAGAGAATTAAATTCTCAGAAAAATAAGAAGGGAAAAAGATGAACAGAAGTCATCTCAAGGGCCAAAGGCCCTATTTATAGACGCTGGAAGTCGATCCAACTTCCAAAATGATCCAACGGAGGAAAGGCTGCTACAGTTGCACTCACGTGTGAGCGCAGCGGTGGGGGGGGCATTTGTTTCCCCCCAAAAGAGCAAAGCGCTATTCAAAATTTGAACTGAGGCAGCGCCTCACGTGCAAAGCACGAGAGCGCTAAGAGTCAAAGACTTTGAGGCAGCGCCTCACGTGCAAAACAGGAGAGCGCCGAGCGCCGAGCGCCAAGCGCTAAGAGTCAAAGACTCTGAGGCAGCGCCTCACGTGCAAAACACGAGAGCGCCAAACGCTAAGAGTCAAAGACTCTAAGGCAGCGCCTCACGTGCAAATCACGAGAGTGCCGAGTGCTAAGAGTCAAAGACTCTGAGGCAGCGCATCACGTGCAAGGCACGAGAGCGCTAAGCGCCAAGAGTTAGACTCTGAGGCAGCGCCTCACATGCAATGAATGAGAACGCCAAATGCCAGAACTAAAAGTTCTCCACCGTTGGATCAAAGATCCAGCGAAGATGATAAAATCATCAAATTTAAGAATCAAATTCTGCTGAGGAAATATTCCTCGAATCTTTCTGAACAAGAAAGATTGTTCTCTGTAAAATAGAGCACCGTTGGATCGAAGATCCAATGGTGATTAATAAAATCACCAAGATACAGAATAATCTCTGTATGGGAAAATATTTTCCCAATCTTGTTAATAACAAGAGAAAATCTTCTGTTAAACAGAGGACCTTTGTATCAAAGATCCAACGGGAGATGAAATCATCAAATCAATCAGGAATCTCTCAATGAGAGATTTCCTTAACCAAATCAATAGACTTGCCTCCACTATGTAAAGGACCCAAGACTTCAAGTCTTAGACAAACAGACAGAGAGAAGAACCCCCCCCCCCAACTTCAATCTTCAAGACGAGAGCTATTTTCTTCCCAAGGTAAATTAAAAAAAAGAGTGATCATAGCATCTCCTTTACATAATTAAGAGTTTAATTCTCACATAAGAACTTAGTTCTTCTATAGATCTCAGATCTATAAGACAAGGTCTTTCATAATCGAGAATTTAATTATCCGGGAATTGAACTAACCAGAACATAAAACTTAGCGCCTGAGCGCTACTTAATAAGAGTGCATAGCACTCATTGCCTGGCGCTCAGCACCGAGCGCTCTACGTGCTCCTCACGTGGGCGCTAATTAATAAAGAGTGCATAGCACTCATTGCCTGGCGCTCAGCGCCGAGCGCTCCACATGCTCCTCATGTGGGCGCTACTTAATAAGAGTGGATAGCGCTCATTGCCTGGCGCTCAGCGGCGAGCGCTCCACGTGCTCCTTACGTGGGCGCTACTTAATAAAAAGCGCTCAGCACTCACTGCCTGGCGCTCAGCGCCCAGCGCTCCACGCGCTCCGCACGTGAGCGCTATCAGTGTTTAACACTCCAAATAAACCAAAAGAATAAAGGGTGTCAGAGCCCACATTAATGCTCAGTATTGCTAATGCAGAAAGGAGATCAAGCCCAAATAAATAATCAAGTGGGCTGAGCCCAAGGTCGGCCTAACCCCAGATTGACTGAGCTCATTAGACTTAGTCCTAAATAAGATTGTCAAATCTCTAATGAACATTCACTGGTTTAAGAGTACATCTCTTCACACCTCTGATATATGTCGTTGTAATTCTTCAACGTCTTCAGAGTGGTGGCGGGTACCGACAACCAATAACCAACTTTGGACCATAATGTCCTTAAACCAACTCTGGACGTCCTTAAAATAACTTTGGACCGTAATGTCCTTAAACTATTCTGGACCGTAACGTCCTTAAACTAAACTGTGGACTGCAACGTCCCTAAACTAAACCCCACAGACTATGATGTCTTTAAACTCATGGACTATGACGTCCTTAAACTCTACGGACTATGACGTCCTTAAACTCATGGACTATGATGTTCTTAAACTTGTGGACCGCAACGTCCCTAAACTAAACCCCACGGACCATGATGTTCTTAAACCCTATAGACTATGATGTCTTTAAACGGACTATGACGTCCTTAAACTAAAACCCTATGGACTATGAGGTCCTTAAACTCATGGACTATGACGTCCTTAAACTTATGGACCGCAACGTCCCTAAACTAAAGCAATAGAGTTCAAAAGCTCTTTTGTCGGATCTAAATGATCCAAAACCCCCGTTAAGTAGATCTTAGTGTAAAATTAGACTAACATATCCTTAACAAACATTTAAGTTTATCTTAATCTCAAATGAGGTTAAAGATCCTTAAACCAAAACAAACCCAAATCTAAGAAAATACGGATTTGGACTAATCCACGCCCTACGGGCAACGACATAAATTAGTCTCCGTATACAATTTACGGGCAACCAAAAATAAAACAAACACACACGACGCGAAGTGACCTTCTGAAGCAGGAGAAAGTGGTTATCGCTACGCGGTAACGTAACTAACTGCAGGGGCTTGCGCCTGCAGGGAAGAGCGTCCCCATAATCAAAAACCCCTCGTAAACAAGGGGAATCTGATGAAGTCTGCTACAACGGCCGCATCTGTCCAAACCTCCAATATACGGTGTCAAAAATCAACTTGGAATCTTCGGAGAGGTGGATGGATAAATCCAAATAACATCTGCCCCCAAATTCAGGCAAGACGGCCTACGCGGTCCCGTCTCCCGTTTTCGGCGATAAACAGTAGAGAGACTTCCAGGAGAAGCTAGGAAGTTTGAAGCGTCTTCAGCAAGCTAAAGAGTTATAGGGAAGCTTCTGGAGAGAACTCGTCACCCGACTCCCCAACTCGGCCGCGGATCTGCGGCGATTCGGCCTAACTCGGTCGCGGATCCACTGCCGAATTGTGGGTTCATGCTGTGGAGCTTCTGTAGTGTTCTGGTTATGGCATTTGGCTCTTCTTTTGATATCTGGAATCTTATAATATTCTCTGAATTTCTGCTAGAATTTAACTCTTTGATTCCCTATATTTTGTCGGCGAATTTGCGATTCCGATACCTGTCCTGAGCTAATTTTTCCGCATAAATTCTCAATGAAGAATATTAGAGATATAAAATATTATGCGTGAAATAATAAACATACAATTTCCTTAAAAAGATGTTGATTATAAGTATAACACGTGGTAATTGGTATTTTGCAGATGAACTTGTAATATGTGTTATATTTATAACAACTATCCTTAAATGATTAGAAAAATAAGAAAATTGTTATGTTCAAGATTGCAATATTTTCGACTGAACATGAAGCTCAAGAGAAGGAGAAGGAGGTGAAGTAAAATGGTGAGATGCAAAAATAATGAGCAAGCATGAGAGAGAAATTCACTCACAATGGTTTTGTAAAAGAATATCCATAATAAAAAACTGTCAACCATGTTTCAATAGTTGCCACAAATGAATAAACAATTCATTTGTCAACTATTAAAGCCATGGCTCTCACCATACCTCCTATACCTTACACTTTACACCTCATTTCCATTTAAAGATAAATGGAAAAAAACATAATGAGGTGTCCACCTTCTAGAATGTTATCCGTAATAATAAACGGATTACAGTTTACTGTATATGCATACCTGCATTTGGATAAAAACACGAATGCCTAAAGAGATAGAGTAACACGAAGAACATAATACTAGAATATACATATCGAATTACATATATGTAAATTATTAAATCAACACCTGGTTTAATAATCCGGCTCAATGCCGAACCGGCTAGTATTATCAACTGTTCAACCGAATGTTCGGATACGAAGTACATCAATCGATCGGAACCCTACACGTATCCAATAAGGTTACTACATCATTTCGCCTGAACCAGGGAAACCCTTTGTGTGTGACTATGAAGACTCGACAGTACGCCGGCAGTGAGTTACGGGATAAATCCATAACCATAAGCATGTCAGCGGCACTAACTGTACGTAACAGCTACCCGGGTACCTTTCGAAAAGGAAGGCCGATGAGCAAACTCATCCGGATCCCTACCGAGGCTATCTGTGACAATCTCCGTACAGTCTGGTCTCTTCATCTGAGAGTATCGCATACCGGGTCTAGGAGGTGGTAAACGTCAGACCCTAATAACCCGATAATTCATGCTGATGCGGCTCAGGACCAATCCAGGAAACTACTGATCAACCTATCAATAAATCCAAACTGCCTTGGCCAAGGTCTTATGATCCTGACAAATCGAACACAGTGCGATATCGACTCCCTATACCAGGAGAGATGAATCCCCGACAACCACTTACTGCCTCCATGTGGCTCGGGACTGTACCTAACAAAAACCTGTTTGCACGACTCAGTAGAGCCGCGGTAGGGTAGTGATCAAAGTACAGTAGGAACTCACACGAAACTGTTTACCCCAATCAGAGCAAAGCTCTGTTCAAATTCCAAGGTGGGAAAAGAAGCAATGCTTCTGTTTTTCTCCAATCAGAGCAAAGCTCTGTCTTGAAAATTAAAGTGAAAAATTGAAATTAAAATAAATGAAGCAACGCTTCAGATTCCTTGCGCTGCGCGCAATGCGCCACGTGTCAAAATTAGACACGTCAGTACAAGGAGCGCAGCGCCCAAGACAGCGCACCCAATCAGAGCAAGGCTCTGTTTAAAATTCAAACTTAAATTAAAGAAGCAACGCTTCAGCTGACTTGCGCTCTGTGCTGCGCGCCACGTGGCAGCGCAGTTGCGCTAGCGCAGTTGCGCTAGCGCAGTGGCGCTGCTCTCTGCGCTGCGCGCCACGTGGCAGCGCAGTCGCACAGCACAGTGCGCTGCACGACACGTGTCAAGCACAGGTGCACTTGCGCCAAACAGAATAAAATTCTGAAAGATTTCTCTGATCTTATCAAAACAATAAGATCCTCTCCTGTAAAACAGGAGCCCTTGGATCAAAGATCCAACGATGGGGAAAATTCCCCAAATCACTCAGAGAAAGATCTCTTTAACAAATCTAACTAATTTATGGGCACTATAAAAAGGACCCTAAGCCTCAATTTAAAGGCATCAACATTTTCTGAGAGGAAAAAAAAAGAACTCTGAAGAATTCCTCAAGAAAAAAAAAAGGTAAAGACCTTCAGAAAAAGAGAAAATTCTCTTAAAAACAGATCATTGATCTAAGAACAAGATCGATGATCTTCAAGAAAAAAGAAAAATAAACAATAACAGTGCCTTGCACTTTTTATGAACCACTGGTTCTTTGAAAACAAGAAAAAAAAACTTGTTTTCTCTGATCTAAAATTGATCCAAAAGAATAAGAACAGTGCCCAACACTTGCTAAAACTGCACTATTGCGCAAGCCGCCAGGAAGCGCCACGTGTCAGCAGTGCAACAGCGCAGCGCACTGACGTAGCGCACTGCGCTGTTGCGCTTGCGCTCATCAGAGCATGACACGTGTCACTTCCACATGCGCTTGCGCTATTTAATTTGCGTAAAGCGCCTGACAAGCCACGTAGGGCACTGCCAGAGTACTTAATGCTATGCATTTTAAAAAGGGCAGAGCCCAAACAAAATAGATGCTCTGCATCATTTATAAAAGGGCAGAGCCCAACCAAAACAAAGAAAAATAATGCAGTGAAGGGGCAAGGCTCTAGCACAGGTCCAATAGGCCAAAGACAAAAGAATATTGAAACTGGACTTAGCCCAGTCGTGGCCATAAGTCCTCAAATTAAATTGACTGAGCACGGCTGCTCCCTAAATCAATTTACATCCGGTTCGAGGGTACATCTCCGAACTCCTCTGATATTCGTCGTTGTAATCCTTCAACGACGCTAGAGAGGCGACGGGTCCCAACGACCACACATGAATATGGACTGCGGGGTCCTTAAACTCGTGGACCGAAACGTCCCTAAACTAATGTTGGACCGAAACGTCCCTAAACTAATGTTGGACCGAAACGTCCCTAAACTAATGTCAGACCACCACGTCCCTAAACTGGAATATGGACCACCACGTCCCTAAAATGGAACATGGACCACCACGTCCCTAAACTGGAGCATGGACCGCAACGTCCTTAAACTACCTATGGACCACTACGTCCCTAAACTGGAACAATAGAGCCTCCAAATGCTCTTTTGCCGGATCTAAATGATCCCGTTTAAGTTGATCTTAGCCCCAAACACGGCTAACGTATCCTTAAACATTCAAATGGACTATAAAACTCCAAATCAACTTTGGTTCAAGGGTACATCTCTGAACTCCTCTGACACCTATCGTTGTAATCCTTCAACGACGTCAGAGAGGTGATGAGTCCTGACGGCCATATATTAAATGGATCACCACGTTAAGTTGATCTTAGTTTCAAACAGGACTAACGTATCCTTAACGAACGTTTAAGTTGATTTTAGCCTCAACACGGCTAACGTATCCTTAAACTAAAACACCAAACCCAAATCTAAGTAAATACGGATTTGGACTAATCCACGTCCTACGGGCGACGGCATCATTTAGTCTCCGTATACAATCCACGGGCAACCACAAACAAAACAAACACATACGACACGAAGTGAAATTCTGGAGAAGGAGAAAGTGGCTGCCGCGATGCGGTAGCATAATTAACTGCAGGGGCTTGCGCCTGCAGGGAAGAGCGTCCCCACAATCAAAAACCCCTCTAGCGAGGGGGAATCTGACGAAGTCTGCTACATCGGCCGCATCCGTCTAAACCTCCGATACACAGTGCCATAAATCAACTTGGCATCTTCGGAGAGGTGGACGGATAAAACCAAATAGCATCTGCCCTGAATCTCAGCCTCAGGACATCGCAGTCTTGTGCGCCGCCATTCGGAGGGGAACAGATTCTGGCACGACCGGTGGGACCTTTTCCTCTTTCCACTCCACACTTCGTGTGTCGTGTTCGCGAGAAAATCACGGTTTGCTGTGGTTGCCTGTGGATTCAAGGTACTAAGATTTGGTGTCTTGCTCCGTGCAGAAAACAGAAGATCGATGGCTTCGAACTACACCGCCTGCAGCTGCAACTCTCGCTCCGTCATTGCTGGAGGAGTGACTTATGGGCCCTAAGCGGCCTCCCTTTTCAAAATGCCAGTGGAGCAGGTGGCTCAAGCCACCACTGGACTATTTTTTGGGACTATACTCCCACCAATGAGCTTCAACGCTCCAATGACATCGCAAGAAGCTCCGAAGAAGTCGGTCTTCGATCGACTTACCACTGCCGCGACCCCTCTCAACGGGTCGCCCAACTCCACTGCTTCAGTTTTTAACGGACTAGGCCAGAGCTCTAACGGGCCCATGAAGAAGCCTGCAATACCAGAAGGCGTTATCCCGAAGCGGATAGCTTTCCCTACTCCAGTTTCAGGTGAAATCACCAAGGTTGCTTCCCCTGCTCGGAAGTCCGCTTTTGACAGGTTGGCCGTCCTTGTTCAACGGACATCGGTCTTTAAAAGGCTGGTACCAGCATATTCTGACCAACACAGGGGGCATGAGGAGGTCATCCCTATAGCTGAAACAACTCCATCAGCACGACATGCTCGACGTCGCCACTGGCGCCGAGCGAGGAAGGCTGGGGGCAACTCCCCCTCTGGGTTTACTCCTCCAGCTCCAACGGTGGGGATCGAGGCTGCTGTTCCAACCGGGAACAGCTTTGAGTTGCTGAACTCGGTGCGCAGAAACTCTCCTACCGCGGTGTTGAAGCGAACTCCTTCGCCTATAGAAAATACTCCAGAAAAGAAGCTAGGACAGCCCCCTCAACGGCTATCCTCTAAAATTTACAAGGTCTGGCGACAGGTCCAGGAGTCGGTGATTGATGAAAACTATCTCCACGGACAGAAAAGGATGGAGGTTCGGCAAAAGAAAGAGTACTCTGTCAGACCAGAAGAAGCAACGGCTACTCGAGTGTCTACTGCAGCGACACCCTCAACGCCAATCACTCAAAAGAGAAGGAGGCAGCAAAAAGCCCCTGTGAACAAGGCACACCGTGAAAGCGCTGGACACAAACGCCCCAAGTCTGGGGGCATGGTAATGCACACGGTTTATATGGCTTCCGGAAAGGAGGAAAGCCGCTCTTTGACAGGTCACCGACCGCTCACCCGATCAGTAACGAAAGCATAGGAGCAACAGCAAAAACTCTAGGAAATGATGACTGCAATGGCCGCACTCACTGGGCCAAAAGAAAGCTCTGAAACGTCCTCGGATGAGCGTCAAGAATAAGAAACTGACGCTGAGTTTCTTCGCCGGATATTGGAAAAGAAGGATAAAGAGGCTGCGGAACAAGCGGCCAGCATAAAGAAAATGGCCCTCCTCTTCCAAGATATGGTAGGGATGATGTTACAGCCAGACCCTCCAGCTGAAGACCCTCCAATCATTGTTGAAGATGACGGAGGGGAGACATCTAATCCTCCGCCGGCTCTTTCAGCAGCCAAAGATGAAATCATTTCCAAGGTCGTGCTAGACGATTATATAGCTCAGCAGATCCGGGTTCATCAGGCGAATGAAGCGGCTGGGCAAATTGTTAGAGTCGGACGACCGTATCCGAGCTGGTACGACCAAATCAGTTACCCGCCGGGATATACGATCCCTAAATTCCATGTATATAAAGGGACAGGGAATCCGCATCAGCATGTCGCTCAATTCAGGGCCTTATGCGGCAATACTGGAGGCGATGACAAATTGTTGCTACGTCAATTCATCGGCAGCTTAGCAGAAACAGCCTTTGAATGGTATTCAGAGCTACCTAACGACTCTGTTAAAACATTTGCAGAGATGGAGCTGCTGTTTACACAAAGATTCGCGAGTGCTAGTGAACGCACCCCGATAACAGCACTAATAAATGCCAGAATAAGACCAGGCGAAACATGGGTCCAATACGCAACACGATGGCGAAACCTATGGTCGAAATGCGAACAACGCATAGAAGAGCCACCTGCGGTAGGCATGTTTGTGGGCACTCTCGATCCGCAGGCGACCATCTCGCAATTCATGATGTTCTTCAGGCCGACCACCTTCCAGGCCTTGATCGACAAATTAGCCCAAATGGACCAGATGGGCCATGGACCGTCTCCTCCAAAACCAGATTCCCGAAATGAGAAAGGAAAAGGGAAAGCGATCGTCGTCGCCAATGCTCAGCAACAGTCGAACAACTCAAAGCCGGTCATTCGCCAAAACAACGTGCGTCCACACCCATCCCTCGAAGAGAGGCTAGGACGTCCTTACCCGTTTCCTCAGAATAAAACGAGAAGACTGTTCGAGCTGGCAGTGCGCAACAGACTCATTAATCTGCCAAGTCCAAAGCGTCTGTCGCAGCCAGGCGATCTTAATAATCCCAATTATTGCCCTTACCACCAAACGGTAAGTCACCCGATTGAGGATTGTTTCGTCTTTAAGGGATGGATCGAGGATCAGTACCTACAAGGCAAGTTCGCGCTGTCGGAAAACTGGAAGGTAAACCCACCACAGCCGCACTCTCCAAAGAAGACGGACACGCCGGGGGCAGCTTGTTCTTTAGTCAAGGATGAAAACGATGGAGAAAACTCATCAGATGAATCCGAAGACTACGTAGTGACTTGTCATGTGATTTCTCACTCACTGGCAGATGATGAAGAGGCTTCTTGCACCGAAAAACCAATGGCGAACCCCGAACCAGAAATTCTACAGCCACCAGACGAGCTGATCGATGTCTTCCTAAATGAAATTCGTCTGAAAGTAAAAGCCGATCAAGAGCGTGAGGTGGCCATACTGGAAAGAGCCAAGGCATTCCCGTCAAATCAAAAGCCATCCACTGCGGATGAAAACAAATTCAAGACGAGGAAAAGGTTCGCCAAAGCTCTATCAGTAGGAATGAAGCTACCGCCCTCTGAAGAAAATACTCTCGCTGAGGTAGAGATGCACCCTAACTTCTGTTTATATCATCAGAAGATCATACATTCTACCGAAGACTGCGAATCCTTTAACTGTTGTGGCAAGGGTATGTCACTCAAAAGCAACACTTCGACAGGACAAAATATGAAGCTTGTAGACGTCGAAAAAATGCGATAGATGAGCACAAAAGAGCCGCCGACGATTGTCATATAGCTGACTCTAAGGTATCACAAATTATCACCTTTGGAAGCGACTCCGACGAAGAAGCTACCCCCAACCCTTCCCTCGGGGAATCTATTTCAAAAATGAAGGAATTGAGGAGCTGCGAGAACGTTCAGCCGTGTAATCGCACGCTACTCGAAAAAAATCCTGGCCCCGCAAACAACGTGTTAGTGTATATGCCCTAGAGGCCATTACTGTATCATACTAGTTTGTATATTACTTAATGGATGCTTGGGATATTCACCTTGTATATACAATCTTGCTCAAAATAGTAGTATGCTACTTGGTTTGTTTCTACTTCAATGTGTACTTGTGTTTATTTCAGTATATCACTTATACGCATTAGTGGAGCCCTTAGGATCTTTGCTTGATTACCAGCGTTGTGATGGCAGTCACACTAGTGGGGGCTGGGTAATCTATAAGCACATCCTTATTCAGGTCCCTGGTCGCAGGACTATCGAGACAGGGCATCGATACTCCGGAGTAGACCAGCGCATGCGCTTCTCATCCCAGTGTGGGAGACGGTCTGTCCCACAGCCGTCAGTACGTCGTACTTGAGATAGTATGCGGGTGCTCGTTAGGTTACGGGTACACTGGACAGGACTCGTCGGGAACTGACTAGTTGGTATTATACCTATCGTCAGTTATCAGTTCCCAGGTGACATGAGTACAGCTTAGTCCGCTGACTTGACACTGTCACTTCGCCTCGGGTGTGTTCCCACTGTACTTTGATCACTACCCTACCACGGCTCAAAGGAGTCGTGCAAACAGGTGGTGGTTGGGTGCAGTCCCGAAGCACTTGGAGGCAGTGACGGTTAGACAGGATTCGTCTCTCCCGGTATTGGGGGTTGACATCGCGCTGTGTCTAGGAGAGCCATTACACGAGTAGTCCCTGGCCAGGGCAAACGAGATATACTGGTAGGTTTCCAGTGTTATCTCAGGGTGTTTTGGGCTTCGCTCCGGCACGACTTGTACCGCTATTGGGGGACTGACGTTTACCGCCCCCTAGGCCCGCCATGCGATGTATCAGACGAACAGACCGGACTGTATGGAGAATGTCACACTCAGGCTCAGTAGGAGTTCAGATGGGTTTCGCCTCGTCGGTCTTCTTGTCGGCATTACCTGGGGACCGTTACGCACAGCTAGTGCCCGCTTGCGGTCTGTGGTTAAACCCACTGCCAGCGTAGTGTCGAGTCTTTAGAGTCCCACACAGAAAGCTTTTCGCCTTTAGGCAAAAGAGTAGAGGTCGCATGGTATTGCGACAGGTCGCATGGTTTTGCGACAGGGTTCGGTCACATCCGTGCACTTGTGCACGTACAGTGTCCGGACAGTTTACACTAGCGGGCTTTGGTTTAAGCCAGATCCTAGTGTACCTTATGGGATTGGATTTATCCAGTTTGCATTCGTGTTCCTCGGAACGCGGATGCGGGTGTGTATGCACAGTTGACAGGGAGGCACAGACAGCGGATTCTCATTAGGGTTGTTGACAGTTGACCGTTGACTTTTTGACTTTATGCTCAACCCTAATGAGAATATGATATGTGATTAACTATTATATTAATTAAGTATTATGGTGATATGGTTGTTGACTTGTTGACTTTTGTTGACTTGTTGACTTTGGTGACTTGTTGACTTTTGTTGACTTGTTGACCGGTTGACTAGGCTTGACTAGTTGACCATCATGATAACCATGGTTATCATTTCATGCCAAAGACTTTTACTTGCTTGTTCATTTGAGTAAAATGAGTGCATGACATGATAAGGTTATGGTTGCTTCTAACCATCACATAAGACTTTTTTGATATGATGAGTTATGATCACTTTGGATTATGAGAGGGTGAGAGAGAAAAGAGAGCCTCATTCTTTCTTGCTCATTCTCTCTCTTGTTCTTGAGCTCTCCTCTTGCTCTCACCCTCAACCTCTTGCTCCCTCTCTTGATCTATGGTTCTCTTGTCTCATGAGTTGAGAATCAAGAACCATAGATAAAATCCCATTCTAAATCATCTCTACTCATTCTAGTTCACTAGGTTTAGCAAACCAAGTGAACTAGTTTCTTCAAAGAACGAAGAAGGAGCTAAAGGTTGGAGCTTTCAAGTGGATCTATCTTCGGCGTACGGAGACGACGAGAAGGAGCCATCGGACCACCACCGGAGCTTGAAGACGAAGGAGTTCAAGACAAGCTAGGTATAACCATCTCTATCCGAGTAGCTAAATATCTTTAGCTTAGTTTGCTAGTTTTAGTTTAGGTAAAGATCCCGACCTTGCTTAGTCCATGTTGCCACTTGCGTTAAAATTTTGATTTTTATACCGTTTCCGCCTCCCCGTAAGAACCGGGGGTCGCAACGTGGACTTACACAACGGAGCGAACAAAAAGGATAAAGGAAAAGGAAAAACGGCTTTCGTCGCCAGCGCTCAACAACAATTAAGTGACCCTAGACCGGTTTCTCGCCAAAGCAACAAACGGCAACCCCTCCAGGATAAGTTGAAACGTCCTTACTCGTTTCCGCAAGGTAAAACAAGGGGACTGTTCGAGCTGGCAGTGTGCGACAGACTCATCAATCTGCCGAGTCCAAAACGTCCGTTGCGGCCAGGCGATGTTAATAATCCTAATTATTGCCTTTACCATCAAACGGTAGGTCATCTGATCGAGGATTACTATGTCTTCAAAAACTGGGTTGAAGATCAATACCAACAAGGCAAGTTCGTCATCTCCGAAAACTGGAAGGTAAGCCCGCCACAACCGCACGCATCGGGAAAGATGGAGACGCCGGGGGCATCATGCTCATTAATAGGGAAGGCCCCAGGGACCGAAAAGTCAATAAACTAGATGTTCGCCTCAAATACGGCAACGGCGGACCGAAACGTCCTTAAACTAACGGCGGACCGAAACGTCCTTAAACTAATGATGGACCGCAATGTCCTAAAACTTGCAAGCGGACCGAAACGTCCTTAAAACTACTACCACAGCATCCTCAGGCTGACGCGCTAAAAAAAAAGGATAAAGAAACGGTACGTCCATAAGCAAAATGGGCACGGATGAAAACCTGAAAGGGCTCCGTGAGTAAAAACAGCAGGACTACCGGCGAGTGTTTGTGAAAACCCGAAAGGACGCAACCTCGTTTAAAAAAAAGGATAAAAAAAGGTATGTCCATAAGCAAAATGGGCACGGATGAAACCCGAAAAGGCTCCGTGAGTAAAAACAGCAGGACTACCGGTGAGTGTTTGTGAAAACCCGAAAGGGCGCAACCTCGTTAAAAAAAAGGGTATGTCCATAAGCAAAATGGGCACGGATGAAAACCCAAAAGGGCTCTGTGAGTAAAAACAGCAGGACTACCGGCGAGTGTTTGTGAAAACCCGAAAGGGCGCAACCTCGTTAAAAGACACTTACAAAGTCCTCTCGACCTTATAAGGAGAAACCACCCGCGTGAGATCCTTACGACTCACATGGGAGCAGCACACTTAGGGATCCCCACGATTCCTAAGAAGAAAATACACTTGCGAGATCCTCACGACTCGTAAGGAGAACTCTCTTATGGGACCCTCACGGCCCATAAGATTTGAAAGTCTTAAGTTACAGAGACCTAAACCTGTGTTTAAGCAACTCCCACAACTCCTGATATTGCCCTACAAGTAGCTCAATACTGACCCTTGTATACAATCCACGGACGCGAATAAACATTTCCCCAGCAAAGTCCCACCCGTGACTAGGGGTATGTCCATATGGTGAACAACCCTTATAAGTCCTCTCAGCTTATAAGGAGAAAACCCTCTTGTAGGATCCTTACGACTTACAGAGGAACATACACTTAGGAATCCTCACGACTCCTAGGGAGAAAATACACCTACAAGATCCTCACGACTTGTAGGGAGAAATACCTTTGTGAGACCCTTACGGCTCATGAAGTCAAAAGCCTTAGTCGACAGGACCCTAACCCTGTTTGCTAAGCCACCTTTGTTCAACATCGACAGAGGCAGATGATGATTCGCTCCTGGCATTATCCCAGTTGTAGCGGTGCTGATGCCGAAATCGGTGTCTAATTTCAGGTTTATGGCGAAAAGCCAGTAGGCCGCACGTGCATACGAAACAGCCGAAATGATGGGGCAGCTTGCAATAAAAAAAACAGCAAGTAAAAATGTATGCATGTAAAATAGCCGAAATGATGGGGCAACTCGCAATAAAAAGCAGCGAGTAAAAACGAAATAAATAGCCGAAATGATTGGGCAATCACGACCTTCGCGATATAAAAGCTGAAATGATAGAGCATAGCGGAAAGAAATAAAATAAAAAAAAATATATATGTAATGAAATTCATGCCCTACAGACGATAGCACAGCAATCCCTGTATACAATCCAAGGGCACAAACAAAGAGGGAACCATATCTTCCCGACAGGCTCTGCCAAAAAGCGAAGCCAAATCTCGACGGTTCAACAACAACCTAGAGACAACCGTGACATTCGCCTCGATACAGTAGACGCAATGTCAACAATAACGTTCTTCCTCCAACAAGCTTCGAACATGACAAAGCAAACGAAGCAAAGGCTAAATTCCTAGCTTCAAGGTCTTGACGAAAACCCATATAAAGCCAGAAAGACAACTGGAGATCGTCTCACACCAGTGTGGAATGGTCACCACCTCGACGTTCGTCTCGACACAGCAGACGCAACATCATCAAACAAACAGTGCCACGGCAAAATTCCAGCTCCACCTCGACGCTCGTTTCGATACAGCAGACGAGTTGTCACCCCAGCGTTCTTCCTCCAATAAGATTCGGATGCGACAATCAAACAAACGGAGCCACGGCAAAATTCCAGCTCCACCTCGACGTTCGTTTCGATACAGCAGACGAGTTGTCACCCCAGCGTTCTTCCCCCAGCGAGATTCGGACGCGACAATCAAACAAACGGAGCCATGGCAAAATCCCTAGTTCCAAACCTCGACGGTTCATCAGCAAACTAAAAACAACCGCAACATTCGTCTCGATACAGCAGACGCGATGCCAACAAAACGAAGCGAAGGCCAAATTCTTAGCTTCAGGGTCTTGACGGCAACTCACATAAAACCTGAAAGACTATCGGAGATCATCCCACACCAGCGCGGACTGGTTATGACTCATCGGGGCTCGCCAAAATGAGCCTAACCTCAAGTAAAAAGCGGTATGGCAAATCCCTAACGCTTGCTCTTCCGACGGTCAAATTGCCTAGGAAGATTGCTTGAAGACGTCTTGTCCAGCCCCCGAAGGGATTAGAGACACGGCAGTCGCAGGGCTACTCGAACAGCACGATTGCCTATCGAGGACTATATCAGCTTATGCGACGGTACGATGGCCAAAACCCTAAGTACCACCAACCTTAACGGGCTTCTGTCGTAAAGAGCAGAGGTTAAATGCGACGTTAAGATGTTCTTGCGAGAAACGCTCGATTCGTCTCGACTTGTGAAGAAATTGTTGAGGCGGCTCGACTCGTGAGATAAAGCCTTAGGCAGTAGGCATAAAAGAAGCCTGTTTCCTAAGCACTGGGACCCCTTAAGCTGGCCCAAAACGGTCTCTTGCATACCATCCACGGGCCTCACTCTCCAACGTCGAATTTCGACAAGGAGGGAAACAACCGCTTACAGGTCCTCTCGACTCGTAAGAGGGAAAGTTCTCTTATAGGATCCTTACGACTTATAAGAGAAAACTACACTTAGGAATCCTCACGATTCCTAAGGAAAAAAAAACCACCTACGAGATCCTCTCGATCCGTAGGGAGAAAAGTCTCTATGAAACCCTCACGGCTCATAGAGTTGAAAATTCTTAGGCGGAAGATCTGAACCTGCGGCCTAAGCCCTTGCTATCTTACTCTATTACCTGCTAATTGTGACGACATGCTGAGAAAGAAGAAAAGCAACAGAAAGAGCATCCGATTTACATTTGATCAAGCGTTCAAGACACATTCATTCATGCATGGGCAAAAAGACTCAGGACAAAAGATATATAATAAAGACAAGCTGGGATAAAAAAAAATTCATTAATATTGCCCGAAGTTCTTACAGTCATAAAAACAATAAACGAAAGTTACAATGGAATAACCTCAGATCTAGGGCATGGATTGAGGAATTCAAAAGCGACCCTATCTATGACTTTCCAAGCCTCGCGGACCATCCTAGCGTGCTTTCTTTCGCGAGCACAAGCATCAGGGTCCCCCCTGATGTCTTCCACCCTCCGATAAACAGCGAGTATGACAGACTGTTGAAAGACCTCGTGCAAGAGATCAACAAGACTGTCTCGCCGTCTTTTTGAGATAAAGTTCAACAGGTACACCGAGTGCACCTTATCCTCAGCGGCATCCAGCGCCCTAAGCGGCACACCGGAACAGAACGGGGGAAGCGCTTCCCAGATGGCTCCCACGATAAGCTTAAGAAGGGAGGAACGCCGGGGAAGCAGAGGACTGTTGTACGCGTCGAAGCGGCTCATGATTTCAGCACACTCCGCGTTTGTGAACTCTCGATCTTGAGAGCGGCTAAGTCGGCGTATGTCCCCGTAAGAGATGATCTCATTAAGAGCATACATATGGGCGTCCATTGTTTCTGTGAAAGAGAATCAACAAAATTGTCAGAAAAACTGATTAAGAAAAGCAATATAATGTACCGAGAAATAAAATGCCATCTTTAAACTCCAAGATCGATGAAAAACTCCTAAGAATTCTTTTGTATGATTTGGAAAGAGCAAAGCTCCACTAATGAAATGAGAAAATACAAGAAAAATCTTTTATAGAGCAAAGCTCTATTAATGGAACCTTAACAGGGTTCTCCTGAGTTCTCTTTGGACCCTTTTAGAGCAAAGCTCTGCTAAGTGAAACCCTAAATGGGTTTTCTTTAGATCAGGGATCTATGGAGAGCAAGGCTCTGTCAATGAAAATTAATTTAATTTAATTTAATTTAATTCTAATTTAAATTTGCACCTAAAAAGTTTTAAAGAGTTTAACTCTTGGAGTTCTTGAAAATAAAGAGCAGGGCTCTGAGTTCTGAAAGTAAAATTTTGAAGATGAAAATCATCTAAAGGAACAAAGGTCCTATTTATAGGCATCAAATGCCTTTTCAACTTCCAAAAGTTGCCACAACGGTCGGAATTCTGTCACCGTCGTGCTCACGTTTTGGAACCACGAAAGCGCAACAGTGGGGGGCATTTGTTTACCCCAATCAGAGCAAAGCTCTGTTCAAATTCCAAGGTGGGAAAAGAAGCAATGCTTCTGTTTTTCTCCAATCAGAGCAAAGCTCTGTCTTGAAAATTAAAGTGAAAAATTGAAATTAAAATAAATGAAGCAATGCTTCAGATTCCTTGCGCTGCGCGCAATACGCCACGTGTCAAAATCAGACACGTCAGTACAAGGAGCGCAGCGTCCAAGGCAGCGCACCCAATCAGAGCAAGGCTCTGTTTAAAATTCAAACTTAAATTAAAGAAGCAACGTTCCAGCTGACTTGCGCTCTGCGCTGCGCGCCACGTGGCAGCGCAGTTGCGCTAGCGCAGTGGCGCTGCGCGCCACGTGGCAGCGCTGTGGCGCTGCGCTCTGCGCTGCGCGCCACGTGGCAGCGCAGTGGCGCTAGCGCAGTGGCGCTAGCGCAGTCGCGCAGCGCTGCGCGACACGTGTCAAGCACAGGTGCACTTGCGCCAAACAGAATAAAATTCTGAAAGATTTCTCTGATCTTATCAAAACAATAAGATCCTCTCTTGTAAAACAGGAGCCCTTGGATCAAAGATCCAACGATGGGGAAAATTCCCCAAAGCACTCAGATAAAGATCACTTTAACAAATCTAACTAATTTATGGGCACTATAAAAAGGACCCTAAGCCTCAATTCAAAGGCATCAACATTTTCTGAGGGGAAAAAAAAAGGTAAAGACCTTCAGAAAAAGAGAAAATTCTCTTAAAAACAGATCATTTATCTAAGAACAAGATCAATGATCTTCAAGAAAAAATAAAAATAAACAATAACAGTGCCTTGCACTTTTTATGAACCACTGGTTCTTTGAAAACAAGAAAAAAAAACTTGTTTTCTTTGATCTAAAATTGATCCAAAAGAATAAGAACAGTGCCCAGCACTTGCTAAAACTGCACTATTGCGCAAGCCGTCAGGAAGCGCCACGTGTCAGCAGTACAACAGCGCAGCGCACCGACGCAGCGCACTGCGCTGTTGCGCTTGCGCTCATCAGAGCATGACACGTGTCACTTCCACATGCGCTTGCGCTCTTTAATTTGCGTAAAGCGCCTGACAAGCCACGTGGGGCACTGCCAGAGTACTTAATGCTATGCATTTTAAAAAGGGCAGAGCCCAAACAAAATAGATGCTCTGCATCATTTATAAAAGGGCAGAGCCCAACCAAAACAAAGAAAAATAATGCAGTGAAGGGGCAAGGCCCTAGCACAGGTCCAATAGGCCAAAGACAGAAGAATATTGAAACTGGACTTAGCCCAGTCGTGGCCATAAGTCCTCAAATTAAATTGAATGAGCACGGCTGCTCCCTAAATCAATTTACATCCGGTTCGAGGGTACATCTCCGAACTCCTCTGATATTCGTCGTTGTAATCCTTCAACGACGTCAGAGAGGCGACGGGTCCCAACGACCACACATGAATATGGACTGCAGGGTCCTTAAACTCGTGGACCGAAACGTCCCTAAACTAATGTTGGACCGAAACGTCCTTAAACTAATGTAGGACCACCACGTCCCTAAACTGGAATATGGACCACCACGTCCCTAAACTGGAACATGGACCACCACGTCCCTAAACTGGAGCATGGACCGCAACGTCCTTAAACTACCTATGGACCACTACGTCCCTAAACTGGAACAATAGAGCCTCCAAATGCTCTTTTGCCGGATCTAAATGATCCCGTTTAAGTTGATCTTAGCCCCAAACATGGCTAACGTATCCTTAAACATTCAAATGGACTATAAAACTCCAAATCAACTTTGGTGCAAGGGTACATCTCTGAACTCCTCTGACACCTATCGTTGTAATCCTTCAACGACGTCAGAGAGGTGATGAGTCCTGACAGCCATATATTAAATGGATCACCACGTTAAGTTGATCTTAGTCTCAAACAGGACTAACGTATCCTTAACGAACGTTTAAGTTGATTTTAGCCTCAACACGGCTAACATATCCTTAAACTAAAACACCAAACCCAAATCTAAGTAAATACGGATTTGGACTAATCCACGTCCTACGGGCGACGGCATCACTTAGTCTCCGTATACAATCCACGGGCAACCACAAACAAAACAAACACATACGACACGAAGTGAAATTCTGGAGAAGGAGAAAGTGGCTGCCGCGATGCGGTAGCGTAATTAACTGCAGGGTCTTGCGCCTGCAGGGAAGAGCGTCCCCACAATCAAAAACCCCTCTAGCGAGGGGGAATCTGACGAAGTCTGCTACATCGGCCGCATCCGTCTAAACCTCCGATACACGGTGCCATAAATCAACTTGGCATCTTCGGAGAAGTGGATGGATAAAACCAAATAGCATCTGTCCCGAATCTCAGCGTCAGGACATCGCAGTCTTGTGCGCCGCCATTCGAAGGGGAACAGAAACAAATGACGATCTCAGGTCTAAAGACTAATCTGCACTCATGTCACCTCAGAACTTCCACCTGACGATAGGTATAGTACCATCTGGAAGTTCTCGGCGAGTCTGTCCGGTGTACTCACACCCAGTGAGCACCTGTATACGACCTTAGGTGTGAAAGAACCATGGTTGCGGGACTGTACCATCGCCCCTCGTCAGGGTCTAAAAACGTATACACTAGTCTACTCTGGAATATCGATACCAGTCTCGATACTCCCATGACTAGGGACCTTTTAAGGATGTGCGTACCGACTACCCATCTCCCACAAGTATGATCGCCATCACAACGTAGGTAGTCTAGCAATGATCTTACGGGCTTTATCAATATGTATGAATGATACGTAATAGCAAGTAAAACATATGCACATATTAAGATAAAAACAAACCAAATAGCATACTATCATATTGAGCAAGACTGTCTTGTACATATATACGTCCAAGCATCCATATGTATACATATACAATAATGGCCTCTGGGCATATATATCCAACAATCTCCCACTTACACTAAAGCCATATATTTTGGCGTATCGAGTACCCAACGTCTGCTTTTGGGCTTGTTGTTGGCGTATCGAATACCCAACATCTCAAAAATTCTCTCGACCTGTGCTTGAAGAAAGGCCTTAGTGAATGGATCCTCCGTGTTGTCTTTTATGTCCACTTTACGTACTTCAATCTCTAAGCTATCAATGATCTCCCTGATCAGGTGATACAGCCTCAAGATGTGCCTGGATTTTTGATGGGACCGTGGTTCCTTCGCTAAAGCCATAGCTCCATTGTTGTTGCAATACAAAGGTATTAGGTTAACAATGGATGGAACCACCTGAAGTTCAGTGATAAACTTCTTAATCCAGATGGTTTCTTTTGCGGCATCGTTGGCAGCAATTTATTCAGCCTCCATCGTCGAGTCTGCGACGGTGTCCTGCTTGGAACTCTTCAAACAGACCGTCCTTCCGTTGAAGGTAAACACAAAACCCGAGACAGACTTGTTGTCATCTTTGTCACTCTGTAGGCTCGAATCAGTAAAAGACTCCATTTGGAGGTCCCCATTACCGAATATCAGGAACAGTTCTTTAGTCCTCCTCAGGTACTTATGAATGTTCTTAACAGCTTTCCGGTGGTTCTCATCTGGGTTAGACTAATACTGGCTCACCATGCTAAGCACGTAAGCTAAATCTGGTCAGGTATATAGCATCACATACATTATAGATCTTACAGCCGAAGTGTAGGCTATATTGCTCATGCGAACCCTCTCCTCATCAGTTTTGGGAGACATCTCTTTGGAGAGGGTGATTCCGTGCAATACGGGTATGTAACCGCGCTTGGAATCTTCCATACTAAATATCTTTAGTACGGTCTCTATGTACCTAGACTGTGAAAGTCCAAGTAATCTCTTGGATCTATCTCTGTAAATCTTAATCCCCAGAATGTACGAGGTATCACTCAGGTTCTTCATGGAGAACCTTTGTGACAAGAATAGCTTGACCGATTGCAGCATAAGAATATCATTTCCTATCAAAAGAATGTCGTCCACGTACAAGACTAGGAACACGACAGTTCGGCCTACAATCTTCTTATATATATAAGGCTCATCATCGTTCTTGATGAAGTCAAATCCTTTGACTGTTTTATTAAAACATATGTTCCAGCTCCGCGATGCCTGCTTTAATATAAATGGATTTAAGCAACTTGCAAAAATAGCTACTGGCAATCAATCGAAATCGGGTCACCTTCCCGCTGCTCCTACTGTCTATGAAACCTTCCGGCTGATCCATATAAACGCACTATTCTAAACTTTCATTCAGAAAAGCCGTTTTTACTTCCATCTGCCGGATCTCATAGTCATGGAAGGCAGCAATGGAAAGTAGGATCTGAATGGATTTGAGCATAGCCACCGGAGAAAAGGTTTCGTCATAGTCCATACCTGGTCTTTGACGAAAACCTTTTGCAATAAGTCTAGACTTATAGGTTTCTACCTGCCCATCTACACCAAATTTCCTTTTGTAGATCCATTTGCATCCAACGGGATTTACCCCAGGTGGAGCAATATCCAAGGTCCACACTTTTATTGGTGTACATGGACTTCATTTTGGATCGCATAGTATCCAGCCATTTATCAGAGTCCCTACTGATAATGGTCTGCCTGAAACTAGTAGGATCATTTTCTTCCAAGATGAAATCCTCTCGATCCCCGTCTATGAGAAAACCGTAGTATCTCTCGGGCGGATAAGAAATCCTACTAGTTCTGCGGAGTGTCTTAGGTTCGTTAGGTATTACCGAATCTAGCGGTTCCACCAAATCTTCAGATACATTTTGTGGTTCAAAAATTTCTTCCAATTCTACCATACTCCCACTAATTTCTTTTGCAAGAAATTCCCTTTCTAAAAAGGTGGCGTGGCGAGATACTAACACCTTCTGTTTCTCAATGTGGTAGAACAGATATCCATGCGAATGCTTTGGATATCCCACAAATTTACATAGAAATGATCGTGCCTGAAGTTTGTTCGGATTTTGTGCTTTTACATAGGCCGGAACACCCCATATCTTAATACGCTTAAAACATGGTATCTTTCCACTCCATATTTCATATGGAGTCTTAGGCACAGATTTGGAAGGAACTTGATTCAAAAGGTATGCCGCTATTTCAAGCGCATGTCCCCAAAGTGAAAGACAACTCAGCACTACTTATCATGAAGCGAGCCATATCTAATAGGGTACAATTTCTCTGCTCCGATACACCGTTGTGTTGTGGTGTATACGGAGGAGTAAGCTGAGAGAGAATTCCATTCTCTTTTAGGTATTCTAGGAATTTCGGGCTTAAGTACTCCCCTCCTATATCAGATTGGAGGATCTTGATACTTTTTCCAGTCTGGTTTTCTACTTCATTTCTGAATTCTTTGAATTTCTCAAAAGTTTCATATTTTTGTTTCAAGAGATACACATATCCGAACCTAGAGAGATCGTCAGTGAATGTGATGAAGTACGAGAACCCACCCCTTGCATGTATAAACATTGGATCACATACATCACTTTGTATGAGTCCCAAGAGCTCTGCTGCTCTTTCTCCATGTCCGGTGAACGGAAATTTGGTCATCTTTCCCCTGACACAAGACTGACAAGTTTCATAAGATGAAAATTCGAAAGTATTCAAAAGTCCATCTTTATGCAACTTACTTAGTCTTTTCTCTCCGATATGACCAAGTCTACAATGCCACAAGTAGAATTCGTTCAGTTCTGAACTCTTCCTCTTGCATGTGTTTTGTACGTTGAAAACTATGTTTTGATTTAGAACATAGATACCATTACACAGTGTACCTTCTGCAACCAATACCTGATTTAGGCAAATGTTCATGATATTTCTATCAAGAACATATATCTATCTTTATCAAGTAACGAAACTGATATGATATTGCAAACCATGGAAGGTACATAGTAGCAATTGTTCAAAATCATAGTATTGCCATTTGGCAATACCAGGTGATATTCACCGATGGCAGAAGTATTAACTTGTGCTCCGTTCCCTACTCTGAGGGACATATCATCAGGTCCAACCATCCTACTTTTTCTCAGTCCCTGCAATAAATTATAGATGTGAGATCCTGATCCGGTATCTAGTACCCAGGAGGTAGGACTGACCGAAAAACAGTTCTAAATAACAATAACACCATAAGAAGACGCAATAGTATGCTTCTTCTTTGATGGGGTCATCAAGAAATTCATGTAGTCCTCTTTCCTCTGCTCATACTCATGACGGCTGTTATAAGTTAGAGCCAAATTGACGTAGACCCTAATAAGAATTCGGATCGGTCAAGCGATACATTTTATTATTTTGTTTAAGGCATGAAGTGGTTGCTACCTGGAGAGAGAAAAGAAACACTCAGCGTGCGTTTTTGCAAGATTAGATTGGTTATTAATTTATCTAATCAGGTTGCTTCCACTGTTTTCTCAAATTCTTCTTCAAACCCTAAAAGAAGAATTAGTCAGGATTAATCACACGTCACAATACGTGCTTAATCTTTCGGCCAGGCTGATGTCGTTACTTCAAGAGAGGTTTTCCAATGCTTTCACAAAGTTCTTTAATTACATAACCTCTTTTCTCTGGAGGTGTGGCCCCGCTAACACCTTGCTATACATCTACTTGGTTTATAACATTGATTGTTAAGTGAAAAAAATCTCCCGAGAGTAATCCTACTCATCAGTGGGATCGGGATCCAACTATCATTGTATGATAAACTAGATGGAAGCCACTCCAGTCACCATACTTCAGAAGGTATACAACACTAGCAAGTTTCCTGTATATTTGAAACCCCCGATGTTGTTTTTTCCCCTAGCAGTTTATGACCTTGACAAAGGCCAACAAATCATAATCTACTAGTCAAGTTCAACCCGTCATTATCCTGGATTGATTTAGACCTACCCGTACAAACCCATGACAAAGGCCAACAAGGCTGTACGACTGTCCTAGATAATCACACCTCAATACAACAGACAAGCAATATTTAGCTACTGTACACTACGCCTTAACAAAGGTCAACAAACGCAGCACGAATACTAGATACAACTTATCTGAAATGACGGAGGGCTACAGCTAGGTATTTTGCAAAAAACTCTTTGACATAATGAACTTGATATCGTTGAAGGAACCTAATCAGTTTTGAAAAAGGAGTGGTTTAGGCCCCGCTTTTGAAAACATATTGTCTTGAAAAAACCGAGTAATCTACAGTATAGACTTTTGCTCTAGTGGTCACTCCTCACGAAGGGATCTTGGCTCTTGCCTCTTGGAATGAGATGCTGGATATTCTCAACCGAATACCACTATACAAAGTGAAAGAATATAACTATAGTTTTTCAAAATTTGTTCCAACACTATCTTTTAGGTTTCTGATATTGCATTAATCAAAATTAATGTGGTCCCATCAATTAATCCTATCACACCAGAAAAGAACAAAAATACAATGTACGTATATTCCATCCGCATTCGTCACGGGGGCCCGTCATCACCCGTTAGGTTACTTAACTAAGAACAGAGCAGGGCTAGACTAGCGCGGGTGCAAAACATATACAACATCTACTAGTGTGTGTGTGTGTGTGTGTCAACATTCGTCCCAGGAATGGTAGCAGGCAACATCACAGAATCTCAGCAAGCAACACAGAATGGTGGATAATCTTGAAGCCCCGGGTTTCATTTGAGCCGCAAATAAGACCCGATGTTCCCGTTCGTGTAGATAGCCCGTGCATTGTAAACCTGGACCTCTACGAGCGCGGAAAGTTACCCGCCAATCTCAGAAGTGAGGCAACACCAATCAACAAAGTGAATAGGCCACCCAGCACTTCACGGGACCTGGTAACTTGAGCGCCTCTCTGAGGGTCATATCTATACCCCATACGAGTGCGGTGAATTGCCCGCCAATTCTAAAGTGAAGCCCCCTCAGTCTCAACACCATAAGATGCGGGTTTGTTGCCTTCTAGAACCCGGCTATTCGAGCACTCCACCATGGGGTAATCCTAGTACAGAAAATAAGAATATATGTACAAGGTGACATCGAGCTCAATCCGGTCATGCCCCAATAAAAGAATATACAACATGGCAGAAACGGCTGTCCACATATCGGACGCTCGCCCCGTAATAACAAATATACAAATGAATATAAATTGTACTAAACTATTGCACCACCAGCTATTCACCACGACAATCCAACCACAATATCGGCACAATCATAGAACATCAACGTGAATGTCATGCTCGCAAACCCGTCTAAAAGAACATATAGCAGATATCTGGGTTATACAGATCAAATGACATTCATGGTCACAAATGCTAAATTAAGTACTGATAATAAACACGTCTTTTAAAATTACAATCGACTAAACTTTTCCGAATGGGCCCCAAGTGCTAATCCAGTACTCAAACAAATATGGGCCCAAGAACTAAATGTCCCAGAAACCATAATTCCAAACATAAGATCCGCAGGAGAAAATATGTGCACAGGGGTCCCAATACGGCCGCGCAACCGCGGCAAACATGGATGTTATGCTGCGGTTTCACGGCGTTATTATGGGATCGTGGGCCCAGTTTTCTTCTGTAGTCTTTAAAAAGCCTGCACGAATTTCTGATACACTGAAAATGATTTTTCGACCACTATGAAAAATCAGCAGAAGGTATGATTTTAGAATTGCGGTTTCAAAAATTTCGGTTGACCGATATTCTAAACACGTTAGAACTACCTAGTATAGATTTTATGGGGTGGCTCTGATACCATGTTTGGTTACCCTAACGCCCAAGCCATCATCTGTGGCGGTTTGCGGAACAAAAATTTTCTTACCAAAGTAAAATGGCGCTAGAATAACCCAAGAAACCGGATCTTTCCATAAACCTAACTAGCTAAACTAAGAGTTCTATCTACTATGATAAGAAAGCCTCACCAAACGATCCGTGTCCTTCGGTCTTCTTTCATCATCATGTGCTCCTAGTGGCCATCTTGAACGTGCTTGATCTTCTTTTCCCGCTCTATCGGCTCTCCGAGATCGAGCTTGTTCTCCGGTCCTCCTTTATCGTAGATTATCCATCCGAGAGATATGATCCATGGCTCCAACTCCTAACTAAGTATCAATAGGAGCAACTAGAGAACTTGGAATGCTAATCCAAGAACTCTAGGATGTAGTGTGAAGTTCTAAGTGTTCTACTATCTCTATCTTACCACCTCTCTTATTTCTCAACACATGAGAGTGTAGAGAGGAGGAAGATGATGAAGGTGGTGAAGCTCAAGAGAAGGAGAAGGAGATGAAGCAAAATGGTGAGATGCAAAAATAATGAGCAAGCATGAAAGAGAAATTCACTCACAATGGTTTTGTAAAAGAATATCCATAATAAAAAACTATCAACCATGCTTCAATAGTTGCCACAAATGAATAAACAATTCATTTATCAACTATTGAAGCCATGGCTCTCACCATACCTCCCATACTTTACACTTTACACCTCATTTCTATTTAAAGATAAATGGAAAAAAAACATAATGAGGTGTCCACCTTCTAGAATGTTATTCGTAATAAAATACGGATTACAGTCTACTGTATATACATACCTACATTCGGATAAAAATACGAATGCCTAAAGTGATAGAATAATACGAAGAACATAATAGTAGAATATACATATCGAAATACATATATGTAAATTATTAAATCAACACTTGATTTAATAATTCGGCTCAATACCGAGCTGGACAGTATTATCAACTGTCCGATCGAAAGTCCGGGTATAAAGTACATCAATCGATCGGAACCCTGCACGTATCTAATACGGCTACTACATCATTTCGCCTGAACCAGGAAAACCCTCTATGCGGGACTCTAAAGACTCGATAGTATGCCGGTAGTAAGTTACTGGATAAATTCATAACAAAAAGCACGTCAGCGGCAATAGCTGTACGTAACGGCTCCCCGGGTACCTGTCGAAAAGAAAGGTCGACGAGCAAACTCATCCGGATCCCTACCGAGCCTATCTGTGACAATCTCCGTATAGTCTGGTCTTTTCGTCTGAGAGTATCGCATACCGAGTCTAGAGGGTGGTAAACGTCAGACCCTAATAACCCGATAATTCGTGCTGATGCGTCTCAAGACCAATCCGGGAAACTATTGATCAACCTATCAGAAAATCCCAACCGTCTTGGCTAAGGTCTTATGGTCCTGACCAATCGAACACAGTACGATATCGACTCCCTATACCGGGTGTCACGCCCCGCTTCTCAGAGTGCGCTAAGATCGGCACGTGACAGAGCCAACCATACTACCTATGGCTAGAAAACATCCCTCCACGGTCACATTACGGCTGTCTATAAGATATCAAGAACAGAAAAAATATAAAACTATCTAATACATGTCCATTTGCCAGAATAAACGAGTCAAGAAATATATATATGCGGAAGCACTAAAACCCCAATAACAATAACATCTGGAAATACATCCTAAATACGGGCTCACATCAGGAAATAAAACTGCGGAAAAGAAACTAACTAAACTATCACTAACATGCTTCTCACTGTTCGGCCTGTCGGCTCAAATACTCTTGGTCAGCCTGCGAAAGAGATAAAGGGATTGGGCCATGCAAAACCTAGACGTCAGTGCATCATAAAATCAACAATAATAATCAACCAGGATGTAACGAGATATGTAGGCATGAATAAACAGTAACATGAATATCATCACTAAGCACGGATATAGAACTGTGAAATATGTATGTATATTTACAGGTGAAGTGCCGTGAGTAATCTAAACTATATTACTTGCTTATCTACTCTCAAGTCTTTGAAATCAATTTAATGGAATCGTCGATGTAACTCAATAGTATCCCGTGCATGCCTGGGACCACGGTCCAGACTCTCGGGCTGAATCCGAGACGTGCCGCTAAGCACTAAACAGGAAACATGTACAGACGAATGATGTCAGTAGTATCATCCCGGGACTGGCCTACCCCCAAAACTGATCAGTATAAGCATTGAACTGCCGAGTTACAAATCAGGTTTCATCATTAATTTTCCCTTACCCCTAATGTTATGTGTTCAAATCAGGTATTGATAAATATGAAACTAATACCAACATAGGATCAAACAGGTACAGGTTTTGTCTGAATAGACAACATGATATGTCCATCGGGACAACAAGCTAGGGCCGTTTGCATTAGTAACAAAATTAAGTATCAAGTTAAGCAGTGGTGTATCAGGTCATGTCAGTTAATGCACAATGTATCAAATGGATGCCAAAAAGTAAAATTGTAACAGGTATCGAAGCACAGTAAAAGCACGGATGCACAATGTCTATCAGGGATCACATCTATAACTCCATGACTATGTATGATGCATATTATGAAGCACAGGGTACTAATATAACTGTAACATGAAATAATATGATCTGGCATGCAACTAGATATGCAATAAATGATACGGATACGAACGGGTATCGTAAAATAGTAAAACGGTAACATGGGATGCACAATGCAATAAACATGTAATATTATTATTCATATAGATGTAAAATATATATCATAGCATGTAGCAAGATAAACTTGCCTAATCGGATCTCATGACGGGTGCGTACGCTGCGTCCGATGTCGGGTAAATGTCGCAATGTACACACGCACGTACAGAACAGGACCAGGATATACAAGAACGTGACCATGCTGGCTGGGGAAGTCTACTGGGTGGGCGGATCGTCGGCGATGGGCATGGCTCCGGCGATGACCGGAAAACCAAGAAATCAAGAAAGCAAGGAGAAGACGAAGGTGCTGCTTAGGGGTTTGATGTTTGGCGACAGAGGCGAGGCGAGGGGGTCGTTGACGACGAGTCGTGGGTTTTTCGGCGAAGTTCACGACGATGGCAGCAGTAGGCTTCTTGAAGTCGGGGATTTTGTGTGCAGGGTTTTCGGTGCAGGGAAGGGCTCTAGTGTTGGGTTGGCGAAAGGGGAGAGGAGAGGAAGGAGAGGTGAGGGCGATGACGAGAGTCACTGGTGGAGAAGGCGATGGCAACAGCAATAGAGGAGATGGGTGAGGCGGTCGTGATATGGGTTTCTGGGTTTGCAGCGGGAAAGGAGAAGAGAGAGGTGAGCGTGGAGAGGGAGGACGGCGAGGAGATGGTCAAAGAGACGGAGACGGTGGAAGAGAGCTGGCGGTGATGAGGGCAGCAATGAGTTCGTGTGGGTTATGCAGTCAGGGAAAGAAAGGAACCTTGGGTTGGGGTGTTTGCAAGGGAAGAAGAGGAGAGAGGAGAGGACGTTGGGTTGGTCGACAACGACGACGAGGTCGGGGCTGTGAGTTCGGGTGTGCAGGGATCGGTGTTCTTGGGTTCACAGCGTCGAGTGATGGCGATGGCGGTTGTGGTGTTGGGAGGAGGAGGAGGAGAGGGAGACGAGAGAGGTGAGGTGAGCGGAGGTGGTGTCGACGATGGTGGAGCCGAGCGAGCGGCACGGGCGCGAGGTGGGAAACGAATAAGGAGATGAAGGAGGAGATAGAGAGAGAGGACATGGGTAAGTAGGATATTAGAAGAATAAGTGTATATATAATATATGGGGGGAGGAGAGAGATGGGCAGAGAGAGAGTGAGAAGTGGGGATACTGTAAAGATTTAGGATTTTATTTAAAATATTTAAAATATATTTTTCGTTATAAATTTTATATAAACGGTATATATATTAGAATATAATATTAGTTAAATTTGAGATTTTGGTTAATACAAAATTACTCAAAAATATGCCCGGATTGGGTCTAAAATTACGGTTTAAAAATACGGATAATATACGTGTTAACCAAAACCAAAATAGGATATCTGGGTAACGAAAATGCATACCCTAAGAAAGGATATACGTAGCGTGCACATAGCTATCCAAACGAGTCCGTTTCACTGAACGGGATGAGAACACGATGTATGGATGCCACGACAGGGTTAGGGGTATGATGCAGGCCATACTAGATATTTTTAAAATATTTTATTTGACTTTACTTGTTTTATTAAAAATGCAGATGTCCGAAATAATGCAAGTATGCAGGATATACAACATGAAAGTGCACGGATCCATATAACTAGCCGGGATAAATCATAAACAGGAATCAAGAAGGGTTTCAAGCATGCGGGTCAGGTCGGATGCAAACACGGATACCAATTAAACTATTCGCACCCATAACATCAATAAATCAAGAAATAACCACTCAATATATAAATTAATCAAATCAAGTATGGTATAACGAACTTAGGGTGTTACACCGGGAAAGACGAATCCCCGACAATCGCTTACTACCTCCATGTGGCTCGGGACTGTACCCAACCAAAACCAGTTTGCATGACTCAGTAAAGCCGCGGTAGGGTAGTGATCAAAGTACAATAGGAACTTATACGAGACAAATGACGATCTCAGGTCTAAAGACTAACCTGTACTCATGTCACCTAAGAACTTCCACTTGATGATAGGTATAGTACCATCTGGAAGTTCTCGGTGAGTCCGTCTAGTGTACTTACACCCAGTGAGCACCTGTATACGATCTTAGGTGCGAAAGACCAATGGTTGCGAGACCGTACCATCGCCCATCGTCAGGATCTAGAAACGTATACACTAGTCTACTCCAGAATATCGATGCCCGGTCTCGATACTCCCACGACTAGGGACTTTTTAAGGATGTGCGTACCGACTACCCAGCTCGTACAAGTATGATCACCATCACAACGCAGGTAGTCAAGCAATTATCCTACGGGTTTTATCAACATGTATGAATGATACGTAATAGTAAGTAAAACATATGCACATGTTAAGATAAAAACAAACCAGATAGCATATTATCATATCGAGCAAGACTGTCATGTACATATATATGTCCAAGCATCCACATGTATACATATACAATAATGGCCTCTAGGGCATACATACCCAACAAGTCTGACCCGAAAGAACATTTGGACGTGTTCACCATGGGCATGAGCTTTCAAGATAACTCGGACACGGCTCAGTGCCGAGCCTTCCCCACCACTCTCATCCGGACCGGGCGAGATTGGTTCCGCGGCCTAACTCCGCGCTCGATCTCAACTTTCGAAGAGTTGGCTACTCAGATCCTTAGCCACTTCGTCGGCAACCGACGACAAAAGAGGTCGATCGACTACCTATTCACCATCAATAGTGAGGACAGAGAATCTTTCGAGGGCTATATCATCCGGTTCTACAATACTCTCCTAGAAGTACCCGAGCATCGGGACGAGACGGTCATCACCGCCTTGAGATCTGGTCTTAGGCATAAAGAGTGGATCTGCTCTTTTGCATTGGCACAACCTAAAATCTTGGCCGAGGTAAAAGTATGGACCGGATGGGAAATCCAACTCGGGTATGAGGTGAACGCTAATCTTTCCCATAGAGACCAGACGGACCGAAAGAAACAGCACCGGGAAGAAAAGAAGAAGACTGATCATTCGAAACCCTATTCTCCGAGATTTCACGAGTACACTCCTTGTAACGCTTTAAAATTCGTTTAGCTTAATTATGTGTTAGTTAGTGATAATACGTGTTTTTTCGTAAAACCTAGTTAATAACTATTTTCCAAATAAACAAGAACAAATCTATTTTAATAATGTAATTTTATATATATATATATTTATATATATATATATATAATTATGTTATATTAGTTAATATTTAAATTATTGTTCACATAATTAATCATTTTTCTTATTTGTTAATTCCTAAACTATTTATTTTAAAACATGCACACATGTTAACTCTAGGTTATACATGTCTTAAAACAACCATGACAACTTAATCCTTTTTTTAAAAAATGTAACATGCTCTTTCTTTCTTTCCCCTTTAAGATTCTAGACTTTTCTTGTAAGAGAAAATGGAAAACAAAATGAAAATGAGGAATGGAGCATTTAATGCATCACATGATTCTCTCTCTCTCACTCACTCTCTAGAATTTTCTCTCCCTCTCTTTGGGCTGCCTTTCTCCCCTCACCTCCTCTCTTTCATCCAAAAGAAATTGTAACCTCTCTACCTCACATCAAACTTCACTAAGATCAACACAAACTCTTCCAAAAATCATCCCAAAAATCTTATTTTTCTAAGCTAAGTAAAGGTTTTTTAAGCAAGTCTTCTTTTTGGATGGCAAGTCTTCTCTTGTAGAATCTCTCCCTACTAATTCTTGAGGTATAAAACCAATCTTATCTTGTTTTACTAATTTTTGTCTCAATTAAGCTTAATTTGGTTGTTTAAGTTGTAATTAGTCCAAGTTTTGAGTTTTAAAGAGAAGATTAGATTAAGTTAGGGTTTTAAGCGGCTTATTATGGTAGTTAAGGGTAGGTTAATATCTAATAGTCTTAGTGATCCATATAATTTCAAAAATCCACCATATTGTTTGAAATTAGTGTTTAATTAGAGTTTTAGTTAAGATTAGTGTTCTTTCGTGATCTTCTATCAAGCCTGATACTATTTCAAGAAGTTGCAATTACTGGAGTATAGTTATAGGACTTAGAACACACCCTCGAAGAACGAACCCCCAAGTCCAACTTGAGGCCACAAATAATTGGGTTCTGGCTGCAATTTGTGGCCAGATGTGGGTTATAGGTGTCAGGGTTTATAGTGTATGTGTCTGCTGTACAGTGTAGGTCGTTGGTATATGCAACTTTTCCGAATTTCACTTGTATCAAAATCTGGAGCCGTTTTACTTTAAATGTGACGTTTGTGTAATATACAATACGTGCGTTTTGAGTCTAGTTTTTGCGTTTGCTATGTATCACAGAAAATCGGGACAGTTTCAGACGTTAACGCTCACGTTTTGTGCTCTAATATGCACACGTGTTTAGCTTGTGGACGCTAGTTTTTCATATGGTCTTGATATCGCGTTTTACAGAATATCTGGCCTTATGTGTTGCATTGTGTAATTCTAGGATCGGTTGTGGAGACGTCGGATGCGGCACGGAAAGGAAAGGCTATGATTGGATCAGATTAGCCGAGACGTCCCGGTGAGTAGATATACACATCTATAGGGGGATTGTCTGGATGGCGCAAGGCGTCCGATAGTTAGGAATAATTAGTAGTTCTTGTATCTATATGCGTAGTCTCAAATCATTCATAGCATGGCAGTGTATCTTCTTACATATGATGTTATGATCTAAGACACTTGCACCATTACCATTAGTTCATACTGCACGTGCACTATTCATGCGAACACACACGCCTTTGGTAATTGCTATGTCACGAACACTATAGAACTTGCTTAAATCAGTATCTGAGCATTTGCATCATATGTGATATGTAAACTTGCAGTTATATATTCTTTTCATTAGGATGGATACGTAAGATTGCTAGTCATATATATACCTCATTTCGTCATTCATACATAGCTTTCTAGCCATACATCGCATTGCATATTATTGATATCACAGACATCCGTCATTATCGACACGTTCATATATTGTGATTTTTCTTGGAGATTCCAGTATTTATGAGATTTCTGGATTTTGGGGGAAAACCGCAAGAACTTTATAAACCTATTATCATTTTAAAAATGCAAGTTGCAGTTTTCTAGTGATATGATGCATATGGCGTCCACCATGAGTTTTTCTAATTGAGTTGGTTTTTGAGACCCAATTCGAGGAGTAGGATGAACCGTTTCGGATACATGGTGGGCCCGGTGAGGTACCTCGGGGCAAGAAGCTCGAGTTGTAGATGATGAGCCCGGCAGGGGAAGACTACCTACTGGTGATATTTGGCGCGGCGAATATCCGGAGGATACCGACCGTAGTCGTAAGATTGATGATATGAGCCAATCCGGACTAACGGAGCCCGGAATATTGAGGATATTGTGTCGATGCTTGACACGGATTTTCTGTCGATTTCACTGATGATACTCCAGTTTTATTATACAAAGGTTTTACCAAGATAAGAATACAGATCTTCTCATATCAGATATATCCATATTTCGCGTTGATTATCCATTCACGTTGCATTCAAACTAGTGCATCGCGTTATATTTGTATATGTAGGTTATGATGCATTTGCGTGCATGCTTACGATAGCCTTATTAAATATTATTTACTACTCACGAGTTGGCAACTCACCGCGTTGTGCCACAGTTTCTTGCAGGACTGACCCTCAGAGTAGTCACGGCAGGACTCCTTATCTCCTCTACTTCTGCGGATACCGCTACTTTTGGTCGTGAATTTTGGTGTAGGTGGGTTTTGTTGCATGTATCCGTATGCTCCATTTGTGCATCTTATTTGTATCTAGTATTTTCTATCTACCACTTTTACCATTGTATATGTGACCTAGAGACGTGACAGTGAGATTTGTATATTTTGTTCTCTGGTGTCGAGCTCACGTGAGCTGACTTGGTGCTTTTCTTATTTCTCCCTCTTAAATGCTTATTTCACACTATTATGATGTTTCTTGCAGGTGGTTGTGATTCCGCCATTGGCGAAGAGCTAGCTTCTGCATGGGGATGCCCTATTATTATTGCTTATACTTATTCATGTTTTGTATCCGTTTGAGGCCAGTATTTACAAAGGAAACTCTGCCGAAATTTTCGGGAAAACTTGATGTTTTAAAAATATTTAATGTGACTTCAGTTTGTTAAAATCACTTTCTTTAAAACAATACTTTCTTCACTCTATTTAGCGGTTTAGATCTTCTGGGCTATGGCTTACTTAGATTACGTTACGCCTCTAGACGTTACGTAATTTAAGTGCCAGTCACGTTCCGTACATTCGGGTCGTGACAAAGTTGGTATCAGAGCGATAGGTTTTACCTTTCTGAGTGTAGGATGATCCTTGGTAGATAGAGTAGGTGACTTAAGTAGAGTGACGTAGCGTGTGTATGTTCCACGGTATACTTACGATATGGTACTCCGCCTAAGTAACCTTAGGATATAAAAATTGCTTGTGTTTCCTTCCTTAATTCCATATATCCCTTGATTCAATTGCAATGTTCTTATCAATCCTGTTTCTTATTCTGGCCACTATGCCGCCGAAGGCTACGCGGGCACATAGGGCTACTGCCAGAGATGAGATTCGAGCGGGCTCGTCTGAGACGAGGACCGATTAGGGTGGTACGCCTACCCCTCAGGGACAGACTGATCCACTTTCTCTAGGCCGTATTGCCAGGATAGAGGCCGGTATACAGGAGTTGCGTCAGATGATGGGATCTTTAGTTGAGGCCAGTCGAACACCGAGATCCGAGGATGTTCCTCCCACTATACAGATTGTGATTGTACCTGCTGTCCAGACAGCTGTTCCTACTGCTACCGAGACTATCCCCATATTCTTACAGGAGTTTATGAGGCTGAAGCCTCCAGTTTTTACCGGCACAGATGCAGTGGAGGATCCCCAGACATTCCTCGACAGGATGGCTAGGATTTGCCGTTCACTGAGATGTTCTGATGAGAGATAGGTTGAGCTTGCGAGTTTTCGTCTAGAGGGTCTTGCTCAGACGTGTTGCGAGTTAGTTGAGAGAGGCCGAGCTGCAGGTCTACCTCGTATGACCTGAGATGAGTTCACAGCTATATTTCTTGCTCGTTTCCTTCCGGAGAGCATCTGAAATGCTCGAGTTCATAGTTTTGAGTCTTTGCGCAAGACTCCTGGAATGACAGTGTCCGAGTACAATATCCAGTTTACTCAGTTGTCCCGATATGCTCCTTACCTGATGGACACTAAAAAGAAACGCATAAAGCGGTTCGTGCGGGGACTTGACACACAATTATTTCTTGCTATCGGCGCCCAGCATTTTGACAATTATGCAGCTGCTATGGATGCGGCCTTACTATTGGAGGAGCGTATTTCTGAGACTTCGGTCGTTTCTGGATCGAAGCGGATTCGTACCGGTATGCAATCTCAGAGGCAGATAGGTAGACGCCGTGACAGGTTCTTTCCGGGAGACGGTGGTGGCAGAGGATTGAGACGAGGTCAGTTATATGGCTCTTATCCACAGGGCCAGCCGTCTTCGCCAGGTTGTTTTTGGTGCAGGAGCCAGTACCACCGTATCAGAGACTGTACTGTGAGGCGCCATGGCGCGGCGACAGTTCCACATGTGATTTTACCACCTTCAGCCCCTCCTCAGAGAGCTTTACTTCCTACCCCTGATGATGCTCCATGCTAGGCAGATGCTCCTAGATCCCGTGGGCGTGGTGGTCCAGTCCAGAGAGGACGAGGTGGCCGAGGCAGAGGACAGGTGGCTACTGGTGGGGGACAGGCCCGAGTGTTCTCTTTGACTCCTTAGGATGCACATGCATCCAATGCCGTTGTGACAGGTACTCTACCAGTATGTTCTTTCGACGTGCGGGTATTATTCGACCTAGGTTCCACACATTCTTTTTTATCTACATACTTTGCACTGAGGTTTGGCTGAGAGTCATCTTCGCTAGATCAGCCACTTGTTGTTTTTACCTCCAGTAGGCGAGTCATTTGTCGCTCGATATGTGTTTCGATCTTGTTTTGTCCGTATCGGGGAGAGGGATTCTTCGGTTGATTTGATTCTTCTCGATATGTTAGATTTCGACGTTCTTCTGGGCATGGACTGGCTAGCCACTTGTTATGTGTCCATGGACTATCGCAAGAAGGCAGTCAGATTTAGCTTTCCGGATGAGCCAATTCTTGTTATTCAGGGAGACCGTAGTGCCATCCTTCCCAGTTTGATTTCTTCTCTTCGTGCTATTTTGAGGAAAGGATGTCAGAGATTCTTAGCGTATGTTTGTGATGCTAGAGCCGTAGAGGTCCCGTTGGACCAGGTTCTGATTGTGAGAGAATTTCCAGATGCCTTTCCTGACGAGCTACCTGGTTTGCCGCCAGAGCGCGATATTGAGTTCTACATTGACTTGATCCTCGGCACGGGGCCTATTTTTATACCGCCTTATCGGATGGCCCTGGCGGAGCTTAGAGAGTTGAAGGATCAGTTGCAAGATTTGCTAGATAAAGGACTTATTCGACCGAGTGTGTCTCCTTGGGGTGCTCCTCTCCTGTTCGTTAAGAAGAAGGATAGCAGTTGCGTTTATACATCGATTATCGTCTGCTGAATCTGGTTACTGTACGGAACAGATATCCCCTACCCCGCATTGACGATTTGTTTGATCAGCTCCAGGTTGTGGGGCATTTCTCGAAGATTGACATGCGATCAGGTTACCATCAGTTGCGGGTTCGGAAGGATGACATTCTGAAGACTGCATTTCATACGCGCTATGGGCATTATGAGTTCTTGGTGATATCGTTTGGGCTCACCAATTCCCCAGCAGCGTTTATGGACTTGATGAACCCTATATTCATGCCGTTTCTTGATCAGTTCATCATCGTATTCATTGATGACATCTTAGTATACTCCCGGAGTCAAGAGGAGCATGAGCAGCATTTGAGAATCACATTGTAGACTTTGAGGGGGCACCAGCTGTTCGCAAAATTCTCCAAGTTTGCCTTCTGGCTTGATAGTGTCGAGTTCTTGGGTCACATGGTTACGAGAAATGGCATACGTGTGGACCCGAAGAAGATCGAGACTGTTCAGCATTGACCCAGACATGTATCTGTTACATAGGTTCGCAGCTTTTTGGGTTTGGCCGGATACTATCGACGCTTTGTTCAGAATTTCTCCCGTATCACTGCACCGTTGACCGGGTTGACCTGGAAGAGAGTTCCTTTTCTTTGGACCGAGGCATGCGAGCAGAGCTTTCAGCAGTAGAAGGGTTGTTTGACTACGGCGCCAGTATTATCTTTACCTTCAGGATCAGGCGGTTTTGTTATTTATTGTGATGAATCTCGAGTGGGGCTAGGCTGTGTGTTGAAGCAGCACGGCAGGGTCGTCGCTTATGCTTCTCGGCAGTTGAAGAAGCACAAGAAAAACTATCCCACTCATGACTTAGAAATGGTTGCGGTGGTATTTGTACTCAAGATCTGGAGACACTACCTATACGGCGAGCTGTGCCAGATATTCATGGACCACAAGAGCTTAAAGTATATCTTTCAGCTGCGAGATCTAAATTTGAGACAGCGCCGTTGGATGGAGCTAGTGAAAGAATATGACTGCGAGATTTTTTATCATCCGGGAAAAGCGAATATTGTGGTAGATGCTTTGAGTCGGAGGCCTGGAGGTATCTTGTCTTGTTTGAGCGCAGTTCAGAGGCAGTCGATGGAAGATTAGCAGATTCTATTCGATAGCCGAGTGCAGTTCAAGTTTACTCCGACCGGGGGACAACTTGCCCATGTCCATGCACATCCACGGTTACTTGACCGTATCCGTGAGGCACAGTCCGGCGATGACCGTTTGTGAGAGATCATAGAGCAGGCTCGACAGGGCAGAAATTCAGGGTTCATAATCGATGACCAGGGAGTGCTGCGATTTGGCACTCGATTGTATATGCTAGATTCAGAGGGGCTGAGATGCTAGATTTTAGAGGAGGCAGATCATTCAGCGTATAGTGTTCATCCGGGTTCCACCAAGATGTACCATGACTTAAGAGATGTCTACTGGTGGGAAGGAATGAAGAGAGATGTCACAAAATTCATTTCGAGATACTTGACTTGCCAGCAAGTCAAGGCCTAGCATCAGAGCCTAGCAGGAGAGTTACAGCCTTTGCCCATTCCGGAGTGGAAGTGGGAACAGATCTCTATGAACTTCATTGTGGGTCTACCCAGGACCAGTCGAAGGTATGTCTCTATTTGGATAATAGTAGACCGGTTGACGAAAGCGGCTCACTTTCTACCAGTGAAGACCACTTTCGGATTTGCTCAGTATGCCTAGATATACATTGATGAGATTGTGCGACCGCATGGCGTTCCAACTTGCATTGTGTCCGACCGAGGCACACAGTTCACCATCCGACTATGGCAGAAATTTTAGGAGGTTTTAGGCACCCGATTGAGTTTCAGTACAGTTTTCCATCCGCAGACCGACGGTCAGTCAGAGCGGACCATACAGACTCTTAAGGATATGCTCCGAGCTTGCGTTCTAGATTTTGGTGGCAGCTGGGATTGTCATTTGCCCTTGATAGAGTTCTCCTATAATAACATCTTTCAGGAGACGATTCAGATGGCACCCTTCGAGGCGTTATATGGGAGAAGATGTCGATTGCCTGTTTGTTGGCCAGAGCTCAGTGAGAGCAGTATTTTGGGACCGCATATTGTGCAGGAGACGACCGAAAAGATCCAGTTGATTCGGGATAAGATGAGAGAGGCCCAGAGCGGGCAGAAATCTTATGCGGATAGACGTTGTTGCAGGCTGGAATTCACTGTAGGTGATCATGTTTTCTTAAGGGTTTCTCCAATGAAGGGTGTGGTGAGATTCGAAAGGAAAGGGAAGCTTAGTTGTAATACCCAGCCCAACTCAACCATTATATTTTTCTTTCCTTTTTATAAAATCCCACAGCAGAATACCCCAGCCCAACCTCTGTTTTCTTTCTCTTATCTATTCCAGCCGGCCCATATTTTTCTCTTTTATTTTTTATAAAACCCCGAGCCCACCCACTCTTTTCTTCTCAAATTTCCTTAATTCTTTTCTCCAGCCCACGAAATAAAAGAAATTCTTTTTATTCTCGGCCCAACCCTGGCTCAGCCCGTTTCCTTTTCCATATAATTCCTTTAAATTTCCACACTGGCCCGGCCCAACTTCCTTCAACCCACACCCGCGCCTCCTACCCGACCCCACCACCTCGTACCCCTCGACCAAGCATCTCCTTTCCCCTTCAGTTCCCTCACCCGACCTCCTCTCTCTCTCTCCACGTACCCGAGCCGACTCCCGCCTCACCGCCGTTCAACCACTGCCGTCACCCCATCATCATCACCGTCGCCATCATCTCTCTAACTCTGCCTCTCTCTCTCTCTGCTCTCTCTCTCTCTAACTCTGCCTCTCTCTCTCTCTGCTCTCTCTCTCTCTCTCTCTCTCTCTGTTCTCCCTCTCTCTATGCATCTCTATCTCCCGCATATCAAGTCAAGGACAACTTAGAGCACTGAAGAAAAAAAGAAAGGCACGGAGAGTAACGGGATTGATTACGATCGTCTGATTCCAAAAGCCGAACCTGTGCTGCGCCGTGACGCGATCGTGCTATTGATACTGCCGTGCATCGCCAAAACGTCTCCAGGCAAGTTCTCTACTTGCTTCATGCTATTCTATTTATGTTACAAATTCAAATCGTATAAATTGCTATGTTACTATTCATGATAACGTACACTATTTACCTGTTCGACGTATGGCCCCAATGAAAATACTTGCTTGATTTGACGGAACTCAATTGTATCATATGGCCCGTATGACTGTGAATGTAGTGTGTGAATTTCGTTGGATAATTTGACCGTTAATGACTAAAACGACCACCCCCAAGTTTAACCGTAAAACTGGAATTTTATTGTACCTGAAAACCGTTAAAATCACCATAAATTATATACATACTGGAATGATGCGTTCGAGGGCTCAAATCGAATCCAACTCGACGAAATTTAACCCTATACTAGTTTCCGGATATTCCTGTACTTAAACTGTGACGATATTTGGATCGGAGTGCGACTCTGGACTGCAGTCCAGAGTGGCTGTGTTTACTGTGTGCTGTCCCGTAATGGGTACCACACTGTTTCCTTAACTCATAGGTTGCGGAACTCCACTGTTTATTAAAGGTGAATCCGTTATCTAGACAACACAAGTGGTTTCATCCTGTTTCGTTATCGTTTGTTATTTAATCTGTAATTTAAAAGATGTGGACGTATAACAGTCCCAACAGAATCAGAATTAATGTATTAGTGTTAGACAGTGTATAACTCCTGACGTGCAGATGCGATTGAAGATCCGTCTATTGCGTTGAAAACCTTACTGAAAACCCTAGATTTCATTCAACTGTAGTATCACTAAATTCTGATCTCAACTGGGATTAAAATGCGTTGCGAAACGGACTTCCAATTCTGAAACCGGATTTCCAGCCGCGAACATTTAAAATGAAATGGCCATAATTAATGATCCTGGAATCCGATTGGCATGAAACCAAATTCGATGGATAGATAACTGAACCTACTAATTATTACCTGTTTATCGTTTCGCTAAACTGTACACGTACGATTCTTGATAAATCGTGCAAGTGATAGAATACTATCTTTGACACCTTAATCATGCTTTACATACTGTTCACGCATCATATCATATACATGTCACTGCATTGATAACCTAGTGATAACGTGCATTACCCAGTGTTAGGTATTAGTGATGATTGTGGCAAGTACGTCAGTGTTCGTGTATCAGTGAATAAGTGAAAGTGATACGTACTTGTACACAATCAGTGAACCTTATGATTCTATTGCATTATCGACGTCTGTGAGACGCGTGTACGTGTGACTATAAGTGGTATGGGACACTTATGGAAGCTCTTGCACGGGTGTCACAGATAAGGCACCAGACACTGCCATTTATCTTAGGTATTAGTCGGGATGTGCTTGATGGAGGCCCTGCCTCCAGTTCTCGCGCAGACTTGTCACAGACCGATTGGTATTTAAGGTTATGGTTAGCGTTTGATGTAGACCACGGGATGTGGGGTAGTTTGAGTGTGAGTTCAACAGAAGCTCGGGAGTCCCATACCGGTTTATATATTTAGGGAGATATATGGAGATTTACAGGGTACATGATTATTACCGTGATATACATGTTGGGCCCGTGGTCCCTTGCCCTTGGGTTCTACCCTTGGGTGGAGGACACTCGCGAGTGGTTGACTCTCACACTTGGACTGACGATAGGCTTAGCGACCTGTACGGTGAGACTTAAAGACTGATAGGGATACTGGCATCGATATACATACTTACTGTGTTGACATACGTGGCATAACATTATACTGCTTTTACTGTTCCGCTGCATTGATTACTGCATGTTCATATCTATACCGTCATTGATTTACTGCTATATATATCTATTATCACTGTTAGAATTGTCACATGAATTTATATATTATACTGCTATTGTGTCGCTCTGACGACCTGAGTATGCATGCTCAGTGTGAGGAGAAGATTTAGCTTGGACCAGGACTAGACGTACATCACGGACATCTTGATTAGCTATCCAGAGTTATATTCATTTGTTTCCCCTCTGGTCAGTTCTTTACATTGTTTCATTCAGTTACCGCATTTCTCATTACCTGCGCATCATTTACTGTTTACCATGAAAAACTAGAAGCCGAAGTGTGAATACGGCAGGACATTTCCTTGACCGTAGGAGCATGGCTGGCCTTGTCTACCCCTCGTATTCCGTATATTGGGAAGAGGGGCGTGGCATGGTTTAGTTGGTATCAGAGCCAGGTTTTGCTTCGATTGGGATTGCAGTTTTCCGTGTAGAGCTTGGCAATCTAAGACATTCCTTGGTCTAGGTTGTAAACATGTCATTCTTGATCCATATTCATATCGTGTGTTCAGCTATCCATTCGTTAGGGTTTCGGGCGACTTGGCAAGGTTACGTAGTTGCAATTGCACTACCGTACTCTGTTTAAGTGACTTAGAGTCATACAGTTGATTTTTCCACTTGTAATGAATTTCATCACATCTGATACTCTTGAATCTTTGTCCAATCCACATTATATTTTGATTCGTATAGCTTGTGCCTTATATCATCCTCAAAAAATTAGTGTTTCAGGATCATGTCTTCCAACGACTCTTCCTCTATCTCCATTCCCCAGAATCAGACTGTTGAGATCCTGAGTGTACTGCAAGGTTTAAAGGTAGCCCAGGAGCGAACAAACGACTTATTAGCTGAAGGACTGAGAAGGCAGGTGAGTCAGGCACCAGCGGGAGTCTCCAATCATAAAGGGATCCCCGTTAGACGAGGAAAAGAGAAGAAGATGAAGCGCCAATTTGTTTCCCCGCGACAAAAGCAGCAGAAGACCCCGTGTTGTGGGTACTGTAAGAGGCCAAGTCATCTTCAGAGGGATTGTCGCCGCGCTCAAGGGAAATGTCTGATTTACGGATCCAGCGAACATCTTATCAACGGTTGCCCTAAAAGGAAAGAGCTACAGGGAGGAGATTCGTCCACACTCCCCACTTCTTCCGAGTGATGGTTATTGCGTAGTTCGAACTTTGAGGATAAAGCGGACCCAACACAGGATTCAACTCGCGTGACGAGAATGCAGCGGTCTAGCAATCAAAGAAGAATTTTCATGTTTTCTAATTTCATTATTATGTTGTCATCCTTTTATAAATATTTCTTTCCGTTTGGAATCTTGTATCCGTAGAACTTTTAGTTGAATGAAATAAAAACTTTGAATCGTAATATATGTATCATTCTCTTGTCTTTTTCCCCTTATTCATACTATCCACTATCACAGCATTTTAATCTTGACTTTTTCAGTTCCTGCCACCGCATATCTTTCTATACTTCGTACACCTAACTATTTTCTTGATGTGTTCCATTGTCTAATCATGATTCTTTGTTTTCAAGCCATGGCCCACCCTGGAGCAGCGCCGCATCTAGATGAGAATGCACAGTCATGCATTTCCTTAGACCGCATGCTGATAAGTTCTGACGATGAGATCAACGGTCCCTAGGTCAATTTCGAAAACAACGATTCTGAGGACGAAGGAGCAGCCGCCCCAGAGTTTGACATGATAGGCGATTCCGATGAAGAGGAAGGAGCTGAAGAGATCCCGATAGAGGAAGATCCCGATCGAGGAAGATCCCGATGAAGACCCGATAGAAGAAAAATCCGGTGGAGGAAAATCACTTGGAAGCAGATCTCGATGAAGAAGTTCCAGCCGAGGAAGAAGGACCAGAAGATCAAGATCCTGCTGTGGAAGAACTCTCAATGGCGATCCCCGCGAGGCGCTATGGAAATGAACGTCCCTACCTGAGCGCGCGAGCCTACCGCAACCTGCTGAATCTCCACAACCGCGACTGACGGGATTCCTTTTAGATGTTGTCTTCTCTGCCCAAATAAAGTCTGTGTATAGTTTAGGGCCACCTTTCATTTTAAGAATGCCTTGTTTAGAATTTCCTGGAATGAAATAAATTGTTGAGTTCGCTAATCTTTCGATCTTCTTAGTTCACTTACTAATTGATTATTTCTTCTATACAATTATTTTCCTACTGAGATCTATTCACCCCTACTCCTTACATTGTTCTAACCCTCACTGAGATTAACTAGTACCATACCTGATCTTTTAGAGATCCACCCTTCATCCTCCGTCTGTGCCTCG
This sequence comes from Agapanthus africanus, assembly GCA_030015575.1. Lineage (NCBI taxonomy): Eukaryota > Viridiplantae > Streptophyta > Magnoliopsida > Asparagales > Amaryllidaceae > Agapanthus > Agapanthus africanus. The sequence goes on along the minus strand of JASDDO010000018.1, from coordinate 463,268,928 downwards.
TTTGAGATCCTTCTGGGAGGAGAAAATTTTAGTAAAATTTTTGAGTTCGCTAACCCTTCAAATTTTTGATTCATATGATGTACCGACTGTCACTATTCCCATACTTTTTCCCTTGTAGTCCATTGTTGCTCACCCTTACTTCCCGTGCAGACCCGATCCCAATCTCCTTAACATTCAGCCTAAAGCCAACACACTCCGACCTTCTGAATGACCCACACTTCCTTGTAATCCCTACCCTAGCTAGCTCTATACATTTTTGTGTTTCCTATTACCCTATATATATTTTGGGACTTTATTATTCGAAATTTGGTTTTCATTATCTTGTATTTGTCGAAGAGTGCGTGTTATTGACTACGTAGTTTTATGTATTTTTAAAGCACACTACTATTATCCTTATTTTTCATTAGCGCAACCTTACACCGCGCATATTTTATTCCATGTTTCTTAATTTCACTATACGAGTTTTCTAAATTATTTTAAAACTATTTGATCGATACATTATCCTAAAATGTTTTAACCTACCGACAAATCTTTCACTACTTTATTATCGTTACTTCATTTTCGGGTATTGCGCCTATGATTACTATTATAAAGGGCTGTATCTTATACTTTTATTTCTGCGGTGCTACTTTGGATATACTGATATGTGCATATAATTGGGTTTCGATTTTATTGAGCACGCCTCGAATATTATTGTTCGTTATTGATATTTCCGTATACATGTAGTTTACTCCTATAGTTGTTCCTGCCTTATACATATTTAGACCTATCCTTTTTGTATGTTGTTCCTACCTGTATAGACCTTCAAAAATTTCCTCCACCTGTTTTAAGAAAATCACTATATATGTATAAACCTCTATAAAAGAAAGGTGACCGTAAATATTACATTTTTTTCTCTTTTGCTCATCTCTAATATTTATGCTCCTGATTATCATCATACCCTTTTTGATCATTTAATTTATACTCTTAGCCGTTGGTCATCTAAGAATTGAATTCAATATGTGGCTGGATACTATCTAAAATATGGATAATTTTTTAGACCCGTCAAATGACATACCAAAGAAAATTCATTAATTATCATACTTTCATCATATTCAAATAAGAACCCTAGACTCACTACACAACAAATAAATACACATGTTTCAACAAACTCTTTTTAATAAAAAAATCCTTTAATTAAACAGTAGTATAGCACAAATGTAAAACATGTTACCTGACATGAAATAAAAGAACGTTGAGAAGGCACTAAACCTGAAAGTTTGAAGACCGAAATTGTTGAGGAATGAAGTAATCTCTCCAAACAGAAGGATGATAATTTGTAGATTCTGGACGGCGAATTTCATTTTCTGAAGGCAACATATGATTGTTGATTTTGAACTCAAGATCACCACTCACTTCTGCCATCTGTCTCTTTATTACTGAAATAAAAAGAATTGATATTAATTTTATCAATGTTATGAGTAGAGATTTGAGTAGAGTTGATTTGAGCTTTCTTCATGCTGGTTTGGTATTTATAGCAGATTTTGATTTGATTACATGCATCCTATTAAAATGACTTGAACATTATTAATTCTTGACAAGACCTTAATCAACCCACTATTTTGTTTTGAGTGTTCCTTTTTTCTTCTTTGTTTCTTTTGGGAATCATTTATCATCATCGTGGTCATTATTTTATTTTTTTTATTTTATCTTTTTCTAATTTTTGAAAGAGAGAATGAAGGCTGTAGACAAGCAGTAGATACCCACTATTTTGTTTTGAGTGTTCCTTTTTTCTTCTTTGTTTCTTTTGGGAATCATTTATCATCATCGTGGTCATTATTTTATTTTTTTTATTTTATCTTTTTCTAATTTTTGAAAGAGAGAATGAAGGCTGTAGACAAGCAGTAGATTCTTGTGTTATAACATGTTAAAAGATAATTATTAATTAGGGTCTGTTTGTTTTGGAGTAACAATGTGAAAAACAAGTTAATGATTCCTGTTTGGTAGGTAAAGCATCACCTTTCTCTTTTTTTCCTTTACCTTTGTCAGTTTCCTTGGTTGGGTTTTGTACATGCATGCGATGCATTAATTTATACATAATTAATTGTATTTTGTTATAAAAAAAATGAGTATATAGTTTAAACATTTAAAATGATATACATTATTCAAATAGTTGGATTTTCTTACAAAAAATAAACATTGGGAAGATGGTAGCTGATATTTCTTAACTTTTTCCATATTTATATATTTCTTATCTTTCGACGTCGGATCCAATCAGGGAAGCGCTGGCTTGACCAGCGGGCTACCCGAGTTTACGAGGTGAAGGAGCGAGAACTCTTTTTGGGCGGCGCATACCAAACCGTTCTTTTTACCATTCTCTTCACTGTCTGTCTCAACAAGGCTTTTTTTGTTTTATTGTTTATTTTATTTCGTTTCGATTTCTTTTTCTCGCCGGGCGAGTTGCCCTTACGGTCTGGGGAAGTGTTCTATGAAGGTTTTGTGTTCACTAGTTACTTGTCAGTCGAAGTGGGGTTCCGTCCTCCCTTGCCTTGCTTCATAATTGGAAAAATGTCATGACCCAAATATGAAACATGACTGGCACTTAAATCATATAACGTCTAAAAGCGTGACGTAATTCAAATAAGCCGAAAACCCAGAATCTAAACCGTAATTTAAGATAGAGTGGTAGAAATATTTGTTTAAAAAGTTAATTTAAAGTGCAAAGAGTTATATCAAAACCTTTTTGAAGATCAAGTTATTGTAAAAATTTCGGCAGTATCTCCTCTGTAAAACTTACCCAAACCGCTACATAAATATGATATATAATAGCATCCCCACTTGGGAGCAATCTCAACGCCATCCGGCGGAATACAATCACAAAAAAACACTAGTAAAATAGGGGGTTGCCCCTACGGATATTGGAATCCGTAGGGGCAGATTTAACCTGGCCCTACGAATTAATCCGTAGGGCTAAAAGGTTGCCCCTACGGGCACAGACGTCCAAGAATAAAAATATTAATTCTTAATTTGGTGTTTGCCCCTACGGAGCCGCAAACAAAGGACCTACGGGTATATCCATAGGGGCAATTAAATATCGATTTAACAAAAGCCCAGATCGATCGCCTACGCTCACTTTCTCTCTCTCTCTCGATCGCGCGCGAAAGAATCCCCAAATCGCCACGCGGTCGTCGCCACCGTCGTTCTCCTCGTCGCCACCGCCGGTTTCGTCGCCACCGCAGTTCTCGTCGCCACCGCCGTTCAGGTCGTCGCCCCAGCCCCAGCAGCAGCCGTTCAGGTGAGTAAATCTCGAGGTAAATTAAAGAATTTTTGGATTATTTTGGGCTTAGGGTTCATGGCTGGGTCTGGGGTTGCGCGCGCGAGTTGGGGTTGGGCAGGGGTCGCGGTCAGGGTCGGGGTAGGGGTAGGGTTAGGGTTGGGGTTCGGCTGCTGCTGGGGTGGGGCTGGGGTTAGGGTTTGCCTTAGGGTTGGTGTTGGGGTTTAGCTGGCCGCGCTGGGGTTAGGGTTAGGTTGGGGCTGGGCTGGGGCTGGAGGCTGGGGCTGGGGCTGGGGCTGGGTTGGGGTTAAGTGGTGGGGAGTTGGAAAAAAACAAGAAAATGAAAGAGTAATGAATGTGAGAAATTAAGAATGAGAACAATTGCACAACAAATTTGTTGACAAGAAAATGAGAGAGTAATGAATGTGAGAAATTAAGAATGAGAACAATTGCACAGAAAAATCTATGCTTGACTAGGGGGGATGGTTCTATGTGCTTTCAGAGAGTAACTTGGGGTTAGGGTTAGGTGGATTGATGACAACAAAATACCATAATTTATAACTATATTACTCATATAATGTGTATGTCATGTGAAAGCTAGATGAAGGTTGAGGCAAGCACAATAAATTTGTTGGATGGGACAATGTCAATAGGAGCTCAATGCTATTTGGAAAAATAATAATTCAAAGACATAGTGGAGTTTCCGATTGGTGGCATGGACTAGTTTGATGTATGTAGTTGGTTTGATTTATGAAAAAATGGGGAGACAACATGCATGTATGCATATAGGTAACATCTGCCAATATGCCATATCCAGACCGCAATCTATTTTTGTCTATTGGCTAATATGAAAATATCGGCCTGCTTATATGACATAATCAAAGTTGTTAAATCTTGATACGGTTTGTGTTTCGTTTTTTTAATTATCAGTTCTATCAATGTTGCGTATAACGCTTTATGATATCAGTATCCTACATTTGTAGTTTTAATTGTTGATTGTTATAGATGAATACCATTGCAATAATAGTTTTTGGTTGATGAATGCTATTGCAATGTAGGATGATCAGTTCTATCAATCTTGATCTCAATGGTTTAAAATCATGTTACACATACAACACGAATGCACAACAAACGCATAATTAGAGAGCGACTCGAGATATTCAGGTTAAAACCAATATATGATACTCGATGATAATATGAAACCTTAATATTCCCATCGATACTCATATATGAAACTAAAAGCGCCACTTAGTCCCCGTCTATCGGTTAACATACGTGCGATACTCGTCGTGACCTAGAACTATACGAAGGTTGTTAAATATCGGACAGTATAGCTCGATACTAACAGCCGTCGTATAGTCTATGCGACGAGAAAATTCAATCGTATGGTAACCCATAGATTTGTCCCGTGTGGACAAGTTAAGAATGTATAAAGCAAACGCCTTCATTCACTTGTGTTTTCATCCGTTTCGAGATATTTCGTCGGTACCTTTCCGCTGGTTCTCCGTGTACAAAGATAGATTAGATATTCATTTCAACGTTGTTTCACAGCTTTGAAATGATTATCTATTCTATTACAGTGTACTCGGAGAACAGCGGGGAGGTGCTGCCGAAATTTACTCGAAACGGTTGAAAGCACAAGTGATGGGCGTTCGCTCTATACATTCTTAATGGGATAGAATCCTACCCCCGACAGCCGGAACACACACATACAACAAGAATACACAACAAACGCATAATTAGAGAGCGATTCGAGATGTTCGGGTTAAAACCAATATATGATACTCGATGATAATATGAAACCTTCATATTCCCATCGATACTCGTATATGAAACTAAAAGCGCCACTTAGTCCCCGTCTATCGGTTAACATACGTGCGATGCTCGTCGTGACCTAGAACTATACGAAGGTTGTTAAATATCGGACAGTATAGCTCGATACTAACAACCGTCGTATAGTCTACGCGACGAGAAAATTCAATCGTATGGTAACCCATAGATTTGTCCCGTGTGGACAAGTTAAGAATGTATAAAGCAAACGCCTTCATTCACTTGTGTTTTCATCAGTTTCGAGATATTTCGTCGGTACCTTTCCGCTGGTTCTCCGTGTACAAAGATAGATTAGATGTTCATTTCAACGTTGTTTCACAGCTTTGAAATGATTATCTATTCTATTACAGTGTACTCGGAGAACAGCGGGGAGGTGCTGCCGAAATTTACTCGAAACGGTTGAAAGCACAAGTGATGGGCGTTCGCTCTATACATTCTTAATGGGATAGAAGCCTACCCCCGACAGCCGGAACACATACATACAAACGCATAATTAGAGAGCGATTCGAGATGTTCGGGTTAAAACCAATATATGATAATATGAAACCTTCATATTCCCATCGATACTCATATATGAAACTAAAAGCGCCACTTAGTCCCCGTCTATCGGTTAACATAACGTGCGATAATTTATTCTTTTCAACGACAAACGCACACACAAAGCATATACACGGATTTTCTCCTTTGTCAGTAACTATCCCGTTCTTATATTTCTCAATATAGTCAGCATAACCTACAATTTATATGTTATTCAGTCTAACATGGCCCATGAGTACGTCAGAGTTAAGGACTGGATGTATGTGGATTGGAAACAATGTATGCAACCTAAGTTTGTCGCAGGAGTTGCTGCTTTTCTTGAATTTGCACGCGCACATAATAAGATCATAATAGAGAAGATTCTCTGTCCGTGCGATAGATGTGGCAATAAGTACTGGCAGAAGGTAGAATTGGCAGAGCTTCATATTGTAAAACATGGGTTTATTAGACTTTATTCAAGTTGGAAATATCACGGGGAAGGAGAAGAATGCAGTACTGCGGTAGAAGAAGAAGGAGAACACGATAATGCGGCAGGAGAAGAAGAATTCGTTAATACGGCAGGAGACGGAAATTTATTTCCATCAGAAGAAATGGAGGAAATGGTAGAGGCTGCCCTAGGTGAATCTATTCATACCGAAGATGACATTCCTTCCAGTCAAGGACCGCGTGCGGATAAATATGAAAATTTCATGAATGATGCTAGGAAACCAATTTATGAGAATGCGAAGTATTCCACCCTCTCATGGTTCGTCCAACTTTTCCAGATTAAGTGCCTAAATGGATGGAGCAACAAGTCATTCATAATGCTTCTTTCGTTCTTGAAAGATTCTATGCCTCCGGGAAATAATGTGCCCGAAAGCTGGTACGAAGCCCAGAAAATGATGTCTGATTTGGGTCTAAAGTGCGAGAAGATTCAAGCATGTCCTAAAAATTGCGTGTTGTACCGGAAAGAGAATTCAGATTTGAAAGAGTGTCCAACATGCGGAGAGGCTAGGTATAAGCCAAAAGATTCTGATAAGAAGCCTGATATACCTGTGAAGATAGCATGATATTTTCCCATAACACAGAGGCTACAGAGGCTATTCAGGTGCAAGAAAACAGCCGAGGCAATGATTTGGCATCACCGTGCTCCTCCAAGCGAAAATGGAAAAATGAGCCATCCAAGAGATTCACCGGCATGGAAGGATTTCGATAGGAGGCACGCAATATTCAGTAGCGATCCTCGCAATATCCGGCTCGGACTGGCTACCGATGGCTTCTGCCCATTCAACTATATGGCTGGAAGTCACAGTACATGGCCCGTTGTAATGATAATTTATAATCTGTCGCCTTGGTTGGCTATGGACCAATCATACTTTATGATGCATCTTCTTATCGACGGACCAAACTCACCGGGAAACAATATCGACGTCTATCTCCGACCTCTGATCGAGGAGCTGAAAACTTTGTTCATTGATGGTGTAGAGACGTATGATTCAAACACAAATACAACCTTCATACTGCGTGCGGCTTTAATGTGGACAATTAATGACTTTCCTGCGTATGGAATGCTATCAGGTTGGTCCGTACATGGTCATAAAGCATGTCCTCATTGCCATGAACACACAACATCAAAATTTTTGAATTTTAGCAGGAAGGTTTGTTATTGCGGCCATCGACGTTTTCTGCCTCCAGACCACCCCTATAGATTAGACACGGTTCACTTTGATGGTCATCAGGAGCTTCTTGGAGCTCCATCCCCATTATCCGGAGAGGACGTGACTGCTAAATGGGATGGTTACAATAACGTGACCTTCGGGATGGATCCGACGAAACAGGTCAAACCACAATATTGGAACAAGTTAAGCATTTTCTTCGAGCTTCCGTACTAGTCTACAAATTCAGTGCGTCGTTGTCTGGACGTCATGCATATAGAGAAGGGAGTATCAGAGCACATACTTAACTTGCTTCTGTGTAAAGACGGGAAATCGAAAGACAACATGAATGCTCGGATGGATCTACAAGAGTGGGGAATAAGAAGTGAATTGCACCCTAGACCGGTAGCGGGTAAACCGGGCAAGTTTGAGCGTATTTTCCCACCGTCATTTTTCGATATCATAATACACTTGACGGTTCATCTTGCAACTGAGGCGAAGTTAGCCGGACCAGTACAATATCGATGGATGTATCCCGTCGAGAGGTACGTGTAATTTTTCGTTTCACGCAATTTATAAATTTATTGTTGTCGTGTATGCCCGTATTTATTTATTCAACATATTCTCATTAGGTATTTTTACACTCTTAAGAAGTATATACGCAATAAAAATCGACCAGAGGGTTCTATCATGCAAGGTTATTTTCTTGATGAAGCAACCACATTTTGTTCCCGCTATCTGGACGAGAACATTGAGACAAGGCTTAACCGACCACGAAGAATTCAAGACGGGCCATATGATAAAGCCGAGTATAAGAGGGTAGACACTATGTTTATCAACAAGATATACCGGTTTATCTTGCTTAATTGCGCATATCTTGAACAAATTAGAGAGTAAGTTCTTTTGGATTAATTGTTATATCTGTGTTTGTGTGTGTATGAAATGACATATTATTAATGTCACAATTACTTGTCGAAAACAGAACTCATTTTAACGAGGTACGTGAGGGACATCCTGATTGGAACGAAGAACGTTTGGAAAAATACCATCAGGATAATTTTTGTGATTGGATCACAGATCATGTAAGTTATTCGAATAACATTTTATTGCTATCAGCTTTAATCTAAACTTGTATCGTTATGTATTTTGTCGTAAAATTTGTTTTGTTAGATCCACGATCCGAACTTGTCTGCATCATTTGAGAGTGATTCAAGATGTTTAGCTCAATTTCCTAGTATGGAGGTTGCATATTACAAAGGGTTTGGTGTCCTTGGATACAAATTCGAAGTTAAGGACATAGAAATATCTAGAACCACTCAGAATAGTGGGATTGCGACGGTAGGATCGGACGGTGTGATTTACTATGGGTACTTAAATTGTATACTCGGCATCCACTATCCCGGACGATCAGAACCCTTTTATATATTCCAGTGTACTTGGTACGATCCGCGAACCGATACGGACAGGTGGAGAAGCAGTCTTGGGACTTGGAAAGATGAATATGGATTGACCAGTGTGAACACACTTCGATTTTACGGTCAGGACGATCCGTTTATCTTTCCGAACTAAGCGTTCCAAGTATACTACTCACAGTGTTTGAAGCATCCGGGGTGGAGTGTTGTATGCCGATGGAAACCCAGAGATGTCTACGATGTCCCAGAATACGAGGACAGCGATGAGGACGAAGAAGAGAGAAGGCTTAAAAAGCTCCGACCGTCTGTTTCGAAGGACGGGTTGTCTTCGACCGATCATGAAGTTACGTGGGTTAGAAATGACATCGACGATGAAATCCAAGTAGATATGTATGATGCGCCCACGAAACGAAAAAGGTTATCAGTAATGTTATATTATTACTTCACATTTTACGCTCTAGATCATATATAGTCAATACTTTTAATTATTGTCTAATGCGTCCACGAACCGTTTATCTAGATTTGATGACGATGTCGGGAGCAGCGAGGGGCGGCAGGAGCTCCAGCCGCGGCAGAGGCAGAGGCAGAGCAGTTCTGCCGCCCGGAGAGCTCCGTAGGGAGCTTCAGAGGGCCGGTCTTGCACCCAGATCGGAGACCCCTTCGGATGCCTCCTTCCGTGTTGATTTGGCCACACCTCCAGGTATACTGCACGCATATCCATTTTGAATGTAATATTACAGATATTCATGCATGTTTATGTCAAAATTACTTATATTGTCAATGTTTGATTGTCTAGTTGTTGGTGATGCGTCCACATCTGGGACAGAGGCCACCCCCGCTCCTCCAGGTATGTTTATATATCATATAGTGTATGTATATTGATTTAGAATGCTATATCATAAATACACACATTCCTTTTGCTCTTACTTAGCAATTTTTATTATTGTCTAGCTGTAGGTGGTGACACCACCGCACCTGCAGGTATGTTTATATATCCTATAGTGCATGTATATTGATTTAGAACGTTATATTATTGATCTACACATTCTTTTTGCAATTACTTATATAATCTATTTTTAATTGTCTAATTATAGGTGGTGCGGCCACACCTTCCACAGGGGCCACTCCTGCCGCTTCCATATCCTCCGCATCGTCTGCAGGTTAGTATGAATAAATTTAAAATATTTATTCATTTTACATATGCTCTATAGAATAAATATGAACTTCATGGAAATTTAGCGTCGATGTTTATTTTATAGTTGGAGGGGATGCGTCCGGGTCCGGGACCCTGGTTGTTCCTCACCGGAGGAACTATCGTCCCGCTCGTGCTGCTGCTCGAGCCCAGGCTCGTGCGCTAGTCACCGGAGGTATATATCACACTTGAATTTTTGTTTAACCTTGATTTCTTAATACAATTTTGTCTTAATATTGATTGTCTTGATATTTCGTGCAGACGCAGGGCCTCTCCATCCCCAGAGGGGGACTCGAGGCCCGAATCAGTCCCATAGGCTGAGGCCTGATAGAGCTAGGGGGGAGGCAGCATTCCCCCTATTTTTTACCCTTGACTATCGCTATACCGGTCCTCATGCCGAGAGGTTCGGCCGGTATTTGGGGGACGAGAGCCGGATCGTGAAGAACTATCCACTTCACGTTGAGTGGGGCGAGCAGCACCAGCGCTCATTCGCCCTCTTCTTTGATCAGGCTCGGGTATGTATTAATATATATTTTCATTTGATCTATCCAATATATTTATTATTAACACTTGCAATCTAATAACAATGTTTTTTTTTGTATTTTCAGTTGGATTACGATTTTCAGCCTGTAGCCGACCCTGATCACCCGGGGAGGGTGCTCGACCTTCATGCTCTGTACAATGGCCTGATGAAGAATATGCAGGCCAAGGTCCGATACAACAGGAATGAGCTGAAGGCCGACTGCTACTCCCTGTGGATGGCGACCCCCGAGGCAGAGAGAGCGGCCCTCCTATCTACTCCGGCGTTTGCGATAGTCGACGTAGAGACATGGCCTCTATTGTGCGCTTATTTCGACTCCCAACGCAAACAAGTATGTATTTTAAATTTAATTCATTATTTATGATATAATTTATTTCTTTGTGTTTCTTAATTATAAAACTAAATGTTAATGCGTTGTGCAGAAACAGGCCGCTCAGAATACGGAGAACAGGAAGTCGGCGAAGAGGGGTCGCCCCACTTACACAGGTGGCTCGAGGAACATTACTCGAGCCATGGAGTTATCGGTAAATTAAGAGTTATTCTCTAATATTCTGCAATATTAAGAGTTATTCTCTAATATTTCTAATATTAAGAGTTACTTTCTAATATTGCAGACATCTCGGACCGTGGCGTCAGGTGGTACACCGAGCGTGCTGTCCGCATATCTTGCCGTCCACGGCACCTCAACAGATCCCGCCACGGGCGAGCATCGATATCCCGACGTCGCTACCCAGGAGTACTGCGTAAGTGTTAATATTTTTTCTACCCAAATTTGAAATTTTAGTTTTGGAAGGTTCAAGTTTAAATTGTATACTTATACTTTACTGCTTAATGTGGGTGTAGGAGCGGGTGGTTGAGCAGGCCCAGGCCTCGGGGATCGATTTTACCGGACAGAACGATCCGAGGATGCTGACCCCAGTTCTAGACGCCGCACACGGAGGGCACCACGGAGGTTGGGAGAGAGGCCGGGGATTGGGCCCTAGCAGGGCCCATATGAGGTTGGACTCCACCCCGGCGGTTACTTTCTCCGTCTCCAGTGTCCAGCAGGAACTGGATAGCTTGAGGGCCACCGTTCAGGAGTTGAAGGAGATGCTGGTATGTATACTACTTTATAGTAAAATATCATTTCATATTATATACATATCAACATATCCATAATTAGTACGTAGCTTGAGCTTATTTGGTTTTAGACTTAAGTTTGATTAATCATACATACATATGTAATTAAAATAAACAACGCTTTTCCAAACTACATATCCAAACAGGGTTTCGAAATAACTTAATAATGATACGAATTCGAATAATACACAGTTCTTACACGCTTCTTACACAGGTTATGTCCAGACGCGACAGGGTAGATCGGCCGAGCCTCCACATGCATCTCCTTCAGCTGCGGCTCCGCAAGCCACTACATCGGCTGCAGTTCCGCAGATAGCTCCTGTAGCTCCACCGCCCACTCAGACTCCCGCAGCCGCGGCTCCGCAAGAGACTACCTCGACGGCGGCTGCGCAGACCACATCGCCAGCTCCACATGCCGCTCAGACTCCCGCTCGCGACGAATTGCAGAGTTTATTGACCGAGGAGCAGGCGCGCGTTATTCTATCGTTATTCAGAGGTGGAGCTGGACCGAGCTAGGGTAGATTTTTGGTTCTTATTTTTTGAAACATGTATTTATTTATATCATACACATTGTACTACATTTTGAAACGATATTGATATTGGTTTGTATTTATATCATATTCAGTTTTTGGGTTTCTTTTGTATATTATATATATGCGTGAGATGTGATTATGAATACTGCAATATATGATTTGATTGATGTATATATTATTATGCACAGGGCGGGAAAAAATCAAGCAGCCCATTTTTAAAAAAAAAATACAGACAATATGTACCTACGGATTAATCCGTAGGCACACATGTTACCCCTACGGATATATCCGTAGGGGCAAAATATCAGCAGTAACTGATATTTCCCCCTGATCTCAGTGCCAGGGGGTTGGGAATGCCCCTACGGACATAGCCGTAGGGGCCACTGCCTATCCCCTACGGCGTTATCCGTAGGGGCAAAATATCAGGAATCCTGATATTTTGCCCCTACGGAAACGTACCTACGCATATATCCGTAGGGGGTAGTACATGGACCTACGGACATGTCCGTAGGTACAAGTAATATATTAAAAAAAACCGTAAATAATATAAAATCTTATACCCTACGGCTTAATCCGTAGGGGCAACAGGACCTACACATAAATCCGTAGGGGCAAGAATTTGCCCGTAGGGGCAAGTTCAGGGCCTCAACTTGCACATGCGGCCTTTGCACCTACGGGGTATGTTTTCGCCCCTACGCATATATCCATAGGGGCAGTGGGTTGCCCCTACGGATTTATCCGTAGGGGCAACCTTTATTTGTAGTAGTGAAAGGTATACGACATCATAGTGCGAATAAATAAGAAAGTAAAAAAGAAAACAACATCCACAATAAGAACATAAAAAGTCGGCTCATACGAGCACGACACCCAGAGTAAAATATATTACAAATCTCTCAATCTCATCTCTAAGTCACATATACAATTGGTAGATGGAGTATACTAGATACAATAAGAAAATGTACAAGGTAGAAAACAAAAGAATACTCGCAACCCACCTACAAAATATCACGTCCAAAAAGTAGTAGTAATATATCCCGCCGCGACTATACTGACGGATCAGCCCTGTTAGACACTATGGCACAACGGGGGTGAGTTGCCAGCTCATGAGTAGTAAGTAATATCATAAGTGGCAATCGCAAGTATGTACGTGCCAGCGACAAATCCTACTATGAATTTATGATGCAGTGTACTAGTATAGATGCAATATGAATAAGTGAGCGAAGTATGAAATCTGGGGTGTAGCAGCTATAAGATACTGAATGTCATAATAAATTCAATATGGTAGAACCAAAAGTATCATCAATAAATCAGTATAAAACTTGTGTCAAATATCGACACTAAAAATCTCAATATCAGGTATCGTCTCTCAGATCGGTCCTCAAATCCATCTAATCACACGACTTCGGTCGGTATCCTCTAAATATCCGCCGAGCCAAACAATCACCGGTAGGTATTGTTCCTCTATCAGGCTCAACGTCTCTCTATATGATCTTTTTATCCTGGGGTACCGTACGCGGTCCATCATGTACCCGCAGACGGTGCCTCCTCTCTCCTCGAATCGAGTATACACATAGCTCAGAACCGAGAAAACTCATGATGGACGTCACAAATTATATTAAGAGAAACCGCGTTTTTAAAACAATCATAAGTTTTCAAAAGGTATCTGCGGTTTCTTAAATCCAGAAATCTCATGGAAACGGAAATCTTACAAAACATCATAATATATGAATTTGGCGATGATAGCAAATGTACATGGTATTAATATGATGCAAGCTAGATGAATAACGCGAGGATCTATCTATCGATAAGATGCAATGCAAATGCAAGTTATCATGCGGGTTCTATAGTGTACGTAACATAGCAATTACCAATGGCGTGTGTACATATAGATTAGTACATATACGACATGAACCATTGTTAATGGTGCAAGTTTCCTAGTGTGGAGATATCAATGCTTATGATAATGCGTATGCAATTAGGAAATGTACATAGGTATATATATATATATATATATATATATATATATGAAGTTTTGTAACTTAGTTTTAAATATCAGGCATTTTACGCCATCCGAACGATTCCCCCATAAATGTTAAATCAACTCACCGGAATGGTCTCGAGCTACTCGAATCCGACCACTTCCTTCCCATTCCTAGCCGCGTCCGAAGTCTCCGCAACCAATCCTAAATCACACACAACTTACCATATGAGGCTAGAAATCCGATACACGCAAACATATACTACACAAACGAACTAACTCTTACGAGTTAGCACGTGTACACTTAGTGTGCTAAACTCGTGTAACAAACACTTAAGACTACCTTTAAGGGCCGTTAACCAAAAGAAACACTAAAACAAGAATCCGAATGTCCGTATCGTACGTTAATATATCGCCTAAAATAAGGTAAAATGGTCCCAGATTTTCGTATATGCAAAATTAGAAAAAAGTTGCATATACCAGAGGTCTAATTGGAGTCTCAGAGAGCCGATGACAAAAACCTATACCCAAACTCACCAAAAGTAATAAATTGGCGGCCAAAATTTTGAGATGGGGGCTCGGCTTTTGAGGGTGTATTCATGATCCTATAACTAGTTTCCAGTAATCGTAACTTTTCTCTGAAATCTCTGGTTTAACAACAGATTTTGTTTGAAATCCTAACCTTAAACTAAAACTAGTTTTAACACTAATTAGAAATATTAAGACGGTTTAGTAAAAACTTGGTGGTTAAATAAGGATATAAAGCGCTAAAGTACTCTTAACTAACCTATTTTAGGTTATGATTACTCTACAAATCATCACAACCCCCAAGCTTATCTCAAACCTCACTTTAAATTCTAAAACTACTCAAAACACAAACTATAATTTAAATTATAAATTGTTAAGGCACAAGATTAGTAAAACATACTTAAACTTTGCTCATTATCTCAATATGATTTGAAGGAGACCCTAACTTGAAAGATGGCCACGGGATGAAGACTTGCTTTAAGAAAACTCTTGAATAGATAAAAAAAATTGGATTTTTGAGATAATTTGTGAAGGATTTGTACTGATTTGTATATGGTTTTAGGAGGTAAAGAGAGATTTAAGTGAAGGAGGAGTTGAAAAAGAAAGAAGAGAGAATGAGGGAAAGAAGGAATTAGAGAGAGATGATGACAATATGTTTAACCATGGCACAAATTTGACTTATATTTATTGCACCATACCTTATGTTTTTCATTTTCATTATTATTTTCTTTTTCTCTATTTCTTTAGAACCATCAAACTAAATAATTATTTTTAAAGAAATATAAATTGTGTTTTAATTTGTCATGGTTGCCTAAACAAGTTTTAACCTAAACTAATATCTTGTTAATACTATATTAGTATATGTGTGTTTAAAATAATTATATATGTGTGTGTGTGTGTGAAAATAATTATTAACTAAATTTTATCGAAAATTCATGTTATAACACTGATTAAATTATAATTAACTCTAAACAAATTTTAAAATATTACAATCTTCCCCCTTAAGGAAATTCGGTCCCCGGAATTAAAATCTAATTACGCGTACCTTCAAAGTGATGGAGAAATTTCTTCCGCATCTTGCTCTCGGCTTCCCATGTGACCTTTTCGCTATTCGGGCCACGCCATAGAACCTTCACAAACGGTAATACTTTTGACCGTAGTTTCTTCACTTGCCGGTCCAGGATAACTACCGGTTGCTCGGTGAAAGAAAAATCGCGCTCCAGCTGGATCGTCTGGTGCTGAATCGCGTGAGAAAGGTCATGAAGGTACTTGCGAAGTATCGATACATGAAATACGGGGTGTACATCCGGAAAAATGGACGGAATGGACGGCAGTGCTAAATGATAGGCGACGGTACCGACTCGTTCAAGAATCTTAAAAGGACCCACATATCTGGGACTAAGTTTTCCCTTCCTTCCGAACCTCATCACATCCTTCATCTGCGAAACCCGTAAGAAAACATGATCACCCACTGCGAACTCAAGTCTGCGATGACGACGATCAGCATAAGACTTCTGCCTGCTCTGGGTTGCTCTCATCCTATCCAGAATTAACTGTATTTTCTCTGTAGTCTCCTGGACTAACTGCAGTCCCAAAATCCTGCTCTCACTGAGCTCGGTCCAACATACTGGAGATCGACACTTTCTCCCATACAAGGCCTTGAAAGGTGCCATCCGAATCGTCTCCTGAAAACTTTTATTATAGGAGAACTCTATCAAGGGCAAATGACAATTCCAACTGCCACCAAAATCTAGTACGCACGCTCGGAGAATATTCTCAAGAGTCTGTATAGTCCGCTTTGATCGACCATCGGTCTGCAGGTGGAAAGCAGTACTGAAACTCAAACGGGTACCGAAAGCATCCTGTAGTTTATGCCAAAAACGGCTGGTAAACTGAGTGCCTCTGTCGGAAACAATACATGTCGGAATGTCATGCAACTGCAAAATTTCATCAATGTAGAGCTGAGCATACTAAGCAAACCCCGAAAGTGGTCATTACTGGAAGGAAGTGAGCTGCTTTTGTCAACCGATCTGCAATCACCCAAATGAAATCATACCCTCGACTGGACTTAAGGACACCCACAATGAAATCTATGGAGATCTGTTCCTATTTCCACTCCGGAATGGGCAAAGGCTGTAACTCTCCTGCCGGTCTTTAGTGCTCAGCCTTAACTTGCTGGCAAGTCAGGCATCTCGAAACAAAATTTGAAACATCTCTCTTCATCCCTTCCCACCAGTAGACATCTCTCAAATCACGATATATCTTGGTGGAACCCGGATGAACGTTGTCTACTGACTGATGTGTCTCCTCCAAGATCTTACGTCTCAGCCCCTCAGAATCGGGTACATATAGACGAGTCCCAAATCATAGCACTATCTGGCCATCAATCACAAACTCTGAATCTCTTCCCTGCCGAATCTGCTCTATAATCTCAGACAAACGAGTATCTTCGGACTGTGCTTCCCGGATGCGATCAAGTAAAATTGGACGGGTGCGGAAATGAGCAAGCTGTCCTCTGGTGGAAGTGAACTTAAACTGTACTTCGCTGTCGCATAAAATCTGCCAATCTGTAGAAGACTATCTCTGAACTGCGCTCAAATGGGACAAACTACCTCCGGGCCTCCGACTCAAAGCATCAGTTACAATATTTGCTTTGCCCGGATGATAAAGGATTTCACAATCATGGTCCTTTACGAGCTCCATCCAACGGCGCTGCCTCAAATTCAGATCCCGCTGTTGGAAGATGTAATTCAAGCTTTTGTGCTCTGTAAAGATCTGAGACGACACGCCGTACAAATAATGTCTCCAAATTTTGAGCGCAAAGACCACCGCGGCCATCTCTAGATAGTGGGTGGGATAGTTCTGCTCGTGCTTCTTCAACTGCCAAGAAGCATAAGTGATGACTCTGCCGTGCTGCATCAACACACAATCTAGACCCACTCAAGAAACATCACAATAAACAACATAACCGTCTAAGCCTGAAGGTAAGGATAAAACTGGTGCAGTTATCAAACGAGTCTTCAACTGCTGAAAACTTTGCCCGCGTGCCTCGGTCTACGAAATGGAACTCCCGTCCGAGTTAGCCCGGACAGCGGTGCAGTGATACAAGAGAAATCCTGTACAAAACGACGATAACACCCGGCTAAACCTAAGAAGCTGCGAACCTCTGTTACCGAAACAGGTCTAGGCCAATGCTGTATGACTTCGGTCTTCTTCGGGTCCACTCGTATACCATCTCTTGTAACCACATGACCCAAGAAGTCAACACCGTCAAGCCAGAAAGCGCACTTCGAGAATTTAGCAAATAGCTGGTGCTCTCTCAGTGTCTGCAATATAATCCTCAAATGCTGCTTATACTCCTCTCGACTCTTGGAGTACACCAGAATGTCGTCTATGAATACGATAACGAACTGGTCGATGAACGGTCTAAAGATTCGGTTCAACAAATTTATGAACGCTACTGGGGAATTGGTGAGCCCGAACGACATCACCAAGAACTCGTAGTGCCCGTAGCATGTCCATCAGCGACACCTCATCCTCATATATCGGGCTCCATCATCCGGATCGGCCCAAATCATTTGATCACACGACTATGGTCGGTAGTGCTCCCCTGCCGGGCTCAACGTCTCTCCATACGATCTTCTTGCCCCGGGGTACCGCACCGGGTCCATCATGTACCCGCAGACAGTGTCTTCTCTCTCCTCGAATCGGGTATGCAATATAGCTCAAGAACCGAGAAAACTCATAGTGGACGCCACACATCATATCAAGAAAAACTGCATTTTTTTTCTTTTAAAATGATCATAAGTTTTCAAAATTCATATGCGGTTTCCCAAATCCAGAAATTTCATGAAATACCGAAATCTCATAATCATGGGTCAATAAGAAAACAATGAATGTCGGCATAAAGCCCCTCAACAGTGCATAAACAGAATGTGTATATGAATTCATGCGACATCTAAGTAAGGAATGCAAAGTATAAAACTAGCATGTGATATCATGAATGCTAAATAATACTATTAAACTACAATTTATCGGATAGTACAATGAAGTAACGGTTTCTAATGTATACGTGGCATAAAAATTATCGATGATGATGTGTGTGAGCCGGCCAGTAAGTATACGTGCAACATACGCATCATCGGTAATAGTGCAGGTGTCCTAGCAGACGAGATCATGGCAGCAAATGAAAGCACATGTATATATGAAATGCAATGAGAAAACATGAACATAACAGAAAAGTAAACAGCAAACGAAACATTATAGAATATATATATATATATATATATATATATATATATATACGAGCCATAAAGTTATAGTATTTAAAATAGCACGAATCGTTGTTTTTAGAAAAATATGGGCTACGATATTTTTGAGAAAAAGAGAGATTTTTTGAAAATCCGTAGCGTTCCTCGGGTTGCCTTTTGAAAATACCTACGATTCGTTAGTTTGAAAATAGGTATGACTCTAACCCTATTCTAACAGCTACCTAAGTAATTAGGAAACTAAATTAAAAGCTCAAGTAGAAGGCAAAAAGAAATCTATACATATCCGAGTCGATATATCTAGTAGTCAGCGATCCAGCCTCATAGCATCACGTACGGTATAATCTATCGTACGGTATTCTCGAGTCAAGAGTGTGTATCAATCATCATATATACATCTCGTACGGTATAGTCCGTCGTACGGCATTCTCAAGTTAAGAGTTCAGATCAATCATCATATACATATATAGCATATCTCGTACAGTATAATCCGTCGTACTATATCATCAAATCAATAATACGGGTCAATCATCATATATATACCTCATACGGTAAAATCCATCGTACGGCATTCTCAAATCGAGAGTATGGATCAAATATCATAATATATCATATATAGATCATAGTTCGTACGGTATTATCTGTCGTACAGTATCCTAATCAATGTGCACGGATCTAAGGTCACGTATAATCTATCATCTCATGAAATCACATGTTATCGCATGACACGTATATATCGCCCAACGATCCTTTTTATATCGTATCAGATGCGGTGACTCAACTCAATCACATATCATAACCTCACGGCATGGTGCCCGATCATATCGACTTATATCCATTCAACATCTCATGTCCTCATCTTACACGTATATATATATATATATATATATATATATATATATATATATATATCAACGCATCCATATATATATAGATACATATATACATATACACACATATCATATCACGTGTGTGCGTGCGTGTGTATGTGACAATACATAATCTAAGGTTCACAACTAAGATAAAGATAGACTAAGAGTAAACCTTTCTATGAGTACGCTAAATCTAATCCTACGGTCTCCTAGAACCCTACTTACTAAGTATCTATCTCGTATTGCTATATATATATATAATAAACCTATTCTACGGTTGCAGTGGGGTGCTATACGCCATCTACCTGACTTTCCCCGTAGATATACATGTACTCACTTTCGATCCTCGTTTGCCGAAGTCGATGACGCCTTGTTCTTCCTTGTCGTATCGAAGTCCACGCGAAGGTACCTATAATTCAAACACGTCGTATCGTAAGCAAGAATCAACATGAGAAAATCGAAACAGCATATGAAGTGCACATAGGTTAGAACTTATAGCCTACGCATGCAAAAACAACCAAATAACTCTCGTCGTTGACGTACAAACGTCCAACGACCAATTCCAAATTCAAATACCAAAAACCAAGTTTTAGAAATAGTAAAAACATTGCCAAAATCAACTCAAATGCTCCCAGATTTTTGCTCAGGTATATTGGGACTAAACTAACAATACAGGGGCTAGGTTATAGAGAGTATGAGCTATAGGCCAAACCCAAACACCTAACACCAAAAAGTGGCCGGCGAGATTAGCTACAGGACCCGCTGGTGTCGGTCCAATCGTAAGGGTTTGGTCTCATTCTTCTGTGGTGGTCTTCTAGCGGTCTAACTAGGTTTATTTAGTTGTTTGTTTTTCCTATAGGGACCCAAGTTGCTCTAGATTCCATCTGAGCAACACAAATCAAAGAAAACCGACACGGGAAAATTCTAAAATGCAAGTCTTGGGTTTAGTCTCTGGTTTGGTCCATAAAATTGACAGTACAGGGGTTGTGGTCACTAATTACACTCAATTATATCATCACAACTCATAATATATCCTAAACCTCCTCTTGGAAAATTCTAACATCGCTAAACTTTCTTGGTTTAATTCTAAACTATAATAGGACATTAGAAACACTAAAAACTTAACTAGAAGTGTAGGGATTACCTTATTTGGCAACTCAAGAAAATTCTTGAGTTGCCCAAAGTGCTCAAAGTCTTGACTTGCTCTTACCATCATGCTTGTAGTGAACTGGAGATCATATTTTGTGAAAGGGATGAAAGGTTTTGTGGTAATTTTGGGGTGGTGTACGGTGGAAGAGAAGGTAGAGGGAGATGAAGAATGGAGATGAAGAAGAGAATGAAGTGAAGAAGAGCCATGCAAACTCTAGAATTTTCTCACTCTCTCTCCCCCCTCTCTCTAGCCATACCTATGGTCCCATGCCTCTATGTCACCCTTTTCCTTTTATTTTTCTTCTTTTCTTTTTATTAAAAAAACAAAACAAAAACCATTTAAATGAAATGAAGCATGGTTTATCAAAAATGAAACAAGTGTTACAACATGTCATATTGCATGACACAAAACGTAAACACGATTAATGCATAATTAGCGACATATTAAACAAGTTTAGCATAATCTTGTATATAATTAATTGTGTAATAATTTATAAAATGTCCAAATCACATAAATTCTTTTAAAATCAATAATGCATATTAATTTTCCAAATATTTTCCAAACTATCGGTATATAATTATACTATATCATTAAAACTAATTCCATATCTTTATAATATTCATAAAATTTATTATTTTATTTATTTAAATTCCAAAAATAATATTTTATTTTTCTGAAAATGTTACAGTATAGGTCCTCCCTCAATCATCGCAATCGCGTGCCTGAGATTATAATAATTGACTTGAGGGCATTATAGCCAACAATCTCCCACTTACACTTAAGGCTAATTATTGCGGTGTCGCATACTCACAGCCCGTGTGATACCGAACACCCAACTTCTCTACTAATCAGTCTCACAAATCCCGTTTGTGAAACTATTGTGTTCAAGAAATAGCCTCAGTGAGTGGATCCGCTCTAATATTTCTATCATTATCTCTCTATATCTCAACTTCACGGGGAAAGACTATTTCCCAAAATAAGCGATATATGTCTTACAATTTGTCTGGATATCTGATAGGACCCAGTTCACAAATGAACTCCAAATTCAAAAAATTTCTTAGACCGTATCTACCGCTGAATTTAAGAAGTATCCTACTCCATGCCTTCCTCAGTATCCGCTTGGATCGCCTGTCCAACATACTGCCCCTCAAAAAGAGGGAAAACTATAACTCTGACAGTCACTATGTCATCCAGGTCACCTTGGAAGCCTGAAATGATAACCGCCTCCCGAAGGAGACTGCCGTTACCATATACCAAGAATATTCACTTATGTTCATAACTGCTTCCTAACGTTTCTCCAGAATTTGATTAATATATAAACGCTTATTGCAGCTAGTGCAAAAGGAATATCAAGTATGGTACTTGATATTTCATAATTGACTTAATTGTCTACGCAAGTGATATGGCAATCATGCAAATCCTACTTCTCATCAGTTTAGAAGACATCTCTTTAGAGAGGGTGACTCCATCACCTGCGGATACACCACCACGCCAGAAGTCGTCCATTCTATAACACTTTAAAATAGTGTCAAAGTACCCAAATTGAGATACTTCCCAAATCTACATCTAAAATCATAGATCTAGTGACCAGAATTCCTGATCAGATCTTATATGGAGAAACACCTTATGACAACCACAATATAACCGATCGTAGTATAGGAATTTCATTTCCTACAAAGAGCATGTCATCTAAATACCAGGATCACACCCTACTACCTTCTTACCAGGTCCATCTGTTATTCTGATGAAATCAAACTTTATGACTGTCACATCAAAAATAGATGATCTATCTCCGCTATAACTACTTTAGTCTATAAATAAATATAAGCTACTTGCTCACTATACTTCCGCTGCTCCCCTACAACAACCCTCTGGCAGAGTCATATACATGTGCACTTCTAAAACTAATTTAGAATGACGTTATACTCATTCTCCTGCCAGATCTTATAGTCTAGAATAGCAGTACTGGCAAGTTTGGGTAATAAAAAACCTGCCTGTCACCGTCTTTGAGGAAACCGAAGTATCTCTCGGGTGGCTGAGGTTGTAGGGTTCCTAAGCACGACAACAAGGTTTCGGGTGACATCATCCATGCCTAATTAAAATTTTGCCATGCTTAAACAACCCTAACCTAGATCTTTAACTAGAGATTCATACGGAAACATCAAGTAAACAACTTTACTTCTAAGTGATTAGGGATTACAACCTTTGTAGTCCGCTCCTTCACTTCATAAGCTCCAAGTAGTGGCCCTTTCGCTGCGATCAACGAGCTCCCGAACTCTTGAGAGGCTCCACAAGATGTATGATGCATCCTTGCTTGAAGTCTTCAAAGTCTGTAATGATCTACCTCGAAGAAACACGGACTCAAGCTCTCTTTTCACAGATATGGAATTAGTGAAGCTAACACACTAATCTATATGGCTAGTATAGAAGAGAATGATGAAGTGGGAATTTTGCTCACTTTAGAATTTAATTTCTTACTATCTTTCTTCTTTATCTCAAAATGAAGAGAGCAAAAATGAGATGAGGAAGAAGAAGATGAATAATGATCAAGTAATAAAAAATATCTTCTCTTTGGTTATATATGCAACCATGGGTGAGTTTATCAAAAACCCTAACTCATGTAGAGAGTTAACTATGGTAAGGGGTTAATGGTTAGGTCACAAAATATCTTAAGTGAAAACAAAAGAGTGGACTTAGTCAATGAATATCCACAAGCTTCTCCAAGTTTCTAGCTACAAATTAAATCCACTAATTTGTAATTACTTAATGATAAATGAAACCACAACATAAACCCTAGCATGGTGTGAGTCTCTTACATACATGTTGCATGTGTAACCAAGCATGTCACAATATTATATATCACATATATAATATTTATGTAACAAAAGAAAACAATACAATAAACATATATCACATATATGTTAAATGTATCATAAGTGAGAATAATAAATACTTAAGTGAGCATATAATATATATATATATATATATATATATCATTTTATCGAATCAACACTTGATCCGATAACCCGGCTATATCACATATAACCGGCCGATATCACATATCGCGAGAATAGAATACAGTATCACATACTCGTATCAATCTAGATCCCGCACATATCATATATGTGCTCCTACTCCATTTCGCCTGATCTAGAAAACCTCTATGTAGGACTCTAAAGACTCGTCAATACGCCGGCAGTAAGTGATGATCACATCAAACACCAACAAGCCGCAAGCGGTCAGCTAAACGTAACGGCCACCCGGGTATTGAGCGATCAGAAGATCAATAAGAAAGTCTGCTCTAACTCCTGTAAAGCCTGTCAGTAACACTATCGTACAGTTCGGTCTCTTCGTCTGATATGTCGCATATCTAGTCTAGGGGTGGTAAACGTCAGACCCCAGTAACCGATAAGTCATGCCGATGTGAGGTCCATAACGGTTCAAGAAACTACTGATAACACTTACCAGTAAATCTCAGTAACCCTGGCCAGGGATTTCCAGTTATGGACAATCGAGCACAGCGCAACATCAACCCCCAATACCGGGAGAGACGAAACCCCTCCTATCGCTCATTGCCTCCATATGATTCGGGACTGTACCCAAAAGCTACTGTTTTGCACGTTCTCTTGAACGTGGTAAGGTGGAAATTAAAGCACGGTGGGAATCACACAAGACTTTATGACGATCTCGGGTCTACAGACTAACATGTACCAGTGTCACCAGAGAACTACTATCTGACGATAGGTATAATACCAACAAGGAGTTCTCAGCGAGTCCGTTCAGTGTATCCAGTCTCCACTGAGCACATGTATACTATCCTTGATGTCATACACCAATGGATGTGGGATCATCCATCGCCCATCATATGGGTCAAGATACGTATACGCTAGTCTACTCTGGAGTATCGATACCCTGTCTCGATACACCCTCGACTAGGAATAGGTATAGGATGTACTTGTGGACTACCCTGGCCCTACTAGTATGATCTTCATCATAGTCCCAGTAGTCAAGTAGTCATCCTAAGGGCTTTATCAACATATGATCACAAATAGTATTCTGATATAAGTCAACATGTTAAGATAAAGAGCAACTAGATAGCATACTATCATGACGAGCAAGAAAGTCCTCTCTATATATGTCCAAGCATCCACTATAATATACATCATATGTACAACAATGGCCTCTAGGGTATACATATACCTAACAATCTCCCACTTGCACTAAGGCCAGCTGTTGCAGTATCTCATACCCAACATCCCGAAGAGTCTCTCAAACTGTATCTGGGGAATGGCCTTCGTGAATGGATCCGCAGTGTTATCCTTCGTATCTACTCTCCTGACCTCGATCTCCCGGCGATCAACTATCTCCCGGATCAGGTGATACCGCCTCAGAATATGCCTGGTTCGCTGATGGGACCTGGGTTCCTTGGCCAAAACCACTGCTCCATTGTTATCGTAATACAAAGGTATTGGATGTTCGATGGACGGAACCACACCAAGTTCTGATATGAACTTTTTTATCCAGACAACCTCTTTGGCAGCATCGTTGGCAGCGATGTATCAGCCTCCATCGTCGAGTCTGCAACGGTTTCCTGTTTGGAACTTTTCTAACACACCGCCCCTCCATTGAGGGTAAATACAAATCCCGGGACCGACTTAGAGTCGTCCTTATCACTCTGGAAGCTCGAATCGGTAAAGGACTCCACATGGAGTTCTCCGTTACCATACACCAAGAACATCTCTTTAGTCATTCTCAAGTACTTGAGAATGTTCTTCACAGCTGTCCAGTGATTCTCTCCAGGATCTGCTTGATACCTGCTCACTACACTTAGTGAGTATGCTACATCGAGTCTGGTACATAACATCGCGTACATGATAGAGCCTACTGCCGAAGCATAGGGTATCCCTTGCATGCAAGCTCTCTCCAAATCAGTCTTGGGAGATATCTCTTTGGAGAGAGTGAGTCCTGAGATCGTGGGAAAATTCCCACGCTTGGATTCTTCCATACTAAACCTTTTCAGTATGGTATCAATGTACTTGGATTAGGACAATCCCAGTATCCTTTTAGATCTATCTCTATAGATCTTAACTCCCAATATGTAGGAGGCATCACCTAGATCTTTCATTGAGAATCTTTGTGATAAGAAGAGCTTGACCGAGTGCAGCATAGGAACATCATTTCCTATTAAGAGTATATCATCTACGTACAATACGAGGAAGACAACCTTACTCTCTGCCACCATCTTGTATATACAAGGTTTATTTATGTTTTTGACGAAGTCAAACTCTTTGATTACGTCATCAAAACAGATGTTCCAGCTCCGCGATGCTTGCTTTAACCCATAGATGGATTTAAGCAGCTTGCACACCTTTCCGCTGCTCTCACTGTCTACGAAGCCCTCTGGCTGAGTCATGTATACGCTCTCTTCTAAATCACCATTTAGAAAGGTGGTCTTAATATCCATCTTCCATATTTCGTAGTCATGGTATGCGGCGATGGTAAGTAGGATCCGGAAGGATTTAAGCATAGCCACTGGAGAAAAGGTTTCGTCATAATCTACACCTAGTCGTTGACGAAAACCCTTTGCAACAAGTCTAGCTTTGAAAGTCTCCACTTTCCCATCTACACCAAGTTTTTTCTTGAAGATCCACCTGCTCCTAATGGGTTTTACCCCTTCAAGAGCATCTTCCAAAGTCCATACTTTGTTGGTATACATGGATTCCATCTCGGACTGTATTGCATCCAGCCAATTCACAGAGTCCCCACTCGTGATGGCCTGCTCGAAGATAGTTGGGTCATTATCTTCCATGATGCAATCCTCGCTCCCACCATCAATAAGAAAACCGTAGTATCTCTCAGGTGGATGAGGAACCCTACTAGATCGGCGGAGAGGCTGGGGTTCGTTGGGAACTATCGAATTCTCTGGTTCTACCAAATCTTCTGTCATAGTTTGTGTCGCTGGAACTTCTTCCAGTTCTATCTCATTGCCATTAATTTCTTTCATAAGAAAACCCTTTTCTAAAAAGGTGGTATGTCGAGAAACAAACACCTTTTGTTCCTCGGAGTGGTAGAAGATATACCCTCGCGAATGTTTGGGATATCCAATAAACTTGCACAGAAATGACCTTGCCTCGAGCTTGTCCGGATTTTGTGTCTTCACATAGGCCGAACAACCCCATATCTGAATAAAATTAAGATATGGCATCTTCCCATACCATATCTCATATAGAGTGGTAGGCACTGATTTGGTTGGAACTCTATTCAATAGTTATGCTGCTGTCTCAAGGGCATAACCTAAAAGGAAATAGGCAACTCAGCGGTGCTCATTATAGAGCGCACCATATCTAATAGGGTGCGGTTCCTCCGTTCTAATACACCGTTGTGCTGTAGTGTATACGGAGGAGTAAGCTGAGAGAGAATCCCATTCTCTTTTAGATAGTCCCGGAACTCATTGCTCAAGTATTTTTCTCCTCGATCAGATCGAAGGATTTTAATACTTTTACCCGTTTGGTTCTCGACTTCGTGCTTATATTCTTTGAATTTCTCAAAAGCTTCAGACTTGTGTTTCATCAGGAACACATGTCAGTATCTTAAGAGATCGTTAGTGAATGTAATGAAGTACGAGGAACCATCTCTGGCATGTGTAGACATAGGACCGCACACATCACTATGTATCAGTGCCAAAAGTTCTATAACTCTTTTTCCGTGTCCTGTAAACGGAGTTTTGGTCATCTTGCTTTTGAGACATGACTGGCAAGTGTCATAAGATGATAATTCGAACGAGTTCAAATATCCATTTTTATATAACTTAGCTAGTCATGTCACATTGATATGACCTAGTCTACAATGCCACAAGAAGGATTCGTTCAATTCTGAACTCTTCCTCTTGTGTGTGTTTTGTACGTTAAGAACTGTGGTTTGATTTAGAATGTATATGTCATTATTTAACGAGCCTGATCCAATCAACTTTTGATTCAGGAAGATGTTCATAACATTATCCTGTACTACAAAATTATATCCTTCTTTACTTAATAAAGAAACTGATATAAGATTGCATATCTGGGTCGGTATGTAATAGCATTCATTTAGAATCAATGCATTACCATTTGGTAATGCAAGGTGATATTCGCCAACAGCTTTTGCCGCAATATTTGCACCATTCCCTACTTTTACGGAATGATCACCCATTCCCAGTTCTCTACCTCTCTTTAGACCATGCAACATATTACATATGTGGGATCCTGATCTGGTATCTAATACCAAGGACGTAGAGTGAATTGAGAAACAGTTCTTGATAACGAACACACCCGAAGAAGATGCATCAATATGCTTATTCTTCGATCAGGTGGCATATGAATTCTGGCATTCTCCTATTTCCTGTTCAGTCTTATAACTCTTATAAGAAAGACCGGAACCAACATTCCCCTGCTCAGTATAACAAGCGGGTTCGGTCAATACATCAATATTATTATCTTGATTAAGACGTGACATGGTCACTACCTGGAGAGAGAGAGAAGAAACACTTTAGCGTATGCTCTTACAAGATTAGATTGGTTATTATCTTATCTAATCAGGATGGCTCCCACTATTTTTATCAAATATTCCTTCAAAAAACCCTAAAAAGAAAGACTAGCCAGGATTAATTACAGTCTACAACTTTGCTAACCGTTCAGCCAGGCCAGTGCCGGTACTTTGAGGGAGGTTCTCCGTACTTTCGCACGGACCTAATTAAGATAAACCTCGTTTTCCCTTAGAGGTAGCCCCATTAACACCTTTCTAGACACCTAATGGGTTAGCTAATTGTAAAGTGTAAAACTCTCTCAGGAGCAACTCTTGCCCACAGCGGGTATCAGGATCAACTATCTCATAGAAGGTATGCAATCTCATTGCAAATTTCAACACTTGAAATTCCCAATAATAGTTTTTACCCCTAACGTCCTATGATCTTGACGAAGGCCAAACTACCCATAAGACGCTAGTCAAGTTCAACCCGTGCATTTATTGATTGAATTAGACCCACCCGCACGATCCTTGACGAAGGCCAAACAACGCCGTATGAATACCCTAATCCAATTGCATCTCATGTTACAGATAAGTACTAATCAGCTACTGTACACTACGCCTTGACGAAGGCCAAACTACCATAGCACGAATACTAAGTAGTGCTTATCTGAAATAACGGAGAGTTGTTGGGTTCCTAAGCACGATAGCAAGGTTTCAGGTGGCATCATCCATGCCAAATTAAAAATTTTGTCATGCTTAAACAACCCAAGACAAGATCTTTAACAAGAGAATCAAATGGAAACTTCAAGTAAACATCTTTACTACTAAGTGATAAGGGATTACAACCTTTGTAGTCCTCTCCTTCACTTCTAAAGCTCCGAGTTGAGATCCCTTCGCTACAATCATCAAGCTCTCGGACTTTAGAGAGGCTCCATGAGGTGAATGATGCATCCTTGCTTGTAGTCTTCACTATCCAAGATGATCTACGTCAAGGCAACACAAACTCAAGCTTTTACTTCACTAATGAGGTATTAGTGAAGCTAACACCATAATCTAAATGGCTAGTATAGATGAGGATGATGAAGTAGGATTTTTGCTCACTTTAGAATTTTATTTCTCACTATTATCTTCACTTTGTCTCAAGTCAAGAGAGCAAGAATTGAGATAAGGAAGAAGATGATGAATAAAATGAGATGGGGTTAGAAATGCAATCAAGGGTTAGTTTATGTCATGGCTAACCCTTATAGAGAATAAACTATAAGCTAGGATTAGGGTTAGGTTAATAAATATCTTAGAAATATCAAAAAGGGTGGACTAAGTCAACAAGAAGAAATATCTTCATATAATCCACACAATTTTGATTATCTAAAATAATTATATATTTAACCCTAATCACTAGCCATGGTGTGAATCTCAAAAACCCTAGTTGCATGTATAACCTAGCATGTTACAATTATACATATCACATATATATAATTTTGTAACAATAGAAAAGAATACAATAAACATATATCACATATATGTTAAATGTATCCAAAGTGAGAAAATGAAATACTTAAGTGAGCATATATTAGTTAATGTAATTTAATATATCAAATATATAATTACACATTAAATTATCGAATCAACACTTGATCTGATAATCCGGCTATATCACATATAACCGACTAATATATAATGTATCATTTCATCGAATCAACATTTGATCCGATGACCCGGCTATATCGCATATAACTGGCCGATATCACATATCGTGAGAATAGAATACGGTATTGCATACACGTATCAATCTCAGTCCCGCATATATCACATATGTGCTCCTACCCCGTTTCGTCTGAGCCCGGAAACCTCTGTGTAGGACTCTAAAAACTCGTCAATACGCCGGCAGTAGCTGATGGTCATATCAAACACCCACAAGCCGTAAGCGGTCAGCTAAATGTAACGGCCACCCGGGTATTGAGCGATCAGAAGATCAACAAGTAAGCCTGCTCACACTCCTGTGAATCCAATCAGTAACACTACCTTACATACCGGTCCGTCCGTCTGATATGTCGCATATCTAGCCTAGGGGTGGTATACGTCAGACCCCAGTAGCTTGATAAGTCGTGTCGATGTGAGGCTCATAACAGTTCGAGAAACTACTGAGAACACTTACCAATAAATCTTAGCAACCCTGGCCAGGGATTTGATGTTATGGCCTATCGAGAATAGCGCAACATCAACCCCCTATACCGGAAGAGACGAAATCCCCTCCTATCGCTCACTGCCTCCATATGACTCGGGACTGTACCCAAAAGCCACCATTTTGCACATCCTCTTGGACGTGGTAAGGTGTAAATCAAAGCACGGTGGGAATCACACAAGACTCTATGACGATCTTGGGTCAACAGACTAACCTGTATCAGTGTCACCAGAGAACTGCTATCTGACGTGCGGTATATCACCATCTAGGAGTTCTCGGTGAGTCCTGTCCAGTGTACCCAGTCTCCACTGAGCACCCGTATACTATCCTTGATGTCAAACACCAATGGATATAGGATCATCTATCGCCCATCATATGGGTCAAGATACGTATACGCTAGTCCACTCTGGAATATCGATGCCCTGTCTCGATACTCCCACGACTAGAAACAATTAAAGGATGTACTTGCAACTACCCTGGCCCCACTAGTACAATCTCCATCATAATCCTGATAGTCTAGTACATATCGTAAGGGCTTTACCAAAATGTGAGAGCAAGACAATATAATAATATAAGTCAACATGTTAAGATAAAGAGCAACCAGATAGCATACTATCATGTCGAGCAAGAAAGTCCTCTCTATATATGTCCAAGCATCCACTATAATATACATCACATGTACAAAAATGGCCTCTAGGGCATACATATAACTAACAATCTCCCACTTGCACTAAGGCCAGCTGTTGCAGTATCTCATACCCAACATTCCTAAGAGTCTTTCAAACTATGTCTGGGGAATGGCCTTCATGAGTGGATCCGCAGTGTTGTCCTTCGAGTCTACTCTCCTGACCTCGATCTCCCGGCGATCAACTATCTCCCGGATCAGGTGATACCGCCTCAGAATATGCCTGGATCTTTAATGGGACCTGGGTTCCTTGGCCAAAGCCACTGCTCCATTGTTATCGCAATACAAAGGTATTGGATGCTCGATGGACGGAACCATACCAAGTTCAGTTATGAACTTTTTTTATCCAGACAGACTCTTTGGCAGCATCGTTGGCAGCGATGTATTCAGCCTCCATCATCGAGTCTGCAACGGTTTCCTATTTAGAACTCTTCCAACACACCACCCCTCCAAAGAGGGTAAAGACAAAACCCGATACCGACTTAGAGTCGTCCTTATCACTCTGAAAGCTCGAATCGGTAAAGGAATCCACTTGGAGTTCTCCGTTACCATACACCAAGAACGTATCTTTAGTCCTTCTCAAGTACTTAAGAATGTTCTTCACAGCTGTCCAATGATTCTCTCCAGGATCTGCTTGATACCTACTCACTACACCTAGTGAGTATGCTACATCGGGCCTGGTACATAGCATCGCATAATGATTGACCCGACCGCCGAAGCAAAGGGTATCCCTTACATGCGAGCCCTCTCCAAATCAGTCTTGGGAGACATCTCTTTGGAGATGGTGATTCCTGAGATCGTGGGTAAATGCCCATGCTTGGAATCTTTCATACTAAACCTCTTTAGTATGGTGTCGATGTACCTAAATTGGGACAATCCCAAAATCCGTTTAGATCTATCTCTATAGATCTTAATGCCCAAGAAGTATGAGGTATCACCTGGATCTTTCATTGAGAATCTATGTGATAAAAAGAGCTTGACCAAATGCAGCATAGGAATGTCATTTCCTATCAAGGGTATGGCATCCATGTACAATACGAGGAAGACTACCTTACTCTCTGCCACCATCTTGTAGACATAAGGTCCATCTACGTTTTTGACGAAGTCAAACTCTTTGACTACGACATCAAAGCGGATGTTCCAACTCCGTGATGCCTGCTTTAATCCGTAGATGGACTTAAGCAGCTTGCACACCTTCCCGTTGCTCCCACTATCTACGAAGCCCTCTGGCTGAGTCATGTACACGCTCTCTTCTAAATCACCATTTAGAAAGGCAGTCTTAATATCTATTTGCCAGATTTCGTAGTCATGGTATGTAGCGATGGCAAGCATGATCCGGATGGATTTAAGAATAGCCACTGGAGAAAAGGTTTCATCATAATCCACACCTGGTCGTTGACGAAAACCTTTTGCAACAAGTCTAGCTTTGAAAGTCTCCACTTTCCCATCTACACCAAGTTTTTTCTTGAAAATCCACTTACTTCCAATGGGTTTTACCCCTTCAGGAGCATCTTCCAAAGTCCATACTTTGTTGGTGTACATGAAATCCTTCTCGGACCGCATTGCATCCAGCCATTTCACAGAGTCACCATTCGTGATAGCCTGCTCGAAACTAGTTGAGTCATCATCAACCATGATGTAATCCTCGCTCCCACCATCAACGAGAAAACCATAGTATCTCTCAGGTGAGTGAGGAACCCTA
Source organism: Agapanthus africanus (assembly GCA_030015575.1). Lineage (NCBI taxonomy): Eukaryota > Viridiplantae > Streptophyta > Magnoliopsida > Asparagales > Amaryllidaceae > Agapanthus > Agapanthus africanus. The sequence goes on along the minus strand of JASDDO010000018.1, from coordinate 463,236,009 downwards.
CTAGATCGGCGGAGTGGCTGAGGTTCATCGGGTACTACTGAATCTTATGGTTCTACCAAATCTTCTGTCACAGTTTGTGCATCTGGAACCTCTTCCAGTTCTACCTCCTTGCCACTAATTTCTTTTTCAATAAATTCCTTTTCCAAAAAGGTGGCATGACGAGAAACAAACAACCTTTGTTCCTCGGTTCGGTAGAAGATATACCCACGTGAATTTTTGGGATATCCAATAAACTTGCACAAAACCGATCTTGTCTCGAGCTTGTCCGGATTTTGCGTTTTAACATAAGCCGGACAACCCCATATCTTAACATAATTAAGATACGGTCTTTTCCCCTTCCATATCTCATATGGAGTGGTAGGCACTGATTTGGAAGGAACCATATTCAGTAGGTCTGCAGCTGTCATAAGCGCATACCCCCAAAAGGAAATAGGTAACTCAGCAGTGCTCATCATAGAGCGCACCATATCTAATAGGGTGCGGTTCCTCCGTTCCGATATACCGTTGTTCTGTGGTGTATACGGAGGAGTAAGCTGAGAGAGAATCCCATTCTCTTTTAGGAAGTCCAGGAATTCATTGCTCAAGTATTCTCCTCCCCAATCAGATCGTAGGACTTTAATACTTTTGCCCGTTTGGTGCTCGACTTCTTGTTTATATTATCTGAATTTCTCAAAAGCTTCAGACTTGTGTTTCATCAGGAACACATGTCCGAATCTAGAGAGATCGTCAGTGAATGTAATAAAGTACGAGGAACCATCCCTGGCATGTGTAGACATGGGACCGCATACATCACTATGTATCAGTCCCAAGAGTTCAGTAACTCTTTCTCCGTATCCACTAAATTGAGTTTTGGTCATTTTGCCTCTGAGACATGACTGGTAAGTGTCATAAGATGAAAATTCGAACGGATTCATATATCCATCCTTATGTAACTTGGCCAGGCGTGTCGCATTGATATGACCTAGTCTACAATGCCACAAGAAGGATTCATTCATTTCTAAACTCTTCCTCTTGTGTGTGTTTGTTATGCTCAGAACTGTTGTTTGATTTAGAACATAAATGCCATTGCACAACGTGCCTGATCCAACCAACTTTTGGTTCAGGAAAATGTTCATAACATTATCTTGTAATTCAAAATTATATCTCTCTTTACTTAATAAAGAAACTGATATAATATTGCATATCAGGTTCGGCATGTAATAGCATTCGTTCAGAATCAATGTATTACCACTTGGTAATACAAGGTGATATTCTCCGACGGATTTAGTTGCAATAATTGCACCATTTCCAACCCTTATGTCTTTATCACCTTCTCCCAATTCTCTAGCTTTCCTTAGCCCATGTAACAAATTACATATATGGGATCCTGAATCGGTATCCAATACCCAGGACATAGAGTAAAGGGAGAAACAGTTCTCTGTAACGAACACACCCGAAGAAAATGCATCAACATGTACTTTCATCAATCGGGTGGCATGGGAATCCTGGCATTCCCCTATATCCTGTTCAATCTTATAACTCTTATAAGAAAGAACGGAACCAACGTTTCCTAGCCCAGTGTAATAAGCAGGTTCGGTTGATACATCAATGTTATTATCTGTATTAGGGCGTGACATGGTCGCTACCTGGAGAGAGAGAGAAGAAAACACTTTAGCGTATACTCTTGCAAGATTAGATTGGTTTATTATCTTATATAATTAGAATAGCCCCACTGCTTTTAATCAAGTCTTCTTTCAAACCCTAAAAGTGAAGACTAGCCGGGATTAATTAAAGTCTACAACTTCGATGACCGTTCAACCAGGCCAGTGTTAGTACTTGAGGGAGGTTCCCCGTGCTTTCGCACGGACCTAATTAAAATAAATCTCGTCTTCCCTAAAGGCGTAGCCCCGTTAATATCTTTCTAGACACCTGATGGGTTAGCTAATTGTAAAGTGTAAAACTCTCCCAGGAGCAACTCTTGCCCACAGCGGGATCGAGATCCAACTATCTCATAGAAGGTATGCAATCTCATTGCAAATTTCAACACTTGAAACTCCTGATATATTTTTCCCCTAGCGTGCTATGACCTTGACGCAATCCAACAAACCATAGTCCGCTAATCAAGTCCAACCCGTCATTTCTTGATTGAATCAAACCCACCCGCACGACCCTTGACGCAGGCCAACAAAGTCGTACGACTATCCTAATCCAATCGCATCTCATGCTTTAGCAGATAAGCAGTAATCAGTTACCGTACACTACGCCTTGACGCAGGCCAACAAACGCAGCACGAATACTAATTATTACTTATCTAAAATGACGGAGGGCTACGTCGGGTTTTTATAAAAACCTTTTGCGTAATGAACTTGATATCGTTGCGGAATCGAGTGATTTTGAAAAGGAGTGTTTTTTAGGCTCTTCCTAGTTTTGCTAAAGAGGTCACTCCCGGTGAAGGGATCTCGTCTCTTTCCTCATCGAATAAGGTGCGGGATATATCACATATATTACTATGCAAAGCAAAAACTCCAAAAGCAATCAAAAGACAAACCGAGTGTTGTAGCATCTGCCAGTTATTGCTAAAGAGGTCACTCCCGATGAAGGGATCTTGGCTCTTTTCTTATCGAATAAGGTGCAAGATATATCATATATATCACTATGCAAAGCAAGAACTGTAGCTACCCTTTTTGAAAATTTGATTCCACAACATCTTTTAGGTTTCTTTCTTTTCATTAATCTCATTAATGAAGTCCCATCATTTAATGCTTCCTAAGCATCACAGAAAATGAAACGAAAATATAACGTACGCTTATGTCATCCGCATTCGCCACAATGTTCCGTTATGCACCGTCAGGTTACTTAACTAATGGCATACCAGGACGGGACTAGCGCGGGTGCAAAACATAAGCAACGTCTACTATATATCTCATATATAATATATATCCATTCGTCTCAGAATCCACAATGATCACATCACAGAGCAGCAGAAGAAACATATGAAATATTGGATATACTAGGATGTCCGTATTTTATATCAAGCCAATAAAAAACACGGATTCCACGGTCGCGATGAATAGCCAAACCCGCATCCCTAGACCCCTACGAGAGCGGCAAGTCACCCTCCCAATTCTAGGGTTAGGAGACCCGGTCTCGACTCCTCGAGATGGCCTCCCACTGGACCCTAGAACCCGGTTACTTGTGCTCTCCTCCTTGGGTCTATCCTAATGTGGAAAAGTAAATAATATACAATAGTGACATCATCCTCAACCCGGAAATGCCCCAATAAAATAATATTGCATACAAATGAATTTTACATGTGGCACCGCTAAACTACCACAAACCCTAGGGTTTAGTGGTGGTTTTGACGGTCACATAATCGAGTTAAGGTTTCGTTCTTCTAGAGGGTCCACAGAATCGCTTACATGATTCTCTGAAAGCTTTAAACTAAGGAAAAATCCAACACTTGGAAAAATTTCCAGCAAGGGAAAAAGTAAGTTATTGATATCCGTTCGAACATTTTAACACGTTCTAAAATACCCGAAACAAAACCTAGAATTACGAATACGAAACACTCCGAATAGTTAATGCAGTAAATTAACATCACATGCAATTTTAGCAAAAACAAACAACAGCTGAAGTATCAAACCCCAGAGACTAGAACACCGTACAAATTTCAACTCTGAAAGCCAATAAAAAACCGAGCACACCGATTTTCTACATGTTCTGCTCGGCCAAAATCCAAGCAAGGGGTTTGAAATTTGTACATTGTTCATATTGTATCACATACAACATTCTGCAGTTGTTTAAAAAAAAAATTTACACCAGAAAAATTTCGACAGAAACTAGGGTTTCGATTCAGGTGTTTCGGAGTTGTTTCGGTTTCGTAATCCTATACAATCCGTCTAATTCTCTAGTTAGGCTCTGATACCATTGTTGGGTTTCTAAGCACGACAGCAAGGTTTCGGGTGGTATCATCCATGCCAAATTAAAAATTTTGCCATGCTTAAACAACCCAAGACAAGATCTTTAACTAGAGAATCAAATGAAAACTTCTAGTAAACATCTTTACTACTAAGTGATAAGGGATTACAACCTTTGTAGTCCTCTCCTTCACTTCTAAAGCTCCGAGTTGAGGTCTCTTCGCTGCGATCATCAAGCTCCCGGAGTCTAGAGAGGCTCCATGAGGTGAATGATGCATCCTTGCTTGTAGTCTTCACTATCCAAGATGATCTACGTCGAGGCAACACAAACTCAAGCTTTTACTTCACTGATGAGGTATTAGTGAAGTTAACATCCTAATCTAAATGGCTAGTATAGATGAGGATGATGAAGTAGGATTTTTGCTCACTTAAGAATTTTATTTCTCACTATTATCTTCACTTTGTCTCAAGTCAAGAGAGCAAGAATTGAGATGAGGAAGAAGATGATGAATAAAATGAGATGAGATTAGAAATGCAACCAAGAGTTATTTTATGTCATGGCTAACCCTTGTAGAGAATAAACCATGAGTTAGGGTTAGGGTTAGGGTTAGGTTAATAAATATCTTAGATATATCAAAGAGGGCGGACTAAGTCAACAAGAAGAAATATCTTCATATAATCTACACAATTTTGATTATCTAAAATAATTATATATCTAACCCTAATCACTAGCCATGGTGTGAATCTCATAAACCCTAGTTGCATGTATAACCTAGCATGTTACAATTATACATATCACATATATATAATTTTGTAACAATAGAAAAGAATACAATAAACATATATCATATATATGTTAAATGTATCCAAAATGAGAAAATGAAATACTTAAGTGAGCATATATTAGTTAATATAATTTAATATATCAAATATATAATTATACATTAAATTATCGAATCAACACTTGATCCGATAATCCGGCTATATCATATATAACCGACTAATATATAATGTATCATTTCATCGAATCAACACTTGATCCGATGACCCGGCTATATCGCATATAACCGGCCGATATCACATATCGCGAGAATAAAATACGGTATCATATACACGTATCAATCTCGGTCCCGCACATATCATATATATGCTCCTACTCCATTTCGCCTGAGCCCGGAAACCTCTGTGTAGAACTCTAAAGACTCGTCAATACGTCGGCAGTAGGTGATGATCATATCAAACACCCATAAGCCGCAAGCGGTCTGCTAAACGTAACGGCCACCCGAGTATTGAGTGATCAGAAGATCAACAAGCAAGCCTGCTCACACTCCTGTGAATCCAATCAGTAACACTACCGTACATACCGGTCTGTCCGTCTGATATGTCGCATATCTAGCCTAGGGGTGGTATACGTCAGACCCCAGTAGCTTGATAAGTCGTGCCGATGTGAGGCTCATAACAGTTCGAGAAACTACTGATAACACTTACCAGTAAATCTCAGCAAACTTGGCCAGGGATTTGATGTTATAGCCTATCGAGCACAACGCAACATCAACCCCCTATACTGGGAGAGACGAAATCCCCTCCTATCGCTCACTGCCTCCATGTGCCTCGTGACTGTATCCAAAAGCCACCGTTTTGCACGTCCTCTTGGACGTGGTAAGGTAGAAATCAAAGCACGGTGGGAATCACATAAGACTCTATGACGATCTCGGGTCAACAGACTAACCTGCACCAGTGTCACCAGAGAACTGCTATCTGACGTGAGGTATATCACCATCTAGGAGTTTTCGGTGAGTCCTGTCCAGTGTACCCAGTCTCCACTGAGCACCCGTATACTATCCTTGATGTCAAACACCAATGGATGTGGGATCATCCATCGCCCATCATATGGGTCAAGATACGTATACGCTAATTTACTCTGGATATTGATGCCCTGTCTCGATACTCCCACGACTAAGAACAATTAAAGGATGTACTTGCAACTATCCCGGCCCCACTAGTATGATCTCCATCATAATCCTGGTAGTCTAGTACATATCCTAAGGGCTTTACCAAAATGTGAGAGCAAGACAATATAATAATATAAGTCAACATGTTAAGATAAAGAGCAACCAGATAGCATACTATCATGTCGAGCAAGAAAGTCATCTCTATATATGTCCAAGCATCCACTATAATATACATCATATGTACAACAATGGCATCTAGGGCATACTTATAAATAACAAGGGCTACACAGGCTTTTAAAGAAAACCATGAGTGTAATGAACTTGATATCGTTGCAGAATCGAGTGATTTTGTAAAAGAGTGTTTTTTAGGCTTTTTACTAGTTTTGCTAAAGAGGTCACTCCCAGTAAAGGGATCTCGGCTCTTTCCTTATCGAATAAGGTGCAGGATATATCACATATACCTCTATGCAAAGCAAGAACTGAAAGAAGCAACCAAAAACAAAACCAAGTGGGTTGTAGTATCTGCTAGTTTCGCTAAAGAGGTCACTCCCGGTGAAGAGATCTCGGCTCTTTCCTTATCGAATAAATTGCTGGATATTCTACAAGGAATACCGCTATGCAAAGCAAAAACTAGAGCTACCCTTTTGAAAATATGATTCTACAACATTTTTTAGGTTTCTTTTCTTTCATTAATCTTATTAATTAAAGTCCATCATTTAAGCTTCCTAAGCATCACAGAAGAAACGAAAATACAACGTACGCTTATGTCATCCGCATTCGCCACAATGTTCCGTTATGCACCGTTAGGTTATTTAACTAACGGCATAGCGGGACGGGACTAGCGCGGGTGCAAAACATAAGCAACGTCTATTATATATCTCATATATAATATATATCCATTCATCTCAGGTAGTAATATGATCTCATCACAGATCATTACAGCAGAAGTCAACATATGAAATATTGGATATTCTAGGATTTCTGTGTTTTATATCAAGCATGTAAAAAACATGGATTCCACGGTCGCGATGAATAGCCAAACCCATATCCCTAGACCCCTACGAGAGCGGCAAGTAACCCTGCCAATTCTAGGGTTAGGAGACCCGGTCTCGACTCCTCGAGATGGCCTTCCACTGGACCCCAGAACCCGGTTACTTGTACTCCCCACCTTGGGTCTATCCTAATGCGGAAAAGTAAATAATATGCAATAGTGACATCATCCTCAACCCGGAAGTGCCCCAAATAAAAGAATATTACATACAATGAATTTTACATGAATGAAAATAAAAACTCTCATCTCATATAAAACCCCCGGCCATTCAATCACGACAATCCAATATATCATATCACAGCAACACATAACATCACATGTCATCAATGTAAGTAAATATGTGTATCCCAATTATTGTTGATCAATAGTAACTAAACCGGCGATACACCACATATTACACTTACGGTCACAGAAAAGAAAGTGAAAAACTATAACAATTGGAATCGTCGCTGCCCTTAGACATAATAAACCCGGAATATCACATATTCAGGATTTCATGCCTAACAATGCAAACCTTACATTTATGTCTCATCCATGAAAACACTTTTCAAAATAAATCGGGTGATTCAACAAGATTCCCGATTTCACCCGAGACCGAAATGTCAAACTTGCACGGAACTAAATTGATTCCAATTATTGTATCACAATCTCACATAACTAGACAATGTTAAACTTTCCGATCGAATAAATAAACACCCAAAATTTCCCAAACAGCTCAACACTTGAGCGGAGTTTTAAAAGGTCCCCAGAACATGCCATAGCTCCAATGAACCAGCCGTAGAAGGGTCAACCAATGCCTCACATGTGGCACCGCTGAACTACCACAAATCCTAGGGTTTAGTGACAGTTCTGAAAGTCACATAATTGAGTTAAGGTTTCGTTCTTCTAGAGAGTTCACAAAATCGCTTGCATGATTTTCTGAAAGTTTTAAACTAAGGAAATATCCAACACTTGGAAAATTTCCGGTAAGGGAAAAATTGAGTTATTGATATCCGTTCGAACTTTTTATCACTGTCTAAATTACCCGAAACAACATTAGAATTATGAATACGAAACACTCCGAATTGGTTTTGCATAAAGATAACATAACATGTAAATTTAGCAAAAACAAACAACACCTGAAACACCAAACCCCAGAGACTGGAACACCACCCAAAACCCAACCTCTGACTCACCCCAAAAAACGAGAAGGCCGGATTTTTTGTGCTTTTGCTCGGCCAAAATCCGAGGGAAGGGGGTGAGTTTTGTATAGTGTTCATTATGTATCTCATACATCATTCTGCAACTGTTTAAAAAAATATTTGATTCCTTAAAAAATTCGACAGAAACTTGAGTTTTGATTCGGGTGATTCGGAGTTGTTTCGGTTTCGTAATCCTACACAATCCGTCTAATTCTCTAGTTTGGCTCTGATACCACTGTAGGGTTCCTAAGCACGACAGCAAGGTTTCAGGTGGTATCATCCATGCCTAATTAAAATTTTGCCATGCTTAAACAACCCTAACCTAGATCTTTAACTAGAGATTCATACGGAAACATCAAGTAAACAACTTTGGTTCTAAGTGATTAGGGATTACAACTTTTGTAGTCCGCTCCTTCACTTCATAAGCTCCAAGTAGTGGTCCCTTCGCTGCGATCAACGAGCTCCCGAACTCTTGAGAGGCTCCACAAGATGTATGATGCATCCTTACTTGAAATCTTCAAAGTCTGTGATGATCTACCTCGAGAAAACACGGACTCAAGCTCTCTTTTCACTAATACAGAATTAATAAAGCTAACACACTAATCTATATGGCTAGTATAGAAGAGGATAATGAAGTAGGAATTTTGCTCATTTTAGAATTTAATTTCTCGCTATCTTTCTTTATTATCTCAAAGTCAAGAGAGCAAAAATGAGATAAGGAAGAAGAAGATGAATAATGATCAAGTAATGACAAATATCTTCTCTTTGGTTATATATGCAACCATGGGTGAGTTTATCAAAAACCCTAACTCATGTAGAGAGTTAACCATGGTAAGGGGTTAATGGTTAGGTCACAAAATATTTTAAGTGAAAACAAAAGAGTGGACTTAGTCAATGCATATCCACAAGCTTCTTGAAGCTTCTAGCTACAAATTAAATCCACTAATTTATAATTACTTAATGATAAATGAAACCATAACATAAACCCTAGCATGGTGTGAGTCTCTTACATACATTTTGCATGTGTAACCAAGCATGTCACAATATTATATATCACATATATAATATTTATGTAATAAAAGAAAAAAATACAATAAACATATATCACATATATATTAAATGTATCATAAGTGAGAATAATAAATATTTAAGTGAGCATATATATATATATATATATATATATATATATATATATATATCATTTTATCGAATCAACACTTGATCCGATAACCCGGCTATATCACATATAACCGGCTGATATCACATATCGCGAGAATAGAATACGGTATCACATACTCGTATCAATCTCGATCCCGCACATATCACATATGTGCTCCTACTCCATTTCGCCTGAGCCAGGAAACCTCTATGTTGGACTCGAAAGACTCGTCAATACGCCGGCAGTAGGTGATGATCACATCAAACACCAACAAGCCGCAAGCGGTCAGCTAAACATAACAACCACCTAGGTATTGAGCGATCTGAAGATCAATAAGCAAGTCTGCTCTAACTCCTGTAAAGCCTGTCAGTAACACTACCGTACAGTCCGGTCTCTTCGTCTGATATGTCGCATATCTAGTTTAGGAGTGGTAAACGTCAGACCCCAGTAACCGATAAGTCGTGACGATGTGAGGTCCATAATGGTTCGAGAAACTACTGATAACACATACCAGTAAATCTCAGCAATCCTGACCAGGGATTTCCAGTTATGGCCAATCGAGCACAGCGCAACATCAACCCTCAATACCGGGAGTGACGAAACCCTTTCTATCGCTCATTGCCTCCATGTGATTCGGGACTGTACCCAAAAGCCACCGTTTTGCACGTTCTATTGAACGTGGTAAGGTGGAAATCAAATCACAGTGGGAATCACACAAGACTCTATGACAATCTCGGGTCTACAGACTAACCTGTACCAGTGTTACCAGAGAACTGCTATCTGACGATAAATATAATACCAACAAGGAGTTCTCAGCGGGTCCGTTCAGTGTACCCAGTCTCCACTGAACACCCGTATACTATCCTTGATATCATACACCAATGGATGTGGGATCATCCATCGCTCATCATATGGTTCAAGATACGTATACGCTAGTCTACTCTGGAGTATCGATGCCCTTTCTTGATACACTCTCGACTAGGAACAGTTAAAGGATGTACTTGTGGACTACCTTAGCCCCACTAGTATGATCTTCATCATAGTCCCAGTAGTCAAGTAGTCATTCTAAGGGCTTTATCAACATGTGATCACAAAACAGTATTCTGATACAAGTCAACATGTTAAGATAAGGAGCAACCAGATAGCATACTATCATGATGAGTAAGAAAGTTCTCTCTATATATGTCCAAGTATCCACTATAATATACATCATATGTATAACAATGGCCTCTAGGGCATACATATAACTAACAGAGGTTACCCACTAAATCTGCGGAGTGGCTAATGGATTGTCCAATCCAATTGAATGTTTAGGTTCTACTAAATTTTCAGTGATCGTTTATGGTTCTGGAATCACTTCCAATTCTACCATACTCCCACTAATATCTTCTGAAAAAGAATTCATTTTAGTAAAACTAGCGGCGAGTCAAGAACAATATAACTATTGATCTCCAAAAAGTAGAATGTTAACCCTTGTCAATGCCCAGGATAACCCACAAATTGCCATTACTGAAACGTGTCTTGAGTTTATCCAGATTTTGGTTTTAAGCATAAGCCGGACAATTCCATATAGCTTAACATCATTAAGATATGAATCCATTCTATATCCAATATAGAAACAAAGACACTAATTTAATCGGAACCAGATTCAAAATACATGCAGCCGTTTCCAGTGCATATCAACTAAATGGAAGACGGCTAAGCAGCATTATTTATCAAGGAATGCACCCACGTATGAGTAACCTGAAAGAGAAGCAAGTTCTTAAAACTTATTACTTATAACGGAATACCTAGCATAAGTATCTATATTTTCGATCATCTTGAAGAATCCTGATACTTGCAACATATGATTCTCTAATTTATTATTATATCTATAACTTCTCAAATTTGGACCTTATATTTCAATGAAATACTTGTCTAAAACTAGAGAAGTCATAAGTAAACAGAGTATAGTACGAGTACTAACCTCTTTGTCCTAATGGACACCGGACAACATACAATACATTATATAAGTCCACTGAGTTCAATAACTCAAACACTGTGCGTCGTAGGTTGAAAACGGTGCTATGTTTAAGAAGAATTACACCGTTGTTGAATGCTCCTTACCTAACTAGCAACTGATATAGGTAAATATCATAAATATAATTTCAAAATTTTATATCTCACTTTATAAAATATACATACAGATATAGTAGTTAGAAATTGGTGCATAACAACGGATATTCAAAACCAAATATTTGCTGTTAGGCAAAACCCAGATGATTTCCTCAAATATCACCAATTACAAAGAATTCTGATATATTGAGGATATAATCACCCAATTCCCGATATTCTACTCCCACTTAGCATCTGTAACGCCATACAGATGTGAGAATCAAGTCTGGTAAATACATACCCTGGAGTCAGAATTTAATTGGGAAAACAGTTTTCAATTAACACCGTACAATAAAACTGAAACATGAAAATATTTCGAAGGGGTATCCGGGTATTCCTAGTAATGCATATTCCACTATCCAGATTCATGACAGTAATCATATATTTCCTTGTTCTCACTCCAATCCCTTTATATATCTTTACTTATTACCTTCTATACACCTTACTTAGGCTAAATGGTTTTCTTCCTTCCCCACCTTTCGACACCAGCCTAAAATTTAGAAGAAGACTATCCAATAAGCGTAATAGGTGTACTCTCCTAATACTATGAGCTCTCGCAATCTGAGAGAAGGTAAAAGGGAAAAGACAACCGAATAATCATATTCAATTTCTCCAGAACCGGAAACCATTCTTGAACTGAAATAAGTTTCTTCGAGTTCGTATGTAACTATACGATGACATATCCAAGCAATATGGATTTTCGTAGTGATACAGAATGTTTCGGAGAAAAGCAAAGGGGAAGTAAAAGTGGCAATGATATAGACGGCTTCATCATAATAGTAGTCGCAATTTCCTTTGCCTTCATTCTAATCCCTTTATATGTCTTTACTTATTACCTTCTATACACCATATTTAGGCTAATCGGTTTTTTCCTTCCCTACCTTTCGGCACATGTCTATGGTTTAGAAGAAAAGTATCCAATAAGCGCAATAGGTGAACTCTCCTAATACCAGGAGCTCTCGCAACCTGAGAGAAAGTAAAAAGAAAAGACAACCGAATAATCCTATTCAATTTCTCCTAAACCGGAAACCATTCTCGAACTAAAACAAGTTTCTTCGAGTTCGTATGTAACTATACGATAGCATATCCAATAAATATGGATTTTCGTAGTGATACAGAGTGTTCCGGAGAAATGCAAAGGAAACGTGGGAGCGGCAGGGATATATACGATTATGACAATTCAAAAACCAAAGTGTTTTAAGATGATTCGGTCAACTTGGTTCATGAGTTATAGTTTAGGGTCAGGTCATGGTCGCTACCAAAGAAAGAGAGAAAAGAAAAACTTAGTGTGCACTCTAATCTAAATTAGATTGGTTAATCACTTTATCTAATCAGGATGGCTCCCACTGTTTCTCGAATTCTCCTTCAAACCCTAAATTGAGAATTAGTCAGGATCATCTGAAAATCACACGAGGAGTAGCACCTACTTATCAGTGGGAATCGAGATCCAACTATCATCGCATGATAACTTGATGGAAGCCACTCAATTTACCACACTCCAGAAGGTATGTGCATGCCTGGCAAGTTTCCTGTATATTTGAAACTCCCGATGTGGTTTTTACCCGTAAAACCCAAGTGATCTTGACTAAAGATCAAAATGTCAGAAGATCCTAGTCAAGTTCTACCCGTCATTTTCTTGATTGCATTAGACCCACCCGTACGAGCCTTGACTAAAGATCAAAATGATTGCACGACTGTCCTAACCAATCGCATTATCATGCAACGGAAAAGCATTACATAACTACCGAACACTATGCCTTGATTAAAGATCGAAATGCGTAGCACGATTACTAAGCACTACCAATCCAAAATGATGGAGGGCTACGGCTGAGGGTGGGGCGTGACAAAATATCTTAAAGAAAATAAATTGACTCCGAGCACAATAAAAAATTCGTATGCTTTTTCACTTTCGAAATTATTCAAAAAAATTTTTGGCCCCAAGTTCATATTTTTGATTAAAAAATATGAAATTATTGATGAATTTAATTTTTCTTCGGAATTTGATATATAGCATGTTATAATCAACGATACTTAAAATCGTTTTTACTAAAGATGCAGTAAAAATAACCGTCTTTAGCTACTCCTCCCTCCCTCCCTCCACCTCTCAACTTGCCCTTGACCTCCCACCTAAATCCCCTCGACCCTGCCCCTCAAGTCTGCCCCGTCCCCCTATCCCGACTCCTCCCCTCCCTCCACCTCCTCCTCTATCCCAACTTTCTCATTCCCACCTCTTTCTCTTTCCATTTTCTTCAGCATCAACTTCATCATCAACAACTTCATCTTCTACAATAGCGAGTATGGTAGCATAGTAATGTTGTTGAATATGATAGTCTGCAAACATTTTTCTCAATGATTTATGGTTCTGTATATGGTCATACAATAAGACCATCTAATAAAATTCATTGCAAGTAATTCAGTGGTGCATGTAAGGATATACAGCAACATAAACAACAACTTCATCAATAATCTATCATCCTAAACTTTTGGGGTCGGTTATAAAAATCCTCCTTTTCGATGCATGTGCAGTATATATATACTCAAAATAATTTCAATGCGTCGGTTATATCAATGAAAAATGTTAATAACAAAAAGAATGACATAATAGCCCCATAACAATCCCAATAAGCTAGATATATATCTTAAACTGCAGTTTACTTCTGACAAGCAACAAACCAATACAATACCGAAAAGTAATCCTGCTTCACAGAACACAGGTTTATTTCAAATTAATGTATTTTACCTCATTAGATACAACATCATCCATGAGCCTACATAATATAGTTGTAGTGTCCATAACTTTTGGGTAACCAAGGATCCACTCGAACGCTTGCTTGGTCGCAACTTCGCCCATACCGAGAAAAGAAGTACAAGCCAGCGTAGGGTAGGTGGTGCTAGGGAGAGCAACCGATAGATACTCTTCTAATGGAGGAACATACTTTGCGTCTCTCCATTCCGCCTCCTTAAACCAAGCTTTCGCCGTGCTTTTAATCTGTTAAGTGATTTTAAATAAAAAATTTAAGTATCATTTTAAGTACTCATATTTCTTTTATTTTTTTAAAAATTCAACTTTATGATATTTAATATTAAGTTTCGATAGTTATTAGAGCTTACTGCTTCTTTAAAGTAGTGGACACGATAAGATACTTGGTCCGCTGCCAACTCGTTCTCGAAATCCTTGACCGTATCATAGAAATGAAGATATTGGAGTTTTAGGCACTCATTCATTTGATCAACCCCAGCTAAATCCCACCTGCATATGAGATGAAAATAACAAAAAATGACTAAATAATCTTTTTCCCTTGAAAAAATTCAAAAATTTTAACTCTAAACAACTCAGACTCAGACTGTTTTGTAAATTCACTTGGTATATTTTGAGCCTTATTTATGATTTTCCGCACAGAGTGCGAGATGGGTGTTTTGGCTAATAAATTACTTGAGGGGGGATAATTGTTAGAGGGGTAAACTAATGGGGAGATTTGTGCAGTTAATTAACCATACCCTAAAAACAAATCTTAAAGTTAAATCTAAACTTTAAATTATTAGGACTAGCCACAAATTATCATACCTTTGGAGCGATTCCGTGTGAACTCGTAGCTCCTCCAGTGTACCATACACATCATATATATCGTCAATGAGAGAGAATTGGAAAATCACCTTCGTCATCATAATTCTAGCTCTCGAGAAATGAGGCTCAAAATATACACCAAGTATCCAAAAGTAACATTCCACCACTCGATCCCTCGCGAAGGTAAGCTTTTCTGCAAGCCCTGATTCTATCCACCACCTAAGCCGCAAAAACGATCATAATATCAAATCTTAGTTTCTTAACTTAAATTAATAATGGATGAATCACACGGAACCACACTTAACTATCATTGTTTTTCACTAAACTAACTTAAAGTTTTTATTACAGCTCTCAACCTTTGGTTGTAAGGGGATTTTTTTCACTAAAATACCTTTTTATTACAGTATTGATTTTTTTTTTCCGTTAATGGCTGTTAACTGGGAAAACGATCATAGTCAAGGGTGATATAATTTAATTTAGGCGAAAATAAATTATAGGCACCGGTGAATATTATGGCTTACTTGGAGATAATCTTAACCTCTTCTCGGTGAAGTATTTGAAGCAGATGGAAGTCCAGCTTCGCGAGTTCTAATACCACATCATTTCTAATATCTTCATCTTCTTGGTAAATATCGATATATAACCTCGCCTCAAGTCTCTCTATTCGCCTACGTAAAGGCGAGCGCAGCGCCTGAGAGATCTGTGTTGCAAGAATTGGTATCAAATTACAGCTTTCCTTTGATTGCAGATGTTTTCTAGCGAATTCTGTAGCGTCGTCTAATATGGATTCGCCTGGGATGCTAAGATATGAAGCTTCATAAAGGCTTAACAATCCCCTAACATCTTCGCTCAATACGGCTTTGAAATTTCCTTCGGCGTCTTTAAACTTTCCAAAAATATCTGCTTAAATATCGAAAAGGTTAATGGTCTGAGGAGGACAGGAAAGGCGATATCAACGGTGGCAACAAAATGTAGTTACCAGAAGGGACATGATAACCATGTTGTCTTAGTAATCGAAATCGAAGGGCAACAAAATGCAAATCATCGGCATCAGTTTGGTCGTTGTGAATTCGGCTTAACGCCTCGTCAATTTCCTTTTCAAAGTGATAAAAAAGCCCAAGACGCTGAAGTGCATCGACCAATTCCATCTCTTGCAACCGGTCATCACAATTTTTCATCAGCAGTTTCACCTGCGTTACTAATTCGCCAACTCTTCCTTTGATCCACTCCTCTGACTTCTGCAAGAGCACAAAACTGGCATTCGTATCATATCGATACATGCCCAACCCCCCGCCACCCCAACCCCCCTCCTCCCCCCCAAAAAAAAACAAACAAAATTTATAGAAACAAGTACTTTTATCAACAAAACCTTCGATCCAAACATTATCGACAAATCCCGCAATTCTCGCGTCTCTATTCTTGGACGAAGGTCAGATTATCTTGGAGATTTTGTCATTTCTCGATAAATCAAGTAAATTTAAGGTTTTTCTTAAAGGATTTTTCTGATTTGTTCAGCTATGCTTGTTATTTAGGCAACTATCGTTGGGAATACTTTAAAAAATATCTTTATACTAAGTTATAACAATGATATTTATTTGGTGAATATCAACTGTAATTGAAGGGCCGCTAAATCTTTCCTCCACAAAAATAAGCCACATTCTCGCTTACTGAAAGTTGAGATTTAGCGGAACTAAAGAACATTTTCCTTTCGGTTGTTTGCTAACTCAAAACTTGTAATTGAAGGATTACGGCAACGGCATTCGTTAAGCTCATTGTTGTAGAAGGTTGAGAAAAATAAGCTGGTTTCTATTATCATTTTGAGTGATCTATGATCGAAACCCGAGCCTAAAACCAAATTGAGGGAAATGTTAGGAATTTTGAAAGGAAAAAAGAGGCCGGAGGTTTTAAAACCCTACACCGATACTCCGCGTTAATGGGTTTTTTAGTGCAACTTATATGAACGAGGGGTCTTTTAAGCAATACAAAATATGGGAAGGTGTTTTAGCAGTTCGCCAAGCATGAGGTTTTTTAATATAAAAAAACCCTTCAATTAAATAGTAGTACAGTACAAACGTAAAAGATGTAATTTGCATGAAATGAAACTAACGGGTTCATTTCCCAGAAGGGCCACCTCCCCCAAAAAAACCTGACATGAAATAGAAGAACATTGAGAAGGCGCTAAGCCTGAAAGTTTGAAGGCGGAAATTGTTGACGAACGAAGTAATCTCCCCAAATAGAAGGATGATAATTTGCAGATTCTGGACGGCGAATATCATTTTCTAAAGGCCACATATGATTGTTGATTTTGAACTCAAGATCACCACTCACAGCTGCCATCTGTCTCTTTGTTACTTAAATAAAATGAATTGCTATTAATTTTATCAATGTTAAGAGCAGAGATTTGAATTGAGTTGATTTGAGCCTTCTTCATGTTGGTTTGGTATTTATAGCAGATTTTGATTTGATTACATGCATCAGATTAAAATGAAAAGGACTTGCAGTAGGGCTTGTAGCAGCCCACTGGGAAGACCCAGATCGAGCCGGAGTGTCTTGTTTTCGAAGGATGACTAATTTATTCCACCACTACTACAAATAAAGGTTGCCCCTACGGATATATCCGTAGGGGCGAAAAAATACCCCGTAGGTGCAAAGGCCGCAGGAGCAAGTTGTGGTCCTGAACTTGCCCCTACGGGCAAATTCTTGCCCCTACGGATTTATGTGTAGGTCCTTTTGCCCCTACGGATAAATCCGTAGGGTATAAGATTTTATATTATTTACGGGTTTTTTTGAATATATTACATGTACCTACGGATATAACCGTAGGTCCATATACTACCCCCTACGGATATATGCGTAGGTACTTTTCTGTAGGGGCAAAATATCAGGATTCCTGATATTTAGTCCCTACGGATAACTCCGTAGGGGATAGGCATTGGCCCCTACGGATATGTCCGTAGAGGCACTCCCAACCCCCTGGCACTGAGATCAGGGGGGAAATATCAGTTACTGCTGATATTGTGCCCCTACGGATATAGCCGTAGGGGCAACATGTGTACCTACGGATTAATCCGTAGGTACATATTGTCTGTATTTTTTTTTTAAAAATGGGCTGCTTGATTTTTTCCCGCCCTGTGCACAATAATATATACATCAATCAAATCATATATTGCAGTATTCATAATCACATCTCACGCATATATATAATATACAAAAGAAACCCAAAAACTGAATATGATATAAATACAAACCAATATCAATATCGTTTCAAAATGTAGTACAATGTGTATGATATAAATAAATACATGTTTCAAAAAATAAGAATCAAAAAGTTACCATAGTTCGGTCCAGCTCCACTTCTGAATAACGATAGAATAACGCGCGCCTGCTCCTCGGTCAATAAACTCTGCAATTCGTCGCGAGCGGGAGTCTGAGCGGCATGTGGAGCTGGCGATGTGGTCTGCGCAGCCGCCGTCGAGGTAGTCGCTTGCGGAGCCGCGGCTGCGGGAGTCTGAGTGGGCGGTGGAGCTACAGGAGCTGTCTGCGGAACCGCAGCCGATATAGTGGCTTGCGGAGCCGCAGCCGAAGGATATGCATGTGGAGGCTCGGCCGATGTACCCTGTCGCGTCTGGACCTAACGTGTGTAATAAGCGTGTAAGAACTATGTATTATTCGAATTCGTATCATTATTAAGTTATTTCGAAACCCCGTTTGGATATCTAGTTTGTTGTTTATTTTAATTACATCTGTATGTATGATTAATCAAACTTAAGTCTAAAACCAAATAAGCTCAAGCTACGTACTAATTATGGATATGTTGATATCTATATAATATGACATGATATTTTACTATAAAGCAGTATACATACCAGCATCTCCTTCAACTCCTGAACGGTGGCCCTCAAGCTCTCCAGTTCCTGATGGACACGTCGGTCACTGGAGACGGAGGAAGTAACCGCCGGGGTGGAGTCCAACCTCATATGGGCCCTGCTAGGGCCCAGTCCCCGGCCTCTCTCCCAACCTCCGTGGTGCCCTCCGTGTGCGGCGTCCAGAACTGGGGTCAGCAGCCTCGGATCGCTCTGTCCGGTAAAATCGACCCCCGAGGCCTGGGCCTGCTCAACCACCCGCTCCTACACCCACATTAAGCAGTAAAGTATAAGTATAAGATTTAAACTTGAACCTTCCAAAACTAAAATTTCAAATTTGGGTAGAAAAATATTAACACTTACACAGTACTCCTGGGTAGCGACGTCGGGATATCGAAGCTCGCCCGTGGCTGGATCTGTCGAGGTGCCGTAGACGGCAAGATATGCGGACAGCACGCTCGGTGTACCACCTGACGCCACGGTCCGAGATGTCTGCAATATTAGAAAGTAACTCTTAATATTAGAAATATTAGAAAGTAACTCTTAATATTGCAAAATATCACAAAGGTCGGTCTATTGTAATTTACCGATAACTCCATGGCTCGAGTAATGTTCCTCGAGCCACCTGTGTAAGTGGAGCGACCCCTCTTCGCCGACTTCCTGTTCTCTGTATTCTGAGCGGCCTGTTTCTGCACAACGCATTAGCATTTAGTTTTCTAATTAAGAAACACAAAGAAATAAATTATATCATAAATAATGAATTACATTTAAAATACATACCTGTTTGCGTTGGGAGTCGAAATAAGCGCATAATAGAGGCCATATCTCTACGTCGACTCTCGCAAACGCCGGAGTAGATAGGAGGGCCGCTCTCTCTGCCTCGGGGGTCGCCATCCACAGGGAGTAGCAGTCGGCCTTCAGCTCATTCCTGTTGTATCGGACCTTGGCCTGCATGTTCTTCATCAGGCCATTGTACAGAGCATGAAGGTCGAGCACCCTCCCCGGGTGATCAGGGTCGGCTACAGGCTGAAAATCGTAATCCAACTGAAAATACAAAAAAACATTGTTATTAGATTGCAGATGTTAATAATAAATATATTGGATAGATCAAATGAAAATATATATTAATACATACCCGAGCCTGATCAAAGAAGAGGGCGAATGAGCGCTGGTGCTGCTCGCCCCATTCAACGTGAAGTGGATAGTTCTTCACGAGCCGGCTCTCGTCCCCCAAATACCGGCCGAACCTCTCGGCATGAGGACCGGTATAGCGATAGTCAAGGGTAAAAAAAGGGGGGAATGCTGCCTCCCCCCTAGCTCTGTCAGGCCTCAGCCTATGGGACTGATTCGGGCCTCAAGTCCCCCTCTAGGGATAGGGAGGCCCTGCATCTGCACGAAATATCAAGACAATCAATAATAAGACAAAGTTGTATTAAGAAATCAAGGTTAAACGAAAATTCAAGTGTGATATATACCTCCCGTGACTATCGCACGAGCCTGGGCCCGGGCAGCAGCACGAGCGGGACGATAGTTCCTCCGGTGAGGAACAACCAGGGTCCCGGATGCGGACGCATCCCCTCCAACTAGAAAATAAACATCGACGCTAAATTTCCATGAAGTTCATATTTATTCTATAGAGCATATGTAAAATGAATAAATATTTTAAATTTATTCATACTAACCTGCAGACGATGCGGAGGGTATGGAAGCGGCAGGAGTGGCCCCTGCGGAAGATGTGGACGCACCACCTATAATTAGACAATTAAAAATAGATTATATAAGTAATTGCAAAAAGAATGCGTAGATCAATAATATAACGTTCTAAATCAATATGCATGCACTATAGGATATATAAACATACCCGCAGGTGCGGTGGTGTCACCACCTACAGCTAGACAATAATAAAAATTGCTAAGTAAGAGCAAAAGGAATGTGTGTATTTATGATATAGCATTCTAAATCAATATACATACACTATATGATATATAAACATACCTGGAGGAGCGGGGGTAGCCTCTGTCCCAGATGTGGACGCATCACCAACAACTAGACAATCAAATATTGACAGTATAAGTAATTTTGACATAAACAGGCATGAATATCTATAATATTACATTCAAAATGGATATGCGTGCAGTATACCTGGAGATGTGGCAAAATCCACACGGAAGGAGGCATCCGAAGGGGTCTCCGATCTAGGTGCAAGACCGGCCCTCTGAAGCTCCCTACGGAGCTCTCCGGGCGGCAGAACCGCTTTGCCTCTGCCTCTGCCTCTGCCGCGGCTGGAGCTCCTGCCGCCCCTCGCTGCTCCCGACATCGTCATCAAATCTAGATAAACGGTTCGTGGACGCATTAGACAATCATTAAAAGTATTGACTATATATGTATAAAGCGTAAAATGTGAAGTAATAATATAACATTACTGATAACCTTTTTCGTTTCGTGGGCGCATCATACATATCTACTTGGATTTCATCGTCGATGTCATTTCTAACCCACGTAAATTCATGATCGGTCGAAGACAATCCGTCCTTCGAAACAGACAGTCGGAGCACTTTAAGCCTTCTCTCTTCTTCGTCCTCATCGCTGTCCTCGTATTCTGGGACATCGTAGACATCTCTGGGTTTCCATCGGCATACAACACTCCATCCCGGATGCTTCAAACACTGTGCGTAGTATACTTGGAACGCTTGGTTCGGAAAGATAAACGGATCATCCTGACCGTAAAATCGAAGTGTGTTCACACTGGTCAATCCATATTCATCTTTCCAAGTCCCAAGACTGCTTCTCCACCTGTCCGTATCGGTTCGCGGATCGTACCAAGTACACTGGAATATATAAAAGGGTTCTGATCGTCCGAGATAGTGGATGCCGAGTATACAATTTAAGTACCCATAATAAATCACACCGTCCGATCCTACCGTCGCAATCCCACTATTCTGAGTGGTTCTAGATGTTTCTATGTCCTTAACTTCGAATTTGTATCCAAGGACACCAAATCCTTTGTAATATGCAACCTCCATACTAGGAAATTGAGCTAAACATCTTGAATCACTCTCAAATGATGCAGACAAGTTCGGATCGTGGATCTAACAAAATAAATTTTACGACAAATACATAACGATACACGTTTAGATTAAAACTGATAGCAATAAAATATAATTCGAATAACTTACATGCTCTGTGACCCAATCAGAAAAATTATCCTGATGGTATTTTTCCAAACGTTCTTCGTTCCAATCAGGATGCCCCTCACGTATCTCGTTAAAATGAGTTCTGTTTTCGACAAATAATTGTGACATTAATATTATGTCATTTCATACACACACAAACAAAGATATAACAATTAATCCAAAAGAACTTACTCTCTAATTTGATCAAGACATGCGCAATTAAGCAAGATAAACCGGTATATCTTGTTGATAAATATAGTGTCTACCCTCTTATACTCGGCTTTACCATATGGCCCGTCTTGAATTCTTCGTGGTCGGTTAAGCCTTGTCTCAATATTCTCGTCCAGATAGCGGGAACAAAATGTGGTTGCTTCATCAAGAAAATAACCTTGCATGATAGAACCCTCTGGTCGATTTTTATTGCGTATATACTTCTTAAGAGTGTAAAGGTATCTAATGAGAATATGTTGAATAAATAAATACGGGCATACAGGACAACAATAAATTTATAAATTGCGCGAAACGAAAAATTACACGTACCTCTCGACGGGATACATCCATCGATATTGTACCGGTCCGGCTAACTTCGCCTCAGTTGCAAGATGAACCGTCAAGTGTATTATGATATCGAAGAATGACGGTGGGAAAATACGCTCAAACTTGCAAAGTATCAACGCAATAGAATTTTCTAGTTTATCCAGCGTCGCAACCTCCAGTGTTTTAGCACACAACTCCCTGAAAAAACAACATAGGTCGTTGATTACTAGACCAACCGAGTCGGGGAGAGAAGTCCTGAGGGCTAATGGAAGAAGGTGCTCCACGATAACATGGTGATCATGACTTTTCAGCCCATCGATCTTGCCCTTCACAATTTTTATTTTCTTCCTGAATGATCCTGAGAAACCTGTGGGGACTTTCAAATCATGCAACACCTGCAGGAATCTTTTCTTCTCCGGTTGTGACATATGATAAGCGGCATTGGGAAGTACAAACTTGCCCGGTTTACCCGCTACCGGTTTAGGGTGCAGTTCACTTCTTATTCCCCACTCTTATAGATCCATCCGAGCATTCATGTTGTCTTTCGATTTCCCGTCTTTACACAGAAGTAAGTTAAGTATGTGCTCTGATACTCCCTTCTCTATATGCATGACGTCCAGACAATGACGCACTGAATTTGTAGACCAGTACGGAAGCTCGAAGAAAATACTTAACTTGTTCCAATATTGTGGTTTGACCTGTT
The DNA here is from genome assembly GCA_030015575.1 of Agapanthus africanus. Lineage (NCBI taxonomy): Eukaryota > Viridiplantae > Streptophyta > Magnoliopsida > Asparagales > Amaryllidaceae > Agapanthus > Agapanthus africanus. The sequence continues at coordinate 463,212,775 of JASDDO010000018.1, read as the reverse complement.
TCGTCGGATCCATCCCGAAGGTCACGTTATTGTAACCATCCCATTTAGCAGTCACGTCCTCTCCGGACAATGGGTTGGAGGTCCAAGAAGCTCCTGATGACCATCAAAGTGAACTGTGTCTAACCTATAGGGGTGGTCTGGAGGCAGAAAACGTCGATGGCCGCAATAACAAACCTTCCTGCTAAAATTCAAAAATTTTGATGTTGTGTGTTCATGGCAATGAGGACATGCTTTGTGACCATGTACGGACCAACCTGATAGCATTCCATACGCAGGAAAGTCATTAATTGTCCACATTAAAGCCGCACGCAGTATGAAGGTTGTATTTGTGTTTGAATCATATGTCTCTACACTATCAATGAACAAAGTTTTCAGCTTCTCGATCAGAGGTTGGAGATAGACGTCGATATTGTTCCCCGGTGAGTTTGGTCCGTCGATAAGAAGAAGCATCATAAAGTATGATTGGTCCATACCCAACCAAGGCGACAGATTATAAATTATCATTACAACGGGCCATGTACTGTGACTTCCAACCATATAGTTGAATGGGCAGAAGCCATCGGTAGCCAGTCCGAGCCGGACATTGCGAGTGCCTCCTATCTAAATCCTTCTATGCCGGTGAATCTCTTGGATGGCTCATTTTTCCATTTTCACTTGGAGGAGCACGGTGATGCCAAATCATTGCCTCGGCTGTTTTCTTGCACCTGAATAGCCTCTGTAGCCTCTGTGTTATGGGAAAGTATCGTGCTATCTTCACAGGTATATCAGGCTTCTTATCAGAATCTTTCGGCTTATACCTGGCCTCTCCGCATGTTGGACACTCTTTCAAATCTGAATTCTCTTTCCGGTACAACACGCAATTTTTAGGACATGCTTGAATCTTCTCGCACTTTAGACCCAAATCAGACATCATCTTCTGGGCTTCGTACCAGCTTTCGGGCACATTATTTTCCGGAGGCATAGAATCTTTCAAGAACGAAAGAAGCATTGTGAATGACTTGTTGCTCCATCCATTTAGGCACTTAATCTGGAAAAGTTGGACGAACCATGAGAGGGTGGAATACTTCGCATTCTCATATATTGGTTTCCTAGCATCATTCATGAAATTTTCATATTTATCCGCACGCGGTGCTTGACCGGAAGGAATATCATCTTCGGTACGAATAGATTCACCTAGGGCAGCCTCTACCATATCCTCCATTTCTTCTGATGGAAATAAATTTCCGTCTCCTGCCGTATTACCGAATTCTTCTTCTTCTCCTGCCGCATTATCGTGTTCTCCTTCTTCTTCTACCGCAGTACTGCATTCTTCTCCTTCCCCGTGATATTTCCAAGTTGAATAAAGTCTAGTAAACTCATGTTTTACAATATGAAGCTCTGCTAATTCTACCTTCTGCCAGTACTTATTGCCACATCTATCGCACGGACAGAGAATCTTCTCTATTATGATCTTATTATGTGCGCGTGCAAATTCAAGGAAAGCAGCAACTCCTGCGACAAACTTAGGTTGCATACGTTGTTTCCAATCCACATACATCCAGTCCTTAACTCTGACGTACTCATGGACCATGTTAGACTGAATAACATATAAATTGTAGGTTATGCTGACTATATTGAGAAATATAAGAACGGGATAGTTACTGACAAAGGAGAAAATCCGTGTATATGCTTTGTGTGTGCGTTTGTCGTTGAAAAGAATAAATTATCGCACGTATGTTAACCGATAGACGGGGACTAAGTGGCGCTTTTAGTTTCATATATGAGTATCGATGGGAATATGAAGGTTTCATATTATCATATATTGGTTTTAACCCGAACATCTCGAATCGCTCTCTAATTATGCGTTTGTATGTGTGTGTTCCGGCTGTCGGGGGTAAGCTTCTATCCCATTAAGAATGTATAGAGCGAACGCCCATCACTTGTGCTTTCAACCGTTTCGAGTAAATTTCGGCAGTACCTCCTCGCTGTTCTCCGAGTATACTGTAATAGAATAGATAATCATTTCAAAGCTGTGAAACAACGTTGAAATGAACATCTAATCTATCTTTGTACACGGAGAACCAGCGGAAAGGTACCGACGAAATATCTCGAAACGGATGAAAACACAAATGAATGAAGGCGTTTGCTTTATACATTCTTAACTTGTCCACACGGGACAAATCTATGGGTTACCATACGATTGAATTTTCTCGTCGCATAGACTATACGACGGTTGTTAGTATCGAGCTATACTGTCCGATATTTAACAACCTTCGTATAGTTCTAGGTCACGACGAGTATCGCACGTATGTTAACCGATAGACGGGGACTAAGTGGCGCTTTTAGTTTCATATATGAATATCGATGGGAATATGAAGGTTTCATATTATCATCGAGTATCATATATTGGTTTTAACCCGAACATCTCGAATCGCTCTCTAATTATGCTTTTGTTGTGTATTCTTGTTGTATGTGTGTGTTCCGGCTGTCGGGGGTAGGTTTCTATCCCATTAAGAATGTATAGAGCGAACGCCCATCACTTGTGCTTTCAACCGTTTCGAGTAAATTTCGGCAGCACCTCCCCACTGTTCTCCGAGTACACTGTAATAGAATAGATAATCATTTCAAAGCTGTGAAACAACGTTGAAATGAACATCTAATCTATTTTTGTACACGGAGAACCAGCGGAAAGGTACCGACGAAATATCTCGAAACGGATGAAAACACAAGTGAATGAAGGCGTTTGCTTTATACATTCTTAACTTGTCCACACGGGACAAATCTATGGGTTACCATACGATTGAATTTTCTCGTCGCGTAGACTATACGACGGTTGTTAGTATCGAGCTATACTGTCCGATATTTAACAACTTTCGTATAGTTCTAGGTCACGACGAGCATCGCACGTATGTTAACCGATAGACGGGGACTAAGTGGCGCTTTTAGTTTCATATATGAGTATCGATGGGAATATGAAGGTTTCATATTATCATCGAGTATCATATATTGGTTTTAACCTGAATATCTCGAATCGCTCTCTAATTATGCGTTTGTTGTGCATTCGTGTTGTATGTGTAACATGATTTTAAACCATTGAGATCAAGATTGATAGAACTGATCATCCTACATTGCAATAGCATTCATCAACCAAAAACTATTATTGCAATGGTATTCATCTATAGCAATCAACAATTAAAACTACAAATGTAGGATACTGATATCATAAAGCGTTATACGCAACATTGATAGAACTGATAAATAAAAAAACGAAACACAAACCGTATCAAGATTTAACAACTTTGATTATGTCATATACGCGGGCCGATATTTTCATATTAGCCAATAGGCAAAAATAGATTGCAGTCTGGATATGGCATATTGGCAGATGTTACCTATATGCATACATGCATGTTGTCTCCCCATTTTTTCATAAATCAAACCAACTACATACATCAAACTAGTCCATGCCACCAATCGGAAACTCCACTATGTCTTTGAATTATTATTTTTCCAAATAGCATTGAGCTCCTATTGACATTGTCCCATCCAACAAATTTGTTGTGCTTGCCTCGACCTTCATCTAGCTTTCACATGCCATACACATTAGATGAGTAATATAGTTATAAATTATGGTATTTTGTTGTCATCAATCCACCTAACCCTAACCCCAACCTAACCCTAGCCCCAGCCCCAGCCCCAGCCCAGCCCCGCCCCAACCTAACCCTAACCCTAGCGCGGCCAGCTAAACCCCAACACCAACCCTAAGGCAAACCCTAACCCCAGCCCCAGCCCCAGCAGCAGCCGAACCCCAACCCTAACCCTAACCCCGACCCCGACCCTGACCCCGACCGTGACCCCTGCCGAACCCCAACTCGCGCGCGCAACCCCAGACCCAGCCATGAACCCTAAGCCCAAAATAATAAAAAAATTCTTTAATTTACCTGAAGATTTACTCACCTGAACGGCGGTGGCGACGACGAGAACGGCGGTGGCGACGAGGAGAACGGCGGTGGCGATTTGGGGATTTTTTTCGCGCACGATCGAGAGAGAGAGGAAGAAAGTGAGCGTAGGCGATCGATCTGTGCCTTTATTAAATCGATATTTAGTTGCCCCTACGGATTTGCCCGTAGGTCCTTTGTTTGCGGCTCCGTAGGGACAAACACCAAATTAAAAATTAATATTTTTATTCTTGGACGTCTGGGCCCGTAGGGGCAACCTTTTAGCCCTACGGATAAATCCGTAAGGCCTAGTTAAATCTGCCCCTACGGATTTCAATATCCGTAGGGGCAACCCCCTATTTTACTAGTGCACCTCGTATCTCAAAAAAAAAATCATATTGAAATGACTTGAACATTATTTATCCTCCTTGACAAGACAAGCAGTAGATTCTTGTATCATAACATGTTAAAAGATAATGATTAATTAGGGTCTGTTTGTTTTGGAGCAACAATGTGAAAAGCATCACCTTTCTCTTTTTTTCCATCACTTTTGTCAGTTTCCTTATGTGGTTGGGTTTTGTACATGCATGCGATGCATTTGTACATAACTAATTGTATTTTGTTAAAAAAAATTGAGTATATAGTTTAAACATTTAAAATGATAGATAGTATTCAAATAGTTGAATTTTCTTACCAAAAAAATAAAAAATTGGGAAGAGAGTAGCTGGTATTTCTTAACTTTTTCCATATTTATATATTTTATGCGGTTTTCATATTTATTATAAGCCATGTAAACTCATGTTGTGTGAAATGTTTATTTTGTAGCCTTTATCTAAAATTTAATTAGTGTATCAATTGCTAAATTATTTTTTGTCATCAAAATTAAGAAACAAAATCATGTTATTTTTCTTTGCATATTCTCCTTTTTTTAGAGCATATAAATATATAAGATTTAGAACTTTTCTTTATTTTCTCTATTCTGCACAGCTGATGCTAAAATAACTTTTGAAAATAATTTAAATAATCATTTTTAAATAATTTAAATAACGATGTTGAGAATAACCTATATATAAAACAACCGATGCACATAAATATAAGGGAATTCAAGACATGGATAAAAAATGGTTAACATTTACACAGCCTATTTATAGGCCCTCCACAGTAAAAGAAAAAGAAGAAAATTACGGAGAGAGACAACCATAATACAAAAGTATCATTGAAGCGAGAGACTCGAACTTTACAGCTGCTTTTTTTTGCTGCAGAAGACTTGTGCATGTCTTCTATCGGATTATATCAAATGCAAAAGGTCCCCCATTTTTTGAGTGAATCTGCACATATTAAAAGAATATAGTGGTACAAAGTATGTGTATATAATGATGAGTGTACATGATATATATATATATATATATATATATATATATATATATATATATATATATATATTAATTAGATAATTTAGAGACAGGGGCTCGTGGGAGGAGTTTTATTAAAAGAAAGAAAAAAGAAAATAAATTTCATCCAATAAATTTGAGAGTTAGGGTTATGAAATTTGATTTGATTTTTTAGAGTTTTTAATTGGTTTCTCCTGTAAATAAAAATGTCACATTACTAAATTGATTTGAAAATGAGAGACCCGCTTCCTTTTGCCCTATAATAGTAGATATATAGGCTATGAGTAAAAAAGCATGTGTCCCATAAGGCCTGCAGTCTACAGTTATAGACCTGCAATATTACTGAAGTCTCTGTTCCCTCTATCATATTATCTCCCATGCATTGCATATTCAATATACTAGTTTACTTATAATCAAATGCAGCCACATTTCTCAATGAACATGTCTGCGGTGTCGCTCTAGATGCTGTTATCCTCTATTATATTATTATATAATATCACGTGCATTGCATATTCATTATAGTAGATTAAATATAATGAAATGCAGCCACATTTCTCAATGATGATGATAATGATCCTGCCCCCACGATAAGCAAGTAGCAACAAATGGCCATGAATATGACAAAATCCAGCAGAAAACATATTGATTCAGTGGTTGAGGGGTCAGAATAAAACACAGATCCAATGCGTGTTAGGCGTGCGCTAATATGATCAAATTTACCCCCGTGTATTAAAAAAAGTTCAGATTTTATTCAACCCCATCCATCTTTTCACATTGATATTGTTGAGATAAACTTATTGAACTTTTAAAATGCTATAAAACTCTATTGAACGTTATTTTCATTAAAAAAAAATTGAAAGGTATTTTTGCCAAAAAATATCATATTCCGTTTTTGAGTCTATTCAATCTATCCGTAAGACATTTTGGGGTCATCCAATTCAATTGTAGCTTGCACGATTTGATCAAACTAACGATTTCATACAATATTAATAGTTCGGTGGGGTTTTATAGAATTTTTAAAGTTTAAAGGGGTTATCTCAAAAACCTTATTAAAATTTACCCTCAAAAAAGATAGTAACAAATAGTCTAGTGGGTGAATTAGATAATAGCTACATGCAGCAATATTATAACCATATTTTGGCCAAAAAAAAAAATTATAACAATAAACTAGCAGCCTATCCCATGTGTGACGCATGTGCTAAGGTTTTATGCAGTTAACTATAGAAATTCACTCCGTCAAGGAGCCCACTTTAACTTGTAAAAAAATTATTAAGAAAATCATTGGAAACTATTTCATCTTAAAATCCAATAGTCATTTTTTTTCATATCCAAATAAATAATTCCATCAAATCAAAACTTTTGGCAAAAAACCCCTTGGCCGACTTTTTGGTGAGCTTAACTCATGCCGAACTACTTTTTTTCTCCATGTACCTCATCCCATAATACAACAACAACCGAGCCTTTTATCCAAGCATATGAGGCTAGGCTATGAACCAATATGAGAATCACGTCTAAATCAAGAATATCCATATATTTCCGTATCGTCTCCATCCACGTTTTCTTCGGTCTTCCTATCGCTCTTTTGATCCGGCCTAAATCGAGAATATCCATTCGTCGAACCGATGCTTCCGTAGGTCTGCGTCGCACATGAACAAATCATCTTAAACGGTTTTCCCGCATCTTCTCCTCCACGGGTGCTACACCAACTTTTGCATGAATATCCTCATTTTACACCTTATCTTTTCTACTGTTACCGCATATCTAACGAAGCATGCAGATCTCCGCTACATGGATCTTCTGTACATGATATTTCTTAGGAGCTCAGCATTCCGTACCATATAACAAGACAGGTCAAATAGCGTTTCGATAAAACTTCTCTTTCAATTTTAACGAAAAGTTATGATCGTACAAAATCCCCATTGCACTTCTCCATTTCAACCAGCCAGCCTGAATTCTTTGATTGATATCGCTATCGATCTTCCTATCTTTTTGGATGATTGAACCTAGATATCTAAATTGATCGCTCGGTGCTATCTCTTACCCATCCAGTGTTATACCACTGTGATCTCGGCGATCTGTTTACTTTTTGGTGAGCTTAACTCATACCAAACTATTTTTTCTCTCCATGTACCTCATCTCATACAACAACAACAAAAACAACCGAGCCTTTTATCCAAGCATATGGGGGTAGGTGACATGAACCAACATGAGAATCACGCCTAAATCAAGAATATCCATATCTTTTCGTATCGTCACCATCCATGTTTTCTTCGGTCTTCCTATCGCTCTTTTGATCTTGCCTAAATCGAGAATATCCATTCGTCGAACCGGTACTTCCGTATGTTTGCGTCACACATGACCAAATCATTTAAAACGGTTTTTCCACATGTTCTCCTCCACGGGTGCTACACCAACTTTTGCATGAATACTCTCATTTCGCACCTTATCCTATCTAGTGTTACCACATATCCAACGAAGCATATGGATCTCCGCTATATGGATCTTCCGTGCATGATATTTCTTAGGAGCCCAGCATTCCGTACCATATAACAAGGCAGGTCGAATAGCGTTTCGATAAAACTTCTCTTTCAACTTTAACGAAAGTTATGATCGTACAAAATCCCCATTACACTTCTCCATTTCAACCAGCCGGCTGGAATTCTTTGGTTGATATCGCTATCGATCTCTCCATCTTTTTGGATGATTGAACCTAGATATCTAAACTGATCGCTCGGTGCTATCTCTTATCCATCCAGTGTTATACCATTGTGATCTTGGTTTCTCTATTTACTAAATTTGCATTGTTGCATATATACTGCCTTAGACCTACTCAATCTAAACCCTCAAGATTCCAATATTTGCCTCCACAACTCCAATTTAGCATTAACTCTTGCTTTTGTCTTATTTACCAGAATAATAATATTAACGAATAACATATATCAAGGTACCTTATTCTGGATAGTTCTAATAAGCTCATCCATCAGTATAGCAAAAAAGAATGGACTTAATACTGATTCTTGATGCAAACCAATTGTGATCGAAAAATCTCTTGTTAGGACGCCACAAGTCCTTACATTTTCCACTGCTCCATCAAACATATCCTTAATTATGTCAATGTACGTGATTGTGAGTCCCTTCTTTATCATTGTCCGCCATAATACTTCTCTAAGTATCTTATCGTAAGTTTTCTCTAATTCAATAAACACCATATGCAAATCTCTTCCCCTCTATCGAAAACAAGTCGACGAAGCAAATGAACAGCATCAGTCGTCGATCGTCTATGTATGAACCCAAACTGGTTCTATGTTATCTTAACATTCTGCCTTACCTTGTGATCAATCACCCTCTCCCAAAACTTTATGATGTAACACATGAGTTTTATTCTATGGTAATTTGAGCAACTTTGAATGTCATCATTATTTTTGTAGAGAGGTACAATGGTACTTTTCCTCCACTCATTTGGCATCCTTTTGGTTTGCCAAATCATATTAAACAGATCCGTCAGCAATCTGACGCATATCTCTTCTAGGAATCTCCAGATCTCAATAGGAATTCCGTCTAGACCAACAGCTTTGCTTGATTTCATTCTCTTCAAAGCGTATGTAATCTCAGATATTCTTATTTTACGCATAAAATCACGGTTTATATATTGAGATTGAATGACAAGTTCATCCATATCCTTAATAAAGCTCTCATTGAATAATTTGTCAAAATAATCTCTCCATCTATAACGACCCTGAAATCCATATACGTTTATATCAAGTTCAATGTAAATGTGAAGGTGCGTTTCAGCTCTGATTTTGAGTTATAAGTAATTATTATTAAATTAAAGCAAAAAACTACTTCTAGCTCATCGGTTAAGCCTCTCCACTGTTGTTCCTTAACCCGCGTGTTCAAATCCTATCAGCCCGAATTATTTTAATATTTTTCTTTTAACGTTTTGAAAGCCTAAAAATTTGCACGGGTATTACACGAAGAAACCAAAAGTTGCAACAAAATTAAAGTATTTAAGTATGGAGTATAAATGCTTTGGAGTAATAGGCATGAATCTCGAGACTTGAACCCACACCCAGGCCGCCGAAAAACCACCCTCATCAGCCCCAATTGATCCAAACGAGTCCGTCTCGTGCACACGCAACCCTTTGCCTTCCCACTACCTATTTTTGTACTTTTAAATTTTTTAAACCACCCAGAAAAATGGTAGGCCTTTCATCTAATTTTTATTCTCTTTTAATCTCTTTTTAATTCTTTTTTATTACTTTTAATCCACCATATTTCTCACTATTTCTCCAATAAACACCCAACCGAATAAACACCCAACCGAACGTAGCCTTTTTCCCTAGGCATATTTCTCTCAAAACGCTCTCTCAAATTCTAACTCCCAAATTCACTCCAAGAATTTCGCGCTCGTTTTATCAAACTCAGTCTTAGTCTTCTTCTTGCTCTTACCTACGCTAGGTTACAAGCTGTCGAGAGGAAGCCGGAATTCCAAGCTCGTCATGCTACTTTCATCGTCAGTCTCAGTTCTTCATACCGAGACTATTTCCCTTCTTCTCTTGCTCGTACGGGTAAGAGTGGTACGTATAAGTCCTTTTCTACTCCTTTTCTATTTCCCCTTCTCTGGATGAATCTCCTTATTTGTAATGTCGCACTCTTTCTCACTCGTAACTACACCAAGTCCTCTTTGATTATTTTCCTTTGCCCCATCATCGTCATCACAATATAATTCATAAGATAATTTATCTTAAAATTTATTTTGCAACTTTTTACATATTCTCTAAATTTTTCATGCTATGTTAACAAGAAAATATAAATTTATCACCCTTTCATCTTGCAACCCATACCTCATATAATTTTTACATGTATTTAAAATGAAGTTGTCGTGGTTAAAACAATATTAGAATGAAACCTAACAAATAAATACCGCCTCTTTAAATTGATATTTGATAGTAGTTTATCGATAACCTAATAGACAATATCATGCATGGGGTAACGACCTACCCCTCACGTACACATGGAAAATATTGCACGATACCATATTTTTTCGAAAGAATTGTTTTACATTAAAAAACCTCAAATTCTAAAATACGGTTTTTAAATCGATATTCTTTACCTTTGCAAATACGCCTCTACAACTCTCGTTAGCAGATCCGTTTGTGGATAGTGCGGATTATTGCACATTCTTGAATAGTAGAATGAGATGCAAAACTCCTCAAAAAGAATTCGGTCTCAAAAATAATAAAATACAGTTTTAAAGAAAATATGATATTTTTTAAAAGAAAGTTAAACAAATCGAAAACAACTATATCATATATCCGTAATTCTAAAGATTTTTTTTTATGAAAATTAGATAAATAATCTAAAATGAAAATATTAAAGTTTTTAATGAAATACCTTTAATTTTCCAAAAGATAGATTTTTTTTTATAAAAGTACCATTAACTTTTAAAAGCTAGGTTTTATCACTAAAATACATCTAAATTTAAAATACATTTTTATAAAAACTCTTGATATTCTGATTAACATGTTTTTATCAAAAACACTCTCGAGATTTATTTTTAAAACAATAATAAAACATTTACATAAAACCCAATTGGTTCGTGAAAAAGTATGTATGTATGTTGTAAATTACCGTAATCAATAACGGTGTCGCAATAGCTAGCCGATAGTGAGTACGGGTCGTCCATAGAGAAACGGTGAACTGATTTTCTTGTTTTAGATGAGTTGATAGAAAAAATATGCGATTGTTATCGTTTATTTCTAAGAAAGTTTGAAAAGTTTATAATAGAAGGGTTTGTAGGGTTTATAGAATTTAATAGTTAATGGATAGATTTTTAAGATTAATTCTTTTTAGTTTTTAATTATTTAATATTAGAGAGATAGCGATGACTGTGGATTAGGGTTCTTGAGGGAATTAGGGTTTCCCTCTACCATGTCACGACTCGAAAGTAGCACGTGACCAACACTTAAATCACATGACATCAAAAGACGTCGACGCAGTCCAAATAATCCGAAAACCCGGAATCTAAACATTTTTACGAAAATATTGGAGGTGAAGTTTAAAATAGTCATTAGATGAAATCGGTTTAAAATAAACATTCAAGTCTAAATAATTATGTTTGAAAAGAATCTATGACGTTTTAAAAATCAGCTGTACCTCCTTTGTAAATTTTAAATAAAACACGGTACAAGCGTAATAATATAAAAAGTATCCCAACGGAAGCTACCTTATACGCCCAAACGGCGGAGTAACCAAGTAGATAATATACGGCTGTAGGGTGTTTTTCGTCACCCCATTGAGATTGGAATACGCGACGCTTGTCAGGCGTATACAGATCCCCCTACCTAGGGTTGGCCGGGGTTTATTGATTGTGGAGATCCGAATCTCCGGCAGCCGTGGACTAAGCCGCCGTTAATTACTCCTCGTCTTTGGAGCGAAGAAATCTCCGATTGATGGGTCAACTGGTCATACGAACTCAATGTGCAGTGTGCGTACGTGTGTATCTTGAAGGGTTTTGGGCATATCGGGGGCCTCGCAGAGTTTTCTAACGGGGGAAAGTGTTGTGGAGTGTGTATATATAAAAAAACAAGGGAAAATAGCGTTCAAAGGACGCGTGAGTGCCAGCGCCCCACGTGCTTGGCACGCGGGTGCTGGACGCGAGCGCCTCAAAGGGGCTTAGCCCCTATACTGGAAGTTATACTCCGTATTGACTTTTGGAGTTAAACTCCTAAAAATGGACAAATGGGTTTAGCTCATGCACTGGGAGTTGTATTCCCAATTGAGTTTTAGAGTTGAACTCCTGAAAAGAAAAACTTTTTTTTCCCGGAGTTAAACTTCCAAGAGATTTTCGGAGATGATGAAAGGGGGCCCCTTTTCTCTCCCTTGAGCCCTAAATCTTCTTTTGAGCCTTACATCTTCCTAAAGTGGGGTTTTTTGGAGATGGGTTTCCTTCTTCCTTCTCTCTGTTGGCTGGATCTTGGAGAAAAGGGGGATGAGAGTTAAAAATCTCCCCTTTTAGAGATTTGATGGGAAATCTGGGTTTCCCTTCAAGAGTTTTATGGTGAAAAACTATTTCTTTTTTGAAAAAAGAAAAGTTAAATTTTTGATTTAATTCAAAAAAGGGGAAGAAGGTTTAGAACCTTGAAAAAGGAGAAGGAGGCACAAAAACCCTAGTTTTTTTAGGGTAATGAATTATATATCATCCTTTTCATTTCATTATCATATTGCCTTATATGTGTTTACAAATTTACATATAGCCCATTGGGCTTTACAAAATGGCATTTTGCTTATCATATGTCTCATGTGCCCATTTTTTTGCACATGAGTTATGGGTTTTACAAAAATTTGACTTTATGCCAATCTTCCTTACATTTATTCATAAAAAAATACTTCAAAATTATTTATTACATAATTTTTATTTTGGCATAGGAGAGGCCGGCCGTGGGGATTGACTTGGGCATGGGCTCATTTGACCTGGGCTTGGACATGCTTACTTGAGGTTGATTTAGACTTTGACTTGGTCAACCGGAGTGTAATTTTTGACCCCTAACAACGTCGCCTAATGGCGAAGAAAAGAAAAGCAAAACCAAAACAACAACAATAAAAAGGTCGACTCCAATGAGTGTGACGCCCATAAATGCATAACTCTAAGTCTCATTTCTAAATCCACAATTTTACAAGTTCTGGGTTGATGGAGTTTTGCTAGATACAAATATATATATATAAACAAGTGTGAGTACGATACAACAGTAGCCCACCTACCAAAGCAATCACCGAAAGAAATGTGTGCCGCAAACCGCTGATGATCCGAGCGGTATATCCTGCAAGAAAGTGGGGCAAAACAGGGGTGAGTTGTTAACTCAGTGAATAAAATTATATTAAAATGTAGAAATCGAAATGTACAACGATATCGTAGGTCATAAATATAGTACTATCATATCCTATATATATATAGAGAGAGAGAGAATAATGGAGGAAAGAGGGCATAGGAGGGAATTTCCTCCTATGGTGTCGAAAAAATACAACATCCATCTTTTTTTCCGACGATCGGGACCCATCATCATCATCGTTATCATCTAAGATGTACATACACCAAATTTCATGTAAATTCACCACCTTTTCATCGTTGAATTAGCAATGTAAAAAGTTCTATTGTCGGTAAACCGTTAATTTTGCACCAACTAAATTAACGGTGGAAAATGGTATAATCACATGAAATTTAGTGTATTCACATTTTATATGATAAAGATGGAATTGATGTATGCCGACCGTCGAAAAAAATCATGGAGCATGTGTTTTTCCGACGCTATAGGAGGAAATTCCTCCTATAGCACTTTTCCTTCATAAAACTCATATATATATATATATATATATATATATATATATAATGCATAAGTACCATAAATGCAATACTATCCATCATGTGAACCTAAAATATAACATCTCATATGTATATGACCTGTATCCATGTATAAGCCCATAAGGTAGCCGAAAATATGTATGTAAAATCTTTTATTAAAATAGCCGCGGAATACGTATGTCACGCCATAAAAGCAGACGTAATAGTATGAAGTATAATAGGTATCTTATTTAAGATATACGTCTTACTGTTTAGTAAAGAGTTTTAAGAGATTTACAGTTTTAAAAATCCCTGTGTCATTCTAAACATGTTAAAATAATGAGACTATATCTCGTTTTAGAAACTCTTTTTATATTTATCCACCGGTAAAATAGTACTCAGGTACTGTCTCCCGGATCAGTCCTGGTCGGTTACAATAACGCATAAACTATAACGGTATATCTCGAATGATCGCAACACATCAATATATGAGTGTCCAGTATCGACACCTAAATAAAAAAATCTCCCGTGTCCATCACTGATACGCAAAATTCTCAAATCTCTCGTCTCCATCACCGACACGCAAATCCAGATATCGTCGACACCGTTTCAACAGATCGGTCGCCCTTCGATATCCCTACCCTCGGTCAGTATCCCTGGAAATCCGCCGTGCTCATATCTATCTCTGGTATCGAGTGTCCTCGTTAGGCTCCCTACTTCTATCGTGGCTTTCCGCCCTTCAGTCTCGACCGGGTCCACAATGTATCCGACTGTATACCCCTCACTAAGTCCGGATATTTAACACGTCCGTAACCGTATAGCCCCCCATTCGGTTCGGAATAAAATCCAATCAGAAAATATAAAACTCATGGTGGACGTCAACTCATCATATCCAGAAATATCATGTAAGGAAGAAGAATAATTGCATATATCACTCTAATGATATATATATCAGAGCCTCATACCACTGATATATATCATCGAAAGTAAAAACATTATAAAATTGATAAGAATCGAATATGAATACCCATGTTACTGGTATTCGCAATAACTCAGCAGGTAATAAAGGTACAGTAGGTAAGTATAGTTAGGCATGCAATCAAATGTAACAGTTCTACTATGTCATGGCAATAATAATGATTTGTAGTGTAGCATACGCGTTTGTGCACATGCAGCATGGGAATCATTAGTATTTGTGCAGCTGTTCTATAAGTGTTTAAAGCAGAAAGTATTTCTACCCATATCCGTAGCATGTAATTACAATCAAATTTCTGGATATAGAGAATTCATAATGCCCCGTATCGACATTTACATAAACGTCGCATGGTATAGCAGTTCTAAAGTGTCATGGCAGTACCAATGAGGTGTATTGTAACATATGCGTCCGTACTCGTGCAACATAGTACTCATTGGTAATTGTGCAGTATTCTATCAGTGTGTTCGTATAACAAATAATGTATATAATCGGTAAGCGTATCACGAACATATACAGAAAATCTAAGCATATCGCGTAATTATTAACGTAACTAATTATTATAAGCTATACCATTATTCTTGAAAATGGAACGAAACGTTATTTTGAAATAAGGAAGCTGCATTAAGTTAAAAATAGATATTCTTTTTGGAAAATAGCACGCATCCTTGTCATTTATCATTTAAAATGGACAACGAATCGTTGGTGTTTAGAAAAGTATAGCTCACTCAAACATAACGTCCAAAGTCGGAATGATTCATGACTTCACGAGTCCAAAAGAAACTTGGCCATATTCGGCACATTATCCACATTATCACAAGTACAGTATGATCCCTCATACTATACACATCCAATACTATATCCATATCGTACGGATCTATCGTCACGTACGTATGTCACCATAACCATATATTAAATATATGCACATGGATAATCTACTAGATGCGAAATAATATAAATACCATTAGCTAAATTATCTAACATATCATTAACAACTAATTAGATAGCATAACTATCATAATTAAAAAGTTGCGGGGGTGCTATACTCCATCCACCTGACTTCCTCCGAAAATATAAATTTACTCACCAACTTGTCGAGTTCGTCGAAATCCACGATTGCTTTGTCCGTCTTTATCGTCTCGGAAACCTTCGCGATCGTACCTATAATCGTACTTATAATGTATCAGCGTAGATATCATATCAAAACTAAAATAAGGAGCTAAGAACCTATAAATTAGAACCTATACCTTACTTACTCCAAATACGACCACATACCCCTGATATTAATGTACGACCGTCAACATTTCAGTCGCTGTACAGAAATACGAAAAACCGTATCAAAAATGTCGGAAACATTGCTAAAACCATACTAGAACACTCTCAGATTTCTCTATATGAAATCTGGGGCAAATCAAACAATATAGTAGCTTATCTTATTGCAAGAAACATCTACTGACCAAAACCCAAAACCCAACTCAATAAAAAAACCAGCGACGCCGGCCAAAATGAGGAAACCGCCGGGTGAACGTGGGAGTTAGGGGCTCGGACTTTAGGTGTGGTCTCCTAGTGGTCTCACCATACCCTAGTCTTGTTAGTTTTTCTAGTGGATTATTCTAATAGTTCCAGATTCAAATTTAGCATCATAAATATCACAAAATTTTCAGTTTCTGATATTACACACTAAAAATAGATTTGTAACCAAAAGAAGCTTGTAAGGAGGGAGGAGATTTACCTATGGAGATGGTGCACAAGGAAATCCAGCTCAAGAAGCGCATGGTGGAAACTCCTAGGGATTGTAGTGGCTCTAACTTGAGGATATGCTCAATTTTGATGAAGGGACCAAGGTTCTTCTCTTTTGGTTTGGTGAACACTTGGAATTTTTGTGTTGGATTTTCGGTTTGAGAAAGAAAGAATGAGTATGTGTAATTTGATAAGAGAGGTATGTAGAGAAAGAATGAGGTTGAGGGTTGTAAGGTGGAGGTGTAAAACTATAAGGAGGGGGTGGAGAAAAGAGAATGAGTGTGTGGGTGTGTTGATGTGAGAGTTTAATCTAACATAATCATATACCATACCCTCAAAAAAAGAAATAAAAACAAATCTTTTTAATTAGTGCCCTCATTTTAAAACCTAATACATTTTGCAAAAAATTACCCCTTACAAATAAATACCTTTATGTTACTAAAAATCTAAACTCTTTATTTTAAAAGAAATAAAACACTCATCATAATACTTAAATACCAAATCCTTTTAATAAAATCTCATATCATATTAAAATAATTTAAATATCATTTTTATGATATCACGCATTTTTCTTCATTTTTACCAAAATAATTACATTTTTGCGGATACTAATCTGTTACTAAAATTCATATGCGATATCATTTTTGTAAACTCATTATATTCATATTTAAAATTATAAATTAATATTTATAATTTTCCAAAATATTACAATATCCCGTCCTTAAAGAAATTCAGTCCCCGAATTTAAATTTAACTCCCATTTTAAAATATTTTTCTCAGTCAAATCAAATCAATTCAAATCAAATTGCCGAGGTTCAAATTTTAAAACATATAGAACGCCAAAATCCTACACAAGCTAAGACGTAAAATAATGCAACCGTGCGCGTGAAAACTCAAAAAGATATAAAACTCACATAACTGTAATTCTAGCGGTTGCTATGAGAATTACACTAGTTATGATGCAAAATTCCAAATATGAAAACTATTATGTATATCAAGTATATGGTCCTTTCCATAGTCTTAGTGCAATATCGGTAGAACATGACCATGTTCCCTCATAAAAAGAGAGAAAGGGGGAGAAAATTCCCTACTTCTCAAGCCTCATGTGTTAAATATGTGAGCGCTTATATGCAAAGTATATAGGCGCTGCAACTAAACAACTAATGAGCTAAATGAGCCTCACATGTTAAACACGTGAGTGCATATATGCAAAGCATATAGGCGCAGCAACCAAACAGCTAATGGGCTAAATGAGGCTTACGTGTTAAACACGTGAGCGCCTATATGGAAAGCATATAGGCGCCGCAACCAAACAACTAATGGGTTAAATGAGCTTCACTTGTTAAACACGTGAGCGCCTGTATGCAAACCATATAGGCGCCAGGTCAGAAAAGCTAAATAAGTCCCATGTGTTAAACACGTGAGGGCACCTCCTTACGTAGAATTAAATTCTACTCAATGAACCGTTGGATCAAAGATCCAATGGTGATTAAGTATAAAATTAAATTCTATTGGGAAGAATATTTGCTGTTAAATGGAAAGTCAGTAGATCAAAAATCCAATGAGATGGAAAATATTTCCCATATCTTTCTAAACAAAGAAAAATTGTGCTCTGTTAAACCGAGCACCCTTGGATTAAAAATCCAATGGTGATAAAATATCACCGTCCAATAGAATTTTATTCTATATAAGGGAGAATATTTTCTCATCTTGAGCAATATCTTATGTAAAACAGAAGTTCTTGGATCAAAAATCCAATGGTGGGCAAAATTCCCGAATCAATTTTGAGACAAATTAAATCAATTGGACTCTCTCAATGAGAGATTTTCTCAAATCTGATCAATGACTTGCCTTCACTATATAAAGGACCCGAGACTTCAAGTCTCAAAAGAGGGGGAAAAAAGAAAAAAAAAAGGGCACATACACCACACACACACACACACACACAAAGACACAGAGGGAGGAACAGAAGCTTCTGCAAAAAAAAATATACAGTGAGCTCTTGAGGAAACAAAGAATTTAATTCTCAAGGAAGAAGACTCTCTTCATTAAAATCCTAGGTAAAGAAAACACAGAGATCATATCATTTCTCTTTTACCTATCTAAGGGGTTAACCTTTCATATAAAAACTTAGTTCTTTCTCTGATTGAGTTTGCATAAGCAAATCTCCCTACAAGTAAAAATTTAATTCTCATCAGGGAGTTTTTGTCCTGTAGATTCAAAACTTAGGGGAAAAGAACCAGGTTAAAAAAAAGAGAAAGAATAGGAACATATGGGAATTTAATTCCACTAAAATTAGGGTTTAACCCTATATAAAGAACTTGGTTCTTATAAAAGTGAAAAAAACTTAGTTCTCCAATAAAAACAATGATGATGATCCAAGATCTTCAAAACAGAAATCTTGACAATCATCAATGACTAAAATGTCATTAACAGAGATCAATATCTCTAAAAACAAGAAGAACTTAGCGTCTTACGTGAAATGTACATGAGTAAAATTAATGCATAGCACTATTATGGGGCCTCACGTGTTTCCCATGTGAGTGCCATGCAAAGTGCTTAGCACTCTATATTCAGTCAAAAAGACTAAAGTGCTTGGCACTGATTGGGTAGTGCACATATCTGAGCGCCTCACATGTTTCATACGTGAGCGCCACAGAGAATTAGTGCTTAGCACTATGGCAATGCCTCACATGAAAAACACACGAGCGTCAGAAAATACTAGTGCTTAGCACTATTCTAGCATCTCTTGTGAAACACACGTGAGCGCTATATACCTCAGTGCTTAGCACTGCTGGGTAGTATAAAAACCCAATTTCAGCCCAAATTGGCTATGTTTCCGGAGGTTAAACCTCTTTGGTTTCAAATTAACCGAGCCCATATGCTCATAATTTCCAAACTGATCTCAGTCTCAAACATGACTAATGATCCCTCAATTGATGATATCCAAAATGGTATCCATCCCATATCTCCTAAGGTAATCTTAGTCTTAAATAAGGCTAATAATTCTTAGATGATCCACTATGATCTTTTCCCACAAATACGGGATTTGGTTTAAGGGTACATCTCTCCACATCTTTGATATATGTCGTTATAATTTCTCAATGTCTTTGGAGAGATGGAGGGTCTCGATAACCAACAACTCTTTGATACACTTCCAAATTGACGTGCATGCTTCAAATCGGATCGCACCCAAAATTGGGCACATCCCATATTACCCCCGTTCACTCTACCACGTAAAAAATACACGTGTGCGCAAGATGAATGATGGACCGAAATGTCCTTAAACTAACATTCGCCTCAAAAATGGCGATTTGAGACCGAAACGTCCTTAAACTAGCATTCTTCCCTAAAACGGGAATGTTGGACCGAAATGTCGTTAAGCAAATATTTGCCTCAAACATGGCGATAATGGACCTTGATGTCCCTAAACTAAAATAATTGGGCCCAAATGCTCATATTTCGATCTTAATCTCAAATTAGATTAACGGTCCTTAAATAAACCAAACCCAAATCTAAAATATACGGATTTGGACTGATCTGTGCTCTATGGGCAACGACATAAACTAGTCCCTGTATACAATCCACGGGCAATCAAAACAAACAAAAACACAAATGACACAATGTGAACTGCTGGAGAAGGAGAAAGTGGTTATCACAATGCGGTAACGTAATTAATTGAAGGGAATTGCGCCTGCAGGAAAGAGCGTCCCAACAATCAAAAACCCCTCATAAAATGAGGGGGAATCTGATAAAGTCTGCTACAACGGTCGCATCTGTCCAAACCTCCGATATATGGTGCCATAAATCAACTTGGTATCTTCAGAGAGGTGGATGGATAAATCCAAATAGTATCTGCCCCCAAATTCAGGCAAGACAATCTATCCCAGTTCGTCTATATTTTCGGAGGTGAACAGATTCTGGCACGTCCGGTGGGACCTTTTTCTCTTTCCACTCCACACTTCGTATATCGTGTTTTGTGAACAAATCGCGATTCGCTTTGGTCGCCCTTGGATTCGGGGTACTAAGATTTGGTGTCTTGCTCATGTGCAGAAAAAATTGATGGCTTCCAACTGCACAACATGCAACAACACTAGCTCCACCCCAACTGGAGGAGTAACTTATGGGCCCAATGCGGCTTCCATTTTCTCAATGCCGGTGGGGAAAGTTATGTAAGCCACTACTTGTAACATTTCAGAAATATAAAAATATTATTTTTGGAATTTAATATTAAAATAATATATTTCGTGAAAACTATTCGATTGGCGAATAGGGGTTTTTCGAAAAATGGTATAAGTATATACCAATATTTAGAAATTAAAATGATTTAATTATTATAATGATGTTTATCGGATTTTGGCATTTTAATAATTAATAATATGCAAATTTCAAATTAAATTGATTAGTGCACTACTAATCGCGATTAAGCTAAATCCGTATTATTTTACATTTTTTCCATGGCCAGTGCACCATATCATGTGCATGTTATTCATTGTTATTGTGTTTGTGAATTTGTGAGTTTTAAGAAAGAAATAAAGAGAAAGGAAAAGAAAACAAAGAAAAGAAAAGAATAGGGAAAGAGAGTCAAGAGAGTTAAAGAGTGTGAAACAAAAGTGAGAAGAAAAGAAGCAGATATTTTAATTGAGAGGTGAGTGTAGGAGATATTTGTGAGTGAAAGAGTGAGCATAAGAAGAGAGAGGGTTTGCCTTTGCTACTCCATTCCTTCATCCTCATCACCATTGTTTTCTTCTCTTCTTCAACTTAATTACTTCATGCTTCTTCACCTCACTACCTCCATGCATCATCTTAAATTCCTTCTCAAAACCTCATGCCACCTTCACACAAAACATGCACAAACCTATTCTAAACCCTTTAAACCATCCAAGTTTGGATTTTGAAGACTTTGGGAAACTCAAGAATTTTCCTAAATTGCCAAATGAGATAATCCTTTCACTTTTAGATTAGTAATTGTGTTTATATATCCTAGTTTAGTTAGAAATTGATTTAGTTAGGTTTTGTGATCTTGGAAATTTCCAAGTTGCTGTTAAGTGACAATTTGAGGTGTAATGAGTATTTGCAAGACGTTAAAGATTGTTTTATTGGCCAAGACCAGATACACGAAACCAAAATACGAACTTTGAAATTGGCCGATATCGTATTTTTATGGATTTGTGATGGGATACTGAGATCTGCTATGACCCGAGACCACGATAAAATAAGATCCCATAATAGAGAGATGAGCAGGTGACCTAGAAGCTAACCCCAAGACTCGAGGCCCCAACCCTTTATTTAGGCCGCAGATAAATTCTTTGTGGCCGCAAATTGCGGCCACATCAGGATGGAAAGTGATGATTTTTGGTTAGTGGCATTGTTATATGATATCTAGAGCAACCCCATGTGCAAAATTGGCTAATTTTACCTGAGTTGAAATCTGGGGGTGATTTCTCATGTTGCTGAATTTCGTTTTCCGATTCTGAAAACTTGGTTTTGATATTTGATCTGGATGCCGTCGTTGGGCGTTTGTACGTCAACGGACGAGGGTTATTTGGTAGATTTTGCATACAAAGCTACAGGTTTTAACCTATGAGCGAACCGTGTGCCGTATCGGTTTTCGGATATTGGTTTTAATTGCTTTTCGATGTGTATTGATTATAGGTACTTTCGCGTGGACTTCCAAGACGATGAAGCACATCGAATTCGGCTAAGTGAGGAGTTTAGCAGGTGAGTAGATTTATATCTACGGGAGAAGTCGGATGGATAGCATATAGCACCCCCGCAATTATAAATAGAAACCGATATACATATTATGTTTGGAGAAAACCTATGTAGAATTCACGGATATGATAGCTAAGGATGATTTGGATAAAAATAGGATGATTGATGTAAGAAAGTGATATTTGATATATATAGAATCAAAAGAGAATAAGTATGAGTTGATAATGGTATGATATGAGATCGAGATCGATACGACTTGAGATTTATAAGATATGACGTATATGCAAGATATCATTATATGAGATTGATACAAATGTGATTTGAGATATATGTGTATATTATAAACTTATGAGAATAATGAGTGATATGTCGTACGAGACTTTAGATCCGTACCTTTATTGATGAATAGGAGAATAGAATCCTTAGTCTGTTTGATATTACCATACGATGGATTACTGTATGTGATGTGTTTTACCGGATGATTGATCCGTGATTGTGAATTGAGAATGATGATCGAGGATTATTGTCATATCAGATGTTGTGAGGCGTGTTCGCCGATGTAAAGATACCACATGAACCATACCTATTTCCAAAACTGACGAATCGTATGCATCTTTTAAATAGAAACCTCAAGGGACGCTACGGATTTTCAAATGATGTCTTTTTCTTAAAACACCGTAGCCTCCATTTTCAAAACTACGATTCGTATCTTTAAAAGTGACCGTATAGTTCATATGTAGATAGATATACCCATTGATTGTTCATATTATGTAGGATATTACCCCTAGTGATTTATATACCATGTTCCAGTATTTAATGCTATATGATACCATTTGCTAGTACACCAGCACATTACCGTTAATGCGCATATTACATTTATACAGATTTGCCGGCTCACACACATTTTTCATCGGTAATTGTCATGTCACTTACACAGTAGAACTGCTGTATCATGATATTATTCTTAACTGTATCGTACATTCATTATTCAGTACTATCACTTGATATGCTTGCATGACATACTCGATATGCTCATATTACTACTCTATGTTGCATACATCGTACTTATGGTTATATGCATTGAGATGCAGTTTTCATGAGATTTCTGGATTTGAGAACCGTGATTATATTTCAAAGGAAATTATATATTGTTTTAAAAACCCGGTTTCTCTTGATATGATATTTCAAGGTGTCCACCATGAGTTTTCTTGGTTATGAGCTATGAGTATACCCGATTCGAGAAGTGGAAGGCACCGTCTGCGGATACATGGTGGATCCAGTGAGGTACCCCGGGGAAAGAAGCTCGAGATGTAGACGATGAGCCTGGCAGGGGAACACTACCTACCGGTGATAGTTTTGGGCTCGGCGGATATCTGGAGGATACCGACCAGAGTCGTGAGATGATATGGGCTGATCCGGACTGACGGAGCCCGAGATAGTTTGGCACGGTGGATATCTAGAGGATACCGACCGTGGTCGTGATATGGGCTGATCCGGACTGACGGAGCCCGAGATATGAGGATTTACGTGTCGATACTGGACACGGGTTTCATAATGTTTCGAGTGTCGGTGTTGGACACTCAGGTTCTATGATTTTGATGTGTTGTTGATGGACACACGTGGTTGATATCCTTATATATATACATACAAGCATATGTTTTCATGATGTTTCGAGTATCGGTGTTGGACACTCAGGTTCCATGATATTGATTTTTGTCGTTGATGGACACGTGGATGATATCCACATGTATACAGGCATATGATGTCGGATGTTTATTTATTTATGCTATTGGCATTGACTCGATTGTTGACATATATGCATGTGTGGTCACCCTAGATATCATAGTATTACCTTCAGGATACAGTGATCTAGGAAATCGTTGTTTTATTCGATTTCTACTTGCTGATGTTTTCTACTCACGAGTTGGCAACTCACCCCCGTTGTGCCACAGTTCTTGCAGGTTTGACCGCTTGGGATCAGTAGCGGTATTGCTGGCACACAGCTTCTTCCGGGTGTTTTGCTTTGGTAGGTGGGACACATATTGGACCGTGCCCACTCTTATACTGTTATTGTTCTGTTGTATCTATATAAACTCCATCAGATCAGAACTAGATATTGTATATTGGTAGACTAGTCAGACTTGTTTTTGCGAGACTTATAGCGATGGGTTTATGTTCGCTTCTTGAGTTTGATGTCTTGCTTCTTTTTTTATTCTTTCTGGGTTGTTTCTTTGCCGTTGGGCGTCGTATATATGTTGTTGCGTGGTTGTGTTTCCGCCAGTTGGCAAAGAGCTAGCTCCCGCTTGGGGATGCCTATATATTGTTGTATATATGTTTTTGGATCAAAATATACAAGGGAAGTACTGCCCAAATTTTTAAAGACGAAAAATGATTCATTATACCTTTATTTCAAAACTGCACCCCCACTATTTTCCGCAAAAATGTTTAGATTTTCTGGGCTTCGGTTTACTTGATTTACGTTACGCCTTTAGACATTGCGTGATTTAAGTACCGGTCATGTGCTAATTTCGGCTCGTGACAAAGTTGGTATCAGAGTGTTATGTTTAACCTTGATTTGAATCTGGGTTTGACTATGCGGAGTCTAAGACGTATATATTTCGGAACCTAGGCTTGACATTACGGAACTTAGACTTGACGGGAGGGTATTAGACCCGAACTTTTGTTTTATAGTTTGACCTTGATTGATGGAGTTGGTAGCTTGAGTAGAGTGACGTACCATGCGTATGTTCCGCGGCATACTTACGATACGATACTCCACTTAAGTAACCTTAGGATGTACATATCTTGAGATCTATGATTCTATTCGTTCCTATGATCATATATCCATTTGGGATATGATGATTTCTTTCGTTCATGTGATTTATCTTCATCGACATCTGCTTGAGGTTCCTGTCACCATGGTTTGAGCGCAGAGAGAGCTGCTGCTAGGGATGCGGTCAGTACGAGCTCGTCATGGACGATGACTGACCATGATGTTTTCTGGTGACATGGGGACGTGTGATTATAGTGTTGGTGTTGTGATCTCTCATTTGAGGCGAGTGTTCGGTTTTGCATCGGATGATCGGGCTATTGATAGAGGCTACCGGATTGAAAGGACTGTTGATGTACAACCTACACTTGAGATCGTGATTTTGTCTACTGTTCAGACAGATGACCCAGCTATTGCTGAGATTGATGTGAAGTCACTTCCAGAGTTATGAGCTGAAACCGATGGAGCTTTCAGGCAGTAATATGAAAGGAGATAGCTAGTCTATCTCGAGTTGAGCGACTGATATGATTCATCTGATTTGAGGTGCCGGCATAGGCTCAGTTGAGTCGAATAATTCTAGTTGAAGGATCTTATTTGGATCTAGAGTAGATCGAGCAAGAGAGGACGTGGTTCGTCGGATGCTCCGATGTGAGATCGGTAAGTTGACCAGTTTCAGATAGAATGAGCTCACCCAGATGCGTTGTGAGTTGATCGAGAACGGACGAATAAAGTGTATTCCTCCGATGATTTGGACGAGTTCCCGAGGACGTGTTCGGCTAGATATCTTATATGGAGTGGTGAAGATACCGAGTTCGTATTTCGAGTCCGTATGAGAGACTCCGGATTGACCGTAGCCGAGAATGAATTACAATATGCAGATAGCAAGAAATGACGTCGAAGTGGACGATAATAAAGACAAGTGGAACAAGAGGTTCATGCGAGATGTTAACGAGCAGTTGTTACTCTCCGTTGATGTCAGAGGATTGTTATGTGTACTGAGGCGTTAGATACTGCCAAATTCCAGAGGAAAGCCGTGCTGAGGACACAGCTGTCCGATTATGAGAAAGGAGTTACGCAAGAGTGCCAACCTTCGTATAGTTCGGCATATGTGAGATAGGAAGAGACCTTGAGAAGATTCTTTCTAGGACACCGCAGCGATAAGGATTTGCACTCAGGATCTGTTATATCGTGTGTATTCAGAGGGCCAGATGCTGCCGTCAGTAATGTGCTGTTGTGAGTGGTCATAACGATTGGCCAAACGGAGATCAGAGAAGTTCCAGAGCGGAACTGTTCCGTTAGTACACCTGACCGGGCTGACGAGTGGAAGGATCGTGAGATTTGTAATCCAGAGAGAAACAGGGAACCCAGAGACCGAAGACGCCAGGCCGTGAGCAGGAGGCAAGTAGATGATCTTGCTCTCCGAATTTGGACGCACCGGCTTATTTTTCGATATTGTAGGAGGTGTATCTCAATGTCATTATTGCGATTTGTATTTTGTGATCCGAATATCACACTTTTCTCGATTGGATTTGAGTTTCGATGATTGGGTTTCGTGATTTATATTTTTGTGCGCCATGGCTGCACCTACTGGATATTTATATTTGTGCACAGTTATTGCACTTGACATATATTTTATACACTGTTGTGTTGTTTTACGATTTGTGCATATCTATTGCACTTGAGATTGATTTTGTGCCTTGGTTACACGTACTGATGATTTTGTGGATTTCGATACCGTCGATTTGATTTTTGTACGTAAGGTATGCACTCGATTTGATTTTTGCACTCGGTATAGCTCATATGTGCTTGCAGTGCATTGATATAGTTTTGTGCACGTAGTTGCACACGTTTATGATTTTATACACCTTGGCATGCTCGGTGTTATTTTTGTGATCGTTGAGATATTGATGAGTTTTCGTGCATTATTGCACCAGATTTGTATTCGTGTATTTGTTGCACCAGATTGGTATTTTGTGCCTTTGTTGCACCAGCTTGATGTTTTTGTGCGCGTCTGCACTTGACGTTCGTTATCATGCACACTACTGCACAAGATACTTTATACAGACCTGACGCATTTGATTTAGAATTTTGCGCACACTGAATGCATGAGATATGATTTGTGCACATAGGATGCACCTGATTGAGATTTTATTTGCGCATGTTAGATGCACTTGATGGAGACTTCATTCTTGCATGGTTGTTGCGCTTGATTAAGATTTTCATGCACTCTAGATGCACTTGATATTGTTGTCGTGCACATCCGTTGCACTGGACAGATGCTTTTGTGCACACCCGTTGCACTTGGTTTTGCTTTTGTGCACATTTGTGGTACTTCTATTGGATTTGGTTTTCCGTGTGCACCAGACGCACGTGAGGTTGGATAACCCTTTTGAGGCTGATTTTATTTATAAGTATCGCGTTTTGATGATGGATACTATATTTATAGTAACCGAGTAGGGCTGATCTGAGGACAGTACCTGAGTACTTTTGCATGCATATAAGTCTATCAAGAGGTTTTCAAAAATGAGCTATAGTGTCGCTATTTCTTATGTGTCTGTAGGTGACATGAAATTTTACAAGGAAAACCTTCAGGGATATTTCAAAAAGGCGGGACGTATAAATTGAGCAAAACATATATAAGTATATATTTACTACTTTACAAATGATCGTCCGCCACTTGTGCCGTGAGCTACGCATCGCACGGCGATTCGGAAAAGATTTTGCATGTGTTTTATCCAGTGTTTAAAGGAATTTAAAGGGATGCGTACTATATACATATTATGATTTTGACAATAGTATATTGGATTTCAGTAGTGGATTTCAAGATTTGTATCTCCGTTGTAACTCCGATGATTGCGTGACGCTTGACGGAGTTCGATTTTTGAGTTTCGTACTCGTTTTTATGCGCACAAGATGCGTTGTGACATTTCTGTGTATTCCGTAATTTCGGAACCCCGTTGATTTGAGCTGATTATTGAAATATTTTAGTATTTAGGGGTTTAAATTTTAAATTCGGGGACCGAATTTATTTAAGGGGGGAAGATTGTAACATTTCAGAAATATAAAAATATTATTTTTGGAATTTAATATTAAAATAATATATTTCGTGAAAACTATTCGATTGGTGAATAGGGGTTTTTCGCAAAATGGTATAAGTATATACCAATATTTGGAAATTAAAATGATTTAATTATTATAATGATATTTATCGGATTTTGGCATTTTTATAATTAATAATATGCAAATTTCAAATTAAATTGATTAGTGCACTATTAATCGCGATTAAGCCAAATCCGTATTTTTTTACATTTTTTCCATGGCTAGTGCACCATGTTATGTGCATGTTATTTATTGTTATTGTGTTTGTGAATTTGTGAGTTTTGTGAAAGAAATAAAGAGAAAGGAAAAGAAAACAAGGAAAAGAAAAGAAAAGAAAAGAAAAAGGAAAGAGAGTCAAAAGAGTTAAAGAGTGTGAAACTAAAGTGAGAAGAAAAGAAGCAGATATTTTTATTGAAAGGTGAGTGTAGGAGATATTTTTGAGTGAGAGAGTGAGCATAAGAAGAGAGAGGGTTTGACTTGGCTACTCCATTCCTTCATCCTCATCCCCATTGTTTTCTTCTCTTCTTCAACTCAATTGCTTCATGCTTCTTCAACTACCTCCATGCTTCATCTTAAATTCTTTCTCAAAATCTCATGCCACCTTCATACAAAATATGCACAAACCTTTTCTAAACCCTTTAAACCATCCAACTTTGGATTTTGAAGATTTTGGGCAACTCAAGAATTTTCCTAAGTTGCCTAATGAGCTAATCCCTTCACTTTTAGATTAGTAATTGTGTTTATATATCCTAGTTTAGTTAGAAATTGATTTAGTTAGGTTTTGTGATCTTGGAAATTTCCAAGTTGCTGTTAAGTGACAATTTGAGGTGTAATGAGTGTTTGCAAGACCTTAGAGATTGTTTTATTGGCCAAGACAAGATACACGAAACCAAAACACGAACTTTGAAATTGGCCGATATCGTATTTTTGTGGATTTGTGATGGGATACTGAGATCTGCTATGACCCGAGACCACCATAAAATAAGTTCCCATAACAGAGAGATGAGCATGTGACCTAGAAGCTAACCCCAAGACTCGAAGCCCCAACCCTTTATCCAGGCCGCAAATAAATTCTTTGTGGTCGCAAATTACGGCCACATCAGGGTGGAAAGTATTGATTTTTCGTTAGTGGCATTGTTATCTGATATCCAGAGCAACCCCATGTGCAAAATTGGCTAATTTTACCTGAGTTGAAATCTGGGAGTGATTTCTCATGTTGCTGAATTTCGTTTCCCGATTCTGAAAACTTGGTTTGAATATTTGATTTGGATTCCGTCGTTGGGCGTTTGTACATCAACGGATGAGGGTTATTTAGTAGATTTTGCATGTGAAGCTATAGGTTTTAACCTATGAGCAAACCGTGTGCAGTATCGGTTTTCGGATATTGGTTTTAATTGCTTTTCGATGTGTATTGATTATAGGTACCTTCGCGTGGACTTTCGAGACGACGAAGCACATCGACTTCAGTTAAGTGAGGAGTTTAGCAGGTGAGTAAATTTATATCTACGGGGGAATTCGGGTGGATGGGGTATAGCACCCCTGCAATTATAAATGGAAACCGATATACATATTATGTTTGGAGAAAACCTATGTAGAATTCACGGATATGATAGCTAAGGATGATTTGGATAAAAATAGGATGATTGATGTGAGAAAGTGATGTTTGATATATATAGAATCGAAAGAGAATAAGTATGAGTTGATAATGGTATGATATGAGATCGAGATCGATACGACTTGAGATTTATAAGATATGACGTATATGCAAGATATCATTATATGAGATTGATACAAATGTGATTTGAGATATATATGTATACTATATACTTATGAGAATAATGAGTGATATGCCGTACGAGACTTTAGATCCGTACCTTTATTGATGAATAGGAGGATATAATCCCTAATCTGTTTGATGTTACCGTATGATGGATTACCGTACGCGATGTGTTTTACCGGATGATTGATCCATGCTTGTGAATTGAGAATGATGATCGAGGATTATTGTCATATCAGATGTTGTGAGGCATGATCGCCGATATAAAGATACCACCTGAACCATACCTATTTCCAAAACTGACGAATCGTATGCATCTTTTAAATGGAAACCTCAAGGGACGCTATGGATTTTCAAATGATATCTTTTTCTTAAAACACCATAGCCCCCACTTTCAAAACTACGATTCGTATCTTTAAAAGTGACCGTATAGTTCATATGTAGATAGATATACCCATTGATTGTTCATGTTATGTAGGATATTACCCCTAGTGATGTATATACCATGTTCCAGTATTTAATGCTATATGATATCATTTGCTAGTACACCTGCACCATTACCGTTGATGCGTATGTTACACTTACACAGATTTTCCGGCTCACACACATTCTTCATCGGTAATTGCCATGTCACTTACACAGTAGAACTGCCATATCATGATATTATTCTTAACTGTACCGTACATTCATTATTCAGTACTATCACTTGACATAATTGCATGATATACTCGATATACTCATATTACTACTCTATATTGCATACATCGTACTTATGGTTATATGCATTGAGATGCAGTTTTCATGAGATTTCTGGATTTGAGAACCATGGTTATATTTCAAAGGAAATTATTTATCGTTTTAAAAACCGGTTTCTCTTGATATGATATTTCTATGTGTCCACCATGAGTTTTCTCAGTTCTGAGCTATGAGTATACCCGATTCGAGAAGTGGGAGGCACCGTCTACGGGTACATGGTGGACCCGATAAGGTACCCCGGGACAAGAAACTCGAGATGTAGACAATGAGCCTGGCAGGGGAACACTACCTACCGGTGATAGTTTTGGGCTCGGCGGATATCTGGAGGATACCGACCGGAGTCGTGAGATGATATGGGCCGATCCGGACTGATGGAGCTTGAGATAGTTTGGCGCGGCGGATATCTAGAGGATACCGACCGTGTTCGTGATATGGGCTGATCCGGACTGACGGAGCCCGAGATATGAGGATTTACGTGTCGATGCTGGAGACGGGTTTCATGATGTTTCGAGTGTCGGTGTTAGACACTCAAGTTCCATGATTTTGATGTGTCATTGATGGACACACGTGGTTGATATTCTCACACACACACACACACATACACACACACACACACATATATATATATACACATACAGGCATATATTTTCATGATGTTTCGAGTGTCGGTGTTGGACACTCAGGTTCCATGATATTGATTTGTGTCCTTGATGGACATATGGATGATATCCACATTATATAGGTATATGATGTCGGATGTTTATTTATTTATTCTATTGTCATAGACTTGATTGTTGACATATATGCATATGTGGTCACCCTAGATATCATAGTATTACCTTCAGGATACAGTGACTTAGGAAATCGTTGTTTTATTCGATTTCTACCTGCTGATGTTTTCTACTCACGAGTTGGAAACTCACCCCATTGTGCCACAGTTCTTGCAGGTTTGACCACTTGAGATCAGCAGCGGTATTGCTGGCAC
Organism: Agapanthus africanus; assembly: GCA_030015575.1. Lineage (NCBI taxonomy): Eukaryota > Viridiplantae > Streptophyta > Magnoliopsida > Asparagales > Amaryllidaceae > Agapanthus > Agapanthus africanus. The sequence goes on along the minus strand of JASDDO010000018.1, from coordinate 463,181,314 downwards.
ACAGCTTCTTCCGGGTGTTTTGCTTTGGTAGGTGGCACACATATTGGATCGTGCACACTCTTGTACTGTTATTGTTCTGTATTATCTAGATAAACTCCATCAGATCAGAACTAGATATTGTATATTGGTTGACTATTCAGACTTGTTTTTGCGAGACTTATAGCGATGGGTTTATGTTCTCTTCTTGAGTTTGATGTCTTGCTTCTTTATTTTGTTCTTTCTGGGTTGTTTCTTCGCCGTAAGGCATCGTATATATGTTGTTGTATGGTTGTGTTTCTGCCAGTTGATGAAAAGCTAGCTCCCGCTTGGGGATACCTATATATTGTTGTATATATGTTTTTGGATCAAAATATACAAGGGAGGTGCTGCCAAATTTTTTAAAGACGAAACATGATTCATTATACCTTTATTTCAAAACTGCACCCCTACTATTTTCTGCAAAAAGGTTTAGATTTTTTGGGCTTCGGATTACTTGATTTACGTTATGCCTTTAGACATTGCGTGATTTAAGTGCCGGTCACGTGCTAATTTCGGATCGTGACAGTACTGGATTGTTCTTCGGGGCCATGATGTTAGTGTATATTCCCTAGGGGCCATTATTGTATCATACTTGTATGTATATTACTTAATGGAAGCTTGGGATATTCACAGTTGTATATACAGTCTTGCTAAAAATGGTAGTATGCTACTTGGTTTGTGTCTACTTTAATATGTGCATATGTTTCTTGTAACGTATCACTTATACATATTAGTAGAGCCCATAGGATCTTTGCTTGATTACCAGCGTTGTGATGGCAGTCACACTAGTGGGGGCTGGGTAGTCTATAAGCAACATCCTATACTTGTCCCTAGTCGTAGGATTATCGAGACAGGGCATCGATATTCCGGAGTAGACTAAGTATGTACGCTTCTCATCCCAGTTGGGGAGATGGTCTGTCCCACAGCCATCAGTACGTCGTACTGGAGATAGTATACAGGTGCTCGTTAGGTTACGGGTACACCGGACAGGACTCGCAGGGGAACTGATTGGTTGGTATTATACCCGTCGTCAGTTAACAGTTCCCCGGTGACATGAGTACAGCATAGTCCGCAGACTTGACACTGCTACTTCTCCTTGAGTGTGTCCCACTGTTCTTAGATTGCTACCCTACCACGGCTCAAAGGAGTCGTGCAAACAGGTAGCAGTTGGATGCAGTCCCGAGCACTTGGAGGCAGTGGCGGTTAGACAGGATTCGTCTCTCCCGGTATTGGGAGTTGATATCGCGCTGTGTCAGAGAGCCATTACGCAAAGTCCCTGGCCAGGGCAAGCGAGATTTACTGGTAGGTTCCAGTAGTTTTCTCAGGGTGTAATGGGCTACACTCCGACACGACTTATACCGCTATTAGGGGACTGACGCTTGCCGCCCCCTAGGCTCGATATGCTATAGTCTTAGACGAACAGACCGGACTGTATGGAGATTGTCACATCAGGCTCAGTAGGAGTTCGGATGGGTTTCCTCATTGGCCTTCTTATCGACATCTACCTGGGGACCGTTACGTACAGCTAGTGCCGCTTGCGGTCTGTGGTTAAACCCACTGCCAGCGTAGTGTCGAGTCTTTAGAGTCCCACACAGAGAGTTTCCCTACTCCAGGCGAAACGATATAGAGGTCGTATGGTTTTACGACAAGGGTTTGGACGCATACGTGTTTAAACGCACGTACGACGTTCGGACAGTTTTTACTAGTCGGCTTTGGTTTAAGCCAGATTCTAGTATCAGGTTATTGGATTTATACAGTCTAAAGTTTTTCCGTGTTTTCACGGATTAGAGGGGCGTTCTCGTAATTTTCTGGAAAGCTTCTAGAAGCATGGTGACTTGGGGGTTAAGGTGGCATATGCATTAATTGGATTAATGAGTCATGTAGTGATTCATACATTGAGTTAATGATTCATTTAATGTTTTATATGACTCATGTGATGAATCACTTAGTGTATTAATGAAACATGGTGATAATTCATTGTTATTTATTTACTAGATATTATCATATGTTTCATATATACACAAATGACTTCATTCATCCAAAAGGATTCTCATTCTCACATTCTCTCTCCTCAAGCTCTCTCATTCTTGAAACCCTAACCCTAACCTCTCATGTGTTGAGATCAAGGGTTAGCTAGACTAATACATCCATAACCTCACTCTATATCCCCTAGGTAGCTTAGATTGGCACTTTGAGCAACCTAGTTATCTCAAGTTAGAGATCAAGCTTGGCGTAGGAGCTCTCGGGTGGATCGTCTTTGACTCGAGGAGGCCATTGAGGTGTCGATGTTCCAAGGAGTCTACGAGGAGTGGAGGACAGCGATGAAGACCCGAAGGACAAGTAACGTGAGGTATAACTTCAAATCCGAGTAGTTAAACCTCTCGTAGTATGCTAGTAACGGTTTAGATACGATTCATGGGCTCAAGTCCGTGTTACGAAGCTTTGATAATCGTTTTTCATATATTCCGCCTCCCCGCAAGTTCGTGGGGTGCGTGACATGGACTTACACATGATCCCACCTGTGAGTTTCGGTTCCTCAGCACCGGAAGAGGAAGCTCCCAAGAAGTCGGTCTTCGATCGACTTACAACCACAATGGCCCCTCTCAACGGGTCATCCAAGTCTGCCACCTCAATCTTCAACAGGCTGAGCCGAAGCTCGAACGGGCCCGCAAAGAGGCTCATAATACCTGAAGGGGCTACCCTAAAATAGATAGCCCTCCCAACTCCTGCTACAGGCGAGACCGTAAAAAATGCTTTCCCCATCATAAAGCCGGTCTTTAAAAGATTGGTCGGCCGTCACCAAAGCCGGGGGCACGACGGAGCTGCTTCCACAACTGAGGCGGTCCCTTCTGGAAGGTACGCTCGACGTCGTCACTGGCACCGAGTGAGAAAAGCTGGGGGCAACCTTCCCTCTGGACTTACCCCACCAGCTCCAATAGTGAAACTTGACGCTGCTGTTTCAATCGGGAACAACTTTGATTTGCTCAGGAGGGTATATAAGAACTCTCCAATAACGGTACTAAAGAAATTGCCCCTGCCTGCAGAAGTGCAGGCAAAAACGGAGCAGTCCCATCAGCGGCTCTCCTCATAAATTCATAAAGTCTGGATAAAAGTCCAGGACTTTGTGATCAACAAAGATTATTGTAGTCGACCGAAGAAATCGAAGGCTCGGCAAGAGGAGGACCACACCTCCGTTATAAAGCGAAGAGCTTCTTCTACACAGGTGCCTGTCATAACGGCTCCTTCAACTTCGACCTCCCATAAAAGGATGAAGCTAGAGAAAATCCCACAGCTGGCGGCAAATTCCAAAGGCGATGGACCCAAACGCCCCAAGTCAGGGGGTATGATCATGCATACGGTCTACATGGCTTCCGAGAAAGAAGAAAGTCGTGCTTCCGTTGCTCATCGACCGTAAACTCGGTCGTTGACAAAAGCTCAGGAGCAACAACAAAACCTCATGCTGACCAAAATGATAGCACTTACCGGACCGAAAGAAAGTCTGGAACCAAGAAGTGAACAGCGCCGGGAGCAGGAGACCGATACAAAGTTCCTGTGAAGGGTGCTTGAAAGAAAAGAAAAAGTGGCCGTAAAATAAGCTACTAATATAAAGCATATGGTGCTTCTGTTCCAGGACATGGTTGGAATGATAATCCGGCTAGAACCCCCAGCCGAAGATCCGCCGATAATCATCGAGGATGACAGAGGGGAAACGATCTCCAATGCTACTCTTGATGATTATATAACTTAACAAATACGAGCTCATCAAGCTAATGAAGCGTCTGGCCAAACTTTCAGAACCAGACGACCGTATCCAGGTTGGTATGACCAAATCAAATACCCACCGAGATATATGATCCCCAAGTTCCATTTGTACAAAGGGACAGTTAATCCCCATCAGCACGTCGCGCAGTTCAGAGCTCTGCGCGGCAACATTGGAGGCGATGACAAACTATTGCTTTGCCAGTTCGTTAGCAGCCTGTCAGTAACGGCCTTTGAATGGTACTCGAAGCTTCTAAATGACTTCGTAAGAACATTCACAGAGATAGAACTGCTGTTCACACAGCGGTTCGCCAGCGCAAGCAACCGCATCCCGATCACTGCATTAATCAATGTCAGGGTAAGGCCAGGAGAAACTTGGGTCCAATACGCGATCCGGTGGCGGAACTTATGGTCAAATTGCGAACAGCGCATCGAAGAATCTCCTACCGTGGGCATGTTCATCGGGACCCTTGATCCTCAAACAACTGTATCCCAGTTCATGACATTCTTGTAGAGTTTCCTTAGCACCATGTCTAAGGTTTGCAAGCATCAAACATGTCACAATAAAAAATTTAGGAGGTGCTAAGCAAACTAACCTAGGAATCAAACTAGAAAGTTAGGGTAACAACAAGTATGTAATCAAACATTACAAAAGTGAATGAGGAATACAACCTTTGTAGACCGGTCCTTCACTTCTAAAGCTCCATGTAGTAGTCCCTTTGCTCCAAGTAGTGATATCCCAGACTCAAGATGGACTCCACCAAGTGAATGAACAAGAATGCTTGAAGACTTCAAGACCGAAGATGATCTACGTCGAGGAGACTCAAGCTCATGCTACCTCTTCACTAATGGTATATTAGTGAAGCAAACACCCTAAACTAAATGGCTAATAGAAGAGGATGATGAAGTAGGAATTTTGCTCACTTTAGATTTTATTTTCTCACACTATTTCTTCACTTCCTCATAACTTAGAGAGCTTGAGGAGATAAAGAAGAAGATGAAGTGATGAAGAATAAGATGAGGTTAGAAATGTAACCATAGGTGAGTTTATGTCATACACTAACCCATGTGGAGAATAAACCATGGATAAATGATTATGGTTAGGTTTATAAATATCTTAAGTAAAACAAATTTGGTGGACTAAGTCAATGGTTGTGATGAGCTTCTCCAAGCTTCCAACCATGACTAAATTCCACATAAATTTGAATTACTAAAATAAATAAAACCCTAACATAATCAAGCATGGTGTGAGTCTCATACACCCATGTTGCATGTGTAACCAATCATGACACACTAATATATATCGCATATATATTATTTGTGCAAATATAAAACAAAACATTTAATATATATCACATATATATTAAGTGTTTTAAATGTGAGAAAAAGAAATGTTTAAGTGAGCTAATATTAGTTAATGTAAATTTATATATCGAATATATAATTATACATTAAATCATTAAATCAACACTTGATTTAATAATCCGGCTATATCATATATAACCGACTAATATCAATAATATCAACTTACCGAATCAACACTTGATTCGATTACCCGGCTATATCACATATAACCGGCCGATATCACATATCGCGAGATTAGAATACGGTATCATATACACGTATTAATCTCGGTCCCGCACATATCACATATGTTCTCCTACTTCGTTTCGTCTGAGCCAGGAAACCTCTGTGTAGGATTCTAAAGACTCGTCAATACGCCGGCAGTAGGTGGTGATCATATCAGTCACCCACAAGCCGTCAGCGGTCTGCTAAACGTAACGGCCACCTGGGTATTGAGCGATCAGAAGATCAACAAGCAGGCTTGCTCATATTCACGTGAATCCAATCAGTAACACTACCGTACAGTCCGGTCTGTTCGTCTGATATGTCGCATATCCAGCCTGGGGGTGGTGAAACGTCAGACCCTAATAGCTTGATAAGTCGTGCCGATATGAGGCTCAAAACGGCTTGTGAAACTACTAGTAACACTTACCAGTAAATCTCTGCAACCCTGGCCAGGGATTTCCTGTTATGGCCAATCGAGCACAGCACAACATCAACCTCCAATACCGGGAGAGACGAAATACCCCCTATTGCTCATTGCCTCCATTTGACTCGGGACTGTACCTAAAAACCACCTATTTGCACGACTCAGTAGAGCCGTGGTAGGGTGGAAATCAAAGCACAATGGGAGACACATAAGACTCTATGACGATCTCGGGTCCACAGACTAACCTGTACCAGTGTCACCAGAGAACTGCTATCTGACGTGAGATATAATACCATCTAGCAGTTCTCAGCGAGTCCTGTTCAGTGTACCCAATCTCCACTGAGCACTCGTATACTATCTTTGATGTCAAACACCAATGGATGTGGGATCATCCATCGCCCATCATACGGGTCAAGATACGTATACGCTAGTCTACTCTGGAATATCGATGCCATGTCTCGATACTCCCACGACTAGAAACAATTGAAGGATGTACTTACCGACTATCCAGACCCTACTAGTATGATCCCTATCATAATCCTGGAAGTCAAGTACAAATCCTAAGGGCTTTACCAACATGTCACAGAGAGACGATACAAGTGTACATGTTAAGATAAAGAGCAACCAGATAGCATGCTATCATGTCGAGCAAGAAAGTCCTTCCTATATATGTCCAAGCGTCCATTATAATATACATCATATGTAAAATAATGACCTTTAGGGCATACATACAACTAACAATCTCCCACTTGCATTAGGGCCATCTGTTGTAGTATCTCATACCCAACGTCCCATAAAAGTCTCTCGTGGGAAAGGCCTTCGTGAGTGGATCCGCCGTGTCTTCTTCAAGTCAACTCTCCTAACCTCGATCACCTGGAGATCAATCATCTCCTGATCAGGTGATACTTCCTCAGAATATGTCTAGACCACTGATGGGATTGGGGTTCCTAGGCCAAAGACACAACTCCATTGTTGTCACAATACGAATATTAGACGCTCAATGGTAGGAACGATGTTCATCTCATGAACAAAAAATACCCAGACAGCCTCTTTGGCAGCATTGTTGGTAGCGATGTATACAGACTTTTTCGTCTAGATTGCCACGGTATATAGCTTGGAACTCTTCCAACATACCGTCCCTCCACTGAGGGTAATGACAAAGCCTGAGACTGACTATCAGTCGACCTTATCACTTCTGGAAGCTTGAATTAAGAACATTCTTTCAGTGCTTCTCAAGTACTTAAAAACGTCCTCCACAGCTATCCAGTGATTCTCCAAAGATCCGATTGATTCCTGATCACTATACGTAGTGAGTTAGCTACATCTGGTCTGGTACATAACATCACATACATGATAGAGCCTATTGCCGAAGCATAGGATCCCTTGTACACGAGCTCTCTCCAAATCAGTCTCGGGAGACATCCTTTTGGAGAGTGTGATTCCTGAGTAAGTGGACGAACCACATTTAGAATCTCCCATACTAAACCCTTTCAGTATGGTGTTAATGTACCTGGATTTGGGACACTCCCAACATCCACTTAGATCTATCTCTATAGATCTTAACCCCAAGATGTAGTAGGTATCTCCTAGATCTGTTGTGGAGAATACTTTTGATAAGAGGAGCTTGACCGAGCGTAGCATAGGAAACTCATTTCCTATCAAGAGAAAGACAGTCTCACTCTCTACTACCTTTTTATATATACAAGGTTCATCTACCTTTTGATGAAGTCAAACTCTTTGACTACTATCAAAATAGACGTTCCAACTCCGCGATGCATGCTTTAACTAGCAGCTTGCACATCTTTCCGATTCTCCCACTTGTCCATGAAGCCCTCTGGCTGTCATGCACATGCTCTCTTCTAAATCACATTTAGAAAAGCTGTCATGACGTGCAACTGCCAGATTTCTTAGTCATGGTATGCAGCGATGGCAAGTAGGATCCGGATGGTCATAAGTATAGCCACTGGAGAAAAAGTTTCATCATAGACCACACTTGGTTGAATGACGAAAACCTTTTGCTACAAGTTTAGCTTTGAAAGTCTCAATTTTTCTATATACACCAAGTATTTTTCTCAAAGATCCACTTACTCCCTCTGGGTTTTACTCCTTCAGGAGCAACATGCAAAGTCATACTTTGTTGGTGTATATGGATTCCATCTCAGATCGTATTGCACCCAGCCGTTTCACAGAATCCCTATTCGTGAAGGCCTGCTGAATCTAGTTAGGTCATCATCAACTATGATGCAATCCTCGCTCTCACTGTCACTGAGAATAATCATATTATCTCTCAGGTGGGTGAGGAATCCTACCAGATTCGTGGAGAGGCTGAGGTTCATTGGTGACTATCGAATCCTCTGGTTTCACTAAATCATTAGTCATAGTTTGTATAGCTGGAACTCCTTCCAGTTCTACCTCATGACCATAAATTTATTTTTCAAGAAATACCTTTTTCTAAAAAGATGGTCATGTTAAGAAACAAAACACTTTTGTTACCATGTTTGGTAGAAGATATTCCCTCACGTATGTTTGGGATATCCAACAAACTTACAGAACTGACTTTGCCTTGAGTTTGTCCGGATTTTGCTTTTCAACATAGGCCGGATAACCCCATATCTTATCTCGTTTTAAGACATGGTCTCTTTCCATACCATATCTTATATGGAGTGGTAGGCTCTGATTTAGTGGGAACCCTATTCAATAGGTATGCACCTTCTCAAGTGCATAACTCCAAAAGAAAATAGGCAACTCGGTAGTACTCATCAGAGAGCGTACCATATCTCATAGGGTGTGATTCCTCCGCCTCGATACACCTGTTGTGCTGTGGTGTATATGGAGGAGTAATGCTGAGAGAGAATCTCATTCTCTTTTAGATAAACCAGGAATTCCATGCCAAAGTATTCTACTTCTTGATAACATCTAAGAACTTAATACTTTTACCCGTCCGGTTCTTAACTTCATGCTTATATTATTTGAATTTCTCAAAACTTCAGACTTGTGTTTCAATAGGAACACACGTATAGTCAGTGAATATAAAATAAAGTATAAGGAACCATTCCTGGCATGTGTAGACATGGGACCGCATACATCATTATGTATCAGTCCCAAGAGTTCATTAACTCATTCTCTGTTTCCAGTAAACGGAGATTTGGTCATTTTATCTTTGAGACATGACTGGAAAGTTTCATAAGATGAAAGTTTGAACATATTCAAATATTCATCCTTATGTATCTTAGCTAGTCTTTTCGCATTGATATGACCTAGTCTACAATGCCACAGGTAGGATTCGTTCATTTCTGAACTTGTCCTCTTGTGTGTGTTCTTTATACTTAGAACTTGGTTTGATTTAGAACGTTAATACTATTTCATAACGTGCCTGATCCAACCAACACTTGATTCAGAACAATGTTCACAACATTATCTTGCAATACAAGATCATATCCTTCTTTATCAAATAAAGAGACCGATATAATTTTATATGTCAGGTTCGGTATGTAATAACATTTGTTCAGAATCAATATATTCTGATAATACAAGGTGATATTTGCCAACTGACTTGGCAGCAACAATTGCACTATCACCCGATCCCAGTTTTTTACCTATCCAAGCCCATGTAACAAATTACATATGTGGGATCCTGATCCGGTATCAGATACCCAGGACGTAGAGTATACTGAGAAACAGTTCTTGGTAATGAACACACCTGAAGAAGATGCATCAACATGCTATTTCTTCGATCGGGTGGCATATGAATTCTGGTATTTCCCTATTTCCTGCTCATTCTTATAACAATTATAAGAAAGAACGGAACCAACGTTTCCCAGCTCAGTATAATAAGCAGGTTCAGTCAACACATCCATATTATTATCTTGATTAAGGCATGTCACGATCGCTACCAGGAGAGAGAGAGAAGAAAATGCTCTGCGTACGCTCTTACAAGATTAGATTGGTTATTATTTTATCTAATCATGATGGCTCCCACTGTTTTTTATCAAATCTTCCTTCAAACCTTAAAAGGAAAGACTAGCTGAGATTAATTACACGATACAAGTTCGCTAACCGTTCAGCCAGGCCAGTTTCGGTATTTTGAGGGAGGTTCCCCGTGCTTTCGCACGGACCTAATTAAAGTAAATCTCGTTTTCCCAGAGGTGTCACCTCGTTGATACCTTTCTAGACACCTAATAGGTTAGCTAATTTTAAAGTGCAAAACTCTCCCAGGAGTAACAATTACTCACAGCGGGTATCGGGATCCAACTATCACATAGAAGCTATGCAATCTCATTGCAAATTTCAACTCTTGAAACTCCTGATTTGGTTTTTACCCTTAGTAACTCATGACCTTAACTAAGGTCAACAAATTACAAGCACTAGTCAAGTTCTACCCGTCATTTCATGATTAATTAGACCCACCCACATGACCCTTAACTATGGTCAACAAGGTCACATGACTGTCCAAATTAATTGCATCATATGCGGTGTAGGAAGATATCACTTAGCTACCGTACACTGCGCCTTAACTATGGTCAACTAACGCAGCACGAATACTAAGTACTCTACTTCCTAAAATGACGGAGGGTTGCGGATGGTTTTAAAGAAAACCTTTAACGCTTTGAACTTGATATCGTTGTAGAATCAAATGGTTTTAAAAGGAGTGGCTTAAGCTCCGCATTTTGAAAATTGATTTTTCATAAAAAGGCCGAGTGAGTTTCAAATCCGATTCTGCAACATCATTTAGGTTTATTTTCTTTCATTAATCTCATTAATGAATTCCCATCATTTATACTTCCTAAGCATCACAGAAAATGAAACGAAAATAGAACGTACGCTTATGCCATCCGCATTCGCCACAGTGTCCTGTTATGCATCGTTAGGTTACTTAACTAACGGCATACTGGGACGAGACTAGCGCGGGTGCAAAACATAAGCAACATTTATTATATATCTCATATATAATATACTACAATTGTCTCAGAATATCAAGTGATCACATCACAGAATATCAGCAGTGGAAAAGAACATATGAAATATTGGATATACTAGGATGTCCGTATTTTGCTTTTAGCCAACAATAGAAAATACGGATTCCACAGTTGTGATGAATAGCCAAACCCACATCCCTAGACCCCTACGAGAGTGTCAAGCAACCCTGCCAATTCTAGGGTTAGGAGACCCAGTCTCGACTCCTCGAGATAGTCTTCTACTGGACCCTAGAACTCGGTTACTTGTGCTCCCCTCCTTGGGTCTATTCTAATGCGGAAAAGTAAATAATATACAACAATGGTGACATCATCCTCAACCCGGAAATGCCCCAATAAAAGAATATTACATACATTGAATTTTGCTTGAATGAAAATGAAAAACTCTCATCTCACATAAAACTCCCCAGCTATTCAAATAAGACGATCCAATATAGCATATCACAGCAACACATAACATCACATGTCATCAACGTAAGTAAATATGCGTATCCCAATTGTCGTTGACATATAGTAACGAAACCGGCGATACTCCACATATTACACTTATGGTCGCAGAAAAGAAAGTGAAAAACTACAACAGTTGGAATCCGCAACACATTAGACATCATAAACCCGAAATATCATATACTTCGGATTTCATGCCTAGCCAAATGAATTCCTTAGACATCATAAATCTGAAACATCACATATTCCGAATTTCATGCTTAACTATTATAAATCTCGCATTTTAGTTTCGTTATTGAAAACACTTTCCAATAACAAGTTGGGCAATTCAACAAGATTCCCGACATCCTGATCGAATGCTCGTCGGAAACTTTAGTAGATGGCCGCACCCCTGATGCCGTCGACGAAGTGCACTTAGGCGGAACACCACGGCCGCGAGCATTTGAACGGATGCTTTTGGCGGCGGGGTTCTCCTATAGTCACTTGGTCGGGGCTATGGGGCGTGGCTATCTAGTAAAGTTACTTGGCGAGTATCCGCATACACTACGTGATTGCGATGGACTTTTGATCCATATCAAAATTCCGTGGCAACCGATCAAATGAGACTAAATTGCTAGATTTATAAAATTCAAGTCAGTTTTCACAAAACCAATTATTGTGGATTCCAAATATTGTATCATAATCATCTAGACGACGTTAAACGTTTCGATCGAATCAATAAACCCCCACAACTCGCAAAAGGCTCAACACTTGAGCAAAGTAATAATACCCAAAACATGCCTCAGTACCTATGGACCAGCCATAGAAGGGTCAACCCATGGCTCACCTATGGCGCTGCGGAACTACGGCAAACCCTAGGGTTCGGTCGCGGTTCCGTGGTCATAGAATCGAGTTAGGGTTTTGTTCTTCTAGAGGGTCCATAGAATTACTTGCACGATCATTGAATATACTTAACTTAGAAAATTCCAACTCTTGGAAAATTTCAGAGGGGGTCATGAGGTGGTGTTTGAAGTTCGTTCAAACTGTTAAATATAGTCTTGGTTACCAAAACAATGTTAAAATACGACTACGAAACACTCCGTATTAGCCCTATATCAAAATTAATATCACATGAAATTTTGGATTAAACAAAAAATACCTGAAACCCCAAAACCTACAGAACAGAGTACAGAAGAAAATCGAGACGAATTGGAGCTACAAGGGCCGGCCTCCTCGGTTTTTTAAGGAATGTCATCGGGTCAAATCCGATGAAACAGCCTCAAATTTCTTCTGTGTTTTAGATGCATCACATGCAATCTTCTGCAGTTGCTAAAATAATTTTTACAGACCATTTAAAAATCGACAGAGAGCAAAAATTCAGGGTTTCAGAATATCGTATATTCGGAGTTGTTTCGGTTTTGTATTATATTTAACATCGACTAAGTTTCTAGTTTGGCTCTGATACCACTGTAGGGTTTTCTTAGCACCATGCCTAGGGTTTGCAAGCATCAAACATGCCACAACAAAAAATTTAAGGGGTGCTAAGCAAACTAACTTAGGAATCGAACTAGAAAGTTAGGGTAACAACAAGTATGTAATCAAACATTACAAAAGTGAATGAGGAATACAACCTTTATAGACCGGTCCTTCACTTCTAAATCTGTGTGTAGAAGTCCCTTCGCTCCAAGTAGTGATCTTCCGGACTCAAGATAGACTCCCCCAAGAGAAATGAACAAGCATTCTTGAAGACTTCGAGGCCGAAGATGATCTACGTCGAGGAGACTCAAACTCATGCTACCTCTTCACTAACGGTGGATTAGTGAAGCAAACACCCTAAACTAAATGGCTAATAGTAGAGGATGATGAAGTAGGAATTTTGCTCACTTTAGATTTTATTTTCTCACACTATTTCTTCACTTCTTCATAACCTAGAGAGCTTGAGGAGATGAAAAAGAAGATGAAGTGATGAAGAATAAGATGAGGTTAGAAATGCAACCATGGGTGAGTTTATGTCATACACTAACCTATGTAGAGAATAAACCATGGCTAAATGATTATGGTTAGGTTTATAAATATCTTAAGTAAAACAAATTTAGTGGACTAAGTCAATGGTTGTGATGAGCTTCTCCAAGCTTCCAACCATGACTAAATTCCACACAAATTTGAATTACTAAAATAAATAAAACCCTAGCATAATCAAGCATGGTGTGAGTCTCATACACCCATGTTGCATGTGTAACCAAGCATGACACACTAATATATATCGTATATATATTATTTGTGCAAATAGAAAACAATACATTTAACATATATCACATATATGTTAAGTGTATCAAATATGAGAAAAAGAAATGCTTAAGTGAGCTAATATTAGTTAATATAAATTTATATATCAAATATATAATTATACATTAAATCATTAAATCAACACTTGATTTAATAATCCGGCTATATCACATATAACCGACTAATATCAATAATATCAACTTACCGAATCAACACTTGATTCGATAACCCGGCTATATCACATATAACCGGCCGATATCACATATCGCGAGATTAGAATACGGTATCATATACACATATTAATCTCGGTCCCGCACATATCGCATATGTGCTCCTACTTCGTTTCGTCTGAGCCAGGAAACCTCTGTGTAGGACTCTAAAGACTCGTCAATACGCCGGAAGTAGGTGGTGATCATATCAGTCACCCACAAGCCGTCAGAGGTCTGCTAAACTTAATGTACACCCGGGTATTGAGATATCAGAAGATCAACAAGCAGGCTTTCTCATACTCCCGTGAATCCAACCAGTAACACTACCGTACAGTCCGGTCTGTTCGTCTGATATGTCGCATATCTAGCTTACGGGTGGTGAAACGTCAGACCCCAATAGCTTAATAAGTCATGCCGATATGAGGCTCATAACGGCTCGAGAAAATATTGGTAGCACTTACCAGTAAATTTCTGCAACCCTGGCCAGGGATTTCCTGTTATGGCCAATCGAGCACAGCACAACATCAACCCCTAATACCGGGAGAGAAGAAATCCCTTCCTACCGCTCATTGCCTCCATGTGATTCGGAACTGTACCCAAAAACCATCTGTTTGCATGACTCAGTAGAGCCGTGGTAGGGTGGAAATCAAAGCCAGTTGGGGACACACAAGACTCTGTGACGATCTCGGGTCAACAGACTAACATGTATCAGTGTCACCAGAGAACTGCTATCTGACGTGAGATATAATACCATCTAGGAGTTCTCGGCGAGTGATGTTCAGTATACCCAGTCTCCACGGAGCACCCGTATACTATCTTTGATGTCAAACACCAATGGATGTGGGATCATCCATCGTCCATCATATGGGTCAAGATACGTATACGCTAATCTATTCTGGAATATCGATGCCCCGTCTCGATACTCCCACGACTAGGAATAATTGAAGGATGTACTTACCGACTATCCAGACCCCACTAGTATGATCCCTATCATAATCTTCGAAGTCAAGTACAAATCCTAAGGGCTTTACCAACATATCACAGAGAGACGATACAAGTGTACATGTTAAGATAAAGAGCAACCAGATAGCATACTATCATGTCGAGCAAGAAAGTCCTCTTTATATATGTCCAAGCCTCCACTATAATATACATCATATGTACAATAATGGCCTCTAGGGCATACATACAACTAACAATTCTTCAAGCCGACCAACTTCCAGGCTCTGATCGATAAACTGGCCTAAATGGACCGGATGGGCCATGGGCCTTCCTCCTCAAATAAGGACCCTCGGAATAATACGGGTAAAGGGAAAGAGGCCTTCATTGCTAATACTCAACAACAGCCGAGTGACCCAAAACCGGTTACTCACTAAAGCAACGCGCTCCTGTGTCTATCCCTGGAAGAAAGGCTAGGATGCGCTTACTCATTTCCTCGCGACAAGACGAGGAGACTGTTCAAGTTGGCACTGCGTAATAAATCCATCATATTGCTAGAACCACGACGTCCACCGCAACCCGTCGACGTCAACAACCCCAACTACTACTCTTATCACAGAATGGTGAGCCACCCAATTGAGAATTTCTACGTCTTCAAGAACTGGGTCGAAAACCAGTATCAACAGGGGAAATTCGCGCTATCTGAGAATTGGAGGGTAAACCCACCCCAGAAGCACACTCCCAAAAAGGTGGATGCGCCGGGGGCATCATGCTCGCTCATAGAAGAAGCTCCATGGGAAGTCGTTCTTTAAGCAAAGACCAAAAGAATGCTGAAAGATCTACAGGCATGTCCGGTAGTTAGGTGTAAAAGCCCACTTGAACCCGAAATCATCGAAGGGATGCTGAAACCGCACCCCGCACTGAAAATTGTCGACAAAGGGCAAAATCCCTAAGTCGAGCCTTCAAAGTCTTCAAAGAAAAAGAAGAAGACTAAGAAGCCTGTGCAGCCTGCCGAGTATGATGACAAGTGCACAGATCTACAAAAGTACATTGACGTGCTGGAGAAGTACAACCAGAAGGCACGGACACCGGTCATGCTTGAAGAGTTCCTCAAGCATATTCTTGAGAATGAAGATAGTGACAACGATGAGGAAATAACTCATCAGAAGAAATCGAAGACTATGTAGCAAGTTGCCACATGGTCTCCCATTCGTCGTTAAATAACAAAGAAACTCCCTTGGTGTCAGAAAACAATGCAAAGGAACTGAGGGCAGAATCGGCGCTAAAATCCCCGGAACTGCTGGAAGGCCCGATTGATAGGCTGTTAAAAGAAGGCTTTCAAAAAAGCATAGCTGACCTTGAACGCGAAACAGCCATATACGAAAAGGCTAAGCGTTTACATCAGGATGAAGAAGCCGCGGAAAGG
This sequence comes from Agapanthus africanus, assembly GCA_030015575.1. NCBI lineage: Eukaryota > Viridiplantae > Streptophyta > Magnoliopsida > Asparagales > Amaryllidaceae > Agapanthus > Agapanthus africanus. The sequence continues at coordinate 463,165,285 of JASDDO010000018.1, read as the reverse complement.
AGGAGTCGTAAAGTACTCCAACTAAACCCAAGCATACCTACGACAAATAAGAGCAGGATCAAGACAGAGAAACGGTTCGCCAAAGCCCTATCAATAGAAATGAAGCTGCCACCTCTCGTAAGAAACACTCCCGAGATCATATGCCTCGACGGAAAGGATTCACATCCAAAGTACTGCCTATATCATCGGAGGATTACCCACCCCACCGAGAAATGCAGTGCCTTCAAGAAGTGGTGGTAAGGATACGTTGCCCATCAACAGCACTTCAAAAAGATAAAGCGCGAAACTCGTCGACGGCAAAAAAGTGCGCAGAGAGAATCTATAATTAAACTTCAAAAAAAGTGCGCGTGAAAGAATGACTGGAAGCTGTCATATGGTTGATACCGGTCCGGAAGGGGAAAAACCCCAAGTTCTTACCTTCAGGATCGATTATGAAGACGAAATACCCCTCAGCCCTCTCTTCAAAGACTCCACCTCTGAAAAAGAAGAGGAGGAGAAGAACTGTGAGAACATTCAATTGCGTAACCGCACACTTCCCGAAAAGAACCTTGGACCTCCAAACAAAGGTATTTGCAAAAAAGTCAAAGGGAAAGAAAAAATCCCTGAGAAAATTGCCCTCGATGATGGAGTTGTCAAAGAACTCGCAGCCAGGGACTCGCCTAAAAAAAACAAGATGGATTACAACGTCCTAGCACATCTGAGAAAAATACCCTCACAATTGAGCATATTGGATGCTCTCCTCCTCTCCGAAGAGACACGAGATTCTCTAATTAGACACGAGATTCTCTAATTAAGGCATTACAAGAGCCCGATCAGTTCCAAGCTTTCCTCACAGATAAGAAGATGAAGGATGAGCTGGCAGAGGTTTACACAGCTGACATTACATTTAGCGATGAAGACCTCCTTCTCGGTATGTGCGAACATAATCACCCGTTATACGTCACCGGGTATTGCCACGATATCAAGTTAGGGAAAATCCTTATCGACAACGGATCCTCCGTCAACCTTCTCAACGTGAGAGTGCTGAAGGAGATTTGTATGAACATCCAGCACTTGGCCCGAGATAAAATTACCATCTCCGGGTTCGACTCACAGTCGTCAAAGACGCTCGGGTCCGTAATACTGACGCTACGCTTCGGGTTGCTCGTCACTGACATCAAATTACATGTCATTGACGTCAAGACTTTCTACAATGCTCTACTCGGCAAGCCTTGGTTACATGAGTACAATGTTATCCCTTCTGCACAATATCAGTGTATGAAGTATTTCAAAGACGGCTTGGAATACACCGTTACAGTGGAACTAAATATATTCTCCGTAAATGAAGTCCGGAAATAGGAAGACGCAAAGTACTTCCTGTTGGGGTCGAAAATTGCACCCCGGTTGACCAAGTCAAAGTCAAGGTCAACCCCAAGCCAAGTGGGCCCAAGCCTAGATCAAGTGGCCCATGCCCAAGTCGAGTCCGAACATGAAGCGACCGGCCCTCCTCTATGGCAAAATAAAAATTATGTAATAAATAATTTTGATGCAATTTTTATGGGCATAAAGCCAAATCTTTGTAAAGCCCATGGCTAATGTGCAAAAGAAATGAGCACATGAGATATGGGATGGGCAAAATGCCATTTTGTAAAGCCCAAGGGGCTATATGTAATCTTATAAGCCTATATAAGGCATCATGATAATGAAATAAAATATACACTTTTCATTTCCCCCAAAAACTAGGGTTCTTGTGTCTCCTCCTCCTTCCAAAAGGTTCTAAACCTTCTTCCCTTCTTTTGAATTAAATCAAGAGTTTTACTCTTCCTTTTCAAAAACTAAATAGTTTTTCACCACAAAACTAAATAGTTTTTTACCTCAAAACCCACAAAGGGGAACTCAGATCTCCCATCAGATCTTAAAAAGGAGAGATTTTTAAAATCTCATACTTCTTGTTCTTCAAGATCCGGTTAACAAAGGAGGAAGAAGGAGACCAACTTCCAAGAACCCTACTTTAGGGAAGATCTAGGGCTCAAGGGAGAAGCCCCTTTCACCAGATCAAAAATATCTTAGGAGTTCAACTCCAGGGGTCAATTCGGGAGCACAGCTCTCAATGCGGGAACAAAGTCCTCCCTTTCTGTTGACGCCCAGTGCCCAGAGCGTTGGTACCCATGTGACGAGCACGTGGCGCGCCCAGCGCCCAGAGCGCTGGCGCCCATGTGCCGAGCACGTGGCGCGTCCAGAGCGCTTGCGCCTACATGCCGAGCACGTGGCGTGCCCAGCGCCCCTCGCGCAAGCGCCCACGTGCCGAGCACGTGGCACGCCCAGCGCCTGCGTGCCATGCACATGGGACGCTCGTGCTCTGGCGCACAGTGCCCGTGTGCTTGGCACGTGGGACGCTGGCGCCTTCTCCCACGCATCCTTTGGATGCCCTTTCCCTTTATATATATGTGTATGTGTGTGTGTGTGTACGTACACACACACTGTCCCCCTTAGAAAAATTTCTACCGGGGCGCTTCCCCGTACCCCGCAAGGGGGCTGCTAGCCTCCTTGACCCCCAGCCCGCTATCCGGGTAGTGAGGCCCCCGTAAAAACTCTACGGGGACCCCGATATATCCAAAACCCCTTCAAAACACAACACTGCACATTGAGTTCGCATGACCGGTTTAACCCGTCAATCGGAGGTTCTCTCGCTCCAAAGGTGAGGGGTAATCAACGGCAGCTTAGTCCGCGGCTGCCGGAGATTCGGATCCCCACAATAATTAAACCCCCGCCTACCCTAGGCAGGGGGAATCTGTAGTATGCCTGACAAGCGCGCGCGTATTCCCATCTCAATGGGGTGATGAAAAACACCCTATAGATTCTGGCACGCCCGGTGGGACCTATCTCTCCTCCCATATTTCGGGTTAAACGTTCATACGAACTCAATCAATATACATATCTACATTTATACTAAAATATTGCTCTTTCACGCAGGTTTTCAAGCAATCACTGTTCAACAATGTCTCCAAAGATGAACTCAGCTCCCATCTCCTACACGATGAAGATGGACTCCAGGACGGTCCTCCCGGCCAGTCTTAGGCGACAGTGGGAGGAGCCGCTGCTACAGTTCGGCTCTATTCTGTTTGTCTTGGCTAATTCCATCCCTGCACCTCAAGCTCCGGTAACCGACAAACTGGCCTCAAAAGGCAAGAGGCCAAATGTGGTGGTCTCGAAGGCCCCCCAACCCAAACACAAATCGGTGTCTGAACGGCTTTTCATGGCCGCAGTTGGGGGCAAAGACATCAGAACAAAAGAGGTTGCCAGACGTCGCGGGCAAGCCCAGGCGATACCTTCGACGGACACGCGGGCGGATGTCTTCTTAAGCATCCCCATCGCTCGGCCTATGGAGGCTTCCCGAAGAGCAGAAGCATGCCAAGCGTTCAAGACAAAGAAGCCGAGGCAGAAGCGGCTCAGATACAGAGCCAACAAAAGGGCTAAGGCTCCGGCCATGTTAAAATTTATGAATTTTTAAAGCCCGGGCCACTCCTTGGAACCAGCTGCCAGTAATGAAAGGATGGTTGAATGTGTTATCCACACCATCTACATGGTGGGCACGCGTCCCAGCAACAACCTTCGCAGCAAAAGCAAGGTTGGGGCCACCGCATCTCAAATCCAATCTAGTGTGAATATGGCTGCCACATTCCAGGACCAGCCTCCTCTGGAAGGTAATGAAGACCCTTCCAGTGAAGCTGATAAGCGGAGAGATCCCTCGGTTCATGAGGAGTCGGGCTCGGAAAATGAAGATGAGCCAATCTTCCGTCCCAAGAACATAGAGCAGCAACTTCTCCAAAAGCTCTGAAAATAGCTCAGAAGCAAAGACAAGGAGATGGACAAGCTTTACTAAAAAATTGACGACTTGACAAACATCGTCTTACAGCTCACGGCCCAACTTGCCTCTCAGCCGCCCAATCAGGCGCAGGGCTCTGCTCATGAACCGGGAAACGATGTCCCGAGACATCCGACGCCTATTCCCCCAAATCCAAAGGTGGGTGGACAACAAGAAAGTTGGTCGCATCCTATCTCGGCAAATGTCTTGGCTACCGATGACAGCAGCTCGCTAACTCAAGATCAAATCATGGATTTGGTTGCTAAAAAAGTCAAAACATTGGTTGCCGAAGCCGAAGCGCAAAAAGATATTAGCAGCAGCGGGAGACCATATCCTGCTCGGTACGATCTTGTGGAGTTTCCCACTGGCTATGTTGTCCCCAAATTTGAAAGGTTCGATGGGACAGGAAATGTGAACTGGCACATTGCCCAATTTAAAGCATCATGCGCGAATACTGGGGGCAATGATGCGCTCCTTCTCCGTCAGTTTGTCAATAGCTTGACGGATGTTGCTTTCGATTGGTATGCAAGCATACCGGACAACTCGATCACGACGTTCGCTCAAATAGAATCCATGTTCAAGCAAAGGTTCATGAGTGTCAACGATAAAATCACCATCGCTGACCTTGTAAGGACCGAGCCAAAGAACAACGAAAGCAACATGGATTTTATAGTCCGATGGCGCAATCTCTCTGTCAAATGTGAACCACCGTTGGAGCAAGACCAATCCGTCAGTCTTCTCATAGAAAATCTGAATGACTGGATGAAACCTTTCCTATGCACCGCAGGCCTTAAAACATTTTAAGAGCTAACCAAGAAGGTCCAAATGTTGGAACGCTCAAAGCCCGAGTCCACTCAAGATCTCCAATTCATAAACAGACCGAAACATCAGAGGGACGACAACCGAAAAGGCGAAAGTTCCAACAGCACCGATTCTCTTACTAGGCAGAGACCGGGCGGAGAAAAGGCTAACAAACCCCGAGAGCCAACTTTAAAGGAAAGGAGGAATAAGGTCTACTCTTTCAGAAGAGACAAGGTCCACAAAATATTCAAAGATGCTCTAAAGAATGGCCTGCGGCTACCGGAACCAAAAAGGCTAAATGAAGCGAACAGGACTGATCATCCTAACTTTTGCCCATACCACCGAGTGCTAGGGCACACTATTGAAGACTGTTGCATCTTCAAGGATTGGGTCGAAAAGCAATACAAGGCGGAAGAAAAATCATTTCCCCCTGGCGTGTTAATGAACAGTCAAGCTGCAACCTCTAATTTCATACAAGTGGAAACCGAAGCCCTTTGGGAACCTGTTACTCTCGAATGACCACCACGTCATTAAACTGGGAACAGTCGACCTCTACGTCGTTAAACTGGGGATGTAAAAATGTGTAAATAAAACAAAATAAAATAATAAAGTAAAATAAAAAGCCGAAATGATAGGGCAACTCGCAATAAAAATCAGCGAGTAAAAATAAAGATGAAAATAAAGACGAAATGATGGGTCAACCGCGAATAAATTGCCGAAATGATAGGGCAATCGCGACCTTCGCGATAAGAAAAGCTAAAATGATAGAGCAATCGCGGTAAAAAAAAAATTCCTCCAAACGGCGAATGATGAGTTGCTCCTGGTACCATATTCGAGTGCAGCGATGCAGACGCCAACCAAAACTCAAATCTCCTCATGGCAAATGATGATTCGCTCCTGGTACCATATTCCAGTGTAGCGATGCTGATGTCAAACCAAAAACAAAATCCCTTAATCTACTCATGGCAAATAATGATTCGCTCCTGGTACCATATTCCAGTGTAGCGATGCTGATGTCAACACAAATCAAACCAATCAATTCCAATATCGACCTCTGCGTCAAACAGCCGACACTCCATAATGGGGAAACGTCAAACAGACACTCCGTACCAGGGATACGTCGACCAGTGACACTCCGCCTCGGGGAAATGCCCAACAGCGACACTCCGTGCCGGGGAAACGTTAACCAGCGACACTCCGTGCCGGGGACACGTCAACCAGCGACACTCCGTGCCGGGGACACGTCAACCAGTGACACTCCGTATCGGGGATATGTCAACCAGCGACACTCCGTCTTGGGGAAACGTCCAACACACACTCCGTGCCGGGGAAACGTCAACCAGTGACACTCCGTGCCGGGGACACGTCAACCAGCGACACTCTGTACCGGGGAAACGTCAACCAGCGAGACTCCATACCGGGGATATATCGACCAGCGACACTCTATCTCGATGAAACGTCCAACACAGACACTCCGGGCCAGAGAAACGTCTACCACGGACACTCCGTCTCGGAGACGCGTCAAGCGCCGACCGTCCATGTCGTAAAAACGGCAGTGCAGGCTTCCCACAAATTGGGAACCAAGTCGCTCCGGGCCGGGGAAAAGTCTACCACGGACACTCACCCTCGTGGATGCGTCAAGCGCCGACCGTCTATGTCGCAAAAAGGGCAGCACCGACCGTCCACGTCGCTAAAAGGGCAGCACCGACCATCCACGTCGCTAAAAGGGCAGAACGACCTCCTCATCGGAATTATGCTCCGCCTTGGAATCAAGTCAACTGACACTCCATCTCGGAGAGACGTCAAGCATCGATCGTCCATGTCGTAAAAAGGGCAGTGCATCCCAAAGAATGGGAAGCAAAGCAAGTCGCCTCCACGCGAAAGAGGATCCATCAATTTCATGCACACGATCCATATATGTAGTGTGCATTTATTGATGGGGGCACTTTGTTGGGGTCGAAAATTGCACCCCGGTTGACCAAGTCAAAGTCAAGGTCAACCCCAAGCCAAGTGGGCCCAAGCACCCCGTAAGGGAGCTGCTAGCCCCCTTCACCCCCAGCCCGCTATCCGGGTAGCGGGACCCCCGTAAAAACTCTGCGGGGACCCCGATATATCCAAAACCCCTTCAAAACACAACACTGCATATTGAGTTCGCATGATCAGTTTAACCCGTCAATCGGAGGTTCCCTCGCTCCAAAGGTGAGGGGTAATTAACAACAGTTTAGTCCGCGGCTGCCGGAGATTCGTATCCCCACAATCATTAAACCCCCGCCTATCCTAGGCAGGGAAAATCTGTAGTACACCTGACAAGCGCGCGCGTATTCCCATCTCAATGGGATGACGAAAAACACCCTACACTTCCTACCCGACTTCAAAGATATGGAAATGTGTCATAAGCCATAGGATAAACAGAAATCCATCGCCACCATCCCGGTCTTTGGGAGCGATACCGAGGATGATGAAGAGATAATTTACTCGGGACAACCCCAAAACAATAAGCCCGGACCATCTACCCATATTCCGATCTTTGGTAGCGATTCTGATAACAGGGCTAACGCTGTGTTCTCTATCCACCCGCTAGTGCAAACCCTCGCCGGAACAGATTAGAGCCTGCAAATCACAATGGCTCCGTCTCGGCACTACAAGAAACTTGATGCGCTCGATATATACAGCATACAGGAACTATAAACTTTCTATGTGCCTCCCAGACGAAGAGGTGAAAAGACGATCCTCTTCTACCAATCTACGGAGACCAGAGTAGAGAAAGAAGTCTAGCACGGTACTGATTTTGCACTCGAAAGGCTTCAACCAATCCGTCTGCCAAGATACTACGTGGAGAGATTGAAAAGGCTGTTAAGATGCCAAGGAGTACCCTTCGAAAAACTGTTCGGCAAGCCCAATTTTACAAAAAGATTTGAGATATTCCAGAGACTCAGCGAAAGATGCTCAACGGGAAGATGGAGACAACCGGGATCGGATTCGTTGGGTCTAATAACCGGGAGCAGCTCCACAGTTGCCGCATCGTAAACAGCTCCAGTGAAGCGGAGAACATTTTTCCAAACAGTCGTGACATCGAATCGGAGCAAGATCCCGCTCTAAGAACGTTAAATCCGTCACTTGAAAAACAAATCGACAAGCTAATAAAAGAATCCTGTCAAAAGATTCGGGATAAATACAGCCGCGAAATGGTCATTTATGAAAAGGCCAGGGCGCAGCGTCTTATTCAGCAGTCTACGGAAAAAGAAGACTACAATGCCCTTCATCCCCAGCCCGCTGTACGTTCTCACGACAAGATAAAATCCCGAAATAGAGGCAAGAATAAGGCGAAGAACGCATGCCACGTTTGAAAACAACAAAGTGGATCCAAGACGCCATGCAATCGAGAAAAACTCATTTGGAACCCGTCCTTTATGAAGAATATGGGTTGGGAATACTCTTTCCCCCAGGACAGGACGAGGAAAATATTCAACCTTGTCATGAAACACCGAATGATGATACTCCCGGAGTCTTGGCAACCCGAGCAAATAAACGAGGTTCATCACCCGGATTATTGCTCTTACCACCGAGCAATATGTTATCCCCTTGAAGACTGCTTCATTTTCAAAGACTGGGTAGAAGATCAGTATCAATAAGGAAGGTTCGCTTTATCCGAAAGCAGGAGGGTAACCCTACCGCAAAAGCATGAGCTAAAGAGGACCTATACCTTGAGGATAAGGCCAGCTCAACATCAAGAATGGAAGCGAACTCATACCTTCCATGTGATAACATTCTCAAAAGAGAGAGGGGATGGGATTATGGATGACCTCTACAGTGCTTCGCAAATAAAGACGAGGACGAGGTGATCTCAGAGTTTCCACCAGAACCAAAAGAGCTGGAAGATGGGATACACACCATGGCGGATAGCCTAAGGAAAATTGACTTAGGGTCGGAAAATGATCCGAGGCCAACGTTCATCAGTGAACTGCTATCTAAAGAACAGGTGGCCATATTAAAAGACGTGCTTATGTAATATAAAGACTCTTTCGCATGGAACTATTCCGAGATACCGGGTCTAGATCAAAAAGTAGCAGTACATAAACTGGCTATATCGCCGGACATCAAGCCAGTCAAACAGGCGTAGAGAAGGATGAGACTCGAACTCGAGATGAGTATCAACGCTGAAGTCAAGAAATTAATCGATTTCGGATTCATCCAAGAAGTTCAATATCCTAACTGGATCGCTAACATCGTTCCAGTGATGAAGAAAAATGGGATAGTCTGCATTTGTGTAGACTTTTGGGAGCTCAACAAAGTTTGCCCGAAGGATGACTTCCCAATACCTGTTACCGAGCTGATGATCAATAACACATCTACCCTTGAGATCTTCTTCTTTATGGATTGATCTTCAGGATACAACCAAATAAAAATGCATCCTGAAGACTAAAAACATATTGCCTTCCGAACAGACCTATCCGAAGGAAAAAGAATGACCGAACAAGTAGCCCTCCAAATAGAGGATGAAGAAGAGGTCAAGAATTGGAGGTAAGTCTTTGTAGACCACTTCAAATCCCGACGACCACCCGAAAATGCGTCGTCTAGACATCAACTCATAAAACGAGCCCCGTCTTTCGCCTTCATCAACGACACTCTATATAAGAGATCGTTCAACTGTCTATAGCTAAGATGCCTGGGACCAGAAGAAGCGAAGAGAGTCGTCCAAGAAACTCACGACGGACTCTGCGGTTCTCATCAAGCCGGGTCAAAGATGAAGTTGAAGATAAAGAGAATGGGTTACTGCTGGCCCACGATAATTCAGAACTGCCTCGAATATGCGAAGCAGTGTCATTCGTGCCAAATTCACGAGGACTTCATCCACCAACATCCAAATCCGCTACACCCAATAGTAGCTAGCCGGTCGTTCGAAATATGGGGAACCGATATAATTGGCCCCATTGAACCAGCATTGTCCAAAAGACATCGGTTCATACTGGCAACAACAGACTAATTTTCTAAGTGGGCAGAAGCAAGTACCATTGAGAGAGGTGAAGACAGAGAATATTCTCCATTTCTTTAGGACACATGTCATCTACCGGTTCGGCACTCTACAACGAATTATCTCGGTTAATAGGCCAGCTTATAGAAGCCATAAAATTAGCCACTTCGCACAGCAGTATAAAATAGACTGGAAATAGTCTTCCATCTATAACCCTCGTGCTAACGGTCTTGCTGAAGCCTTCAACAAGACATTGACAAAGATTGTAAAGAAAACAATGTTCAGAAACAAAAGAGAGTGGCACGAAAGGCTGCATGAAACTCTCTGGGCGTACCGAACAACGTTCAAAACGGCCACGAATACAACACCATACACGTTGGTATTCGGCACAGAAGCAGTGCTTCCTTTGGAAATAGAACTCTCTTCTCTACGAGTAACGGTTCGATACGAGCTAATATATGAAAAAATCTCATCTTCGGCTTGAGGAGCTCGATGCCCTTGACGAAACTTGCCTTAAAGCACAGCAAAACCTGGAGGCTTATAAGGCAAGGATGATACGGTCATACGAAAGACTGACCAGGCCGAGAACATTCCACCAAGACGAGCTCATGCTAGTCGTCAAAATACCAATGATCCCCAATCATGCAAAACGGGGGAAGTTCGAGTCGAACTCGAAAGACCTGTACATTATAGACAAAGTCTACCAAGATGGAGCCTACCTGCTCATGGATATGCATGGCGAAAGACCCTTCCAGCCAATAAACGGCCAATTCCTCAAAAAATACTACGCCTAACGAGTCACGACCTAGATCAATGATAGATGGTGACGCTTGTGTCCGCTCGCTATCTTCCTGAGTCGGAACCCTAAAAATAATATCCAAAAGATCCTTCGCCTCAAACATGGCAATATCGGACCGAGATGTCCCTAAACTAACAACAGATTGAGAAATCCTTAAATTAATTATCCGCCTCAAAAACGGCGATATCGGACCAAGAAGTCCTTAAACTCATAATTCAGCTTAAACATGGCGATATCGGACTGAAAAGTCTTTAAACTAGAAATTCCGCCTCAAACATGGTGATACAGGACCGAGATGTCTCTAAACTAAAATTTCGCCTCAAACTTGGCGATATAGGACCAAAACGGACCTAAACTAGCACATCGCCCCAAATACGGCAATACGCTCCTTTGAGATTTATATTGCAATCAAAATCTCAATAGAAAATGTTGCAACTCAAGTCCCACAGGCTGCACAGCTATTCCAGCAATGAAGCCACCCCTAAGTCCTACCGACAAATTGATGGGCATCTGTGACGAAGCTACTCTCAAGAGTTTCGCAAAAAAAAAGACAGTATGTCCACAAGCAAAATGGGTACGGATGAAAACCTGAAAGGGCACCGTGAGTAAAAACAGCAGGACTGTCGGTGATTTTATGAAAACCCGAATAGGGCGCAAACTCATAAAATAAAAAAATTTATGTGCACTTGCAAGGTCTTCACGACCTTGTGGGGAGAAAATACCTGAATGAAATCCTTACGACTCACAGAGGAGAAACACACTTAGGAGTCCTCATGATTCTTAAGGAGAAATTACACTTACGGGATCCTCACGACTCGTAAGGAGAACTCCCGTTATGAGATCTTCACGGGTCATAAGATTCAAAAGCCTTAAGTTATAGGGATCTAAAGCTGTTCTTAAGCCGTCATATCCCCATTGCCCTACAGGCGGTCTAATATTGACCCTTGTATACAATCTACGGGCATAAATAAATATTCTCCTACCAAATTCCACCAATGACAAGAAATGTCCTCATATGGTGAATGGCACTTGTAAGTCCTCTCGATTTATAAGAAGAAAACACTCTTATAAGATCCTTACGACTTACAAAAGAAAACACACTTAAGAGTTCTCACGATTCTTAAGGAGAAAATACACCAATGAGATCCTCACGACTCGTAGGGAGAAAAACCATTATGAGACCCTTACGGCTCATAACGTCAAAAAGTCTTAGTCAACAGGATCCTAACCCTGTTTGCTAAGCCACCTTTGTTGAAATTGGCAAAGGCAAATGATGAGTCGCTCCTGGCAATATTCCAGTTGCAGCGGTGCTGATATCTAAAATGGTGTCGAACATCAAGTCCTTTCACGGCAAGTGATGATTCGCTCCTGGCAATATTCCAGTCGCAGCGATACTGATGCCAAAATTGGTATCAGAACCCAAGTCCCCGACCCGCAATAAAAGCCAGCGAGCAAAATTCACACACACACACACATGCATATAAAATAGCCGAAATGATGGGGCAACTCGCAATAAAAATCAGCGAGCAAAAAAATATATGCGTATGAAACAGCCGCAATGTTTGGGCAGCTTGCATTAAAAAACAACAAGTAAAAATAAAAAAAATACATAGCCGAAATAATTAGGCACCGCAAAAAATAGCCGAAATAATTGGGCAATCGCGACTTTCGCGACATAAAAAATGAAAAGATAGAGCTTCGTGGAAGGAAATAAGAAAAAAAATATTTGAAAACGAAACTTTTCTGCCCTGCAGGTGACTCCACACCGACCCCTGTATACAATCCATGGGCACAAACGAAAAGGAAACCATATTTTCCCATCAGGCTCCGTCAAAGGGAGAACCAAATCACGACGGCAACATCTACAGCCTAGAGATCGGCTCGATGTTCTTCTCAGTCCAACAGGGTGCAGATGTGATGTCAACAAAAGACCCAAGGGTTAAAAAAAAGGAGTGACGGCAAAATCCTAATTCTAAGTCTTGACGGTTCATATACAATTTAGAGACTATCCTGGAGTTCCTTCTCATTCCGACAGGACGCAGATGCGACGTCAACAAAGGCTCCAAGAAGCCAAATAAAAAAAGGAGTGACGGTAAAATCCCAACTCTAACTCGACGTTCCTTCCAGTGCAGACGCAGCGTCAACAAAGACCCAAGGATTAAAGCAAAAATAGAGCTATGGCAAAATCCTAGCTCTAAGTCTTGACGGTTCATATATAACCTAGAGACAATCCCGGCGTTCCCCCCATTTCAGTAGGAAACGGACATAATTATCAAATAAAATTGGAGCAATGGCATATCCTTAGCTCCTGATCTCGATTGCAATACATACATCATAGAGATCATACAGATGTTTACCCTATTTCAGCAAAGAATCGGTGTGACATCGTCAAAACAAAGAATGAAGCGACGGGACAATCCCAGTTTTGGGCCTCGACAGCAACTCATATAAAACCTAAAAGACTATTGGTGATCATCCCATACCAGTGCGGAGTGGTTTGACTCATCGGGGCTCCAAATTGAGCTTAACCTTAAGTAAAAAGCATCATGGCAAATTCCTAACGCTTACTCATCCGACGGTAATATGACCTAAGGAGATAATTTGAAGACGTCTTGTCCAGCCCCCGAAGGGATCAGAGACAGGACAGTCGTAGGACTACTCGAACGACAGCTTAAAGACTGCATATCGAGGAATATATTAGTCAACACGACGGTACCACGGACTAAAACCCTAGTACCACAAAACCTAGTGAACCTCCGTCATAAAGAATAGGAGTTATCTATATATAACGTTAGGACAAGTTTTCCTGTAAACCCAAGAGAGGCAAACCAAATAAACCCTAAAATGAGTCATAAAACAGAGACTCCGAAACGAGTGAATAAATTATAAACTCCAAAATGAGTACATACATTAGAGAATCCGAAACGAGTGAATACACTACAGACTCCGAAATGAGTAAATAAACTACAGACTTCGAAACGAGTACATAAACTACAAACTCCAAAATGAGTACATAAACTATTTTACGCCAAGTCAATACATCAAAGGATAGAGAGGTGTAAGCATGAAATAAAATATATCTTTATTCATAAATCAAAATGAATACAAGATGCAAAAACAAAACGAAGAAAATATACAGTGACAAAAATTCTAAGACGGCGGGCGATTCAATAGACCAACTAAATCATCACTCTTCCGCCGGACCTCCGCCTCAAACTTTAGCAATGCCGAAAGCTGAGCCCCTGCATGTGCCTGTTTTTTTTTGGTATGAGAAAAACCGATGCTGAAGCTCTCTCTCGGCAGTCTTGTGGGTCTCAACTATCTTACGTGTAAAAATGACAGCTTTATCAAGAGCCACCACTTTCGTAATAGCCACTTGAAGAACCCGCCACATTTCATAGGCCCGAGTAGTCTTGGTGGTGAGCTAGGCTCAAAATTCCCCCAAAGCCTTCGAAGCCAACTCCCTTGCTGAAAACTTTCGATTGAGCATTTTCACAAGACTTAAGATTGGCCGCATACCGATCGATCCATCCGTCCAAGCTGGTATTTAGGGATAAGATATCAGAGGGAAGGCTTATGCATTCGACTCCATGAAAGGAAGCCTCCACGTGACGGCAATACTCGACTCAAGTACACACCAGCGCTTCGTCATGGTAGGTGGCAAGAACGGACAAAGAAGCATTGGTTTCGACAGCAAATTCTTCAGCCGTGACAGAAGTGCCAGCACAAAGATCTTCAATAAGAGTTGCTACGGAATGAATACACTATTTTGCCATCCTCTCATACATGCATCTGGCATATGGGCCTGGCGGCATGCAAATCCGGGGCTCTAGTGGGGTCAGGGTAGGCAAAACTGTGAAAATACATATATGGTTAGTCGCCTTTATGGACACGAAATAAGTAAAAGAATTCCAGGGCTAAACCGTCGCTTACCCATGGCCACAGAAGGCGGATCTGAGAGGTCCCCAGGCCTATCGAAAAATTCAACTTCGTCATCAGCTTCTAGGATCGTGGTTTAAAATAAAGAGCACATCAGCATCATTATGAAAATATAATACAAAAGGCAAAGGAATACCAACCTTGGCCAGAGGAAAGGACGGGCTCTGGGGGGTATCGCGTGCGGGGCTACCATATTAAGAAAATGCTGGAAGGTTTCTTTCAGAGAAAGATCTACAATAGAAGATGCCAACTTCCGCAATTCTGAGAGAAAGAAAGGGTTAGATATATGGAAGGGTCATTAAACAATATATATATATATATATATATATATATATATATATATATACCTTCAATATTTCGTTCATTCTGAACTGGAGGGATAACAGCTTCAGTTATCTCCTTTGCACCCTCCGGTGCGACACTGGAAATATTTACAGAATCTATGGCCGGTTTTTCAATCTCCGCTATAGAAATAAAGGCCATCGCCGGAGACTCCAAGGCACGATCTGGGCTTGAAACGGCGCCCGCTGCAGAAGGCCCTACAAAGGAAAAATGTGTAAAGACGAAACGATATGAAAGTAACATAAATTATTTGCTGAAAGAGACGTAAAAATATACATACCGATACGCCACGGAGTCTGAAGGATGGTATTTTCGAGCCGCTGTACTTTTCTGTTTAGTCGTTTTCGTCGGGCTTCTATCGAAGATAAATCCCTACCCACCTTCAGAGCAGTCTCATCTTCAGAAGCGGTCAATACCGGCTATTTGAGGGCCCGTTCTTCTTCCAGCATCAAAGGAATTACTGGTAACATAGCTGGAGCCGGGTCGACATCACAGAATTCAACAGGAGGAAAGCATCCCTTCTTGGGGCGCACGTTTTCAGCTTCATCCTGTGAATACTTCAAAGTCTCGGCCAACTGAGCAGCCTCCTCGGTGGATGTACCAGGAAAGAGAAGACCGTCATTCGGTTCATGAGCAGATATAGACTCATCCTGAATAAGAGGCTCAGACTCAAGCAAAGCCTCGAGTAAACAGGTAGCCGATTTCTTTCTCCTTTTAGGGTCCGAGCTAGCACTAGTGGAGGGGCGCTTCCTCCCATTCGACACTTTTGCGCGGCGCTGCCCAATCTCGCCTTCGGTATCCGCCTTTGGTGATGCCACTGCTGGTACTTTATCAGGAGTCTCTGCCTCGGCTTTAGTGTGTACCGGCATACCAGCAGTACCGGGGACTGATTCTGCTCGAGCGGCTTTAGGAATGAGCAGTGAACTGCTATCCCTCAGGGGAGGGCGAACAACCGACCGTGGCTGTAATGGGGCACTGATGACTTGAGCTGGAGTAGATGCTTTACACTCGAAAAGCACCCGTCTCTCCTCTGCGATGATGGGATTAACCCGGTGGCGATACCAGCCCTTGAAGGGTCCCATGGGCCTTGGAAGGTAGTCGGGCTCGGAGATCATGAAGCGGGAACTGGTATTTAACCGCATGAAATGATGGATAATGTCGTGTGCGGCCTCCAGCGAGAGAGTAGGCTTAATTAAGAAGGCTTCGAGGGGAACGTCCTGGTTGTAACCTAACTGATGGGCGAAGAAATGCGGGTTGTACCGTATGAAGAGAGCGGTGTCATTTAAGCGGAACACTAAGTACCCCGGCCTGATTGAATATAAATGCATGATCTCTTTGTGTTTTAAACCCGGAGCCCTATTCTTCGACAAATCGAATAACTGTTGAACGGGCCTCGCTGGCGCAGAAAGGACTCGATCATTGAAAACCATCCCGCTTTCATTTGAATACGAATTAAGCAATACACGCAGAGCCCCTAACTGAGTAGGATCAGGAGCAGAAGCATTGAGCAACCTCATTACTAACAGGAAGGTGTGTCACGCCCCGCTTCCCAGTGTACGGGCAGAGGACGCGACGAGGCCGCTACGTATTTACTGTGAAATAAATACGCTAAGCGTATCTAAGCAATATAAATATAAATGCACAAGAGACAAAAGATATAATTGAACAACAACTTTATTTATTCACATTCTTTTTACAATTCATGGAGAAGTAAATACAACTGAATGAAGGCAATGCCTAAACAGTGGCATAAAAGAAATGAAAAGTACTGAAAAATAAAATGTGTACAATGAAACTAGAGCTCTGGATCGTAGGAAAGCTGATCCAAGTCCTCGCTGGTAGGCTCGATCTCCTGAAGATCCGATCCACCTGACAACATTCCAAAGAAGAAAGAGAAGGAATGTCGTCAGCAAACATTCGCTCGGTAAGTCCCAAAGATAAGGGGGAAATAGAATAGACAGAGAGAGGAAGTAGCTTTTAAAGTTGTATTATATTGTTATAGTGTTAATGCTGTTGTTATCGTAAGTTCAAGGGTGAATGTCAACCAATCTCAAGAGTGTTCTCGAACCCAACAGGCTGTAATCCAGGGGTAGGGAACCACGGGCCCGAATCAAATGTTAGTAGCGGGACTTCGACCGTCGTCGAAGTATTCCAAACTCAACAGGCTGTAATCCAGGAGCATGGAAACACGGGCCCTCATGATAGCTTGTGTTAATAGACATGGATTCATGATCTAGGGGGACTCTTGAGATTATGTTGGATTCACGAATGAACTACCCCAATACCCCGCGTATTTATTGTATTGATAGTAATGATTGTACTGATGGTATTGTATTGTATTGTATTGTAAATTGAATTGTATAGATGACTTACCGAAACCATGATATCAGTAAATGGATGTAACTAGAGAATCATGGATGTAACTGGAGAATCATGTAAATGGAGGTATATCCATGGTTCGGTTCAGTCAATATAGATTGAATAGATTGAATATATGGATTCAAGGATTCATGTTGAATTGTAATATTGTAAATTGTACTTGAATTTTATTCAAGTCAGATTATTAATGAGACTCAGTCTGAGTCAGACAATTAGAAAAGAAATTGAAGTCCTGATTGTTTTGATGTTATCGGTAACCGCTGCACCTGGGTGGCAGGATTTGTGTCTTTTTCAAAGACGATTACCGTGTTGATAACACCATTATTAAGTTGTCTACCTTAGATAGGTAAGCACCTATATCTCCGGCTCCCTGAGACTCAAGAGACTGGTCCCGCTTAAACCTATATTTACTAGGGTCCTTAGGGTAATTTATAGAACTTGAGGGGGTTTTATGTAAAAATACTTTTGTGTAATTTTCAAAATACACCCCAAGTATTTAATTATCGTCTTTAGAGTTGTCATAGATGTAGATTTTTATATTTGTGATATTTCTATTGAAAATAACCTATTTTTCATAATACATGGTATGTAATTATAATACTGAACTTGTATGGATTTCATAGTATTTCAATATAAAGTGATTCTTGTGATTTTTAGAAAAAAGTTGGAATATTTATATTATCACAAAATAGATATTTTAATGATACATATATATATTTATATAAAAATAATTTTAATATATATTATACTTCTAGAAATCTCATTTTCTTAAGATTTTCGTATTTTAAATCTCTCGAGATCGTATGCTCCTTGCGGAGATCTGCATCCCGCACTACTAAGCCCAGGGATGTGCGATAATCTGCACCATCCAGTCAGGTTCCCCAAAATGGGTTGTAGCGGCGCTTTGTAAAGATTTGTAAAATACTTAATCTTTTAGAAACGGTTTTAATAGTAATTGGTATTTATTTGAAAGGTTTAGTTTTCCTGTATTCTGTATTCCTGAAATGTATTGTGCTATATTACATATGAGTGTGTGAGGAGATAGGTCATTACCTCGTGATCTACTTAAAGGTATAGCAAGATTGTGATGTTTTAATGTCGAAATGAAACTACATGGTATTTTACTGAAAAAGAGTGGTAAAAATTACAAAATGAAATAGATTGTCATGAAACTTGTTCAACATGTTTGTTAATGATTAATAGTCAACATGTAATGGTTTGATATGATTGTATTTAAGAAAATGTTGAATTTTTAGAAAGAACCGAATCGGAAATCGGATTAACTCTGATTCCGTCGGGTTTTGGAATTTCGTATTTTTAGAAAAGAAAAGAGAAGAGAGAGGTGGGACTTACTGGCTTTTTATTTAGAGGAGAGCAAGAGGGAGTGGGCGTGGGTTCCGGTGCGTCGTTTCGTCGCCGGGAGCTCCTAGGGTCGTCGTCGGAAAATCGTCGGAGCTTCGCTCTTCGCTAACTCCAAAAGTACACTAAACTTCTATGGATTTCTTGAGATTTTTGATTAGAATTTTGGAGTTAGGGTGTGTGTGTTTAGGGGTTGTATTTATAGGGTAAGGCTAGGGTTTAGGGTAGGTGAAAGGGTGTAAAGAAAAAATATATTAAATTGTAATAAAATGTATTAAAATGTATTAAAATGGAGTAATTTGGGTTTTAAAGGGTCTCTGGAACCGATTCAAGGAAATAAAGTATGCATGAGTGATGGGGAGGTGAAGAGGCCCAACTTTCATGTTGGGGACTCGGCGGTCCGGCCTAGTCCGGCCAGCGGCGGCGGCCTGAGTCGGCCGAGTCGCCGGCCGATTCGGCCGAGTCTGGCCGAGTCCGGTGCTTGTTAGGTTCCTCGTCTCTTGGTGTAGCCCCTGGGTCAGTTTGTTTTACATGTGTAGTGGGCTTTTTACAAGTTATGCACGTGTAGGCTCTTGGGCTTCTAAAAATATTAAAATAAAACAATATTAAAAATAATGTGGGGGATGGGATTTGAACTCTGGTGGCTTGGTTCAGCAGTGCAAGGTCTTACCAATGAGCTACAAGCTTTTGCTTGCTATTGCAAAGCAAAACAAATTTATAACTTGTGCTCAGGCAAAAGTACCCCTTTCTGTATTTTTGAAAAATTTGTACAGAAAGTTTAGGGATGTTACAAGGTGTATGACTCGTAGAAATTAGGTCGCCGGTGCGCAGGGAACGCGCCTAACACATGCATCTCGATTCACGACGTGAAGTATTGGAGGGTGAAATTTACGGTATCTGCACCTGGGTTTGAAGTGTTGGCGGCAGTACTTAAACCATGGTATAGATATAATAACCCTGCAATACCAATGGCCTATGCGATGGGCAGGATAGAAGACGGAGGCTCTTATAAAACGGCAGTGCATCGGCATGGCAAACCGGCTAAGCTAGAGACTGATGAAGCCGAAAAATAATGTTTCTTCATCTATTACAGGAGCAGCAATTGCGTCAAAGGTCACGGCCGACGAGTTAGGAATGTAAAACTGTGGCAGGTCATCTTCTTTAGCCGGCAATTTCTCCAAGCCGAATCCGAAGGGATCCTCGATCTTCGTGAATTTTGAAGCTTTCTTGGATATAGCGTTTTTACGAAGAAAAAAAGCAAACAAAGCGTCAAAAGTGACACCTTTCCCTTCCGATGCCACGAATAGTCTCTCAAAAATGCTTAAGGCCTTGATTAAACTTGGATGCTTATGCTAAACAGCGTTCTCGGTCGTCAAACCTTTAAGCATAGCTGGCACTGTAGCAAATATATACTCGTCAGGGAGTAATTGTTCTTCATAGTGCTCTCCCCTAATTGGCAGCTCTGAAATTTTTCGGAACTCCTCTAGCGAAATAGAGGCTCCACGGTCCCCTAGCAGAAACGTATTCATTGGAGGATTCCACTGATTCAAAAAAGTCTTGACCCACCAGACGTGGGGAGCATGGTAGTAGAACAGTGACGCATACACCGCTTGATACAGCCCAACTTTCTGCAACCGTGAGCGTTGAGAGGAGAGGATGTACCGGGCCCAGGGAAGGTAGCCCACCGGATGGCATGGGGTAACACCTATCTTATAGACCTGCCCCTAGGGTCGAGCTTCACCCTGACATTTTCGGCGTCCCAAAATATCGATAGCCATCAAGGGTTGATTGGGTATCCCTGTCGTTGATGGCTCAAGCTGGTTCTCGGGAGTCCAATTGACCGCCTCCACTGCATAAGCAGTACGCGGACGCTCGATAAATGATACTGAACGGATGGGTTCTATCGGTACTTCACATGTAAAACTATGGCGGTCCCTGATAATGTGACAGTACCAAACTTCTCATAGGAGAAGGCTCTTCTTATCCTTATCATGTTCCCTAATCATTGCCAAAACTTCCTCATCTGATCTGATGGCGACCGTGGGAAAGAAACCTCCGAGCGTATGTAAGGGAAGTAGAGAAGTGAGGTCATTGTACCTATAAAAAGTGGGATACCCATTAATAAAAAGCGTGAGTGTTTCATGGGACTACTGACTACAAAGCCAGTAGGCCCCACAAAATAAAAATGGCGGCTCACTAATGATGAGGCAAGATAATCATTGTGAGAATCCACAAGGATTCTCATTAAATAAACAGTGGAGTTTTAAAAACTCTTGACGTCCTCGAAAAGCGAATTCTGTTAAGAATAGACAACAGATTCAAATCTGTGAAAAGGGTATTAAAACCCAAAAAAGGAAAATGCTCAAAAACAGGGGGGGAATAAAATTCCCAAAAGTCCCTGGATCACTCAGAGCTAAGCTATGTAAGAAAAAGGAATTAAATTCCTTTAATAGTGGGATTAAATCTCAGAAACCCCCATGGTAAGGAAACAAAGAAAATGGAATTGAATTCCAAGGATCCTCAAAGATCAGTGATAGGGTAAAACCCTAAAAAGAAAGCTAACAATCCTTATTGATTCAAGATCGCAGGGTCTACTTTTTTATATCTCTTGATAGTGTTATATGCCTTAGAGGCCATTATTGTATCATACTGGATTGTATATTACATATTGGATGCTTGAGATATTTCACAGTTATGATAACAATCTTGCTCGATATGGTAGTATGCTACCTGGTTTGATTCTATCTCAATATGTGCATGTGTTTCTTTTAGCATATCGCTTATACATATTGGTAGAGCCCTTAGGATCTTTGCTTGACTACCAGCATTGTGATGGCAGTCACACTCATGGGGGCTGGGTAGTCTATAAGCACATCCTTATACATGTTTCTAGTCGTTGGACTATCGAGACGGGACATCGATACTCCGGAGTAAACTAGTGTATACGCTTCTCATCCCAGCAGGGGATATGGTTTGTCCCAAAGCCATTAGTAGGACGTACTGGAGAAGGTATGCAGGTGCTTATTGGGTTGTGAGTTACACTGGAGAGGACTCGTCGGGAACTGCTTGTTGGTATTATACCTATCGTCAGGCAGCAGTTCCCAGGTGGCATGAGTACAGCTTAGTCCGTTGACTTGCCATCGCTACTTCATCTCGAGTGTGTTCCCACTGCACTTAAATTACTATCCTACCACGCTCAAAAGAGTCATGCAAACAGGTAGTAGTTGGGTGTAGTCCCGAAACACTTGGAGACAGTAGTGATCAGATAGGATCGTCTCTCCCGGTATTGGGAGTTGATATCGCGCAGTGTTCGGAAAGCCATTACACAAAATCCTTCGCCAGGGCAGTCGAGAAATACTGGAAAGGTAATCCAGTAGTTTCTCATGGTGTATTGAGCTCTTCTCCGACACGACTTATCGAGTTGTTAGGGGTCTAACGTTTACCATCCTACTAGGGCGATATGCGAGTATCTTAGATGAACAGACCGGACTGTACGGAGATTGTCACCGCCAGGGAAGTCGTATGGTTTTACGACCGGGTTTCGATCACGTATGTGTACTTGTACACGGATGCTGATCGGGCGGACAATACTAGTGAGCTTTGTTTTAAGCCGGATCCTAATATTGTATTATCGGATTGTTATCATCTCAGTGTATCCGTATTTTTCGGAATACGGATACGGGTATGTATATACGGTATGAGGCCATTCTTTTAATTTGTCAAGGTATGCTTCTAGAAGGTGACACCTCATTATTGGTTTTATCCATTTATTTAAATGCATTAATGAGGTGGAAATGGAGGAGACATGCTTACCATGGTGGAGGAAATGGCTCATGGATTATTATATTGGTTTGGGATCACTATTGAGGCATGGCACACATATTGTATTGCATTTTATTCCATGGCTCAATAAGTGAGAGTTGATAATAGCCATTCTCTACATTTTGTTTCTCTTGTTGGTTCATTTTATTTCTTGAGTTGCTCTTCTCTCTTGAGCTCTCTAGGTTTCCTCCATCATCTTCTTCCTCTAACTAAACCCTAACCTTCACATGTGTTGTGAGCCAAGGGTTTAGTGAGACAAACAATCCATTAACATCTTCTACATCTCCTGGGCTAGTTGGTTTAGCGAACCATCTACCTTAGTTACCCCACTTAGAGGTTGGAGCTTGAAGCATATTCTCTCACGGTGGATCATCTTTGACATGAGAAGACCGATGGAGCAAGCCCGATCCGATCACCGAGAAGCCTTGGAGAGGACCATTAGAAGACCTGAAGGACAGTATCATGGAGGTATAACCTTTCTATCGAGTAGATAGACTTCCTAGATAGATTAGCTAGTTAAGGCTTTAGATAAGATCCTAGAGTTTTAGCCGGTGTTGCATAGTAAACATCATCGTTTTTGAAAATTCTGCCTCCCCGCGAACCACAGGGTGCGCGACATCAGCTTACATTGGTATCAGAGCCTATAAAACCTTTACTAGCTAGTTAGCAAAGTGTTAGAAATTCGATCGCCGGAAAAATCCCAAAATCACATCCGAAATGCACAGTTTTTGTCAAATTTTAAAACTGGTCAAAAAATATTTTCAGGGACATGAAAAATACGTGCAGGCTTTTTCTAGAACACTCAAGAAAAACGGGTTCTTAGCTCGTTCAGACCGCTACGGAAGCGCCGCGAAACCATATGTTTCACCACGGTTCCAAGGTCGAGTCGACGCCGAGTCAACTCTTTTTTCCTGCAGTGTGTCTATTTTGGTATTTTATGATTTTTAGGATACTTTGTTTCTACCCAGGATCTTTTGTGCACAGTGTTGTATTTGGGGTAGATTCAAATTTGGTTATTGATCGAAATTCTAAGTACTTTAGCTAATCGGATCTTCTGTGTTTGATATCTGTGCAGAATGTTTGCTAATCGCTATACGTCGATTAGTGGGGATTGCACGGATCTGTGATTTGATCTGTGTTGGTTTGTGTATATGGATTTTATTGGATCGTCGTGAATGAATAGCTCGGAGATTTGAGAAGAGTATTTTATTTTCTTTCGTTCATGTAATTTGTAATATTGATGTAATATTATTTTACGATTGCATATCTGGGTTGATATTGTAGCCACCGTTGTATATTATTTCTTTCTATTGGTTTTGCTCCTAGGATAGACCCAAGGTGGGGTGCAAAAACTATCAGGTTCCTTGAAGTGCCGAGTGGCCTACTCATTTTACTGAGGGAGGTTGCTTCACTTCTGGAATTTGGCGGGTAGTTTGTTGTACCCGTAGGGGTCTGGGGTGGGGTTTTGGCTATTCATCACAACCGTGAAATCCGTCTTTTGTTACAGGCTTATATGAAACGCGGAATTTCTAGTATATCCAATATATTCTTCTGTGATCTGGAATGCCTATTATTGCGTGAGACGAATACATACATACATACATATATATACATACATACACACACACACACACACACACACATATATATATATATATATATTATATCTAGTAGGCGTTGCTTATGTTTTGCATCCGCGCTAGTCCAGCCCCCTCTCTGGCGTTAGTTAAGTAACCTAACAGTGTAAGACGGGGCCCAGTGGCGAATGCGGATGGCATAAGCGTACGTTGTATTTTCGTTTCTTTTGCTGCAATGATAGGATGTAAATGATGGGACCGCATTAACAAGATTAATGCAAGATAAAAACAAACCAAAGTTTAATCGTCGGAACAATTTCAAAACTACTCGATTTTTTTCAAAAATCAATTTTAAATGCGGAGCTTAAACCACTCCTTTTAAAAAGCTATCATGGTTCCTTCGACTATATCAAGTTCATTACGTTCACGGTTTCGCCAAAACCATTCGTAACCCTCTGTCATTTCATATGAATATTCAGTAGTATTCAAGCTATATATTTTGACCTTCGCCAAGGAATAATGATTGGTAGCTGCTGCGTACTCATATGTTGCATAGATAGATGCGTTAGTTTGGGACATTCGTACTACTATATTGGCCTTTGTCAAGAGTATGTACGGGTGGATTCAAATTAACCTGGATAATGACGGGTAGAACTTGATATGTGACTTATGATATGTTGGCCTTCGTCAAGGTCATAAGAGCATAGGGCAAAAATCCATATCGGGAGTTTCTAAGGTACTGAAACTTGCTAGTGCTGCATACCATTTGGAGTGTGATAATCATGGTAGGCTTCCTTCTTGGTTATCACACAATGATATTTGGATCCCGATCCTATTGTGAGTATGCGCTACTCTTCGGGAGATTTTTTCACTGAACAATCAATACTATACACCAAGTAGGTGTCTAGAAAGTTGTTTGCGGGGCTACACCTTCAGGGAAAAGCGGTTATGTAATTAAGGAACTTCGCGAAAGCGTTGGAAAACCTCTATCGAAGTACCAACACCAGCCTGGCTAAGCAAGAATTGTAAAAGTTAGATTAATCCTGACTAATTCTTCTTTTATGATTTGAGAAAGGATTCAAAAGAACATTGGGAGCCATCCTGTTTAGATAAACTAATAACCAATCAAAACTTGCAAGAGCATCATGCTAAGTGTTTCTTCTCTCTCTCTTAATTGCAGCGACCACTATGACCAGACATAAGTTATTAGCTAATAATTTGACTGGGCCAAATTATATTGATTGGCTACGGTATGTCCAGATGGCACTTACCTGTGATAAGCTAGACTACTTCCATACTACAAAACTCCCCGTCATCCCAGGTCCAAGTTCCACCGTCGCGGATATGGATATTCGTCTGACATGGGAAAAGGATTGTGTGAGAGCCAAGTGCCTCATGTTAGCCTCCATAGATAGTGAAAACAAGAGGCGGCACGAGAAGATGGACTTAGCTTCCATCTTCCTCCATACCAAAGTTTTATATGGAAAGCAATCTCGTATCGCAAGATATGAGACATCGAAGGAATTGCTTCAAGCGAGATTGGCTGTCGGGTCATCTGTAGGGGACCACGTCTTTACAATGATTAGCTACTTTAAAGAGCTCACGGACCATGGGACCACGTTGGAGAATGAGTTATGCACTGACTTAATTCTACAGTCCTTACCCTCCACCAACGCCCAGTTTATCTTGGATTGCAAAATTCAAAGGAAGAAAGTTTCACTTCCATGTCTCCTCGATTTATTGAGGAGCTCAGAGGACACCCTAAAAGAATCCAGGGAGATATCCGCTCTGCTTATTGGGGAATCTTCCTCTTCTAGATCCAAGATGAAAGCCAAGGGAGAGAAGAAGAAGAAGGCCTCCAAAAAGTCGACAAGCAGTGTTAGTAAGGTAGAGGAAAAGGATAGGGCAAAAGTTTCGGGACTAGTAGTAGGGAAGGAGGCATATTTTTGTAGTCATGGGAAAGTGCATTGTCAGAAGGATTGCAGGACTTGGAAAGCCAGAAGCCAGGATTCGAAGCACGTTGTGACTTCGGCTTTGAGTGTGTTTGTAACTAAAAACTGTCTATCCATTAACTCTACTTCCTGGGTACTAGATACCGGATCAGGATCTCATATCTGTAGTTCATTACAGACTTTGAGAAACCGTAGAGTTATCAAGACATGCGATATGACTCTCAGAGTTGCTAACGGAATGAGCGTGGACACTGAATCCGTAGGGGATGTAACGACCCTATTATTACTATACCTTCGTGTTTTTTTCTTTAGTAAAATATTATATTTATTTATTCGTAGTATTTTTCGTAAATTTTGTTATTTATTAAATATATTATTTTATTATTCTATCTATTTTTCCCAAACCCATTTCTTTAAACTAAATCTTAACCTATTTCAAATTAAACGCAAGACTTGACCCAGCCCATAACCCAAATCCAATATCATTTTCATTTTCTTTTATAAAACTATGAGCCCAAAAGCCCGCTTTCTTTTCAAGCAACAATATATATTTAATTCTAATTAAATATGTGCATGAACAACCTTATAGCTCATTGGTTATTTCCTTGCATTATTATTTCATAAGTCACATGTTCAAATCTCCATTCTTGCAATTATTTTTTTTATCAATTTTTATTTTTCTCATAACCTACAAATGAGACCTTTCATTTTATTTTCCTTTTAACTCCCAAAATAATTAGAATGGTTATGACCCATAATTTATTAGAATTATGGTGGCCATAAGCTTTTTTTATATCTCGCTTATCTTTCTTTTCATCATCACATATTTCTATCATTTCACATATCCCTCATCATCTAGATTCCTCGAAGAAGAACATGAAGAAATTCTTAAGAAAGTCTCGCTAGAAACGCGAGGCTATCGGCGGATAGACAAGCCCGGTGACAATACCGGCTTGTGTATGTAAGTCCCTTTTCTTCCCGTGATAAAATTTAGATGTGTAGATGCACAATTGATAGAGCTATAATTTTTTGTATATTAGATTACTTATAAAAGCATGAAACAACTCGATATAGGCTTTACAATATAACATATAGTTGCTTTCTAGAAATCTGAATTTCTGTTTTAAATGCTGATATTAAAACGGTCATAACCAGAGCCTCAGAAATCCAAAGCGTGCGAATCTTAGTGTTTTAGATAAGTACTCCGAAGGACCTACAATTTTCTAATAATTTTTGTAACCCTAAACCCGATAGAAATTAACTCAAACTGCATTTTAAAAATGTGTGATGGTACTGAACAGATTCTGATCTGTTTTGCGTGACAATACGAAAACATATATATCTCCCAACCCGGTAGTCATATTTAGGTGAGACTGGAACTCACATGTGCATAAAACTTAAGGCCATGTTTTCATTTATATTTCCGAGTTCAATTGACTTGATTAACTAGTCGTACATATCACATATTTACAACATTGTTTTTGGACATTACTTGTATACTTATCTTATATCATGTTCTATGATTGCTTATCTATTTTTATCTATATAACTTATGATTAAACCATTACATTCTAGAATTGACTTGATCTTAACACGACTCAATCATGAATACTTGAACCCAATATGTACACTTGACTCGACTTGACCCAAACCATGAATACGTAATGACTTGACATGAATACATAAACAATTGACTTGAATACTTGAACTCAACTCGATACTTGAATTGCGCTCTCTTATATATTCATGGATTTGGGCAAGACTTGTTACTTTAATCACATACTAATATACGCGGGGTGTTAGGGTAGTTTGAGTATGAATCTAACGGAACCTCATGAGTCCCATTATAATAAATAACGTTGCTGTGGTACCGGGCTGAAACGGTACAAATAACGTTGCTGTGGTACCGGGCTAAAATGGTACATCACGAATTCATGAATGAGGGCCCGTGTTTCCAATCCTCTGGATGATAGCCTGTTGGTTTTGGAATACTTCGATAACAATTGAAATCCCGCTATTTTGGGCCCATGATTCCTTGTCCCTGGACGATAGCCTTGGGTTCGAGAATACTCTTGAGATTGGTTGACATTCACACTTGAACTCACGTTAATTAATTTTACCCTTTTAGAGACCTTTTAGGACACTTACATTCACTTCATGTTCACTATACCTACACTCCACGGCCATGCTATACTTGTTTGCTATACTCATGTTACATTTTCATACTGATTTAGTTGACATACACATTACCATGTACGCTACTATACTTGTTTACATGTTGATGATTTATATCCATGATATACCATATATCATATTACACCATGCATTTCATTTATATACATCACACCATCCTTTTGGGGACTGACCGAGCGTTAGTTCACTGACGGGCATTCCACCCACTTCTTTCTATTCTTGGGATGTTCGTCAGGTGATATTGAGACAGAGAAGATAGAAGTGGTCAAAAAGGAGTACAACCAGTTCGCATCACAAACAGACGTATAGTTACATTCAGCTTTTCATTTCATTTTTCCTTATTTATGTATGCCTCCTTGTTAAGGCTTATCATGTTAAATATCTTGTATTCGGATATTTTGTCAATTGTGAATCTTGAATGTAATAAATCAGAGTTAGATTTTATTCTTTTGTTTATTCTTATTAGTTATGTTGCTTATAGACGCTTAGCGTATTTATTTCGAGAAATGACCTTCTCGGAATAAATACGTCGCGGGCTTACCACGTCACCGTTTTCATCTACTGGGAAGCGGGGCGTGACAGGGAATATTGCCTAGGATTAACAAGTGGGCAGATATAGATCCTATATAATTGTTTGTATATCCCTAATCTAGCCTGTAATATCATATCTGTATCTTTACTTTCTAGGATATGATTTTACATTTGTAAGCGATGTAGTACACATCCACCTAAATCAAAATTTGATTGGATCAGGTACATTAGATAACGGAATATACGTGCTGAATCAAGCTCAGATTTTCAGTGTCCAGAACACACTTAAAAGAAAGTCTCCGGAATTAAATTAGACTTTCTTGTCGCGTTGTAGACTCGGTCACATCAATAAAACACGGTTGACGAAGTTACATAAAGAGGGATATTTGGATCCGTTAGAATATCAATCATATGCAACTTGTCAATCATGTCTCAAAGGAAAGATGAAAAAAACTCCGTTCACTGGACACGGAGTAAGAGCGAGCGAGCTTTTGGGACTCATATACAGCGATGTGTGTGGTCTAATGTCTACACATACAAGAGGTGGTTATTCCTACTTCATTACTTTTATGGATGATTTCTCTAGGTACGGACATATATTCTTAATGAAACATAAATTCGAGGCCTATGAGAAATTCCGGAAATATAAGAATAAAGTAGACAAACAAACCGGCAAAAGTATCAAGACACTAAGATCTGATCGAGGTGGTGAATACTTGAGTACCGAGTTCCTAGGCTACTTAAAAGAGAATTGAATTCTTTCTCAGCTTACTCCTCCATACACACCTCAACATAACGGTGTATCAGAAAGGAGGAACAGAACCCTATTGGAATTAGTTCGTTCCATGATGAGTAATGCTAAGTTACTGCAATCCTTCTGGGGCTATACACTAGAATCAGCTGCATATCTTTTGAACAAGGTTCCTACTAAGTCGGTGCCTACCACACCATATCAGATGTGGAGTGGGAAGAAACCCTATCTTAAATATCTGAAGACATGGGGATGTCCGGCTTTTGTAAAAAAAGCAGCATGCGGACAAGCTCGAGGCACGCTCAGTATTGTGTAAGTTTGTGGGATACCCAAAGAACTCCAGGGGGTTTCTTTTCTATTACGCAGAGAAACAGAAAGTCTTTGTTTCTCGGCATGCCCACTTCTTGGAAACTCAATTTTTAGAAAATGAGATAAGTGGGAGCGCAATAGAACTGAAAGAAATTTCAGAACCGCAAACTATTTACTGAAAGCATGGTGGAACCAGACGTTTCGAAAGAACCTGACATACCTCCGCCACTCCGCAGAACTAATAGGTTATCTCATCCGCCCGAGAGATACTACGGTTTCCTCATTGACGGGCATCGAGAGGATTGCATCATCGAAGATGATGAGCCAACTAGATTCCAGCAAGCCATTCGAATGCAATACGAACCGAAATGGAGTCCATGTACACGAACAAAGTATGGACTTTGGACTTTGCTCCAGAAGGGGTAAAACCCGTAGGCTGCTAATGAATCTTCAGAAAGAAGATTGATGTAGATGGATGAGTGGAAACCTATAAGGCTAGACTTGTTGCAAAAGGTTTTCGTCAAAGACCAGGTTTGGACTATGATGAACCTTTTCTCCAGTGGCTATGCTCAAATCTATTCGGATTCTTCTTGCCATTGCTTCCTTTCACGACTATGAGATCCGGCAGATGGACGTAAAGACCACTTTTCTAAATGGAAATTTAGAAGAGTGCGTCTATATGGATCAGCCGGAGGGTTTCATTCAGAGTGGGAGCAGCTGGAAAGTGTGAAAGTTGCTTAAGTCCATTTATGGACAAAAGCAGGTATCGCGGAGTTGGAACATCTGTTTTAATGAGAAAGTCAAGTAATTCGACTTTATAAAAAATCCAGATGAACCATGCATATATAGTAAAATTGTAGCGAGAATTGTGGTATTCCTCGTCTTGCACGTATATGACATTCTCTTGATAGGAAATGACATTCCTATGCTACAATCAGTCAAGGAATTGTTGTCATAGAGGTTCTCCATAAAGGACATGGATGATGCCTCCTACATTCTAAGGATCCATATCTATTGTGACAGATCTAAACAGATGTTGGGACTCTCACAGTCAAGGTACATCGACACCATACTGGAACAATTCAGTATGGAAAATTATAAGCGTGGTAATCTACCGGCTTGTCACGGAATCACCCTCTCCAAAGAGATGTCTCCCAAGACTGATTTGTAAAGGAATCGCATGTCTATTATACCCTACGCTTCTGCGGTAGGCTCTATAATATATGCGAAATTGTGTACCTGACCATATGTAGCATACTCCCTGAGCGTTGTAAGCCGGTATAAGTTGAACCCAGGGGAGAAACACTGGATAGCAGTGAAAAACATTCTCAAGTACCTGAGAAGGACTAAGGAGATGTTCTTGGTGTACGGCAAAAAGACCTCCAGATCGAGGTCTTCGCCGACTCCAGCTTCCAGAGTGACAAGGATAATTCCAAATCCATGTCGGGTCATGTCTTTACCCTCAATGGAGGGGCGGTTGTTTAGAAGAGCTCCAAACGGGACACCGTTGCTGACTCAACTGTGGAAGCGGAGTATATTGCTACCTATGATGCCGCGAAGGAATTAACAGAGCTTCAGGTGGTTCCCTCCATTTTTGACCCAATACAGCTGTATTGTGACAACAACGACACTATAGCTTTGGCGAAGGAACCAAGGTCCCATCAGAAGTCCAGACACATCCTGAGGCTGTTCCACCTAATCAGGGAGATCATTGATCACCAGGAGTTCGAGGCGCGGAGAGTAGAGACAGAGAACAACACTGCAGATCCACTCACAAAGGCTATTCTTCATACTCAGTTCGAGCGGCTAATTGAGATGATAGGTCAGCGATATGCCAATACATGGCTTAGTGCAAGTGGGAGATTGTTAGTGTTATATACCCTGGAGGCCATTATTGTATCATAGTGGATTGTATATTACATATTGGATGCTTGGGATATTTCACAGTTATGATAATAGTCTTTCTCGATATGGTAGTATGCTACCTGGTTTGATTCTACCTCAATATATGCATGTGTTTCTTTTAGCATATCGCTTATACATATTGGTAGAGCCCTTAGGAGCTTTGCTTGACTACCAGTGTTGTGATGGCAGTCACACTCGTAGGGGCTGGGTAGTTTATAAGCACATCTTTATATAGGTCCCTAGTCGTTGGACTATCGAGACGGGGTATCGATACTCCGGAGTAGACTAGTGTATACGCTTCTCATCCCAGCAGGGGATATGGTCTATCCCACAGCCATTAGTATGACGTACTGGAGAAGGTATGCAGGTGCTCACTGGGTTGTGAGTTACACTGGACAGGACTCGTCAGGAACTGCTTGTTGGTGTTATACCTATCGTCAGGCAGCAGTTCCAAGGTGGCATGAGTACAGCTTAGTCTGTTGACTTTCCATCGCTACTTCGTCTCAAGTGTGTTCCCACTATACTTAGATTACTACCCTACCACGCT
Organism: Agapanthus africanus; assembly: GCA_030015575.1. Taxonomy (NCBI): domain Eukaryota; kingdom Viridiplantae; phylum Streptophyta; class Magnoliopsida; order Asparagales; family Amaryllidaceae; genus Agapanthus; species Agapanthus africanus. The sequence continues at coordinate 463,133,263 of JASDDO010000018.1, read as the reverse complement.
CAAAGGAGTCATGCAAACAGGTAGTAGTTGTGTGTAGTCTCAAAGCACTTGGAGACAATAGCGATCAGATAGGATTCGTCTCTCCCGGTATTGGGGGTTGATATCGCACAGTGTTCGGAAATCCATTACACAAAGTCCCTGGCCAGGGCAGTCGAGAAATACTGGTAACGTACTTCAGTAGTTTCTCATAGTGTATTGGGCTCTTCTCCGACACGACTTATCATGTTGTTAGGGGTCTGACATTTACCATCCCCCTAGGCCGATATGCGAGTATCTCAAACGAACAGACGTACTGTACGGAAATTGTCACTGATAGGCTCAGTAGGAGTCCGGATGAGTTTGCTCATCGGCTTTCTTATCGACAGATACCTGGGTAGCCGTTACGTGCAGCTAGTACCGCTGAAGGCTTGTGGTTAAACCCATTGCCAGCGTACCGTCGGGTCTTTAGAGTCCCACACAGAAGGTTTTCCTGCTTCAGGCAATTGATGTAGACGTCGTATGGTTTTACGACCGGGCTTCGATCACGTACGTGTACTTGTACATGAATGCTGATCGTGCAGACAATACTAGTGGGGTTTGGTTTAAGCCGGATCCTAATATTGTATTATTGGATTGTTATCGTCTCAGTGTATCAATATTTTTCGTAATACGGATACGGGTATGTATATACGGTATGAGGGGCATTCTTGTAATTTGTCAAGGTATGCGTTTAGAAGGTGCCGCCTCATTATTGGTTTTATCCATTTATTTAAATAGATTAATGAGGTGGAAATAGAGGAGACATGCTTGGCATGGTGGAGGGAATGGCTCATGGATTATTATATTAGTTTGGGATCACTATTGAGGCATGGCACACATATTGTATTGCATTTTATTCCATGGCTCAATAAGTGAGAGTTGATAATATCCATTCTCTACACTTTGTTTCTCTTATTGGTTCATTTTATTTCTTGAGTTGCTTTCCTCTCTAGGTTTCCTCCATCATCTTCTTCCTCTAACTAAACCCTAACCTTCACATGTGTTGTGAGCCAAGAGTTTAGTGAGACAAACAATCTATTAGCATCTTCTATATCTCCTAGGTTAGTTGGTTTAGCAAACCATTTACCTTAGTTACCTCACTTAGAGGTTGGAGCTTGAAGCATATTCTCTCGTAGTGGATCATCTTTGACATGAGAAGACCGATGGAGCAAGCCCGATTCGATCACTGAGGAGCCTTGGAAAGGACCACTAGAAGACCTGAAGGACTGTATCATGGAGGTATAACCTTTCTACCGAATAGATAGACCTCCTAAATAGATTAGCTAGTTAAGGTTTTAGATAAGATCCTGGAGTTTTAGCCGGTGTTGTGCAGCAAACATCATCGTTTTTTTACAATTCCGCCTCCCTGCAAATCGCAGGGTGCGTGGCATCAGCTTACATCTCCAACAGATCGGTTCAAGAAAAGAGCAAAGCTCTATTAATGGATTTAAATTCTAAAGACTAAAACAAAAAAGTGGGTTTTCCTAAGAGGTGAATGCCTTTCATGATCCTTACCCAAAAAGAGTTTTTGGCAAAGTTTAACTCTATAGTTTGATGGGCAGAGAGTTAAGCTCTAAAAAGAGAATTAAATTTTCAAGGAAAGAGTTAAGGAAGAAGATGAAGAAATAATGGTCATCTTAAGGGCCAAAAGACCCCATTTATAAGACGCGATAGGAAGCAGTTCGGCTTCCCATTCCCCTAGACAATCCAACAGTTGTAAGGATGGACAGCGTTGCACTCACGTGCAAGCCACGTGAGAGCAATGCCGGGGGGCATTTGTTCCCTCATAAAAAAAGAGAAAGGAGGAGAAAATTCCCCACTTCTCAAGCCTCACATGTTAAACACGTGAGCACCTATATGCAAAGCATATAGGCGCTGCAACCAAACAGCTAAGGGCTAAATAAGCCTCACGTGTTAAACACTTGAGCGTCTATATGCAAAGCATATAGGCGTTGCAACCAAAAAAATAATGAGCTAAATGAGCCTCACGTGTTGAACACGTGAACACCTGCATGCTAACCATATAGGCGCCAAGTCAGAGAAGCTAAATAAGCCCTACGTGTTAAACACGTGAGGGCACCTCCTTACATAGAATTAAATTCTACTCAATGAACCGTTGGATCAAAAATCCAATGGTGATTAAGCATAGAATTAAATTCTACCGAGAAGAGTATTTTCTTTTAAATAAAAATTTAGTGGATCAAAGATCTAATGAGATGGAAAATATTTCTCATATCTTTCTAAACAAAGAAAAATTGTGCTCTATCAAACGAAGCACCATTGGTTTAAAAATCCAATGGTGATAAAATATCACCGTCCAATAGAATTTTATTCTATATTAAGGAGAATATTTCCCCATCTTGTTAAAAATAAGAGCAACATATTCTGTAAAACAGAAGTCTTTGAATTAAAGATCCAACGGTGGGTAAAATTCCTGAATCAATTTTGAGACCAATTAAATCAAATGTAATCTCTCAATGGGAGATTTTCTCAAATCTGATTAACGACTTGCCTTCACTATATAAAGGGCCCGAGACTTCAAGTCTCAAAAGAGGGAAAAAGAAAAAGAAAAAAGGGCATAGACACTACACACAAAGAGAGGGAAAGACACGGAGGGAAGAACAGAAGCTTCTGCAAAAAAAAAAATTTACAGTGAGCTCTTAAGCGAACAGAGAATTTAATTCTCAAGGAAGAAGACTCTCTTCATTAAAACCTTAGGTAAAGAAAATAAAGGGATCATATCGTCTCCTTTTTGTCTATCTAAGGGTTTAACCCTTCACATAAGAACTTAGTTCTTCTTCTGGTTGAGATTTGCAGAAGCAAATCTTCCCACAAGTTGAAAATTTAATTCTCATCGGAGAGTTTTTGTCCCGTAGATTCAAAACTTCGGGGAAAAGAACTAGGTTAAAAAGAAAGAGAAAGAACATGAACATATGGGAATTTAATTCCCTCGAAATTAAGGTTTAACCCAACATAAAGAACTTGGTTTTTATAAAAGTGAAAAAGAACTTGGTTCTCCAATAATAACAATGATGATGATCCAAGATCTTCAAAACAGAAATCTTAACAATCATCAATGACTAAAATGTCATCAACAGATATCAATATCTTTAAAAATAAGAAGAACTTGGCGTCTCACATGGAACACATGTGAGTAAAATTAGTGTTTAGCACTATTATGGAGCCTCATGTGTTTCCTACGTGAGTGCCATGCAAAGAACTTAGCACTCTATATTCAGTCAAAAAGACTTAAGTGCTTGGCACTGATTGGGCAGTGGCCATATCTGAGCGCGTCACGTGTTTCACACGTGATCGCCACAAAGAATTAGTGCTTAGCACTATGGTAAAGCCTCACGTGAAAACGCAAGCGTCAAAAAATATTAGTGCTTAGCACTATTCCAGCGTCTCATGTGAAACACACGTGAGCGCTGTATACCTTTATGCTTAGCACTATTCCAGCGTTTCATGTGAAACACACGTGAGCGCTGTATACCTTTGTGCTTAGCACTGCTGGGTAGTATAAAAACCCAATTTCAGCCCAAATTGGCTATATTTCCTGAGGTTAAACCTCTTTGGTTTCAAATCAACCGAGCTCATATGCTCATAATTTCCAAACTGATTTCATTCTCAAACATGACTAATGATCTCTCAATTGATGATATCTAAAATGGTATTCATCCCATATCTCCTAAGGTAAACTTAGTCTTAAATAAGTCTAATGATCCTTAGATGATCCACCATAATCTTTTTCCATAAATACAGGATTTGGTTTAAGAGTAAATCTCTCCACACCTTTGATATATGTTGTTGTAATTTCTCAACATTTTCGGAGAGGTGGCGGATCCCGACAACCAACAACTCCTTAATACACTTCGAAATTGACGTACACGTCTCAAATCGGATCGCACCCCAAATTGGGTGCATCCCATATTACCCTCGTTCACTCCACCTCGTAACAAATACACATGTGCGCAAGATGAATGATGGACCGAAATATCCTTAAACTAACATTCGCCTCAAAAATGGCGATAAGAGACCGAAACGTCCTTAAACTAATATGCGTCCCCAAAACGGGAATGTTGGACCGAAATGTCCTTAAACTAATATTCGCCTCAAACATGGCAATAATGGACTTTGATGTCCCTAAACTAAAATAATTGGGCCCAAATGCTCATATGTCGATCTTAATCTCAAATTTAATTAACGGTCCTTAAATAAACCAAATCCAAATCTAAAATATACGGATTTAGACTGATCTGTGCCCTACGGGCGACGACATAAACTAGTCTCCGTATACAATCCACGGGCAACCAAAAAAAAAAAAAAAAAACACGACACGAAATGAACTGCTGGAGAAGGAGAAAGCGGTTATCGCAATGCGATAATGTAATTAACTGCAGGGGCTTGCGCCTGTAAGGAAGAGCATATTCACAATATAAAAAAAACCTCATAAAATGAGGGGGGATTTGATAAAGTCTATTACAATGGTCTCATCTGTCCAAAGCTCAGATATATGGTGCCATAAATCAACTTGGTATTTTCGGAGAGATGGATGGATAAATCCAAATAGCATCTGCCTCCAAATTCAGACAAGACGATCTATCTCAGTTCGTCTCTGTTTTCGGCGGTGAACAGATTCACCAAGCGAAAATATAGAAATCAAATCTATTATATCTTATTAAGTGCAATGCACGAAAACGAAATCAACCCTAACGGGTTTGCTCGAAAATCCAAACCATAAGCCACGGGTGTGCATGAAAACAAAAACAACGCCAAGTGCAACCGGTGTGCAAGAAAACAATATCCACTGCATCGAATGTGCATAAAACCAATATCAAGTGCATCTAGAGTGCACAAGATCAATATCAAGTGCATCGGGGTGCACAAAATAAATCACAAGTGCATCGGGACGTACAAAATCAACATCAAGTGCATCGGGGTCCACAAAATTAATATCAAGTGCATCGGGGTGCACAAAATCAACAAAACGTGCAACTTGTATGCACAAAATCATATCTAGTATGCCTAGAGTATATAAAAATCTCAATCAAGTGCAACTGACGTACACGAAAATATCAGCCTAGTGCATCTGGTGTGCACAACACGCCAATCGAGTGTAGTCACTATACATGGAAATCTCAAACAAGTGCACCTGGTGTGCACAAAACACCAATCAAGTGCAACCGATGTGTACAGAAATCTCAAACAAGTGCAGCTGGTGTGTACAAAACACCAATCAAGTGCAACAGATGTGCACAGAAATCTTAAACAAATCATTTGAGTGACCTTCAAATCCTAAAAACACATAAGTCAAAATAGCGGACGTCGACTTGTCCTTTCTTCAACGTCAAAAACGCAAATCGGATCATCAAAATGCAAATCAAAAACCAAATGATATTGAAGTACACATTCTTCAATGTCGAAAAGTGTTTATACACCCGAAACTGGCATAGCAAGGATTACCACTTGCCTTCTGCCTGAAGTTTAGCATTCTCTGTTTCTGAATTCTCGTTCTTTCTGCGGATCACTAACACCACGGCCTCTTTATAAAATCATCTAATAAGGAGCAGCGAAGCAAACAGTCATATGCTGATACTTCTCGAAACATTTCTTGGCCAAGTAAGCCAGTCTTTCGCAATGTCACATGTCGACGAAGTCAATCTCTAACCTCTGCATGCACGCCAAGCAACTGATCCTAGGTCCAATTTCAATCATTATAGAATTCTGGAAAGAACCCGTCATGTCTCCAGCCGATCTCATCTATCCAATCTGCCTGAAACTAGCACTCCTTACTGAATCCACTTCCATTTTTGGAACAACTGCAATCTAATCAAGACTTTGCTCTAAAAGTGTGGTCATACACGCCTCTGCATACGCATTGAATCACTAATATCGACGGGGAAGAACAACTGCGCATTAAGACTTCGCACCAATCTCCTGTTCTATTACTCTCTAGTATCGGTCAAATAAGGAGCGTATCGCGATAGTTACGTGAATTGTAAGTCATACTCAGCCATGATCAAGCCCGGAGTCTTACATAAAAACTCGAAAATATGAATCTGGCATCTTTGACACTCTGTGAAAGAATCTGGCTAACCTACTTTCGAGAACTCGTCCCAATTCATTGTAGGAAAACTCACTACACGGTCTCTCTCGAGCGACTCATATCAGGTATGAGCAAGACCCATAAAAAGAAGCTAGTCAACTTCACCGATCTCGTATCGGAGCGTAACAACGAATTAAATATCCTAGCCATCATACATATGAATGACTACGAATCCTCTGGCCTATCTATACTCATAAACATCGACGACTTTTAGCTTCATGAACTCTGGAGCAACACCTCGATAATCTCAGCAACGCTTGGTACAACTATCTGAACAGTAGGAAACAAAACGATTTTCGGAGTAGGGTAAACATCATGCCTCCACGTTCGGCTGGTCTCCAGCAATGACCCGACCTTCTGGTGTGGATCCCGAAGAAAACTTGCTTCAAAATTAGAAATCTGATCATATAAGGATAATCAACATGTTCATATATCATCGGAATATCATCCTGGTTAGTCCTCTTCCCAGACAAGTCTGTCCTGACCGTATCTCTAACCGCAGCCCTCTCGGCTTGCGTAGATATAGTGACCGGAACAACCAACATGTATCGATGAGGATAGATCAACTGAACGAATAGAACACAGATCTCAAGATATACATCCTAAGGTAACTTAAGCGGAGTATCGTATCGTAAATATGCCACGGAACATATATACGGTATGTTACTCTACATAGTACCTACTCCATCAACCAAGATCAACCTATGTAACGAAAGTTTGGGTATAAGACCCACAAAGTCAAGTCTAAGTTCTGTAAGATCAAGCCTAGATAACGAAAGTGTATGCCTAGACTTCACATAGTCAAATCTAGACTCGAACAAAGATTAAACCAAACGCTCTGATACCAACTTTGTCACGACCCGAAAGTGGCACGTGACCGACACTTAAATTATGTGACATCAAAAGATGTCGACGCAGTCCAAGTAAGCCGAAAACCCGGAATCTAAACCTTTTTTCGAAAATATTGGAGGTGAAGTTTAAAATAGTCATTAGATGGAATCGGTTTAAAATAAACATTTAAGTCTAAATAAGTATATTTGAAAAGCATCTATGACGTTTTAAAAATCGGCAGTATCTCCTTTGTAAATTTTAACTAAAACCCGATACAAATATAATAATATAAAAAGTATCGCAACAGGAGCTAGCTTCTATGCCCAAACGGCGGAGCAACCAAATAGATAATATACGACGTCCAATGGCAAAGAAAAAAACTAAAAACAAAACAACAAGAATAAAAAGGCCGACTCCAATGAGTGCGACGCCCACAAATACATAACTCTAAGTCTTGCTTCTAAGTCCACAATTTTATAAGTTCTAGGTTGATGGAGTTTTACTAGATACAAAAGAATACATATATAAACAAGTGTGGGTATGATACAACAATAGCCCATCTACCAAAGCAATCACCGAAAGAAATGTGTGCAGCAAGCCGCTGATGATCCGAGTGGTATATCCTGTAAGAAACTGAGGCACAATGGGGGCGAGTTGCCAACCCAGTGAATAAAAGTAAATCAGAAGGTAGAAATCGAAATGCACAATGATATCTTAGGGCATAAGTATAGTACTATTATATCCTGTATGTATATATATATATATATATATATATATATAGAGAGAGAGAGGGAGAGAGAGAGAGGGAAAGAGAGAGAGAGATGGAGGAAAGAGGCCATAGGAGGGGATTTCCTCCTATGGCATCGAAAAAATACAACCTCCACCATTTTTTCTGACAATCGGCATCCATCATCATCATCATTATCTTCTAAGATGTGCATATACCAAATTTCATGTGATTCCACCACTTTTTCACCGTTGAATTAGCAATGGAAAAAGTTCTATTGTCGGTAAACCATTAATTTTGCACCAACTAAATTAACGGTGAAAAAATGGTTTAATTACATGAAATTTGGTGTATCCACATCTTAGATGATAAAGATGGTGGTGAAGTATGCCGATCATCGAAAAAAATCATAGAGGGTGTATTTTTCCGACGCTATAAGAGGAAATTCTCTCCTATGGCACCTGTCCTCCATTAACCTCATATATATATATATATATATATATATATATATATATATATATAATGCATAAGTACCATAAATGCAACACTGTCCATCATGTGAACCTAAAATATAACATCTCATATGTATATGGCCTGTATCCATGTATAAGCCCATAAGGTAGCCGAAAATATATATGTAAAATCTCTTATTAAAATAGCTACGGAATAAGCATGTCACGGCATAAAAGCAGACGTAATGGTATGAAGTATAATAGGTTTTTTATTTAAGATATACGTCTTACTGTTTAGTAAAGAGTTTTAATAGGTTTACAGTTTTAAAGATCCCTGTGTCATTCTAGACATGTCAAAATAATGAGACTATAGCTCGTTATAGAAATCCTTTTTATATGTATCCACCGGTAAAATAGTACTCAGGTATTGTCCCCCGGATCATTTCTGCTCGGATACAATAACGCATAAATTAGAACGGTATATCTCGAATGATCGCAATACATCAATATATGGGTATTCAGTATCGACACCCTAAATCATCAAATCTCTCGTGTCCATCACCGAAATGCAAAATCCTCAAATCTCACATGTCCATCACCGACACGCCTATCCAGATATCATCGACACCGTCTCAACAGATCGGTCGCCCCTCGATATCCCTAGCCCCAGTCAGTATCCCCTGGATATCCTCCTTGCTCATATCTATCTCCGGTACCGAGTGTCCTCGATAAGCTCCCCATCTCTATCGCGGCTTTCCTGCCCTTCGGTCTCGACCGGGTCCACCATGTATCCGACTGTATATCCCCCCACTTGGTCTGGATATGTAACACGTCCGTAACCGTATAGCCCCCCATTCGGTTCGGAATAAAATCCAATCAGAAAACATAAAACTCGTGGTAGACGTCAACTCATCATATCCAGAGATATCAAGTAAGGAAGAAAAATAATTGCATATATCACTCTGAAGATATTATATATATATAGCAACGTCCAATACCTCTGATATATATCATCGAAAGTAAAAACGTCATAAAACACATAAGAATTGAATATGAATACCCATGTCACTGGTATTCGCAATAACTCAACAGATAATAAAGGCACAGTACGTAAGTATAGTCAGGCATGCAAACAAATGTAACAGTTCTACTATGTCATGGCAATACTAATGATGTGTAGTATAGTATACACGTCTGTGCTTGTGCAGCATGACAATCATTAGTATTTGTGCAAGTGTTCTATAAATGTTTAAAATAGAAAGTAATTCTATCCATATCCGTAACATATAATTACAATCAAATTTTCGAATATAGGTAATTCATAATACCTCGTATTAACATTTACATACACGTCGCGTGGTATAGTGGTCCTACAGTGTCATGGCAGTACCAATGAGGTGTAGTGTAACATATGTGTCTGTACTCATGCAACATAGTACGCATTGGTAATTGTGCAGTATTCTATCAGTGTATTCGTATAACAGATAACGTATATAATCGGTAAGCGTATCGTGAACATATAAAGAAAATCTAAGTGTATCACGTAATTATTAATGTAACTAATTACTATGAGCTATACCATTATCCTTGAAAATAAAACGAAACGTTATTTTGAAATAAGAAAACTGTATTAAGTTAAAAATAGATATTCGTCTTGGAAAATAGCACGCAACCTTGTCATTTATCATTTAAAATGGAAAATGAATTGTTGGTGTTTAAAAGAGTATAGCTCACTCAAACATAACGTCCCAAGTCGGAATAATTCATGACTCCACGAATCCAAAAGAAACTTGGCCGTATTCGGCACACTATCCGCATTATCATAAGTACGGTATGATTTCTCGTACTATGCCCATCTAATACTATATCCATATCGTACGGATCTATTGTCACGTACGTATATTACTATAACCATATATTAAATATATGCACATTGATAAGCTACTAGATGCGAAATAACATCAATACCATTAGTTAAGTTATCTAACATATCATTAACAACTAACTAGATAGCATAACTATCCAAGTTAAAAGGTTGCGGGGGGCTATATGCTATCCACCCGACTTCCCCCATAGATATAAATCTACTCACCAACTTGTCGAGCTCGTCGAAATCCACGATTGCTTTGTCCGTCCTTATTGTCTCGGAAACCTTCGCGATCGTACCTACAATTGTAGTTATAACGTATCGGCATAAATACTATATCAAAACCAAAATAAAGAGCTATGCACCCATAAGTTATAAACTATAGCTTACTTACTCCAAATACGACCACATACCCCTGATATTAACGTACGAACGTCAACATTTCAGTAGCGGTACAGAAATACGAAAAACCGTATCAAAATTGTCTGAAACATTGCTAAAACCATATTAGAACACTGCCAGATTTCTCTATATAAAATCTGGGGCAAATCAAACAATACAGTAGCTTATCTTATTGCCAAAAACATCTACTGACCAAAACCCAAAACCCAACTCAATGGGAAAATCGGCGGCACCGGCCAAAATGAGGAAACCGCCGGGTGAACGTGAGAGTTGGGGGCTCGGACTTTAGGTGTGGTCTCATAGTGTTCTCACCATACCCTAGTCTTGTTAGTTTTTCTAGTGGATTATCCTAATAGTTACAGATTCAAATTTAGCATCACAAATATCACAAAATTTTCAGTTTCTGATATTGCACACTAAAAACAAATATGTAACCAAAAGAAGCTTGTAAAGAGAGAGGAGATTTACCTATGGAGATGGTGCACAAGGAAATCCAGCTCAAGAAGTGCATGGTGGAAGATCCTAGGGGTTGTAGTGGCTCTAGCTTGAGGATATGCTCAATTTTGATGAAGGGACCAAGGTTCTTCTCTTTTGGTTTGGTGAACACTTAGAATTTTTGTGTTGGAGCTTGAAGGACTTGCTGTTTCAGTTTGAGAAAGAAAGAATGAGTATGAGTAATTTGATGAGGAAGCTAGATAGAGAAAGAATGGGTTGTAAAGTGGAGGTATAAAGTTATAAGGAGGAGGTGGAGGGAGGAGAATGAGTGTGTGGGTGTGTTGGTCTGAGGGTTTGATCTAACATAATCATATACCATACCCTCATAAAAAGAAATAAAAACAAATCTTTTTAATTAGTGCCCTCATTTTAAAACCTAATACAATTTGCAAATAATTACCCTACATATAAATACCTTTATGTTACTAAAAATCTAAACTTTAAATTTTAAAACAAATAAAACACTTATCATAATACTTAAATACTAAATCATTTTAATAAAATATCATATCATATTAAAATAATTTAAATATCATTTTTATGATATCTCATATTTTTCTTCATTTTAACCAAAATAATTACATTTTTGCGGATATTAATCCAATACCAAAATTCATATGTGATATCATTTTTATAAACTCATTATATTCATATGCGATACCAAAATGTTGCATACTAACTCTTGTCCTTCCATTGATCTCTATTTATCTCAAGATCTTAACAAAACGATTATTAACGAATCTCAAATCGTGGTCGTGACTATCATGAATTAATAGCGCGCCCGATAAGAGGGTTAATATTCATTTTGTTAAAATTATAAAAATTAAAACCTTAAAAGAATTAAGTTATAGTTTTCTACCCTATCCTACAAGCCCTACCAAGCAAGAATTTACTCGCCTATAAATATTAGCGTAGTAGAACAAATGTGGAAGAAAACATAACTCATAATTAAAATTAAAAATGCAGAAAGTAAATGCAGAATATAATGCAGAAAGTAATTGCGGAAAGTAAATGCGGTAAAATTAAAAGAAAGAACTACCTTTATTGATAAACTATTGCATTACAAAAGTAGCTTGTTGAAAAAGTAATTTAAAAAACCCTACATTGCTCGCTAGATCTTAATCGATCGATGAATGTATGAATGTATGATAGATAGATAGCTCTCAGTCCTTTTATAGGCTTTGGAATGTGAAACCCTAGACATCATGTTGAAGTGTGTCAAATTACGATCAAAACCCTGAAGTTTCACATCCTATGGCTGCCAAACGACCGCGGAACCGCCGCCCAATACCCATTTAACCGCGGATCCGCCGTCCCTTTGTGGGTTTGTGATCTCGAATTTCTCATGGCTTCTTCTCTCGATATTTTGAGATCCTCTTGATAAAAATATTCTGAAAATATTGCTCTTAGTCTTTACCGTTGCGAGATTATTCAATTTGCTCCTAATATTCGGCAGATTTGATTTGGTGAATCGAATTGCTTTAGATCTCCTACTTGTATTTCAGATCTGAGTTGATCTATTATAATACCTGCACAATATCTCAAATCATCTTGTTAGTAGCATTTGTTTAATTTGAGATATTATTCTAACCAATTAATTGATATGATATCTTAAGAATATAATGCAGAAAGTAATTGCGGAAAGTAAATGCAGAAAGTAAATGCGGTAAAATTAAAAGAAAGAACTATATTTATTGATAAACTATTGCATTACAAAAGTAGCTTGTTGAAAAAGTAATTTAAAAAATCCTACATTGCTCGCTAGATCTTAATCGATCGATGAATAGATGAATGTATGAATGTATGATAGATAGATAGTTCTCGGTCCTTTTATAGGCTCTGGAATGTGAAACCCTAGATATCATGTTGAAGTGTGTCAAATTACGATCAAGACCCTGAAGTTTCACATCCTACGGCTGCCAAACGACCGCGGAACCGTGCCCAATACCCCCTTTTACCGCGGATCCGCCGTCCCTTTGTGGGTTTGTGATCTTGGATTTCTCATTAATCATTAATATACTGGGTTTTTTTGAAGAATATTCCATCTAAAAGAGAATATTCTTTCAAAACATTATTTTTTGAACTTCCTACCCTTATGTTTAAAACATTCTACAATTTGGTCATTTATTTGGATATTTTATTTAGTGATGAGCTAAGATGATTTTTGTAATTCTGTGGATTCTAATAGCAGGATACAAATATATTGATAGGATTGTATATGACCTTTAATTCTTCTATTTTCATTTAAATATCATAAAGAAAATAAATTTACTCCGAGCGCAATAAAAAATTCCTAAGCTTTTTCATTTTCGAAGTTATTCAAAAAAAATTTTGACCCCTTTCCTTAATCAAGGCAAGAAGTTTATATTTTTGATTAAAAAAATATGAAATTATTGATGAATTTAATTTTTCTTCAGAATTTGATATATAGCATGTTATAATCAAAGAAACTTAAAGTCCTTTTTACTAAAGATGCACTAAAAATAACCGTCTTTAGCCACTCCTCCCTCCCTCCACCTCTCAACTTGCCCTTGGCCTCCTCCATAAATCCCCTCGACCCCGCCCCTCAAGTCTGCCCCGTCCCCTATCCCGACTCCTCCCTTCCCTCCACCTTCTCATCTACCCCGACTCTCTCAGTCCCACCTCTCTTTCTCCCTCCACCACAAGACAATCTAATAAAATTCGTTGCAAGTAATTCAGTGGTGCATGTCAGGATATACAACAACATCATTAATAATCTGTCATCCCAAACTTTTGGGGTCGGTTATATAAATCCTTTTCATTCTGCTCAATCAAGGACTATTTCGATGCATGTACAGTATATATATATACTCCCCAAAAAAAACCTGACATGAAATAGAAGAACATTGAGAAGGCGCTAAATCTGAAAGTTTGAAGGCGGAAATTGTTGACGAACGAAGTAATCTCCCCAAACAGAAGGATGATAATTTGCAGATTCTGGACGGCGAATTTCATTTTCTGAAGCCAACATATGATTGTTGATTTTGAACTCAAGATCACGACTCACAGCTGCCATCTGTCTCTTTGTTACTTAAATAAAATGAATTGATATTAATTTTATCAATGTTATGAGTAGAGATTTGAGTTGAGTTGATTTGAGCCTTCTTCTTTATAGCAGATTTTGATTTGATTACATGCGTCAGATTAAAATGAAAAGGACTTGAAGTAGGGTTTGTAATGCCATAACCAGATATGTGTTTTATTCTGACCCCTCAACCACTGAATCAATATGTTTTCTGCTGGATTTTGTCATATTCATGGCCATTTGTTGCTACTTGCTTATGGTGCAGGGGCATTATCATTGTATGATCATCATTGAGTAACGTGGCTGCATTTGATTATATTTAATCTACAATATTGAATATGCAATGCATGTGAGATTATATAATAATATAATAGAGGATAACGGCATCTAGAGAGACACCGCGGACATGTTCATTGAGAAATGCGCCTGCATTTGATTATAAGCAAACTAGTATATTGAATATGCAATGCATGGGAGCTTATATAATAGAGGGAACAGAGACTTCAGGGATATTGCAGGTCCATAACTGTAGACTGCAGGCCTTATGAGACACATGCCCCTACACCATAAGCAAGTAGCAACAAATGGCCATGAATATGACAAAATCCAGCAAAAAACATATTGATTCAGTGGTTGAGGGGTCAGAATAAAACACAGATCCAATGTGTGTTAGGCGTGTGCTAATATGATCGAATCTACAACCGTGTATTAAAAAAAGTTCAGATTTTACAAAACCTCGTATATCTTTTCATATTGCGATTGTTGAGATAAACTTATTGAAGTTTAAAAATGCTATAAAACTTTATTGAAGGATCAGATTCCATTTTGCACCTTACCATTTCTAGTGTTTGTTCCGCCAAAATTTTTTGTTCAAAACTTGGTGTTCCTTTTATAAAAGTAAAGGACAGACCCCACGTGCATAGCACATGAGCACTGACATGCAAAGCATGTGAGTATCGGCCGCAGATAGGATTAATTAAATTCTGTGATGGCCCCCACGTGTCCAACACGTGTGCACCTACATGCAAAGCATTCAGGTGCTGCTTCACATAGGATCAAATCCTATATTGGTTCCTATGTGTTAAACACGTGAGCGTCTCACGTGATATCCGCACGAGCGTTAGTGCTAGCATTTTGGTAACGCCACACGTGATGTCCATATGAGCACACTTGCCAGTCTCTTGGTAACGCTTCATGTGATATCCAAGTGAGTGCTATAGACCAGCGCCCCACATGCAATGCACATAAAAATTATTTTTGGTAGAATTAAATTCTATGGGAGAAAATATTTTTCCGATCTTTCTCAAAATAGAAAGATCCTCTCTGTTAAATAGAGAACCCTTGAATCAAAAATCCAACAGTGGTTATAAAATCACCAATTAAACTATTTGATAAAATTAAATTCTATATGATGGGATTAAATTCTATTTGGGAAATATTTTCCCAATCTTTCTAAAATAAGAAAGAATTTCTTTGTTAAACAGAATAAAATTTTATGGTTAGGAAAATATCTTTCTAATCTTGTTAAAATAACAAGATATTCATATGATAAAATAAAATTCTATTTTAAGAAAATATCTTCCTAAGATATCTCTCCAAAAGGTTCCAAAAAAAAATAGAAAACTTAATTCTCAATAAAGAAGAAGATCTTTCTCCCCAAACTCTAGTTAAAGAAAAAAAAAGATATCCAAATATCTCCTTTACATACCGTATATGAATACAAGGGTTTAACCTTTCTTAAAGAATTTAGTTATTTCTCTCAATCTGAGATCCACAAGACAAATCTTCCACTAGTTGAGAATTTAATTCTCATCGGAAAGATCTTGTTCTTGAGCCTCGAAGATTCGGGAAAAAACAATATCGAAAAGAACGTGGAAGAAAAGAACATGAAGAAGATAGAGCTCATAATACTCCAGGAATTTAGTTCTCTCAAATCAAGAACTTGGTTCTTAAGAAATTTGATCCCAGATCCTCAAAATAGTGATCTTGGTGATCATTGATCATCAAAATACCATTAATAGAGATTTAATCTCTCTGAAAATATAAATAGACTAACGTGAAACATACGTGAGCGCTCAACATCAAGAACTTAGTTCTTAAAAAATCTGATCCAAGATTTTCAAAATAGCGATCTTGGTGAACATTAATGGTTAAAATACTATTAACAAAACTTTAAATTCTCTAAAAAATACCAATAAAGATTAAATCATTCGTCGGAAAGAATCTTCCGGGTTTGATGCTCCAAAAATATAGCGCCCCACGTGAAACACACATGAGCGCCAAAATCCGCGAGCGCTCAAAACTCGGTGTCTCACGTGAAACACACGTGAGCGCCCAAAGATCAACGCCTCACGAGAAACTTATGTGAGTGCCAAAGAAAACTAGTGCTTAGCACTATTCCAGCGCTCCACGTGAAACATACGTGAGTACTGTATATCTTAGTGCTTAGCATTGCTGAGTAGTACAGAAACCCAATATTAGCTCAAATTGGCTAAATTTCCTGAAGTTAAATCTCTTTAATTTTAAATCAAACGAGCCCATGTACTCGTGATTTTCAAACTGATTTTAATCTCAAATATAAGATTCTTAGATCCATCATGATCTTTTCCGTCAAATACGATATTTGATTTCTTAATTGGTTTCTCTTGTAATTAAAAATATCACATTACTAAATTGATTTTAATGAGAGCCACTTCCTTTTGTCCTATAATAATAGATATATAGGCTATATAATAGATATATAGGCTATATAATAGTAGATACATAGACTATAAAGGGGCTGCAAGGACATTGCAGTATTCAGATTGCAAGCCCCGTGGGGCTCAGGAGGCTATCAGTAAAATTGCTTATGTGTCTTATAGGACTTGCAGCCTGGACAGCTATGGGCCTGCTGGCTCTGTTTCCTTATTATATAATCTCACATGCATTGCATATTCAATATACTAGTTTACTTATAATCAAATGCAGCCGCATTCCTTGATGAACACGTGCTCAGTGTCTCTCCAGATGACGTTATCCGCTATTATATTATTATATAATCTCACGATGCATTGCATATTCAATATAGTAGATTAAATATAATCAAATGCAGCCACATTTCTCAATGATGATCATAATGATCATGCCCCTACCATAAGCAAGGAGCAACTAATGGCCATCAATATGAAAAAATCCAGCAGAAGACATAATGATATCAACCGTTGAGGGGTCAGAATCAAACAGATCACATGAGATGTTAGGCGTGCGCTAATATGATCGAATTTACAACCCTGTATTAAAAAAAGTTCGGAGTTTACTAAACCCCGTCCACATTTCACATTAAGATCGTTGAGATAAGCTTATTGGACTTTAAAAATGCTATAAAACTCTATTGAAAGGTATTTTCATTAAAAAAAATTGAATGGTATTTTTGCCAAAAAATATCATATTCCGTTTTTGAGTCTATTCGATCTATCCGTAAAACATTTCACTAGTAAAATAGGGGTTTGCCCCTACGGATGAAAATATCCGTTGGGGCAGATTTTACTTGGCCCTACGGATTAATCCGTAGGGCTAAAAAGTTTCCCCTACGGGCACAGACGTCCAAGAATAAAAATATTAATTCTTAATTTGGTGTTTGCCCCTACGGAGCCGCAAACAAAAGACCTACGGTTATATCCGTAGGGGCAAGTAAATATCTATTTAACAAAACCCCAGATCGATCGCCTACGCTCACTTTCTCTCTCTCTCAATCGCGCGCGAGAAAAAACCCCAAATCGCCTCTACCGTCGCCTCCGTCGTCGCCACCGCCGGTTTCGTCGCCGCCGTCGTCGCCAGCGCCTGTTTCGTCGTCACCGTCGTCGCCACCGCCGGTTTCGTCGCCAAGTCGCCACCGTCGTCGCTCCAGCCCACCAGCTATAAATCTCGAGGTAAATTAAAGCATTTTTGGATTATTTTGGGCTTAGGGTTCATGGCTGGGTCTGGGTTGCGCGCGCGAGAGTTGGGGTTGGGCAGGGGTCGCGGTGGCGGTCGGGGTCGGGGTCGGGGTAGGGTTAGGGTTGGGGTTCGGCTGCTGCTGGGATGGGGCTGGGGTTAGGGTTACGGTGGGGCTGGGGTTAGGGTTACGGTAGTGGGGCTGGGGTTAGGGTTACGGTGGGGCTGGTTGAATGGCTATTCTGATTAGTTGACAAATACAATGTTAATCATAATTTACTCGACACAGATGGTAGAAAATCAGAAAAAGATCAAGAAAAAAATAATCGATTTTGATTTTAACATGCAGGGTGTTGATGCAAGATATAATATCTAGTAGCAGATGCTAGGTATATAGACTAAAGAATAGTTGTAAATGAACCGCTAGCAAGAAAATCCTATAATTATACGTACACATCGCTTGACTCATGAAGCCTGAAGCTCTTTCTTTTGGGGGATAAAACTAGTTATATTCCTGCATTGCCTAGAAATAGCAGTGAGTTGGTTAAAACTTTTCAAACACAACCCCCCACTCCCCAAAAAAAAGAAAGAAAGAAAGGACAAGGAAAAAAAAAGAATAGCAACAAGCAATACAAGCTAGCAACCGTAAATAACTGCTGAGATTATGTCTACCTTGGCAATTTGAACAATGATGGTCTTGTCTGGATTGTTAAGATCCACTTTATGGGGGTGAGGAACACATTTTGCAACTGTATTTATGATTTTCATTCTGTCAAGTGTTGAAATAAAAATCAACACTTGACAATCAATCCAAGATGCTCAATAACTTGCTTCAAAACCATAATCTAATCTTGATGATGCTCAATATTAGCGATTTCCATGATCACGACACGTGGCAGATGACGCGTCTCATAACGCTTTATGATATCAGTATCCTATATTTGTAGTTTTAATTGTTGATTGTTATAGATGTATACCATTGCAATAATAGTTTTTGGTTGATGAATGCTATTGCAATGTAGGATGATCAGTTCTATCAATCTTGATCTCAATGGTTTAAAGTCATGTTACACATACAACACGAATGCACAACAAACGCATTATTAGAGAGCGACTCGAGATATTCAGGTTAAAACCAATATATGATACTCGATGATAATATGAAACCTTCATATTCTCATCGTACCCATATATGAAACTAAAAGCGCCACTTAGTCCCCGTCTATCGGTTAACATACGTGCGATGCTCGTCGTGACCTAGAACTATACGAAGGTTGTTAAATATCGGACAGTATAGCTCGATACTAACAACCGTCGTATAGTCTACGCGACGAGAAAATTCAATCGTATGGTAACCCATAGATTTGTCCCGTGTGGACAAGTTAAGAATGTATAAAGCAAACGCCTTCATTCACTTGTGTTTTCATCCGTTTCGAGATATTTCGTCGGTATCTTTCCGCTGGTTCTCCGTGTACAAAGATAGATTAGATGTTCATTTCAACGTTGTTTCACAGCTTTGAAATGATTATCTATTCTATTACAGTGTACTCGGAGAACAGCGGGGAGGTGCTGCCGAAATTTACTCGAAACGGTTGAAAGCACAAGTGATGGGCGTTCGCTCTATACATTCTTAATGGGATAGAAGCCTACCCCCGACAGCCGGAACACATACATACAAACGCATAATTAGAGAGCGATTCGAGATGTTCGGGTTAAAACCAATATATGATACTCGATGATAATATGAAACCTTCATATTCCCATCGATACCCATATATGAAACTAAAAGCGCCACTTAGTCCCCGTCTATCGGTTAACATACGTGCGATACTCGTCGTGACCTAAAACTATATGAAGGTTGTTAAATATCGGACAGTATAGCTCGATACTAACAACCGTCGTATAGTGTACGCGACGAGAAAATTCAATCGTATGGTAACCCATAGATTTGTCCCGTGTGGACAAGTTAAGAATGTATAAAGCAAACGCCTTCATTCACTTGTGTTTTCATCCGTTTCGAGATATTTCGTCGGTATCTTTCCGCTGGTTCTCCGTGTACAAAGATAGATTAGATGTTCATTTCAACGTTGTTTCACAGCTTTGAAATGATTATCTATTCTATTACAGTGTACTCGGAGAACAGCGGGGAGGTGCTGCCGAAATTTACTCAAAACGGTTGAAAGCACAAGTGATGGGCGTTCGCTCTATACATTCTTAATGGGATAGAAGCCTACCCCCGACAGCCGGAACACATACATACAAACGCATAATCAGAGAGCGATTCGAGATGTTCGGGTTAAAACCAATATATGATAATATGAAACCTTCATATTCCCATCGATACCCATATATGAAACTAAAAGCGCCACTTAGTCCCCGTCTATCGGTCAACATAACGTGCGATAATTTATTCTTTTCAACGACAAACGCACACACAAAGCATGTACACGGATTTTCTCCTTTGTCAGTAACTATCCCGTTCTTATATTTCTCAATATAGTCAGCATAACCTACAATTTATATGTTATTCAGTCTAACATGGCCCATGAGTACGTCAGAGTTAAGGACTGGATGTATGTGGATTGGAAACAACGTATGCAACCTAAGTTTGTCGCAGGAGTTGCTGCTTTCCTTGAATTTGCACGAGCACATAATAAGATCATAATAGAGAAGATTCTCTGTCCGTGCGATAGATGTGGCAATAAGTACTGGCAGAAGGTAGAATTGGCAGAGCTTCATATTGTAAAACATGGGTTTACTAGACTTTATTCAACTTGGAAATATCACGGGGAAGGAGAAGAATGCAGTACTGCGGTAGAAGAAGAAGGAGAACACGATAATGCGGCAGGAGAAGAAGAAGATTTCGGTAATACGGCAGGATACGGAAATTTATTTCCATCAGAAGAAATGGAGGATATGGTAGAGGCTGCCCTAGGTGAATCTATTCGTACCGAAGATGACATTCCTTCCGGTCAAGGACCGCGTGCGGATAAATATGAAAATTTCATGAATGATGCTAGGAAACCAATTTATGAGAATGCGAAGTATTCCACCCTCTCATGGTTCGTCCAACTTTTCCAAATTAAGTGCCTAAATGGATGGAGCAACAAGTCATTCACAATGCTTCTTTCGTTCTTGAAAGATTCTATGCCTACGGGAAATAATGTGCCTGAAAGCTGGTACGAAGCCCAGAAAATGATGTCTGATTCGGGTCTAAAGTGCGAGAAGATTCAAGCATGTCCTAAAAATTGCGTGTTGTACCGGAAAGAGAATTCAGATTTAAAAGAGTGTCCAACATGCGGAGAGGCCAGGTATAAGCCGAAAGATTCTGATAAGAAGCCTGATATACCTGTGAAGATAGCACGATATTTTCCCATAACACAGAGGCTACAGAGGCTATTCAGGTGCAAGAAAACAGCCGAGGCAATGATTTGGCATCACCGTGCTCCTCCAAGCGAAAATGGAAAAATGAGCCATCCAAGAGATTCACCGGCATGGAAGGATTTCGATAGGAGGCACGCAATATTCAGTAGCGATCCTCGCAATGTCCGGCTCGGACTGGCTGCCGATGGCTTCTGCCCATTCAACTATATGGCTGGAAGTCACAGTACATGGCCCGTTGTAATGATAATTTATAATCTGTCGCCTTGGTTGGCTATGGACCAATCATACTTTATGATGCCTCTTCTTATCGACGGACCAAACTCACCAGGGAACAATATCGACGTCTATCTCCGACCTCTGATCGAGGAGCTGAAAACTTTGTTCATTGATGGTGTAGAGACATATGATTCAAACACAAATACAACCTTCATACTGCGTGCGGCTTTAATGTGGACAATTAATGACTTTCCTGCGTATGGAATGCTATCAGGTTGGTCCGTACATGGTCACAAAGCATGTCCTCATTGCCATGAACACACAACATCAAAATTTTTGAATTTTAGCAGGAAGGTTTGTTATTGCGGCCATCGACGTTTTCTGCCTCCAGACTACCCCTATAGGTTAGACACGGTTCACTTTGATGGTCATCAGGAGCTTCTTGGGCCTCCATCCCCATTGTCCGGAGAGGACGTGACTGCTAAATGGGATGGTTACAATAACGTGACATTCGGGATGGATCCGACGAGACAGGTCAAACCACAATATTGGAACAAGTTAAGCATTTTCTTCGAGCTTCCGTACTGGTCTACAAATTCAGTGCGTCATTGTCTGGACGTCATGCATATAGAGAAGGGAGTATCAGAGCACATACTTAACTTGCTTCTGTGTAAAGACGGGAAATCGAAAGACAACATGAATGCCCGGATGGATCTACAAGAGTGGGGAATAAGAAGTGAACTGCACCCTAAACCGGTAGCGGGTAAACCGGGCAAGTTTGTACTTCCCAATGCCGCTTATCATATGTCACAACTGGAGAAGAAAAGATTCCTGCAGGTGTTGCATGATTTGAAAGTCCCCACAGGTTTCTCAGGATCATTCAGCAAGAAAATAAAAATTGTGAAGGGCAAGATCGATGGGCTGAAAAGTCATGATCACCATGTTATCGTGGAGCACCTTCTTCCATTAGCCCTCAGGACTTCTCTCCCCGACTCGTTTGGTCTAGTAATCAACGACCTATGTTGTTTTTTCCGGGAGTTGTGTGCTAAAACACTGGAGGTTGCGACGCTGGATAAACTAGAAAATTCTATTGCGTTGATACTTTGCAAGTTTGAGCGTATTTTCCCACCGTCATTCTTCGATATCATAATACACTTGACGGTTCATCTTGCAACTGAGGCGAAGTTAGCCGGACCCGTACAATATCGATGGATGTATCCCGTCGAGAGGTACGTGTAATTTTTCGTTTCGCGCAATTTATAATTTTATTTTTGTCCTGTATGCCCATGTTTATTTATTCAACATATTCTCATTAGGTATCTTTACACTCTTAAGAAGTATATACGCAATAAAAATCGACCAGAGGGTTCTATCATGCAAGGTTATCTTCTTGATGAAGCAACCACATTTTGTTCCCACTATCTGGACGAGAACATTGAGACAAGGCTTAACCGACCACGAAGAATTCAAGACGGGCCATATGGTAAAGCCGAGTATAAGAGGGTAGACACTATATTTATCAACAAGATATACCGGTTTATCTTGCTTAATTGCGCATGTCTTGAACAAATTAGAGAGTAAGTTCTTTTGGATTAATTGTTATATCTGTGTTTGTGTGTGTATGAAATGACATAATATTAATGTCACAATTATTTGTCGAAAACAGAACTCATTTTAACGAGGTACGTGAGGGGCATCCTGATTGGAACGAAGAGCGTTTGGAAAAATACCATCAGGATAATTTTTGTGATTGGGTCACAGAGCATGTAAGTTATTCGAATTACATTTTATTGCTATCAGTTTTAATCTAAACTTGTATCGTTATGTATTTATCGTAAAATTTGTTTTGTTAGATCCACGATCCGAACTTGTCTGCATCATTTGAGAGTGATTCAAGATGTTTAGCTCAATTTCCTAGTATGGAGGTTGCATATTACAAAGGATTTGGTGTCCTTGGATACAAATTCGAAGTTAAGGACATAGAAACATCTAGAATCACTCAGAATAGTGGGATTGCGACGGTAGGATCGGACGGTGTGATTTACTATGGGTACTTAAATTGTATACTCGGCATCCACTATCCCGGACGATCAGAACCCTTTTATATATTCCACTGTACTTGGTACGATCCGCGAACCGATACAGACAGGTGGAGAAGCAGTCTTGGGACTTGGAAAGATGAATATGGATTGACCAGTGTGAACACACTTCGATTTTACGGTCAGGACGATCCGTTTATCTTTCCGAACCAAGCGTTCCAAGTATACTACTCACAGTGTTTGAAGCATCCGGGGTGGAGTGTTGTATGCCAATGGAAACCTAGAGATGTCTACGATGTCCCAGAATACGAGGACAGCGATGAGGACGAAGAAGAGAGAAGGCTTAAAGTGCTCCGACCGTCTGTTTCGAAGGACGGGTTGTCTTCGACCGATCATGAAGTTACGTGGGTTAGAAATGACATCGACGATGAAATCCAAGTAGATATGTATGATGCGCCCACGAAACGAAAAAGGTTATCAGTAATGTTATATTATTACTTCACATTTTACGCTCTAGATCATATATAGTCAATACTTTTAATGATTGTCTAATGCGTTCACGAACCGTTTATCTAGATTTGATGACGATGTCGGGAGCAGCGAGGGGCGGCAGGAGCTCCAGCCGCGGCAGAGGCAGAGGCAGAGCGGTTCTGCCGCCCGGAGAGCTCCGTAGGGAGCTTCAGAGGGCCGGTCTTGCACCCAGATCGGAGACCCCTTCGGATGCCTCCTTCCGTGTGGATTTTGCCACACCTCCAGGTATACTGCACGCATATCCATTTTCAATGTAATATTACAGATATTCATGCATGTTTATGTCAAAATTACTTATATTGTCAATGTTTGATTGTCTAGTTGTTGGTCCTGCGTCCACATCTGGGACAGAGGCCACCCCCGCTCCTCCAGGTATGTTTATATATCATATAGTGTATGTATATTGATTTAGAATGCTATATCATCAATATACACATTCCTTTTGCTCTTACTTAGCAATTTTTATTATTGTCTAGCTGTAGGTGGTGACACCACCGCACCTGCGGGTATGTTTATATGTCCTATAGTGCATGCATATTGATTTAGAACGTTATATTATTGATCTACACATTCTTTTTGCAATTACTTATAAAATCTATTTTTAATTGTCTAGTTGTTGGTCCTGCGTCCACATCTGGGACAGAGGCCACCCCCGCTCTTCCAGGTATGTTTATATATCATATAGTGTATGTATATTGATTTAGAATGCTATATCATAAATATACACATTCCTTTTGCTCTTACTTAGCAATTTTTATTATTGTCTAGCTGCAGGTGGTGACACCACCGCACCTGCGGGTATGTTTATATGTCCTATAGTGCATGCATATTGATTTAGAACGTTATATTATTGATCTACACATTCTTTTTGCAATTACTTATAAAATCTATTTTTAATTGTCTAATTATAGGTGGTGCGTCCACACCTTCCACAGGGGCCACTCCTGCCGCTTTCATACCCTCCGCATCGTCTGCAGGTTAGTATGAATAAATTTAAAATATTTATTTATTTTACATATGCTCTATAGAATAAATATTAACTTCATGGAGATTTAGCGTCGATGTTTATTTTATAGTTGGAGGGGATGCGTCCGGGTCCGGGACCCCGGTTGTTCCTCACCGGAGGAACTATCGTCCCGCTCGTGCTGCTGCTCGGGCCCAGGCTCGTGCGCTATTCACCGGAGGTATATATCACACTTGAATTTTTGTTTAACCTTGATTTCTTAATACAACTTTGTCTTATTATTGATTGTCTTGATATTTCGTGCAGACGCAGGGCCTCTCCATCCCCAGAGGGGGACTCGAGGCCCGAATCAGTCCCATAGGCTGAGGCCTGATAGAGCTAGGGGGGAGGCAGCATTCCCCCTATTTTTTACCCTTGACTATCGCTATACCGGTCCTCATGCCGAGAGGTTCGGCCGGTATTTGGGGGACGAGAGCCGGATCGTGAAGAACTATCCACTTCACGTTGGGTGGGGCGAGCAGCACCAGCGCTCATTCGCCCTCTTCTTTGATCAGGCTCGGGTATGTATTAATATATATTTTCATTTGATCTATCCAATATATTTATTATTAACACTTGCAATCTAATAACAATGTTTTTTTTTTGTATTTTCAGTTGGATTACGATTTTCAACCTGTAGCCGACCCTGATCACCCGGGGAGGGTGCTCGACCTTCATGCTCTGTACAATGGCCTGATGAAGAACATGCAGGCCAAGGTCCGATACAACAGGAATGAGCTTAAGGCCGACTGCTACTCCCTGTGGATAGCGACCCCCGAGGCAGAGAGAGCGGCCCTCCTATCTACTCCGGCGTTTGCGAGAGTCGACGTAGAGACATGGCCTCTATTGTGCGCTTATTTCGACTCCGAACGCAAACAAGTATGTATTTTAAATTTTATTCATTATTTATGATATAATTTATTTCTTTGTGTTTCTTAATTAGAAAACTAAATGTTAATGCGTTGTGCAGAAACAGGCCGCTCAGAATACGGAGAACAGGAAGTCGGCGAAGAGGGGTCGCCCCACTTACACAGGTAGCTCGAGGAACATTACTCGAGCCATGGAGTTATCGGTAAATTAAGAGTTATTCTCTAATATTCTGCAATATTAAGAGTTATTCTCTAATATTTCTAATATTAAGAGTTACTTTCTAATATTGCAGACATCTCGGACCGTGGCGTCAGGTGGTACACCGAGCGTGCTGTCCGCATATCTTGCCGTCCACGGCATCTCGACAGATCCCGCCACGGGCGAGCTTCGATGTCCCGACGTCGCTACCCAGGAGTACTGCGTAAGTGTTAATATTTTTTCTACCCAAATTTGAAATTTTAGTTTTGGAAGGTTCAAGTTTAAATTTTATACTTATACTTTACTGCTTAATGTGGGTGTAGGAGCGGGTGGTTAAGCAGGCCCAGGCCTCGGGGATCGATTTTACCGGACAGAACGATCCGAAGCTGCTGACCCCAGTTCTGGACGCCGCACACGGAGGGCACCACGGAGGTTGGGAGAGAGGCCGGGGATTGGGCCCTAGCAGGGCCCATATGAGGTTGGACTCCACCCCGGCGGTTACTTCCTCCGTCTCCAGTGACCGGCATGTCCATCAGGAACTGGATAGCTTGAGGGCCACCGTTCAGGAGTTGAAGGAGATGCTGGTATGTATACTACTTTATAGTAAAATATCATTTCATATTATATACATATCAACATATCCATAATTAGTACGTAGCTTGAGCTTATTTGGTTTTAGACTTAAGTTTGATTAATCATACATACATATGTAATTAAAATAAACAACGCTTTTCCAAACTAGATATCCAAACAGGGTTTCGAAATAACTTAATAATGAAACGAATTCGAATAATACACAGTTCTTACACGCTTCTTACACACGTTATGTCCAGACGCGACAGGGTAGATTGGCCGAGCCTCCACATGCATCTCCTTCGGCTGCGGCTCCGCAAGCCACTACATCGGCTGCGGTTCCGCAGACAGCTCCTGTAGCTCCACCGCCCACTCAGACTCCCGCAGCCGCGGCTCCGCAAGCGACTACCTCGACGGCGGCTGCGCAGACCACATCGCCAGCTCCACATGCCGCTCAGACTCCCTTATATGTAGCATTGCAGAGTGTATTGACCGAGGAGCAGGCGCGCGTTATTCTAACGTTATTCGGAGGTGGAGCTGGACCGAACTAGGGTAGTTTTTTGGTTCTTATTTTTTGAAACATGTATTTATATCACATTGTACTACATTTTGAAACGATATTGATATTGGTTTGTATTTATATCATATTCAGTTTTTGGGTTTCTTTTGTATATTATATATATGCGTGAGATGTGATTATGAATACTGCAATATATGATTTGATTGATGTATATAGTATTGTGCACAGGGCGGGAAAAAATCTAGCAGCCTATTTTTAAAAAAAAAATACAGACAACATGTACCTACGGATTAAGCCGTAGGTATATATGTTGCCCCTACGGTCATATCCGTAGGGGCAAACTATCAGGAAACCTGATATTTTCCCACCTGATATCAGTGCAGGGTGTTGGGAGTGCCCCTACGGATATGTCCGTAGGGGCCAATGTTTATCCCCTACGAATTTATCCGTAGGGGCAAAATATCAGGTTTCCTGATATTTTCCCCCCTGATCTCAGTGCAGGGTGTTGGGAGTGCCCCTACGGACTTATCCGTAGGGGCTACTTTCTATCCCCTACGGAGTTATCCGTAGGGTTAGAATAAGGACCTACGGATTTATCCGTAGGTATATACAATATATTCAAAAAAAAAAATACATATATGATTTGATTACCCCTACGGAGTACTCCGTAGGGGCTATAACACCTACAGATATATCCGTAGGGGCTCTAATTTGCCCGTAGGGGCAAGTTCAGGACCTCAACTTGCACCTGCGGCCTTTGCACCTACGGGGTCTTTTTTCGCCCCTACGGAGATATCCGTAGGGGCAGTGGGTTGCCCCTACCGATAAATCCGTAGGGGCAACCCTTATTTGTAGTAGTGTTTTGCGGTTATCCAATCCAATTATAGCTTGCACGAGTTGATTAAACTAACGATTTTATACAATATTGATAGTTCGGTGGAGTTTTATAGAATTTCTAAAGTTCAAAAGGGGTTATCTCAAAAACCTTATTAAAATTTACCCTTAAAAAGATAGTAACAAATAGTCTAGTTGGTGAATTAGATAATAGCTGCATTCAGCAATATTATAACAATATTTTGGCAAAAAACATATTATAACAATAAACTAGCAGTCTATCCCATGTGTGACGCACGTGCTAAGGTTTATGCAGTTTAACTATAGAAATTCACTCTGTCAAGAAGCCCACTTTAACTTGTAAAAAAATTATTAAGACAATCATTAGAAACTATTTCATCTTAAAATCCAATAGTTTAATTTACTCATTCTTTTTCATATCCGAACAAATAATTCCATCAAATCACAACTTTTGGCAAAAAAAACACCTTGGCCGGCTTTTTGGAGAGCTCAACCCATGCCAAACTATTTTTTTCTCCATGTACCTCATCTGGTGCAACAACTACAAAAACAAATGATCCTTGTATCCCAAGTATATAGTATAGGCTACATGAACCAATAACAGAATCACACCGGGTCGAGCACATGAATCCTCCGTCTCCACTCACTCCTATCGAACAATTTCATTAAGAGCTTTGGCATCCATATCTTTTCGTATCGTCTATATCCACGTTTTCTTCGGTCTTCCTATCGCTCTTTAGACCCGGCTTAAATCGATAATATCCATTCGTCGAACCGGTGCTTCCGTAGGTCTGTGTGACACATGACCAAACCATTTTAAATGGTTTTCCCGCATCTCCTACTCCACGGGTGTTACACCAATCTTTACACGAACATCCTCATTTCGCATCTTATCCTTTATAGTGTTACCATATATCCAACGAAATATGCGCATCTTCGCTACATGCATCTTCTGTACATGATATTTCTTAGGAGCCCGGCATTCTGTATCATATAACAAGATAGGCTGAATAGCGTTTCGATAAAACTTCCATTTCAATTTTAACGGAAAGTTATGATCGTACAAAATCCTTGTTGCACTCCTCCATTTCAACCAGCTAGAATGAATTATTTGGTTGACATCGCTATCAATCTCTTTATCCTTTTAGATGATGGAACCTAAATATCTAAACTGATCGCTCGGTGATATCTCTTGCCCATCCAGTGTTATACCACCGTGATCTCGACTTCTCTGTTTACTAAATTTGCATTTCATATACACCGTCTTGTACCTATTCAATCTAAACTCTCAAGATTCCAATGTTTTCCTCCACAACTTCAATTTAGTATTAATCCCTGCTTTCGTCTCATTTACCAGAATAATATCATCAGTGAATAACATATACCAAGGTGCCTCATACTGAATAGTTCTAATAAACTCATCCATCACCGAGGCAAATAAGAATGGACTTAATGCGGATTCTTGATGCAAACCAATTATGATAGGAAAATCTCTTGTTAGGCCGCCGCAAGTCTTTATATTTACCACTATTCCATCATACACATCCTTGATTATATCAATGTACCTGATTGTGAGCCCCTTCTTCATTATTGTCCGCCATAATAACTTTCTACGTGCCTTATCTAAGCTTTCTCTAAGTAAATAAACACCATATGCAAATCCCTTCTCCTTTCTCGAAAACGTTCGATTAGTTAACGAAGAAAATAAATAGTCTCAGTCGTCGATCATCCACGCATGAACCCAAACTGGTTCTCTTTTATCTTAACATTCTGCCTTAGCCTATATTCAATCATGCTCTCCCAAAACTTCATAGTGCGACACATGAATTTTATTCAACGGTAGTTTGAACAACTTTGAATGCCACCATTATTCTTATAGAGTGGTATAAGGATACTCTTTCTCTACTCATTTAGTATCATTTTAGTTTGCCAAATCATATTAAATAGGTCTGTCAGCCATCTAACGCTTATCACTCCTAGACATCTCCATACCTCAATAGGAATCATGTCTGGAGCAACAGCTTTCCTTAATTTCATCCTCTTCATAACCTCTATAACCTCAGATATTCTTATCCTACGCAGGAAATCACCATTTATATTTCGAGATTGAATGAAAAGCCCATCCACGTCCTTAGTAAAGCTCTTATCGAACAATTTGTCAAAATAATCTCTCTATCTCTCCTTAATATCCTTATTTCGAACTAAAACCTTTTGATTTTCATTTTTGACACATTTCACCGCACACAAGTTTTTTTTTCTTTCTCTTTCTCATCCAAGCAATAATGTATATATATCATTTTTAGCCTCCTTGGTGTCTGATGATACTCACAGCTTGGGATTCCCCAGATCTTGACACATAGAAGATGAAACGTCTTCCGTGCATGCCGCCTAGATTCTTAGGAGGCTACCGAACTGGAATAAGGATGATGCGAAAGGAACACTTCTCGATGCCTCATCTCCAAAACTCAGTTCGAGGAATAGACCCCGACCTCTAGGGGGCTTCCCCTTCATACATTCCTTCTTCAACCAACTACCGGTCAGTAGCTCGTCTCCGAGCAATCATAGAGCTGAGCTTCCTTGGCTCTCTTGCTCATCTCCGAGCTATCTTATAGCAGAGATTCCTCAGCTTCCCTATTTGTCCAGGGGCATGGAGCACGAGCGTCCTTGTAATGGCTCCATATATCTCGCCATGACGAGATCTCCGCCGCTCTACGTCCCGCGTCCCATGCTAGCGTATCTCGTCTTTAATGAACGCATCTCGCCATTAATGCGGACGTTATGCCTGGACGGAACTGACAGCGAGAATCTCACAACTGCTCGCTCCAATGCAACCCTTATATAAACCTCTCTTCTAGACGATTTAAGTAACTTGAACTCATTCCAATACACCTCTATCTTGCTTAAATACTCCCCGGTACTTGATCGTCGGAGGATCCTACGGTCGTTTCTGACCCCAGGACTTCTTTGCAGGTAGATCGACATCACATCAACCAACAATCCATTGAGAACCACACCCAATTTCCTACTACAAATCTCAACCGTTCAACCACGCTAACCACAAGATCGACGAAGGACAACATTTGAAGGAGAATCCGACCTCCATCAGTTGGTGCCCTCTGTAGGAACAGAAGCTTTTCCACCCAAAAAGTTGATCTTCCGTCTTCGATTCGATGGCCAGCGATCATCATAACAAAGATCCTAGCACGAGTCATCCCGTCCTCCGCAATGGAGGCGGAGGAGGTTCCACTCCTCCTCCTAACACCATCGAAGCCTTAACGACACGGATCGATCGACTGACAGCGATGGTGGATGCGCTCGCTCGTATTCAAACTGCCAGCCACGCCTGGCAAACTACCACCCCTACTCCCTATAACGACTGCATGCACAAGATGACAGATAGACAGGTTCGGGTCCTCAGCCTCGTTCATGCCAATTCTGACACCACGGAACACCGGCGTGCCGATTCCAGCAGTCACGACCCCCGTATGAGAAATGATTTCATGACTCGTTGGGCGCCAAACAGTCCAACGTCGAGGTCTTAGGACCAACCGAACTGTTA
Organism: Agapanthus africanus; assembly: GCA_030015575.1. NCBI lineage: Eukaryota > Viridiplantae > Streptophyta > Magnoliopsida > Asparagales > Amaryllidaceae > Agapanthus > Agapanthus africanus. Next base: position 463,101,659 of record JASDDO010000018.1, on the reverse strand, counting down.
CTTCGACGCTCGCCACACTCCCTCGCCCTCCGAGATGACGTCGGTCAGGTCGCCTGATTTCAGGGAAGACCGACTTCACCATAATCATCGAGGCTGTGCACATGGCGCATGTCGGGAGAGCCACGAAGGGTTCACCCCGAGAATCCGAGGAACGTGATAGAGCGAAGCTGAAGCCGCTCTATCGCGCAAGCCCGAAGTAGAGACAGCAGGAACTTCGATTACGGAGAATCCTCAAGGTACCAGCAGGGAATCGAGGTCCTCAAGAAGAAGATTGAGGACATGCGGCCCGCCATCCGTTCGCCCGGCAGATTGGCAAAATACTTCACGGACTCTCTCAAGAAGCTCTTCACCGAGCAGTTACTGAGGAAGCGGGTCTTATCCCGGAACAAACCACCTAAAGTGGCTCTCTTCGATGGGAAGTCTTGTTGGGTTACCCTAACGTCCAAGTCATCATCCATGGCGATTTGCGGAACAAAAATTTTCTTACCAAAGTAAAACGGCTCTATAATAACCCAAGAAACCGGATCTTTTCATAAACCTAACTAGCTAAACTAGGAGTGCTATTTACTATGATAAGAAAACCTCATCAAACGATCCGTGTCCTTCGGTCTTCTTTCTTCATCATGTGCTCCTAGTGACCATCTTGAACTTGCTTGATCTTCTTTTCCCGCTCCATCGGTTCTCCGGAATCGAGCTTGTTCTATGGTCCTCCTTTGTCGTAGATTATCCACCCGAGAGATATGATATGTGGCTCTAACTCCTAACTAAGTATCAATAGGAGCAACTAGAGAACTTAGAATTCGAATCTAAGAACTCTAGGATGTAGTGTGAAGTTCTAACTGTTCTACTATCTCTATCTTTCCTCCTCTCTTATTTCTCAACACATGAGAGTGTAAAGAGGAGGAAGATGATGAAGATGGTGAAGTGATTGGTATGAAATTTTTGTTTATAGAATTTGAAGTTTGAGTAAAAGTGTAACCGCAATCAGTAACGGTATCGCATGTAGCGAGCGCTAGTGAGTACGGGTCGTCCTCTGGGATTCGTGTGTTTGATTACTCTTGCTTTAGATGAATTGAAAGAAATAGTAAAGAAAATTTGAGATGATGATTTCAAGATTTAATTAAGTTTGTCATTTCAATAAAATTAAGAAAATATCAAGATTTAGTAATCAAGAAAATATCCAAGATCAATTTTAGTTATCAAGAAAATTGAAGAATAGATTGTAAGATTCGATAGTTATTAGTAGCAATGGATGAATACTCAAAATGACTCATCTTATCTATTGATAGAATTATTACTAGATTGATGGCGATGAATGAAGATTAGGGATCTATTGAAGAAACTAGGATTTCTCTTTCACTATCCCTTGTCTTTTCATTGATCACCATTCAAATCTTGCCCTTAGCAAAGAAAATCATCAATCTAATCCCCAAATTGCTACGAAATCATCAAGAACGGTGATCTCGCTTCCAATTTGGATGTTGATCATTCTTTTTCCTAAAGTTCATAATCTTCATAAGACTTAAGATGAGTATAGGATTTTCTCACCATTTGATCTACCAAATTCCTTAGAATCCTTAGCAAGCGGAGATTTACTCACACATCATGAAAATAGAAGAATCAACACTTAAAGATTTCATAACGCGAAATTTAACGGAAGCAAGATTGAACAGATGATCACCTTTATTAAATCTTCTTCAAATTTACACTTCTCAATCCGAGATTATAAGACTAAGCTCTCGATCACTCCTTTGAAAAGAGAATTTGTCGTCAATCTTCGCTTGGCTCGATCACCGTGAGACTTGGATCTATTGAGGATCTTGCGTTCGTGATGACGATCGGCTTTGCATAAAGGATCTTGGATGTCGTCGCTTGATGAAGCTCTCAATGATTCTTGATCTTGAGATTGGATCTTGATTTTGATTTGGTGTTTGGATCAAAAGTTGTGTATAAATTGTGTCACACTTTTGTCCAATAAAAATGTGTAACCCTTAAAATGAAGACTATGGTCCTTTATATAACCCCTCACAAATCTTCCCAAAGAAGCTAGGTAGTTGTAGAGAGACTTCCAGGAGAAGCTAGGAAGTTTGAAGCGTCTTCAGCAAGCTAAGGAGTTGTAGGGAAGATTCTGGAGAGAACTCGTCACCCGACTCCACAATTCGGCCGCGGATCCACCGCGACTCGGCCTAACTCGGCCGCGGATCCGCGGCCGAATTGTGGGTTAATGCTGTGGAGCTTCTGTAGTGTTCTAGTTATGGCATTTGGGTCTTCTTTTGATATCTAGAATCTTATAATGTTCTCTGAATCTCTGCCAGAATTTAACTCTTTGATTCCCTGTATTTTGTCGGCGAATTTACGATTCCGATACCTGTCCTGAGCTAATTTTTCCGCACAAAATCTCAATGAAGAATGTTAGAGATATAAAATATTATGCGTGAAATAATAAACATAAAATTTCCTTAAAAAGATGTTGATTATAAGTATAACACGTGGTAATTAGTATTTTGCAGATGAACTTGTAATATGTGTTATATTTATAACAACTATCCTTAAATGATCAGAAAAGTAAGGAAATTGTTATGTTCAAGATTGCAATATTTTCGACTGAACAAATTCCCCCCAACTTAACTTGATCGTCTCAAGCAAACTTCTTTTATTCAAGAGAATGAGAAAAGAAAAACTAACTAGCACACTTTCGTAGGCAACATGATTGCACGGAGCACGTGTAACAAGCATTTAAACCTCTAGATGTCTCTAATAGGAGGAGTGTTGTCTCCTGAGGGTTTTCAGCGGATTGCACCCACAAAATCCCATAATGAAAGAATGACGATGAAAGTTACATATAAAGATAAGAACAATAAAAGAAAGAACTTGAAAATAAGAGTTTTCAACTACACTAGCTTTTCAGTTGTCATGAGCCCTATCTTAATGGTCATGAAAAGATGTTGGAAATCATGTCATCCCTCAATAAAATATCGTCTTTATTCTTCATCCCTATCTTTCTTCCAAACACCAATCATATACCCCTACGTGTGTGTAAAAGACATCCTTACATTCGGAGAATTCAATTCAAGCTATCATACTCTTGTCTATCTACTTCAGTACTTTTTAGTCGGTGAATATTTTGAATGGAATTTCTCATACATTTTTCATGTGACCGTTAATATTTCTTGAGGTACTAACCGACCGATTACTTCATGTGCTTGCTGATTAGGCGTAATTAGCAATTTCCTCGTCTTGCAACACCTAAGACTTAGCAGTGACTCCCAAACCAGTTGGTCTAAAACACTAGGTGATGAAGCACTCTCGCAATATTTTTTTTATGCTGCCTTGGTGATTACAAAACCAGTGTTCATTTTTTTTTCTTTTTACCATTTTATACTTTATGCTTTATTTATATTTTCTTCATATTTTGGCTTTTAGACAAGAGCATTTCAAGGTATCCTCTGTTATCCCGAGTTTCAAGACGTGTGTAAGTGCGTATAGTAGGGTATCAACGTTCAGATATTTGGCCTCACGAATATGAATTATTTTTCAGACTTATTTTTATTCTCAGATTAGTAACTTCTTTCATCTTACTGATCCTTGGGATAACAGCTCATAACTACTTATTATTAGTTTCGTTTAAGAAAAAAATCTAATTTTCTTGTTTTTCTTAAACTATTCCAATCTTTTAGATGTAATTTTTCACTTTCTAAACTTTCATTATCAAAATATTTTTATATATATTTTAAATAATGCAAAGTAATGCTTAAATAAGCACAAACCTCCCCCCAAACCTGTTTACAGCAGTGTCCTCACTGTTGCCATCTGTTAAATCTCAAAAACCTGTAGACTTGGGGAAAATTTATTAACGGGGACAAAAAATAATGATCGTGAAAGTCTCCCCCAAACTTATTTTGAAAACTCACCTCCATTCTTAAGATGAGACAGCATTATCGAGACATAGAGGTGAGACGAAGGAAATTAGTTATGATAAAGCGGCTCCTGTAAAAACAGGAGCTCCTCCGTGGGGTCAGTGGAAAAATACGGTTTCAAGTTATGCCCATTCACTTTAAAAACATAACCGTTTTTAGCATTTTCAATTTCAACTGCCCCGTGCGGCTGTACATACTGCACCACAGAAGGTCCTTTCCAACGAAACTTTAGCTTACCCGCATGAAGATGGAGACGGGAATCGTAAAGAAGAACTTGTTGTCCCGAGGTAAAAGTTTTTCTCAAAATATTCTTATCGTGGAACATCTTAGTCCGATTCTTTACTAACACCGCATTATCGTAAGCTTCATCACGAAGTTCACTTAGCTCATTTAATTGCAGCTTCCGAAAGTTGCATGCTTGATTGAAATCGAAGTTAAACTTTTTTATAGCCCACATTGCTTTGTGTTCAATCTCGACCGGAAGGTGGAAAGCCTTTCCAAACACAAGGCGGTAAGGAGACATACCAAGATCAGTCTTATAAACGGTACGAAATGCCCAAAGAGTATCCGTCAATTTGGTTGACCAATGTTTACGGTTTTTAGAAACCGTTTTCTCCAAAATTTGTTTGATCTGCCTATTGGAAATCTCAGCTTGCCCGCTGGTTTGGGGATGATAGGACGTAGAAAACTTATGGTTGATTGAATATTTCCGTATCAAAGTCTCGAAAAACCTATTACAGAAATGCGTCCCGTTGTCGCTAATAATAGCGCGATGGTGTCCGAATCGCGAAAAGATATTATCTTTAAGGAACTTAATAACAATCTTGTTGTCATTAGCGTGACACGTTATTGCCTCTATCCATTTCGAGACGTAATCAACCACTAACAAGATATATACATTCCCAAAAGAGTTGGGAAAAGGGCCCATAAAATCAATACCCCAAATGCCAAAAATCTCCACAACCAAGATAAGTTGGAGAGGCATCTCATTTCTTCGACAAATCCAACCCATGTGTTGACACCGTGGACAAGTTTCGCAATGATCATATGCGTCTTTAACAATGTAGACCAGTAAAGACCACATTGCAAAACTTTCTCCGTGGTTTTTCGTGGACCAAAGTGACCGCCACATGCCTAATCATGACAGAAAGTCAATACACTCTTGAATTCAATATTAGGGACACATCTGCGAATGATTTGGTCGGGACAATATTTAAACAAATAAGGTTCATCCCAGTAAAAGTGCTTTACTCGGGATAGAAATCGATGATTGTCCTGTTTAGACCATTCACTAGGAATAAGTCCCGTTGCAAGATAGTTTACAATATCCATGAACCAAGGTTCGCTGGATGTGGTTAAGATCTGATCGTAAGGGAAAGATTTTTTATTGGCAAGGTCACAGTCGGTGAAGAAGAGATGCGCGAAAAATGGTCGGCTACTACGTTTTCACATTCTTTCTTATCTCATATGACAAGATCAAATTCTTGTAATATTAGGATTCAACGTATTAACCTGCCCTTAGCATCCTTCTTTGATAAAAGATGTTTTTTAGGGCGGAGTGATCGGTGTAAACCACTATCGGTGAGCCAATCAAGTAGGGCCAGAATTTTTCTAGTGCAAATACAACCGCCAAGAGTTCTTTCTCGGTAGTTGTATAATTAATTTGGGTATCATTCAAGGTCTTACTTGCATAATATATCACATGCGGCATCTTATTAATGTGTTGTTCTAAGACTGCACCTATAGCAAAATCTGATGTATCACATATAAGCTCGAATGGGTGGTTCCAATCAGGAGATGATAGAATGGGGGCTGTAGTGAGGGAGCGTTTAAGTGAGGTAAAAGCAGCCTCACAATCCGAATCGAAGTGAAAGGTTGTATCCTTGGCCAAGAGAAGAGTTAAGGGTCTAGCAAATTTGCTAAAATCCTTAATGAATCTCCGATAAAATCCTGCATGATCAAGGAAAGATCGTATATCTTTGATGCATTTGGGATGAGGAAGGTTATGGATGACATCTATTTCAGCTCTGTCTACCTCAATGCCTTTTCGTGAAATGACATGTCCAAGCACGATACCTTCTTGGACCATGAAATGCCATTTTTCCCAATTCAAAATTAAGTTCTTATCCTTACAGCAGGTAAGAACTGCGTCAAGATAAGATAGGAAATCCTTAAAAGAGTCTCCGAATATAGAGAAATCATCCATGAAAATCTCCAGAAAATTCTCGACCATGTCTGAGAATATCCCCATCATACACCGCTGAAATGTAACGGGAGCATTGCATAACTCAAAGGGCATGCGTCTATAAGCAAAGGTACCGAAAGGACAAGTAAATATTTTTTTATCTTGATGCTTTTTGGCAATGGGGACCTGGTTATAGCCAGAGTATCCTTCCAAGAAATAGTAATATTCATGTCCAGCTAATCGTTCCAATATCTGGTCAATGAAAGGTAGAGGGAAGTGATCTTTCCTCATTGCGGTATCGAGTTTTCTCTAATCAATACATACACGCCACCCAGTTTAGGTGCGTGTTTGGATCAACTCATTATCCTCATTGGTTATGACCGTGATGCCAGACTTTTTAGGGACTACATGAATAGGACTTACCCATTGGCTATCAGAGATTGGGTAAATTATACCACTGTCCAGGCACTTGACAATTTCTTTCTTTACCGCCTCCTTCATGATGGGGTTTAACCGTCTTTGTAGGTCTCGGGTTGGTTTGGCGTCATCCATTAAATGGATATGATGTTCCACAATTAAGGGACTAATCCCTTTTATGTCAGCTATTGTCCAACCAAATACTTGCCGATTAGATCTCAAAACCATCAAAAGAGATTTCTCTTGCTCTATGTCACGCCCCGCTTCCCAAAATACAGAATACGAGGGGTAAACAAGGCCAGCCATGCTCCTACGGTCAAGGAAATGTCCTGCCGTAGTCACACTTCGGCTTCTAGTTTATCATGGTAAACAGTAAATGATGCACAGGTAATGAGAAATGCAGTAACTGAAAGAAACAACAATATAAACTGACCTGAAGTGGAACAAACGAAAGTAACTCGGAGTGGCAAGTCAAGAAGTCTGTGATGCACGTCTAGTTCTGATCCAGGCTAAATCTTCTCCTCACACTGAGCATGCATACTTAGGTCATCAGAGCGACACAATAGCAATATAATATATATATAATCAAGTGACAGTTCTAGCAGTAGTAATGGATGTGAATCACAGTAAATCAATGACAGCATGTATATGAATGTGCAGAAATCAACGCAGCGGAACAGTAAATCAGTATAACGATATGTCATGTATGCCACACAGTATGTAAGGAATAGAAATGCCAGTATCGCTATCAGTCTCTAAGTCTCACTGTACAGGTCGCTAAGCCTATCGTCAGTCCAAGTGTGAGAGTCAACCACTCGCGAGTGTCCTCCACCCAAGGGTAGAACCCAAGGGCAAGGGACCACGGGCCCAACATGTAACGAGAATATCACGGTGTATATATCACATACCCTGTAAATCTCCATATAACTCCCTAAATATAAGCCGGCATGGGACTCCCGAGATTCTGTTGAACTCACACTTAAACTACCCCATACCCCGTGGTCTACATCAAACGCTAATCATAACCCTAAATACAAATCGATCCGTGACAAGTCTGCGCGAGAACTGGAGGCAGGACCTCCATCAAGCACGTCCCGATTAATACCTAAGATAAATGGCAGTGTCGGATGCCTTATCTGTGACACCCGTGCAAGCGCTTCCATAAGTGTCCCATACCACTTATAGTCACACGTACACGCATCCCACAGACGTCGACAATGCAATAGAACAATAGGGTCACTGATGGTGTACAAGTACGTATCACTTTCACTTAATCACGGATACACGAACAATAACGTACTTGCCACAATCATCGCTAGAATCTAACACTAGGTAAATACACAATATCACTAGGTTATCACTACAATGATATGGGTATGATGTGATGCATGAACAGTATAAGAAGCACAATTAAAGTGTCATAAAAACAATAGTCTATCACTTGCACGATTTATCATGAAACGTACGTATATAATTTAGCGAAACGATAAACAGGTAGTAATTAGTATGTTCAGTTATCCATCCATAGAATTTTGTTTCAAGCCAATCGGGTTTCAGGATCATTAGTTATAACTGTTTCATTTTAAGCGCACGCGGCTGGAAATCCGATTTCAGGATCAGGAATCCATTTCGCAACGCATTTTAACCCCAGTTGGGATCATAATTTAGCGATGCTACAGTTGGACGAATTCTAGGGTTTTCAGTAAAGTTTTCAACGCAACAAACGGATCTTCAATCTCGTCTGTACGTTAGGAGTTATAATCTGTTTAATATCAACATGTCAATTCTGATTCTGCTGGGACTGTTATGTGTCCCGATCTTCTAAATTACAGATTAAATAGTAAATGATAACGAAACAGGATGAAACTAATTGTGTTGTCTAGATAACAGAGTTACCTACAATAAGCAGCAGAGTTCCGCAACCTACGAGTTAAGGAAATCCTATGGTATCCATTACGGAACAGAAAACACGACTGAAGTCGCTCTGGACTGCAGTCCAGAGTCGCACTCCGATCCGAATATCGTCACAGTTTAAATACAGAAATGTCTGGAAACTGGTATAGGGTTAAAGTTCGTCGAGTGAGCTTCGATTTGAGCCTTCGAACGCACCATTCTAATATGTATATGATTTATGGTGAATTTAACTATTTTCAGGTGCAACAGAATTACAGTTTTACGATCAAACTTGGGGGTAGTTGTTTTAGTCGTTATCGATCACATCATCCAACAAAAATCACACACTATGTTCACAACCCTACGGGCCAACCTACACCATTGAGTTCCGTCAAATTTGATAATGTTTTCCTAAGGGAGCAAGCATCGAACAATTACGGCACATAATAGTTTTAAACTTGTAACATTATAATTCATGTATTTAACGATTGTAATTTAGATAAATAGCATGTAAGCAAGTAGAATACTTGCCTGGATCAGTCCCGGGGATGCACGGTGATTGTAACGTCACGAACGCGCGACGCACACGCGTCACGGCACTCGATTTGGCTCGAATTCGAGTCTCGGCCACGACGGCTCGCAGTTTTGGTGAAGTTGGCTGTTGCGGCCTCGGGCAAAGTCGTGGCCAGGGATCGCTGATGCTGTCGGGGCCGATGAAGTGAGTTATTGAGAGAGAGAGAGTGTTAGAGAGAGAGAAAGAGATTGCAGAGAGATAGAGAGAGAGAAGAGTGAGAAAGAGAGAGAGAAATGAGAGAGAGAGAGAGTTAGATCGGGAGAGAGGGTGAGAGAGAGTATGCAGAGAAGGAGGAAGAGAGCTGAGAGTTAGAGAGATCAAGAGAGAGGGAATACAGAGGGTGAGGGGGAGACAGAAGGATAGAGGGAGTTAGAGCTGTTAGAGAGAGAGAGAGAGAGAGAGAGAGGGATCACAGAGAGTGAGGGAGAGGCAGGGGGTAGAGAGTGAAAGAGGGGGATCGACTGCAGCGAGAGAGAGGAGAGTGATCGGAGGTCGGGGTTGGGGCTGTAGATGATGAAGTTGGGTAGAGACGCCGATGATGATGATGACGATGATGACGACGGCGATATGCAGGGAAGTCGACGAGACGCAGATGGGCTCGTGTTTGGGTGCAGGGGAGTTTGGTCGGGTGAGAGAAGAGAGTGAAGTGATGAAGGGGGAGGGATCGGTAGTCTTCTTCGTCGCCGGTGGAAGTGGTGGCAGCGGGAGTGGGTGCAGGGGAAAAACTATGGTGAGGCAGTGAGGGGATGAGATGATCTGGGTTGGTGAGAGGGAGTGAGGAAGAGGGTACAGGGGTGTGCGCGACGTGGGGTAACGGCTCGCGACGAGGGCGGAGGAGGCGGAGTGGGCGACGGCGAGGAAAGCGGATCTCGCGCGCGAAAGGCGGAGAGAGCCGTTGGGATTTGAAGGAGATGTACAGTAGCGGGCTCGGGTGAGGAGAAGAAGCGGGCGTGGGCCGTGAGCTGGGCCAGGGAAAAAGAGGGATTTATTTGGGGAAGAAACGGGCAGGCCGGGCCAAGTATATAAAAAGAAAAATAATAACTAAGCAAAATGAGAGGGGCCCGGGCTGAGCTTTCAAAGAATTAAAGGGGAAATGGGATAAGAATGAATTTTCGTGGGCTCGGGCCCGGGGGTTTAAAAGGATTTAAAAATAAATATATGAGCTGAGGGATTTTAATTGGAAAGGCTGAGAACAGGAAAAGGGATTTAATCAGAGAAATGGGAATGGGCCAAGAAACCAGTACAAGGAAATTAATTTGAGGAAAAATAAGATACGGGCTGCTGGGAAAGCTTGAGCTGGGAAAATAAAAGAATTAGAGGAATAAAGGGCTTGGGATTTGGGTTAAAATTCGATTAATTACTAAACGAAAAGAAAGTGAGCTGAGGCACTGGGCCGCTGGAAAAACTGGGGAAGTAAATTGAAATGGGAACGACTTTTAAACTGCGGCTGAGGAAAATATAGAATGGAAAATAGATGGGCTCGGGAAAATTTAGTTAGGTTTTAGGATAGGTAAGATTATAAATGCGATAAGTAAATTTATAAATAAAATTATAAAATAAAATGAATAAAATTATAAAGCAACAAAATTACAGATTTGGGTATAAAAAGAGCTGGGTATTACACTCTATGGCTAGAGAAGCAGATATGATCACGGGTAAAGACTCATTCTCATCTAAATATGCATATTTAAGATGAGAAGGTAGCAGTTTGAGATCTAATGTCGGGGGAGAGACGATAGAAGGTGGGGTAAGGAAATGATATTCGGGCTCCATAAGAAGTTCATAACCTGTGTAGGATATTGACTCGGATAGTGCTACTGACTTTTGCGATGAGTCAAAAGGTTCGAACTCAAGGGTGTACTCATCAACGGTGTCCTCACTATAATAATCTGCCAGGTCAAACAATGACGCACAAGTGTCGTCGAGATCATCATAGCCAAGTATTTCAGCTTTGCAGCTGTCGGAAGCTGTCTCGTTGATGGAACAGATATCAAGTATATGAGCAGAAGGTTCAGATGGTTGACTTCCTAGCTTGTAAATGTTAAGCTCAATTATCATCTTACTGAAAGATAAGGTCATAGAACCGTTATGACAATTAATGACAGTATTGGAAGTTGCTAGGAAGGGTCGACCGAGAATCACCGGAATTTGGTTCCTTGGGTTTGCTACAGATTGTGTATCAAGAACAATAAAATCCACAGGGAATATAAATTCCCCAACTTTTATCAACACATCCTCAAGCTCTCCCCTAGGTTTGGTGATAGATCGATCTGCTATCTGAAGAGTGCAGTGTGCAGGTTTCAACTCTCCAATACCTAACTGCTCATAGACAGAGTATGGAAACAGGTTAACACTAGCGCCAAGGTCGAGTAGAGCACGATTAATATTTTTACCCCCAATAGAAATAGAAATTGTAGGACAGCCAGGGTCCTTACGTTTCTTCGGTAATTGTTGGGTAAAAACTGTGTTTACATTACTCGACATGAACACCTTTTTCGGCACTTGAGTCTTCCTCTTCCTAGTGCACAAGTCCTTTAGAATTTTCGCAAAAGCCGGGACTTGTTGTATAGCATCTAGAAGAGGGATATTGATGTTAACATGTTTAAACATTTCCATAATCTTCTCCATTTGTGGACTTGGTCTGTTTTCCCTTAACCTATTCGGATAAGGAGCTTTATAGATAAGAGCTAGGTCTAACGTTGGAGAAGATCGAAGAGGTGAAACAAATCCCAGAATTGGAGTGGGGATCGTCTTTGGTTGACTCGAGGAGGTGGGCGGAGTGGTCGAGCCTTGGGGAAAACGGAGAATAGGCTCGGAAGAAGAAGGACTAGACGAAGTAGGGTCAGAAGTGGAAGCCGGGGTATCATTGATTGATTCTTCATTATCAATCTCTTTACCGACATGGTTGTTTAGCACTCTTCCAGATCTCAACGTAGTAATTGCACTCACATGAAGTAAGTAGCCAGGATTCGGTAGGGGTTGAGCTGGAAATTTCCCTTTTTCTCTAGCACTCACCGCAGCATTTAATTGTGCAATTTGTGCTTCTATCGCTTTAATACTCTCACCGCGGGAGGCAGAGTCTTTCGTTAAAGTTTAGATAGAAGACTTTATATCATCAGACGTTTGCATAGAATGTCTCATAAACAAATCCAAAGTGCGTTCGAGTGTAGAGGAGTTTTCTATACCGGCCGTTTGGAAAGAATTATTACCAGGTGCAGAATTGTTGGCCGGATTTTGAAAAGTTTGTGTTTGGTAGGGGTGCTGACTCAGTGATGGTTGCTGTTGCTGTGGAGGAACCTTTGATAGTTATTTTGGGTTGGAACCGTGTTTTGAGTTTGGTGTTGGTTCCAAGCAAAATTAGGGTGATTTCACCAACCCTGATTATATGTGGAAGAATGAGGATCGTTTCTAGGTCGCTGCTGAAAAGTAGCATTAGTGTGCTCTTGACCTTGAAACGGAGAATTCAAAGGACATTCTTCCGTCAGATGTGATGGATCAGAACTGCATCCACACACGGTTTTAGGGAGCGTCACCTGGTTTAGGGAGGCTAATAAAAATTTGTTTTCCATAGCTTCAAGTTTCTTTTGCATTGCTGCCATTTCGGCTTTTACTGCAATGGAAACATCGAGCTGATGAATACCTCCCCTAGATGATGGTGGTCTAACGCGTTGCCATTGCAGAGTATGTTCGGCTAGATCTTCCAGAAATTTCCAGGCTTCATTATCATATTTGGACATGAAATTACATTGACACATGTTTTCAAGCATCTGCTTTGTAGCAGGTGTAATGCCCTCATATATGATTTGGCACATATCCCATTTATGAATTCCATGATGAGGATATTAGACAAGCAGATCCTTGAACCGTTCAAAGCATTTCCAAAACAGTTCATTTGGAAGCTGGGTAAACTGGTTGATTTCGCTCCGAACACGGGAGGTCTTATGATTGGGATAAAATTTCTTAAGGAATGCTACAACGAATTCATCCCAGTTGGCAATAGAGTGTGCGGCTGTGTTATAAATCCATTTTTCGGCTAAATCACACAAAGTGAATGGGAGAAGACGCAATCTCATAGCATGTACAGAAAGCTATAAAGTACCCATCATAGCGCATACGTTTTCGAATTTGGTGATAAAAACGTATGCGTCTTTGGACCCGAGACCGTGAAATTTCGGCAAAAGATTGATGTAGTGTGGTTTGATTTCAAAGTTATCCCCATTGGCTGGTGGAATAGAAAGACAGGTAGTAAGGGGACCACGTATAGGGTAGCATCTCTCTTGGAGAGAAATGCGCGGTGGATTCTGCACAATCGCGGGTGGTGGCAGAGTGGTGTTATTAAAGTTTGATAGATAACCGTCCATCTCGGTGATTATGGTGTGTGGTGAGGAAAAAGAAGACGAAGAATTACCGACTTCGGAGTCGATAGAAGGAACGCGGACAAGACGGGCACTAGAATCCCGTGTCCAGACGAGCATACACTAACGGTTTAGCACAAGTGGGAGCATTGGTGATAATTAGGGAAAAGTGTTTGTTTTGAAAAAGTCGGATTTTGAAGAAAAAAATCACAAAAATACACAAGCAACCCTAGAGCAATGGTCACCTAGGTCAAGTCACTAGACCGCTCCTAGACTTCCAGAAGACAAACCGTAGGATTAATCCTCTACCACCTCTTTATCCCTCCTGTGGCCAGGTAAGTGCCAGGTAAGTGGGAGGTATCCGCTATGTAAATAGAGGGCCTAATTAAGTAACCACTTTCCTTAGACACACTTGTCTTAGACACCACAAAAGAAATGCGGATAAGCAGTAGATTACCCACGACCTTTCTCTGTCCTAATTGAGCGCGACGGTCCTTAGAGTCTTGGTCTAGATATTTTTTAGTTAATGAGAGTGATGCGGATGCTCGTTTTGTGATTTTTGGGGCTTAGGAAGGGTAATGAAATCCTCACCTAATCTGAATTTGGTCTTTGCTCCTTAATTATCCGTATTACAATATGCACAACAAACAATATCAAGACAAGCAACAAAGAATTTTTTTTAAGTGGCGAATTTTTGCAAAGAATCCTGCAGAAAAGTTGTTATTGGACAAGATCAGAGGAGAGAGAAGAGAGCAGAGAATATACCATAGAGAGATGAATCCCTAACTCGACCAAAAGGCCGCGGTTCCACCGCCAATTCCTGCTTCTTGCCGCGGATCTACGGTCAATTGGACTATTCCTTGAACAAAGTTTGGTACTGATGCTTCCCTTGCTCCTCTGGTCTCTATGAAATGATCTGAATATTTTTCTCCCAGCTACAGTGATTCCAGATTCCCTTGGAGAATTCACACACTAAATGTTATGCACATGATACTTCTTGATTTCAAATTTTTGATGAAATAATAATGTTTCAACTCAAATAGCAAGAAAGAACAAACTACGCACGTGTCCCCAGCAATGGCGCCATTTGATTGGTATGAAATTTTTGTTTATAGAATTTGAAGTTTGAGTAAAAGTGTAACCGTAATCAGTAACGGTATCGCATGTAGCAAGCGCTAGTGAGTACGGGTCGTCCTCTGAGATTCGTGTGTTTGATCACTCTTGCTTTAGATGAATTGAAAGAAATAGTAAAGAAAATTTGAGATGATGATTTTAAGATTTAATTGAGTTTGTCGTTTCAAGAAAATCAAGAAAATATCAAGATTTAGTAATCAAGAAAATATCCAAGATCAATTTTAGTTATCAAGAAAATTGAAGAATAGCTTGTAAGATTCGATAGGAATTAGTAGCAATGGATGAATACTCAAAATGACTCATCTTATCTATTGATAGAATTATAACTAGATTGATGGCGATGAATGAAGATTAGGGATCTATTGAAGAAACTAGGTTTTCTCCTTCACTATCCCTTATCTTTTTCATTGATCACCATTCATATCTAGCCCTTAGCAAAGAAAATCATCAATCTAATCCCCAAATTGCTACGAAATCATCAAGAACGGTGATCTCGCTCCCAATTTGGATGTTGATCATTCTTTTTCCTAAAGTTCATAATTTTCATAAGACTTAAGATGAGTAGTGGATTTTCTCACCATTTGATCTACCAAATCCTTAGAATCCTTAGCAAGCGGAGATTTACTCACACATCATGAAAATAGAAGAATCAACACCTAAAGATTTCATAATGCGAAATTTAACGGAAGCGAGATTGAACAAATGATCACTTTTATTAAATCTTCTTCAAATTTACACTTCTTAATCTGAGATTATAAGACTAAGCTCTCGATCACTCCTTTGAAAAGAGAATTTGTCGTCAATTTTCGCTTGGCTCGATCACCATGAGACTTGGATCTATTGAGGATCTCGCGCTCGTGATGACGATCGGCTTTGCATAAAGGATCTTGGATGTCGTCGCTTGATGAAGCACTCAATGATTCTTGATCTTGAGATTGGATCTTGATTTTGATTTGGTGTTTGGAGCAAAAGTTGTGTCTAAATTGTGTCACACTTTTGTCCAATTAAAATGTGTAACCCTCGAAATGAAAACTAGGGTCCTTTATATAGCCCCTCACCAATCTTCCCAAAGAAGCTAGGTAGTTATAGATGTTTCCCCCCAAAAGAGCAAAGCTTTGTTCAAAATTTGAACTGAGGCAGCGCCTCACGTGCAAAGCACGAGGCAGCGCCTCACATGCAAAGAACGAGAGCGCCGAGCACCGAGCGCTAAGAGTCAAAAACTCTGAGGCAGCGCATCACGTGCAAGGCACGAGAGCGCCAAGCGCTAAGAGTTAAAGACTTTGAGGCAGCGCCTCACGTGAAAAGCACGAGAGCGCTAAGCGTCAGAACTAAAAGTTCTCCACCGTTGGATCAAAGATCCAACGAAGATGATAAAATCATCAAATTACAGAATCAAATTCTGCTGAGTAAATATTCTTCGAATCATTCTGAACAAGAAAGATTGTTCTCTGTAAAACAGAGCACCGTTGGATCAAAGATCCAAACGTGATTAATAAAATCACCAAGATACAGAATAATCTCTGTATGGGAAAATATTTTCCCAATCTTGTTAATAAAAAGAGAAAATCTTCTGTTAAACATAGGACGTTTGGATCAAAAATCCAAAGGGGGATAAAATCCCCAAATCAATCAGGGATCTCTCAATGAGAGATTTCCTTAGCCAAATCAACAGACTTGCTTCCACTTATAAAGGACCCAAGACTTCAAGTCTTAGACACACAGACAGAGAGAAGAACCCCCCCCCCAAACTTCAATCTTCAAGACGAGAGCTATTATCTTCGCAAGGTAAATAAGAAAAAAGAGAGATTGTTGTTAGGTCCAAGTTACCCAACTCGGTACTTTCGGGGAGGCGGAATAGGTAAAAATCGAATTTTTCCTCGATAGGTAACATGGACCGTACATGAAGAATCTTTGCTAAACAAAAACTAACAAAAGAACTACAAGTTCTAACTACTATGTAGAATGGTTATAACTAGGTCTTGAAGTCCTTCTCTTCTTGCTCCTTGGAGTGGGAAGAACGGGTCGTCCTCGTCGCCTTCTCTTGCCGAAGAAAGATCCACCCGAGGGCCTCTACCTTTGGCTCCTACCTCAAACTAGACACTACTACAAAGAAAGGTTGCCCCTACGGATTTATCCGTAGGGGCAACCCACTGCCCCTACGGATATGTACGTAGGGGCGGAAAAATACCCCGTAGGTGCAAAGGCCGCAGGTGCAAGTTGAGGCCCTGAACTTGCCCCTACGGTTAAATTCGTGTACCTACGGATATATGTGTAGGTCCAGTTGCCCCTACGGATTACGCCGTAGGGTATAAGATTTTATATTATTTTCGGTTTATTTTAATAAATTACTTGGCCCTACGGATATACCCGTAGGGGCATGTACAGCCCCCTACGGATATATGGGTAGGTACTTTTCCGTAGGGGCACAAATTCAGGATTCCTGACATGTTGCCCCTACGGATAACGCCGTAGGGGAGTGTCAATGGCCTCTACGGATATAGCCGTAGGGGCTTTCCCAACCCCCTGGCACTGAGATCTGGGGGAAATATCAGTTACTGCTGATATTTTGCCCCTACGGACATATCCGTAGGGGTGGCATTTGTGCCTACGGATTAATCCGTAGGTACATATTGTCTGAAATTTTTTTTCAAAAATGGGCTGCTTGATTTTTTCCCGCCCTGTGCACAATAATATATACATCAATCAAATCATATATTGCAGTATTCATAATCACATCTCACGCATATATATAATATACAAAAGAAACACAAAAACTGAATATGATATAAATACAAACCAATATCAATATCGTTTCAAAATGTAGTACAATGTGTATGATATAAATAAATACATGTTTCAAAAAAAAAGAACCAAAAATCTACCCTAGCTCGGTCCAGCTCCACCTCTGAATAACGATAGAATAACGCGCGCCTGCTCCTCGGTCAATAAACTCTGCAATTCGTCGCGAGCGGGAGTCTGAGTGGGCGGTGGAGCTACAGGAGCTGTCTGCGGAACCGCAGCCGATGTAGTGGCTTGCGGAGCCGCAGCCGAAGGAGATGCGTGTGGAGGCTCGGCCGATCTACCCTGTCGCGTCTGGATATAACGTGTGTAAGAAGCGTGTAAGAACTGTTTATTATTCGAATTCGTATCATTATTAAGTTATTTCGAAACCCTGTTTGGATATCTAGTTTGGAAAAGCGTTGTTTATTTCAATTACATATGTATGTATGATTAATCAAACTTAAGTCTAAAACCAAATAAGCTCAAGCTACGTACTAATTATGGATATGTTGATATGTATATAAAATGAAATGATATTTTACTATAAAGTAGTATACATACCAGCATCTCCTTCAACTCCTGAATGCTGGCCCTCAAGCTATCCAGTTCATGATGGACATGCCGGTCACTGGAGACGGAGGAAGTAACCGCCGGGGTGGAGTCCAACCTCATATGGGCCCTGCTAGAGCCCAGTCCTCGGCCTCTCTCCCAACCTCCGTAGTGCCGTCCGTGTGCGGCGTCCAGGACTGGGGTCAGCAGCCTCGAATGTTGTCTTCCCCCTACCAACTGTCAGAACATTATATTTAGCACATACTGGTCTATAAAATTGACAAGAAATACCAAAATCAACAAATTCAAAGCCTTACCTACAGAGATAGAAGATGTGCTCCTCTGGTATCTGCATGTATCAAAATTTGAATAATATTAATTAATTTCAGTACATACATACTAACAAGGTAAACTCGCATATAGCGCTGCTTACACATATGACAGGGAGTGAACAAGCTCTTGTAGATCATCAGGCGGAAATCTAATCTCATCAAGCAGCCCATGATAATGAGTTGGACGACTAAGAGCAAAAGGAATGTGTGTATATTTATGATATAGCATTCTAAATCAATATACATGCCCTATATAATATATAAACATACCTGGAGGAACGGGAGTGGCCTCTGTCCCTGATATGGACGCATCACCAACAACTAGACAATCAAACATTGACAATATAAGTAATTTTGACATAAAGAGGCATGGATATCTATAATATTACATTCAAAATGGATATTAGAGAGCG
This sequence comes from Agapanthus africanus, assembly GCA_030015575.1. NCBI lineage: Eukaryota > Viridiplantae > Streptophyta > Magnoliopsida > Asparagales > Amaryllidaceae > Agapanthus > Agapanthus africanus. The sequence goes on along the minus strand of JASDDO010000018.1, from coordinate 463,083,109 downwards.
CACCTGCAGTGAGAAGTGGTAAAAGTATCACCCAACAAGAGTGTAATTTACAGAATCAGTTGAGACTCTTGAAAGTCATAGAAGAACCCGACCTGCACAAATCTGATGTATACTTTCCATTGGACACTAAGAAGTCTCTAAAGGAAAAAGCCTATGTGAAAGCCATCATTAGTTCATATCAGAAGATTGATGCTGAAACAGAGAACGAGGAATGTCATTTTTTTCTTCTTCCGCCACATTACTGTCTTGTCCTTCTGCCACATTACTGTCTTCTCCTTCTTATTATGTGCGCGTGCAAATTCAATGACTATATTGAGAATGTGGATTAATAGTGGGTAGGAAAAGTATTTCTCAAATGGCTTTTGCGTCTTAAAACCATAAACTACTAAGTAATGGCATACATAATTTTTTTAGTATAAAGGTTGTTATTTTAAGTTTTCCCTTATAGAGATATGATCTAACTGCATCTATCAACTATAAGTGTGCAGAAAATTATGATAAGAAATCATAAGAAAGGGTCGTAGCCATGCATAACCTTGAATCTACATACCAAATCATGCAAAAGCATGCACTTATTGTCACCTTGCCTTGGAATATAAAATATCTTGGAAGACTATAAGCGAGCATTTAAATCTTGATAGCTTTTGACTTCAACATATATTTTTCTCAAGTACCATGAAATATACTTGCTCCGTATAAACCGTTTTCAGGAAGATGGATTAATAATGACAAATTATCCATTGTGGCTCACTAGGTTAGTATTTTCTCTTCTATTGACCATCTTTCTAATCTGCTTGGTAAATTTATTCGGAACCGGCTGCGAATCATTAAAAGACATGCATAAGAAAGAAAGCTAAAATACAGATATATAGCATACCGATACATCGAAACTTCATAGTTGCGATGGCAATCCAGAGATATTTATTTCTACACACGTGGTGCGCGTGCGAATGCGTCAGGCATCATGGACAAATATTTCAGAACATGGAAAGTATTATTCGTATAAAGTAATTAAAACTTTTAAACACCTTGGGTAGATATTTTCTTAGTTGATGCAATCATATCATGAGGACTAAATTTAAGCTATTATACATATGCATATGTATTTTTCTAACCTAATATATCACACACACACACACACACAGAGAGAGAGAGAGAACACCTGGTAGGTAAAGAAATCAGGTAGCAGGATCCTGAAGAAATGGAGTCCATAGCATTGCTCAGCATCATCATCCATGATCCCTTTGATAATATTTTTTCAAAGAAGTCACGGATGATGGTGATGAGCAATGCTATGGACTCCATTTCTTCAGGACTACCTGATTTCTCTATCTATCTGGTGTTCTCTCTCTCTCTCTCTCTCTCTCTCTCTGTGTGTGTGTGTGTGATATATTAGGTTAGAAAAATACATAAGCATATGTATAATAGCTTAAATTTAGTCCTCATGATATGATTGCATCAACTAAGAAAATATCTACCCAAGGTGTTTAAAAGTTTTAATTACTTTATACGAATAATACTTTCCATGTTCTGAAATATTTGTCCATGATGCCTGACGCATTCGCACGCGCACCACGTGTGTAGAAATAAATATCTCTGGATTGCCATCGCAACTATGAAGTTTCGATGTATCGGTATGCTATATATCTGTATTTTAGCTTTCTTTCTTATGCATGTCTTTTAATGATTCGCAGCCGGTTCCGAATAAATTTACCAAGCAGATTAGAAAGATGGTCAATAGAAGAGAAAATACTAACCTAGTGAGCCACAATGGATAATTTGTCATTATTAATCCATCTTCCTGAAAACGGTTTATACGGAGCAAGTATATTTCATGGTACTTGAGAAAAATATATGTTGAAGTCAAAAGCTATCAAGATTTAAATGCTCGCTTATAGTCTTCCAAGATATTTTATATTCCAAGGCAAGGTGACAATAAGTGCATGCTTTTGCATGATTTGGTATGTAGATTCAAGGTTATGCATGGCTACGACCCTTTCTTATGATTTCTTATCATAATTTTCTGCACACTTATAGTTGATAGATGCAGTTAGATCATATCTCTATAAGGGAAAACTTAAAATAACAACCTTTATACTAAAAAAATTATGTATGCCATTACTTAGTAGTTTATGGTTTTAAGACGCAAAAGCCATTTGAGAAATACTTTTCCTACCCACTATTAATCCACATTCTCAATATAGTCATTGAATTTGCACGCGCACATAATAAGAAGGAGAAGACGGTAATGTGGCAGAAGGAGAAGACAGTAATGTGGCGGAAGAAGAAAAAAATGACATTCCTCGTTCTCTGTTTCAGCATCAATCTTCTGATATGAACTAATGATGGCTTTCACATAGGCTTTTCCCTTTAGAGACTTCTTAGTGTCCAATGGAAAGCATACATCAGATTTGTGCAGGTCGGGTTCTTCTATGACTTTCAAGAGTCTCAACTGATTCTGTAAATTACACCCTAGTTGGGTGATACTTTTACCACTTCTCACTGCAGGTGCGCTCTCTAATATCCATTTTGAATATCGATAATATTACATTCAAAATGGATATTAGAGAGCGCACCTGCAGTGAGAAGTGGTAAAATTACCACCCAACTAGGGTGTAATTTACAGAATCAGTTGAGACTCTTGAAAGTCATAGAAGAACCCGACCTGCACAAATCTGATTTATGCTTTCCATTGGACACTAAGAAGTCTCTAAAAGGAAAAGCCTATGTGAAAGCCATCATTAGTTCATATCAGAAGATTGATGCTGAAACAGAGAACGAGGAATGTCATTTTTTTCTTCTTCCGCCACATTACTGTCTTCTCCTTCTTCTTCTGCCACATTATTGTCTTCTCCTTCTTATTATGTGCGCGTGCAAATTCAATGACTATATTGAGAATATGGATTAATAGTGGGTTGGAAAAGTATTTCTCAAATGGCTTTTGCGTCTAAAAAACATAAACTACTAACTAATGGCATATATAATTTTTTAGTATAAAGGTTGTTATTTTAAGTGCGCGTGCAAATTCAATGAAAGTTAGATTTGAGGATACCCATGTATGAGTTGTATTCTATATATGTGTGTTTCGATTTATGATTTCGCTTAAGTGTAGGGTTGTTTTTACTTAAATTTCAAATGTATATACATGCATACTGTCTTCTCCTCCTTCTTCTGCCACATTACTGTCTTCTCCTTCTTCTTCTGCCACATTACTGTCTTCTCCTTCTTATTATGTACAGTACTTCCACAAAATACGTGTTGTCATTTCTAAATGGAAGTTTCTCAGTGCCACCATAGTAGCAGAAGATGGAATTGTTTATCGCCACTAGATTATGCTAAGCCTCGGATAGATTAGGCAAACATGATCTAGAAGAATATAATTAGCAGAGGAAATATGCAAATAAACATGCATGCAAGCTGACATTAAAAGATTAATATAACAGAGATGTCTACTGATGATTTGTAAGATATTATCGCAGGTAAGACAACTGCCAATTCTATGGCTTGTGGCCACCAGCGACTGCTTTCTCACCACAGTAAAAATAATGAGGGACTATAACATATCATGAATTCGATATGCACCGTGATTTCATAGCATATGTCTATTAACCTATAATGTATAAGTTCTCGGCGTTGATTGCAGAGGTGCATACAGTCTGAACTAGTAAATATACGTAAGAAGGAAAAAGAAGAAACGATTCATAAATATGGTTGGGCCAGAAACAGACTTAGTCACTGAATGACATATAACTGATATTCCTTGATGTAGAAATCAATACACCTTTGATAACAAACTCATTCTTTTTTGGGAGATATATGAATAACCGACTCTGACCCTCAGCATTCCATTGAACACATGGAAATCCATCGTATCTCATATCCAGCCACCTAACTTCACCGATCCTATGATCGCCCTCTTGAGGACGCACAGCCCTAGCCGCAGCCCCAGCCCAAACCCTAGCCTTAGATGGTGGTGATGAATGTGAATCCTCATGTGATTTTGCATATTATTGCAAGAGCGTTAATGGGTTTTCAAGATTTGTACGTAGTCAAGAGCAATTGTGAGCAAGGAAAGTAAAAATAGTTTTGGAATTTTATCAAACGGTTGGTGAGCAAACTAGCAAAACGTTTTGAATGAAAATATAATGTAAAATAATTTCGAGAATCAAAAGTGATAAGCTTTGTTAATGATATGGGAGAGAAGCTTGCTTTTTCTTTTTTGTGAGAAATATTTTAGGTTTTTTTTCCTTATTTCTGTTACATCCTGACCGAAGAACTTTCACAATTGTTAAAATTCAACATTTTGGTCAGTCCTCTCCTTTATTGATATGCATGTGATGTGAGGGTTGGATTTAACACAGCAACCATTGTTCATCAATATATATTACCAAATAAAGCTCTTTATTGTTGGTTATGTTGGTTTCATCCTATTCTTGCCTCAATTTGGTGTAATTTGAAATGGCCCACGATTCTAGGGTTTGATATGGGATGGCAATAGAAAAGAGAATTTGTTCTCAAGTTATGATCGAATACCATAATAAATTGGGAGTTGGTTAGGATTGTGAAATTGTGAAAGTAGTTGCATTTTTTTCAAGTATGATCTTGTGAAAATCGGATGAAATATTTAACATCATTTTGTTGTTATTTAGGATTAGCACCCTCTAAAGGATTTTAAGTTAAGATAATGGATATGGATCTTTTGTCAGGATAAAGGAGATCTGCACATGCATAAATACTAGTATAAGATAATTCAAAATTTGGGACAACGGATACATACCGCTAAAAGATATAAATCGAAAACCCAAACAATATTTTGTGATAAACTTAAGTGTTCTTGCAAACTAATACAAATCTTGTTAAAAATTTGATAAATTGACCTTCCCCTTCCCCAGCCCTAGCCCCAGCCCGCAGCCCCAGCCGCACCCCCAATAAAAAATTGGATAAATTGACCCTTCCCCTTCCCCGACCCCGACCCTAACCCTACCCCGACCCCGACCCTAACCCTACCCCGACCCCGAACCCGACCCCGCAGCCCAGCCCCTGCCCCAACCCTAACCCGACCCCGACTGCGACCGCGACCCCAGCCCAACCCCAACTCGCGCGCCATGAACCTTAAGCCCAAAATAATCCAATAAATTCTTTAACTTACCTCGAGATTTACTCACCTGAACGGCTGCTGGGGCAGGGGCGACGATCTGAACGGCGGTGGTGACGACCTTAACCGCGGTGGCGACGAGAACTCCAGTGGCGACGAAACCGGCGGTGGCCACGAGGAGAACAACCTTGGCGGCGACGGCGTGGCGCATTGGGGACTTATTTTCGCGCCCGATCGAGAGAGAGAGGGAAATGAGCGTAGGCGATCGAGATCTGGGATTTTATTAAATCGATATTTACTTGCCCCTACGGATATGTCCGTAGGTCCTTTGTTTGCGGCTCCGTAGGGGCCAACACCTAATTAAGAATTAATATTTTTATTCTTGGACGTCTTTGCCCGTAGGGGCAACCTTTTAGACCTACGGATATGTCCGTAGGTCCAAGTTATTTCTGCCCCTACGGATAGGTTAATCCGTAGGGGCAACCCCCTATTTTACTAGTGAGAAGTAAGTAAGATGCTTGGTGTACTAAACCTAGAACCTTAGAAAGAGTAGAGAATGATTTTGGTGTTTTATCTCAAAAGTTTGATGGTTCTCAACTCATGAGAAGGAGAGCTTTGAGAGAGAGGAAGAGGATGAGAGAGAATGAGAATGAGAGAATGAGGATAAAAACAACAACCATCTCTCATATATGTGAATTATGATAATTAAATAATTAATCAAAGATAATTGTGATGGTTAACTTGAAATGACCATTATCATTTCACATTTAATGAATTTTGCTAGAATCAAAGAGCATCTTCCAAATGAAATGATGATGGTCAATTTGTCAACATAGGTCAACAAATCAACCATAGTCAAATGGTCAACATCCCTAACCATAACACAATAAGAATTAATTAATATTAATAATCATATTTCACATATAAACATTAGGGTTAAGAAAAAGACAACGGTCATTAACCCTAATGAAAGTCATCTGCCTCTGTCTCAGTCAACTGTGCATACACACCCGCATCCGCGTTCCGAGGAACACGGATACAATGAGACAAAACCAATCCCAAAACAAATACTAGTATCTGGCTTAAACCAAAGCCCACTAGTAATAACTGCCCGGTCACCAAACGTACACAAGTGCGCGGATGTGAACGAACCCCATCGCAAAACCATGCGCCCTCTACTCTGTTTTGCCCAAAGGCGAATAACCCTCTGTGAGGGACTCTAAAGACTCGACACTACGCTGGCAGTAGGGTTAACCACAGACCGTAAGCGGCACTAGCTGTACGTAACGGTCCCCAGGTAGATGCCGATAAGAAGACTGATGAGGTGAACCCATCCGAACTCCTACTGAGCCTGTATGTGACAATTTCCGTACAGTCTAGTCTGTTCGTCTAAGAATATCGCATGGCGGGCCTAGGGGGTGGTAAACATCAGTCCCCTAATAGCGGTACAAGTCGTGCCGGAGTGTAGCTCAGAACACCCTGAGATATCACTGGAAACCTACCGGTATATCTCGCTAGCCCTGGCCAGGGACTTTGTGTAATGGCTCTCCTAGACACAGCGCGATATCAACCCCCAATACCGGGAGAGACGAATCCTGTCTAACTGTCACTGCCTCCAAGTGCTTCGGGACTGCTCCCAACTACTACCTGTTTGCACGACTCAGTAGAGCCGTGGTAGGGTAGTAATCAAAGAACAGTGGGAACACACTTGAGGCGAAGTGACAGTGTCAAGTCAGTGGACTAAGCTGTACTCATGTCACCTGGGAACTGTTAACCGACGATAGGTATAATACCAACCAACAGTTCCCGACGAGTCCTGTCCAGTGTACTCGTAACCTAACGAGCACCTACATACTATCTCCAGTACGACGTACTGATGGCTGTGGGACAGACCATCTCCCCTGCTGGGAAGAGAAGCGTATGCACCAGTCTACTCTGGAGTATCGATGCCCTGTCTCGATAATCCTACGACTAGGGACCAAAATAAGGATATGCTTATAGACTACCCAGCCCCCACTAGTGTGATCACCATCACAACGCCGGTAGTCAAGCAAACATCCTAAGGGCTCCATCAATATGTTTTAGCGATACATTAAAAGAAACATATACACATATTAAGATAGAAACAAACCAAGTAGCATACTACTATATCGAGCAAGACTGTCGTAAAACCGTATATATATCCCAAGCTTCCAAAATGTATTATACAAACTAGTACTATACAATAATGGCCTCTAGGGCATACATATCTAACAATCTCCTACTTGCACTAAAAACCAGTAATTGGTGTACCGCATACCCAACGTCTGCACTAGGGCCAGCTGCTGGCGTACCGCATACCCAATAGCTCAAAAAGTCGCTCGAACTGTGTTTGAGGGAGGGCCTTTGTGAATGGATCCGCCGTGTTGTCTTTTGTGTCCACTCTCCGTACCTCGATCTCCTGGCGATCAATGATCTCCCTGATCAGGTGATACCGCCTTAAGATGTGTCTGGATTTCTGATGGGACCTTGGTTCCTTCGCTAAAGTTATAGCCCCATTGTTATCGCAATACAAAGGTATTGGGTCAACAATGGACGGAACCACCTGAAGTTCACTAATGAACTTCTTCATCCAGACCGCCTCTTTTGCGGCATCGCTTGCAGCAATGTATTCAGCCTCTATCGTCGAGTCTGCGACGGTATCCTGTTTGGAACTCCTCCAACATACCGCCTATCTGTTGAGGGTAAACACAAAACCCGAGACAGACTTGCTGTCATCTTTGTCACTCTGGAAGCTTGAATCGGTAAAGGACTCGACCCAGAGGTCTCCATTACCGTAAACCAGGAACATCTCCTTAGTCCTTCTCAGATACTTGAGAATATTCTTCACTGCCGTCCAGTGGTCCTCACCTGGGTCTGACTGATACCGGTTCGCCACACTCAGCGTGTAAGCCACATCTGGTCTTGTACATAGCATCGCATACATTATAGATCCTACCGCCGAAGCGTAGGGTATAGTGCTCATGCAAACCCTCTCCTCGTCAGTCTTAGGAGACATCTTCTTAGAGAGGGTAATTTCGTGCAATGCGGGTATGTTACCGCACTTGGAATCCTCCATACTAAATCTTTTTAGTACGGTCTCTATGTACCTGGACTGCGAAAGTCCCAGTAGTCTCTTGGATCTATCTCTGTAGATCTTGATCCCCAGAATGTACGAGGCATCATCCAGGTCCTTCATGGAGAACCGTTGTGACAAAAATAGCTTGACCGATTGTAGCATAGGAATGTCATTTCCTATCAAAAGAATGTCGTCCACGTACAAGACTAGGAACACGACAGTTCGTCCTACAATCTTGTTATAGACACAAGATTCATCTTCGTTCTTGATGAAATCAAATTCCTTGATTGCCTCATCAAAACAGATGTTCCAGCTCCGCGATGCCTGCTTTAGTCCATAAATAGATTTAAGCAACTTGCACACCTTCCCGCTGCTCCCACTGTCTACGAAACCTTCTGGCTGATCCATGTAAACGCACTCTTCCAAACAGCCATTTAGAAAAGCCGTCTTAACGTCCATCCGCCAGATTTCATAGTCATGGAAGGCAGCAATGGCAAGTAGGATCCGAATGGATTTGAGCATAGCCAACGGAGAAAAAGTTTCGTCATAGTCCACACCAGGTCTTTGACGAAAACCTTTTGCAACGAGTCTAGCCTTATAGGTTTCCACCTATCCATCTACACCAAGTTTCCTTTTGTAGATCCATTTGCATCCAACGGGTTTTACCCCAGGTGGAGCAATATCCAAGGTCCACACTTTATTGGCGTACATGGAATCCATTTCGGATTGCATTGCTTCCTGCCACTTATCAGAGTCTCTACTGATAATGGCCTGCCTGAAACTGGTAGGGTCATCTTCTTCCAAGATGCAATCCTCTCGATCCCCGTCTATGAGAAAACCGTAGTATCTCTCGGGCGGATGAGAAATCCTACCAGACCTGCGGAGTGGTTGAAGTTCGTTTGGGGTTATTGAATCCTGAGGTTCTGTCAAATCTTCAGTTTCAGTTTGTGGTCGCTGAATTTCTTCCAATTCTACCGTGCTCCCACTGATTTCTTTTGCAAGAAACTCCGTTTCTAAGAAAACGGCATGCTGAGCAACAAACACCTTCTGTTCCTCGGTGTGGTAGAATAGATATCCATAACCATTCTTTGGATATCCCACAAACTTACATAAAACTGACCGTGCCTCTAGTTTATCTGGTTTATGCGTTTTAACATAAGCCAGACAACCCCATATTTTAAATCGTTTAAGATACGGCCTTTTACCATTCCATATCTCGAACGGTGTCTTAGGCACAGATTTAGACGGAACATCGTTCAATAGATATGCCGCTGTCAACAGCGCATGTCCCCAAAATGAAAGAGGCAACTCGGCATTACTCATCATAGAGCGAACCATATCCAGTAGGGTACGATTCCTCCTCTCCGATACACCGTTGTGCTGTGGTGTATAAGGGGGAGTAAGCTGAGAGAGAATACCATTCTCTTTTAAGTAATCTAAGAATTCCGTGCTTAAGTACTCCCCTCCTCTATCAAACCAGAGGATCTTGATACTTTTGCCAGTCTGGTTCTCTACTTCGTTTCTGAATTCCTTGAATTTCTCAAAAGCTTCAGATTTGTGTTTCATCAGATACACATATCCGAACCTAGAGAGATCGTCAGTGAATGTGATGAAGTACGAGAACCCACCCCTTGGATGTATAGACATTGGACCACATACATCACTATGTATGAGTCCCAAGAGCTCTGTTGCTCTTTCTCCATGTCCGATGAACGGAGATTTGGTCATCTTCCCTTTGAGACAAGACTGACAAGTTTCATAAGATGAAAACTCGAACGCATTCAAGAGTCCATCTTTATGCAACTTACTTAGTCTTTTCTCTCCGATATGACCAAGTCTACAATGCTACAAGTAGGATTCATTCGTATCTGAATTCTTCCTCTTGCATGTGTTTTGTACATTGAGAACTGTATTCTGATTTAGAACGTAGATACCATTACACAGTGTACCTTCTGCAACCAGTACCTTATGAAGGTAAATGTTCATGATATTTCTATCAAGAACAAAGTTATATCCATCTTTATCGAATAAAGAAACTGATATGATGTTGCAAACCATGGAAGGTACATAGTAGCAATCGTTCAAAACCATAGTATTGCCATTTGGCAACACTAGGTGATATTCATCGACGGCTGCAGCATTAACTTGTGCTCCGTTCGCTACCCTGAGCGAAATATCACCAGGTGCAACTTTCCTACTTTTTCTCAGTCCCTGCAATAAATTACAGATATGAGATCCTGATCCGGTATCAAGTACCCAGGAGGTAGAGCTGACCGTAAAGCAGTTCTCAATTACAAGAACACCTGAAGTAGATGCAAAACCATGCTTCTTCTTCAACTGGGTATCCTTGGAATCCATACAATCCTCTTTCCCTTGCTCAAACTCATGACTGTTGTCACAAGTTAGAGCCGAACCAACGTTCCCCAGCCACGAATAAGAATTCGGATCGGTCAAGCGATACATTTTATTATCTTGATTAGGGCGTGAAATGGTTGCTACCTGGAGAGAGAGAAAAGAAAACACTCAGCGTGCGCTCTTACAAGATTAGATTGGTTTATTAGTTTATCTAACCAGGATGGCTCTCACTGTTTCCTCAAATTCTTCTTAAAACCTTTTAAAAGAAGAACTAGTCGGGATTAACTGCACGTCACAATACTTGCTTAACCTTTCGGCCAGGCTAGTGTTGGTACTTCGAGGGAGGTTTTCCAACGCTTTCGCGAAGTTCCTTAATTAAGTAACCTCTTTTCCCTGGAGGCGTAGCCCCGCTAACACCGTTCTAGACACCTACTTGGTTTATAGCATTGATTGTTAAGTGAAATAATCTCCCGAGAGTAATCCAACTCATCAGTGGGATCGGGATCCAACTATCATTGTGTGATGACCTAGATGGAATCCACTCTAGTCACCACACTCCAGAAGGTATGCTAAATCTGCAAGTTTCAGTTTCTTTAGAAACTCCCGATGTGGTTTTTGCCCCTAACGGTTTATGACCTTGACTAGGTCAACAAACCATAAACCGTTAGTCAAGTTCTACCCGTCATTATCCTGATTGCATTAGACCCACCCGTACGTGCCCTTGACTAGGTCAACAAGGCCGCACGACTGTCCTAACCAATCCCATTTGCAATGCACAGAAAAATATCATCTAGCTACCGTTCACTACGCCTTGACTAGGTCAACAAACGTAGCACGAATACTAAATAATACCAATCCGAAATGACGGAGGGCTACGGCTGGGTTTTTGGCGAAAAACCCGTTAACGTAATGAACTTGATATCGTTGAAGAAACATGATTGCCTTTTTGAAAATATAGTGGCGAAAACTTTTGCTAAAGAGGTCACTCCCTGTGAAGGGATCTCGGCTCTTTCCTTGTCGAATGGGGTGCAGGATATTCTAAACTGAATATCTCTATGCAAAGCAAGAATAATCGACTATAGTGAAGTTATTACCCTGACGCAAACTTTTGTCCAAGGGGTCACTCCCGATGAAGGGATCTCGGCCCTTGCCTCGTCGAATGAGGTGCTGGGCATTCATAACCAAATACCTCTATGCAAAACAAAAATGAACGTCCTTGCAATAACAGCTTTTTGAAAATTGTTCCAACAACGTCTTTTAGGTTTATTTTCTTGCATTAATCTAATGCGTCCCATCAATTAATCCTACCATTGTAGAAAACAACGAAAATATGACGTACGCTTATACCATCCGCATTCGCCACGGGGTCCCGTCATCACCCGTTAGGTTACTTAACTAACGACAGAGCGGGGGCTGGACTAGCGCGGATGCAAAACATAAACAACGCCTAAATAGATATCATATATAGATATATACACATTCGTCAGATGCAATGATAGCCATTCCAGATCACAGATGAACACATTGGATATACTAGGAATCCGCGATTCGTTCGAGCCTGCAACGAAAAACGGATTACACGGTCACGATGAATAGCCAAATACCCCACCCTAGACCCCTACGGGTGCGGCAAACTACCCGCCAAGTACCCGAAGCGAAGCAATCTCCCTCAACAACGTGAGTAGGCCACTCGGCACTTCGAGATACCCGGTAGTTTGTGCACCCCACCTTGGGTCTATCCTAGGAGCAAAAACAGTAAAAAGAAATTATACAATGGCGGCTACAACCTCATCCCGGATGTGCGGCCATACAAATAATATTACATCAATTTACATATTACATAAATTGAAAGATAAAGAAAAACCCTCATCTCACAACCCCCCGGCCATTCATCCGCGACGATCCAACGAATTCATATACACAAACCATCAACATTACAGATTACAGATATGTATAACCCCCCACTAATCGCCGTATAGCGATTGGCAGACGTTCAATACATATATCACATCACAGATATAACCATTTAGCCAAAGTTTGTAGAATTCCGATCAAAATACGAATTTGTAACTACCCCCAAAAATAACATTTTTCTCTGGACAACCTGGGCAGAAACAAAATATCTCAAAAATCCCAAAACACAAAAATATGAATTCTGCAACAAATTTGAGCCGCGGACGAGTCAACTCGGTCGCGGATCCGCGGCGGAACTCATGATTCCGCCGCGGTTCCGAGGCGAGTTGGCCGAGTCGTGGCCTCAAATTTCTTGGTTATTCCTATAAAACCCTGCTTGTATTTTTCAGACATGTTAAATAATTTTTAGAGCAGGTTTTAAAAACGGCAGAAAGCATGGGTTTCGGACATTGTTTTGGGATTTTTGCCGGATCGAAGTTCTAAAAACCTTGCTAACTGTTAGTTGTTGTTTAGTTAGGATCTGATACCACTGTTAGGTCCATGTTACCCACCTCGATACTTTCGGGGAGGCGGAATAGGTAAAAATCGAAATTTTCCTCGATAGGTAACATGGACCGTACATGAAGAATCTTTGCTAAACAAAAACTAACAAAAGAACTACAAGTTCTAACTACTATGTAGAATGGTTATACCTAGGTCTTGAAGTCCTTCTCTTCTTGCTCCTTGGAGTGGGAAGAACGGGTCGTCCTCGTCGCCTTCTCTTGCCGAAGAAAGATCCACCCGAGGGCCTCTACCTTTGGCTCCTACCTCAAACTAGAAGTAACTAAGGTTCTTGGTGTGCTAAACCTAGAACCTTAGAAAGAGTAGAGAATGATTTTGGTGTTTTATCTCAAAAGCTTGATGGTTCTCAACTCATGAGAGGGAGAGCTTTGAGAGAGAGGAAGAGGATGAGAGAGAATGAGAATGAGAGAATGAGGATAAAAACAACAACCATCTCTCATATATGTGAATTATGATAATTAAATAATTAATCAAAGATAATTGTGATGGTTAACTTGAAATGACCATTATCATTTCACATTTAATGAATTTTGCTAGAATCAAAGAGTATCTTCCAAATGAAATGATGATGGTCAATTTGTCAACATAGGTCAACAAATCAACCATAGTCAAATGGTCAACATCCCTAACCATAACACAATTATAATTAATTAATATTAATAATCATATTTCATATATAAACATTAGGGTTAAGAAAAAGACAACGGTCATTAACCCTAATGAAAGTCCTCTGCCTTTGTCTGAGTCAACTGTGCATACACACCCGCATCCGCGTTCCGAGGAACACGAATACAATGAGACAAAACCAATCCCAAAACAAATACTAGTATCTGGCTTAAACCAAAGCCCACTAATAATAACTGCCCGGTCACCAAACGTGCACAAGTGCGCGGATGTGAACGAACCCCGTCGCAAAACCATGCGACCTCTACTCTGTTTTGCCCAAAGGCGAATAACCCTCTGTGTGGGACTCTAAAGACTCGACACTACGCTGGCAGTGGGGTTAACCACAGACCGCAAGCGGCACTAGCTGTACATAACGGTCCCCAGGTAGATGCCGATAAGAAGACTGATGAGGTGAACCCATCCGAACTCTTACTGAGCCTGTATGTGACAATCTCCGTACGGTCTGGTCTGTTCGTCTAAGAATATCGCATGGCGGGCCTAAGGGGTGGTAAACGTCAGTCCCCTAATAGCGGTACAAGTCATGCCGGAGTGTAGCCCAGAACACCCTGAGATATCACTAGAAACCTACCAGTATATCTCGCTAGCCCTGGCCAGGGACTTTGTGTAATGGCTCTTCTAGACACAGCGCGATATCAACCCCCAATACCGGGAGAGACGAATCCTGTCTAACCGTCACTACCTCCAAGTACTTCGGGACTGCTCCCAACTACTACCTGTTTGCATGACTCAGTAGAGCCGTGGTAGGGTAGTAATCAAAGAACAGTGGAAACACACTCGAGGTGAAGTGACAGTGTCAAGTAAGCGGACTAAGCTGTACTCATGTCACCTGGAAACTGTTAACTGACGATAGGTATAATACCAACCAACAGTTCCCGATGAGTCCTGTCCAGTGTACTCGTAACCTAACAAGCACCTGCATACTATCTCCAGTACGACGTACTGATGGCTGTGGGACAGACCATCTCCCCTGCTGGGAAGAGAAGCGTATGCACCAGTCTACTCTGGAGTATCGATACCCTGTCTCGATAATCCTACGACTAGGGACCAAAATAAGGATGTGCTTATAGACTACCCAGCCCCCACTAGTGTGATTGCCATCACAACGCCGGTAGTCAAGCAAAGATCCTAAGGGCTCCATCAATATGTTTTAGCGATACGTTAAAGGAAACATATACACATATTAAGATAGAAACAAACCAAGTAGTATACTACTATATCGAGCAAGACTGTCGTAAAACCGTATATATATCCCAAGCTTCTAAAATGTATTATACAAACTAGTACTATACAGTAATGGCCTCTAGGGCATACATATCTAACAATCGTAGCATCTCCTTTACATAATTAAGAGTTTAACTCTCACATAAGAACTTAGTTCTTCTCTAGATCTCAGATCTATAAGACAAGATAATTCATAATCGAGAATTTAATTCTCTGGGAATCGAACTAACCAGAACATAAAAATTAGCGCATGAGCGCTACTTAATAAGAGTGCATAGCACTCATTTCCTGGCGCTCAGCACCGAGCGCTCTACGTGCTTCTCACGTGGGCGCTAATTAATAAAGAGTGCATAGCATTCATTGCCTGGCGCTCAGCGCCGAGCGCTCCACATGCTCCTCACGTGGGCGCTACTTAATAAGAGTGGATAGCACTCATTGCCTGGCGCTCAGTGGCGAGCGCTCCACGTGCTCCTCACGTGGGCGCTACTTAATAAAAAGCGCTCAGCACTCACTGCCTGGCGCTCAGCACTCTACGCGCTCCGCACGTGAGCGCTATCATTGTTTAACACTCCAAATAAAACAAAAGAATAAAGGGTGTCAGAGCCCACACTAATGCTCAGTATTGCTGATGCAGAAAGGAGACCAAGCCCAGATAAATAATCAAGTGGGATGAGCCCAAGGTCGGCCTAACCCCAGATTGACTGAGCCCATTGGACTTAGTCCTAAATAAGATTGTCAAATCTCTAATGAACATTCTCTGGTTCAAGAGTACATCTCTTCACACCTCTGATATATGTCGTTGTAATTCTTCAACGTCTTCAGAGTGGTGGCGGGTACTGACAACCAACAACCAACTTTGGACCGTAATGTCCTTAAACCAACTCTGGACGTCCTTAAAATAACTTTGGACCGTAATGTCCTTAAACTATTCTGGACGGTAATGTTCTTAAACTAAACTTTGGACCGCAACGTCCCTAAACTAAATCCCACAGACTATGACGTCCTTAAACCCTACGGACTATGACGTCCTTAAACTCATGGACTATGATGTTTTTAAACTTCTGGACCGCAACGTCCCTAAACTAAGCCCCACGGACTATGATGTTCTTAACCCTACAGACTATGATGTCTTTAAACGGACTATGACGTCCTTAAACTAAAACCCCATGGACTATGAGGTCCTTAAACTCATGGACTATGACGTCTTTAAACTTATGGACCGCAACGTCTCTAAACTAAAGCAATAGAGTTCAAAAGCTCTTTTGTCGGATCTAAATGATCCAAAACCCCTGTTAAGTAGATCTTAGTGTAAAATTAGACTAACGTATCCTTAATAAACATTTAAGTTGGTCTTAATCTCAAATGAGGTTAACGATCCTTAAACCAAAACAAACCCAAATCTAAGAAAATACGGATTTGGACTAATCCACGCCGTACGGGTGACGACATAAATTAGTCTCCGTATACAATCCACGAGCAACCAAAAATAAAACAACACACACGATACGAAGCGACCTTCTAGAGCAGGAGAAAGTGGTTATCGCTACGCGGTAACGTAATTAACTGCAGGGGCTTGCGCCTGCAGGGAAGAGCGTCCCCACAATAAAAAAAACCCTCGTAAACGAGGGGGAATCTAACGAATTCTGCTACAACGGCCGCATCTGTCAAAACCTCCGATATACGGTGTCCTAAATCAACTTGGCATTTTCGGAGAGGTGGACAGATAAATCCAAATAGCATCTTCCCCCAAATTCAGGCAAGACGGCCTACGCGGTCCCGTCTCCCGTTTTCGGCGGTAAGCAGATTCTGGCACGCCCGGTGGGACCTCTTCCTCTTTCCACTCCACACTTCGTATGCCGTGTTCGCGAATGAATCACGGTCTAATATGGTTGCCCTTGGGTTCGAGATACTATGATTTGGTGTTTTGCTCCCGTGCAGAAAAGAAAAAAGGAGATCAATGGTTTCTAGCTGCTCTAGCTGCAGCAACAACTCCCGCTCCGCCCCATCTCGAGGTGTAACCTACGGGTCCCAAGCGGCCTCCATTTTTGCAATGCCGGTGGAACGGGTGACTCAGGCCACCACTGGGCTATTCTTCGGGACCATGATCCCGAGAATAGGCTTCAACGTTCCGATGACATCATAAGAAGCTCCGAAGAAGTTGGTCTTTGATCGGCTTGCAACTACCGCGGCCTCTCTCAGCGGGTCGCCTAACTCCAATGCCTCAATCTTCGACAGGCTGGGCCAAAGCTCAAGTATGCCCGCGAAGAGGCTCGCAATACCGGAGAAGGCCACTCCAACTCCTGCTACAGTTGAAGTCGTCCAAGCTGCTCTCCCTACTCGAAGGTCGGCTTTCGACAGATTGACCATTCCCTCTAAGAGGACGTCTGTCTTCGACAGGCTGACGCCGACAACAGCCTCTCACCAGAGCAGGGGGCATGAAGAAGCTGATCCAACAACAGAGGTGGTCCCGGCCGCTCAACATGCTCGACGTCGCCACTGGCGCCGAGTGAGGAAAGCTGGGGCAGTTCGCCCTCTGGACTTACCCTACCAGCTCCAACGGTGGAAGTTGATGATGCTGTTCTAACTGGAAACAGCTTTGAACCACTTAGGAGGGTGCGCAAGAACTCTCCGACTGCCGTGCTGAAAATATCTCCCCCGCCTGTGGAGAATGTTACAAAGGCAAAGCCGGAGCATCCCCCTCAGCGGCTGTCTTTCAAAATTCATAAGGTCTAGCGGAGAGTCCAAGACTCTGTACTCGACAAGGACTACTCCCGCCGACAGAAGAAAATGAAGATTCAACAAGAGGAGGACCATCCCTCTTCCATGCCATGGAAGGTATCGTCTACATGGGTGCCTAGTGCCACAGCCCCCTCAACGTCGACCGCCCATGAAAAGAGAAGGCCGGAGAAGATCCCCGTGCCGGCGACAAATTTCAAGGGCACTGAACGCAAACACCCCAAGTCTGGGGGCATGGTAGTGCATACTGTTTATATGGCTTCCGGAAAAGAAGAAAGCCGCACTTCCGGAGGTCATCGACCACTCACCCGATCAGTAATAAAGGCTTAGGAGCAACAACAGAAACTCCAGGAGATGTTAACAAAGATGGCCGCACTCACTGGGCCAAAAGAAAGCCCGGAGACATCGTCGGAGCAACGCCAAGAACACGAAACCGACGCCAAGTTCCTGCGAAGGATGCTCGAGAAGAAAAACAAAGTGGCTGCGGAAGAAGCGGCCAACATAAAATAATTGGCGCTCTTGTTCCAAGATATGGTGGGCATGATGATCCGGCCGGACCCTCCAGCCGAAGATCCTCTAATAATCATTGAAGACGACAGAGGGGAGACATCAAACCCTCTTCCGGCCTTTTCAGCAGCCAAAGAGGAGACGATCTCGAAATCTGCGCTGGATGATTATATAGCTCAACAAATACGAGCTTATCAAGCAAACGCAGCTGCTGGCCAAGTCGTCAAAACTGTGCAACCAAATCCAAGCTGGTACAATCAAATCAAGTACCCGCCGGGATATACGATCCCTAAATTTCACGTATATAAGGGGACAAGCAATCCCCACCAGCATGTCGCTCAGTTCAGAGCTCTCTGCGGCAATACTAGAGGTGACGACAAACTGCTACTTCGCGAGTTCGTCGGCAGCTTGGCGGAGACGGCCTTTGAATGGTACTCGGAGCTTCCGAATAACTCCATCAAAATATTCACAGAGATGGAGTTGCTATTCACTCAGCGTTTCACAAGGGCTAGCGAACGCACCCTAATCACGGCGTTAATCAATGCCAGAGTGAAGCCAGGAGAGACATGGGTTCAGTATGCGATTCATTGGCGGAACTTATGGTCGAAATGCGAACAACGCATAGAAGAAGCTCCTGCCCTGGGCATTTGTGGGAACCCTCGATCCGCAGGCGACTATATCCCAATTCATGATGTTTTTCAAGCCGACCACCTTTCAGGCCTTGATCGACAAGCTGGCCCAAATGGACCAGATGGGCTATAGACCGTCTTCCTCGAAAACGGATCCCCGGAATGAAAAGGGCAAAGGGAAAGCGACCTTCGTCGCCAATGCTCAGCAACAGCCGAATGGCCCAAGACCGGTTGTTCGCCAAAGCAACAAGCCACGATCCCTCAATGAGAAGTTGGGACGTCCTTACTCGTTTTCCCGGGATAAAACAAGGAGACTATTCGAACTGGCGGTGCGCAATGGGCTCATCACTCTGCCAGATCCGAGACGCCTACTGCAACCGGACGACATCAACAATCCCAATTACTGCCCCTACCACCGAATAGTGGGCCACCCAATCAAAAATTGCTATATCTTCAAAAACTGGGTTGAAGACCAGTACCAATAAGGCAAGTTCGCGTTGTCTGAAAACTGGAGAGTAAACCCGCCACAACCACATGCTCCTAAAAAGGTGGACACGCCAGGGGCATCATGCTCATTCATAGAGGAAGCTCCATGGGAAGTTGTTCTTTCAGCTAAGACTAAGCGAATGCTGAAGAATCTTCAAGCATGTCCAGCGATTAGGTAGAAAAGCCCAATGGAACACGAGATCATTGAGGGGATGCTGAAACCGCGCCCGACACCAAGAATTGGAAGCAATGGGCAAAACACCCAGGCCTAGCCGTCAAAGTCTTCGAAAAAGAAGAAGAAGACCAAGAAGCCTGCGCAGTCTGACGACAGACGCACGGAACTGCAAAAGCATATTGACGCGTTGGAGGAATACAACCAGAAGGCGTGGACCCCAGTCACACTCCATGAGTTTCTCAACCATATCCTTGAGAACAGAGACAGTGGCAATGACGAAGGAGACGACTCATCAGAAGAACCCGAGGATTACGTGGCAAGTTGTCACATGATCTCTCATTCGTCACTAAATGATGAAGAAGCTCACTCGGCGTTAAAAGATAACATAAAGGAGCTGAGGGTAGAATCGACACCAAAATCCTTAGAACCGTCCGATGAGCTGATTGACGGGCTGCCAAACGAACCCCATCAGAAGAGCAAAGCTGATCGAGAACGTGAAATGGCCATATTCGAAAGGGCCAAGCGTCTGCGTCAAGTTGGAGAAGCCGTGGCAGGGATGGGTCACATAACACTCTAACTAAATCAAACCACACCCTAAATGGGTGTATTCCACATCATCGTCATGTATCCGGCCACGAAACAAATTGTAATACCCAGCCCTTTTTGTACGTCTATACCCGTATTTTCTTCTTCCCCTATAAAATTTATTTATAATTATTTATTTATTTTCGAAACTCTAATAAACCCTAAACTTCCGATCCCTTATGTTCTTTTCCCATTTACATAAACATCGATTCCGGTCCAGAACTCCATTTCATTTTGATTATTTCCTTAGCCAAATTAAATAGCAAAATTTTAAATATAAACCCAAATCCTAACCCAAACCATATTGAAACCCTAAGCCCACACATTTTTCTAAAATAAATAGCTCAATCAATTTCAGCCGGCCCGTTTCCTTATTCCCTTACAATTCTTATAATTAATTTTTCCAACCCCAGCCCAAAAGCAGCCCGAGCCCATCCATTCTTTTCCCCTCAATATTTCCTTATATTTTTCTGGCCCAGCTCACTCAGCCCACTCCCAAATTCTTAAATAAATTCCTTACTCCCCGGCCCGTTTCTCCCTCACCAGCCCACACCTTTTTTTTAATAATTCTTCAATTGTTTTTTTATATCCCGGCCCACTCCCCGCACCCGCGCCCGCTTCAACCTCGACCCGACCCGCTCCTATTCATCCTTCTCCCCCAACGGCTATTTCCTGATTCCCGCGCGCATTTTCTGCCGTTGCGCCCACGTCGCCTCCCGACACGCGCCGTGCCTCGCTCGCGAGCGTTACCACGACGCGCGCGTTTCCCTTACGACCCGCTCCCCAATTGATGCACTCCTCCTTCTCCCTCACGCCCTTGTACACACTTCCCCCTCTCCCCCTCAAATTCCCACCACTCTAGTCCCGGCACACCGCCGGCGCAGCCTCGACCGCCTTCCACACCGTCACTGCCCTTATCTTCCCTATCTCCCCTCGCGTTCTCCCTCTTTCTTCCATTCTTCTCTTCCCCTCTCTTCATCTCGCAAACCCAACCCACTGCCTCCAAGCTGCAGCCACTCCCCTCGACGACAACGACGACGACGAACTTCCTCCTCCTTTATCACCTAACCCTAACCTCCTCCTAAAACCCTCATCTACACATTCCTCAACCACCACAGAACTCTCCCCTGCACCACGAACCCCCTGCTCTCGAGCTCAGTGCCCCGGCGCCCTCTCGTCGGCGAGCCCCTGTGCCCCTCGTCGACCGCACCATCATCGTCGCCAACATCATTCCTCTCATTTTCACTCTCTCTGCTATTTCTCTCTCCCTGATCTCTCTCTCTCTCTTCCTGCTTCTCTCTAAACCTATTTCTCTCTCTCACTCTCTATTTCTCTGTCTCTCTCTCTCTCTAAACCTATTTCTCTCTCTCACTCTTTATTTCTCTCTCTCTCTAGACTCTCTCTCTCTGCCTACACTCTCCCTAACTCTCTCGATCCCTCTTCTCACTCAACTCGAGCCACACAGTTGCCGATCCATCACCGGCCAACCAACAAACTGCAGCCCACCATCTAGAGCTGCGACCAACGCAGACACCCCGACGACGCCCCGAGCCCCCATTGGCCGAGAACAGACCCGAGTTCACCCGGAGCCGTTGCCGTCGTGGTGCTAGCTCGTCGCGTGCCCGTACTGTACCTCGCTGCCGTGCACCTCCAGGCAAGTCCCCACTTGCCACATGCTACTTATTATTAATTACGAATGATAATCGTAGATATATTCCATGCTTTACCCTGTGTTAAATATTACAACGTAACTGTTCGATGCGTGTTATCATAGGAAATTATCATTTAATTTGACGGAACTAACTGTTATAAGTTGGCCCGTGTGGCCGTGAATCTAATGTGTGAAATTCGTGGGAAAATATGACCGTTGACGACTAAAACAACTACCCCCAAGTTTAATCGTAAAACTGTAATTTTATTGTACCTGAAAACCGTTAAATTCACCATAAATTATATACATATTATAATGGTGCGTTCGAGGGCTCAAATCGAAGCCATCTTGACGAACTTTAACCCTATACTAGTTCCCAGACATTCCAGTACTTAAACCGTGACGATAATTGGATTGGAGTGCGACTCTGGACTGCAGTCCAGAGCGACTCAAATTGCTGCTTGCTGTTC
This sequence comes from Agapanthus africanus, assembly GCA_030015575.1. Lineage (NCBI taxonomy): Eukaryota > Viridiplantae > Streptophyta > Magnoliopsida > Asparagales > Amaryllidaceae > Agapanthus > Agapanthus africanus. Next base: position 463,060,940 of record JASDDO010000018.1, on the reverse strand, counting down.
CGTAATGAGTACCACAGGATTTCCTTAACTTTTAAGTTTTGCGGAACTTGGCTGTTTATTAAAGATAAAACTGTTAGCTAGACAACACAATTGGTTTCATTCCGTTTCGTTACCATTTGTTATTTATTCTGTAATTTAAAAGATCGGGACGCATAACAGTCCCAACAGAATCAGAACTGACATATTAGTGTTAAACAGTGTATAACTCCTGACATACAGACGCGATCGAAGATCTGTCTGTTGCGTTCAAAACCTTACTGAAAACCCTATATTTCATCCAACTGTAGCATTGCTAAAATCTGATCCCAACTGGGATCAAAATGCGTTGCGAAACGGACTTCTGATTCTGAAATCGGATTTCCAGCCGCGAGCGCTTAAAATGAAATGGTTATAATTAATGATTCTGGAACCCGATTGGCTTGAAACCAAATTTGATGGATGGACAACTGAACATACTAATTACTACCTGTTTATCATTTCGCTAAATTATATACGTACGTTTCACGCTAAATCGTGCAAGTGATAGAATACTGTTTTTTTTATGACACCTTAATCGTGCTTCATATACTGTTTACGTATCATATCATAATCATATCATTGCAGTGATAACCTAGTGATATCGTGCATTTACCCAGTGTTAGATTTTAGTGATGATTGTGGCAAGTACGTCAGTGTTCGTGTATCCGTGAATAAGTGAAAGTGATACGTACTTGTACACAATCAGTGACCCTATTATTCTATTGCATTGTCGACGTCTGTGGGATGCGTGTACGTGTAACTATAAGTGGTATGGGACACTTATGGAAGCACTTGCACGGGTGTCACAGATAAGGCATCAGACACTGCCATTTATCTTAAGTATTAGTCGGGACGTGCTTGATGGAGGTCCTGCCTCCAGTTCTCGCGCAGACTTGTCACGGATCGATTAGTATTTAGGGTTATGGTTAGCGTTTGATGTAGACCACGGGGTGTGGGGTAGTTTAAGTGTGAATTCAACAGAATCTCGGGATTCCCATGCCGGCTTATATATTTAGGGAGTTATATGGAGATTTACAGGGTATGTGATATACACCGTGATATACATGTTACATGTTGGGCCCGTGGTCCCTTGCCCTTGGGTTCTACCCTTAGGTGGAAGACACTCGCGAGTGGTTGACTCTCACACTTGGACTGACGATAGGCTTAGTGACCTGTACAGTGAGACTTAGAGACTGATAGGGATACTGGCATTTACATTCCTTCTATACTGTGTTGACATTCGTGACATATCGTTCTACTACTTTACTGCTCCGCTGCATCGATTACTGTACATTCATATTCATGCTGTCATTGATTTACTGTTATTCATATCTATTACTACTGTTAGAACTGTCACTTGATTTTATATATATTATATTGCTATTGTGTCGCTCTGACGACCTGAGTATGCATGCTCAGTGTGAGGAGAAGATTTAGCCTGGACCAGTGCATCACAGACTTCTTGACTTGCCATTCCGAGTCACATTCGTTTATTCCACTTCAGGTCAGTCTTTACATTGTTCCTTTCAGTCACTGCATTTCTCATTACCTGCGCATCATTTACTGTTTACCATGAAAAACTAGAAGCCGAAGTGTGACTACGGCAGGACATTCCTTGACCGTAGGAGCATGGCTGGCCTTGTCTACCCCTCGTATTCCGTATTTTGGGAAGCGGGGCGTGACATGGTTTAGTTGGTATCAGAGCCAGGTTTTGCATCGATTGGGATTGCAGTTTTCCGTGTATAGTTGGGCAATCTGAGACATCCCTCGGTCTAGATTGTAAACTTGTCGTTCTTGATCCATATTCACATCGTGTGTTCAGCTATCCATTCGCTATGGTTTCGGGTGACTTGACAAGGTTACGTGGTTGCAATTGCACTACCATACTCTATTCAAGTGATTTAAAGTCATACAGTTGATTCTCCACTTGTAATAAATTCATCACCTCTGATATTCTTGAATCTTTGTCCTATCCATATCATATTTTGATTCATTTAGCATGTGACTTATATCATTCTCGAAATTGTTGTTTCAGGATCATGTCTTCCAACAACTCTTCATCTATCTCTACTCCCCAGAATCAGACTGTTGAGATCCTTAGCGTACTGCAAGGTTTAAAGGAAGCCCAGGAGCGAACTAACGACTTACTAGCTGAAGGACTGAGAAGACAGGTGAATCAGGCATCAGCGGCTGTCTCCAATCACAAAGGGATCCCCGTTAGACGAGAAAAGGAGAAGAAGATGAAGCGTCAATTTGTTTCCCCGCGACAGAAGCAGCAGAAGACCCCATGCTGTGGATACTGTAAGAGGCCAGGACATCTTCAGAGGGATTGTCGCCGCGCCCAAGGGAAATGCTTGATATGCGGGTCCAACAAACATCTCATCAACGGTTGCCCAGAAAGGAAAGAACTACAAGGAGGAAACTCGTCCACACTCCCCACTTCTGCCACATGAGGATTATCGCGTAGTTCGAACTTCGACGATAAGGCGGATCTAACGCAGGATTCAACTCACGCGACGAGAATGCAACGTTATAACAGTCGAAGAATGATTTTTTCATGTTATCTACTTTCAGTAATAATACTGTCATCTTTTTATGAATATTTCTTTCCGTTTGAAATCTTGTATCCGCTGAACTTTTGATTGAATGCAATGAAAATTTGAATCGTAATATATGTATCATTCTCTTGCTTTCTATTTATCTAATTTTATTCACTATCACAGCATTTTAATCCTGATCTTTCAGTTCCTGCAACCGCATATTTTCCTATACTTCGTACCATGAGCTTTTTCCTTGATGTATTCCACTGTCTAATCATGACTTTTCTTTTCAGACCAAGGCCCACCCTGGAGCAGCGCCGCACCTGGATGAGGATGCACAATCTTGCGTTTCCTTAGACCGCACGCTGATGAGTTCTGACGATGAGATAAACGGTCCCCAAGTCAACTTCGGAAACCACGATCCAGAGGACGAAGGAGCAGCCGCCCCAGAGTTCGACATGATAGCTGATTCTGACGAAGAAGAAGGAGGTCCCGAAGAGAACCCTATAGAGGAAGACCCGATAGAAGAAGATCCCGATGAGGACCCGATAGAAGAAAATCCAGTTGAGGAAAATCCCGTGGAAGAAAATCCAGAAGAAGAGAATCACATGGAATCGGACCTCGATGAAGAAGCTCCATCCGAGGAAGAAGGACCAGAAGATCAAGACCCTGCGGTGGAAGAACTCCCAATGGCGATACCTGCGAGGCGCTATGTGAATGGACGCCCCTACCTGAGTGCGCGGGCCTACCGCAACCTGCTGAATCTCCACAACCGTGACTGACGGGATTTCTGTTAGATGTTGTCTTCCGTGGCCAAATAAAATCTGTGTATAGTTTAGGGCCATATTTCGTTTTGATGATGCTTTGTTTAAAATCTTCTGGGATGAAATAAATCTTCTGAGTTCGCAAATCTTTTATTTACTGTTTGACTCGATGTTTCGATTTGTCCCTTTTCCGTTTCCTCCTGAGACCCTTACTGTCCACACCTACACCTCGTGCCGTTTCAACCCTCACTCAGATTAACAAGTACCACACCCGATCTTTTGAGTTTCACCCTCCATCCTTTGTTTGCGTCTCGTTTGAGATCCTTCTGGGATGAGGACCTTTCTTATGAAATACCGAGTTCATTAACTTTTCAAATTTTTGATTCGCATGATGTACCGACCAGTATCCTCCCCATACATTTTTCTCCTTATGGTCCTCTTTTGCTCATCCTTATTTTCTGTGCTGACCTGATCCCAATCTTCTTGATCTTCAGCCTAAAGCCGCCATACTCCGACCATTGAATGATCCACATTTTCTTGTAATCCTTACCCTAACTAGCCCTATACATTTTATGTGTTTTCCTATTACCCTATATATATATTTAAAGACCTTATTATTCGAAAATTTGATTTTCATTATCTTGTATTTTTCGAAAAGTGCGCATTATTGACTACTTAGCTTTATGTATTTCAAAGCACCCTACTATTATTTTTATTTTCACTAGCGCAACCTTGCACCGTGTATATTTTGTTCCATGTTTCTTATTTTCACTAAATGAGTTTTCTAAGCTATTTTTAAAAACTATTTGACCGATACGCTTTCCTCAAATGGGTTATTTACCGACTAAGCTTCCACTACTTTATTCTTATTATTTTATTTTCGGGTTTTATGCCTTCGATTACCATTATAAATGATTGTGCCTTATACTTAATTTTCTATCGTGCTACCTTTAATATACTTATACGTGCACATGTTTGGATTTCGGTTTTATTGAATACGCCTTGATTATTTTTGTTCTTCATTATTATCTATGTTCTCGTGTACTTGTAGGTTGCTCTTATAATTATTCATACCTTATACCTATTTAGACTTATCTTCTGTATGCTGTTCTACATGTTTATGCCTTCAAATTTCTTCGTCCACGGAGTTCTAATAAACCCTTATGTGTTAGTTAGCAATATGATAGCTTTCGCCTATGTTTGTATAACCTTTCGTTTAGTTTTCAATTTCGAGGACGAAATTTTTGTAAGGGTGGTATGATGTAATACCCAGCCCTTTTTGTACGTCTATACCCGTATTTTCTTCTTCCCCTATAAAATTTATTTATAATTATTTATTTATTTTCGAAACTCTAATAAACCCTAAACTTCCGATCCCTTATGTTCTTTTCCCATTTACATAAACATCGATTCCGGTCCAGAACTCCATTTCGTTTTGATTATTTCCTTAGCCAAATTAAATAGCAAAATTTTAAATATAAACCCAAATCCTAACCCAAACCATATTGAAACCCTAAGCCCACACATTTTTCTAAAATAAATAGCTCAATCAATTTCAGCCGGCCCGTTTCCTTATTCCCTTACAATTCTTATAATTAATTTTTCCAACCCCAGCCCAAAAGCAGCCCGAGCCCATCCATTCTTTTCCCCTCAATATTTCCTTATATTTTTCTGGCCCAGCTCACTCAGCCCACTCCCAAATTCTTAAATAAATTCCTTACTCCCCGGCCCGTTTCTCCCTCACCAGCCCACACCTTTTTTTTAATAATTCTTCAATTGTTTTTTTATATCCCGGCCCACTCCCCGCACCCGCGCCCGCTTCAACCTCGACCCGACCCGCTCCTATTCATCCTTCTCCCCCAACGGCTATTTCCTGATTCCCGCGCGCGTTTTCTGCCGTTGCGCCCACGTCGCCGCCCGACACGCGCCGTGCCTCGCTCGCGAGCGTTACCACGACGCGCGCGTTTCCCTTATGACCCGCTCCCCAATTGATGCACTCCTCCTTCTCCCTCATGCCCTTGTACACACTTCCCCCTCTCCCCCTCAAATTCCCACCACTCTAGTCCCGGCACACCGCCGGCGCAGCCTCGACCGCCTTCCACACCGTCACTGCCCTCATCTTCCCTATCTCCCCTCGCGTTCTCCCTCTTTCTTCCATTCTTCTCTTCCCCTCTCTTCATCTCGCAAACCCAACCCACTGCCTCCAAGCTGCAGCCACTCCCCTCGACGACAACGACGACGACGAACTTCCTCCTCCTTTATTACCTAACCCTAACCTCCTCCTAAAACCCTCACCTACACATTCCCCAACCACCACAGAACTCTCCCCTGCACCACGAACCCCCTGCTCTCGAGCTCGGTGCACCGGTGCCCTCTCGTCGGCGAGCCCCTGTGCCCCTCGTCGACCGCACCATCATCGTCGCCAACATCATTCCTCTCGTTTTCACTCTCTCTGCTATTTCTCTCTCCCTGATCTCTCTCTCTCTCTTCCTGCTTCTCTCTAAACCTATTTCTCTCTCTCACTCTCTATTTCTCTGTCTCTCTCTCTCTCTAAACCTATTTCTCTCTCTCACTCTTTATTTCTCTCTCTCTCTAGACTCTCTCTCTCTCTGCCTACACTCTCCCTAACTCTCTCGATCCCTATTCTCACTCAACTCGAGCCACACAGTTGCCGACCCATCACCGGCCAACCAACAAACTACAGCCCACCATCTAGAGCTGCGACCAACGCAGACACCCCGACGACGCCCCGAGCCCCCATTGGCCGAGAACAGACCCGAGTTCACCCGGAGCCGTTGCCGTCGTGGTGCTAGCTCGTCGCGTGCCCGTACTGTACCTCGCTGCCGTGCACCTCCAGGCAAGTCCCTACTTGCCACATGCTACTTATTATTAATTACGAATGATAATCGTAGATATATTCCATGCTTTACCCTGTGTTAAATATTACAACGTAACTGTTCGATGCGTGTTATCATAGGAAATTATCATTTAATTTGACGGAACTAACTGGTATAAGTTGGCCCGTGTGGCCGTGAATATAATGTGTGAAATTCGTGGGAAAATATGACCGTTGACGACTAAAACAACTACCCCCAAGTTTAATCGTAAAACTGTAATTTTATTGTACCTGAAAACCGTTAAATTCACCATAAATTATATACATATTATAATGGTGCGTTCGAGGGTTCAAATCGAATCCATCTTGACGAACTTTAACCCTATACTAGTTCCCAGACATTCCAGTACTTAAACCGTGACGATAATTGGATCGGAGTGCGACTCTGGACTGCAGTCCAGAGCGACTCAAATTGCTGCTTGCTGTCCCGTAATGAGTACCACAGGATTTACTTAACTTGTAAGTTGCGGAACTTTGCTGTTTATTATAGATAAAACTGTTATCTAGACAACACAATTGGTTTCATTCCGTTTCGTTACCATTTGTTATTTATTCTGTAATTTAAAAGATCGGGACGCATAACAGTCCCAACAGAATCAGAACTGACATATTAGTGTTAAACAGTGTATAACTCCTGACGTGCAGACGCGATCGAAGATCTGTCTGTTGCGTTCAAAACCTTACTGAAAACCCTAGATTTCAACCAACTGTAGCATCGCTAAAATCTGATCCCAACTGGGATCAAAATGCGTTGCGAAACGGACTTCTGATTCTGAAATCGGATTTCCAGCCGCGAGCGCTTAAAATGAAATGGTTATAATTAATGATTCTGGAACCCGATTGGCTTGAAACCAAATTTGATGGATGGACAACTGAACATACTAATTACTACCTGTTTATCATTTCGCTAAATTATATACGTACGTTTCATTCTAAATCGTGCAAGTGATAGAATACTGTTTTTTTTTATGACACCTTAATCGTGCTTCATATACTGTTTACGTATCATATCATAATCATATCATTGCAGTGATAACCTAGTGATATCGTGCATTTACCCAGTGTTAGATTTTAGTGATGATTGTGGCAAGTACGTCAGTGTTCGTGTATCCGTGAATAAGTGAAAGTGATACGTACTTGTACACAATCAGTGACCTTATTATTCTATTGCATTGTCGACGTCTGTGGGATGCGTGTACGTGTAACTATAAGTGGTATGGGACACTTATGGAAGCACTTGCACGGGTGTCACAGATAAGGCATCAGACACTGCCATTTATCTTAGGTATTAGTCGGGACGTGCTTGATGGAGGTCCTGCCTCCAGTTCTCGCGCAGACTTGTCACGGATCGATTAGTATTTAGGGTTATGGTTAGCGTTTGATATAGACCACGGGGTGTGGGGTAGTTTAAGTGTGAATTCAACAGAATCTCGGGAGTCCCATGCCGGCTTATATATTTAGGGAGTTATATGGAGATTTACAGGGTATGTGATATACACCGTGATATACATGTTACATGTTGGGCCCGTGGTCCCTTGCCCTTGGGTTCTACCCTTGGGTGGAGGACACTCGCGAGTGGTTGACTCTCACACTTGGACTGACGATAGGCTTAGTGACCTGTACAGTGAGACTTAGAGACTGATAGGGATACTGGCATTTACATTCCTTCTATACTGTGTTGACATTCGTGACATATCGTTCTACTACTTTACTGCTCTGCTGCATCGATTACTGTACATTCATATTCATGCTGTCATTGATTTACTGTTATTCATATCTATTACTACTGTTAGAACTGTCACTTGATTTTATATATATTATATTGCTATTGTGTCGCTCTGACGACCTGAGTATGCATGCTCAGTGTGAGGAGAAGATTTAGCCTGGACCAGTGCATCACAGACTTCTTGACTTGCCATTCCGAGTCACATTCGTTTGTTCCACTTCAGGTCAGTCTTTACATTGTTCCTTTCAGTCACTGCATTTCTCATTACCTGCGCATCATTTACTGTTTACCATGAAAAACTAGAAGCCGAAGTGTGACTACGGCAGGACATTCCTTGACTGTAGGAGCATGGCTGGCCTTGTCTACCCCTCGTATTCCGTATTTTGGGAAGCGGGGCGTGACACAAATACACGTGCATGCAGAATGAACTTTGGACCGAAAAGTCCTTAAACAAGAAATTCGCCTCAAATATGGTAACAATGGACCGAAAAGTCCTTAAACTAGAAATTCACCTCAAATATGGCAACAATGGACCGAAACGTTCTTAAACTAACAAGGGACCGTAATGTCCTTAAACTGCTACGGACCGCAATGTCCTTAAACTAGCATTAAAAAACGGTACGTCCACAAGCGAAATGGGCACGGATGAAACCCCGAAAGGGATCCGTGAGTAAAAACAACAGGGCTACCAGTGATTTTGTGAAACCCCGAAAAGACGCAGACTCGTAAAAAAAAAAAAATTTTTGTGCACTTGCAGGGTTCTCTCGCCCTTGTGAGGAGAAATACCCGCGTGAGATCCTTACGACTCACAAAGGCGCAAGACACTTAGGAATCCTCACGATACCTAAGGAGAAATCACACTTACGAGATCCTCACGACTTGTAAGGAGAATCGCCCCCCTATGAGACCCTTACAGCTCACAGGATTCAAAAGTCTTAAGATATAGGGAACTGACCCTATTATTAAGCCATCATATCCCCCAACTCTTGCCCTACATCGGTCAAAATCGGCCCTTGTATACAATCCACGGGCATAAATAAGCGTTCCCTCTCCTAGTTCCACCAATGGTACGAAATCCCCCTATATGGTGAACAACACTTGTAGGTCTTCTCGACTTGCAAGGAGAAAATGCTCTTGTGGGATCCTCACGACTTACAAGAGAAGATATCACTTAGGAATCCTCACGATTCTTAAGGAGAAAATACACCTATGAGATCCTCACGACTCGTAGGGAGAAAACCCTTTGTGAGACCCTTATAGCTCATTAAGTTAAAAAGCCTTAGTCGTCAGGTCCTTAACCCTGTCTACTAAGCCACCTTTGTTCGAATCGGCAAAGGCAAATGATGATTCGCTCCTGGCAATGTTCCGGTAGTAGCGATACTGATGCCTAAGTGGGTAACAAGTTCCAAGTTCTCTCACGGCAAGTGATGATTCGCTTATGGCAATATTCCAGTCGCAGCGATACTGATACTAAGATTGGCATCAGATCTCAAGTTCCATACTCGCAACAAAAATCAGCGCGCCAGAAATACATATAAAAATAGCCGAAATGTTTGGGCAACTCATAATAAAAAGCAGCGAGTAAAAAGAATAATAGCCGAAATGATTGGGCAATCGCAACTTTCACGATATAAAAGCTGAAATGATAGAGTATCGCGGAAAGAAAACAAAAAAAAGAAATGAAACTTTTTCCCTACAGGTAAATCCATAATGACCCATGTATACAATCCATGGGCATAAACGAAAAGGGAACTACATTTCCCCACCGGGCTCTTTCAAACGGAGAGTCAGATCACAACGGCAATATCTACAGCCTAAATATCAACAATAGCGTTTTTCTCACTCCAACCGGATGCAGACGTAACGCCAACGACTGACCTCAGGGTCGCAACAAAGCGGAGACATGGCAAAGTCCCTAGTTCCAAATCGCGAAGGCCACATCTACAGCCTAGAAATCAGCAATGGCGTTCTTCCTCATTCCAGCAGTATACGGACACGAAGTCACCAATCGGAGCCACGACAAAGTCCCTAGTTCCAAGACTCTACGGTTCACAAACAACCTAGAGTCAACAAATGACCTCCCCGCCAGAACAATGCTCCGTCTCGGAAACAAGTCAATGTAGGGTTCCTAGGCACATTCAAGAGGTCTCACAAGGCATCAACCATGCCAAATTCAAAATTTTCCGGTGCCGAGAAACCCTAAACTAGATCGTTAACTAGAGAATAGGCGAAACTACAAGCTAGTAAACAACTTTACTGCTAAGTGAATGGAAATACAACCTTTGTAGATCCGGTCTTCCACTTCCTTGGCTCCGTGTTGACGTCCCTCCGCTGCAATTATCGGATCTCGGACTCTAGCGATGGTTTCGTCGAAGAAATGATTGGGCTAGGTCGTCGACTTCGATGCCGAAGATGATCTACGTCGAGGCAACTCAAGCTCAAGCTCCACCTTCACCAAGTCATAAAACTTATGAAGAAAACACCCTATACTACATGGCAAGTGGTAGAGGATGAAGAAATAGGAAGTGGGTTCACTTTAGAATTAGATTTCTCACTCTTTTTCTCATTTCACCATTGAAGCTAGCAAGCTTTCATGAAGCTTGATGAAGATGATGAAGATGAAAGAATAAAAAGGATTATCTTTAAAAAGAAAATCCCATTCATTCTTATCATAATGCAACCTTGGGTTAGTTTAACAAGTGTAGAGAATAAACTAGGGTTAGGTGAATGGTTAGGTTTAGGAAAGAAACAAGAATGGTCAAAGCTTCTTGAAGCTTCAAGGAAACAAACAAAAGAAGCAACCATTTCTTTTCTTGCCCAAAATTAAATAAATAAAATAAATAGTTAAGAAAAGATAGCATAACCCTAACCATTCACTTAAACATGGTTTAAACTAAACAAACACCCAAACTTGCATGTATCATCAAACAAGTGCACAAAAATATATCACATATATAATGTGCACATCAAGTGAGAAAATCCATCTTAAGTGAACCAATATTAGTTGATGCAAAGTAATATATCAAATATATAATTATACGTTAAATCATTAAATCAACACTTGATTTAATGATCCAGTCATACTGCATATAACCGACTAATATCAAGTGTATCAATGTATCGAATCAACACTTGATTCGGTAACCCGGCTATATCACATATAACCTGCCGATGATACAAATCACGAGAATAGAATATAGTATCACATACTGGTATTATTTTCGGTCCCGCACATATCTCATATGCGCTCCTATTTCGTTTCGCTTGAGCCAGGAAACCTCTGTGTAGGACTCTAAAGACTCGTCAATACGCCGGCAGCAGGTGATGATCATATCAAACACCCACAAGCCGCAAGCGGTCTGCTAAACGTAACGGCCACCCAGGTACTGAGCGATCAGAAGATCGACGGGCAAGCCCGCTCACACTCCTGTGAATCCAACCAGTAACACTTACCGTACAGTCCGGTCTGATCGTCTGATATGTCGCATATCTCGCCTAGGGGTGGTAAACGTCAGACCCCAATAGCTCGATAAGTCGTGTCGATATGAGGTCTATAACAGTTCGAGAAACTACTGGTAACACTTACCAGTAAATCTCAGCAACCCTGGCCAGGGATTTCCGGTTATAGCCAATCGAACACAGCGCAACATCAACTCCCTATACCGGGAGAGACGAATCCCCTCCTATCGCTCATTGCCTCCATGTGATTCGGGACTGTACCCAAAAACCACCGTTTTGCACGCCCCCTTGGACGTGGTAAGGTGGAAATCAAAGCACAGTGGGAATCACACAAGACTCTATGACGATCTCGGGTCTACAGACTAACCTGTACCAGTGTCACCAGAGAACTGCCATCTGACGTAAGGTATAATACCATCTGGGAGTTCTCGGCGAGTCCGTCCAGTGTACCCAGTCTCCACTGAGCACCCGTATATCATCTCTGATGTCAAACACCAATGGATATGGGATCATCCATCGCCCATCTGTATGGGTCGAGAAGGTATACGCCAGTCTACTCTGGTATATCGATGCCCTGTCTCGATACACCGATGACTAGGGACTTTGAAAGATGTACTTATGGACTACCATGTCCCCACTAGTATGATCCGCATCATAGTCCAGGTAGTCAAGTACACATCCTAAGGGCTTTACCAACATGTAACAGAGAGACAATCAGTGTACACGTTAAGGTAAAGAGCAACCAGATAGCATACTATCATGTCGAGCAAGAAAGTCCTCCCTATATATGTCCAAGCATCCACTACAATATACATCCTATGTATAGTAATGGCCTCTAGGGCATACATATAACTAACAATCTCCCACTTGCACTAGGGCCATCTGATAGCAGTGGTTGTAGTATCTCATACTCAACCATCCCATAAAAGTCTCTCTCTGGGAAATGGCCTTTGTGAGTGGATCCGCCGTGTTGTCCTCTGAGTCTACTCTCCTGACCTCGATCCCCTGGAGATAAACCATCTCCATGATCAGGTGACACTGCCTTAGAATATGTCTGGATCACTGATGGGACTGGCGTTCCTCGGCATAAGCCACAACTCCATTGTCTCATAATGGTAAGAATGAAGTTCATCTCATGAACTAATATACACCCAGACTTCCTCTTTGGTAGCATCTTAAGTAGCGATGTATCCAGCCTTTATCGTCTAGTTTGCCACGGTATCTATCTTGGAACTCTTCCAACATACCATCCCTTTACTGAGGGTAAAGACAATGCATGTGACTGACATTCAGTCGTCCTTATCACCCTGGAACCCTTCCAGTGATTCTTCCCAGGATCGGTTGATACCATCTCACTACAACTAGTGAGAATCCTAACATCAAATTAGATCTATCTCATAGATCCAAAATCCAAGATTTAGTAGGTATCACTTTGATCCTATTTGGAGAATCATTGTGATAAGCGGAGATTGATCGAGCGTAGCATAGGAAACTCCTTCACTATCAAGAGTATGTCATCCACGTACTCTACGAGGATCACTTTCATACTCCCTACTACCTTTTTGTTTATACAAGGTTCATCTACCATTTTGATGATGTCAAACTCTTTGACTACTACATCAAAACAAACGTTCCATCTCCGCGATGCCTACTTTATCCTATAAAGCAACTTGTGCACGTTTCCGCTGCTCCCACTGTCTACGAAGCCCTCTGGCTGTGTACTTATAGACGCCCTGTTCTAAAACATTATTTAGAAAAGCTGTCATGACACCCAACCACCAGATATCGTAGTCATGGTATGTAGCCATGGCAAGTAGGATCTGGATGGACTTAAGCATAGGCCCCAGAAAAGGTTTCATTATTAGCCACAACTGGTCTACGATGCAAACCTTTAACAAGTCTAGCTTTGAAAGTCTTAACTTTTCCATCTACACCAAGTAATCTTCTCAAGATATACTTGCTCCTGATAGGGATTTAACCCTTCAGATATAGCAACCAAAGTCCATACTTTGTTGGTGTATATGGATTCCATCTCAGATCGCTAAGCATCCAGCCATTCTTACAGAGTCCCTACTCTCGATGGCCTGCTCGAAACTAGTTGGGTCATCATCTCATGATGCAATCCTCGCTCCCACTGTCATCGAGAAACCGAAGTATCTCTCAGGAGGATGAGGAACCCTACTAGATCGGCGGAGAGGCTGAGGTTCGTTGGTAACTATTGAATCCTTTGGTTCTACCAAGTCATCAGCTGCAGTATGTATAGCTGAAACATTTTCAGTTCTACATAACAGATCTTGCCTCGAGCTTGTCCGGATTTTGCTTTTAGACATAGGCCGGACAACCCCAAATCTTAACTAACTTAAGATATGGGCTCTTCCCTTTCCATATCACATATGAAGTGGTAGGCAACTGATTTGATTTGAACCCTATTCAATAGGTATGCAGCTTCTCAAGTGCATAACTCCCAAAAGGAAATATGAAACTCAGTAGTACTCATCATAGAGCACACCATATCATATAGGGTGCTATTGCTCCGCCCCGATATACCATCGTGCTTTGGTGTATACGAAGGAGTAATGCTGAGAGAGAATCTCATTCTCTTTTAGGACAGTCCAGAAATTCCGTGCTCAAGTATTCTCCTCCTTGATCACATCAAAGGACATAATACTTATTCCCGTATTTTGGTTCTCTAATTCTAACTTATATTCTGTGAATATCTCAAAAGGTTCGGACTTGTGTTTCAACAGGAACATATGTCTGAATCTAAAGAGATTATCAGAGAATGTAATGAAATACAAAGAACCGGTCTTGGCATGTGTAGACAGGGGACCTACATACATCAACATGTATCATCCCAAGAGTTCACTAACTCTTTCTCTGCTTCCAATAAACAGAGCTGTGGTCATTTTATCTTTGTGACATGATCGGCAAGTTTTCACAAGATGTAAATTCAAACAGATTTAAATATGCATCTATATGTAATTTCAGCTAGCCGGGTCGCATTGATATGACCTAGTCTACAATACCTCAAGAAGGATCCGTTCATTTCTGAACTCTTCCTCTTGTGTGTGTTCCGTATACTAAGAACTGTAGTTTGATTTAGAACATCAATGCTTTTAGATAACGTGCCAGAATCGATCAACTTTTGATATAGGAAATGTTCAAAACATTATCCAATAATACAAAATTTTATCATTTCTTTACTAATAAAGAGACTGATATGATTTTGTATATCAGGTTCGGTATCTAATAACATTCGTTCAGAATCAATGTATTTGGAATACAGGGTGACAGTGACCAACAGACTTGGCTGCAACACTTGCACCGTTTTCTGTCTCATGAAACTTATCACCCGTTCTCAGTTCTCTACCTTTCTATAGCCCTATGTAACAGATTACATATCTGGGATCCTGATCCGGTATCAAATACCCAGGACGCAGAGGATACTGAGAAACAGTTCTTTGTAATGAACACACCCGAAGAAGATGCATCATCATGCACTTTCTTCGTTTGGGCGGCACGGGAAATCTGGTATTCCCCAATTTCCTGCTCTGTCTTATAACAATTATAAGTTGGAGCGGGACCAACGTTCCCCAGCTCAGTATAACAAGCGGGTTCAGTCAATATTCCGTATTATTATCTTGATTAAGGCATGATATGGTCGCTACCAGGAGAGAGAAATAAGAAAACACTCAGCGTGCGCTCTTGCAAGAATAGATTGGTTATTATTTTATCTAATCAGGATGGCTCCCACTGTTTTTTATCAAATCTTCCTTCAAACCCTAAAAGGAAAGACTAGCCGGGATTAATTACACACTACAAGTTCGCCAATCTTTCAGCCAGGCCAGTGTCGGTACTTTGAGGGAGGTCCCCCGTGCTTTCGCACGAACCTAATTAATGTAAACCTCATTTTCCCAGAGGCGTAACCTCGTTATCACCTTTCTAGACACCTACTTGATCGGCTAATTGTAATGTGTAAAACTCTCCCAGGAGTAACTCTTACTCGCAGTGGGTATCGGGATCCAACTATCTCATAGAAGGTATGCAATCTCATTATAAATTTCAACACTTGAAATTCCCGATAAAATTTTGCCCCTAGTGTTCTATGACCTTGACGAATGCCAAACAACCCATAGTCCACTAGTCAAGTTCAACCCGTACATTTCTTGATTGAATTAAACCCACCCGCACGACCCTTGACGAATGCCAAACAACGCCGTACGAATACCCTAATCCAATCTGCATCATATGCATAAGCAGATAAATACTAGTTAGCTACCGTACACTACGCCTTGACGAATGCCAAACTACCGCAGCACGAATACTAACTAGTACTTATCTGAAATTATGGAGGGCTACGACAGGTTTTTTCGAAAACCTATTGCGTAATGAACTTGATATCGTTGTAGAATCAAATGATTTTGAAATGGAGTGTTTTTGAGGCTTTTCTAGTTTTGCTAAAGGGGTCACTCCCGGTGAAGGGATCGTCAGCCCTTTCCTCGTCGAATGAGGTGCGGGATATATCACATATATCACTGTGCAAAGCAGAAACTATAGAAGCAATCAAAAGACGAACCGAGTGTGTAGCATCTGCCAGTTATTGCTAAAGGGGTCACTCCCGGTGAAGGGATCATCGGCCCTTTTCTCATCGAATAAGGTGCAGGATATATCATATATACCGCTGTGTAAAGCAAGAACTGTAGCTACCTGTTTTATTTTTGAAATTCGATTCTACAACATCTTTAGGTTTCTTTTCTTTCATTAATCACATTAATGAAGCCCCATCATTTAAATCACCTAAACATCACAGATATATACGACGTACACTTATGCCATCCGCATTCGCCTCGATGTCCCCTCGTGCACCGTTAGGTTAGGTAACTAACGGCAGAGCGGGACAGGGCTAGCGCGGGTGTAAAACATAAGTAACGCCTATATAATATATCATATATACTATATACAGTATTTATCACAGAACATCACATGATCACATCACAGATATCGCAGCAGAAGAAACATATGAAATATTGGATATACTAGGACGTCCGTGTTTTCAATACGAGCCAGTATAAAACACGGATTCCAGGACCGCGATGAATAGCCAAACCCACACCCCTAGACCCCTACGAGAGCGGCAAGCAACCCTACCAATTCTAGGGTTAGGAGACCCGGACTCGACTCCTCGAGATGGTCTCCCTCTGGACCCTAGAACCCGGTTACTTGTGCCCTCCTCCTTGGGTCTATCCTAGTGCGGAAAAGTAAATAATATACAAAAGGTGACATCTTCCGCAACCTGGAAGTGCCCCAATAAAAGAATATTACATACAAGTTTTTACATGAATGAAAATGAAAAACACTCATCTCACATAAAAAACCCTCGGCTATTCAAACACGACGATCCAATATAACATATCCAGCAACACATAACATCGCATGTCATCAACGTAAGTAAATATGCGCATCCCAATTGTCGTTGACATATAGCAACGAAACCGGCGATATCGCATATTACACTTACGGTCACAGAAAAGAAAGTGTAAAACTACAACAGTTGGAATCCGCAACTTCTTTAGACATCGCATGCCTAACCAAATGAATTCCTTAGACATCACATGCCTAACAATTATAAACCCCGCATTTTAGTCTCAAAATCGAAAACACTTTTCAATATCAAGTCGGGCAATTCAACAAGATTCCTGACATCCTGATCTAATGCTCGTCGCAAACTTTAGTAGACGGCCGCACCCTCGATACTGTCGACGAAGTGCACCAAGGCGGAACACCGCTACCGCGAGCACCCGAACGGATGCTTTCGGCGACGGGGTTCTCCTACAGTCACTTGGTTGGGGCTAATGGGTGTAGCAGTCTATTAAGTTTATCCGGCGAGTATCCGCGTACGCTACGTGATTGCGACGGACTTTTGATCACATCAAAATTCCGTGGCAACCGATCAAGTGAGACTAAACTGCTATGTTTATAACATTCATATTAGTTATCTCATAACTACTTGTGAATTCCAAATATTATATCACATTCCAGATAAATAGAAAATGTTAAACTTTTCAATCGAACAATCAAACACCCAAGTTTTCCCGAAACAGCTCAACACATGAAATAAGTCTAAAAACATCCATTTCATGCCTCAGTACCAACGGTCCAGCCATAGAAGGGTCAAGCCAACGCCTCACATGTGGCATGCCGTACTGCCCCAAACCCTAGGGTTCAAAGGGCAGTTCAAGACGGTCACATAATCGAGTTAAGATTTGTTGTCTTCTAGAGGGTCCATCGCGTTACTTGCACTACTTAGAACGTTTTCAAACTACGGAAAAATCCAACACTTGGAAATTTCCCGGCAGGGGAAAAAGTGGGTATTTCTATCCGGTCGACCTTTTTAACATATTCCAAAATACCCGGAAAAACCCATAGACGAAGTTAAACATCCCGATCGAAACACCGAGTCCCCAATACAACCCAGAAAACTCAACTTTTGAGTGAAATTAAAAGTGCCCAGAAACATCAGGAATCACATACGGGGGAAACTGTACAAAATAGAAACCCTAATTCATCAATTTCGCCGCGGAACCGCCGCCAATGGCATGTCATTGCCGCGGTTCAGCGGCCGTTTAATTGAGTTACAGTCTCGTTTTGCACAGTTAATCTTATATTTCCCTGCACTATTTTCTGAGCATTTTTAATTGGGAAAAATCCACAGTTTCAGAAAATGTACAGAGAAGGATTATGCATTAGGGTTTCGGGTTCGATCGGGTTTCTAATTTCGTCTACGCATCGCCTAAGGCTCTAGCTAGGCTCTGATACCACTGTAGGGTTCCTAGGCACACTCAAGAGGTCTCACAAGGAATCAACCATGCCAAATTCAAAATTTTCCGGTGCCGAGAAACCCTAAACTAGATCGTTAACTAGAGAATAGGCGAAACTACAAGCTAGTAAACAACTTTACTGCTAAGTGAATGGAAATACAACCTTTGTAGATCCGGTCTTCCACTTCCTTGGCTCCGTGTTGACATCCCTCCGCTGCAATCATCGGATCCCGGACTCTAGCGATGGTTTCGTCGAAGAAATGATCGGGCTAGGTCGTCGACTTCGATGCCGAAGATGATCTACGTCGAAGCAACTCAAGCTCAAGCTACCTTAACCAAGTCATAAAACTTGTGAAGAAAACACCCTATACTACATGGCAAGTGGTAGAGGATGAAGAAATAGGAAGTGGGTTCACTTTAGAATTAGATTTCTCACTCTTTTTCTCATTTCACCATTGAAGCTAGCAAGCTTTCATGAAGCTTGATGAAGATGATGAAGATGAAAGAATAAAAAGGATTATCTTTAAAAAGAAAATCCCATTCATTCTTATCATAATGCAACCTTGGGTTAGTTTAACAAGTGTAGAGAATAAACTAGGGTTAGGTGAATGGTTAGGTTTAGGAAAGAAACAAGAATGGTCAAAGCTTCTTGAAGCTTCAAGGAAACAAACAAAAGAAGCAACCATTTCTTTTCTTGCCCAAAATTAAATAAATAAAATAAATAGTTAAGAAAAGATAGCATAACCCTAACCATTCACTTAAACATGGTTTAAACTAAACAAACACCCAAACTTGCATGTATCATCAAACAAGTGCACAAAAATATATCACATATATAATGTGCACATCAAGTGAGAAAATCCATCTTAAGTGAACCAATATTAGTTGATGCAAAGTAATATATCAAATATATAATTATACGTTAAATCATTAAATCAACACTTGATTTAATGATCCGGTCATACTGCATATAACCGACTAATATCAAGTATATCAATGTATCGAATCAACACTTGATTCGGTAACCCGGCTATATCACATATAACCTGCCGATGATACAAATCACGAGAATAGAATACAGTATCACATACTGGTATTATTTTCGGTCCCGCACATATCTCATATGCGCTCCTATTTCGTTTCACTTGAGCCAGGAAACCTCTGTGTAGGACTCTAAAGACTCGTCAATACGCCGGCAGCAGGTGATGATCATATCAAACACCCACAAGCCGCAAGCGGTCTGCTAAACGTAACGGCCACCCAGGTACTGAGCGATCAGAAGATCGACGGGCAAGCCTGCTCACACTCCTGTGAATCCAACCAGTAACACTTACCGTACAGTCCGGTCTGATCGTCTGATATGTCGCATATCTCGCCTAGGGATGGTAAACGTCAGACCCCAATAGCTCGATAAGTCGTGTCGATATGAGGTCTATAACAGTTCGAGAAACTACTGGTAACACTTACCAGTAAATCTCAGCAACCCTGGCCAGGGATTTCCGGTTATAGCCAATCGAACACAGCGCAACATCAACTCCCTATACCGGGAGAGACGAATCCCCTCCTATCGCTCATCGCCTCCATGTGATTCGGGACTGTACCCAAAAACCACCGTTTTGCACGCCCTCTTGGACGTGGTAAGGTGGAAATCAAAGCATAGTGGGAATCACACAAGACTCTATGACGATCTCGGGTCTACAGACTAACCTGTACCAGTGTCACCAGAGAACTGCCATCTGACGTAAGGTATAATACAATCTGGGAGTTCTCGGCGAGTCCGTCCAGTGTACCCAGTCTCTACTGAGCACCCGTATATCATCTCTGATGTCAAACACCAATGGATATGGGATCATCCATCGCCCATCTGTATGGGTCGAGAAGGTATACGCTAGTTTACTTTGGTATATCGATGCCCCGTCTCGATACACCCACGACTAGGGACTTTGAAGGATGTACTTATAGACTACCATGTCCCCACTAGTATGATCCGCATCATAGTCCAGGTAGTCAAGTACACATCCTAAGGGCTTTACCAACATGTAACAGAGAGACAATCAGTGTACACGTTAAGGTAAAGAGCAACCAGATAGCATACTATCATGTCGAGCAAGAAAGTCCTCCCTATATATGTCCAAGCATCCACTACAAGATACATCCTATGTATAGTAATGGCCTCTAGGGCATACATATAACTAACAGTCAACCAGTGACCTCCCCGCCGGATCAATGCTCCATCTCAGAATCAAGTCAACCCACGAATCTCTCGATTCAGGGAAATTAGCGTCCTTGGCGAGAACCTCTCGATTCGCATCGACCCGCAAGGAAATCATTGTCTTTGCAGGAATCTCTCGATTCGTCTCGACCCCAGGGAAATCAGTGTCCTTAGCAAAACCTCTCGATTCAGGGAAATCAGCGTCGTTTACGAGAACCTCTCGATTCGCGTCGACCCGTAAGGAAATCATTGTCTTTGCAGGAATCTCTCGATTCGTCTCGACCCCAGGGAAATCAGTGTCCTTAGCAAAACCTCTCGATTTAGGGAAATCAACGTCCTTGGCGAGAACCTCTCGATTCGCTTCGACCCGCAAGGAAATCAGTGTCTTTGCAGAAATCTCTCGATTCGTCTCGACCCCAGGGAAATCAGTGTCCTTGGCAAACACCTCTCGATTTAGGAAAATCAGCGTCCTTAGCAAGAACCTGTCGATTCGCATCGACCCGCAAGGAAATCAGTGTCTTTGTAGGAATCTCTCGATTCGTCACAACCCTAGGGAAATCAGTGCCCTTGGAAAAAAAACCTCTCGATTCAGGGAAATCATCGTCCTTGGCGAGAACCTCTTGATTCGCGTCGACCCGCAAGGAAATCAGTGTCTTTGCAGGAATCTTTCGATTCGTTTCGACCCCAGGGAAATCAGAGTCCTTGGCAAAACCTCTTGATTCAGGGAAATCAGCGTCCTTGGCGAGAACCTCTTGATTCGCGTCGACCCGCAAGGAAATCAGTGTCTTTACAAGAATCTCTCGATTCGTCTCGACCCCAGGGAAATCGGTGTCCTTGGCAAACACCTCTCGATTCAGGGAAAATCAGCGTCCTTGGCGAGAACCTCTCGATTCGCTTCGACCCGCAAGGAAATCAGTTTCTTTGCAGGAATCTCTCAACCCGCAAGGAAATCAGTGTCTTTGCAGGAATATCTTGATTCACTTCGATCCGCAAGGAAATCAGTGTCTTTGCGAGAATCTCTCGATTCGTCTCGACCGGCGGGGAATTAGTTTCCCTGCGCGTAAAGAAAATTCTCTTGTGAGATCCTTACGACTCTCAAGAGAAAACGCACTTAGGAATCCTCACGACTCCTAAGGAGAAATTACACCTACGAGATCCTCTCGACTCGTAGGGAGAAAAGTCTTTATGAGACCCTCATGGCTCATAAAGTTGAAAAGTCTTAGGCGGCAGACCAGAACCTGCTTCCTAAACCATCGCTACCCTACAAAGAAATCAATATGGACTGTTATCTACCATCTACAGGCCACACTTGCCAAAGTTACATGCCACTGAAATGAAGGTGCTACTCAAGAGTACACGAACTACTTTCGCCAAGTCAAAACAAGAAGACATAACCTACGAGCATCAACCACATACTATGCAAAACAGTAAAGAAAACATTCGAGTTACATCCAAGTAAGCGTTCGAAGTGTACTCACTTATGTATACACGAAAAGGATTAACGCATAAAATAAATGCATAGAAAGGGAAAATTTGTCATTCATACTTCAGAAAATTCTTACATTAATGAAAAACAGTAAAATGAAAGCATCATTAAAATGTTTACAATGGCAAAACGCTGGATTCCGGGCATGGATTTAGGAACTCAGAAGCAAGTTCAAGTAAATCGTGTCTGGATTCTTTAACCATTCTCCTATGCACTCTCTCACGAATGCGAGCGTCAGAGTCCCCGCCGGTATCTTCAGCCCTGTGGTAGGAAGATATTATCGCTGTCTGTTGGAAGACGCGATGCAAAATATTGACAAGATTATCTCGCCGCCTTTTTGAGATCAAACACATCAGCTATACCGAGTGCACCTTATCTTCGGCATTGTCAAGGGCCTCGAGCGGCATAGTCTCGTCAAACCTAGGAAGCGCTCTCCAAATCGCCCCTACGATAATTCTAAAAAGAGCAGAGTGACTGGGGAGTACCCGATAGTCGTAATTGTCAAAACGACGCATCACCTCGGTGCACCGGGCATCCTTAAACTCCTGGCCTTGACTGCGGCCTTGGATGCGTATGTCCTCATAAGAGATAATTTCCTCAAGTTCATACAGATGGGAATCCATAATACCTACGCGAAAAGGAACAAGGGTTAGCTGTCAATACTATAGTCCAAATTCCAACACTTGGTACTTTAAATTTGTACCACACTGCAATGCAGTGGAAAGGGACTAAAGGGGACCGACAAAATCAAAGTGACGGCTCATCATTGATGAGACAGTCAATCATTAAAAAGAAAATCTTAAAAGAGATTCTCATTTAATGAGAGACCCATCGAGCCAAGGAGTTAAACTCTCTTGAGAGTAGTGCTCTGTAACATAAGTCACCTCTGTCATTATGAGAGGAATAAAAATTCCCCAAAAATTTTAAGAGAAATGCTCTGTCAACTTTAATTATGTGGGGAATAAAAATTCCCAAAAATTCCTAAGAGCCATACTCTGTGAGAACGATGGAGTAATCCATCAAAACCCTAAAAAGCAAAGCTTTTTACAGAGTAAAAACCCCGAGATCTTTAAGATCTACAAAATGAACTCTAAGAGTTCTTCATTAAAGGGTTAAGAAACCCTAAAAAGGATTGTTTTTTATCTATGATCTAAGAAGAGCAAAGCTCGGGTTTTTAATTAACGGGTTAAGAAATCCTAAATTTTTTTAAGATTTGTGATCTATGTAGAGCAAAGCTCTATTTAATAGGGTCGAACATGATGCTTACCAAATTTATGAACAAAGTTCTAACTCGAAGGAAGTTCCTTGGGCAGAGATCTATGCTCTGAAGAGAGAATTAAATTCTCAGAAAAATAAGAAGGGAAAAAGATGAACAGAAGTCATCTCAAGGGCCAAAGGCCCTATTTATAGACGCTGGAAGTCGATCCAACTTCCAAAATGATCCAACGGTGGAAAGGCTGCTACAGTTGCACTCACGTGTGAGCGCAGCGGTAGGGGGGCATTTGTTTCCCCCCAAAAGAGCAAAGCGCTATTCAAAATTTGAACTGAGGCAGCGCCTCACGTGCAAAGCACGAGAGCGCTAAGAGTCAAAGACTTTGAGGCAGCGCCTCACGTGCAAAACAGGAGAGCGCCGAGCGCCGAGCGCCGAGCGCCAGGCGCTAAGAGTCAAAGACTCTGAGGCAGCGCCTCACGTGAAAAACACGAGAGCGCCAAACGCTAAGAGTCAAAGACTCTAAGGCAGCGCCTCACGTGCAAATCACGAGAGTGCCGAGTGCTAAGAGTCAAAGACTCTGAGGCAGCGCATCACGTGCAAGGCACGAGAGCGCTAAGCGCCAAGAGTTAGACTCTGAGGCAGCGCCTCACATGCAATGAATGAGAACGCCAAGTGCCAGAACTAAAAGTTCTCCACCGTTGGATCAAAGATCCAGCGAAGATGATAAAATCATCAAATTTCAGAATCAAATTCTGCTGAGGAAATATTCCTCGAATCTTTCTGAACAAGAAAGATTGTTCTCTGTAAAATAGAGCACCGTTGGATCGAAGATCCAATGGTGATTAGTAAAATCACCAAGATACAGAATAATCTCTGTATGGGAAAATATTTTCCCAATCTTGTTAATAACAAGAGAAAATCTTCTGTTAAACAGAGGACCTTTGTATCAAAGATCCAACGGGAGATGAAATCATCAAATCAATCAGGAATCTCTCAATGAGAGATTTCCTTAACCAAATCAACAGACTTGCCTCCACTATGTAAAGGACCCAAGACTTCAAGTCTTAGACAAACAGACAGAGAGAAGAACCCCCCCCAACTTCAATCTTCAAGACGAGAGCTATTTTCTTCCCAAGGTAAATTAAAAAAAAGAGTGATCATAGCATCTCCTTTACATAATTAAGAGTTTAATTCTCACATAAGAACTTAGTTCTTCTCTAGATCTCAGATCTATAAGACAAGGTCTTTCATAATCGAGAATTTAATTATCAGGGAATTGAACTAACCAGAACATAAAACTTAGCGCCTGAGCGCTACTTAATAAGAGTGCATAGCACTCATTGCCTGGCGCTCAGCACCGAGCGCTCTACGTGCTCCTCACGTGGGCGCTAATTAATAAAGAGTGCATAGCACTCATTGCCTGGCGCTCAGCGCCGAGCGCTCCACATGATCCTCACGTGGGCGCTACTTAATAAGAGTGGATAGCGCTCATTGCCTGGCGCTCAGCGGCGAGCGCTCCACGTGCTCCTCACGTGGGCGCTACTTAATAAAAAGCGCTCAGCACTGACTGCCTGGCGCTCAGCGCCCAGCGCCCAGCGCTCCACGCGCTTCGCACGTGAGCGCTATCAGTGTTTAACACTCCAAATAAAACAAAAGAATAAAGGGTGTCAGAGCCCACATTAATGCTCAGTATTGCTGATGCAGAAAGGAGATCAAGCCCAAATAAATAATCAAGTGGGCTGAGCCCAAGGTCGGCCTAACCCCAGATTGACTGAGCTCATTAGACTTAGTCCTAAATAAGATTATCAAATCTCTAATGAACATTCACTGGTTTAAGAGTACATCTCTTCACACCTCTGATATATGTCGTTGTAATTCTTCAACGTCTTTAGAGTGGTGGCGGGTACCGACAACCAATAACCAACTTTGGACCGTAATGTCCTTAAACCAACTCTGGACGTCCTTAAAATAACTTTGGACCGTAATGTCCTTAAACTATTCTGGACCGTAACGTCCTTAAACTAAACTGTGGACCGCAACGTCCCTAAACTAAACCCCACAGACTATGATGTCTTTAAACTCATGGACTATGACGTCCTTAAACTCTACGGACTATGACGTCCTTAAACTCATGGACTATGATGTTCTTAAACTTCTGGACCGCAACGTCCCTAAACTAAACCCCACGGACCATGATGTTCTTAAACCCTATAGACTATGATGTCTTTAAACGGACTATGACGTCCTTAAACTAAAACCCTATGGACTATGAGGTCATTAAACTCATGGACTATGACGTCCTTAAACTTATGGACCGCAACGTCCCTAAACTAAAGCAATAGAGTTCAAAAGCTCTTTTGTCGGATCTAAATGATCCAAAACCCCCGTTAAGTAGATCTTAGTGTAAAATTAGACTAACATATCCTTAACAAACATTTAAGTTTATCTTAATCTCAAATGAGGTTAAAGATCCTTAAACCAAAACAAACCCAAATCTAAGAAAATACGGATTTGGACTAATCCACGCCCTACGGGCAACGACATAAATTAGTCTCCGTATACAATTTACGGGCAACCAAAAATAAAACAAACACACACGACGCGAAGTGACCTTCTGGAGCAGGAGAAAGTGGTTATCGCTACGCGGTAACGTAACTAACTGCAGGGGCTTGCGCCTGCAGGGAAGAGCGTCCCCATAATCAAAAACCCCTCGTAAACAAGGGGAATCTGACGAAGTCTGCTACAACGGCCGCATCTGTCCAAACCTCCGATATACGGTGTCAAAAATCAACTTGGAATCTTCGGAGAGGTGGATGGATAAATCCAAATAACTTCTGCCCCCAAATTCAGGCAAGACGGCCTACGCGGTCCCGTCTCCCGTTTTCGGCGATAAACAGTAGAGAGACTTCCAGGAGAAGCTAGGAAGTTTGAAGCGTCTTCAGCAGGCTAAAGAGTTATAGGGAAGCTTCTGGAGAGAACTCGTCACCCGACTCCCCAACTCGGCCGCGGATCTGCGGCGATTCGGCCTAACTCGGTCGCGGATCCACTGCCGAATTGTGGGTTCATGCTGTGGAGCTTCTGTAGTGTTCTGGTTATGGCATTTGGCTCTTCTTTTGATATCTGGAATCTTATAATATTCTCTGAATTTCTGCTAGAATTTAACTCTTTGATTCCCTATATTTTGTCGGCGAATTTGCGATTCCGATACCTGTCCTGAGCTAATTTTTCCGCATAAATTCTCAATGAAGAATATTAGAGATATAAAATATTATGCGTGAAATAATAAACATACAATTTCCTTAAAAAGATGTTGATTATAAGTATAACACGTGGTAATTGGTATTTTGCAGATGAACTTGTAATATGTGTTATATTTATAACAACCATCCTTAAATGATTAGAAAAATAAGAAAATTGTTATGTTCAAGATTGCAATATTTTCGACTGAACATGAAGCTCAAGAGAAGGAGAAGGAGGTGAAGTAAAATGGTGAGATGCAAAAATAATGAGCAAGCATGAGAGAGAAATTCACTCACTATGGTTTTGTAAAAGAATATCCATAACAAAAAACTGTCAACCATGTTTCAATAATTGCCACAAATGAATAAACAATTCATTTGTCAACTATTAAAGCCATGGCTCTCACCATACCTCCTATACCTTACACTTTACACCTCATTTCTATTTAAAGATAAATGGAAAAAAACATAATGAGGTGTCCACCTTATAGAATGTTATCCGTAATAATAAACGGATTACAGTTTACTGTATATGCATACCTGCATTTGGATAAAAACACGAATGCCTAAAGAGATAGAGTAACACGAAGAACATAATACTAGAATATACATATCGAATTACATATATGTAAATTATTAAATCAACACCTGATTTAATAATCCGGCTCAATGCCGAACCGGCTAGTATTATCAACTGTTCAACCGAATGTTCGGGTACGAAGTACATCAATCGATCGGAACCCTACACGTATCCAATACGGTTACTACATCATTTCGCCTGAACCAGGGAAACCCTTTGTGTGTGACTATGAAGACTCGACAGTACGCCGGCAGTGAGTTACGGGATAAATCCATAACCATAAGCATGTCAGCGGCACTAACTGTACGTAACAGCTACCCGGGTACCTTTCGAAAAGGAAGGCCGATGAGCAAACTCATCCGGATCCCTACCGAGCCTATCTGTGACAATCTCCATACAGTCTGGTCTCTTCATCTGAGAGTATCGCATACCGGGTCTAGGAGGTGGTAAACGTCAGACCCTAATAACCCGATAATTCATGCTGATGCGGCTCAGGACCAATCCAGGAAACTACTGATCAACCTATCAATAAATCCAAACTGCCTTGGCCAAGGTCTTATGATCCTGACCAATCGAACACAGTGCGATATCGACTCCCTATACCAGGAGAGATGAATCCCCGACAACCACTTACTGCCTCCATGTGGCTCGGGACTGTACCTAACAAAAACCTTTTTGCACGACTCAGTAGAGCCGCGGTAGGGTAGTGATCAAAGTACAGTAGGAACTCACACGAAACTGTTTACCCCAATCACAGCAAAGCTCTGTTCAAATTCCAAGGTGGGAAAAGAAGCAATGCTTCTGTTTTTCTCCAATCAGAGCAAAGCTCTGTCTTGAAAATTAAAGTGAAAAATTGAAATTAAAATAAATGAAGCAACGCTTCAGATTCCTTGCGCTGCGCGCAACGCGCCACGTGTCAAAATTAGACACGTCAGTACAAGGAGTGCAGTGCCCAAGACAGCGCACCCAATCAGAGCAAGGCTCTGTTTAAAATTCAAACTTAAATTAAAGAAGCAACGCTTCAGCTGACTTGCGCTCTGTGCTGCGCGCCACGTGGCAGCGCAGTTGCGCTAGCGCAGTGGCGCTGCGCTCTGCGCTGCGCGCCACGTGGCAGCGCAGTCGCACAGCACAGTGCGCTGCACGACACGTGTCAAGCACAGGTGCACTTGCGCCAAACAGAATAAAATTCTGAAAGATTTCTCTGATCTTATCAAAACAATAAATCCTCTCCTGTAAAACAGGAGCCCTTGGATCAAAGATCCAACGATGGAGAAAATTCCCCAAATCACTCAGAGAAAGATCTCTTTAACAAATCTAACTAATTTATGGGCACTATAAAAAGGACCCTAAGCCTCAATTTAAAGGCATCAACATTTTCTGAGAGGAAAAAAAAAAGAACTCTGAATAATTCCTCAAGAAAAAAAAAGGTAAAGACCTTCAGAAAAAGAGAAAATTCTCTTAAAAACAGATCATTGATCTAAGAACAAGATCGATGATCTTCAAGAAAAAAGAAAAATAAACAATAACAGTGCCTTGCACTTTTTATGAACCACTGGTTCTTTGAAAACAAGAAAAAAAAACTTGTTTTCTTTGATCTAAAATTGATCCAAAAGAATAAGAACAGTGCCCAACACTTGCTAAAACTGCACTATTGCGCAAGCCGCCAGGAAGCGCCACGTGTCAGCAGTGCAACAGCGCAGCGCACTGCGCTGTTGCGCTTGCGCTCATCAGAGCATGACACGTGTCACTTCCACATGCGCTTGCGCTCTTTAATTTGCGTAAAGCGCCTGACAAGCCACGTAGGGCACTGCCAGAGTACTTAATGCTATGCATTTTAAAAAGGGCAGAGCCCAAACAAAATAGATGCTCTGCATCATTTATAAAAGGGCAGAGCCCAACCAAAACAAAGAAAAATAATGCAGTGAAAGGGCAAGGCTCTAGCACAGGTCCAATAGGCCAAAGACAAAAGAATATTGAAACTGGACTTAGCCCAGTCGTGGCCATAAGTCCTCAAATTAAATTGACTGAGCACGGCTGCTCCCTAAATCAATTTACATCCGGTTCGAGGGTACATCTCCGAACTCCTCTGATATTCGTCGTTGTAATCCTTCAACGACGTCAGAGAGGCGACGGGTCCCAACGACCACATATGAATATGGACTGCGGGGTCCTTAAACTCGTGGACCGAAACGTCCCTAAACTAATGTTGGACCGAAACGTCCCTAAACTAATGTTGGACCGAAACGTCCTTAAACTAATGTCAGACCACCACGTCCCTAAACTGGAATATGGACCACCACGTCCCTAAAATGGAACATGGACCACCACGTCCCTAAACTGGAGCATGGACCGCAACGTCCTTAAACTACCTATGGACCACTACGTCCCTAAACTGGAACAATAGAGCCTCCAAATGCTCTTTTGTCGGATCTAAATGATCCCGTTTAAGTTGATCTTAGCCCTAAACACGGCTAACGTATCCTTAAACATTCAAATGGACTATAAAACTCTAAATCAACTTTGGTTCAAGGGTACATCTCTGAACTCCTCTGACACCTATCGGTGTAATCCTTCAACGACGTCAGAGAGGTGATGAGTCCTGACGGCCATATATTAAATGGATCACCATGTTAAGTTGATCTTAGTCTCAAACAGGACTAACGTATCCTTAACGAACGTTTAAGTTGATTTTAGCCTCAACACGGCTAACGTATCCTTAAACTAAAACACCAAACCCAAATCTAAGTAAATACGGATTTGGACTAATCCACGTCCTACGGGCGACGGCATCATTTAGTCTCCGTATACAATCCACGGGCAACCACAAACAAAACAAACACATACGACACGAAGTGAAATTCTGGAGAAGGAGAAAGTGGCTGCCGCGATGCGGTAGCATAATTAACTGCAGGGGCTTGCGCCTGCAGGGAAGAGCGTCCCCACAATCAAAAACCCCTCCAGCGAGGGGGAATCTGACGAAGTCTGCTACATCGGCCGCATCCGTCTAAACCTCCGATACACGGTGCCATAAATCAACTTGGCATCTTCGGAGAGGTGGACGGATAAAACCAAATAGCATCTGCCCTGAATCTCAGCCTCAGGACATCGCAGTCTTGTGCGCCGCCATTCGGAGGGGAACAGATTCTGGCACGACCGGTGGGACCTTTTCCTCTTTCCACTCCACACTTCGTGTGTCGTGTTCGCGAGCAAATCACGGTTTGCTGTGGTTGCCTGTGGATTCAAGGTACTAAGATTTGGTGTCTTGCTCCGTGCAGAAAAAAGAAGATCGATGGCTTCGAACTACACCGCCTGCAGCTGCAACTCTCGCTCCGTCATTGCTGGAGGAGTGACTTATGGGCCCCAAGCGGCCTCCCTTTTCAAAATGCCAGTGGAGCAGGTGGCTCAAGCCACCACTGGACTATTTTTTGGGACTATACTCCCACCAATGAGCTTCAACGCCCCAATGACATCGCAAGAAGCTCCGAAGAAGTCGGTCTTCGATCGACTTACCACTGCCGTGACCCCTCTCAACGGGTCGCCCAACTCCACTGCTTCAGTTTTTAACGGACTAGGCCAGAGCTCTAACGGGCCCATGAAGAAGCCTGCAATACCAGAAGGCGTTATCCTGAAGCGGATAGCTTTCCCTACTCCAGTTTCAGGTGAAATCACCAAGGTTGCTTCCCCTGCTCGGAAGTCCGCTTTTGACAGGTTGGCCGTCCCTGTTCAACGGACGTCGGTCTTTAAAAGGCTGGTACCAGCATATTCTGACCAACACAGGGGGCATGAGGAGGTCACCCCTATAGCTGAAACAACTCCATCAGCACGACATGCTCGACGTCGCCACTGGCGCCGAGCGAGGAAGGCTGGGGGCAACTCCCCCTCTGGGTTTACTCCTCCAGCTCCAACGGTGGGGATCGAGGCTGCTGTTCCAACCGGGAACAGCTTTGAGTTGCTGAACTCGGTGCGCAGAAACTCTCCTACCGCGGTGTTGAAGCGAACTCCTTCGCCTATAGAAAATACTCCAGAAAAGAAGCTAGGACAGCCCCCTCAACGGCTATCCTCTAAAATTTACAAGGTCTGGCGACAGGTCCAGGAGTCGGTGATTGATGAAAACTATCTCCACCGACAGAAAAGGATGGAGGTTCGGCAAAAGAAAGAGTACTCTGTCAGACCAGAAGAAGCAACGGCTACTCGAGTGTCTACTGCAGCGACACCCTCAACGCCAATCACTCAAAAGAGAAGGAGGCCGCAAAAAGCCCCTGTGAACAAGGCACACCGTGAAAGCGCTGGACACAAACGCCCCAAGTCTGGGGGCATGGTAATGCACACGGTTTATATGGCTTCCGGAAAGGAGGAAAGCCGCGCTTTGACAGGTCACCGACCGCTCACCCGATCAGTAACGAAAGCACAGGAGCAACAGCAAAAACTCCAGGAAATGATGACTGCAATGGCCGCACTCACTGGGCCAAAAGAAAGCTCTGAAACGTCCTCGGATGAGCGTCAAGAACAAGAAACTGACGCTGAGTTTCTTCGCCGGATATTGGAAAAGAAGGATAAAGAGGCTGCGGAACAAGCGGCCAGCATAAAGAAAATGGCCCTCCTCTTCCAAGATATGGTAGGGATGATGTTACAGCCAGACCCTCCAGCTGAAGACCCTCCAATCATTGTTGAAGATGACGGAGGGGAGACATCTAATCCTCCGCCGGCTCTTTCAGCAGCCAAAGATGAAACCATTTCCAAGGTCGTGCTAGACGATTATATAGCTCAGCAGATCCGGGTTCATCAGGCGAATGAAGCGGCTGGGCAAATTGTTAGAGCCGGACGACCGTATCCGAGCTGGTACGACCAAATCAGTTACCCGCCGGGATATACGATCCCTAAATTCCATGTATATAAAGGGACAGGGAATCCGCATCAGCATGTCGCTCAATTCAGGGCCTTATGCGGCAATACTGGAGGCGATGACAAATTGTTGCTACGTCAATTCGTCGGCAGCTTAGCAGAAACAGCCTTTGAATGGTATTCAGAGCTACCTAACGACTCTGTCAAAACATTTGCAGAGATGGAGCTGCTGTTTACACAAAGATTCGCGAGTGCTAGTGAACGCACCCCGATAACAGCACTAATAAATGCCAAAATAAGACCAGACGAAACATGGGTCCAATACGCAACACGATGGCGAAACCTATGGTCGAAATGCGAACAACGCATAGAAGAGGCACCTGCGGTAGGCATGTTTGTGGGCACTCTCGATCCGCAGGCGACCATCTCGCAATTCATGATGTTCTTCAGGACGACCACCTTCCAGGCCTTGATCGACAAATTAGCCCAAATGGACCAGATGGGCCATGAACCGTCTCCTCCAAAACCAGATTCCCGAAATGAGAAAGGAAAAGGGAAAGCGATCATCGTCGCCAATGCTCAGCAACAGTCGAACAACTCAAAGCCGGTCGTTCGCCAAAACAACGTGCGTCCATACCCATCCCTCGAAGAGAGGCTAGGACGTCCTTACCCGTTTCCTCAGAATAAAACGAGAAGACTGTTCGAGCTGGCAGTGCGCAACATACTCATTAATCTGCCGAGTCCAAAGCGTCTGTCGCAGCCAGGCGATCTTAATAATCCCAATTATTGCCCTTACCACCAAACGGTAAGTCACCCGATTGAGGATTGTTTCGTCTTTAAGGGATGGATCGAGGATCAGTACCTACAAGGCAAGTTCGCGCTGTCGGAAAACTGGAAGGTAAACCCACCACAGCCGCACTCTCCAAAGAAGATGGACACGCCGGGGGCAGCTTGTTCTTTAGTCAAGGATGAAAACGATGGAGAAAACTCATCAGATGAATCCGAAGACTACGTAGCGACTTGTCATGTGATTTCTCACTCACTGGCAGATGATGAAGAGGCTTCTTGCACCGAGAAACCAATGGCGAACCCCGAACCGGAAATTCTACAGCCACCAGACGAGCTGATCGATGTCTTCCTAAATGAAATTCGTCTGAAAGTAAAAGCCGATCAAGAGAGTGAGGTGGCCATACTGGAAAGAGCCAAGGCATTCCCGTCAAATCAAAAGCCATCCACTGCGGATGAAAACAAATTCAAGACGAGGAAAAGGTTCGCCAAAGCTCTATCAGTAGGAATGAAGCTACCGCCCTCTGAAGAAAATACTCTCGCTGAGGTAGAGATGCACCCTAACTTCTGTTTATATCATCAGAAGATCATACATTCTACCGAAGACTGCGAATCCTTTAACTGTTGTGGCAAGGGTATGTCGCTCAAAAGAAACACTTCGACAGGACAAAATATGAAGCTTGTAGACGTCGAAAAAATACGATAGATGAGCACAAAAGAGCCGCCGCCGATTGTCATATAGCTGACTCTAAGGTATCGCAAATTATCACCTTTGGAAGCGACTCCGACGAAGAAGCTACCCCCAACCCTTCCCTCGGGGAATCTATTTCAAAAATGAAGGAATTGAGGAGCTGCGAGAACGTTCAGCCGTGTAATCGCACGCTACTCGAAAAAATCCCGGCCCCACAAACAACGGAGCGAACAAAAAGGATAAAGGAAAAGGAAAAACGGCCTTCGTCGCCAGCGCTCAACAACAATTAAGTGACCCTAGACCGGTTGCTCGCCAAAGCAACAAGCGGAAACCCCTCCAGGATAAGTTGAAACGTCCTTACTCGTTTCCGCAAGGTAAAACAAGGGGACTGTTCGAGCTGGCAGTGTGCGACAGACTCATCAATCTGCCGAGTCCAAAACGTCCGTTGCGGCCAGGCGATGTTAATAATCCTAATTATTGCCTTTACCATCAAACGGTAGGTCATCTGATCGAGGATTACTATGTCTTCAAAAACTGGGTTGAAGATCAATACCAACAAGGCAAGTTCGTCATCTCCGAAAACTGGAAGGTAAGCCCGCCACAACCGCACGCATCGGGAAAGATGGAGACGCCGGGGGCATCATGCTCATTAATAGGGAAGGCCCCAGGGACCGAAAAGTCAATAAACTAGATGTTCGCCTCAAATACGGCAACGGCGGACCGAAACGTCCTTAAACTAACGGCGGACCGAAACGTCCTTAAACTAATGATGGACCGCAATGTCCTAAAACTTGCAAGCGGACCGAAACGTCCTTAAAACTACTACCACAGCATCCTCAGGCTGACGCGCTAAAAAAAAGGATAAAGAAACGGTACGTCCATAAGCAAAATGGGCACGGATGAAAACCCGAAAGGGCTCCGTGAGTAAAAACAGCAGGACTACCGGCGAGTGTTTGTGAAAACCCGAAAGGGCGCAACCTCGTTTAAAAAAAAGGATAAAAAAGGTATGTCCATAAGCAAAATGGGCACGGATGAAAACCCGAAAAGGCTCCGTGAGTAAAAACAGCAGGACTACCGGTGAGTGTTTGTGAAAACCCGAAAGGGCGCAACCTCGTTAAAAAAAAGGGTATGTCCATAAGCAAAATGGGCACGGATGAAAGCCCAAAAGGGCTCTATGAGTAAAAACAGCAGGACTACCGGTGAGTGTTTGTGAAAACCCGAAAGGGCGCAACCTCGTTAAAAGACACTTACAAAGTCCTCTCGACCTTATAAGGAGAAACCACCCGCGTGAGATCCTTACGACTCACATGGGAGCAGCACACTTAGGGATCCCCACGATTCCTAAGAAGAAAATACACTTGCGAGATCCTCACGACTCGTAAGGAGAACTCTCTTATGGGACCCTCACGGCCCATAAGATTTGAAAGTCTTAAGTTACAGAGACCTAAACCTGTGTTTAAGCAACTCCCACAACTCCCGATATTGCCCTACAAGTAGCTCAATACTGACCCTTGTATACAATCCACGGACGCGAATAAACATTTCCCCAGCAAAGTCCCACCCGTGACTAGGGGTATGTCCATATGGTGAACAACCC
Source organism: Agapanthus africanus (assembly GCA_030015575.1). NCBI lineage: Eukaryota > Viridiplantae > Streptophyta > Magnoliopsida > Asparagales > Amaryllidaceae > Agapanthus > Agapanthus africanus. The sequence goes on along the minus strand of JASDDO010000018.1, from coordinate 463,026,073 downwards.
TTATAAGTCCTCTCAGCTTATAAGGAGAAAACCCTCTTGTAGGATCCTTACGACTTACAGAGGAACATACACTTAGGAATCCTCACGACTCCTAGGGAGAAAATACACCTACAAGATCCTCACGACTTGTAGGGAGAAATACCTTTGTGAGACCCTTACGGCTCATGAAGTCAAAAGCCTTAGTCGACAGGACCCTAACCCTGTTTGCTAAGCCACCTTTGTTCAACATCGACAGAGGCAGATAATGATTCGCTCCTGGCATTATCCCAGTTGTAGCGGTGCTGATGCCGAAATCGGTGTCTAATTTCAGGTTTATGGCGAAAAGCCAGTAGGCCGCACGTGCATACGAAACAGCCGAAATGATGGGGCAGCTTGCAATAAAAAAAACAGCAAGTAAAAATGTATGCATGTAAAATAGCCGAAATGATGGGGCAACTCGCAATAAAAAGCAGCGAGTAAAAACGAAATAAATAGCCGAAATGATTGGGCAATCACGACCTTCGCGATATAAAAGCTGAAATGATAGAGCATCGCGGAAAGAAATAAAATAAAAAAATATATATATGTAACGAAATTCATGCCCTACAGACGATAGCACAGCAATCCCTGTATACCAAGGGCACAAACAAAGAGGGAACCATATCTTCCCGACAGGCTCCGCCAAAAAGCGAAGCCAAATCTCGACGGTTCAACAACAACTTAGAGACAACCGTGACATTCGCCTCGATACAGTAGACGCAATATCAACAATAACGTTCTTCTTCCAACAAGCTTCGAACATGACAAAGCAAACGAAGCAAAGGCTAAATTCCTAGCTTCAAGGTCTTGACGACAACCCATATAAAGCCAGAAAGACAACTGGAGATCGTCTCACACCAGTGTGGAATGGTCACCACCTCGACGTTCGTCTCGATACAGCAGACGCAACATCATCAAACAAACAGAGCAACGGCAAAATTCCAGCTCCACCTCGACGCTCGTTTCGATACAGCAGACGAGTTGTCACCCCAGCGTTCTTCCTCCAGTAAGATTCGGATGCGACAATCAAACAAACGGAGCCACGGCAAAATTCCAGCTCCACCTCGACGTTCGTTTCGATACAGCAGACGAGTTGTCACCCCAGCGTTCTTCCCCCAGCGAGATTCGGACGCGACAATCAAACAAACGGAGCCATGGAAAAATCCCTAGTTCCAAACCTCGACGGTTCATCAGCAAACTAAAAACAACCGCAACATTCGTCTCGATACAGCAGACGCGATGCCAACAAAACGAAGCGAAGGCCAAATTCTTAGCTTCAGGGTCTTGACGGCAACTCACATAAAACCTGAAAGACTATCGGAGATCATCCCACACCAGCGCGGACTGGTTATGACTCATCGGGGCTCGCCAAAATGAGCCTAACCTCAAGTAAAAAGCGGTATGGCAAATCCCTAACGCTTGCTCTTCCGACGGTCAAATTGCCTAGGAAGATTGCTTGAAGACGTCTTGTCCAGCCCCCGAAGGGATCAGAGACACGGCAGTCGCAGGGCTACTCGAACAGCACGATTGCCTATCGAGGACTATATCAGCTTATGCGACGGTACGATGGCCAAAACCCTAAGTACCACCAACCTTAACGGGCTTCTGTCGTAAAGAGCAGAGGTTAAATGCGACGTTAAGATGTTCTTGCGAGAAACGCTCGATTCGTCTCGACTTGTGAAGAAATTGTTGAGGCGGCTCGACTCATGAGATAAAGCCTTAGGCAGTAGGCAAAAAAGAAGCCTGTTTCCTAAGCACTGGGACCCCGCAAGCTGGCCCAAAACGGTCTCTTGCATACCATCCACGGGTCTCACTCTCCAACGTCGAATTTCGACAAGGAGGGAAACAACCGCTTACAGGTCCTCTCGACTCGTAAGAGGGAAATTTCTCTTATAGGATCCTTACGACTTATAAGAGAAAACTACACTTAGGAATCCTCACGATTCCTAAGGAAAAAAAAACCACCTACGAGATCCTCTCGATCCGTAGGGAGAAAAGTCTCTATGAGACCCTCACGACTCATAGAGTTGAAAATTCTTAGGCGGCAGATCTGAACCTACGGCCTAAGCCCTTGCTATCTTACTCTATTACCTGCTAATTGTGACGACATGCTGAGAAAGAAGAAAAGCAGCAGAAAGAGCATCCGATTTACATTTGATCAAGCGTTCAAGACACATTCATTCATGCATGGGCAAAAAGACTCAGGACAAAAGATATATAATAAAGACAAGCTGGGATAAAAAAAAATTCATTAATATTGCCCGAAGTTCTTACAGTCATAAAAACAATAAACGAAAGTTACAATGGAATAACCTCAGATCTAGGGCATGGATTGAGGAATTCAAAAGCGACCCTATCTATGACTTTCCAAGCCTCGCGGACCATCCTAGCGTGCTTTCTTTCGTGAGCACAAGCGTCAGGGTCCCCCCTGATGTCTTCCACCCTCCGATAAACAGCGAGTATGACAGACTGTTGAAAGACCTCGTGCAAGAGATCAACAAGACTGTCTCGCCGTCTTTTTGAGATAAAGTTCAACAGGTACACCGAGTGCACCTTATCCTCAGCGGCATCCAGCGCCCTAAGCGGCACACCGGAACAGAACGGGGGAAGCGCTTCCCAGATGGCTCCCACGATAAGCTTAAGAAGGGAGGAACGCCGGGGAAGCAGAGGACTGTTGTACGCGTCGAAGCGGCTCATGATTTCAGCACACTCCGCGTTTGTGAACTCTCGATCTTGAGAGCGGCCAAGTCGGCGTATGTCCCCGTAAGAGATGATCTCATTAAGAGCATACATATGGGCGTCCATTGTTTCTGTGAAAGAGAATCAACAAAATTGTCAGAAAAACTGATTAAGAAAAGCAATATAATGTACCGAGGAATAAAATGCCATCTTTAAACTCCAAGATCAATGAAAAACTCCTAAGAATTCTTTTGTATGATTTGGAAGGAGCAAAGCTCCACTAATGAAATGAGAAAATACAAGAAAAATCTTTTATAGAGCAAAGCTCTATTAATGGAACCTTAACAGGGTTCTCCTGAGTTCTCTTTGGACCCCTTTTAGAGCAAAGCTCTGCTAAGTGAAACCCTAAATGGGTTTTCTTTAGATCAGGGATCTATGGAGAGCAAGGCTCTGTCAATGAAAATTAATTTAATTTAATTTAATTTAATTCTAATTTAAATTTGCACCTAAAAAGTTTTAAAGAGTTTAACTCTTGGAGTTCTTGAAAATAAAGAGCAGGGCTCTGAGTTCTGAAAGTAAAATTTTGAAGATGAAAATCATCTAAAGGACCAAAGGTCCTATTTATAGGCATTAAATGCCTTTTCAACTTCCAAAAGTTGCCACAACGGTCGGAATTCTGTCACCGTCGTGCTCACGTTTTGGAACCACGTAAGCGCAACAGTGGGGGGCATTTGTTTACCCCAATCAGAGCAAAGCTCTGTTCAAATTCCAAGGTGGGAAAAGAAGCAATGCTTCTGTTTTTCTCCAATCAGAGCAAAGCTCTGTCTTGAAAATTAAAGTGAAAAATTGAAATTAAAATAAATGAAGCAATGCTTCAGATTCCTTGCGCTGCGCGCAACGCGCCACGTATCAAAATCAGACACGTAAGTACAAGGAGCGCAGCGCCCAAGGCAGCGCACCCAATCAGAGCAAGGCTCTGTTTAAAATTCAAACTTAAATTAAAGAAGCAACATTCCAGCTGACTTGCGCTCTGCGCTGCGCGCCACGTGGCAGCGCAGTTGCGCTAGCGCAGTGGCGCTGTGCTCTGCGCTGCGCGCAACGTGGCAGCGCAGTGGCGCTGCGCTCTGCGCTGCGCGCAACGTGGCAGCGCAGTTGCGCTAGCGCAGTCGCGCAGCGCTGCGCGACACGTGTCAAGCACAGGTGCACTTGCGCCAAACAGAATAAAATTCTGAAAGATTTCTCTGATCTTATCAAAACAATAAGATCATCTCTTGTAAAACAGGAGCCCTTGGATCAAAGATCCAACGATGGGGAAAATTCCCCAAAACACTCAGATAAAGATCTCTTTAACAAATCTAACTAATTTATGGGCACTATAAAAAGGACCCTAAGCCTCAATTCAAAGGCATCAACATTTTCTGAGAGGAAAAAAAAAGGTAAAGACCTTCAGAAAAAGAGAAAATTCTCTTAAAAACAGATCATTGATCTAAAAACAAGATCAATGATCTTCAAGAAAAAATAAAAATAAACAATAACAGTGCCTTGCACTTTTTATGAACCACTGGTTCTTTGAAAACAAGAAAAAAAAACTTGTTTTCTTTGATCTAAAATTGATCCAAAAGAATAAGAACAGTGCCCAGCACTTGCTAAAACTGCACTATTGCGCAAGCCGCCAGGAAGCGCCACGTGTCAGCAGTGCAACAGCGCAGCGCACCGACGCAGTGCACTGCGCTGTTGCGCTTGCGCTCATCAGAGCATGACACGTGTCACTTCCACATGCGCTTGCGCTCTTTAATTTGCGCAAAGCGCCTGACAAGCCACGTGGGGCACTGCCAGAGTACTTAATGCTATGCATTTTAAAAAGGGCAGAGCCCAAACAAAATAGATGCTCTGCATCATTTATAAAAGGGCAGATCCCAACCAAAACAAAGAAAAATAATGCAGTGAAGGGGCAAGGCCCTAGCACAGGTCCAATAGGCCAAAGACAAAAGAATATTGAAACTGGACTTAGCCCAGTCGTGGCCATAAGTCCTCAAATTAAATTGAATGAGCACGGCTGCTCCCTAAATCAATTTACATCCGGTTCGAGGGTACATCTCCGAACTCCTCTGATATTCGTCGTTGTAATCCTTCAACGACGTCAGAGAGGCGACGGGTCCCAACGACCACACATGAATATGGACTGCGGGGTCCTTAAACTCGTGGACCGAAACGTCCCTAAACTAATGTTGGACCGAAACGTCCTTAAACTAATGTAGGACCACCACGTCCCTAAACTGGAATATGGACCACCACGTCCCTAAAATGGAACATGGACCACCACGTCCCTAAACTGGAGCATGGACCGCAACGTCCTTAAACTACCTATGGACCACTACGTCCCTAAACTGGAACAATAGAGCCTCCAAATGCTCTTTTGCCGGATCTAAATGATCCCGTTTAAGTTGATCTTAGCCCCAAACATGGCTAACGTATCCTTAAACATTCAAATGGACTATAAAACTCCAAATCAACTTTGGTTCAAGGATACATCTCTGAACTCCTCTGACACCTATCGTTGTAATCCTTCAACGACGTCAGAGAGGTGATGAGTCCTGACAGCCATATATTAAATGGATCACCACGTTAAGTTGATCTTAGTCTCAAACAGGACTAACGTATCCTTAACGAACGTTTAAGTTGATTTTAGCCTCAACACGGCTAACGTATCCTTAAACTAAAACACCAAACCCAAATTTAAGTAAATACGGATTTGGACTAATCCACGTCCTACGGGCGACGGCATCACTTAGTCTCCGTATACAATCCACGGGCAACCACAAACAAAACAAACACATACGAAACGAAGTGAAATTCTGGAGAAAGAGAAAGTGGCTGCCGCGGTGCAGTAGCGTAATTAACTGCAGGGTCTTGCGCCTGCAGGGAAGAGCGTCCCCACAATCAAAAACCCCTCTAGCGAGGGGGAATCTGACGAAGTCTGCTACATCGGCCGCATCCATCTAAACCTCCGATACACGGTGCCATAAATCAACTTAGCATCTTCGGAGAGGTGGACGGATAAAACCAAATAGTATCTGTCCCGAATCTCAGCGTCAGGACATCGCAGTCTTGTGCGCCGCCATTCGAAGGGGAACAGAAACAAATGACGATCTCAGGTCTAAAGACTAATCTGCACTCATGTCACCTCAGAACTTCCACCTGACGATAGGTATAGTACCATCTGGAAGTTCTCGGCGAGTCTGTCCGGTGTACTCACACCCAGTGAGCACCTGTATACGACCTTAGGTGTGAAAGAACAATGGTTGCGGGACTGTACCATCGCCCCTCGTCAGGGTCTAAAAACGTATACACTAGTCTACTCTAGAATATCGATCCCAGTCTCGATACTCCCATGACTAGGGACCTTTTAAGGATGTGCGTACCGACTACCCATCTCCCACAAGTATGATCGCCATCACAACGTAGGTAGTCTAGCAATGATCTTACGGGCTTTATCAATATGTATGAATGATACGTAATAGCAAGTAAAACATATGCACATGTTAAATTAAAAACAAACCAAATAGCATACTATCATATTGAGCAAGACTGTCCTGTACATATATACGTCCAAGCATCCATATGTATACATATACAATAATGGCCTCTGGGCATATATATCCAACAATCTCCCACTTACACTAAAGCCATATATTTTGGCGTATCGAGTACCCAACGTCTGCTTTTGGGCTTGTTGTTGGCGTATCGAATACCCAACATCTCAAAAATTCTCTCGACCTGTGCTTGAAGAAAGGCCTTAGTGAATGGATCCTCCGTGTTGTCTTTTATGTCCACTTTACGTACTTCAATCTCTAAGCTATCAATGATCTCCCTGATCAGGTGATACCGCCTCAAGATGTGCCTGGATTTTTGATGGGACCGTGGTTCCTTCGCTAAAGCCATAGCTCTATTGTTGTTGCAATACAAAGGTATTAGGTTAACAATGGATGGAACCACCTGAAGTTCAGTGATAAACTTCTTAATCCAGATGGTTTCTTTTGCGGCATCGTTGGCAGCAATTTATTCAGCCTCCATCGTCGAGTCTGCGACGGTGTCCTGCTTGGAACTCTTCAAACAGACCGTCCTTCCGTTGAAGGTAAACACAAAACCCGAGACAGACTTGTTGTCATCTTTGTCACTCTGTAGGCTCGAATCAGTAAAAGACTCCATTTGGAGGTCCCCATTACCGAATATCAGGAACAGTTCTTTAGTCCTCCTCAGGTACTTATGAATGTTCTTAACAGCTTTCCGGTGGTTCTCATCTGGGTTAGACTAATACTGGCTCACCATGCTAAGCACGTAAGCTAAATCTGGTCAGGTATACAGCATCACATACATTATAGATCTTACAGCCGAAGTGTAGGCTATATTGCTCATGCGAACCCTCTCCTCATCAGTTTTGGGAGACATTTCTTTGGAGAGGGTGATTCCGTGCAATACGGGTATGTAACCGCGCTTGGAATCTTCCATACTAAATATCTTTAGTACGGTCTCTATGTACCTAGACTGTGAAAGTCCAAGTAATCTCTTAGATCTATCTCTGTAAATCTTAATCCCCAGAATGTACGAGGTATCACTCGGGTTCTTCATGGAGAACCTTTGTGACAAGAATAGCTTGACCGATTGCAGCATAAGAATATCATTTCCTATCAAAAGAATGTCGTCCACGTACAAGACTAGGAACACGACAGTTCGGCCTACAATCTTCTTATATATATAACACTCATCATCGTTCTTGATGAAGTCAAATCCTTTGACAGTTTTATTAAAACATATGTTCCAGCTCCGCGATGCCTGCTTTAATATAAATGGATTTAAGCAACTTGCAAAAATAGCTACTGGCAATCAATCGAAATCGGGTCACCTTCCCGCTGCTCCTACTGTCTATGAAACCTTCCGGCTGATCCATATAAACGCACTATTCTAAACTTTCATTCAGAAAAGCCGTTTTTACTTCCATCTGCCGGATCTCATAGTCATGGAAGGCAGCAATGGAAAGTAGGATCTGAATGGATTTGAGCATAGCCACCGGAGAAAAGGTTTCGTCATAGTCCATACCTGGTCTTTGACGAAAACCTTTTGCAATAAGTCTAGACTTATAGGTTTCCACCTGCCCATCTACACCAAATTTCCTTTTGTAGATCCATTTGCATCCAACGGGATTTACCCCAGGTGGAGCAATATCCAAGGTCCACACTTTTATTGGTGTACATGGACTTCATTTTGGATCGCATAGTATCCAGCCATTTATCAGAGTCCCTACTGATAATGGTCAGCCTGAAACTAGTAGGATCATTTTCTTCCAAGATGAAATCCTCTCGATCCCCGTCTATGAGAAAACCGTAGTATCTCTCGGGCGGATAAGAAATCCTACTAGTTCTGCGGAGTGGCTTAGGTTCGTTAGGTATTACCGAATCTAGCGGTTCCACCAAATCTTCAGATACATTTTGTGGTTCAAAAATTTCTTCCAATTCTACCATACTCCCACTAATTTCTTTTGCAAGAAATTCCCTTTCTAAAAAGGTGGCGTGGCGAGATACTAACACCTTCTGTTTCTCAATGTGATAGAACAGATATCCATGCGAATGCTTTGGATATCCCACAAATTTACATAGAAATGATCGTGCCTGAAGTTTGTCTGGATTTTGTGCTTTTACATAGGCCGGAACACCCCATATCTTAATACGCTTAAAACATGGTTTCTTTCCACTCCATATTTCATATGGAGTCTTAGGCACAGATTTGGAAGGAACTTGATTCAAAAGGTATGCCGCTATTTCAACCGCATGTCCCCAAAGTGAAAGACAACTCAGCACTACTTATCATGAAGCGAGCCATATCTAATAGGGTACAATTTCTCTGCTCCGATACACCGTTGTGTTGTGGTGTATACGGAGGAGTAAGCTGAGAGAGAATTCCATTCTCTTTTAGGTATTCTAGGAATTTCGGGCTTAAGTACTCCCCTCCTATATCAGATTGGAGGATCTTGATACTTTTTCCAGTCTGGTTCTCTACTTCGTTTCTGAATTCTTTGAATTTCTCAAAAGTTTCATATTTTTGTTTCAAGAGATACACATATCCGAACCTAGAGAGATCGTCAGTGAATGTGATGAAGTACGAGAACCCACCCCTTGCATGTATAAACATTGGATCACATACATCACTTTGTATGAGTCCCAAGAGCTCTGCTGCTCTTTCTCCATGTCCGGTGAACGGAAATTTGGTCATCTTTCCCCTGACACAAGACTGACAAGTTTCATAAGATGAAAATTCGAAAGTATTCAAAAGTCCATCTTTATGCAACTTACTTAGTCTTTTCTCTCCGATATGACCAAGTCTACAATGCCACAAGTAGAATTCGTTCAGTTCTGAACTCTTCCTCTTGCATGTGTTTTGTACGTTGAAAACTATGTTTTGATTTAGAACATAGATACCATTACACAGTGTACCTTCTGCAACCAATACCTGATTTAGGCAAATGTTCATGATATTTCTATCAAGAACATATATCTATCTTTATCAAGTAACGAAACTGATATGATATTGCAAACCATGGAAGGTACATAGTAGCAATTGTTCAAAATCATAGTATTGCCATTTGGCAATACCAGGTGATATTCACCGATGGCAGAAGTATTAACTTGTGCTCCGTTCCCTACTCTGAGGGACATATCATCAGGTCCAACCATCCTACTTTTTCTCAGTCCCTGCAATAAATTATAGATGTGAGCACCTGATCCGGTATCTAGTACCCAGGAGGTAGGACTGACCGAAAAACAGTTCTAAATAACAATAACACCATAAGAAGACGCAATAGTATGCTTCTTCTTTGATGGGGTCATCAAGAAATTCATGTAGTCCTCTTTCCTCTGCTCATACTCATGACGGCTGTTATAAGTTAGAGCCAAATTGACGTAGACCCTAATAAGAATTCGGATCGGTCAAGCGATACATTTTATTATTTTGTTTAAGGCATGAAGTGGTTGCTACCTGGAGAGAGAAAAGAAGCACTCAGCGTGCGTTCTTGCAAGATTAGATTGGTTATTAATTTATCTAATCAGGTTGCTTCCACTGTTTTCTCAAATTCTTCTTCAAACCCTAAAAGAAGAATTAGTCAGGATTAATCACACGTCACAATACGTGCTTAATCTTTCGGCCAGGCTGATGTCGTTACTTCAAGAGAGGTTTTCCAATGCTTTCACAAAGTTCTTTAATTACATAACCTCTTTTCCCTGGAGGTGTAGCCCCGCTAACACCTTTCTATACATCTACTTGGTTTATAACATTGATTGTTAAGTGAAAAAAATCTCCCGAGAGTAATCCTACTCATCAGTGGGATCGGGATCCAACTATCATTGTATGATAAACTAGATGGAAGCCACTCCAGTCACCATACTTCAGAAGGTATACAACACTAGCAAGTTTCCTGTATATTTGAAACCCCCGATGTTGTTTTTTCCCCTAGCAGTTTATGACCTTGACAAAGGCCAACAAATCATAATCTACTAGTCAAGTTCAACCCGTCATTATCCTGGATTGATTTAGACCCACCCGTACAAACCCATGACAAAGGCCAACAAGGCTGTACGACTGTCCTAGATAATCACACCTCAATACAACAGACAAGCAATATTTAGCTACTGTACACTACGCCTTAACAAAGGTCAACAAACGCAGCACGAATACTAGATACAACTTATCCGAAATGACGGAGGGCTACAGCTAGGTATTTTGCAAAAAACTCTTTGACATAATGAACTTGATATCGTTGAAGGAACCTAATCAGTTTTGAAAAAGGAGTGGTTTAGGCCCCGCTTTTGAAAACATATTGTCTTGAAAAAACCGAGTAATCTACAGTATAGACTTTTGCTCTAGTGGTCACTCCTCACGAAGGGATCTTGGCTCTTGCCTCTTGGAATGAGATGCTGGATATTCTCAACCGAATACCACTATACAAAGTGAAAGAATATAACTATAGTTTTTCAAAATTTGTTCCAACACTATCTTTTAGGTTTCTGATATTGCATTAATCAAAATTAATACGGTCCCATCAATTAATCCTATCACACCAGAAAAGAACGAAAATACAATGTACGTATATGCCATCCGCATTCGTCACGGGGGCCCGTCATCACCCGTTAGGTTACTTAACTAAGAACAGAGCAGGGCTAGACTAGCGCGGGTGCAAAACATATACAACATCTACTAGTGTGTGTGTGTGTGTCAACATTCGTCCCAGGAATGGTAGCAGGCAACATCACAGAATCTCAGCAAGCAACACAGAATGGTGGATAATCTTGAAGCCCCGGGTTTCATTTGAGCCGCAAATAAGACCCGATATTCCCGTTCGTGTAGATAGCCCGTGCATTGTAAACCTGGACCTCTACGAGCGCGGAAAGTTACCCGCCAATCTCAGAAGTGAGGCAACACCAATCAACAAAGTGAATAGGCCACCCAGCACTTCACGGGACCTGGTAACTTGAGCGCCTCTATGAGGGTCATATCTATACCCCATACGAGTGCGGTGAATTGCCCGCCAATTCTAAAGTGAAGCCCCCCCAGTCTCAACACCATAAGATGCGGGTTTGTTGCCTTCTAGAACCCGGCTATTCGAGCACTCCACCATGGGGTAATCCTAGTACAGAAAATAAGAATATATGTACAAGGTGACATCGAGCTCAATCCGGTCATGCCCCAATAAAAGAATATACAACACGGCAGAAACGGCTGTCCACATATCGGACGCTCGCCCCGTAATAACAAATATACAAATGAATATAAATTGTACTAAACTATTGCACCACCAGCTATTCACCACGACAATCCAACCACAATATCGGCACAATCATAGAACATCAACGTGAATGTCATGCTCGCAAACCCGTCTAAAAGAACATATAGCAGATATCTGGGTTATACAGATCAAATGACATTCATGGTCACAAATGCTAAATTAAGTACTGATAATAAACACGTCTTTTAAAATTACAATCGACTAAACTTTTCCGAATGGGCCCCAAGTGCTAATCCAGTACTCAAACAAATATGGGCCCAAGAACTAAATATCCCAGAAACCATAATTCCAAACATAAGATCCGCAGGAGAAAATATGTGCACAGGGGTCCCAATACGGCCGCGCAACCGCGGCAAACATGGATGTTATGCTGCGGTTTCACGGCATTATTATGGGATCGTGGGCCCAGTTTTCTTCTGTAGTCTTTAAAAAGCCTGTACGAATTTCTGATACACTGAAAATGATTTTTCGACCACTATGAAAAATCAGCAGAAGGTATGATTTTAGAATTGCGGTTTCAAAAATTTCGGTTGACCGATATTCTAAACACGTTAGAACTACCTAGTATAGATTTTATGGGGTGGCTCTGATACCATGTTTGGTTACCCTAACGCCCAAGCCATCATCTGTGGCAGTTTGCGGAACAAACACGTTAGAACTACCATATATATGCAGAAGCACTAAAACCCCAATAACAATAACATCTGGAAATACATCCTAAATACGGGCTCACATCAGGAAATAAAACTGCGGAAAAGAAACTAACTAAACTATCACTAACATGCTTCTCACTGTTCGGCCTGTCTTCTCAAATACTCTTGGTCAGCCTGCGAAAGAGATAAAGGGATTGGGCCATGCAAAACCTAGACGTCAGTGCATCATAAAATCAACAATAATAATCAACCAGGATGTAACGAGATATGTAGGCATGAATAAACAGTAACATGAATATCATGACTAAGCACGGATATAGAACTGTGAAATATGTATGTATATATACAGGTGAAGTGCCGTGAGTAATCTAAACTATATTACTTGCTTATCTACTCTCAAGTCTTTGAAATCAATTTAATGGAATCGTCGATGTAACTCAATAGTATCCCGTGCATTCCTGGGACCACGGTCCAGACTCTCGGGCTGAATCCGAGACGTGCCGCTAAGCACTAAACAGGAAACATGTACAGACGAATGATGTCAGTAGTATCATCCCGGGACTGGCCTACCCCCAAAACTGATCAGTATAAGCATTGAACTGTCGAGTTACAAATCAGGTTTCATCATTAATTTTCCCTTACCCCTAATGTTATGTGTTCAAATCAGGTATTGATAAATATGAAACTAATACCAACATAGGATCAAACAGGTACAGGTTTTGTCTGAATAGACAACATGATATGTCCATCGGGACAACAAGCTAGGGCCGTTTGCATTAGTAAAAAAATTAAGTATCAAGTTAAGCAGTGGTGTATCAGGTCATGTCAGTTAATGCACAATGTATCAAATGGATGCCAAAAAGTAAAATTGTAACAGGTATCGAAGCACAGTAAAAGCACGGATGCACAATGTCTATCAGGGATCACATCTATAACTCCATGACTATGTATGATGCATATTATGAAGCACAGGGTACTAATATAACTGTAACATGAAATAATATGATCTGGCATGCAACTAGATATGCAATAAATGATACGGATACGAACGGGTATCGTAAAATAGTAAAACGGTAACATGGGATGCACAATGCAATAAACATGTAATATTATTATTCATATAGATGTAAAATATATATCATAGCATGTAGCAAGATAAACTTGCCTAATCGGATCTCATGACGGGTGCGTACGCTGCGTCCGATGTCGGGTAAATGTCGCAATGTACACACGCACGTACAGAACAGGACCAGGATATACAAGAACGTGACCACGCTGGCTGGGGAAGTCTACTGGGTGGCCGGATCGTCGGCGATAGGCATGGATCCGGCGATGACCGGAAAACCAAGAAATCAAGAAAGCAAGGAGAAGACGAAGGTGCTGCTTAGGGGTTTGATGTTTGGCGACAGAGGCGAGGCGAGGGGGTCGTTGACGACGAGTCGTGGGTTTTTCGGCGAAGTTCACGACGATGGCAGCAGTAGGCTTCTTGAAGTCGGGGATTTTGTGTGCAGGGTTTTTGGTGCAGGGAAGGGCTCTAGTGTTGGGTTGGCGAAAGGGGAGAGGAGAGGAAGGAGAGGTGAGGGCGATGACGAGAGTCACTGGTGGAGAAGGCGATGGCAACAGCAATAGAGGAGATGGGTGAGGCAGTCGTGATATGGGTTTCTGGGTTTGCAGCGGGAAAGGAGAAGAGAGAGGTGAGCGTGGAGAGGGAGGACGGCGAGGAGATGGTCAAAGAGACGGAGACGGTGGAAGAGAGCTGGCGGTGATGAGGGCAGCAATGAGTTCGTGTGGGTTATGCAGTCAGGGAAAGAAAGGAACCTTGGGTTGGGGTGTTTGCAAGGGAAGAAGAGGAGAGAGGAGAGGACGTTGGGTTGGTCGACAACGACGACGAGGTCGGGGCTGTGAGTTCGGGTGTGCAGGGATCGGTGTTCTTGGGTTCACAGCGTCGAGTGATGGCGATGGCGGTTGTGGTGTTGGGAGGAGGAGGAGGAGAGGGAGACGAGAGAGGTGAGGTGAGCGGAGGTGGTGTCGACGATGGTGGAGCCGAGCGAGCGGCACGGGCGCGAGGTGGGAAACGAATAAGGAGATGAAGGAGGAGATAGAGAGAGAGGACATGGGTAAGTAGGATATTAGAAGAATAAGTGTATATATAATATATGGGGGGAGGAGAGAGATGGGCAGAGAGAGAGTGAGAAGTGGGGATACTGTAAAGATTTAGGATTTTATTTAAAATATTTAAAATATATTTTTCGTTATAAATTTTATATAAACGGTATATATATTAGAATATAATATTAGTTAAATTTGAGATTTTGGTTAATACAAAATTACTCAAAAATATGCCCGGATTGGGTCTAAAATTACGGTTTAAAAATACGGATAATATACGTGTTAACCAAAACCAAAATAGGATATCTGGGTAACGAAAATGCATACCCTAAGAAAGGATATACGTAGCGTGCACATAGCTATCCAAACGAGTCCGTTTCACTGAACGGGATGAGAACACGATGTACGGATGCCACGACAGGGTTAGGGGTATGATGCAGGCCATACTAGATATTTTTAAAATATTTTATTTGACTTTACTTGTTTTATTAAAAATGCAGATGTCCGAAATAATGCAAGTATGCAGGATATACAACATGAAAGTGCACGGATCCATATAACTAGCCGGGATAAATCATAAACAGGAATCAAGAAGGGTTTCAAGCATGTGGGTCAGGTCGGATGCAAACACGGATACCAATTAAACTATTCGCACCCATAACATCAATAAATCAAGAAATAACCACTCAATATATAAATTAATCAAATCAAGTATGGTATAACGAACTTAGGGTGTTACACCGGGAAAGACGAATCCCCGACAATCGCTTACTGCCTCCATGTGGCTCGGGACTGTACCCAACCAAAACCAGTTTGCACGACTCAGTAAAGCCGCGGTAGGGTAGTGATCAAAGTACAATAGGAACTTATACGAGACAAATGACGATCTCAGGTCTAAAGACTAACCTGTACTCATGTCACCTAAGAACTTCCACTTGATGATAGGTATAGTACCATCTGGAAGTTCTCGGTGAGTCCGTCTAGTGTACTTACACCCAGTGAGCACCTGTATACGATCTTAGGTGCGAAAGACCAATGGTTGCGAGACCGTACCATCGCCCATCGTCAGGATCTAGAAACGTATACACTAGTCTACTCCAGAATATCGATGCCCGGTCTCGATACTCCCACGACTAGGGACTTTTTAAGGATGTGCGTACCGACTACCCAGCTCGTACAAGTATGATCACCATCACAACGCAGGTAGTCAAGCAATTATCCTACGGGTTTTATCAACATGTATGAATGATACGTAATAGTAAGTAAAACATATGCACATGTTAAGATAAAAACAAACCAGATAGCATATTATCATATCGAGCAAGACTGTCATGTACATATATATGTCCAAGCATCCACATGTATACATATACAATAATGGCCTCTAGGGCATACATACCCAACAAGTCTGACCCGAAAGAACATTTGGACGTGTTCACCATGGGCATGAGCTTTCAAGATAACTCGGACACGGCTCAGTGCCGAGCCTTCCCCACCACTCTCATCCGGACCGGGCGAGATTGGTTCCGCGGCCTAACTCCGCCCTCGATCTCAACTTTCGAAGAGTTAGCTACTCAGATCCTTAGCCACTTCGTCGGCAACCGACGACAAAAGAGGTCGATCGACTACCTATTCACCATCAATAGTGAGGACAGAGAATCTTTCGAGGGCTATATCATCCGGTTCTACAATACTCTCCTAGAAGTACCCGAGCATCGGGACGAGACGGTCATCACCGCCTTGAGATCTGGTCTTAGGCATAAAGAGTGGATCTGCTCTTTTGCATTGGCACAACCTAAAATCTTGGCCGAGGTAAAAGTATGGACCGGACGGGAAATCCAACTCGGGTATGAGGTGAACGCTAATCTTTCCCATAGAGACCAGACGGACCGAAAGAAACAGCACCGGGAAGAAAAGAAGAAGACTGATCATTCGAAACCCTATTCTCCGAGATTTCACGAGTACACTCCTTGTAACGCTTTAAAATTCGTTTAGCTTAATTATGTGTTAGTTAGTGATAATACGTGTTTTTTCGTAAAACCTAGTTAATAACTATTTTCCAAATAAACAAGAACAAATCTATTTTAATAATGTAATTTTATATATATATATATATATATATATAATTATGTTATATTAGTTAATATTTAAATTATTGTTCACATAATTAATCATTTTTCTTATTTGTTAATTCCTAAACTATTTATTTTAAAACATGCACACATGTTAACTCTAGGTTATACATGTCTTAAAACAACCATAACAACTTAATCCTTTTTTTTAAAAATGTAACATGCTCTTTCTTTCTTTCCCCTTTAAGATTCTAGACTTTTCTTGTAAGAGAAAATGGAAAACAAAATGAAAATGAGGAATGGAGCATTTAATGCATCACATGATTCTCTCTCTCTCACTCACTCTCTAGAATTTTCTCTCCCTCTCTTTGGGCTGCCTTTCTCCCCTCACCTCCTCTCTTTCATCCAAAAGAAATTGTAACCTCTCTACCTCACATCAAACTTCACTAAGATCAACACAAACTCTTCCAAAAATCATCCCAAAAATCTTATTTTTCTAAGCTAAGTAAAGGTTTTTTAAGCAAGTCTTCTTTTTGGATGGCAAGTCTTCTCTTGTAGAATCTCTCCCTACTAATTCTTGAGGTATAAAACCAATCTTATCTTGTTTTACTAATTTTTGTCTCAATTAAGCTTAATTTGGTTGTTTAAGTTGTAATTAGTCCAAGTTTTGAGTTTTAAAGAGAAGATTAGATTAAGTTAGGGTTTTAAGCGGCTTATTATGGTAGTTAAGGGTAGGTTAATATCTAATAGTCTTAGTGATCCATATAATTTCAAAAATCCACCATATTGTTTGAAATTAGTGTTTAATTAGAGTTTTAGTTAAGATTAGTGTTCTTTCGTGATCTTCTATCAAGCCTGATACTATTTCAAGAAGTTGCAATTACTGGAGTATAGTTATAGGACTTAGAACACACCCTCGAAGAACGAACCCCCAAGTCCAACTTGAGGCCACAAATAATTGGGTTCTGGCTGCAATTTGTGGCCAGATGTGGGTTATAGGTGTCAGGGTTTATAGTGTATGTGTCTGCTGTACAGTGTAGGTCGTTGGTATATGCAACTTTTCCGAATTTCACTTGTATCAAAATCTGGAGCCGTTTTACTTTAAATGTGACGTTTGTGTAATATACAATACGTGCGTTTTGAGTCTAGTTTTTGCGTTTGCTATGTATCACAGAAAATCGGGACAGTTTCAGACGTTAACGCTCACGTTTTGTGCTCTAATATGCACACGTGTTTAGCTTGTGGACGCTAGTTTTTCATATGGTCTTGATATCGCGTTTTACAGAATATCTGGCCTTATGTGTTGCATTGTGTAATTCTAGGATCGGTTGTGGAGACGTCGAATGCGGCACGGAAAGGAAAGGCTATGATTGGATCAGATTAGCCGAGACGTCCCGGTGAGTAGATATACACATCTATAGGGGGATTGTCTGGATGGCGCAAGGCGTCCGATAGTTAGGAATAATTAGTAGTTCTTGTATCTATATGCGTAGTCTCAAATCATTCATAGCATGGCAGTGTATCTTCTTACATATGATGTTATGATCTAAGACACTTGCACCATTACCATTAGTTCATACTGCACGTGCACTATTCATGCGAACACACACGCCTTTGGTAATTGCTATGTCACGAACACTATAGAACTTGCTTAAATCAGTATCTGAGCATTTGCATCATATGTGATATGTAAACTTGCAGTTATATATTCTTTTCATTAGGATGGATACGTAAGATTGCTAGTCATATATATACCTCATTTCGTCATTCATACATAGCTTTCTAGCCATACATCGCATTGCATATTATTGATATCACAGACATCCGTCATTATCGACACGTTCATATATTGTGATTTTTCTTGGAGATTCCAGTATTTATGAGATTTCTGGATTTTGGGGGAAAACCGCAAGAACTTTATAAACCTATTATCATTTTAAAAATGCAAGTTGCAGTTTTCTAGTGATATGATGCATATGGCGTCCACCATGAGTTTTTCTAATTGAGTTGGTTTTTGAGACCCAATTCGAGGAGTAGGATGAACCGTTTCGGATACATGGTGGGCCCGGTGAGGTACCTCGGGGCAAGAAGCTCGAGTTGTAGATGATGAGCCCGGCAGGGGAAGACTACCTACTGGTGATATTTGGCGCGGCGAATATCCGGAGGATACCGACCGTAGTCGTAAGATTGATGATATGAGCCAATCCGGACTAACGGAGCCCGGAATATTGAGGATATTGTGTCGATGCTTGACACGGATTTTCTGTCGATTTCACTGATGATACTCCAGTTTTATTATACAAAGGTTTTACCAAGATAAGAATACAGATCTTCTCATATCAGATATATCCATATTTCGCGTTGATTATCCATTCACGTTGCATTCAAACTAGTGCATCGCGTTATATTTGTATATGTAGGTTATGATGCATTTGCGTGCATGCTTACGATAGCCTTATTAAATATTATTTACTACTCACGAGTTGGCAACTCACCGCGTTGTGCCACAGTTTCTTGCAGGACTGACCCTCAGAGTAGTCACGGCAGGACTCCTTATCTCCTCTACTTCTGCGGATACCGCTACTTTTGGTCGTGAATTTTGGTGTAGGTGGGTTTTGTTGCATGTATCCGTATGCTCCATTTGTGCATCTTATTTGTATCTAGTATTTTCTATCTACCACTTTTACCATTGTATATGTGACCTAGAGACGTGACAGTGAAATTTGTATATTTTGTTCTCTGGTGTCGAGCTCACGTGAGCTGACTTGGTGCTTTTCTTATTTCTCCCTCTTAAATGCTTATTTCACACTATTATGATGTTTCTTGCAGGTGGTTGTGATTCCGCCATTGGCGAAGAGCTAGCTTCTGCATGGGGATGCCCTATTATTATTGCTTATACTTATTCATGTTTTGTATCCGTTTGAGGCCAGTATTTACAAAGGAAACTCTGCCGAAATTTTCGGGAAAACTTGATGTTTTAAAAATATTTAATGTGACTTCAGTTTGTTAAAATCACTTTCTTTAAAACAATACTTTCTTCACTCTATTTAGCGGTTTAGATCTTCTGGGCTATGGCTTACTTAGATTACGTTACGCCTCTAGACGTTACGTAATTTAAGTGCCAGTCACGTTCCGTACATTCGGGTCGTGACAAAGTTGGTATCAGAGCGATAGGTTTTACCTTTCTGAGTGTAGGATGATCCTTGGTAGATAGAGTAGGTGACTTAAGTAGAGTGACGTAGCGTGTGTATGTTCCACGGTATACTTACGATATGGTACTCCGCCTAAGTAACCTTAGGATATAAAAATTGCTTGTGTTTCCTTCCTTAATTCCATATATCCCTTGATTCAATTGCAATGTTCTTATCAATCCTGTTTCTTATTCTGGCCACTATGCCGCCGAAGGCTACGAGGGCACATAGGGCTACTGCCAGAGATGAGATTCGAGCGGGCTCGTCTGAGACGAGGACCGATTAGGGTGGTACGCCTACCCCTCAGGGACAGACTGATCCACTTTCTCCAGGCCGTATTGCCAGGATAGAGGCCGGTATACAGGAGTTGCGTCAGATGATGGGATCTTTAGTTGAGGCCAGTCGAACACCGAGATCCGAGGATGTTCCTCCCACTATACAGATTGTGATTGTACCTGCTGTCCAGACAGCTGTTCCTACTGCTACCGAGACTATCCCCATATTCTTACAGGAGTTTATGAGGCTGAAGCCTCCAGTTTTTACCGGCACAGATGCAGTGGAGGATCCGCAGACATTCCTCGACAGGATGGCTAGGATTTGCCGTTCACTGAGATGTTCTGATGAGAGATAGGTTGAGCTTGCGAGTTTTCGTCTAGAGGGTCTTGCTCAGACGTGTTGCGAGTTAGTTGAGAGAGGCCGAGCTGCAGGTCTACCTCGTATGACCTGAGATGAGTTCACAGCTATATTTCTTGCTCGTTTCCTTCCGGAGAGCATCCGAAATGCTCGAGTTCATAGTTTTGAGTCTTTGCGCAAGACTCCTGGAATGACAGTGTCCGAGTACAATATCCAGTTTACTCAGTTGTCCCGATATGCTCCTTACCTGATGGACACTGAAAAGAAACGCATAAAGCGGTTTGTGCGGGGACTTGACACACAATTATTTCTTGCTATCGGCGCCCAGCATTTTGACAATTATGCAGCTGCTATGGACGCGGCCTTACTATTAGAGGAGCGTATTTCTGAGACTTCGGTCGTTTCTGGATCGAAGCGGATTCGTACCGGTATGCTATCTCAGAGGCAGATAGGTAGACGCCGTGACAGGTTCTTTCCAGGAGACGGTGGTGGCAGAGGATTGAGACGAGGTCAGTTATATGGCTCTTATCCATAGGGCCAGCCGTCTTCGCCAGGTTGTTTTTGGTGCAGGAGCCAGTACCACCGTATCAGAGACTGTACTGTGAGGCGCCATGGCGCGGCGACAGTTCCACATGTGATTTTACCACCTTCAGCCCCTCCTCAGAGAGCTTTACTTCCTACCCCTGATGATGCTCCATGCTAGGCAGATGCTCCTAGATCCCGTGGGCGTGGTGGTCCAGTCCAGAGAGGACGAGGTGGCCGAGGCAGAGGACAGGTGGCTACTGGTGGGGGACAGGCCCGAGTGTTCTCTTTGACTCCTTAGGATGCACAGGCATCCAATGCCGTTGTGACAGGTACTCTACCAGTATGTTCTTTCGACGTGCGGGTATTATTCGACCCAGGTTCCACACATTCTTTTTTATCTACATACTTTGTACTGAGGTTTGGCTGAGAGTCATCTTCGCTAGATCAGCCACTTGTTGTTTTTACCTCCAGTAGGCGAGTCATTTGTCGCTCGATATGTGTTTCGATCTTGTTTTGTCCGTATCGGGGAGAGGGATTCTTCGGTTGATTTGATTCTTCTCGATATATTAGATTTCGACGTTCTTCTGGGCATGGACTGGCTAGCCACTTGTTATGTGTCCATGGACTATCGTAAGAAGGCAGTCAGATTTAGCTTTCCGGATGAGCCAATTCTTGTTATTCAGGGAGACCGTAGTGCCATCCTTCCCAGTTTGATTTCTTCTCTTCGTGCTATTTTGAGGAAAGGATGTCAGAGATTCTTAGCGTATGTTTGTGATGCTAGAGCCGTAGAGGTCCCGTTGGACCAGGTTCTGATTGTGAGAGAATTTCCAGATGCCTTTCCTGACGAGCTACCGGGTTTGCCGCCAGAGCGCGATATTGAGTTCTACATTGACTTGATCCTCGGCACGGGGCCTATTTTTATACCGCCTTATCGGATGGCCCTGGCGGAGCTTAGAGAGTTGAAGGATCAGTTGCAAGATTTGCTAGATAAAGGACTTATTCGACCGAGTGTGTCTCCTTGGGGTGCTCCTCTCCTGTTCGTTAAGAAGAAGGATAGCAGTTGCGTTTATACATCGATTATCGTCTGCTGAATCTGGTTACTGTACGGAACAGATATCCCCTACCCCGCATTGACGATTTGTTTGATCAGCTCCAGGTTGTGGGGCATTTCTCGAAGATTGACATGCGATCAGGTTACCATCAGTTGCGGGTTCGGAAGGATGACATTCTGAAGACTGCATTTCATACGCGCTATGGGCATTATGAGTTCTTGGTGATATCGTTTGGGCTCACCAATTCCCCAGCAGCGTTTATGGACTTGATGAACCCTATATTCATGCCGTTTCTTGATCAGTTCATCATCGTATTCATTGATGACATCTTAGTATACTCCCGGAGTCAAGAGGAGCATGAGCAGCATTTGAGAATCACATTGTAGACTTTGAGGGGGCACCAGCTGTTCGCAAAATTCTCCAAGTGTGCCTTCTGGCTTGATAGTGTCGAGTTCTTGGGTCACATGGTTACGAGAAATGGCATACGTGTGGACCCGAAGAAGATCGAGACTGTTCAGCATTGACCCAGACCTGTATCTGTTACATAGGTTCGCAGCTTTTTGGGTTTGGCCGGATACTATCGACGCTTTGTTCAGAATTTCTCCCGTATCACTGCACCGTTGACCGGGTTGACCCGGAAGAGAGTTCCTTTTCTTTGGACCGAGGCATGCGAGCAGAGCTTTCAGCAGTAGAAGGGTTGTTTGACTACGGCTCCAGTATTATCTTTACCTTCAGGATCAGGCGGTTTTGTTATTTATTGTGATGAATCTCGAGTGGGGCTAGGCTGTGTGTTGAAGCAGCACGGCAGGGTCGTCGCTTATGCTTCTCGACAGTTGAAGAAGCACAAGAAAAACTATCCCACTCATGACTTAGAAATGGTTGCGGTGGTATTTGTACTCAAGATCTGGAGACACTACCTATACGGCGAGCTGTGCCAGATATTCATGGACCACAAGAGCTTAAAGTATATCTTTCAGCTGCGAGATCTAAATTTGAAACAGCGCCGTTGGATGGAGCTAGTGAAAGAATATGACTGCGAGATTTTTTATCATCCGGGAAAGGCGAATATTGTGGTAGATGCTTTGAGTCGGAGGCCTGGAGGTATCTTGTCTTGTTTGAGCGCAGTTCAGAGGCAGTCGATGGAAGATTAGCAGATTCTATTCGATAGCCGAGTGCAGTTCAAGTTTACTCCGACCGGGGGACAGCTTGCCCATGACCATGCACATCCACGTTACTTGACCGTATCCATGAGGCACAGTCCGGCGATGACCGTTTGTGAGAGATCATAGAGCAGGCTCGACAGGGCAGAGATTCAGGGTTCATAATCGATGACCAGGGAGTGCTGCGATTTGGGACTCGACTGTATATGCTAGATTCAGAGGGGCTGAGACGCGAGATTTTAGAGGAGGCAGATCATTCAGCGTATAGTGTTCATCCGGGTTCCACCAAGATGTACCATGACTTAAGAGATGTCTACTGGTGGGAAGGAATGAAGAGAGATGTCACAAAATTCATTTCGAGATACTTGACTTGCCAGCAAGTCAAGGCCTAGCATCAGAGCCTAGCAGAAGAGTTACAGCCTTTGCCCATTCCGGAGTGGAAGTGGGAACAGATCTCTATGAACTTCATTGTGGGTCTACCCAGGACCAGTCGAAGGTATGTCTCTATTTGGATAATAGTAGACCGGTTGACGAAAGCGGCTCACTTTCTGCCAGTGAAGACCACTTTCGGATTTGCTCAGTATGCCTAGATATACATTGATGAGATTGTGCGACCGCATGGCGTTCCAACTTGCATTGTGTCCGACCGAGGTACACAGTTCACCATCCGACTATGGCAGAAATTTTAGGAGGCTTTAGGCACCCGATTGAGTTTCAGTACAGTTTTCCATCCGCAGACCGACGGTCAGTCAGAGCGGACCATACAGACTCTTGAGGATATGCTCCGAGCTTGCGTTCTAGATTTTGGTGGCAGCTGGGATTGTCATTTGCCCTTGATAGAGTTCTCCTATAATAACATCTTTCAGGAGACGATTCAGATGGCACCCTTCGAGGCGTTATATGGGAGGAGATGTCGATTGCCCGTTTGTTGGCCAGAGCTCAGTGAGAGCAGTATTTTGGGACCGCAGATTGTGCAGGAGACGACCGAAAAGATCCAGTTGATTCGGGATAAGATGAGAGAGGCCCAGAGCGGGCAGAAATCTTATGCGGATAGACGTTGTTGCAGGCTGGAATTCACTGTAGGTGATCATGTTTTCTTAAGGGTTTCACCAATGAAGGGTGTGGTGATATTCGGAAGGAAAGGGAAGCTTAGTTGTAATACCCAGCCCAACTCAACCATTATATTTTTCTTTCCTTTTTATAAAATCCCACAGCAGAATACCCCAGCCTAACCTCTGTTTTCTTTCTCTTATCTATTCCAGCCGGCCCATATTTTTCTCTTTTATTTTTTATAAAACCCCGAGCCCACCCACTCTTTTCATCTCAAATTTCCTTAATTCTTTTCTCCAGCCCACGAAATAAAAGAAATTCTTTTTATTCTCGGCCCAACCCTGGCTCAGCCCTTTTCCTTTTCCATATAATTCCTTTAAATTTCCACACTGGCCCGGCCCAACTTCCTTCAACCCACACCCGCGCCTCCTACCCGACCCCACCACCTCATACCCCTCGACCAAGCATCTCCTTTCCCCTTCAGTTCCCTCACCCGACCTCCTCTCTCTCTCCACGTACCCGAGCCGACTCCCGCCTCACCGCCGTTCAACCACTGTCGTCACCCCATCATCATCACCGTCGCCATCATCTCTCTAACTCTGCCTCTCTCTCTCTCTCTCTGCTCTCTCTCTCTCTCTCTCTCACCCTCTCTCTATGTTCTCCCTCTCTCTATGCATCTCTATCTCCCGCATATCAAGTCAAGGACAACTTAGAGCACTGAAGAAAAAAAGGAAGGCACGGAGAGTAACGGGATTGATTACGATCGTCTGATTCCAAAAGCCGAACCTGTGCTGCGCCGTGACGCGATCGTGCTATTGATACTGCCGTGCATCGCCAAAACGTCTCCAGGCAAGTTCTCTACTTGCTTCATGCTATTCTATTTATGTTACAAATTCAAATCGTATAAATTGCTATGTTACTATTCATGATAACGTACACTATTTACCTGTTCGACGTATGGCCCCAATGAAAATACTTGCTTGATTTGACGGAACTCAATTGTATCATATGGCCCGTATGACTGTGAATGTAGTGTGTGAATTTCGTTGGATAATTTGACCGTTAATGACTAAAACGACCACCCCCAAGTTTAACCGTAAAACTGGAATTTTATTGTACCTGAAAACCGTTAAAATCACCATAAATTATATACATACTGGAATGATGCGTTCGAGGGCTCAAATCGAACCCAACTCGACAAAATTTAACCCTATACTAGTTTTCGGATATTCCTGTACTTAAACTGTGACGATATTTGGATCGGAGTGCGACTCTGGACTGCAGTCCAGAGTGGCTGTGTTTACTGTGTGCTGTCCCGTAATGGGTACCACACTGTTTCCTTAACTCATAGGTTGCGGAAATCCACTGTTTATTAAAGGTGAATCCGTTATCTAGACAACACAAGTGGTTTCATCCTGTTTCGTTATCGTTTGTTATTTAATCTGTAATTTAAAAGATGTGGACGTATAACAGTCCCAACAGAATCAGAATTAATGTATTAGTGTTAGACAGTGTATACCTCCTGACGTGCAGATGCGATTGAAGATCCGTCTATTGCGTTGAAAACCTTACTGAAAACCCTAGATTTCATTCAACTGTAGCGTCACTAAATTCTGATCTCAACTGGGATTAAAATGCGTTGCGAAACGGACTTCCGATTCTGTAACCGGATTTCCAGCCGCGAACATTTAAAATGAAATGGCCATAATTAATGATCCTGGAACCCGATTGGCATGAAACCAAATTCGATGGATAGATAACTGAACTACTAATTATTACCTGTTTATCGTTTCGCTAAACTGTACACGTACGATTCTTGATAAATCGTGCAAGTGATAGAATACTATCTTTGACACCTTAATCATGCTTTACATACTGTTCACGCATCATATCATATACATGTCACTGCATTGATAACCTAGTGATAACGTGCATTACCCAGTGTTAGGTATTAGTGATGATTGTGGCAAGTACGTCAATGTTCGTGTATCAGTGCATAAGTGAAAGTGATACGTACTTGTACACAATCAGTGAACCTTATGATTCTATTGCATTGTCGACGTCTGTGGGACGCGTGTACGTGTGACTATAAGTGGTATGGGACACTTATGGAAGCTCTTGCACGGGTGTCACAGATAAGGCACCAGACACTGCCATTTATCTTAGGTATTAGTCGGGATGTGCTTGATGGAGGCCCTGCCTTCAGTTCTCGCGCAGACTTGTCACAGACCGATTGGTATTTAAGGTTATGGTTAGCGTTTGATGTAGACCACGGGGTGTGGGGTAGTTTGAGTGTGAGTTCAACAGAAGCTCGGGTGTCCCATACCGGTTTATATATTTAGGGAGATATATTGAGATTTACAAGGTACATGATTATTACCGTGATATACATGTTGGGCCCGTGGTCCCTTGCCCTTGGGTTCTACCCTTGGGTGGAGGACACTCGCGAGTGGTTGACTCTCACACTTGGACTGACGATAGGCTTAGCGATCTGTACGGTGAGACTTAAAGACTGATAGGGATACTGGCATCGATATACATACTTACTGTGTTGACATACGTGGCATAACATTATACTGCTTTTACTGTTCCGCTGCATTGATTACTGCATGTTCATATCTATACCGTCATTGATTTACTACTATATATATCTATTATCACTGTTAGAATTGTCACATGAATTTATATATTATACTGCTATTGTGTCGCTCTGACGACCTGAGTATGCATGTTCAGTGTGAGGAGAAGATTTAGCTTGGACCAGGACTAGACGTACATCACGGACATCTTGATTAGCTATCCAGAGTTATATTCGTTTGTTTCCCCTCTGGTCAGTTCTTTACATTGTTTCATTCAGTTACCGCATTTCTCATTACCTGCGCATCATTTACTGTTTACCATGAAAAACTAGAAGCCGAAGTGTGACTACGGCAGGACATTTCCTTGACCGTAGGAGCATGGCTGGCCTTGTCTACCCCTCGTATTCCGTATATTGGGAAGTGGGGCGTGGCATGGTTTAGTTGGTATCAGAGCCAGGTTTTGCTTCGATTGGGATTGCAGTTTTCCGTGTAGAGCTTGGCAATCTAAGACATTCCTTGGTCTAGGTTGTAAACATGTCATTCTTGATCCATATTCATATCGTGTGTTCAGCTATCCATTCGTTAGGGTTTCGGGCGACTTGGCAAGGTTACGTAGTTGCAATTGCACTACCGTACTCTGTTTAAGTGACTTAGAGTTATACAGTTGATTTTTCCACTTGTAATGAATTTCATCACATCTGATACTCTTGAATCTTTGTCCAATCCATATTATATTTTGATTCGTATAGCTTGTGCCTTATATCATCCTCAAAAAATTAGTGTTTCAGGATCATGTCTTCCAACGACTCTTCCTCTATCTCCATTCCCCAGAATCAGACTGTTGAGATCCTGAGTGTACTGCAAGGTTTAAAGGTAGCCCAGGAGCGAACAAACGACTTATTAGCTGAAGGACTGAGAAGGCAGGTGAGTCAGGCACCAGCGGGAGTCTCCAATCATAAAGGGATCCCCGTTAGACGAGGAAAAGAGAAGAAGATGAAGCGCCAATTTGTTTCCCCGCGACAAAAGCAGCAGAAGACCCCGTGTTGTGGGTACTGTAAGAGGCCAAGACATCTTCAGAGGGATTGTCGCCGCGCTCAAGGGAAATGTCTGATTTACGGATCCAGCGAACATCTTATCAACGGTTGCCCTAAAAGGAAAGAGCTACAGGGAGGAGATTCATCCACACTCCCCACTTCTTCCGAGTGATGGTTATTGCGTAGTTCGAACTTTGAGGATAAAGCGGACCCAACACAGGATTCAACTCGCGTGACGAGAATGCAGCGGTCTAGCAATCAAAGAAGAATTTTCATGTTTTCTAATTTCATTATTATGTTGTCATCCTTTTATAAATATTTCTTTCCGTTTGGAATCTTGTATCCGTAGAACTTTTAGTTGAATGAAATAAAAACTTTGAATCGTAATATATGTATCATTCTCTTGTCTTTTTCCCCTTATTCATACTATCCACTATCACAGCATTTTAATCTTGACTTTTTCAGTTCCTGCCACCGCATATCTTTCTATACTTCATACACCTAACTATTTTCTTGATGTGTTCCATTGTCTAATCATGATTCTTTGTTTTCAAGCCATGGCCCACCCTGGAGCAGCGCCGCATCTAGATGAGAATGCACAGTCATGCATTTCCTTAGACCGCATGCTGATAAGTTCTGACGATGAGATCAACGGTCCCCAGGTCAATTTCGAAAACAACGATTCTGAGGACGAAGGAGCAGCCGCCCCAGAGTTTGACATGATAGGCAATTCCGATGAAGAGGAAGGAGCTGAAGAGATCCCGATAGAGGAAGATCCCGATCGAGGAAGATCCCGATGAAGACCCGATAGAAGAAAAATCCGGTGGAGGAAAATCACTTGGAAGCAGATCTCGATGAAGAAGTTCCAACCGAGGAAGAAGGACCAGAAGATCAAGATCCTGCTGTGGAAGAACTCTCAATGGCGATCCCCGCGAGGCGCTATGGAAATGAACGTCCCTACCTGAGCGCGCGAGCCTACCGCAACCTGCTGAATCTCCACAACCGTGTCTGACGGGATTCCTTTTAGATGTTGTCTTCTCTGCCCAAATAAAGTCTGTGTATAGTTTAGGGCCACCTTTCATTTTAAGAATGCCTTGTTTAGAATTTCCTGGAATGAAATAAATTGTTGAGTTCGCTAATCTTTCGATATTCTTAGTTCACTTACTAATTGATTATTTCTTCTATACAATTATTTTCCTACTGAGATCTGTTCATCCCTACTCCTTACATTGTTCTAACCCTCACTGAGATTAACTAGTACCATACCTAATCTTTTAGAGATCCACCCTTCATCTTCCGTCTGTGCCTCGTTTGAGATCCTTCTGGGAGGAGAAAATTTTAGTAAAATTTTTGAGTTCGCTAACCCTTCAAATTTTTGATTCATATGATGTACCGACTGTCACTATTCCCATACTTTTTCCCTTGTAGTCCATTGTTGCTCACCCTTACTTCCCGTGCAGACCCGATCCCAATCTCCTTAACATTCAGCCTAAAGCCAACACACTCCGACCTTCTGAATGACCCACACTTCCTTGTAATCCCTACCCTAGCTAGCTCTATACATTTTTGTGTTTCCTATTACCCTATATATATTTTGGGACTTTATTATTCGAAATTTGGTTTTCATTATCTTGTATTTGTCGAAGAGTGCGTGTTATTGACTACGTAGTTTTATGTATTTTTAAAGCACACTACTATTATCCTTATTTTTCATTAGCGCAACCTTACACCGCGCATATTTTGTTCCATGTTTCTTAATTTCACTATACGAGTTTTCTAAATTATTTTAAAACTATTTGATCGATACATTATCCTAAAAAGTTTTAACCTACCGACAAACCTTTCACTACTTTATTATCGTTACTTCATTTTCGGGTATTGCGCCTATGATTACTATTATAAAGGGCTGTATCTTATACTTTTATTTCTGCGGTGCTACTTTGGATATACTGATATGTGCATATAATTGGGTTTCGATTTTATTGAGCACGCCTCGAATATTATTGTTCGTTATTGATATTTCCGTATACATGTAGTTTACTCCTATAGTTGTTCCTGCCTTATACCTATTTAGACCTATCCTTTTTGTTTGTTGTTCCTACCTGTATAGACCTTCAAAAATTTCCTCCACCTGTTTTAAGAAAATCACTATGTATTAGTGTTCGATGTGGTAACTTGTCGCCTATTATATTTTTGCTTGTCATTTCTTTTAAATTTCGAGGACAAAATTTTTTTTGTAAGGGTGGTATGATGTAATACCCAGCCCAACTCAACCATTATATTTTTCTTTCCTTTTTATAAAATCCCACAGCAGAATACCCCAGCCCAACCTCTGTTTTCTTTCTCTTATCTATTCCAGCCGTCCCATATTTTTCTCTTTTATTTTTTATAAAACCCCGAGCCCACCCACTCTTTTCTTCTCAAATTTCCTTAATTCTTTTCTCCAGCCCATGAAATAAAAGAAATTCTTTTTATTCTCGGCCCAACCCTGGCTCAGCCCGTTTCCTTTTCCATATAATTCCTTTAAATTTCCACACTGGCCCGGCCCAACTTCCTTCAACCCACACCCGTGCCTCCTACCCGACCCCACCACCTCGTACCCCTCGACCAAGCATCTCCTTTCCCCTTCGGTTCCCTCACCCGACCTCCTCTCTCTCTCCACGTACCGGAGCCGACTCCCGCCTCACCGCCGTTCAACCACCGCCGTCACCCCATCATCATCACCGTCGCCATCATCTCTCTAACTCTGCCCCTCTCTCTCTCTCTCTAACTCTGCCTCTCTCTCTCTCTGCTCTCTCTCTCTCTCACCCTCTCTCTCTGTTCTCCCTCTCTCTATGCATCTCTATCTCCCGCATATCAAGTCAATGACAACTTAGAGCACTGAAGAAAAAAAGAAAGGCACGGAGAGTAACGGGATGGATTACGATCGTCTGATTCCAAAAGCCGAACCTGTGCTGCGCCTGTGACGCGATCGTGCTATTGATACTGCCGTGCATCGCCAAAACGTCTTCAGGCAAGTTCTCTACTTGCTTCATACTATTCTATTTATGTTACAAATTCAAATCGTATAAATTGCTATGTTACTATTCATGATAACGTACACTATTTACCTGTTCGACGTATGGCCCCAATGAAAATACTTGCTTAATTTGACGGAACTCAATTGTATCATCTGGCCCGTATGGATGTGAATGTAGTGTGTGAATTTCGTTGGATAATTTGACCGTTAATGACTAAAACGACCACCCCTAAGTTTAACCGTAAAACTGGAATTTTATTGTACCTGAAAACCGTTAAAATCACCATAAATTATATACATACTGGAATGATGCGTTCGAGGGCTCAAATCGAAGAAAACTCGACGAAATTTAACCCTATACTAGTTTTCAGATATTCCTGTACTTAAACTGTGACGATATTTGGATCGGAGTGCGACTCTGGACTGCAGTCCAGAGTGGCTGTGTTTACTGTGTGCTGTCCCGTAATGGGTACCACACTGTTTCCTTAACTCGTAGGTTGCGGAACTCTACTGTTTATTAAAGGTGAATCTGTTATCTAGACAACACAAGTGGTTTCATCCTGTTTCGTTATCGTTTGTTATTTAATCTGTAATTTAAAAGATGTGGACGTATAACAGTCCCAACAGAATCAGAATTAATGTATTAGTGTTAGACAGTGTATAACTCCTGACGTACAGATGCGATTGAAGATCCGTCTATTGCATTGAAAACCTTACTGAAAACCCTAGATTTCATTCAACTGTAGTATCACTAAATTCTGACCCCAACTGGGATTAAAATGCGTTGCGAAACGGACTTCCGATTCTGAAACCGGATTTCCAGCCGCGAACGTTTAAAACGAAATGGCCATAATTAATGATCCTAGAACCCGATTGGCATGAAACCAAATTCGATGGATAGATAACTGAACCTACTAATTATTACCTGTTTATCATTTCGCTAAACTGTACACGTACGATTCATGATAAATCGTGCAAGTGATAGAATACTATCTTTGACACCTTAATCATGCTTTACATATTGTTCACGCATCATATCATATACATGTCACTGCATTGATAACCTAGTGATAACGTGCATTACCCAGTGTTAGGTATTAGTGATGATTGTGGCAAGTACGTCAGTGTTCGTGTATCAGTGAATAAGTGAAAGTGATACATACTTGTACACAATCAGTGAACCTTATGATTCTATTGCACTGTCAACGTCTGTGGGACGCGTGTACGTGTGACTATAAGTGGTATGGGACACTTATGGAAGCTCTTGCACGGGTGTCACAGATAAGGCACCAGACACTGCCATTTATCTTAGGTATTAGTCGGGATGTGCTTGATGGAGGCCCTGCCTCCAGTTCTCGCGCAAACTTGTCACAGACCGATTGGTATTTAAGGTTATGGTTAGCGTTTGATGTAGACCACGGGGTGTGGGGTAGTTTGAGTGTGAGTTCAACAGAAGCTCGGGAGTCCCATGCCGGCTTATATATTTAGGGAGATATATGGAGATTTACAGGTTACATGATTATTACCTTGATATACATGTTGGGCCCGTGGTCCCTTGCCCTTGGGTTCTACCCTTAGGTGGAGGACACTCGCGAGTGGTTGACTCTCACACTTGGACTCACGATAGGCTTAGCGACCTGTACGGTGAGACTTAGAGACTGATAGGGATACTGGCATCGATATACATACTTATTGTGTTGACATATGTGGCATAACATTATACTGCTTTTACTGTTCCGCTGCATTGATTACTGCATGTTCATATCTATACCGTCATTGATTTACTGCTATATATATCTATTATCACTGTTAGAATTGTCACATGAATTTATATATTATACTGCTATTGTGTCGCTTTGACGACCTGAGTATGCATGCTCAGTGTGAGGAGAAGATTTAGCTTGGACCAGGACTAGACGTACATCACGGACATCTTGATTAGCTATCCAGAGTTATATTCATTTGTTTCCCCTCAGGTCAGTTCTTTACATTGTTTCATTCAGTTACTGCATTTCTCATTACCTGCGCATCATTTACTGTTTACCATGAAAAACTAGAAGTCGAAGTGTGACTACGGCAGGACATTTCCTTGACCGTAGGAGCATGGCTGGCCTTGTCTACCCCTCGTATTCCGTATATTGGGAAGCGGGGCGTGACATTAGTCCCAGATATATGGGTCCCTTCGAAATTCTCGAGCGAGTTGGCACGGTTGCTTATCGTTTGTCTCTTCCGCCCAACTTCCCAGATGTTCACCCCGTGTCACATGTATCGATACTCTGTAAGTACCTTCATGACCCCTCTCATGTGATTTAGTACCAGACGATCCAGCTGGAGCACGATCTTTCTTTCACCGAGCAGCACTTGGTCATTCTGGATCGGCAGGTGAATAAGCTGAGGTCAAAGGTCATACCGTCCGTAAAGGTTCTTTGGCGTGGCTCGAACAGCGAAGAGGTCACCTGGGAGGCCGAGGACGAGATGCGGAAGAAATATTCCCATTTCTTTGAAGGTACGCGTAGTTAGATTTTTTAATTCGGGGACCGAATTTCTTTGGGGGGAAATTGTAATGCTTTAAAATTTGTTTAGATTAATTATGTGTTAATTGGTGATAATACGTGTTTTTTTCCGTAAAACCCAGTTAATAACTATTTTCCACATAGACATGAACAAATCTATTTTAATAATATATATATATATATATATATATATATATATATATATATAATTGTGTTGTATTAGTTAATATTTAAATTATTGTTCACATAATTAATCATTTTGCTTATTTATTAATTACTAAATTATTTATTTTAAACATGCACACATCTTGTGTTAACCTTAGATTATACATGTCTTAAAACAAACATGACAACTTAATCCTTTTTTAAAAAATGTAACATGCTTTTTCTTTCATTCCTCTTTAAGATTCTAGACTTTTCTTGTAAGAGAAAATGGAAAAGAAAAAGAAAATGAGGAATGGGGAATTTAATGCATGACATGGTTCTCTCTCTCTCTCTCTCTCACACACACACACACACACACACTCTCTCTAGAATTTTCTCTCCCTCTCTTTAGGCTGCCTTTCTCCCCTCACCTCTTCTCTTTCTTGCAAAAGAAATTGTAACCTCTCTAACTCATATCAAACTTCACTAAGATCAACACAAACTCTTCCAAAAATCATCCCAAAAAATTTATTTTTCTAAGCTAAGCAAGGGTTTTTGAAGCAAGTCTTTTTTTTGGATGGCAAGTCTCCTCTTGTAGAATCTTTCCCTACTAATTCTTGAGATATAAAACCAATCTTACCAATTTTACTAATCCTTGTCTCAATTAAGCTTAATTTGGTTGTTTAAGTTGTAATTAGTGCAAGTTTTGAGTTTTAAAGAGAAGATTAGGTTAAGTTAGGGTTTTAAGTAGCTTATTATGGTAGTTAAGGGTAGGTTAATATCTAATAGTCTTAGAGATCCATCTAATTTCACAAATCCACCATATTGTTTGAAATTAGTGTTTAATTTGAGTTTTAGTTAAGATTAGTGTTCTTTCATGATCTACTATCAACCCTGATACTATTTCAAGAAGTTGTAATTACTGGAGTATAGTTATAGGATTTGAAACACACCCTCGAAGAACGAACCCCCAAGTCCAACTTGAGGCCACAAATAATTGGGTTCTGACCGCAATTTGCTGTCAGATGTGGGTCATGGGTGTCAGGGTTTGTAGTGTAGGTGTCTGCTGTACAGTGTAGGTCGTTGGTATATGCAACTTTTCCTAATTTCACTTGTATCAA
Source organism: Agapanthus africanus (assembly GCA_030015575.1). Classification (NCBI taxonomy): domain Eukaryota; kingdom Viridiplantae; phylum Streptophyta; class Magnoliopsida; order Asparagales; family Amaryllidaceae; genus Agapanthus; species Agapanthus africanus. The sequence goes on along the minus strand of JASDDO010000018.1, from coordinate 462,991,688 downwards.
AATCTGGAGCCGTTTTACTTTAAATGTGACGTTGGTGTAATATACGATACGTGCGTTTTGAGTCTAGTTTTGGCGTTTGTTGTGTATCACAGCAAATCGGGACGGTTTTAGACGTTTACGCTCACGTTTTGTGCTCCAATGTGTACACGTATTTAGCTTGTGGGCGCTAGTTTTTCGTATGGTCTTGATATCGCATTTTACAGAATATCTAGCCTTATGTGTTGCATTGTGTAATTTTAGGATCGGTTGCGGAGACGTCGGACGCGGCACGGAAAGGAAAGACTGTGATTGGATCAGATTAGCTGAGCCATCCCGGTGAGTAGATGTACACATCTATAGGGGGAACGTCTGGATGGCACAAGGCGCCCTATAGTTAGGAATAATTAGTAGTTCTTGTATCTATATGCGTAGTCTCAAATCATTCATACCATGGCATTGTATCTTCTTACATATGATCTTATTATCTAAGACACTTGCACCATTACCATTGGTTCATGCTGCACGTGCACTATTCATACGAACACACACGCCTTTAGTAATTGCTATGTCACGAACACTATAGAACTTGCTTAAATCAGTATCTGAGCATTTGCATCATATGTGATATGTAAACTTGCAGTTGTATATTCTTTTCATTAGGATGGATACGTAAGATTGCTAGTCATATATATACCTCATTTCCTCATTCATACATAGCTTTCTAGCCATACATCACATTGCATATTATTGATATCACGGACATCCATCATTACCGACACATTCATATATTGTGATTTTTCTTGGAGATTCCAGTATTTATGAGATTTCTGGATTTAGGGGGAAAACCGCTAAAACTTTATAAACCTATTATCATTTTAAAAATGCAAGTTGCGGTTTTCTCGTGATATAATGTATATGGCGTCCACCATGAGTTTTCCTGATTGAGTTGGTTTTCGAGACCCGATTCGAGGAGTAGGATGAACCGTTTCAGGTATATGGTGGGCCCGGTGAAGTACCCCGGGATAAGAAGCTCGAGTTGTAGACGATGAGCCCGGTAGGGAAGGACTACCTACCGGTGATATTTGGTGCGGCGGATATCCAGAGGATACCGACCGTAGTCGTGAGATTGATGATATGGGCCGATCCGGACTGACAGAGCCGGGATATTGAGGATATTGTGTCGATACTTGAAACGGATTTTCTGTCGATTTCACTGATGATACTCCAGTTTTATTATACAAATGTTTTACCAAGATAAGAATACACACCTTCTCATATCACATATATCTATATTTCGCGTTGATTATCCCTTCACGTTGCATTTATACTAGTGCATCGCATTATATTTGTAGAAGTAGGTTATGATGCATCTGTATGTTTACGATAGCCTTATTAGATGTTATTTACTACTCACGAGTTGGCAACTCACCCCCGTTGTGCCACAGTGCCTTGCAGGACTGACCCTCAGAGTAGTCATGGCAGGACTTCTTATCTCCTCTACTTCTGCGGATACCGCTACTTTTGGTCGTGACTTTTGGTGTAGGTGGGTTTTGTTGCATGTATTCGTATGCTTCATTTGTTTATCTTATTTGTATCTAGTATTCTCCATCTACCACTTCTACTATTGTATATGTGACCTAGAAACGTGATAGTGAGATTTGTATATTTTGTTCTCTGGTGTCGAGCTCACGTGAGCCGACTTGGTGCTTTTCTTATTTCTCCCTCTTAAATGTTTATTTCACACTATTATAATGTTTTTTGCATATGGTTGTGATTCCGCCATTTGCGAAGAGCTAGCTTCCACTTGAGGATGCCCTATTATTATTGCTTATGCTTATTCATGTTTTGTACCTATTTGGGGCCAGTATTTACAAAGGAAACCCTGCCGAAATTTTCGGGAAAACTTGATGTTTTAAAAATATTTAATGTGACTTCAGTTTCTTAAAATTGCATTCTTTAAAACAAGTCTTCCTTCACTCTATTTAGCGGTTTAGGTCTTCTGGGTTTTGGCTTACTTAGATTATGTTACGCCTCTAGACGTTGCGTAATTTAAGTGCCAATCGCGTTCGGTACATTCGGGTCGTGACACTCCTATGAACGTCTCTCAGGATGAGCTGCTAGAGGACGCGAAGAGCGAGAGTTTCTTTAAGCTACTGCCGATGATACAAAGGTCGGGCAAGCGACTCCGCGGCCTATATTATGCCTTTCATCGGTCATAGGGACACCCGACCGATAACTGCAAACAGCTGCACAATTACAGCGAGGAGCTGATCCATTCCAGTCACTTGGCAAAGTACATGCGCGACAAGCGTCAAGCAGATAGGGAGTAAGCAGATCAACCTCCTAACGGAGAGTTGACGGTCAGATAGACCATGGTCGTCTCCATTAGCTCGACTCCGAGAACGAAAAGACCCGCCATATCCGGCCGGTCATGATCTTAGATGCTCCCGCTCCAAGAAGTACAGCAAGGTTGCTCCCATCACTTTCACCGATGAGGACCTGCATAGCATATCGGTCCCACACAATGATCCCCTAGTGATCATGGCCCGGGTAAATAGGTACGAAGTCAGGAGAATTCTCGTTAACTCGGGGACTCGGCGGATATTTTTTTTACAACCGCTTCTAGCGTATGGGATTAAACCCTTCTATTCTCCAGCCTAGCTCACATGTTCTCTCTAGGTTCACTAACCACTCCGTTCAAGTTTAGCGAATGATCACTCTCCGTTTCAACATTAGGGAGGCCGGAAGAACCCGAACAATGTCGACGAGTTTCCTCATCGCTCGGATTCCTTCCTCTTATAACATCCTTCTGGGTCGCTCTACCTTAAACGTCTACCAAGCTCAGATCTCGACCTACCACCTCGTGCTCAAATTTTCTCTGAGCGATGGTTGGATAGGCCGGGACTTCGGAGATCAGCGAATCACTATGGTGTGTCTGGCTACGACGGTTCCCGAGAACAAAGAAGTTGAATTGACCGACGGACCGTGTGATCTTCGGGAATTGCTGGATACACGTGATGAAAAGAAGGAGATCCGGATTTCCCCGGTAGAAGCCTTGTCCGAAGTTCCCTTCAAAGAGGGGCATAGTGGCCGAGCTATCCAGGTCGGCTCCCTTTTGATCGGAGAAACTCGAAACAATATTATCCAGTTCCTCCGAGACAACTCCGACGTGTTCGCTTGAACTCCCATGGACATGCTGGGGATCGACCCAAAGATAATCTCGCACAAGCTCGGAGTTAACTCAAAAGCCCGGCCGGTGTGACAGAAGAAAAGGAATTTCGCGCCGGTCAAGCAGAAGGCAATTGAGGAGGAAGTGAACTGACTTCTCGCGACAAACTTCATCAGACATCCGGACTACCCGGCTTGACCACGTAGTCATGGTCAAGAAAGCGAACAGGAAGTGGCGTATATGTGTTGACTTTACCGATTTGAACAAGGCCTGCCCGAAAGACAACTATCTGCTTTCTCGAATAGATTAGCTGGTGGATAGCTCAGCTAGTCATGAGCTGCTAAACTACATGGATACATTCTCCAATTATAATCAAATCCGGATGGACCTGGCCGACGATGAGCTGACCGCTTTCACCACTGATTGAGGGGTCTATTGTTATAAAATAATGCCCTTCGACCTAAAAAATGCAGGGATAAGTTATCAACGGCTGGTCAACAAGCTGTTCAAGCCTCAAATCGGGTGGAATATGGAAGTCTACATCGATGACATGCTTGTGAAGTCTACCCAGTCTGCCAGGCATACCACGGAAAGAAGCTGAATCCAGCCAAGTGTACTTTCCGCGTCACGAGCGGAAAGATCCTCGGATTCATGGTTACCCACCGAGAAATCGAAGAAAACCCGGAAACGATCAAAGCCATCATTGACATGATGACGCCCCAGAGCAACGTAGAAATTATACGACTCACAGGAAGGGTGGCCGCTTTGAGTCGTTTCATGTCCAGATCCGGAGAAGAGTGCCTACCTTTCTTTAAAGTCTTAAGGAAGATCACAGGGTTCGAGAGGTCCGAGGAATGTCAAGTCACCTTCGAGCAGCTCAATGCGCATCTGTCGACGCTACCGCTACTCACGTGACCAGCCGAAGGAGACGAGCTACTTCTGTACTTGGCCGTTTCCGGCCAAGAAGCTAGCTCCGTACTCATCAAAGAATCTGAGGGAGAGCAAAGGCCGATTTACTACATCAACCACGTTTTCAAAGATGCAGAGACAGGGTACTCGGCCATCGGGTTGGTCGTTCTAAACTTAAATCTTAAAGTTAAAAATCTAAACTTTAAATTGTTAGGGGATTGTTAAACCATATAATTAATTAACCATACGCCTAAAAATAAATCTTAAAGTTAAATCTAAACTTTAAATTGTTAGAGCTGGCCACAAATTATCATACCTTTGGAGCGATTCCGTGTGAACTCGTAGCTCCTCCAGTGTACCATGCACATCATATATATCGTCGATGAGAGAGAATTGGAAAATCACCTTCTTCATCATAATTCTAGCTCTCGAGAAATGATGCTCAAAATATACACCAAGTATCCAAAAGTAACATTCCACCACCCGATCCCTTGCGAAGGTAAGCTTTTCTGCAAACCTTTATTCTATCCACCATCAAAACCGCAAAAACGATCATAATATCAAATCTTAGTTTCTTAACCAAATTGTTAATGGATGAATCACACAAAACTACACTTAACTATCATTGTTTTTCACTAAACTAACTTAAAGTTTTTATTACAATAAACCCTCTCAACCTTTGGTTGTTTGGGGATTTCACTAAAATACCTTTTTATTACAGTATTGATTTTTTTTTCCATAATGGCTGTTAACTAGGAAAAAGATCATAATCAAGGGTGATATAATGTAATTTAGGCGAAAATAAATTATAGGCACGGGTGAATATTATGACTTACTTGGAGATAATCTTAACCTCTTCTTGGTGAAGTATTTGAAGCAGATGGAAGTCCAGCTTCGCGAGTTCTAATACCACATCATTTCTAATATCTTAATCTTCTTGGTAAATATCGATATATAACCTCGCCTCAAGTCTCTCTATTCGCCTACGTAAAGGCGAGGGCAGCACCTGAGAGAGATCTGTGTTGCAAGAATTGGTTTCAACTTACAGCTTTCCTTTGATTGCAGATGTTTTCTAGTTCGTCTAATATGGATTCGCCAGGGATGCTAAGATATGAAGCTTCATACAGGCTTAACAATCCCCTAACATCTTCGCTCAATACGGCTTTGAAATTACCTTCGGCGTCTTTAAACTTTCCAAAAATATCTGCTTAAATATCGGAAAGGTTAATGGTCTGAGAGGGACAGGAAAGGCGATATCAACGGTGACAACAAAATGTAGTTACCAGAAGGGACATGATAACCATGTTGTCTTAGTAATCGAAATCGAAGGGCAGCAAAATGCAAATCATCGGCATCAGTTTGGTCGTTGTGGATTCGGCTTAACGCCTCGTCAATTTCCTTTTCAAAGTGATAAAAAAAAACCCCAAGACGCTGAAGTGCATCGACCAATTCCATCTCTTGCAATCGGTCATCACAATTTTTGATTAGCAGTTTCACCTATGTTACTAATTCGCCAACTCTCCCTTTGATCCACTCCTCTGACTTCTGCAAGAGAACAAAACCGGCATTTGTATCATATCGAAACATGCCTAACCCCCCGCATTGCCAAACCCCAACCCCCCCACCCAACACACACACACACATCAAAAAAACAAACAAAATTTATAGACACAAGTACTTTTATCAATAAAACCTTCGATCCAAACATTATCGACAAATCCTGCAATTCTCGCGTCTCTATTCTTCGACGAAGGTTAGACTATCTTGGAGATTTTGTCATTTCTCGATAAATCGAGTAAATTTAAGGTTTTTCTTAAAGGATTTTTCAGATTTGTTCAACTATGCTTGTTATTTAGGCAACTATCGTTCGGAATACTTTAAAAAATATCTTTATACTAAGTTATAACAATGATATTTATTTAGTGAATGTCAACTGTGTTAAAGTCTAAATTACAATGCTCAAATTTTTATGATCCGACATAAAGAAAATGTTATATATATATATATATATATATATATATATATATATATATATATATATATAAACCTCTATAAAAGAAAGGTGACCGTAAATATTACATTTTTTTCTCTTTTGCTCATCTCTAATATTTATGCTCCTGATTATCATCATACCCTTTTTGATCATTTAATTTATACTCTTAGCCGTTGGTCATCTAAGAATTGAATTCAATATGTGGCTGGATACTATCTAAAATATGGATAATTTTTTAGACCCGTCAAATGACATACCCAAGAAAATTCATTAATTATCATACTTTCATCATATTCAAATAAGAACCCTAGACTCACTACACAACAAATAAATACACATGTTTCAACAAACTCTTTTTAATAAAAAAATCCTTTAATTAAACAGTAGTATAGCACAAATGTAAAACATGTTACCTGACATGAAATAAAAGAACGTTGAGAAGGCACTAAACCTGAAAGTTTGAAGACCGAAATTGTTGAGGAATGAAGTAATCTCTCCAAACAGAAGGATGATAATTTGTAGATTCTGGACGGCGAATTTCATTTTCTGAAGGCAACATATGATTGTTGATTTTGAACTCAAGATCACCACTCACTTCTGCCATCTGTCTCTTTATTACTGAAATAAAAAGAATTGATATTAATTTTATCAATGTTATGAGTAGAGATTTGAGTAGAGTTGATTTGAGCTTTCTTCATGCTGGTTTGGTATTTATAGCAGATTTTGATTTGATTACATGCATCCTATTAAAATGACTTGAACATTATTAATTCTTGACAAGACCTTAATCAACCCACTATTTTGTTTTGAGTGTTCCTTTTTTCTTCTTTGTTTCTTTTGGGAATCATTTATCATCATCGTGGTCATTATTTTATTTTTTTTATTTTATCTTTTTCTAATTTTTGAAAGAGAGAATGAAGGCTGTAGACAAGCAGTAGATACCCACTATTTTGTTTTGAGTGTTCCTTTTTTCTTCTTTGTTTCTTTTGGGAATCATTTATCATCATCGTGGTCATTATTTTATTTTTTTTATTTTATCTTTTTCTAATTTTTGAAAGAGAGAATGAAGGCTGTAGACAAGCAGTAGATTCTTGTGTTATAACATGTTAAAAGATAATTATTAATTAGGGTCTGTTTGTTTTGGAGTAACAATGTGAAAAACAAGTTAATGATTCCTGTTTGGTAGGTAAAGCATCACCTTTCTCTTTTTTTCCTTTACCTTTGTCAGTTTCCTTGGTTGGGTTTTGTACATGCATGCGATGCATTAATTTATACATAATTAATTGTATTTTGTTATAAAAAAAATGAGTATATAGTTTAAACATTTAAAATGATATACATTATTCAAATAGTTGGATTTTCTTACAAAAAATAAACATTGGGAAGATGGTAGCTGATATTTCTTAACTTTTTCCATATTTATATATTTCTTATCTTTCGACGTCGGATCCAATCAGGGAAGCGCTGGCTTGACCAGCGGGCTACCCGAGTTTACGAGGTGAAGGAGCGAGAACTCTTTTTGGGCGGCGCATACCAAACCGTTCTTTTTACCATTCTCTTCACTGTCTGTCTCAACAAGGCTTTTTTTGTTTTATTGTTTATTTTATTTCGTTTCGATTTCTTTTTCTCGCCGGGCGAGTTGCCCTTACGGTCTGGGGAAGTGTTCTATGAAGGTTTTGTGTTCACTAGTTACTTGTCAGTCGAAGTGGGGTTCCGTCCTCCCTTGCCTTGCTTCATAATTGGAAAAATGTCACGACCCAAATATGAAACATGACTGGCACTTAAATCATATAACGTCTAAAAGCGTGACGTAATTCATAATTGATAATATTTTTTCAAAGGGATCACGGATGATGATGATGAGCAATGCTATGGACTCCATTTCTTCAGGATCCTGCTACCTGATTTCTCTATCTACCTGGTGTTCTCTCTCTCTCTCTCTCTCTGTGTGTGTGTGTGTGATATATTAGGTTAGAAAAATACATAAGCATATGTATAATAGCTTAAATTTAGTCCTCATGATATGATTGCATCAACTAAGAAAATATCTACCCAAGGTGTTTAAAAGTTTTAATTACTTTATACGAATAATACTTTCCATGTTCTGAAATATTTGTCCATGATGCCTGACGCATTCGCACGCGCACCACGTGTGTAGAAATAAATATCTCTGGATTGCCATCGCAACTATGAAGTTTCGATGTATCGGTATGCTATATATCTGTATTTTAGCTTTCTTTCTTATGCATGTTTTTTAATGATTCGCAGCCGGTTCCGAATAAATTTACCAAGCAGATTAGTAAGATGGTCAATAGAAGAGAAAATGCTAACCTAGTGAGCCACAATGGATAATTTGTCATTATTAATCCATCTTCCTGAAAACGGTTTATACGGAGCAAGTATATTTCATGGTACTTGAGAAAAATATATGTTGAAGTCAAAAGCTATCAAGATTTAAATACTCGCTTATAGTCTTCCAAGATATTTTATATTCCAAGGCAAGGTGACAATAAGTGCATGCTTTTGCATGATTTGGTATGTAGATTCAAGGTTATGCATGGCTACGACCCTTTCTTATGGTTTCTTATCATAATTTTCTGCACACTTATAGTTTATAGATGCAGTTAGATCATATCTCTATAAGGGAAAACTTAAAATAACAACTTTTATACTAAAAAAATTATGTATGCCATTACTTAGTAGTTTATGGTTTTAAGACGCAAAAGCCATTTGAGAAATACTTTTCCTACCCACTATTAATCCATATTCTCAATATAGTCATTGAATTTGCACGCGCACATAATAAGAAGGAGAAGACAGTAATGTGGCAGAAGGAGAAGACAGTAATGTGGCGGAAGAAGAAAAAAATGACATTCCTCGTTCTCTGTTTCAGCATCAATCTTCTGATATGAACTAATGATGGCTTTCACATAGGCTTTTCCCTTTAGAGACTTCTTAGTGTCCAATGGAAAGCATACATCAGATTTGTGCAGGTCGGGTTCTTCTATGACTTTTAAGAGTCTCAACTGATTCTGTAAATTACACCCTAGTTGGGTGATACTTTTACCACTTCTCACTGCAAGTGCGCTCTCTAATATCCATTTTGAATATCGATAATATTACATTCAAAATGGATATTAGAGAGCGCACCTGCAGTGAGAAGTGGTAAAAGTACCACCCAACTAGAGTGTAATTTACAGAATCAGTTGAGACTCTTGAAAGTCATAGAAGAACCCGACCTGCACAAATCTGATGTATGCTTTCCATTGGACACTAAGAAGTCTGTAAAGGGAAAAGCCTATGTGAAAGCCATCATTAGTTCATATCAGAAGATTGATGCTGAAACAGAGAACGAGGAATGTCATTTTTTTCTTCTTCTGCCACATTACTGTCTTCTCCTTCTTCTTCTGCCACATTATTGTCTTCTCCTTCTTATTATGTGCGCGTGCAAATTCAATGACTATATTGAGAATATGGATTAATAGTGGGTTGGAAAAGTATTTCTCAAATGGCTTTTGTGTCTAAAAACCATAAACTACTAAGTAATGGCATACATAATTTTTTAGTATAAAGGTTGTTATTTTAAGTGCGCGTGCAAATTCAATGAAAATTAGATTTGAGGATACCCATGTATGAGTTGTATTATATATATGTGTGTTTCGATTTATGATTTCGCTTAAGTGTAGGGTTGTTTTTACTTAAAAAAGTATCACCATCTACTATATATAAAAAAATATAGCACACTAGGATTGGTATTCAAATCCCAGTCCAGATTGGTATTCAAAATTTATTTAATTAGTTTGTGATCCACATCATTTGATTCGTTGCTTGAGGCATCAATGTAGGCACAAATATCGGCGACGAGGAACTCGACGAGGAAGAACGAGGGCGGTGGTGGGCCAAGAACGGAAGGCGGTGGCGGGCTGAGAACGGATAGAACTGATAAATAAAAAAACGAAACACAAACCGTATCAAGATTTAACAACTTTGATTTTGTCATATACGCGGGCCGATATTTTCATATTAGCCAATAGGCAAAAATAGATTGCGGTCTGGATATGGCATATTGGCAGATGTTACCTATATGCATAAATCTTATGTCTAATGACCATAAGATTGTCGGAGACAGTTTTGATGTTTTGTGGGTTTGGTTTTATACTTGGGACAATCCAATGTTGACACACACATATAAATAACAAATTAAAGTAAACTAACTAAGAGGCATGTTTGATTTTTATACTGGGATCACAAATAGCATGATGGCTGCAAACAGGTTGCTTGAATACTTGCAGACAATCCAATGTTGCCTCGCCATTTCTATAAATTTTAAACTCCCTGGAAAATTATCATCACTCAGGATTACTTTAGGGCCAGTTTGGCTGCTTCTTGCTTGTGATCCAACATTCAGCTTTTTGTTGATTTGGAACTCAGAGAGTGTTGCAAAACAAATCCAAAACTAAATAAACCTCAAACTAGCTACAGAGAAGGCAAACAGCAAACCCCATGAAGTTTGGCTTTCAAGGGTTTTCCCACTAAAATACACTTAGATGCAGCACTTTAAGGAAGCTTGCAGCAATATAAAAACTTTTAGGTAGTTTAGTGAAAAACTGCAGTGCTTCAAGATTGTTTAAGTTTTATGTGTGCTTAAGCTGTCATACAGAAATTATCGTTGCAAAAATGTTCGCAACCCTAGCTTTTCCTGCAACGATACTGGAATACGAGACTCAGATATGCCAGCTTAGGAATCAAAATAAGAAAGAGATTTGGGGTTATCCTAAGTCCAAAGTCAAACGGGCTCTAGAAATATATAAACCCAAAAAAAGGACTGCATAAAGATCTCATAAAGATGAAAAGGATGTTATGCAAGCTCTGAACAAATCTTGAACGGAACTTTCACAAGAATTTACAATACCCGACCAGAATCCAATCCTGAGTTTGATGAAGCTTCAGGCCTTCAGCTTCCCCACAGAAAATAGTTAGGGCAAACCCTTTGCAAAACCATAGCTTTCATGCAGAGATGACGCTCAGAACATGCCAGCTTCCAAACACATTGAATAATACATAATCTCCCATACTCTCTCTCTCAATCAGACAGTTTATATTTGGATTTGAATTTAGGAAAAGAAATAAGATGGCTACAAACCAGCTTGCCTCGCCAATCTCATAACTATAAAGCTCATAAAAGTGGAAGCTTGAGGGCAAGCCATCATCGCCTCCATTCAATTGAAGCCAAATCATCCACAAAAAATAGAAATAAATATAATAATTGATCGATAGGCAAAATTGCAAGAAACCTATTCAGATTTTTGCATGAAAAAATAAGAGATGTAAAATAAGTAAAAGATTACCAAATGAAATTATCCCATCACTTGAACCCCCTCTCAAGACATTTTAGCAAAAATTCCCCCAGTAATTTTCCTCGGTTTAACCGTTTTATATCATAGAAGAAAGATAAATTTCAAATGTATATACATGCATACACACACACACATCATATACACAGTTTTTGAATGTTGCCAGAATTTCAACGGTAATTCTAGATTTTTCCAAACTCTGAAGGCTTCACAAAAATTTTAAATATAGATAATAATATGATTGAAGAGATCAATCACCAATTTTTTAATGAGGATCAACTGAAACCCCAAACAGAGCAAGCAAATTACAAAGATCCCAAAAATTTGATGAGAGCATAAAGAATTTAACATCATGATAACAATATAACCAAAATGGCTGAAAGATCTACGATGTCAGACTCGAGTTCTGATACGAAACGGGGCAACCCCAACCCCAACCATAATTCTAACCCTAACCCTAACCCCAGCCCCAGCCCCAACCCCAGCCTAACCCCAACCTTAACCCCAACCCCAACCCCAATCGCAACCCCCTGCCGAACCCCAACCCCAACCGCAACCCCAACCCCAGCCCCAGCCCCAACCGCAACCCCAACCCCAACCCTAACGCTACCCCCAACGGATGCCTCATCGGTACCCAAACCATGAACCCTAGCCCTAAAATAATCAAAAATTTGTTTAATTTAAGATTATTTTACCTGTGCAGTGGAGGCGTCGACGATCCATTGGAGGCGGCGACGAAAGGAGGCGACGACGAAAACGGAGATGAGGATGAACCAGGCGGTGGCGACAGAGAATTGGCCTGCGCTGGCGATGACGATAACGGCGATGAAACACAGGCGATCGGCGGGAACAAGGGTTTGGGGATTTTGGGTTCGCGCGCGATATTGGGGAAAAAAATTTTAGGTAATGAGCGTAGGGATCGATCCGTGCCTTTTTAATTAAATCTCTATTTAGTTGCCCCTACGGATAAATCCGTAGGTTCTTGGTTTGCGGCTCCGTAGGGGCAAACAACAATTTACGATTTAATATTTTTTAAATTAATATGTAAGGACCGTAGGGGCAACCTTAAGGCTCTACGGACTAATCCGTAGGGTAAAACTAAATCTGCCCCTACGGATTTTGTTATCCGTAGGGGCAACCCCCTATTTTACTAGTGGTAATTCAAATAAGCCGAAAACCCAGAATCTAAACCGTAATTTAAGAGAGAGTGGTAGAAATCTTTGTTTAAAAAGTCAATTTAAAGTGCAAAGAGTTATATCAAAACCTTTTTGAAGATCAAGTTATTGTAAAAATTTCGGCAGCATCTCCTCTGTAAAACTGACCCAAACCGCTACATAAGTATGATATATAATAGCATCCCCACTTGGGAGCAATCTAAATGCCATCCGGCGGAATACAATCACAATGTAAGGTATACGACATCATAGTGCGAATAAATAAAAATGTAAAAAAGAAAACAACATCCACAATAAGAACATAAAAGTCGGCTCATACGAGCACGACACCCAGAGTAAAATATAATACAAATCTCTCAATCTCGTCTCTAAGTCACATATACAATGGGTAGATGGAGTATACTAGATACAATAAGAAGATGTACAAGGTAGAAATCAAAGGAATACTCGCAACCCACCTACAAAATATCACGTCCAAAAAGTCGTAGCAAAAGTACTAGTAATATATCCCGCCGCGATTATACTGACGGATCAGCCCTGTAAGACACTATGGCACAACGGGGGTGAGTTTCCAGCTCATGAGTAGTAAGTAATATCATAAGTGGCAATCGCAAGTATATACGAGCCAGCGACAAATCCTAGTATGAATTTATGATGCAGTGTACTAGTATAGATGCAATATGAATAAGTGAGCGAAGTATGAAATCTGGGGTGTAGCAGCTATAAGATACTGAATGTCATAATAAATTCAATATGGTAGAAGCAAAAGTATCATCAATAAAGCAGTATAGAACTTGTGTCAAATATCGACACTAAAAATCTCAATATCAGGTACCGTCTCTCAGATCGGCCGTCAAATCCATCTGATCACACGACTTCGGTCGGTATCCTCTGAATATCCGCCGAGCCAAACAATCACCGGTAGGTATTGTTCCTCTATCAGGCTCAACGTCTCTCTATATGATCTTCTTATCCTGGAATACCGTACGCGATCCATCATGTACCCGCAGACGGTGCCTCCTCTCTCCTCGAATCGGGTATACACATTGCTCAGAACCGAGAAAACTGATGTTGGACGTCACAAATTATATTAAGAGAAACCGTGTTTTTAAAACAATCATAAGTTTTCAAAAGGTATCTGCGATTTCTCAAATCCAGAAATCTCATGGAAACGGAAATCTTACAAAACATCATAATATATGAATATGGCGATGATAGCAAATGTACATGGTATTAATATGATGCAAGCTAGATGAATAACGCGAGGATCTATCTATCAATAAGATGCAATGCAAATGCAAGTTATCATGCGGGTTCTATAGTGTACGTAATGCAGCAATTACCAATGGCGTGTGTGTACATATAGGTTAGTACATATACGACATGAACCATTGTTAATGGTGCAAGTTTCCTAGTGTGGAAATATCAATGCTTATGATAATGCGTATGCAATAAGGAAATGTACATAGGTATATATATATGAAGTTTTGTAACTTAGTTTTAAATATCGGGCATTTTACGCCATCCGAACGATTCCCCTATAAATGTTAAATCAACTCACCGGAATGGTCTCGAGCTACTCGAATCCGACTACTTCCTTCCTTTTCCTAGCCGCGTCCGAAGTCTCCGCAACCAATCCTAAATCGCACACAACTTACCATATGAGGCTAGAAATCCGATATAACACGCAAACATATACTACACAAACGAACTAACTCATACGAGTTAACACGTGTACACTTAGTGTGCTAAACTCGTGTAACAAACACTTAAGACTGCCCTTAAGGGCCGTTAACCAAAAGAAACACTAAAACAAGAATCCGAATGTCCGTATCGTACGTCAACATATCGTCTAAAATAAGGTAAAACGGTCCCAGATTTTTTTATATGCAAAATTAGTAAAAAGTTGCATATACCAGAGGTCTAATTGGAGTCTCAGAGAGCCGACGACAAAAACCTATACCCAAACTCACCAAAAGTAATAAATTGGCGGCCAAAAGTTTGAGATGGGGGCTCGGCTTTTGAGGGTGTATTCATGGTCCTATAACTAGTTTCCAGTAATCGTAACTTTTCTCTGAAATCTCTGATTTAACAACAGATTTTGTTTGAAATCCTAACCTTAAACTAAAACTAGTTTTAACACTAATTTGAAATATTAAGACGGTTTAGTGAAAACTTGGTGGTTAAATAAGGATTTAAAGCGATAAAGTACTCTTAACTAACCTATTTTAGGTTATGATTACTCTACAAATCATCACAACCCCCAAGCTTATCTCAAACCTCACTTTAAATTCTAAAACTACTCAAAACACAAACTATAATTTAAATTATAAATTGTTAAGGCACAAGATTAGTAAAACATACTTAAACTTTGCTCATTATCTCAATATGATTTGAAAGAGACCCTAACTTGAAAGGTGGCCACTGGATGAAGGCTTGCTTTAAGAAAACTCTTGAAGAGATAAAAAAAAATTTGGATTTTTGAGATAATTTGTGAAGGATTTGTACTGATTTGTATATGGTTTTAGGAGGTAAAGAGAGATTTAAGTGAAGGATGAGTTGAAAAAGAAAGAAGAGAGAATGAGGGAGAGAAGGAATTAGAGAGAGATGATGGCAATATGTTTAACCTTGGCACAAATTTGACTTATATTTATTGCACCATACCTTATGTTTTTCATTTTTATTATTATTTTCTTTTTCTCTATTTTTTTAGAACCATCCAACTAAATAATTATTTTTAAAGAAATATAAATTGTGTTTTAATTTATCATGGTTGCCTAAACAAATTTTAACTTAAACTAATATCTTGTTAATACTAGATTCGTATATGTGTGTGTGTGTATTTAAAATAATTATATATGTGTGTGTGTGTGTGAGAAAATAATTATTAACTAAATTTTATCGAAAATTCATGTTATAACACTGATTAAATTATAATTAACTCTAAACAAATTTTAAGACGTTACAATCTTCCCCCCTTAAGGAAATTCGGTCCCCAGATTTAAAATCTAACTACGCATACCTTCGAAGTGATGGAGAAATTTCTTCCGCATCTCGCTCTCGGCTTCCCATGTGACCCTTTCGTTGTTTGGGCCACGCCATAGAACCTTCACAGACGGTAATACTTTTGACCGTAGTTTCTTCACCCGCCGGTCCAGG
Source organism: Agapanthus africanus (assembly GCA_030015575.1). Classification (NCBI taxonomy): domain Eukaryota; kingdom Viridiplantae; phylum Streptophyta; class Magnoliopsida; order Asparagales; family Amaryllidaceae; genus Agapanthus; species Agapanthus africanus. Next base: position 462,975,950 of record JASDDO010000018.1, on the reverse strand, counting down.
ATAACTACCGGTTGCTCGGTGAAAAAAATCGCGCTCCAGCTAGATCGTCTGGTCCTAAATCGCGTGAGAAAAGTTATGAAGGTACTTGCGAAGTATCGATACATGAAATACGGGGTGTACATCCGAAAAAATGGACGGAATGGACGAAAGTGCTAAATGATAGGCGACGGTACCGACTCGTTCAAGAATCTTAAAAGGACCCACATATCTGGGACTAAGTTTTCCCTTCCTTCCGAACCTCATCACATCCTTCATCTGCAAAACCCGTAAGAAAACATGATCACCCACTGCGAACTCAAGTCTGCGATGACGACGATCAGCATAAGACTTCTGCCTGCTCTGGGCTGCTCTCATCCTATCCAGAATTAATTGGATTTTCTCTGTAGTCTCCTAGACTAACTGCAGTCCCAAAATCCTGCTCTCACTGAGCTCGGTCCAATATACTGGAGATCGACACTTTCTCCCATACAAGGCCTTGAAAGGTGCCATCCGAATCGTCTCCTGAAAACTTTTATTGTAGGAGAACTCTATCAAGGGCAAGTGACGATTCCAACTGCCACCAAAATCTAGTACGCACGCTCGGAGAATATTCTCGAGAGTATGTATAGTCCGCTTTGATCGACCATCGGTCTGCAGGTGGAAAGCTGAAACTCAAACGGGTACCGAAAGCCTCCTGTAGTTTCTGCCAAAAACGGCTGGTAAACTGAATGCCTCTGTCGGAAACAATGCATGTCGGAATGTCGTGCAACCGCAAAATTTCATCAATGTAGAGCTGAGCATACTAAGCAAACCCGAAAGTGGTTTTCACTGGAAGGAAGTGAGCTGCTTTCATCAACCGATCTACAATCACCCAAATGGAATCATACCCACGACTGGACTTAAGTACACCCATAACGAAATCTATGGAGATCTGTTCCTATTTCCACTCCGGAATGGGCAAAGGCTGTAACTCTCTTGCCGGTCTTTAGTGCTCAGCCTTAACTTGCTGGCAAGTCAGGCATCTCGAAACGAAATTTGAAACATCTCTCTTCATCCCTTCCCACCAGTAGACATCTCTCAAATCACGATATATCTTGGTGGAACCTGGATGAACGTTGTATGATGACTGATGTGTCTCCTCCAAGATCTTACGTCTCAGCCCCTCAGAATTAGGTACACATAAACGAGTCCCAAATCGTAGCACTCTCTGGCCATCAATCACAAACTCCAAATCTTTTCCCTGCTGAACCTGCTCTATAATCTCAGACAAACGAGTATCTTCGGACTATGCTTCCTGGATGCGAACAAGTAAAATTGGACGGGTGCGGAAATGAGCAAGCTGTCCTCCGGTGGAAGCGAACTTAAACTGTACTTCGCTATCGCACAAAATCTGCCAATCTGTAGAAGACTGTCTCTGAACTGCGCTCAAATGGGACAAACTACCTCCGGGCCTCCGACTCAAAGCATCAGCTACAATATTTGCTTTGCCTGGATGATAAAGGATTTCCCAACCATGGTCCTTTACGAGCTCCATCCAACAGCGCTGCCTCGAATTCAGATCCCGCTGTTGGAAGATGTACTTCAGGGTTTCGTGCTCTGTAAAGATCTGAAACGACTCTCCATACAAATAATGTCTCCAAATTTTGAGCGCAAAGACCACCGCAGCCATCTCTAAATAGTGGGTGGGATAGTTCTGCTCCTGCTTCTTCAACTGCCGAGAAGCATAAGTGATGACTCTGCCGTACTGCATCAACATGCAATCTAGACCCACTCAAGAAACATCACAATAAACAACATAACCGCCTGAGCTTGAAGGTAAGGATAAAACCGGTGCAGTTATCAAACGAGTCTTCAACTGCTGAAAACTTTGCTCGCATGCCTCGGTCCAAAGAAATGGAACTCCCTTCCGAGTTAGCCCGGTCAGCGGTGCAGTGATACAAGAGAAATCCTGTACAAAACGACGATAACAACCGGCTAAACTTAAGAAGCTGCGAATCTATGTTACCGAAACAGGTCTGGGCCAATACTGTATGACCTCGGTCTTCTTCGGGTCCACTCATATCCATCTCTTGTAATCACATGACCCAAGAAGTCAACACCGTCAAGCCAGAAAGCGCAGAGAATTTAGCAAATAGCTGGTGCTCTCTCAATGTCTGCAATATAATCCTAAAATGCTGCTCATACTCTTCTCGACTCCTGGAGTACACCAGAATGTCGTCTATGAATACGATAACGAACAGGTCGATGAACGGTCTGAAGATTCGGTTCAACAAATTTATGAACGCTACTGGGGCATTGGTGAGCCCGAACAACATCACCAAGAACTCGTAGTGCCCCTAGCATGTCCATCAGCGACACCTCATCCTCATATCTTGGGCTCCATCATCCGGATCGGCCCAAATCATTTGATCACATGACTACGGGCGGTAGTACTCCCCTGCCGGGCTCAACATCTCTCCATACGATCTTCTTGCCCCGGGGTATCGCACCGGGTCCATCATGTACCCGCAGACAGTGTCTTCTCTCTCCTCGAATCGGGTATGCAATATAGCTCAAAAACCGAGAAAACTCATAGTGGACGCCACACATCATATCAAGGAAAACTACATTTTTTCTTTTAAAATGATCATAAGTTTTCAAAATTCACATGCGGTTTCCCAAATCCAGAAATCTCATGAAATATCAAAATCTCATAATCATGAGTCAATAAGAAAACAATGAATATCGGCATAAAGCCCCTCAACAGTGCATAAACAGAATATGTATATGAATTCATGCGATATCTAAGTAAGGAATGCAAAGTATAAAACTAGCATGTGATATCATGAATGCTAAATAATACTATTAAACTACAATTTATCAAATAGTACAATGAAGTAATGGTTTCTAATGTATACGTGGCATGGAAATTACCGATGATGATGTGTGTGAGCCGGCAGTAAGTATACGTGCAACATACGCATCATCGGTAATGGTGCAGGTGTCCTAGCAGACGAGATCATGGCAGCAAATGAAAGCACATGTATATATGCAATGCAATGAGAATAACATGAGCATAACAGAAAAGTAAACAGTAAACGAAGCATTATAGAATATATATCTATGTACGAGCCATAAAGTTATAGTATTTAAAATAGCACGAATCGTTGTTTTTAGAAAAATAGGGGCTACGATATTTTTGAGAAAAGAGAGACTTTTTGAAAATCCGTAGCGTTCCTCGGGTTGCCTTTTGAAAATACTTACGATTCGTTAGTTTGAAAATACCTACGATTCGTTAGTTTGAAAATAGGTATGACTCTAACCCTATTCTAACAGCTACCTAAGTAATTAGGAAACTAAACTAAAAGCTCAAGTAGAAGGTAAAAAGAAATCTATATATATCCGAGTCGATATATCTAGTAGTCAGCGATCCAGCTTCATAGCGTCACGTACGGTATAATCTATCGTACGGCATTCTCGAGTCAAGAGTGTGGATCAATCATTATATATACATCTCGTACGGTATAGTCCGTCATACGGCATTCTCAAGTCAAGAGTTCAGATCAATCATCATATACATATATAGCATATCTTGTAAAGTATAATCCGTCATACTATATTCTCAAATCAATAATACGGGTCAATCATCATATATATACCTCATACGGTAAAATCCACCGTACGGCATCCTCAAATCGAGAGTACGGATCAAATATCATAATATATCATATATAGATCATAGTTCGTACGGTATTATCTGTCGTACAGTATCCTAATCAATGTGTACGGATCTAAGGTCACATACAATCTATCATCTCATGAAATCACATGTTATCGCATGACACGTATATATCGCCCAACGATCCTTTTTATATCGCATCAGATACGGTGACTCAACTCAATCACATCATAACCTCACGGCATGGTACCCGATCATATTGACTTATATCCATTCAACATCTCATGTCCTCATCTTACACACACACACACACACACACACACACACACACACACACATATATATATCAACGCATCCATATATATATATATATATATACACGCATACATATATACATATACATACATATCATATCATGTGTGTGCGTGCGTGTTTGCGTGCGTGTGTATGTGACAATACATAATCTAAGGTTCACAACTAAGATAAAAATAGACTAAGAGTAAACCTTTCTATGAGTATGCTAAATTTAATCATACGGTCTCCTAGAACCCTACTTACTAAGTATCTATCTTGTATTGCTATATATATATATATATAATAAACCTATTCTACGGTTGTAGTGGGGTGTTATACGCCATCCACCCGACTTTCCCCGTAGATATACATGTACTCACTTTCGATCCTCGTTTGCCGAAGTCGATGATGCCTTGTTCTTCCTTGTCGTCTCGAAGTCCACACGAAGGTACCTATAATTCAAACACATCGTATCATAAACAAGAATCAACACGAGAAAACCGAAACAGCATATGAAGTGCACATAGGTTAGAACTTATAGCCTACGCATGCAAAAAAAACCAAATAACTCTCGTCGTTGACGTACAAACGTCCAACGACCAATTCCAAATTCAAATACCAAAAACCAAGTTTTAGAAATAGGAAAAACATTGCCAAAATCAACTCAAATTCTCCCAGATTTTTGCTCAGGTATATTGGGACTAAACTAACAATACAAGGGCTAGGTTATAGAGAGTATGAGCTACAGGCCAAACCCAAACACCTAACACCAAAAAGTGGCCGGCGAGATTAGCTACAGGACCCGCTGGTGCCGGTCCAATCGTAAGGGTTTGGTCTCATTCTTCTGTGGTGGTCTTCTAGTGGTCTAACTAGGTTTATTTAGTTGTTTGTTTTTCCTATAGGGACCCAAGTTGCTCTAGATTCCATCTGAGCAACACAAATCAAAAAAAACCGACACGAGAAAATTCTAAAATGCAAGTCTTGGGGTTTAGTCTCTGGTTTGGTCCATAAAATTGACACTACAGGGGTTGTGGTCACTAATTACACTCAATTATATCATCACAACTCATAATATATCCTAAATCTCCTCTTAGAAAATTCTAACATCGCTAAACTATCTTGGTTTAATTCTAAACTATAATAGGACATTAGAAACACTAAAAACTTAACTAGAAGTGTAGGGATTACCTTATTTGGCAACTCAAGAAAATTCTTGAGTTGCCCAAAGTGCTCAAAGTCTTGACTTGCTCCTACCTTCATGCTTGTAGTGAACTAGAGATCATATTTTGTGAAGGGGATGAAAGGTTTTGTGGTGATTTTTGGGGTGGTGTATGGTGGAAGAGAAGGTGGAGGGAGATGAAGAATGGAGATGAAGAAGAGGATGAAGTGAAGAAGAGCCATGCAAACTCTAGAATTTTCTCACTCTCTCTTCCCCCTCTCTCTAGCCATACCTATGGTCCCATGCCTCTATGTCACCCTTTTCCTTTTATTTTTCTTCTTTTCTTTTTATTAAAAAAACAAAACAAAAACCATTTAAATGAAATCAAGCATGGTTTATCAAAAATGAAACAACTGTTACAGCATGTCATGTTGCATGACACAAAACGTAAATACGATTAATGCATAATTAGCGACATATTAAACAAGTTTAGCATAATCTTGTATATAATTAATTGTGTAATAATTTATAAAATGTCCAAATCACATAAATTCTTTTAAAATCAACAATGCATATTAATTTTCCAAATATTTTCCAAACTATTGGTATATAATTATACTATATCATTAAAACTAATTCCATATCTTTATAATATTCATAAAATTTATTATTTTATTTATTTAAATTCCAAAAATAATATTTTATTTTTCTGAAAATGTTACAGTATAGGTCCTCCCTCAATCATCACAATTGCGTGCCTGAGATTATAATAATTGACTTGAGGGCATTATAGCCAACAATCTCCCACTTATACTTAAGGCTAATTATTGCGGTGTCGCATACTCACAGCCCGTGTGATACCGAACACCCAACTTCTCTACTAATCAGTCTCACAAATCCCGTTTGTGAAACTATTGCGTTCGAGAAATAGCCTCAGTGAGTGGATCCGCTCTAATATTTCTATCATTATCTCTCTATATCTCAACTTTACGGAGAAAGACTATTTTCCGAAATAAGCGATACCTGTCTTACAATTTGTCTGGATATCTGATAGGATCCAGTTCACAAATGAACTCCAAATTCAACAAATTTCTTAGACCGTATCTACCGTTGAATTTAAGAAGTATCCTACGCCATGCCTTCCTCAGTATCCGCTTGGATCACATGTCCAACATACTGCCCCTCAAAAAGAGGGAAAACTATAACTCTGACAGTCACTCTGTCATCCAGGTCACCTTGGAAGCCTGAAATGATAACCGCCTCCGGAAGGAGACTGCCGTTACCATATACCAAGAACATTCACTTATGTTCATAACTGCTTCCAAACGTTTCTCCAGAATTTGATTAATATATAAACGCTTATTGCAGCTAGTGCAAAAGCAATATCAAGTGTGGTACTTGATATTTCATAATTGACTCAATTGTCTAAGCAAGTGATATGACAATCATGCAAATCTTACTTCTCATCAGTTTAGAAAACATCTCTTTAGAGAGGGTGACTCCATCACCTGCGGATACACCACCACGCCAGAAGTCGTCCATTCTATAACACTTTAGAATAGTGCCAAAGTACCCAAATTGAGACACTTCCCAAATTTACATCTAAAATCATAGATCTAGTGACCAGAATTCCTGATATTTTATCCAGATCTTATGTGGAGAAACATCTTATGACAAGCACAATATAACCAATCGTAGTATAAGAATTTCACTTCCTACAAAGTGCATGTCATCTAAATACCAGGATCACACCCTACTACCTTCTTACCAGGTCCATATGTTATTCTGATGAAGTCAAACTCTATGATTGTCACATCAAAAATAGATGATCTATCTCCGCTATAACTACTTTAGTCTATAAATAAATATAAGCTACTTGCTCACTATACTTCCGCTGCTCCCACTGGCTATAACAACCATCTGGCAGAGCCATATACATGTGCACTTCTAAAACTAATTTAGAACAACGTTATACTCATCCTCCTGCCAGATCTTATAGTCTAGAACAGCAGTACTGGCAAGTTTGGGTAATAAAAAACCTGCCTGTCACCGTCTTTGAGGAAACCGAAGTATCTCTCGGGTGGCTGAGGTTGTAGGGTTCTTAAGCACGACAGCAAGGTTTCGGGTGGCATCATCCATGCCTAATTAAAAAATTTCCATGCTTAAACAACCCTAACCTAGATCTTTAACTAGAGATTCATACGAAAACATCAAGTAAACAACTTTACTTCTAAGTGATTAGGGATTACAACCTTTGCAGTCCGCTCCTTCACTTCATAAGCTCCAAGTAGTAGTCCTTTCGCTGCAATCAATGAGCTCCCGAACTCTTGAGAGGCTCCACAAGATGTATGATGCATCCTTGCTTGAAGTCTTCAAAGTCTGTGATGATCTACCTCGAGGAAACACGGACTCAAGCTCTCTTTTCACTAATACGGAATTAGTGAAGCTAACACACTAATCTATATGGCTAGTATAGAAGAGGATGATGAAGTAGTAATTTTTCTCACTTTAGAATTTAATTTCTTACTATCTTTCTTCTTTATCTCAAAGTCAAGAGAGCAAAAATGAGATGAGGAAGAAAAAGATTAATAACGATCAAGTAATAAAAAATATCTTCTCTTTGGTTATATATGCAACCATGGATGAGTTTATCAAAAACCCTAACTCATGTAGAGAGTTAACTATGGTAAGGGGTTAATGGTTAAGTCACAAAATATCTTAAGTGAAAACAAAAGAGTGGACTTAATCAATGCATATCCACAAGCTTCTTCAAGTTTCTAGCTACAAATTAAATCCACTAATTTGTAATTACTTAATGATAAATGAAAGAATAACATAAATCCTAGCATGGTGTGAGTCTCTTACATACATGTTGCATGTGTAACCAAGTATGTCACAATATTATATATCACATATATAATATTTATGTAACAAAAGAAAACAATACAATAAACATATATCACATATATGTTAAATGTATCATAAGTGAGAATAATAAATACTTAAGTGAGCATATATATATATATATATATATATATATATATCATTTTATCGAATCAACACTTGATCCGATAACCCGGCTATATCACATATAACTGGCCGATATCACATATCGCGAGAATAGAATACGGTATCACATACTCGTATCAATCTCGATCACGCACATATCATATATGTGCTCCTACTCCGTTTTTCCTGAGCTAGGAAACCTCTATGTAGGACTCTAAAGACTCGTCAATACGCCGGCAGTAGGTGATGATCACATCAAACATCAACAAGCCGCAAGCGGTCAGCTAAACATAACTGCCACCCGGGTATTGAGCGATCAGAAGATCAATAAGCAAGTCTGCTCTAACTCCTGTAAAGCCTGTCAGTAACACTACCGTACAGTCCGGTCTCTTCGTCTGATATGTCGCATATCTAGTTTAGGGGTGGTAAACGTCAGACCCCAGTAACCGATAAATCGTGCCGATGTGAGGCCCATAACGGTTCGAGAAACTACTGATAACACTTACCAGTAAATCTCAGCAACCCTGTCCAGGGATTTCCAGTTATGGCCAATCGAGCACAGCGCAACATTAACCTCCATATGATTCGGGACTGTACCCAAAAGCCACTGTTTTGCACGTTCTCTTGAACGTAGTAAGGTGGAAATCAAAGCACAGTGGGAATCACACAAGACTCTATGACGATCTCGGGTCTACATACTAACCTATACCAGTGTCACCAGAGAACTGCTATCTGACGATAGGTATAATACCAACAAGGAGTTCTCGGCGAGTCCGTTCAGTGTACCCAGTCTCCACTGAGCACCCGTATACTATCCTTGATGTCATACACCAATGGATGTGGGATCATCCATCGCCCATCATATGGGTCAAGATACGTATACGCTAGTCTACTCTGGAGTATCGATACCCTGTCTCGATACACCCTCGACTAGGAACAGTTATAGGATGTACTTGTGGACTACTCTGTCCCCACTAGTATGATCTTCATCATAGTCCCAGTAGTCAAGTAGTCATCCTAAGGGCTTTAACAACATGTGATCACAAACAGTATTCTGATATAAGTCAACATGTTAAGATAAAGAGCAACCAGATAGCATACTATTATGACGAGTAAGAAAGTCCTCCCTATATATGTCCAAGCATCCACTATAATATACATCATATGTACAACAATGGCCTCTAGGGCATACATATAACTAACAATCTCCCACTTGCACTAAGGCAGCTGTTGTAGTATCTCATACCCAACATCCCGAAGAGTCTCTCAAACTGTACCTGGGGAATAGCCTTCATGAATGGATCCGCAGTGTTATCCTTCATATCTACTCTCCTGACCTCGATCTCCCGGCGATCAACTATCTCCCGGATCAGGTGATACCGCCTAAGAATATGCCTGGATCGCTGATGGGACCTGGGTTCCATGGCCAAAGCCACTGCTCCATTGTTATCGCAATACAAAGGTATTAGATGTTCGATGGACGGAACCACACCAAGTTCTGATATGAACTTCTTTATCCAGACAATCTCTTTGGCAGCATCGTTGGCAGCGATGTATTCAGCCTCCATCGTCGAGTCTGCAACAGTTTCCTGTTTGGAACTCTTCCAACACACTGCCCCTCCATTGAGGGTAAATACAAATCCCGAGACCGACTTAGAGTCGTCCTTATCACTCTGGAAGCTCGAATCGGTAAAGGACTCCACTTGGAGTTCTCCGTTACCATACACCAAGAACATCTCTTTAGTCCTTCTCAAGTACTTGAGAATGTTCTTCACAGCTGTCCTGTGATTCTCTCCAGGATATGCTTGATATCTGCTCACTACACTTAATGAGTATGCTACATCGGGTCTGGTACATAACATCGCGTACATGATAGAGCCTACTGCCGAAGAATAGGGTATCCCTTAGATGCGAGCTCTCTCCAAATCAGTCTTGGGAGACATCTCTTTGGAGAGAGTGAGTCCTGAGATCGTGGGTAAATTCCCATGCTTGGATTCTTCCATACTAAACCTTTTTAGTATAGTATAATGTACCTGGATTGGGACAATCCCAGTATCCTTTTAGATCTATCTCTATAGATATTAATTCCCAATATGTAGGTGGCATCACCTAGATCTTTCATTGAGAATCTTTGTGATAAGAAGAGCTTGACCGAGTGCAACATAGGAACATCATTTCCTATTAAGAGTACGTCATCTACGTACAATACGAGGAAGACAACCTTACTCTCTGCCACCATCTTGTATATACAAGGTTCATCTATGTTTTTGTCAAACACTTTGATTACGTCATCAAAACAGATGTTTCAGCTCCGCGATGCTTGCTTTAACCCATAGATGGATTTAAGCAGCTTGCACACCTTTCCGCTGCTCCCACTGTCTACGAAGCCCTCTGGCTGAGTCATGTATACGCTTTTTTCTAAATCATCATTTAGAAAGGCGGTCTTAATATCCATCTGCCAGATTTCGTAGTCATGGTATGCAGCGATGGCAAGTAGGATCCGGAAGGATTTAAGCATAGCCACTGGAGAAAATGTTTCGTTATAATCCACACCTGGTCGTTGACGAAAACCCTTTGCAACGAGTCTAGCTTTGAAAGTCTCCACTTTCCCATCTACACCAAGTTTTTTCTTGAAGATCCACCTACTCCCAATGGGTTTTACCCCTTCAGGAGTATCTTCCAAAGTCCATACTTTGTTGGTGTACATGGATTCCATCTCGAACCGCATTGCATCCAGCCAATTCACAGAGTCCCCACTCGTGATGGCCTGCTCGAAGCTAGTTGGGTCATCATCTTCCATGATGCAATCCTCGCTCCCACCATCAATGAGAAAACCGTAGTATCTCTCAGGTGGATGAGGAACCCTACTAGATCGGCGGAGAGGCTGAGGTTCGTTGGGAACTATCGAATCCTCTGGTTCTACCAAATCTTCTGTCATAGTTTGTGTTGCTGGAACTTCTTCCAGTTCTACCTCATTGCCATTAATTTCTTTCATAAGAAAACCATTTTCTAAAAAGGTGGTATGTCGAGAAACAAACACCTTTTGTTCCTCGATGTGGTAGAAGATATACCCTCGCGAATGTTTGGGATATCCAATAAATTTGCACAGAATCGACCTTGTCTCGAGCTTGTCTGGATTTTGTATCTTCACATAGGCCGGACAACCCCATATCTGAATAAAATTAAGATATGTCCTCTTCCCATACCATATCTCATATGGAGTGGTAGGCACTGATTTGGTTGGAACTCTATTCATTAGTTATGCTGCTGTCTTAAGCGCATAACCCCAAAAGGAAATAGGCAACTCAGCGGTGCTCATTATAGAGCGTTGTTCATATCATAATATTGCATTATTATATTTCCCATTCTTATTCATTTTACAAATAAACAGGTGCTTTTGACCCATATCTGCTACATAGTTGCAGGTTACAGGTTCTCGGGACAAAAACAGTGAAAAAGACATCAGACGATGCAAAAGTAAGATTTCGACCAACAAACAGAGAATCTTTATCTTGCCTACAGTTTGAAGACTAAAGAAGATCAATGGACAATTTCACAAAGCACAAAGGCAGAGCAAGGTTCAAGACTTCGACACGAAATAAGCGGTAAAAGTCCACGACTTTATTCACTGTGGAGATCTGGAAGAGAACCAGAAGCCAATCTGAGAAAACAACTGAAGAAAAACCAAGAAAAATGCAACAGGAATCAGCCCAAAGAAAATAATCCCACAAGGCCCATATACGGCCGCGGAACTGCGGCCAAACGTGGGCTTTGGCCGTGGAACCGCGGCCATGAAGAGCCCATATTTATGGAAAAATTCTGAGGCGGCTGCGAGCGTTGACTATATCTTTTTCTTAGGGGGTATTTTTGTAATAGCAGATGTGTGTCAATTGTAACCCTAGGGTTTCTATCCTCTATAAATAGGAACCCTAAATCTTGTTTTAGGTTATGCCTCTTCTTGTGCCTCATTTCATTTTATCAAAATTCATATCTGTAAATTTCTGCAATGTATGAAGAGTGCATCGAATAAAAATTAGAGTAAGTTTTTTTTATCTTGCCCTAGTTAAATTTATTTTCCTGCCCTAATATAGATTTATTTTCCTTCCCTAGTATAGATTTTATTTATCTGCCCTAGTTATAACTTTTAATTATTTGCCCTAGTTTAGGTAATTAGGTTTTTAGTGATAATCGATTCGACAACAATCGGAATTAACTCGTTAGAACAATTAGAGAATACACAAAATCCCTGTGGACCGACCCGTACTCACCGGCTAGCTACCAAGCGACGACGTTCTTGATTGCGGTTAAATAATTCTTTGATCTAAAAATCTTTCCAATCAAATGGCGCCGTTGCCAGGGATGGCGTGTTATTTTCTTTTTGTAATTTCGGATTAATATAAATTGAAAAATCATAAAAACTGAAAAATAAAAATAAAATAAAAAAATTATCATCTTTTATTTTGTGAAGGGTATTTTTGTTTGAATTTTGCAGGATCTACAATCGAGTTCGGATCTGGAAAAATCCAGAGATCAAAACAGCAAATATCAGATCTGAACAACAGAGATTTACAATAATAGAGGAGCAGAATTTTTCTCGAGACTCGAACCGCCCAACCTATCGCGGAATCGCTGCCAGATCCTACTTCCCGCAGCGGAAACACGGTCTTCTGACATCATCAGCAAACCAGAAAAAATCTCGGGAACCGAACCGCATAGGAGGCCATGGAACCGCAGCAAGAAGCGCATTTTGGCGGCGGAACCGCGGCGGCCTAGTGACATCAAAAAAAAATTTGCCGCGGAACCGCGGCAATAGCGCCTTCTGACCGCGTAACCGCGGCGTCCTAGTGACATCAACATCTGCAACAAAAAATAAACGCTATAAGTTTCCTTTCTCCTCCTCTGCAACGCCTAATATCTCCTCTGTAAATTTGCCTGCAGGATTCTTTACGCTAAATCTCTCCCCCTTCCAATAATTGATCTTGTGTAGGATTCTTTGCGCCGCGCAAAAAAATTTTGCAAGTGGTTGTTTACTGTTTTGCATATTTAATCGGATTTTAAGGGGCTTGAAACCAATCCAGATTGGGTGGGGATTTCATCACCCTTCTCAGGACCCCAGAAATCACATAAGGCATATTGCATTGACCATTTTTAATTAAAAAATACTAGACTCAGCCCTAAGGACTTCGCGCTCAATAGGACAGAGGACTAGTTATAGGCATCGGCCGTTGATCCTAACCTGACTTTGTGGTGTCTAGACAAGTGTCTAAGGCGAGTGGTTACTTAATTAGGGCTACTACTTGTAGTGGAGAGCCTCCCACTCACCTAGCATTTACCTGGCCACAATTGGCGGTGAAGAGGCGGTTTGAGGTCCTATTTCTAGCCCTTTGGAACAGTTAGGAGCTGTCTAGCTGACCTAGGTGATCCTAGATCTAGGCCTGATTGTGCATTTGTGGTTGATTGGATTTGTGTCAAAGCCTTTTATCGAAAATCTTTTTGCAAAGAGCACCACATAAAAAAGAGAAAAATTGCCGCGGAAACGTGGCAATAGCGCCTTCTGACCGCGGAACCGCTGCGACCTAGTGACATCAACATCTGCAACAAAAAAAACGCTGTAAGTTTCCTTTCTCCTCCTCTGCAACCCCTGATATCTCCTCTGTAAATTTGCCTGCAGGATTCTTTGCGCTAAATCTCTCCCCCTTCCAATAATTGCTCTTGTGCAGGATTCTTTGCGCCGCGCTAAAAAATTTTGCAAGTGGTTGTTTACTGTTTTGCATATTTAATCGGACTTTAAGGGGCTTGAAACCAATCCAGATTGGGTGGGGATTTCATCACCCTTCCCAGGACCCCGAAATCACATAAGGCATATTGCATTGACCATTTTTAATTAAAAAATACTAGACTCAGCCCTAAGGATTTCGCGCTCAATAGGACAGAGGACTAATTGTAGGCATCGGCCGTTGATCCTAACCTGATTTTATGGTGTCTAGGCAAGTGTCTAAGGCGAGTGGTTACTTAATTAGGGCCACTACTTGTAGTGGAGAGCCTCCCACTCACTTGGCACTTACCTGGCCGCAATTGGCGATGAAGAGGCTGTTTGAGATCCTATTTCTAGCCCTTTGGAACAGTTAGGAGCTGTCTACCTGACCTAGGTGACCCTAGATCTAGGCCTGATTGTATATTTATGGTTGATTGCATTTGTGTCAAAGCCTTTTATCGAAAATCTTTTTGCAAAGAGCACCACATAAAAAAAGAGCAAAAAATTTTTACAAAAACCTGCAAAATTTTGCCGCTAAGAAATCCGTGCACCCCACATTCTTTTTCTTCTCCTTTCTTACATCATGGGTATCCCACCTCACAAAACCCTCGCCGAACTTTGGTACCCTGAACCAAACTTTGCCTCTTACGCGAATTGTTTTGGTCGAATTACGGACGACCCCTCCATACCCAAAATTTCTTTGAAAGATCGAATAGAAGCGTCTAGGAGAAACAGTTCGACTCCGCAATCCACTTTGTATCAACCATTTCAACCTTCACCACCTTTGTACATTGATACCACTTTTTCGAGTCCTGTTGTAACTCCTAAACTCATGTCTATCGCTGAACATATTGAACAATCTCGTAATTGATCTTTCACTCCTTTCAATACTTCCAGTTCTTGGGATCAACAAGTCCATTCACATTTTTATCCAAATGTTGATCCTACTCCTGTCCAACCATTCAATTCCTACCAGTCCTACCCAACTTTCGCACCTTCACTAGACATTGCTTCTACTTCCTAAGCATCACAGAAGAAACGAAAATACAACGTACGCTTATGTCATCCGCATTCGCCACAATGTTCCGTTATGCACTGTTAGGTTATTTAACTAACGGCATAGCGGAACAGGACTAGCGCGGATGCAAAACATAAGCAACGTCTATTATATATCTCATATATAATATATATCAATTCGTCTCAGGCAGTAATATGATCTCATCACAGATCATTGCAGCAGAAGTCAACATATGAAATATTGGATATTCTAGGATTTCCGTGTTTTATATCAAGCCTGTAAAAAACACGAATTCCACGGTCGCGATGAATAGCCAAACCCACATCCCTATACCCCTACGAGAGCGTCAAGTAACCCTGCCAATTCTAGGGTTAGGAGACCCGGTCTCGACTCCTCGAGATGGCCTTCCACTGGACCCCAGAACCCGGTTACTTATGCTCCCCACCTTGGGTCTATCCTAATGCGGAAAAGTAAATAATATACAATGGTGACATCATCCTCAAGCCGAAAGTGCCCCAAATAAAAGAATATTACATACAATGAATTTTACATGAATGAAAATAAAAACTCTCATCTCATATAAAACCTCCGGACATTCAATCACGACGATCCAATATATCATATCATAGCAACACATAACATCACATGTCATCAACGTAAGTAAATATGCGTATCCCAATTATCGTTGATCAATAGCAACTAAACCGGCGATACACCACATATTACACTTACGGTCGCAGAAAAGAAAGTGAAAAACTACAACAATTGGAATCGTCACTGCCCTTAGACATAATAAACCCGGAATATCACATATTCAGGATTTTATGCCTAACAATGCAAACCTTACATTTATGTCTCATCCATGAAAACACTTTTCAAAATAAATCGGGTGATTCAACAAGATTCCCGATTTCACCCGAGACCGAAATGTCAAACTTGCACGCAACTAAATAGATTCCAATTATTATATCACAATCTCAGATAACTAGACAATGTTAAATTTTCCGATCGAATAAACAAACACCCAAAATTTCTCAAACAGCTCAACACTTGAGCGGAGTTTTAAAAGGTCCCCAGAACATGCCATAGCTCCTATGAACCAGCCGTAGAAGGGTCAACCAATGCCTCACATGTGGCACCACTGAACTACCACAAAGCCTAGGGTTTAGTGGCGGTTCTGATGGTCACATAATCGAGTTAAGGTTTCGTTCTTCTAGAGGGTTCACAGAATCGCTTGCATGATTTTCTGCAAGTTTTAAACTAAGGAAATATCCAACACTTGGAAAATTTCCGGTAAGGGAAAAAGTGAGTTATTGATATCCGTTTGAACTTTTTATCACTGTCTAAATTACCCGAAACAACAATAGAATTATGAATACGAAATACTCCGAATTGGTTTTGCATAAAGATAACATAACATGCAAATTTAGCAAAAACAAATAACACCTGAAACACCAAACCCCAGAGACTGAAACACCACCTAAAACCCAACCTCAGACTCACCCAAAAAACCGAGAAGGCCGGATTTTTTGTGCTTTTGCTCGGCCAAAATCCGAGGGAAGGGGTGAGTTTTGTACAGTGTTCATTATGTATCTCATACATCATTCTGCAACTGTTTAAAAAAAAATTTGACTCCTTAAAAAATTCGACAGAAACTTGAGTTTTGATTCGGGTGTTTCGGAGTTGTTTCGGTTTCGTAATCCTACACAATCCGTCTAATTCTCTAGCTTGGCTCTGATACTACTGTAGGGTTCCTAAGCACGACAGCAAGGTTTCGGTTGGCATCATCCATGCCTAATTAAAATTTTGCCATGCTTAAACAACCCTAACCTAGATCTTTAACTAGAGATTCATACGGAAACATCAAGTAAACAACTTTACTTCTAAGTGATTAGGGATTACAACCTTTGTAGTCCGCTCCTTCACTTCATAAGCTCCAAGTAGTGGTCCCTTCGCTGCCATCAACGAGCTCCCGAACTCTTGAGAGGCTCCATAAGATGTATGATGCA
This sequence comes from Agapanthus africanus, assembly GCA_030015575.1. Classification (NCBI taxonomy): domain Eukaryota; kingdom Viridiplantae; phylum Streptophyta; class Magnoliopsida; order Asparagales; family Amaryllidaceae; genus Agapanthus; species Agapanthus africanus. Next base: position 462,959,069 of record JASDDO010000018.1, on the reverse strand, counting down.
TCCTTACTTAAAGTCTTCAAAGTCTGTGATGATCTACCTCGAGGAAACACGGACTCAAGCCTCTTTTCACTAATACAGAATTAGTGAAGCTAACACACTAATCTATGTGGCTAATATAGAAGAGGATGATGAAGTAGAAATTTTGCTCGCTTTAGAATTTAATTTCTCACTATCTTTCTTCATTATCTCAAAGTCAAGAGAGCGAAAATGAGATAAGGAAGAAGAAGATGAATAATGATCAAGTAATGAAAAATATCTTCTCTTTGGTTATATATGCAACCATGGGTGAGTTTATCAAAAATCTTAACCATGTAGAGAGTTAACCATGGCAAGGGATTAATGGTTAGGTCACAAAATATTTTAAGTGAAAACAAAAGAGTGGACTTAGTCAATGCATATCCACAAGCTTCTTCAAGCTTCTAGCTACAAATTAAATCCACTAATTTGTAATTACTTGATGATAAATGAAACCATAAAATAAACCCTAGCATGATGTGAGTCTCTTACATACATGTTGCATGTGTAACCAAGCATGTCACAATATTATATATCACATATATAATATTTATGTAATAAAAGAAAACAATACAATAAACATATATCACATATATATTAAATGTTCATAAGTGAGAATAATAAATACTTAAATAAGCATATAATATATATATATATCATTTTATCGAATCAACACTTGATTCGATAACCCGGCTATATCACATATAACCGTCCGATATCACATATCGCGAGAATAGAATACGGTATCACATACTCGTATCAATCTTGATCCCGCACATATCACATATGTGCTCCTACTCCGTTTCGCCTGAGCCAGGAAACCTCTATGTTGGACTCTAATGACTCGTCAATACGCCGGCAGTAGGTGATGATCACATCAAACACCAACAAGACGCAAACGGTCAGCTAAAAGTAATGGCCACCCGGGTATTGAGCGATCCGAAGATCAATAAGCAAGTCTGCTCTAACTCCTGTAAAGCCTGTCAGTAACACTATCGTACAGTCCAGTCTCTTCGTGTGATATGTCACATATCTAGTTTAGGGGTGGTAAACGTCAGACCCCACTAACCAATAAGTCGTGCCGATGTGAGGTCCATAACGGTTCGAGAAACTACTGATAACACTTACCAGTAAATCTCAGCAACCCTGGCCAGGGATTTCCAGTTATGGCCAATCGAGCACATCGCAACATCAACCCCCAATACCGGGAGAGACGAAACCCTTCCTATCGCGCATTGCCTCCATGTGATTCGGGACTGTAACCAAAAGCCACCGTTTTGCACGTTCTCTTGAACATGGTAAGGTGGAAATCAAAGCACAGTGGGAATCACACAAGACTCTATGACAATCTCGGGTCTACAGACTAACATGTACCAGTGTCACCAGAGAACTGCTATCTGACGATAGACATAATACCAACAAGGAGTTCTCAACGAGTCCGTTCAGTGTACCCAGTCTCCACTGAGCACCCGTATACTATCCTTGATGTCATACACCAATGGATGTGGGATCATCCATCGCCCATCATATGGGTCAAGATACGTATACGCTAGTCTACTCTGGAGTATCGATGCCCTTTCTTGATACACTCTTGACTAGGAACAGTTATAGGATGTACTTGTGGACTACCTTAGCCCCACTAGTATGATCTTCATCATAGTCCCAGTAGTCAAGTAGTCATCCTAACAGCTTTATCAACATGTGATCACAAAACAGTATTCTGATATAAATCAACATGTTAAGATAAAGAGCAACCAGATACCATACTATCATGACGAGCAAGAAAGTCCTCTCTATATATGTCCAAGCATCCGCTATAATATATATCATATGTACAACAATGGCCTCTAGGGCATACATATAACTAACAGAGGTTACCCACCAAATCTGCGGAGTGGCTAATGGATTGTCGAATCCAATTGAATTTTTAGGTTCTACTAAATTTTCAGTGATCGTTTATGGTTCTGGAATCACTTCCAGTTCTACCATACTTCCGCTAATATTTTCTGAAAAAGAATTCATTTTAGTAAAACTGGCGGGAGTCAAGAACAATATAACTATTGATCTTCCAAAAGGTAGAATGTTAACCCTCGTCAATGCCCAGGATAACCTACAAATTGCCATTACCGAAACGTATCTTGAGTTTATCCAGATTTTGGTTTTAAGCATAAGCCGGACAATTCCATATAGCTTAACATCATTAAGATATGAATCCATTCTATATCCAATATAGAAACAAAGACACTAATTTAATCGGAACCAGATTCAAAATACATGCAGTCGTTTCTAGTGTATGCCAACTAAATGGAAGAAGGCCAAACAGCATTACTCATCAAGGAATGCACCTACGTATGAATAACCTGAAAGAGAAGCAAGTTCTTAAAACTTATTACTTATAACAGAATACCTAGCATAAGTATCTATATCTTCGATCATCTTGAAGAATCCTGATACTTGCAACATATGATTCTCTACTTTATTCTTATACCTATAACTTTTCAAATTTGGACCTTATATTTCAATAAAATACTTGTCTAAAACTAGAGAAGTCATAAGTAAATAGAGTATAGTACGAGTACTAACCTCTTTGTCCTAATGGACACCGGACAACATACAATACATTATATAAGTCCCCTGAGTTCAATAACTCAAACTCTGTGCGTCGTAGGTTGAAAACGGTGCTATGTTTAAGAAGAATTACACCGTTGTTGAATACTCCTTACCTAACCATCGACTGATATAGGTAAATATCATAAATATAATTTCAAAAATTTATATCTTACCTTATAAAATATACGTACAGATATAGCAGTTAGAAATTGGTGCATAACAACGGATATTCAAAACCAAATATTTGCTGTTAGGCAAAACCTAGATGATTTCCTCAAATATCACCAATTACAAAGAAATCTGATATATTGAGAATATAATCACCCAATTTCCAATATTCTACTCCCACTTAGCATCTGTAACGCCATACAGATGTGAGAATCAAGTCTGGTAAATACATACCCTGGGGTCAGAATTTAATTGGGAAAACAGTTTTCAATTAATATCGTACAGTAAAAGTGAAACATGAAAATATTTCGAAGGGGTATCCGAGTATTCCTGGTAATGCCTCTTCCACTATCCAGATTCATGACAGTAATCATATATTTCCTTGTTCTCATTCCAATCCCTTTATATGTCTTTACTTATTACCTTCTATACACCTTACTTAGGCTAAATGGTTTTCTTCCTTCCCCACCTTTCGGCACCAGCCTAAAATTTAGAAGAAGACTATCCAATAAGCGTAATAGGTGTACTCTCTTAATATTAGGAGCTCTCGCAATCTGAGAGAAGGTAAAAGGGAAAAGACAATCGAACAATCATATTCAATTGCTCCAGAACCGGAAACCATTCTCGAACTGAAATAAGTTTCTTCGAGTTCGTATGTAACTATACGATGACATATCCAAGCAATATGGATCTTCGTAGTGATACAGAGTGTTTCGGAGAAAAGCAAAGGGGAAGTAAAAGTGGCAATGATATAGACGGCTTCGTCGTAATAGTAGTTGCAATTTCCTTTGCTCTCATTTTAATCCCTTTATATGTCTTTATTTATTACCTTCTATACACCATATTTAGGCTAATCGGTTTTTTTCCTTCCCTATTTTTCGGCACCTGCCTATGGTTTAGAAGAAAACTATCCAATAAGCGCAATAGGTGTACTCTCCTAATACTAGGAGCCCTCGCAACCTGAGAGAAAGTAAAAAGAAAAGACAACCGAATAATCCAATTCAATTTCTCCTGAACCGGAAACCATTCTCGAACTGAAACAAGTTTCTTCGAGTTTGTATGTAACTATACGATAGCATATCCAATAAATATGGATTTTCGTAGTGATACAGAGTGTTCCGGAGAAATGCAAAGGAAAAGTAGGAGAGGCAGGGATATATGCGATTATGACAATTCAAAAGCCAAAGTGTTTTAAGAAGGTTCGGTCAACTTGGTTCATGAGTTGTAGTTTAGGGTCAGGTCATGGTCGCTACCAAAGAAAGAGAGAAAAGAAAAACTCATCGTGCACTCTAATCTAAATTAGATTGGTTAATCACTTTATCTAATCAGGATGGCTCCCAATGTTTTCTCGAATTCTCCTTCAAACCCTAAATTGAGAATTAGTCAGGATCATATGAAAATCACACGAGGAGTAACACCTACTCATCAGTAGGAATCGAGATCCAACTATCATCGCATGATAATTTGATAGAAGCCGCTCAAGTTACCACACTCTAGAAGGTATGTGCATGCCTGGCAAGTTTCCTGTATATTTGAAACTCCCGATATGGTTTTTACCCGTAAAACCCAAGTGATCTTGACTAAAGATCAAAATGTCAAAAGATCATAGTCAAGTTCTACCTGTCATTTTCTTGATTGCATTAGACCCATCCGTACGAGTCTTGACTAAAGATCAAAATGATTGCACGACTGTCCTAACCAATCGCATTATCATGCAACGGAAAAGCATTACATAGCTACCGAACACTACGCCTTGATTAAAGATCGAAATGCATAGCACGAATACTAAGCACTACCAATCCGAAATGACGGAGGGCTACGGCTGAGGGTGGGGCGTGACAAAATATCTTAAAGAAAATAAATTGACTCCGAGCACAATAAAAAATTCGTATGCTTTTTCATTTTCGAAATTATTCAAAAAAAAATTTGGCTCCACCTTAATCAGAAGTTCATATTTTTGATTAAAAAATATGAAATTATTGATGAATTTAATTTTTCTTCGGAATTTGATATATAGCATGTTATAATCAACGATACTTAAAATCCTTTTTACTAAAGATATAGTAAAAATAACCGTTTTTAGCCACACCTCCCCCCTCACCTCTCAACTTGCCCTTGACCTGCCACCTAAATCCCCTCAACCCTGCCCCTCAAGTCTGCCCCGTCCCCCTATCCCGACTCCTCCCCTCCCTCCACCTCCTCCTTTATCCCAACTCTCTCATTCCCATCTCTCTTTCTCTTTCCATTTTCTTCAGCACCAACTTCATCATCAACAACTTCATCTTCTACAATAGCGAGTATGGTAGCATAGTAATGCTGTTGAATATGATAGTCTGCAAACATTTTTCTTAATGATTTATGGTTCTGTATATGGTCATACAATAAGACCATCTAATAAAATTCATTGCAAGTAATTCAGTGGTGCATGTAAGGATGTACAGCAACATAAACAACAATATCATCAATAATCTATCATCCTAAACTTTTGGGTTCGGTTATAAAAATCCTTCCTTTTCATTTTGCTCTGTCAAGGACCATTTCGATACCTGTGTAGTATATATATACTCAAAATAATTTCAATGCGTCGGTTATATCAATGAAAAATGTTAATAACAAAAAGAATGACATAATAGCCCCATAACAATCCCAATAAGCAAGATATATATCTTAAACTGCAGCTTACTTCTGACAAGCAACAAATACAATACCCAAAAGTAATCCTGCTTCACAAAACACAGGTTTATTCCAAAAGCCAAGGAACAAAAATTTTAAAACTAAAAGAAAGAAAAACGAAGCAACCATAACTAATTTATTTTTATTCGACCATTGGAATATTGAACCAATGACCTCACACATAGAGAGGAAAGTTTTTTTTATTGCCAGAGCTAAGGAGAAGTGCTTCAGCTAAATATCGGTTGAACCAGAAGCATAGTGATATTATCTTTCATAGTTGTGTCGGAGTGAGTGTATGAATCATAATCCTTGTATGTTGTTTCCAACACTCGAGCAAGATTCACGACTCTCATGACAAGATGCCTCGAGATTCCATTCCCATGAAGGCATCCTTGGTTCAGTTCTTTCCATGCATTTTCATTCATCTCCCGGAGTTTCCGGCATGCTTCGACCAGAGACACGTCATGCTCTTTCATATAGCACTAGATTGATGAGGCAACATGCTCTCTCTTTTGTTCAAGCTTCAAAATTCAAAGTAAATGTAAATTAACGGCTTAAGTTTCATTAAAATACCATGGATTTTTAAACCGATAATAAAAGCATTAAAATCAAGTCAATTGAAAATATATATTATATATAATATAGATTTCAACAATTTTTAATTTAACACCATAAGTTGTTGTCCCTAACTATGTAAAGAACTGTGAATTGAAAATTGGCATTTTACAGTAATTTGAAAGACTTCAGAAATTCAGACCTTGCAACCAAGTGTCACGATATTTGTTTGCAATTTATAAAGCTTGGCGCATTTAAATTTATCTGGAAAATGATGGAATTTCTTGGTGTTTTAGTGAAATTTAATCTAAAATTAAATAGAAACTAGCGAGCTACGAATGTATATTACCTCATTAGATACAACATCATCCATGAGCCTACATAATATAGTTGCAGCTTCCAAAACTTTTGGGTAACTAAGGATCCACTCGAACGCTTGCTTGGTCGCAACTTCGCCCATACCGAGAAAAGAAGTACAAACCAGTGTAGGGTAGGTGGTGCTAGGGAGAGCAACCGATAGATACTCTTCTAATGGAGGAACATACTTTGCGTCTCTCCATTCCGCCTCCTTAAACCAAGCTTTCGCCGTGCTTTTAATCTGTTATGTGATTTTAAATAAAAAATTGAAGTATCATTTTAAGTGCTCATATATATTTTTTTTATTTTTAAAAACTTTATGATAGTTAATATTAAGTTTCAATAGTTAGAGCTTACTGCTTCTTTAAAGTAGCCCACACGATAAGATACTTGTTCCGCTGCCAACTCGTTCTCGAAGTCCTTGACCATATCATAGAAATGAAGATATTGGAGCTTTAGGCACTCATTCATTTGATCAACCCCAGCTAAATCCCACCTGCATATGAGATGAAAATAACAAAAATGACTAAAAAATCTTTTTCCCCTGAAGAAACTCAAAAATTTTAACTCTAAACAACTGACTGTTTTGTGCAGGGAGAGCGGGGTGGGAGATTTGTGCAGTTAATTAACCATACGCTAAAAAACAAATGTTAAAGTTAAATCTAAACTTTAAATTATTAGAGCTAGCCACAAATTATCATACCTTTGGAGCGATTCCGTGTGAACTCGTAGCTCCTCCAGTGTACCATACACATCATATATATCGTCGATGAGAGAGAAATGGAAAATCACCTTCGTCGTCATAATTCTAGCTCTCGAGAAATGAGGCTCAAAATATACACCAAGTATCCAAAAGTAACATTCCACCACTCGATCCCTTGCGAAGATAAGCTTTTCTGCAAGCCCTGATTCTATCCACCACCTAAGCCGCAAAAACGATCATAATATCAAATCTTAGTTTCTTAACTTAAATTAATAATGGATGAATCACACGGAACCACACTTAACTATCATTGTTTTTCACTAAACTAACTTAAAGTTTTTATTACAATAAACGCTCTCAACCTTTGGTTGTAAGGGGATTTTTTTCACTAAAATACCTTTTTATTACGGTATTGATTTTTTTTTTCTTAATGGCTGTTAACTGGGAAAACGATCATAGTCAAGGGTGATATAATGTAATTTAGGCGAAAATAAATTATAGGCACAGGTGAATATTATGGCTTACTTGGAGATACTCTTAACCTCTTCTCGGTGAAGTATTTGAAGCAAATGGAAGTCCAGCTTCGCGAGTTCTAATACCACATCATTTCTAATATCTTCATCTTCTTGGTAAATACCGATATATAACCTCGCCTCAAGTCTCTCTATTCGCCTACGTAAAGGCGAGCGCAGTGCCTGAGAGATCGGTGTTGCAAGAATTGGTTTCAAATTACAGCTTTCCTTTGATTGCAGATGTTTTCTAGCGAATTCTGTAGCGTCGTCTAATATGGATTCGCCAGGGATGCTAAGATATGAAGCTTCATAAAGGCTTAACAATCCCCTAACATCTTCGGTCAATACGGCTTTGAAATTTCCTTCGGCGTCCTTAAACTTTCCAAAAATATCTGCTTAAATATCGAAAAGGTTAATGGTCTGAGGGGGACAGGAAAGGCGATATCAACGGTGACAACAAAATGTAGTCACCAGAAGAGACATGATAACCATGTTGTCTTAGCAATCGAAATCGAAGGGCAGCAAAATGCAAATCATCGGCACCAGTTTGGTCATTGTGAATTCGGCTTAACGCCTCGTCAATTTCCTTTTCAAAGTGATAAAAAATCCCAAGACGCTGAAGTGCATCTACCAATTCCATCTCTTGCAACCGGTCATCACAATTTTTCATTAGCAGTTTCACCTGTGTTACTAATTCGCCAACTCTCCCTTTGATCCACTCCTGTGACTTCTGCAAGAGCACAAAACCGGCATTTGTATCATATCGATACATGCCCAACCACCCACCACCCCAACCACCACCACACACACACCAGAAAACAAACAAAATTTATAGACACAAGTACTTTTATCAACGAAACCTTCAATCCAAACGTTATCGACAAATCCCGCAATTCTCACGTCTCAATTCTTCGACGAAGGTTAGACTTTCTTGGAGATTTTGTCATTTCTCAATAAATCAAGTAAATTTAAGGTTTTTCTTAAAGGATTTTTCTGATTTGGTTCAGCTATGCTTGTTAATTAGGCAACTATCGTTGGGATTACTTAAAAAAAATATCTTTATAATAAGTTATAACAATGATATTTATTTAGCGAATGTCAACTGTGTTAAAATCTAAATTATAACACTCAAAATTTTATGATCCGACATTAAGAAAATGTTGCAACAGTCGTCATCACACATGAATACAATCGCACTGACACGATGCCGACAGCCAACAGCCAATATTTAAAAAATTGACACGATGCCCGGCATCCAATATATATATATATATATATATATATATATATATATATATATATATATAAACCTCTTTAAAAGAAAGGTGACCGTAAATATTACATTTTTTTCTCTTTTACTCATCACTAATATTTATGCTTCTGATTATCATCATACCCTTTTTGATCATTTAATTTATACTCTTAGCCATTGGTCATATAAGAATTGAATTCAATATGTTGCTGGATACTATCTGAAATATCCACAATTTTTTAGACTCTTTATTGATCAGACATCAACCTCTTCAAATGGCATACCAAAATATATTTGAGGAAATTAAGATATCAACTAAGAAACTTTTAACAAATAAATACACATGTTTCAACAAACTCTTTTTATTTTTTATTTCACAAAAAGCAAAGTTAAAATATATTAAATTGTGAAAGGAAAAAACACGCAAAAACTTGATGGTGCTTATTATTTGCACTTCAATGAGCTCAGTGTCTTTTTTTCTGGAAACAATTCCAACTTAGAATACGAAGTGCTGATCTCTCGCGCTATATAGAAAAAGTTTACCGCGTTACTATTCTTCTTTAATTAGTTATTCAGTAAGTATGTTTGTAGGAAAATGTGTCTAAGGTAATTTTTTACCGAAATCCTTAAAAACGATACTTTAGTGAATTCAGCCCTTAATCACCAACCCTCCTTCCCCAACCCCATATTTCGTATTTACTTAAAAAATTCTCCATACATATAAATTGTGCACTAGACACCTTCTCTCATTAGTTTTCCGTCCAAAATTAGAGTTCCATTAAGAAGATGGAGTTTGAGCTGCTATCTTACTTTCTAAGTATCTAGGTAGGTCTTTCCTCCACAAAAATAAGCTTACTATTCTTCTTTAATTAGTTATTCAGTAAGTATGTTTGTAGGAAAATGTGTCTAAGGTAATTTTTTACCGAAATCCTTAAACGATACTTTAGTGAATTTATCCCTTGAAATTAAACTTCATTTTTGAATAACAACATATTAACAAGAGTTAATCGAAAATGAAGTTAAAAGATGTAACATACTCTTGCAATGCTTATTGAACATAAATGCAACATTGATCCGATGCTCTTTCACTCAAAATTGATTTGCAAGCACAAGTATTGGTTGTAGAACCTTGAGAATTTCAAAACTATATGATCGAGGATATACCGTAATTTCCTCTTATACATATATATATATATATATATATATATATATATATATATAATGCCCTCTAAGATACATGTTTCAATTAAGGGCTTTTTTTAAAATGCCCCCAATACTGAGCTAATTACTAGACACCCAACCTCCAACCCCGTATTTCATATTTACTTAAAAGATCCTCCGTACATATAAATTGTGCACTAGAAACTTTCTCAAACTAGTTTTCCGTCCAAAATTAGAGTCTCATTAAGAAAATGGAGTTTGAGCTGATCACTTACTTTTTAAGTATCTAGATAGGTCTTTCCTCCACAAAAATAATCCACATTCTCGCTTAGCTGAAAGTTGCGATTTAGCGCAACTAAAGAATATTTTCCTTTCGTATTAGGTTGTCTACTAACTCAAAACTTGTAATTGAAGGTTCAACGGCAACGGCATTCGCTAAGCTCATTGTTGTAGAAGGTTGAGAAAGGCAAGCTGGTTTCTATTATCATTTTGAGTGATCTATGATCGAAACCCAAGCCAAGAGCCAAATTGAGGGAAATGTTAGGAATTTTGAGAGAAGAAAAGAGGGGGGGGGGGGGGGGGGCGTTAAACCCTACGCTGATACTCCGCGTTAACCCTTTAACGAAGTAACGAAAGATGCAAAAAAAATTCTCCTTTTGGCATGTTATCGGTTTTTTTAGTGCAACTTATATATACGAGAGGTCTTATAAGTAATACAAAATATGAAAAGGTGTTTTAGCAATTATCGAAGTAAGAGGTTTTTTAATAAAAAAAACCTTCAATTAAACAGTAGTATAGCACAAATGTAAAACATGTTACGTGACATGAAATAAAAGAACATTGAGAAGGCACTAAACCTGAAAGTTTGAAGGCGGAAATCGTTGATGAATAAAGTAATCTCCCCAAACAGAAGGATGATAATTTGCAGATTCTGGACGGCGAATATCATTTTCTAAAGGCAACATAGGATTGTTGATTTTGAACTCAAGATCACCACTCACTTCTGCCATCTGTCCCTTAATTACTTAAATAAAATGAATTGATATTAATTTTATCAATGTTATGAGTAGAGATTTGAGTTGAGTTCATTGGAGCCTTCTTCATGCTGGTTTGGTATTTATAGCAGATTTTGATTTTGATTACACGCAACTTGTTTAAATAAAAAAGAAACAAATTGTCTAACAAATATATTCTGCAATATTACATAATTGTCATGTTATGTAACAAAAATTGACCCCTCAACCACTCATAAAACAAACCCAAATGATGTTCATCCTCTCTAATAACTTCAACAAATTAACATTAGAACAAGTGGTTAAGGCGTGTATGATACACTTTCCGAAAGGTGATATTGCCCCCACTATGGGAGTGGGGTAGAAGGCAATCACCCCCAAGATACAACAAAACCCTTGAAACTCTCTTAGAAGATAATGCCTTAAATGTGAAGAGTATGACATAATTTATAGACTTGAACAGACACAACTGTCTGAATGGTTGTGACCATTAAGTGCCCAAGTGCCTCATCAAAGACAATAGTAAATAAGCCTGTGTTCACACCATAATATTGCATTATTATATTCCCCATTCTTATTCTTTTTACAAATAAACAGGTGCTTTTGACACATGTCTCCTACATATTACAGGTTACAGGTTCTTGGACAGGAAACAGTGAAAAACACAAAAGACGACACAAAAGAAGGACTTTTGACCAACAATTAGGAGGATCTTAGTAAAGCCCAGCAGAAGAACGCTTCACCACCAACAAGGCAACGCAAGATCCAAATTTGAAAGAAAGACGGTTAAAAGATCCATTGCAAAGTGTTCACTGAAGATCTGGAATTAATATAGAAGCCCAACTGATAAAAGGAATAAAGAATAAAGAAGCCCAGAGTAACCTAAAGAAGCCCAGGAAAAACAATTAAATGATCTCATCATTGGGCCGCGGAACCGCGGCCCAAGCGCACCAATGCCGCCGTTCCGCGGCCCTTTAAAGTCTTCATGGAAAGAAAAATTTACCTAAATGTTCTGAAGGCTATGGAAAGATTTTATGGGGGTATATTTGTAATTGTAGACATGCGGAGCAATTGTAAACCTAGGGTTTCTATGTCCTATAAATAGAACCCAAGACCTTGTATTTTCTTATGCCTCCCTAGGCCTCCTTTTAATAAAAATTCCAAAATTCTTTATGGAGAGCATCGGTGCCTCTCTTCAATTCTGAAATTCAGATCTGACAACCCTGCATGGATGATTGGAGAAATGCATCTGTAAAGTAAGTAGATTTGTTTATTTTCTTGCCCTAGATAATTTCAATTCATGTCCTAGATTAAATTTATTTTCTTGCCCTAGTATAGATTTTATTTTTCTGCCCTAGTTATAACTTTCAATTAATTGCCCTAGGTAGAATAATTTAGGATTTTAGATTTAATAATCAATCCGAACACCCTTCGGAATTAACTCGTAAGAACGAATCGGAAATTCACAACATCCCTGTGGACCGACCCGTACTCACCGGCTAGCTTCATGCGACGCCGTTCTTGATTGCGGTTACAAATATTTTTGATCTATCTTTTAAGCGCAAGCACGCTAAATCTCTTCAATCAAATGGCGCCGTTGCCGGGGATGGCGTGTCATTTTCTTTTTGCAATTTCGGGTTAATATAAAATTAAAAAATCATAAAAACTGAAAAATCAAAAAAAAATATAAAAATTTATCATCTTTGTATTTTGTGAAGGGTATTTTTGGTTTGAATTTTGCAGGATCTACAATCGAGACGGATCTGGAAAAATCCAGAGTTCAAAACAGAAAAAGATACATCAGAACAGCAAGAGGTTGGAAAATTAGAACATCACAATTTTTTTGGAGACCTGAAGCCTCAGAACCGCCGCTATTCCGCCGCGCAAGCGCGCTCCCGCCGCTAAACCGCCGCGTCATGCTGACGTCATCGCGCGAAAATTTTACTGTTTGTTTTCTTTTTCCCCCCTCTACAACCTAAAATATATCTTTTGTCAAATCTCCTGCAGAATTCTTTGCGCTTTAAAAAAATCTTCCCTTCCAAATAAAAAATCTTGTGTAGGATTCTTTGCGCGTGCTTAAAATAATAATTGATTGCAAGTGATCTTTTCTGATTTGCATATCCTTAATCTTTTTGCTAAAAATATCTTTCCAAATAAAAAGCAAGTGGAAAAAGGAAAATTTTAATTAGAAAACTTGCAAATTTTGAAATTCACAAAAAAGATTTGATTGCAAGTGATTTACTGTTTTGCATATCTTTAATCGGATTTTAAGGGGCTTTTGACCAACTCAGATTGGGTGGGGATTTCATCACCCTTCCCAGGACCCCAGAAAACATCTAAAGCATTTTGCATCGACCATAATTAATTAAAAAAAATATTAGACTCAGCCCTAAGGAAATCGAGCTCAATAGGAAAAGGACTAGTATAGGCATCGACCGTTTATCCTAACTGATTTTGCGGTGTCTAGGCTAGTGGTTTTTAATTAGGCCCACTGTCGTGGTGGTTCCTTCCCACTTACCTGGCCGCAATTGGCGGTGAAGAGGCGGTTTGAGGTCCTATTTCTAGCCCTTTGGAACAGTTAGGAGCTGTCTAGCTGACCTAGGTGACCCTAGATCTAGGACTGATTGTGCATTTCTGGTTATTTGCATTTGTGTCTTAGCCCTTTATCGAAAATTTTTGCAAAACAAATAAAAAAGAATAATAAGTGGAATTTAAAAAAAAAAAAAGACTTGCAACTTTTGTCGCTGAGAAATCCTTGCACCACCTACCTTCTTCATCTTCTCCTTCTTCTAACATGGGTACCCCACATAATAAATCTTTAGCCGAACTTTGGTATCCCGAACCTAATTTTGCGTCATATGTCAATTTGTTCGGTCAATTTAAAAACGATCCCTCCATGCCAAAAATATCTTTGAAAGATCAAATAGAGGCGTCTAGGAGGAACAGTTTGACTTTTCAACCCATTTTGTGTCAACCTAGTCAACCTTCACCACTTCCATATGTTGATACCACTTTTTCAAGTCCTTCTGTCACTCCTAGGCCGATGTCCATTGCTGAGCATATTGCTCAATCTCGCAGTCGATCTTTCACCCCTCTCCACTCATCTAGTTCTAGGGATCCGCACGACTATTCACCTTTTTATCCACATGTTGACCCTACCCCTGTCCAATCACCCACTTCCTACCAGTCATACCCGACCTTCCCACCTTCACTAGACACTGTTTCGACACAGCCATTAGGGAGTTTCACATATCCAAACAATTTTGAATCTTTTACTGAAACCCCCTCACCACCTAAGTCTAGTTTGGAAGAGTCGTTGGAGGCATATATTGCTGCAACAAATAAAATGATGAGGAATGTGGAAGCGTCCATGGCCGCTCTTATGCAACCTGGTGAACCGGTAGCTAGTCTCCCACTAGCTTCAAATTTTTCAATGTATAAGGAGGCGGTTGGACAGAGTGAGAATGAGAGAGGATTTCCAAATCAAACCTACCCATACCCTATTGAATCTAACAACTCCAATTTTCAAACATGTGTCCAAAATGATGAGTTGTGCAAATTTGTAGTGTTTGATTTGCCAAATTGTGAGGAACCCCTTTCGAGTGAAACCGCACCTAATCCTTTCGATCTTTACACCTCCACTCTAGAACCTAAATCGATAAATATCCATGCTTTTGATGAGGTGTCTAAAGAAATTGATTTTCACTTGATTGAGGATATAGACGCCGGGAATATTTCGGATGATGAACCTGTCGATTTAATTGAGATTTTATGTTCAAATCATCATCCTGAGTTATTAAATGTTTCTCCCGAATCTCATATGCGTCTAGATTTTGATGATAATGGCATGGATGAGTTGAATATTGAGGATAGTATTGAGGAGAGTCTTGAGGATAATATTGAGGTTGAATCATTTTTGTTTGATGTGTCTGATTTTCCAATTCATCCTCCTGAACCTTTGACTGTTATATCACCCTCCCTCATCGTTCCGACCCCGCTTGAAGACTGTGAGCTTGAAACCTTTTCCTTTGAATCTGACACAATTCTCACAAACGATGACACTTACGAGAGTTTCACTTTTTCGGACGATGTTGATGACTCACCGCCCGAGTTTGAGTCCTTTACATTTTCAGATGAGCCATCAGACTCGGTTGATTATAGTAGTTTCGAACCATTAATGGAATCTTTCAAGTTCGAAACAGTTTACTACGGTGAGAAAGATACTGTCCCTAATTCACTCCCTTTTGTCTCTCCTATTGTCCCGACCGTACAAATGACCGTTACGCTTTCATCTCCGATACCAAGTTCGGCGTACCCATGTTTTCTTGCGAATCTTGAAGGATTTGATCCCATTGCACGACGGGTTGATAGGTTAGCGCAATCGCTTTTAACACATCGGTCATCACAAATTGCGCTAATTTATTCACTCAATTTACACCCTCAAGATCGTACTCTACTTCTTTCTTCTTTCCGCCATTCTTCTCCTCCGCCGAGACCGTCTTCCATTCTTCTTTCCACACGGTCTCGCGTGTTTCTCATTTCTCTTCTTTCTACTCCATTCTTTCACCAACTAGACCATTACCACGATAAGATTTTTGAATGGTTGGTGTTAACCTTTGGCTTGTGTAAGGCCAAGCTTAAGTTTGGGGGGAACCTTGTTGTATATATGTATATATTTTGTTTTCTTTTTCTATAAAAAATAAAAAAAAATTCAAAACATTAAAAATATAAAAAATTTGTAAATAAATAAACAGGGAAGTGCCGACAATTTTTTACCCTCTTGGTTTAGCATGACAGTGAGGACACTGTCAAGTTCAAGTTTGGGGGTATGCTCGGTACGTCTTCTTCCTTCGCATTCATTTGTACATATTTTTGCATTTGCATATTTATTTGAAAACCCATAA